>CM035129.1:14605525-17600525 GCA_020205605.1 Panax ginseng
ACGTTTAAGGACAACGGTTGAGAGGCGGGAGCAATGGACAATATAATTTTATTGTTAAAATGTGTTAGGTCTGAATTAATTTAAAATTAATCTAGAAGGGAGAGTTAAATAAATTAATTCACGTTTATGAATTTTTGGGTGGAGAGAGTATTTATCACTTTCATTTGCCTAATTATTTAGAAACTAGAAGTCCAAATATGTAAAATAAGTTCAATGTCAATTTTGAATCAAGTTAAATTAACTAGTTGTCACACATACATTATAATAACTCTTTTCCATAAATATAATGAAATCAAATAATTTCTTATAACCATGTAATTTATTTATTGAGGATAAATAATAAATAAATCTCCCATAAATATTACTATTCATTTATTAAATATTAATTTATTTCTCTTTTTATTATTTAATAAAATTTGAAAGAATAATATATCGAGATTTTAATTTCAATTTGATCCATCAAACAAAGTATCGGTTACATTATTGAATCTTTTTATTTTTACCCAAAACGTCAATTAAGCATGTTCCTCCCTTTATGATTAGGATGTTTAATTAATATGTATGGTTTAAATATTAAATTGTGTTTAATTAATATGTATGATTTAAACTTTAATTTTTTTTCATAAATATTTTGAATGAATTTTATATTAGATTCTTGATAAACTAATTGGATATTCTTGATATCCTAATAATTTGTCTATTCGGATAAAATAAATCCAGTAATGAGATATTATCCGTATTCAATATTTTTCCTAATATACTAGAATACGGATAATATTTTTAAAATCCATGGGATCTTGATACGGATATGGATAGGAATTAGTTTTTCGGATACGGATACTTTGGATATACCGTATCCGTATCCGCTTAATATCGTTACACCCCTATGCGAATAAATTATCTTTAGCCTTCAACAAAGATAACAACCGATAGAATACAATATGACAACAAGTTTTAGATCAACAATCTATGACAAAAATAAGCGATGCATTAGAAGAGTCAGTAGAGCATAAAATCTACTATCTTCTATGATTTAAAAAGTTTTCATCAACATTATCGTTGAGACTCGACAATAAATAAACCATATCATCGATTCTTCCTTGCACTACTAGACGATGATATTCATTAAATCATCAATGGTCATGACTATACCGAAATAATCCTCGGTCATAATCATACTAAAAGCATCCATCATACCTTTCTGTGCCACTTTGAGGACTTTCATCACATCATTCGTCACATTACGGTCATGATTATACCGAGAATAATCCTCGGTCATAATCATACCAAGTCCATATATGCACGTAAGCCAAAGATCACTTTCATCACAATATAAGCGTAGGGATGATGACAATGACATAATAATTCAATAAAACAAGTTCAAGGATAAATTTTAAAGATTTATAAATTAATTTATCCAGGAACCAATAACGTCCAAATTGTCAACATAATACTGCTTTGTAGAGTAAAACTCAAGAATAATATTCATGTACCAAAAAGAATTTGAATGAGAAAAAAAATATTTTTCAGGTGAATAGTACCCGTGAATAATATTTAGGGAATAAGACTCAAATGAATAGTACCCCGACACGAAAAGTGTCCCGAATACCCGAATGAATGATACTAGAGTGAATAGTAACTTAGTGAATAGTAACTTTCGTGAATAATACTCAGAACGTGAAAAGTGCCCTCAATACCCGAAAGTGAATAATACTAGAGTGAATAGTAACCGGGTGAATAGTAACCCATGAATAGTAACTCGTAAAAGAAAATACCAAAGAAAATGATATTCCATGATGAGTATAAAAGAAATGACATCTCACGAGTATAATATAATATACGAAACTGCAAATGAGTTTTCACCCGCCATGCGGTAATCCACGTAAACAGATCATTTCCACAATTTAATAAAGAATGAATACGAAAGGTCATTCACCATGCATGCGGTAATCCACATAGACATATTATTCCAATGACTAATAAAGAATGGAATAACGAAAGAATTCACCAGTATGCGATAGAATCCGTATGCATGTGTTATTCCCAATGTAATAATAAAGAATGGAACCGGTCATGCGTAATCTGCATGCGATAGGATATTTCAACGGAATAATAAAGAATGGAATAACAACGAAATTCACCGGGCATGCGATGGGCACATTACAGACGGTTATTCCAATGAATAATAAAGAATGGAATAACGAAGAATTTCACCATGTATGCGAGATTGCTTGGCAGAGCAAAGTTATTCCAACATAATAATAACGAATGGAATAACAACTCTTACGAGTATTGAAAGAAAATAACTCTCTTCATGAATACGAAAGAATAATACCCCTTACCTCGGAAGAAAACTGGATACTAGGATAGTGAGGTAGCAGACTTCTCTTCTTCTTTCTCTCTATCATTTCTTTTTATAATAATTGCTCTATAGCTTTAGTGAATTGGTGAGAAATGAAGGAAAAATGAGCTTCTATTTATAGGAAAATATAGTTTTAATAATTGCACATTTTGGGCTCAAAATATTATAGTATAATACCTTCATCTTTTCCTTCATTTTTAATTTAATCTTGCAAGTATTATCAAACTTGCACCACCTCCCCTAATAGTAAATCATGTGAATCAATAGTAAATCATGTGACTCAATAGTTTTAAACATGTGAAAATTTTAATTATAGTATAGTACCTTCATCTATACCTCCATTTTTAATTTAGTCATGCAAGTATTATCAATCTTGCACCAACTCCCCTAATAGTAAATGAATGTGAATCAATAGTATACACGTGAACAAATAGTTATAATCATGTGAATCAATAGCAATTAATTGCTCATTTATTCGGGTAATTATCCGATTGGTCAATATAACATCCAGACATCAATTATTATCGAAATAAATGTCGACTTTCACTAACACTAATAATTCCAACACAATGGAACTATCAATTTCATCTTTAATCAACACGAATTTATTCATCATTAATATTATAATTCACAATATTAACAATCAGGTCGTTCTCAGGAAAGAGGGGGCTTTCCGATAAGAATTTCTCCCTATTGGCGCATGATTTGGGTGACCAAACTCTCCTTGACAGTAACTACAGACATTGTCAATATTGCAAATAATAATATGAATAACTTTGTCGTCTCAATTATTGATTTAATAATATAACATATTATCTGAGGATGATCTTGTGACAAATACTTGAATCAATAATATGAGAGATATTATGCAACAATTCTCAGCAATAATTGTGTATAAGCGAGTGACTTTTCACGTGGCATAATAATCAATACCGTCTTCTTATGCAACTACGCGTATTCTTCGTACTTTCTACTAGGGGTGATTCAATGGTTTTAATTCAGTAACACTTTCGTAGTTATAAAAGATAATTACATAGTTTTTCTTACTACTACAATATATCCGTTGTGGGGTCCACCGATGATTGATTATTAAATACGTTAATATTCCATTAAAAAAGAATATTCCCAACCCAATCAATTATTATATAACAACTTGTTACTTTGCAAAATTTATAAATATTACTCACAACTATAACATTATATCAAATCCACACCATAATATTCAAAAAAAATATTTCAAGAAATTTAAATCTTTATTCATAAAATTTAGGGTCTCACATTTATACTCCCTTTGTTTTGAAATTATAGAATTATTATTGATTTTAAAAATTATTTGAAAATATTTTTAAATTTAAAATTGATATATATAATTTATTTAAATTTGGAAAATAATAGATCTTATAGCTAGTAGTACTTTTTAGATAATTTTTTATATTTATAATTTTATTAACAAACTAAATAAATTCATGTCAATTTTAATCAAATTTTAAAAAATCAATATTAATTTAATAATTTAGAACGTAGATAATATTTTTTTTTATAAATTTACCCTTGTGTATATCTCTACTGATACAAAAAGTCAAGGACAAATTTATCCAAAAATATAAACTTTGTCGCTCCAAACAATTTTTCCATGTTATTAAAAAGAATATTAATTTTTTTTTTTGGTTTACTTGCGCTTATGATAAATCTTAATTGAAGTGTACGTACCTTGAAATCATTAGATTTTATTTATACTATAATTTATGACCTTTTCTTAGGAATGTCAAGATTTATTACACAGATATAAATTAAGATTTACTCTCTGTTTCATAATATATATCACGTTTTAGATGATTTTATTTTTTTTTAAATTATTTATCATTTTATATAATTTAAGAGTTCAAAATTGTCACTCATAAAAAAATATTACAGATGAGATAGAATGAGATAAATATGGTAATTATAGAAATTTAAGAGTATTATAAACAAATGATATTATATTTAATATTATACAATTATTTTCTTTATTCTTGTACACAACTCTAAAACGTCATATATTATGGGGTGGGTGGAGTAATATTTTATTCCATCCGTCCCTAAATATAAGTCGTTATAGAGTTGTGCACAAATATTAAGAAAATAATTGTATAACATTAAATATAATATCAATTGTCTATATTATTCTTGTATTGGAAAAAGAGTGTTATTTATTCGGAAAAAAATAGTGAGAGAACCAAAATTATATTTAATATTTGGAGTAATATTAGAAACTAAGCAATTAATGCTTACTTGAAATTCTCAAACAACAAATAGTAAGAGCATCTCTAAGAGTAGTAGTAAAAAAAACTCTTTAAATTGATGTTTGTTGACCTACGTGACAATTTGAAGAGCATTATTTGCTACTTTCATATTTTGTGCCTCATTAGTCCATTGAGTGTAATAAATGCTTTTAGCCTTTAATTGTAGATTTGAAGAGTGAGAAGGAGGTTGCAGATTTGAAGAGTGAGAAGAATGTTTATTAACCTACGTGACAGTTTGAAGAGGCTATTGGAAAGAATTTTTTTACTACTACTCATCTATTTGAGTATTTCAAAGTGGTTAAAGAGATTGTTAGAAATACTTTAAGAGACAAAAATATTTTTTTAAAACGACTTAATAATTAAGGGATGGATGGAATATTATAACTATCTAAAAGAATTAAATTTGAGTTGTTGATCGATATTGATAGGGCAGAAAGTAAGCGATAAAGAAATTTTTTTAGTTTTTGACAATGGTGTCCTCGAGTTTATCTCCACAAATCCCAAAACTCAAGGGCAAATTTATCAAAAACAAAAAGACAAAGAAAACTTAAAAGACAAATGTCCAATATTTTTTTATTAATCACATCTAAGATAAATCTTAATTTATATTTAATCATCATGTAATTTAAATTTATTCGATTATATTTATTTTAATATACATATTTGAAGGATTTAGCAAAAAGAAAATAAAAGGCAATACATATTTGAAGAGTAATGATCACTGCAATTACCCCCTACCAAAAAAAATGTCCTTCCCATTTTGCCATCTTCTCCCTCATGCCAAGTTGCCATAATATCATGGGGTCGTTCTTCTAGTTAAAAATCTCTCTCCTACTTCCACTCAACAAAGTAGTGAGAGTGACACAATCACACACACAAACAAACACAACTTTTCATATATATATATAAAAGAAGAAGAAGAAGCAGCAGCAGCAAACACTAAGAACCACTCCTTCCTCAAAACACAAAAGTCATGCCTTCAACTAATGCACACTATAATGACCCTGGCCAAATCTCACAAGATGACACAGAAACCCTATTTTCCCCTCTTATCCGGCCATCGTCTCGTCGAACACTTTCTCTCTCCTCATCTCCATCCTTCTCATCATCAAATTCATCCGATAATAATTCATGTTCTAGCCCTACTACTACTCTAAAATTCTCAGGCCGAATCCCTTTTTCTTGGGAAAAAATTCCCGGAATTCCAAAAAATAAACAAATTCCCAAGAATAAAAATATTGAAAACCCTTCATTAAATTTCCTCCCATTACCTCCATCCGCCAAAAAATTCAACCAAAAAGAAATTTTTCCCACGACCCAAAAGAAGTACCACACTAATCACAGTTTCCGAAAAGACCCTTTTTTCGCAGCATTAGTGGAGTGCTCTAAGGGAAATGATGAGCATGACAGCATTGGAAATTTCTGGAAAAGTTCAAGGGTAACAAGGACATTAAGCGATCGATTAGGGTTTGTGAGCATGTACACTTCTTGCAAAAGCATTTGTGCTGTTTCTGACTCCATCGTTTATCTTCCAAGATCAAGAACACATGCTTTATATCCTCACCGTTCGCGCTGAAGTTTCCGACCACCGGAGATCATTTTCCGGTCATTGGCCAGGCAATGATCTATTATATATATATATATATATATATATATATATATATATATATATATATATATATATAGATAAGTGTACGTTTTCACTTTTAACTACCCTTATTTATGTTTCTTCATAAAAGGTCACTTTTTAAATATTTGTGTACTTTGTTGGCAAGTTTTGTAGTTTTATGGATTGTGAGGACAAGTCAAAATTAATGCATGTCCCCAACCTCTATAAATATTAAATTAAAATTAAAATTTGTGTAATAATAATATTTATTTATTAAAAACCAGTGTTAATATTATGGTTTGTTTTAATAAATTATGAAAATTGCAATAGTTGTGCTTTATTTGTAGACCACATCTTACAAGAAATCCATGTACTTGCATGATTCGTTCTGTATTCCATGTGATTTTGTATGGCTGTGTATGAGTAGTGTTTACATATCCCCATGTGCTACCTACATTAGTGTTGGACCACATAATTTGTTAGCTTGTGAACTCTCTTTTCTTCCATTGAATAATTAAGTAATGTTAAGAGATATATTCTCGATAGGTAACTGATAAAATAATTAATGTTAAGAGATTGTCGATTTTTATTTTTTATTTTTTATTGAATGACAATAAAGGTATTATCGGGTCAAGCGAGACTAAATCCCTCTTCCAACGATATTAAGAAAATACAACTTTTTTATACATACCGTGCACAATTGTACCCCTCCATTGTTGACTATATATAACAAAAAAGTTAAGTATATATGGCCATTAATTATAGGTTAATTTATGAAATTTTATTGGTTTTAGACACTAATTAAAAAGCCCTTGATTAATTTCAATGAGAATTTGATGAAAGCTTCAAGAGGAAACTTCATATTTTGCATTTGTAATACTACTTATTTAGCCTTGAAGTGGTCCAAGTGGAATAATAATGTCTATAGTTTATGGCAGTAACTTTGGTTATTTATGGGTCATTCTCTACCTATTTTATTTTTATTTATTTATTTTTGGGATTATTTTCTGTTCTATTCTTTTGGTTGGTAAGCTTACTATCTAGTTGGCTTGTTCAATAATTTATTGAAATTGATATATTTTCACAACACTTTTTTGATATTTTCACAACAAAAGTGTCGTTATAAATATATAACGACCGTGTAAACTATCGTTATAAAATTTATAGCGACGATTTTATAATAATTTTTTTTATTGTGAATTTTCCTAATTTATATCTAAGGACAACAATAATTAGGTGGGGAATATTAGCCAGGCCACAGTAGTACCAGGCCAGTCCCAATACCATTCATTTTAGGAAGGGACATATATCTAGCCAAACAGAACCTTCCCCCACTCTTAAAACTGTATATTATACTGAAAGTCATTACCCATGCACAGTTACAAAGGGCCAAAACCATTATTTAAAAGGGATTTGTTTATTTATTTTTTTATTTTCTAGAACTATGCAAAAATTACAAGTTTTCTTCAATCGGACCACAAGTTAGAAGAGTTTTTTTACACTTAATACTCGAAAAGACAAATCTGCCGTAAGAAAAATGGGTTTGGGTCAGATTTTGGTCGAATTTAGGTGAAAATTAGAAAAAGGAACAGAATTTCAAGAGATTGGAGTGTTATTCAGCCAAATTAGTAAGACCTTTTTTAAAAATTTGCATGTAATGTAACCACAATCTTAATAAACTGATCTCCATTATACAGACCAATCAGTATTGTATCATACGGTGGTTAACTTTGGTCAATTGACTAATACAATATCGACACGCAAGCAGTAGGTAATTTATTTCTGTGTGACAGCACTGTATTGGTCAATTGACCAACTTATCATAAAATTAACTTCATGATAATCGGATCCGTATCATACATATTTCGTAACGAGTACACATACTGAGCTGAGTTGAATATTGTATAACTAGCTACTTGAGGTCTACCCTATGAATTATTATAGAGCTCTATGGATGGTACATTGTGCTTAAAAATGCACGCGTAGGCATGTTTTTTTGTTGTCAATTTCTCTCACTAGAAGTTTATTTGCTTGTAGCGATTGAAACCATTATGATATGAAACAAATGGAGAAAATATCCATGTTTTATGTTAGGCCGCACACAAAAGTTGCTCTTTCTGTAACCCTTTTTTCAGTGTTATATATATATATATATATATATATATATATATATATATTGTTCTTTTTTGTTAATTGTGTGACACCATGAGTGCCGAAAGAAGCTGTTAATATGATGAACAAGAGGTCCACCCCAAGACTTTATACCCCAGCTGTTCATCACATGACCACATCACTATAAAAAGAATTGATGATTTCACTACCAAAAAAAGGACTTTTTGAGACATAGGGAAAAATGTCTCAAAAAGTATTTGAGATGGTTTGTGCGGAGAGCAGATCTTCTGTCCCTAAATTTTCTGTCTCCCTCGTGTCTCCTCACTTAAATTTTGACACATGTCATTTTATTTAATTTTAGAATTAATTAGTGTTAAGTAAGAGATTAGGTGTCAAAATTTAAGTGGAAGGACACAAGGGGACAGAGGATCTGCTCTCGTTTGTGCGACGGTTTTATGTTGTCACCTATGCAGGGGTCTTTTTTGTTTTCCACTACTGTTTTAAAGTGTCACAAATGGTTTTTAAGACCGTTTTCAGTCGACCATGATACCAGGCTGTTTGGTGGGAGACAGTTCATTTGATACTTCTCCAATATAATTTTCATAGGTTGGTACCTTTTGGCTTGCAAATTTGATATCTGGGATTAGGAATCTCATCAACATCTTTAGGCCCATCATGTGGAGAAGTAATAGGAAGATTTGAGGAAATCGTTGTATCACCCGCAGCAAGACTCGAGCTCACATAAGATGTTTTAAAGTGTCGCAAATAGTTTTTAAGACCGTTACTGGTCGACCGTCTCAAATACATGAGGCCCTCTTACATTACGCGACAGTTTGCCATCCGTTGCTAATAACATTTAGCCGTCAAAAATATTATTTGGCTTCATTTTTTTTTTTCGTGGGTTGTTGTTCTTCTTGCGACATTCTATGACCGTTGCTAATTATATAGGCGCAGAAAGTTTCCCTCCAGTTCACTTATTGCGACACTTTATTACCGTCGCGAATAATCTATGAGAATATATTTTTTAATATTTATATTTTTACGTATATAGATGGTCTACTTCATTAATTATCTGTAAACATTCACTAAAATAGTAACAACGACACAAATTTTGAATAAATGCATACATACATGAAAATTTTATTTAACTAAAAATATTATCTAATTTTTATAAACAATAAAACTTTGTAAAGTCTCCACTAACTAAAAATTTCTCATTACAATCCTCTTTAGCGACGGACCCGACGACGATTCGGTCATACAACCGTCGTCTATACTTTTAACGACGCTATATGTTGTCCGTCGCTAAAAGTATAGACGACGGTTGTATGATCGAAACCGTCGTCGAGTCCGTCGCTAAAGGGGGGGTGAGCACGGATGAGTAAGATAAGGGATATGCACTTGATCCTTGCTCTATATATAATTATCAACAACAAATAGAAATATAACAAATTGCTCCTATTCGGCAAAATCCAGTATTTGTAAGGGTGCACAAAATGACCACAGCCTGAAGCCTGACCTTGGTCCAGCCTAGGCTCGATCTAGTCAAATCCTGACCTGATCAAGGTTTGGACTGATCAGGCCTAACCTGAAAGGCTCAAAAAATTGAAATCTAGTCTGACCAAGCCTACAAAATAACCTAGCCTTAGGTTTGACTTGGCCTGTCTGGCCTGACCTGATTCTTTATCTAATTATTTGTAATTTTTGAAGTTTAAAGTTATAATGAAGTATAAATTCTTACTTATTCATTATTATAAGTTGTAAGATATTAGTTTTAATTAATACATCAATAAAGTTTAAAGTTTTACATTCTTGGTTTCTTTTAAATACATTTAATTAATATACATCTTCAATGAATAGAACTAGTTAGTATGTTTAATATTAATAATAACTTAGTTTATTGTAAATACTAATATTTAACATTAAAATTTTATTAATATTCCTTGTTATTTTAAATGTTAAATATTAACATTAATTAATACATCAATAAACTAACTTTTAATGTTAAATATTAATAATAAATTAGTTTCTTGTAAATACTCAAGTTCTACATTAATTTAGATATGTTAAATTCTTAAGGGGGGTTTATGATTTTGATTATTTGGTTAGGTATTCTGTTGCAACAATTTAAATAATAACTCCATGAAGCAATTAAAAAACTACTTGAAAATAATACTTGACATATAACTATATAAGTATTTAATAACCATAAAGGAATATGTGTATTTAAACTTTACAAAATATATGTCCAACTGATATACTCTTGTCATTCCAAAATTAGATATACAAATTGACTTTTGAGGTCAAACGACGACATATTAAACTTTAAATTGATGTAAATTTATTTAATTTTAGCTGATACAATTAGTATAATTGTATAGTATATAACAAAAACTATTAATCACAAAATTTATTTCATTCTGAAACTTTTATGAGTCATACCAATTTTGAAGTTTAATATACCGTCATTTGACCTCAAAAGTTAAATTGGATCTCTAATTTTTGAATGGAGAGTGTAATTTTGTGATTTTAATTATATAATAGATAGATTTAAATTTATTTAATATATTTTTAAAAATATATTAAAAGTATCATGATATTTTTAATTTGTCATTATTTTTATCAGTTCTAACGTCATACAATCAAAACTAAAATTTTAACTATGGAACAAAGAGAGTATAATTAAGTAGAAAACTTTTATTTTAAATATTAAAAGCAATTTATATTAAAATTTTAGGAAATTTAATATGATTACTATTTTTGGAAAAGATGGTTTAAGTAATTCATTATGAAGACAATTTTCATCTACCCATTTCCAATAATAGACTTTTTAAGACACATTTGGAGTAATAGATTGTTTAAGACATTTTTTAAGGAAAAAGACGGTCACCCAGAAACTTACTTAAAAAGACACTAGGAGAAACCGTCTTAAATAAAGTAATGGAGATGGTTTATGTTTCTGTCTTAAAAACCTATGTTGTTTAATTAAAAGTCCCTTTTTGTAGAGTAACTTAATTAAGATAATGAACATAAGAATTAAGATAATGATTGGAAATCATTAAATATAGTATTCAATTGTCTATAATACCCTTAAATCATTAATTTATCATAGCACAAGAGTTTAAAGTACCAAAAAAATAGGTAGAGTAACGAGGGATAATTTTGAAAAAATTATTATTAATTCTTCTAAATTTGAACAAACGTCAATTAATTAGGAACAAATTAAAAACTCTAAAACGTCATTTAAATAGGGACGGAGGGAGTACTTGATAGTACTTATTTTAATGATAATATAATATAGTTCGGTAAGACCAGACATTCTACATTTTATATATATTTTCTGTTGACCTATATATGGAGCCAATTTATAATAAATAGTGGTTATAAATAAACTTATAGGGTCTTGATTATTTATCAGATCTTGCACCATACATTTCAATAGATGTTGGTTGAACAACCACGACAATATGTTGCAAAAGGGAAGTTACTTTACTATTAATTCGAAATTAGTAATTTTCCCTTCTGTAACAGTGTTGTGGTAGTTAAATTGTTCTGTAATATTGTGTTGTGAATTAATACTTGTTTTTTGGCGGGGGGGAGGGAGGGAAATGAACGGACAGATCTTACAATATATGGTGCAACTTCGTATATGCTTTCATACTTCATATTAAATGAAATAATATTACTTACATTATATGAAGTATGAAACAATATAAAAAAATGGCTACGCAAACCGTGAGCGAGCCAGTGGAACGTGCTTGATAATGTGAAAAGACAAGTGATTTAACGTCTGTAATGTGAAAAGGCAAGTGATTTGACGTCTGATAAAGGTAAGTATTATTGGCGAAAGTGACTCTTAGATGATGACTTATGGGTCCCATAGAATAAGTCAAACTTACAAAATATCACATATCACCATTATTTCTTTTGAGTGTCTGCAACTTCTTACTATTGGTTATGCTACACATCACATAATTAATCAACGCTTTTTAATCCTTCAATAATTATTCACTATGGATATTATACTCACAATACTGACAACCAGATCGTTCTCACGAAAGAAGGAACTTTTCGAGAAGGATCTCTCTTTATTGGCGCGCAATTATATAACCTAATTCATTTCCTCGACAGAACTTTTAGACATTACCAATAGTGCTAAATAATAATATCATTTCAAATAATATGAGTTACTATGCCGTGACAATTATTAATTTAATGACGTAGAATACTATGCAATTGTTACCGTGACAATTATTAAATCAATAATATGAAATACTATGCAATTATCACTGTAACAATTATTGAGTCAATAATATGAAATACTATGCAATTACTACTGTAGCAATTATTGAATCAATAATTAGAAATATTGTGGAATACTGTGTGCTACTATGGACTATCGCGTGTTACTGTACCTTTATCACTGGGTATTACAACATTTAATAGTAAAAAAATTGCCGTTATTTTATAAAAATCTTATTTTATAAAAAGGTTATTTTTGTCGCTTTCTATATCCGACAGTTATTCCGTTGCGGGGTCCACCAATGATTGCGCCGTCGTATGAATATTTTTCGAAAAAAAATACTCCCCGACAAAACGAATATTTTCCAACAATTTGCACATATCACCCACAACTATAATATTTATTAAATCAGCACCTTACTATTTAAAATAATATATAAAGAAAATCAAATCTTATTCATAAAAAATTGGGGTCTTACAACCTCCCCTTTCACATGAAAGTGAGACTAAGGGTGTAAACGAGTCGAAACAAAGCGAATAGAGAGCTACTCGAATTCGACTAAAAACGTTAAATTCATACTTGAATTCGACTCGAATTCGATTTGTATTTAAAAAATTCTACTCAGATTTGACTCAACTCGAATATTTATTACTCGAATTCGATCCGACTCGGATCGAATTATATTCAAACTACTCGCGAGCTTCAAATTCAAGCTCGAATTCGAGTATCCACATACTAACTTACTCTATAATAAATATAATTATAAATTAAATTTGTTATTTTATTTAGAAATGAGAAAATATATTTATTATTATATTTTACAAATATAAAATCAAAATTAAAATTAAAAACAAAACAAAATAATAATAATTAATTATCTTAATTTGATTTAATTTTGTATATATTATAAGAGAATGTATCGAGTATCTAATTGAATCTGTATCAATCGAGTGTATCTAATAACAATCGAGAATTCGAGTAATTTGAATCTTAAACGGGTCGAGTATAACCTTGCTCAAATTCTACTCATATTTTTATTTGAATTATTTTTTATGCTCAGATTTGAATCATATTATTAACGAATCCAAGTCTCGCTCGTATTTTTTCGAATCGAACCCGAACTGTGTGGCTCGTTTACAGTCTTAGGTGAAACCCACTTTCTTCTTATGTGAGAGAAAATTATGTAAAAATATAAAAAATACATGAAAATATCAGTTTCCAATATATATCCTACTCAAACACAGAGAACATGTGATTTTTTTTTTGACGAGTGTGTATATAAAGTTTATATCTACTACCAATAATCTTAACAGTTATTCATGATCTTCTGGTTGGGTCATGATGATTAAATATTACCCTTTGAATAGTGAAGTTGAGAGTAGATGAAAACTCTAGTTGGAAAATTCGAATCAAACTATGCATATGATATAACTATCAGAGGTGGGGGGATACAATGCAGTCAGTATTACCTCACACGGTATTACCTCACAAAACCTGACGAGAATGTCAAAAATTTTAGTAGTAGAAATTGAAATACTCCGACCTCACATCTAATGAAAGTTTGAGTAGGTGTATGTTTGATTACAGCTTAATGTATCTTAACAGCCCACTTTTTAATATATTTTAACAACTCATATTTTTATATTAAGAGATCTTCTGGATAGTTAAGATACAAATATGAGTATAAACTATTCAGAGGACCCTCTTAATATAAAAATGTGGGTTCTTAAAATCCATTAAGAGATGAGTTGTTAAGATACATTAAGATACAATCAAATACGTATGACTCAATTATTTTAAAGTACAAGAGGCAGAATAAGAATATTTAGAAGCCCAACTTGGCCCTTTCAAAAAATGCCCTCCCACCAAGAATTATAAAAAGATTTGTGTAATACATAGTTGGTATCTACTTGAGTTTTGAATTGATCTCCAAAAACAAACACAACAAGATGCTAAATGGAAACCCTTATTTTTCATTTGTTTATTGGTAAGTTGCATTGTACTTGGCAACGCGTTATGAACTAAACTCCAAACTCTCAAAAGTCTTTTGGCTAAACAAGGTAGGCTTTCACTTACTAGTTGTGATAAAGACACCACTAATTATGAAAGAGTTTCACCTATAAAACCTGTATAAAAATTATAGCATAGCATGTAATCAAAATAAAAGGCAAATATTAGACTAATCAGATAAAAAAATAAGTCCCCTTGCCAGGAAGACCCGACTACATGAGCTACGCGATGCCCCAACATCAATGTAACACTTCAGTCCCACATCAAAAGATAGGAAAAAAATTTGCCTACATATAAGGAAATAAGTTACTATCAATAGTACATTTAGCCATGACCTTTTGAATGAGCATGTGGTGGACTAAAATAATCCAAGAATATACTATTAAGACAGTAGTTTAAGGCCTTATTTGGATGGATTTAATTCGATTCGCTCGAGATTTGTTCTATTCAGACTTGAAATTTGACTCGATCAACTGCTTAAAAGTATCAACTTTGGTCATTTATCTTATTAAATTTACCTTTTAAAAAGATTGGATAATAAAAACACGCATATTCGTACTTAGATTAAAGTAAGAATACTATTAAGCACAAACTTGGCACCAAAGGATAAGAATTTTTAATGCCTAATCTCCATTTTTTTACTCTTTATCAAGCAAGTTACTAAAAGTAAGAAGGTTCCTTTAATATATTTGTATTAACGTTTATGTAAGGTTAATTTTTCCTCAAGGAATTGTTTTTTTTTTCTTGCGTACATTTATTTTCTGCCTGCCCAACCTAAAATCCACATTGAACATCATGCTTACATTAAATCCTAGTTTGAGCATATAAGAAAATCCCCATACTGAATAACATTCGCATTGTGTTTGTGAGTTTTAAAAGGAGAGAAAAGAAGGAAGAACGAGAAAAATTTATGGAAGAAATTAAAAGTTTTTTATTTGTGAGTTTTTTAAGAAAATAATATTAAAAAAAAGGGTGAGGAAAATTTAAAACAAATTTCTTTCGAAGGAAATTGATTAAAGACTTGTATAACATTTCCAAGTATAACAAATATACTTCTAATTAATAGTTTATCAAAATATTCTTATATTAATTTATCAAAAATATTAAAACGTAACGTACTAATTTTGATGCTCAGCTTTAAAACTCTAAAAACTATGTTTGTAAGCTAAATAAGATGCATTTATAATGACGAGTTACTTATACACAAATAAGATAATCAAGTGCGTTCAGTCTTTTTAACCTAATATTCACTGGTAAATGAACTAACACTCAGTTTCTAGTTATTTTAGACACCTTATATAAATAGAAAACTATCCTTAACCTAATTTACAAGAGAAAATAATCAAAACATGAATATTCTTGATTGAATGAATATTCTATATATTTTCTCAAATTTTATATCAAAAATAAATAAATAAAACTAAATAGCACATGGACCAAAGTAAATTTAGACAAATTAATCAAAAGATTCCAAAACCTAATGATCAAGCAAAAAAAAACATAAAAACAATATGTTATGAAATATAAGTTTAAATTTGGCTTATTAAGATTAATATGAGATATTTAAATTCAGATTTTGATATGATTTATTTCAATTATGAAAACCATAAATTAAGGTTGCAATTAGTAGTAATTTTTTGTATAATTAATAATTTTCAAAATTATGTTGTTTACAAGTGAAAGCTTTTATAAATTAAATTCAAAAAAATATTTTAATTTATATTTTAGAGTAAAGAAAATATGTCATAATCTCATGAGCTTTTAAGGGAGATACATTTATTTGACAACAATGTTACTATCATATAAAAAAAGATCACATAATGCTCATATACATACACATGTATATTGTAAGTCCCCAAGTAATATATATATATATATATATATATATATATATATATATATATTCGGATCTTAAGCTCACATCTTATCCAATTCACCCAATCACTCTCTTTTAGCGGGACGGACCAGTTCGATCATTACAACCCAACCTATATGTTGTCCGTCATTAAAAGTATGTACGCAACAGTTGTATGATCAACCGTCACGTCCGTCGCTAAAGGAGGGGTGAGTTCGGGTGAAATTTGGATAAAGGTGAAACAAGATCCACTATATATATATATATATATATATATATATATATATATAGAGAGAGAAGAGAAGAATCAAGGATCATCACCTCTTCATCCCCTTTAATGACGGACTACGGCGACGGTTTGATCATACAACTGTCAATCTATACTTTTAGCGACGGACAACATATAAATCGTCTTAAAAGTATAAACGACAATTAGATGATGAAGAAAAATCGTCAATCCAAAATCAAAAAAGGGGTGAGCATAAGTAAATAAGATAAGAAGATGACTGATCCGAATTCCATATATATATATATATATATATATATATATATATATATATATATATATATATATATGAGTATTATGTGATTTTTTTTTATGCGATAATAACAGTATTTTTTATTTAACTTCAGACATGTGAGTCTTTGATCTGACTCATCATAGTTATTTAACTAAGGAAAAAAAGGAGAAAACAAAAGAACAATAACCATCACAACACATGGGACCTACAAACCATATAAAATCAATTTAGCCAACCTGAACAACCATCCCTTTTTTCTCTTTTTTGGGTCAATTAAATTCTTTCACATTGGACTTAAAATTGAGCAACTAAAATAATTTAATAATTGAATTATCAAGAAAATATTATTATATCTAAGCTGATCAGCTGTCCCATGTTATACATAATAACATAAAAGTGGCAAATGTGAGGTCTCCATCGTAATTTCTTCAAATAACCGGACAAGTGACCCCCTCAAAACCTACTTCCAAATAAACAAATTCCATATAAAATCATATAAATGAAACTTATCTTATAGATACACATCCCTTTCGTCTCTCTTGGCGGTGGGTAATAATATAATAAAATAAGTGTACCACTATATGTTGCGTCTACACGAGATATAGTAGATTATAAAATTAGCCAACTGTATAAAATGAAATTTTAAAATATTAATAATTATAATTATTCACGTAAATCGCAATAAAAAATGACATAAATAGTAAGATATATAATTTTTCATAAAATAAATACAAAAATAACGCTTTACTTTTATATTTCAAAGTATAAAAATAACATATGTTGGGACATAATTATTTGGGCCGTGATCTACGTGGAGGAATACTCCCCACGTATGAGTTTGGGCCCAATAGATTCAATGGGACATAGTCCAGAGGAAGTCTCATCGCGTAGGAATCTGTTTGAATAGGTGAAGAACTTTAAGAAATTTAAGATTCCTGATTATATTTGATATTTAATTCCTAAAGAAAGTGTGACGCCCCCAAAATAGGTATACATCACCCATCTTGAATGCCGGAAAATACACTCTTGACAACTTCATTTATATGATTGTCGTGCAAATATCTGACGACATATATATCGTGAGTTTCAATACAAATATATATACCAACTCGACTCGTGTCACAATCAGACCTTACATAAAAAGTCTACGGTCGATAACCTGTTTTAGAAATTAAAATCTTTGAGAAGTGCTTTCAAGAAACCTTCGTACATGGGAGGCCATGCGTCTGGGTTATGATAGATATCATATGTCCACATAATTATCCTTGGTTGACCCAATAGACCCCAAAGAAAAACGAGAAGATTACTATCATGTTCATTCCAATGATGAGTCTTCTCTTAATATATAACTATCTCCACTGTCTGCAATTGAGAACTATATTTTAACCAAACTCCAAGATTATATAGGTAGTGCTCGTAAATATACTCAGCAAGTGGATGTCCACAATCCTGTCTTATGATAACACGAGGTTGTATGTCATTAGACATCTTGTATGATAGTGACAAAACACCCTTCCAAAGTTGGGTTCACCTCACCCTATTCGATTCACTAAAATTAAATATCAAATGGCGTATACAATACGACACACTTATCTAAAGTTCTCAATAAAATTATTTCCATACTATTTAGGAGAACCTCAATGACTATAGACCATGAGCTTCTATTCCCTGTTATCCCATTTCTCACCCAAATTACACTCTTATTACACGAAAGGAATTGTGAAGCAAAAGGGTGAAACCTAAATAACCAAATAAAGAATATCGTGACTAAAGATAATTAAATTATCAATAGCCTTCGTTAGTAATAAATCGTAGATTTAGAACATATGATAGATAATAAAACTTTTCAACCATATATAGTTGCAGCGGAACGAGCAATCCATTAGAAGAGTCAAATAGACCATAAAGTCAATTATTTTCTCCACGTTAAAAGTCCACCAATAATGTTTTATCCCTGTAACATCAATCAACAGCTTCTTTCCACAATCATATATGAATAACTTCATAATCATAATTGTGATTCTAAATTCCTCTTCGCACTTAGAGATTTAAGATAATTTTTATCACCCATCTTTACTGAAACATCAAAGATCATAGTTATACCAAATCATAGTTCACATTTATAATCATACTTAATAAATTCATCTTTAGACTACTTCTGGCCAAGATATTCATTATCATTTCATCTTTGCCTTATAGTAGAAGACATATGTTGTATATTTTAGAAGAGTCAAGTAGAGCATGATATCTACTATCTTCTACGAAATTAAAAGTTTATTATCAATATTTTATCGCTGAGACTCAGCTTAATAAATAATCCACATCATCGAATCACCCCTTCACTACGGCCAGTGATATTCGTTAATATCACATCCATGAATTATCTATGCACTACGGGCCAAGTATATTCATTATTATCACATCCATGAATTAATATTTCATCGCTGAGACTCAGCTCAATAATTAATCCACATCATTGAATTATCCATGCACTACGGCTAAAGATATTCATTAGTATCATAACCACAAATTATCCACTAAAAAAAGTTCATTCACGACGAAATACTCACGGCCGGCGAAGGTTGCCGTCGATAATAGCGTTAATGGCGGCCCAGTCGGTCATCGCTAATGAGACCCGTCGCTAATGAGGTTTTTTTCGGTGGGAAAAGTTCGCGGTGGAGGGAAAAGTCATTGGCGACGGGGGACTAGAGTTAATGGCGACGACAACACCGTCACAAATGGGTCATTATCGACGGGGTTACTAGCGACGGCATTGCCGTCGAGAATGACCTTATATTTTTAACCCTCCCAGCGACGGCAACGTCTCTCGCTTTTCTTCCTCTCTATTTTTCATTTTTCGCTCTCGGTTTCCCACTCTCACCATTGATTGTTAGCCTAGATTAACATAACTTTCAATTGATTTTCCGAATTGATTGTCACCCATCCATCATCATTTCACCTTCATCATCTCGTGAATTCGTTTCATTTTCCAAATTACCGCAGAGATTTGATCCCATTTTTTCCTATTTGGTCACTTCTCGCTTCGCCATTTCATCATCTCTGTGTGTGTGGAGGCGTGTATTCTTCGAGCTTCTAGTGGTACCGTTCCTCCATCTCTATATTGTTGTCATTTCCCGATTATCACTCTCTACCGTGGTTGCGAAAGGTACAAAATTTGGTCTTTGTATGTATTTTAGTTGTAATATTTGTTTATGTTGAGTTGCTTAGTGTTTATCATGTGTTAATTTGAGCTCATTTTATCGATGATGTGTAAGAATGATCATTTTTGGGAGCATATGAATGAGATACTTCAATAATTTTGAAAGAGATATATATATGTTGCAGTCGTGTAGGAATTGTCAAGACTATAGACCCGATTAAGGGTGTCGAGTTGAGGAGTGATTCTTATCGGTATTATGGATTGATCCAAATGTTAGTCATAGAAATATTTACATTTCAGCTCAACTGAAACTCCAAAAGAATGAGGGACTGGAAACTAAAAGAATGTGATATATTGTAGAAGTGTTTTGTCAACATTCACTTGTAATAAAATTTGGTGACATACTTAGCATTAGTAAAAATTTGAAAAGAAAAAAACTTTATAGTTAGACTGGTGTTCCTTAAAAGTATTTCTTTTATTTTTATTTTTTGTTTTGTATACATGTTATTTCTTATATATTTTATAGTGTAAATTGTGAAGGTTCATTGAAAGCACGGTTCAACCCAATAATAATAGGTGTTCATTTTATACCGCAATCAAATGTTTTCTTAATTATTACGCCTCTTAATGACTTTGGTAACGCTCTCTCCTGAAGCTAGTTCGAGTTCTTTACATTGTAGATAAACTTTAATTTCCTTTTTTGTCATAACATATCTCGGTATATATAGCCAAATTGTTGAGTAGAAAGTTTGTATATTTTTATATGGATTTTATTTGATTTTGAAGATAGACCTCATAGACCACAATTTTTTATAACGGCTTGATCATGCTATTGTATCTTGGATGTGATGAAGCCACCATAGTTGATAGTAAATTAATATATATGAGTATTGAATGATAATACATATGCTCATACATATGTGTTTTGATTTGTTGAAAGATTTTAGGTTTTGATAGAGATAATATTTGAATAGTGTTGCTTTTTGTATTTTTTAATGAACAGAAAAGGAAAGAAAATAGATGGAGTTTTTGTAATCTCTCACACCCTCTACATTACTAACATAATGAAACTTATTTTGTTTCACATTGATGACATTAATGGTTTGAAAAGTGAATGTGTATTTATATAGAATAATCCTTACTTTGACATGTGCATATATTTTCATATAGTTTAGGAAGCTTAGAAACCCGTTTGAGATTCACTTAGTAGGAGTGAATCTCAAATAGATCCGCTTGGGAATTTGTTCTTGTATGTTTCGATCTCACTTGGGTTTGTTAACGACTTGAAACACGTCTTTATATTTTTTGAATTTTCGGTCGATATATATCTCTTGATGTTCTTGGTGCATATTTAGACTACGATGTGTTAGTCTATTTCGTGTACTTGAAGACCATGGGAAGGTTTCTTAGAAAATTCCGAAAATGTAAAGATGTGTTCAAGTTGTTAACATCGATGAAGGCGACACATCCGGAATGGGATAAAGCTTTGACCCGTTAGAGTGGGAGATGAAGTTAGAAACTCATAAGCTTGCATATACATTAACTTGGAGACTTGATTGTGTTTGTCTAACTTTCCATATATATAGCGGATGGGTTGTCCGAGATATACATTGATCGAAGTTGGATGGAGCGTAGGGTAGCCAATTGATAGGAATGGGCTTAGCTCGAGTATCGTAGTGGGGTTGAAACAGTTCTCAACTTCGCGTTTGAAATAATCGTGGCGATGAGATCGAGATGTCCTTGTAAGAGGTGTGTGAATGAAATGTGGAAGGAAAGGAGTGATGTCATGTGCGACTTATTTGCGTATGGGTTCAAGCGGGGTTATCGACATGGATCTATCATGGGAAACTGGTTGGATGAACATGAATCGAGCAGGAATCCAGAGGTGACGAAAACTTTGGTATCTTAACGCTGATAGTTGAAGGTTGTTGGTTCGTACTTTTCGATTAGTATCCTTGACGCCACGCCAAGGAACACGTTGCTTGGGATCGTCATGCCGATTCTCAAGCCCGTGGATGAGGTGGGCGGATGTGGATGATCGTACTGCGTCGGTTGATTATTAAATTTAAGGTAGGATGCCAATCATTCATATGCTAGTTTTATTAGACATTTGAATATGTTGTTACCTCTTTGATTTATGTTATCTCTTTGATTTATGTTGTCTACTAAACTTCTTAATGTGTAATGTGCGAGATATTATCGTTTTGAGGATTGAGGCGGAAGCCCATGGCATGACTGCTTACGCATGAGATACTGAGATGAATTAGCACAAGTGGGTCTACGACCCGGAAGAAAAAGGCCCGACGAAGATGGGTGATGGACGAGAACTTAAGGATGTCCGCCCAATTTCATGCTCTGTGCGGTGTGGGACGGATGTGCGGCATTTGGGACTGACGAGGCCTTGAAGATGTCGGCACACGGCGTTAATTTGCCCGAACAATGATCGTCTCCCAGCTACTTGCTGCTGGTCTCGATCGTCTGACTGTCTGGGGAGAGACTTGAGGTGAGTTTAAAGCATGCACCCTCTCGCTTGGAGTTTGGTGGCACACCCACCAAAAAAAAGGTGATGATGGTTATATCTCACTGAGGCGAGCAACATTCTTTGTAAAGTTTAATGCTCTTATTTAATATGTATTTAAAATTTAGATATTCTTTTATATTTTTTCATTTTATACTTTGCGTATCATCCACTAATGTGTTTTTTTGTCGTGACGGTTGAAGATCTTACGGTGGCCGGAGGCGGCGGAGAGTGACACTCGATGAATTTAGTCTGGCGTGCGAACGAGAGATAGAGAGGGTATTTGCAGTTTCTGAGGGGGACCGAAGAAGGGTAGAGTTGTGGGCATTCCCCATGTCGACTTACACCCTAGTCCCTCTGCGCGAGATCTCGGCGGCGCCCTGCTTGGAGGTAGTGGTCGCGAGTGGATCGGTAGCCACCCTTCATTATCAGATGACTTCTTCCGCGGATCATGAGGGGTGCATGTCGGCGGTGTTGTGCGGTCGGGCGCACCATCACGCGTGACGGATATATCGGTAGCTCGGGGAGGTTGTCTACGGCTCTGTCGATCCTACAGGTTGCCATTGACGATCTCATGGGTGTAGTAGTGAGAGAGGAGGCCATCCACGTGTGTGTCTGCAGTTGTCTTGTGAACATCTTCCCACCACATATTGACGACGGTAAAAATAATTAAATTCATATTTCCTTATTTAATTTATGTAATTTGTAATTGTATTGCTTAGATAAACATAAGATAAAACCCTAACACCATTATACACACACAGAACCCCATGCAAATACACACACACACCTTAGCGTGGGTATTGAACCGCAGCGTTACTGTGACGGGACTCGATTAGACGTCTGAGAATGCGAGTTATCGCTGGTTGCAGGCCCAACAACAACTTGGGCAAAAAGCGAAAAGAGCCGAAACGCATCGTCAGGTCCGAGCATATGAAACACACACAACATCGGCGTGGGTATTGAGCCGCGGCGTTACATGACGGTACTCGATTAAACATCTGGGAGGCCAGGAGTTATCGCCAGTTCTGGCCGAACAACAACTTGGGCAAAAAAGCGAAAAAAGAGCGAAACCGCATCGTCCGATTCGAGCATGCGCATGAACACACACCTGACACCGCGTGGGTATTAGAGCATGCGTTACTGTTGATGGTACTTTCGATTCCGACGTCACGAAAGGGTTATCGCTGGTTTACTGGCCCGAGCAACAACTTGGGCAAAAAGCGAAAAAGAGCCGAAACCGCATCGTCCGTCCGAGCATCGCGCATAAACACACACCGCGACACGCGTGGGTATTGAACAGCGTTACTGGTGACGGTTACTCGATTCAGAACATCACGGAGGCAGGGTTATCGCTGGTTTATGGCCCGAACAAAACTTAGGCAAAAATTTGAAAAAGAGCCAAAACCGTGTCGTCCGGGTCAAATGCCACACAAAAACACACGACGCCAGCGTGGGTATTGAACCGCATTACAAGCCCGGCGGTTTTCGATTAGACATCGGAGGCCAGAGTTATCGCTGGTTCTTGGCCGAGCAATGAACAGCGAAAAAAGTCGAAAAAGAGCCCGAAACCCGCGTCGTCAAATGCAGATACCCGCAAACACACACCTGACACCGGCGTGGGTATTGAACCGCGTTACAAGGTGACGGTTTTCGATTACGACATCACGGAGCCAGGGTTATCGCTGGTTGCAAAAGCCCGAACAAAACTTAGGAAAAAAAGCCCAGAAAAAGAGCAAAACCGCGCATCGTCGGTCAGAGCATACGCAAACACACACGACCTTGCTGTGGGTATTGAGCATGCGTTCTGGCCCGGCGGTACTCGATTAGGAGCGTCTGAAGGCAGGAGTTATCGCTGGTTCTGGCCGAACAACAACAGCCAAAAAGCCAAAAAGGCCGAAACCGCATCGTCGTCATCACGCCATCGCAACACACACACCTGACCGTGGGTATTGAACCGCAGCGTTACAATGACGATTTTCGATTCCGACATCGGGAGGCCAGGAGTTATCGCTGGTTCTGGCCCGAGCGAACAAACTTGAGCAAAAAGCGAAAAAGAGCCGAAACCGCGTCGTCGAGTCAGGCATGCGCAAACACACACCTGACACCGCGTGGGTATTGAACAGCGTTACTGTTGGCGATTTTCGATTCCGACGTCTGAGAGCCAGAGTTATCGCTGGTTTGCAAAGCGAAACGACAACGGGCAAAAAGCCAAAAAGAGCCCGAAACCGCATCGTCCGGTCAGAGCATGCGCAAAACACACACACGGCACCGCGTGGGTATTGAAACCGCAGCGTTACAAGTGATTTACTCGATTCCGACATCACGGAGGCCAGGTTATCGCTGGTTCGAAATTGAGCAATGACTTGGGAAAAAGCGAAAAAGAGCCAGACACCGCGCCGTGCGTGTCCAGGGCATGCGCAAACACACACTACGACACCGCGTGGGTATTGAACCGCAGCGTTACTGTTGACGATTTTCGATTCCGACATCTGGAGGCCAGGGTTATCGCTGGTTTTGCAAAAGCGAAACAACAACAGGCAAAAAGCGAAAAGAGCCGAAACCCGCATCGTCGGGTCGAGGCATCGCCAAACAACACACATAGCACGGCGTGGGTATTGAACCGCATTACTGTTGGCCAATTTTCGATTACGACATCACGGAGGCCAGGGTTATCGCTTAGTTCTGGCCCGAACAACAACAGCGGCCCAAAAAAAAGAGCGAAACCCGCGTCGTCGTCGAGCATGCGCAAACACACATATAGCACCGCGTGGGTATTGAACACAGCGTTACAATTGGCCGCGGTACTCGATTCCGAACATCTGAGCCGAGTTATCGCTGGTTCATGGCCCGAAACAAGGCCCGAGGCAAAAAGCGAAAAAAGAGCTCAAAACCCGCATCGTCGAGGTCAAGAACATCGCGCAAAACACACACAGACCTGCGTAGGTATTAGGCACGCGGCGTTACAATGACGGTACTCGATTCCGACATCTGAGAGCCGAGTTATCGTCTTAAGTTCTTGGCCGAACAACAACAGCAAAAAAGCGAAAAAAAGAGCGAAACGCGCGTCCGTCCCTCCGACATGCCACGCAAACACATACACAACACTGCTGCGTGGGTATTGAACACGTTACAATGGCGGTTTTCGATTTACGACATCACGGAGACCAGAGTTATCGCCTGTTTGCTGGCCCGAACAACAACATAGAACCTGAAACTAAAATAATATAAATATGATCTATTTTGGGGACTCCGTTATTAATATTTTAATTTTGTAGGGTCTTGTTGATGAGACTCGTGGAGGTGGAGATGGCGGCACAGGTGATGCTCGTGGAGGAGATGGTGATGATCTCCGAAATCTCTTGATGAGACTATGGAGGATGGGACCGACGATGGGATAGAGATTCCTGATCTTGGGCAGTAGTTGTTTATATTTATATTTTGACTTTCATGTATGTATTTAGCTTTTGAGTTGTACAGATTTGAGTTTGGTATCTAATTATATTAATTGTTGATAGTAAAAGATATGATTGTTATTGATATGCGTATATTGTCATTATTTATTTTTCTTAGTTTATAACTTGGTCTGATGTATATGTAAATGAGCAGAATTTTGCAATTTTTTTTTTTTTTAAAGTGGGTCATTGGCGATGGGGGAATTGGCGACTACAAGTCGTCGGCAGCAATGACCCGTCGATAATGAACCAACTTCTCGACAATGACGACGGAGGGGCCAGGCGACGACCCATCTGGCGTGGTAAGGCGGCGTGACAACGATTAATCGTCGCTTAATAGACGTCTTGTCGTCGCCTAATGACCTTATTTTTTGTAGTGATCTATGCACTACGGGCCAAAGATAATCGTATTTTCATCAACGACCATGATCATGCCATAAAATAATTCATCTTTGTACCATTAGCCGAAGAGAATCCATGGCCATAATCATACCAAAAACTGTCCATCAATGCACTACGGGCCAATGAGGACTTTTACCACATCATTTGTAACATTACGGTCATGATTATACCGAACAATTCCTGGTCATAATCATACCAAGTCTATCTATGCACTACAGGCCACAGATGACTTTCATCATAATATAAGCATGAGGATGATAATAATGATATAAAGAATTAATCAAATGGTATAAATGATAAATATTAAACATTTATAATATAATTTATTCAGAGTTCAATAATATCCAAATGTTGTCAATCACTTAATAATCTCATAATCTATTATCATTAATATTATAACAATATTTTAATCATTTCTTAAACTTATAAACAATTTATTTTAATTGTTTACACTTTACTAATTAATGCATTTAATCATCCTAAAATTCTAAACTCATAAGATTTCATCATCAATAACCAAAACTCTCATCACAAATCTGCATATACCTTATATAGGATTTTCAAGCCATAAAATCCTATTTTTCAATTTTGTTACTTCACATAACATATTTAATTTATTTACTCATAACTAGTTCATTTTCATGAAAAATACCAAATCAGTCCCAAAAATATTTCTTTTCTGAGATTTAGCATAATATAGTCTCATATTAAACATATATTTTTCTCGAAATTTTAAAAATTCATTTATTATTTTTCATCAGGCCAAAACTGCTGAATATTTAGACATTTTTTATAAATTATACTTTTGTCCAAAAATTCTGAAATTTACACAGTATACTTCTGTTATATACATGTACTCCCAATAAAAATTTCACTAATTTTGGAGTTAACCACAAGGAGTTATAAGGGTTTACTTTTAAAATAATATTTTCCCATAAAATTCATAACTCTTAATCTATACATCCAAAAATCACCATTTTTTGACACAATATAGAAAACTCATCAAATTATCATTTTAAATTTTTTCAGAATTTTTGAGGGTCAGAAAAATTACGAAAATGCAAATGAATTTTCACCCGCCATGCAGCAATCCACGTAGACAGATCATTTTCATAAATTAATAAGGAATGAATACAAAGGATCATTCACCATGCATGCGGTAATCCACATAGACAGGTTATTCCAACAGAGTAATAAAGAATGGAACGAATCATGCGTAATCCGCTTATGACAGGATATTCAACGAATAATAAAGAATGGAACCAAGTGTCGTGCGTAATCCGCATGCATGTGATGTTCCAATGAATAATAAAGAATGAAATAACAACAAAATTCATCGAGCATGCGATGAATCAGTACAAACAAAAGTTATTCCAACGAATAATAAAGAATAGAATAATAGAAGAATTTCACCATGTATGCGGTGACTTGACATGACAAAAGTTATTCTAACATAATAATAAAGAATGGAATAACAATCCTTACGAGTATTGAAAGAAAATAACTCTCTTCATGAATACGAAAGAATAATACCCCTTACCTTAAAAAGAAGAGTATTAAGCCAGCAGAAGCGAGGGATATACTTGAAGAAAACTTACCTTACTATTTTATACGCCAAAGCTTTTTTAAACTCTAAAGAAATACGCCAAGATTATAGAAGAAGAATTCTCTCAATTTACGTGTGTTTTTCAATTCTAACTAAGCATCCTATTTATAGGAGAATGGAAAGGATACTATGTAATAAAATATAATATATTCTATTTATAATTATATAATAAAATAAAATTTATAAAATATATATATATATATGTTATTTAAAATCTAATAAAACAAATAACTTTATAAAAGTATTACATTTATATAAAAAGATTTTACTATGCAAATACTATGCATGCATTATGCAAATACTATGCATAATAAAATATAATATATTATTTATAATCAAATAAAACAAAACTTTATAAAAGTATTACATTTTATATAAAAAAAAATTTACTATCTGCAAACACTATGCGAGGCACTATGTAAATACTATGGATAATAAAATATAATATATTCTATTTATAATCAAATAAAATAAAACTTTATAAAAATATTACATTTTATATATAAAAAATACATTTTATTACATTTATAATAATAATAAAACAAAATTTATATATATAATATATATATATAAATTTACGTGACTTCTAGATTCCCCCATTTTTTCTTTTGTGGGACCCACATGTGGGGCCCACATGTGGCCCCCATATGTGGGCCCACCTTTTAAAAAATTTCTACCGATTATTTTGAAAAATGGATAAATTGGGGTCCATAAAATACGCCAAAAATTACGACAAATACTTCATAAAAATTCCCTCAATATTTTTAACAACATTTTTATTTTTGAATTTTTGAATTTTGACTTTTTCCTAAAAAGTCAACTGTTGACTTTTTGACCAAAAAGTCAACCCCGACAAATTTTGTGTTTATAGTCTATTCTTACTAATTTCATCATTTCGGACTCAAATATCACTGTCGCGTCTCCAAAATCAACTCCGAACTCAAATTCGATTTTAAATAACATTTATTCATTATTATTATAACTCGCAATATTAACAACTAGGTCATTCCCAGGAAAGAAGGGGTTTTTCAATAATGATTTCTCCTTATTGGCGCACAATTAGGTGACCAAACCTCTCTTTGACAGAACTTCTAGACATTTTTAATTATGCAAATAATATTATGAATAATTGTATCATCTCAATTATTGATTTAATAATATAAAATATTGTAACAATAATTAAATAAAACTAAGTGACTTCTCACGTAAGCATTAATAATCAATACCGCGTGCTACTATGCAACCACGCGTATTACTGTACTTTTACCACCGATTATTTTATGACAACTTACTTACTTTGAAAAAAATCTCAAATATCACCCTTAACTTTAACCTGTTATCAATTTAGCCACTTACTTAAATAAAATAATAATTATAAGAAATTGAATACTTTCATTTCATAAATTTCGGGGTCTCACAGAAAGTGTCAGGATAGAATCCGACTTTCTTTCTTTTAGGAGATTCAGTTCAATCCCATTCAAAAATCTAAACTAATGAGGAATCTTTTTTCCATACGGAGAATGACGTGTAGAGGAGGTGTGATCACTATAAATATAAAGTTATACCCTGATTCTTAGTTACACACAACATCTCATTATTTCCTAGTACTAAATATGTGACGCCCCCAAAATAGGTATACATCACCCATTTTGAGTCGTCAATAACATGGTACAGAAATAACTACAATTTTATTAATATAACATAAAAACTGTGAGTTTAAATACAAATATTGTCATCTAGACAATATTCACACCCAAATAAGTCCTCATTACAATTATTGATACATTATTTTATAAAATGGTGAAGACTACTAAACAACTTTCTAGAACCTTCATTCCATACCCACTAGTACTCGCTACATTCTCGCCTTCTGAGAAGAAAAATGGAACAAAAAGGAAAATGGTGAGCTCAACTAGCCCAGTAAAGAATATTATGACTAAGATAATATAGAACAAATTATCATTAGTCTTCATTAGGGAAAAATCTGATAAAATATAATAGACAACAAGTTTAAGATCAATATTCGCAGTAGAAATAATAATTCATAAAAGAGTTACGTAGAGAATGAAATCTACTATTATCTATGAATTTAAAATTTCATCATCAATATTTTATCCCTATAACATCAATCAACATACATCTTGAATCAAATATTCATCTTTGCACTACAGGCCAAAGATATTCATCAGTTGGTCATGTTCATCTCAACACCTGTTCATCTTTGCACTACGGGCCAAAGATATTCATAAGAAAATCAACTATCTTTGCACTACATGCCAAAGATATTCAGTAACACCATTATTTAGGACTGAGGATGATGAAAAATATTTTAAAGAAAACGAATCCAGTGAAACAAAAGAACAAATATTAAGGATTCGTACTTTAAACAATCCGAGTTCAAAAATGTTTCATAAATAATCATAGTGAAGTAAAATCAAGAATGATCAAAACATGGATACAATCAAAGCTAGTATCCATAATAGATATTTTGAAAAAAAAATAAAAATTTAATTTTTACGTGAATAATCGTATTCGTGAATAATTACCATATCGTGAATAATAACCCAGACACTAAAAGACAAGAATTTCATAAAAAAATCTTACCAATAATCCGGCATAATGATATTGAAAGAAATAATATTATTTTTTTTAAAAATAATATCCCTTATCTCGAAAAAAGACAAGATTTTTGACCGGAATCTTGGATATAAGTCTTTGAAAGGAACTTGCACCATACAACAACACTCAAAGTATCAAAATACTCACAAGAATACGCTTTCGATAATATAGAGAGAAAACTTGATTTACGGTGTGATTTTCAATTCTAACCTAAGCACCTATTTATAGAAAAATGCTTAGAACACCAAAAGATGAAAATTTAATAAAATAATAATATTTTCTAAAAATTTCCTCGCACACCAAGAAGATTGAATTCAGCATGCTTAACATTCATGTGGGGCCCACCCAAGTGTAAAAAAAACATTTTTCTTAAAATAATTATTTTAAACTCCAAAAACTAATTATTCTAGAACTTTGGAACTTCAATAATTCATAATAAATAGCCTTTTTATCAGAGAAATTCAAACCTTATGTCCTTTCCATAGGAAAATCCATTCTCTACAACTTTGCAGAAGAAAGTTTTTCTAAATTTCAAACAGAAGTTGACCAAAATCCAAAAACGGGCGATTTTACAGGCTATAATCAAATTTCAGTAAATAAATGGGCCCACAGACATGTTTAACATGTTTTAAACAACTTTTACAACAAAAATACTCTTCCTCCTCATATATTCATATATCCCACATTTATTGTAAAAATATCACCATTATTATATTATTAAAATATAATAATATATTTAAATGAATTATTTTATCAGAAAAGATAAAATATCAATTTTTTAACAGTTGTCACTTTAAAATTTTCTCCATCTATATCCACATAAAATAAATATTTTTCTTATCATATAAATCAATAATTAATTATTCACAAATAATATTATAGAATCACAATCTCTGGCAACCGGTAGTTCTACTTGAGAAAGAGGGCTTTCGATAAGGATTTCTCCTTACTAAAGCAATGATTAGGTGACCAAACATCTCCTTAGACAGAACTTTCTAGACATTGCCAATAATATTATCTAATAATATTATTCAAATAATATGAATTATTGATCTAATAATGAAAATACTGTGTAGTGACAATTATTGAAACAACAATAATATAAAATATCAACGCAATAATTATTGAATCAATAAAATATTAAACAGTAATTACTGTAACAATTATTGAGTAGTGCCTTCTTACGTAAGAATCAATAATTGGTGCAATATTGTGTGCTACTGTGTTTTAACCACCTGGTACTTTAACAGTATTAACGGTAACAACTACGCCGTTATTTATAACAACTTACATTTGTCGTTTTCTTCATCCAATCGCTTTCCTTTATGGGGCCCACACAAGGCTGCACCGTCGTACGAATATTCTCCGACAGTAAGAATATTCCACGACCAAACGAATATTCCCCGACAACAATGAATATTTTATAACCACTTGCTTATTTAAAATATTTGCGCAATTTACCCATAACTAACCACATTAATCAAATCAACCCTTACTATTTCAAAATAATAAATAGAGAAAATTCAATTTTATTTATAATAAGTTGGGGTCTTACAAAATACCTCCATTGTTAAACCTTATTCAGTCTTCTTAAATAAGCAAGTAGCAATTAAAGAGAAGATATGTTTATAAAAGTTCAAAGACTTTTATACTCGAGTAAATATACTTCTTTGTAAACAGATATTAATTTATGCTTAGATTAAAGAGTGCTTTTGTGTAAGCAAATATATAAATTTATGCACTGTTATAAAAGTTTAGATAACTTTTGTATTTTGTGTGATCAGAAGTGATTCTAAATAAGCAAGTATATAACTTTGAGCTTGATTTAAATGTGCTTCTGTATAAGCAAATATATGTAATTTTTGTTCAGATTTATAAAGATTTAATTTTTTATAAATAAATAATGTGTTTCTATGTAAAATAGATTTAACTTTAATTTCAGGTATAAAAGTTTAAATAACGTTTATAGTTATGCATCTTGTTAAGTAGATAAATTAACATAAGTTTGTGATATAAAAGTTTAAATAACTTTTATATTGTGTAACAAGTATTTTATGAATAAATAATTTTAAGTTCAAATACTTGCAATGACAGATATCAAGTATAATAAATTAAACAGTTAAATCATACTTGATATAAAAAGTAAATTTTTTTAACTCAAAAATATATATAATCATATATTTTATCTATCTTGTGAATATTAAATAAGACCACTTAGAACTTTAAACATCGTTCGAATGATATTCTTATTTAAGTAATACATCCAAAGCGCGGTATCTAAAACTGACTGAATTTAAAGTTTCACAATTAATATTTATATAAATATTTTCGATAGACTTTAGGAATTTAAATACCGTTTGAATGATATTTAAATACCGTTCAAATGAATTTAAAGTTTCACAATTAATATTTATATAAATATTTTCGGAAGGCTCGAATGGAAAAAATACACGGATTGAAGAACAAGTGGTTGGGGGTAAATGCAGTAAGATATATGCGGGACTAACGAACCGATGTCAGTATAATTTTTTTTAACCACAATTATAAGAATAATAAATAAAAAATAATAGAGCAAGTTTGAACAAAAAATTGTAAAAAAAAAGTATATTTTTATTGCAAAAACACTGTAAAAAGTATATATTTTCTTTTACATTTTTGTTCAAACTTGCTTCTATTATTTTTATTTATTATTCTTATAATTGTGGTTAAAAAAATTTATACTGTGCCGTTCGTTAGTACCTGAAGCCCCCCCAATTAAGAACAAGTCGACAGCCTTAAGAATTTTTCTCATGAAAGATTGTAATTAATGGGCACATGATTTAATATTTCAAAGTATTCAAATTTCACATGTTGCTAATGATACAAAGTTTCAGCACATGTATAAAATTAATGCACCCATTTGCAAGCAACGGTCAAACAAGGTTTTTAAAAAAAAGTTTTGGCAGATCGGATATTTAGACAGGAAAATTGGATATTTTCTAATTTTTTTATTTTTTTTATTTTTTACTAGTGACTCTTAAAAAATATATAATATTTATTCTAACAAGAATTTTTATAAAATATAGTATTTTATGTGTAATTTAGATACATATACAAAAACATGGTTGAACAGTTTGTCCAATTTTCGTTTCTAAATATCCGGTATGTGTAGAACTACTCCGTTTTTAAACCCAATTATTCTGGGGCGACAGGGTATTGGGGATTATTGGTGATCGGCTGATGTGGATGTGCCACCTTAGTATAAGAGAGGATGAGAAACAAAAAAAAGTAGTCAATACCCGGAACATTTCATACTCTTCTCACTTTGTCAAACACTCTCCATCTCTAGCATCAATATTCTCTCTCTCAGATGCCCAACGCCAGACGCCGAACTCCTGCTTCGCTGAACAAGCTTCCTCCTGAAATAACATCGGCTTTCAAGGTATCATCTTTCTATTTCGTATCCTCATTCTCCTACCATTACTCTCTCATACGCCTAAATTCCCAAAAACCAAAAATTTGTGCATACTCTTATTTTGAGTGAAAATTTTGTACAAACTCTTTGAGAATTGAAAAGGAAGGGATTACTCTAATTGGGAGAGGTAGGTAGATGTCTTAATTTGGTTGAACTGTACAAATTTGATCTATCTACTTCCATTGTTTCAGAAAATAGAAAAGCACTCATTTATGTTTTCTGTGTGTTTTTTTATTTATTAATTTTTTTGTTGCTAATTATGTTTTTTTTTATTTTGTCTTTCGTTTCTCTTTTTTAACTAAGAGTTAAATCAAAACAAGAAAAGAAATTTCGAGGTGACTTTTCAATCTTCATGTTGATATATACTCGTACTATTGTGAATGGGCAAAATATGGGGTATTTTATTTGACAAAATAATAAGTATTTTTCAGAACTAGAAGTGCATACAAATATCAACAGCCGGGGTAAAAACATCATTTTAAGCAATATTAACCATCATTTTTTATTGATAAGGCTACATTAAAAAATGAAAAAGTGAGAATTTTTTTTTATATATATATGGCATGTAGTTAATATATTTTTATAAATTTATAGAAATGGCTTGTAGTGATGAGTTTCATTCAAGTATGAGAATAAATGATATTGAGGAATGTGCCATGGCGGAGGATTTAGTAGAAAGTGAAGAATTTGATGAAGTGATTAGAGATCCGGAAGTAGGAATGAAATTTGGTTATGTTGATTTATACATGGAATATTACACTAATTATGGTAACCAAAATGGATTTCTGGTAAAAATAAGATCTACGAAAAAAGGAGAAAATAGAGAGACTAAATTTGTGGTTCTTGCATGTGCTCAGTCAGGATGTTCAATAATCAAGTCAAAGAATGCCTTCAACTTACGCCCTGTTAGCAAAACTGGTTGCAATGCTAAGATTAAGGCTGCAGTAGTTGAAGACGGAAAAGTGCGAATAAAGACTCTAACACTTGATCATAATCATCAGTTAAGCCCGGGAAAATCTAGATTTTATAAGAAAAATTGGATTATGAGCAAGTATGTGAAAAGGAGACTTGAACTTAACGATATAGTTGGTATTAGACCAAATAAAAAATTTAGTTCTTTCTTGGTTGAAGCTGGTGGGCATGAGAATGTATCCTTTTCACATAAACATTGTTACAATTATCTTGACAAAGTTAGGCGGTTAAGACTTGGTGATGGGGATGTTATTGCACTTCAAAACTACTTCCAAAAAATGCAAGCTAATAATACAATTTTTTATTATTTGATGGATTTTGATGATGATGGGAGACTACGAAATGTCTTTTGGACAGATGCAAAGAGTAGGGCAGCTTATTAAGGAGTTTGGGGATGCCATTACCTTTGACACAACATACTTAACTAATAAGTATGACATGCCATTTGCCCTATTTGTTGGAGTTAATAATCACAGTCAGTCAATACTGTAACGATCGAGAAATTTTATAATTAATTTAAATATTTATTGAATTAAATAAATATTTTATTAAATTTATTTATTGAGAAAAATAAATAATTGATGGAATTGCGATGCAAGAATTTAGTAACTAAATTGATTAATGTTAATTAAATTGAATAATGGTAATTTTTATTTGAAGATTTAATTTAATGCAATAATTAAATTAAATAAATTGTTTAATATTTAAGAAAATAATTAAATTAAATAAAGTAATGTTTAAGTCTAATTTATTAATTAAATTAGATATATAATTATTTAGTAATTATAAGAATAATTATAATAAAAATTATAATTATTATAATTATTATTGTAAGTTATTTAAATTAATTTAAAAGTGTGACACATGAAATCATATAATATAAAAATTATCTAGTAGAGGGGAATTGTGGTTAGCCAAACAAGGCCTTGTGGCCTTTGGCTTATTTTTAACTGACGCAACCTGTTGGGTTTGTGAACTAATGTACGTGAGAGAATGGCTATATCAGTTAAATTATGCACGCTATTTCCCTAAGGCTAGATAACAGTGAAGAACAGAGAGTTGGTGAGAAAGGGTGAAACACAGAGAAAATTTGCTAAGAGATTGAGGGTTTTGCTGAGGAAGGATTCTATCATCTTGCTAGTAGGAAATTCAATGTATAATTCATTCCTAAATTTCCAAGTTGTAGTTCATAATTTAAAGTTCTTTATAATTGATTTTTTGTTGAAATGTTGTGTTATATGTTGATTATATGTGTGTATACTCTTGATAAATTGGTTGGTTATCATCTATAATCGTATATTGATAATCAAATACGTGGAATTGGCTTTGTAAAAAAGAAGTTAGAATATTAGTGATATTTATATAACATGGCTTGTCTAAGTACAAAATTTGATGCTCAATATGTGATATAATTTGTAAATTGGTGTTAGATTGTGTTATTATGTTAAGAGACGAAATCAACGTAGTTTGAATCGTGTCAATTGGTTAAGAAACGAAGTCGTGGCGATCGATTTCGCTAAAAGTGTAAAAAGTGAAGAAATTGGGAAAATTATAGTTTTGATTCTTCAAAATTGGTTATATAAAGTGTTATTGTTGTTAGTATGATGTATATCATGTTTATAGATGTTATTACAAAGTTTTAGATGTTAAGTTTTATGAATTATGTGGAAATTGGGTTGAATTGGGTGGCTGGCGTATGTGATGAGCTGCAATTGTAGTTTCGTGTTCGTATACTACATGCAATGCATTGCTTGCATTCACGTGCAGAAAACGACACAAAACTAAGCGCCTATGGAGTTTTCGAAGTCGAGCACCACCGGTAGCAATTTCTGCCGGTCTTAGAGCTTGAAGCAACGCAAATTCTTGCGTTGCTCGAGCCCAGTAGTGAGTTACATTTATTTGTGGGTTATCAAACAAAGACTTAATCTAGTTTGGCATACATGATAATGATGTTAAAACATAATGTGGACTACAATAATAGATTGTAATGTGATGTAATATAAAGTGTGAAGATTTTAAGTGATCATTTAATTAAGTTACGTAATGAACAAAAATTGATGTTTACGAGAATTAGAGATGATATTAAAGTTTATGTTAGACCGTGGTGAGATTTCAGATTCGTTAAGGATGTTAACCAACATGGTTAGATGTTAAGTTAAGGGTATGACTTAAATGGTTGGTTAAACCCATAAAGCTAATATTGATACAACTAATTGTTACTGCAATCTTAATGATTGGCGAACATTATTATACTTGTGTAGTTTACATTCAAGGCAAGTTCCTTATCCTAAACTTTTATTGAGCAAGTTCATTAACTTCATTCTCTACAAATTTCATAGTTACATTATCTTTTATGTCAAGCAAGCTTTCTATTCCTAAATTTTATATTAAAGTTGAGCAAGCCTATTGATTCTATCTCGTGTATGTTTGTATAAGCTCTTGTAATCTAGTTTGTTACATCGAGCGAGTTTCATTTTCTTAAGCCTTGTTATTGTTATTCAAAACATATATTATTCTAGCACATTGACTCAAATGAGATTGTTCTAACTCTTTTGAATATAGTACTTTGCATATATACCATGTCTATTCAATTGTACATTGCTGTTATTCGATCTTTGACTTAGATAACCTTGTTCAATTCTATATTATTGTGTTGAACCTTCAAATAGTAAGATCTTAATGATTGAACTAGTCTATAATGGAATAGTGTTCTAAAATTCTAGAACGACTGACAAGTTAGTTCCAAGCTAAACTTTCTTTAGTGCGGAAATTCTAAATTCAAACTGAGACGAACAACCCAAACATAGGGGATTTTGTACGTGTAACGTTTAGATGTTTGTGCACAATACATGGTACAAAGGGCTGATCCCCCTAAGTACATTAAGAAGGGTCTGTATAGTCTAAATGACTGTTAAGGTTGAGGTAATAATACCTAATTATCGGGGACATAGTTCGTGGTCTTAAGACCCTCAGATATTAAAATTCGAACTTGTTTTCTATTTTTGATTCGTAGAACAAGTTCACCATTGTTCAGCATTCGTTGTTCATTCTCATGTTGTTATTATTATTACTCTTTATATCAGTGAGCAATTGTCTGCTCACTCTTGCAATTAACACTGCAGTTAAAGTTGAGAAAGTCGATGAGCCGTCTACTAGCAAAGGAAAGAGCAAGATGTCCAACTGTTGAAGATTTATGAGAATGTATTTAAGTGAATTATGATTAAAGACTTAATTTATTTATGTGATGTATTCCGCAAGACTTATGTAATAATTTAAGGTTAGATTACCTGGGATTGTTTTAAGATGATGTAACCCCTTTAAGGGGAAAGATTATTGTTAAAGTTATTTTATGTCTTTATCCTTTATTATGGGTAGTTAGATGTAATTATTTTTGATAGTGAGCACCAAATCCTGTGGGAATAGAGTATCTGGATTTGGGGGTGTCACAAATACTCTTAGGTTATGGATTAATATCTCATGAGGATATTGAGTCATTTAGTTGGCTTTTTAAAACTTGGCTTGCGTGTATGAATGGTCATGCTCCTACTGCAATAATCACTGACCAAGATAAAGCAATGAAGAAGGCTATTGAAATTGTGTTCCCAAATGCGCGGCATAGGTGGTGAATGTGGCATATTATGAAGAAGTTGCCTGAGAAATTAAGTGGTTGCAATCAATATGAATCTATCAAATATTCAATGCAAAAGGTAGTTTATGATTCATTGACTTGTAAAGAATTTGAAGAGAGATGGGTTAATTTCATTGAGAATTTTAACCTGAAAGAGAATGAATAGTTGGTCGATGGGTTATATCGATGAGAGAAAGTCGTTGGTAGCGAGCATTTTTAAAGAATATTTTTTGGGCCGGAATGTCCTCAACTCAAAGAAGTGAAAGTATGAATGTTTTTTATGGTTATGTGAATTCAAGGACAACCTTAAAACAATTTGTTGAGCAGTATGAGAATGCATTAAGAAGTAAGGTGCAAAAAGAGAATGAGGCGGATTTCAATTCCTTCGACCATTGGATTCCATGCATTACTGATTATCCATTTTAGAAACAATTTCAAGATGCTTATACCACGACAAAATTCAAGGAATTTCAAGAAGAGGTAAAAGGAAAGATTTATTGTGCCATTGATTCAGTTAAAGTAGAATGTGATTTTGAGGTATACGATGTTACACAAGATATGTTTGGAGGGACTCGCGAAGCCACATTTAAAGTTTATTTTAAAGAAGATGAATGTACCATTAAGTAAAACTGTCAATTATTTGAGTTCAGCAAGCCTGGCCATAGCAGAGGAGGCCTAGGTAAGGGAATCACGACGTGTAGATCTTGCATAAGAGAACTGTCGGGCGAAGAAGGCAAAGCTTGAGGAGACACTCTACGCTTAAAAATGTAATTGATGAGGCCTAGGATCGAGTCATGAGATACCCAATTCAGTTCGAAGGACTACCATCATACATGCTAGATCGCAGGACGATGTCTGGCATTATGGAAGAAGAGCGTAGCAAAGCTATTCAACGCCTTAGCAAACAGTAATAGGAATAGTTTAAGTATGTGAAAACCTATCTGGTAGTTAATAATGTAAATTTCGATGTGTTTATAAACAGAGGAATATTTTGATGTTTTAAATCTTGTAGATTTTTTTATCTCGGGGATAGTTGATGTAAATAGCAGTGATGCTATCGTATTTCGTTAAAACTTTTGATTAAATAAATATATCAGAGTTATTTGAGATAATGTGTTAGGTGATTCTGTTAAAATGTTTGAGTTAAGCCTTAAATATTTAGAGAATTGAATAAAGATCTAATAAGCATATTTCTTTACAGAAAAATGCCGCCAAGAAGACGACCAAATCATCGACCAGCCCAGGAAGGGTCAACGAATAACAACAATAATAACGCCAATGCTAACCCCGTTCAGCAGTTGGTGAATTTACTAACAGGAGCGATTAAAAATCAACCACAAGCTCCACCAAATACTACATTCAAGGACTTCAAGGCGGTGGGACCGCCAGAGTTTAAAGACTCCATAAACCCGATAGAGGCTCAAACTTGGGTTATAGAGATGGAAAAGTTTTTGACGTCGCCAAAATCAGAGAGGATCAAAAAACTGCCTACGCGACGTTCATGCTAAAATCCGAAGCCAGTTATTAGTGGCAAGAAAATAAGGTCCGGGGAGGTGAAAGTGTGATTACCTAGGAGAGGTTCAAGGAGATGTTTTTCGAGATGTATTTTTCGACCAGCTCGCAGAACCAAATGGAGGTCCAGTTTCTAGGATTGAAACAGGGGAATATGTCTATACCAGTCTATGCGGCAAAATTCAACGAGTTGACTAGGTTTGCCACGTATCAAGTGCATAATGACGAGAGAAAGGCTAAGCGATTCGAGCAGGGACTGAAGCCCTGGTTATATAGCAAAGTGTCAATGTTTCAATTGAACACATTTGTTGGGGTACTGGAGAAGGCCATACTCGCCGAAGGTGGAAGCGATGTGGTAACCAAGTATAACCAAGATCAGAAAAAGAAGAAGAGTGAAAGTGAAGGAAATAACAAAACTAGTGGTAGTAACACGGGAGGAAGTAACAATCAGAAGAGGAGGTGGACTGACAACTCATCAACTGGAAATCAGTAAGGAGGTCAGAAGAAGAGAATCGAAGCATGCATGACCTGCGGGAAAGCTCACCTGGGGTTTGTATGAAGGGAAAACGGGTATGCTACAATTGTGGTCAGGAAGGCCCTCATAGAACCTAACTATCCTAGCCCAAAGAAGGGCGCCTGCTTCACTTGCGGCTCAAAGGATCATCTAGCAAGGGACTATCCTAAGAAGGGGTCTGGAGGGGCAGGATCAGGAGGGAATAGGGGAAACAATAGTGGAAGTACTTTAACTATCACGAGACCAACCCTGACAACCAAAGGATCGGACCTTCAACACGACAAAGAGGATCTTTGTCAAAATCTTGTGATATGGTGTCAAGGTATCATTCTGATCAATAAAGTTAATGCATATGTACTATTTGATTCGGGTGTTACTTGTTCATTTATATCTGATGACTTTGCTAAGAACTTAGAATTGCCTAAGGATGAGTTGGAATACCCCATGAACATAGAAATTTCGAATAGAGAAGTGATCCCTGTTAAATACGTACACAAGAATTGTAGGGTGGATATTAAGGGTAACATTATGAACGTAGATCTTATCCCGATTAGACTTGGGGAATTTAACGTTATGGGCCTATAATTGATTTCCAGAAGAAATGTATTAACCTTATATCTGACTCCGCCAAAGGTTGTGTTTTATGGCAGCAAGTCGCCTAGACAAGCAACTTGTCTAACAATGATGCATGTCAGGAAGTTGTTAAGACAAGGCTGTGTAGGATATTTAGCCTACATAGTCGACAGTCGCATAGAGAACTCGAAAGTGGAAGATATACCATTCGTGAGGGACTTTATAGACGTATTTCTGGATGATCTGTCAGGACTTTCACCAGATAGAGAGGTTGAGTTTGTGATCGATTTGGCGCTAGGAACGACCCCAATATCGAAGGCACCGTACCGGATGGCTCCGGTAGAGATGAAAGAATTGATGGTGCAACTACAAGAGCTATTGGATAAGAAGTACATCCAACCGAGCGTATAGCCATGGGGAGTGCCGGTGTTATTTATGAAGAAGAAGGACGGGACGATGCGGCTTTGCATCGACTACAGAGAACTGAATAAGGTCACCATTAAGAATAGATATCCATTACCGAGGATTGACGATCTATTTGATCAATTGAAGGGAGCAAGATACTTTTCAAAGATAGACTTGAGGAGTGGTTATCATCAACTGAAGGTGAGGTCAGAGGATGTGCCAAAGATAGCATTTAGGACTCGATATGGTCACTATAAATTTTTGGTGATGTCATTTGGTTTAACGAATGCGCCTGTAGCATTTATGGATCTCATGAACAGAGTATTCAAACCATTTTTGGATAAATTCGTAGTGGTCTTTATCAATGACATTTTGGTATATTCAAAAACCAAGGAAGAACATATAGAGCATTTGAAAGTAAAGTTAGAGGCATTGAGAAGAGAGAAGTTCTACACCAAATTTTCAAAGTGTGAATTCTGGATTGAAAGGGTACAATTTCTTGGACATGTGATCGATAAGGACGGAATTTCAGTAGACCCCTCTAAATTCGAAGTTGTTATGAACTGGGATCAGCCAAAGACGCCGTTGAAAATAAGAAGTTTTCTTGGATTGGCAAGTTATTATAGAAGATTCATTCAGGACTTTTCCAAGATCGCATCCCCGGTGACGAATTTGACGAGGAAAGATATGAAATTCATTTGGACGGAGAAGTGTGAGGAAAGCTTTCAAGAATTTAAGAAGAGATTGAGTACAGCACATGTGTTATCTCTTCCGGATGATACATAAAATTTTGTGGTTTATAGTGATGCGTCGCATAAAGGGATGGGCTGTGTGCTTATGCAAAACGGCAGGGTCATTGCGTATAAAAAGATCTGGAGACACTATCTCTATGGGGAGAAGTGTGAAATATATACAGACCACAAGAGTCTGAAATATATTTTTACACTGAAGGACTTGAATATGCGCCAGAGAAGGTCAATAAAGTTCATTAAGGACTATGATTGCAAAACTTTATACTATCTGGGTAAAGCAAATGTGGTTGCCGACGCCTTAAGTAGAAAGGGTCGGGAGAAATTGATGATTTTAACCACTTAGGAGGAGCTAATTTCAGCGATGGAGAAGCTGGAATTAGAAGAGAAGTATCCTATGGAGATTAACGAGAAGCTATTCCAGATGCAAGCTGGTACAACCTTGCTGGATAAAGTTAAAGAGGCTCAACTTCAGGACGAAGAATGTGAAAAGATAAAAAAGAAGATATCCAAAGGAACCGAACCGAGATTCAAAATAGACAGCGAGGGAATACTGAGATTTGAGAGCAGAGTTTGGGTACCGCCAGTGCCAGAGATTAAGGAAGACATTTTGAGCGAGGCTCATAGCTCACGGTATTCGATTCACCCTGGTAGTACCAAGATGTACCAAGATCTTCGACATCATTTCTGGTGGCCAAATTTGAAACGAGATGTTGCAGAGTGTGTTGCCAAGTGTCTGACATGCCAGAAAGTGAAAGAAGAACATCAGAGGCCGAGTGGGTTGCTACAACCTTTAGAGATCCCAGAATGGAAATGGGAACATATTACGATGGATTTCGTGGTTGGCCTTTCGATAACTCAGAAAGGCTATGACGCAGTATGGGTTATCGTCGACCAATTGACAAAATCTGCACACTTCCTTCCGATCAGAATCAAATTCAACTTAGACCAGTTGGCAAAATTATATGTAAAAGAGATTGTTTTGAGGCACGAAGTTCCAGTGTTAATTGTTTCCGATAGGGATCTGCGCTTTACGTCAAACTTCTGGAAACAACTACAGGAATGCATGGGTACGCAGTTGAGAATGAGTATGGCATATTACCCTCGCATGAATTTTAAGAGTGAAAGAACGATTCGAGACATTAGAAGATATGTTAAGAGCAGTATAATGGACTTTAAAGGAAATTGGTATGATCATCTACCTTGTAGAGTTCAAACTACAAAAAATTACCACTTATTAGTATTGACATGCCGCCTTATAAAGCATTATACGACAGAAAGTGAAGAACTCCGCTATATTGGATTAAGTTGGCGAGAGACAATTACTAGGTCCAGAACTGGTACAGCAGACAGCGGAGATAGTCAAAGTGATCCGAATAAGATTGGTAGCAGCTCAAGATAGGCAAAAGAAATAAGTCGATCCACATTGTAAAAATATTGAGTTTGAATCGGGTAGTTATGTATTTTTGAAAGTCTCTCCCTGGAAAGGAAAGATCAGGTTCGGAAAGAAGGAGAAATTAAGCCCAAGGTTCATTGGACCCTTTGAGGTATTGCGAAGGATTGAAGAAGTTGCGTATGAGGTAGCCTTACCTCCGGCTCGAGAATGTCCAAAACGTCTTTCATACTTCAGTTTTACGACCCTACAAACCCGATTACAAGCATATGATTGAATATAAACCCCTACATTTTGAGAAAGACTTATCCTATAAAGAAATTCCTGTTCAGATTGTTGACAGGAAAGAGCAAGTTCTCAGAAATAAAGTAATACCTTCTGTTAAGTTAATTTGGAGGAACCACAATGCTGAAGAAGCTACGTGGGAACTCGAAGAGCACATGATAAAGAATTACCCATATTTATTTGCTTAATTTATGTGTAAGCAATTCTTGGGACAAAATCTTTGTAAGGGGGGAGAATGTAACGGGACAAATTGATTGAGTCGTGATTCTGGGGACATAATCCTTTTAAGGGGGGAAAGTTGTGACAAACGAGATTTTTGTAATTTAATTAGAATATTTATTAAATTAAATAAATATTTTTTGATGATTAATTATTGGGTTAAATAATTAATTGATGAAATTGTGGTAGATTAATTTAATTATATGTGTTACGTTGATTAAATTAATGTGAATAATTTTTATATTAAACGTAGCACGAAAATTTGATACCCAGTATTGTAAGGCAGGTCGTAGAAGAAGTCTTCCTGCACATATTTAAAAATAATAGCAAAGTTAGGAAAATGAAGCAAATAGGTCATCAGAGGCAAACTATTTAAATTTAGGTTAGGAAGTTCAAATTGTGACGCCCCCAAAATAGGTATACATCACCAATTTTGAGTCGCCAAATACATGGTACAAAATTCAAATATAACTTAATAATACAACTGTCGTGTAAAATACGACAAAAACATAAGCGAGAGTTTTAATACGAATATTGTCTTACAGGCGTGATTCAAACTCGAAGGGAGTCCTCAATACATTTATTATCACACTATTTCATGTAATAATAGTGAGGACTACTAATGCAAATATCTCGGACCGCACACCCGCTCCCCGACTAGTCCCTCGCTTTATGTTCTCATTTCCTGAAGAGAACAATGAAAGCAAAAGGGTGAGCTCAACTAGCCCAGTAAGAAATATTATGACTAAGATAATGCAGAATAAATTATCGTTAGCCTTCAATAGTGTTAAACTGATAAAATATAACAAACATCAAGTTTAACTGCAGCGGAACAAGCAATCCATTAGAAGAGTCAAGTAGAGAATAAAATGTACTATCTTTTATGATTTAAAAGGTTTTTCATCACTTTTATTGCTAAGATTCAGCTTAATAAATAATCCACATCATCCCTGCACTACGGTCAAGGATACTCATTAGTATCACGACCACAATTATCCATGCACTACGGGCCAAGGATATTCGTGTTTTCATCAATGGTCATGATCATGCCAAGAAGCGTCCCATCAATGCACTACGAATCAATAAGGACTTTTACCACATCATTTGTAACATTACTTAGCCATGATTATACCGAATAATCCTGGTCATAATCATACCAAGTCCATCTACATGCACTACAGGCCAAAGATGACTTTCAACATAATATAAACATGAGAATGATGACAATGATATAAGAATTCAATAAAACAAGTTTAAGGATAAATTTTAAAGATTTATAATTTAATTTATCCGAGAAATCAATAACGTCCAAATTGTCGACATGATCTTTGCTTTGTGGAGTAAAATTTAAGAATAATATTGTACCAAAAATAATTTGACCGAAAACGAATCAATTTTTATCATGAATAGTACCCCGGATGAATAGTATTCGAGTGAGTAGTACCCCGTGAATAGTACTTCAGAAATAGTAACCCCGTGAATAGTACTCCGTCATGAAAAAAGTTAAAACTTATCAAGAATGCTTAGAATAATATTTCCATGAAAAGATACTGGATGAAGAGCAAATATTAAGGATATTATACTAATTTCATGTAGTTTAAAAGCCAAAACTTTAACAAAAACGAGTATAGAATTCGGAATCTGAAATGAAATAATATTACTTACATACTACAAAGTATGGAAGAAAATATTATTTCAAGTGAATATTGAACAAAAATAACATCCCTTACCTTGAAAAGAAGAGTATTCCACCTGGTATAACGGGGATATTCTTGAAGAAAACTTTCACTGTTTTCTATGCTCAAAGCTTTCTAAAACTCTAAAGAAATACGCTCAATAATATAGAAGAAGAATTCTTTGATTCTGGTGTGATTTTCAATTCTAACTAAACATCCTATTTATAGGAGAATGAAAAAGATACTATTTAGAAAATTTTCTCACAGACTGCACAGTACAATCAGACGAATTATTTGCAAAATTATATCTGACGCTTCTTCTTCTCCTTTTTTCAAATTAATAATATTATATTCAATAAAATATAATATATTCTATTTTTCATAAAAAAACAAAACTTATTATAATATATATATATATAGAAGTCACGGAAGTCACGCCCGTGACTTCCATCCTACCCCCCATTACCCTTTTTAATCATATATATATATATATATATATATATATATATATATATATATATACACTCCACCACAATTCCTTCTTCAAACCCGTGAATGAATTCCTCCCGTGAACTTTCATAATTTCTCCCCTCCCACATGCATTTGTCACACACATGGGCCCCGCATGTGGCCCCCACTTTTATTATATTAAATAATTTTCTATCAATTATTTTAAAAAATGGATAAATAGGGGTCCATAAAATAATAAAATTTACATCAAATACTTCATAAAAATCTCCTCAATATTTTTAACAACATTTATCATCATTATTATAATTCGGAATATTTAACAACCAGGTCGTTCCCGAGAAAAGATGGGGCTTTCTAATAAGGATTTCTCCTATGCCAAGAATTAGGTGACCAAACCTCTCCTCGTGTAACTTACGAACATCGTCGATATATTGCAAATAATAATATTAATAACTTTATTGCCTCAATTATTTATTTAATAATATATAAAATATCGACAATAATTGAATCAAATAACATGAGATACTATGCATCAATTCTTGTAGAAATAATTGAACAAAAGCGAGTAACTTCTCACATAAGCATCAATAATCAATATTGTGTAGCTCTATGCAACCACGCAGCGTATTGTTTGTGCTTTTAACACCGGGTGTTTCAACGATTAACGGTAAAACTTCCGCTGATTATTTTTATAAAAATATTTTTTGTCGCTTTCTCGATCAAATGATAATTCCGTTGAGGATCCACTTATGATTGTGTCGCGTCATGCGAATATTCCTTGTTAAATCGAATATTCCACGACCAATCGAATATAATATAACAACTCACGTATTTGCAAAATTTATAAATATTACCCACATTATAACATTATAACAAATTCAAACCTTAATATTCAAAAATGATATTTATAGAAAAATTCATCTTTACTCATAAAAAGTTGGGGTCTTACACCTCCTTCTTATAAAATTTATCTCGAAATTAGGGTATATACTGTATGTCGAAGAGGTGAGGATACCTTGATTTCATTTCATTTCTAACTCCCGTGTCATTTCCTCGACATCGTGGTTTCTCCACAAAACTTTGACTTGAGGTATAACCTCGAGCGTAGAAACATGCTCCTTCTTATCCAAGATTTTAACGGTACCTCTTCATACGTTAAATCTTCCGTTATTTAAATCTAGGTTCTAACTCAATAATGTGGTTCGGGTCTTCCACATATTTACGTAACATGGATATGTGAAAAACGTTATGAACACGAGACATACTTGGCGAAAGCGAGTCTATAGGCCACGCTTCCTACTCGATCGAGGATTAAAATGAGCCAATGAATCGAGGATTTAGCTTTCTCTCTTTCCAAATCTCATAACTCTTTCCATGGAGCAACACGTATGAACACACGATCTCCAATATCGAATTCCACGTCCTTTCGATGAAGATCAACATAACTCTTTTGTCGATCTTGTGAGGTTTTTATACGTTGTCGGATCATTTGAATCTTCTCCGGTCATACGTATACCAACTCAGGTCCCCAACAACGTTGTTTCACCCACCTCATCCCAAAGATCTTGTAGAAACGACACTTTCTTCCATACAACGCCTCGAATGGAGCCATGCCAATACTTGCTTGATAACTGTTGTTGTAGGAAAACTCCACCAATGGTAAGAACTTGTCCCAACTTCCTTGAAGCGAGGACCTGATTCTTAATAGATCTTCAAGAGTTTGAATAGTCCTCTTGATTGCCGTCCGTCCCCGTGCGAGGATGATATGCCAAGCTAAATCATAAATCCGCGCTCATAGCTTTACGTAAACTAACCCAAAATCGTGAAGTGAATCTTGAGTCTCGATCGAAAACTATGAATCTTGGCATACCATGCGATCTTATAATCTCATTTATGTATATCTGAGCAAAGACGTCAAGTGAATAAGTTTCTCGTATAGGTAAGAAAGTGAGCGAGACTTAGTCAATCTATCAACAATGACCCAAATTACATCTATGCCTTGAAAAACCTTGGGAAGACCAGTAACAAAATCTATGATACGTAATGTGCTCTCACTTCCATTCGGAATTTCAAGTGGTTGTAATAGACCTTTTGGTATTTGATGCTCTCGCCGACTTCGTTAACAAGTTAAAGACCTTGAGATAAACTCAGTTATCTCTCTCTCTTCATATTGCTCCACCAAATGTATGTCAAGATCATGATACATTTTGGTACTCCAGAGATGAATTGCAAACATTGTGTTGCGCCCATCATGATTTTAAACTTTAAATTAGGGTCGTTAGGAACACAAACCATAATTCATATATATATATATATATATATATACTCCACCACAATTCCTTCTTCAAACCCGTGAATGAATTCCTCCCGTGAACTTTCATAATTTTTCCCCTCCCACATGCCTTTGTCACACACATGGGCCCCACATGTGGCCCCCACTTTTATTATATTAAATAATTTTCTACCAATTATTTTTAAAAAATGGATAAATAGGGGTCCATAAAATAATAAAATTTACATCAAATACTTCATAAAATCTCCTCAATATTTTTAACAACATTTATCATCATTATTATAATTTGGAATATTTAACAACCAATGTCGCTTCGGGAAGAGAGAGGGGCTTTCGATAAGGATTTCTCCTATTGGAGCCATGATTAGGTGACCAAACCTCTCCTTGATGTAACTTCAGACATCGTCGATATATTGCAAATAATAATATTAATAACTTTATCGTCTCAATTATTGATTTAATAATATATAAAATATCGACAATAATTGAATCAAATAACGTGAGAATCTATGCATCAATTATTGTAGCAATAATTGAACAAAACCGAGTGACTTCTCAAGTAAGCATCAATAATCAATCACGTAATACTCTTATGCGATCACGCGTATTAATATACTTTTAACACCGGGTGTTTCAACAGTTAACGGTAAAACTTCCGCCGTTATTTTTATAAAAATATTTTTGTCGTTTTCTCAATCCGACAATAATTCCGTTGAGGGGTCCACCAATGATTATGCCGTCGTACGAATATTCCTTGTTAAATCGAATATTTCCTGACCAATCGAATATAATATAACAACTTGCGTACTTGCAAAATTTATAAATATTACCCACAACTATAACATTATAACAAATTCAAACCTTAATATTCAAAAATGATATTTATAGAAAAAAATCATCTTTATTAATAAAAGTTGGGGTCTTACACAAATACAGACACATTTAATTGAGTAACTGACAAGCTAACCTTTCTTCACTTCACCAAGTCCTCTGGCCATAGCAAGGAGTTCCTCTATGTTCTTTCCCATTACATGAGACATGTCCTACAAGCATATAACATATTAGCAATTTATTCTAACAGATTCATATCTATTAAAAGAAAACTATTACATTATAACGTCATATCAGAAGAGGGAAGCACAACGAGTTCATATATATAGTGTTGTAGTGGTCGACACACAGAGATCTACTTTTTGTTCCAACATGCTAGGCAACTTCATTCCAGTTCCCCAACCCATACATTTCAATACCCTGCATGAAGGATGTACAAGTTTTTAGGTCAATATTCCAAGTTCAAGTTTAAGTTCAAGTTCAATTTCCATTTTATTTTATTTTTGTCTTAACCAGGCTATAACCCTTAAAAGTTAGAATTAGGAATGAAAACTTGTAGCCACCAAGGAAAAAGGAGAGCAAGTATCTTCCAAAATGTAACAATAAGTATATAAACAAGGACAACCATCAGGAACCACCATTAGATAACTTGCATGCACAAAATCTAAGTAGGAAATATTACTGTATATAGGAATACCTCTAGTAGTAATATTTCTTCATCTGCATTCTAGTCAGGACATATGAGAGGGAATGATAAATTATTCTGTAGGAAAAAAAATAAAAGAAGCCATGAAGAATATCTCAACAATAGATAATAAAAGTGATACTCAATAGTAATTTACTTCACAATAATACTGGGAGACAGAGCCAATTATAAAAGCTACTAAAAGAAATTGTGAAGCTCAATGTAATGAAGATCACATACATGATTTAAGTAAAGATATAATCATTTACTCTTTATAGGGAGTCAAAGTAACTGCTGCATGAATGTCATAAGCATGAGTGAAACTCAAGGTGCAATCAATAAAGACAATTCTAACCAGTAGCCAACAGGGGTAACACAAATGGATGTTTTTTATTATGCTATATACAGGGCTTTATCATTAGTTTAGTACATGACACAGACATCAAACTAGGGGAGAAATAGAGTCACCTAAACGGGTAACTCTCTTTTTTGTATAAAAAGTAGTTTGAACTACAGAGGAGCCTAACCAGGAGAAAAGTATATCATTCTGCGTATGGTTTTACTCTTTTTTTGAAACTTCAACCCTTTTATTTCGACTTTTCTTTGTAGGATTCATCAAGAAAACTATACAACCAGATTCTGACCAGCATAAAAAAGAATAAAACTTCATGTGATTGAATTCTTACTGAGCTCCTTCCTTCTTTCATGCTCGAGTGGTGCTAACTAATTTTAATGAATGCACTCATTCTAATTTTATGGTGTCCCATCTTGCCGTTAATCCCTCTATACTTCCGACCTTTATCACTAGGCATGACTAAAGAAGCGAGAAAGGTAAATGCAGAATACCAATATTCAAAGACTAATCATGAATACTTTAATTTGGTAAGTAAACTTGTTTCATCACTAACCAAAGGATCACAAATTTAGGTGCTTCGGATAATAAAATCTAAAGACTAACCAATAGAACTCACTGTATAAGGAAAGAGGTTACTTTGAAGGAACTCCAACATATTCTGAACTCACCAGAAATACCAATTACATCCATGTCCGGGAAATCAGTTTGAAGGAACTCCAACACATTCTAAACACCCTTGGACAACATGTTCATTCTCATAGCATCACCAATGCTGCAGTTAAATCTGATGTATAGATTTTTCCCTGCCATTGAGCATTGAATAGTTTGACCTCACGAAATCATAGATCTGCAAGCAGAATAAATTGCTAGATAATACAAGATTCAGGTGGAAAATGCCACATCAATATATTTAAATAATAAATTAGATCATATTCTCCAAAACACGAACAAGAAGTACTCCCACAAAAAAAATCATTAAACGCTAGAGGAATTTGTATCAAATTAACACATAAATCATTGGTCAAATAAGCAACAATCTTCAAGTCATTAACGAAGATGTTGTAATCGGTTATACATTAATCGAAATTAAATGGATATGAGATTCTCAAAACAATTCAGACTTAATCTAACTTGGATAGCTATGAGGGCCAAAATAAGGAAGAATTAACACCAATAGATGATGTCAAAAAATCATGTCTTTAATGAAAATAACATCAGGTAAATTAATATCACCAACTCAAACAAAGAAAAGATTAAATGTTACTGGGAGCTTAACGCCAAAATCAAAAATAGGGAAATGCATCAAATGACCGAGTTTCAACAGGATTCGATAAACCTGCTCAATTATAAATAATGACTATTAAAGACTTCCATCAAGAATTAAATGACATAAAAGCAAAATTTTTTATTTAATTTTTGAAAAAAAATCGTTGAACCAACTCAGACAACTATTCAAGACCTCCAACGCAAAGTTAAAAACATAAAATCTGAAGTTAAAGCATTAACTGTCATTATAAACAATCTCCAAAAGAAATTTTTAGAACATAAAAGTAAATCCTCTTCTGATGAAGAAAATAATGAACCTTACCACTACCACACCAACGTCAAACGAGTTTTTTCAATTGATAACATAAGTCGCACAACAAAAGTGGATAGTAAACTACAAACTACCACTCCAATTGATACTAACAGGACTTTTCAAACTTACATAAGGCTTCCCATGAGAGGTATATTGAACCAAAGCTTTGACCGAAGCAATTAAGAAAGAAAAAAATGAAAGGTGAGCTAGTAACGTGTATGTATCCATGTGAAATGTACAAAAACCTGTTTATGTATCCATGTGAACAGGATAGAACCAATAAAAGAGTTGTTCAATTTGACTAAACTAAATAATTAAGCATCATTCAAATGTTTCAACTTTGATAAGATGAAAGGCATACCTTATTTGATGCTAGTTCTGATCATCTTTCTCTTCCTCGTCCATACTTTGTTCTTCTTCGCTATGATAATCTACAGGTGTATCATCCTCACTACACCCCTCGTCGAATTCATCCTCCTCAAAATCATCCTCATCGAAATCATCATCTATGTCTCCATCCAATAAGATATTGTGTTCAATGTTAATTTTTTGAGTTCTTTGTCTTAAAGACAATCATTATTTATTGTTTCGGATCAACATCATCTCTATTCTTTTATTCTTATATCCCGATATTGAACAACAATGTCAATATTGGGTGAGTCATCATCAAGGTTAACATCATTGTCGGTGGTATATTCTTCAATCTCGGCCCATTTCATCCTCCTAACATCAAATACGTGTCGATGGTTAAACATTTGAACAATTTTCCAGTTGCTTGCTTAATTTCAAATCATCAACAAAAAAACTTGTTTTGCTTGAGAAACTTTAATATGTATGGGTCATTTCTATACCATGTGCTACTTACATTTACACTTGTAAAGTTTTTATCCTTCCTAATACCCATATACGCCTTCATTAGATAAATCAAACCACTCACAAGAAAATATAAACACATTATACCCTTTTTTCATACTCTATTTTGATAATATCATTTAATAAGCCAAAAAGTCGATACTTTTCCCATCGTGTTCTCCTTCACATGTTATTCCACTATTTTGGCTTTGCCTACGATTGTCACGATCTTTGACAAGAAACCTTACTCCATTTACAATGCATCCTTTATATTTCCATACTCATAAATTTGGACCACATGCTAATGCAAATAGTTGATAACTAATGACATTTGATGTAGTATTCCAAAGATGATGAATCTATTAGAGGAAAATATTTAAATTAATCGTTGATTTTCAAATATCAACAAACAACTCTAAAAGGGGAAGAAAACGTAGTTTACCTTCTTTTTAAACCACTGAGGAAATATTTTTTCTAATTCGATGTTGTTTTGGTAAGCTAGTTTCAATTCCTCCTCACATTCCCTACAAGAATAATATTAGTACAAAAAACTAGTATGAAGCAATAATTTTTTGAATAATTTAATGATAAAATGTATAACTTACTCAATATAAGGTTGCACGTCTTCACAATTATTCAAGACATACCAATGAGCCAGTTGAATCTCCTTGGAATCAGCATAGTCAAAAAGAAAACCACCTAATGGTTTAACATTTTGAGAAAATACAGAAAGAACATCTTTTCTAACTTTTCCATCAGGATTACGGTCCTTTTTATTGAACTTGTTCTCACTTCGTGGTAAGTACAAGGAACAAAATGTCAAACATTCATCTGCGACATACCCTTCATCAATTGATCCTTCTGGATGTGCTTTGTTCCTTATGTACTTTTTTAGCGTGCATAAATACCTTTAAAAAAAATTATGAAATTAAGTATGACACAACTATAAAGTTCATAGATAACCAGAAATATATATTTACATACCTTTCAATTGGATACATCCACGAATAGCATACCGGGCTTGTAAACATTGCTTCTTGTGGTAGATGAACAGCCAAGTGAGCACAAATATCAATGAAGGCCGATGGATAAATCCTCTCAATCTTGCATAAGATAATTATAATATCATTCTCCATTTTTCTTAAGTCATCCACTTTTAGTGTCCTACTACATAGATTTTTAAAGAATACACCCAACTCAGTTAATGTTGTTGCCACATCGTCATTAAGATTCCCTCTCACTCCAGCAGGGATTAATCATTGTAAAAGAACATGGCAGCCATGTGTCTTGTATCCCGACATGCTATTATCACTTGTATTAACACATCTAGCAATATTTGATGCATATCCGTCTGGGAATTTGACAGACCGTATAAAGGACAAGAATTTGTCTCTATCTTTTTTGGAAAAAGAAAAGGCTGGTTATGGCTTGTCAAACTTATCTCCCCGTGGTCATAAGTGCAACTCTTTACGTATATTCATATCCTCCAAATCTTGTCGAGCCTTGTAAGTGTCCTTATTTTTCCCTTCAATCTTTAGTAATGTCCCAAGTATGTTATCACAAATATTCTTCTCGATGTGTATTACATCGAGCTTGTGTATGACCTTCAAATCTTTCCAATATGGTAGCTTAAAAAAATACTTTTCTTCGTCCAATTAGAGTTGGATGGAGTTGTTGTCCTCTTTCACTTTCTTTCTCTATTCAAACTTACATTTTTCGGATGCTTGCCAAAATCCCCGAAATTGATTGATTCTACATGATGTAAAATTTATGATCCACCTAGGATCTTAGGTGGTCTACGGAGTTCCTCCTTTCCATCATAGTCTAAACTCTTTCTCCACCTACAAGGGCAAGATAAACCTTAGGAAGTAAATTATGTGAAAAATATGAAGATGAAATTAAAATAAGTTATGTATTAAAAATACCTATGATTGGGACCGAGAAAAGCACGATGCCCCCGTAAGATATTTTACTCCTCAACCTAATCGAGCGTGTATCTACATTGCAAGTTGGACAAGCCATGTACCCCTTTGGTACTCCATCCAGAAAGATTTTCCAAAGCAGGAAAATCGTTAATTGTCCATAAAATAGAAGCATGCATGTTGAAATTGCACCAGTATAAAAGTCATATGTTTGAATTCCTTGTTCCCACAAATCAACAAGATCATCTATTAAAGGACGTAAATAAACATCGATTTCATTACCTGGTGTTTTTGGTCCAGGAATCAAAAGTGACATTATGAAAAAGGGCTCCTTCATGCACATCCAAGGGGCAAATTATAAGGAGTGAGTATTACAGGCCACATGCTATATGAGAAACTCATATTTCGAAATGGATTGAATCCATCCGTATAGGCGAAGATTTAATGTTTCTTAGATCATTGGAAAACCATTCATACTTTCTATCAAACTCCTTCCACGATATAGAATATGCTGGATGCCTCAGTTCACCTTCTACTGAAATAAGTTTTTCCTTGTGCCACCGCATGTCTTTTGCAATTTTTTTTGACATAAAAAGTCTTTGTAACTGCGGTTTTATAGGAAAGTATCTCAAAATCATGTGTGGGATTTTTTTACCCTTCCCATCATTAACTTTCCATCTTGATTCCCGGCATACTGGACACTCTTCTAAATCCTTATTTTCTTGCCAAAAAAGGGCACAATCATACCTTCAATAAAAATGAGACAGATTAACTATATATGAATGAGTTTTACAATTAAGAACTTTTTGATATGTTATTTTACTTACTTGCATGCATGTATTGGAAGGTATCCAAGGCCAATTTCACGTAGCATTGTCTTTGCCTCGTAGTATGATTTTGGCAAATTCGCACCATCAAGAAGAACATCTTTAATCAACTCAAGTAGCATGTCTATGGACTTATTTGTCCAATGGTTGAAAACCTTCAAATGCAGTAATTTTATAACAAATGACAAAATGGAGTACTTTTGGCATCCCAGATATAACTCTCTGTCTAACATATTAAGCATTTGTTCAAATGTAGTATGATTTCGATTTTGGAAGGTATCTTCATTCCCACCAACAGCAAAGGTTCCTCGATTAATATCTTCCATTAGTGTCTCAATTTCATCCTCATCACCATCTAAATCATAGTCCATAAACTCCTCATTTTGAGAGAAAATATTCTGACCATGTTCATTGGGTATACGTGGAATGGGTTCACTGTGGTAAATCCATCATAAGAAGGCATTATCCCATTTATGCACAAATGTGAAGACACCTCTTCTTGGGTTTTAGTGTATAGGTTCATACACTTGATACAAGGACATCTAATGTCAACTGTTGGGCCAAATGTTACACGTACATGCTCAATGAAGCTTTTGACCCCATTGCGATAAGTCGCTGATATACGCTCATGATGCGTCCAACTCTTATCCATGAAATTAAGTTCAACCTGAAATTTATTCATCAACTCAACCAGTGATTTAAACAATAACACAATACACAAAAATCAGATAAAATAATAACCAATGGTCATATTTAAATCATTTATATTTTAAGAGATCGAATCAAACTTTTAGTTAAACGAGTACATTGTCATACATTTGGGTCACTCTTACAGTTTAAATAACAATTGTCAAAGAAAAGGTCATAAAAGCTTGATTTGTCACTCGTGTGTCTTTCAAATTTGCAAGTGAGGTAACTTAATAAGATATCATTATGTGTTTGCGACTGTTTAGAATATCAAAAGACTAAAGGCTTTGGGACATTGTAGTGATTATCTGCAGTTCCCCTTTCATATTTGTAGACTGTAATTAAATTGTTCACATTCAGCAAACATGCAGTTAATTATCTAATAGGAGCATTACATTTATATGAACTTTTAATGTGAATGTTGCATCTGAAGTTCCCCATGTATGGCTTCTCATAACATTCAATAAATATTTAATGGAATAAAACATCACAAATGAAACTGAATTAGGCATTAACTCTGACGAATTCAGGTGTGAAAGAATATATACAATTTGGTAATTACATAGATAACATATAAACATGTACAAACCTGCACCAAACAGTTTATCTGGTGTTGGTCTTATACAAGTTTATACTGCATCTTTGCAGTTGCCTTTCCAACAATCATATGCACTTCTAAATGAGGCAATGTTATGATCTAAATGTTATGGTCTTATGTATTAATAATACATGTGTCTCAATGAACTAAATTGCCTGAAAATGAAGATAATGGACTGGAGCCGAAATAAGGTAAATTTAGGCGCTCCAAGTAATTATTTATTTAGTGGTAATATGGGATTTTGGATCAAGGGTAAAGATGCTTTGGTTAGGTGGAATGGATGCAAACAATTTATTGCAGTTAGTAAACAAAAATGTGGTTAGGGTAGTTAGAAGTGACAATGCGCATACTATATGCGTTTATGCGGAGTTCATTGGGTAAGGTTATGATGAGATAATGGACAGTAAAAAGAGGCGTAATTACTTCTAAACTAGCACAAGACTGATTTTGGGTAAAGTGGTATAAAAATTTCCTTCACTAACTACAAAGTTGGTTCTGCCATTTTTGGATCGAGTTACATTTTGAAAATGAGGAAATGATGGTGGGGTTTGGGACTGATAGGCGGTTTTCGTTATACTCTTCTTCATGAGTATATGGTTCAGCCATTATTAGATAGAGATTGGTTGTTCAGTGCGCTTTTAATGTCTATGGGAGAGGAGTATTGAAGGTTGAGTTTCCATATATATATATATATGTATGTATGTATATAAACGAGTAAAATTTTCATTAACCATCTCCTTATAACTGTTAAGACGGAATAGCTTGTGTCACTTGGCTCAAAACAACAGGTCAGTTACTGTATCTTTTAGGACCACAGGTGGTCAACTGGAATTTTGGCTAAACATGTGGAAATTTGCATTTTGTTTCCTTCAAAATAATTTAGACACAATTTCAGTAATTTTGATTATTGAGCTTACTGAGAGAAGGGGTACTATGGAAACTAGAGTTTCACAATAAATAGAATTGGTTAGTAATTTAATTTTAAGAATGTATTATGAAGAGCTGTTGCCTATATTGTATTAGGAAATTGTTGTAGATTAAATATTCCAATACAAATGTACAACGAGGTATATGATAGATTTCTCTACCATATAATCTTTTAAAGTTTTTTTTTTAATTTTTATTTTGTTTCTTTTGATCTTCTTTTCAGCCATTTGGAGTTCACTAGTGCCCATTCAGTGGATTGACAGGAGTTCATTCATCGTTTGAGTAAGCCCGATAAACTCTATACTAGTATTATGCTTTTAATTTTCGTCCTTTCCCTTCAAAGTATATCAGTCCGTTTTATTTTATGGTAGTGTACTTATTTCCATTCAGGTTTCAATAATTGTGCATTTGTTTCTAGAAACAAGAACTTTTTCAATACTTCACTTCTGCTACACATGCTCATATTGGGTAATCTATTGATGCGTGCTACTTTGTATTCTACTATTTTCAAGCAACCAACTATGGGGGAATTATGAACATATTCCCAAAAAGGCAAGGAGGTGAGGTGATGTCAAATACATGACCAATGAAGATACTCAGCAGGAGTTAAATTAAGCATCAGTCATGCAGTCTTCTAAGCTAGCATATATGTGACACAGCAAGCAAGCACACCATAAAGCACTGCAGAATAAATAAAATTCTTCACTACCCAACTTATAAGTTTTTTATTAAAAAAACCTCAAACTTATAATTTTTATGTAGAATATCCATTTGTACTTTCTTAAAACTTGAAATAAATCCTCAAATTGGTGTTTCCATATATTTTACTGCATATATACACAATTGATCATAAGACAACTACACTGAGATGCACAAACTAAAAAGGTGTGAGAACAAAGTAAACCTACATTTCTATCCCAAAAAAGAAAAAAAAATTAAAGAAACATAAATTTATCATGCTCTCGAACTTGCAAAGACAAGCAGTATCTATATAAAGATTGTGGCACAAAGAGATAGATGTACATAAAACATAGAATGGTCAACTAACATGCTTAGTTGTGGGGAGAATTAACCAGAAGGGGCTAGGCATAAGGTTAATTTCACAATAAGAAAACTTACAGAGATATACCATAGAAAATTATATATATATATATATATATATATATATATATATGTGGGTTATATGTATATACACAGCTGTGTATTACGCAGTAGGGCTATGACGACAGATTTTTTGGACTATAGCGACAGTAAACTGTCGTTATAGCTCAGAATAGCTATGACGACGGGTGAAACCGTCGCTATAGCCCAAAAAACCGTCGCCATAGTCTACTGTGTAATACACAGCTGTGTACATACATTTTTTCCTATATATATATATACATTATATATATAGATAGATAGTAATGCATATGCATAAGCAAATAGCACTAAGTACAGATACTTATCTAGACATTTATTTTTATATATAACTGCACACTCTTCTCCATTGTTGACTTTTTACTAATTCATCTAGGTAGCCATAGATTATCATAATCACATTGTCATTATCAACTTATGACAATCAAATTATCATAATCATATTATCATTATCAACTTATGACAATCAGATTATCATTGTTTTCTTGCAACCAACTATGGGGGGAAATACTATGATATGTGGTGTAAATGTAGTCACAAACTTAAAATCAATAGGCTAACCCAGAAATTCAAAAAAATCATCAAAGCAGGCATGAATTTCAATTCTGCTGCAGTTTCTGTAGCAAAGCTGAATATGTTGAACACAAATTTTAACCCACTGTTTTGAGGAGTTTTAAGTGGTTGTTTTAATTGACTAATGATGGGATAAAATTCTATGTTATATGATCTAAAAGTTGAGCCTAGAACACTTAGTAAACCAAGGAACAAGAAAGAATTGAAAGGAAAAGGAACAGAAGATATACTAAAACAGAAAATCCCTTTTAACAAACACAATTCATTATCCTATCCCCTAACATAATCGTATTTTTTGTCGCCAAAACAAATAATGATCCGCAAGTTCATGCAATTTTCACATATTTAAAATTAACATAACCTTATCACTACAACAAGATTGAAAAATAAAGCAAATGATAAAAAGTACATAATATTTGACAAATGTCCACAGATTCAAAGACTAGAGAAACATTTTTCATCCAACTAAAAAATAGCACGTCTTTCATCCAACCAAAACAGGTGTGATAGCCAAGTGGTAATCACATATTACCAATATCAGATTTGATCATCACATATAAACAATTTCAAATTTGATTAAGCACAAATGAATAAACAAAGTGCAGATATTAAGAAATAAATAAACTGAGATTTAATTTCTTACTGAATTGAAAGAGAATAGAAGAAGAAAAATAACCCTAGAACCTGGATGGGATCGACTTGAGTGCAAACGAAGCTACGGATGGAGGAGAGAAGTAGAACATGTGCCTGTGATGGAGGACATGAGTGCAAGTGAAGCTACGGATGGGATGGATGTGAGTTTTGGCTACGTAAGGAAGGAGAAGAAACCCAAATTGTTATACGTGAGTTTTGGCCAAGTAAGAAAGGAGAAACCCAAATTAGTCTCTCTTTCTTCCGTATAACACCAAACAATTGTTTGGTAAGTTAGGGACTCTGTTCTAAAAACGGAGTTTGATAACATTTTTTTTAAAAAAAAATAGAAGGAATATTATACTTAAATTATTATTATTTTAAAACTTAAAAGATAAATTTAAATTTTAGGATATTATAAATTAATTATAACAAACTCAAATATAACTCTTTTTGTAGAATAAAAAAATTAATATAAATAAACATTTATATAATTGCATTCATGAAAAAAAAGTAATAATTATTATAATTTAGCTTTATTGTCAATTAACAATATTTTAATTTTTAAATTATTATAAGTTAATATTCTATTTAATACAATTAATAATTTAAATTACTTCGAAAATATTATTAAGAATAAAAAATTTGTATTAAAATATTAATTACATTACAATTTGAATTGTAGTATATTATAAATTAAAGAATAAACTCAAACTTTACTCTTTCTGTAAAACATATGTTTTTTTTCATTTGTGCTCTATTCCACATAAGAGCATCACCATCATCTTGTATTTTTCTAGTTCTTTATGTTATGGTCAATGTATGAAATTTTAAATTTTAAAGTAATGGAAATATATTTACTTTATAGATTATTATAGTCCATAATCGATATTGTAAGTTACGTAAATAGTGTTATTAAAATTAAATTTAATATTGTTAGAAATTTAATGCATTTATATATAATATAATTTATATCATGGGAGAACATAGTCCTAAGTAATGTTAAATTAATATAAATATTCAAATCCCAAGAATATTTTTTTCAAATAAACATAATCCTAAAGTTTTAACCGTAAAAATTTCATGTGATCCCCAATCATTTAAAATATACAAAAACTATATGCAGCTGTAATATGATAAGTGAAACAGACGTTTTCTACCTAAGATCATTCAGTCATATAAATGATATATCAATGTTGAAATTAATATTTTGTTTACTGAATTACATGAAATTTATCCCAATTCTATATATGGAGTGGAATGGAATGTATAAAATATTTAAGAATGAAAAAATTTAAAATTTTGGAACATAGGTAGTCTTTTAAACATTTGTATGAATAAGTATTAATAAAAATAAAGTAAATCAAATTCATCATTGTCTTAATTTTTAATATAATTAACCACACGTTTATATTTGACAAATATTTAAGTTTCATAACATGATTTTAATTTTTATGACAATATTTTTAAGTTTATCATCATAATTTTATTAATATTACATCAACAATTCTACAAAATTAACACTTATTAAGATTTAGGGAGTACATTTTTAAGAAGAAATAAAGAATGGCGATAAATTTATATCAATATTAAAACTTATTAACACTTATTAATACTTATTAACACTTATTAACAATTATATATATATGACGATAAATTTATATCAATATTAAATAACGGCGTATGTGGGTACATTGATAAGAGGAAATAAAGAATGAAATCACATATATATTACTATTCTATCTTATTGTTTATGCAAAACATATTCTTTATAAATTAGTAGACGTATAAATAATTAGTACAAGTTCAATTATCACCGTTACCACCTCTTAATTTCATACGAGCCATTCCAATACTAAACAACTAATACTGTGACGCCCCCAAAATAGGTATACATCACCCATCTTGAGTCGCCAAATACATGGTATAGAATACAAATACAATCTTAAATATACAACAAGAGTCATGAGTTTTAATACAAATATTATCTTCTGCATAATATCCACTCTCGTAATAAGTCCTCATTACAATTATTATCACACTATTTTATAGAATAGTGAGGACTACTAATGCTATCATCCGGACCATCACTCCGTCTCCCCGACTAGTCCTCACTACGTTCTCATTTCCTCAAGAGAATGAAAAGAAAGAAAGGGTGAGCTCAACTAGCCTAGTAAAAAATATTATGACTAAAATAATGCTGGATAAATTATCATTAGCCTTCAACAATGTTAAACTGATAAAATACAATAGACATCAAGTTTAACTGCGGCGGAATAAGCAGTCCATTAAAGAGTCAAGTAGAGAATAAAATCTACTATCTTTTATGATTTAAAAAGGTTTTTCATCACTTTTATCACTGAGACTCAGCTTAATAAATAATTATCATCATCCCTGCACTACGGCCAAGGATATTCATTAGTATTACAACCACAAATTATCCATGCACTACGGGCCAAGGATATTCGTGTATTCATCAATGGTCATGATCATGCCAACAACTGTCCATCAATGCACTACGGGCCAATGAGGACTTTTACCACATCATTTGTAACATTACGGTCATGATTATACCAAATAATTCCTGATCATAATCATACCAAGTCCATCTATGCACTACAGGCCACATGACTTTCAAAAATATAAACATGACGATGATGACAATGATATAAGAATTCAATAAAACAAGTTCAAGAATTAGTTTATCTAGGAACTAATAATGTCCAAATTGTCAACATGATACTTCTTTGTAGAGTAAAATTCAAGAATGCTCAGAAGAATATTTCCATGAAAAGATACTGGATGAAGCGCAAATATCAAGGATATTTCACCAATTTCATGGAGTATAGAAGTCAAAACTTTAATCAACTGAGTATAAGAAAGAATATATGAAACTGCAAATGGATTTTCACCCGTCATGCGGTAATCCACGTATACGGATCATTTCCACAATTTAATAAGGAATGAATACAAAGGATCATTCACCATGCATGTGGAAATCGACATAGAAAGGTTATTCCAACAAAATAATAAAGAATGGAATAACGTAAGGATTTACCATGCGTATGCGATAGATTAATAAATAATGCACGAGTTATTCCTGCAACGAATAATAAATAATGGATCCAGTCCCAATGTAAACGCATGTGACATATGATATTATTCCGATGTAATAATAAATAATGGAACCAAAAGTTAGATTTTCATTACATATGCAAGCGGGATATTCAACCAATGAATAATAAAGAATGGAATAATAGAAGAATTTCACCATGTATGCGGTACTTCGCATAAACAGGTTATTCCAACATAATAAAGAATGGAAGAACAGAAGAAGATTACCATGTATGCGGTACTTCGCATAAATAGGTTATTCCAACATAATAAAGAATGGGATACAGAAGAAGATCACCATGTATGCGGTACTTCGCATAAACAGGTTATTCCAACATAATAAAGAATGGAATAATAGAAGTTCTCTTCATGAATAAGAAAGAAATAATACTCCTTACCTTATAAAGAAGAAACTGGATATAGAAGTAGTGAAGTAGCAGAATACTCTTCTTCTTTCTCTCTATAATTTCTCTCTCTAGAGTTTCAGTGAATTCGTAAGAAATAATGAAGGAATGAGCTTCTTTTTATAGAAGAATGGATGGAATAGTAACTAATTCATGAACAATCCATATTGATTTACTTTTAAACGGATGGTCCATACTGATTCACTATTAAAACTTAAAGCAACGATCCATACTGATTCACTATTAAAACTTTAAACCAGCGATCCATATTGATTCACTATTAAAACTTCCAACCAATGATCCATCGAAAAAAATTAGCACATCTCCTCATGGAATAATATTGTACCCAAAAATAATTTGGACCGAAAAGAAACATATTGTTCGGGTGAATAGTATTTATGAATAAGTGAATAGTACTCGGAAACCACGAAAAAAGTGTCCCGAATACCCGATTGAACAATATAACCTCCAGACATCAATTATCATCTAATAGATGTCGATTTCTACTAACACAAATAATTCCAACACAATGAAACTATCAAATTCATCTTTAATCAACACAAACTTATTCATCATTAATATTATAACTCACAATATTTAACAACCAAAGTTGTTCCTGTGAAAGAGGGGGCTTTCCAATAAGGATTTCTCCCTATCAATTAGCAATTAGGTGACCAAACCTCTCCTCGATGTAACTTCTGCACATTGTAAATATTGCAATTTAATAATATGAATAACTTTGTCGCCTCAATTATTGATTTAATAATATAACATATAATGCGTATGATAATCTTGACAATAATCGAATCAATAATATGAGATATATGATGCAAGCAATTCATCAGAGTAATAATTGAGTATAACCGAGTGATTTCTCACGTAAGCATCAATAATTAATACCGTGTTACTACTACGCAACCACGCCAGACATCGTACTTTTTACTACCGAGTACTTCAACATGATTAATTAGTAAAACTTTTCATTTGTTATTTTCATAAAAATATTTTTGTCGTTTTCTCAATCCGACAATAATTCCGTTGCGGGGTCCACCAATGATTGTGCCGTCGTACGAATATTCCATGTTAAAACGAATATTCCCCAACCAATCGAATATTATATAACAACTTGTATACTTTGCAAAATTTATAAATACTACCCACAACTATAATATTATCTCAAATTCACACCATAATTTTCAAAAAAATATTTCGAGAAAATTAAATCTTTATTCGTAAAATTTGGGATTTTACAATCTCCCCTCCTTATGAAATTTCGCCCTCAAAATTTACGTATGTACCTGGTATGCCGAACAGATGAGTACACTTCGTTAGATTTTAACTCTTGAGGTATAACCTTTAAGCGTAGAATATATTACAGGATTTTAACAGGTACATCTTCATACATTAAATTATCCGCTATCTCGTCCGATTCTAAATCAATAATGTGGTTTGGGTCATCCACATATTTACGTAACATCGATACGTGACAAACGTTATGAACACGCAATATATTTTTGGCAGAAAACGCAGTCTATAAGCCATAGTTCTACTCGATCGAGGATTTCAAATGGGCCAATTAAATCGAGGATTGAGATTTCCTCTCTTCATCGATTCTTGCTTCTAGAATAACGCCCTCTTGAACCTTCTTTTTCGTGTTCATCAGCTCCGGTCTCAGAGCTTGAGCGGCTTTTAACTTTATCGATTAAAGTCGATTCTACTCAGATATTCGTTATCTTCACATAGTTTTCGTTCATATATTCGCACTCATAAATGCATACGATCTTCTACTCAACGCGTCACCACCACGTTCACTTTTCCACGATAGTATTGAATGGTACGATCGTAATCTTCAACAGCTCGAGCCAACGTCTTTGACGCATGTTATGTTCGTTTTAGTTGAAGAAATATTTAAGGTTTTAGAAATGGGGTTTTGTACTAGGGTCAGTACAAAATTCGATTTCACGCTCTGGGGTAGGCTACGAAGTCTTCAAGAATACGTCAGGAAATTTATTAACAATAGAAATATCATTCACAACTGTGACTCTCATCCAAGACTTGGATAACACGTCACATTGATACCTATCAACTTGCCATCGTTATTCACAACGTCCCCTATGGAAAGTCTGGCTTCAGTGCATTCCACACAAGGAAGTCAACAACGAAAGGATCGGGGCTCTTTACTTATGGCTTGATATGACAATGATTGACTTTAGTGGTTTGGTTACTTAAATTCGCATAATAGGTTGGTTAGGAATATGAAAGCTAACAACCTTACGAAAAGCATGATGAGTAGTTAACCAATCGATTTCTAAAATCACATCAAAGGCAAGTATTTTCAAAGAGATAAGATCGACAGGTAACGTGAAAATGTTGATTTGAATCAAACAAGATTTATAAATAGTGGAGGTAACGAAGGTTTATACTAACGAAGTTTCAACCAATAAGTCAAAGTCTAACTTCTGCGGAGTCAAATTTAAACGTTGAGCGCAAGCAAGAGAGATAAAAGAATGGGTAGAATCAGTATCTAATAAGGTATAGACTTCACAAAAATTTATAATTAACTAACCCGTGCTAACTTCGTTCGGGTTACTCGCTTTTTGAAAAGTCACGAAAAATGTTCTTCCTTGCACTACCGATTTTGACTTTTCTGAGACGGCCTTTGGTGCCTCCTTCCTAGCTGAACTTGTCTTTGGTGAATGACAAAATCGGGCTAGGTGACCTTCTTTTCCACAATTATAACATGTTTTGGACGACATCGCGCAGTTTGGACTGATGTGTCCCTCCCCTCCGCATTTGAAGCATATGATAGGTGGTCGTTCTCCTTCCTTAACAACAGGTGCTAGTGCTGACGTCATTCCATCATTGTTGAATCTCTTCTTCTTGAAATATCCATTCTTATTGTTTTGGCCATGATTACCACCGAAGTGGTTACCATTTCTGGCATGTTGATTCCCTTTACGCTTATTTTCACCGCTTCGATGACTGCTATCACTGGTATTATCATTTTGTCGGTTGCTCTCTTTTGGTTGGGTTGACTCATTATCGCGCTCCAATAACTGAGCCCTATTAACAACATCTGAATACAAACAAAGTTTATGAGAAATGGGGTATTTGCGTATCTCGGGTTTCAAACCTCTTAGAAACATCCGCGTCATTCTCTCCTCATTATCAACCAAATGGGACGCAAATCGGGACAACTAGGCAAACTTGGCTTCGTACTGTGACACGGTCATGTTGTTTTGCTCCAGCTTGATGAACTCTACCTCTTTCATGTGACGAATACTTTCGAGAAAGTACTTGTTGTTGAACAATTCTTGGAAGTTCTCCCAAGTCATCTTTAGTGCGGCGGAGTTGAGTACGCTTTCTGATTCCCACCAGAATCTGCCTCTGCACGCTAAATACATGAAGGTGGCAAAGGAACCTTTTGCTCCTGAGCATCCCAAGACATCAAATATCATGCAGATCCGCTTTATCCACATCTCCGCTTTAAGTGGGTTTTGGCTCTCCAAAAACTCCGGTGGTCCCAGCTCTTGAACTGCTTCACGGTGACCGTCAAGAGAGTTTCCAATGTTTCCACCGCATTTTGGATGGGAGCCGCTCTCACTGATGTCGCATGAATTGCATAAAGCCTCTAAACATTTCATCGTTCATCATTTGGTCAGTGTTGTTATTTGCATGAGGATTGTCGCCTTCTTGATGCACATTATCCTGATTATTGATCTGTGGAGACTCAATGGTCTCCTGTGCTCCATTGCTATTCTCAACATTCTCGGATGCCATTTTCAAATACTGTCACAAAACAAGGGTTAATTAACATACCACATATTATCCTTATACTCTTACCGACCAATTAAATACCAAATAAACTTAGGTAGGTCATACTAGCGAAGGAATTCCCCGTCTCACATCTTAGTCAGGGATCATATCCCTAAGCTTTGATACTAACTGTGACGCCCCCAAAATAGGTATACATCACCCATCTTGAGTCGCCAAATACATGGTATAGAATACAAATACAATCTTAAATATACAACAAGAGCTGTGAGTTTTAATATAAATATTGTCTTCTAGACTATCCACTCTCAGAATAAGTCCTCATTACAATTATTATCACACTATTTCATAGAATAGTGAGGACTACTAATGCTATCATCATCGGACCATCACTCCGCCCCCCGACTAGTCCCTCTACACGCTCTCATTTCCTCGAAGAGAATAAAGAAAGAAAGGGTGAGCTCAACTAGCCCAAAGAAGAAATATTATGACTAAGATAATGCAGGATAAATTATCATTAGCCTTCAACAATGTTAAACTGATAAAATACAATAGACATCAATTTTAACCTGCAGCGAATAAGCAATCCATTAAAAGAGTCAAGTAGAGAATAAAATCTACTATCTTTTATGATTTAAAAGGTTTTTCATCACTTTTATCACGAGACTCGCCTTAATAAATAATCCACATCATCCCTACACTACTACCAAGGATATTCATTAGTATCACGACCACAAATTATCCATGCACTACACGGCCAAGGATATTCGTATTTCATCAATGGTCATGATCATGCCAACAATTGTCCATCAATGCACTACACGCCAACGAAGAATTTTACGACATCATTTGTAATATTACGGCCATGATTATACCGAATAATCCCCTCGTCATAATCATACCAAGTCCATCTACATGCACTACAAAGCACACGGTGACTTTCAAAAAATATAAACATGAGGATGATGACAATGATATAAGAATTCAATAAAACAAGTTCAAAAATTAGTTTATCCAGGAACTAATAACGTCCAAATTGTCAACATGATACTTCTTTGTAGAGTAAAATTCAAGAATGCTCAGAAGAATATTTCCATGAAAAGATACTGGATGAAGCGCAAATATCAAGGATATTTCACCAATTTCATGGAGTATAGAAGTCAAAACTTTAACCAACTGAGTATAAGAAAGAATATATGAAACTGTAAATGGATTTTCACCCGCCATGCGGTAATCCACGATATCACAGATCATTTCCACAATTTAATAAGGAATGAATACAAAGGATCATTCACCATACATGTGAAATCGACATGAAAGGTTATTCAATGTAATAATAAAGAATGGAATAATGTAAGGATTCACCATGCGTGCGATAGACCGCATGATGCATGTGTTATTCCCAATGAATAATAAATAATGGAACCAGTCCCAAGAAATTTACAAACGAGTGATATTCCGGCGTAATAATAAATACTGAATAATAAATAATAGAACCAGTGTCCTGCGTAAATGCATGAGTACATGTGATATTCCAACGAGAATAATAAATGCGAATAATAAATAATGGAACCAATTCGTCGCAAAATTAAGACCGGCCGTGATATTCCAATGTAATAATAAAGGATGGAATAATAGAAGAATTTCACCATGTATACGGTACTTCGCATAAACAGGTTATTCCAACATAATAAAGAATGGAAGAACATAAGAACATCACCATGTATGCGGTATTTCGCATAAACAGGTTATTCCAACATAATAAAGAATGGAATACAGAAGAAGATCACCATGTATGCGGTACTTCGCATAAACATGTTATTCCAACATAATAAAGAATGAAATAACAGAAGTTCTCTTCATGAATAAGAAAGAAATAATACCCCTTACCTTATAAAGAAGAAACTGGATATAGAAGTAGTGAAGTAAGCGAAATACTCTTCTTCTTTCTCTCTATAATTTCTCTCTAGAGTTTCAAAGGAATTAAGTAAGAAATAATGAAGGAATGAGCTTCTATTTATAGGAGAATGGATTGAATAGTAACTAATTCATGAACGGTCTAGATTGATTTACTTTTAAACGGACGGTCCATACTGATTCACTATTAAAACTTAAAGCAACGGTCCATACTGATTCACTATTAAAACTTTAAACCAGTGATCCATATTGATTCACTATTAAAACTTCAACCAACGGTCTGAAAAATTAGCACATCTCCTTTTGGAATAATATTGTACCCAAAAATAATTTGGACCGAAAAGAAATATATTGTTCGGGTGAATAGTAACTCGTAAATAGTAACTTATGAATAGTAACTCGTGAATAGTACTCCGACACGAAAAGTGTCCCGAATACCCGATTGAACAATATAACCTCCAGACATCAATTATCATCGGAATAGATGTCTATTTCTACTAACACAAATAATCCCAACACAATGAAACTATCAAATTCATCTTTAATTAACACGAACTTATTCATCATTAATATTATAACTCACAATATTTAACAACCGAAGTTGTTCCCGGAAAGAGGGGCTTTCCAATAAGGATTTCTCCCTATCAAGCGCAATTAGTGAAAACCTCTCCTCGATGTAACTTCTAGACATTGTAAATATTGCAATTTAATAATATAAATAACTTTGTCGTCTCAATTATTGATTTAATAATATAACATATAATGCGATGATAATCGACAATAATCGAATTAATAATATGAGAGATATGATGTAGCAATTATCAGAGTAATAATTGAGTATAATCGAGTGATTTCTCACGTAAGCATCAATAATCAATATCGTGTGCTACTACGCAACCATGCCAGACATTATACTTTTTACTACTTGAGAGTAGTTCAACAATGATTAATGGTAAAACTTCCGCCGTTATTTTTTTATAAAAATATTTTTGTCGCTTTCTCGATCCGGCAATAATTCTTACATTCTTGGGTCCACTAATGATTTTGTCGTCGTACGAATATTCCCTGTTAAAACGAATATTCCCCGACCAATCGAATATTATATAACAACTTGCATACTTTGAAAAATTTATAAATACTACCCACAACTATAATATTATCTCAAATTCACACCATAATTTTTAAAAAAATATTTCGAGAAAATTAAATCTTTATTCATAAAATTTGGGATTTTACAAATACTCCCTCCGTTCCTAAAAGATTGTCGTTTTAGAAGAAAAAATTTATTCCAAAATATTTATCGTTTATAATTTTCGAGGAGAATAAATCATTTACTTTTCTATATTACCCCTACCTTCTCTCATTGTCCCAAGAAATTCTCTCCCTTGTATTAATAGTTTTCAACTTTCCATAAAGAGGTAGTGATGGAATTTCAAACAAATTTTACTTGGTAAATGATACTTTCTTAATCTAATTTTACTCCCAAAATTGTTTAGCGCTAGGATATATCATATTTCGCTCCAATTAAAATCTGATCCTTTCTTCTCATTCACTTATTCCCAAAATAAGCGCTAGGTCTCCTCTTCCGTCAACTGTCAAGGGTTTTTTTCACAGGTCAAATCCTTTATTCTCATTCACTTCGATTTATATTGTTGTTTGTTTTTATAATCAGTTTATTTGTGATTATGTTGAATATGGAGTAAATATCGTGGATTATTTATGGATCGATGTGATTTATGTTTTGATTTTGGTCTACCAAACTGAGTTTATGTACTTCTCTTCATGTGCTTTTGGAGGTAACATATAGGTTTTACTCTCTTAACTGTATTAATAGTTCTTGAATGCAAAAGAGATTTACATTTCTATTTAGCTACTCCATTTTAGATTTGACATAACTATTGTTGTTGTTAGGCAAATTAAGTAGTGGAATATTCCACTCGTTTTATCTAATTGATTTGGGTTTCATTGTTTAGTGCTGATATACTTGAAAAAATGAATCAGCTTCTTTTGGATGTGTGAATTTAGGCATGCATGGTGAACATAGTTATGATTTAAGATGTACGATATGCTTAAGTATTACTTTCTAGTACTATACATGTCTTATTTACTAATACATATACCTGATCTGATTATGTAGTTTCAGAAATTTACTCATCTTGCATAATTGGTACTTCAAAATCTCTGGCCCTGGATTTAAGAGGAAAAGAGCAGCTCAAACAAGAAAATATTTAGCCTCGCAAAATGTTGAGGTTTTTGAGGCTAATGAATAAGTTGAACTAAACTTAACTGAAAGTTCAAATCCTCGTGTAAAAAGAAGAATTATGCTGACATCAAGTCCTCCAAGAAGCCCAATCACAAGATCACGAATTATGTTGATATCAAGTCCTCCAAGAAGCCCAATCACAACATCACAAACTCGATCTGCTCAACCATCACATGTGGGTTGAACAAGCAAATTACGTTCAATGATTTCACATTCACCGAATGCCAATGATTGTCATGCGAATGAAGTGCGTACTCCCATTTCTACCTCGATGCAATGTACTAATGACACTATAGTTGGTGAAAATTCTACCCCACCAACAGAATGTGGCCCGACACCGATGTCCGATGAGCAAGGGTCATCACAATATGAGTTTTATATAAACCTATTTAGTAGACATATGTTATACACGTGTGTGTGTGTGTGTGTATATATATATATGATATACATAATTATTGTTTTCTTGTTAATTTGTTGTTCCTTTTACTTTTTGACATCTAATATTTTGAATAACTTCATCTTCAGCAAAGAAAATACGCGGACCTACTCGCGATATTGGTCATGAGAAACTCACAAAGTCAAAAGGAAAGAAGTTGGCTATCAATGTGTCACCTAGTAAAGGAAGGCCCATAGATCCTACAGAATCTGCTAAGTTGTCGTCAGAGATAGGATTGATGGTCCGCCACCACCTCCTAGTGAATACCAGGTTCAAGGATATTACAGAGGGAGTAATTGAAGAATCATTGTCAAGGGTTGAAGTAAGATGCATAATATTAAATTATGTCAAATATTGTTATTCATAGTTAAGTCTGCATTTGTCCTTTTTTGACAATTAGTTTTTGTTTTATGCCTTGTCTATAAATCCATGGAGAATGACACTCATTAGGATACATGATTTGTTAGATAAAAGGTGCGAGTAACAGTTGAATTCATGGATTAGAGTTTAATAGGCTAATTTTGCTGTTTTTTTCTCGTGAACTAGTTAATTTTGCTGAATTATTTTTTTCTTTAGGCTCACTTCGATATCGACCCTTCTAAACCTCATGTGAAGCGTGTTGCACTTGGAATAATGAAGGATAAGAATAGAGGGCAAAGGTGTAAGCTTTACAAATTATTCAAAACTTTTCAATCAACCGAAGATGCTAGAAAAAATCCTCCAAACAACATTGATATTGCCAAATGGACTGAAATGTGTGATTATTGGACATCGCCAAAATTTATTGTATGATTATTCTAACTTTAATCGTTTATTTTATATGCTTATTATTTTCAGTTTTTTTAAAAAGATTAGATTTTTATTATTTGTTCAATGATTTTTTTTCCAGCATTGCTTAGAAGTAAACAAGAAAAATCGAGGCAATAATGGCATTCACAGTGGAGGGTCAAAACCATTTGTCGTTCATCATTCTGAGAAGGTATGTAATTATATATGTTCAAAATCATTCTTGTGTGAACCAACCTATTATTTTAAGCAAGTAGGATCTTTTAAGATCGCCTAATAGGCCATTGAGTGTTTCATTCTCATCTTTAACTTCAACAGAATCAACCACTGCCCTATGTAGTAGCTAGAATAACTAAGGCTTGCTATCAAGGTTCTACAATATCTAGGTATTTGGCATACTCTCATTTTAAGCACTTAGGAAAAGTTCTTACCTCTTTTTGAAAATAGAGCTCAAGATAACTTGTCCAGTGCTCTTCTTTGATGCAAAGGGATATCACAGCTATCTCAAGACCGCCTTCAATGATGCCTTTGTAGACTATACTGTCTGGCGAGGATCCAATAATGTTGTTGAAATCTTCACAGGCTACTTCAAGTTCTTGTCTGTTGTATCTTAGTACATCCTTTAACATCCCAGTATCTATACAGAAATTCCACAAGATTAATGAATGATCATAATCGGAGAATCCTTCTGAAAATTAAGATGCAATATATCAGGATACTTAATGACTAACCTATGCAAGTTGTCATAATATTGTTGTCACTTGCTGATTTTTTTCGCGGGATAATGATGGAAGATTGACTTTTACATCTTTGTAGACCTAAGAAAAGAGCTTAGAGAAAGAGAGAACCGGACATGACTCCTGAAACTATCTCCACAGCAGAAATCCGATGTGGCTTTGAAGAAGCCTGATGCTTGGATCTATCTTCAAGAGGTCGGTGTTTTGTGTTGACTCCTGAAGGACTCTTAGCAGGAGGAGCACCATCTGAATTACATCAACAATTAGACACTTTAAATATACCAAGTCGAACATCAACAATTTTTGATATTTCCGTCACTTACACTAATATATTATTGCCTTTATTGACATCTTATGTTTTTAAAAAAAAAACAAATGCATTCCTTCCAAATATAACTTATCAGCTAATATAATAATAAGGAGAGACATACAAAAACATACCACATTGTAGAGTAGGGCACTTCAAGTACACTGAGGATCATTTGTTACTCATGAAAATCATGATTTTTTTTATTTATTGTTTTTGTGGTTTGAAAGCTCATTAGAATTATAAAACAGTTGTCTTTAAACTACTGCTTTTGTGTGTGTATTGCTTTGGGGGTTACAAAAGGTGTAAAAACAGGCGCAGAGCTCTCAGACCTCTTAGGGAATACTGCTCCCATACACTGAAAGATATAAGAAATGAGGCAAAGGACTTTAAATAAACATCTACAAAATGGTGAACACAACACTGGAAACACAAACTGACAAGCTATGCTTGAAACTAGAGAACCAGGATACTTAAGCCTTAATTCATGTTCCTTGTAGAAAAAATTATACAATAATGCTCTTGTTATTAATTATTCTAATTTGATTTTCAGGGAGATCCAATTGAAGGTTACAAGAGCACGCATCAGAAAAAGGAAACGAACGACTGGATACAACCTGAAAATGAAGCTGCATACGTAAGTTATACAAACTTTATCTTGTTTTTAAATTTGGGATTATGTAATGAATTAGTTGCATTTGTTGTTAATTTCACAGAATGAAATGAAATTACTTGAGTCTGAATGCAACTCTGAGATGAACGCAGAATCTGAAAATTTTGACAATAATGACAAAAGGGAGATTATGACTCGAGTGTTGGGTAAGAAGGCAGGGAGATTGATTGGCTTTGGATTTGGACCTCGAGCAGAGAAGTCTTCGTCTATCGATAAAGAAAAAGTTGCATTGGCAGCAGAGTTAGAAGCGTCTCACAAAAAAATGAAGAGCTTGAAGCAACCATTCAGGCACAAGGAAAACGGATGGACAATCTTGAGAATTTACTTAACAAGTTAGCTGACAATCCACAATTTCTACAGTTGATTCAAGGCAACAATAGCTTAGGGACAGAAAGAGCTGGAAACAACTCTTGATCGATATTTATGGACATTCAAAACTGTTAGAACTTTTGTTGTGGACACTACAAAATCTTGGATATTAATGTTGAACTTTATATTAGACTTGGTAAATCAGTAATTTATAGTATAATGGATGGTATTTGGATTTTGATTTTCCAATTTTGGTTAAATATGATGGAAAGATTTGATTTAGCTAATCTATTATTGTAGTTGATGGTTTGCTATTGTTACAGTTCTTAACTTGTTTCAGGCCAAAAATTGGTTGGTTTTGTCTATGTTTTCTGTTGTTTGGACTGTCTTGCTCTGAATTTGTTAACTTGTTTGGACTGTCTTAACTTGTCTATGCCTCTTGGGTCCCATAAATGTTCAAATTTAGCATTGCTGGAATATGGGTTCATCAACATTACTATGTATCTTATTTCAGGCAAGTTTAAAGGAGAACTCACCTGTGATTCGTGCTAAGGCATTACGAGCAGTAAGTAGAAGTGTCAATGAATTCTCAAGTCACTTGCTATTGCGGTGACCACTTACTATCTTTCTTTTTGTGGACTTACTTCATGTGCTCCTTATTTTTCATGAGAGCGGGTTAGTATTATTGTTGAAGCTGATTCGATGGCTTTGCGTGATAAGCTTGTTTAAACTGATGTTGAAGGAAGGTTCTACGACTCTTCTATATCTGTTACAGAAATAGATCTCGAACTTGTTGGTTGGCATATTACCTCACATCCTGATGTTGGTTTGAAGGTATTTACAATTTTAACTTTTTCATCCATATATGCTGGTTGCCATAATACTAATACTCTCAGCTTCGCCCAATTTTTTTGTGTTTCTCATAGTATTTTGAAAAAGTTGTTGAGAGAATAAAGGATATTGGAGTGAGTGTGCGGAAACGAGCCATCAAAATCATAAGAGATATGTGCACTTCAAATCCAAATTTTTCAGAATTTCCCAGTGCTTGCATTGTGATTATTTCTCGTGTTAGTGATGAAGAATCCATTGTTCAGGTAGTTCAAGAGCAAAGCAATCAGTAGATGCAGTGTATTAGAAATGGTTTGGTTTTAGTGATATGTTTTGGAATATCGAGTTTATATATTGTTACATGTACTTCTTTTAAGCATAATTTCATTACTATTGCAATCGGGTACTTTGATGAATAATACCAGAAAAATGGGTTGATTCTGTTGCTAAGTTCTCCGGATAATACCTTTTAATTTTTAAATAATGAACAGTAGGTAGGTTTTTTGATCTGCTTGTTATCTTGAGATGTACATGTGTGCCAAGTATTCTTAAGGTAATATGGGAAACTCATTTTGAGCGTTGATCGTGGCCAAGCTAATTCAATATTAATTTAATTCTATGAGGTATTTATTTATTTTTGATTTTGTTTCACTTCTTATTTGATATTTTCTCTGTTGTTTTCATTTAGATAAAGTGATAAACTAAGTCGGATGACACACATGTTCCTCATCGGGTAGAAGAAATGACTAGTGATGAAGTGGAGTTACGAACACTTCCTTATGTCCTTCTGTTGCATGACTTTTGTGTTGTGGATCCTGCACTCTGTGAACTAGCTTCTGATCCTTCCCAGTTTGTGGTCACTCTACAGTCATACTTGAAGAGTCAGGTTATTCACATTCTTCTTGTTGACATAGTCTCTGTAATATACTTTATATTTTTTGCCTGAGTTTCTCGCGGAGTCGAATTTGTTCTTCTAAATAGTAAATGAGTTGTATTTGAGTCCACCATTGTTTGACAAAACTTAATAAAGCTTAGTCTGACATTACAAGTTGTCGTCAAATGAAAGACTTGAGGCTCAGCAGATTAGTTATAGTAGCAAGTAGTTTATAGAGTGTAACTTATTCCATGTGATTCTAGAAAGGAGGTAGTTGAGAGGGCAAACTAGTCTTTTTTTTAGTTGTATTACTTCATAAAATAGTAGTTGTAATAGATGAAAAGCAGATTATTTTGAATGAATGTCTAAAAAAGTGAACTCAGTTTTGAGTCACAGAATTATGCTTCTTCCTCTCATTCTTTTTCAACCTCAGTTATATCTTTTTCTTCTACCTTGATTCTAAGTTTCTAATCCTATTTTACATGGCTTCGCTCTCTTAAATCTCCGTAATCTCCTTTCTATGCTCAAGAATAAACCCAGTGACCAGAAAATTTGGTATAAGAGCAGTCGAACCTACTGCCTTCTTCCTCTTTAATTTACTAATATCTAATTTTCTCCTCCTCTTTAATTCGTTGTTCTTTTCTTCTCAAGCTATCTTCAACTCTTGTTGCCTACAGTTATTTTATAAATTGATTATGTCAAAACACTCACCTATTTTTCTCAAAATTTCTCAATCTCAGTCTTCTTCTCTTGTCTCCAATCTATTCTCTTCATCTTATAACTTCTTCTTCTCAATTTTGCTCTTATACACTTCTAATACTAAACAAAATTCAGTAGCAACAACAAAAATATGAAGTAAGCACCAACAAAAAATTCATAGAACAAGCAACTCTGATGCTTTATTTTCTGGAGCACCTGCAATTGAAGGAAATCAGCTCACAGCTAAGTTGATTATGGTCTGGTAATTTTCTATATTTAGGCAATCAAATCAACTTCTATAACATCATTCCTTTATTAAATCATATTATCAAACACATACACTGCATAATCATTCATCAATATACTTTAAGCATTAACATATAACTAACTATCTAGCAATAGAGGGAGATAAGCCAAATCCTTTGAAAGTCATTGATAGAAGAAAGCCATCACAAAAAATTGTTTGATTTTCTTGAACCATTAAACTAGTTTTAGCAACCTCCAGCGTGAACTTCTCTGTCGTATAATGACTTTTTGTTCTAATTGACCAGTGATATTAGTTATCTCAGATTTTTTAAGGTTGCTCATTTTGAATCATGCTTTTACTTAAACCATTACTAATATTACGTGGGTTAAAAATAGCTACTATTCTATAGCCTAAGGTAGATCCTCATTTTACTGTTTCTTGTATTTTGTAATATTAGAGAATTTGAAATGTGAAGCTGAATTAGAGGCAAACTTGAAGATGGCAAAAGCTAATGCTGAAGAGTTGAAGTCAAAACTGATGGATCAGGAAACTATATTTCACTCCATCTTAGAGGAGAATCAAGAGATGAATTTTAAGCTTATGGAAAATCAATCGACTGCAAGAGAGTCTGAACTCAAAATAGAGCTGAAAAAATGTGAGGAGAATTTGGCGAAATTAAAGGCCAGTTTTTTGGACAAAGAGACAAAGTTGCAGAGTATCACAGAGGAGAATGAGATGCTGAAGTTAGAAATGGAGAAGAGAGAAATAGAGAAAAAGGAAGTGAATGATGAGACCTTTGCATTAGTTGAAGCAGCGAGAGGTCCTGATGAAGCTTGGCTATTTGGGAGGCCGATAAAAGTAGTAGAAAGGCAACTCAAGTTACTGAACAACTGGATGCAGCTCAGGCTGCAAATTCAAAGATGGAATCTGAGTTGAGGAGATTAAAGGTACAGTCAGACCAGTGGAGGAAGGCAGCTGAGGCTGCTGCTGCTATGCTTTTGACTGGTAATAATGGCAAAATAATGGAGATGACTGGTTCTTTTGACAACAACTATGACACCATTGGTGGAAAGTTGAGTTCACTGTATTTCGATGACATGGATGACGACTCTCCCAAAAAGAAAAATGGTAACATGTTGAAGAAAATTGGGGTATTGTTGAAGAAGGGCCAGAAGTAGAACCATTTGGCAGGTTTCACTTATATATTATTTTCCTTGGGTATTTTTTTAGGCAATTACTTCTTTACCTTTTCCTTTTTCAGAAAACAAACTTGAACTAAAAATTTTTTTGGCAAAACAGGTCTTAGGAGATTCTTATATAAAGGCTTACCAAATGGGACCTTATTAATATAATCATGGGTACTAACTTATAGTTTACCCTTGGACAGGTATGTTGCTGGGTGGTAGCTGTTGGACTTTAGTATTGATGTCATAGGCTTAGTAAAGCTCTTCTATAGAACTTTTTGTATAGTTATGAGAAAATGGATGAATTTCTATTTTATTCATCTCCCTCCCATATGTGGGTGGATTTGATGTAAACCACTACTCTGCGATATCTGTTTTTTCTTATCCCCTCTCTTTTTTTCGGCATTTCTGTCTTCTGGTAAAGCATTACACTATCAACAGAAAGACGATGCATTTGTGCACTGACTTAAGGTGATTAATGCAAGTGCAGAAACATATGTATTAGTTTAAGCCATTGTTAAATGCAACTCCTCTTAGAAGCTTCTACTTGTTCATTAATTTGTCGTCTTACACACTAGCAGAATAGACTTGAGATTATTTTTCTCTTCTTTTCCCGCAGAGTGCTACTTAATTAGTGCTCGATTGTTTGTGTCACATCTCATGTGACCGCTATAGTGAAATTAAATAATCAAGGTCAGGGATATAAAAGAAAAAAAAGCTTATGCAAAAGTTTTCATGAGTATTAAGTTTTAAGCCTAATACTTGTAGTAGTAAGAGAAATACGTTAAAATAAATACTGTGTACGAAAAAAGTAACCTTAATGTGCATTAAAAGGTTAAATGAAACTCAGTTTCATTACTGCATATCATTTTTCTGGAAACGATATTTTCACGTTACTTTCTAATTTTTTCACATATATGATCTACATATTAGCCAATAAAAATTCGACACGTCAGCTAATATGTGGGTCTTACGTGTGAAAATATAAAAAAATAATATGAAATATCAATTTCATTTTTTATTGGGCCCGTTTGTGCAGTTTTGGTTTTTCATTTCCACCTATATTATTACGCAACGAAAGAATAATTGTTTACAATGAATTTGGTCCATATTAGGCTACAAAATATGGCAACCAAAAATCTTTCGTTGCCCACAAGATTTAATCATTTTAAACTACATCCAATTTACTACAAACTCTAATTTTTGTAAATTAGAAAATATATCTATATGTGCTCAATTTTAATTTCAAAATTATAACTCTGATAAAAAAAAATAAAATTGGGCATTTATTTTGAGACGAAGGGAGTGAAACATTTAACTGTATAAGTTTGCGTCTAAATAAATAACAATTTTAAATTGTAAAATGATGCATTTTGGGGGGAAAAAGAGGTTGAAACGTGATTATTGGGTTTGTCTTAATTTTGGACAACAATTTACTAGTCGTTGCAAAAAAAATGTATTAATACGCAATGAAAAAAAATTGTTGCCAATGAATGTGGCCTATATTAGGCAACGAAATATAGCAACAAAAAAAATTTCGTTGCCGACGATGAGAAGAAATCTCATCGGCAACAAAAAAGTAAATAGGCGGTGGGTTTTTTTTTCCTGCCAATGAATTTTTGCAACGACTTATGAATTTCGTTGCGAAAAATGAAAGCCTTTCATAAACTGCAACGAATGACAAATTTCGTTGCTAAACATGCATTTTTGGCAACGATTTTATAAGTCGTTGCCCGAAAAATCGTTGCCAAATGTCCAATTTTTTATAGTGAGGGGATTAATTATGCTTTAGCGTTAAGATATTGTGTACAGTATAGTACTAAGGGTTGATCCCCCTAAGTACGAGAAGAAGAGTCCATAGTCTTATGACTCTTAAAGGTTTCAAGTATAAACACTTGACAAACTAGGACGTAGTTCAAGGTCTTATGACCCTCAGAAGTTCTTTTGATTCTTGTTATTCATTCTTGATTCAAAAGCTGAGTTTTCTTATTTCAGAAGTCTTTGATTCATTCGCATGTTATTATTTTATTGTTATATTATTTACTTGTGGGCAATCGTGCTCACTCTTGCGTAATAAATAACATTGCGAGTTAAGAAAAAAAAAGGTCCCATAAAGCCATTCTAATAAAGAAAGCGAAGGCAAAGTTAACAAGTGATGAAGACTTGTTGTTTATTTGATGTATTTATGTTTCAGACTTATGTTAAAGTTGTGTAGACTTATTATTTGTTTATGTTTTCGCATTTGAGGTTTAAGGTTAGTATGACCTGGGATTGATGTATTTACATTCAGATGTTGTAACTCCATAAGGAGAGGATTTATTTCTATTTATTTATGGTTTTTCATTTATTATGGGTAGATAGATACATGATGTTTGGATAGTGAACACCAAATCCTGTGAGAATTGAAGTACCCGGATTTGGGGGTGTCACAATTGCTATGTATATAGAAGCCATGTTAGTTTGTTTTAATATGAACATTCAAAGAAAATTTAAAGATTTGGAAAATTAGAATTTGTGAACATGAAGTAATATACTTTTTGATCTTGTGAACATGTGTAGATAACCTAGACATATACGTAAACAAGTTTAACATAAGGTATAAGTTTGCTTCGGAAATAATAAGTTTTGCTGGCTTGATTTTAAAGGATTTTCTAAAGGAAAACTTGAAGTTTTGCAAAATAAAGCATGATGAATAATATGCTTTTAAGTTCTAATCTTCTAGCCTATGTAAATAACTTGAGTATATGCACAAATGAGTATGAAAGCATGATTTAGACAACGTGGACTTATCTCGCATGACTAAATAAGTTTTACTAATGGAGGCTTAAAGTTTCAAAAACAAACTTGATAAACTGTATACCCCTTGAGTTGGGGATTTATGAACATGTTTATATGTTCTAGCTATATGTATGTGAAAATGTGATGTATAGTAAGTAAAGTGGCTTTGCATGCTTGGTTGCTTAACATGAGATTCTCAAAGCAAATCTTAAGAATGAGAAACTAGTTTTTGATAATAGATGCATCATAAGTATTCTAAAATTGGCCATCATGAGTAGGTGTGTATGTCTATGGATGTGATTAATATAGATGCCTTACTAGACATGTGCATGGTAAAAAGTGAATATGACAAGTCTAAACGATGTAAAATTTCATGACATGAAATACATGACTAATCTAATGTAGGCATATATAGTTGAGATCTATTGACCACATAACAAGTGTATAACGGATAAACGTAAGAGAATTTGTAAAATGAACACTTAAAGTCTTGATTAAATGAAAAAGGATAATGACCTATGTTAATGTTTTGATGTAGGGTCAAACTTAGTTATTCACATAATAACCGGTGTGTTGTGCATGATTATTCATATATGTGCAAGACGGGTGTACTGACCTCCTGCAGAAACAACCATGTCTTGGTTTGTACCAGGAGCAGCGCGGCCGCGCCAGTCTGCAGTAGGATCAGTTTTCTGCTATTAGTTTGAAGGTGTTTGCATACTTATATTGTTATGTTAACCTATATTATATGACCAATATGTTATCTAATGTGTTAAGAAGCATGCTAAATGATAACATTGAATGATTAATGAGTGATTATAACCTTTCAAATGATAAGTCCAAAAGGTATTTGTAAACTATAAAGTAATGATTAGAGACTATGAATATTTGACTTCATAGTGACTTATAAACTGATGTTGTGCATAAATACGTAAGGTGGGTGATGAAGTGTGTGAAGAGTATACAACTAAGTTAGATGTTTATGTATAGATTTAAACTTACATGTCATGCATGAGCATATGTAACTAATGAATATCCTATACGCGTACTATATTATGTTAGGATTTAAAAGAGTGTTGATAAGCTATATTTTGGTAAACTACGCTTGAGGCAAGTACTCGAACCTTACTCTTTATTGAGCATTACTTGAACTTGTGCTATTATTGATCGTACAAGTAGAACTTTGAAAGTATAATACTTCGAAATCTAGAAATGAAATGATTTGCAAACCTTGATTCAAACGAAAATTGTTCATATATACGCTGTGAAAGAAAATGGTTTAAGCCATTGCTCCGGCTAGACTATTGATATTTGATCGAAAGCTATCCAAACCAAATTAACTTGGTGCGGACTCTTATAACTAAGTTGAACAACCCTCTTGGTAGGGGAATTATATATTTGTCGGGAAACCTACGTGCGCACATGAGAATGATTAAATGTTATGCATGACATATGATACTTTAGGTTGATCACCTGTTGTACTCGTTTTAGTGGAATTATCAGTTTATTGCTGTTAATTATTGGATAAGTTCATAGTCCTTAGCGACTGCTCAGAATTCATTACCTTCAAATCTTGAATTGATTAAGCATTGAATATTATTGATATTTTTTGTCCATAGTGACTATTGTTGATAATCATCGATACTTCTTGCTATCTTGAACTATCATTATTTGTAACGATCGAGAAATTTATAATTTAATTTAAATATTTATGGAATTAAATAAATATTTTAAATAATTTATTTATTAAGGAAAATAAATAATTGATGAATTGTGGTGAATCAATTTAGTAATTAAATTGATTAATGTTAATTAAATTGAGTAATGATAATTTTATTTGATGGATTTAATTTAAGGAAATAATTAAATTAAATCAATTGCTTAATATTTAAGAAAATAATTAAGCTAAATAAAGTGTTTAATTTAATGGAAATAAATAAATTAAATAAAGTGATGTGTTTAATTTATTAATTAAATTAGATATATAATTATTTATAAGATTTTTATTATTATTATAAGTTATTTAAATTAGCTAAACTAAAGTTATATAAATTGACTAAATTAAAAGTGTGACAATGGGAAACCATATGATATAAATATTATTTAAATAATCTAGTTGGGAGTTTATGTGATTAGCCAAACAAGGCCTTATGGCCTTTGGCATTATTCAATTGATGTGAGCCTTTTTGTGTTTTTACCTGACGTTAGTGGGAGTCAGTTTATTATAATTCCTACGCGTCTATTGTTCTAAGGCTAAGTTCAGTGAGAAGGAGAAATAACGGAGAGTGTTGAGAGAAAAGCTTGGAAGAGAGAATCACAGTGATATCAAGTGGAATAGAAGGGTTTGCTAATTGGTTTGCTAATCAAGGTAAAAACTATCTCCATTTTAACTCTTAGTTTTGATATATATATATATATATATATATATATATATTATGTGATTGGAAATTACGTGAAGTGTGATAGATGTATGTTCATATAGGTTTGCAAAACTCTGTTAATCATCATGTATGCTTGTTATTTGGTATCAAATTCGTGTAAATTGAGTGTAGGAAGAAAAATGAAAATAACAGTGTTTATGTTCTTATTATATAGCTTAGAAAGTACGAAAATTGATGCTCTATATGTGTAATAATTTGTAGTTTATTGTTGGATTATGTTAATATGTTAAGAAACAAAAACGACGAAGTTTAAATCATGTCAATTGATTAAGAAACGAGTTCGTGGCAATCAAATTCGTTAAAAGTATAAAAATGAAGAAAATTTAGAAAAACTATGATCTTGATTCCTCAAAATGGTGTATATGTAATGTTTTGTATATATAATGGTGTTTAGCATGTATAACTACAATATGTCAAAGTTTTAGATGTTGAATTTGGGAGAAATTTTGTTGAATTGGGATTTTTTGGCCTTTAGCATTGTATTGTTCAAGCACCTGTAAAAAAGTCGAGTCAGTGCATCGCTGTGGTATATTTGCTGCACGCTTAGCGATTGTTGTCTTAGTATTTCAAGATTTAAGTAGCCAAGCCTGATAGCCCATATATTACTTCATTTACTTGGCTGAGTAAGAATGATCCTGACAAATGAAGTCTGCTTAATCTGCAGGTCATGTATAATGGACTCATGTTAGCTAAGCAAGCATGTTAATGATGTTAAGGCATAGTAGAAACTATAATAACAGATTCCAATGTGTTATAATGCAAAGTGTAAAGATTTGAAATAATGATTTAAGTAAGTTCTAAAATTAAACCAAGTGTTATGTTTTTAAAGTTAGAGATGAATGATTAAGTTATATTGACTTGTAATGAGATTTCAAATTCGTTAAGTATATTTAACCTACGTGGTTAGGTGCTAGGTTAGGGTTGTGACCTAAATGATGGTTCAAACCCTAAAGTTAATATTCATGCGATTAATTATTGTTGCAATTTCAATGATATGTAGGATAATTGGAGATTATTTTACACTTGTGTAGCTTACAAACAAGGCAAGTTCTCTAACTCTACATTTATAATTGTGCAAGTTTCTAAAACTTATCTCTTTACAATTGAGCAAGCTTTCTAACTTCATTCTTTTCATATTGAATGCAAGTTTCCATTCCTATATTATTATTGTTTAAGTTCTTAAGATTGAGCAAGCCTAATCTATCTTGAATATGTTTGTACAAGCTCTTATAACCTAATTCATTATATCAAGCGAGTTTTTACTTTCCTAATTATTATTCAAAGCACATATTGTTCTAATACATCGATTCAAATGAGATTGTGCTAACTCTTTTAGTTATAACATTTTACATGTATATCATGTTTATTCAATTATATATATTATTGATATCCGATCTTTGACTTTGATAACCTTGTACAGTTACACATTCTTGTGTTAAACCTTTATTGATGGAAATTGAATAGTGTTCTAAAATTCTAGAAACACTGATAAGCTAGTTCCAAACTAAACTTTCTTTAGTGCGAAATTCTAAATCAAATCGAGACGAACAACCCTAAATTAGGGGATTTTTATGCGTGTAACATTTAGATGTTTGTGCACAATACATGGTACAAAGGGTTTGATCCCCTAAGCACGCTTAAGAAGGGTCTGTATGCGGTCGATGATCATATTAAGGTTAAAAGGTAATAATACCTATATACCGGAGACATAGTTCGTGGTCTTAAGACCCTCAGACATTGATTACGAACTTGTGTTCTATTCTTAATTCTCAGAACAAGTTCATTATTGTCAGCATTCGTTGTTCACTCTTATATTGTTATCATTATTACTTTCTATATTAGTGAGCAAATGTTTGCTCACTCTTGCAATTAACATTGCAGCTAAGGTTGAAAGAATCGATGAGCCATCTACCAGCAAAGGGAAGGGCAAGATGCCTAAGAGCTGAAGAATTAATGAAGTTAATTTAAATGTTTCATGTTATAAGACTTGTTTAATTATATGATGTATTCCGCAAACTTATATAATAATTTTAAGGTTAGATTACCTAGGATTTATTTCGAGATGATGATGTAACCCTTTAATGGGGAAGATTATTGTTTAAGTTATTTAAATTATGTCTTTATCCTTTATTGACGGGTAGTTAGATATAATAGTTTTGATAAGTGAGCACCAAATCCTGTGGGAATGAAGTACCTGGATTTGGGGGTGTCACAGGTTGGTATCAGAGCCTTAGGTTATGAACCTTAGGTGGGGAAACCTTAGGAAGTAACCTTTAAGGAAATAGAAAACATAGAGGTGTTTAACTCTTATCGAGTTTTAAGGAATGGATTAAGGTATCCATTGAAGCTAAACAATAAAAGACATTATGTGATGTGTGTTAATAACTTATGTGCTCGCGAGTATCGAAAATATTAAGTAAAACTTAAAACATTTTGTTGTCAGGATGTCTATCGAAGGAGGATCCAGTCCAGCTAGAGAGGTGATACCTCAGATACCTAGAGAGGATGAAACCCGGGATATTCATGTAGTGCGGGAGCAGTTGATCCAGGAGGATGTGCCTGTGACCGATCCCGAGGAGGATAGTTCTGAGGAGGTAGAGGAGGATGATGAGGAAGAGGATCCTGAGGAGTTTCCACCAAACTCCATATCAGTCGATATGTATGATGTTTTGTATGGTATGTAACATAGAGTTACGGACCGAGGTCGAGGAGTGAAGGAAATGGTTGAGATGCATCACGCCTCGATGGAGCAAAAGGATCTGTAGATTCGTGAACTTGATTCGAAACTTGGAAACATGGAGTGGGATCTGGTTCATACAAAAAAGGTCGATATGAAGACTGCTTGGCGATTACGAGAAGATGAAGACTGACATAGAGAAATTGAAAGATGATTTCAAGGAAGAGTCAGTTAAGCGTGCAATGTGACGCCCCCAAAACAGGTATACATCACCTATTCTGAGTCGTCAAATATATGGTACAGAATACAAATACAATCTTAAATATACAACATAAGCTGTGAGTTTTAATACAAATATTATCTTCTAGACAGTATTCAAACTCAAAATAAGTCCTCAATACATTTATTAACACACTATTTCATAGAATAGTGAGGACTATTAATGCTATCATCTGGACCGTCACTCCATTCCCCGACTAGTCTCTTCTACGTTCTCATTTCCTAAAGAGAACAATGAAAGTAAAAGGGTGAGCTCAACTAGCCCAGTAAGAAATATTATGACTAAGATAATGCAAAATAAATTATCGTTAGCCTTCAACAGTGTTAAACTAATACAATATAACAAACATCAAGTTTAACTGTAGCTGAATAAGCAATCCATTAAAAGAGTCAAGTAGAGAATAAAATCTACTATCTTCTATGATTTAAAAGGTTTTTCATCACTTATATTGCTGAGACTCAGCTTAATAAATAAACCACATCATCCCTGCACTACGGCCAAGGATATTCATTAGTATCACAACCATAAATTATCCATGCACTACGGGCCAAGGATTTTTGGTATTCATCAATGGTCATGATTATGCCAACAATCGTCCATCAATGCACTACGGCCAATGAGGACTTTTACCACATCATTTGTAACATTACTATCCATGATTATACCGGAATAATCCTCGGTCATAATCATACCAAGTCCATATATTCACTACAAGTGCCACAGATGACTTTCAACATAATATAAACATGAGAGAATGATGAAAATGATATAAGAATTCAATAAAACAAGTTCAAGAATTAATTTATCCAGGAACCAATAACGTCCAAATTGTCAACATGATATTTGCTTTGTGAGTAAAATTCAAGAATGCTCAAAAGAATATTTTCATGAAAAGATATTTGATGAAGCGCAAATATCAAAGATATTCCACTAATTTCATGGAATATAAAAGCTAAAACTTTAACCAACTGAGTATAATAAAGAATGGAATAATAAAAGAAATCACCGTGCATGCGATAGAATCGCATGCATACGTGTTATTCCAATGTAATAATAAATAACGGAACCAGTCATGCGTAAACGCATGCATGTGATATTCCAATGTAATAATAAATAATGGAACCAGTGTCATTCATGCGACGCATGCATATGATATTCCAAATGTAATAATAAATAATGGAAATAGTAATGCGTAACGCATGCATGATATTCCAACAGTAATAATAAATAATGGAACCAGTCATGCGTAACGCATGCAGACGGGATGTTCCAAAGTGTAATAATAAAGAATGGAATAACGAAGAAGAATTTCACCATGTATGTAGTATTAGATGAGATGAAAGTTATTCCAACATAATAATAAAGAATGGAATAATGTAAGAATTTCACCATGTATGTGGTACCACCAAATGTATGTGGTATTGGATAGATAAAGTTATTCCAACATAATAATAAAGAATGGAATAATGTAAGAATTTCACCAAGTATAGGGTATTCCGCTTTATACAAAAAGTTATTCCAATGTAATAATAAAGAATGGAATAATGTAAGTTCTCTTCATGAATACAAAAGAAATAATACCCCTTATCTTAGAAGAAACTAGATATAGTGAAGTAGCAGAATACTTTTCTTCTTTCTCTCTATAGTTTCTCTCTAGAGTTTCAAAGAATTCGTAAGAAATAATGAAGGAATGAGCTTCTATTTATAGAGAATGGACCTAATAGTAACTAATTCATGAACTATCAAGATTGATTTACTTTTAAACTGACGGTCCATATTAATTTACTATACAGTATTAATAAAATATTCTAATAAAACAAAATCTTTTAAATAAAATATAATATATTCTATTTATAATATAATAAAACGAATAACTTTATAAAAAGTATTCTGTTTTATATAAAAAGATTTTACTATGCAAACACTATGCAGGCACTATGCAAACACTATGCATAATAGAATATTATAAATTCTATTTATAGTCTAATAAAACGGATAACTTTATAAAAGTATTCTGTTTTATATAAAAAGATTTTACTATACAAATACTATGCAGGCACTATGAAAACACTATGCATAATAGAATATTATATATTCTATTTATAGTCTAATAAAACGAATAACTTTATAAAAGTATTCGCTTTTATATAAAAAGTTTTCGCTTTATTACATTTATAATAATAATAAAACAAAACTTATCACCTTTATTATAATTCACAATATTAATCGACCAAAGTTGTTCCCGTGAAAGAGGGGGCTTTCCAATAAGGATTTCTCCCTATCATGCGCGCAATTAGGTGACCAAACCTCTCCTTGACAGAACTTCTAGACATCGTTAATATTGAAAATAATAATATTAATAACTTTGTTATCTCAATTATTGATTTAATAATATTTAAAATATCGACAGTAATTGAATCAAATAACGTGAGATACTATGCAACAATTACTATAGCAATAATTGAACAAAACTGAGTGACTTCACACGTAAGCATCAATAATCAAAACCGTGTGCTACTATGCAACCACGCCAGACATCGCACTTTTTAACACCGGTGTTTCAAATAGTTAACGGTAAAACTTCCGCCGTTATTTTCATAAAAAATATTTTTGTCGCTTTCTCAATCCGACAATAATTCCGCTGTGGGGTCCACCAATGATTGTGTCGTCGTATTTAATATTCCCCTCGTTAAAATGAATAAAATCGAATATTATATAACAACTTGCATACTTTGCAAAATTTATAAATACTACCCACAACTATAACATTATCTCAAATCTACACCATAATATTCAAAATAATATTTCGAGAAAATTAAATCTTTATTCGTAAAAGTTGGGGTTTTACAATCTCCCCTCCTTATGAAATTTCACCCTCGAAATTTATGTACGTACCTGGTATGCCGAACAGATGAGGATACCTTGACTTCATTTCAGATTCTAACTCTTGAGGTATAACCTTTGAGTGTTGAATACGATCCCTCTTATCCAAGATTTTAACACGTATCTCCTCATACGTTAAATCTTCTGCTATATCGTCTAGTTCTAATTTAATAATATAGTTCGGGTCGTCCACATAATTACGTAACATCGATACGTGAAAAATGTTATGAACACGCGACATACTTGGCGGTAAAATGAGTCTATAAGCCACAGTTCCTACTCGATCGAGAATTTTAAATGGGCCAATTAAATCGAGGGTTAAGATTTCCTCTCTCCATTGACTCTTGCTTCTAGAATAAAGCCCTCTTGAACCTTCTTCTTCATATTCATCAGCTCTGAGTATGTAGCTTGAGCGACTTTAACTTTATCGATTAAAGTCGATTCTACTCATATATTCGTTATCTTCACGTGTCTCTAGAGTCTTTAACTCTATCTTCATCATTTGTAAGTTATACGAAATGGGTTTTTGTGTTAACAACATCGCACTCGTAAACGCATACGATCTTCTACTCAACGCGTCAGCTACCACGTTCGCTCTTCCACGATGATATTGAATGGTTGTATTCGTAATGTTCAATATACGTTCGTTTTGGGTGAAGAAATACTTGAGGGTTTTAGAAATGGGTTTTGTACTGGGGTCAATACAAAATTTGATTTCACGCTCTGGGGTAGGCCAAGAAGTCTTTAGAATACGTCAAGAAATTTATTAACGATAGAAATATCATTCAAAATCGTGACTCTCATCCAAGACTTGGATAAGACGTCACATTGATACCTATCAACTTGCCACCGCTTATTCACGACATCCCCTACAGAAAGTCTCGCTTCGGTATTCCACACACAAGAAGTCACCAACTAAAGGCTCTGGGCTCTTTACTTATGGCTTGATATAACAAAGATTGACTTTAGTGGTTTGATTGCTTGAATTCGCATAACAAAGTTGGTTAGAATATGAAAGCTAACAACCTTACGAAAATAATCAATTTTGGCATGATGAGTAGTTAACCAATCGATTCCTAAAATCACATCAAGGGCAAGTATTTTCAAAGAGATAAGATCGACAGGTAACGTGAAAGTGTCGATTTAAATTAAACAAGATTTATAAACAGTGGATGTAACGAAGGTTTCTCCTAATGGAGTTTTAACCGATAAGTCAAAGTCTAATCTCTCCGGAGTCAAATCTAAACGTTAAGCGCAAGCAAGAGAGATAAAAGAATAGGTAGAACCGGTATCGAATAAGGTATAGACTTCGTAAGCGTTTATGATTAACTTACCCGTGATAACTTCGTTCGGGTTCCTCGACAAACGCTCTCACTTAAACTACCGGCTTTGACTTGTCTGAGACATCCTTTGGCATCATTATCCCAGCTGGACTTGACTTCACTACACGACAAAATCGAGCTAGGTGACCTTCTCTTCCGCAATTGAAACACGCTTTGGATTGCTACGTATAGTTTGGACGGATGTGTCCCTCTTGTCCGCATTTGAAACATACGACCGGTGGTCATTCTCCTTCCTTAACAACAGGTGTTGGTGCTGACGTCTTTCCATCATCGTTAAATCTTCTCTTCTTGAAATTTCCACTCCTATTATCTTGGCCATGATTACAACCGAAGTGGTTACCATTCTTGGCATGATAATTTCCCCCACGATGGTTATCATTATTCCAATGGTCGTTGCCACCGGTACGATTATTATCGTGTTGTTGGTCGTTGCCTTTTGGTTGTGCGGACTCATTATCGCGCTCCAATAACTGAGCCCTATTCACAACATCTGAATATAAATAAAGTTTGTGAGAAATGAGGTATTGACGTATTTTGGGTTTCAAACCTCGCAGAAACATTTGCATCATTCTCTCCTCATTATCTACCAAATGGGATGCAAACCAGGATAACTCTGCAAACTTAGCCTCGTACTGCGACACGATCATATTATTTTGCTCCAACTTGATGAACTCCACCTCCTTCATGTGACGAATACTTTCGGAAAAGTACTTGTCATTGAACAACTCTTGGAACTTCTCCCAAGACATCTTGAATGCGTCAGGCTGGGTATGTTTTACAGATTCCCACCAATGATCTGCTTCTTCACGCAACATAAAGGTGGCGAATGGAACCTTTTGCTCCTCTAAGCATTCCAAGACATCAAATATCTTGGTGATCTGCTTTATCCAAGTCTCTGCCTTAAGTGGTTCTGGCTTTCCCAAAAACTCCGGTGGTCCCAGCTCCTTGAACTACTTAGCGGTGACCGGCCATAGGTTGCCATTATTTCCACCTATATTTTGAACAGGAGTCTCTCTTACCTGATGTTGCATGAATTGGATAAAGCCTCTGAACATTCCATCGTTCATCATTTGGTCAATGTTGTTGTTTGCATGAGGATTGTTGTCTTCCTGTTGCACATTATCCTGATTATTGATCTGTGGAGACTCAACGGTCTCCTGTGCTCCATTGCTTATCTCAACATTTTTGGATGCCATTTTCAAATACTGTCACAAAATAAGGGTTAATTAACATATCACATATTATCCCTATACTCTGACCGACCAATTAAATACCAAATAAACTTAGGTAGGTCATACTAGCGAAGGAATTCCCCGCCTCCTCCTCCTAGTTCTTGTCTCACATCTCAACCATGGATCATATCCCTAAGCTTTGATACCAAATCGTGACGCCCCAAAATAGTATACATCACCTATTCGAGTCGCCAAATACATGGTACGTAATACAACAAATACAATCTTAAATATACAACATGAGCTGTGAGTTTTAATACAAATATTATCTTCTAGACATTATTCAAACTCAAAATAAGTCCTCAATACATTTATTAACACAGTATTTCATAGAATAGTGAGGACTACTAATGCTATCATCTGGACCGTCACTCCATTCCCCGACTAGTCCCTGCTACGTTTTCATTTCCTAAAGAGAACAATGAAAGTAAAAGGGTGAGCTCAACTAGCCCAATAAGAAATATTATGACTAAGATAATACAGAATAAATTATCGTTAGCCTTCAACAGTGTTAAACTGATACAAAATAACAAACATCAAGTTTAACTACAGCGGAATAAGCAATCCATAAAAAGAGTCAAGTAGAGAATAAAATCTACTATCTTCTATGATTTAAAAGGTTTTTCGTCACTTTTATTTTTGAGACTCAGCTTAATAAATAAACCACATCAACCCTGCACTACGGCCAAGGATATTCATTAGTATCACAACCACAAATTATTCATGCACTACGGGCCAAGGATATTTGTGTATTCATCAATGGTCATGATTATGCCAACAACTGTCCATCAATACACTACGGGCCAATGAGGACTTTTATCACATCATTTGTAATATTACGGTCATGATTATACCGAATAATCCCTGGTCATAATCATACCAAGTCCATATATGCACTACAGGCCACAGATGACTTTAAACATAATATAAACATGAGAATGATGAAAATGATATAAGAATTCAATAACTAATTCCTGAACGGTCCAAATTGATTGACTTTTAAACGGACGGTCCAGATTGGGTTACTATAAAATATTCTAATAAAACAAAATATTTTAAATAAAATATAATATATTCTATTTATAATCTAATAAAACGAATAACTTTATAAAAGTATTCTATTTTATATAAAAAGATTTTACTATGCAAACACTATGCAGGCACTATGCAAATACTATGCATAATAAAATATAATATATTCTAATTATTGTCTAATAAAACAAATAACTTTATAAAAGTATTACATTTTTATATAAAAAGATTTTACTATGCAAAACATTATGCATAATAGAATATAATATATTCTATTTATAGTCTAATAAAACGAATAACTTTATAAAAGTATTCTGTTTTATATAAAAAGCTTTTCTGTTTTATTACATTAATAATACTAATAAAACAAAACTTCATAATCATTATTATAATTCACACTATTAATCGACCAGGTCGTTCTCAAGAAAGAGGGGGCTTTCCAATAAGGATTTCTCCCTATTGGCGCGTAATTAGGTGACCAAACCTCTCATTGGCAGAACTTCTAGACATCGTTAATATTGTAAATAATAATATTAATAACTTTGTTATCTCAATTATTGATTTAATAATATATAAAATATCGAAAATAATTGAATCAAACTGAGTGACTTCTCACGTAAGCATTATTTTATGACAACTTGCTTACTTTGAAAATTTTTCAAATTTCACCCTTAACTTTAAACTTTTATCAATTTAACTATTCACCAAAATAGAAAAATTGAATACTTTTATTTCATAAAATTCAGGGTCTCACAATCTCCCCTCCTTATGAAATTTCACCCTCGAAATTTACGTACGTACCTGGTATTTCGAAGAGATGAGAATACCTTACTTTCTTTTCGGATTGTACCTTCCCGGTTATTTCCTTTGTATCATGATTTCCCATTGCTCATCTCCTGTGAATATACTTCAAAACAAGGTTAATTGACATATCATAATTTGTCAACTTATCAAGTAAAGAATTTCTGCTTAGGTAAGTCACACACTAGCGAAGTATATTACTCATCTCTCCCCTCCTAGTTCTAGACTCATATCTTCGCCAAATGACCATATCCCTAAGCTCGATACCAAATGTGGCGCTTTTAAAATAGGTATACATCACCCATCTTGAGTGCCGAAAATACACTATTGACAACTTCATTTATACAACCGTCAGGCAAAATACTATCGGCGGTGTATATCTGTGAGTTTTAATACAAATGTATGTAACTCTCATGGTGCATCGACCACAACCTTACAATGGTACTTTACATAAAAGTGCAACCAAAATTGTTTTAGAAATTAAAATCTTTAGGAAGTTCTCAAGAAACCTTCGTGCATGGGAGGCCATGAATCTAAGTTATGATAGATATCATATGACCAAAGGAATTATCCTTGGTTGACCTAATAGACCCCAAAGAAAAAACGAAGATTACTATCATGTTCCTTCCAATGGTGAGTCTTCTGCTCGACATATAACTATCTCCACTTTCTCTCAAGTGAAAATTATATTTGAAATAAACTCCAAGATCATATAGGTAGTGCTCGTAGATATACTCAGCAAGTGGATTTGTACAACCCTATCTTATGATAACACGAGGTTGTATGTCATTAGACATCTTGTATGATAGTGGCAAAACACCCTTCCAAAGTTGGATTCACCTCACCTTATTCGGTTCACCAAAATTAAATATCAAATGACGTATATAATACTACACACTTATCTAAAGTTCTCAATAAAATTATTTCCATACTATTTAGGGAGAACCTCAACAGCTATAGACCACTGTTCTATTCCCCTTATTATCCCCTTCGACTCGTGAACACTCTTATTACCCCGAAAAGAATTGTGAAGCAAAAGGGTGAGTACAACTAGCCCAGTAAAGAATATCATAACTAAAGATAATTAAATTATTAATAACTTTCTTCAATAATAAATCAGAGATTTAGAACATATAGTAGATGATAAAACTTTTCAACCATAGTTGCGGTGAACGAGCAATCCATTAAAAGAGTCAAATAGACCATCAGGTCTATTATCTTCTCCATGTTAAAAGTCCACCAATAATGTTTTATCCCTGTAACATCAATCAACAATTCCTATCCACAATCATATGAATAACTCATAATCATAATTGTGATTCTGAATTCCTTTTCGCACCCGGGACGAAGATAATTTACATCACCTATCTTCACCTGAAACATCAAAAATCATGGTTATACCAAATCACAATTCCTTCTCATAATCATACTAATAAATTCATCTTTGCACTACGGCCAAAGATATACAACTGTATAACCAATAATCAACAGTTCATCTTTTTTGCTTTCACAGCCAAAGATATACTATCGTAAAACCAATAATGTTGAGACTCAGCTTAATAGTATCACGACCACGAATTATCCATGCACTACGGGCCAAGGATATTCGTGTTTTCCATTACGGTCATGATTATACCGAATAATCCCTGGTCATAATCATACCAAGTCCATCTATGCACTACGGGCTAAAGATGACTTTTTCCACATCATTTATAACATTACGGTCATGATTATACCGAATAATTCCTGGTCATAATCATACCAAGTCCATCTATGCACTACAGGCTACAAATGACTTTCAACACAACGCAAGCATGAGAATGAGGACAATGATATAAGCATTAATCAAACAAAAACAAGAATAAATGTGAGACCCCAGATTTTATGAATAAAGATTTAAATTTCTCAAAATATTTTTTTTAAATATTATGGAGTGGATTTGATATAATGTTATAGTTGTGGGTAGTATTTATAAATTTTGCAAAGTATGCAAGTTGTCATATTATATTCGATTGGTCGTGAATATTCTTTGTGTGTGGGAATATTCGTATGCGACGCAAGACAATCATTGGTGGACCCCACAAATGTAATTATTGTCGGATTGAGAAAATGATAAAATATTTTATTGAAAATAACTTGCGGAAGTTTTACTGCTAATCTTTGTTGAACTACTCTTAATAAAGAAATCAAAGAATACTGCGTGTGGTTGCATAAGAAGCACACCTGTATTGATTATTAATGCTTACGTGAAAGTCACTCAATTTTGTTCAATTATTGCTATAGTAGTAATTATTGCATAGATCTCGCGTTATTTGATTCAATTATTGTCGATATTTTATATATTATTAAATCAATAATTGAAATGACAGAGTTATTAATATTATAAATTGCAATATTAACGATGTCTAAAAGTTACGCGAGGAGAGGTTTGGTCACCTAATTGCGCGCACTGATAGGGAGAAATCCTTATTGAAAGCCCCTCTTTTTCGAGGAACGACACAGTCGATTAATATTGTGAATTATAATAAGATGATAATTGTTGTTGAAATTATTAAGGTGATTTTTATGAAATTTTGCTTATTTTATGGATTCCTATTTATCCATTTTTCAAAATAATAGGTAGAAAATTTCTTAAAAGTGGGGCCCACATGTGGGGGCCACATGTGGGGCCCATATGTGTTGGGAAAATGATTTTGGAAATGGAAGAGTATATGTATGAAAGTATATGTGTGTATTGAGTATATGGTGGGAGAAAATGAGATGTGAAAGTGATGGGTGTGTGATGGGTGTGTGAGTGGAAAATGGTGAAAAAGTGGTAGTGTGATAGTGATGTGTAAGAGTGTAGTGAATTTGATTATTGGGTGGGTGGGGGATAGATGTTGGTTATGGGGGAGAAAAATTAAGTGGTGTATATATAATGATATATATATAAGTTGAAAACATGTGTTTATATATATGTATTATATTTTAATTTTTGTTATGATTTTATTGGTTAGTTGATTGACTTTATTGTATTTGGTTGAAGAAATAAATCTGCAAAATTATTTTTTCTTGCACAGTACACTTCCATTCTCCTATAAATAGAAGCTCATTCCTTCATTATTTCTTCTTAATTCACCTTTGAAAATCCATAGAGAAAAATTATAGAGAGAAAGAAGAAAAGATTTCTACTACTTAACTACTCTTATATTCAGTTCTTTTACGGTAAGGGGTGTTATTCTTTCTTATTCATGAAGAGAACTGTTGTTATTCCATTTCTTATTATTCTGTTGGAATAACTTTTGTATCACGCTGATCTACCCTATACTTGGTGACATTCTTCTATTATTACTCGTCTTTATTATTCTCTTGGAATATCCATCATGTGTTTTACACCCTGACAGTTCCATTATTTATTATTTCGCATTTATTATTACATTTGGAACATCCTGCTTGCATGAATTTCACGACTGGTTCCGTTATTATTATTCTATTGGAATAACTTTTATGTCATCAAGCACCGCATGCATGTCGTGATTTCTTTTGTTATTCCATTCGTTATTATACTCGGTTGGTTAAAATTTTGACTTCTATACTCCATGAAATTAGTGGAATATCGTTGATATTTGCGCTTCATCCAAAGATTTTCATGGAAATATTCTTCTGAGCATTCTTGAATTTTACTCTATAAAGCAGTATCATGTTGACAATTTGGACGTTATTAGTCCCTGAATAAATTAATTCGTGAACTTATTTTATTGAATTTATATCATTGTCATCATCCTCATGTTTATATTTTTTTTTTTGAAAGTCATCTGTAGCCTGTAGAGCATGGATGGACTTGGTATGATTATGACCAGGGATTATTCGGTGTAATCATGACCGTAATATTACAAATGATGTGGTAAAAGTCCTCATTGGCCCGTAGTGCATTGATGGACAGTTGTTGGCATGATCATGACCATTGATGAATACACAAATATCCTTGGCCCGTAGTGCATGGAATTTGTGGTCGTGACCCTAATGAATATCCTTGGTCGTAGTTCAGGGATGATGTGGATTATTTATTAAGCTGAGTCCCAGCGATAAAGTGATAAAAACCTTTTAAAACATAAAATTGTAGATTTTATTCTCTACTTGACTCTTTTAATGGATTGCTTGATCCGCTGCAGTTAAACTTGATGTCTATTGTATTTTATCAGTTTAACATTGTTGAAGGCTAATGATAATTTATTTTTCATTATCTTAGTCATAATATTTCTTGCTGGGCTAGTTGAGCTCACCCTTTCTTTCACTGTTCTCTTTAGGAAATGAGAAACGTAGGCGGGACTAGTCGAGAAGCGGAGTGATGGTCTCGAGATGGTGTCTTAGTAGTCCTCATTATTCTCAGTAAAATAGTGTGATAATAAATGTAACGAGGACTCTATTTGAGAATGGATATTGTCTAGAAGACAATATTTGTATTTAAACTCACAGCATATGTTTTGTCGTATTTTACACGACTGCTGTATTATTAGTTTGTATTTGAATTTTGTACCATATCTTTGGTGACTCAAGTGATGTATACATATTTTGGGGGTGTCACAATAAATATTAAAGACTTTAAATTTATCCAAATATTATCAATAACTGAATAAACTCATAATCTAATATTATTAATATTATAACAATATTTTAATCACTTCTTAAACTTATAAATAATTTATTTCAATTGTTTACACTTTACCAAATAATGCATTTAATCATTCAAAATACCATACTCATAAGATTTCATCATCAATGATCAAAGCCCTCATCAAAAATCTGCATATACCCTATATAGGATTTCTAAGCCATAAAATCCTATTTTCCAACTTTGTTACTTCACATAACATATTTAACTCACTTACTCATAACTAGATCATTTTCATGAAAAATACCAAATCAGTCTCAAAAATATTTCTTTTTTGGGATTTAGCAGAATATAGTCACATATTGAACATATATTTTTCTTGGAATTTTTAAAATTCATTTACTATTTTTTAAAAATCAATTTTTAATTAATTACTTCATAAATTAGCTACCTCAAGTTTAACTCCAGAAATTCCCAAAACTTGGCAAGATCTTACACATGTTAGCGTGAGCTTCCAGTTTAAATTTCATGGTCATCGAAGTTATAGAACTCCGGTTATAGCGTTTTTTATAGGAAAAACCTAAATATTGAAATGGTCATAACTTGCTCATTTTAAGTCAGAATGAGTTCACTTTTGGACAGGAGGTACTTTATACCATATATTTTCATGTCCCAAAAGGTCGGAATTTTTCTCACAAATTAGGTGGCTAAAACAGCCCTTTTAAATTTCTGGGCAGTAGCTTTTTCATAATTTGCAGCTTTTGACTCCTTTGCTAAAATCAGTCCACACGAAAATCTACGACACCTTTTCAAATGATTCCACTTGGATAAGTTAGAAAACTCATAGATCTAACTTTAAAACTTGACCACACTCAAAAATTTAAAATATAATAGGAGATATGGTCAATTGAATTTCATGTTCCATTTTTACCAAAATCTGATTTTCAACCCTTTGTTATTTCTAAGAAACTTTCATGTCTTCACATAATAACCAACATAATTTATCATAACACTTACTAATACTACCTATACCCATGATTTTCATTATAATCCACGTAACCAGATCATTTCCACAATTTAATAAAGAATGAAAACAAAGGATCATTTACCATGCATGTGGTAATCCACATGTATGTGTTATTCCAATGTAATAATAAAGAATGAAATAATGTAAGAATTCACCATGCATGCGATAGACCGCATGCAGACGAGTTATTCCAACGTAATAATAAAAATGAAAATAGTCATGCGTAAACGCACGCACGTGATATTCAAACGAATAATAAAAAGAATGGAATAACAAAAGAATTCACCATACATGCGATAGACCGCATTGCATGACGGGTTATTCCAACGTAATAATAAAAATGGAACCGTGTCATGCGAAACGCACGCATGTGATATTCCGACGAATAATAAAGAATGAAATAACGTAAGAATTTCACCACGTATGCAGTGCCAGATATACAAAGTTATTCCAATGAATAATAAGGAATGGAATAATGTAAGAATTCCACCAAGTATAGGGTAGTCCACGATACAAAGTTATTCCAACAAAATAATAAAGAATAGAATAATAGAAGTTCTCTTCATGAATACGAAAGAAATAATACCCCTTACTATAATAATAATATCCCTTATCTTAGAAGAAACTGGATATAGGAGTAGTGAAGTAGCAGAATATTTTTCTTCTTTCTCTCTATAGTTTCTCTCTCTAGAGTTTCAAAGTTAATTCAGATAAGAAATAATGAAGGAATGAGCTTCTATTTATAGGAGAATGGACCTAATAAGTAACTAATTCATTAACGGTCCAGTTGATTTACTTTTAAAACCGAACGGTCCAGTTTGGTTTACTATAAAATATTCTAATAAAAAAATCTTTTAAATAAAATATAATATATTCTATTTATAATCTAATAAAACGAATAACTTTATAAAAGTATTCTATTTTATATAAAAGATTTTACTATGCAAACACTATCGCAGTAATTATCAAAACACTATGCATAATAAAATATAATATATTCTAATTATTGTCTAATAAAACAAATAACTTTATAAAAGTATTATGTTTTATATAAAAAGATTTTTACTATGCAAAATACTATGCATAATAGAATATAATATATTCTATTTATAGTCTAATAAAACGAATAACTTTATAAAAGTATTCTCGCATTTTATATAAAAAGCTTTTTCGCTTTATTACATTAATAATACTAATAAAACAAAACTTCATCATCATTATCATAATTCACACTATTAATCAATCGTCGTTCCCGAGAAAGAGGGGGCTTTCCAATAAGGATTTCTCCTATCGGCACACAATTAGGTGACCAAACCTCTCCTCGCGTAACTTCTGAACATCGTTAATATTGCAAATAATAATATTAATAACTTTGTTATCTGAATTATTGATTTAATAATATATAAAATATCGACAATAATTGAATCAAATTGAGTGACTTCTCACGTAAGCATTAATAATCAATACTGCGTGCTACTATGCGACCAATGCCGTATTTTACCAATCGATTATTTTATTACAACTTGCTTACTTTAAAAATTTTCAAATGTCCCTTTAACTTTAAACTTTTATCAATTTAACTATTCACCAAAATAAAAAAATTGAATACTTTTATTTCATAAAATTCGGGGTCTCACAATCTCCCCTCCTTATGAAATTTTGCCCTCAAAATTTACGTACGTACCTGGTATTTCGAAGAGATGAGAATACCTTACTTTCTTTTCGGATTGTACCTTCCCGGTTATTTCCTATGTATCATGATTTCTCATTGCTCATCTCCTGTGTTTCAGATATCATTCTAGAATATACTTCAAAAAAAAGTTAATTGACATATCATAATTTGTCAACTTATCAAGTAAAGAATTTCTGCTTAGGTAAGTCACACACTTAGCGAAGTATATTACTCTGCCTCTCCCTCCTAGTTCTAGACTCATATCTCCGTCAGCGACCATATCCCTAAGCTCTGATACCAAATGTGGCCTTCCAAAATAGGTATACATCACCCATCTTGAGTCGCCAGAAAATACACTACCGACAACTTCATTTATACAACCGTCGTGGCAAAATACGACGGCAATTATCTTGTGAGTTTTAATACAAATGTATGTAACTCTCATGGTGCATCAACCACAACCTTACAATGGTACTTTACATAAAAGTACAGTCAAAAACTGTTTTAGTAATTAAAATCTTTAGGAAGTGCTCAAGGAAACCTCCGTACATAGGAGGCCATGAATCTAAGTTATGATAGATATCATATGTCCAGAGAATTATCCTTGGTTGACCCAATAGACCCCAAAGAAAAATGAGAAGATTATTATCATGTTCCTTCCAATGGTGAGTCTTCTTTTGACATATAACTATCTCCACTGTCTCCAAGTGAAAATTATATTTCAAATAAACTCCAAGATCATATAGGTAGTGCTCGTAGATATACTCAGCAAATGGATGTTTAAGGGATGTTTTTTTTTGTTTAATATTCGCTTGAAATAATTTTCTTTTCCATACTCTGTAGTATGTAAGTAATATTATTTCGTTTCAGATTTTCAATTCTATACTCATTTTGTTGAAGTTTTGGCTTCTATACTCCATGAAATTAGTAGAATATCCTTGATATTTGCGTTTCATCCAGTATCTTTTCATGAAAATATTATTATGAGATTTCTAGATAATTATTGATCTTTTCATGACGGAATACTATTCATGAGTTACTATTTACAGATTCTTATTCACCCTTGCTTATTCAATAAAATATTATTCACTTTCTATTATTCGGGACACTTTTTATGCCAGAAAGTACTATTCACCCAATTATTATTCATCCAATATTATTCACCTGTATTTGGGGTACTTTTCATGTTTGGGTACTATTCACGGGTACTATTCCAAGTACTATTCATAGGGTACTATTCACTTGGGATACTATTTACCCAAAAAATATATTTTTTTACATCCAAATTATTTTTGGTACATGAATATTATTCTTAAATTTTACTCTACAAAGCAGTATCATGTTGACAATTTGAATATTTTTAAAGTCTTTAATATTTATCCTTGAATTCGTTTGATTTGATTTCGTTTGATTAATGCTTATATCATTGTCGTCATCATCATGCTTATATTGTGATGAAAGTCATCTTTAGCTTACGTGCATAGATGGACTGTTGATTGGTATGATTATGACCAGGGATCATTCGGTATAATCATGACCCGTAATGTTACAGATGATGTGGTAAAAGTCCTCATTGGCCCGTAGTGCATTGATGGACAGTTGTTGGTATGATTATGACCAGGGATTATTCGGTATAATCATGACCATTGATGATTACATGAATATCTTTGGCCCGTAGTGCAGGGATGATTCGATGATGTGGTTTATTTATTAAAATTTGAGTCTCGTGATAAATTTGATGAAAAACTTTTTAAATCATAGAAGATAGTAGATATCATGCTCTACTTGACTCTTCTAATGGATTGCTTGTTCCGCTGCAATTGTTGATCTAAAACTTGTTATCTATTATATTATATCAGTTGTTATACTGTTGAAGGCTAAGGATAATTTATTCTGCATTATCTTAGTTATAATATTTCTTACTGGGCTAGTTGAGCTCACCCTTTTGCTTTCATTGTTCTCTTCAGAAAATGAGAATATAGCTGGGACGAGTCGGGGAATGGAGTGATGGTCCAAGATAAGTGACTTTAGTAGTCTTCACTATTCTATGAAATAGTGTGATAATAATTGTAATGAGGACTTCATTAAATGTGGATATTTTCTAGAAGGCAATATTCTTGTTTAAATTCTCAGCTATGTTTTGTCTTATTTTTACACGATAGTTGTATTAAAGAAGTTTGTATTTGATTTTTGTACCATGTATTTGGCGACTCAAGATGGGTGATGTATACCTGTTTTGGGGGCGTCACAGTTGGTATCAAAGCTTAGGGATATGATCCCTGGCTGAGATGTGAGACGAGAACTAGGAGGGGAGAGATGAGGAATTCCTTCGCTAGTATGACCTACCTAAGTTTATTTAATTTTTAATTGGTCGGTCAGAATATAGAGATAATATGTGGCATGTCAATTAACCCTTATTTTGAAACTATATTCTAGAATGATATTTCAAATATAGGAGATGAAAAATGAGAAACTCATGATAGAGAGGAAATAACCGGGAAGGTACAATCCGAAAAGAAAGCAAGGTATTCTCATCTCTTCGAACTACCAGGTACTTAAATTTCGAGGGCGAAATTTCATAAGGAGCGGAGATTGTGAGACCCCGAATTTTATGAAATGAAAGTATTCAATTTTCTTATAATTATTCTATTTAGTAAATGGTTAAATTGATAAAAGGTTAAAGTTAAGGGTGATATTTGAAAATTTTGCAAAGTAAACAAGTTGTCATAAAATATTCGATTGGTCGTGGGAATATTCTTTTAACAGGGGAATATTCGTATGCGATGACACAATTATTAGGACCCCACAACGGAAGTATTTTCAGTAGTTAAGAAACGTAATTATCTTTTATAAAAATAATGGCGGAAGTTTTACAGATTAAACCGCCGAACTACCCAAGAGTAAAGTAAAAGAATACGATGTCTGGCATGGTTGCGTAGTAAGACACGGTATTAATTATTGATGCTTACGTAAAAAGTCACTCAGTTATACTCAATTATTGCTACAGTAATTGCTGCATTATATCTCTCATATTATTGATTCAACTATTGTCACAGTATCATTTGCATAATATTTTATATTATTAAATCAATAATTGAGACGACAAAGTTATTCATATTATTATTTGCAATATTGGTAATGTCTAGAAGTTCTATCAAGGAGAGATTTGGTCACCTAATTGCGCGCTAATAAGGAGAAATCCTTATTGGAAAGCCTCCTCTTTCTTGGGAACGACCTGGTTGTTAAATATTGTGAGTTATAATATTAATGATGAATAAGTTCGTGTTGATTAAAGATGAAATTGATAGTTCCATTGTGTTGGGATTATTAGTGTTAGTGGAAATCGATATTTATTTCGATAATAATTGATGTCTGGAAGTTATATTGACCAATAGGGTAATTAATCGGATAAATGAGGAATTAATTGCTATTAATTCACATGCTTATAACTATGTGTTCACATGTGTGTACTATTGATTCACATAATTTACTATTAGGAGAGTTGGTGCAAGATTGATAATACTTGCATGACTAAATTAAAAATGGAGGTATAGATGAAGGTATTATACTGTAATTATTTTTTTCACATGATTATACTATTGAGTCACATGATTGTACTATTGATTCACATGATATACTATTAGTGGGGGTGGTGCAAGTTTGATAATACTTGCAGGACTAAATTAAAAATAAAAGAAAAGATAAAGGTATTATACTGTTTTGGGGGCGTCACAGTGGTGAACCCTCTAGCAAGGACAAAGGTAAAGAGAAGGCTTTGGAGTAGTTATTTATATGATGCTAGTAACATACTATTATTTGGTTGTAGAAGAACTTATTAAGCTATGTTTAATTTAAGTTGTATTGTATTATGTATTAGTTATGTCCAAACGGTGTTTAATTATGATTAAGGTATGTAAGAGATGTTTAAGTTACGAACCCTTGGGACAAGAATAATTATGTTATAACAATGTAATTTATTCTATTATTCCGCTGTGTGAGATGTTGATTTATTATTAGAGTTAGTACATGATAACCAAATTTGAGACAAGTGTGGTCTGAATTTGGGGGTGTCACACTAATTAATTGCCCCTCTTCTCTCATAAGAGAATAAGACAAAGTTAACTAGAGTTGCCTTTGTCCCAAATTCCCAAGAGGGTTTGGCAATTATAGAAACTTATAAATTGTATTTCCATGATTCACAACACAAGTAAGTCTAACTCATTTACTAAAAGCCTTCAAACATCCAATTGTAGCACTTCGAGTATGTATATGTTAATCTAAGTTAGTTGAAATACAATGTAGTATGTATGTTTTAATATAAGCTATGGCATTGCAGAGTTTTGTTACCTTTGAGTATGTAGCGCTTCGAGTATGTACCATGTATGTGTTAATCTAAGTTAGTTGAAATACAAGGTTTCATTTGACATATATTTTTTGTATAACTATATTGTCATCCATGACTAAAGTTTTTTTTTTAGAACTAAGTGTACAATTTTCCCTAAAATAGGTGTATAAGGGTGTCTCATTATAAAGGACATTGTTATCAAAAGCACCATTTCTTTTATTTTGTTTATAGAAGCCTCAATACTTATGTCACAATATATGAATCAAGAAATCAGAAGTGACAAACTCAGAACCAAACTAGTAAAAATTGCAAAGCTTTACAGCTAATTGTATCTCTACTATTAGCACATAGATAATCTAAAATCTAGTAACTACAATTGACTCATTAAAAAAACAATTTGAACAATCTAGAATGCATATGAAACTTCATAGTTGCAAGTACAAGATTGAAAAAATCAGAGATATTCAGCATGTCATATGATTATGCAAACTCTAGGAGAGATAATAAACAAAGAGACACACTACAAAAAAATGGGGCTTCAGCAACAACAGATTTTCGTTGCTAAAGGTGTCAAATTTCATTGCAAAAGGGTTTTGGCAACGACTTTACTGTCGTTGCTGCGTCTTTCGTTGCGCAATGAGCGTTGCTAATTGTTCCGCACGAACGTATTTGTTTCGTTGCCAAAAGTAATACATTTTACAACGAAATTTGACTTTCGTACAGAGACATCGATCCTTTAGCAACAAAATATATTATTGCAGAATAATTAAACTTTCGTTGCTAAAAAGCTCATTTCGTTGCAAAAGCCTTTTAATTGGAAACGAAATGAACTCTTTTTTTGCAACGACCATGCATTTTCGCTTAATAATTGACACCATTTTGCAAACGACATTTTCGTTTGCGATAAATTATGAAAATTGTTGCTTAAGCTTGCTTTCGTTCTGAGAGTGTAAATTTTTTAGCAATTTTTTTTTGTTGATTATATTATTTGACAACGACATTATCTTTGAATCAAAGAACGAAAATATTTGTTGCTGGTTATTTTTCAATAGCAACGAAAGTCGTCGATTAGCAACGACATTATATATTGTCGTTTCTTTATATGTGCAACGAAAGTTGATATGATTTGCAATGATAAAAAATGTTGCCTTTTATTTTAGTATTAGCAACAATATCCTCTCTGTTGTTATTAGGTTAATTTTTCGTTACCAAATATTATATTTTTAATGCCATTAGCAACAAAAATTTGTTGCTAAATGTATAAAAAATTGTTGCTATATTAAAACTTGTTCAATGCTTTGGTAACGAATTATATTATTGCCAAATTAAAATTTAACATTCTTTTTGTGTAGCCCATAACAAATAATGGCAAAAATACAAAAAACTAAAATATTATTAACTTAATAAAATCATCCACTACATAATCATTCATTATCTTTACAATTAACCATCTAAAGCTACCACAGTTCTTCAATCAAAGTATATATCTACATATATAGAGAGAGTACACTTCATAATTTCGTCCCTTGTCTTCCGTAAACGTAGCAATAAAATTTGATACCCAGTATTGTAAGGCAGGTCGTAGAAGCAGTCTTCCTGCACATTTAAAAATAATAGCAAGTCGAAAAAATGAAACAAATAGGTCACCAAAGACACTTAGTGCCAAAATCAATACACAAAGACAATAGAGTTGCTACGTTGCTACGTAGTACAATGTCAAGGCTTGGCTCCTATTTCATAATACTTTAGAATACAAAACATTTCAACTTTCTTTTTTAATTTGATGATTGTGGAACCCACGACCACTACCCCAGAGGGGTGGAGTCTGTGGACTAGATAAACAACCGGCCAATCTAATCATAACCTACTACCTCAAGAGAATTGTGCATTTTCTCATTTCCAACATGTAAAAGAATCAAAAACAAGAAAAAAGGCCAGAGCTTTTTCTAACCAGGCCTATTTCTCGTGAGTAGCTTTGCCATCTGACCTCAAAGCACCACTTGACTCTCCTTCAGATGAAGCTTCCATGGATTTGCCAAAATTACTAGAAAGATCAGAATAAACATCAACCACCCTCCTTATGTATAGAATCTAGCCATCCATTTAAAGTAGGATACAAAAGTTACAATAACAGTATAAGACTATCAATTATAAAGCATGTAAACATGAGGGTGTACCTCGTTTTTTCCACTTTGTCTTCTCTCACAAAACTCTCAAACAACTAAAATGGTGATCACATTCTCTTTCTTCATCTCTAAGACTCTTAAGGTTCGTGTACAGACATAAATTATAGAATGAATGGATACATGTTCGTCACAGTTCAACCTAGGACCAGCAGTTGACACATTAGACCCAAAACTCTTGTAGGTTGCTACACTTTTTTTTCTCAAAAATATGCAGCTGATCAAATAAAGACATGCAAAATTTCTTGTACTGAAAAAGATGGAAATGTAACAATGCATAAACTTACATGACTTGGAGGGATATGTTTCCCACTGAGAAGGTCCAACAGGACAGTCCCAAAGCTAAAAATAACACTTTCTGGAGTGACCCTCCCTAAAAGAGACATAGAAATTTGTTACTGAAACATATTAGCAATAAAAAAATTATAAAAAGATTACCATACAGGCTAAGAATAACTCCATGCACTGTCAGCCAATTAAGCGGTTATCATGCTTACTAAGCCACGACCTCAAATCTTTTTCCCAAGAAGTACTTTACTTTATAAGGTTTTTGTTTAGTTTTTTCTTCTGCTTTTTTAAGGGGTGTGGGTAGTACATTACTTTATAAGTTAACAATTGCCACAGAAGACAACCCTCTATAGTTCTAATATTAAAAACATCTTACAAACTTCTTCTCTATTTTTTTTTTTGCAAGTCCAAACACTGTTGTTTTAGTCACTAACCATTGCCCCAATATTTGTGCAACCACATTGCCAGAACAACAACCCTCTAATGGTTCTAAATTCTAATATTAAAAAATCTTACGAGCATTCATTTTTTTTTTTACGATTCCAAACATATTAAAAATTTGTGTCATGCTGCTGTTTTAATCACTAACTATTACCCCAATATTTGTGCAACCACAGTGCCTTTAGTACTTAAAACCACATACTAATAAAAATGGAAATCGATGAACCGTATTTAAAAATTTCCAAATGTACCCATTACTTAGCAAGACAAACAAATGAGATTGATAAGATCAGACAAAGGATAAATATATTCATAACTTCAACTAATTTTGTTCAAGTTCAACGGAGAAAACCGGAAACTAAAAAGATAGGTGGTCATGTAAACCAGTCATGCAACTCTTTCCCCACATAGTATATGTATATATAGATAGCTGAAACAAGCATCCACAGTTGATAAACAGATAAGAGGTTATTGATATATCTTATTTGTTATATCTTCAAAACTAAAGGTGCAAGGAGTGTGGCACAATCTATGAAGATAAACTACAAATTGTCATACATCATAATCATATATCAAGATTCTAGATATGTACTCTTACAACTTAGCATAACTCTAGAGTCCAACCTGCTTGGAGCTCTCATTGATCAGATATTGGAGTCATCATTTAACTAAATGAAATAATGCATATTTCCATTGCAACAATAAAGCCCTATTACATGGCCCAAGATCATTCTAACTTTCTAAGGTTTAATTTGTTTTGAGTTCACATAAGGAAATCAAGCTATAATTCTGTCTTCACTAGAGTTGCAAGTTATAATATCCATATTGATACTATCACCCAAAACCCAGTCATATCTTTCCTTAGTGATGACGAGGAAACCTTAACCTCAATTTTTTCTTAGAATATATCTATCTAGTGTTAGGATTTTCCTAGTAGCAACATAGTCTATCCAATTTATCTAACATCGGATATAACTGAAACACCAAATATGTTGCCTTATTCTTACTATTCTTTCATGATTCTGTATATAAGAATGCTTACTACGAATGATTCTGCATATTAGAACATAGACCGTGGATAATAGAATCAAAGATTCAAAAGAATCATACTACTACTGCGTAACAACCAAAAAAATATGGGTACTTTAGCATATCAGAATATTAAAGAAAACAAGAGCTGTTACCATTTCTTAAATATTCGGGAGGTGTATAAGCAAGGTTTGTGCTATAACTTTTCCCATCCCTGCTATTTTTCATGAACCCAAAACATGAAAGTCGTGGATCACCATTCTGCCAAAACCATCCACAATAGGTCATCCAGATGATATTGTCTCACTGCAACTATCATGTTTTACAGATAATAAAACTACTTAAAAGAAATACAAAATATTTGAAGGAGATTCATTACAACACCTCATCAAAGAGAAACCTGTATGCATTTAAGTCATGGTACAGAGGTCATCCTTTAGCACTACAATAATCCAATGCTTCAGCAATATATAAAGCAACTCTTAAACGCATGGCCCACTCGATAGTTTGATTTTCCCTAATGAAAGATGTATAAAGTTAGTACAATATTCAAGACACCAATGTTAAGGAATCATATTTACACTACTGCTATATTTATTTCGAGGGATTACTTCGGAAGATTGGATCGTAATCTATAATGCCCTATGTTGGCATAAAAAAAAATTTATCAGGACTCTAATCTGGGACTGCATAGTTCCCCAAAAAGAGGTAGTATCCAATACGACCTCCCATAGTTATACTACAATCCCCTCATTATAGACAATGAAAATAAATGAGGGCTAAGGAGTATTATGCAGTAACAAGTAGAAATTGAAGAATAAATTCTTTGATATCACAAAATGAGCATATTCAAACATATTGTTCCAAAGATTAAAAAACTTTTCTGCTTAAAAACGTTATAAGGTAATATGAAGGTATACCAACAAGACAAAGTCGTACTAGGTCGTCTACCATGAACATTAGTTCAAGCCATCCTAATAGAGTTTTCCTATGTTTATATCTTTAGTTTGGTAGCAGTCATCTAACCCAAACGTTATAATGATCGGGTATATGGTGATATGATATGTGCTTATCAGCATTTGTGGATGTTTTTGGGGATTGGTTTGAGCAAGTCAGAAGGATTCACAATCACACACTGGTTAAATACACTTCTGAACGTCTTAGACACAACAACATAGTTATCACATTCTATATAGCATAGCTCAATTTTTACTAAACAAAAAGGGTGAGAGTGAAACTGACCTGACAGTTACCATCTCCTTGAACTTTGCACTCAACCAAGTTATATAAATGCAACCTGAATGCAGAGAAATTTCCAGTATAAAGTTCACAAGATGTTTAATGCCAACATCTTAAAGCAATCTAGGCAATAATAAATCAAGGAGAAGAAGCAGGAAAACATGCTCAGCTTGAAGCTTAGCTGGCTGAGTAGGGAACTAAGCTATGATAAAGTCATATTCACATAGTTGGAAATCCTCAATAAAAGATGTAGTGCAAAACTTCGGCCACCTACTAGCTAAATTCAAATTTGTGATGTTAACTGAAGGGGAATGAATGATGGAAGAATGAAAGACAACATATTAGGAATAGTATAACAGTTTGTTTAGAAGAGATGGGAATAGTTAACTCACACCATGACTAAAAGCAGGGTCCTATATAGTGATTGTCAGAAAATAACTTCCATGAGATTTCATTATTTAAAAAGAAAATATGCCAATGTTAAAATCTCATATTTGCAGTAAATAAAACGTGCAGGCATTTATTAAATGAAGCATATACTAAGTGAGGCATATACTAATGCAAAGCAAAAGAGTAGAAAGGAAAAAAACAGAGAAAAGGAAAAATACAAAAAATTCAAAGAAAAAACTAACAAATAAAGCAAATTGTTAAATAAAAGAAACATCATATCATCTTAAGCAAATTTGGTAGTTTTCAATTTTTTCAAAGTAACTGATATAATCCAAGATCGTGAATTCATTCTTTTATGGAAACTTGTGAGTTGCTCCAATTTTTTGCATAATACAAGTATAAAAATCTTTCCTTTACCTCAAAAATCAGGGACTATAAAAGATTACCCACCTTAGAAATCATAACCCTAACTCAAAATGATCGAATAACCCGTAAAAGGGTTCTTGAATTAATAACAAGACATCGTCTAAATGATCGAATAACCAGTAAAAGGGATCAAATTAAAATCAGATGCAAGTATGTAACAACTAACAAAACAAACATACCAAGTTCTTAGATAGACAGTCGTAAGAGAGTCGGAACTCGTAAGAGAGTCGAAGGGGGAGAGGCCGTCGGCCGAGGCGCGTTTGCCAGACAGTGAGAGCCGAGAGGCGGAGGCCGGAGATTGAGAGTTTGAGACGGAGAGAGCCGGAGAGGGTGTGAGATCGAGACTCGAGATGCAAGAGTGAAGAGGCTGAGGAATTTTGAGATACTGAGATGATGAAATCTGGGACTGGGAGCGGGCGGTTACGGCAAAATGGGAGAACGGAGTTTGATAGTCTGAATGTCTGATAGTCATAGATACTTAGCAGCTGTTTGTTTACGTCTAATTGCCTCTTAATGGACTGCATCTTATTCGCTAAGAGACATGATGTTGTTTGTTATTTTTTTTTGTTACCTCTGAATGTCTCTTAATCGATAAGACAAAAAATGAAATCTTAATAATTAAGAGATACCTCTTAATAAAAAAAATTTGATAATTTTTTTTATATAAATATATTCAACAATATTATGCACTCATTTTTATTAAATTGAATATTTAAAATTATTAAATAAAATTTTATTCTTTAAAATGATAAAATAGTATCATTAAGAGACAACTTAATTTTTAGTTATCAAATAATTTTTTAGATTCAGACCTCATAACCATTCAGATGATCTAATTTATTAAGACATCATAATCATTCAGATCTTAATTCCCAGTTTTATCAAACACAACCTTAGATAGTATATAATATTATAAATTAATTTTTTTTAAGTATTATGGTTCGGTTATTCGGGTATCCGAATAATCTGTTTTTCGAAATCGAAACCAAATCTTGAGTAATAATTTGGATATAATCGAAATTGTAAAAAAAAAATTGAAAAATCGAAATAATTCGGTTTAAAAAATTCGGTTCGGTTCGGTAATTCGGTTTTATCCGTTTTTTGCTCAATCCTACTTGTAAGGCTTTTTAAAAAAAAAGCTTTAATTTTTTTAAAAAAGATTTTATTTTTAAACGAATATTTTTTAAAAGATAAAAACTTCAACGACCATTGTTGGGAGTAAAGTCTCTCACATTTAATTTGGAAAAAATTATTGAAAGTCATTTGAAATGGCGTTAAATTTTTTAATTTTTTTTTGGCTAAAAATCAGAAAGGCAATGCCAAACTAACAGACATTTTAACTTAAAGATAAAATATGATCCAATGCCAAACTAATTGACATTGTAACTTATTTAAAAAAAAATTATAAAGCAAATTTGAAAAAAAGAAGAGTAAGATGTAACATCACTTTAACTGACGTTGGAATTTTTTTTTTTAAAAAAAATTCTTTGATTTCTTGTACTTGTTTACAAACATCAATATTTTTTTATGTTTATTCTCAGTCATCGACGTTGGAAATGAAAGAGTATATAAGACTTCAGCTATAAAAAAAATAAAATAAAATTTTTAATGCCAAATAAAGTGACGTTGCATCTTATTCTTCTTTTTTATAAATTTATTTTTTTTTAATTTTTTAAAAATAAAATAGGGATAAAATTGATATTACATTAATATGGGTCAAACTAACTTATTATGAATGACTTATAAATCATTTTTAAATAACTTTATTCTATTTTAGTTCATAAACATGATAAATTTTTTCCATCTTTTATGTTTTCTCTTATAACTAATAGTATTATAATTTAATTTTATAATATATTTGAGAAAAAAAGTAAAAGGAGAACTAGGAATAACTAGGGATATATCATTACTATTCTTCTTTTTATGTTTTATTGTTATAATGTTATTTATAACTACAAAGGATCTTATCAATCTCATTTGTTTGTTTTATAAATATTTTATAGTCATAGCTAGGGGTATATAATGTTATTGTTATTAAGTACTACTACTACTACTACTACTACTACTACTACTACTACTACTACTACTACTATTATTATTATTACTACTACTCCTACTACTACTACTACTACTACTACTACTATTATTATTATTACTACTATTGTTATTGTTATTGTTATTGTTATTATTATTAATATTGTTATTATTATTGTTGTTATTATTATTATTATTATTATTATTATTATAATTATTATATTATTATTAATCTTTATTATTATTATTATTATTATTATTATTATTATTATTATTACTATCACGCAATTAGTTATGTACATTTATGTATGTACGTAACAAATCTAAGGAAAGGGGATCTGTTTTAATTTGGGAGAAATAATTTGTTCAGTTATAAATACTAATCCTTGCAAAATAATAGCAACTAGGCCCATGTGTTTGGGTAGTCATTGTATCAATTTTCCAAACTGGAAGTCTTGGGTTCGAATCTGTGCATCAACATATATATATATATATATATATATATATATATATATTATTATGACTGCTATTATTATTATTATTATTATTATTATTATTATTACTGTTATTGTTATTATTATTATTATTATTATTATTATTATTATTATTATTTTAATTTAAGACAATATTTTAATAGTCGTTGCAAAAAGTTGTATAAAATATGCAACGAAAATAAAAATTGTTGCAAATGAATGTGGTCCATATTAGGCAACAAAATATAGCAACAAAAAAACTTTCGTTGCCCACAATGAGGAGAAATCAAGTAGTTATAAATTTTCTAACGAATTTTGTTTTCAAATTTTGTATCTACTTATGAATTTCGTTGCAAAAAGTGAAAGGCTGACACAATCTGCAACGAAGGACAAGTTTCGTTGCTAGACATACACTTTTAGCAATGACTTTATGCCTGAAAAATTGTTGCTAAAGCCCCATTTTTAGCAACAAAAAAACTTTCGTTGCCGATGACTTTGGAAAGCAAATGGTCGGTATTTTGCAACGAATTTCTAACGAAATTTTTTCCCGCCAATGAATTAGCAATGAAACTTTGCAACGACTTATGAATTTCGTTGCAAAAAGTTAAAGCCTGACACAATCTGCAACGAAGGACAAATTTCGTTGCTAAACATATACTTTTAGCAACAACTTATAAAGTCGTTGCCCGAAAAATCGTTGCTAAATGCCCATTTTTTTGTAGTGACATTTTTACAAACATCTTATGTTCATTCTAAATAAAAAATAGATTTCATTAACATAGATAAATGTTTCAAGCCATGTATTTCCCTCCCAAATTACTCCACACAACAACAACTAGTCCCCCACTATATATATATTCCAATCAACAGTCTAAGTATAGTGCAACTATAACTGTAAAATTCTAGTAACCCACCAATTTTATGAAAATCTCAAATAAACTCATAACATACCTCTGATTTGTTGTGGCTTTCTTGTTTATTAGTGCTTTGTTGAAGTTTCAATGCCAATTATAGCTACAATTTAGTTTCTTGAAGCTCCTGACCTCCTATAGGATATAGCCGAACCAAAATAGTATCAAAGTTTCATTATATATTTTCGATCGAGTAGAAGGTGTACATACTTGGTCCTCTAGAGAAAAATAAACGGAATAAAATAGGAAAAGTAACCAGATTAAAGAGGCAGAAATATATTGCAACTCAAAAATGTAAAAAATCATGGAAAATAAATAGAATGAAACTAGGGTTCAAGAGAATTAATGGAGAATCACATCACCTTCAGATTTGGGAAATTAAATAACAAACTTACCGATTAATTCTGTTTGGACGAACAAAGATTAATTTTGACAATTTCTTCCCGATTTGCAGATCATTACTTCTAGGGTTCTACCGGTTAGCCCAAATCGCAGAACTAGCAATCAGCTTTGGCACTGCAACATTTTACCTTTATTATCTTTTCCCCCCAATTATTTTGAGTTAATATCCATCCACTAGTAAGACTAGTGGATGCTATTACCTTCAATTATATGTCTTGACTAAGTGGGGACAAAAGTGACAAAATAAATCATTAACAATGTCCGCTAGTACTTCTAGCGGATGACGTTTCCCCAATTTCAATCGCAATAATTCATTTTTTAAGAGAAGTTGTAGATGTTATATGTCATTTTTTGATCCATAGTAAATATATATATATATATTAGAGAGAGATAGAATATTAATATGGTATTCCTTCTGTCCAAAAAAATATTGAATTGGTGGAGGAAAGAGTAAAATAATTTCTAGTTTACTCATAATGAACCCTACATATATTATATCAGTAATTTTTTTTTTCTTTTTTTTGAATTAGTGAACCTTATCCAAGTAGTTTTAAGGCAAAATAGTATTTGTATAATAGTTAGTATTTAGAACTGTATACTTAAAACAATTGTTTTTAGAACAATTTTTTAAAATTGAATACTTACTAAAGGGAAGAACTATTTTGTGACGCCCCCGAAATAGGTATACATCACTCATCTTGGGTCGCCAAATACATGGTACAGAATTCAAATACAAACTTAATTATACAGCATGAGCTGAGAGTTTTTACACGAATATTGTCATCTAGACAATACCCAAACTCAAATAGAGTTCTCATTATATTTATTGACACACTATTTTATAGAATAGTGAGGACTACTATAACACCATCTTAGGCCATCACTCGCTCCCCGATTAGTTCCTGGCCACGTTCTCTCATTTCTGAAGAGAAACAATGGAAGTAAAAGGGTGAGCTCAACTAGCCCAATAAGAAATATTTAAGGGTTTTAGAAATGAAAATAGGTATACATCACCCATTTTGAGTCACAATAACATGGTACGTAAAAACAACTACAACTTTATTAATACAACATATAAATCATGAGTTTAAATACAAATATTGTCATCTAGATAATATTCACACCCAAATAAGTCCTCATTACAATTATTGATACATTATTTTACAAAATGGTGAGGACTACTAAAACAACTTCTAGAACCATCATTCCATACCCCGACTAAGACTCGCTACATTCTCGCCTCCCCGAGAAGAAAAAAATGGAACAAAAAGGAAAAGGGTGAGCTCAACTAGCCCAAAGAAGAATATTATGACTAAGATAATATAGTAACAAATTATCGTTAGTCTTCAACAGGAAAAAATCTCGATAAAATACAATAGACAACAAGTTTCAGATCAATATTCGCAGCTATGAAAATAATAATTCATGTAAGAGTTACGTAGAAATGAAATCTACTATTATCTATGAATTTAAAAGTCCATCATCAATATTTTATCCCCGTAACATCAATCAATATTCATCTTGAATCAAATATTCATCTTTGCACTACAGCCAAAGATATTCATCACCGGGTCATGTTCATCTCAACACTGCTCATCTTTGCACTACGCCAAAGATATTCATCAAAAAATCATTAATCTTTTGCACTACAAAGCCAAAGATATTCAAGAATATCATCATTTAGACCGAGGATGATGAAAAATATTTTAAAGAAAACGAATCCAAAGGAAACAAAAGAACAAATATTAAGGATTCGTATTTTAAAACAATCCGAGTTCAAAAATACTTCATAAATAATCATAAGTGAGTAGTAAAATTCAAGAATGATCAAAAAACATGGATACAATCAAAGCTAGTATCCATAATAGATATTTTGGACAAAAAAAAAAAAATTTAATTTTTCCGTGAATAAAGGTCGTATTCGTGAATAAGGTCAGATACGTGAATAAAGGTCGATACACGAATAAGAACTCCTACACTAAAAAGACAAGAATTTCACAAGAAAAATCTTACCAATATTCCTAAGATAATGATATTAGAAGAAATAATATCATTTTTAAAAAATAATATCCCTTACCTCGAAAAAGACAAGATTTCCGACCGAATATCGATATAAGTGTCAAGGAAACTTGCACCAGATAAAGAACACTCAAAGTATCAAAATACTCACAAGAATACGCTCGATAATATAGAGAGAAAGAGAGAGAGAAAACTCAGCTTCGTGTGATTTTCAATTCTAACCCAAGACCCTATTTATAGAAAATGCTTAGAATACCAAAGCGTAAAAAATTTAATAAAATAATAATATTATTTTTCTTAAATTTTCTACGCACACCAATATAGTCTCAATTCAACATCACCACACACACTCAATAACAACTAAAAAAAAAACGTTTTTCTTAAAAAAAAATATTTAAAACTCCAAAAAATAAATTATTTAAACTTCTAAACTTCAATAATTCATAATAAATAGCCCTTTTTATCGTAAAAAAATTCAAACCTTATGTCCTTTCCATAGGAAATTCCATTCTCTACAACTTTGCGTAAAGAAAGTTTTTCCAAATTCCAAATGTAAAATCGACCAAATCCACAAACCATTTATTTTACAAAGCTATAATCAAATTTCAAATAAGAAATGGGGTCCACAACATGTTTAAAATGTTTTAAAATAACTTTTAAAATAAAAATACTCTTCCTCCTCATATATATTCATATATCCCACATTCATTGTAAAATATCACCATTATTATATTATTAAAATATAATAATATATTTAAATGAATTATTTTATCGTAAAAGATAAAATATCAATTTTCAACAATTGTCACATTAAAAAATTTCTCCATCTATATCCACATAAAATGAATATTTTCCTTATCATATAAATCAATAATTAATTATTCACAAATAATATTACAGTAATCACAATATCGACAACCAGCCGCTCCTGTGAAAGAGGGGCTTTCCAATAAGGATTTCTCCTCATCGCGCAGGTAATTAGATGACCAAACCTCTCCTTAGATGTAACTTTCTAGACATCGCCAATAATGTTATCTAATAATATTATTCAAATAATATGAATTATTGATCCGATAATGAAAAATATCGTGTAAGATGACAATTATCAAACAACAATAATATAAAATATCAACGTAGCAATTATCAATCAATAAAATAAAATATCGAATAAGAATTACCGTAATAATTATCGAGTAAAGGCCTTCACGTAAGAATCAATAATCGGTGCAATACCGCAAAGCTATCGTGTTTTTAACCACCGAGTATTTCAACAAGATAATCTGTAAATAACTACGCCTGCTATTTATAAACAACTTATACTTGTCGCTTTTCTTCATCCAATCGCTTTCAAGCATGGGGCCCACATAAGGTCAAGGTCACACTGTCGCATTTAATATTCCCCGACAAAGAAGAATATTCCACGACCAAACTAATATTCCCCGACAACAATGAATATTTTATAACCACTTGCTTATTTGAAATATTTTATGATTTTACCCATAACTAACCACATTAATCAAATCAACCCTTACTATTTCAAAATAATAAATAGAGGAAATTTAATTTCATTTATAATAAGTCAGGTCTTACAACCTCCCTCCTTATGAAATTTCATCCTCGAAATCGACGACGACGACTGTGTTTCAAAAGGTGAGGATACCTCGCTTTCATTTCCGCTTCCAACTCCCGTGTCATTTCCTCAATAAAGATGGTTCCTCCACAAAACTTTCGACTTGTGGTATGACCTTTGTACGTAGGACATATGCTCCTTCCTATCCAAGATCTCGACAGTACCTCTTCAGACGTTAAGTCTTCTACTATCTCATCCTGGTTCTAACTCAATAACGTGGTTCGGGTCTTTCACATATTTACGAAGCACGATATATGAAAAAACATTATGAACACGAGACATACTGAGGTAACGCGAGTCTATAGGCTACATTTCCTACTCCTACAAAGAATCAAAATGGACCAATAAATCGTGGATCGAGCTTTCCTCTCTTCCCAAATCTTGTAACTCCCTTCCATGGAGCAACACGCAACAATACATGATCCCCAATACTAAATTCCACGCCCTTTCGATGAAGATCCGCATAACTCTTTTGTCGATCCTGTGCCGCTTGTATACGCTTGTCAATCATTCGATCTTTTCCGTAGTCATACGCATCAACTCCTGGTCCCAACAATGTTGCTTCACCCACCTCATCCCAACATATCGAGAGCGACACTTTCGCCCATACAATGCTTCAAATGGAGCCACACCTATACTTGCTCGATAACTGCTTGTCAGTAGGAGAATTCCACCAATGGTAAATACTTATCCCAACTCCCTTTGAAATCTAGGACACAGTAGTCTTAATAGATCTTCAAGAGTTTGAATAGTCCTCTCTCGATTGTCCGTCTGCTTGAGGATGGTATGCCGAATCAATCAGAAAATCTGCGCTCATAGCTTTTTGCAAGCTAACCCAAAATCGTGAAGTGAATCTTGGGTCACGATCCAAAACTATGGATACCGGCATGCCATGCAATCTCACAATCTCATTTACATACATACGAGCAAGACGCTCAAGGAATAAGTCTCCAGACGGCAAGAAATGAGCAGACTTGGTTAATCTATCAACAATAACCCAAATAACATTTATGCCTTGAGAAACCGTGGAAGACCCAGAACGAAATCCATGGTAATGTGTTCCCACTTCCATTTCGGAATCTCAAGTGGTTGCAATGGACCCTTAGGCACTTGATGTTCCGCCTTTACACGCCGACAAGTTAAACACCTCGAGATAAACTTTGCAATCTCTCTCTTCATATTGTTCCACCAAAATGTATGTCAAGATCACGATACATTTTGGTACTTCCAGATGGATTGCAAAATGGTGTATTGTGTGCTCCATCATGATCTTGTACTTCAAATCGTAGTCGTTAGAACACAAAGTCCGGAGTGACTCAAGTATTCCTTCTTCATCGATTCTCGCTTCTCGAATAAAGACCTTCAGTACTTTCTTCTTCATACGATCATCCGGCTCCGGTTTCGAGGGGCTTTAACTTTAACTTTAACTTTCATCGATTAAAGTCGGTTCTACGCGTCTTGATACTCTTCACATCATCGCACTCGCTCCTCGTGATATGATCTTCTACTCAACGCTTCACCTACCACTACTTTTGCTTGCTTTTCCAGATGGTATCAATGGTGTGGTCATAATCTTTTAATAAATCGAGCCAACGCCGCTGCCGCATGTCGAGTTCCTTTTGGGTGAAGAAATATTTGAGGCTTTTATGGTCCTAATATATCTCCACTTTCTCCCCATATAGATAAGGCCTCCAGATCTTTAAATAAACGATCACCGCTAACTCTAGATCATGAGTAGGATAATTCCTCTCATATTCTTTTTGTTGTCATGAGGCATAGGCTATGACTTTCCCATGTCGCATGAGAACACATCCTAACCCTTTGCCCGAAGCATCATCAGATAACAAATCCATCCGAACCAGATGGTATTGTCGTAACAAAAAGCCAAATGAGTCTCCTCTTAAGCTCTTGAAAACTCTTCTCGCATTCCTCGCCCCCATACGAATTTTGTATCTTTCCGAGTCACCGAAGTTAATCTGGAGTAGCGATTCGAGAAAATCCTTCCACGAATCTCCGATAATAACCAAATAAGCCCGTAAAGCTTACGTATTTTGGCCACCGCTTTCTGCTGTTCCCAACTTTGATTGCTTCAATCTTCACGTCAATCAACAGATACTCCATGTTTTGACACCACGCGCCAAGGAATGCTACTTCCTCAAGCCGTAACTCATATTTCTTCAACTTGGCATATAACTTGTTTTCACGGGCCCTTTGGAGTACCAAATTTTCAAATGGTGCTCATGATCTTCACTATTTTTGAATATATGAGGATGTCATCAATAAAGACAACAACGAATCGATCCAAATAATCCTCAATACTCTGGCTCATCATATCCATGAAAGTCAGCAGGAGCATTAGTCAATCCAAAAGACATGACTAAGAATTCATAATGCCCGCATCGAAGTTCTCAAGGCGCCTTTTGAATATCCTCGCCTAATCTTCAAATTGATGATATCCAAATCGAAGATCGATCTTTGAAAAGAATTGTGCTCCTCGCAAATCGGTCAAACAGTCATCAATACGAGGTAATGGATACCTATTCTCGATAGGTGACATGGTTTTAATTCCTCGAGAGTCAATACAAAGTCGATACTCCCGCCTTTTTCTTCTTTACAAATAAAAAACAGAGCACCCCAAGGAGATGTACTAGACGAATAATGAAACCGATGTCCAACAACTCCTCGAGTTGGACCTTTAACTCCTCAAGTTCAATAGAGCCATTCGATATGGGGTTTTAGAAATGGGCTTTGTACTGTGTTCAAGATCAATAAAGAATTCAACTTCACGCTCGGGGGGTAGACCGAAGTTCTTCAGAAATACGCCAGAAATTTACTAACAACAGAATATTATTCAAATCGACGTGTCTTTATTCAAATCCATAACATGGGCTAAGAAAGCTTGACATCCGCTTTTTCAATAAACGAATAGCTTTTATGACTTGATATGACAAAGATTGATTTTAGTGGTTTAGTTGTTTGAATTCGCATAACAAAGTTGGTTAGAAATATGAAAACTAACAACCCTACGAAAAAAATAATCAATTTTGGTACGATGAGTAGCTAACCAATCAATCCCTAAAATCACATCAAAAGCAAGTATCTTTAAAGAGATAAGGTCAATGTGTAATGTGATGGTGCCAACTTGATCAAACAAGATTTATAAACAAAGGATGTGATGAAAAAGTTCTCCTAACTGAGTCTCCACAGATAAATCAAAGTCTAATTTCTCCTGAGTTAAGTTTAAACGCTGAGCACAAGCAGAGAGATAAATGAATGGGTAGCACCTGAGATTCAGTAAGGTATAAACTTCGCAAGAATTTATGATTAGCTTACCCGTGATCACCTCGCTTGGGTTCCTCGATTCAATTGACCAAACCACCACGACAAACGCCTTCCAGAACCGCTGACTTTCGATTTTTTCGATATACTTTCGAGTCACCATCCCCACTGGACTTGGTTTCGCTATCGCATAATCTCGAGCGATATGTCCTTCCTTTCCACAATTATAACATACCTTGAACTGCTTGTGGCGCTTTGGACCGATATGTCCTCTTTTCCCACATTTATAAGATACGACCGGTGGTCGCTTCTCTCCCTGTAAACCAAATACACCGGTGTCGACGCCTTCACATTGGTCATTGTTGAATCTCCTCTTTTTTAAATCTCCCCCGACTCGCTTCTTCTATTTTCATGGCCATGATTACCACCAGAGTGGTTACCGCTTTTCCATCCGATTTTTCTTTCTCCGCCGGTTATCGTTGTTCGATGATCGCCGTCACCCCAGATGATCCTCGTCAGGGTCCCTCATTGAACGTACTCGCTATCTCGCCTCTAATAATCGAGCCCTATGACAACATCCGGTCAGAGAGAAAATTTATGAGAAATGAGATATCGACGACGCCGGTTTTTCAAACCTCTCGTAAACATCCGCGCATATACGCTCCTCATTCTCCACCAAATGAGGTGCAAACCGATAACTCGCAAACTTCGCCTCGCATCGGGACACCGCCATGTTGTTTTGTTCCAATCTAATAAACTCCACTTCCTTCATACGACGAATACTTTCAGAAAGTACTTGTCATCGAACAGCTTCAAACGCCTCCCAAGACATGCCGAAAAGCGGCGGATGGGTACGCTTCACGATTCCCACCAAGAATCACCTTCATTACGGAACATAAAGGTGGGCGAATGGAACCTTCGTTCTCCGCATCCCAAGACATCGAATATCTTGGTAATTTGTTTCACCCACGCTTCGCTTTTTAATCGGATCCGCTTCCCTGCACTCGTGGTCCCAACTTTTCGAACTGCTTGGCGTGATAAACCGTAAGCTTATTATCATTTCCACCAGATTTTGTACACGAGTCTCCTCGTCTCGATTTTTGCATGAATCGCAAAAAGCTTCTAAACATCCCGCTGCTCATCATCTCGCCAAAGGGTGTTGTTTACAGAGGAACATTGCCACCATGCTGCACGCTCTCCTCGCTGGTGAAAGAAAAGGTGTCTCCACTACCTCATTTACTCCATCATTAACATTCTCAATGACATTCTCAAATACTACCATAAAACAAGGGTTAATTAAAGAAATCAACATATCACATAATATCCCTATATACCGACCAACCAACAAATAAGCTTAGTAGAGACACACTAAATAAGGATTTACTCGCCTCCCTCCTAGTTCTATTCCCCGATCTCCGCCAGAGATCATATCCCTAAGCTCGATACTAATCATGACGCCCCAAAAATAGGTATACATCACCCATTTTGAGTCACAAAAATATGGTATGTAAACAACTACAACTTTTATTAATACAAAATATAAAACATAAACGTGAGTTTAAATACAAATATTGCCATCTAGATAATATTCACACCCAAATAAGTCCTCATTACAATTATTGATACATTATTTTACAAAAATGGTGAGGACTACTAAAACAACTTTCTAGAACCATCATTCCATACCCCGACTAAGAACTCGCTACATTCTCGCCTCCCCGAGAAGAAAAATGGAACAAAAAGGAAAAGGGTGAGCTCAACTAGCCCAAAGAAGAATATTATGACTAAGATAATATAGAACAAATTATCGTTAGTCTTCAACAGGAAAAAAATCGATAAAATACAATGTACAACAAGTTTCAGATCAATATTCGCAATGAAAATAATAATTCATGTATGAGTTACGTTACGTAGAGAATGAAATCTACTATAATCTATGAATTTAAAAGTCCATCATCAATATTTTATCCTCGTAACATCAATCAATATTCATCTTGAATCAAATATTCATCTTTGCACTACAAAGCCAAAGATATTCATCACCGTCATGTTCATCTCAACACTGCTCATCTTTGCACTACGCGCCAAAGATATTCATCAAAAAATCATTAATCTTTGCACTACAAAAGCAAAGATATTCAAGAATATCATCATTTAGACCGAGGATGATGAAAATATTTTAAAGAAAAAACGAATCCAAAGGAAACAAAAGAACAAATATTAAGGATTCGTATTTTAAAAAATCCAAGTTCAAAAATACTTCATAAATAATCATAAGGAAGTAAAATTCAAGAATGATCAAAACATGGATACAATCAAAGCTAGTATCCATAATAGATATTTTGGACAAAAAATGAAAATTTAATTTTTCCGTGAATAAAGGTCAGATTCGTGAATAAGGTCGATATATGAATAAAGGTCGATACGTGAATAAGAACCCCGACACTAAAAGACAAGAATTTCACAAGAAAAATCTTACCAATATTCCTAAGATAATGATATTAGAAAGAAATAATATCATTTTAAAAAAATAATATCCCTTACCTCAAAAGACAAGATTTCCGACCGAATATCGATATAAAGTCAAGGAAACTTGCACCAGATAAAGAACACTCAAAGTATCAAAATACTCACAAGAATACGCCGATAATATAGAGAGAGAAAGAGAGAAAAACTTCAGCTTCGTGTGATTTTCAATTCTAACCTAAGACCCTATTTATAGAAAAATGCTTAAACACCAAAGCGTAAAATTTAATAAAATAATAATATTATTTTTCTAAATTTCCTACGCGCACACCAATATATAGTCTACATCACCACACACAATATGGGGGCAATAACAACCACAAAAACGTTTTTCTTAAATTAATTCATTTAAAACTCCAAAAAATAATAATTAATTAATCCTAAACTTCAATAATTCATAATAAATAGCCTTTTATCGTAAAAAATTTCAAACCTCATGTCCTTTCCATAGAAATTCCATTCTCTACAACTTTGTGTAAGAAGAAAGTTTTTCCAAATTCCAAATGTAAATCGACCAAATCCACAAACCAACGATTTTACAAAGCTATAATCAAATTTCAAATAAGAAATGGGCCCAATGGGGTCCACAAACATGTTTAAAAATCATGTTTTAAATTATTTTTAGTAACAAAAATACTTCTCCTCCTCATATATTCATATATCCCACATTCATTGTAAAATATCACCATTATTATATTATTAAAATATAATAATATATTTAAATGAATTATTTTATCGAAAAAGATAAAATATCAATTTTCAACAATTGTCACATTAAAAAAGTTTCTCCATCTATATCCACATAAAATGAATATTTTCTTATCATATAAATCAATAATTAATTATTCACAAATAATATTACAGAATCACAATATCGGACAACCAATTGCCACTCCTGTGAAAGTTAGGGGCTTTCCAATAAGGATTTCTCCTTACTCAATGTTGCAAATTAGCGCGACCAAACCTCTCCTTAGATGTAACTTTCTAGACATTGCCAATAATGTTATCTAATAATATTATTCAAATAATATGAATGCAACATAAAGGTGGTGAAGGGAACCTTTTGCTCCTCTGAGCATTCCAAGACATCAAATATCTTGGTAATCTACTTTATTCACGTCTTCGCCTTAAGTGGTTCTGGCTTTTCCAAAAACTCCGGCGGTCCCAGCTCTCGAATCGCTTAGCTTGGACCAAAGAATGGTCACCATTGTTTCCACCTGCATTATGAACAAGAGTATCTCTCGTTTGGTGTTGCATGAATTCTAAAAAGTTCCTTAACATACCATCGTTCGTCATTTGGTCGGTATTGTTGTTTACAAGAGGATTATTGCCTTCCTGATGCACATTATCCTAGGTATTGATCGTTGGTGACTTAACGGTCTCATGTGCTTCATTGCTGATCTCAATATTTTCAGATGCCATTTTCAAACACTGTCACAAAACAAGGGTTAATTGACATGCCACGTATTATCCCTATACTCTGACTGACCAATTAAATACCAAATAAATTTAGGTAGGTCATACTAGCTCGAAGGAATTCCCCGTCTCTCCCCTCCTAGTTCTTGTCTCACATCTCAGCCAGGGATTATATCCTTAAGCTTTGATACCAACTATGACGCCCCCAAAATAGGTATACATCACCCATCATTGGTCGCCAAATACATGGTACAGAATTCAAATACAAACTTAATTATACAACATGAGCTGAGAGTTTTTACACGAATATTGTCATCTAGACAATATCCAAACTCAAATAGAGTCCTCATTATATTTATTGGCACACTATTTTATAGAATAGTGAGGACTACTATAACACCATCTCGGGCCATTACTCCGTTCCCCGACTAGTTCTAACTACGTTCTCATTTCATGAAGAGAACAATGGAAGTAAGAGGGTGAGCACAACTAGCCCAGTAAGAAATATTATGACTAAGATAATGCAGAATAAGTTATCATTAACCTTCAACAATGTTAAACTGATAGAATATAATAGACAACAAGTTTAACTGCAGCGGAACAAGAAATCCATTAGAAGAGTCAAGTAGAGCATGATATCTACTATCTTTTATGATTTAAAAAGTTTATCATTCACTTTATTGCTGGGACTCGGCTTAATAAATAGATCACATCATCGAATCATCCCTGCATTACGGGCCAAAGATATTCATTAGTATCACGTCCATAAATTATTCTTGCACTGCAGGCCAAGAATTATTCGTGTAATCATCAATGGTCATAACTATACCGAATTATCCCTGGTCATAATCATGCCAATCAACAGTCCATCTATGCACGTAAGCCAAAGATGATTTTCATCATAATATAAGCATGAGGATGATGTTAATGATATAAGAATTCAATAAAACAAGTTCAAGGATAAATTTTTAAAGATTTATAATTTAATTTATCCCGAAATCAATAACGTCCAAATTTTCAACATGATACTGCTTTGTAAAGTAAAATTCAAGATTAATATCCATGTATCAAAAATAATTTGGACAGAAAAGAAATAAATTTTTCGGTGAATAGTACCCCGTGAATAGTACCCTGTGAATAGTACTTTGAGAATAGTACCCCGTGAATAGTATCCCGATATGAAAAGTGCCTCGAATACCCGAGTGAATAATATTATAGTGAATAGTAAAACCGGGTAAATAGTAACCCGTGAATAGTAACTCGTGAATAGTACCCCGACATGAAAAGTGCCTCGAATACTCGAGTGAATAATATTATAGTGAATAGTAAAACTGGGTAAATAGTAACCCGTGAATAGTAACTCGTGAATAGTACTTCAGGTGAATATATTGATATTTAATAAGAAAGTTCATATCAATATTCCAATAAAATGATACTGGATGAAGCGCAAAACTTACGGATATTCCACTAATTTCAGGATTATAAAAGCAATACTTACCATAGTAAGTTTAGATTTAAGAATATGAAAAGAATTAACATACGAAAACTGCAAATAGATTTTCACCTGTCATACAGTACGTAATCCGCGTAGACAGGTTATTCTGACATACTAAAGGATGAATACGAAAAATAGTATTCCTTATGAATACAAAATAAATAATACCCCTTACGAATACAACAAATAATATCTCTTACGAATACAATAAATAATATCCCTTACCTTAGTAGAAAGCTGGATACTGCAAAAGTGAAGTAGCAGAATACTCTTCTTCTTGCTCTCTATAGTTTCTCTCTTTATAGTGTCTCTTGTGAATCTCTATGACTTGGTGAGAATGAAAGAAGAATTAAGCTTCTATTTATAGGAGAATGGACTAAATAGTAACTAATTCACGAACGGTCCAGATTGATTACTATTAAAACCACAACCGACGGTCCAGATTTATTTACTTTTAAAACCACCACCAACGGTCCAGATTGATTACTTTTAAAACCACCACCGACGGTCCAAATTGATTACTTTTAAAACCACTACCGACGGTCCAGATTGATTACTTTTAAAATCACCACCGACGGTCCAGATTGATTAACTATTAAAACCACCATCAATGGTCCAGATTGGTTTAACTTATTATTACACTTTAGTACCCTTAAAGTTTTCCAAGTTTGTATTATTTCCCTCTATTTTTTGTAATTCACATATCTTCAATAAATACATTCTTAATACTTCAATAATTATTCATCATTAATATTATAACTCACAATATTTAACAACCGTGTCGTTCCTCAGAAAGAGGGGCTTTCGATAAGATTTCTCCTTATTTGCCGCATAATTAGGTGACCAAACCTCTCCTCGATGTAACTTCTAGACATTGTCAATATTGCAAATAATAATATGAATAACTTTATCGCCTCAATTATTGATTTAATAATATATAAAATATCGACAATAATTGAATCAAATAACGTGAGATACTTATGCAATAATTCATCAGAGAAATAATTGAGTATAACCGGTGACTTCTCACGTAAACATCAATAATCAATACAAAGGTGCTTCACTATGCAATCACGCCAGATACACAGACTTTTACCAATTTGTAGTTTTTAACAAAGAAAACTTTTGCCGTTATTTTTATAAAAGATATTTTTCGTCAAGCTTTTCTCGACAATACTTCCATCATGAGGTCCACTAATGATTGCGTTGTCATTGCATTTAATATTCCTCGTTAAAACGATAATATTCTCCACCAATCGAATATTCACTGACATAACGAATATTTTATATCAACTTGCTTACTTTGCAAATTTTTCCAAATATTATCCACAACTATAACATTATATCATATCCACACCATAATATTCAAAAATATATTTTGAAAAAATTATTCTTTATTCAAAAAAAGTTGGGGTCTTATATATTTGGTACACTACAAAATAATAGCTCAATCGTAAATAATAATAATAATAATAATAATAATACTACTCTATTCCCAAATTCAGAAATATATTTATACAACATTTTAAAAATAATTTTATATTCTTAAATATAAATTTAGCATTAATTATGAATTCAGATGTGATTATTTTATTTTAAAATGATAATAACAAATTAAAAATATCATGTTATCTTAATTTTAAAATAGATAGATTATAAGAACTAATCTTTTCGTCCCAAAAAAGATAACTAAAGGTTTAAATTTTTTTTGTGTCCAAAAAAATAAGATAAAATATATAAATTATGGAGTAAATATGTCATTTAGTAGGATATATTAATATAAAAAAGTAAAATACTTTATCACTTTATATAATGTTGTGAAATTATTAAAAATAAATTTAATTTTTTTTCACTTTTTTGAAAATTTATCCCAAACTTTAGATTTACCCAAATTTTACAAAAATTATATTTTGCATATAAATATTTTACAAATTATATTTTGGACAGAGATAATCATTACAGCACACCATATATATATCTATCTATATCTAATTAGATATACGTACACAGATAAATTTAGGCATGTATAACTGTATAAAGCATAATTTTAATTTTAATTTATATTTATATTTTTCTGAAATCCAAACAGCTTCTTCTCGTTCCTCTTCTTGGCCTTGGAAAAACATCTATCAAACTATTCAAAAGCCCAAGAGTAATTTCTGCTGTAATCATGGGATGCTATTAGATTTTTTGCGTGAGAATGGAAGCTGATGTTTCCATCGCTTCAGTAAAACCCTAATTTTCTCTCTCCTCAGCAAAATCAGAGCTAGGGTTTGTGGGTTTTGTTGGGTTTTCAGATTCGGTAATTATGGTGAATTTCTGGGTGTTTTTTGTTCGGCTTGCTCTCGATAATTTCTAGTTCGGCGTTTGCTAATGTGGTCTTGATTGCGAACAACGTCACCTTATCTTTTGATGACATTGAAGCTAACTTTTGTGAGTTTTTTTAATTTAATTTTATTTTAAAACTGTTTATTATTTTATTTTGGTTGTGATTATATTTGTCAGCTTTTGTTTTGGGAGGAAAGGAATTGTAGAGATTTTTTTGGGAGGAAAGGAATTGTAGAGAATTTCTGGGTTTTGATTGAAAAATTTAGAAATTTTAGAAGGGTGTTATATAACTTTAGTGAGGCTTTTAATTTTTATTTGTAATTTAATTGATTTTGTGATCAGTTTTGTATGTGAATATCATTGAATTGGTTTTTGAAATGTTTAAGAACTATTTGGTTTTGAAAGAGCTTTATTCTTGGGATTGGAAATTATCCAAATTTAAACATTGGATATTGTTAATTTTAATTTTGTTAGTAACTTCACTGTAAGAAGGCTGCATGATGTATTGAACCCCACTCGTGATTTTGTTAGTATGCTGGTGAATTCAGGACTTGTTTATGATGAAAGATTTGGCTTTCAGAATGTTTAGGGAGTTTGGTTAGGATTTCTTTTAAACCCAATACTATAACATTCTTGCTTAAGTTGAGTAGAAAGTTATGTTGAGATGACTGGATTGAAAATTTCTGCATTAGTTGATTTTTGTTGGTTTGATAATTTCAGCTCCGTCAGTGAAAGGGTCTGGGAAATGTGGCACTTTGTACATGGCAAAGCCTCTAGATGCTTGCTCACCGCTGAAAAATGTAACCAGTTCAATTAAAGATGGCAGTAAATCCCCATTTGTTTTAATCATTAGAGGAGGATGTAGCTTTGAGGACAAAGTTAGAAGAGCACAAACTGCAGGGTTCAAAGCAGCTATTGTGTATGACAATGAAGACAGTGATTTGGTTGCAAGTAAATTTACCTATTCCTATGTCAACCTCAGTAGTTGATCTCTTTCTTTTTTCTATATTTGCTTTATACTTTGTGAACACAGATTTCTATATTAATCAATAATTATAGGCCATTTTTGGTGTCAAAACATGGACTCAAATCTGGGTGCGGTCTCTTGGTAAACCAGATTCAAATTAGGGTGGTACTTAGATCATATCTTCCTTAGAAATTAGAGGACCAACTTCGTGAGAATTGCAGGTACAAGTTGGCAGACAGAGTATAGATAAAGAAGAGAAACTTTAAGTTAATGCAGTGCTATGCGCCTATGCCTACAACTTCTCTGTAAGTGACTCAAACTTCTAGTATCGAAAATCTAAGGTGGAAGAGAAGTTAACGCTGGATAGCATATTTTGCTCCTTTTCCAGCTAACTATGGTCAGACAAAAGGTTGGTTTAAGAACTAAAAGAAGTGAGTTTAGCTTGGCTTTGAACCAGATTTTGTAATAGAAAGATTTCTCAAAAAATGCAGATAACTGTATTGCAGATAACTTGTCTATTCTTAAATAATAAGATACGACAGATAATTTGACAAGTTAATCTATGTTAAAAGTAAATGTACTGTGATATTGAGTGAAAGAATGTCAAACTTTTGGGGGTTAATTTGAATATAAAAGATATCTAGTAGGATATATTTATTAAACATTTAAATTTGAAAGATATAGTGAAAAAAAGTAATAAAGAGTAATAGTTTATGGGTTCAATTTTGAAATTCCTGAAAGTTTATTTGGGCACACAATCAATTGTTGGTGAGTCAAAGTGTCCAACCTACAGGTTTAGGATTCGACTCAAATTCTATATTCAAATCTATGTCCACTTGAACACGGTCCTAACCCTCAAGTGAAGAGTCCATGTAAAACAGTTTAACACCGAAAACCCACATCACTCCCAGAACGTGCACCAAAAAATGAGAGAGGGAACAAAACTAGGATACAAATAGGCTCACTTTCTTACCTGACTCAACCAGGGGCAGAGCCAGGATTCAAGCTCAAAGCATGAATGTTTAGAATTGTTACGGCTGCCGTTCACCGGAGCTTCAGTCACTGGCTCCCCTGTCATCATTGTTTTTGGCAAGAAGTTGAAGTTTAAATTTCTTAATTTTTAGAAAGTAAAGGGTGCAAAGTTCTGTATTATTCCATTTTCCCTAAAATAATTACAATTAACAGCTTGTGATATCCCCCCAATTTTTTTTTAAAAAACAAAAGAAAAAGTAAAGTAGAGGACCAACAGCCCGTCGTCATATGATATATATGGTTTCATGGACCAGAAGACATGTTGAATGCCGCTTCTGCAGGTTAGATTTTAATTCCAATTAAATAACTAAAATAAGTAGTTCAAGTTGTAGTACTCATATTTAGAGTAAAACATCTGGATCCTGCAAGTCTTCTTTGATTTTCAAGTATAGGTGATGTTAATTATTATTCCCCCTCCCAGGCCCCGCCCAACACTCCTTTTTGGTTATTTACTTTCATTTGATTCCGTTAAATTTCTATTTGCATATGATTTAGTGGTAGTATTTTGTTATAGGTAACTTAATGATATGTATACTTATTAAATAGTGGTTGTATGGTTTATTATCAGTAGATATTGAAAGAAATAAGGGTTGTTTTCAGTTGTAAGCCATAATAAAGCAGTTAAATAATTGCTTACTGTATTTTGCACACCATACTGTCTGAACATGTTTCATAGATACGTGAGGTTTGTTTATGTCTGGTGGATCCTTCTCTTATAAAAGGTGGCTGAAAGAACTAAATATATGTTTCTCTTTGAATTTATTTTAAGAGGTGATCTGGTCCAATTAAAGTAGCTATAAAGTATAGACCTTTCATTTTGAAATTCATGATTGCATTTCACAATGCTGAATTTGCAATCTAAACCACTTAAAAGCTGCACTTAATAGGTGATTGCTTGAACAAAGATTATGAAAGCCAAGTTAAACAAAAAATTGACTAGGGATTACAATGGATGTCATACTCCGTCACAACTTTATGATTAGACATGGAAATTTATGTTAAGCAGATTCTAAATTATATCTTTTCTTTCATTCTCAGGAAATTGCATCAAAGAAGTAATTTGTTCAAGATGAATAATTTTGATATATATTTATTTTTTGATGAGTTAAATATCATAATTTTAAGATGAAAATTTATTTTTTGTATTTATTTTTCTCCTGAAAATGAATAAGGAACCAAATTTCGTATCGAACTTGGAAGATAGATGTTAAATGTAAGTTCATCTTCACATCTGAATATACTGTATTCTATATATGAATTTATTCATTACTCAATTTTTATAAATTTTTTTTGTAGGAAAAAAAAATTCTTGTGATATCATATAGGACTAAAATGCTTATCAAGTCCCATTGTGGTATATATGCACGGTATGCAGCATTATTCAGTAGAAAGTTACAGGAAAATGATACATCTGTATTCCCTAGTTAAAGGTATTGGTTGTAGCTGATACCATAATTGTCATGGCGTCACCTAGGTGCTACGCCTTGGATGCTGAGCTCCCAAGGCCCACTCCTTGATAGTTGACCCCATGACTCATCATAACCCATAGACTTTCTATGTGGTGTAAGCTTATTACTTATTAGACTTGTAATGCGTGATGTGTTTTGACTTGGTTGATTTTTTATCTTCTACGTAGTGTTTGTTGACTTGTTCTATTTGTTTTCAATGTCAATTGTTTTATTTTTGAATTTTGAATATGAAGTATTCATATAATTGTGTTTTTAATTGTATTCCATGGTGTTAGTTATGATCGTTTTGAATTTTAATGTATATAAAATTTTATTGTTCAATATACTTTTGAAGTAAAGTAAATAAATGTATTAATTTATTAACGACTTGTCGCACCATGGCCTTATCGCCTTATCGCCTAGGCATCCTACCGGTCAACTACTACCACGTCTAGCCGTGACGCCATGACAACTGTGGCTGATACAGAGCTTCATTAGAGTTTCTATTGTTATAATGCACTTGTATGGTCTTTGTTTTTGGAATTGATACAAAGAAAGTATTATGAGAATAATGCAATTTTGCGGAGGTATGTTTGTTGTGATGCTTCAAAATTTTGGTCACTTTGCATATTGTTTTTCTTGGTTTAGGGTCATGAGATGTGAGCCTATCCTGTTATACCGAGTCATGAAGCATTTTTCATTTCTCGTCACATTTGTTTTTGAATTTTATATGTACTGTTTCAAGATGGAAGAAGTAACTGTAAAGTCAATGCTGCTATGAGATTCTATAATTACTGGATCAAGATATGAGAATGCTGGTTTATAGTGAAGCCTTAGTGTAATGCCTAATTGACTGCATGACTTCATTAAAGAGTACAATATAAGTAATAATAAGTTCCCTTGAAATTGTTTATACCTAATTACTGCACAACTTCATTAAAGAGTAATAATATATTGTACCTTAGAAGACAGATGATGCAATATATAAAGGTGTTTATTTAGCTCCTTGTCTAAAAGGTAGACTAAATTTTATGCAAGTTGTTTGGAAAGTATGATCAAGTTATTATTTGTCCAATCTTTTTACAAGAAAAGTTGCCTAAATTTTCCTATGTTTTCTAATCAACTATTGCCTTTGGATAAATCCTATTTGTTAAATATCATTTGGTAGAGTATTAACTGAGTTTTGATTATCAACAATCTTAATCCAAGCTTTTGGAATTCACAGTGGCAGGAAATTCAGCTGGTATAAAAATACATGCTGTCTTTGTTTCCAAAGCTTCTGGACAAGTACTGTAAAAGTATGCTGATGTCCGTGATGTGGAACTATGGATAATCCCAAGTTTTGAAAACTCAGCTTGGTCAATCATGGCCATATCTTTCATTTCACTACTTGCAATGTCTGCTGTGCTGGCTACTTGTTTCTTCGTCCGGAGACATCGTATAAGACGAGAACAGCCTCGACGTGCCACGGGTTCGGGAATTTCATGGGATGAGCAGTCGTCTAGTGAAAGCCATGCCGAGCCTAATATTTACAGCAGTTTTAGAAGATAATTGTACATCTTCGACATGTGCTATATGTCTTGAAGACTACAATGTTGGTGAGAAGCTTAGAATTCTGCCATGTCGTCACAGTAAGTCTTTTCATACCTTATCAACAATAACATAACATTTAATATGTCCACTAATACTGTTTGAGTTTTATAATACAGGATACAAAAGAAAGGAAATGGATGATTTTAAAAACTTTTATTTCCAGTGTGAGTTTTTGTTTGAGAGAAAAAAATGGAAATTGGAAAAGTAGTGAAATAAGTTCCACTTTCTTCCCAAAACTTTCCTCTGAAGAATGGGAATATTTGGGATGAACGTTGTTAAAGACTTATCAAACATTTTAAAATATTAAAAAACCCATTGCATTGGTCTACCAAATCTAGTCTAGGGTAAAATATTAATCTACATTTTTAACTTAATACTTTCCTTCCAAAACCCACAAACAAGAGGAAAGTATGATTGGTCTCACAGTGGAAGACCTCGAGGTTTATGTAGACCCTAGACAATAATACTGAAGGTAAGGGGAAAATTCAAGTGATCTAATTTCCACCTTCAAATATGCCTTGCTGAAATTTACCCATGAATCTTTCACCAAATTGAACTAGATTTCTGTTTGTCAGAATCTGGTTGTGAAAGAAAAATATATGGTTTGATTTAAAACTGAAATAGTCAGTTTAGAAAATATCACAATAATTTCTTATTTGAATTAAATTATCTTGACATGATTGTCCTGTAACTAATAAAAAAATAATTAAAAACAAGAATAATTACATTGCCCTTTATACTCTTTGAATAATTCTTTCAGTTATGCTTATTAGGTTTAAAAACTAAGAAGAATTGCAAGAAACTGCTTTTAAATTTATGCGGTTAATATCTCTCGCATTTGCTTTGTTTTTGGTTCTTTCCAATGTCATTCAATATCCAAATAAATATTTGTAAGAAATAGGCAATGTTGAAAATTTTCTTTGCATGTCTAGTTGGGTATGATAGGTACTGGATTTTGACTTGAAAGGAACTTATGAGATAAGAAAAAGCAATTACGGGAATATTACAAGTGGTCGCATTCGGTTTATACCATTGCATACAAATGCCTTAGATTTTGTTTAGTATAGGATTCCTAAAGAATATGCATCATATTTCAAGTTCTTATTCATCTTACAAATTAGTTGTTTGTGTGATCTAAATAGCTTCTTTGGTCATCTAATTTTTCATATATATATAATATTCATTAATGTACCTTATTGCAATTTTACAGAATTCCATGCTACGTGTGTTGATGCCTGGCTTACCTCATGGAGAACCTTTTGCCCTGTGTGCAAACGTGATGCAAGAACTAATACGGGTGACCCGCCAGCATCAGAACGTACACCATTGCTTTCATCCAGCCCAACTTCCGTTTCTTCGTCATCTATATTATCATCATTCAGATCGTCACTAGCATCGTCACCAGCCATACAAATAGGGTCAAGGTCAGGCCGGTTCTTATCTATTCCTCATCCTCAATCTGTTTCTAGCACTCCTTATAATCAGCAGTCTCTTCTGTCCTACCGTCAGTCCCTATATCTTAGTCCAAGCCGAAGTTCACTAGACCTTAGAAATGCGTCTTCCCAAAGATCTCGTGCTCCGCACTTGGCTTCTTCCAACTCATTGGGTTACCCTTCTTTATCACCTCTCAATTCCAGATACATGTCTCCATATATTCCGAGTCCAGGAAATGCTTCATCAAGTTATATCGGGTCATCTAGTCAGCAGCCACACCCCTTCATTTAAGCGAAGTCAGCTGCAAGCTTTTCTCCATATGCTTCAGCTCAATCTCTCCCAGGGTGTTGATCTATATAAATTTACTCCTGATATGTCTGACTAAATTGTGCCAGAGCTTATGCATGGTGAATCAGACTTCACCTGCTGACGCCTATTTAGCTTGCTTATGAGAAGATACAAGGTTATGTACTTTGCCGAGTCTGTATATTGTAGCACAAGGTTTGTCTTGCTTTTGATTTAACCAGTAATTGTGTTGTTTAAAATTATTTGAGGTGTCTCTAAAATCTCAAAATGGGTGTTTCTGTTGCGTTGATTATATTCGACACTAGTGTTTCCTTGGCCTATATTGGTGAATAGTTAATTGTTAACAGAACCAAGATTTTGGAAAAACATTCTGCTTACAATACTCCTTAGGCGAGGTATGTACCCATCATCATTTAAATATCTTTAGGGTATGGTGGAACTTGTAGAACGTTGAGGAAAAGAAAGGTATGTTTTGCTTAATCTTAAAACTCGTTAGCACGTTTTGCCGTATTTTGTTAATTCTTCTGATTTTGTATTTCGTTAAACAAACGAGGGAGGGTATTATTGTTTGATATTCCACCAGCAATGTTTATGACCCAATCCTCTGACTCTCTACTATTGTTGTATACCCATGGTCTGTGCTATTCCACCAGCAATGTTTATGACCCCTTGGCCCTCTTCATCTTGTAGCTCAATCAGTGAGGAGATGTTATATTTGGATTGGAAGAATGGAATTGAGAAAGGATTCGAATGGAAAGTGGAAATGAGAATGAGAATAAAGGAATGAGAATGGTTCATTCCATTCTCCCTTCGTTGGGAATGTCATTCCAGTCCCCCTTCTGATTCTTCCTAGTAATACAAGCCAAAAGATGGGCATTGCCAACCAAAAGTAAGAAGACGAGAATAATTAGACAAAGTCAAAGAACTTACCTTGTTAATAATTACAACGTTTGAGTAAGAGTGTAAATAAGTCGAAAGTTAACCGAGTTGTTCAAAATTGATTCGAAACATTAAATTTATATTCGAATTGTAATTGAAAAATTATAATCACATTCGACTCGACTTGAATATTTATTATTCTAATTCGATCTGATTTAGATCAAATAATATTCAAACTACTCATGATTTTTAAATTCAAGCTCAAATAATAACTAATTTTATAATAATTATAATTATAAATCAAATTTGTTATTTTATTTAGAAATGAGAAAATATTTACTATTACACTTTACAAATATAAATCATAATTAAAATTAAAAATAAAACAAAATAATAATAATTAATTAACTTAATTTGATTTAGTTTTGTATATATTATAAGAGAATGAATCGAAGTATCTAATCGAATATATCAAATCACAATTGAGAATTTGAGTAATTTAAATCTTAAGTTCGATTTTACTATATTTTATTCAATTATTTTTTATACTTAAATTTGGATCATATTATTAATGAATTTGAATCTCGTCAGATTTTTTTTGAGTCGAGTCCGAACTGTTTGGCTTGCTTATATACCTTTACGTTTGAGTGGCTAAAGTGCAAACATACAAAATTTAGGGTCAAAAGTACAAATACCCTTGTTTAACATTGGCTTCTTATTTAATTTTATCCACTCGAAACATAAAAATAAATATACAAACACCAATTATTGAATTTGCAGAAAATACCCACACCCCAAAATCACAAAAATAAAAAAAATAAACCCACAAATAATAGATATTTATTTCACAAATAATGAGAATAATGGGCAAGAAGTTTTCAACTCTCCTGCTGGTTTGTTTCTTTTCCTGCCTTAGAATTCTCTGCCCATGCGGAGTAACCTCCTCCCATCTTTATCACTTGTTCATATCCCTAAAGTAAACCCATCAGGTTATTATAAAATAAAATAAATGTAAATCTATTTGATCATATATATAAGGGGAAAATTTGCTGCAAAATTGAGACTTACATCATTAAGAAGGTCAACGCAAGCTCGCATTGCTCTACCTCCAATGTTGCAGCCCTTAATTGTAGAAAGTAAAACTTAGGTCTTGTTCGGGACTCCTTATTTTAAATAACTTGTAATTTAAAATATAAATGAAGTTATAAGTTATTTTAAATTGAGACTTATAAATAAAAGTATTCGACATCAATTTGATTTATAAGTTAAAAATTAAGTTAAAACAAGTTATGAAGTTGTTCGGCTCAAAATGACTTATATAAAATAATATAAAGATTACTAAAAAGGACATTAATAAAAAGAGGGATAAAATAGACATTATATTTGATCAAACTAACTTATTTTAAAAATCAACATATAAGTTAAAAAATAAATAACTCTCAAACACTCAAACAGTGGCAAATAACTTATAAGTTGGTTTAACCAACTTATAAGTTACATTGTCGAACACCCCCTTGGAGGTTCGTTCATTTAACTTTTACAAGGAACTTGTTATTATCCGAACATATGTGATATAATATAATGTGTCTTATTATGTGTGGCGATAAATATATATTGATTGTAAATATCAATTTATGTGGATACATAAGATGTGAGAAAACTAAAAAAGACCCATATATATCTTCTTATGCAAAATTAATTCTAAAAGTGACTAATTTATTAGAAAAAACAATACTAGGGCGATTTAGAACGGAATGAAAAGATGGTTGAAATTGGAATAAGATCAAAATGGAATCGGAATCGAGCACTTAATTCATGCGATCGGCACGTTCCTTAAAAGTTATATTGGAATGGAATAAAATAAAATGTAATGATCAAAATATCACTAACTCACTATATATATATGTATATATATAATCCAAAATAAGTATAATACATATTTATATTATAAAATTATATTAAATATTACTATAATAATATTATATACGAATATATAATATTATTATATAATATAATATAATATATACGATTAACATATAATATTCTATGCTATGGTATATATATATAATAATACAAACACATAATATATAAACATATAATAATATATATTTGATATATTATATAATATAATATAATATATATATAATACAAAATTAATGTAATATATTATATTATACTATATATTATTTATGTGGTCAGAGAGCAAAAAAAAAGGAAGTATGTTAGTTAGATCCTAAACTTAATATAATACAAATTAATAGTGGGTGAGTGATTACTACGACTTCTTTTTTCACGCAAATGGTGGAGACTTGTGCTAAAAAATCAGGATTTTTCACCCTCCCTATTAACTCACCACAACAATAAATAAAACAAATTATGTCAAAAAGTAGTTTTAATTTTAAAAAAAAATAAAAATGAAAGTGATTTAATTTTATAGAATTTGAATGGTGTAAAAAAATAAAGAGACGAGGGGCAAAACCTTCTTGTGTCATGAACATGTAAGGAACATTCAATGCGTTGTCAACATGGCCCTTGTTATACTCCTCACTAGTCCTAATTTTAAAATGAAAAAAAAAAACAAAACAAATACTTAGTATATTAAGAAAAAAAAAATCACTAAAGACATGTAAACATAATTTAGGGATTTGATTATCATGAAGTCAACTTTATGGTAAATTAGTCAATTGACTAATACAATACTGACATGCAGATAGAAAGATCACCTTCCGATCTGCGTGTCGACACTATATTAGTCAATTGATTAAAGTTAACTTTATGCTAACCACTCTCATAATTCATTACAAGTAATTCATAAAGAAAAATGGTATACATGTCGACATATATATGACAAAGTTTGATTACGATCAACGTGGGAGTCTATACGATAAGGGTGATATTAATATCTATTTATCTCATGTATACACATACGTCACAATTATAACTCTGCCAAAATCTTTCGCAATACATAGCAGGACTTTTGTAAAATGCGAGAAAAATTTCTATGGTAAAAATAAAAAATAAAAAAACCGTGCTACTCTTGTGATGCCATCATGCAAAAATCAAACCGCACCTAAAACGAATTGTCGAAACACATACTTTGAAAAATAAAAATAAAATAAGGAAATAAGGAAAGAAAAAAAAACAGGAAACCCCATGCTTAGAAAACTATTTTTATAGGAGTAATTTGTTTTTTTACATTTTCGACGTATATTCGATGTAAATTTTCAATGAATATATATAGCATTATTTTTTATATATTTTTGAATTTATATATAGTTTATCATAAGTACTAGAAAAGAAAGTAAATGCAAAAGGCACTTAAAAAAGTACCTCAATAATATCCTAATTTTCTTTTTCAATAGGCTAAATAATGACAAAATAAAAAATAAAAAAATGCACCATTTGTTTTCAACATATTAAAAGACTTTTAAAATAACTCACCAAATTAATTAAGTCCTTTTTTTATTTTTTCCAGTTTCTCTTACCTCACATCTAAATATCGTCTACCGGAACTGAGGAGATCTTTTGCGGCAATTACATCGACTGTCGCAACATCTTCAGGCCTGCAAAAATGGAAAATAAATAAATTAAAAAAAGATTATAAATAGAAAAAGAAACAAAAAAGCTAGAAAAGAAATTATAAGTAGTTTACTACTTGATGGTAGCCATGGAAAAAAACTTCTTGTGAGTTGCTTGCTTACGAAAGTTTGATTTATATAAGATGGTGTTTAAGCGTTGACTTTTTGTAAGTGACTTAACAGTTTTAATTTTTTATTTTTTATTTTGTGGCAATTATTTTCATATTTTGCTTATATTATTACTGGCAATGACGCATTGGTACTATCCTTGAATCAGAATTTGGTCAGTGTATATAAGACAGTTGACTACTTCTATGATTAAATGCTCATTCATATAAAGACAGTTTTCTACTGTCTTTCATAATAAAATCTTGGTTATAAATCCTTTTATTTCTTGTGTCAATCTCCTATGCAGCACTAACACTCATTATTTGGTTGGTTAATCTCCTTTGCAGCACTAACAAAGTGTGCTTCATCAAACCTATTGTTTCATGCATTTTGTTGGAGTTAATGTTACATGTTTTATTAACTTGACAAATTTTATTATTATTTTTTCTTCTTAATTCGTGTTTTTGGGTCTCCACCTCTACGAATTAATTTTGATGATAACAAAATAAGTTATTAGAAAAAGAAAAATATAGTATATATCCTCTCTGTCGTAATCTGCCTTAGAGGGCCTCACTCAGAATCGTAGAGTTAGTCCAAGCGCCTACCGAGCCAAGTCAAGAATCGTAGACCACACTTGAAGTCCTGGAGTCTATTGATCATATCAGAGGCAGAAATCATAGTTGAGCTAGATCAGACAAAGACAACAAGTGTTAATGCAGAAATCGTAGTCTGATGTATAATCTGCTCTTAGAGTCGTAGTGTCTGCAGAACCAAAGCTAGATCGTAGTCTGCAGAACAAAGTCTTCGACAAAGTCTATCAGCGTTCACAATGCCAATGAAGAATCGTAGTGATAACACGATTCTCAACACATGAGCACTTCTAAAGCATCCAAAGAACTATACCAGTTCAATCTACCTTAAGGAAGCCAGAGTGTACTCACCAAATGGCTTGCAAGCAAACAGAAGATCGAGGCACCAGCTCAATCAGCATCCTGATGAAGCCATTCAAGGGAAGTCTTTCACAAGAAACAGTAAGAAGACTTCAGATGACGTGACTGACAAAAGGAATTCAGCAATGTAGTAGCTATCAAGATAAACAAAAAATGACGATCTTGGGTGTGACTATGATCGTAGTGCTTGCCAAATGAGAAGCAGGAACTGATGCTGTTTATACAGAGATACTGGCCAACCTATAAAGAATAGATAAAGAAGATCACAAAGAGAAAGAGAGCTGAGCATGACCAATCAGATGAGTCTTGAAATTCATGAGGGCCAGAACATTCAAACAAGTTGTCAGTGCCTAATGCAAGTCAAGGCAAGCAGAAGTGTTGAAGCACTGCACGAGTGAAAGAAGAAAGGTTCTACATTGCAAATCCAAAGAACACTCTTAGAATCATAGTGTTGTCTCAATCAGTCAACGAACAATATTCAATAGACTAACTACGATCAAGTTCAAGGTCATATGCATCAGAATCGTAGAGTTAAGTCATCTGAGTATTGAAGCTTTGGCAACATCTCAATACAAAGACTGACATTCGAACGTTGTTGATTGAAAGTATCGATGCAGAATGACAACTCATGATGTTCTGATCGAGGAATCAGAAAGAAGAAATAAAGGTGACTACCAGCCTGACACATTAAAATTACATCTCTTATGTGGTAGGTGAAATAGTAGACTGCAGTGTCAGAAAAATCAAAAAGGGGTTGTCACGTCACATCAGCAGTTTGCACCAAATAACTTGAGATCTGCGAACCAATTCAAATAGCCTCCAACGACTATAGTCCAACGGGAAGCTTATGGAAGGATATTTAACAGTTGAAGCTTGAAAGGAGAAAAGGGTTGGTTTTGACAAGTTGTTGATCTACGAGTTCTACAGAGCAAAACAAAATATGTCTCAGTGGCAGTGAGACTACGAAAGTAGAAGTGAAACAAGATAAGAGAAAAGCTTTAACAAAAAAAGGCTTCACTCAACAACAATGAGAATGCCATTAAGAATGTCAGCCAAGCTGAGAGCCGAGAAGGCCAAGAAAATAGCATTCAAAAGTTTAGCAGATCAAAGAGAAGATTCAAAGAGCCAGTCTACGAATCACCATGAACCATCAAGAGCTGAAGAAGAACAGATACAGAACCAAATCTGTACACGAGTCAATCAAGGTTCGGGGGATGCTAAATGCCAGACGGAGTCTACCAAAAGTGCAAAGACTTAGCAAACCTCAAGTGGTGAAAGTGTGCAAGCTGAGATCAAAGAAAGATTAACACCAACCACAAGATCAGCTGCACCAAAGAAGAAGAGACAAACTGCTAAGTACTCAAAGAGATCGAGCTTCTTGGACAACTTAGCAGTTCATCCAATGGTGATCCAGTCTCGATGCAGAATCCAACGAGGATCACATCAAGCTGCTAAGTATCAAAGGATGAAAAGGCTTAAAGTCATCTTCGCAGCTCAACACCAACAACCACATCAACAAGAAGTTAGGTCCTGAGGGATCCTTGTCCTAGGGACTAAACTAAAGTTCCAAGTCTGCGGGACATGAAGAGTTCTTAGTGAACTGAAGTTTCAAGTCTGCTGGACTTGAAGAGTTCCCAGTGAACTAAAGTTCCAAGGCTGCTGGCCTTGAAGGAATCTTAGTGATTCAAAGATGTAAAGACATCCTTAATGGAATCCCTGCTTGTTGAAGCAGAAGAGTGGATTAGAAGCTTGAGTCTCTGAACCACTTAAAACCCTTATGTCTTTTACATACTGTCATTTACATTACGAACCTATAACTGTTATAACTGCTATGAATATGATAACTACCTACACCTAAACTAACTCTAGAAAAATGGTCAACAAAATATCTATAAAGGGGAACCTTAAATTATTCCGCTGTGTTTGAAATAATTCCTAAGTTTGTCATATGCTAATTACTTAGCAATGTCAACTAAAATGGAAAAGCTTTTTGAAAATAAAAAAGATCTATTCAACCCCCCTTCTAGATCTATTGTGTGCCCTCTGGGAACTAACAATCTGACCCTAATTTCATTTAGCATCTGCCGCAAATGAGATTTCATTTCTCATATTTTCTTTCTCTATCTGTCGTTTCTCTTTGACGTTACTCTGTCGTTCCTTTCCACCTCCCCACCTCCGTTCGCCACTCAATTGCTGATACTCCCATTCCACTACATACCTCTCATCCACTCCATTGCTACCTTCAGTCAGCAGCGACCATACGACGGTGGTGTATGATCTTTATGGTGGCGGTACATCTTTAAGGGATAGAGCCGAGCTTCAGGCGGTGTCGTTTAGGACATTCAGTCAATTTTTTGCATTACAGATTCAGAAGTTTTCTTATTTGCAATTTTTTTTCTTCTGAAATGCATAAATATGTATAATGATTTCAGATGTCAATTTTGTGTACTGAAATTGTGCAACTAATTTGTGCAATTTGTATAATATTAGTTTGATTTTGGACTAACTGAGCATACATTAAATATGTATATATTGAATTGGGCAATTATTCATTTTGATTAATTACTGGCATATATTGAATTGGGGATGAACATTGGTTTTACTGGTTTGAGCAGTTATACATTGAATATGTTTTTTTATATGAATGATTAGGGTTGAGCATAATTTTGGTTTTTTTTCTTTATATATAGGAATTACTATTATACATTAGATTGATCACAGTCATATAAATTGCAGGAGATTTTTATGATATATATTTGTAAGGTATAATTCATTCTGGTTCATTCCGATTATAATGAATTTGAATTTGTGTAATGGTAATCAATATATTGTTTATGAAGATGAATATGTGATATTTCTGACAGAATTCCCGACGGAATTTCTGTAAGAATTATTCAATTGCATAATTTATGGGCCCTACTTTATAATATTTATGTATTTTAATTAGTTTCCAATATTGAAATGAACTAAGTAGTATTTACTTAGTTTCAAACTACTAAAAAAATAATGGGTATATTATAACATAAAATAAATTTAATATATATATATATATATATATATATATATATATATTGTATGATAAGATAATATAAATTAATAAAATCAAATAACATAATTAAGATAAAATAAAATAAAATAATTATTGATACGGACATTATGTCTGTTTATAGAGGTATTATAGATATGATGTCGGCATCACTGACGCAGAACACGGCGCTTTTAGTATTGCACACATTTCGAAGAACTATACTTACGGGTCATCCAGAGATGCTAGAGGAGTAAATGGCCAGGCGATTGAAGAATCGCTCTAGACAACTATACGAGATCATCAACCACGCAAGATGATGTCGAAGCGACATAAGAACCTGTTGGGTCGAATTATATATCTGCCACACTGCATGATGTGCACGCGTGGTCAACAAATAATATAATAGTAAGAAAAAGTATCGTTCCCACATAGACTAGTATAAAATTAAGCCTAACAATTACCAGTTTTATATTAACCCAATTTTATTAAACTACTCAAATTTAATAATTATAACTAATACAAAACTAAGAAACTAAAAATTCCAACCAATCAACACAACTTAATAACCGTAATTTCAAGCAATTAATGAAGAATTAGGCTTACAACTTCACTTTAAGTCTCACTTCAATTATTACACCTTATTTCAGTTTATTTCACTATCTCAGTTTATTAATCAAGAACACTTAAGTAAAATTAGCCATCTCTTGATGCACTAACACTATATTAACTTAAATCCACAAATTGATAGAATTAAGCCAAACACCCTAATTAACTAATTCAATATATCTCTATGTGAATTAAAATCAAAGAAGGTTTAAATTCAAGTTCTTTACCCAATTACATGCGATGCTAGGTATATCTTTATCCTAACATAAATCAAGATTCCATTAAAACACAGAATTAAAGAACATATGCTAAAGTGACTAAGTCTAGATTCATACATCATCTCTCGAATCCATATAAATCCACATAGAACCAGTGATCTAGCAATTCATAAATTAAAGTGTATGTGACGCCCCCAAAATAGGTATACCTCACCCATCTTGAGTCGCCAGATACATGGTACAAAATTCAAATACAAACTAAATTATACAACAGTCGTGCAAAATACGACAACATATATACTGTAAGTTTTAATACAAATATTGTAACGTATATAATACGACAATATTCATACTCAAATTAATACATGCCATATAAAGTACAGCAGCAAATATTTCAAGTCTTCAAAGGGACACGAGAAGATTTCATTCTCTTCATCAGACTGTGGTGCACTTTTGATGCTTTCGTGGCTCTGCCTCATCACCCTATTGTTGTTCACCAAAATCAATTATTAAGTGGCGATATAAAATACGACACACACATCTTAGGTCCTCAATAAAATTATATATTGCATGTCATGCCATAGTAAGGACTACTAATGCTATCATCCTGACCGCCACTCCATTTCCGACTAGTCCAAACTATATTCTCATTTCAAGAGAACAATAAAAGAAAGGGTGAGCTCAACTAGCCCAAAGAAGAAATATTATGACTAAGATAATGCGTAATAAATTATCATTAGTCTTTAACAATCTTAAACCGATAAAATATAATAGACATCAAGTTTAATCATAATGAATAAGCGATCCATTAGAAAGAGGCAAGAGAGAGCATAAAATCTACTATCTTCTATGATTTAAAAAGATTTTCATAAACTTTATCACGAGACTCACTTTTAATAAATAAACCACATCATCCTGCGCACTACGGCCAAGGATATTCATGTAATCATCAATGGTCATGATTATACCGAATAATCCTCGGTCATAATTATACCAACAACTCGCCCACCAATGAACTACATGTGCCAATGAGGACTTTTACCACATCATTCGTTACATTACGATCATAATTATACCGAATAATCCCTGGTCATAATCATACCAAGTCCATCTCTGCACGTAAGCCAAAAATGACTTTCATCACAATATAAGCATGAGGATGATGACAATAATATAAGCATTAATCAAACGAAAACAAGGATAAATATTAAAGACTTTAAATTTATCCAAATATTACCCATCACTTAAATAACTCATAATCTAATATTGTTAATATTATAACAATATTTTAATCACTTCTTAAACTTATAAACAATTTAATTTAATTATTTACACTTTACCAAATAATGTATTTAATCATTCAAAAATGCCATACTCATAAGATTTCATCACCAATGATCAAATCACTCATCAAAAATCTGCATATATCTTATATAGGACTTTCAAGCCCTAAAATCCTATTTACCAATTCTTCAACTTCACCTTCACATAACATATTTAACTCATATGTTTGAAACTAAACCATTTTCATGAAAAATTACCAAATTAACTTATTATTTTTCTATCCTTTGTCCAAACATATATACATATATTTCATACACAACAAGTATTTTTTTATAATTTTTCAACTCTCTTAAGTATTTTTCAAAAATCAATTTCTAATTAATTCCTTAAGAAATTAGCTACCTCAAGTTTAACTCCAGAAATTCCCAAATCTTGGCAGGATCTTACACATGTTAACGTGAGCTTCCAGTTTAAATTTCATGGTTATCGGAGTTATAGAACTCCAGTTATAGCGTTTTTCATCGGAAAAACCTAAATATTGAAATGGTCATAACTTGCTCATTTTAAGTCGGAATGAGCTCATTTTTGGACAGGAGGTACTTTATATCATATATTTCCATGTCTCAAAAGGCCGGAAGTTTTTTCACAAATTAAGTGGCCGAAAATTCCCTTTTAAATTTATGGCAGTAGCTTTTTGGTACTTTAGCTTTTGACTCCTTTCTAAAAATCAATCCACCTAAAATCTACAACACTTTTTCCAGTGATTCCACTTGGATAAGTTAGAAAACTTATAGATCTAACTCTAGAACTTGACCACACTCAAAAAATTTGAAATATAATAGGAGATATGGTCAATTGAATTTCATGTTTCATTTTCACCAAAAATCTGATTTTCAACTCTTTGTGATTTCAAAGAAACTTACATGTTTTCACATAATAACCAACATAACTCATCATAACACTTACTAATACTACATATACCCATGATTTTCATCAGTCCAATGCCTTTATTATGACTTTCATCATAATCAATAGTCCAATGCTTATATTATGACTTTCCAGAACTTTTGAGGGTCAGAAAAATTATAAAACTGCAAATGGATTTTCATCCGTCATAAGGTAATCCACGTATACAGATCATTTCTATAATTTAACAAGGAATGAATATAAAGGATTATTCACCATGCATGTGGTAATCCACATAGATAAGTTATTCCAACAGAATAATAAAGAATGGAATAATGTAAGAATTCACTCACGTCATGCGATAGATCGCATGCATAAAGTTATTCCCAATAGAATAATAAATAATGAAACGAGTCATGCAGAACGCACGCATGTGATATTCCAACAGTAATGATAAAGTATGGAATAACAACAGAATTCACCATGCATGCGATAATCGCATGCATGGCAGTTATTCCAACGAATAATAAATAATGGAACCGTGTCACGCGTAAACGCACGCATACGATATTCCAATAGAATAATAAATAATGGAACCGTCATGCAACGCATGCATGTGATATTCTAACGTAATAATAAAGAATGAAATAACAAAAGACTTCACCGTGCATGCGATGAAGCCGCACGCATGTGTTATTCCAATGTAATAATAAATAATGGAACCAATCATGCGTAAACACACGCATGGATATTCCAAATGTAATGATAAAGAATGAAATAATGTAAGAATTTCACCACGTATGCAGTGCCGCATAAAACAAAGTTATTCCAACATAATAATAAAGAATGGAATAATGTAAGAATTTCACGATGCATACTGATTGCTTTGCATAAACAAAGTTATTCCAACATAATAATAAAGAATGGAATAATGTAAGTTCTCTTCATGAATACGAAAGAATAAATACCCTTTACCTTATAAAGAAGAGTACTCGGCGGGTAGTAAGCGGGATATACTTGAAGAAAACTTGCAGACTACGCCAAAGCTTCTTAAAACTCTAAAGAAATACGCCAAGATTATAAAAGAGAATTCTCTAAATTTCTGTGTGATTTCAATTCTAACTAAACATCCTATTTATAGGAAAATAGAAAGGATATTATGCAATAATATATATATATATATATTTTATTTAAAATCTAATAAAACAATTAACTTTATAAAAGTATTCATTTTATATAAAAAGATTTTACTATGCAAAATACTATACGATAATAAAATATATTATATTCTAATTATTGTCTAATAAAACAAATAACTTTATAAAAGTATTCTGCTTTATATAAAAATATTTTACTATACAAAATACTATGCATAATAAAATATATTATATTCTAATTATTGTCTAATAAAATAAATAACTTTATAAAAATATTCTGCTTTTATATAAAAAGATTTTACTATGCAAAACACTATGCATAATAAAATATATTATATTCTAATTATTGTCTAATAAAACAAATAATTTTATAAAAGTATTCTGCTTTTATATAAAATTTTTTCTCTGCTTTTATTATATTAATAATACTAATAAAATAAGATTTATATATATATATATATATATATATATATAAAAATAACTTCATAAAAAGACACCTCAATATATTTAACAACTTTTATCATCATTATTATAATTAACAATATTAATCGACCACAAGTCGTTCCTGTGAAAGAGGGCTTTCTAATAAGGATTTCTCCTTATTATGCCAAGAATTAGGTGACCAAACCTCTCATTAAGTGTAACTTCTGCACATCATTAATATTGCAAATAAGTAATATTAATAACTTTGTTATCTCAATTATTGATTTAATAATATATAAAATATCGATAATAATTAAATCAAATAACGTGAGATACTATGCAACAATTATTGTAGCAATAATTGAACAAAATTGAGTGACTTCTCACGTAAGCATCAATAATCAATATTGTGTGCTACTATGCAACCACGCCAGACATCGCATACTTTTAACACCTTGTGTTTCAACAGGTTAATGGTAAAACTTCCATCGTTATTTTCATAAAAATATTTTTGTCTTTTTTCTCAATCCGAAATGAATAATTCCGTTGTGGGGTCCACCAATGATTGTGCTTGTCAGTATTTAATATTCCCTCATTAAAACGAATATTCCCCGACCAATCGAATATTATATAACAAACAGATACTTTTCAAAATTTCTAAATATTACCCACAACTATAACATTATATCAAATTTACTTCATAATATTCAAAAATGATATTTATTGAAAATTCATCTTTATTCATAAAAGTTGGGGTCTTACAGTGCAAATCACAATAGATAAACTGAATTGGTAGATTATTAAACTTAAATTAAGGCTTCACAATCATTGTTCAAACATTAAGATCCATTGCAAGCCTAAAAAGTACTTTAGTTTATCATGAATGAAATAAAAACTGAAAAGATAGAGAAATTCATCATCCCAATTATAATAATTGAATTAAAGAAGAAAAATAGTTACAAAACCACCTTTATCCTTGCTCCAATTTGCAACCTTCTTGATCTTGACCTTCAAATCCTCTCCTCCAATGATCTTCTGAAAATTAGGGCTCAAAACTTGCTAATGATTGATTGTTTTGTTGACTCTCTGTTGTTGTGTATGTATGTTATCTCATCTTCAGTCATGTATTTAGTCCCAAAACGACGCCTATTTCCAATCCATGCCAAATTTCTTCCCATCCACAGCTACAGAGTTCTAATCGAAACACAATTCTTGCTCTTTCCGTGCATCATTACCTTGGCGGGTTTTTTTGCTCTATAAAGGTTCCGCTTTCGGCGGGAGGGTCTTCTGCATTGTTATTACGTATTTTACTTCCCGTGAAGTTTCCTTTGTTAAAGTGCCCGCCTTGGATGGGGTGTTCTCGGCCACGTGATTTTTGCCCATTTTGATGCCAAGTCCTTCCACAAAGCCACCATTATGCCACGAATGCTACACCACGATACCTAAACATAAAACAAACATAAACAAGTAAAATGAACATAAATATACAGGATCAACATAGTTTAAGTCTGAATTAGAGGCCGATTCATTGGTATAAAACCCACTAATCAAACTCCCCCAAACTTAAACATGTGTTAGTCCTCGAGCACAAAACAATACATGAATGCAATGCAATGAAATGGAATACAACTAATCTACATGCCTACGAATCCAGCAGTAATGATAGAAACAAGTATGTTCAACCGACCTTAGAGAAATCAAGTATATATATTAGCATGTCATATCAGGGCAAATTAATAACTTCTTAATCTATCATCAAATCTTAGACTGATATCACTGATACAGTGCATGTGTGCTCAACAACAATGCTAACTGATATGAATTCAAATTTAACACATAATAGACCTCTTCAAAAGCATCATACCGTGTAAACTCAAAAAATCCAAAAATAGTCAAGATCCAATTAAAATCAAACAATTACTAATATCAAGGGTCCAAATAGGGTACTTATGCTTTATTTTTCATTTAAGGGGGCTTTTTTCTCTTATTTCCCATTTTATTCTCTTTTTTTTATATATTCATGGCTGTGCAATGTCTAATTCCCTTAGACTTTTCAATGCTACCTTAATGAGCTTTCGACCAATGACTCCCAAACCATTTAAGGACTTAGGGCGCTAGGTGTGAAGACAATCTCCTTGGGCTTACTTACTTAAGTAACAAAGGCCACAAAACTAGACTAGCCACGATGTTTATTCATATATTTTTTTATATATAGCTTATATACCCTAAATCTTCCCCCAAACTTAGGTTCTTGCCTAAATTTAGCTTACACTGCCTATTCTTGTCATTCTTTCATTCAAACTAGCAATAACCTTTAGAGTCCCATTATGTATCAATTTAGACTCAATCAATCAACAAAGTTGTTTTACTGTGCTAACCTTTTTATACTAGTTTCAAACAGAAAAAGATTCGATTCAAGACAGGAAATCACATCAATGCTCTAATAGTCAATACTATACTCGTCTACTCAATTCCAATCTCATCATTGGCCAAAATAAACTGTAACTATCAAACAGCTGGAAACATGCAAGATGAACTAAATGCAACATAAACACAATAAACTAACTAATAAATTTGCACTTTTGCACTTTTTCAATTTTGTCAATTTCTTATTTTCCTCTTTTTTTTTAGATAAACTGATAAGAAACTAAAAGCTATTATAACACTATTAAAAACTATTATAATACTACTGTGTAAATGTAACTTACATAATATGAATGCCAACATATATGATAAAACTAAACATGAAAACTAATATTATAACATATGCAATATAACATACATATGACATGAACTAAATGCTAAAACATGAAACAATAATAAAACTCCCCCAAACTTAACAAGTACAATGTTCTCATTGTAAACATATTGAAATAAAAGAACATAGGACTTCCTTGTATCCTGTTAAGCTTGAGGTGAAGGTGGTGATGGTGGCGACGGTGGCCGTGGCATAAACACTCGACGCTCCTCCGTGTCTGAATCCGATGGTGGGTACTGTGGCATAGGCTCGGGCTGCTGATAGTGGAATTGAGCGGTTGGATTTAAACTTTGGAGGGACGCATTCAATGAGGAAAAGGACATGTTCATGGCATTGAACATATGGTCCTGCCTAGCTGCTAGTCGGGACATCCTTCTAATATTTTCTTTCTCTTTCTTATCAATCTGTCTTTGAAGGCTATGGAACTAAGAGCTAAACATGTATCTTTTTGTCCTTCGCCTCTCCTCGGTCTCCTGCTCCCTAGTAATCTTGTCAGCCCAGAACTCGTCATCTTTAGAGGTGTCCACAACATCTTCCTCCTCCTCAGAGGCTGGTGGAAATATAAAATCGACTCCTATTGGGTGTGACTTTCCCCAGGCCAGACCGTGTAGCGTGCAATCATGCGGGAGTCCAATAACTGGAGAGGATGCTGTGAAGGCTCATCTCCTGACCATTTAACACCAGCCTACCTGCACAGCCCACAGATGAGGGATGAGTGTGGCAGACCGCCGGAGAATGGCCCTCGCAAGCATCGCCTTATAGAGAAATTGATAATGGAGCCAATGTCGATGTTGAAGTCTTTCACAATTGCGTACAACAGAAGCACCTTCTCCCTCGTCACCTCAGTGGTATGCGTGGACGAAAACAACTTTGCGCACAAAAACGTATACCATATCTTGCCATAGTGGCTCAAATCCTTACTGAGGAAGATTGTGCCGTCCTTTAACCCAAGTAGTACCCGACTTAGTTATCTCAGCTAATATTTGATCATAATCGGGCCCATTGTCACGCAATTAAGTGAATTAGCATATCGCAGGGGTTCACAGGCTGTAGTAGTTGTTGATAGCCTCTGAATTAAAGGGGACATGTTTACCCCTCACGAATGCACTGAACGGTGCCCTATCCTCAGCGTTCACATAGAACTCCTTCACCACATTGACTATTGCTGGGTCTGGCTCATCTGTCTGCATATCCCAGCCTTTCTCGTATATTTTCCTCCTCATTTGTCCATCAACATTGTTTGGTGTCAAGCCCCTCTTCGGTGTGACGCCCCCAAAATAGGTATACATCACTCATTTTGAGTCGTCAATAACATGGTACAGAAACAACTACAAATTTATTAATACAATACATAAACTGTGAGTTTAAATACAAATATTGTCATCTGCACAATATTCACACCCAAATAAGTCCTCATTATAATTATTGATACATTATTTCACAAAATGGTGAGGACTACTAAAATAACTTCCTAGGACCTTCATTCCATACCCCACTAAAGATTGCTACATTCTCGCCTCCCGAGAAGAAAAATGGAACAAAAGGAAAAGGGTGAGCTCAACTAGCCCAAAGAAGAATATTATGACTAAGATAATATAGAACAAATTATCGTTAGTCTTCAACAGGGAAAAAAATCTGATAAAATACAATAGACAACAAGTTTCAGATCAATATTTGCAGCGGAAATAATAATTCATAGATGAGTTACGTAGGTTCATCTACTATAATCTATGAATTTAAAAGTCCATCATCATTATTTTATCCTTGTAACATCAATCAATATTCATCTTGAATCAAATATTCATCTTTGCACCATGTGCCAAAGATATTCATCACCGGGTCATGTTCATCTCAACATCTGTTCATCTTTGCACTACGGGCCAAAGATATTCATCAGAAAATCATTAATCTTTGCACTACCGGCCAAAGATATTCAGTAAAATCATCATTTAGGACTGAGGATGATGAAAAATATTTTAAAGAAAACGAATCCAGTGAAACAAAAGAACAAATATTAAGGATTCGTACTTTAAACAATTCGAGTTCAAAAATACCTCATAAATAATCATAGTGGAGTAAAATTCAAGAATGATCAAAACATGGATACAATCAAAGCTAGTATCCATAATAGATATTTTGGACAAAAATGAAAATTTAATTTTTTTGTGAATAAGTCTTGTATTCGTGAATAAGATCAGATATCGTGAATAGTCCGTGATATCGTGAATAGTAACCCCAAACACTAAAAGACAAGAATTTCACAAGAAAAATACTATCAATATTCCATAAATGATATTGGAAGAAATAATATCATTTTAAAAAAATAATATCCCTTACCGTCAAAAAGACTTGCCATTGACGGATATAGTCTTTGAAAGGAACTTGTCTTAGTATAGCAACACTCAAAGTCTCAAAATACTCACAAGAATATGCCCGATAATATAGATAGAGAAAGAGAGAGAAAACTTTAGTTTCTGGTGTGATTTTCAATTCTAACCTAAGCACCCTATTTATAGGAAAATACTTAGAACACCAAAGAAGAAAATTTAATAAAATAATAATATAATTATAAAATTTTCATGCCCACCTCTTGAATCTGAATTTAGCTCATTAACATGTGCAAGTGGGGCCCACCAAAGTGTAAAAAATGTTTTTATTAAAAAAAATATTTAAAACTTTAAAAATCAATTATTCTAGAACTCCGAAACTTCAATAATTCATAATAAATAGCCCTTTTATCAGAAAAATTTGAACCTTATGTTTTTTTATAGGAAATTCCATTTTCTACAACTTTGTAAGTTTAAGTTTTTCCAAATTCCAAATGTAAATCGAATCCGAAATCCACAAATGTATTTATTTTACAGGCTATAATCAAATTTCAGTCAAGAAATGGGGTCCACACAAGGCTGCGCCGTCATACGAATATTCCCCGATAGTAAGAATATTCCACGACCAAACGAATATTCCCTGACAACAATGAATATTTTTTAACCACTTGCTTATTTGAAATATTTGCGCATTTTACCCATAACTAACCACATTAATCAAATCAACCCTTACTATTTCAAAATAATAAATAGAGGAAATTCAATTTCATTAATAATAAGTTGGGGTCTTACAACTTCCCCTCCTTATGAAATTTCGTCCTCGAAATTAATGTACGACTGGTTTTTTCGAAAAGGTGAGGATACCTCGCTTTCATTTCCGCTTCAACCCGCCTGTGTCATTTCCTCAATAAGATGGTTCCTCCACAAAACTTTGACTTGTGGTATGACCTTTGTCGTAGGGATATGCTCCTTCCCATCCAAGATCTTGACAGTACCTCTTCGTACATTAAGTCTTCTACTATCTCATCCTGGTTCTAACTCAATAAGGTGGTTTGGGTCTTTCACATATTTACGAAGCACAGATATGTGAAACACATTATGAACACGAGACATACTTGGAGGTAACGCGAGTCTATAAGCTACATTTCCTACTCGGTCAAGAATCTGAAATGGACCAATAAATCGTGGATTGAGCTTTCCTCTCTTCCCAAATCTTGTAACTCCCTTCAATGGGGCAACACGTAACAATACATGATCCCCAATACTAAATTCCACGTCCTTTCGATGAAGATCCACGTAACTCTTTTCTCGATCTTGTGCATTTTGTATACGTTGTCGAATCATTTGGATCTTTTCTGTAGTCATACGTACCAACTTTGGTCCCAACAATGTTGCTTCACCCACCTCATCCCAACATACTGGAGAACGACACTTTCTTCCATACAATGCTTCGAATGGTGCTACCCCTATACTTGCCTGATAACTGTTGTTGTAGGAGAATTCCACCAATGGTAAATACTTATCCCAACTCCCTTTGAAGTCTAGGACACAGAGTCTTAATAGATCTTCAAGAGTTTGAATAGTCCTCTCTGATTGTCCGTCTGCTTTGAGGATGGTATCGCGGCGAATCAATCAGAAATGCGCTCTATAGATTTTTTACAAACTAACCTAAAATCGTGAAGTGAATCTTAGGTCACGATCCGAAACTATGGATACTGGCATGCCATGCAATATCATAATCTCATTCACGTACATACGAGCAAGACGTTTAAGGGAATAAGTCTCTCGTATCGGCAAGAAATGAGCAGACTTAGTTAATCTATCAATAATAACCCAAATCGCATCTATGCCTTGAGAAACCGTGGGAAGACCCGTAACGAAATCCATGGTAATGTGTTCCCACTTCCATTTCAGAATCTCAAGTGGTTGCAACGGACCCTTAGGTACTTGATGCTCCGCCTTTACACGTTGGCAAGTTAAAAACCTCGAGATAAACTTTTCAATCTCTCTCTTCATATTGTTCCATAAAAATGTATGTCGAAGATCACGATACATTTTGGTACTTCCAGGATGGATTGTAAACGGTGTATTGTGTGCTTCCATCATGATCTTGTACTTCAAATCAGAGTCGTTAGGAACACAAAGTCTGGAGTGTACTCAAAGTATTCCTTCTTCATCGATTCTTGCTTCTGGAATAACACCTTCTTGTACTTTCTTCTTCATACGCATTAGCTCCGGGTCTGTGGCTTGAGCAACTTTAACTTTATCGATTAAAGTTGGTTCTATGCGAATACTTGTCATCATCGCACTTGTTCCTGCATATGATCTTCTACTCAACGCGTCAGCTACCACGTTTGCTTTTCCAAGATGGTATTGAATAGTGTGGTCGTAATCTTTTAACAGCTCGAGCCAACGTTGTTGCCTCATGTTGAGTTCCTTTTGGGTGAAGAAATATTTGAGGCTTTTATGGTCTGAATATATCTCCACTTTCTCCCCATATAGATAGTGCCTCCAGATCTTTAGCGCAAAAACGACTGCTGCCAACTCTAGATCATGAGTAGGATAATTCCTCTCATATTCTTTAAGTTATCGCGAGGCATAGGCTATGACTTTCCCATGTTGCATGAGAACACATCCTAACCCTTTGCCCGAAGCATCGCTGTAGATAACAAATCCATTCGAACCAGATGGTATTGTCAGAACAGGTGCCGAAATGAGTCTCCTCTTAAGCTCTTGGAAAATCTTTTCGCATTCCTCGCTCCATACGAATTTTTTATCTTTTCGAGTCAGCTGAGTTAACGGAGTAGCAATTCGAGAAAATCCTTCCACGAATCTCCGATAATAACCAACCTAGCCCGTAAAGCTACGTGACTTGATCCACCGTCTTCTGCTGTTCTAACTTTGTATTACTTCAATCTTCACCGTCAATAGATACTCCATGTTTTGACACCATCGCGCCCAAGAATGCTACTTCCTCAAGTCGAAACTCGCATTTTTCAACTTGGCATATATCTTGTTTTCACGAAGCCTTTGAGTACCAAATTTCAAATGGTGCTCATGATCTTCACGGCTTTTGGAATATATGAGGATGTCATCAATAAAGACAATAACGAATCGATCCAAATAATCCTTGAATACTCGGTTCATCATATCCATGAAAGCCGCGGAGAGCATTAGTCAATCCAAAACACACGACTAAGAATTCATAATGTCCGTATCGAAGTTCAAGGAAGTCTTTGGAATATCCTCGCCTAATCTTCAAATGATGATATCCGAATCGAAGATCGATCTTTGAAAAGAATTGCGCCCTTGCAGAACTCGGTCAAACAGTCATCAATACCGGTAGCGGATACCTATTCTTGATGGTGACATGGTTCAATTCTTGATAGTCAATACAAAGTCGCATACTCCCCGCTCTTTCTTCTTTACAAATAAAATAGGAGCACCCCAAGGAGATGTACTAGGATGAATGCAATCGATGTCCAACAACTCCTCGTAGTTGGACCTTTAACTCTGAAGTTCAATAGAGCCATTCGATATGGGGTTTTAGAAATGGGCTTTGTACGTGTTCAAGATCAATAAAGAATTCAACTTCACGCTCGGGGTGAGCCAGGAAGTTCTTCAGAAATACATCGAAAATTTACTAACAACAGAATATTATTCAAATCTGACGTGTCTTTATTCAAATCCATAACATGGGCTAAGAAAGCTTGACATCCATTTTTTAATAAATGAATAGCTTTATGGCTTGATATAACAGTGATTGATTTTAGTTGTTTAGTTGCTTGAATTTGCACAACAGGTTGTTTAGGAATATGAAAACTGACAACCTTACAAAAATAATCAATTTTGGCATGATGAGTAGTTAACCAATCAATCCCTAAAATCACGTCAAATGCAAGTATCTTTAAAGAGATAAGGTTAACAGGTAATGTGATGGTGCCAACTTGGATCAAACAAGGTTTATAAATAGTGGATGTGATGAAAGTTTCTCCTAACGGAGTCTTCACAGATAAATCAAAGTCTAATTTCTCCTGAGTCAAGTTTAAACGTTGAGCACAAGCGGGAGAGATAAATGAATGGGTAAAGACCCAGATTCTAGTAAGGTATAAACTTCGCAAGAATTTATGATTAGCTTACTCGTGATCACCTCGTGCTGGGTTCCTCGATTTTGACCATCCACGACAAACGCCTTCCAGAACCGCTGACTTTGACTTTTCTCGGGATGACCTTTTGAGTCACCATCGTCATTGGACTTTGGTTTTGCTACTATACAATCTCGAGCGATATGTCCTTCATTTCCACAATTATAACATACCTTGAACTGCTAGGGCGGTTTGGGGGATATGTCGCTGTCTTTCCAAGATTTATAGCATACTGACCAGGTGGTCGCTTCTCCTCCCTTAGAACCGATTCTTTCTTTGGTCGACGCTTCAGCGTTGTCATTGTTGAATCTTCTTTTTTAAAATCTCCCCCGACTCGCTTCTCCTATTTTCATGGCCATGATTACCACCAGAGTGGTTACCGCCTTTGTCCAGTATTTTTCTTTCTCCGTTTGGTTATCATTTTTATGATGATAGCGTCATCACCCAGATGATCCTCGGTTGTGGTCCCTCGGTTGAACGTACTCGTTATCTCGCTTAATAATTGAGCCCTATTGACAACATCCTCAATAGAGAGAAAATTTATGAGAAATGAGATATCGACGTATCTTAGGGTTTCAAACCTCTCATAAACATCCGCGTCACGCTCCTCATTCTCCACCAAATGAGGTGCAAACACCGGATAACTCGCAAACTTCGCCTCAGACTTTGGGACACCGCCATGTTGTTTTGTTCCAATCTAATAAACTCTACTTCCTTCATATAGACGAATACTTTCAAAGAAAGTACTTGTCATTGAATAGTTTCAAACGCCTCCCAAGACATGATGAGTCTTATTCGAATGGGTACGCTTCACGATTTCCACCAAGAATCTCCTCATTACTTAACATAAAGGTGGCGAATGGAACCTTCGTTCTCTCGTGCATCCCAAGACATCGAATATCTTGGTAATTTACTTAACCCACATTTTTGCCTTAATCGGATCCGGCTTTCCCCAGAATTCTGGTGGTCCTAACTCTTTGAAATGCTTGGCTGTGACAAACCGTGTGTTGTTATCATTTCCACCTATATTTTGAACACGAGTCTCCCTCGTCTGATTTTGCATGAACTGCAAAAAGCTTTTAAACATCCAGTCGTTCATCATCTGCTCAGTGGTGTTGTTCATAGGAGGAACATTGCCAGCCTGTTGAACGCTTCTCTCCTCGTTGATGAAAGAAGGTGTCTCCACTTGCCTCATTTACTCCAATCGTTAACATTCTCAGTCGACATTCTCAAATACTTCCATAAAACAAGGGTTAATTAAAGAAATCAACATATCACATAATATCCCTATATATTGACCAACCAACAAATAAGCTTAGGTAAGACACACTAGCGAAGGTTTTACTCGTCTCTCCCCTCCTAGTTCTATTCCCCGATCTCCGCCAGAGATCATATCCCTAAGCTCGATATTAATCAAGGACGCCCCCAAAAATAGGTATACATCACCCATTTTGAGTCGCCAATAACATGGCATGTAAATAACTACAACTTTATTAATACAATACATAAATCATGAGTTTAAATACAAATATTATCATCTGACAATATTCACACTCAAATAAGTCCTCATTATAATTATTGATACATTATTTCACAAAATGGTGAGGACTACTAAAATAACTTCCTAGACCTTCATTCCATACCCGACTAAGACTTGCTACATTCTCGCCTCCCGAGAAAAAAAAATGGAACAAAAGGAAAATGGTGAGCTCAACTAGCCCAGTAAAGAATATTATGACTAAGATAATATAGAACAAATTATCATTAGTCTTCAACAGGGAAAAAAATCTGATAAAATACAATAGACAACAAGTTTTAGATCAATATTCGCAGCGGAAATAATAATTCATAGATGAGTTACGTAGGCTCATCTACTATAATCTATGAATTTAAAAGTCCATCATCATTATTTTATCCCTGTAACATCAATCAATATTCATCTTGAATCAAATATTCATCTTTGCACTACTGGGCCAAAGATATTCATCGATTAATCATGTTCATCTCAACACTGCTCATCTTTGCACTACGGCCAAAGATATTCATCGAAATTTATTAATCTTTTGCACTACCAAAAAGATATTCAAGAAAATCATCATTTAGGATCGTGGATGATGAAAAATATTTTAAAGAAAATGAATCCAAAGTGAAACAAAAGAACAAATATTAAGGATTCAGTACTTTAAACAATTCGAGTTCAAAATACCTCATAAATAATCATAGTGGAGTAAAATTCAAGAATGATCAAAACATGGATACAATCAAAGCTAGTATCCATAATAGATATTTTGGACAAAAAACAAAATTAAATTTTTTTAATGAATAGTGTTGAGATATCGTGAATAGTAACCTCAACACTAAAAAAGACAAGAATTTCACAAGAAAAATACTATCAATATTCCTAAGATAATGATATTGGAAGAAATAATATCATTTAAAAAAAATAATATCCATTACCTCGAAAGGATTGATTTAAACTGGATATAGTCTTTGAAGGGAACTTGCATAAAGATATAGAACACTCAAAGTCTCAAAATACTCACAAGAATATGCTCGATAATATAGAGAGAAAAAACTTTAGTTTCTCGTGTGATTTTCAATTCTAACCTAAGCACCCTATTTATAGAAAAATGCTTAGAACACCAAAGTAGAAAATTTAATAAAATAATAAAATAATTATAAAAATTTCACGCCCACCTTTTGAATCTGAATTCAGCTCATTAACATGTGCAAGTGGGGCCCACCAAAGTGTAAAAAATGTTTTTATTAAAAAAAATATTTAAAACTTTAAAAATCAATTATTCTGGAACTTCGGAACTTCAATAATTCATAATAAATAGCCCTTTTATCAAAAAAATTCGAATCTTATGTCTTTTCCATAGGAAATTTCATTCTTTACAACTTTGTAAGTTTAAGTTTTTCCAAATTCCAAATGAAATTGAATCAAATCCACAAACCAAGCGATTTTACAAAGCTATAATCAAATTTCAAATCAAGAAATGGGGTCCACACAAGGCTGCTTCGTCATACGAATATTCCCTGACAGTAAGAATATTCCACGACCAAACAAATATTCCCCGATAACAATGAATATTTTATAATCACTTGCTTATTTGAAATATTTGCGCATTTTACCCATAACTAACCACATTAATCAAATCAACCCTTACTATTTCAAAATAATAAATAGAGGAAATTTAATTTCATTAATAATAAGTTGGGGTCTTACATTCGGAGTTAGTGCTTTGGGCACTAAATTATCGTATTTGTCGGTGGCACTAGCACTTATGAATTTTCGCTGGTCAAAAGCTCGAGTCGGTGGTGTAGACCCTGAACCTTCTCCCCTCTGTTGCTTTGATAGTGTCTTAAGAGCCATTGAATTAACCTCAAGCCAAAATCCCCCCAAACTTCACTTGCACAATTCGTCAAACACGTGGTGTGCACTGTGACACCCCCAAATCCAGTACTTCCATTTCCACAAGATTTGGTGTTCACTGTACAAATATCATCTATCTATCTACCCATAATAAATAAATCTCCCCTTACAAAGATTCTGTCCGCAGAATCGATTATACTAATCTAAGTAAATAAATGAGGATAATTCTTCATCATATTCTCTTCGAGTTCCCACGTTGCTTCTTCAGCATTGTGGTTCCTCCAAATTACTTTAACAGAAGGTATTACTTTATTTCTTAGAACTTGCTCTTTTTAGTCGACAATCTGAACAGGAATTTCTTCGTAAGATATGTCTTTGTCGAAATGTAGGGGTTCATATTCAATCACGTGCTTGTAATCGGGTTTGTATGGTCGTCGGACTAAGACATGAAAAACGTTGTGGACATTCTCTAGAGCTGGAGGTAAGGCTACCTCATTAGCAACTTCTCCTACCCTCCTTAGAACTTCAAAGGGTCCAATGAATCTTGGGCTTAATTTCCCTTTCTTTCCGAACCTGATCTTTCCCTTCTAGGGAGAGACCTTTAAGAATACATAACTACCTGACTCAAACTCAACATTTTTACGGTATGGATCTTGCCAGATTTCTTCCGCTTCATCATCTTGAAATCATCAATCTTGTTCTTGATCACTTTGACTATTTCTCGTTGTTTGTTGTACCAATTTCGCCCTAGTAATTGTCTTTCGCCAACTTCATCCCAAAGATAGCGTAGTTTTGCACTTTCGGCATATAACGCTTCATAGGGTGGCATGCCAATACTAAGCGTGGTAATCGTTGTTGTAACCAACTCTCTCACGAAAGCGGTAGATGGTCATCCCAATTTCCTTTAAAGTCCATTATACAAGCTCTTAACATGTCTTCTAATGTCCGAATTGTTCTTTCACTCATCCATCCGTTCGTGGGTGGTATGTCGTGCACATTCAGAATCGTACCCTTGCATTCTTGTAGACGCTTCCGTGGTTCGACGTAAAATGTGGATCTCTATCGTAAATAATTGACACCTAACTCCATGCCTTGAAATAATCTCTTTCACATATAACCTCGACAACCCATCTAAGTTAAATCGATTTTGATTGGAAGGAAGTGTGCGGATTTCATTAATTCCATTAATAATAACCCATCTTGCGTCAGTAACCTTTCTCGAGAAAGTTATCGGTAGGCCAACCACGAAATCCATCGTAATATGTTCCCATTTCCATTCTGGAATCTCTAAAGGTTGTAGTAACCGACTCGGTCTCTGATGTTCTGCTTTAACTTTCTGATATGTCAGGCACTTGGAAACATATTCTGCAACCTCTCGTTTCAAATTTGGCCACCAAAAGTGTTGTCGAAGATCTTGGTACATCTTGGTACTACCAGGGTGAATCGAATATCGTGAGTTGTGAGCCTCGCTTAAAATTTCTTCCTTAATCTCTGGTACTGGCGGTACCCAAATTCTATTATCAAATCTTAGTATTCCTTCCTTATCCATCTTGAATCTTAATTCAGTTCCTTCGGATATCTTCTTTTTCACCATTTTACATTCGTCATCCTGAAGTTGAGCCTCCTTAACCTTGTCTAGTAGAGTTGTACCAGATTGCATTTGAAACAGCTTCTCATCAATCTCCATAGGACACTTCACTTCCAATTACAGCTTTTCCATTGCTGAAATTAACTCCTCCTAATCGGTCAAGATCATCGCCCTCCAATTTTCTACTTAAGGCATCGACAACCACATTTGCCTTACCCGGATGGTATAGAATCTCACAATCGTAGTCCTTAATTAACTCCAACCACCTTCTTTGGCGCATGTTCAAGTCTTTACGTGTAAAATATATTTTGGACTCTTGTGGTCCAGATATATTTCACATTTCTCCCATAGAGATAGTGCCTCCAGATTTTCAAAGCAAAAACCACTGTAGCTAACTCCAAGTCATGGGTCGGATACCCCTTCTCATAATCTTTCTGTTTTTGTGACGCATACGTAATGACTCTGCCGTTTTGCATAAGCACACAACCAAGTCCTTTATGCGATGCATCACTATAAACTACAAAATTTTCTGTGTCATTTGGAAGAGAAAACACAGGTGCTGTACTCAACCTCTTCTTTAATTCTTGAAAGCTTTCCTCACACTTCTCCGTCCAAACAAATTTCACCGATTTTCTAGTCAAATTTGTCAAATGAAGTTATGATCTTGGAAAATCTCAATGAATCTTCTCGTAATAACTCCGCCAATCCGAGAAAACTTCTTACTTCCGATGGTGTCTTCGGCTGATCCCAGTTAATCACAGCTTCAACTTTGGAGGGGTCCACCGAAATTCCGTCCTTATCGATCACATGTCCAAGAAATTGTACCCTTTCAATCCAGAATTCACATTTCAAAAACTTGGCATACAACTTCTCCCTTCTCAATGTCTCTAATGTCACCCTCAAATGCTCTTCGTGTTCTTCCTTGGTTTTCGAATATACCAAAATTTCATCTATAAATACCACTACGAATTTGTCCAAAAACGGCTTGAACACTCCATTCATTAAGCCCATAAATACTGCAGGAGCATTCGTTAGACCAAATGACATTACCAAAAATTCATAGTGATCGTATATCGTGTTATGAACGAACCGCCTGTCTTCAAGACATCCTGCGTCTCACCTTCAACATGATAACCACTTCTCAAGTCTATCTTTGAAAAGTATCTTGCTCCCTTTAACTGATCGAACAAATCATCGATTCGCGGTAATGGATATCTATTCTTGATCGTGACCTTATTCAGTTCTCTATAGTTGATGCAGAGCCGCATCGTCCCATTCTTCTTCTTCACAAATAAAATCGGCGCTCCCCACGGTGATATGCTTGGTTGAATATACTTCTTGTCCAAGAATTCTTGTAGTTGGACCATCGGTTCTTTCATCTCTACTGGGTTCCATTGATGCGGTGCCTTCGATATTGGGGCTTCTCGGAGCCAAATCGATCATAAATTCAACTGCTCTATCTGGAGGAAGTCCTGGCAAATCATTCAGAAATACGTCTGCGAAATCTCTCACTACCGGTATCTCCTCTATTTTTGGATTCTCTTTACGACTATCGACTATGTAAGCTAGATATCCTACACAGCCTTGCCTTAACAACCTCCTGGCCTGAATCATCGTCAGATAACTCACTTGTCTAGGCGCCTTGCTACTATAAAACACAACCTTTGACAGAGTCATAAGTTAATACGCTTCTTCTGGCAGTCAATTACCGCCCCATAATTGGATAACCAGTCCATACCTAAAATAACGTCGAATTCTCCAAGTCGAATAGGGATAAGATCTACGTTCATGATATTACCCTTAATATCCACTCTACAGTTCTTATGCACGTACTTAACAGGGATGATTTCTCTATTCGCAATTTCTATGTTTATGGGGTATTTTAACTCATCCTTAAGAAATTCTAATTTCTTAGCAAAGTCATCGGATATAAGTAACACCCGAATCAAATAATACATAAGCATTAATTTTATTGATCGGAATGATACCTAACACCACATCATGCGAGACTCATCGCATCCTGTGATTTGTCATGTTGAATGTTTTGGCGATTGATTGGTTGGTTGCGCTTAGTCCGTGATAGTTAAAGCACTTCCACCATCTTGCTTCCTTTGTTCCTCCTCGATCCTCGTCCCTCCGGATCCTTCTTGGGATAGTCCTCGCCGAGATGATCCTTTGAACCACAAGTGAAGCAAGCACCCTTCTTTGGGTTTGGACAGTTTGGTGCTATGTGGCCTTCCTGACTGCAATTGTAGCACACTCTCTTTCCTTTCATGTAAACTCCCAAATAAGTTTTTCCGCAGGTTGGGCACGCTTCGATCTTCTTCTTCTTCCCTCCTTGTTGACTTCCAGTTGACGAGTTATCCATCCACTTCCTCTTCTGATTATGGCTACCCCCAGTGCTACCCCCACCAGTCTTGTTATTACCTTCATTCTCACTCTTTTTCTTCTTCTGATCCTAAATATATTTTGTTACTGCATCGCTTCCACCCTCAGCGAGTATGGCCTTCTCTAACACTCCAGCAAAAGTGTTCAATTAAAACATTGACACCTTGCTATACAACCAGGACTTCAGTCCCTGCTTGAAACGTCTTGCCTTCCTCTCATCGGTATGTACTTGGTATGTGGTGAACCTAGCCAACTCATTGAACCTTTCCGCATAATCAGCTACTGACATACTCCCCTGTTTCAACTCTAGAAACTGAACTTCCATCTGATTTTGTGAACTGGTCGGAAAGTACATCTCGAAGAACATCTCTTTGAATCTCTCCCAGGTTATTACACCTTCACCTCCCCATACTTTGTTTGCTCGCCACCACCATAAGCGGCTTTGATTTCAAAGATGAATGTTACATATCGCGTCTTCCGTCTTCTAACCTTGGCGACGTCAAACACTTTCTCTATCTCCATGACCCAGGTTTGAGCTTCGATCGGGTTCATGGAGCCCTTAAACTCTGGCGGTCTAACTGCCTTGAAATCCTTGAATGTTGTGTTCGGTGGAGCTTGTGGTTGATTGTTAATTGCTCCGGCAAATAGGTTCACCAATTGCTGAACGGGGTTAGCATCGGCATCGTTGTTGTTGTTGTTGTTATTCATTGACCCTTCCTGGGCTGGTCGACGATTTGGTCGTCTTCTTGGCGGCATATTTCTATTAAGAATATACACTTATTAAGTCTTTATTCAATCCCTTAAACATTTAAGGCTTAACTAAAACATTTAATCATAATCACTTAACACATCAATTCAAATAAACTCTGACATTTTCATTCAATTCAAAATTTTAACATCATAAGATAGCAACACTGCTATTTACATCAACTATCCCGAGATAAAGAATCTACAGGATTTAAAACATTAAAATATTCCTTTATTTCTAAACACATCAGAATTTACATTTTTAACTACCAGATAGGTTTCACACAAATAAACTAATCCTATCACTGCCTATTAAGGCGCTGAATAGCCTTGCCACGTTTCTCTTCCATAATGCGGGACATCGTTCTACGATCTAGCATATATGATGGTAGATCTTCAAACTGGATTGGATACTTCATAACTCGATCCTGGGCCGCATTCATTGCATTTTGAAGTGTAGAGTACGTCTCCTCAAGTTTAGCCTTCTTCGCATTTACAATCATCTTCTCGCAAGATCGACGACGTGACTTCTTACCCAAATTCTCTCCGCTGCATGGCAAGCCTTTATGAGCTCTCTTTTAGATCCTTCTTTAACTTTTCTATTTCTTCGGTAATTTAATTAACAAATCATATGGTAATGATTTGTTAAATAAAATGAAGTTTACATTAAATAATTAAGTGAAAATGTAACTAATGAATGTCGTGAATACATATGGTATGTGTGTAGGACTTGTGGTGAACGGAAGTAGTAATCGTTTAGCCTACACACGAGGCAAGTTTCCTAACCCTACTTGTTATCATTATAATAGTTGATGAATTCACCTTTCTACATTGAGCAAGTTCTCATTATTATTGATCAAGTCTATTTTGTTATATTAAAGCCTATTAATCTTTCAAGCATGATGCTGTTATACAATAATTATTCTATTGTATACCTTTTAAGATTTTATTCAAGTTAAATATTCAGTTACTGTTAAACCTTGTTAGACTAGCGAAACCTTAATGATTCGACTAGTCCATAGTTGATGAGCGTTCTAAATTTCAGAACCCTTGATGAATTATCCAAACCAAACTTCCTTTGGTGTGGACTCGAATGTCAAACTGAGATGAACAACCTTGTATAGGGGATTATTTATGCGTTAACGTTAAGATATTGTGCATAGTATGGTACTGAGGGCTGATCCCCCTAAGTACGAGAAGAAGAGTCCATAGTCTTATGACTGTTAAAGGTTTCAAGTATAAACACTTGACAACCTAGGACATAGTTCAAGGTCTTATGACCCTCAGAATTTCTTTGATTCTTGTTATTCATTCTTGATTTAAAAGTTGAGCTTTTATATCAGAAGTTATTAATTCACTCGCATGTTATTATTCATTTGTTATATTGTTATACTTGTGGGCAATCGTGCTCACTCTTGCATAATAATAACATTGCAGTTAAGAACGAACGATCTGACGAGCCTTCCACTAGTAAAGGCAAGGGCAAGCTTAGCAAGTAATGAAGACTGATTATTTATGTGGTTATGTAATGATAATTAGACTTGATGTTACTTAAGACTTATTTGTTTATGATTTCGCACAAATGTTTAAGGTTAGAGCAACCTAGGATTTTTATTATGCAGTTGATGTAACCCCATAAGGGGAGATTTATTTATTATTTCTATCTATTGCATGGTTTTTATTTATTTATGGGTAGATAGATAGATGATATTTTTACACTGAACACCAAATCCTATGGAAATGGAAGTACCGGATTTGGGGGTGTCACATGCACAACTCACAATATCCCCAAATATGATAATTAAACTTCAACTATGGTGCTATACTAATGAAAACTTGTAAGTAAATGCTTACCCATAGCGTATTGACCCAATTGAAGTATGAATTTCCAGTAGGTGGTGACAATTTGTTGTTTTTCCCCTTCCTTGTTGCTGTCAAAACCGAACTTAAAAAACCCTAACTTTATGATAACTAAACTTGATAGATAATGGGTATGTAATGGTGTGGATTTGATGTAGTTAGGGTTTGTATATATATATACTGGAGATGGTGTATGAATTTGGTGGAGAAAGATGGGGTAATATGTGAGTTCTTGAGTGAATTTATGGGATGATGGGAGTATATGAGTCGGTTGGCAGGAATGAGTAGTGGAGAAGTGGGACAATCAAGTGCCGAATCAGTTAAAAACTCTTCAGGTTCACGTACTTTTCGCCAATGGGGTATTTATATTGAAGCCCACCCCTACGGGGTACACTATTTTTGATTAAGACCCCACCGAAGGATATTCTTCACAAAATGCACTTCCCAATGGGGAGAGGGGGGAGGGTATTCTGCAAATGGCTTTGAATTTTCAACTTTTTCTCATTATACACATGTCCAAAACCTTCCTAAGTACCTGAGACACATTGAAATCATAAACATAAGATAATATCATGAAGGTTGAGCACGTAAGGTCAAATTTACTAAAAATCATGAATTAACTAGCTATCTAGTGTACCGCAATAAACTAATTGATACTAGAATTACAATTTAAACTACAAATTGACTAACATAACATAAAAAATACTGTAAATGAAATAAATTTGGGTTGCCTCCCAATGAACGCTTGTTTTTTAGACTTTCAGCCTGACTACTCCTTGTTCATGACGCATCGATAAGTGTGATCACGGTGGCTTCGTTGTCAATGTCGCCACCCCAATAATGCTTTAACCATTGACCGTTGACTTTAAATGTCTAAAGTAGATTTCTACTGTATAGTTTAACGGCGCCATGTGGAAAAACCTTCTTAATCTTGAATGGCCCCAACCATCGGGATTTGAGCTTTCTTGGGAACAATCGCAATCGTGAGTTAAACAGTAACACTTATTGTCCCGGTTCGAACTTTCTCTGCATAATCTTCTGGTTATGCCACTTCTTGACTTTTTCCTTGTACAGCTTTGAGTTCTCATACGCTTGCAGTCGAAATTCATCGAGTTCGTTTAATTGGAGTAACCTTTTCTCTCCTGCAGCTATTTGATCAAAGTTGAGTTTCTGAATGGCCCAGTATGCCTTATGTTGTAATTCCACCGGGAGGTGACAAGCTTTCCCATAGACCAACTGATTTGGAGACATCCCAATTGGCGTCTTGTATGCTGTCTTGTAAGCCCGTAGTGCGTCATCCAACTTTAGAGACCAATCTTTTCTACTCGGATTTACTACCTTCTCTAAAATTTTCTTCACCTCTCTATTGGAAACCTCGGCTTGCCCACTCGTTTGGGGGTGATATGTTGTAGCTACCCTATAATTGACCCCATATTTTGCCAAGAGAGCTGTAAATGACCTATTACAAAAGTGACTTCCCTCATCATTTAGAATTGTTATTGGCGTGCCAAACCTTGTGAAGATGTTCTTTTGTAAAAACTTAAGAACCACCTTGGCATCGTTTGTAAGGAGTACTACGGCTTCCACCCATTTTAACACGTAGTTCATAGCTAGTAAGATATACAAGTTATTGAATGAAGGAGGAAAAGGTACCATGAGGTCCATCCCCCATACATCAAACACCTCTACTTCCATAATAGTATTGAGTGGCATTTCATTCCTTTTCGATATATTTCCCAACCTTTGGCATCTGTCACAGTTTTTCACGAACTGATGGGCATCCTTGAACATAGTATGCCAATAAAATCCTGCTTGAAGTATCTTTTCCACTGTCCGCTCGCTACCATAATGTCCCTCATAAGTAGATGAATGGCATTTATGCAAAATATTTTTTACTTTGCTGTACGGCACATGTCTCCGAATCATCTTGGCTGCACATTGTCTGAATAAATAAGGCTCATCCCACATGTACAACTTGATGTAAGACCCCAACTTTTATGAATAAAGAGTAATTTTTTCGAAATATATTTTTGAATATTATGGTGTGAATTTGATATAATGTTATAGTTGTGGGTAATATTTATAAATTTTGCAAAGTAAGCAAGTGGTTATATAATATTCGATTGGTTGAGGAATATTCGCTTTAATAGGAAATATTCAATGCGACGGCATAATCATTAGTGGACCCCATAATCTAAGTATTGTCGTAGTTAAAAACGACATGTAATTATCATTTTATAAAAATAACTACGGCGAAAGTGTTACTGCTTAAAACTATTGAACTACCCTTAGTAAAAGTACGAATGTCTGAGTGGTTGCGTAGTAGCACACGGTATTGATTATTGATGCTTACGTGAGAAGTCACTCAGTTATACTCAATTATTGCTATAGTAATTGCTGCATCATATCTTTTATATTATTGATTCAATTATTATCACAATATCATCTGCATAATATGTTATATTATTAAATCAATAATTGAGACAAAAAAGTTATTCATATTATTAAATTGCAATATTTACAATGTCTAGAAGTTCTGTCAATGAGAGGTTTGGTCATCTAATTGCACACCAATAAGGAGAAATCCTTATCTAAACCCCTCTTTCTCGAAGCGACACCGTTGTTAAATATTGTGAGTTATAATATTAATGATGAATAAATTCGTGTTGATTAAAGATGAAATTGATAGTTCCATTGTGTTGGAATTATTAGTGTTAGTGGAAATCGACATTTATTTCGATATTAATTGATGTTTAGAAGTTATACTGACCAGTCGAGTAATTAATCGGATAAATGAGCAATTAATTGCTATTAATTCACATGATTATAACTATTTGATCACATATGTGTACTATTGATTCACATTCTTGTACTATTAGGGGAGTTGGTGCAAATTTGATAATACTTGCATGACTAAGTTAAAAATGGAGGTATAGATGGAGGTACTATACTGTAATTCGTATTTTCACATGATTATAACTATCGATTCACATGATTGAACTATTGATTCACATTATTTACTATTAGGGGAGGTGGTGCAAGTTTGATAATACTTGCAGGACTAAATTAAAAGTGAAGAAAAAGAGGAAGGTATTATACTGTAATATTTCGAGTCCCAAAACGTGCAATTATTGAAACTATATTTTCCTATAAATAGAAGTTCATTCTTCCTTCATTTCTCACCAATTCACAAAAGCTATAGAGCAATTATCATAGAGAGAAAGAAGAAGAGAAGTCTGCTACCTCACTATTCCAGTATCTAGTTTTTTCTAAGGTAAGGGGTATTATTCTTTCGTATTCATGAAGAGAGTTATTTTCTTTCAATACTAAGTAAGGGTTGTTATTCCATTCTTTATTATTATGTTGAATAACTTTTATCTGTCAAAGTACCGCATACATGGTGAAATTCTTCCGTTGTTCCATTCTTTATTATTCTGTTGGAATAACCTGTCTCTGCGGTCTATCGCATGCCTGGTGAATTCTGTTGTTATTCTATTTTTATTATTCTATTGGAATATCCTATCTGTGCGTGATTTACGACCTGGTTCCATTCTTTATTATTACGTTGAATAACTTATGTCTGCAATTCACATACGCTGGTGAATTGAATTCTTCATTATTCCATTCTTTATTATTCATTGGAATACATGCCTATGTGGATTACTGCATTTACGCAAAAATCCATTTGCAGCTTCATATATTCTATTATACTCAGTTGGTTAAAGTTTTGGCTTCTATACTCCATGAAATTAGTGGAATATCCTTGATATTTGCGCTTCATCCAGTATCTTTTCATGGAAATATTCTTCTAAGCATTCTTTAATTTTACTCCACAAAGAAGTATCATGTTGACAATTTGGACGGTATTAATTTCTAGATAAATTAAAATTATAAATCTTTAAAATTTATCGTTGAACTTGTTTTATTAAATTATTATGTCATTGCCATCATTCTCATGCTTATATTGTGATGAAAGTCATCTTTGGCTTACGTGCATAGATGGACTTGGTATGATTATGACCAGAGATTATTCGGTATAATCATGACCGTAATGTGACGAATGATGTTGTAAAAGTCCTCATTGACCTGTAGTTCATTGATGGACAGTTGTTGGTGTGATTATGACCAGGGATTATTCGGTATAGTCATGACCATTGATGATTACATGAATATCCTTGGTCGTGATGCAGGGATGATTCGATTTTATTTATTAAGCTGAGTCTCAGCGATAAAGTTGATGAAAAACTTTTTAAATCATAAAAGATAGTAGATTTTATGCTCTACTTGACTCTTCTAATGGATTGCTTGTTCCGATGCAGTTAAACTTGTTGTCTATTATATTCTATCAGTTTAACATTGTTGAAGGCTAATGATAATTTATTCTGCATTATCTTAGTCATAATATTTCTTACTGGGCTAGTTAAGCTCACCCTTCTTTCACTGTTCTCTTTAGGAAATGAGAACGTAGTCGGGACAAGTCGGGGAATGGAGTGACGGTCCAGATGATAGCATTAGTAGTCCTCACTATTTTGTTAAATAGTGTGACAATAAATGTAATGAGGACTCCATTGAGTGTGGATATTGTCTAGATGACAATATTCTTATTAAAACTCTTAGATTATGTTTTGTCGTATTTTACACGACTGTTGTATAATTAAGTTGTATTTGAATTTTGTACCATGTATTTGGCGACTCAAGATGGGTGATGTATACCTGTTTTGGGGGCGTCACACTTGACATCATACATGAACTTTTTCTTTTGCTGTTTTTTCATATCAAGGGGAAGGATTTTGTTCACCAAGTAATTGGCAAAATCCGCATACCACGGAAATTCTGAGTTGACTCCAAAGAGCTGCTCATCCAAAAATGATTCATTATTACATACTTATCCTCCCCATCCTTATCTGGATTTTCCAGCCTCAAAAGATGATCCGCCACTTGGTTTTCTATCCCCTTTCTATCCTTTATTTCCAAGTCGAATTCCTGAAGGAGTAGAATCCATCTGATTAGTCTAGGCTTAGCATCCTTCTTCGAAATCAAATAACGAATCGCTGAGTGATCCGTGTATACCACCACCTTTGTTCCAATCAAGTAGGCTCTGAATTTTTTAAAGGCGTATACTACTGTAAGTAACTCCTTTTCGGTGGTTGTGTAGTTCAATTGGGCATCCGTAAGGGTTTTACTTGCGTAGTATATAACATAGAATATCTCCTCTCGGCGTTAACCCAAAACAGCTCCTTCCGCATAGTCGCTACCATCGCAATTGAATATTGTATCTTTCTCTAAGAGACTGCATATTGGTTTTATAATCTTAGAGAAATCCTTTATAAACCTTTTGTAGAATCCGGTGTGTCTAAGAAAACTGCGGATTCCCTTAACTTAATTCGACGGTGGAAGATTTTTTATCGTGTCCAACTTTGCCTTATCAACCTCTAATCCTTTCCCAAAGACCTTGTGCCCCAGAATTATTCCTTCTTCAACCATAAAGTGGCACTTCTCCCAGTTAAGGACCAAGTTAGTTCCCACACATCGCTTCAAAACCATGACTAGATTCTCTAGACACTTATCAAAAGGGTTTCCATAGACTGAAAAGTCATTCATAAAAACTTCCACGTTATTCTCCACCATGTCTGAGAAGATAACCATCATACATCTTTGGAAAGTCGCCGGTGCGTTACATAACCCAAAGGACATCCTTCTAAAAGCAAAGGTGTCGTATGGGCATGTAAAGGTGGTCTTCTTTTGATCCTCGAGAGCTAGGATTATTTGGTTGTATCTAAGTATGGTGCAATTGTACTCTTTAATGGTTGATGTATGGTATCTGGGCTAAACGATTCCTTCATAGAGCGGAGGTATATACGAACTAGCAACTCGAAACCTAGTTTGTTGGTTATTTGTGGGAAACCACTCAGCATACCATATTGAAACTATTAGAGACTCGATGTGTACCAAGTATAGAAAGTGGATACATATGGTGAAAATGTGGAACTCAAATGAAATATTGAGCAATGTAAATGAAGTTAGAAATTCTTAAAGTAAGAATTGTTATATAAATAAGAAAATTCAAAGAAGAATCTTGAAGAGATATAAAGATAAGAAATGGCAATAGACAAGATAACGAATAATGTCGTAAATGATGAAAAAGGGAAAGAAAAAGGATCGTAAAACAAAACGATTACGAGAGAAGAAAAGAATTTTAAGGGAGATGATTATAGAATAAGATCACGACGTGATCTGTTTAAGTTATAAAGGAAAGATGGTCTGTAATGTTTGAATAATTATAGCTTGATGCTATGAAGATGATGTACTATGAAATAGTACTAGATAACTCACGAGGAGTTATAGATGATGTGATACGAGGAATTCGTATCGAGCAAAGAGCAAGTTAAGAGTAAGATAGAGTTAGGTGGGATTTCAATTGAGGACTCATGTGATGACTATGTTGTAAAAATCTTTGTATGGGCGAGGGTTATGTGATTGCACTCAGTTTATCACATTGATAATCATTAGAATGTTGGTGTCGCGCTATCAATGTATATGTGGCGAAAAGGTGATGCTTTTCTCATGTGTATATTTAATAGTTAGAAACTATTAAGATTAGTCAGATATTATTAGGTTTAGGTGCGGTTCTTAAAACTAATGCATATAGTAAGTTCGTGACTCACAATAATATGGTATGTTTTGAACCCTTCAGCGAATGGACGCCTATGGTCTGACTAGGTGATGAGTGAGTTTTATACCCATGAATTGGATACATTATGGCTTAATTTATTGTTGTTCTTAAGTCTTTTAGGATGTTTTTATGTGTTTGTGTCTATTCATGCATGTTTTATGTTATTTTATAGGAATTGGGACAAAAGTTACATGGATCGATGTTTGGGGTGGCTAGAATCGCGTTTTCGGCTTGCCATTTACACAACAGCCACTTCGGAGCCAATTTGACTATAGCTCCTGACATTATTTCGACAAACTTAAAGAATGAAAGTTGTAGATCTACTTCTCCTCTTTTCGGAACATCTTGAATCATCAAAATCGGAGTTCGGACGAAAAGGTTATGGCCATTTTCCCAAAGGACGTCGGAGCAGAAAATGTCAGATTTTGGGCCAAATATTTATGCGCGATTTTTAGTGTATTTTACAAATGGCCGGCGGCGCTAGAAGCGAACTCAACAGTTGCCGTTGCCCAGCCGCTTAGGCTACTGGAAGGGTTTGGTGCGGCACCGACGCATTTTGGGCGAATTTTGACACCTTTTGACTCCAAATAGGATAGGAGTTGTTCCAAAACTAAAAATTGTACTTGTAACCTATAAATACATGATGTAAGGCATAAAATAAAGGGAGATTACATAGCTTAGCCTAGATTAAACACTCCTTTAGATTAGAAAATAACCCTAGTTCTTATTAGTTTTGGAGATTGAAGCAACTTGGAGACCATTGAAGATCAAGAGCAAGAGCGAGAGGGGAGCATCGATTTCTTGACAGCATTCTATTCTCTTCTCTCATCTTACTTTTATCTTTTGATGTCTATTCAATTTGTGGATTCTTGGTTTTAATTCATTAATTATGAACTAACTATTTTTGAGATTTCAATTGAACTTTTATGGCTATGAATTAGTTATTCATTATATTCTAATTATTTATGTTAAAGTGAGTTGTTTATCTTGTCTTGTGCTTATTGCTTAATTATTTGATCAGTAATTACTTTGTTACTCTAGAAGGAATTGGAAGAGGAATTCTAGGGTTAGAACTGGGTATGATATCATGTGACTTAGTTATTAGCATGGAGAAAAATTAGGTTTGTGAATTGAATGGAAATATCTGTTCGCCGCATGTAACACGTAAGGAATTGGGATTGGAAAGAGTTTAATTCAATTTTTTTGCATAGGAATATAGCAAGATTAATCTGGATTAAATAGAAGGCAATTGATCACTTGGAAAAGGACTTTTGGCATTTGAGAATTCCTGTTAACAATTCAGTAGGCATAATAATTGGGATAATTGGATAATTGATTTATAATTCATAATTGGAGATATTGAAGTCTTAATCTTTATTTATTTGAATCCAATCGTTAAAATCTTAGTTTTAATTAGTTAATTTAGTTTTCTTAATTAGAAAAAACACGATTTGAGATTGTTTAAATAAAATTAGTTTGGTTAAGAATTAGTACTTGGTGATTTTTATTAAATAATTCCTCGTGGGAACGATACTCTACTTTCACTTTATTACTTGTTGACCGTAGTGTATACTTGCGTATTCATTGATTCACAAATCGATCAACAAGTTTTTAGGCGCGCCGAATTCTTGAATTAATTTAATAATTAGTTTCCAATATATTTCAATCAAATTAGTCTTAATTTAAACATTTTATTTTTATTTTAATTCTCTTTCTATATTTCTCTCTTTTCGTGTACCATGGATGGCTTTGTGTATCAATGGCCATACGAACATGACTCAACCAAGGGGAGCGGAGATTGAAAGACTAGAAACTTTCTGCATTATCGGCCTGATTGAGACACTTTCGAGGATGTTTGAAGATTTTGAAGCTCAGCGTCGTCAAAGTATGGCAGTTACTTGTGATAATTGTGCTGGAAATCATACGAGTCATCAATGCGCCATCAGTTTCGAGCCGGTACAGTATAGTGGTGATTACCCCAATAATTATGTCTATCCCAACAACTATCATCGAGGATTGGGGTATCACCCGGATTTTCATGGAGTAACAATCAAGTCAGCACTCAACCACCTGAACAACAAAACACCTCCGGATTTCAAAATCCGACTCAACAACCGAGAGAGGATATCAAGTTTGGAAGAAGCCTTGGAAAAATTCATTGAAGCTTCGACAAAAGAACGAGGAACAAGATAAGAAATTGAATCAAGTAGATCTTACTTTGCAATGCCATGGGGCATCGTTAAAGAATCTGGAAAATCAAGTGGAACAGATAGCACATGTCGTTGAAAGTACCGTCCTCAATACACTGGACCTATGACATGGATTCCGAGATCGATGGAGAGCCCGAGCCAAATCTACAACCGGATGAGCCACGAGATGAAAAAGAGGAGACAAGTGGGGATAATTACAACAAGGTTTGGTGAAGAACTAATTGTGAGAACCAATGATGATGAGCCAATGTTATTTATGCCTCAAGTGCCTTCTCCTCCACAGCTTCAGAGTCCTAAGTTAGATTTGCAAAACCTTGTCCGATTGGTAGTCATGTCGCCGGCAAGAATACTCTCTCCGTGATGTAAAAGCAAGTACACCTTCAAACCATGGTACGATGAAATTTGGAGAAGATAGAAGAAAAAGCTGTTGTGTCGACAAGCTTCAATACCGAATATATTCATGGAACACAATGGAGAAACCACCTGAGATCTTTGGGCGTTCTTGAATGTGATCTTATCTAAAGAAAGCATGCTAGGTGACTTTAATACAATGGCTATCGTAAATGGGAACCTACCAAAAGCTATATTATTTCCGATGGATGGAGGGTTCCTCAACTTTCGTAGGGGAATTGGATGAGAATTGAAGAAGTCGGTGAGACTATAAAACAAGCGCTTATTGGGAGGCAACCCAAGTTTAATTTTTATTTTTAGTTTTATTAAGTTTTATATTAGTAGTTTTGAATTTGGATTTATTTAGGATTTAATAAAATTGCTTCTATCATGGTTTCTGAGTTATTCAAGTCAAATTCAAGTGTGGTGCCCAATTTGTTCCATGTGCTTAGCCTATTCTCCAAACTTAATGCGGGCAAGGAGGAAGATTGCTATATTTTTCGGGAGGTCCTCTGCTTTAATTTTTCTATTTGATCATTGAGGACAATGTCTAGTTTAAGTTTGGGGGCATTTTAGTGTCGTATTGCATATAGTTAGTTATTTACATTGTAGTTCGTTATGTTTTCGGGTTATTTACATTTAGTTGTTGCATTCGTTTTTTTTTTGTTTAAAAAAAATTTAAAAATCGCAAAAATAGTAGTTAGTTTACTATGTTTGTTGCAGTTAGTTTATATTTGCATGATTCCAACTGTTAGATAGTAAAAGTCTATTTTGGCCAATGATGAGACTGGAGTTAAGTAGATAAGTATAGTATTGAATATTCAGGCTTTGATGTGATTTCTTGTTATGAATTGAATCTTTTCTGTTTAAAAAGCGGGTATAATCAAGGTTAAAGACGTTAATAACAACTATATTAATCGATTAAGTTTAAATTGATACATAATGGATTTCTTAAGTATAATACTAGTGTGAAGGAATGAAAGACATGAATAGTAGAGATGGCTAAATTTTGATAAAACTTAAGTTTGGGGGAAATTTTGGGGTATATAAGCTTTAAAAAAAACATGTTGAGTCTTGTGGTGGGTTCATGGAGAAACACTCCCCATAAACACAAGCGTGAGATGGAGTGTAAAACGCACTCACAAACCATCTATAAAAAAAAGAAAAAAAAATTACCGTGGCTAGTTTTGTTTGGGGCCTTTGTTACTTGAGTAAAAATGCATGGGAAGGGGTATCTTAAAACCTAGTGCCCTAAGGTCTTATATAATGCAGGAGTCGTTGGTCGAAAGCTCGCTAAGGGGTGACATTTGTTAGCCTAATGGAATGAGACATTGCACATTCATGGTTAAAAAAAAAGTAAAAAAAAAAATAAAAGCGGAAAAGAGCAAAAAGCCCCGTAATGAAAAGTAAAGCATAAAGTATCCCAGATTGGACTCTTGAACTTGGTGGATGTTTGACTTTAGTTGGATATAGCTTGTTAAGTGAATTTTGTGAATTTTCACTATATGATGCCTTCAAAGATATCTATTATGTCTTAAATTTGATTTTATATCAGTTAACATTGTTGTGGAGCACACACGCACTATATCAGTGATAACAGTCTAAGATTTGATGATTGATTGGGAAATTACTGATTTGTTTTAATATGATGTATTATCATGTTTACTTGATTTCTCTAAGGCCTATTGAATAGACTTGTTTCGCTAATTCTTTGTTAGACTTGTTTCACATTCATTCTTGTTGGATTCAGAGGGCATATAGATTAGTTTTATTACATTGCATTGCATAACATTTTTGTGTTTTTGCTTGAGGACAAGCAAAGATTTAAGTTTGGGGGTATTTGATGAGTGAGTTTTATACCCATGAATTGGATACATTAGGGCTTAATTAATTGTTGTTCTTAAGTCTTTTAGGATGTTTTTATGTGTTTGTGTCTATTCATGCATGTTTTATGTTATTTTATAGGAATTGGGACAAAAGTTACATGGATCGATGTTTGGGGTGGCTACATTCGCGTTTTCGGCTTGACATTTACACAGCAGCCACTTCGGAGCCAATTTGACTATAGCTCCTGACATTATTTCGACAAACTTAAAGAATGAAAGTTGTAGATCTACTTCTCCTCTTTCCAGAACATCTTGAATCATCAAAATCGGAGTTCGGACGAAGAAGTTATGGCCATTTTCCCAAAGGACGTCGGAGCAGAAAATGTCAGATTTTGGGCCAGCGCCGGGGCGCGATTTTTAGTGTATTTTACAAATAGTAGGGAGCTAGAAGCGAACTCAGCCAGCCGTTGCCCAGCGCTAGGGCGCTGGGGAAGGGTTTGAGGCGGCTGGGCCGCATTTTGGGCGCGGTAATTTGACACCTTTTGACTCCAAATAGGATGAGGTTGTTCCAAAACTAAAAATTGTACTTGTAACCTATAAATACATGATGTAAGGCATAAAATAAAGGGAGATTACATAGCTTAGCCTAGATTAAACACTCCTTTAGATTAGAAAATAACCCTAGTTCTTATTAGTTTTGGAGATTGAAGCAACTTGGAGACCATTGAAGATCGAAGAGCGAGAGCGAGAGGGAGGAGCATCAGTTCTTGACAACAGATTCTATTCTCTTCTCTCATCTTACTTTTATCTTTTGATGTCTATTCATTCTTGTGGATTCTTGGTTTTAATTCATTAATTGTGAACTAACTATTTTGAGATTTCAATTGAACTTTTATGGCTATGAATTAGTTATTCATTATATTCTAATTATTTATGTTAAAGTGAGTTGTTTATCTTGTCTTGTGCTTATTGCTTAATTATTTGATCGATAATTACTTTGTTACTCTAGAAGGAATTGGAAGAGGAATTCTAGGGTTAGAATGGGCATGATATCATGTGACTTAGTTATTTGCATGGAGAAAATTAGGTTTGTGAATTGAATGGAAATATCTCTGTCACATGCATGTAACACGTAAAGGAATTGGGATTGGAAAGAGTTTAATTCAATTGTTTTGCATAGGAATATAGCAAGATTAATCTGGATTAAATAGAAGGCAATTGATCACTTGAAAAGGACTTTTGGCATTTGAGAATTCCCATTTAACAATTCGATGAGGCATAATAATTGGGATAATTGGATAATTGATTTATAATTCATAATTGGGGATATTGAAGTCTTAATCTTTATTTATTTGAATCCATTCGTTAAAATTTTAGTTTTAATTAGTTAATTTAGTTTTCTTAATTAGAAAAACACGATTTGAGATTGTTTAAATAAAATTAGTTTGGTTAAGAATTAGTACTTGGTGATTTTTATTAAATAATTCCTCGTGAACGATACTCTATTTTCACTTTATTACTTGTTGATAGTGTATACTTGCGTATTCATTGATCATAAATCGATCAACAAGTTTTTGGGCGCGTTCTTGGGAATTAATTTAATAATTAGTTTCCAATATTAATTTCAATCAAATTAGTCTTAATTTAAACATTTTATTTTTATTTTATTTTTATTTTAATTCTCTTTCTATATTTCTCTCTTTTTTAGTACCATGGATGGCTTTGTGTATCAATGGCCATACACACGAACATGACTCAACGAAGGGGAGGCGGAGATTGAAAGACTCGAAACTTTCGCATTGTCAAGACAGATTGAGACACTTTCGAGGATGTTTGAAGCTTTTTAAAGCTCATTGTCGTCAAAGTATGGCGATTACTTGTGATAATTGTCTTTGGAAATCATACTGAGTCATCAATGCGCCATCGGTTTTAGCAGATGCAAGAGATAGTGGTAATTACCCCAATAATTATGTCTATCCCAACAACTATCATCGAGGATCGGGGGTATCACCCGGATTTTTCATGGAGTAACAATCAAAATCGCAACTCAACCACCTGAAACGACAAAACACCTCCGGATTTCAAAATCCGACTCAACAACCGAGAGGATATCAAGTTTGGAAGAAGCCTTGGAAAAATTCATTAGAGCTTACGACAAAAGAACGAGGAACAAGATAAGAAATTAAATCAAGTAGATCTTACTTTGCAATGCCATGGGGCATCGTTAAAGAATCTGGAAAATCAAGTGGAACAGATAGCACATCGTTGAGCAGTAGTCCTCAATACACCTTGACCTATGACATGGATTAGAGATCGATGGAGAGCAGGAGCCAAATCTACAACTGGATGAGCCACGAGATGAAAAAGAGAGACAAGTGGGGATAATGACAACAAGGTCGGTGAAGAACTAATTGTGAGAACCAATGATGATGAGTCAATGTTATTTATGCCTCAAGTGCCTTCTCCTCCACAGTTCAAGAGTCCCAGGTTAGATTTGCAAAACCTTGTCCGATTGGTAGTCATGTAAATCGGCAATACTACTCTACCGTGATGTAAAAGCAAGTACACCTTGAAACCATGGTACGATGAGTGGAGAAGATAGAAGAAGAAAGCTGTTGTGTCCGACAAGCTTCAATACCGAATATATTCATGAGACCTGATGGAGAAACCACCTGAGATCTTTGGGCGTTCTTGAATGTGATCTTATCTAAAGAAAGCATGCTAGGTGACTTTAATACAATGGCTATCGTAAATGGGAACCTACCAAAAGCTATATTATTTCCGATGGATGGAGGGTTCCTCAACTTTAAATAGGGGAATTGGATAGAAATTGAAGAAGTCAAATTTGAGACTATAAAACAAGCGCTTATTGGGAGGCAACCCAAGTTTAATTTTTATTTTTAGTTTTTATTAAGTTTTATATTAGTAGTTTTGAATTTGGATTTATTTAGGATTTAATAAAATTGCTTCTATCATGGTTTTACTGAGTTATTCAAGTCAAATTCAAGTGTGGTGCCAATTTGTTCCATGTGCTTAGCCTTATTCTCCAAACTTAAGCGGGCAAGGAGGAAGATTGCTATATTTTTCGGGAGGTCCTCTCGCTTTAATTTTTTCTATTTCACTATTGAGGACAATGTCTAGTTTAAGTTTGGGGGCATTTTAGTAATAAGTATTGCATATAGTTAGTTATTTACATTGTAGTTCGTTATGTTTTGAGTTATTTACATTTAGTTGTTGCATTCGTTTTTTTTTTGTTTAAAAAAAAATTAAAAATCGCAAAAATAGTAGTTAGTTTACTATGTTTGTTGCAGATTAGTTTATATTTGCATGATTCCAAATCATTAGATAGTAAAAAGTCTATTTTGGCCAATGAATGATGAGACCGAGTTAAGTAGATAAGTATAGTATTGAATATTCGGGCTTTGATGTGATTTCTTGTTATGAATTGAATCTTTTCTGCTTAAAAGCTGGTATAATCAAGGTTAAGACGTTAATAAACTATGTTAATCGATTAAGTTTAAATTGATACATAATGGATTTCTTAAGTATAATACTAGTGTGAAGGAATGAAAGGACATGAATAGGCGGAGATGGCTAAATTTTGATAAAAACTTAAGTTTGGGGGGAAATTTTGGGGTATATAAGCTTTAAAAAAAAACATGTTGAGTCTTGTGGTGGGTTGCGGAGAAACACTCCCCATAAACACAAGCGTGAGATGGAGTGTAAAACGCACTCACAAACCATCTATAAAAAAAAAGAAAAAAAAAAAATTACCGTGGCTAGTTTTGTTTCGGGGCCTTTGTTACTTGAGTAAAATGCTGAAGGGGTATCTTAAAACCTAGTGCCCTAAGGTCTTATATGGTCTGGGAGTCGTTGGTCGAAAGCTCGCTAAGGGGTGACACTGTTAGCCTAATGGAATGAGACATTGCACATTCATGGTTAAAAAAAAAAGTAAAAAAAAAAAACAATAAAACGGGAAAAGAGCAAAAAGCCCCCGTAATGAAAAGTAAAGCATAAGTATCCCAGATTGGACTCTTGAACTTGGTGGATGTTTGACTTTAGTTGGATATAAACTTGTTAAGTGAATTTTGTGAATTTTCACTATATGATGCCTTCAAAGATATCTATTATGTCTTAAATTTGATTTTATATCAGTTAACATTGTTGTGGAGCACACACGCACTATATCAGTGATAACAGTCTAAGATTTGATGATTGATTGGGAAATTACTGATTTGTTTTAATATGATGTATTATCATGTTTACTTGATTTCTCTAAGGCCGGTTGAATAGACTTGTTTCTGTCATTACTGTTAGACTTGTTTCTGTCATTACTGTTGGATTCGTAGGCATATAGATTAGTTTTATTACATTGCATTGCATAACATTTTTGTGTTTTTGCTTGAGGACAAGCAAAGATTTAAGTTTGGGGGTATTTGATGAGTGAGTTTTATACCCATGAATTGGATACATTAGGGCTTAATTAATTGTTGTTCTTAAGTCTTTTAGGATGTTTTTATGTGTTTGTGTCTATTCATGCATGTTTTATGTTATTTTATAGGAATTGGGACAAAAGTTACATGGATCGATGTTTGGGGTGGCTAGATTCGCGTTTTTCGACACTTGACATTTACACGACAGCCCACTTCGGAGCCAATTTGACTATAGCTCCTGACATTATTTCGACAAACTTAAAGAATGAAAGTTGTAGATCTACTTCTCCTCTTTCCAGAACATCTTGAATCATCAAAATCGGAGTTGAGACGAAGAAGTTATGGCCATTTTCCCAAAGGACGTCGGGCAGAAAATGTCAGATTTTGGGCCAACCTGCAGGGGCGCGATTTTTAGTGTATTTTTTCTGTTGCGCAAAGGGAGCTAGAAGCGAACTCAGCGCCGTTGCCCAGTATTGTTAGCTAGGGCTGAGGGAAGGGTTTGAGCGGCTGGGGCGCGTTTTGGGCGAATTTTGACACCTTTTGACTCCAATAGGATGAGGGTTGTTCCAAAACTAAAAATTGTACTTGTAACCTATAAATACATGATGTAAGGCATAAAATAAAGGGAGATTACATAGCTTAGCCTAGATTAAACACTCCTTTAGATTAGAAAATAACCCTAGTTCTTATTAGTTTTGGAGATTGAAGCAACTTGGAGACCATTGAAGATCGAGAGCAAGAAGCGAGAGGAGCATCAGTTCTTTGACAACAGATTCTATTCTCTTCTCTCATCTTACTTTTATCTTTTGATGTCTATTCGAGGTTGTGGATTCTTGGTTTTAATTCATTAATTATGAACTAACTATTTTGAGATTTCAATTGAACTTTTTATGGCTATGAATTAGTTATTCATTATATTCTAATTATTTATGTTAAAAGTGAGTTGTTTATCTTGTCTTGTGCTTATTGCTTAATTATTTGATCGATAATTACTTTGTTACTCTAGAAGGAATTGGAAGAGGAATTCTAGGGTTAGAAGCTGGGCATGATATCATGTGACTTAGTTATTTGCATGGTGAAAAATTAGGTTTGTGAATTGAATGGAAATATCATTACATGCATGTAACACGTAAGGAATTGGGATTGGAAAGAGTTTAATTCAATTGTTTTGCATAGGAATATAGCAAAGATTAATCTGGATTAAATAGAAGGCAATTGATCACTTGGAAAAGGACTTTTGGCATTTGAGAATTCACATTAACAATTCGATGAGGCATAATAATTGGGATAATTGGATAATTGATTTATAATTCATAATTGGGGATATTGAAGTCTTAATCTTTATTTATTTGAATTCAATCGTTAAAATCTTAGTTTTAATTAGTTAATTTAGTTTTCTTAATTAGAAAAAACACGATTTGAGATTGTTTAAATAAAATTAGTTTGGTTAAAATTAGTACTTGGTGATTTTTATTAAATAATTCCTCGTGGGAACGATACTCTACTTTCACTTTATTACTTGTTGACCAGTGTATACTTGCGTATTCATTGATTCTGAAATCGATCAACAAGTTTTTGGCGCTTGAATTCTTGGGGAATTAATTTAATAATTAGTTTCCAATATAATTTCAATCAAATTAGTCTTAATTTAAACATTTTATTTTTTTATTTTTAATTCTCTTTCTATATTTCTCTCTTTTCGGTACCATGGATGGCTTTGTGTATCAATGGCCATACGAACATGACTCAACCAAGGGGAGGCGGAGATTGAAAGACTAGAGAAACTTTACGCATTGTCGGCCTGATTGAGACACTTTCGAGGATGTTTGAAGATTTTGAAGCTCGGCGTCGTCAAAGTATGGCGATTACTTGTGATTATTGTCTTTGGAAATCATCTGAGTCATCAATCGCCATCGATTTCGAGCCGATGCAATATAGTGGTGATTACCCCAATAATTATGTCTATCCCAACAACTATCATCGAGTTGGGGTATCACCCGGATTTTTCATGGAGTAACAATCAAAGGCTGCGACTCAACCACCTGAACAACAAAACACCTCCGGTTTCAAAATCCGACTCAACAACCGAGAGAGGATATCAAGTTTGGAAGAAGCCTTGGAAAAATTCATTAGAGCTTGACAAAAAGAACGAGGAACAAGATAAGAAATTGAATCAAGTAGATCTTACTTTGCAATGCCATGGGGCATCGTTAAAAGAATCTGGAAAATCAAGTGGAGCAGATAGCACATCGTTGAGCAGTAGTCCTCAATACACGGACCTATGACATGGATTAGGGGCGATGGAGAGCAGAGCCAAATCTACAACCTGGATGAGCCACGAGATGAAAAAAGGAGAGACAAGTGGGGATAATGACAACAAGGTCGGTGAAGAACTAATTGTGAGAACCAATGATGATGAGCCAATGTTATTTATGCCTCAAGTGCCTTCTCCTCCACGATTCAAGAAGTCCGGTTAGATTTGCAAAACCTTGTCCGATTGGTAGTCATGTATAAATCGACAATACTCTCTTGTGATGTAAAAGCAAGTACACCTTGAAACCATGGTGCGATGAAATTTGGAGAAGATAGAAGAAAAAGCTGTTGTGTCGACAAGCTTCAATACGAGAATATATTCGCAGAGACACAATGGAGAAACCACCTAGATCTTTGGGCGTTCTTGAATGTGATCTTATCTAAAGAAAGCATGCTAGGTGACTTTAATCTGATAGCTATCGTAAATGGGAACCTACCAAAAGCTATATTATTTCCGATGGATGGAGGGTTCCTCAACTTTAAATAGGGAATTGGATAGAAAATTGAAGAAGTCAGTGAGAGACTATAAAAAACAAGCGCTTATTGGGAGGCAACCCAAGTTTAATTTTTATTTTTAGTTTTATTAAGTTTTATATTAGTAGTTTTGAATTTGCATTTATTTAGGATTTAATAAAATTGCTTCTATCATGGTTTCTGAGTTATTCAAGTCAAATTCAAGTGTGGTGCCCAATTTGTTCCATGTCTTGCTTTATTCTCCAAACTTAGCGGGCAAGGAGGAAGATTGCTATATTTTTCGGGGAAGTCCTCTGCTTTAATTTTTTCTATTTAGGTCATTGAGGACAATGTCTAGTTTAAGTTTGGGGGCATTTTAATTATGTCGTATTGCATATAGTTAGTTATTTACATTGTAGTTCGTTATGTTTTCGGGTTATTTACATTTAGTTGTTGCATTAGTTTTTTTTTTTTAAAAAATTTAAAAATCATAAAAATAGTAGTTAGTTTACTATGTTTGTTGCGATTAGTTTATATTTGCATGATTCCAAGCATTGTTAGATAGTAAAAAGTCTATTTTGGCCAATGATGAGGCCGGAGTTAAGTAGATAAGTATAGTATTGAATATTCGAAGCTTTGATGTGATTTCTTGTTATGAATTGAATCTTTTCTGTTTTAAACCCGAGGTATAATCAAGGTTAAGACGTTAATATGACTATGTTAATGATTAAGTTTAAATTGATACATAATGGATTTCTTAAGTATAATACTAGTGTGAAGGAATGAAAGACATGAATAGGCGGAGATGGCTAAATTTTGATAAAAACTTAAGTTTGGGGGAAATTTTGGGGTATATAAGCTTTAAAAAAAACATGTTGAGTCTTGTGGTGGGTTGAGGAGAAACACTCCCCATAAACACAAGCGTGAGATGGAGTAAAAAAGCGCACTCACAAAACATCTCTATAAAAAAAAAAAAAAAAAAAAAAATTTACCGTAGCTAGTTTTGTTTGGGGCCTTTGTTACTTGAGTAAAATGCAGCTGAGAAATATCTTAAAACCTAGCGCCCTAAGGTCTTATATGAGTGCAGGAGTCGTTGGTGAAAAGCTCGCTAAGGGGTGACAACATTAGCCTAATGGAATGAGACATTGCACATTCATGGTTAAAAAAAAAAAAAAAAAAAATAAAAAGGGAAAAAGAGCAAAAAGCCCCGTAATGAAAAGTAAAGCATAAGTATCCCAGTTGGACTCTTGAACTTGGTGGATGTTTGACTTTAGTTGGATATAAACTTGTTCGTGAATTTTGTGAATTTTCACCATATGATGCCTTCAAAGATATCTATTATGTCTTAAATTTGATTTTATATCGATTAACATTGTTGTGGAGCACACACGCTATATATCGATTGATAACGATCTAAGATTTGATGATTGATTGGGAAATTCTTGATTTGTTTTAATATGATGTATTATCATGTTTACTTGATTTCTCTAAAGTAGGTTGAATAGACTTGTTTACGTCATTCTTTGTTAGTTGGATTACTGCCATTCTTTGCATTATAGATATAGATTAGTTTCATTACATTGCATTGCATAACATTTTTGTGTTTTTTGCTTGAGGACAAGAAAAGATTTAAGTTTGGGGGTATTTGATGAGTGAGTTTTATACCCATGAATTGGATACATTAGGGCTTAATTAATTGTTGTTCTTAAGTCTTTTAGGATGTTTTATGTGTTTGTGTCTATTCATGCATGTTTTATGTTATTTTATAGGAATTGGGACAAAAGTTACATGGATCGATGTTTGGGGTGGCTAGATTAGCGTTTTGACTTGCCATTTACATTAAAGCCACTTCTTTGAGCCAATTTGACTATAGCTCCTGACATTATTTCGACAAACTTCAAGAATGAAAGTTGTAGATCTACTTCTCCTCTTTCCGGAACATCTTGAATCATCAAAATCGGAGTTCGGACGAAGAAGTTATGGCCATTTTCCCAAAGGGCGTCGGAGCGAGAAAATGTCGATTTTGGGCCAGCAGCAGGGGCGCGCGATTTTAGTGTATTTTTTAGCGCAAAGGGGCTAGAAGCGAACTCGGTAGCCGTTGCCCAGTATTTGAAGCCTTGAGGAAAGGGTTTGGTGCTTTGGGCGCGTTTTGGTGAATTTTGACACCTTTTGACTCCAAATAGGATAGGGGTTGTTCCAAAACTAAAAATTGTACTTGTAACCTATAAATACATGATGTAAGGCATAAAATAAAGGGAGATTACATAGCTTAGCCTAGATTAAACACTCCTTTAGATTAGAAAATAACCCTAGTTCTTATTAGTTTTGGAGATTGAAGCAACTTGGAGACCATTGAAGATCGAGAAGCGAGAAGCGAGAGGGGAGCATCAGTTCTTGACAATGATTCTATTCTCTTCTCTCATCTTACTTTTATCTTTTGATGTCTATTCGGTTGTGGATTCTTGGTTTTAATTCATTAATTATGAACTAACTATTTTGAGATTTCAATTGAACTTTTTATGGCTATGAATTAGTTATTCATTATATTCTAATTATTTATGTTAAAGTGAGTTGTTTATCTTGTCTTGTGCTTATTGCTTAATTATTTGATCGATAATTACTTTGTTACTCTAGAAGGAATTGGAAGAGGAATTCTAGGGTTAGAAATGGGCATGATATCATGTGACTTAGTTATTTGCATGGTGAAAAAATTAGGTTTGTGAATTGAATGGAAATCTCGTCATTCATGCGTACACGTAAGGAATTGCGATTGGTTTAATTCAATTGTTTTGCAGGAATTGGGATTAAAAGAGTTTTAATTCAATTGTTTTGCATTTGGAATATAATTCAAGATTAATCTGGATTAAATAGAAGGCAATTGATCACTTGGAAAATTTGACTTTTGGCATTTGAGAATTTAGTTTTCTTTAACAATTGATTTGAGATTGCATAATAATTGGGATAATTGGATAATTGATTTATAATTCATAATTGGGGATATTGAAGTCTTAATCTTTATTTATTTGAATTCATTAGAGTTAAAATCTTAGTTTTAATTAGTTAATTTAGTTTTCTTAATTAGAAAAAACATTTTTATTTTTATTTGAGATTGTTTTCGTATAATAAAATTTGGTTAAGAATTAGTACTTGGTGATTTTTATTAAATAATTCCTCGTGGGAGAAAGTATGATATTACTTGTTTCACTTTATTACTTGTTGGCCATCGTATACTTGCGTATTCATTGATTACCCCAATAATTATGTCTATCAACTCGGGGTATCACCCGATTTTTCATGGAGTAACAATCAAGCTGCAATTCAACCACCTGAACAACAAAACACCTCCGGATTTCAAAATCCGACTCAACAACCGTAGAGAGGATATCAAGTTTGGAAGAAGCCTTGGAAAAATTCATTAGAGCTTGACAAAAAGAACGAGGAACAAGATAAGAAATTAAATCAAGTAGATCTTACTTTGCAATGCCATGGGGCATCGTTAAAGAATCTGGAAAATCAAGTGGAACAGATAAGCACATCGTTGAACAGTACCGGCCCTCAATACACCGACCTATGACATGGATTCCGAGATCGATGGAGAGCAGGAGCCAAATCTACAACCGGATGAGCCACGAGATGAAAAGAGGAGACAAGTGGGGATAATTACAACAAGGTCGGGTGAAGAACTAATTGTGAGAACCAATGATGATGAGCCAATGTTATTTATGCCTCAAGTGCCTTCTCCTCCACGATTCAAGAGTCCTGGTTAGATTTGCAAAACCTTGTCCGATTAGTAGTCATGTCGTCGGCAATACTCTCGTGATGTAAAAGCAAGTACACCTTGAAACCATGGTACGATGAAATGGTGGAGAAGATAGAAGAAAAAGCTGCTGTGTCTCGACAAGCTTCAATACCGAATATATATTCGCAGACACAATGGAGAAACCACCTAGATCTTTGGACGTTCTTGAATGTGATCTTATCTAAAGAAAGCATGCTAGGTGACTTTAATACAATGGCTATCGTAAATGGGAACCTACCAAAAGCTATATTATTTCCGATGGATGGAGGGTTCCTCAACTTTCGTAGGGAATTGGATAGAGAATTGAAGAAGTCAAATGAGACTATAAAACAAGCGCTTATTGGGAGGCAACCCAAGTTTAATTTTTATTTTTAGTTTTTATTAAGTTTTATATTAGTAGTTTTGAATTTACATTTATTTAGGATTTAATAAAATTGCTTCTATCATGGTTTTACGAGTGTTATTCAAGTCAAATTCAAGTGTGGTGCCCAATTTGTTCCATGTGCTTAGCCTTATTCTCCAAACTTAGCGGGCAAGGAGGAAGATTGCTATATTTTCGTGGAAGTCCTCTGCTTTAATTTTTTCTATTTCACCATTGAGACAATGTCTAGTTTAAGTTTGGGGGCATTTTAGTGTCGTATTGCATATAGTTAGTTATTTACATTGTAGTTCGTTATGTTTTCGAGTTATTTACATTTAGTTGTTGCATTCGCTTTTTTTTTTGTTTAAAAAAAATTTAAAAATCGCAAAATAGTAGTTAGTTTACTATGTTTGTTGCAGCTTAGTTTATATTTGCATGATTCAAATCGTTAGATAGTAAAAGTCTATTTTGGCCAATGATGAGACCGGAGTTAAGTAGATAAGTATAGTATTGAATATTCAGGGCTTTGATGTGATTTCTTGTTATGAATTGAATCTTTTCCTGCTTAAAAGCTGGTATAATCAAGGTTAAGACGTTAATAACAATATATGTTAACTGATTAAGTTTAAATTGATACATAATGGATTTCTTAAGTATAATACTAGTGTGAAGGAATGAAAAGACATGAATAAAGTGAGATGGCTAAATTTTGATAAAAACTTAAGTTTGGGGGGAAATTTTGGGGTATATAAGCTTTAAAAAAAATATGTTGAGTCTTGTGGTGGGTTGAGGAGAAACACTCCCCATAAACACAAGCGTGAGATGGAGTGTAAAACGCACTCACAAACCATCTATAAAAAAAAGAGAAAAAAAAATTACCTTGGCTAGTTTTGTTTCGGGGCCTTTGTTACTTGAGTAAGTACGCCCGAAGGGGTATCTTAAAACCTAGTGCCCTAAGGTCTTATATGGTCTGGGAGTCGTTGGTCGAAAGCTCGCTAAGGGGTGACACTGTTAGCCTAATAGAATGAGACATTGCACATTCATGGTTAAAAAAAAAAGTAAAAAAAAAACAATAAAACGGGAAAAGAGCAAAAAGCCCCCGTAATGAAAAGTAAAGCATAAGTATCCCAGATTGGACTCTTGAACTTGGTGGATGTTTGACTTTAGTTGGATATAGCTTGTTCGTGAATTTTGTGAATTTTCACTGTATGATGCCTTCAAAGATATCTATTATGTCTTAAATTTGATTTTATATCAGTTAACATTGTTGTGGAGCACACACGCACTATGTTTGTTGCAGTTAGTTTATATTTGCATGATTCCAACTGTTAGATAGTAAAAGTCTATTTTGGCCAATGATGAGACTGGAGTTAAGTAGATAAGTATAGTATTGAATATTCAGGCTTTGATGTGAGACTGGAGTTAAGGACGTCGGAGCAGAAAATGTCAGATTTTGGGCCAACATCGGCCGCAGCTGCCAATTATTTGAAATACCGGGGGGAAGGGAAGGGTTTCAGTGCTTTGACGCTGCTTTTGGTGAATTTTGACACCTTTTGACTCCAAATAGGATAAGGGGTTGTTCCAAAACTAAAAATTGTACTTGTAACCTATAAATACATGATGTAAGGCATAAAATAAAGGGAGATTACATAGCTTAGCCTAGATTAAACACTCCTTTAGATTAGAAAATAACTCTAGTTCTTATTAGTTTTGGAGATTGAAACAACTTGGAGACCATTGAAGATCGAGAAGCAAGAGCAAGAGGGAGCATCGATTTTCTTGACAATGATTCTATTCTCTTCTCTCATCTTACTTTTATCTTTTGATGTCTATTCAGGTTGTGGATTCTTGGTTTTAATTCATTAATTATGAACTAACTATTTTTGAGATTTCAATTGAACTTTTTATGGCTATGAATTAGTTATTCATTATATTATAATTATTTATGTTAAAGTGAGTTGTTTATCTTGTCTTGTGCTTATTGCTTAATTACTTGATCAGTAATTACTTTGTTACTCTAGAAGGAATTGGAAGAGGAATTCTAGGGTTCTTAAACTCATATTATTGTGGCAAGTTCCTGAAGTTCCAATGTGCGGTAAGTTTGATGAACTTTACTGGGGATATAGGAGGATTATAAGTTGAAATACAAGAATATTTAGTGTAAAGATTGAAATTGATGGAGAAAATTAGGTATTCCAAATCTTCTAGTTTTGCTAGATTTTTGAAATTTATTTACTTCGTGCCGATGGTTATACTTTTGATTTTTGGAAAAAAAATGTTGGGGTCACACTAGTGAACCAAAGAATTTTTAAAAACAGTGCTATTATTCGTATGTCTATGCTAATTGCTTTGGCTAGACAAAAATGATTTGAAATATATCAAAATATTTTTTTTATATCATCAATGCATCATGGAACCTGGTGCAGAGATGATAAAAACGATGGAGTCATCAATGCAGTATTACTTAGTGTTGGATGTGATCTAAGGATCGTCAGCCCACTATGGTATGATGTAGTATGATAAAATCACCAAATGACGGAATCCTCAAACAGACTGTAAATGCAGTGCGGCATCATGACGTCATAAAAAGATTTTTGAGATTTCTTTAAGATATGAGATTATATATATGTATATGTATATTTCGATTGATGTCCAGATTGTTGTAGAAGTCTATGCTATTTGGTTCAGCTAGACAAATATTGAAAGATGTTCATGAAATTCAAGCGTTTTTTAAGAAGTTATGCCAAACCAAATTGTTTTGGTGCGAATTCAGATGTTGAAAAGCTGAGGTGAACAACTCTGTAAAAGGGGACATGTTATCAGAGACAATGGTTCTGAAAGTAACGCATATAGTCGTTACGATGTTAAGATGTAATACGTTGTGCACGACGTAGGGGTACGATAGGCTAATCACCTAGAGTACTTGCAGAGAGTGTTTTCAGTCTGTGTGATTGCTAAACATTCTGTTAAAAATGGTTTATGGTGGTGATGCACTGTTAAACCTGGAGAAGAGTTCAAGGTCCGTATAGTCTTATGATTCTTAAAGGTTCAAGTTGAGATACTTGATAACCTAGGGACGCAGTTCAAGGTCATATGACCACTCATCATGATATGGAATTATTTAAATTTCTGTTATTCATATTGCTTCCCAATTATTGAGCAATTATGAAAGATTCGTATTATTCTAAAAGGTGAAAGTGGAAAGGATGAGAAAATTAAGCAAAACATAATAATTTCAAGAAAGAATTGAAACTCCGGAAAGAAGAGAAATGTGAAACTCTTAGAAGAGGAAGAGGTGAGGAATATGATGATCTTAAAAAGATCCGTAAAGAAAGAATTTGGTTGTAGAACCCAATGAATGAATAAAGTATTAACGTAAAATTTATTTTAATAGATTGAATGAATGAAGATTAATAAATAAAATTTCGAGGACGAAATTCTTAGAAGAATGGGTGAAGGTAATATCCTAAGTGTTTATGATAACGATCCTTAGAAAAGGAAATGAATGGGTTAAAGAATATATAATACTCAAATATAATTGAGTCTAAGTAAAGGTTATGAAATAAAACTTACAAGAATTTATTATCAAGAATGATGGGAGTAGGAAATATAAAAACTATATTAAGGTAATGTGATGAAGTTATTCAACGATAAATTTTGAAAAGAGATTTGGTGAAAACTGAGTAAGGGAGGTTTTGTTGATTCCGAGGACGGAATCCTTATAAGGGGGGAAAGATGTGACAACCCGAATTATTATAGGTTATTAAAATAGGAATTTAATAATTAAAATTCTTATTATGAGATGTTTTGAGTTTGAGTATTTATATATACGTGTTATATATTTTGAAATATGTGATCTAGTGTGAAGAGAAATATATATTCATATATTGGGAAAGTGAGGTTTAATAGTTAAGTTAACTATTGAAGAAATTAAATGAATTTTGTAATTAATTTTAAATATTTATTAAATTAAATAAATATTATAATTAATTTATTTATTAAGATAAATAAATAATTGATGAATTGTGGTGCATTAATTTAGTAATGAAATTGAATAATGGTAATTTTATTTAAAAGATTTAATTTAATGAAATAATTAAATTAAATTGTTTAATATTAAAGAAAATAAGTAAATTATATAAAGCGATGTTTAAGTCTAATTTATTAATTAAATTAGATATATAATTATTTATTAATCATAAGTATAATTATAATAAAAATTATAATTATAAGTGTAAGCTAATGGGTTGCATGTGTGACAAATAAAACACCATATAATATAATAATATAAAAATAAACTAGTATAGGAGAATTGTGGTTAGCCAAACAAGGCCATGCGGCCTTTGGCTTATTTTAACTGACGCCTATTGGTTTTTTAAACTGATGTATACGTGAGAGAGAGGGGAGTCAGGTTATATGTTGCGCATAATTCCTAAAGGCTAAGTTTAGAGAATTTAGAGAAGGAAGAAGGAAACATAAAGGAAAATTGAGGTTGAGAGCTTGAGAAAACTCTCTGAGATTGTCAAGAGGAAGAGAAGGGCTTGCTAAATCAAGGTATAATCTATTCTCAATTTTAACTCTTAGTTTTTATAGTGTTTATGCTATATGATTTGAAAATCACGTTTGGTTGATATATATACATGTATGCATGGTTTATAATCTGTTAATAATCATGTGTAAGTACTATTTGATGATCAAATTCGTGAGAATTGGTTAGTAGGAAGAAGTTAGAAATAACAGTGTTTTTACATGAAAATTGGCTTTAGAAAGTACAAAATTTGGTGGTCAATACTTATTATAATCTGTAAATTGATGTTGGATTATGTTATTATATTAAGAAACGAAAACGGCGTAGTTTAAATTGTGTTAATTGGTTAAGAAACGAAGTCGTGGCGATCAAATTCGCTAAATGTGTTAAAACATGAAAATAGAGTATGAACATGTGTTTTGGGTCAAATTTTAGGTTGGTTAATATTTTTATAAATTGCTAGAATCCTAGTATGTTGTAGTTCTATGAATTACGAATCCATAGAATCAAAAACGGACTAATTTGGATGTGTATAACTCAAGTTATGAAGATTAGTAGGAGAAAAAGGGTAAAAATCGCGAAAACAAAGAGCTTGTGTCCGTTTACGCTAATCCATGTAATGGTATCTTGTGCCCTAAGTCATTTGGGGCGTAAATTTGCCTCAGAGGGGCCAATTTGCTGGCAGCGTGTCTAATGCTTAATTGGCAAGAAGACACCCAAAGTATGTCAGGTGTGACTACTTTGACCTGTTTTAGTAAAATGGGTATAACTTTTTCATAAGAACTCCAATTAGGGTGATTCAAGATGATTCGGAACGAGGACGAATAGACCTACAACTTTTATTCTTTAATGTTTTCAATTTGAGGTCGGTAACAATAGTCAAAATGGTCATCTTTAGGACTATTATGTTTTCGGAGACAATCGGAGGACGTTGGGCATGCACGTATGCAAGTATAGTGATGTCGATGATAATAGATGTTGTTCTAAGTTATAGAACATGAATATTATGAAGTATAATGATCCTTAAAATTAATAAATAATATATTAGATAAGTTGAATACGCATACTAAGCACACACAAGAGAGACAAATTGGGCGGGTGATGAATAAATATCGAAACGCCGTGATAAGTGATAATAAACGTAAAAAGTGTTTTAAATCAAATAAAATGAATATAATAAGATATTGAATAGTGTTAATATAAAACCAATAAGTAGTCCTAGAAGGACTTAAACACTTGAATGAACTTTGAATACGAAGTACAGTGAGATATAGGTTGAAAGTTAACACAATCAAATTGAACATTGTGTAGTAATTAATAAGAAGGGTTATGGGAGGTAGAGTAAAGTTTACACTAAAACTATTATGCATTGCTATGTGACTAATAGTTGGTGTGCATGATTATATAATTGTGTAGGGCACGTGAAGTGCAGATAACTGTAAGTTGTTAAACTGTTATTGGTAAACAACGATCAAAGCAAGTCTTTCAGCCTTTTATTTATGTGAATTTGATTGTTTTAAATCTTTATTGCAAAGAGCATGATGTGTTATATATATGTTGAATGTATGAACTGTTAAAGTTAACTTATGACTACGTTGATTGAGTAAAGCATGCTGATTAAGTAAGGAACTCAATCTTTATACTTGTTATATGAACTGTAACATGTATGTTATATTAGTCAAATGTTTATGAGATATATGTTGAGCATGTTATTATGTGTTACGTGATGCATGAAAACTGTTAGATTTTACTGGGCTGTCGAGCTCAACCTTGCAAATAACCATTTTTTCAGGTTAAGGATTGAAGGTAACACTATGTGCTACTTGAATGACGTAGATCAGAAATAATACACGAAGATTAATATTTTAGCTAAAGTTGTTATTTCTTAATAGCATGATTAAGATTCATGAGATATACTAAATGTTTTATGATGTATAGTTTTATGTTGAGTTGTAAAGCTAATATTAGAGTATCTGATATGTAAAGGTTATCGGATTGAAATGTAAAGTTTTATATAATAACAGTGATAAAGTGAATCATAAAAATAAGATTGATTCAAAGACATGTAGATGATAAAGGTTTTGATTCAGGAAATTAAAGTAAGAAGATATAAAAGTTTAAATTATTCCGCATTATATAAAGTTTAACATCGAATAATGATGTAAAATCAGAAGGTAGATGTGTTATTAACGACCGAAGTTGAAAATTATATTGTATGAATTTTGGGGTCGTTACAAGATGGCTCCTCAAGTGAAGGTTTCATTCGAGCTGAAGCTTTTTCTTCCTTGTGAAGTGGCTCAAATGGAACCTTAAACCTACTAACTCGAAACAAAGAATCCAACATGTGCAAGTAGTCCACGAACTCTGGATCATCTAAGTCTTCATCCCCCAGTAGTGTATTTTCCAATAGATCTTTGACCAAACTTTTAACCAAGTCTTCATTAACTATCCTGTCGATCACATCCAATCGAAAGCACTCATCCTCATCTGTAGGGAACCTCATGGCCTTAAACACATTGAATTTGACTTTCTGATCTCCCTAGGATGATTGTGATGTTTTTGTCCTCTTCATAATCTAGAATTATAAAATCTGCTGGAAAAATAAATTTATCTACCTTAACCAAAATGTCTTCCATAATTCTTCTTGTACATGTCACCGATCTATCTGCTAACTGTAGAGATATATTTGTTGTCTTCAGAGATGGTAAACCCAATTGAGTATAAACAGATAATGGCATAAGGTTTACACTCGCCCCCAAGTCACACAAACACTTGTTAAAAGACATATTACCGATCGTGTAAGGAATAGTGAAACTCCTCGAATCCTTCAACTTCGAAAGTAGCTTTATCTGTGAAACTGCGTTGCATTCCTCCGTCAAAGCTACCGTCTCGTAATCCTCTAACTTTTTCTTCCTTGATAGAATCCCCTTCCTGAATTTGGCATAACTTGGCATTTGCTCTAGGGCTTCTACAAAGGGAATGTTGATCTAAAGTTTCTTGAAAACTTCCAAAATTGCTTGTCTAATTTCTATTTTTGGACCCTCTGTTGAAATGGTGGTGGAGGATACACAACTGGCTCAACCTCTGACTTGCTCTTTTCCCCTTGCTTTTCCTCAACCTGTTTCTCTTCAACCACTTTTTCTTCACCTTGATTGACATCTTTCTTAGCTGAATTTTCTGCATTCTGCCCCTCGAGATGCTTTCCACTCCTCAAAGTGATTGCTTGACACTGTTCATGATTCCCCTTCGAATTTTTCTCAGTGTCACTAGGTAGAGTCCCTTGTGGCCTATTATGCAGTGCTAAGGCAAGCTTTCCCATTTGATTTTCTAAGTTTTTGATGGCCCATTACTTGTGATTTCATTGCTTCCTCATTTCCCGATATATACTTCAACAATAGCTCTTTTAAATCTATCTTTTTCTCTTGATGTGGAGCTGATTGTTGATGCTGATTTTGAAACCCCAGGGGATAAAAAGGTCGTGGAGCCTGCTGATTCTGGTTGCTACTCCACGAGAAGTAAGGATGGTTCCTATTCCCCGGATTGTAGGCATTTTGATATATATTCTACGAAATCCTATTGTAGCTGCCCACAAACTGTACCGCTATTGGGTTAATGGCACACTGATCTATAGGATATTACCCTGTACATAACTCGCAAACATATGCAACCTGCTGTGTTTGTGCATGTGACGCCCCCAAAATAGGTATACATCACCCATCTTGAGTCGCCAAATACATGGTACAAAATACAAATAAAAATTTAATTATACAACTGTCGTGTAAAATACGATAAAACATATGTTGTGAGTTTTAATACAAATATTGTCATCTAGACAATATCCACACTCAATGGAGTCCTCATTACATTTATTATCACACTATTTTATAGAATAGTGAGGACTACTATGACACTATCTCGGACCATCACTCCGTTCCCTGACTAGTCTCGGCTACGTTCTCATTTCCTGAAGAGAACAATGAAAGCAAAAGGGTGAGCTCAACTAGCCCAGTAAGAAATATTATGACTAAGATAATGCAGGATAAATTATCATTAGCCTTCAACAATGTTAAACTGATAAAATACAATAGACATCAAGTTTAACTGCAGCGGAATAAACAATCTATTAAAAGAGTCAAGTAGAGCATTATATCTACTATCTTCTATAATTTAAAATATTTTCATCAATTTTTATCGCTGAGACTCATCTAAATAAATAAACCACATCATCGAATCATCCCTGCACTACGGGCAAAGGATATTCATTAAATCATCAATGGTCATGACTATACCGAATAATCCCTGGTCATAATCATACCAAAAACTGTCCATCAATGCACTATGTGCCACCGAGGACTTTTACCACATCGTTTATAACATTACGAGTTATGATTATACCGAATGATCCCTGGTCATAATCATACTAAGTCCATCTCTGCACGTAAGCCAAAGATATACAACTATAAAACCAATAATCAACGGTCCATCTTTGCACATCTTTGCACGTAAGCCAAAGATAACTTTCATCACCATATAAGCATGAGGATGATAACAATGATATAAGCATTAATCAAACGAAAACAAGGATAATATTAAAGACTTTAAATTTATCCAAATATTATCAACCACTTAATAAACTCATAATCTAATATTATTAATATTATAACAATATTTTAATCACTTCTTAAACTTATAAACAATTTATTTCAATTGTTTACACTTTACCAAATAATGCATTTAATCATTCAAAAATGTCATACTCATAAAATTTCATCACCAATGATCAAATCCCTCATCAAAAATCTTCATATACCCTATATAGGATTCTCAAGCCATAAAATCCTATTTTCCAATTTTGTTACTTCACATAACATATTTAATTCATTTACTCATAACTAGTTCATTTTCATGAAAAATACCAAATCAGTCCTAAAAATATTTCTTTTCTGGGATTTAGCAGAATATAGTCCCATATTGAACATATATTTTTCTTGGAATTTTTAAAATTTATTTACTATTTTTCATATGGCCAAAACTGCCGAATATTTAGACATTTATCATAAATTGTACTTTTGTTTAAAAATTCCAAAATTTACAGGGTATACTCCTGTTGTATACATGTACTCCCAATAAAAATTTCACCAATTTTAGAGTTAACCACAAGGATTTATAAGGGTTTACTTTTAAAATAGTCTTTTCTCATAAAATCCATAACTCTTAATCTATACATCCAAAAATCGCCATCTTTGGACACAATATAGAAAACTCATCAAATTATCATTTCAAATTTTTCCAGAATTTTTGATGGTCAGAAAATTTACGAAACTGCAAATGGATTTTCACCCGTCATGCGGTAATCCACGTATACAGATCATTTCCACAATTTAATAAGGAATGAATATAAAGGATCATTCACCATACATGTGGTAATCCACATAGACAGGTTATTCCAACAGAATAATAAAGAATAGAATAACAAAAGAATTCACCATGCATGTGATAGACCGCACAGACAGATTATTCCCAATAGAATAATAAAGAATGGAACCAGGTCATGCGTAATCCGCACATACAGGATATTCCAATAGAATAATAAAGAATGGAATAACAACAGAATTCACCATGCATGCGATAGACCGCAAAGACAGGTTATTCCAACAGAATAATAAAGAATGGAACCAGTGTCGTGCATGTAATACGATGTATGTGATATTCCGGCGTAATAATAAAGAATGGAACTAGGTCATGCGAATCCGCCACAAACAGGATATTCCAACGTAATAATAAAGAATGGAATAATAGAAAATTTTCACCATGTATGCGGTCAAGATGACAAAGTTATTCCAATATAATAATAAGAAATGGAATAATGTAAGCTCTCTTCATGAATACGAAAAGAAATAATACCATTTACCTTAGAATAAAGTCGATATCGAATAGAGAGGTAGCAGACTTCTCTTCTTCTTTCTCTCTATAATTTATCTCTATAATAATTGCTCTATAGCTTTATTAAATTGGTGAGAAATGAAGGAAGAATGAGCTTCTATTTATAGGAAAATATAGTTTCGATAATTGCACATTTTGGGCTCGAAATATTATAGTACAATACCTTCAACTTTTCTTTCATTTTTAATTTAGTCCTGCAAGTATTATCAAACTTGTACCACCTCCCCTAATAGTAAATCATGTGAATCAATAGTAAATCATGTGAATCAATAGTTCTAGACATGTGAAAGTACGAATTACAGTATAGTACCTTCATCTATACCTCCATTTTTAACTTAGTCATGCAAGTATTATCAATCTTGCACCAACTCCCCTAATAGTAAATGAATGTGACTCAATAGTACACACATGTGAACAAATAGTTATATAAGCATGTGAGTTAGTAGCAATTAATTGCTCATTTATCCGATTAATTATCTGATTTATCAATATAACCCCAGACATCAATTATCATCGAAATAGATGTCGATTTCCACTAACACTAATAATCCCAACACAATAGAACTATCAATTTCATCTTTAATCAAACACGAACTTATTCATCATTAATATTATAACTCACAATATTTAACAACCAGGTCGTTCTCAGGAAAGAGGGGGCTTTTCGATAAGGATTTCTCCTTATTGACGCGCAATTAGATGACCAAACCTCTCCTTGACAGAACTTCTAGACATTATAAATATTGAAATTTAATAATATGAATAACTTTGTCGTCTAAATTATTGATTCAATAATATATCATATTATGCCGATAATACTGTGACAATAATCGAATCAATAATATGAGAGATATGATGCAGCAATTACTGTAGCAATAATTGAGTATAACTAAGTGACTTCTCACGTAAGCATCAATAATCAATACCGTGTGCTACTATGCAACCACGCCAGACATCGTACTTTTACTACCGAGTAGTTCAATAGTTTTAACGGTAAAACTTCCGCCGTTATTTTCATAAAAATATTTCTGTCGTTTTCTCATTCCGACAATAATTCCATTGTGGGTTCCACCAATGATTGTGTCGTTTTACGGATATTCCCCGACAAAAAGAATATTCCTCGACCAATCGAATATTATATAACCACTTGCATACTTTTCAAAATTTCTAAATATTATCCACAACTATAACATTATCTCAAATCCACACCATAATTTTGAAAAAAATATTTCGAGAAAATTAAATCTTTATTCATAAAATTTGGGGTCTTACAGTGCACCTGTCAAAGCATCCATTTTCTTCGACAACGCTGAAATTTGTGCCGCCAACGCTGTTACCCCATCTACCTCTATTACCCCAACTACCTTAGGCTTTGTTATTCTTGTTGTAATCCACTGGTAGTTATTAGCCGCCATTGTTTCTATTAACTCATACGCCTCCTCATAGCTCTTAGCCATGAACGCTCCACCCAAAGCTGCATCTATGCTAGTCCTGAGATTACCACTCAACCCAATGTAGAATGTGTTCATCTGCAGCCATTTAGGTAATCTATGATTTGGGCACTTTCTGAGTAATTCCTTGTACCTTTCTCATGCCTCGTACAATGACTCCCCATGAAGTTGCTCAAACATTGTAACCTCGTTTCTCATCTTAGCAGTATTGGCTGGTGGGAAAAACTTGGCCAAGAACTTCTGAGTAAGGTCATCCCATGTAGTAATTGACCCTGGCGGTAGAGAGTGTAACCAGCTTTTTGCCTTGTCCCGCAGTGTGAACGGGAACAAGCGAAGTCTGACTTCATCGTCTAACACCCCGTTGTATCTAAAGGTGCCACAGATTTCCAGAAAGTTAACCAAGTGCTCATTCGGATCGTCGTTGGCTAATCCCCCAAACTGCACTGAATTCTGAATCATCTGTATGGTCCCAGGCTTGATCTCAAAATTGTTCGCAGCTATCGTCGGCTTGGTGATACTCGACTGAAGCTCAGTCACCCTAGGAGTAACATAATCCCTTAGTGTTTTCTGATCTTCTGCAGCCATTATTTCTTCCTTATTAGAGTTCTCAAAGTTTTCCTTAGTGTCTTTAATCCACTTACTTAGCCTTTGAAACTATTTCTCGATATCGTCCTCGAAAGGAAGCAAGTCTGGCTTCTTAGACCGAGTTTGCATAAACTAACTCAGAGAACTTGAAACACAAAAGAACAAAACAAAAAGAAAATTTTATTTAAGTAAAACTGTACTAATTAAACTGATATTGAAAAATATTAAAATCAAAACTAGTCCCGGCAACGGTACCAAAAACTTGTTGGTCGAATTCTATATACGCTCACATGCAAGTGCACATGGTCAACAAGTAATATAATAGTAAGAAAAAGTATCATTCCCACATAGACTAGTATGAAATTAAGCCTTACAATTACCAGTTTTATATTAATCCAATTTTATTAAACTACTCAAATTTAATGATTATAACTAATAAAAACTAAGAAACAAAAAATCCTAACCAATCAACACAACTTAATAACTGTAATTTCAAGAAATTAATGGAGAATTAGGCCTACAACTTCACTTTAAGTCTCACTCCGATTATTACACCTTATTCTAGTTTAATTCACTATCTCAGTTTATTAATCAAGAACACTAAATTAGAATTAGCCATCTCTCGATGCACTAACACCATATTAACTTAAATCCACAAATTGATAGAATTAAACCAAACACCCTAATTAACTAATTCAATATATCTCTATGTGAATTAAAATCAAAGAAGGTTTCAATTCAAGTTTTGTATCCGATTACATGTGATGCTAGGTATATCTCTATCCTAACATAAATCAAGATTCCATTAAAACAAAGAATTCAAGAACATATGCTAAAGTGACTAAGTCTAGATTCATATATCATCTCTCGAATCTATATAAATCCACATAGAACTGGTGAACAAGTAATTCATAAATTAAAGTGCAAATCACAATAGATAAACTGAATTGATAGATTATTAAACTGAAATTAAGGCTTCACAATCATTGTTCAAACATTAAGATCCATTGCAAGCCTAACAAGTACTTTATTTCATCATGAATGAAATAAAAACTGAAAAAATAGAGAAATTCATCATCCCAATTACAATAATTGAATTAAAAAAGAATAATAGTTACAAAACCACCCTTATCCTTGCTCCAATTTGCAACCTTCGTGATCTTGACCTTCAAATCCTCTCTTCCAATGATCTTCTAAAAATTAGGGCTCAAAACTTGCTAATGATTGATTGTTTTGTTGTCTCTCTGTTGTTGTGTATGTATGTTATCTCATCCTCAGTCATGTATTTAGTCCCAAAACGACGCCTATTAGAGTTCCAATCCATGCCAAATTGTTTCACATCCACAGCTACAGAGTTCCATTCGAAACATAATTCTTGTTATTTCCCGTACACCCTCCCCCGCGGGGGGTTTTTGCTCTATAAAGGTCCGCCCCCGATGGAGGGGTCTTCTGCAGTTGGGTCTTGTACCCCTTATTCGTGAGGTTTCCTTTTGATTAAAGTGCCATATTTTCCATGGGGTATTCTTATAACTGTGATTTTTTCCCATTTTGATGCCAAGTCCTGCCACAAAGTCACCATTATGCCATGAATGCTATGCCATGACACCTAAACATAAAACAAACATAAACAAGTAAAAACGAACATAAATATACATGATCAACACAGTTTAAGTCCAAATTAGAGGCCGACTCGTAGGTATAAAACCCACTCATCACTGCTATGTGTACGTACTGGGATAATGCTCTCTTCAAGACCAAGTCCGAGTAGATGAAGAAGAATCGAGGCTAGCTATGAATTGTACATACTTCTGGATCTTAGTTGTTTCAGGAGGTTAAGTCGGTATGTATTTATATTTAGTTTAGTTTAATATTGTTGGGATTTATAGTAAGGTAATGTGATATTAATTAATGTATGACTTAGGCCATGCAGAGCAGCTTGGGTGGACCTCTTACTATGGTCGAGTTTTGGGATAGAGTCCATACGCCAAAGGCGTCGACATCGACATCGACGATGTCTCCAGCAGCAATAGTTATACGGACATCTACTATAATAATTGTTATTTAGGATCATATTATATAATTTATATGATGATACCAAGTTAACTTATATGTACATATATTAAATTATAGGACCAGTTTAAGAAGCTCTGATGCCAGCGTATAGTGCAGACTACTAGGGGCAATCCCGAGATGTTAGATTCCACCATCCCTCTGCCTGAAATTTATTTTTCTCAAGATGAGGAGACGACTCTTTGGGTCGCGTCTCAGGATCCTCCCAGTAGCACTATCGACCGGTATCGAGTGTTGGGGTTGTCGAGGATACCAACCTATACTCTACCTGGAGGTATAATATTTTATTATATTTTTCGTTTATGAATAAAGTGAAATATAATATTACATTCATGTTATATTTATTTTTGCAAGCTCTAGCCAACATCTACGTCCGAGAGCTCCCGTGGGACCATCACATGCGAGTGTTATGGCGGCAGTGTGGGAGAGGTTTGGTACATACGGATCCTTTATTCCGTCATCAGGACCTGCCCAGTCGTGTTCGCCTCCATCAGCTTGCTCAGGACATTGCAGCTGGTGCCACCGACAATAGTACGGGTATCCCTCCAGAGCAGTTCGCCGCGATACACGACGAAGTGGTCCGGACGGTGGTTACCTTACTCGTGGATGCTTTTGGGCCAATGTTGAGTTAGCCCTCGACTACTCAGGTATACTATTCATTTTAAATTCAAGTATATATTATGCATGTTATTTCATTTTCAATTAGTTGTATCTTTAATTGTATCATATGAAATAATGAGTTACATTATATTGTATCAACAGGGTGACGCTTCTGAGCGGGCTGGTGATGCCGAGGCGGCTGCTCATTCCAATCACGATGTCGACGATTTTGCCGAATACGAATTTCGGATACAGATCCGAATCCGGATATTCGCTATTTATCGGATATATTTACGGTCAAATATTAAACTAATACGAATACTCCTATATTCGTATTTGTATCTATTTATTTATGGATACCTTTAAATCGAATACGGATATATCCGTATTTTTCGAATACGAATAATATCCGCTTTTTTCGACCTTGTTGACCTCATTTAGCTACGGACCGGGCCACGGTTCGGTTCGTCGCGTATATCAGAAAACCTTCGTCTTAATTTTTAGCGACGTATCGAACCGTTGCCATAACATATAAATCGTTTATCTGTTTTATAGCGACAGAGATCAAACCGTCATGGGTCTCTATCGCTAAAAGGTGGTGAAGCGAGGTATATAAAATAAATAGGTATGCACTTAAACGAATATATATATATATATATATATATATATATATATATATATATATATATATATATATATATATTTGGGTTAGACAATTTTCAATTGTTTGTATCAAGCATTTTATTAATTGTTTTATCTGTACTTATACTTAATATCTAACTGCAAGTATTTGAACATCAACTGATTTATCTGTTATACTTGTTCTCTCATATAAAAGTTTGTTAAACCTTTATATCAGGACGTTAACTGACATATCTACTTATAAATAAGCATTTTATTGAAAGTACTTGAACTTAATTTATATATATCTGTTTTCACATAAGTATAGACACATATAAAAGTTATTTAACTTTTATATAACTGAGCATAAACTTATATCTGCTTACACAAAAGTATATTATATTTGATCTCAAATTTACATATATGCTTAAACGAGAAGCATATCACACATATAAAAGTCTTTGAACTTTTATATACAAATTTGATTTAAAATTGTTATCTACTTATTTGAGAAGCACTAAAGGTGATTTAAACATTTATATATATGCACTGAATTTTATTGCACTGAATTTTATCTGCTGACCTTAGAAATATAATTTTATTAATCTTTTGTAAAAAGGGAAAAAGGGAAGAGTTAGTTTATTTTTCTAAAACTCACAAAAGCTCTCTCTCTCTCTCTATATATCTCTCTTTCTTCCAAATCTGAAATTGTTGGAGTTGCTAAGTGATGAGAAAGTGGTCATAGTTTTGGGAGATAAGTTTTAATTGTTTGTATTTATTATTATCTCCTTAATTGTACTCTAGTTTGAAATATTGTTATACTTGCTTATATAATCTCATATTTGATCTATCCTCTATTTATACTAATACTGAATACAAGGTACTTGAACGTGAAGACTATAGAGAATTCTCTTATACTTAAGAGTAACGGAACCTTTAGCTTCATGTCGATGACCTAGTTAAAAGTATTTTTATAAATATATTTAAGAAATTAATATTTTTACACTTGAGTCATCCCAGACACGAGGGCGTGACCAGAGATATGTCATTTCTAAGTAAGAAACTATTGTCTGTGGGACCTCAAAATCAGTGATCAACTATGAAATAATTGTTACCTAGATCATATATATATATATATATATATATATATAGCTGAGGTAAATAATATTCAATTGTTTATATCAAGCATTTTATTAATTGCTTTATTTGTTATATATATTTGCTCTCTCATATAAAAGTTTGTTAAACCTTTATATCAGAACGTTAACTGACATATCTACTTAGAAAGAAACATTTTATTGAAAGTTCTTGAACTTAATTGATATATATATATATATATATGGAAATGATCCATAACAAGTATTTGTTATGAAAAAAAATTAGGCAAATAGCATCATAACCGTTCATTCCAATAATTAAGGGCGCAGATTAAAAAAGGCATAACGCTTTCCGCCAGACAAACTAGCGTACTGTGAGAATATGAACAGGCCCTTCCGCTACTCAAACAAGTTGATTATAAAAAAGAATTACAATCCCCAAACTACCCCCAACTACTCCGAAGCGGATATATTGGCTGCCAGCCAACATGACTCATAAATCATGGCAATATAATAAAACAGTCAACGCACCATGACTCATGGTAATATATGTTGACTCAACAATCATGGCAATATAATAAAACATGGTAAACAATCATGGTAATATAATCCAGCAGTCAACACACCAAGCACAGAAACGGCAATTACAATCCAATATGATTTCGAAATAAAATTACAGAATGAATAAAATAGGATTAGAGAATCACATAAGGAATCAAATCCAAATCAAAGAAGGAAACAAAAATATGGGATAGCCTTCAGGTTAAAATAAAAAAAAAACTCATACGAAATTCCAATAGTAAAAATATACAAATCTTATATTATTATCATATGTATTCCTGATAATTTCTTTTAATATCCTCCAAAAAAAATATTAAGGAAGAAAATTGCGCAATAAATTAATCAAGGCTTTGCAGGACAAAATCATCCTGGTAAGTTTTCAATTATGGTTGAAGACATGTTTAATTCAAGTTCTTCAAATTCTTCTCATGATAATATTGACATGGATAATATTGGTGTTCATAACACGAACCAATCGCATATGGACGTTTCAAAAAGTCCATATGAGGGTCAGATTTTTTCTACTATCCAAGAGGTGGAAGAATTTTATAGAACATATGCACGTAGTTGTGGATTTGAAATAAAAATTGGGACAACTCATAAATATGCTCACTCCAATAATTTGTCCAACCGACTTTTTACATGTAAGAAAGCTAGAATACCAATTGAAAGAAAGAAACAAGACGTTGATGAAGTTGATAATAGTAAGGTCAAAAGAGAAAGGGATTCTATAGGTCGGACGATGTGCAAAGCTAGAATGTTTGTTGTTCATCTAAAGAAAGAAGATATGTGGAAAGTTTCAAAAATTGAGTTGTCTCACAATCATGATTTGTTGACTCCGAGCAAGAAAAATTTCATTCAAACACAAAAAAATATAACTCCTGTTGCCCGAAGTTTAATCAGAACTTTCACAAGGGCTGGAGTTGGGCCAAGTAAAATGATGAATGTATTTAGTGAAATAGGAGGAGGGGTGGAAAAGGTCAATTTCAGTGATAAGGATATTCGGAATGTTGTATGAGATATAAGACGTGACACAATAGATTCAAACGATGCCCAAGCGACATTGCGAAGACTTGAAAAAAAACTCTCGTGAAAAATCCTCTATTTTTACGATATCAAACGAGATGAAGATAATCGCATCGAATGTATCTTGTGGATAGATTATCGATCAATTATAGCTTACAAAAATTTTGGGGATGTAGTGACATTTGATACAACTTATCGAACGAATAAGTATTCTATGCCATTTATTCCACTCACGGGGGTAAATCATCATTATCATTCCATCGTGTTTGGTTTTGCACTGATTCAGGACGAAACAGAGGATACTTTTATATGGGCTTTTGAAAGTTGGCTTCAAGCGATGAACAACAAGGCACCGGTTACCATTATCACTGATCAAAAGTTGCTAACATTATCACTGACCAGCACCACGATTTTGTAATCTCTTCCTTTCAAGTTGAAGCTAAATAAAAAGGAAAGCCATATTAATGAAATTTAAGAAAAGAAGAACAAAATAATTTCTCTCATCAATTTCAACACAAATAAAAACTATGAAATTGTCTTACCACTTTCCTCACACCCTCATTGGCAACGGGAGTTCCTCCAGTAACTGATTCAGAGACATATGGATAAAACACTGGTGGCAAAATGAAATGATGTAAAATCAATGGTTCACCCAATGAAACATCAGCCTACAATTCAATAGAAATGCATAACTAAATTAGGAGAGAACAAAGTTACCCACTTGTGTCAAACCCTGGTATTTTACCCTGCAGACCACTCACAACAGACATGACTGCAACATGAAAGTCAATAATGAGAAAAAATAATTATAATCTCAAGAAGTCTATGCTACATAACAATATGAATACAACACAAAATGAACCATAACAATACCAGAAAAACATTGAAATAAAAAATTATTTTATTGCAATACATTGTTTCCAAAATTTACAGTGAGTGAGATAATAGATGCGAAAGTGACACCAGTCAACTCCGAATCTAAAGTTTGTTCGTTACAAATATGATTCAGGAATGTCCCTAGCTTTGCACATCCTAAGCTCATGTGCTATTCTAAACCTAAAATTATAAGCCTCGTTTAGAGTCCACCTCGGTTCCTCCATGATGTTTATAAGGTGCAAAAAGAAATCCACGTACTTTGCAACATATATGCCACAATCGTCTGTGTTCCATTGTCTCGGTCTATTCACACAGACTTCAACTTTCGGCTTCAATTTTGGCCACTTTGTTGTAGGATTTGCATAACGAAGCAGCAAAGGAATTAACTACACCTATAAACCAGAAACTCATTACTTATAAGTCCGAAGTAATAGGAATTACATGTCTGTGTAAAACAAGAAATTCTTTAATGAACTCACCACAACCACAAAGAAGTTTTGGTATAATTATGACAATGGCATTAATGGCTTATCATCATAAAGTGGGTTAAGTAGCATTACTTTCCACTTGTTGACACTCCAAATAAACAAGCAAAAATAACTGTTGGTTTCGTTGAAGACTCGAACGAATATGTAATCACACTCATGTCTTTGGGAACCAATCGTAGAGGATTGATGTAACTTCTTAGAAATTTTACATTATGGTTGGCATGTTTACTCTAAGATTTGGTAAGTTTGGGGTACCTAACAACGCAAAGTGCGTTGGCATAAAATAAAATTGAGTCCATCTTTGGATACCTTCTTTACACATTTTAGCTTCTCTGTCTCGCAACAACAACAAATATGCATCCAAGACATGTTCCCATAACCAACCATTGGGTCTCAAACAGTTAACATCTTTAAATTCAAACTTGTATAAACCTTCTGGATGGATATGAGGAAAGTCTGATGGGTCCTGAGTTGGACTAAACCAATGTTGATTTAGCCAATTGATTTTCCTTATCTTCAAGTACTTAAATAAATGAGTGTGCTTTGTTCCCTCTATCCTTCTAACTAGCAATTTCTGACTATGTCGAGTAGAAGGGCCAACACTAGGCTGAGTCTCTTGAACCGTAGGCTGGGATCCTGACATATCAATCTCCATCTGCCCAACTTGAGGTTGCGTTGGATTTGGATTGATTGGAACCCCTCTATAGTCATTCATGAACAGCTGGTATAATGTATTGAACCATGTGTCATACATGGTTCTTAACTCAGGTGGATGTCCAATTGACAACAACTTTTCAAATATAGCTTTAGCACTCTCAATCTACAATTAAATAAAAAAATTATATTAATAAAATAAGATAATCAGTTAAAAACACAAAAATATTAATAAAAATTATAAATTGAACAACTTACAGTGTTTACAGCCACATATTGGTCAATGAATACCCGTGGCCCATAATCTTCCCCTTGACGCCTAAAGGGTCGAGGATGGTGTATCCGTCGTCGAGTAATTTCTCTATACCATGTCATATAATCCTCGGTAGATATATGTTGTAAAGCATCCAACACTTGTCCTTCTAAACTCTCCATGTATACATCCCACAATCGAATATAGTTGGCCCTATGGTTTTTAAAATTTATTCTCTCAAATAATTTGTGTTCCTTCTGCAATTCCACCATATTTTCGGCATGAGATGGATACGACTGCAAATATTCAAATTGCCTCATAAATCTGTCAGGCATTTGGAACTCAACAATGTCGTAATGTATCAATGGTATACGAGCGGCTCCACCTAACCTTGCCTCAAAAAAATTCCAAGACAAACATCTATCAAATAACTAATATGGACGCCACACCCCATCTGTTTCCAACATATTATCAAACTCTCCTCAAGAAAAAGCAAAGATGATGATGTGGATTTTAAAGTACCGATATTGTTTTGAATTAGGATCAAAAGAGGAGTATGTCCAGGATAATGCCCTAGGTACCAACTTCTCGACATAGGCTTGGGGTAGGACGACCAATGTTGAACCGCTTCATGAGCCCAAATCATAAGAAGGGTTGCATAACTTTGTGAATTTTTTGTTGTTTTGGAGGTAGCCTCATACAAACCCCTATACAAATGCCCTAAAAGCCACGCCCCCCCCAGCAAATGTAACTACGCCTTCCAATCTTTCCAATAACAACAAATATCTAGGATGCACAACATTTTTACTCTTGGTTGAAAACAAAATAAGCGCCACACAAGTACAACAGATATGCCTTAGTGTGTTTTTTACGACATCATTTGGAGTAAGATCACCAGTGTACTGACCATATCTTTGTCTTAACCAGGCAAACTTATGCCCCCCCTTTTATAGCATTGTTCCCACTCATCTACTACAACTTGTTGCCCAAAACCCTTTATAAAATAGCTTTTGGAATTTTCTAATTCTCCGCAAGTCAAAAGCTTTTCCTAATACTGGGTAACCCAAATAAAATCCCACATCCTCTAAAGAAATGCTAATCTCTCCACAATTTAAGTGAAACGATTTTGTTTACTTCTCCAACGCTCAACCGTAGCGGTGAGATAAGAGATGCATCAATCTTTGACACTATAGCTTGATGACAAAATATACCAAAACCTACTTGTTCCAACAAATATTCTTGTTGTTCAGTCAAGTTCCATTCAGTTAATTTTGCAGACATTTGACAAATTTCTAACATACCCCTATCCTACACGTCCAATAACATAAAAACATAAATCGTCACAACATGAATGTTTCTAACAAATGTTTAACAAAATGAAAGTTGTTATACATTAATAAACTTACAATATTTTGCCATAAGTCTGACGATACGTGATTTTCTTGGTCCCATAACACAAGAGGAATAGCAGGTCCGGGATTAATATCCATATGTTTCCTACACATTCATCAAAATGTCGAGTATTAAATAATATATAAAAATTCTCATCAAAAATAGTAATGTTCAAAATGAAAATTTTAACCAAGCACGTGTTCTAAATACTAATTTTTATAATATTATTTATCCTTGACCAGGTGCTAGAGAGTTTTTCATTATTTCAATTTAGGAAGACAATGGCATTAAAGTGGCTGAATCAATTTGACAATCTAGGGTTTGAGCCTCAAAGCAGTGAGAACCAACATAAGGAGTACATGAGTACATGTACAAAAAAATACTCTTGGAGCAGCTCCCATAAATAGACACAATTCAAAACCAGGAACTTCAGAAATGTATCATCCTACTTCTACATGATCAGCCAAAAAAATAAAAAAAATATAGTGGTTTCTAACTTAATTTTCATCCAACCGAACTCCACCACCATTAAACTTTCAAAGTAAGCCTTCAGTTTATAAATTAAAAGTAAATATGGAATCACAAAAATGAAGTGATGCCCCTAATAACAAAGATCAAAACAACACAAAATGAAGAAATTGTGTTAGGGCAATCTGTTGATCAAAGTATGTAACATCATCGCACTAGGTTATATGCAAGCATGTACAAAAGCAAAAACAAAAATACCTGGTCAATCGCTTAAGGGTTTTGACAATTTGACAGATGAATCGCATTACGAGAGAGGGCAATCGGCCGTGAAATCATGATAGAGTCGATTTTCACAGCAGGGAGAGGGTTTACTCGAAATCGCAGCAGATGATGGAATCACTACGAGAAGGGTTTGGTTTAGAGGATTCGGCCAAATCGGTTTAAAGCCAAATCGCATTACATATCAAGCAATCGTAGGGTTCAGAGCGATGCAGGGAGGTTTTAGGCTCTTCAACAGTCGGCGGGAGGGTTTAGTCTTCAACAGTCGGAGGGAGGGTCTAGTTGAAGTCGCGGGAAGGGAGGGTTTAGTCTTCAACAGTCGGAGGGAGGGTTTAGGAACTCACACGCAGCAGCAGAACTATCGCGTGGCAATTGGATATGATATTAGATAGAAATCCGCTACTTAAACTAGCGGATAAGATTCACCTTCCGCTATTTCCTCCCATGTAGACCAAGCAAGTGTTAATTTTAATCCCCAGCATTGATTTATATAATGTGTGGTATGATGTTATTTGCCCAATTTTCCTCCATAAAGAAATACTGAAGTATGAATCATTTTCTATATATATATATATATATATACAGACAGATCAAGAGTAGACCTCTTAAGTAGTAGAACTCTCTTAAATAATGAACTTTATCAAAACTGACGTAGTTTTGATAAGACGCGTTATGGCATTTTTGTAAATACCATGTCACCGCTGTATTTAAAAATATCATAGCGCTCTTATCAAAACTACGCTGCTTTTGATAAAATTCTATTATTTAAGGCATTCTTCTATTTAAGAATTCTACTCTTGATCCTTTCTGTATATATATATATATATATATATGCTTTCACAAAAGCATACACACACAAAAGATATTTAAAAGTTATTTAACTTTTATATAACTGAGCATAAATTTATATCTGCTTACACGAAAGCATATTATATTTGATCTCAAAATTACATATCTTCTTATACGAGAAGCATATCACACACATATAAAAGTCTTTGAATTTTTATATACAAATCTGATCTTAATTGCTATTTACTTATTTGAGAAACAACAAAAAGTGATTTAAACATTTATATATCTGCATTGAATTTTATCTACTTACCTTAGAAACATAATTTTATCAATCTTTTGTAAAAGGGGAAAAGGGAAAAAGGGAAAAAGAGAAAAATTAGTTTATATTAGGTATATATGAGAGACAAGTAATCCTTAGACCAATACCGAGTCTTAAAAAGTCTACGGAAAGTTGAATTTCTAGTATACTTGTGAGGTGAAGGATATATCTTTCTCTTACCAATTAAAAGACGAAAAAAGACAAACAAAATTTTACCAAACAACTTTACATTTTTACTGAATAATCATTAAAAAATATTAAGAGGTAAACGAACACCACCGAACTAAGGTTTCATTTGCCAAGAATCGTAGCGCTCGAGTACCAATTGTTAATAACTGAATCTATATTAAATTTCAGTTCTTAAGAATGAAATAAAATTGAAGGAATAGATAGAACTGAGAATTACAGGAAAATGATGGTACAAAAAGAAATGGAAAGAATGAACTTCGGCAAAAAGGGGTTTTACCCCACTGTAGTTGTACTCTTTTCCTTGTAAAGTATGTCCAAACCCACACAAATGCATAAAGAAGAGGCTCGGAGAAATTGACAACATAAATGACCAGAATATTACCTAGACACTTTAACCATCATCGTTGTACAAACATGACTGCTGAATCCTGATAAATTAGGTCAAAAATTTGACTGGTAATTTTACCAGTAATCACACTGCAGTAAACTTGAATAGAAGTTCAAACAGGAAAACACCTTAGTTTTGCATAGAAGTTCAAACAGAAATCCCATCCCACCATTGCACTAAATCGAAAACTGACAAGATATAGCTGATATATACGATTGCCATGACATCTTAAAATTTTAATGAATTGGGCAATCACAAAGGTACACTATTGTTATATACTTCCGTGATCTAATGAAAGAGGGATACTGAAAATTTTAACACCAACTCGTACGTACTCAGAAAGATATAGAAAATGGATATTCACTTTGATGGCAAAAATATTACAAAAAACGAGAATGTTTCTCTAAGAACAACGCTTACATATCAAATTCACAGGGTTTACCATTAGCAAATACATCAAGGAGCAAAACGAATAACTTACAGTTCTTTGAGATATTATATGGATTCTGTACAGCACTTCTTAGACGACTCATTTCACTACGTAGCCTGATCTGATCAAAGTTTACCAGTCTAGCAAAACTTGACCTTAATCTTCCTTGTCCACTGACTCATGTTGTTCTCTGCGTTCAGCCTGAGAAATGGAGCTGCTTGTATGATCTACCTGCTCTCGAGTGCCAACCCTCAGAGGCTCTTCTTTACCGATAGTTTGGATGAGCATAATCACCGCAACCACAAAAACAATAATGTAAATAGATCTGATTCCAATTAATGAATTGATAAAACCAATCAATGATGGACCACTAATTTGTTTCTGTATTACACTTCCATCTCTATATGACTCCAGAAATCGTGCAACTTGTGACCCCTGATCCTCATCACTGATGCTATCTGAACCAATTACCTACGACAAATATAAATGTCAGAAACAAGAACTTAGTTATATACCTCTAAATGTCCCTAAGAAAGGGGCATGTGAAGGCTAATACCCGGCATCAATAGACAACTAGGTAAAAATTTTAAACACAACAAAAAAAAAAGAGAGAGGACTAGTATACACAGTAAATATTTCTTCAGCGGTAGAAATTTCAAGTAAACGATAATGGTTCTTATTCGAGTTGTCTTTGCTTACTTGATTCAGGCTAGCTTATGCCTAATATTCAAGGGAGTATTTTTATGTCCTCATAAAGTAGGGTCCCCCAGAACCGTTTCGCTCACTTTGAGGGTTAGAAATATAGTATTGGGCTCTAAAAAAGAAGGTAATGCGCATAATCTGGCTAGGGATCCATGAGTTGATTGTATACTTTTGTATACTTGCATGAGAGAGAGCAATGAGGAGGTGGTCATATGTGTGTGTGAGAGAGAGAGAGAGAGAGAGAGAGAGAAGTTTCCCCGGTATAATATGTTATTGGGGAGAAATGTTGAGCTGTTATGGATTTTCACGAAAAGTACCTTGAGACGCTGTCATTAATGTAGTAAATTTCCCCCATAGGAAAATCAATATTCACTAGCCTTGCAAGGAGCTAGCTGTCCCCTTTCTAGTCCAAAAATATCTAGTAAATCTAGCTACAAAGTGCTGGAGAGTAATCACTGTCCACAAGATTCATTACATGGGAATTCTTGTCACACTTTAATCACAAGTGTGATAACTTAAACACCCATTAGATGGTACAACGTTTGTACATGGGTCATGGATTGGCAAAATAACCTGGGTCACAATGTTCACATATATCTGGGTCACAGAATTTACAGCTCCAAATGTGCATTGATAGTAGACATCGATTCTTGTATCACAATGTGAAAAATTTTCATCTAGACTCGTTATTTGAAAAAAGAAAAAATGTGTGACGGGGTGAAATACTGGAATCAGAATATGAACATAAGAAAGGTTTATTGGGGAAAACAATGGCTAAGTATTTAATATGACACGGGAGTACAATAAATATTCTACCCAGTCATCCTAATGTACAGCAATATAACAATCATTTGGCAGAATCCAGACAATGTCCAGGACTAGTACCAAGAGAGCTGCACCCTAGCCTCAACATGATTGTCTTCACGAATTAGTCCAACCAAAGCCCAAATTATCTCTGATGCAGTTTCATAACAATGAGGAATTGAGGTAAAGTGGTAATAATCAAATCACAGGTAAAGTGGTAAATAGATCTAAGAATTCTTATTCTCGCATGTTGTGTCAATGTAACCTTGCCCTCCATCTCTTATTTTGATAAATTCTTTCAACAATCTGTTATCTTGAAAATACTACACATCACTTGATATTTATTACTAGACAAATTTGCTTTTTATTAGACAGTGGAATATCTATTTTCCTAACTTGAAAATAGAAACACTTAAAAAATAAAAATAGCTCCTCAATCTCTATGAATATCGAAGAAGACCGCTAGACCATGAAAAGCAGAAATTCAGGTGTTCCTTTCAGTCCAATGCAAACCACAGCTCAAAAGGATTTTAGCATCCTTGCTCCTCCAAACTAAACTGAATGTATATTAATGTAGCTCAGGAAATAAGACAGAATTAGGAAACAATTTGAGTGTACGGATGAAATAATGATTAGAATGGAAGAATTATGATAGAAAGATTTTGAGTGTGGGAGGAGTACCTCCTTGGACAGGTCTTAGAAAGAATTATTTATTTCAGTTACCGGAAAAAGAAAAAATCTATTTATGGTGAACTAGCTATGGAGAAAAAAACATAGTAGTAGCATAAACTGAATCTTTTTAAATAAAAACAAAAACTGATTTCATTCAACTACTTCCAAAAAAAGAAGTAATAGAAAACCAATATATTTAGCCATGTCATACTATTTTGATCCATTTCAAACCAACATATATTTACTTATATGTAAGGTAACTTCCATATACCTTATCGCTCCATAGTCCATACAATAAGATTATCATTTTCATTCACTCTTTCCATTTCTTTTTCTTTTCCTTTTTTGATATAATACTGAGTTTGGCAGCTAACTGCCTAAATATGTGGTCTAGGTATCACCCAGGTAGTTAAATGTATTATACCAATTTAGCGTGCAATAAAATAGAAAATCAGGCATTAGTTCAAGATAATTCAATGCAAAACTTCAAATACAAAATCATTTTCTTTTTCCAAGAATTGGTAGCTTATTTTGCGAATAATTAAAGGAACTAAGAAACTTACTGAAAAATATTTCTCATTTCCATCCCATACGATCATCTTTGGCAGTACAGTTTTCTTGTTCGCTTCAAATGATTCAGCAAAATCCTGCCACTGCTTGACGCCAACAAAACCAAATAGGAAATCACGGTTTGCAGATGCAGCAGCCTTCAATACTTTGACCAGTTCCTTTGATTTATCGACCGTCTCATCCTCCATAATTGTCAGAACAATTTTCCTCTTATCATCTCTCAATGACTTTAGAGAGTCTTGAGTTATGGGCAAAGCAAGAGGGAACAAACTCTGTTTTATAAAATCTTCCAGGAATTTGTCTGCATGTTCAATACAAGGAAAAGTAAATCAGCTCTTCCCTATGCTGCCACATATTCAGAGTTACAATTGTAATGAAAATAAGTCGGAACTTTCTAGAATTATTATTTAACAAATACAAATACACAAATATAGGTATATCAAGCAGGATACAATTAAAGAGAATGATTTAAACTTTTAGAGAAAATCTTCAGAAAAATGATAGGGAGTTGTGCTGATTTCTGAGTTCTGACTAAGATGAATGAGATGGAGTACGATAGTTACAGAAGCATTCAAAAAGATAAATATTAACTCAAACAACATAGGGAAAACAATGTTTGGGACACTCATTAAGTGGAGAGGGAGACATTATTTTGACAAATATGGCAGCCTTGACACTTGTTCTTTTCATAATTATGTTTGATGCAATTGACCCAGAAACTAGTGCACACACACCCCCCCCCAAAAAAAAAAAAAAAAAAAAAAAAAAAAAAAAACATCCCAACCCCACCCGTTATTTGAACCTGGCCTATGGAAGAGAAACAGAAAACGTTAAACACAAAACAAAAAACGTGCACAAGCCTCTCCAAATAGCTCAATTTCTGTAGTTATTGAATATATTCATTGTCTTAAGAGAGAACCAATTACCTAAATGCTGATCAGTTTGGTTGGCTGAACGGAACAGTAATGTAAAATATGGTCCACTCGGGGCTATATAGGGTTAAAATCTTTTGACGTGATTTCAGATACATAGTTTTCTTCAAGTAAGTAAATGAGTATAAATAAAATACCTATTTCTGCATTCATTTACAGACATATTTTTCTTCACGAAAGTACATGAGTATAAATAAAATACCTATTTCTGCATTCATTTTATTTTTGACAAGTAAAAGTATATATGGCGACTTTTCCCTCTATGAGATGAGCCCGGCAAGAAGGGGCAATACCCCAGCATCCGCTTCTCAGATTGGGATAAAAGTGCCATTAAAGCTCAGAGCCAAGCAATAATTTTTTCTCCTCAATACTTTCATGATATTAGTACTCCTACAGGTATGTCCATCCAATTAAGGTAAATAACGGAAAAGCCTGATTCTTGTGAAATTATTGTGGATATTTCTGTGTATGGAAGATGGAAGAATGTTACTTAACTAATTATTGTGGGGCCGTCGGTATATTTCGGCAAAAGTCGGGATCTTCTGATTTTGCAGTAGGTGTTCCATTGACGGGTTCTCAGCCTACCATTTGGAGGCTCAATCATTGCTTCTTGAATTGATATGGGCTTACTATAACTGCAGGGCTATGATTAAATGCTCCACAGTCTACTGATTTTGGTGTGCCATCTATCTTTTATTAGTACCTTAAAATCTTCAGTCAAACCTGTTCTTTTAGATATAAAGTGTATGGGCTGTCTTTTTGAGGAATTAACAGATCATTTGCTCTTGTATTGTGAGGTTGTTAGTGACTTATGCGCGTTGATCTTCATGCTTTTTGGAGTTGTTTTGATGATCTCGTACAGGGCTTGTAGGAAGCATGGAGAGGAGTTGAGTTTGCAGGAGAATAAAGGAACCGTTGGGATATGGTGCCTCATTGTTTGTTGGTTGGTAATTTGGGGGAGTGTAATTGGAGATATTTTGATGGGAAGGAGCACTCCTTTGTGCATATTAGATCCTTATTCTTGAACCTCTTTCAGCTTCTTTTTTTTTTGGCGGAACAATTTCTGTCAGGGTTCTATTGTGTTTTATGTTGATCCTTTGTAGGAGTTTAGCCTGATAGCTTGAGATGGTTTTTTGGTGTATGGTTGTATCCTAGTCTGTGTAGGGGTCACTGGGCTATTTGTTGGTATTAATAAAGTAGTTTAGACCAAAAAGCATACATTGTTCTGCTTCCTAGCTTAGTAGCACGAGATCATGTGCTTGCTTAAGCAAAATTCTAGAAACTTTCATTATATACAATAATCCCGTTCCTTTTGCCACATCTAAGGTTAATTATTTCTATCTTTTTCGGAGATTTGAACTAATGTATCAGCAAAGTATATAACAGCAAGCAGTTTTAATCTATAGGCTCAATAATATATTAAACTAACCTTCAAAAGGCCCATAAAAAATGGCCTGCTCATTATAGCTCGGATGAAGGGCTACCAAAGCAGGCGTTTTATCAAAATCATACAACACCATGGCGTCATCAGAAAAATCTTTTGCCACAGAGAACCATGCTCTTTTCTTGTATTTAACTGCCAAATCTGATATCACAGATTCATTCAGACCAAAACCTAAAAATATAGGAAACGGAGCGCCTGCGGCTTCAACAAATTGACTAATAGCAGAATCAGAATCGAGAATGGAAACATCTGGAGCAACAAATTTCTTCAAGAATCGAACAATTAAATCCGCTTTCCTTGGTCCATAATAATCTGTTGGGACTCCGTGCATAAAAATCTTTAGGGTGGGAAACCCACTGCATCGTCAGAGAAATGTTTGTGAGTAAAATATTGAGACATACAACGAATAAATGTTTCATAATATAGGTATTTTTTCTCATGACGTAGCGTCTTTTTCTTTGTTAAACAGACTACTTTCAAAGTTGAACGTGATATGAGGCCAAGGATGCATACTCAATGTCATATTTAGAAGCAAGATGTGTATATTTGTCAGCATCTACTTTAGCAATTACAACAGGATTCTTTGATCCGGCAAGGGCAGCGGCAGCTTTGTCTAACTGCAATGTGACAAAATTAGAACCGTCAGTTTCTTGCTTTGATATGGTACCCATATATTAACAAAAAGCATAGTTGTCACTTGTCAAAATCTTATGATACGCGATTAGTATCGTACCTTAGTATTGTACGATACGATATGTCGACAATTCAATATGTATCACAGGGTGAATCGAAAATGACACCGTATCTTACGATTCAGTTACGATTCGATACGATTCTTACGAAACCGATACAATGCACGATACTTTTTAAAGTTAGCAACTGACTTGAAAAAGTTTTTATGTAGAACCAAAAAAATAAAACCAAAACTTTTAAGACTTCTACCATTTCAATTGAAGATGTTTTTTAGTATAAACATATTCTATATCACTTGATGATATCGCTTGATGAGCCTTTAATCACTTTTTAGAGATTTATATCTTCTTCAGAATGTCGCTTTATTTTTCTCACGTCACTTTCTATAAGCAAATACATAAATTTCCACTTGTTAATTTAAATTATTCTCTTTTGTTTTATAGATTAAACGTGAATCTGAATTTTCGTTTTCTTTTGTTACTCTATAAAGATTACTAAAATAATATATAATAAATATGAATCTTTGGCTATTATCTAACTTTAAAATTTATTTTTAGTCTATAATAATATTTTACTTAGACTACTTTTATCTATAGTCAAGCTAATATGCTTAATTGTCCAATAAATTGTTTGTCTTATATGTGTAAATATATATTATCACATTTTTCATTTCATTTCCATATTGTACAATAAGATTCACGATACGATACGTGAAACACGATATGGGGAGTCTTCGATACGATATGATTCACGATTTGAGAACTACTATGACAAAAAGAATAATTGATGGCATCATTATATTACATCTGTTTGCACTGCAGTGAACAACCTGGAATCTCCATAGCCAAGCATATCTAATCATTAGGAAAGTAGTTGAGAATTGGGGGATTTCTCAAAATTCTATTTTAAAATAAAGGGGAACTTCGCAATATATACATTTCTTGAGAGAAATGATCATCTAAATGGAGAAAACTAGTAACAATAGATAATGAAATTCCCAAGGATGGCCTGCATGTAACTATGTTAGCGGTCAACTTAGTATCCTGTAGTAGAACTTTTGGAAGAAAAGTAAAGGAAATTAATTTTCATATCTGCTGTTTAAGTATATAAGAAAAGCATATATATATTTGAAAGGGGATATAAAGAATTTTGAACTTTGAAGAGACCAATACTTGTTGTAAAGTTATCCACTTTTTTTTTTTTATAATAGCTTTCATGTTAGGGCCAGATCTATGGGGCAGTACTTGCTTAAAGGTAATGAGCAGGTCTTTGATAGATTAAGAAGGAAAAGGAAAATGTTACAGTAAATTGGATCTATAATTCTATATATACGAGCCATATAGCTGTCCTCAAACCAGACACAATATATGGGGTCATGAAGTCCCGTCATATAGGACCTCCAGAAAGGTCGTTTTAGGTACGATGAACATAATAGAAACAAATCAGAAGTAGGACACATCATAAGATATTGGTCGAGCATGTTTCACTCCTTTTCTTTCCTGGTCAATCTAAAACCAAAGTACATTAAAAAAAATTACTTCTTAAAGTATTTATAGGACACATCAACCGATATTACAAATACACACACACAGATATATACATATAATAAAACACTAGCTTCTATAGTTCTATTGTAAATTATTCCCTCCGTCCAACTTTATTTGTTCTAATTGACTTTTTATGGTCAAATTGACCATATTTAGAATTTCTTCTTAAATTTATTAGATATAGGCACAAACTTACAAAAAAAAATTGCTTTTAAAAAAACTCTTTAATCTATATAGGGCAGTTTAAATAATATCCTCTTTTTCAATATCATGCCAACCATCACAATTCAGTACCAGTATATTAATTTTAGAGGTTGTTCGACAATGACTTATAAGGGCCCAAGTAGGGCAAAACTTACACTATTTTAAAATGAATGAAAGTTAAAAATTCAAGTGGACTTATAAGTTATTTTGTTGTGGATTTAGAAGTAAAAGCCACGCATTCAACCTGACTTATAAGTCTTAAATGCTAGTTAAGGTAAGAATTGTTAACAATGAGTTGCACTTCCAAAATCAAATATAAAGATTATTAAAAAGAACAATATGGAAAATACATGTTATGATCCAATATACTCATAAGTTCAAATAGCGCCGAGGCAGGGCGCCGGGAAGGCTGGAAGGCGAGGCGTACGCGATTAGGGCTTCGGTTTAACTTATAATTTTCAACAGCACGCTCATGGCCTCAAGCGTTATAGCTTAGATGACGCTAAGCGAGTAGCCTCGCCTTGAGGCGACGCGAAAGTGAGAGCCTTTGGTTTGGCTTTTTTTTTGAAAAACCTAAAATCTAACTCCGCTTTTATAATTAACCTAATCCTAAAATCAAGGCCACCTTTCACTATTGCAAATTTCTCTTCAAGATCCGCTTCTCTTTCTTCTTCCTTCATCTGTCTGTCAGTTTTCCTTCGTTCTGGGTCTTGGGTTGCACAATTGCCGTCGGGGTTCTGTGTCGTTTCCTAAATTCTTGTGAGATAATAAGTGTCTGTTAATTTATGTTAATGGAATTTTAATTTTTGTTAAGGTTTATTTAATTTCATTAAACTTTTAAAATTTCTTTTATAGGTTTTTAATTTCATTAAAATTTAATTTCTCATATAAGTTTTTTTAACTTATTACTCATATATTTGTTATATATTAACATATATTTATATTTTAACATATATTTTATATATATTTGTGATTAATATAAATTTAATATATATATCTTTATTCTTATATGGGGATGATGGATCTAGGATTTGATCCATTATTCAAGCCGATTTAGATAAATGATATAATACTTACATAGTGATGGATGATCACTATCTGAGTACTTGATGATATTATGTTGTTTTGATGTTTTGTATTTGATACATTATCGCCGATTTACGTTGGTTATTTATGTCTTCTACACTTTAATGGTGTAATGATGAATTATTTATGGTTTTATTAGTATTTTTTCATTATTTTTTGGGGACTTTTGTGTCTTTAAATCAAGACTACTGCCTCAAGTATAGCCTGAGAAAATGCATACTCGCACTTAGATTTTAGCTTTTTCGAACATTGAATATACTAATAATCATCCAACATATCATTAAATAAAACATAAATAAATTCTTTAAACATATCAACTAGGGGTGAGTATTCGGTTATAACTAGAACCAATTGTTCATTATTCAGTTTATAACTTATTAATCTAATTTCATACAATTTCACTATCCCAAAACAAATATCTAAAATATGTACCAACCGTAATAAACAAACCAAGAATAACTCAATTTAATAAATAGAAATATGAACTTAATTTTACAAAACAAAAAATTTCACATTAAAGTTTCAAATAATATTTAACCCACGTTTCCACAATCATTATAATTCATAAACTAGTTTAATAATTTCAAATTAACAACACATAAGTACATAATCTATATGTACAAAGTCTATCAAATTCTAATTAAAATTAGTATTCTATTTCTTCAAGTTTTAATTCAGGTTAATCATTTACTCAATAGTCTAAATTTCCATATCCTAAACCGAAAATAAAATATAAAATAAAGAGTAACTTAATATATACAAATAACCGTAAATAATTCAGCTAAAAAATCATTCTTGCTATTCGCTTTTAATCTGCTTTTTTGTTCATCCTAATATAATATCACAATCTTATTTCAAATTAGAGATTTTAATGCAATATTATCTCTCATTGCTTGTGATAATTAAATTATTACTAATCTGAAGTAGATCCACCCCAATGTACAACATTGTCATCACTCTCACCAATAATATCTTCCCAAGACGATATCCCTCCTTTCCTCGGGGCTATTTGAAAATGTGTATCATTACTCAGAACAATAATTTTTTTCTTATGTAGTTGTGGATGGCCATTGATGCAATAACAATGTTTCTTTTGTTGATATAGATTTTGCAAGTGTTAAGAAGGAATAAGAGTTATACCTATCTTCGCAAAGAATCGGTAAAGCAACACGTAGAGAAAAACTTAATCCTTTAATCTCAAATCAATATATCTAATAATCTAAAAATAATAAAAGTATTACAATGCTTAAATAGAAAACTCAATACTTGGAGAATAAGTAAAACTATAATCTAGAAAGGAAACAATCTCCTTAACTTAAGATCTACTACTATAATAAACTCCTCCTAATTGAAATCTCACTACTACAATTAAAACTCTCAAATGAAAAGCAACTACTATAATATCTTATTAAATAATTCATTAATAACATTTATCTCTAAATAACAATGGCTAAATTAATAATAAACTTGAATTTCTTCTTCCATCGCATCATTCTTCGCAGCTTTGAAAAAACTCATTCTCCAGTTTTGAAATATCAAAGAATAATAAACCATAGTCCCGAGATGTCTTCCAACAAAAACATTCGCATCCGATGTTTTAATGTCATTTAATACACCGTTTTAAGAATAACAATGACATAATATATAAATTTGAAGTAGCTCGACTGGGAACCGAAAATCAACATAGTCAGACTCAACTTTATCTTCCTTTAATGTTTTCTAAATCTAATCAAACTTAACTTTAATTCCTTACATCGAAATCATCTCCTCGAATCTCAAGTTGTTCAACATAATTTGTAACTTCCGACTTATGTTTCTCAAAAACATTGATATGTTTAAGTATTGTGAGATAATAATCAATTGTCTTTGTAAGAATTTACTTTACAAGTCTCCTCTTGTGAATGCATTGCTTTAGTTTAATAAACACGATTCGAATGAACATTTTTGTGCTTGAACAAAATGGAATGGAACTAAAGCATGTGATTATGTAATTGTAATGTGCCTTTAAATTTGGCAAGACTTGTTTCAAAAAGTGCAAGCTCATCACATAATTTCAATTACTTCTAAGACTATACGACAGCAATTCATTTAAGTGGCACGATATGACCAAAGTTCGATGCTCGAGTTGTTTAAAGTTCAGATCACAAACATGGAAGACATTGTATATATGTAGAGGGGCTAAAATTGAAAAATTTCAAAAACTTTGGGGTTAAATTGAACATTCAAAAACATTGTGGGGGCTAAATTGAATATTTCGGAAACTTTAGGGAGTTGAATTGAAAGTTTTAGGAAACTTTGGGGGTGGAAATTGAAAATTTCAAAACTTAAGGGCTGATTTGAAAATTTAAAAAAACTTAGGGTACCAAACTGTAATTTGGCAGCAGAAGAAAAGTGATGAACAGTAACGCTTATTTTTTTTTGAATAGATTGAGACTTATGGTGACGCATTTATTTCTTATTGCAGATCGTAAGCTCTGCCTCTAGAAAATTATTGTTGATTCTAAAAAACATTTAGAATTTCTTCTTAAATTTATTAGATATAGGCACAAACTTATTATCATAAGAAAGGATTCATGAATATAAGTTATTAGTGAGCTTCCAAATACTCCATTTTGGAATTCTGTCTTCATCATTTTCACGAGTAAAGATGCAAGAGAATTATTTGCAGCGGACATGAATAACTCTAAGATGCCCCCACCTAGTTTACTTTTCTGTTTCATTTGAATATTTTATTTATTGTTGTAATGAGATGTTTTATTAAATTCGTAAGACTTGTCTCTTTGGATTGAACTATTAAGATTATATTTCCTCAAGAGATTGTAATATTTATACTATAACTGTAATTGCAAAGGCTTCTGATTCCCTTTGCCACTCTTATCAGTACAAATATTTTCTCAGTGTTTTCTTCCTTGGCTGTGTAAATTCTCTTTGTACGTATAAATGTATGGTGTTAAATGCAGTCTTCCAACTTCCTACGGACATTATTAGACCGGGTGTCAATTATAATAATGAAGCACAATATCGTATGCCCCAGAATGACCGATATCTTCCATTTTTTGAGGTATAAATGTTTCTTTTTCTCTTAATAAAGTGTATATTAATTATACATGTTGTACGAAGTTTTTCTTTTCTATATTTTATTAGAATTATAGCTCAAATTTTCGCACCCAACTGGTGGTATGGTCTCATATTTTTATATTTTCTTTGTTCATTTTTATATAACATTTCTTACTGATTAAATTTGCTTCTTGTATTTTCTTAGATAAATATTATGTTGTCGATGCGGATTATCCAAACACAAAGGGCCACATGACACATGGCTCCCAAATTTTACATGGTAGAAAAAGAGAAACATGAACAAAAGAATTTATAAAGTTATCACCTCCCAAATTTTTGAGCGTGTCATTTGTAGAAGAAAATAGAAACATTTTTCTCGTGCAAAAACAAACAGAGGTTAAAGATAAGTTTAACTATTTACATTCATCTTTAAGAAATGTTATTGATGACGTTGTACATTTGGAGTGTGGAAGGAAAATTATGGGATATTTTAGTGTGATTCCATTTTTGGTACTCAATCGAGACACAAAGAAACATTTCATTATTGCATCAATGGTCATCCACAACTACATAAGAAAAAATCTTGCTTCCCTTTCATAGAACAATGCATTTTTTCTTTGGAGTAGCTGAGAAGGAGGCATATTGATATCGATCAATTTTGTTTCACTCTCTCTTGTGCGATCAATCTCTTCAAGATGTTATTGGTGGTTGTGATGACAATGTTGTACATTGGGGTGGATTTACTTCAGTTAGTAATGGTTTAATTATACAAGTAATGAGAGATAATATTGTATTAAGAATCTCTAACTTGAAATAAGATTGTAGTTGATATGTTTACAGAATTTGTTTAATGTTTTATTTAATGAAATTATGGATGATTGTTATGATATAATATTGAATCAATGATTTTTATTAATATAATTTTGAATCTTTACATGCAATTTTAACTTATAATTAATATCCTTTTAGTAATCAATTTAACTTATTTTAAGTCATTATCGACTTATATACTTTTGGTGCCGAGCGCTTTTACTTATAAATCGCAACTTAAAATAACTTATAAATCAACTTAAATTTAAACTTTTAAGTCATTTTAAGTCGCAACTTAAAATAACTTATAAGTCAAATTAAATTTTAACTTCCAAGTCATTTTAAAATAAGTTGTTGCCAAACGGGCCCTTATAAGTCATTGCCGAACAGCCTCTAAAATAAATAAACTGGTATTTAGTTGTGGTGTTGGTGTGATAATGATAAGAAGATATTATTTAAACTGCCTATAGATTAAAAGGGGAATTTTTTTTAAAAGGAATTTTTTTTGTCAAATGGGTCTCTTATTGTGGAAGAGAGGGAGTACTAATCTGATCCACACAAAAAGAGTCTTATTTCACTTTTTAAAGAGAATTTGCTAATTCCTAAAATTTGAAATTGACGGAAGTTTTAATCTATTTTAAAAAAGAATTAGTAGTCATTTTCAGATAGTCTGCAATAATTACTATTATACTAACTAAAAACTAAATGAATTCGTAGCAGTTTCTAGTGTTAAGTTTATTAATTTTAGAGCTTTATATGGAACAAAATTACGTCCTTAATATGTAAAATATGGAGGGAGTATCATGTTCCTTGTTTATAAGCTTGATGATAAAATTCCTAGGGAGGGAGTGAAACATATAGATAAACCCATATGCAGAAAATATATAAAAAAGAAGAAGAATAAGTTGAAAAGAAACCTGGGGAGCGAGATGCTTGCAGTGGCCACACCAAGGGGCGTAAAAGTCGACGAAGATGTAGTCGAAGGTAGAAATGGCGGCTTCGAAGTTGGATTGGTTGAGCTCCAGTACTGTGCCGTCAATTGGGAACTCAGGGTTCGAACAGATCGAAGAGATGAATATAGAGAAGGAGAAGAAAACGATCGATACTACAAAAACCCGCATCGCTTTTGCTACAATTGATTGATTGATTATTGAGGATTGGGGAATTGTTTTGAGTTTCCTGTTGATAGTATTGATGCAGGAGGACCGTGTCTAGTTTTGAATTGGGGGTACAAATAATGGGAAAGAGTTTGTTTTTGGGATGGAAAAATACAGTTTTTTAGATGCTTCTATTTGATTTTTCTTAGTCTTGACTTTGTCTTATGGCCTATGGTTCAAGCTAGGGGGTTTTTTATGTTTTTGGGGTATTTTTAATTTATTTCTTTGGTAATAATTTGAAGAAAAAAAAAAAGATCATATGGTACCAATGTAGATACAAAATCGGCCTATTAATTTGCCTATTTTCAAAAAAATTTAGAAAATTTAACTGCATATTTGTAAAAAAAAAAAAAAAAACTTACTTTAGAATAACTCCTAATTTTCGTATAATTTGGTCATTTATCTATTTTATTAAGGGAGATGGAGACAAAAAATTATTACGTTTAAATTGAAAAATAAAATTGAAGAATAGAATAATAGAATAATTCATTCTATTATAGTTAGAATGAGTTATTCCATACTCTCCCAAAAAATAAAATTCATAAATTTAAGAGGAATGAAAATAATTCAATTCATTCCAATAGCAACCAAACAGAATTTTTTCATTCCATAGGAATGAGTCATTCCATTCCCACCTTCATAATAATAAAAATATATATATTACAATTTTTTTATCTCAAACTCTCTTATTCCTAAATTATCTCTCCACTAATTAACTTAATTGCATCAAAAAATTTAAAAAGTAAAGATTCACTCTCTTTATCAGAACATAGTAAGTTGACCAATTAATCAATACAATGCTGACATGCAGAGAGAGATCAATCAACACTATATTAATCAATTAACCAAATTTAATTTCATGCTAACTATCCCTATCTTTTATGAATTTTTTGTGAAACTCAAAGTACAGTAATAAATTATAAGAAAATAAAATTTCATAATCAAGATCAACATTTCATTTGAAAGTATAACAAATGCACATTTTCACAATAAACAATATTCTCATTAAAGTAAGTCATAGAAGAATAAGCCAACGATTACGATTTTCACATGTCCAAATCATATAAAAACTTACAAATCTTCCTATTAGTTAAAAAATATTTATAAAAAGTCATTTTCTTTCACTTGGGTACCAACTTTTATTTATAATCTTAAAATCAAAATATACTTTTAATTTTTAAAAGAAATATAAAAAAAAATACATATCTATTTGAAACGGATGAAGTATACTTGAACCCACACACAAACATTAATCATCAGTTAAATTAATAAAGGAAAGGGCAAAGTGCATACATTACTATTCATGTGAGACATTGTGGAACACTATAATTTTAGTTTACTTAATTAGTATACTAGCTCTATGCGAAATTTGTTTCCTTTTCTTTGTCCTCTCTTCCTTTTCTTCTTGCCTGACTAGAATGGGAGTGGTTGGAATGTCTACTGTTATGTTTTCATAGTGCTGCAGCTGTACACAAAAAAGAAAAGGGGAATCTTTTTAACAACTATATTCTACTCCCTGATCTGGCCTTCATGTGAAGTTGGTAATAGGAACTCCATTTTGAGCAACTGCTTTGAAATCACAATCAATGTTATTCTGTCCTAGCACGCTTTGAATGAGATTGTCTCATCCAATCAATGCACTCCTCGGCAGATCTAGAAGGATGAGCAAGTTGCCACTCGAGCAGCCTTTGTTGCTGCCAGATGATAGAAATAATTAGCAGATGTAGTTTTGCATCAATTTTTTAGCGTACAAGAGGCTGCCTTACCCATTCGCTCACAAGTGGTCCTCCAGTCTTAAGCTGCAAAACGCTCATAATTTCCTTGCCATTCACCAGAGGCTTCACTTCCCATATTTTGTCGAGGCCTGCATCTCAAAATACAAAATAAACATCATTCAAATGTGTTAGGAGTGTACTGTTGCTGTCTTCAACAATGTAAATCTCTTGGAATTTATATCATATTTAACATGACCCATAGTATCCCATCTAGGGTGACCCACACAAGGGCGTCATCTACAGAGATCGCCCATAGACACCCCTCCCCTCCATCCAAAAGGAGTTGAAAAAGTGGAGAACGAGTGCGTAATGCTTGGGAATCTGCTGAGACAATTTATATTAGGACTCGGATAACTAAGGTGCAGGCCTCCATTAGCTCTTTCAGATTACCCTTTTGAAGATTATTCGAAAAAGGCCTTATCTTTGCAAGATTTATCTCGTGTATAAAATAAGGGCTGCACAAGACTAAAACCCAGAGAGGCACATTATGATTATATATTGGAACGGGCTTTCCAAGCATAAAAGAATCCCCACAGTAAAGAAATGATATATAAAAAGTAAACAGGTTTGCAAAAGCAATAACAAAAACAAGAATCAAATTGAAAGAGTTAGTCAGGCAACACCACTCCCAATGATAACTTAGATTGACCCCTCATTTGGACCAATAAAACTAAAAACCAATAACGTAACACTTCATTTCCTGCGAAGTTGATCAAGCTTTACATCACCGCATTGCAAGAGGTGTAAACTAATTATACAATTTTTTTATATGAATAATACATGTTCATTAGTTGAAACAATATCTTACAAAATAAAGGCAGTATTCTAAATTTTGGGACATAGGCAAAGACACAAGTATCTTCTCAAATTTTGATTCAAAATTTTTTTTGCATGCACCAAGATATGCCAAGCTAGTAAAGAGAGCTACCAATGAGTGTAGTTAATATCAGTTTATCACGTTGTTCATCATTTTCCTTTTCTTTCATATATTTCCTAGAGGTTCAATTGAATTTTAAAAAATAAAAAATCTTGTAGTAATATTCAAACTGTTAGTGAATCTATTCTACTACATTATTGATGTTTACTTTAAATTATACACAAATAAGTTTAATGCTCAAGGAAAGACTTTACCCACGCTACCTGCTTCTAATTTCATTCTGGCTCATTTGTTACATAAAGATATGTATATAAATGCTTCTAAGGGTTACAACAAGGGCCTTAGAATGGTCATCCTTACCCTTAAAATTTGGTTATTTTCCTAGGTTTAGTTAGAGAAGCGGTTAAATTTGGTAGTGGTGTTTGTTGGAAGGAGGGTGACAAAGATGATAGTGATGGTGGCAGTAACGACAGATTTACTGGTAAAGGGGATCAGCCACAATTGAGATGAGGAGGTTGTGAAGCCTTAATTAAGTGTTGTTAAAGCATTTTTCATTTTTAATTAGTTAAGACTTTAATTTAATCATAAATAGATTAAAAGCTTTGTATGTTTAGTAATTAATCTTTTTTGTTTGTTTGTTAAATCATTTTTATATTGTTTAAATATTTTTATGGTTTACTTAACAAGATGGTTATTTACTATTTTACCCTCTTAAAAATTTGAAAATCAATTTTGATTTCCACGTGCACTTGTTTGATAGTTGTGTGTGCAAGTCATCAAATTTTGATGTGACAATTTCAATCGGATTAAATCATAATAAATTGAGAGTTGAGTCCCCTAAATTAAGAAAACTAAAATTGCAAGTACCGAAGTGGAAAGAGAGGCCTAGTTCAAGATATCAATATTTAATTAAGCATAATCCTCATTCAAAATGAACTTCCACACAACAGGCAGCTTTAGAAGACCTTTAGAAGATCTCTTTGGTCGTATATATAGATTGGGTAACATGATAAATATTAGAAGACAGCTATGTGCACAGTAATAATAAATTTAAATTCTCAAATATGCTGCTGCCTGCTAGTGCGAACGAAATGTCACATATTCTTGCTCTTAACTAAGTATCAAGTGTTTGACACAGGTAGTTGATAAAACCTATGAAATATCCAAGTAACATAGCATCTAACTTTTCAAACATGAATTCAAAAAATGAAACAACCAAACTTAAGTGTCCCCATCTCTGAAAACATGAACCAAAAACAAATTATCAACTTGTTGGGGAGAGAGAGAGTGACATAATTAATAATCCTAACTCCCCTGTCATGAGCTGACAAAGTACTCAAAGATATGTAGCATGGTGATGTTAACAGTTAAGAAATGTAAAAAGCATTAGTAATGAATTTAAGTCTTGCACTGAAGATAAAATGCTAGGTAAAGATGGTGAAAGTGAGCAAACAAGGCATAGTCAGGTTGATCTCCTACGATCAGAAGTTGATCACTAACCTCAGTATATCAGCATGCTATCCTCGTATATATATCCCTTAACAATTGGGATATATATGCTATTAAAACCCTAAATCATAAAGAAGTTTGGGTGTATAAAAAGAAAGTATGAATACCCTGTCTGATAATTGCATCCTCAATCTGCTTGAATAATTCTCTTCTCTCGTCCAATTTGATGTGCTCAACTGAAGAGTTTGTACCATCACTATTGTTAGGGTACAGCAACATCGAGAGCAGCAACGCAACACGCCAAAAATCTTTGATTTCTCGAAGAAGTAATCCTAGAAGAAAACAAAATTAGACACTGGGAAGCAAAACTGAAAAATCTAGAGGTATCTCATAATCTCAAGTAAGTGGATAATACTTGAAGCAATTGAATAAAATAATTAAGGGACCCCAATTTGTAATGTCAAATTTTTGAATTGTCTGATAGCTTTGACAGGATCAGTCTCATAACATGATGTCAAAGACCTTCCTCCTTCATATCCATGAGTAGACTTTTAAGGCAACACGTTTTACCAGTTGAGTTTTCTTCCACATAAGTAATGACTGCCTCTTAATTTTAAATTATGACTTTTTTATCTAATCGTTTCTTAATTTTCTCGACAAGTTTCAATATTCTAAGAAAATACTGAAACAACCAATACTCTTAAGTTCCTTTGATATTGATACTACCAACCTACAAAAACATTATAGCTTATTTAGTATGTAGAACCTCCTATAAGTTAAGTCTAGAGACGCCCACCACCTCTAATGTGATTTGAAAATTCACTTGTTGCAGTTGCATGAAAGTATTTTACCACGACTCTTCTAAAGTCTCCTTATAAAACCTATCAAACAAACTCCATGAAATATCAAAGATCACTATCGTGCTAATCCATATGATCTATGCCAATCCTGAGATCCAGATAATGAGTACTCAAAGGCATAGTTTGGAATTAGAAAAAAGCGAGGAACGGGAAAAGAAAATGAAAAATAATGTAAGAAAAGCTCTCTTAATGAACACTATACTATAATGAAAAGTTAAATAATGTATAGCGCTAAAAGTAAGTGTAATGAACTGCTGACAAATTCTTATACTTTCTTTTCATTTTCCCTTTCTTTCCTTTCATCTGTTTTTTGAAAGTCCCAAACAGAGTAGAAGTACTTATTTCAGGTCCAAGTTACTTGATTCTAAAAGCAGTGAAGGAGACAGGAATATAACTCCTCCATCTCACAGTGTCAGCTTTCCAAGTGTTGCTTGCAGCACAATCTTTGATATAATATTTTTGTGATTATAATTGATCAGTCATATGCTTGCTGACAAATAATGTCGAGCTCATTATCCCGTGTGAAGCACTGGTCATGGTCTTGTTGTAACTATTATTTGTTGATATATTTTTCGTTAAAGATTTTTTATGAGATAGAGTAATTAAGTTCTATTTTGGATATTATAAAATCATATGACTGGTGATTGTATTATATTATACTAATATATTAAATACAATAATAATAGATTACTATTTTGTAGTATGATGATGATCATAAGAAAAATGGTTTCTTCTAAAATATATTACTTAACTAATATTTTGTATATAACTAATTAGTGATGAACAATTAATTAAACTTAACAATTCAACAAAAAGAATTTATCTATTCCTATGATTAAAATGATAGAATATTCATCCTTAAATTAATGACTCATCTATTTATATTTATATAATAATAAAATCTTATTTAAAGTATTTTAATATTAAAAAAATGATTACATAATTAAATATAATTGGTAGTAAGAATATGAATTGAAATAGAGCACTAACTACATCAAAAAATGTATGGAAATAGTTAATGATGGTAATGAGAAAATTATGGTAGTAAGAATATGGATGGAAAGAATATGGAAGTCGAAAGAGGTATGGAAAAATAGCCGAGTGAATCTTTCTCCTAGCAAAACATAACCTTTTGTGATTTTAATTGTATAATAGATTCTTGTCCTAAAAATTCGTGTTGAAGGACAAAAAAAGATTCTTCTGTACTTTTATATATAATATAGACAGATGAATAGATTGCACTTAAAATGCTGAAGTACACCATAGAAAAAACTATGTTAAGAAATACATTCTCTAAGTGTGTCGTAAGAATTTTAAATTTTGTGCTGTAACTGTGGCTTTCAAGATGATACTCTATTTGGGAAGGAGGGAGCAAATTTTTACCATAAAGACATTTTCAAATGATATCTTACTTTAAATTGTTCTTAAACTAGGTTTAAAAACAGGTGAGATGATTCAGATTTCAATATGAAAAAAAGACAACTTGTCAGAAATTTAGTATGTTAGCAGAATTTTGTTAGCAATGACAATCTGTGGAGTGAAGGCCATGCAAGAAAACAATACCAATCAATATCCGTAGCTGTGAAGCAACAGGGACGTCAATAATTTCCTTTTTCCAATTAACTTCAACAATCTCTACTTCCTCATGAGAAATGATAAAAGGAATCAAAGATATGAATTTCTCAGTTGCATTGTGCAAACTAACAACCTGTAAAAAGGAAAATACTTTAGATCATATATTCGTACGCTTGAAATTCTATGATCGGTTACCTTTTAGAGAAACGATCAACTAACAATTTACTATTTCAGTAAAAAATTAGATATGCAATTATGGAATTGGAAAAAAATAAAGGAAAAATGAAAATGAAAAAGATCTAAACCGACAGTTTCAGCATCCCTGGACTTCAGCTTTAGAGAATTCCTGAAAATGTAACTGACGATGGGGATCTGTAGAGCAAATGCAGCAGCAGGTAAATTTAAAAAGACTACGAAATCTACTAAATGTTACATATCAAATCCAACAAATTACAAACAATGTCATTGAGCAACTTCCTCTTGTTTAAAAAGAAAAAATCGGAACAGACGAGGCAAACACTTCTATTTTGGTGGAAAGGATTTTTGAGTTTAAAACTCACGGAGCCAAGATGGATTCTGGAACTCTCAATAACAAAAAAAATGGCTGGAGCTCATAACCAAAAAAAAAAACATGCAAAAATCTGTTTAATTCTGAAACTAGAAAGACATGCATTGAGTTGGTAAAAGATCTTCCCAAATATAATTATAAGTTGGCAGCATAAAGTTATTTGAGAAAATCAGTAGCTTCATGCTGATCATGTTCACATGCTACAATTATACATGCATGTCTAGCTCATGAGGCCTATTATCAACACTAAATGATCAATTACCCAATGTGACTAGCCTTACAAGTATAATAGTTATATAAGTAAAATATATAAAGCAGAACATGTTGTAGCCTAACATGTTGTAGCCTGTATGGTAAAGAATAAATATGCTAGGATGCAAAACCCTGCATGCTTATTTCATCAGAGTACACAACAAGCAACTGGGTGCAGAGAGAAATTGAAGTAACAAAGCAGAGTCAAATATTTGTATACACAAGTGGAATTTATATTAGACAAAGTTCACAAACTAAAAGTAAGCTCACCAAAACAAAAAATGATAAACCACACAAATGAAAGAATTCAAAACACATTGTAAAAGAGAGGGCAGATGGTACCTTTTTGGATTTATTATCTCTGTAAACAGTCTGTCTAAATGGCAGGAATAATGCTGCGTATAAGGCCAGTCTTTTCTGTTCACCCTAAAATTCAGAAGGAGCAAAATTGATATAATCAAAATCTTAGCAAGTAACTTTTAAAGAGGAGAAAGACTGAAAGAAGAGCACACCATATATTTAACCCTCAAGATACTTCACAGCCGCAAGGAGTAATACTACTTGAGGCACTAAAAGCTTGCAAAATCTTAGCTAGAAATTACTACACATCCTCGAAAATAATGAAATGGGTAGATAAATAAACATATTTTCAATTCAGATGAAACTAAAAGGATAAATTTGTGATATTATGTAGGAAAGTAGAGAGACAGCAGATCATCTACTAATACACTGTGAGGTAACTAGCAACTTGTGGAATCTGTTAAATCTCGTCAGGGTTACTTGATTGACGCTAAGAATTGTTGTGAATATATTGATAACATAGAGAGGGACAATGTTGAAGAAGAAAATGAGTAAAAAGAAGATTGCGGTGGACATAAGTTGGTGGGGGTTTGATCACATAGGTGCAAAATGTGGACAGTGATTGTTTCATCGTATACCACATAGGTTAAATACATTTTTGGTCACTAAATCAAGGTACAATTTAAATTTTCATTATTGAACTAGATTTTCTTACAATCAACACATTCATTGAACTCTGTTTTTTACAAAACGTCACAAAATCCTTCCATACAGTAGACTTCTAACCGAAGAAATTTTTTTTAAAAAACATTTTTATTCAGTTTGTCTACATGGGCATGCCAAATCATAGACAAGCAACACATGATTAGCATTCATGTCACTGAGTTAACTCACAAGAAGAAAAGAAAAAAAAAGGATGGGAGAGAGAGCTGCACACCAACAACCCAAAACCCAGAACTTCCACAATTAAAATCCCCGACCAAAATCCTTGTTGGATCCTAATTCTCTTCCATTTTCGGCTCCAAGATGATCGTCGACAATTTCTTCTTCTACTTCTTATTTTGTTTTTTGTGTTCTCTTTGGAGATTGTTGTCACGATCGAAGAAGACAACGAGCCAGGTTTTCAATTGGAGGCCAGGGCTAAGTCTTTGATAGAAAAAGGCGACAAGAATTTGGGGCATACTAAGCTAATATTTTCAAGCAGGTGATTATTTGTTTTAAACTCATGATTTTTAGAAACATCTTTGTGGTTGGGTGCTCGGGGATTGTATAACCGTCCGTGGAGAGTGGGATGAGCTCACAGGAGACGGGTTGGACCGACTAATTCTTGCACTCTCTCTAAAGAAACTATCCAGCCAGAGATGGGTTCGATCAATTAAAGGTTGGGGAATGCAAGTTATGATTTATTTGATGGTCAGTTAATAATACTCCTATTTTCTAGTATGAGTCACACTAGGTTGGGTATCCTTATTTTCATCTTCAAAATTCAATATAGATCTCCACCAATCACAGTAAAAGTATATCTCACCTTTTCTTTACAATTTTCTTCATAAACAAATTGGAATTGAAGATAATGAAGGGCGGAAGTGAGAGAGACAAAATGAGAAATATGCCGGTGAGGTGGTGCAAGTGTTGGTGGAAGAAGAAATTAAAAAAATAAATAAATAAAAACTGAAACCCGTGTAATTTGATCTAGAAACCTATATAGATGAAAAGAATTTTGTTTAATCTAATTGAATTACATTAATTTAGCTTTCTTTCTCATCGACGTCACTAAAAAATCCACATAGGCATTGCCACGTAGAATCACCGTTAAAAACTTAACTGGCTTAACAGTTTTATCTTTTTTGTAAGAAAAAGATAGTTCAACGAGTTAAATGTAAAAAAAATTGAGTTCAATGATAAAAATGTAAATCAGACCTATATCACATTGTAGAGATCTGAAAAGTTTGTCCAGAACATCCACCACCATAGGTCCACAACATAACAGCTAAACCTCTATGGCTCTATCACATTATGATCGATGATTGAAATGACAATGCCATATCATTTTTGGCATTCAATTCTTTTTTAACCAAGACGGTTGAACCTGATGTACAATACAACTATGGTTACTGGGACGGGAAGTAATTTTTATGCATTGTATATTAATATACAACATACATTCGGGTATGCATGTAAATATATACATATGCACTCATACATCCTAACAAGGTAATCAACCATGAATAGCTTCATACACTGTGTGGAAATACTCACGGTGAAGGAAGAGCCTCCAATTAACTGCACAAGTCTCCATGCAGCATCTATATAAGCAACGCAAAGCCTAATGGAATGATAGAAGTCAGGGATAATGGACTAATAGAAAAAACTCATAATGAGAAGCTAAAGTGGGGTTGGGGCCTGGGGGGGCACTGAAGTTGTACACAAATACATCTATAAATAAAGAAAAAATATGACTAAAATACAGTTTGTACCCCAAAGTTTGTAGGGTTGCTGAGGTTTGCACCCTAATGTTTGAAACTTATATAACTGCACCACAAGGTTCTTTTCTCCTAAACAAAATGCACCCTCCAAGGTTTAAACTGGTCAAAATGCACCCCAAGGTTCTTTTCCGCTAAACAAAATTCACCTTCATTTTTGACCGATTAAAACCTCGAAAAGAACTTTGGGATGCACTTCGATACATTTTAAACATTGAGGTGCAAACCTCAACAACCCTAACTTTGGGGTACAAACTGTATTTTAGTTGAAAAATATTGATGAAACTTGAGGTCAGTAACTTATCCAAAACATGTTTTCCCTGCTATATCAAGAACTCTAGTCAAAGTATTAGCTGGAGACCTAATATTCCTACCATACAGCGAATTAAAAGCACACGTAAATATAGAGGCAAGTCATTCTAAAAGTCAAACTTCGTATCTTTAGGGAAACATCAATAGAGGTAGCTGTGACCGAAAAAAACTTCTTTTGATATAAAAGTTCTTTTATTAGAGACAACTAAAAGGCTTAACTGACTTGTATCAGGCCAAAGAATATTTCAGAAGAGTGTCATAGATTAGAAGAGAGTTTAAAGTGATACATAAGCACCAGAAACGGAGAGTAGAAGTTTTAAGCAATTAAATATAAATATATTTTTTATAACAAGCAATTAAATACACAATATATAAATCAGGAGCTGTGGATAGAGAATAATGTCCTCGTATTAATCAGAATCACAATCAAAAAGGCTTTGGGGGGTTTTTTATAGGTAAAATAACTAACAATCAAAGATGCTATGTTGAACAAGACAATTAAAAATAAAGGAAAATAAGGAAAGAAACCGAAAAATGCTGTAAACAATGTTCCTGACTTATTAACATCAAGATGCACTTTAACTGCATCTTCCAGACATGTTAGTAATAGGTAGGCATGTCATTCAATCATGGAACTACAGACTTCTTTCACAAGCACAGATGATTTAACCACAAGTAAAAGCCAATTTGCACCACAAATGACATTATACTTATATACAAAGCACCCATATTAAAGCTCAAAAATTAAAAATAAAAATAAAAACAAAAAAGGGAGGATACCCTATTAGAAAAATGCAGACCTATCATGTCCTTCTGGGCTTGGAGGCTCAAAATTAGGAGGAGGACTGAAGACAACCCCGAATAACAACAGCTTAGAAAGGTAAGTCATCGCTTTAACCGGTTGATTGCCAGATATCATAAGATCTATCTGTACAATGGAAGAACAATGAGACCAACAAGAACGAATAATCAATTCAGGATAAATAATGGAACAATATGTGTCATAAATAAGCTAGAACCATATATACATAAATGAAATTTAGTCCAGCCTATGTAACCATGTCATATTAGCTGGGCAATTACATACTTCATGACCAATGCGTTCTCTGCTAACTTTTTCTGCAATAGCATCTTTCACATCATCTTCAGAAGCAGCCTTTTTTAGCTCTTCATCTAGTATAAATTCAAATCTCGCACCTGAAACACAATTCAGGTACAAATCAATATGATGAGCTAATGCCACACAAAAAGTTTAAAGTAGATCCTGCGAATGGAAGAAAGGTATATAACACCCAAAAAGCGAAAAAATTATGGGAATAGCAATGTTCAATACACCTATTCAAGCCAAAAAAAAAAAAGACGAGCATAGGCAGTTAAGCTTCATGACTATTTGGAATCTATCTCTATACAGCAGTATACAAGAACCTGAGCAAGTTGGGCTACGCTTCTTTACCAAGCATTACTATATGGGCCATAGTACAGTTTCTAGACTTAGAACGTCAAACCATTTTTTAGCAACAAACCTCACAAAGAGGGTCGCAGTGACCAGACCCGGGCGACTGTTAGCAAAAACACAGGTCTGCTAGAAAAACCACCGAATTAATAGGTACGCAGTTGTATTTTCCCAATTTACAGTTATTAAATGATAAATAGAAGAAAGCCTGGATATGAAATCAAAACTCAACATGATGGGTTTCTGGTGCAACAGTTACAAAATATTTATCCTTTATTTTTATAAAGAAAAAATGTGTTACTTCATAAAAATGGACTTGGAATGAATAATATATAATAAGACAACAAAAACACATAAGCTTTTTTAAGAACATATACAATAAGAACCATTCGATCTTCATTTAGATTTTTCTATAACCTTTGAAACTCAGCTTTCAGACTATCTCAAGATCTTATGTCAATCACATAAAAACAACTCCAAAAAGTAGTGAAGTTTGTTTTTCCCTTTACTTGAGTGATTCTTTCTAACAAAAAACCCAAGCCCCCAAAAAGTTTTTTCAGATTATATAACACCCCAGTTCCGTATCGAAAAATATGGAAAAAATTTGTCAGTATATGAAGAATTAACTTGCTAACAATAGTACCTTCAGTCATGACCTTTTGGGTGAGTATGTGGTGGGCTAAAATGACTCAAGAAGATACTATTAGGCCAGAGGTGTTATTTGGATGGATTTGATTCGATTCGGACTTGGACTTGGGATTTAACCCGAGATTTGTTCCGGACTCGGATTTGACCCGAGTTGTTTCATATGGTATCGTGAGTCGACTCTCGGCTCTGCCTGGGTCTTCGATAGGGTTGGCGGATGTGAGGACACGAAAGCTAGTGGTGTTATCCCACAATGGAGAGAGGAATGTCCGGAGGTGGGGACACGAAACAAGCCGGTATTATTCCACAATGGCTAGAGAGGCAAAGATTTGTAGACCGTGTGTGGATCGGTTCTGACAGGAATGTCAGAAATTTAAGTGGGGGAGTTTGTAACCCCAATCCCGCATCAAAAGATATGAGAAAAAATTGTCTTTATATAAGGAATTAAGTTAATAACAATAGTACATTCGATCCACGACCTTTTGGATGAGTGCTATGGTAGCTAAGATGACCTAAAAATATACTATTGGGCAAGTAGTTTAAAGCCTTATTTGGATGGATTTGATTCGATTCGGATTTAAATTTAACCCAAAATTTATTACGGACTAGGGATTTGACCCGGGTTGTTTCAAATTAGATGATAAACAAACCTCTACTACTCTTGATCTCTTATACTACTTCACTACTCACACTAACTAACACCCAAAGGCTTAACCTACACCTACATATCCATGCACATGCCATGTAAAAGATGTAACAAAAGATACTCTACTTTTCAAGTAATTAACCAAATTGTCCTACGGTTGGGCTTAACAATATGCACATTGAATCCGCTTACATCAGTTCGTAAAAAGTCATTTCTAAATCAGATATAATTTCAAGGGTTCTTTTTGATTTCTTCATGCAATATTTACTCACTAGACTCAACAACAAAGATCTTAGATAAGGTTTTCTGCTGACATCAGAACTTCTGCTCACAAAATCATGGCAAAAACAACATTAAGACTAGGACTACAAGGTCCTGTACAAGGTGAAGATTTTAAGATGGTATGTAAAGGCACAATCTACACACACACACAAAGGAGAAGAAGTAACTTTGGTAAAGCTAGATGGCTATATCAAAGAATGATAAGAGTAGGAATACCTTATAGCCAAAAGCTACTCACTATGACCATTAAGCTTATGCCCACGTTAGATTTTTATTTAAACTATATTAGCAAGGCAATTAGAGTACAATTCAACTGTAAAATATAGCGTACTGGTCAACTTTACGAAAACAAAAATTAAGGCAGAATGATTAAAAGAAACAAACACCATTATAGAAGATAGTAAAAAGCTTCTGGGACTTGAAATTATCTTTATCAAGTCTGGCTAGAAATAGTGAAATACTTGATCTTAAGAAAACTTGTTGGCTCATATATTTATTTTGTGTTTTAAGAAGCACGTTTAAAGCATGACATAATAATGAATCAAGCAACTGTAAAAAGGGAACTGCAAATACCAAAACGTATAGCTCGAATAACTCGTAAGGGATCATCCAAAAAAGTCTCCCTTGGAGGTAAAGGGGTCACTATCTTTCCAGACCTCAGATCTGCAATGCCTGGATCAGATTGAACACAAACAACTATATCAGTGCTGGAAGTTGAGACTAATTTAAACTTGCAAGCTGATTTGAAATGTATAAGAGATTTATGTAGAAGCAAATGAAGGCTCATGCGAACCTCTTCCAGTAAAATCTTCAACGGAACTACTATTAATATTGTAAAACAAGCTGTCAAAAAAAGAGAAAAATAAAGATCAATAACTATTACGCTCTGCCCAAAGTATATGATAGAGTAATAACTGAGCAATTGCTCTCACTTGCCAATTTTTAAACTATCACATATAGATTACAATAAGCATTAATAGCAAAACAAAATACCTATTAATGGTTAAATCTCTTCGATATGCATCTTCTTCTGCAGTACCAAATCTCTGCAACACATCAATTAAAGAGCGTGTATATAGTCAACATCCTTCATTAAACAGGTGATCAACAAGTAACCAATAAGTATAACAATAATGAATACAATGTAAATGTGAGTGCAAAACGTTATTAGCAAAATTAAATTACAAAACCAATTATTCGAAGTACTAACAAAGCTGTTTGGAACGACCTAAAGTTGGGGCTTAGGTAGACACCTCCAGGCAGAAAGACAAACCAGCAACATTTCCACGCTAAAAGAATTAGCTCTCATTGTTATAATGTAAGCAACAGGTAACTTCTACCCATCTAGAAAGCAAAGTGAATATACAAAATTAAATCCCCATGAAGTTGGAGGCTTGAAGCCGTTAAGTACAGTTACGAAACCATCAACCCTCATATAAGTTAGATTCGTCAAAACTGAAAAGAGTAACCTGAAAAAGGGAATTCTCAACATAAAAATCTCTCTGAATGACCACAAAAGGTTAAATTATAAATCATGCTTGTCAAACCACCTCGAAGATGCCCCCTTCATGGCAACCTTGGACAACATTTCATTGTGAAAGGCCACAGAGTTACTAATGTAGGACAAGCATGAGTGTGCAGAAATGACGGCAGCAAGAAAACATCAGATCTGGTTTCTGTAACCCTTGCAAGGAATTCACTATCCTGCAGGCCGTAAATGCTAGTTCTGAAAAAATTTACAGTTTTTGCTAGCGACGAAGAGCTTTACTCAATAATAACTTAATATTACAGATATCTAGATTACATCGTGACACCATCTATACATAAAAAAAATGTTTTACCGAGACAAAAGGCCAAGTAAATAAATACCAAAAATAATCAATTACCCAAGAGCATTGGACTGCCCAGTTGCCAGTTCCTACTTGATTTAACCCATTTTTCCCCCAACTTTAACTACGTAATTTCTAAAAAACAATATAAGCCAAAGCCCATAGGTGTCTACACTATAGATGATGTTCTCCTATATCAAGTAACAAGCCTCTTCTCCGCCTCTGCTATGGTCTAAGTCAAGTCATTGGTAATAATTAACATCAACAAATAAACAGCCAAAATAACCCAGCTCCACAAAATCAAAATACAACTCATGGTGCTCCACCTAAAGAATGTTTCCTGATACATAATTCAATAAACAATATTTGTAAATGTAACATATCTTAGCCAATTTCTGTACAAATAAGATCAATCGTGTGACAACATTTTAAAAAGACTTTTCTTACACATTATATATCAAGTTACTTCTCCAAAACTAAACCTCGTGATTAACTTAACAATGAAACAAGGCTTCACTGGATGCTACATAACCAAAATTCATAAGAACTTAAGAACTTTAGACTATTGATTGCTGACATAATTGTGTACCATTGTAGGAATGCGGCTATTCTCACAGTAGTCTTCAGATCTTAAATTAACAAAATCAATCCATATATCATAGAGGCGCATCCTTGCAGTTTCCAAGTGTTTGGACTGGTCTGGATTGCTGAAACGTTAACAAATAATGATATATTAGTTAGAAAAATCTACTACAACCCCAACTCTGAGAACATACAGCAACAGCAGCATTTGTAAGCTTATGGGAACAAGTAGGGAAAAAAATATCAAGTATAACTCCTACAAGAGGCAATTGTCCAGACATTCAAAATTCCTTCACTTCAACATGGTACAAGGCACAAGGCTTTCCAAGGATGGGAGGAAATTGCTCCTATCTTGATGATTTTAATTATCGTCAAAGGCTTAAACTAAAATGAAGAAGTTAAGTAATTTTAGTTAAATTATGTAACAAGGAAGAACACTTAATAGTATGATACCAAACCCAAGTAGGTAAGATAGTATGAACTGAACACTTAATATGCAAGGTAGGACCCAAATCTAAGCTTAAGCTTTGAGGTCAAATTTGGTTCAACATTGTGTACTAAGGCCTTTATTCATGAACTCCCATCTCCCCAACAAAGAAAATGAAAAAAAGGAAAAAGCAAAAGAAAAGATATTAACTGAAGGGGGGAGAAAAAGGAAAGCCATCTTAGTCTCTTTAAAGTTTAAATCAAACACTAAGCTCCAGATTTTGTTTCAAAAGACACCAACTCGTAAGAGATAACTAAATGCCCTTTTACAGATTCATAGACATCACAGAGGATTACCCCAATGGCAACATCGTAAGCTTTGAAGCTACATTTCTAAAAGTAAAATTCCTTCTGGTTTGAAATATAAGAATATTATTAACTTTTAAAAAGTAAAGTTGAGACATTTTCAAATTCAAAATTGATATACTCTTTTAAATTTAGAATATTGTAAACTATCTAAAAAGTACTTCATTGTTTTATAATTTTAAAGGAATCCCATCAATTTTTTGAAAATATCCCAAGTTGACTACTTGTTCCAAAAGTAATTAATGAACTTATATTTTTGAACCGGGAAATACATAATTTGGAGCAAAATAAAGTGACAACACAAACAAAATTTGCAAATATTAAAATCAAGTAAAAGTAAAAGATTCTACCTCTGAATGACAGCAATTCCATGGGACTCTTCCCCCGTATGTATTAGGTATTCATCGAGTTTTTCACAAAACTCTCTACCCAACATGTTGTCGAGAGCAATATCAATATCATAACATTCTTTGCCTAGAAGCTGCAACAAGATTAATCAAAATAAGATACACAGGATGAAGGAAAACTGTAAAAAAAAAGAAGAAAATAATAAGAACTCGACCACCTAAAATAAATAGGAAGACTTTTCTAATAAAATGACATAAAATTATGTATAAATCCCTTTGAAATTACTTCTATTCTTAGAAAATAGAAAGAATTCAAGTCATTCATCTTTTGCCCATTCATATCTATTCCCACCAAGTAAAATAGTAGAATTCTAAACAGATTTCTGAGCAATCAACTGAGAAATAGCTGTTAAAGCAATTCCTCAAACAGGTTGCCACTAGCCAGCCACAAACAGTTATCCATAGCAATAAAATATGGTTCTGCAAATAATTAATAATAACAAAATAAAAAACAATCAGTTTCAAGTAAACATCTTTTCGTGTAGATATCCAATCGGGCATGTGACAAGAATATACATGTACGTACGTTTAGTAATATATTTCGAAATCAGTATCCAAAAACCTTTTATACCTATTCCCAAATTTTCAATTAAAAGATTTGCACGTTAATTTTTCCTTGGCTGGGCATGGGCACTTTCTTAAGGCCAGAATAATTTTTGAAGTTGAACTCATACCAGGAAATTAGAAAAGAATCATAAGAAGTATAATTTGGACCTCAATATACATATATGCTTGTCCCTTTGACATAAACCCACCTTGTCGCGGACCCAACCTCCGGCGACACGGAGTTGAGTATGGAGATTGAAATGGCGAAGAACTTGAAGCAGACGATCGAATATTTGCCTCTCCTTGTCCGTCAAATCAATGTTTTCTCTCACTTCTACGGCCGGTGGAGATGCTGATGGCGTGGTTGAGGGAGACATTGTTCGGTATGAACTGCAAAACCCTAAAGGGATTTTGGGTTTAGGGTTAATGAATGAGAATTTGGGGAGACAGAAAATACGAGGGGAGGGGTCTAAGAAGAAAGGAATATAGCGAGGAGTGAATAGGCGGCAAGTGGTGAGAGCAAGTTTCATTCTTTGTTTGGTCTTTCATTTGGGGTTGGTTCTATTAGAGCACTAGTTCGTTAGCCAGCCGGTCCAAATAGGCTTCCACTCGATTCGGGTATTTAAAGGGTAGGTTCAATTATTGGCATTTATATTTAGCTTAAATATAATTCACTACCTTAAACTATTGACCATATTTTACTTTGGTGATTTACCTTTAAATTTTATCAATTAGATGAGTAAACTATTAATTTTTTCCACTTTTGTCCAAATTCACTTGACATGTCAGAAATTAACGACGTGTCATCCTAAGTAGGGCCATAGAAAGCTGATGTGTACTTGAATAATAATATTTATATCATTTTATTAATTTAAATTATTTTAGTAAGGGTAAATTTGACAAATCAATTTTTATTATCCTTTAAAATAAAACAAATCTGTACACAGACATTCTGCAATCAACAATGGCGACTAACAATCAACACAAGCTGAAAATTAAAGACCAATTGTCTATAACCCAACCACCATTGCCACCACTTTTCCGGCGACCTCCATAGCCACCACCTCCACCAATGACACTTAAGAAGAGAAAAAGTCTTCGTCTTGCTTCTTCAATCTACATTCTTAAGCAGAAGTTCCGTTCCACCAAATTAATTTCAAGCAGAAACTAGGGTTTTGAACGACTCTGCACCGGTGCCGGCGAAAAATGACGTAGTTAAAGCCTATACTATCTCACCTCGACGCTATTCCTTCCACTCCCGAAAAGTTCAAGCCGAAGAAATCATTTCCCTATTTCCACCAAATTCACCACACTCTAAGCTCATTCTTCGGTCCTTCTTCTTCCTCGCTTCAGTATCCTTTTCTTCTTCCTCTTCTCCGCTTCACCGACCCCGGAGCAAAGTCGCCGGAGCCTCCAACATACTACATCCGGCACCGGGACGGACTGGGAGTGTCGGGTTCGTGTCTCTGCACGCTCCAAAAAGAAGCTGGGAAAACGAGTCTGACTTAGAAGATCGACACAGAAATAATTTACAGAGACTCCAAACGAAAGGAGTCCTGTGGAAGCACCCAAAGAATCACCATGAGGACTCGATGGTGTTCCGGCTAAGCCACGACGAAGACGTCGCACAAGGCCATGGGATTGAAGGTGATTGATGCCAAAGAGCTACGGCAAAGGACGGTGAGAAGGTTCTCGGAGGATCTTGGATCTGTGACTAACCAATCAATTGATTTGTCTATGAATTTGTTTGTTTTGTTTGGACTAAAAGCTTCTTCGCTTCGATTGAGCTAGGGTTTGTCGAGCGATTTGGGGTTTTTGTCTTTGATCGATCGATTGTAATGGAAGGGTACTGATATTGGTTTATTTAATGTTTGTTTTAATTTAATTTGAAATGTTAAATTGTGTTTTGACCATTTTGCCCCATATTTAATCAGATTTGTTTATTTAATGATTAAAAAATTATTTTTTTGCCATATCAGCTTCTTAAGGCCCCACACAATTAGTCACGTCAGCGATTTCTGACGTGGCATGTTCAATTTGTTGCAATTAGAAAAAATTGATAGTTTAATCATCTAATTGACAAAATTGAAAGGTGGATCACCGAAATGGAATATGACCTATAGTTTAGGGTACTAATTCATATTTAAGCCTTTATATTTGTGGACTAAAAGACAAAATGCACCCGAAATTTTACACCGATATTTACACCCAAACTGAAAAAGATACAAAAGGCACACTCGACACTAAACCGGTCAAAAGTGATCGACTAAAGTTGTAAATCTTATTACAGATGGGTAAGCTCGGTAGTTTATATTTATTGCAAATTGCAATTACATTTACACCGTTACTCTTGTTGGTTATCAGACAAGTATCCCTAAATCAAATCCAGACTAGGGTTCGTGATTTGAAGGAGAAGTGGAACAATGAGTGATTCGCGATTCTTGAGGGATTCAGAAGACAATGACGTTTATGGAGTGAAGGGTGTCCCAGAATACCGTAAGTGCTTCACAAAAGATCTTTCACCGGCACCTATTTTGAATAATGGGACTGTGACACCCCCAAAATAGGTCCAATCCATCCAACCTATTCTGAGTCGCCAAATACATGGTATAGAAAACAACCACAACTTTATTACTATAATTGTCGTGCAAAATACAACAACACATATGTTGTGAGTTTGATACAAATATATACCAACTGTGACTCATGTCCCAACCATGGATAGCACGTCACAATGGCATCTTACATAAAGGTACAGTCAATAACTGTTTTGTGACGCCCCCAAAATGGGTATACATCACCCATTTTGAGTCGTCAATAACATGGTACAGAAATAACTACAACTTTATTAATACAACATAAAAACTGTGATTTTAAATACAAATATTATTTTCTAGACAATATCAACACTCAAATAAGTTCTCATTACAATTATTGATACACTATTTTACAAAATAGTGAGGACTACTAAACAACTTCTAGAACCATCATTCCACACCCCGACTAGTACTCGCTACATTCTCGCCTCCTGAGAAGAAAAAATGGAACAAAAAGGAAAAAAGTGAGCTCAACTAGCCCAGTAAAGAATATTATGACTAAGATAATATAGAACAAATTATCGTTAGTCTTCAACAGGGAAAAATCTGATAAAATACAATAGACAACAAGTTTCAGATCAATATTTGCAACAGAAATAATAATTCATAGATGAGTTACGTAGAGAATGAAATCTACTATAATCTATGAATTTAAAAGTCCATCATCAATATTTTATCCATGTATCATCAATCAATATTCATCTTGAATCAAATATTCATCTTTGCACTACAGGTCAAAGATATTCATCAGTTGGTCATGTTCATCTCAACACCTGTTCATCTTTGCAATACGGGCCAAAGATATTCATAAGAAAATCATTAATCTTTGCACTACAGATCAAAGATATTCAGTAATATCATCATTTAGGACTGAGGATGATGAAAAATATTTTTTTAAAAACGAATTCAGTGAACCAAAAGAACAAATATTAAGGATTCGTACTTTAAACAATCTGAGTTCAAAAATACTTCATAAATAATCATAGTGAAGTAAAATTCAAGAATGATCAAAACATGGATACAATCAAAGCTAGTATCCATAATAGATATTTTGGATAAAAAAAATGAAAATTTAATTTTCCTGTGAATAATGCCATATTCGTGAATAATCTCAGATATCGTGAATAAGAACTCCCTATTAACTAAAAGACAAGAATTTCACAAGAAAAAATACTATCAATATTCCGCGATAATGATATTGAAAGAAATAATATCATTTTTAAAAAATAATATCCCTTACCTAAAAAAGAATAAGACTTTTGGTCAAATATCGATATATAACGTATTTGAAGGAACTTGTACCGAGTAAAGCAACACTCAAAGTATCAAAATACTCACAAGAATACGCTCGATAATATAGAGAGGAAAACTTCAGCTTCGTGTGATTTTCAATTCTAACCCAAGACTTATTTATAGAAAATGCTTGAACACCAAAGCAAAAAATTTAATATAATATTAATATAATTTTCTTAACTTCCTACGCACACCTACCAGCCCACAACATCAGCCACCCACCCACAATAAATAAGAAAAACGTTTTTCTTAATTAAAATATTTTAAACTTCAAAAATTAATCATTCTGGAACTTCGGAACTTCAATAATTCAAAAAAAATAGCCCTTTTATCAGAAAAATTCAAACCTTATGTCTTTTCCATAGGAAATTCCATTCTTTACAACTTTACAGAAGAAAGTTTTTCCAAATTCGAAACAGAAATTGACCGAAATCCATAAACGGACGATTTTACATGCTATAATCAAATTTTAGTCAAGAAATGGGCCCACAGACATGTTTAACATGTTTTAAACAATTTTTAGTGACAAAAATATTCTTCCTCCTTATTTATTCATATATCCCACATTCATTATAAAAATATCACCATTATTATATTATTAAAATATAATAATATATTATTTTATCGAAAAAGATAAAATATCAATTTTCAACAATTGTCATATTAAAAATTTTCTCCATCTATATCCACATAAAATGAATATTTTTCTTATCATAATAATCAATAAATAATTATTCACAAATAATATTACAGAATCACAATACCGACAAACAGGTCGTTCCAAGGAAAGAGGGGGCTTTCCGATAAGGATTTCTCCTTACTGGCGCGTAATTAGGTGATCAAATCTCTCCTTAGACGGAACTTTCTAGACATTGCCAATAATGTTATCTAATAATATTATTCAAATAATATGAATTATTGATCTGATAATGAAAATACTTTGTAGTGACAATTATTGAAACAACAATAATATAAAATATCAACGTAGCAATTATCGAATCAATAAAATAAAATATTGAATAAGAATTCATCGTAATAATTATTGAGTAGTGTCTTCTTCACGTAAGAATCAATAATTGGTGCAATACCGTAATACTACCGTGTTTTAACCACCGGTATTTTAACGAAAGATTAATCTGTAGAATAACTACGCCATTATTTAAAAATAACTTATACTTGTCATTTTCTTCATCCAATCGCTTTCCATTATGGGGCCCACACAAAAGGTCGCTACTGTCGCATTTAATATTCTCTGACAAGCAGTAAGAATATTCCACGACCAAACGAATATTCTCCGATAAAAATGAATATTTTATAACCACTTGCTTATTTGAAATATTTGCGTGATTTTACCCATAACTAACCACATTAATCAAATCAACCCTTACTATTTCAAAATAATAAATAGAGGAAATTCAATTTCATTAATAATAAGTTGGGTCTTACAACCTCCTTCCTTATGAAATTTCGTCCTCGAAATTGACGTCGACGTACTGGTGTTTCAAAAGGTGAGGATACCTCGCTTTCATTTCCGTTTCCAACTCCCAGGTCATTTCCTCAATAGCATGGTTCCTCCACAAAACTTTGACTTGTGGCATGACCTTTGTGCGTAGGACATGTTCCTTCCTATCCAAGATCTTAACAGTAATTCCTCGACGTTAAGTCTTCTGGCCATATCTCGTCCTGGTTCTAACTCAATAACGTGGTTCGAGTCTTTCACATATTTACGTAGCACTGATATATGAAAAACATTATGAACATGAGACATATTTGGAGGTAATGCGTGTCTATAGGCCACATTTCCTACTTAGTCAAGAATCAAAAATGGACCAATAAATCGTGATTGAGCTTTCCTCTCTCTCAAATCTTGTAACTCCCTTCCAGCGGGAGCCACACGCAACAAATGCATGATCCCCAATACTAAATTCCACGTCCTTTCGATGAAGATCCGCGATAACTCTTTTATTCGATCCTGTGCCATTTGTATACGTTGTCGAATCATTTGGATCTTTTACGTAGTCATACGTACTCAACTCTGGTCCCAACAATGTTGCTTCACCCACCTCATCCCAACATACTGGAGAGCGACACTTTCGTCCGTATAATGCTTCGAATGGAGCCACACCTATACTTGTCTGATAATTATTGTTGTAGGAGAATTTCACCAAAGGTAAATATTTATCCCAATTCCCTTTGAAGTCTAGGACACAGAGTCTTAATAGATCTTCAAGAGTTTGAATAGTCCTCTTTGATTGTCCGTCCGTTTGAGGATGGTATCTTTGAATCGAATCAGAACTGCACTCCCATAGCTTTTTGCAAACTAACCCAAAATCGTGAAGTGAATCTTGGGTTACGATCCGAAACTATGGATACTGGCATGCCATGCAATCTCACAATCTCATTTATATACATATAAGCAAGACGTTCAAGGGAATAAGTCTCCCGTATTGGCAAGAAATAAGCAGACTTGGTTAATCTATCAACAATAACCCAAATAGCATTTATGCCTTGAGAAACCGTGGGAAGACCCGTAACGAAATCCATGGTAATGTGTTCCCACTTCCATTTCGGAATCTCAAGTGGTTGCAATGGACCCTTAGGCACTTGATGCTCATTCTTCACGCTGACAAGTTAAACACCTTGAGATAAACTTTGCAATCTCTCTCTTTATATTGTTCCATCAAAATGTATGTCGAAGATTACGATACATTTTGGTACTTCCAGGATGGATTGCAAACGGTGTATTGTGTGCTTCCATCGTGATCTTGTACTTCAAATCAGAGTCGTTAGAAACACAAAGTCTGAAGTGTACTCGAAGTATTCCTTCTTCATCGATTCTTGCTTCTGGAATAGCACCTTCTTGTACTTTTTTCTTCATACGCATTAGCTCCGGGTCTGTGGCTTGAGCAACTTTAACTTTATCGATTAAAGTTGGTTCTATGCATATACTTGACATCATCGCACTCGTTCCTGCATATGATATTCTATTCAACGCGTCAGCTACCACGTTTGCTTTCCAGGATGGTATTGAATGGTGTGGTCATAATCTATTAACAGCTCGAGCCAACGTCGTTGTCGCATGTTGAGTTCCTTTTGGGTGAAGAAATATTTGAGGCTTTTATGGTCTGAATATATCTCCACTTTCTCCCCATATAGATAGTGCCTCCGGATCTTTAAGCAAAACGATCATCGTTGTCAACTCTAGATCATGAGTAGGATAATTCCTCTCATACTCTTTAAGTTGTCGCGAGGCATAGGCTATGACTTTTCCACGTTGCATGAGAACACATCTTAACCCTTTGCCTGAAGCATCGTTGTAGTTAACAAATCCATCCGAACCAGGATGGTATTGTCGAGCAGTCTTAAAATGAGTCTCCTCTTAAGCTCTTGAAAACTCTTCTCATGATCCTCGCCCATACGAATTTTGTATCTTTCCGAGTCACCGAGTTAATCGAGTAGCGATTCGAGAAAATCCTTCCACGAATATCCGATAATAACCAAATAGCCCGTAAAAGCTACGTATTTGATTCTGACTTTTGGTTGCTCCTAACTTTGTATCGCTTGATCTTCGCTTTCAGTCAACGAGATACTCCATGTTTTGAAACCACGTGCCCGAGGAATGCTACTTCCTCGAGCCGAACTCGCATTTCTTCAACTTGGCATATAGCTTGTTTTCATGAAGCCTTTGGAGTACCAAATAAATGGTGCTCATGATCTTCACGGCTTTTGGAATATATAAGGATGTCATCAATAAAGACAACAACGAGCTGAGCCAAATAATTCTTGAATACTCGATTCATCATGTTGGAAGAATGCATATTGTGATTTGATGTTTTATGAAATAGCTCATGATTATGTAAAGTCCTTCAAAGAATATATGTACAAGGACTTAGTGATAGATCAAAGTTGTAAGACCCCAACTTATTATTTAATGAAATTAAATTTTCTCTATTTATTATCTTGAAATAGTAAGGGTTGATTTGATTAATGTGGTAAGTTATGGGTAAATGCTAAATTATTTCAAACAAGCAAGTGGTTTTAAAATATTCATTGTTGACGGGGAATATTCGTTTGGTTGTGGAATATTCTTCGCTGTCGGGAATATTCGCATTTACTTTTGCCAATTTTGTGTGGGCCCCATAACTGAAAGCGATTGAATGAAGAAAACGACAAGTATAAGTTGTTTATAAATAACGACGTAGTTATTGCTAATATCGTTGAATACCCTATGGTTAAAACACAAGAATACGCGTTGTTGCACAAAGAAGATACTGCAGTATTGCACCAATTATTGATTCTTACGTGAAGGCACTACTCAATAATTATTACGTGAATTACTTTGTTAAGTATTTTATTTTTTGATTCAATAATTGTCACGCGTTGATATTTTATATTATCGTTGTTTTAATAATTATCACACACACACGTATTTTCTATTATCTGAGCAATAATTCATATTATCCTAATAATATTATTAGATAACATTATTGGCAATTCTAGAAAGTTTTGTCTAGGAGAGATGTTTGGTCATCTAATTGCTACCAAGAAGTGAGAGAGATCCTTATTGAAAAAGCCCTCTTTCTGAGAACCGCACCGGTTGTCAAGAATGTGATTCTCGTAATATTATTTGTGAATAATTAATTATTGATTTATATGATGACGAAAATATTGATTTTATGTGGATATAGATGGAGAAAATTTTTAATGTGACAATTGTTGAAAATTGATATTTTATCTTTTCTAATAAAATAATTTATTATTATATGTTGATGGTGATATTTTTACAATGAATGTAGGACATATAAGTATATGAGGAGGAAGAGTATTTTTGTTGCATTAAATGTTTAGCACATGTTTGGTGTTACAAAAAAATGTTTAACACATGTTTTGTGTTGGTGGACACAATTCTTGACCGAAAATTGATTATAGCCTGTAAAATCGCCCGTTTATGGATTTCGGTCAATTTCTGTTTGAAATTTGAAAAAACTTTCTTCTGCAAAGTTGTAGAGAATGAAATTTCCTATGGAAAGGACATGTGGTTCCAATTTTTTTGATAAAAGGGGTATTTATTGTGAACTATTGAAGTTTCGGTATATCGGGTCTGAATTGATTTTTGGAGTTTTAAGTGCTTTTTGTTAGAAAAACATTTTTATTGCTTTTGGCACATGTGTGGCTGATTTCTTTGGTCAAAATGGTGGGCTAAAGAAAATTATATAAATATATTAATATTATATTCAATTTTCTACTTTGGTGTTCTAAGCATTTTCCTATAAATAGGGTGCTTAGGTTAGAATTTAAAATCACACCAGAAACTGAAGTTTTCTCTCTACTTCTCTCTCTATATTATCGAGCGTATTCTTGTGAGTATTTGGATACTTTGAGTGTTGCTATAAGGTGCAAGTTCCTTCACCACTATATCTAGTATTCCAGTCAGAAGTACTGTCTTTCCGAGGTAAGGGATGTTATTTTTTAAAAATGATATTATTTCTTTCAATATCATTATGCCGGAGTATTGGTAAGATTTTTCTTGTGAAATTCTGATCTTTTCATGTTAGAGTTACTATTCATGAGTTATTATTCACGAGTTACTATTCACAGATTACTATTCATGAGTTACTATTCACGAGTTACTATTCAAGAGTTACTATTTATGAGTTACTATTCACAGATTACTATTCATAAGTTACTATTCATGAGTTACTATTCACGAGTACTATTCACAAAACATGATAATTTTTCTTGTAAAAGTTCTACCTTTTAGTGTCGGAGTTTCTATTCACGTGATACAAAGATTATTCACGATACGTACACTATTCACTTATTCATTGACATTATTCATGTAAAAATTAAATTTTCTTTTTTCGTGTCCATGATATCTATTATGGATACTAGCTTTGATTGTATCCATGTTTTGGTCTTCATTTTTGAATTTTACTTCACTATGATTATTAAAGAAGTATTTTGAACTCCTGATTGATTAAAGTACGAATCCTTAATATTTGTTCTTTTGTTTCAATCGGATTCGCTTTTCTTTAAAACATTTTTCATCATCCTCACCCTAAATGATGACATTACCAATATCTTTGGCACAGTAGTGCAAAGATGGTTGATTTTCTTATGAATATCTTTGGCCCAGAAGGCAAAAGATGAACATGTGTTGAGATGAACACGACTTAATGATGAATATCTTTGGCCAGTCAGTAAAGATGAACAGTGTTGAGATGAACACGACCGATTAATGAATATCTTTGGCACAGAAGTGCAAAGATGAATATTTGATTTGAGATATATATTAATTGATGTTACAAGGATAAAATATTGATGATGGACTTTTAAATTCATAGATGTTAGTAGATTTCATTCTCTACTTAACTTCTCTAATGAATTATTGTTTCACCGCAATTGTTGATCTAAAACTTGTTGTCTATTGTATTCTATCGATTTTTTTTCCTCGTTGAAGACTAAGGATAATTTGTTGTACATTATCTTAGTCATAATATTCTTTACTGGGCTAGTTGAGCTCACCCTTTTCCTTTTTGTTTCATTTTTCTTCTCAGGAGGCGAGAATATAGCGAGAACTAGTCGGGGTGTGGAGTGATGGTTCAAGATAGTTGTTTTAGTAATCCTCACTATTCTATTGAATAGTGTATCAATAATTGTAATGAGGACTTTATTTGGGTATGGATATTGTCTAGAAGACAATATTTGTATTTAAACTCACAGTATATATGTTGTCGTATTTTGCACGACAAATGTATTAATAAAGTTGTAGTTGTTTCTGTACCATGTATTTGGCGAGTCAGAATGGGTTGGATGGAATGGACCTATTTTGGGGGCGTCACAGTAGTTGTTAGGTTGATCTTAGTCTTTAAGTGTTTTACCTATATAGATAAAGAGATCAAATCTGTTAGGTTGATCTATAGCTAGAAAGAAATAAATAGGCTGGTAGTCTATCCGTCTGATCAACAGAATGCAGAAGCTAAAGTTAGATCGCAGAGATGAGATGAACGTAGTGTATCTTCCTTGAAGGGCCTCTCCAGGAATCGTAGAGTGGTCCAGACGTTTGCAGAGCTAACTCAGAGATCGTAGTGTGCTCTCGGAAACGTAGAGTTTGCAAGATGAGCAAGTGATGATCGTCGTGAGAAGAAAGCGTAGTGTACTCTTAAGAGCAAGCATCAATATGATAAGACACTACAATTTGAATAGTAGAGTGTCACCTGCCTTGTGTCAGAAACATCAAGCCCTATCGTTTAATTGAAGATAGACTCCAACAAATAAAGAATGGGCTTTGAACGTTGAAGCTCTCACCAGTCCCAATGGTACAAAAGATATCCTTAATATTGATCAAAAGAAACGTAGTCAAGAAGCTAAGAAAAGGACCATTGGGTAGAGGAAAACACCTTTTCAGGTGTTAGGTGAGAAAGCAGTCTGCCGTGTTAGTGGGCTAGAATGCAATTCAGAAGATGTGCAAAAATATCTCCATCAAAGCTCAGAAATGTCAAACGCATTTAATGCTTCATCAGATGACTTCAACGGATAGATTTTAAGGATCTCATATATACAGAATACAGACACATAAGAGAGGTAAGCAGGTATTGAACAAAACGCACAAAAACGCAAAACGCTGAACTCTACGATCTGAGAAAAAGGAGAAAGCTTGCTCAGTTACTCAGTTCTTTCGAACAAGTGCTTAACTGCAACTGAGTAGCCTCAATCACAACTCAACAACTATCAATCTACTGAAGTAAGAAGTTCCAAGTCAGAAGGACTTGAAGAGTTCTAAGTGAACTGTAAAGAGCCAAGTCTGCTAGACTTGAAGAGTTCAAGAGTGAACTTAGAAGTGATTAGACTGCTGGTCTAGAAGGAATCTGTGAGATTCAGAAAGTGTAAAAGACATCCTTAGTGGATTTCCTACTCAAAGAGTAGAAGAGTGGACTAGGAGCTTTGAGTGCTCTGAACCACTTAAAAACAACTGTGTCTTTATAACTGCAATAACTTCCTTTCTCTCTTTAACCTGGTATCTAAAAGGTTTTTCGAAGAATCAATAATTCCGCTGTGCTTAAAGATTTATCAAAACATTCTTTAAACAAAGAAAAGTTTTTAATATCTATTCAACCCCCTCCCCCCTTTCTAGATAACTATTGTGCCTTCGGGAACTAACACATCATATCCATGAAAGCCGTAGGAGCATTAGTCAATCCAAAAGACATGACTAAGAATTCATAATGCCCGCATCGAAGTTCGAAGGCGCCTTTTGGAATATCCTCAGTTATAATCTTCAGCTGATGATATCTAGAACGAAGATCGATCTTTGAGAAGAATTATGCTCCTTACAACTGGTCAAACAGGTCATCAATACGAGGTAGAGGATACCTATTCTTGATGGTGACATGGTTCAATTCCCGATAGTCAATAAAAAGTCGATACTCCCCGCTCTTTCTTCTTTACAAATAAAGCAGAGCACCCCAAGGAGATGTACTAGATTTAATGAAACCGATGTCCAACAATTCCTGTAGTTGGACTTTTAACTCTTAAAGTTCAATAGGAGCCATTCGATATGGGGTTTTAGAAATGGGCTTTGTACTAGGTTCAAGATCAATAAAGAATTCAACTTCACATTCTGGGGGTAGACCGGGAAGTTCTTCAGGAAATACTTCAGGAAATTTACTAACAACAGGAATATTATTCAAATATGACGTGTCATTATTCAAATCCATAACATGGGCTAAGAAAGCTTGACATCCGTTTTTCAATAAACGAATAGCTTTATGACTTGATATGACAGTGATTGATTTTAGTGGTTTAGTTGCTTGAATTCGTACCACAGGTTGGTTAGGAATATGAAAACTAATAACCTTACGAAAATGATCAATTTTGGCATGATGAGTGGTTAACCAATCAAATATTTGCAACGGATAAAATCTGATAAAATATTTGCAAAGAAAACTAATAGCCCAGTAAAGAATATTATGACTAAGATAAAATAGAACAAATTATCGTTAGTCTTCAACAGAAAAAAATCTGATAAAATACAATAGACAACAAGTTTCAGATCAATATTTGCAACGGAAATAATAATTCATAGATGAGTTACGTAGAGAATGAAATCTACTATAATCTATGAATTTAAAAGTCCATCATCAATATTTTATCCCTGTATCATCAATCAATATTCATCTTGAATCAAATATTCATCTTTGTACTACAGGCCAAAGATATTCATCAGTTGGTCATGTTCATCTCAACATTTGTTCATCTTTGCACTACGGGCCAAAGATATTCATAAGAAAATCATTAATCTTTGCACTACAGACCAAAGATATTCAGTAATATCATCATTTAGGACTGAGGATGATGAAAAATATTTTAAAAAAAACGAATCCAGCAAAACAAAAGAACAAATATTAAAGATTCGTACTTTAAACAATCTGAGTTCAAAAATACTTCATAAATAATCATAATGAAGTAAAATTCAAGAATGATCAAAACATGGATACAATCAAAGCTAGTATCCATAATAGATATTTTGGACAAAAAAACAAAAATTTAATTTTTCTGTGAATAATGTCGTATTCGTGAATAGTGCCGTATACGTGAATAGTAACCCCGAAACTAAAAGACAAGAATTTCACAAGAAAAATACTATCAATATTCCGGCATAATGATATTGAAAGAAATAATATCATTTAAAAAAAAATAATATCCCTTACCTAAAAAAGAATAGTACTTTTGGCTGAAATATCAGATATAACGCTGAAGGAACTTGTACCGTATAGCAACACTCAAAGTATCAAAATACTCACAAAAATACGCTTGATAATATAGAGAGAGAAAACTTCAGTTTCTGGTGTGATTTTTAATTCTAACTTAAGCACCCTATTTAAAGGAAAATGCTTAGAACACCAAAGCAGAAAATTTAATATAATATTAATATAATTTTCTTAACTTCCTACACACACCTACCAGCCCACAACATCAGCCACCCACCCACAAGAAATAAGAAAAACGTTTTCCTTAATTAAAATATTTTAAACTTCAAAAATTAATTATTCTGGAACTTCGGAACTTCAATAATTCAAAAAAATAGCCCTTTTATCAGAAAAATTCAAACCTTATGTCCTTTCTATAGAAAATTCCATTCTCTACAACTTTGCAGAAGAAATTTTTTCCAAATTCCAAATAGAAATTGACCGAAATCCATAAATGGGCGATTTTACATGCTATAATCAAATTCCAGTTAAGAAATGGGCAAACACACATGTTTAACATGTTTTAAACAATTTTTAGTGACAAAAATATTCTTCCTCCTTATTTATTCATATATCCCACATTCATGGTAAGAAATTTCACCATTATTATATTATTAAAATATAATAATATATTATTTTATCGAAAAAGATAAAATATCAATTTTCAACAATTGTCACATTAAAAATTTTCTCCATCTATATCCACATAAAATAAATATTTTTCTTATCATAATAATCAATAATTAATTATTCACAAATAATATTACAGAATCACAATACCGACAACCGTGCCGCTTCTCGTGAGCAGGAGGCTTTCCAATAAGGATTTCTCCTTCTTGGCCGCAATTAGGTGACCAAACCTCTCCTTATGTAAACTTTCTAGACATTGCCAATAATGGTATCTAATAATATTATTCAAATAATATGAATTATTGATCCGATAATGAAAATATCAGTAGTGACAATTATTGAAACAACAATAATATAAAATATCAACGTAGCAATTATTGAATCAATAAAATAAAATATTGAACAAGAATTACCGTAATAATTATCGAGTGTCTCTCTTCACGTAAGAATCAATAATTGATGATCGCGACGCCCAAAATAGGTCCAATCCATCCAACCTATTCGAAGTCGCCAAAATGCATGGTAATCAAAACAACTACAACTTTATTACTACAATTGTCGTAAAAATACAACAACACATATATCATGTGATTTTAATACCAATCTGTGACTCATGTCCCAACTATGGACAAAGACCTCACATTGATACATTACATAAAGATACAATCGATAACCTGTTTTAGAAATTAAAATCTTTGGAAAGTGCTCAAGAAAACCTTCGTATATGGGAGGCCATGAATCTAAGTTCGATAGATATCATATGTCCAGAGAATTATCCTTGGTTGATCCAATAGACCCCAAAGAAAAAACGAGAAGATTACTATCATGTTCCTTCCAATGGTGAGTCTTCTCTTGACATATAACTATCTCCACCGTCTCGCGATTGAACATTATGTTTCAACCCAACTCCAAGATAATATAGGTAGTAAGGCTCAGAGATATACTCTTGCAAGTGGATGTGCACAACCCTTTCTTATGATAACACGAGATTGTATGTCATTAGACATCTTGTATGATAGTGGCAAAACACCCTTCCAAAGTTGGGTTCACCTCACCCTATTGTTGTTCACCAAAATCAATTATTAAGTGACGATAATATACGACACACACATCTTACGCCCTCAATACAATTATATATTGTATGTCATGCCGCTTTATAATGTGTTGAGAAACTTTGATAGTCTCGGACCACCACACTATTCCCCGTTATCCCCGGGTCAATTCCAATTTACACTTTTTTTATTACAGAAAAGGAATTATGAAGCAAAGGGGTGAGCACAACTAGCTTCAAGAAAGAATATCATAACTAAAGATAATTAAATTATCAATAGCCTTCATCAAGAATAAATTAGAGATTTAGAACATATGGTAGATGATAAAACTTTTCAACCATAGTTGCAAATGAACGAAGCAATCCATTAGAAGAGTCAAATAGACCATAAAGTCTATTATCTTCTCCATGTTAAAAGTCCACCAACAATGCTTTAACCCCAGAACATTAATCAATGCAGATCCTGCTCACGATCATGTGAATAACTCATAATCATAATTGTAGTTCTAATTTTCTCTTCTCATCCAAGACGAATATATTTTCATCACATGTCTTTACCTGAAACATCAAAGATCATGGTTATACCAAATCACAGTTCATGTTCATAATCATACTAATAAGTTCATCTTTGCACTACGGGATAAAGATATTCATTAAAAGTTCATCTTTGCACTACATGCCAAAGATATTCAACAACAGGTCATCTTTGCACTACGGGCCAAAGATATTCAAAAACAGGTCATCTTTGCACTACACGCCAAAGATATTCATCAACAATTCATCTTTGTACTACAGGCCAAAGATATTCATATCTCAAAGAAATATATAATCATTTCGAATTTATATAAACAATAATTATAACCATGTTGATCAATTCACCTTTTGCACTTAAGCTAAAAAATATTCAATTGTAAATTCAATGGTCACATCATACTACCAACAATTCATCTTTGCACTACTTTTATGAAAGAGAACCCCATAGTCATGATCATACCAATAATCTACCCATCTTTACACTTAATTCAAAGAGAAATTTCATCACCGAGATTATAAAAATGTTATATATGATAATAAAAACAATACGATCAACAACTGCATTTAATTTCAAGAGTAAGATTCATAAATCAATGAAATACTAAAATGCCAAACTTATAAGATTTCATTACCAATAACCAACAACCTTATCAAAAATATGCATATAGCATATATAGGATTCTCAAGCCATAAAATCCTATTTTTCAATTTTGTTACTTCACATAACATATTTAATTTATTTATTCACAACTAGTCCATTTTCATTAAAAATACCAAATCAGTTTCAAAAATATTTCTTTTCTGGGATTTAGCATAATATAGTCCCATATTGAACATATATTTTTCTCAGAATTTTTAAAATTCATTTACTGTTTTTCACATGGTCAAAACTGCAGAATATTTAGACATTTATCATAAATTGTACTTTTGTCCAAAAAATCCGAAATTTACAAAATATACTGATGTTATATAGATATACTCCTAATAAAAATTTCACCAATTTTGGAGTTAACCACAAGGAGTTATAAGGGTTTACTTTTAAAATAGTCTTTTCTCATAAAATCCATAACTCCTAATCTATACATCCAAAAATCGCCATTTTTGGACACAATCAAGAAAACTCATCAAATTATCATTTCAAATTTTTTTCAGAATTTTTGAAGGTCCGAAAAATTACGAAACATGATAAACATAATAATCCTTAAAATCCCTTACCTCAAAAGAGCAGTACTTCTGACCGAAACATCGGATGTAAAGCCAAAGGAAACTTGCACTGAATAGTAACTCTCAAAGTATCTAAATACTTACAAAAATATGCTCGACAATATAGAGAGAAAGAAAACTTGTTTCTGTAGTGATTTTCAATTATAACTTAAGCGCCTATTTATAGGAAAATGCTAGAACGCTAAAGGAGACTAAATTAATAAAATATTAATTTATTTTATACGCATGCCATTTTGAAAAAAAATGGTAGCCATCACCTTTGAAAATCCAATTCAGCACATGCATTCAATCACCAACCAAAAAGTGGGGCCCGCCTTCTAGAATTTTCCACTAAAAATATTTATAAAAACAATTTCTAAATCAGTCACCTCTTAAAATTCATAACAAATCGTACGTTAATTTTTAACGGTTCAAAATTTGTGGACATATACTCAACTTATATATGTATAACATATCCAAAAATTACAATGATCCAACGATCGGATTAAAATTATAACTCACGCAATATATCTCAAGAACACTGATTTTTCGGATTATTAGTCCTTCAGACCAGTTTCATTCAAAAACACACCACGATAAATCTACAAAGGATTTTTGGGTGATTCAAATTTCTACATTTAGATTACTTTCAGGGATTTCTTTTGATATATGGTTCATCTCCTAACTCATTATACACAAAGAGTTATAGATTTTACAAAATCAAGTAATAAACTAATTTTTCTAAAAATCCCATATTTTGTTCTTTATTTCGACAAAATACTAATAAAACTCTTCAACATTAATTCCTTCATTTATAACCACATAAATAAATTTATCATTTATATCTGCATCAAATAATTATTTCCTTCTCAATAATTAATTATTCACAAATCATATTACAGAATCACAACAATGATAACCAAGCAGTTCCCAGGAAAGAGGGAGCTTTCCGATAAGGATTTCTCCTTACTGGAGCGCAATTAGGTGACCAAACCTCTCCTTGACAGAACTTTCTAGACATTGCCAATAATGTTATCTAATAATATTATTCAAATAATATGAATTATTGATCTGAAATACTGTGCCGTGACAATTATTGAAACAACAATAATACAAAATATCAACGCAGCAATTATTGAATCAATAAAATAAAATATTGAACAGTAATTACTGTAACAATTATTGAGTAAGGCCTTCTTTCGTAAGAATCAATAATTCAAAAATATTTGTCAATAATACGTGTGCCATCGCGTGCAACAACGCGTATTATTATATTTTAACCACCGTGTATTCCAACAAAGGTTAATTGGTAATAACTACTGCCAAGTTATTTATAAAAACTTAAACTTAAAGATAATTAAATTATCAATAGCCTCCATCAGTAATAAATTAGAGATTTAGAACATATGGCAGATGATAAAATTTTTCAACCATAGTTGCAGTGGAACGAGCAATCCATTAGAAGAGTCAAATAGACCATAATGTCTATTATCTTCTCTATGTTAAAAGTCCACCAACAATGTTTTATACCTGTAACATCAATCAACAGTTCATGTCCACAATCATGTGAATAACTCATAATCATAATTGTAGTTCTAAATTCCTCTTCTCATCCAAGATGAAGATAATTTTCATCACATGTCTTTACCTGAAACATCAAAGATCATGGTTATACCAAATCACAGTTTCTGTTCATAATCATACTAATAAATTCATCTTTGCATCACGGGCCAAAGATATTCATTAACAGTTCATCTTTGCACTACATGCCAAAGATATTCAACAACAGGTCATCTTTGCACTACGGGCCAAAGATATTCAACAACAGGTCATCTTTGCACTACAGGCCAAAGATATTCATATCTCAAAAAAATATATAATCATTTCAGAATTTATATAAACATTAATTATAACCATGTTGATCAATTCACCTTTGCACTTTAAGCTAAAGATATTCAATTATAAATCTAATGGTCATGATCATACCATTAAGCAATTCAATTTTACACTACTGGCCAAAGAGAACCCATAGTCACGATCATACCAATAATCTACGTGAGACCCCAAATTTTATGAATAAAGATTTATACTTCTCAAAATATTTTTTTCAAAATTATGGTGTGGATTTGGGATAATGTTATAGTTGTGAGTAATATTTATAAATTTTGAAAAGTATGCAAGTTGTTGTATAATATTCGTTTGGTCGGGAAATATTCTTTTTGTCGGGGAATTGTAATTTATATATATATATATATATATTTTGTAGTAACTGATATTTTTTAAAGTAGTTCAAGAAATCAACTATTACATTATCAAATTAATTTACATGAATTGAAATTGTAATTTTCACTAATTGATTAGTAAAAGAATCTAAACTGGGTTTTTTTTATGGGATACTGGAAGTATAATTAATTTTGTCATAAAACTTGAAATTAGTTTAATTATTTTATTAAAATGGAATGAATAATTTACGTGAGTTCATATGAGGTTGTGTTGATGTGGCAAAATTTTGAATGGAATCTATCTATTATTTATTATCTATTATCTGTTATCTATATAGCACCATTGAAAAACTTTGTTTTATATATATATCTATATAAAGAAGTCACGGCAGTTTATATATATATATATATATATATATATATATATATATATATATATATATTTATATATATTATATATACAATTTTTTTTATTAGTATAATTAATGTAATAAAATGTAAAAAACTTTTTATATAAAAATGTAATACTTTTATAAAGTTATTTATTTTATTAGACAATAATTAGAATATAATATATTTTATTATGCCTAATGTTTTGCATAGTAAAATCTTTTTATATAAAAAAGTAATACTTTTATAAAGTTATTTGTTTTATTAGACAATAATTAGAATATAATATATTTTATTATGCATAAGACTGATAGTGTTTGTATAGTAAAATCTTTTTATATAAAATAGAATACTTTTATAAAGTTAATTATTTTATTAGATTTTAAATAAAATATATAAATATATATATATATATATATATATATATATTATTGCATAATATCCTTTCTATTTTCTTATAAATAGGATGCTTAGTTAGAATTGAAATCACACCGAAATTCGAGAATTCTCTTATAATCTTGAGTGTATTTCTTTAGAGTTTTAAGAAGCTTTGAAACGTAGTCTGAAGTTTTCTTTAAGTATATCCCGCCTTTCTGCCGTTTGAGTACTCTTCTTTATAACGTAGGGGTATTATTTCTTTCATATTCATGAAGAGAACTTATGTTATTCCATTCTTTATTATTCTCATTTGAATAACTCAGATATGCAAAGTACCACATACATGGTGAAATTCTTCCATTATTCCATTCCTTATTATTCTGGAATAACTCGAGTATGCCAAGCACTTGTACATGGTGAAATTCTTCATTATTCCATTCTCTATTATTCATTGGAATATCTTGTGCAGCATTTACGCATGACTTCGAGTCCATTATTTATTATTCCGCTTGGAATATCCTATATGTGCGTTCTGGCGTGACTTGGTTCCATTATTTATTATTCTGCTGGAATAACCTCGTGCGTATGGTCTATCGCATGCTCGGTGAAGTCTTTTGTTATTCCATTCTCTATTATTCTCGCTGGAATATCTTGTGTGTGCGTTCGCATGACTTGGTTCCATTCTTTATTATTCGCATTGAGAATAACCTTTCTGCGTCGATTCATCGCATGCACGGTGAATTCTTACGTTTCTTCTATTCTTTATTATTCTATTGAATAACTCAGATATGTGGATTACCACGCATGCGTGGTGAATGACCCTTTGTATTTCATTCCTTATTAAATTATGGAAATGATCTGTTTACGTGGATTACTGCGTGGCGGTGAAAATCCATTTGCGCTTTAAGTAATTTTTCGACTCTCTCAAAAATTTCGGAAAGTTATAATATAAGCATTGAATTGTTGATTATGATGAAAGCCATAATAAAAGCATTGGACTGATAAAAATCATGGGTATATGTAGTATTAGTAAGTGTTATGATGAGTTATGTTGGTTATTATGTGAAAACATGAAAGTTTCTTAGAAATCACAAAGAGTTGAAAATCAGATTTTTGATGAAAAGGGAACATGAAATTCAATTGACCATATCTCCTATTATATTTCGAATTTTTGAGTGTGGTCAAGTTCTAGAGTTAGATCTATGAGTTTTCTAACTTATCCAAGTGGAATCACAGAAAAAGGTGTTGTAAATTTTCGTGTTGACTGATTTTAGCAAAGGAGTCAAAAATTGCAAAGTACCAAAAAGCTACTGCCCATAAATTTAAAAGGGCATTTTCGGCCACTTAATTTATGAGAAAAATTCCGGCCTTTTGGGACATGAAAATATATGGTATAAAGTACCTCCTGGCCAAAAATGAGCTCATTCCGACTTAAAATGAGCAAGTTATGACCATTTCAATATTTAGGTTTTTCCAACGATAAACGATATAACCGGAGTTCTATAACTCCGATTACCATAAAATTTAAACTGGAAGCTCAAGATTTGGACATGTGTGTTTACGCATGACCTGGTTCCATTATTTATTATTTTGTTGGAATATCCTATCATGCGCTTCGCACGACTGTTCCATTATTTATTATTCTCTTGGAATAACACATGCATGCGGCCTATCGCATGCACCGTAAAGTCTTTTATTATTCCATTCTCTATTATTCGCTGGACTATCACATGCGTGCATTTACGCATGAATCGGTTCTATTCTTATTATTCTCGCTGAGAATAACATGTATGCATGCGATATCGCATGCACGGTGAATTCTTCATTTATTCCATTCTTTATTATTCTGTTGGAATAACCTGTATATGTGGATTACCACATGCATGGTGAATGATCCTTTGTATTTCATTCCTTATTAAATTATGTAAATGATCTGTCTACGTGAATTACCGCATGGTGGGTGAAAATCCATTTTGCGGCTTTAAATAATTTTTCCCCCTCAAAAAATTACGAAAAAGTCATAATATAAGCATTGACCTGCTGATTATGATGAAAGTTAGAATAAAAGCATTGACCGATGAAAATCATGGGTATATGTAGTATTAGTAAGTGTTATGATGAGTTATGTTGGTTATTATGTGAAAACATGAAAGTTTCTTAGAAATCACAAAGAGTTGAAAATCAGATTTTTGGTAAAAATGGAACATGAAATTCAATTTACCATATCTCCTATTATATTTTGAATTTATGAGTGTGGTCAAGTTCTAGAGTTAGATCTATGAGTTTTCTAACTTATCCAAGGGAATCACCGGAAAAGGTGTTGTAGATTTTAGTGGATCGATTTTAAGCAAAGGAGTCAAAAACTGCAAAGTACCAAAAAGCTACTGCCCATAAATTTAAAAGGGCATTTTCGACCACTTAATTTGTGAAAAAAATTCTGGCCTTTTGGGACATGAAAATATATGGTATAAAGTACCTCCTGTCCAAAAATGAGCTCATTCCGACTTAAAATGAGCAAGTTATGACCATTTCAATATTTAAGTTTTTCCAACGAAAAACGCTATAACCGGAGTTCTATAACTCCGATTACCATGAAATTTAAACTGGAAGCTCACTTTAACATGTGTAAGATCCTGCCAAGATTTGGGAATTTCTGGAGTTAAACTTGAGGTAGCTAATTTCTTAAGAAATTAATTAGAAATTGATTTTTGAAAAATACTTAAGGGAGTTGAAAAATTATAAAAAAATACTTGTTGTGTATGAAATATATATATATATATATATATATATATATGTTTGGACAAAGGATAGAAAAATAATAAGTTGATTTGGTAATTTTTCATGAAAATAGTTTAGTTACAAACATATGAGTTAAATATGTTATGTGAAGTTGAAGAATTGGTAAATAGGATTTTAGAGCTTGAAAATCCTATATAAGGTATATGCAGATTTTTGATGAGTGATTTGATAATTGGTGATGAAATCTTATGAGTATGACATTTTTGAATAATTAAATGCATTATTTCGTAAACTGTGAACAATTAAATTAAATTGTTTATAAGTTTAAGAAGTGATTAAAATATTGTTATAATATTAACAATATTAGATTATGAGTTATTTAAGTGATGGATAATATTTGTATAAATTTAAAGTCTTTAATATTTATCATTGTTTTCGTTTGATTAATGTTTATATTATCGTCATCATCCTCATGCTTATATTGTGATGAAAGTCATCTTTGGCTTACGTGCAGAGATGGACTTGGTATGATTATGACTAGGGATTATTCGGTATAATCATGACCGTAATGTAACGAATGATGTGGTAAAAGTCCTCATTGGCATGTAGTTCATTGGTGGACAGTTGTTGGTATGATTATGACTAGGGATTATTCAGTATAATCATGACCATTGAGGATTACATGAATATCCTTGGTCGTGGTGCATGGATGATGTGGTTTATTTATTAAACTGAGTCTCAGCGATAAAGTTGATGAAAAACTTTTTAAATCATAGAAGATAGTAGATTTTATGCTCTACTTGACTCTTCTAATGGATTGCTTATTCCCCTGCAGTTGTTGATCTAAAACTTGTTGTCTATTATATTCTGTCAGTTGTTATACTGTTGAAGGCTAAAGATAATTTATTCTGCATTATCTTAGTCATAATATTTCTTACTAGGCTAGTTGAGCTCACCCTTTATTTCTCTGTTCTTTTCAGGAAATGAGAACGTAGCCGGGACTAGTCAGGGAACGGAGTGACGGTCCAGATGATAGTATTAGTTTTCCTCACTATTCTGTTAAATAGTGTGACAATAAATGTAATGAGGACTCCATTGAGTGTGGATATTTTCTAGATGACAATATTCTTATTAAAACTCTCAGTTTATGTTTTGTCGTATTTTACACGACAGTTGTATTATTAAGTTGTATTTGTATTTTTGTACCATGTATTTAGCGACCCAAGATGGGTGATGTATACCTATTTTGGGGGCGTCTCAGTTGGTATCAAAGCTTAGGGATATGATCCCTGGCTGAGATGTGAGACAAGAACTAGGAGGGGAGAGACTGGGAATTCTTTCGCTAGTATGACCTACCTAAGTTTATTTTGTATTTAATCGGTTGGTAAGAGTATAAGGATAATATGTGATATGTCAATTAACCCTTATTTTGTGACAGTGTTTGAAAATGGCATCTAAAAATGTTGAGATAAGCAATGGAGCAAAATAATATGACCGTATCGCAGTACGAGGCTAAGTTTGCGGAATTATCCCGGTTTGCATCCCATTTGGTCGATAATGAGGAGCGAATGACGCGAATGTTTCTAAGAGGTTAGAAATTCGATATACGTCAATACCTTATTTTTCACAAACTTTGTTTATATTCTAATGTTGTGAATAGGGCTCAGTTATTGGAGCGTGATAATGAGTTAGCACAACCAAAAGGTAACGACCAACAACACGATAATAATCGTACCGGTGTCAACGACCATCGGAACAATGATGACCATCGTGGGGGAAATTATCATGCCAAGAATGGTAACCATTTCGGTGGTAATCATGACCAAGATAATAGAAGTGGAAATTTCAATAAGAGAAGGTCATTTAGCTCGATTTTATCGTATAGTAGTGAAGTCAAGTCCAAATCGGGACGGTGGCACCAAAGCGGATCGATCTGGACAAAACAAAGTCGGTGGTTTCAGGAAGAACGTTTTTCGTGACTTCTCAAAAAGCGAGTAACCCGAACGAAATTAGCACGGGTTAGTTAATTATAAAATTTTGCGAAGTCTATACCTTATTAGATACCGGTTCTACCCATTCTTTTATCTCTTTTGCTTGCGTTCAACGTTTAAATTTAACTCTAGAGAAATTAGACTTTGACTTATCTGTTGAAACTCCGTTAGGAGAAACCTTCATTATATGTGCTATCCAAGTCTTGGATGAGAGTCACAGTTTTGAATGATATTTCTATCGTTAATAAATTTCCTGACGTATTCTTGAAGACTTCCTGGCCTACCCCAGAGCGTGAAATCGAATCTTGTATTGACCCCAGTACAAAACCCATTTCTAAAACCCTTAAATATTTCTTCAACTAAAATGAACGTAACATGCGCCAAAGACGTTGGCTCGAGCTGTTGAAGATTACGATCATACCATTCAATATCATTCGAAGAAGCGGAGGCGTGGTAGTGACGCGTTGAGTAGAATATCGTATACGTTCTGAGTGCGATGTTGTTAACACAAAAACCCATTTCAGTATAACTTACAAATGATGAAGATAGAGTTAAAGACTCAAGGGACCCACGTGAAGATAACGAATATCTGAGTAGAATCTTCTTTAATCGATAAAGTTAAAGTCGCTTCGCTACACACACTTTGAATCGATGAATGTGAAGAAGAAGGTTCAAGAAGGCGTTATCTCAACCCTCGATTTTATTGGCCCATTTGAAATCCTTGATCGAGTAGGAATTGTGGCCTATAGACTCGTTTTACCACCAAGTATGTCGCGTGTTCATACCGTTTTTCACGTATCGATATTACATAAATATGTAGATGACCCGAACCACATTATTAAATTAGAACTAGACAAGATAGCAGAAGATTTAACGTATGAGGAGATACGTGTTAAAATCTTGGATAAGAAGGATCGTATTCAACACTCAAAGGTTATACCTCAAGAGTTAGAATCTGAAATGAAGTCAAGGTATCCTCATCTCTTCGGCATACTAGGTACGTACGTAAATTTTGAGGGCGAAATTTCATAAGGAGGGGAGATTGTGAGACCCCAAATTTTATAAATAAAGATTTAAACTTGTCGAAATATTTTTTTCAAAATTATGGTGTGGATTTGGGATAATGTTATAGTTGTGGGTAATATTTATAAATTTTGAAAGTATGCAAGTTGTTGTATAATATTCATTTGGTCGGGAAATATTCTTTTTGTCAGGGAATATCCGCATAACCAAGACAATCATTGGTGGACCCCTAAATGTAATTATTGTCGAATTGAGAAAACGACAAAAATATTTTTATGAAAATAATGGCAGAAGTTTTACCGTTAAAACTGTTGAACTACTCGGTAGTAAAAGTACAGTAATATGCGTGGTTGCATAGTAGCACACGGTATTGATTATTGATGCTTTACGTGAGAAGTCACTCGGTTTTTTTCAATTATTGCTACATGAATTGTTGCATAAGATCTCACGTTATTTGATTCAATTATTATCGATATTTTATATATTATTAAATCAATAATTGAGACGACAAAGTTATTAATATTATTATTTGCAATATTAACGATGTCTAGAAGTTACGCCAAGGAGAGGTTTGGTCATCTAATTGCTGCATGATAAGGAGAAATCCTTATTGAAAGCCCCTCTTTCTTGGGAACGACACGGTCGATTAATATTGTGAATTATAATAATGATGATAAATGTTGTTAAATATATTGAGGTGTCTTTTATGAAGTCACTAAGTTTATATATATATATATATTATATAAATTTTGTTTTATTAGTATTATTAATGTAATAAAACAAAAAAGCTTTTTTATATAAAACAGAATACTTTTATAAAGTTATTTGTTTTATTAGAAAATAATTAGAATATATTATATTTTATTATGCATAGTGTTTTACATAGTATTAATAAGTGTTATGATAAGTTATGTTGGTTATTATGTGAAAACATGAAAGTTTCTTAGAAATCACAAAGAGTTGAAAATGAGATTTTTGGTAAAAATGGAACATGAAATTCAATTGACCATATCTCCTATTATATTTTGAATTTTTGAGTGTGGTCAAGTTCTAGAGTTAGATCTATGAGTTTTCTAACTTATCCAAGTGGAATCACCTGGAAAGGTGTTGTAGATTTTCGTGTTGGTGATTTTAGCAAAGAGTCAAAACCCAAAAATCTTAAAAAAGCTCATCCCCTAAATTTAAAAGGGTATTTTCGATCACTTAATTTGTGAGAAAAATTCTGGCCTTTTGGAACATGGAAATATATGGTATAAAGTACCTCATGTCCAAAAATGAGCTCATTCCAACTTAAAATGAGCAAGTTATGACCATTTCAATATTTAGGTTTTTCCAACGAAAAACGCTATAACCGGAGTTCTATAACTCCGATTACCATGAAATTTAAACTGGAAGCTCACGTTAACATGTGTAAGATCCTGCCAAGATTTGAGAATTTCTGAAGTTAAACTTGAGGTAGCTAATTTCTTAAGAAATTAATTTTTGAAAAATACTTAAGGGAGTTGAAAAATTATAAAAAAAATACTTGTTGTGTATGAAATATATGTATATATGTTTGGACAAAGGATAGAAAAATAATAAGTTGATTTGGTAATTTGTCATGAAAATGATTTAGTTACAAACATATGAGTTAAATAAGTTATGTGAAGTTGATGAATTGGTAAATAGGATTTTAGGGCTTGAAAATCCTATATAAGGTATATGCAGATTTTTGATGTGTGATTTGATCATTGGTGATGAAATCTTATGAGTATGGCATTTTTGAATGATTAAATACATTATTTGGTAAAGTGTAAACAATTAAATTAAATTGTTTATAAGTTTAAGAAGTGATTAAAATATTGTTATAATATTAACAATATTAGATTATGAGTTATTTAAGTGATGGATAATATTTGGATAAATTTAAAATCTTTAATATTTATCATTGTTTTCGTTTGATTAATGCTTATATTATTGTCATCATCCTCATGCTTATATTGTGATGAAAGTCATCTTTGGCTTACGTGCAGAGATGGACTTGGTATAATTATGACCAGAGATTATTCGGTATAATCATGACCGTAATGTAACGAATGATGTGATAAAAGTCCTCATTGGCCTGTAGTTCATTGGTGGACAGTTGTTGGTATGATTATGACCAGGGATTATTCGGTATAATTATGACCATTGATGATTACATTAATATCCTTGGTCGTGGTGCATGGATAATGTGTTTTATTTATTAAGCTGAGTCTCAGCGATAAAGTTGATGAAAAACTTTTTAAATCATAGAAGATAATAGATTTTATGCTCTACTTGACTCTTCTAATGGATTGCTTATTCCACTGCAGTTGTTGATCTAAAACTTGTTGTCTATTATATCCCATGTCAATGTTATCTTTGTTGAAGGCTAAGGATAATTTATTCTGCATTATCTTAGTCATAATATTTCTTACTGGGCTAGTTGAGCTCACCCTTTCTTTCATTGTTCTCCTTAGGAAATGAGAACGTTGCCGGGACTAGTCGGGGAACGTAGTGACGGTCCAGATGATAGCATTAGTAGTCCTCACCATTTTGTTAAATAGTGTGACAATAAATGTAATGAGGACTCTATTGAGTGTGGATATGAAAGTCATTTTCTTAACAAGGATGGAATTAAAAAGGAATGGAAGGGGATTGGAAAATTTACCTTCAGAAATTGCAAATGGTTGTTGCAAAATTCTTTTTGCTTTACCAGCTGGATTCCTTTTCCTTCTATCACTGTGTGCTACGATTTTTGTATCTTTAGTCAAGAAGTTACTTTCAATTTCGTCTACGATGGAGCTGAAATAGCTGAGAAATTGGGTAGATCTGCTCTCTTAACAGTAAGCCGGAAGAAGAAGACCTATTTTAGACATTTAACCTTTGTTTTTGACTGTTACATGCCTTTCTCACGCGTTTTAGGCGTCTGACGTACACGCACAGTTAATTTGAATGGAAAATGTGACTTTTTCACTTCAACTCAAAAAGTGGAGAGTTTAAATGTAGCTTTACGGACTATAGGTGGTTAAGTGGGAAACTGCCTAAACCCCGGGTGGTCATCTAAACTTAACCCAAAATTCTGTCGTTTTCTAACTACGACAATACTTCCATTGTGGGGTCCACCAATGATTGTCTTGAGCATCTAATATTCCCAAACAAAAAAGAATATTCTCCACCAAACGAATATTTTATAACAACTTGCATACTTTGTAAAATTTTTCACATATCACCCTTAACTTTAACCTTTTATCAATTTAACCATTTACGAAATAAATAATAATTATAAGAAAATTGAATACTTTCATTTCATTAAATTCGGGATCACACACACACACACACACACACACACATATATATATATATATATATTAATTTCTCCTGAACTATGTGACTATTAATCAGGCATTGAAGTTTTTAGTCAACTGATTAGCTTCTTTTATAGATAAATTATAAATTATAATATTATATATTCAAAACCTTATATTAATATGGTTAATGAGATTAATTAGCTTGAAAGAAAGAATTTTAGCAACAAAAAAAATATAAAAAGAAAGATTTAATAATCTTGATAGGATAAAACTATGGTGAATTTATGATCACTATAGTGAGATAAAAAAATTGTTTTATTTCTTTAATTTTTTATTTTTAATTAGTTTACAGAGAGAATTGTTATCACATTTTTTGTCTCACTTTGATGATAAAACAAAAGCAAGAGAAAATTAAAGGATAAAAGAAAATACATAAAAGAAAAAGGAAGGAAAAATAAAGCAATAACTCTCGGAGATTCTGGGTGGGGGTCATATTACTTCTTGATTTAGTTACGTTCGCCTCGATAATCACTAAGATTTATTACAATAATGAATTACTAAGATTTCTTCAAGTCACTCAGACTTGATAGATGTTGCTAAGACAAAGGATCACTAAGATCAATTCACTTGTAACTCTTCAAGTCAATTAGACTTGGAATGATAGGTCACTAAGAGCATCTCCAGCAGGGTGGACTATATCATGAACTATATTTAGTTCATATGACATCAATTCATGAGATAGTCTTTCAATCTTTCTTGCAACTGAACTATCTCATAGACTATAATATTAAAAGAATATATTATATTTAATGAATTATTGTCCACCAATCATTCTTACACACTCCCATTTAAATATATTAAAAATTTATAGTCCATCAAACCAAGTTCTTAAATAAGTCCTTTTGTTTTGTCGAAAAATACTTGGATTATATTTAGTCTGTTTGTTGAATCATAGACTAAATTTAGTCTAAAATTTGAACATCTCGGACCTATTAGAGATGCTTTAAGACCAATGAAATGGGTTGGTTTTCTAAGACCTATTGTCTAAAATCACATGAGATGGGTTGGTTTTCTAATTTCGTAGTCCGCAAATATATTTATACCTTTCATTATAAACGGACCCATAACCAGTTAATAACAAACACTAGTCCGCTACTAGCGGACGCATATTAAAACGAATTGGGGAAAAAGGCAACAAAACTCAGCAAAACCCTGCGATTTCTCATGAGCCAAAAGGTAACAAAACTCACATGAACCCTAGTTCGCAATTGGCTGCAGATCGGCAACAAGTAATGTAAATTTGACATTGTGCGTCCAAAATTTGTGTTCTACAGCAAACTAATCAGCATTTAATTGGTAAGTTGGTTATTTAATCTCCCAAGTCTAAAGCTGCTGCGATTTCTCATAGTTCCCACTTGACTACAGATCGGTAACAAGTTGTGCAAATTTGGTATCGTGTGTCCAAAATTTGTGTTCTACAGCAAGCTAATCAGCATTATTTAATAGGTAAGTTTGTTATTTAATCAGAAAGTTTTTTGAATTTAAGTAACCCCTAGATTAGTTTTCTCATATATGGGTATTACTATTTATATGACAAAATTAATCCACTGTTGTATATATATACCTGTTTTTATTTTGGGTTTTTGTTTGATTTTTGTTTTGTACTGTAGTTTACTTTATCTCTCCACTTTTCTGTTGCTGTGTGTAAAATTTATGGAGTTGGATAGTTTTGTTTAACGAGAAACAAAACTGAACTTTCATGTGCCAGTTTGATTTGGAACTTTAGAATTTGTAAAATTCGTTATAGTTTTGCTTGTAATTAATTATTGGGGGTTGGTAGATCATCTTCTTTCAAATGGTTTTTAATCTCTGTACTTGGTTTTCAGAGGATTTTTAATCTCTATACGATAATTAGTTTTCTTTGATGAATCCAAATTGAAAAGATTATCAAACCATTATATTGTGTAAGTTGGGGAGAAAAAAAGTTCTATGGTTAGCATCATTTGGAGCCGAACAAATTTGTGAAACAAAAATAAAAATTTAAAACATACTTGAACAATTTCTAGTACTCATTTTATAGCTGAAGATATCTCTTGAGAGCAGTGCAAATTGTGTTTAAAATTCTGAAAACTAGTTTAAAAAAGACTGGAACTTTAAGCCACAGAACTGGCTGATGAAAATGAGCAGGAACTCGCAGATGTTCAACAGAACAACTTGAACATCAATAGAGTTTTTTCACAGCTGGGGGCTGTTTGAACTTGTGATCTCTTCTGCTGCAGATTTGTTGTATTCTTCCAATTCCTTCTTGTATGCATCCATAGCTCCTGCAGCTTTCTAGTTCCAACTCTACTTTTCTTCTCTGCTTATTTCCTACATAGCCAAACAAACCAAATCCCATTTGAGAATTAATTAATTGTCAGATTGAAAAATGAAGAGTGGGACAGAGAAAGTGAAAGAGAAAGAGAAAGGGTACTGAGATTTACTTTTTTTTCTTCTTATCCGTTTCCGTTTCATCTTTAAAGTGCATATATTGTTCAAGCAACTCCATAACTGTAATCTGTTTTTGCTCTTCCTTCAAGAGGTTCATTGCTTCATTCTCTCGCTTTTTCGTTCCCAATTATCTTCAAATAGGGTTCCTTCTCATCTTGATACTTTTCCTCATAAGGCTTCTTCTCTTCTGTAGTGACTGTCTTCCATTTCGACCCCAAAATTTGCAATAACTATGTTTATTTAATTTGTATGTCATGTACTTCAATAAACTAATGCATCCAACTAACATGATTGATTTTAGGTGTTAATAATTGACCAAGTATATTTGTCATTTTGCTCATATCCAAGTTTGATGAGAATTTTTATAAATTGTTTAATACTTGACATTGTGATGAATGTTTAGGTAAGATATGGATATTAATCCCGGACCTATTAATCTTATTGTCTTATGGGACCAAGAAAATCACGTATCGTCAGACTTATGGCAAAATATTGTAAGTTTATTATTGTATAACAACTTTCACTTTCTTAAACTTTTGTTAGAAACATTCATGTTGTGACAATTTATGTTTGTATGTTGTTGGACTTGTAGGATAGGGGCGTGTTAGAAATTTGTCAAATGTCTGCAAAATTAACTGAATGGAACTTGACTGAACAACAAGAATATCTACTGGAACAATTAGGTTTTGGTATATTTTGTCATCAAACTATAGTGTCAAAGATTGATGCATCTCTTGTATCTGCCCTAGTTGAGCGTTGGAGAAGTGAAACAAATACGTTTCACTTAAATTGTGGAGAGATTAGCATTACTATAGAGGATGTGAGATTTTTATTCGGGTTGCCCATATTAGGAAAACCTTTGACTTGTGGAGAACTAGAACATCCCAAAAGCTATTTTATAAGGATTTTTGGGCAACAAGCTGCAGTAGATGACTGGGAACAATGCTATAAAAGGGGGGGGCATAAGTTTGCCTTGGTTAAGACATAGATATGGACAAGTACCTGATGATGCTACTACAAATGATGTGGTAAAACACACTAAGGCATATCTGTTGTATTTGTGTGGAGCTATTTTGTTTCCAACAAAGAGTAAAAATGTTGTGCATCCTAGATATTTGTTGTTATTGGAAAGATTGGAAGACATAGTTACATATGCTTGGGGGGCAGCCGTTTTAGGGCATTTGTATAGGTGTTTGCATGATGCTACTCGCAAAAAAACGAGAAAATTCGCAGGATGTGCGACCCTTCTTATGATGTGGGCTCATGAAAGGTTTAACATTGGTCGTCCTACCCCTAGGCCTAAGTCCCAGAAGTTGATACCTAGGGCATTATCCTGGGCATACTCCTCTTTTGATCCTAATTCAAAACATTATCAACGTCGAAAAAATCCACATCACCATCTTGTGTTTTACCGAGGAGAGTTTGATAATATGTTGGAAACTGATGGGGTGTGGCGTCCATATCAGTTATTTGATAGACGTTTGCCTTGGGACTTTTTTGAGGCAAGGTTAGGTGGAGCCGCTCGCATACCTTTGATACATTACGACATTGTTGAGTTCCAAATGCCTGACAGATTTATGAGGCAATTTGGATATTTGCAATCCTATCCGTCTAATGCTGAAAATATGGTGGAATTGAGGGAAGAACATAAATTATTTGAGAGAAGAAATTATGAAAATCATAGAGTTGATTATATTCGATTGTGGGAGGCCTACATGGAGAGTTTAGAAGGGCAAGTGTTGGAGGCTTTGCCGCAAATATCTATCGAGGATTATATGACATGGTATAGAGAAGTTACTCGGAGACGGATACACCATCCTCGACCCTTTAGGCATCAAGGGGAAGATTATGAGCCACGGACATTCATTGACCCATATGTGGTTGTAAACATTGTAAGTTGTTCAATTTATAATATTTATTAATGTTTTTGTGTTTTAAATTGATGACCTTGTTTTATTAATATAAATTTTGTTTTTTTAATTGTAGATTGAGACTGCAAACGCTATATTTGAAAAGTTTTTTTCAATTGAACAACCACCTGAGTTAAGAACCATGTATGAGACATGGTTCAATACACTGTACCAACCGTTCATGAATGATTACAGAGGGGTTCCAATCAATCCAAATACAACGCAACCTCAAGTTAGACAAATGGAGATTGACATGATGGGATCCCAGCCTACGGTTCAAGAGACTCAGCCTAGCGTTGACCCTTCTACTTGACATAGTTGGAAATTGACAGTTAGAAGGAGAGAGGTAACAAAGCACACTCACTTTGTTAATTACTTAAAGATTGAGAAAATCACTTGGTTAAATCACCATTGATTTAGTCCAACTCACGACCCATCAAACTTTCCTCGTATCCATCTAGGCGGTCTATACAACTTAGAGTTTAAGGATGTGAACTGTCTGAGATCCAATGGTTGGTTATGGGCACATGTCTTGGGTATATTATTTGTTTTCATGTCATTACACATACATATATTGTATATTGGGAATTAAATGATGGCTTTGTGGTTTACAGGTGGAGTTAATTCCTTTGTTGCTTCGTCAAGCAAATCCTACAACAAAGTGCCAATATCGAAGCCGAAAGTTGAAGTCTGTGTGAATAGGCCGACACAATATAATTTAGACGATTGTGGCGTATATGTTGCAAAGTACGTAGGTTTCTTTTTGCACCGGATAAATATCATGAAGGAACCGAGGTGGACTCCTAACGAGGCTTGTAACTTTAGATTTAGAGTAGCACATGAGCTTAAGATTTAAAATAGCACATGAGCTTAGGATGTGCAAAGCTTGGGACATTCTGAAAAATATCTTTTCAACGACCAAACTTTAGATTTGAATTAAAATGAAGACTAGTGAATGTATATTTGACTAAATTTTGTAATACATTGTTTTATTAACTCGGGTGAATAGTTTCAAAATGATTCCATTTTTATATTTACGTAAAAGTGGATGTCGTTCTAAGCATGGTGTATTTATGTTTGTGTGGTTTCATTTTTGTATTGCTATGGCTTGTTGGCAACAACTACAAGGGATACTTTGTATAGATTGTTTTGCACATTTGTGTTGTAGCACTTTGTATTGCTGTGCTTTCATTGGTTTAGTTTGTATTGTAGCAGGTTTCATTGGTTCAGTTTATGTCTTGCTATGGTTTCATTGGTTCATTTTGTGTTGCAGCACTTTTCATTGTTATGCTTTCAGTCTATGGTTTCAGTTTGTGTTGAACTTTTGAAGTCTATGATGCCTTCAGTCTATAGTTTGTGTTGCAGTCTATTTATAGTTTGTGTTGCAGTCTATATCTATGGTTTCAGTTTGTGTGTAGCAGTTTATACTGTTGCAGCAGTTGGTTTCAGTTTGTCTGTGGTTTATACTGTCGCGTGGCTTGATTCTACTTGGTTGGGCTTGGCACCTCACACATACAGCCATTATGTGAATAATATCTGTCACATATGTTACAATTGAATAATTATCGGCACATATTAAAGATTCATTTAAGTAATCAGACAATCTGGTTTCTTGGTAAGCTTTGCATGGCGGAGCAGGCAGCAGCTGCCATATTTGGTAGCTAGTTGGTGTTTCATTTCCTTTTTCTCTAACTTATCTCTTGTGCTAAGAAATAAATTGATCATGGTAATGAACTTTCCAATGCATGCTTTGTAGTTTGTCATTGGACATGAATAACATGTCTGTTCCTGGGTATGCTCTGGGGCTTTTAATTGTAACTTTTGAGAATTGAACAGCTGAGTGAAGCCTTAATTGCCTGGCCAAGTAAAGGGAAGTCAACATGTTTATATGCCCTATTTTGAAAGCCTCCTGTATTAGTATCTTCATCTAAATATTAGTAAAATGTTCGCTCCATATTAAGCTACAACAACTGAATCCAGCCTAGTCAGGTTCAGAATAGACTAGATTGATCTTTATATCTGAACCTGCCTTCTGAGTTCTGATCTTTTTGACCTTGTTCTGATACTAACAAACAAAAGTAAACATCCAGCACACTATGAAGTATTCATTATTAGCTTTAAAGATACTAACAAACAAAAGTATTCATTATGAAGTTTGTAATCGAACAATGTAATTGTAGGAACTCAACATATAACATGAATATACAGGGATATAGTATATAGTGTTGCAGTCTATATCTATGGTTTCAGTTTGTGTGTTGCAATTTGTGTGCATTGCTCTGCTTCATTATGCAGTATTGGGACTAAAGGAAAATATTATTTTATTGGTCCCTGTCTAGCAAGCTGTTGCAGGCCTCTTGGCTGTTTTAGGTGCTGAATTTTACAGCTCGTGATGAGATAAAAAGAAAGAAAGAAAGAAAGGAAGGAAGAAAGCACACGTAAAGAAAAAGAGAGGCGCTTTGTCATTATTTGTGCGTTGGGTAGACAAAGTACAAAGCCAACAGAAATCTTGGCCTCGTTTTCTAATTTCTATGAGTTGTTATGAAGACATTGTCCTTCTGATGAACTCGTCAAGGTCTCTTCTTCTTTAACATAGACAAAATAATACTGCACTAGTAATCTTAATAATAGCTAAGATTCTTAATCATATTTTTTTCATAAATTTTCTTCTCTCCAATAGCAAAGAAGAAACATTTTGGTTGCACTGAGATAATTATTAGGCTAAAAATAAGAATAAGGAATGAGTGGTGTTACTGTTCTTGAACTAGATGAGTCTGAATTTGTTGAAGTTGATCTTACTGGGAGATATGGAAGGGAACGTGCCTTGTTTTCATTCCCTTCAATTATTTCTTTATTTTTATTTATTCTTTTATCTCCTGTTTTATAGATTTTTGTTCTTTCCATAATTAAGTTTGGTGCTGAACTTTAGTCCCCTGTTGCTATTTTTTCTGCAGTATAATGAAATGCTTGGCAAAGGAGCATCAAAGACAGTGTAGAATCTTTTTTCTGCATACCCTTTTCAATTTTCTGAAAGATTCCAACTTTTTTAGTATTATGTGATTCTTATTCTTGATGGGTATTTCATTTCTTGTTAGATTGGTTCATTTGAGTGTTAATTGTTATGTTTTTATATTTGTTCATTTTTTAAGGTTTTCGGTAATTGCAGTTATAGGGCTTTTGATGAGTATGAAGGGATTGAAGTGGACTGGAATCAGGTAAAGCTTTGTGATTTTCTACAAATTCCAGAAGATCTTGAAAGGCTGTATTGTGAAATTCATCTGCTCAAGACTTTAAAGCACATCAATATCATGAAGTTCTACACTTCTTGCTGCTAATAGGAATATTAACTTTGTGGCAGAGATGTTCACCTCTGGTACTCAGACAGTAAGTACTACAGAAAGTATAAATTTTTACTTTTTCAGCTTCATTGGACTAGTTTATATGTGTAATTCTATGTTGTGATGATTTAATGTTTGTGTTTTCATTTACAATCATTTGGATAGGTATAGGCAAAAACACAAGAGAGTTAACATTAGAGCAGTGAAACATTATATATATATATTTGGTGTAGGCAGATTTTGAAGGCCTTCTCTACCTTCATAGCCTTGACCCTCCTGTCATCCATAGAGATCTCAAGTGTGACAACATTTTTGTTAATGGTAATCAAGGGGAAGTGAAGATTGGTGATCTTGGTCTTGCTGCAATAGTCCATAAGAGAGTAAATGCCTTCTCTCACCTTCATAGCTGCTCGCTGTCTGTGTTGGTAAGTTCAAATTGTTCTCTAAAATGTATTCTTGTAAATCTTTAACTCTAATTGAATTATGTAAATGAAATTTTATGAACATGCTCATATGAATTGGAATGTTTGATTTGGAAACATGCTATGGTATTTGATTTGGAATGACTGAACATAGGAAATATGCTATGGTATTTGATTGGCAGGGTGTATTTGATTTTGAATTGGAATGTTTGATTTGGAAACATGCTATGGTATTTGATTTGGAATTTTCAAACAAAACTGATGCTTTGATGCTTGATGCTTGCTGTTGCTTTTCTATGGAATTTGCTGCAGATGCTTGATGCTTGATGCTTGCTGTTGCTGATGCAAGATGCTTGCTGCTTTGATACTGGCTGTTGCTGATGCTTGTAGTAATTAAGACGTCTGCTAGGATTTCTAGCGGACTGATTAAATCAATTCGTTAACTTGGTCTTGACTTGTTGTAAAATTGGGGGCATAATTGTCCAAAACAAATTTTAATCGAGTTTGCTAGAATTTCTATCGAATGGCGGGATCAGTTTTTTAATCCCATCCATTCATAATTGTAATAGAAGGTAGAGATATTTGCTAATTTTTGATCCATAGCAAATACATGCTATGGATCATTGCCCATATATATATACACACTCAAAGAGACATGACGAAGACGTACAAGTCTAGAGAGAATTTGTTTCTAAAGAACAGTGTCCTATTCCTTTCTGGTTTTGACCTTGCTGCTGGTTAGATTTGTTGTTGTGTTTCATTTTGTTCAAATTTTCTGTGTCTGACCTATTTTGCCAATATCGCTATTGGGTCTAGTGAAATTTCAATAATATCGCTATTGCCAGTAGCGATATTACACCTCCTAATTTCCCCTATTCCGGTAATGGCAATAGTGATATTATGTTAATTATAATACATAATCCAATTTGAATTCTTTTCTTCCTCTGCTCGTGGCAAAGAAAGGGGCTATTCAGTCTTATCTTCCCAAATTTGAATTCTTTTCATCTGTCATACACTTAGGTTTATCTTTCCAAATTTCATATTCATCTTTCTAACTAGGCTTTTAACACTTCATTCATCTTCATTTCATTCTCCAACTTAACCTTCTTTTTCTTCAACTCAAAAGCTCTAATTTGACAAAGGATAGTCAAGAGAGGCTCTAATTGTTTACTAGGTATGTAAGTTAAACAAAATGTATATTGTTTAATGAGTTAAATGCACTTTTTATCCTCCAAGTTTATTCTATTTTGCACATTACATCATATACTTCAAAACTTGATACTTTGCATCCCGCATTTTTAGCGAACCGACACATAACACCCTCCGACCCAAAATTCGTAGCTAAAAGTGACAGATTTGACAGATTTTGGGTCAGATGGTGTTATGTGTCGGTTCGCTAAACGTGTGGGATGCAAAATGTCACATTTTGAAGTATAGAATGCAATGTACTAAATGGGTTTAACCTGGGGATGCAAAGTTCATTTAACTCTTGTTTAATTAGTGTTTTTTTGATTTCATCAGTGTAGTTTAGTGTTTTGTGTAAATGTTGAATTGCTATTCCCACTAATAAAAATGTTTAAAATTAATTTTCGTTAGTATAGTGTATTGTGTAGCGTTTGATTAGTTGAAATATGTGATTTTGATTTCTTCATAGTGTAGTGTTTGATGTATATTTTTAATTTTTTTTTGCTGTGACCGTGGTTTGGTCATGACGGAGTATGACAGGTTCCTTTCCATTTGTATAATGTACCGTTTAAGGTTTGATTAGTTGAAAGATGGGTTTTTGATTATGGACCTTGTGTTCGTGTTTATGCTTTTCCTTCGTGGTGCAGTGGTAGATATAATTTTTATTTTTTTTGTTGTGACCATAATTTGGTTCCCTTTTATTGTTTGGTTCCTTCCAAGTTTTGAATATGGATTTGAAAGTTGTGTATCTAATTACAATGGTTATTTGAAATACTTTTTTCGGTATGATTTCGGCTTTGAATTGATCATCCATTCCTTGGTTCTATTCTTTATAATGTTTAAATATCAGTTTTGAAATTTATATTACCTCTCATGCATGCTAGTTTTTGATTGTTATGCTACTGGTATCTCAAGTTATTTTATCTTCATCTTTGTGCTACTAGTATCTCATGTCAGTGCTAGCTAGTGATATATGTGGATTTGAATAAAAAAATTATTTCCTCCATTTAGTTCCCGTGGACAAGCAAATGACGGGACGGTTCACGGGTTTAACTTATTTTAGTGAGTTTATTATTTAACACTAAATTTTTGTAAGTTCGTATATATATATATATATATGTGTGTGTGTGTTGAATGTAATGACAATTGGTTCTTATATGTGATTTTAGTTTAGAATATGTTGATTGAATGAAGAAAGGGGGAGCCAAGTTGACCGTTTCAGATATAAGTATATGATATACATATTATTTCTAACATAATAATTTGAAAAAATCATCCCAAATTGTTTTGAAGGGACTAAAAAGGCTAGTGAGGTTTGGAGATCTCTCACCAAAGACCAGAAGGATGTGTATAACTAAAAAGCCTCACAATTGAGGAGCGTGCAACGGACAGCCAATCTAAGCCAACAAGGAAGAAGAAAGTGCCGGTGCTTACCCAATTTGAATGTTTATGTCGAGATGTGTTTTATCTCATTGTAACATTTATTTGAATGTTTTATTTAATATTTTACGAATGGATCCCAAACTATTTTATACTTTTATCAATCTTACAGTTTAAACAAAAACTACCCAAACTTTGTCTTAAAGTATGTATTTCAATATGAAAAATTAATTTTAAATGGGTAAAATTTTTATTGATATTTTCCCACCATGTTAGCACACTTGTTCATTTTTAATAAAGAGACAATATATCGTTACAACTAGAATGAATTTACTCTTTTAACCCAACATTTTCTATGAAATTTACTAATTTTAACATGTTCTGGAAATTGTATGTTTGCCAGACTTTTGAGTAGCACCTTAGTCAGTACTGATTAGCACCTTTTTCAGATACTAGTAGCATTTGCATTCCAGTGTTGCATAATTCAACAAATTTTAATTATGTAATTTACATGGGACATTCCAGGTCTTTGTTTTGCATTTGTTTAGTTGTGATATCTGTTTTTCAGGTGCTGTTAAGGACAAAGTGTTCTCCGTCGATGGTCATGAACATGATGGATAAAATTAGAGACACTGAAGCCAAATGTTGGATAATTAAAGAAATGAGATTCGAATCTCTCCTTTCTCTTAAGTGCACTACTGTATGAAGGGAGTACCTACTAGGATTGATATCTTGTTTTGACCCGACAAACTGCATGTTGAAAGTGGATGGTTCTTCCCCTCTCCCGGTTATGGTGGAGGATGTGGGCAGGGGCTTGGGATCCCTTCAGGTGGACAACATGTGCCAACGGAGGTGCCCAAAGAGGACATGGATATTATTGCAAGGTACTGCAATATATCACTTGAGTTCTTGACAATGTCCATCATAATTGAAGAGCCTAACCTTGACTTCAGGATGAGTCTGCTGACCTTTTTTCTTGTGTTATTCCTTTGTCCCACGACAAAAGATGTCAGTTGCTGCACACACGGAAAAGAATAAAACTGAGCCAAATTCGTGCTTGACTGGTTGGTGGACGAGAAAAAGAAGTGCAATGACGCAAAGGCAACGAGAAAGAGTAGGGCCCAAAGTATGGGGATCAGTGGCTGCATCATGCTTTTATTGGTAAGCTTATATATTATTAAAATTTTAAACAAGTATGAAATGAAATTCATTTGTTGTTTGTAATTAGATTTCAGCTTCACACGCATAAGTTCCTTTGAACTTTATGCATATCCTAGACTTGAAAGATATAGTTAAAGCAAAAACTTTAATGAGTTGAATTTACCTTTAACTTCATTGTCCTGGTAGATATCAGTTTTGCGTTGTCTACATTTTCTTGTAATGTTATCATTCTTTCAGTAGAAATGAATTTATTTGTGTTGGTTGAATGTCCTTTGAAATCAACTGATTAACACCAGTATCAGAAATGAGTAGCAACTGATTCAAAAGTCAGTAGAACCTTAGTCAAAACTGTCCTTGTTCAGGTTATAGTAGCACTTTGTTCAGGTTAGAGTAGCAGTTTCATAATATCTGAGTAGCACCTTCATGAGATCTTAGTTGCACTACTCTCAATATTGAGTAGTTAAGGTATGCACTTACCAAAAATTTATATGTTTACATTTGTTGCCAATGTTTGGTTCTTATTGCAGTTTTTTTTATTTTGACAAAGTGTTACGTGATATTGTACCTGATAGCGGGGAAGATTGTGTGCTATCGCATTGGACGAATAAATATATTGCCCAACGAATAGAGAAGGAGAAACTAGTAAAAGAAGATGTGAGTTAAATATTTTCAATTATTTTATTTTTATGTAATGAAAGGAATGAATGATGACAACTAATAATATTTTATTTCGATGCATGTATGTCAGTTGTTAGATGCTCTAAACGTAGTGGCGGATGCCATTGCTAATGTTAAAAGCTAGCAACGGCTTCTGCGTTTATTGAGAAGGATGAAGAGGAGGAAATGGAAGCTGAGGAGGAGGAAAGAACAGAAAAGGAAGAAATGAGGAAAAGGGAGAGGTAGAAGGAGAGGAAAAAGAGGAAGAAAAAGAAAAGGAAGAAGAAAAACGGGAAAATTGGGGACAGACACAGAGGATGTTCAAATGGGGGAATGATTCGAATATTATCATGAAGAAATGGGGGCAGACTTTGACATGACTCTCCACTAGGCATGAGACTATGACCGAAAATGTCATGTTGGACGTTATGCAAGTTTGTAGCGCAATGAGCAAGTATAGACTGAGGAGGAGTCAGATTGCCAAAATGAGTGCCCATACGTTGGTGATCCCCAGCTTGTTGCGAGTCAATTAAATGACGAGGAGCGGACAGTTTATCTTTATTGCTTGATGAAGTTTTCACCTAATGATTCGAGAAATAAGTAAGCATTCAATTTGTTGATTGCATGTTAGTATTGTAAGATGGTTATTTTTAATGTTTCAAGCATAAGGAATGCACTTCGATGGACTTATAAGTTGTTTCTTGTGTGAAGCTGCCTTTCTAGTGGTCTTTAAACATTCGTTTCAGAGTTTGCGGAAGACTTTCATTTTTCATAGGTTGTCGTATTCATTTTTCAGAGGCTACAAAATATTATTAGTCAACAAATATGATCATTTTTATTCTTGTTGCTATATTTTGTAGCCTAATATGGGCCAAATTTATTGTCAACAATTTTTTGCAACGACTAATAAATTGTTGCCTAAAATTAAAATAAACCCAATAAGCGCGTGTTTGATCTCATTTTTTTTTCCACCAAAACACATTTTTTTATTTTAAAATTATTATTTATTTGAACGCAAATTTATAGTGTTTTACTCCTCTATCTCAAAATAAATGTTCACTTTTAATTTTTGTGGTTAGAGTTGAGGGTGTAAACGAATCGAGTCAATTCGAGTATTGAGTTGTTCAGATTTGGTTCACAAAATTTATTGAGTATAAAATAAGGTTTGATTGAAGCTTATTTAGCTATCGAGTCAAACACGATTTCGAATTGAGCCCGAGCAATTTGAATTTTCTGAACGAATATGATTCGAGTATCAATAGAAAATTATAATTTGAGGAGATTCAAGTAATTTATTAAATTTTAAAATGTGCTCATATTTGATTGATTTATATTTGCTCATTTTACAACCTTAAATCTCACTTTTATAATTTTGAAATTAAATCGAGCACACAAATATTTTTTTATTTTTCAAAAATTATAAAAATTAGAATTTGTAGTAAATTGGATGTAGTTTATAATGATCATATTTGTTCACTTATAATTTTAAAAAAAATATAATTAATTTCTAAAATAATTTATATAAATTTTTTCTTGTAACTCGTTATTTTACATATATATACATTTCGACAAAAGTTGAGAAAGGAACTGAAATGGCCCTCAAAATCTCATCAAAAATCGATCAAACCGCACCGATTAAATCGCACTAATAGTTAATCCATTAATGATTCTGGGCAACGGAAGATTTTTGATTGCCATATTTCGTAACCTAATATAAACCACGTTCATTGTCAATAAATTTTCTTTCGTTACATATTTTGTATAATATTTTTACAACGACTATTAAATGACAATCACCTACCATCAATTTAGTGATTTTTTTTCCATTGTCCAATATACTCGATTCATTCTAAAACATTATATTAAAAGAGTTATTTGCCCAACTAATATTTGGCCTGAAACAAGTTAACGCCATTAATAATAACAAAACACTAACTGCAACAATAAATTAACTAAATTTCAACTTTCCATCATATTTAACTAAAATAGGAAAATCAGAATCCAAATATCATCCATTGTACTTTATATTAATGATTTACCAAGTCTAACATGTTTAACAAAATATCAAAATTTTTGTAATGTCCACAACAAAAGTTCAACAGTTTTGAATGTCAATAAATAATGATTAGCAGTTGTTTTCAACTCTTTTTGTCCCTAAGTTGGTGATGCCTTGAATCAACCGTAAGAATTTTGGATTGTCGGCCCATTTGTTCATTATATTCTCGAGATTGTCAATCCGTTTCTCTTGTACCTGAATGCTTTCAGATTGATTGAAACTCTTCATTCTTAGAGCGGAATGTTTCCAACTCTATTGCCAATGCTTTTTCTTTCTTGCTAGATGAAACTTCTCCGCTCGAGGACCAAATTCAAAATCAAGCAATCTCCCGGCCTTCTTACCCAACACTCGAGTCATAATCTCCCTTTTGTCATTAGTGTCAATATTTTCAGATTCTGCTTCCATGTTAGAGATGCATTCACTCTCAAGTGATTTCATTTCATTATGTGAAATTAACAACAAATGACTAATTCAAAACCAAATTCAGGTTAGTTACAAGACTCAAAAGTGAAATTCTGAAAAAATGAAAATTAAGAAAATGAAGTAAATGTAGCATGTGCAGTCTTCAAACAAGGCTAAAGATTATACCGTTGCTATTACGGGAAATTACCCGAACTATTTCTAAGCAACTTAAAATAAGAAACCGAGCAAATTAATTAGTTATCCTAACTCGCAGAAAACTGTGGCAGTGCCATAAAAACAGTAAACAGAACCTAAGCTATATGTCAAAAGCAACATGTTCAGAATTTATGTCACAACCACATTCAGCAAATTTGGTCATCCATTAAATAACGGAATCATAATCATAACAGATGACGCATATAAAACACAATTGAACTGCAGGTACTACTTTAGGTGCACACATAAGAATGATCGAGGTTGCTAAGCACTTGAACAAAGCTTGCAATTTCACTAAAACCAAGCTAGCACCAAATGATTTACATGTACATGCAGTCCACGTTCAAAATGCATAGAAGATTTAATAAACAAGAGGCTGAGCTATACAAGAGCTGTTAAATAAATCTCTCTTAATGTAACATTCATAAAATCTAGCTCCATCAGTAATCTAAGAATCTAGATTGATCAACATGTGTTAAAGCTACTGCTATTTTTTTATTCAACTTAAAAAACAAGATTATTAGACATAAATTATGTCTAAATCAAGTAGCTTCGTTAACTTCAGTTAAAAGATTGCAATGTAAATCAAGACTAATGCCTAAATCATGTCTGACTACCTTTGTTATCAAAAACAAGGTAAGGTTTGTATAACTTACGTGTGCATATTCATTTTCAGGTTGTACCCACTCGTTTGTTCGCTTTTTTTGATGTGTGCTTTTGTAACCTTCAATTGGATCTCCCTGAAAATCAAATTAGAATAACTAATAACGAGAGCATTATTGAGGGATGCATTTCACCTTACATGTCTTCTAATGTCATGCCAATAAATTAAAAGATCCTTGTTGCTGAAAATTTGAGGCTCCTTCACACAAAATCACAATCCTCAACAAATTTAACCAAATTGAAACAAATATACATACATACATACCTTCTCTGAACGATGAACAACAAATGCTTAAGTGATATGCATTAGTAAGATCCTATTTTAGGAAGAACTATGTTGGTGGTTTAATCATCAATAATTTTTAGCTTGTTCTAATAAATATATGGTGCTAATATATGGACATGCCTAACTGATAGTTGCTTGCTCAATATATGCATTGTTAATGCAATGCAAGATTGTATAATAATTATCAACATATACTTGTATAGTGTGCATATCTCACCACCATAAATTTATTCATCTTACCTTAACAGGCTTAAGCCAAGCCTAAATTCCTCTTTTAAGGAGAAGATTTATGCGGAGATTGTTTTTTAAATTATAAGCACTATCTTTCTGGTCTACAAGAAAAAGTCTGTGCTAGCAACAAACATAAAATGACTATATATTACTGTCCACTTCTCGACCGTGCTGCAAAACTAAAGCACTACTACTTTTAACTAGAGCAATTGAATACTTTAGTAAGGTCAGTTAATTTAGGGATTGAAACAACACATAAAACAAAAACTAACTGCCAAAAGGACAAATAGATCAAATCAAAACAAGATGATATCTAGAACACTAGCACTCAATTTATGTATGCTTGCATGTTATATTCAGTTTTTTGTAAGAGTTTTCGATGTATTCAGATCGATGTAGTGCGGTTCCCCTCATATCCATAACTGTTGGATTTGGGAATCTTTTCAGAAATAAATTTAGCCTTTTTCAGAAAAAACAAAGCAGACCCAACTAGGAATAACAATATTTGACATAATTTAATTTTCTGCAACTTACTTCAATCCTCGACAATGATTATTCAATTATTCCCTCTGTAATATCCTTGAATTTGGTATTCATTGGGAGGTTGTTGCGGACCATCAATCCTATCTCCGACGACAACTTAGCAAATTCTATAGGATTTGTTGGCCTCCCTTTACTAGGTGACACATTGATAGCCAACTTCTTTCCTTTTGCCTTGGTGAGCTTCTCAAGTCCAATACCGCAAGTAGGTCCGCATATTTTCTTTGCTGAAGATGAAGCTATTTAAAAAATTAGATGTGAAGAAGTAAAGGGAACAACAAATTAACAAGACAACAAAAACTATGTATTAACATATATATACAAATGTGTATAACATATGTTAACTAAATAGATCTAGAGAAAACTCACATGGTCCAGACCCTTTTGAAGACCCTTGCTCACCGGACATCGGTGTAGGGCCACTTTCTTCTGGTTGGGTAAAGTTTTCACCAACTATAGTGTCATTAGTATGTTGCGTCGAGGTAGAAACGGGAGTACACACTTCATTCGCAGGCCCATCATGGGCATTCGGTGAACGTGCAAATATGGCACGTAATTTGCTTGTTAGATGCACAAGTGATGGTTGAGCAGATCGAGCTTGTGATCTTGTGATTGGGCTTCTTGGAGGAGTTAACGACATCATAATTCTTCGTCTTACATGAGGATGTAACTCTTCGGTTGACTTAAGTTCAGCTTCTTCATTATCCCCAAGGAACTCAACATTTTGCGAGACTACATACCTTCTTGTTTGAGTTGCTCCTTTCTTTTTCAATCCAGTTTCTTTTTCAATCCAGGGCTAGACATTTTCAAGGACCAAGTATGCAAGATGAGTGATTTTCTGAAACTAAATAATCAGAGCAGGTATATATATTACTACTAGTAAATAAGACATGTATAGACAGAAATTGGTGCAAATCCACTAGAAAGTAAGACTAAAGCATGTCATACATCACAACGCATCATTTGAAATAAAGCGGAGGCAGGAAATTGCTGTGTATTTTAGGAAACACTTCATATTCCATAATCACAGTAAACAAATTAACAAACTGGGATTCAACACTTGATAATTTTCATTTATTCCCAACACAAACTGGGATTCAGATTGATTGAATTACTCATAACCCATCTTATATTATACCAAATGTTGAACATCTCTTAACTAATGGATGACCAACTTCTTTGCTTATCCTTCTGTTCCTAATTGCTTCCATTGTCTCCTTGGTCATCACCAACTATTGCTGATACTGTGCTTCAGTTGCATCAAGCTCCAACTTTAGTAGTTGGACATCATGTTCTTCTGTCTGTTAAGATGACCAACTACTGCTGATGCTGTGGTCCAGTTGCATCAAGCTCCAACTTTTGTAGTTGGACATCATATTCTTCTGTCTGTTAAGGTCCTTAAGGACACATACAAATAGTTTCTTGTCAAGTTCATTAAATTAAAAAAAATCCATCTAGATCGAACCTGAAGTAACATGTATACACTCAACTTACCTAGCTGTCACTTTCCTGCATTTTAAACTCTTCATTGTTCAAATCCCTGAAGTTCACCTCTCATAGTCTCATAGACATACCAACATAATATATGCTCAAACATAATCATTATTCAAATTAAGCAGTATGCTGCTTCAGATTCTTCACTCATTATCTCAGAAGAAACTGATGCTTGTGACCCTTTATCTTCCATATTTACCAAATTAAAAGAAACTTGGAATAAGAAACTTGAAACATTTGATATTCATTTGTGGGTTCAATTAACCATATGTAGCAATAATGAAGTAATAATAGTTCTAAATATTGTAATAGTGATAGTGATGATGACGTAATTGATTATAAATTATATTGTACTCCAAAAAGTGGACATTCAAAAAAGAATATAAAAAAATAGTTAATTTCTTTACTTGACTAGATCTTCTTTCTATATTTAATATTACTTGCAATAAAACATCAACAAACATGTACTACCTCTGTTCCAAAACTAAGGATGCATTAGTTAATTTCCATAATCAAATTCAAAATTGATATGATTTTGTCAAAAAGATTATGTTAAATTTAGTCTTACTAGTTGATATCCTTCGAAGATTAGAAAATTCTTTTTGTTCTTTAAAATCTATACTATCGTTATTCGAATAGGTAATATCATCAACAGCGGTGAGGGAGGGGCCTGGGGGCAGATGTTATGTACCTATCAATATATATTTATATGAAAAGTGCATCTCATTTATCACATGTAATCAAATTGTTCCCAACTGCTGCTATTCCCATTTTCTCAAATGTTTGAACCCCTGCATGCCAAAATAATATAAATAAATAAATAAATAAAATCCATTAACCTCACACAGAAACAAATTATTAATGATAAAAAAATATAGAAAAATTAAGAAGAGCTACATTGTATCATGTAATATATAAATTTGCACTCCACAATCTTTGCTATCCCCAAAAACTACAGTCACAGATGGAGCAGCAATGTCAACTTTCCAATTAGCAGGCCGTTTCTTATGATCTAGCTTTCTGAACATTGCTGGATCTGTTTTCTTGATGCTACAATCTAGAGGACTTCTTTTGAGGGCAGTGGCAGGGGAAGAACCATAAAGTGCAGGGGAACCATTAGCCAAGCTATAATTCTTCCTCACTTGAGGAGCTCCAGAGCTAATGGTATGCCAAGTTTTTGAGCCAGGTAGATAGCATTCATCAGTAGCAACTTCTGTCCCATTGTACATGAGAAACAAAATAATTTCAGAAAAGCCAATTGGGGACGTACCATCCTTCACATTATCAATCTGAAATGACAGTCAAAATCTAACATCTGGATATAATCAATTTTGTCGGTCATCTCAAATAATACTGCATAATGATTAATTATGTTGCCAAATGTGCAATTCCTTTTCTGAGGGTAACGGATAACAAAAATACTTGAACTTGAAAATAGATCAAACAATATGAAATCTTTCTTTTTCAAACACTATGAAATATTTCTCTTAGGTATTTAACTTTTTCATCAAGACAGATAAATTATGAGAAAAACAATATCATACCTTTAGAAGAAGATTGAGATTCACCAGGCAGTGAGACCTCATCGGATACATCTGGAATTTCTCTCCAAGCTTCCACCATTTGATTCATGGTCTCCCTCACTACCTTTACCTACACAATTACCAACACTTAATCCACATTACATCTACCTAATCCAATTTATCTAGATCTACATATCTTATATCTGAATACACATTGCATCTTTTTGCAACTCTAAATAAAAATAATAAGTATCAAACTATTGATCTATTTAAATTTAATTTAATAGAAATTACAAATCTAAATATTTTGAGACAGCAATCAAACAATTAAACTACTTAATAATTGAATTAACATGAAACCGAACCTATACTTAATGCACAGTCAGGGTTCCCAGTTTCCATAAATCCTTTAATTAAAGAAGTGCATGTCACTACATGTAGTGAACCCCCAGCATCAAACATCTTCTCTAATAAGTAACTTGCAGTACCAATTCTGCCAGATTTACAAAACCCATCAATTAGTATACTCCAAATATGAACAGAAGGGGAAAAACCCACAGTTATCATCAAACCCAATAGTTGTAATGCTTCCCATAACCTACCCAAATTGCTATTTACAAATTAACTGGATATACAGATTTATGGAATATTACTTAATGGATTTTGGAATATTAACTGCCTTTAACATTCTGACTTTGGAATATTTGTTTTAGCATTCAAATTCAGATCACCCAATAAAAGAGAAAATGGTCTAATTCAAAAAAATATAAACATCTAAAATATCAAAGACCAACAGACCCATGTATATAAAAAATACAAATTCAACCATTTTTATATGTAAAATAAAAACATAAATGAATCAAAAAAACCTGGGTTTGAGTTTGGGTTTGAATTGGAAATGCTTACTGAAATATATGTTCCATTTAGATTCTTCTAAAGGGAGTGCAAGAAAAGCCATTATGTGATGAACAAAATTGGGGGCAATACTCAATTAAATCAGGTACAAAACAACATATGAAAAACAACCCATTATTCCAAATTCATATGACAAATTGATGCTACATTAAAGAGAGGAAATAGACAATAATCCATAAACAAAAATTATTAACAACATGATAATATGGTGTTAAATCGGAGAAATGAATTCACAAACCTGCTGCACTGTTGACAAAACCTCTGCATCTGCTTCCCCACTAAGGCCTTAGTGGTCGACGCCGGCGCTGTTGGTGACGATGAGGCCAAGCGACGGGAGGCGGCAGAGGAGATCGGCGGTGACACGAGTATCAGAGTTGCAGAACATGGCTTGAACCGAAGCTGCGTGGATTGAAAGGAATTGATCGATTAACAATAAACAAAACCCAAAACTAAAAGTGTAACCCTAGATATTTTAACTCCATTTGTCAAACTTTATTAAACAAACAATCCAATTTATACAACTCCAAAAACCCTCGAATTAAAACCCACAAAGAACAATCAATAAGCAATGCATACCCGATAAGCATTCAGCTCATTCTCCAGCTTCTCTTTCCTCTGCTCGGCCCTTCGTTCCACAGCATCAGTCCAATCCGGGTTGGGTTTATAATTCGAATCCAACCGGCCATCAATCTTCTGCACAACTTCCCAAAACAACTGGGTGTTTTCCCCCTTCTTAATCTCATCGAACGCCAGTCGAAGAGCCTCCAATTTCATCGAAACGTTGTCATATCGTTCAGCAATGAATAGTAACCGGAAGATTTTAGTCCGGCCGGTGTAGAGAGCAGCGTAGGCCTCGACATCTAGCTGCTCGCCGCTGATAACTGGTCTGTAAGTTCCGGCAAAAATGCTTCTCGAGGATCTTGAAAACGTTGGGTGGTTTGAGGATTAAGACTTTTGGGAGGTTTTTTTGGGTGTTTTCTCTTCTACTTCTTGTGATTGGTACGCCATAATTGAATGGGGAAGCGGAAGCGGAAGCGGAAGCGGAAGAGGAAGATGGAGGATTGGGAAACTGAAGAGACGAACGGTTGATTTGGCGTGAGTTTTTTATTTTGGATTGTTACTGCAATTTATTGCCTGTTGAATCAAATTGGAACATAAATTGATTTGAAATTGATTGAGTTGGAGGATAGGTGTGATGTATTTATATATAAGGATTGATTACTAAACGAACCCAATTTGCTGAAAACCAGAGGAATATCCTTCAGGGAACCTATCCTTCTTTGCCATATGCGATATTCACTAAAGGAACCCAATTTCTTCTATTGAATGGGTATTTGCACTGGTTCATGACAATTTCAGAAAATTGTCACTCAATTGTGCTCGTCTATACATAAAATTACCCACAAATTAAAACCCAACACTTAATTTTGTATTTCTTCCCTTCCATTTCTCAAGAAAATATTATTTTAATAATAATATATTACTAAATATCACGCACTCAGATTCATGCAAATGTGATCACGTGGCATATCTGACGTGGGTTGCTGTTCAAATTCGATCTCCAGACCTCCCACTTGAAACTTCAAATCAGTTACCACCTGAGCACCACAGTTTAGCTAATTTTTATTCGCTAGGATTATTATTTATAACATCCAGTCCAATTTCCCCCAAATTAAAACAAAACTCATTTACTTTTTCTCCACGCCATTCTTCCCATTACTATTATTCTCGCTGCTATTGTTATTATTGATGCTGTTTTTGTTCTTGTTTTTCTTTACACTTTTAGAAAACTAATAAAACAATAATAATAATAATAATAACAATGATAATAATAATGATAATAATAATAATGATGATGATAATAATAATAATAATAATAACAACAACAACAACAACAATAATAATAATAATAATAAAAGACAGTTATTAAAGACATCAAAGACTCCTACAATGACATCAGATTATTATTCAAATTATAATCCATCAAAGACATCAAAGACGTCAGTTTAATTATTATTATTATTATTATTATTATTATTATTTTGAAAAACTCCTACAAGATCTGTTAGTTATAATCAGTCCAGAACAGATCTACAATTTGGCCAAAAATCCCACAACATCTATATGATCCAAAATGTCGATTAGCGGTAGTCTTGCCTTCGTCCAAACAACATCGCCAGCAGTTGAGTATCTCGCTTCTCCAGTTCAACAAAGTGTCTCTATTTAAGCCTCCAAATTACCTCCACCTTCCTGTAATCAATAAATTTAGAATGAATGGTTAATCAAGACACAGTTTGACTCTGAATCAAAAGGTCCGAAATTTACCATCTTGACTTCGAATTTGAGCTTCGAACTGAGAAATCAAAGTAATTAGAGGAGCGATAAAATGGGAGAAATTGAGAAGATCAAAAGATTTTGAAGAAATTTTTGAAATTACAAAAGCCTAGGAGAGAGAAACCAACAAAGAACAGAGGGTCAAATTAACCAACCTCTCTTCGTTTGAAATCAATTCCAGTTACAGGGTTATCAGATTTAGCCTTCAATTGATCGTAACTAAATGTACTTTGAGTTCCACAATCATTCTCATGCTGCTCTGCTTCTATATTTTGGTTCCAACTACTCACCATTATTTTCTGAACTATCTCAGTCTCCTTGGCTTAGACGTTCTCTTTCTTTCCTACGTTCTAATAATTGTATTAGATTTTTAATTTTTTTATCAGATCAAAAGAGACTGAGACTTATCAGATATGAGCGTAAATGGGTTTTGTTTTAATTTGAGGGAAATTGGACTGGATGTTATAAATAATAATCTTTGCGAATAAAAATCAGCCAACCCGTGGTGCTCGGGTGGTAACTGATTTGAAGTTTCGAGTGGGAGGTCTGGAGATCGAATCTGAGCAGCAGTCAATATTTGCCACGTCAGATAGCAGAATATCTCACCGAAATGGACTTCAGATGGAGTATAAATACAGCAGAATAATGCGAATTCTTAAAAAACAATTACAGAGTAATCTCTAGTTGGGAAAAAGCCCTAGATCAAGACAACTTCAAGTCAAACTAAGAATACTTTGCTTGAAACCCTATATATATATATATATATATATATATATATATATATATATATATATATATATATACGGAGATGATCCTATCCCAAGGGCTTAAAATCCTCTTCAATTTTTTTTATTTTTTAAAACAACTAAAAAATAAAATAAAATTATGAAACTTGAATTTTTACATAATACAGTGTTTTGGGTGTGCTTTGGATACATATATCAAAACATGTCTGTACAGAAGTAAGGAGTCCAGACGTAATCCGGACTCATATATATATATATAGGAGAATGATCCATAGCATTTATTTACTATGGAATAAAAAGTGACATAACATCTTAACATTCCATTTAACAAATGAATGGTTGCGATTAAAATTCGTGTTGTATTACAATTGAATTTGTGTACTGGGTATTGCAGTGCAGGTATTCTATTGCAATTGAATTGATAGTGCAGGAATTCATGTTGGGGTTAAATACTCTTTTCTCCACTCTACTTGACCTCGGTTTCTGAATGCATCATTTGGATTTGAATTTTTTACTAATTGACTCATTGAACTATAATTTTTTTACAAAATTAAATTTTCCGAATCTAAAAATGTTAAAAGTTAACTAAAGTCTACATGGCAACGCTTTACGTGGAATATAAAATCCACCGTGGATTTTTTAATAATAATAATAAAATAACTTTAGTTTAAATTTAGATAACTTTAGTTTAAATACACGTGGCAACGCTTTTACTTATAAAATTCGGGTAATGATTCAAATTTAATCCGTATTGAATTCTCTCTTTTTTCAAATAACAAATAATTAAATTAATAAAAAAAATATATTAATTAATAAAAAAATATTAATATATAATTTTTATAAATGTATTTATATAAAATTATGAATACATATTATTTTTTTTAATTTTTAAATATTTGAAGTTAACTTTAAAGATACAAAATTATCTAATACAATTCATCATCTTCTCCACCATAAATCCAAATCTGAATTCATCATCTTCTTCGTCACAAATCCAAATTCAAATCTAATTCATCATCTTCTTCACCACAAATCCAAATATAATTCATCATAGTAATCAGAACTAGCCAAAATACAAATCTAATTCATCATATTATTCTCCACAAATCCAAATCAAAAATAATTCGTAATCAAAAATCTGAAACTACTTCATCTTCTTCTTCTTCTTCACCACCATCCAGATCCAAAATCTAAAATAATTCGAAATCAAATCTACATACTTGGACTCATCACTACCCCTTTCAGACCACTCACAAACTTGAACTCATCACTACCCAAATACACCACCGCCGCCGTCGGCACAACCTGTTTCCGATTCGCATGATTTTAGAAGAATGATTTGAAGAACGGATCAGAGGGAGTGGCTTTTTTAGATCTGAACAACCCAGATCCAGATTTTAACTTTGATTTCCACCGATTTCTCCACTTATTGTTTTTCTCCTCTTTTGATCCTCTATTTTGAAGAAACAGATTTCGGCTCCTGTTCGGCTGTTCCTAAGGCTGTAAACGAGCCAACATAGTTCGGGCTCGATTCGAGCTCAACTCAAAAAAATACGAGCAAGACTCAGATTCGTTAATAATATGATCCAAATCTGAGCATTAAAATAGTTCGAATAAAAATATGAGAAGAATCTGAGCAAAGTTATACTCGACTCGTTTAAGATTCAAACTACTCGAATTTTTGATTGTGATTCGATACATACTCGGTTAATACATATTCGATTAGATGTAAGATACATTCTCTTATAATATATACAAATTTAAATCAAATTAGGATAATTAGTTATTATTTTTTTTTGTTTTTAATTTTAATTGTGATTTTATATTTGTAAAGTGTAATAATAAATATATTTTCTCATTTTTAAGTAAAATAACAAATTCAATTTATAATTATATTTATTATAAAACTAGTTATTATGTGGAGATTCAATTAGAGCTTGAATTTGAAGTCTTGCAGTAGTTTGAATAAATATTCAAGTTGAGTTGGATCGAATTCGGTAATAAATATTCAAGTCGAGTCGAATCTGAGTAGAATTTTTAAATATAATTGAATTAAATAGAATTAGAATCTGAATTATCATTTAATCGAATTCGAGTAGCTCTTTGTTTGCTCAAATTCACTCGCTTTACACCTACTTATTCTCTGTTTTGAATGATCTGGATATGAATTACGAGAATTAACATATTAATTTTATATAAATAAATATATTTGTAAAAATTACACATTAATATATTTTATTATTAATTACTTTAATTAATATATTTTATTTAATTACTTTATTTATTTGTTAATATATTTTTAATTAATTTAATTATTTGTTAATATATTTTAATTAATTTAATTATTTGTTAATATATTTTAATTAATTTAATTATTTGTTAATATATTTAATATTTATTTAATGATTTCATAATATAAATAATAATTATATTATTTTTCAAAAATAAAAATAATAATTAATTTTCAAAATTTTAGTTATATTTATGAAGTTTGAATTTATTTATGAGTTATTTAAATTAAAAGAAAATTATATAATTATATGTAATTTATATAATTTATTTAAAATTATACAAATATTAATAATTAAAATAAAATTTTAAAAATTATATTTATTGTACTTTTTTATTTTGAATGCATTATTTTAATTTATTTATTTAATTTTAGTAATTATATTAGTTTTCAAAAAATAAAATAATAATTAATTTTCAAAATTTTAGTTATATTTATGAAGTTTGAATTTATTTATGAGTTATTTAAATTAAAAGAAAATTATATAATTATATGTAATTTATATAATTTATTTAAAATTGTACAAATATTAATGATTAAAATAAAATTTAAAAATTTATTTTTATTGTACTTTTATTTTGAATGCATTATTTTATTTTATTTATTTGATTTTAGATTAATTTAGCATTAAATATGCTTCAAGTTTCCATCTAGGCATGCCACATGGAAAAATATCTGACATGTAGGATTTCTCTTTCTCACGTGGCAACGCGTGTAATTTTTTCGTCCAAAGTCAAACCATTTAACAGAAATTGTAACGGTTTGTAAAAAAATTGTAGTTCAGTAAGAATGAAAAAAAATTCAGTTCAATGATTCATTTGTAAACCGAGGTCGAGTAGAGTGGGGAAAAGTGTATTTAACCCATTCATGTTTTATGACAATTGAATTTGTGTACTGGGTATTGCAGTGCAGTTATTCATGTTGTCGTGTTGTACTGGGAATTGTTATCTTGTCGTCCGCTAGTAAGTTAAGCGGATTCTATTTTATCCATCCGCTAGTATGTCTAGCGGATTCTGTGTAATACTTGGCATTTGAGGGCAAAAACGTCTAAATAATTCATTAATAGTACTAGCAGACGGCGTGTTCCCAATTTTAATCGCAGCCATTCATTTGTTAAACGGAAGGTTAAGATGTTATATGCTGTTTTTTATTCCATAGCAAATAGATCTTGCATGGATCATTCCCATATATATATATATATATATATATATATATATATATATATATATATCTATTTGCTAGTACTTACAGTGATTTTGTGTGGCGCCCCAAAATAGGTATACATCACCCATTCTGAGTCGTCAAATACATGGTACGGAAAAAAAAACTACAACTTCATTATTACAATTGTCGTGCAAAATACGACAACACATACTGTGAGTTTAAATACAAATATTATCTTCTAGACAATATTCATACTCAAATAAGTCCTCATTACAATTATTGATGCACTATTTTACAAAATAGTGAGTACTACTAAAACAACTATCTTGAATCATCACTCCATACTCCGGCTGGTTCCTGCTAAATTCTCACCTCTTGAGAAGAAAAATGGAAAAAAAAAGAAAGGGTGAGTTCAACTAGCCCAGTAAAGAATATTATGACTAAGATAATATACAACAAATTATCATTAGTCTTCAACAGGGAAAAATCTGATAGAATATAATAGACAACAAGTTTTAGATCAACAATCTGCAGTGAAATAAAGAATCCATTAGAAGAATCAAGTAGAGAATGAGTTCTACTATCTTCTAAGATTTAAAAGTTCATCATCAATATTTTATCCTCGTAGAATAACAATCAATATACATCTTGAATCAATTATTCATCTTTTGCACTACAGGCAAAGATATTCATTCAGATATCACCAAATTGGTCATGTTCATCTCAACACATGGTCATCTTTGCACTACGCCCAAAGATATTCATCGATTAATCATTCATCTTTTGCACTACACAGCCAAAGATGTAAGACCCCGATTTTATGAAATAAAAGTATTCAATTTTTCTTATAATTATTATTCAAGAATGGATAAATTGATAAAAGTTTAAAGTTAAGGGTGATATATGTAAAATTTTCAAAATACGCAAAGTGGTTATAAAATACTCATTTCGTCGGGGGAATATTCGTTTGGTCGTGGAATATTCTTGTTATCGGGGAATATTCGCATTTACGACATAGCAAAAATCATTTGTGGGCCCCATAATGTAATAACTCGCTTGATGAAGAAAATGACAAGTTTGAGTTTTTATAAATAACTGCAGTAGTTGTTACCAAGTAACACCGTTGGAATACCCGGTGGTTAAAAAAATACAAGAATATGCGTGGTCGCACAAAGAGAAGACACCAGATTGCACAATATTTTTGAATTATTGATTCTTACGTAAGAAGGCACTACTCAATAATTGTTACAATAGTTACTGTTCAATATTTTATTTTATTGATTCAATAATTGTCATATTGATATTTTATATTATTAATGTTTTAATAATTGTCATCGCATACAATATTTTCCATTATCGATCAATAATTCATATTATTTGAATAATATTATTAGATAGCATTATTGGCAATGTCTAGAAAGTTCTCACAAGGAGAGGTTTGGTCACCTAATTGCACGCCAAGAAGAGAAATCCTTATTGAAAGCCCCTTTCTGAACCGCTCGGTCATTATAATTGTGATTCTCGTAATATTATTTGTGAATAATTAATTATTAATTTATATGATAAGGAAATATTTATTTGATGTGGATATAAATGATGAATTTATTTATGTGGTTATAAATGAAGGAATTAATGTTGAGGTGTTTTATCAAGATTTTGCTCTGATTGGAGGTATTAAAAACTCAAATCCAAGTGTTCTTAAAGCTTTATCATGTGAGTTGTAATTTTAATCCCACCGCTGGATCGTTGTGATTTTTGGATATTTTATACATAAATGAGTTGAGTATATGTTCAAAAATTTTGAACCGCTGAAAATTAACGCATGATTTGTTATGAATTTTAAAAGGTGTTGAAACTAAGTTGAAAAATCGTCTGCTTGTGGATTTCTTTGATATTTTTGTTTGGAATTTGGAAAAACTCAAAGCTACAAAGTTGTAAAGAATTCGATTTCATGCGGAATGGACATAAAATTCGTATTTTTCTGATATATCGGCTATTTTCTATGAATTATTGAAGTTTCAGAAAATAAAATAATTTTTATTAAATTTGGGTGGGACCCACTTTGGTTGGTGTAGAAAAAAAAATGTGCTGAATATTTTTCAATGGTGGTTGCTCACTTGTTCAACAAGGATGATATAGAAGAGGGATAAATAAATAATATTATTTTATTAATTTAGTCTGATTTGGCGTTCTAACATTTTTCTATAAATAGGCGCTTAAGTTAGAATGGAAAATCACACCAGAAACTGAAAATTTCTCTCTTTATATTCTCGAGCGTATTTTTATGAGTATTTAGATACTTGGAGAGTTGCTATTCAAAGCAGGTTCTTCTTTCTTTTTTACATCCGATATTCCTATTGTAATACTCTTCTTTTCGAGGTAAGAGATTGTAAGGAATTTTAAGGATTATTATGTTTATCATGTTTCGTAATTTTTCCGGACCTTCAAAAATTTTAGAAAAATTTAAAATGATAATTTGATTAGTTTCCTTGATTGTGTCCAAAAATGACGATTTTTGGATGTATAGATTAGGAGTTATGAATTTTATGAGAAAAGACTATTTTAAAAGTAAACCATTATAACTCCTTGTAGTTAACTCCAAAATTGGTGAAATTTTTATTGAGAGTACATCTATATAACATCAGTATATTCTGTAATTTTGGAATTTTTGGATAAAAGTACAATTTATGATAAATATCTAAATATTCGGAAGTTTTGACCATGTGAAAAATAGTAAATGAATTTTAAAAATTCGAGAAAAATATATGTTCAATATGGGACTATATTATCCTAAATCCTTAAAAAAGAAATATTTTTGGAACTGATTTGGTATTTTTTATAAAAATAGACTAGTTATGAATAAATAAATTAAATATGTTATGTGAAGTAACAAAATTGAAAAATAGGATTTTATGACTTGGGAATCCTATATATGGTATATGCAGATTTTTGATGAGGTTGTTGGTTATTAGTGATGAAATCTTATGAGTTTGACATTTTAGTATGATTAAATGCATTAATTAGTAAACTGTAAACAATTAAAATATATTGTTTATAAGTTTAAGAAATTATTAAAATATTGTGGTAGTATTAATAATATTAGATTATGAGATTATTAAGTGATTTATAATATTTGGATTAAGGTGTTATTAAATCATTGATTTATGAATCTTACTCTTGAAATTAAATGCAGTTGTTGATCGTATTGTTTTTATTATTATATATAACATTTTTATAATCCCGGTGATGAAATTTCTCATTGACTTAAGTGTAAAGATGGGTAGATTATTGGTATGATCGTGACTATGGGTTCTCTTTGGCCAGTAGTGCAAAGATGAATTTTTGACTGGTATGATCATGACCATTAAATTTATAATTGAATATTTTTAGCTTAAGTGCAAAGGTGAATTGATCAACATGGTTATAATTATTGTGTATATAAATTCTGAAATGATTATATATTTCTTTGAGATATAAATATCTTTGGCCAGTAGTAAAGAAAAATTGATGAATCATTGATGAACATCTTTTTGCCCGTCTTCTGAAGATGACTGACCTGTTGTTGAATATCTTTGGCATGTAGTGCAAAGATGAATCATTAATGAATATCTTTGGCCCGTAGTGCAAAGATGAACTTATTAGTATGATTATGAACAGGAATTGTGATTTAGTATAACCATGATCTTTGATATTTCAGGTAAAGACATGTGATAAAAAATATCTTCGTCTTAGATGAGAAGAGAAAATTAGAACTACAATTATGATTATGAGTTATTCACATGACTGTGAACAGGATCTGTTGATTAATGTTACAAGGTTAAAGCATTGTTGGTGGACTTTTAACATGGGGAAGATAATAGACTTTATGGTCTATTCGACTCTTCTAATGGATCGCTTCGTTCACGCAACTATGGTTGAAAAGTTTTATCATCTACCATATGTTCTAAATCTCCGATTTATTATCGATGAAGGCTATTGATAATTTAATTATCTTTAGTTATGATATTCTTTATCGGGCTAGTTGTGGCTTCACCCTTTTGCTTCACAATTCCTTTCGTGTAATAAAGTGTAAATTGGGTCGAAGGGGATAACATGGGAATAGTGTGATGGTCCGAGATTGTCAAAGTTTCTCAACACATTATAAAACGGCATGACATATAATATATAATTGTATTGAGGACCTAAGATGTGTGTGTCGATATTATACGTCACTTAATAATTGATTTTGGTGAACAACAATAGGTGAGGTGAACCCAACTTTGGAAGGGTATTTTTAACTATCATACAAGATGTCTAATGACATACAATCTCGTGTTATCATAAGAAAGTGGTTGTGTACATCCACTTGCCGAGTATATCTACGAGCACTACCTATATGATCTTGGAGTTTATTTGAAATATAATTTCAATTAGAGACAAAGTGGAGATAGTTATATGTCAAGAGAAGACTCACCATTAGAAAGAGCATGATAGTAATCTTCTCGCTTTTCTTTGGGGTCTATTGATCAACCAAGGATAATTCTCCGACATATGATATCTATCATAACTTATATTCATGGCCTCCTATGCACGAAGGTTTTCTTGAGCACTTCCCAAAGATTTTAATTTCTAAAATAGCTTCTAGATTGTACCTTTATGTAAGGTATCACCGTGTGGTGTTGTCCATAGTTGGGACATGAGTCACAATTCAGTATTAAAACTCACAGTATATGTGTTGTTATATTTTGCACGACAATTGTAGTAATAAAGTTGTAGTTATTTTCTGTACCATGTATTTGGCGACTCAGAATAGGTTGGATGGATTAGACCTATTTTGGGGGCGTCACAAAAGATTTTTAGTAATATCATCATTTAGGACTGAGGATGATGAAAAATATCTTAAAGAAAATGAATCTAGTGAGACAAAAGGACAAATATTAGGGATTTGTATTACAATTTATCTAAGTTCAATAATACTCCATAATAACCAATTGTGAAGCAAAATTCAAAAATAAAGATCAAAACATGGATACAATCAAAGATTGTAACCATAATAGACATCTTGGACAAAAAGGAGAAAATTTCATTTTTTGGTGAATAGTGCCGTATACGTGAATAGTAATCTTGACACAAAAAGGTAGAAACTCCACAATAAAATTTATACCAATATTTCGATATAATGATATTGAAAGAAATAATATCATTTACGAAGAAAATAACATTCCTTACCTCAAAATAATAGTATTTCTCACCGAAATATCGGATGTAAAGCCGAATGAAACTTGCACTGAATAACAACTCTCAAAGTATCTAAATACTCATAAAAATACGCTCGATAATATATAGAGAGAAAACTTATGTTTCTAGTGTGATTTTCAATTCTAACCTAAACACCTATTTATAGGAAATTGCTAGAACGCCAAAGCAGACTAAATTAATAAAATAATAATATTATTATTTTTTCTCTACGCATGCCAAGACCAAGACTATCTGAGCATGCCATTCTTGAAAAATCTCAGCACATGTTTTTATAAAAAACAAAAGTGGGTTCCACCCACAATTTTAATAAAAATATTTAATTCTCGAAACTTCAACAATTTATAATAAATAGCTCTTTTATCAGAAAAATACGAATTTTATATCTATTTCATAGGAAATCGAATTCTCTACAACTTTGCAGAAGAAAGTTTTTCCAAATTCCAAACAGAAAATGTCCGAAATCCACATACGGATGATTTTTAATACTTTCATTATGACAAAATACTAATAAAAAACCTCAACTTTAATTCCTTCATTTATAACCATATAAAATAAATATATCCACCAATTATATCCACACAAAATAAATATTTTCTTATCATATAAATTAATAATTAATTATTCATAAATAATATTACAGAATCACAATAATGACAACTAGGTCGTTCCCAAAAAAGAGGGGGCTTTCCGATAAGGATTTTTTCTTACTGGCGCGCAATTAGGTGACCAAACCTCTCCTTGACATAACTTTCTAGACATTGTCAATAATGATATCTAATAATATTATTCAAATAATATGAATTATTGATCTGATAATGGAAAATACTATGCCGTGACAATTATTGAAACAACAATAATATAGAATATCAACGCAACAATTATTGAATCAATAAAATAAAATATTGAATAATGAAATCTTTGTAACAATTATTGAGTAGTGCCTTCTTACGTAAGAATCAATAATTCAAAATATCAGGTAATACCGCAGTGTCTATTAATGCAACCACGCCAGACATCGTATTTTAACCACTAGGTATTCCAACAATGTTAATTCAGTAATAATTACGCCATTATTTATAAAAACTCATACTTGTTGTTTTCTTCATCCGACCGCTTTTCAGTTATGGGGCTCATAAAATTTGTCGCACTCGTCACGATTTAATATTCCCCACAAACAAGAATATTCCACGACCAAACGAATATTCCCCGACAACAATGAATATTTTATAACCACTTGCTTATTTTGCAAAATTTTCACATTTCACCCATAACTAAAGCATTATATCAAATTAACACTTTATTATTCAAAAATAATAATTAGAGGAAATTCAATTTTATTTATAAAAGTTGGGGTCTTACAACCTCCCCTTCTTATAAATTTTCGTCCTCGAAATTGACTTACGTACTTGGTGTTTCAAAAAGGTGAGGGTGTCTCGCTTTCATTTCCGATTCCAACTCCCTGGTCATTTCCTCAATAGCATGGTTTCTCCACAAAATCTTGACTTGTGGTATAACCTTTGTGCGTAGGACATGCTCTTTTCTATCCAAGATCTTAACAGGTACCTCTTCGTATGTTAAATCTTCGGTTATCTCGTCTGGTTCTAACTCAATAATGTGGTTTGAGTCTTTTACATATTTACGAAGCATAGATATGTGAAAAATATTATGAACATGAGACATGCTTGGAGGTAACGCGAGTCTACAGGACACATTTCCTACTCGGTCAAGAATCTGAAATGGACCAATAAATCATGGATTGAGCTTTCCTCTCTTCCCGAATCTTGTAACTCCCTTCCATGGAGCAACACGTAACAATACATGATTCCCAATACCAAATTCCACGTCCTTTCGATGAAGATCCGCATAACTCTTTTATCGATCCTGTGCCATTTGTATACGTTGTCGAATCATTTGGATCTTTTCTGTAGTCATACGTACCAACTCTGGTCCCAAAAATGTTGCTTCACCCACCTCATCCCAACATACTGGAGAGCGACACTTTCGGCCATACAAGGCTTCAAATGGAGCCATACCTATACTTGCTTGATAACTGCTGTTGTAGGAGAATTCTACCAATGGTAAATACTTATCCCAACTCCCTTTGAAATCAAGGACACAGAGTCTTAATAGATCTTCAAGAGTTTGAATAGTCCTTTCTGATTGCCCGTCCGTTTGAGGATGGTATGCTGAACTGAATCTTAAATCCGTGCCCATTGCTTTCTGCAAGCTAACCTAAAATCGTGATGTGAATCTTGGGTCACGATTCGAAACTATGGATACTGGCATGCCATGCACCTCACAATCTCATTCACGTACATACGAACAAGAAGTTCAAGGGAATAAGTCTCCCATATTAGCAAGAAATGAGTAGACTTGGTTAATCTATCAACAATAACCCAAATCGCATCTATGCCTTGAGAAACCTTGGGAAGACCCATAACGAAATCCATGGTAACGTGTTCCCACTTCTATTTTGGAATCTTAAGTGGTTGCAATGGACCATTTGGCACTTGATGCTCCGCCTTTACACGTTGACAAGTTAAACACCTCGAGATAAACTTCACGATCTCTCTCTTCATATTATTCCACCAAAATGTATGTCGAAGATCATGATACATTTTGGTACTACCAGGATGGATTGTAAATGGTATGTTGTGTGCTTCCATCATGATTCTATGTTTCAAGTCAGAATCGTTAGGAACGCAAAGTATGGAGTTGACTCGAAGTATTCCTTCTTCATCGATTCTTGCTTTTGGAATATCACCTTTTTGCACTTTCTTCTTCATACGCATCAGCCCCAGGTTCGTAGCTTGAGTAGCTTTAACTTTATCGATTAAAGTCGGTTCTACTCGTATATTTGACATCATCACGTGGGTCCCTGGAGTCTTTAACTCTATCTCCATCCTTTGAAAGTCATATAAAATGGGTCTTTGCGTTGATAATATTTCACTCGTACCCGCATATGATCTTCTACTTAATGCGTCAGCTACTACGTTCGCTTTTCCAGGATGGTATTGAATAGTATGGTCCTAATCTTTCAACAGCTCGAACCAACGTCGTTGTCGCATGTTGAGTTCCTTTTGGGTGAAGAAATATTTGAGGCTTTTATGATCCGTATAGATCTCCACTTTCTCCCCATACAGGTAGTGTTTCCAGATTTTCAACGCTGAAAGATTATTGTCGCTAACTCTAGATCATGAGTAGGATAATTCCTCTCGATTCTTTGAGTTGTCGCGAGGCATAAAGCTATGACTTTCCCATGTTGCATAAGAACACATCCTAACCCTTTTCCCCGAAGCATCATCATAGATAACAAATCCATCCGAACCAGATGGTATTGCTGTAAGGTGCCAAAATAAGTCTCCTCTTGAGCTCTTGGAAACTCTTCTCACATTTCTCGCTCCATACGAATTTTGTATCTTTCCGAGTCACCGAGTTAATCTGAGTAGCGATTCTAGAAAATCCTTCCACGAATCTCCGATAATAACCACCAATAAGCCCGTAAAAGCTACGTGCTTGATCCACCGACTTTTGCTGTTCTAACTTTGTATTGCTTCAATCTTCGCAGGGTCAACAGATACTCCATGTTTTGACACCACGTGCCCAAGGAATGCTACTTCCTCAAGCCAGAGCTCGCATTTCTTCAGCTTGACATATAGGTTGTTTTCACGAAGCCTTACAAGTATCAGCTTCAAATGGTGCTCATGATCTTCACAACTTTTGGAATAGGTGAGGATGTCATCAATAAAGACAACAATGAACTGATCCAAATGTTCCTTGAATACTTGGTTCATCATATCCATGAAAGAAGCAGGAGCATTAGTCAATCCAAAAGACATGACTAAGAATTCATAATGCCCGTACCGGGTTCTGAAGGCAGTCTTCGTAATATCTTCAGTTTTAATCTTCTGCTGTTGATATCCAGAACGAAGATCAATCTTTGAAAAGAATTGTGCTCCTTGCAACCGGTTAAACAGGTCATAAATGCGAGGTAGCAGATACCTATCCTTGATGGTGACATGGTTCAATTCTCGGTAGTCAATACAAAGTCGCATACTCCTGTCTTTCTTCTTTACGAATAAAACATGAGCACCCCAAGGAGATGTACTAGGACGAATGAAACCGATGTCTAACAACTCTTGTAGTTGGACTTTTAACTCCCGAAGTTCAATAGGAGCCATTCGATATGGGGTTTTAGAAATGGGTTTTGTACCCGGTTCAAGGTCAATAAAGAATTCGACTTCACGTTCTAGGGGTAGACTGGGAAGTTCTTCAGGAAATACGTCAGGAAATTCACTAACAACAGAAATATTATTCAAATCTGACGTGTCTTTATTCAAATCCATAACATGGGCTAAGAAAGCTTGATATCCGTTTTTCAATAAATGAATAGCTTTATGGCTTGATATGACAGTGACTGATTTTAGTGGTTTAGTTGCTTGAATTCGCATAACAGGTTGGTTAGGAATATGAAAACTAACAACCTAACGAAAATAATCAATTTTAGCATGATGAGTGGTTAACTAATTAATCCCTAAAATCACATCAAATACAAGTATCTTTAAAGAAATAAGATCAACAGGTAATGTGATTGTGCCAACTTGGATCAAGCAAGATTTATAAACAGTGGATGTAACGAAAGTTTCTCCTAACGGGGTCTCAACAGATAAGTCAAAGTCCAATTTCTCCGGAGTCAAGTTCAAATGTTGAGCACAAACAGGAGAGATAAAAGAATGGGTAGAACCGATATCTAGTAAGGTATAAACTTGACAAGAGTTTATGATTAGCTTACCCGTGATCATCTCGTTCGCGTTCCTAATATTTTGGCCAGTCACGACAAACGCTCTTCCAGGAACCACTGATTTTGACTTATCCGGGACAGCCTTTGGAGTCACCATCCCCGCTGAACTTGGTTTTGCTACAGAACAATCTCGAGCTATATGACCTTCCTTTCCACAGTTGTAACATACCTTGGATTGTTGTGGGCAGTTTGGGCTGATATGTCCCTTTTTCCCGCATTTATAACATACCATCGGTGGTCGTTCTTCTCCCCTAGAAATAGTTGATGTTGGTACTGACGTATTCACGGTATCATTTTTGTACCTTCTCTTTTTCAAATCTCCTCCCGACTCGCTTCTTCTATTATCATGGCCACGATTACCACCCGAGTGGTTATCGCTTTTGTCTGTATTCTTTCCTCCCCGCTGGTTATCATTGTTTTGATGGCTGCTGCCACCAGTCTGACCCTGGTTGTGGTCCCTCGGTTAAACATACTCATTATCTCGCTCTAATAATTGAGCCCTATTGATAACATCTGAATATAGAGAAAATTTATGAGAGATAAGGTATTGACGAATTTCGGGTTTCAGATCTCTTAGAACCATCCTTGTCATATGTTCCTCATTTTCTACCAAATGAGGTGCAAACCTGGATAACTCCGCGAACTTCACCTCGTACTGGGACACCGTCATGTTGTTCTGCTCTAGTCTAATAAACTCTACCTCTTTCATATAACGAATACTTTCAGGAAAGTACTTGTCATTGAATAGTTTCTGAAATATTTCCCAAGACATACTGAGTGCGGCTGGCTGAGTATGCTTCACAGATTCCCACCAATGTCATTTCACCATGGAACATAAAGGTGGTGAATGGAACCTTCATTTCTCCGCAAGTGCGACTGCAAGACATCAAATATCTTGGTAATTTACTTGACCCACGTTTACGCTTTGATTGGATCCGCTTCCCGAGCATTGGTGGTCCCAACTCTTTAAAGCGCTTGGTAGTGACAAACCGTACATTCTTATCATTTCCACCCATATTATGTACACGAGTCTCCCATGTCTGATTTTTCATGAACTGCAAAAAGCTTCCAAACATCCCATCATTCATCGTTTGTTCGGTGGTGTTGTTTACAGGAGGAATATTGCCTTCCTGTTGCACGTTCTCCTGGTGTGTGGTTAAAGGTGTCTCCACGGTCTCATACACTCCATTGTTAACGTTCTCAGCTGCCATTCTTAAATACTGCCATAAAAAAAAGGGTTAATTAAACAAATTAACATATCACATAATATCCCTATATTATGATCGACCAACAAATAAGCTTAGGTAGGACACACTAACGAAGGATTTACTCATATCTCCCCTCCTAGTTCTATTCTCCGATCTCCGCCAAAGACCATATCCCTAAGCTCTGATACCAACTGTGACACCCCCAAAATAGGTATACATCACCCATTCTGAGTCGCCAAATACGTGGTACAGGAAAAAAACTACAACTTCATTATTACAATTGTCGTGCAAAATACGACAACACATACTGTGAGTTTAAATACAAATATTGTCTTCTAGACAATATCCATACTCAAATAAGTTCTCATTAAAATTGTTGATGCACTATTTTATAAAATAGTAAGGACTACTAAAACAACTATCTTGAATCATCACACCATACCCCGGTTAGTTCCTGCTAAATTCTCACCTCATGAGAAGAAAAATGGAACAAAAAGGAAAGGGTGAGCTCAACTAGCCCAGTAAAGAATATTATGACTAAGATAATATACAACAAATTATCATTAGTGTGAGACCTCAAATTTTATGAAATGAAAGTATTCAATTTTCTTATAATTATTCTATTTAGTAAATGGTTAAATTGATAAAAGGTTAAAGTTAAGGGTGATATGAGAAATTTTTTTAAAGTATGCAAGTTATTATAAAATATTAGTTTGGTGGGGAATATTCTTTTATCGAGGAATATCCGTAGATTTACACAATCATTGGTGGACTCCACAACCAAGTATTGTTATAGTAAAAAATGACGTAATTATCTTTTTATAAAAAATAACAAATGAAAATATGTTACATTAAAACCGTTGAACTACTCGGTAGTAAAAGTACAATGTCTGGCGTGGTTGAATAGTAACACACGATATTGATTATTGATGCTTACGTGAGAAGTCACTCGCTTATACTCAATTATTGCTCATGATAATTGCTTGCATCATATCTCTCATATTATTGATTCAATTATTGTCACAAAGATCATCTCTGCGTAATATGTTATATTATTAAATCAATAATTGAGACGGAAAAGTTATTCATATTATTATTTGCAATATTGACAATGTCTAGAAGTTACACAAGGAGAGGTTTGGTCACCTAATTGCTCGCTTAATAAGGAGAAATCCTTATCGGAAAGTCCCCTTTCCAGAACGACTGATTGTTAAATATTATGAGTTATAATATTAATGATGAATGTTATTAAAAATCAATTTGAGTTCGGAGTTGAATTTGGAGACGCGGACGTGATATTTTAGTCCGGAACGATGAAATTAGTAGAAATAGACTATAATCACAAAATTTGCCAGGGTTGACTTTTTCAGAAAAAGTCAAACTTTAAAATTTCAAAAATAAAATTGTTGAGAAAAATATTTCCATTATGTTGGGATTATTAGTGTTAGTGGAAATCGACATTTATTTCGATAGTAATTGATGTCTGGAAGTTATATTGACCAACCGGGTAATTAACCGGATAAATGAGCAATTAATTTTTATTGATTCACATGATTATAACTATTTATTCACATGTGTGTACTATTGATTTACATTCATTTACTATTATGGGAGTTGGTACAAGATTGATAATACTTGCATGACTAAGTTAAAAATGGAGGTATAGATGGAGGTACTATACTATAATTCGTATTTTCACATGTCTAGAACTATTGATTCACATGATTTACTATTGATTCACATGATTTACTATTAGGGGAGATGGTGCAAGTTTGATAATACTTGCAGGACGAAATTAAAATGAAGGAAAAGAGGAAGGTATTATACTGTAATATTTTGAGCCTCAAAACGTGCAATTATCGAAACTATGTTTTCCTATAAATAGAAGTTCATTCTTCCTTCATTTCTCACCAATTCACAAAAGCTATAGAGCAATTATTACAAAGAGAAATTATAGAGAGAAAGAAGAAGAGAAGTCTGCTACCTCAATATTCCAATATCCAGTTTATTCTAAGGTAAGGGGTATTATTCTTTCGTATTCATGAGGAGAGTTATTTTCTTTCAATACTCGTAAGAATTGTTATTCCATTCTTTATTATTATGTTGGAATAACATGTCTATGCGAAGTACCGCATACATGGTGAAATTCTTCTATTATTCCATTCTTTATTATTTTGTTGGAATAACCTGTCTGTGAGGTCTATCGTATGCCTGGTGAATTTTGTTGTTATTCCATTCTTTATTATTCTGTTAGAATATCCTGTCTGTGCGGATTACGCATAACCTGGTTCCATTCTTTATTATTCATTGGAATATCCCATCTGCATTTGGATTCACGCATGACCGGTTCCATTCTTTATTATTCATTGAAATAACTCGTCTGCATGCGGTCTATCGCATGCATGGTGAATTCTTCATTTATTCCATTCTTTATTATTCATTGGAATAACTTTTGTCTATGTGGATTATCACATGCATGGTGAATGATCCTTCGTATTCATTTCTTATTAAATTGTGGAAATGATCTGTCTACGTGGATTACCGCATGACGGGCGAAAATCTATTTGCAGTTTCGTAATTTTTCTGACTCTCAAAAATTCCAGAAAAATTTAAAATGATAATTTTTTGAGTTTTCTAGATTGTGTCCAAAAATGGCGATTTTTGGATGTATAGATTAGGAGTTATGAATTTTATGGGAAAAGACTATTTTAAAAGTAAACCTTTATAACTCCTTGTGGTTAACTCCAAAATTGGTGAAATATTTATTGGGAGTAAATATATATAACAAGAATATACCCTGTAAATTTCAGAATTTTTGGACAAAAGTACAATTTATGATAAATGTCTAAATATTCGGCAGTTTTGGCCATATGAAAAATAGTAAATGAATTTTAAAAATTCCGAAAAAATATATGTTCAATATGGGACTATATTCTGCTAAATCCCAGAAAAGAAATATTTTTGGGACTGATTTGTTATTTTTCATGAAAATAAATTAGTTATGAGTAAATGAATTAAATATGTTATGTGAAGTAACCAAATTAGAAAATAGGATTTTATGGCTTGAGAATCCTATATAAGGTATATGCAGATTTTTGATGAGGAATTTGATCATTGGTGATGAAATCTTATGAGTATGGCATTTTTGAATGATTAAATGCATTATTTGGTTAAGTATAAATAATTAAAATAAATTATTTATAAGTTTAAGAAGTGATTAAAATATTGTTATAATATTAACAATATTAGATTATGAGTTTATTAAGTGATTGATAATATTTGGATAAATTTAAAGTCTTTAATATTTATCCTTGTTTTCGTTTGATTAATGCTTATATCATTGTCATCATCCTCATGCTTATATTGTGATGAAAGTCATATTTGGCTTACGTGCAAAGATGGACTGTTGATTATTGGTTTTATAGTTGTATATCTTTGGCTTATGTGCCAAGATGGACTGTTGATTATTGGTTTTACAGTTGTATATCTTTGGCTTACGTGCAAAGATGGACAGTTGATTATTGGTTTTACAGTTGTATATCTTTGGCTTACGTGCAAATATGAACTATTGATTGATGAATATCTTTGGCTTATGTGCATAGATGAACTGTTTATTGGTATGATTATGACCAAGGATCATTCAGTATAATCATGACTCGTAATGTTATACACGATGTGGTAAAAGTCCTCACTGGGTAGTGTGACGCCCCCAAAATAGGTATACATCACCTATTCTGAGTCGTCAAATACATGGTACAAAATTCAGATACAAACTTAAATATACAACATGAGCTGTGAGTTTTAATACAATCATTGTCTTCTAGACAGTACACAAACTCAAAATAAGTCCTCAATATATTTATTATCACACTATTTTACAGAATAGTGAGGATTACTAATACTAACATCTGGACCGTCACTCCGTTCCCCGACTCGTTCCAGCTATATTCTCATTTCCTGAAGAGAACAATGAAAGAAAGGGTGAGCTCAACTAGCCCAGTAAGAAATATTATGACTAAGATAATGCAGGATAAATTATCATTAGCCTTCAACAATGTTAAATTGATAAAATACAATAGACATCAAGTTTAACTGCAGCGGAACAAGCAATCCATTAAAAGAGTTAAGTAGAGAATAAAATCTACTATCTTTTATGATTTAAAAGGGTTTTTCATCACTTTTTATCGCTGAGACTCAGCTTAATAAATAATCCACATCATCCCTGCACTACGGCCAAGGATATTCATTAGGGTCACGACCACAAATTATCCATGCACTACGGGCCAAGGATATTCGTGTATTCATCAATGGTCATGATCATGCCAAAAACCTCGCCCATCAACGCACTACTACCAATGAGGACTTTTACCACATCATTTGTAACATTACTACCATGATTACAATCGAATAATCCTCGGTCATAATCATACCAAGTCCATCTATGCACTTCACAGCCACACATATGACTTTCAACAAAATATAAACATGAGGATGATGACAATGATATAAGAATTCAATAAAACAAGTTCAAGAATTAATTTATCCAGAACTAACAACGCCCAAATTGTCAACATGATACTTCTTTGTAGAGTAAAATTCAAGAATGCTTAGAAGAATATTTCCATGAAAAGATATCGGATGAAACACAAATATCAAGGATATTCCACTAATTTCATGGAGTATAGAAGTCAAAACTTTAACCAACCGAGTATAACAAGGAATGGAATAACAAAAGAAATCACCAGCATGCGATAGACCGCACAGTAGGTTATTCCAATGTAATAATAAATAACGGAACCAGTGTCCAACGAAATGCATGCATGTGCATGATATTCCAATGTAATAATAAAGACGGAATCAGTCCGGGTAAAACGCATGCATGTGATATTCCAATGTAATAATAAAAGACGGAACCAGTCCAGCGTAAAAACGCATGTATGTGATATATTCAATGTAATAATAAAGATTTTATCCAGTCCTGCAGAAAATGCATGCATAAGATATTCCAATGTAATGATAAAGAATGGAATAATGTAAGAATTTCACAATGTATGCGGTATTGTGATGATGACAAAAGTTATTCCAATATAATAATAAAGAATGGAATAACATAAATTCTCTTCATGAAGATGAAAGAAAGAAATAATACCCCTTACCTTAGAAAGAAACTGGATACTGGAGTAGAGAGGTAGCAGACTTCTATTCTTCTTTCTCTCTAAAATTTCTCTCTATAATAACTGCTCTATAGCTTAAGTGAATTGGTGAAGAATGATGAAGAAACGAGCTTCTATTTATAGAAAAATATAGTTTCGATAATTGCACGTTTTGGGGTTTAGAATATTACAGTATAATACCTTCCTCTTTTCCTTTATTTTTAATTTAGTCATGCAAGTATTATCAAACTTGCACCACCTCCCCTAATAGTAAATAATGTGATTCAATAGTAAATCATGTGAATCAATAGTTCTGTATATGTGAAAATACTGAATTATAAGATAAGACCTCCATCTATACCTCCATTTTTAACTTAGTCATACAAGTATTATCAATCTTGCACCAATTCCCGTAATAGTAACAAGAATTAATTATTATCTTGCATCATGTGAATTAATAGCAATCAATTGCTCATTTATCTGGTTAATTACCCGATTGGTCAATATAACCTGCAGACATCAATTATTATCGAAATAAATGTCAATTTCCACTAGCACTAATAATCCCAACACAATGGAACTATTTTTATCAACAATATAAATTTTGAAATTTCGAAGTTTGACTTTTTCAGAAAAAGTCAACTGTTGACTTTTTTGACCAAAAAATTATCCCCAGAAAATTTTGTGTTTATAGTCTATTTTTACTAATTTCATCCTTCCGGACTCAAATATCACGTCCACGTCTCCAAATTCAACTCCGAACTCAACTTCGATTTTTAATAACATTCATCATTAATATTATAACTCACAATATTTAACAACCAGTGTCGCTCCTGTGAAAGAGGGGGGCTTTCCAATAAGGATTTCTCCTATCATGCGTATGCAATTAGGTGACCAAACCTCTCCTCGATGTAACTTCTAGACATTGTAAATATTATAATTTAATAATATAAATAACTTTGTCAGCCTCAATTATTGATTTAATAATATAACATATATTACGCAGATGGTAATCGTGACAATAATTGAATCAATAATATGAGAGATATGATGCAACAATTATCATCGTAGAGTAATAATGGAGTATAACTAAGTGACTTCTTACGTAAGATCAATAATCAATACCGTGTGCTACTATGCAACCACGCCAGACATCAGACTTTTTACTACCGAGTAGTAGTTCAACAGCTTTTAATCGTAAAACTTCCGCCGTTATTTTCATAAAAAATATTTTTTTGTCGCTTTCAATCCGACAAATAATTCCGCTAGGGGTCCACCAATGATTGTGCTGTCGTACGAATATTCACTGTTAAAATGAATATTCCCCACCAATCGAATATTATAAAACAACTTGCGTACTTTGAAAAATTTGTAAATACTACCCACATTATATCAAATTCAAAAAATGATATTTATAGAAAAATCATCTTTATTAAAAAGTTAGGGTCTTACACGTAGTGCATTGATGGACAGTTATTGGTATGATTATAACTAGGATTATTCTATAATCGCTGACCATTGATGATTACATGAATATTCTCGTAGTAGTGCGAGGATGATTCGATGATGTGGATTATTTATTAAGTTGAGTCTCAGCGATAAAATATTGATTATACACTTTTAATTAAGTAAAGATAATAGATATCATGCTCTACTCGACTCTTCTAAAATACAATTTGTATGTCTTTTTGGCACGTAGTGCAAAAGATGAATTGTTAATGAATATCTTTGGCCGTAATGCAAAGATGAATTTATTAGTATGATTATGAGCAGGAATTGTGATTTGGTATAACCATGATTTTTGATGTTTTAGGTGAAGATAGGTGATGAAAATTATCTTTGTCCTGGGTGCGAAGAGGAATTTAGAATCATAATTATGATTATGAGTTATTCATATGATTGTGGACAGGAATTGTTGATTGATATTACAGGGATAAAACATTATTGGTGGACTTTTAACATGGAGAAGATAATAGATCTGATGGTCTATTTGACTCTTCTAATGGATTGCTCGTTCCGCTGCAACTATGGTTGAGAAGTTTTATCATCTACCATATGTTCTAAATCTCTGATTTATTTTAGATGAAGGCTATTGATAATTTAATTATCTTTAGTCATGATATTCTTTACTGGGCTAGTTGTGCTCACCCTTGTTGCTTCACAATTCTTTTCAGGTAATAAGAGTGTAGTTTGGGTTGAGCGGGTAACAGAGAGAATAAAATGGTGGTCTATAAATCGCTGAGGTTCTCCCTAAATAGTATGGAAATAATTTTATTGAGAACTTTAGATAAGTGTGACGATTGTATACGCTATTTGATATTTAATTTTGGTGAACCGAATAGGATGAGGTGAACCAAACTTTGAAGGGTGTTTTGCCACTATCATACAAGATGTCTAATGACATACAACCTCGTGTTATCATAAAGGCGAGGTTGTGCACATCCACTTCACTAAGTATATCTACGATCACTACCTATATAATCTTGGAGTTTATTTGAAATATAATTCTCACTTGGAGACAACGAAGATAATTATATGTCAAAGAAGTCTCACCATTGGAAAGAAGATGATAGCAATCTTCTTGTTTTTCTTTGGGGACTATTGGGTCAACCAAGGATAATTCTGTGGACATATGATATCTATCATAGCCTAGACGCATGGCCTCCCATGTACGAAGGTTTTCTTGAGCACTTCCCAAATATTTTACTTTCTAAAACAATTATGGACTGTACTTTTATGTAAGGTACCATTGTAAGGTTGTGGTCAAGGCACCATGAGAGTTACATACATTTGTATTAAAACTCACAGTTTAACTATGGTATTCTCGCATTTACGCTTCAATAGTCAGTATAAATGAAGTTTGTAAATGATTTTTATAGTGTGATATCTGGCGACTCAGAATGGGTCGTGTGGACCTATTTTGGGGGCATCACAAATGGTATCAGATCTTAGGGATATGGTCGCTGACGAAGATAAGAGTTTAGAACTAGGAGGGGAGAGACGAGTTATATACTTCGCTAGCGTGTGACTTACCTAAGCTGAAAATGTTTACTTGATAAGTTGACAAATTGTGATATGTCAATTAACCTTTTTTTTGAAGATATATTCTAGAATGATATCTGAAATACAGGAGATGAGCAATGAAAAAATCATGATACAGAGGAAATAACTGGGAATGTACAATCCGAAAAGAAAGCAAGGTATTCTCATCTCTTCGAACTACTAGGTACGTAAATTTTGAGGGCGAAATTTCATAAGGAGGGGAGATTGTGAGACCCCGAATTTTATGAAATGAAAGTATTCAATTTTCTTATAATTATTCTATTTAGTAAATGGTTAAATTGATAAAAGGTTAAAGTTAAGGGTGATATGTGAAATTTTTTCAAAGTATGCAAGTTGTTATAAAATATTCGTTTGGTCGAGGAATATTCTTTTTGTCGGGGAATATCCGTAGGACGGCACAATCATCAGTTAATATTCTTAACACCTGTTCATCTTTGCACTACGGGCCAAAGATATTCATCAGTTAATCATTCATCTTTGCCCTACAGGCCAAAGATTTTTAGTAATATCATCATTTAGGACTGAGGATGATGAAAAATATCTTAAAGAAAAGATAAATATTAGGGATTCGTATTACATAATAATACTCCATAATAATCAATTTTGAAGAAGAATTCAAAAATAAAGATCAAAACATGGATACAATCAACGATAGTAACCATAATAGTGTCGTATATGTGAATAGTAACCCCGACACAAAAAGGTAGAAATTTCACAATAAAATTTATACCAATATTTCGGCATAATGATATTGAAAGAAATAATATCATTTACGAAGAAAATAACATCCCTTACCTCAAAATAACAGTATTTTTGACCAGAATATCGGATGTAAAGCCGAAGGAAACTTGCACTGAATAGCAACTCTCAAAGTATATAAATACTCACAAAAATACGCTCGATAATATATAGAGAGAAAACTTATGTTTCTGGTGTGATTTTCAATTCTAACCTAAGCACCTATTTATAGGAAATTACTAGAACGCCAAAGCAGACTAAATTAATAAAATATTATTATTATTTTTTCTCTACGTATGCCAAGACCAAGACTAGCTGAGCATGCCATTCTTGAAAAATCTCAGCACATGTTTTTACAAAAAATAAAAGTGGGTCCCACCCACAATTTTAATAAAAATATTTAATTCCCAAAACTTCAACAATTCATAATAAATAGACCTTTTATCAGAAAAATACAAATTTTATATCCATTCTATAGGAAATTGAATTCTCTACAACTTTACAAAAGAATTTTTTTTCAAATTCCAAACAGAAAATGTCTGAAATCCACATACGGATGATTTTTAATACTTCTATTCTGACAAAATACTGATAAAATACCTCAACTTTAATTCCTTCATTTATAACCACATAAAATAAATATATCCATCAATTATATCCACATAAAATAAATATTTCCTTATCATATAAATCAATAATTAATTATTCACAAATAATATTACAGAATCACAATAATGACAACCAGTTCCCAGGAAAGAGGGTGCTTTCCGATAAGGATTTCTCCTTACTGGCGCACATTTAGGTAACCAAACCTCTCATTGACAGAATTTTCTAGACATTTCCAATAATGCTATCTAATAATATTATTCAAATAATATGAATTATTGATCTGATAATGGGAAATATTGTGCCGTGACAATTATTGAAATAACAATACTATAAAATATCAACGCAACAATTATTGAAGCAATAAATAAAATATTGAACATTAATTACCGTAACAATTATTGAGTAGTGTCTTCTTACGTAAGAATCAATAATTCAAAATACTGTGAAATACCGTGTCCTGCTGTGCAACCACGCGTATTACTGTATTTTAACCACTAGGTATTCCAACAGTGTTAACGGTAACAATTACACCGTTATTTATAAAAACTCATACTTGTCGTTTTCTTCATCCGACCATTTTCCGTTATGGGGCCCACAAATAGCTGCACCGTCGTACGAATATTTCCCGACAACAAGAATATTCCACGACCAAATGAATATTCTCCGACAACAATGAATATTTTATAACCACTTGCTTATTTTGCAAAATTTGCACATTTCACCAATTACCAAAGCATTATATCAAATTAACACTTTATTATTCAAAAATAATAATTAGAGGAAATTCAATTTTATTTATAAAAGTTGGGGTCTTACAGATGGATATTAACTCAAATGATTTGGGGGAAAAGGTAACGAAGGTAAATTATTCATTAAGGAGACTGTCGAATCTGCTGCGATTTCAAATCAACTCATGAACCTTAGTTTGCAAAGATCTGCAAATTGGCAACAAGTTGAAGAAATTTGAGCTTTGTTCATCCATTATTTTCCTTCTAGAGCAAACTAACAACATTTAATCGGTAAGTTTTTCATTTAATCTCCCAAATCCGTACCTAAATTGATATGTTTTGTTGCAATTATCTGTGTATTAAGACAATTATCTGGTTGTGAATTTATAAGTTTTGAAGGTTTCAACCATATTATTTGTATATTGCCTTTCTAAATCTCAGGATTATTTAGCATTCTTGATTTCAACATATTATGTGAAAGCATATTAACTTTTTTTATGAAATGAACCTTCAATGCGCATCTTCTGATGCTCAAGTTTTTCATGATATGAGCCTTCAAGGCATCTTCTAGATGGCTCCAATTAATTACCTTAAGTATGCTGCCTGAATTTTGAGTTTACTTATTTTGCTTACTTTGATACTTGAAATCAACTATTCTCCGTGCCTACGTTATAAATGGGAATGAGTTTTTGGCTAAGGACAAAGGATTCTTATATCTACTTTTTCATCTTAATGCGTGATTCTCTTTCAAAGAAAATAGTTTCATTTTGGTATTGTGAGATATACGATGTGCTGAAAATGGCATTCATTTATGATGAACTGGCTTGTCGTTTGTCTATCAAGATTGAAAAGTTACTAAGAATGGAAATCACTTCTCTTTAGTTGAGCCTGACCATGCAAGTTCTCAGCTCTACCTGGTTCTTGTTGTGGTAGTGATATTACAATCACGATATATGGTATAAATTAGGTGCATTAGGTAGCATTTTGGCACTGCTTCTCTTCTGATAGAGTGTGTGCGCACATAGATAAAATTATTCATCATAGCAACAAAATATCATGATCTTGTTAGAGTTTGTGCCCTAGAGGCCAATTATTTGATATAATTGCTTAACATTTTGATATTATATTTGATAGAATAAATGAATGATTTTATTATGATTTTATTTACTGCGTTATATAAATGTTAACATAATAAAATTCCTTAGAATAATGATACAAATTATATAGTTTCAAATATGTGACTTGAACATGAGATTATGTAATTATAATTAGTATCATTATTCTTAAAAGTCCCTAGTCGAGTATCATTGTTGATGGGACAATAATGATGCATTGAGACTAGTATGTGGATTGACTGATGACCAAATCTCATTGGTTATAAATATATGAGATATTAAGTCAATGCATAGGTACATGTTAGAGAACGATGTACTGGACAGACCCACCATGAGAATTCTATGTGGAGCATTATGCGAAGTGTCATTAGAAATTTTCATAGTGATAATGATGTAATGGTCCTCCGACCTGAAATCACTATATTACTACACGGGAATTTATGTACTTTGATATCATCAAATGTCACCTTTAATAGGGTGGACTATAAAGGTGATTATTGGGTACATCATGAATCGTGTGAGGAATATGAGTGATCTAGATGGAATTTAACCCTCCTATATATTAGGGGTGATATCCATAGGCCTCTTGATTGAGTAGGACTATGAAATTATGAAATGCATGGCCATGCTCAAATAGTAATTTGTTTCATATAGTCTACTCATTGATCAAGAATACTCAGATTAAATTATAAAGAGTATGACACATTCCATGACTCGAGTTTAATCTAGGATATTAAGGTTAAAAGGATTAAATTACATTGAAACATTGGTCACTAAAAGGTTGCATCGAATCATCGATCTTATTATTACTTGGGTAGCAGTGATGCATTACTAGATGCCGCTCACTGTTTATAATTTTATAATATGATTTCAAAATTATTGCCAACATGATAATAACCTATAGGGTCACACACATAGAACGTAATTAAAAGGGAATTAATTTAAATTATAAAGATTTAAATATGTCAATATGATTGATAGTATTTAAATTACGAATTTAAATTAATAGGATAATTTATATATAGGTATATTAATTAAGTAAGACTTAATTAAGATATATATATATATATATATATATATATTCGGATTTTATTTTAGGGTTTTGATTAATTCCTTTTAACTGCTATATATATGATATGTAGCAACCATATTAGAAAATTATCATAACCAAAAAACCCTAGCCGCTCTTAGAGAGAGACTAGAGAGAAACAGTTTTGAAAAAGAAAAATCCTCATCCTTGTGGCTAGTACCGCAGTTCCTTTTACTGCAGATTGTACGACGATTCGCGGGGCATTCGTGTGGATACCGTAGAGGCGCGATTCGTTTGGATTGCGTTGGAGATTCAAGCACATCAATTACATTTTCATAATCGGTATAATTTCTAACCACTGAGTTAATTTATTTTTCGCATGGATCCTGTTTTAGGGTTTCAGAATTGTCTATCAATTATTTATTTCTGCTGCGTTTTATGTGTCGAAACCCTACAAATCTTGACATATATTTGTTTATGTTAATTGGACAATACAATGTGTTTGGCTGGTTTACTTGTTATGCCTTTAGTTTATTTGATTTTGCAAGTTTTAGCTTATGCCTTCAGTTTGATTGGACAATACAATGTGTTTTCATTTATTAAAACAATGAAGACGACGATATGTTTGAGTTGTCTCTAGTTTGTGATGTCCAACTATTACAAAATCTGATATAGGATTGCTTATTGAGGATATTTAAAAGCAAACAGAATACATTTCAGGTAGAAAATCTAGATGAATATATTACATCTCTTGGTATATGATGTTAACCAACTTCTTGTTGATAAGTTTCATCAGCGTTTTGCTTTCAGGTTTTTTAGTTTGCAACCTTTATGCAGTTTATTTGACATTGTTTAATACTTGACAATGTGTTGAATTTTTAGGTCAGATATGGATATCAATCCAGGACCTTTTGATCCAATTATCTTATGGGACCAAGAAAATCATGTATCTTCTGACTTATGGAAAAATATTGTAAGTTTATTGTCCCATATAACAAATTTTTCTTAAAATTTTATTAAAAACTTTCATATTTTGACAATTTATGTATGTATACTCTGTTTAACTTGTAGGATAGGGGTTTGTTAGAAATTTGTCAAATGTCTACAAAATTATCTGAATGGAACTTGACTGAACAACAAGAATATCTACCGAAACAGTTAGGTTTCGGTATATTTTGTCATCAAGATGTAGTGTCAAAGATTGATGCATCTCTTGTATCTACTTTTATTGAGCGTTGGAGGAGTGAATCAAATACGTTTCACTTAAAATGTGGAGAGGTCGACATTACTGTAGAGGATGTGGGATTTATATTTGAGTTACCCATATTAGGAAAACCTTTGACTTGCGGAGAACTAGAACATCCCAAAAGATATTTTATAAGGGTTTTTGGGCAACAAGTTGTATTAGAGGATTGGGAAAAATGCTATAAAAGGGGGGCATAAGTTTGCCTTGGTTAAGACATAAATATGGACAAGTACCTAAAGATGCTACTTCAGATGATGTGGTAAAACACACTAAGGCATATCTGTTGTATTTGTGTGGCACTATTTTGTTTCCAACCAAGAGTAAAAATATTGTGCATCCTAGGTATTTGTTGTTATTGGAAAGATTGGAAGACATAATTACATATGCTTCGGGGGCAGCAGTTTTAGGGCATTTGTATAGGGGTTTGCATGAGGCTACTCGGAAAATAGCGAAAAAATTTGCAGGATGTGCAACCTTGGTTATGATGTGGGCTCACGAAAGGTTCAACATTGGTCGTCCTACCCCTAGGCCTAAGTTCAAGAAGTTGATACCTAGGGCATTATCCTGGGCATACTCTTCTTTTGATCCAAATTCAAAACAATATCAGCGCCGCAAAAATCCACATCACCATCTTGTATTTTACCGAGGAGTGTTTGATAATATGTTGGAAACAGATTGGGTGTGGCGTCTATATCAGTTATTTGACACACGTTTGGGTTGGGACTTTTTTGAGGCAAGGTTAGGTGGGGCCGCTCGTATACCTTTGATACATTAAGACATTGTTGAGTTTCAAATGCCTGATAGATTTATAAGGCAATTTGGATATTTATAGTCATATTCATCTAATGCTGAAAACATGGTGGAGTTGAGGAAGGAACATAAATTGTTTGAGAGAATAAATTATGAAAATCATAGTGCCAGATATATTCGATTGTGGGAGGCCTATATGGAGAGTTTAGAAGGGAAAGTGTTGGAGGTTTTGTTGCAGATATCTACCGGGGATTATATGACATGGTACAGAGAAATTACTCGGAGATGGATACACCATCCTCGATCCTTTAGGCGTCAAGGGGAAGATTATGAGCCACGGGTATTTATTGACAAATATGTGGTTGTAAACACTGTAAGTTTTTAAATTTATAATTTTTATACATATTTTTGTGTTATAACTTGATGACCTTATTTTACTAATATAATTTTTGTTATTGTTTTAATTCTAGATTGAGACTGCAAAATCTATATTTGTAAAGTTTATGTCAATTGATCTGCCAGCTGAGTTAAGAACCATGTATGAGTCATGGTTCAATACACTGTATCAGCCGTTCATGAATGATTACGAAGGGGTTCCAACCGAACAAAATCCAATGCAACCTCAAGTTGGATAAATGGATATTAATATGACGGGACCCCAGCCTATGGTTCAAGGAACTCAGGGTAGCGTTGCTCCTTCTAGTCAGCATAGTAGGAAATTGCCATTTAGAAGGAGAGAGAGAATAAATCACACTCACCTTGTTAGGTATTTAAAGATTGAGAAAATAACTTGGTTAAATCACAATTGGTTTAGTCCAACTCACGACGCATCATACTTTCCTCATATCCATCTAGGCGGTCTATACAACTTAGAGTTTAAGGATGTGAACTGTCTGAGACCTAATGGTTGGTTATGGGCGCATGTATTGGATGCATATTTGTTGTTGTTGAGAGACAGAGAAGCTAAGATGAGGAGTGAAGGTATTCAACGATGGGCTCTGTTTTATTTCATGCAGGTTTGGGCACCCAATGCTTACCAAGTGCCGGAGTAAGCAATGCAACAACACCCAAATTTTTAACAAGTTACATCAATCCTCCAGTTAGTGCCCCAGTTCATGAGTCTAATTATATATTCGTTTCATTTATCAACGAAAGCAACAGACATTTCTGCCTATTTATTTGGAGTGTCAACAAGTGAAAAGTAATGATATTTGATCTACTTAATAATGACAAACCCTTAATGCCATTGTCACAATTATATCAAAACTACTTTACGGTTGTGGTGAATTCATTAATATATTACTTATTTTTCATGTCATCACACAAATATATGAGGTTTTGGGAATTAAATGATTGTTTTGTGGTTTATAGGTGGAGTTAATTCCTTTGTTACTTCGTCTGGAAAATCCTAAAGCAAAGTGGCCAAGATCGAAGCCGAAAGTTGAAGTCTGTGTGAATAGGCCGAGACAATGGAATTCAGACGATTGTGACGTTTATGTTACAAAGTATGTAGATTTTTTTTGCACCGGATAAACATTATGAAGGAACTGAGGTGGATTCTAAACGAGGCTTGTAACTTTAGATTTAGAATAGCACATGAGCTTAGGATGTGCAAAGCAAGGGAAATTTCTGAAAAATATCTTTGTATCGACCAAACTTTAGATTCGGATTCAAATGAAGAGTAATGAATGTATATTTGACCAACTTTCGTAATACGTTATTTTATAAACTCGGGTGAATAGTTTCAAAATGATTACATTATTGTACTATCAGATGTCTTGAAATACTATAATATTTTCTTTCTTGATTTGTCATATCAGTTTGTTGTATGCTTTGATTTAAACTTCATTAATAAACTCGGGTGAATAGTTTCTTGTTGTATGCTTCACGATAACTTTTTCGTTCAATGCTTCAGTTATTGCCTGTTAGCAGGTGGCTGTGTGTATCCTTCATGCTTTTGTTTATGATGTCTTCTTGTGTATTGATGTTATCGCAATAATCTACTTCTTGATTAGATTATATAAAACAATTTTGGATTTTAACAACATAAGAACCTTAAGAGGACTTATTGTTTGAGAATCCACATTCTTGAGAATTCAAGAGGATCTTAGGGAAATGACTGACAACGAGCTGTAGATTGTTCCTTAATTGGTTAGGCAACAAGAAACTTCTCTTTTGCAAGTCAACCAAATATTTAAGGAAAAGTCAAGCATTCAAAGTGATCTTGTCTGAATGACCAACTTTTTATCCTTCTTTCTACTATGCATGCTTTTAGTTATGGTCATCTTGAGGTGTAAAGGGAGTGAGTTGTAGGCCACCCTTCAATGGAGATTTAATGAAACCATACAAGTAGATGAAGTTCTACATTAGCTTCTTATCTTTCTTACTGTGATTAGATCTTCATTGAACAGAATATGCAATTTGTGTTTCATCCTTTTTACTTTTCTTTCATTAGTTTATAATATTCTTTCTCCAAATTTTGTATTATTTTTTAGCAAAAGTTGTTAAACCATTACAACACTTATACTGTGGTATCTAAACAAGGGAAATAATGAGATATTTATGTGTAGTAGTTTCAGTTCTTTAATCATCACATCAATACTCAGATTAACAAGTGGTGAGGTTATCATATCCTGTGTAACTATATTTATCTGACTACAAGGACCAAGCAGAAAGGTGGTGCAATATTCTGGTGTTTTTTGTTTCACAATTCTTATTATATAATACTTCTAATTTCTCATTGTGAAATGTTTAACCTTTTAACCAGAGTTCTTTATAATTTCTGCTCTCAGGATGTACTAGTAAAAGTGATGTCTGTTTTTCAAAATATCACAAGAGCTATATGCGTCCTGTCGGCAAATGGCGTGATATCCAATGTAACACCCCGACGGGCAATAACATCTGGTGGAACTGTTACTATTGAGGTTTGTAGTAGGCTTCAAGTTATAGTATATTGCTTCAATTCTTCTTTCTCTTTTGTACAGAAGTTAGTAAAATTTTAAATTTGAACTTATGAAATCAGGACTCTTAATGGAGCAACATGAACTTGGCTTATTATAGAAAATATTACTGTATTTGAATAATTTACCACAAGAGATTGTGAATATTCATATTTGAAACTTTTTGGGTATTCTTTGAATTCTATGTTTTATTAGTTTTTAGTACACATGATGATCATTTTGGTTATTTCTTTGTGGTATTTTGTTGCCTCTGGTAGATTGGCTTACCTGTTTTATTTGTCTATAGATGAAAGAGTCACCATGGAGTCATTTGTTTCTTTCTTCTCTTTTTCTCATGGTGAGATAGATTGGTTGTTGGAAATTGGAATATGCTGTTCAGTCTTTGAGGGACTTGTAATTGCACTGTGTTAGCATAACAGTGAAGCATTATATTCTTTTTCTCAACATGTATGCCGTGTAGTGTTCAAATGTTGTCACACCACGAAAGGAGTTTGAGATCGCTTTTCTTTTTTCTTTTTTATTTAACTAAATGTTATGTAGAGTGTTGGAGAAAGTCCGAAGGTAGTACTTGACCTAAGTTGTTCTGACATCACTAAAATTCTACTTCTGTTTCTGTTCACATTGCAACTGTTGTCTTTTTCGGAAAAATCTAATATTTCTTCTTTTATAACATTAGAAAGCATGGTTAGCGTATAAATTAATGATTATGATGTATTCTACAACATATTTAGCTGTTATTCCAAACTCATCAATCTACTATTAAATTCCTTTCCAGTTGAAGATGTGAGCGATTCGTGGCCCCTTGTCAAGAAGGCTTTGAAGAAAGGTTGCCATTAAAAGGAGCTACTTTGAATAATAAGACCCGTAAACCTGTCTTTATAGAGAATCTGCCAGTCGAATTTATATTGACAACAGATGCAAGATTACGCAGTCGGTTTCCTCATGAGCTGTCATTATTTTTGTTTCGAGAACCATATGCAACTGTGGTTCTTGTCACTTGTGAGGTAACTGAAATTTTTGTCAAACCTTGTCTATTAATTTCGTTTATGAACGGTTACTTAATGGTTTTTGTGTGTTAGAATATAAGTAATCTGTTGATTCTGAATTATTTTCTATGCAACTTGTAAGTTGTAACCTTTTGAAGCGAAGAAATTGCAGAGTAGATATACACCCTAAAACTTCCTTCTTAGTGTGAATGATGCACTATTTCCTATTTACTTGTTTTCTTATTTTGACATATACAAATGTGCTTTGTGAACATAGACTTTCACTAATATGCGGAGTTGTCTGATATTTATACTTTTCAGCTTGTTTTCTTATTTTGACATATACAAATATGTGCTTTGTGAACATTTACATTCACTGATTTGATGAGCTGTCTTAGATTTATAGTGAACAAGACAAATCTAAAATGCCACTCGAACTTGGGAGTGCGCTCGCTATTGAGCATGAACCAGTTGATGATCCAGAAATTCGTATTCAAGCACTAGAAGTTATATATTTGATTGCATTACAGGTAAATTAGATGCATTGTCATATCTCAAATATGAGATAATGTCTATCTTGGATCTTATTTTCTACCTTCTTGGGTTTTTGTAGTGGTTCATCCTGAAGATACTGATGTACTACTTAAGATGCTACGGGATGATTATCTGCAAGTAAATGAACATGGATTCATATACCAATAGACATATACATAATTTTTTTTAAATAAATTTGTTAGTATGATATTTCTTTGGTCTAGAGTTGGCAAGATGCATTAATAGAGAAACAGAGGAGAGAACAATGAATATTTCACATTTACCCAATAAATCTTTCTTTCAAATAGTCAGTTAAATATTTAAGAAAACCAAAATTTTATAGTCATAAAACCTCATATAAAGATAACTTCAAACACCATGCTTGTCTTGGCCCAACACTTTGTAGTGGTTCCGCTTATCATGATTGGTCATCATATTACATATTGCACACTTTCTCAATTGTTTACGACTTCCAGCCTCTTCGATCCCACTCTTTATTCTTGTAGATTTTTTATGCCCCTTTGTTTGGGAACAAATAGGTTCCAATAACGACTAATCTTGAATGGCCTCATCATTATCTACTCGAATTTCTGGCATGCCATTTACATTAATTTCATCAGGGTCAAACTTCTCAACGATGGGTTGATTGTCAATGCACAACTGTACGACGTGCTTAAAACCATTAATTGAGCATGATCCTGTAGGAGCTAATCGTAGGAGCAGTGTCACCAAATAATTGTACCTCATCATCTGAGATTCCTCGTAGTTGGACATTTCAGTCAAAATCTTTGGTAGTTCAGCGTTCACTTTGTTACCATCTCTACACCAGCGGTTTAAAATGTATTTATTCGGTATCTGTGTATTATTTTTTGCAATCATATGCCTTATAATGTGTAACGCCCCTAAAATAGGTATACAACACCCATTCTGAGTCGTTAATAACATGATACAGAAACAACTACAACTTTATTAATACAACATAAAAATTGTGAGTTTAAATACAAATATTATCTTCTAGACAATATCAACACTCAAATAAGTCCTCATTACAATTATTGATATATTATTTTACAAAAATAGTGAGGACTACTAAAACAACTTTCTAAAACCTTCATTCCATACCCCGACTAGTACTCGCTACATTCGCCTCTTGAGAAGAAAAATGGAACAAAAAGGAAAAGGGTGAGCTTAACTAGCACAGTAAAGAATATTATGACTATGATAATATAGAACAAATTATCGTTAGTCTTCAACAGGAAAAAATCTGATAAAATACAATAGACAACAAGTTTCAGATCAATATTCGCAGCGGAAATAATAATTCATAGATGAGTTACGTAGAGAATGAAATTTACTATAATCTATGAATTTAAAAGTCCATCATCATTATTTTATTCTGTAAACATCAATCAATATTCATCTTGAATCAAATATTCATCTTTGCACTCAAAACAAAAGATATTCATTAGTTAATCATGTTCATCTCAACACACTGCTCATCTTTTTGCACTACGGGCCAAAGATATTCATCGAAAAATCATTAATCTTTTCACTACACAGCCAAATATATTCAAGAAAATCATCATTTAGGATCGAGGATGATGAAAAATATTTTAAAGAAAAGCGAATCCAAAGAAACAAAAGAACAAATATTAAGGATTCGTACTTTAAACAATCCGAAGTTCAAAAATACTTCATAAATAATCATAATGGAGTAAAATTCAAGAATGATCAAAACATGGATACAATCAAAGCTAGTATCCATAATAGATATTTTGGACAAAAAATGAAAATTTAATTTTTCTTGAATAAAGTCTTAGTATTCGTGAATAAGATCAGATACGTGAATAAGTCTTAGTATAAGTGAATAGTAACCCAAACACTAAAAAGATAAGAATTTTATAAGAAAAATACTATCAATATTCCGGCATAATGATATCGAAAGAAATAATATCATTTTAAAAAAAATAATATCCCTTACCTCGAAAAGATAGTACTTCTGACTGGAATACTGGATATAGTCTTTGAAGGAACTTGCATCAGATAAAGCAACACTCAAAGTATCAAAATACTCACAAGAATACGCCGATAATATAAAGAGAGAAAACTTTGATTCGGTGTGATTTTCAATTCTAACCTAAGCACCCTATTTATAGGAAAATGCTTAGAACAACAAAGCAGAAAATTTAATAAATTAATAATATTTTTAAAACAATTTTCCTACGCACACCACAAGTCTTTAACATCAGCCACTCACCCCACAATAAATAAGAAAAACATTTTTCTTATTAAAAATAATTAAAACTTTCAAAAATTAATTATTTCGGAACTTTGGAGCTTCAATAATTCATAATAAATAACCCTTTTATTAGAAAAATTTGAACCTCATGTCTTTTCCATAGGAAATTCCATTCTCTACAACTTTGTAAGTTTAAGTTTTTCCAAATTCCAAACAGAAATTGACCGAAATCCACAAACGGGCGATTTTACAAGCTATAATCAAATTTTAGTCAAGAAATAGGGTCCACAGACATGAAAAATATGTTTTAAATATTTTTAGTAACAAAAATACTCTTCCTCCTCATTTATTCATATATCACACATTCATTGTAAAAATATCACTATTATTATATTATTATAATTTAAATAAATTATTTTATCAGAAAAGATATAATATCAATTTTCAACAATTGTCACATTAAAAATTTTCTCCATCTATATCCACATAAAATGAATATTTTCCTTATCATATAAATCAATAATTAATTATTCACAAATAATATTATCGAATCACAATATCGACAACCAGGCCGTTCTCAGGAAAGAGGGGGCTTTCCAATAAGGATTTTTCCTTACTGTCGCGCAATTAGGTGACCAAACCTCTCCTTAGACAGAACTTTGTAGACATTTCCAATAATGCTATCTAATAATATTATTCAAATAATATGAATTATTGATTCGATAAAGGAAAATACTGTGCAGTGACAATTATTGAAACAACAATAATATAAAATATCAACGTAACAATTATTGAATCAATAAAATAAAATATTGAACAGTAATTATTGTAACAATTATTGAGTAGTGCCTTCTTTACGTAAGAATCAATAATTGGTGCAATACCGTAATACCATCGTGTTTTTAACCAATTTAGTATTTCAACAAAGATTATTCTGTAATAACTTGGCACGTGTTATTTATAAACAACTTATATTTGTCATTTTTTTCATCCAATCGCTTTTTCGTTATGGGGCCCACACACAAGGTCACATTGCGCTTATTTAATATTCCCAGACGGTGCAGAATATTCCACGACTAAACGAATATTCCCCGACAACAATGAATATTTTATAACCACTTGCTTATTTAAAATATTTGCGCATTTTACCCATAACTAACCACATTAATCAAATCAACCCTTACTATTTCAAAATAATAAATAAAGGAAATTTAATTTCATTTATAATAAGTTGGGGTCTTACATAATGTGTCTACAAAGCATACCAGAATGTTCAAATTTTTGACAATTACATTTTATATCTCCAGTTTGAACATGACTAACAACAATAAAGTACCTATTGGATTCTTTGATGGTGTTTGTCTTGTACACTGCGTATGACTTCGTATCCGATGTTGTTAGATGTTGAATTTTCTTCATTATGTACTTGTGAGATTATACAATCTCAATCTGAAAGCGTTTAAACATCTCATTTGTATAAACATCCGCTCAATGCGTTTTCAACAGTGATTCAAGAGTCATAGTTCTAGTCCGATGACATGTTGCGTAGTCAGCTTGTCTCTCTCTCATTACCTGCTTCTTAATAGCTTTTTCTGAGTTTACGATAAATTCCTTTATACTCGTTATCGCATTGACATACTCATCGAATAAACTGTTCATTCCCTCACTCCTGGATGTAGTAAATATTCCCTATACCGCAAAAAATTCTTTGTGTACGCCATGATCCATTTGTGCTTAACCTCATAGAGTGATTGTAGCCAATCATGGTCATGCAGTTCGTAATTTGTCATCAGCTTTTCCCATCTCTCTCAAATTCCGCAGCAGTCAATGATTTATACACACACAATTAAAATCATGTTTAAATGTTGGGTACTTGTCATATAATGTATGCAATTTCTCTAGAATTTTTTTATTAATATGTCATGTGCAAAGTGCATGGTGTGTTTCAGGAAGAACCCTAGCAATCGCATTGGTCATAGCTTTGTCCTGATCAGTTATAATCGTAATCGGTGCCTTATTGTTCATTACATGAAGCCAAGTCTTAAATACCCATACAAAATTATCCTTTGTTTCATCTTGTTTCAGTGAAAAACCAAACAAGACGGAATGGTAAAGGTGATTTACCCCCGTGAATGGAACAAACGGCATGAAATAATTGTTCGTCCGATAAGTTGTATCAAATGTCACTACATCCCCAAAATTTTTGTAAGCTATCATTGATCGGTAATCTATCCACAAAATGCATGTGATACGATGATTTTCATCTCGTTTGATATCATAAAAAAATAGAGGATTTTTCGCTGAAAGTTTTTTGAGATACTGCAGTGCTGCTTGGGCATCGTTTGAATCTATCGTGTCACATCTTAAATCTTGCACAACATTCCGAATATCCTTATCACTGAAACCATCATTTTCCCTCCCTCCTCCTATTTCACTAAAAACATTCATCATTTTACTTGGACCAACTCCAACACTGTTTAAAGTTTCGATTAAAGTTCGAGCAGCATGAGTTATATTTTTCTGTGTTTGAATGAAAATTTTCTTTCTCGGAGTAACCAAATCATGATTATGAGTCAACTCAATTTTTAAAACTTTCCATGTATCTTCTTTTTGTAGATGAACAATAGACATTCTAGCTTTGCACATCGTGCGACCTATTGAATCCCTTTTTCTTTTGACCTTACTACACTCAGCTTCATCAACGTCCAGTTTCTTTCTTTCAATCGGTTTTCTTTCTTTGGTACATTTAAAAAGTCTGTTGGACAAATTATTGGAGCGGGCATGTTTATGACTTGCCCCAATTTTTATTTCAAATCCACTACTTCATGCATAGTTTCTATAAAATTCTTCTGCCTCTTGGATAATAGAAAAATCTGACCCTCGTATGGAGTTTTTGAATCGTTAATATGCGATTGGTTCATGTTTTGAACACCAATCTTATCTATGTCAATATTATCATGAGAATAATTTGAAGAACTAGAATTAAACATATCTTCCGCCATAATTCTAAACTTACCACGATGATTTGAGGTGCGAAGACTTGCTTGATTAATTATATGGTTTTTTTCCTTGATGTCAATTGAAGGCGGCTATAATATTTTGGTTACCTTGGTAGGGAATTTTTTTTATTAAGTATGATACCCCATCTATCTCCTAATATATTAGGTTTGTATAATATAATTTTGTTATGTACTTAAATAAATTTTCTTATGTTTATTTGGAATAGCAGTTATTTGACTTAGAATGGGAACTAGAATTATGTAGAGGAGTGAATATGATTTGAATTTTTTTGATTTGGTATTAAGATGTATTTGATTTGGAATTATGTGTAGGATATATTTTTGTTGTTGATTTGGAATAAGATGTGTTTATTTGTTTTGGAATTGTATTTATTTGATTTGAAATAATTTGGAATTTTATATATTTAATTTGGAAGAATTTCGAATTTGATGTATTTGATTTGATCTCCTTTGGAATTTGATATATTTGATTTGCTAGAATTTGGAATGGCATATATTTGATTTGCTAGAATTTGGAATGGCATATATTTGATTTGCTAAAATCTGGAATTTGATTTATTTGATTTGCTTAAATTTGGAATTTGATATATCATGTTTTGATTTGGATTTCAAATATAATTTGTAAAGATTTGGAAATTTTGATGTATTGGGGATGTGATGTTGCTTAACTGTTGATGTACAGGAACCATTCCATATCTTTTTGGTTAACTGTTGCTATAATGGGGCTGCTGTGTACTGGGTATTACAGTGCAGGAATTCGTGTTGTATTGAAATTGAATTTGGGTACTGGTATTACAGTGCAAGTATTCTATTGCAATTGAATTGATAGTGTAGGAATTCGTGTTGTATTGCAATTAAATTTGTGTACTGGGTATTGCAGTGCAGGTATTCTATTGCAATTGAATCGATAGTGCAGGAATTCGTGTTATATTGCAATTGAATTTGTGTACTGGGTATTACAGTGCAGGTATTCATGTTGTCGTGTTGTACTGAGAATTGTTGTTCTGCCATCCGCTAGTAAGTCAAACAGATTCTACCTTATCCATCCGCTAGTATATCTAGCGGATTTTGTGTAATACTTGGCATTGAGGGTAAAAGCGTCTAAATAGTTCATTAATCACGTCCGCTAGTATTTCTAGCAGACGACGTGTTCCCAATTTTAATCGCAGTCATTCATTTGTTAAACGGAAGGTTAAGATGTTATATGCCACTTTTTATTCCATAGCAAATAGATGCTATGGATCATTCCCCTATATATATATATATGTGTGTGTGTGTGTGTGTGTGTGTGTGTAAGACCCCAACTTTTATGAATAAAGATGAATTTTTTATAAATATCATTTTTGAATATTATGGAGTGAATTTGATATAATGTTATTGTTGTGGGTAATATTTATAAATTTTACAAAGTACGCAAGTTGTTATATAATATTCGATTGGATTTGGGAATATTTGTTTTAACAGAAATATTCATACGACTAAGACAATCATTGGTGGACCCCACAATGAAATTATTGTTTGGATTGAGAAAATGACAAAATATCTTTTATGAAAATAACGGCGAAAGTTTTACCGTTAATCGTTGAAACACACGGTGTTAAAAATACTGATGTCTGGCGTGGTTGCATAGTAGAAAGACACGCTATTGATTATTGATGCTTACGTAAAAGTCACTCGGTTTTGCTCAATTATTGCTATAGTAATTGTTGCATAAGATCTCACGTTATTTGATTCAATTATTATCGATATTTTATATATTATTAAATCAATAATTGAGATGACAGAGTTATTAATATTATTATTTGTAATATTGACAATGTCTAGAAGTTACATCGAGGAGAGGTTTGGTCACCTAATCATACGCCAATAGGGAGAAATCCTTATTGAAAGCCCTGCTTTCTCGAGGAACGACTTCGATTGTTAAATATTGTGAATTATAATAATGATGATAATTGTTGTTAAAAATATTTAGGAAATTTTTATGAGGTATTTGTTATAAATCGGCTTATTATATGGACCCCCATTTACCTATTTTTCAAAAAAATCGATAGAAAATTATTTAAAGGTGGGGCCCATATGTGGGGCCCATATGTGTTGAAAAACTGATTTTTAAAATGGGGGTGGGAGGGAGTTACGTAAAGGGGAATTTATATATATAGGTATGTGATGTGTATATATATATATATATATGATTGTGATAGGGGTGAGAATGATGAGAGTGACATGTTGGTGGAATTTAGTGTGTGAGTGTGTGTGTGTGTGTGTGGTAGGAAGAAAGGGGGGTGGGGGAAGATGCCTTGGATATAAGGGAAGGTGGGTGTGTGTGTTTGATATAAAAATTGGTGGGTGGATTATTGTGGGAAGATTTTCAAAACAACATGTGTTATATATATAAATATTGTATTTTTTTTGTTTTCTTTGATGATGGCTTTGAAATTCAGACGCCCGAATATTGCATAAGACGTCCGTGAGTTATAAAACTATTGCATCCATGAAAATTTCCTTAACAGTGCCCCTGCTATTTTCCTATAAATAGGATGCTTAATTAGAATTGAACATCACACCAGAATCAGAGAATTCTTCTTCTATAATCTTGAGCGCATTTCTTTAGAGTTTTAGAAAGCTTTGAGCATAGAAAACAGTGAAAGTTTTCTTCAAGAATATCCCCGCCCTACAAGTCGAAATACTTTTCTTTTTAAGGTAAGGGATGTTATTTTTGTTCAATATTCGCTTGAAATAATATTTTCTTCCATACTCTGTAGTATGTAAGTAATATTATTTCGTTTCAGATTTTAAATTCTATACTCGTTTTGTTAGAGTTTTTTCTTCTATACTCCATGAAATTAGTAGAATATCCTTGATATTTGCGCTTTATCCAATATCTTTTCATGAAAATATTATTCTGAGCATTTTTTATAAGTTTTAACTTTTTCATACCGGAATACTATTCACGGGGTTACTATTCCCGAATTACTATTCACGGAGTACTATTTACTCGAGTACTATTCACCCGGAGTACTATTCATGATAAAAATTTATTCGTTATCAGTCCAAATTTTTTTTGGTACAATATTATTCTTGAATTTTACTCCACAAAGCAGTATCATGTTGACAATTTGGACGTTATTGATTTCTGGATAAATTAAATTATAAATATTTAAAAATTTATCATTGAACTTGTTTTATTGAATTCTTATATCATTGTCATCATCCTCATGTTTATATTATGTTGAAAGTCATCTATGACCTATAGTGCATAGATGGACTTGGTATGATGACCAGGGATTATTCGGTATAATCATGACCGTAATATTACAAATGATGTGGTAAATGTCCTCATTGGCCCGTAGTGCATTGATGGACAGTTGTTGGCATGATCATGACCATTGATGAAAACACGAATATCATTGGCCCGTAGTGCATGGATAATTTGTGGTCATGATACTAATGAATATCCTTGGTCATAGTGCAGAGATGATGTGGATTATTTATTAAGCTGAGTCTCAGCGATAAAGTTGATAAAAATCTTTTTAAATCATAGAAGATAGTAGATATCATGCTCTACTTGACTCTTCTAATTGATTGCTTGTTCCGCTGCAGTTAAACTTGTTATCTATTATATTCTATCAGTTTAACATTGTTGAAGGATAACGATAACTTATTCTACATTATCTCAGTCATAATATTTCTTACTGGGCTAGTTAAGCTCACCCTTTGCTTTCATTATTCTCTTCAGGAAATGAGAATATAGATGGGACTAGTCGGGGAACGGAGTGACGATCCAGATGATAGCATTAGTATTCCTCACTATTCTGTTAAACAGTATGATAATAAATGTAATAAGGACTCCATTTGAGTTTGAATATTATCTAGAAGACAATATTCGTATTAAAACTCTTAGTTTATGTTTTGTCGTATTTTACACGACAGTTGTATTATTAAGTTGTATTTGAATTTTGTACCATGTATTTGGCGACTCAAGATGGGTGATGTATACCTATTTTGGGAGCGTCACAGTTGGTATCAAAGCTTAGGGATATGATCCTGGTGAGATGTGAGACAAGAACTAGGAGGGAGAGACGGGGAATTCCTTCGCTAGTATGACCTACCTAAGTTATTTGGTATTTAACTGGTCGGTCAGAGTATAGGGATAATATGTGACATGTCAATTAACCCTTGTTTTGTGGCAGTATTTGAAAATGACATCCGAGAATGTTGAGAATAACAATGGAGCATAGGAGACCGTTGAGTCTCCATATATCAATAATCAGGATAATGTGCATCAGGAAGGCGATAATCCTCATGTAAATGACAACACTGACCAAATGATGAACGATGGAATGTTCAGAGACTTTATGCAATTCATGCAACATCAGGCGAGACCGGGTCCTGTCCAAAATACAGGTGGAAACACTGGCAACTCTCGGGCCGTCACTGCCAAACAGTTCAAGGAGCTGGGACCACCGGAGTTTTTTGGAGAGCCAAAACCACTTAAGGCGGAGACATGGATAAAGCAGATCTGCAAGATATTTGATATCTTGGGTTGCTCTGAGGAGCAAAAGGTTCCATTTGCCACCTTCATGTTGCGAGCAGAGGCAGATTACTGGTGGGAATCTATAAAGTGTACTCAACTTTTCCGCTTGAAGATGACTTGGGAGAAGTTCAAGAATTGTTCAACGATAAGTACTTTCTCAAAAGTATTAAATCACATGAAAGAGGTCGAGTTCATTAAACCTGGAGCAAAATAACATGGCCGTGTGTCGCGATCTGGCTAAGTTTGCAAAGAGTTGTCCGGATTGCGTCCCCACTTAGTTGATAATGAGGAGAGAATGACGGATGTTTCTAAGAGGTTTGAAACCCGAGATACGTCAATACCTTATCTCTCACAAATTGTGTTTGTATTCAGATGTTGTTAATAGGGATCAGTTATTGGAGCGCGATAATGAGTCAACCAACCAAAAGAGAAATGGTTCCAAGAAATGATAATACCGGTGGTAGCGATCATCGAAGCGGTGACAACAAGCGTGGAGGGAATCAACAGGCCAGAAATGGTAACCACTTTAGTGGTAATTGTGACGCCCCCAAAATAGGTCCACACGACCCATTCTGAGTCGCCAGATATCACTCCATAAAAATCAAATACAAACTTCATTTATATGAATCGTTGAACTGTAGATGCGAGTACGACAACGAGATAAGTCAGAAGTTTCAATACAAAATCTATGTAACTCTCATGGTGCCTCGACCACAACACCTTACAAAAGGTACTTTACATAAAAGTACAATCGATAACTATTTTAGAAATTAAAATCTTTGGGAAATGCTCAAGAAACCTTCGTACATAGGAGGCCATGAATCTAAGTTATGATAGATATCATATGTCCAGAGAATTATCCTTGGTTGATCCAATAGACCCCAAAGAAAAACGAGAAGATTACTCATGTTCCTTTCAATGATGAGTCTTCCCTTGACATATAATTATCTCAGTTGTCTCCAAGTGAGAATTATATTTCAAATATACTCCAAGATCATATAGGTAGTGCTCGTAGATATACTCAGCAATTGGATGTGCACAACCCTGTCTTATGATAACACGAGATTGTATGTCATTAGACATCTTGTATGATAGTGGCAAAACACCCTTCCAAAGTTGGGTTCTCATCAACCTATTGTTGTTCACCAAAATCAATTATTAAGTGACGTATAAAATACGACACGCACATCTTAGGTCCTCAATGCAATTATATATTGCATGTCATGCCATTTTATAATGTATTGAGAAACTTCAACAGTCTCGGACCATCTCACTATTTCCCTATTATCCTCGCCGACTCACCTTACTCTTTATTACCCGAAAGGAATTGTGAAGCAAGAAAAGGGTGAGCAAACTAGCCAAGAAAGAATATCATGACTAAAGATAATTAAATTATCAATAGCCTTCATCAATAATAAATCAAATATTTAGAACATATGGTAGATGATAAAACTTTTCAACCATAGTTGCGGTGAGACGAAGCGATCCATTAGAAGAGTCAAATAGACCATCGAATCTATTATCTCCTCCATGTTAAAAGTCCACCAATAATGTTTTATCCTGTAACATCAATCAACAATTTCTGTTCACAATCATATGAATAACTCATAATCATAATTGTGATTCTAAATTCCTCTTCGCACCCAGGATGAAGATAATTTTCATCACCTATCTTCACCTGAAACATAAAAAATCATTGTTATACCAAATCACAATTCTTGCTCATAATCATACTAATAAATTCATCTTTGCACTACGGCCAAAGATATACAACTGTATAACCAATAATCGACAGTTCATCTTTGCAGTACAGGCCAAAGATATATAACTATAAAACCAATAATGTTGAGACTCAGCTTAATAGTATCACGACCACGAATTATCCATGCACTACGGGTCAAGGATATTCGTGTTTTCCATTACGGTCATGATAATACCGAATAATCCCTGGTCATAATCATACCAAGTCCATCTATGCACTATGGGCTAAAGATGACTTTTACCACATCATTTATAATATTACGGTCATGATTACACCGAATAATCCCTGGTCATAATCATACCAAGTCCATCTATGCACTCCAGGCCACAGATGACTTTCAACACAACACAAGCATGAGAACGATGACAATGATATAAGCATTAAACAAACGAAAACAAGGATAAATATTAAAGACTTTAAATTTATCCAAATATTATCAATCACTTAATAAACTCATAATCTAATATTATTATTATTATAATAATATTTTAATCACTTCTTAAACTTATAAACAATTTATTTCAATTGTTTATACTTTACCGAATAATGCATTTAATCATTCAAAAATGACATACTCATAAGATTTCATCACCAATGATCAAATTCCTCATCAAAAATCTGCATATACCCTATATAGGATTTCCAAGCCATAAAATCCTATTTTTCAACTTTGTTACTTCACATAACATATTTAACTTATTTACTTATAACTAGATCATTTTCATGAAAAATACCAAATCAGTCCCAAAAATATTTCTTTTCTGGGATTTAGCAGAATATAATCCCATATTGAACATATATTTTTCTCGGAATTTTTAAAATTCATTTACTATTTTTCAAAAATCAATTTTTAATTAATTCCTTAAGAAATTAGCTGCCTCAAGTTTAACTCCAGAAATTCCCAAATCTTGGCAGGATCTTACACATGTTAACGTGAGCTTCCAGTTTAAATTTCATGGTCATCGGAGTTATAGAGCTCCAGTTATAGCATTTTTCGTCGGAAAAATATAAATATTGAAATGGTCATAACTTGGTCATTTTAAGTCGTAATGAGCTCATTTTTGGACAGGAGGTACTTTATACTATATACTTTCATGTCCCAAAAGGCCAGAATTTTTCTCACAAATTAAGTGGCCGAAACAGTCCTTTTAAAAATATGGACAGTAGTTTTTTCCCATTTTCACTTTTTCGTGCTTTGCTAAAATCAGTCCACACGAAAATCTACAACACCTTTTCCAGTGATTCCACTTGGATAAGTTAGGAAACTCATAGATCTAACTCTAGGACTTGACCACACTCAAAAATTCGAAATATAATAGGAGATATGGTCAATTGAAGTTCATGTTCCATTTTCACCAAAATCTGATTTTCAACCCTTTGTGATTTCTAAGAAACTTTCATGTTTTCTCATAATAACCAACATAACTTATCATAACACTTACTAATACTATATATACCCATGATTTTCATCAGTCTAATGCTTTTATTATGACTCTCATCATAATCAACATAAACAGATCATTTCCACAATTTAATAAGAAATGAATATAAAGGATCATTCACCATGCATATGGTAATCCACATATACATGTTATTCCAACAGAATAATAAAGAATAGAATAACAGAAGAATTCACCATGCATGCGATAGACCGCACAGACAGGTTATTCTCAACAGAATAATAAAGTATGGAATAACAGAAGAATTCACCATGCATGCGATAGATTGCATGAGACGAGTTATATTCTCAGCGGAGAATAATAAAGAAGCGGAACCGGTCGAGCGTAATCCGCACCGATAGAATATTCCAAATGTATAATAAATAATGGAATAATAATGAAATTCACCATGCATGTGATAGACCAGACAAACAGTTATTCCAATGTAATAATAAATAATGGAACCCGTGTCCCACAGAACGCATAGATAGACGGATATTAAACAAAATAATAAATAATGGAACCAGGTCCGACGTAAACGCGTAGACAGGATATTTTGACAGAATAATAAAGTATGAAATAATAGAAGAATTTCACCATGTATGCAGTACTTCGCATAGACAGGTTATTCCAACATAATGATAAGGAATTGAATAATAGAAGAATTTCACCATGTATGCAGTACTTCACATAGATAGGTTATTCCAACATAATAATAAGAAATGGAATAATAGAAGAATTTCACCATGTATGCAGTACTTCGCATAGATAGGTTATTCCAACATAATAATAAGGAATGAAATAATAGAAGTTCTCTTCATGAATAAGAAAGAAATAATACCCCTTACGGGTACAACAAATAATATCCCTTACCTTAGAATAAAGCTGGATACTGGAATAGAAAGGTAGCTGACTTCTCTTCTTCTTTCCCTCTATAATTTCTCTCTATAATTTCTCTCTCTAGAGTTTCAGTGGATTCGTAAGAAATAATGAAGGAATGAGCTTCTATTTATAGGAGAATGGACTGAATAGTAACTAATTCATGAACGGTCCAGATTGATTTACTTTTAAGCTGAGACGGTCCATATTAAAACTTAAAAGCAACGGTCCATCTTGATTCACTTATTAAAACTTTAAACCAACGGTCCATACTGATTCACTATTAAAACTTTAAACCAATGATCCATATTGATTTACTATTATAATTTCAACCAACGGTCTAAAAAAATCTCCTCATGGAATAATATTGTACCCAAAAATGATTTGGTCCGAAAAGAAATATATTTTGTTCGGGTGAATAGTATCCCGTGAATAGTAACTCGTGAATAGTAACTCAAATAGTAACTCGTGAATAGTAATTCATAAATAGTAACTCGTGAATAATAACTCGTGAATAGTAACTCGTGAATAGTAACTCATGAATAGTAACTCGTGAATAGTACTCTGACACGAAAAGTGCCCTGAATACCCGATTGAACAATATAACCTCCAGACATCAATTATTATCGAAATAAATGTCGATTTCTACTAACACAAATAATCGCAACACAATGGAACTATCAAATTCATCTTTAATCAACACGAACTTATTCATCATTAATATTATAACTCACAATATTTAACAACCAGGTTGTTCCCAGGAAAGAGGGGGCTTTCTAATAAGAATTTCTCCCAATTGACGCGCAATTAGGTGACCAAACCTCTCTTTGACAGAACTTCTAGACATTGCAATTTAATAATATGAATAAGTTTGTCGTCTCAATTATTGATTTAATAATATAACATATTATACAGAAGATACTGTGACAATAATTGAATCAATAATATGAGAGATATGATGCAGCAATTATTGTAGAAATAATTGAGTATAACTGAGTGACTTCTCACATATGCATCAATAATCGATACCGTGTGCTACTATGCAACCACGCGTATTTTACCACCGATTATTTTATAACAACTTGCTTACTTTGCAAAATTTTCACATATCCCCTTAACTTTAACCTTTATCAATTTAACCATTTACTAAATAGAATAATTATAAGAAAATTGAATACTTTCATTTCATAAAATTCGGGGTCTCACAGTAATCATGGCCAAGACAATAAGAATGGACATTTCAAGAAGAGCAGATTCAACAATGATGCAAAGACGTCAGCATCAGCACCCGTTGTTAAGGAAGGAGAACGACCACCTATCATATGCTTCCAATGCGGAAGGGAGGGACATATCAGTCCAAACTGTGCGCAGCAGTCCAAAATGTGTTACAATTGTGGAAGAGAAGGTCACCTAGCTGGATTTTGTCGTTCAGGGAAGCCAAGTCCAGCTGGGATGGAGGCACCAAAGGCAGTCCCAGAAAAGTCAAAGCCAGTAGTTCAAGGGAGAACGTTTGTTGTGACCTCCCAGAAAGAAAGGAACCCGAACGAGGTCATCACGGGTAAGCTTATCATAAACTCTAGCGAAGTCTATACCTTATTTGATATCGGTTCTACCCATTCTTTGATTTCTCCTACTTGCGCTCAACGTTTAAATTTGACTCCGGAGAAATTAGACTTTGACTTATCTGTGAAACTTCGTTGGGAGAAACCTTCATTACATCCACTATTTATAAGTCTTGTTTGGTTCAAATCGGTACCCTCACATTACCTGTCAATCTTATTTCATTGAAAATACTTGCATTTGACGTAATTCTAGGGATTGATTGGTTAACTACTCATCATGCAAAAATTGATTATTTTCGTAAGGTTGTTAGCTTTCATATTCCTAACCAACCTATTATGCGAATTCAATCAAACAAACCATTAAAATTAATCACTGTCATCTCAAGCCATAAAGCTATTCGTTTATTGAAAAATGGATGTCAAGCTTTATTAGCTTATGTCACGGATTTAAACAAAAATACGTCAATTTTGAATGATATTTTTATTTTTAATAAATTTCCTAACGTATTCCCTGAAGAACTTCCTGGCCTACCCCCAGAGCGTGAAATTGAATTTTGTATCGACCTTGAACCCAGCACAAAACCCATTTCCAAATCCCCATATCGAATGGCTCCTATTGAACTTCAGGAGTTAAAGACCCAACTGCAGGAATTGTTAGACATTGGCTTTATTCGTCCTAGTACGTCTCCTTGGGGTGCTTATGTTCTATTCGTAAAGAAGAAAGATGGGAGTATGCGAATTTGTATTGATTATCAGGAGTTGAATCATGTCACCATAAAAAATAGGTACCCATTGCCACGTATTGATGACCTGTTTAACCAGTTACAAGGTGCTAAATTCTTTTCAAAGATTGATCTTCGTTCCTGTAAGACCCTGAATTTTATGAAATAAAAGTATTCAATTTTTCTATTTAGTAAATAGTTAAATTGATAAAAGTTTAAAGTTAAGGGTGATATATGAAATTTTTTCAAAATAAGCAAGTGGCTATAAAATACTTATTGTTGTCGGGGAATATTCGTTTGGTCGTGGAATATTCTTACTGTGATTCCCCCAAAATAGGTATACATCACCCATCTTGAGTCGCCAAATATATGGTACAAAATTCAAATACAACTTAATAATACAGCTGTCGTGTAAAATACGACAAAACATAAACTGAGAGTTTAAATAGGAATAGTGCCTTCTAGACAATATCCATTCTCAAATAGAGTTCTCGTTACATTTATTGTCACACTATTTAATAGAATAGTGAGGACTATTAATGCTATTATCTGGACCATCACTCCGTTTCCCGACTCGTCCCAGCTATATTCTCATTTCCTGAAGAGAACAGTGAAAGAAAGGGTGAGCTCAACTAGCCCAGTAAGAAATATTATGAATATGATAATGTAGAATAAATTATCAATAGTCTTCAACAATGTTAAACTGATAAATACAATAGACATCAAATTTAACTGCAGCAGAACAAGCAATCCATTAGAAAAGTCAAGAAGAGAATAAAATCTACTATCTTCTATGATTTAAAATATTTTCATCAATTTTTATCGCTGAGACTCAGCTTAATAAATAAACCACATCATCGAATCATCCCTGCACTACGGGCCAAGGATAAATCATCAATGGTCATGACTATACCGAATAATCCCTGGTTATAATCATACCAAGTCCATCTCTGCACGTAAGCCAAAGATATACAACAATAAAACTAATAATCAACAATCCATCTTTGCACGTAAGCCAAAGATATACAACTCAATAATCAACAGTCCATCTTCGCACATAAGCCAAAGATATACAACAATAAAACTAATAATCAACAATCCATCTTTGCACGTAAGCCAAAGATATACAACCCAATAATCAATAGTCCATCTTCGCACGTAAGCCAAAGATAACTTTCATCACCATATAAGCAAAAGGATGATGACAATGATATAAGCATTAATCAAACGAAAACAAGGATAATTATTACAGACTTTAAATTTATCCAAATATTATCAACCACTCATAATCTAATATTATTAATATCATAACAATATTTTAATCACTTCTTATACTTATAAACAATTTATTTCAATTGTTTACACTTTACCAAATAATGCATTTAATCATTCAAAAATGCCATACTCATAAGATTTCATCACCAATGATCAAATCCCTTGTAAAAAAAAATATGCATATACCTTATATAGGATTTCCAAGCCATAAAATTCTATTTTCCAACTTTGTTACTTCACATAACATATTTAACTCATATGTTCGTAACTAAACCATTTTCATGAAAAATACCAAATCAGTCCCAAAAATATTTTTTTTTCACGGATTTAGCAGAATATAGTCCCATAATGAACATATATTTTTCTCTAATTTTTAAAATTCATTTACTATTTTTCAAAAATCAATTTCTAATTAATTCCTTAAGAAATTATCTACCTCAATTTTAACTCCAGAAATTCCCAAATCTTAGCAGGATCTTACACATGTTAATGTGAGCTTCCAGTTTAAATTTCATGGTCATCGGAGTTATAGAACTCAGGTTACATCGTTTTTCGTCGAAAAAACCTAAATATTGAAATGGTCATAACTTGCTCATTTTAAGTCGGAATGAGCTCATTTCTGGACAGGAGGTACTTTATACCATAAACTTTCATGTCCCAAAAGGCTAGAATTTTTCTCACAAATTAAGTGGCCGAAAATGCCCTTTTAATTTTCTGGGCAGTAGCATTTTGGGAATTTCCAGCTTTTGACTCCATTGCTAAAATCAGTCCACACGAAAATCTACAACACCTTTTCCAGTGATTATACTTGGATAAGTTAGAAAACTCATAGATCTAACTCTAGAACTTGACCACACTCAAAAATTCGAAATATAATAGGAGATATGGTCAGTTGAATTTCATGTTCCATTTTCACCAAAATCTGATTTTCAACCCTTTGTGATTTCTAAGAAACTTTCATGTTTTCTCATAATAACCAACATAACTCATCATGACAATGACATAATAATTCAATAAAACAAGTTCAAGAATAAATTTTAAAGACTTATAAGTTAATTTATCCTGAACTCAATAATGTCCAAATTGTCAACATGATACTTCTTTGTAGAGTAAAATTCAAGAATGCTCAGAATAATATTTCTATGAAAAGATACTGGATGAAGCGCAAATATCAAGGATATTCCACTAATTTCATGGAGTATAGAAGCCAAAGCTTTAATCAACTGAGTATAATAACGAATATATGAAACTACAAATGGATTTTCACTACCATGCGGTAATCCACGATATCTGATCATTTCCACAATTTAATAAGGAATGAATACAAAGGATCATTCACCATGCATGTGGTAATCCACATAGTAAAGTTATTCCAACGTAATAATATAAAATGGAATAACGTAAAGATTCACCATGCATGCGATAGAGACCGCATGCATAAAAGTTATTCCCAAATGTAATAATAAATAATGGAACCAGTCCCAGCATAAACGATGTATAGACATGATATTCAATTGAATAATAAAGAACTAATAATAAATAATGGAACCAGTCGCGTAAATTGCAATGCAAGCAGATATATTCCAAATGTAATAATAAAGAATGGAATAACAATGAAATCACCATGCGTGTGATAGGCCAAGCACAAACAGTTATTCCAATGTAATAATAATTAATGGAACCAGTGTCGTATAATACACGACCAAGCGATGTGATATTCCGAACGTAATAATAAAGAACGGAATAATAGAAGAATTTCACCATGTATGCGGTACTTCGCATAAACAGGTTATTCCAACATAATAATAAGGAATGGAATAATAGAAGAATTTCACCAAGTATAGGGGAGTCCGTGTATACAGGTTATTCCAACAGAATAATAAATAATGGAATAACAAAAGTTCTCTTCATGAATACGAAAGAAATAATACCCCTTACCTTAGAATAAAACTGGATACTGGAATAGTGAGGTAGTAGACTTCTCTTCTTCTTTCTCTCTATAGATTTTCTTTCTATAATTTCTCTCTCTAGAGTTTCAGTGCATTCGTAAGAAATAATGAAGGAATGAGCTTCTATTTATAGGAGAATGGACTGAATAAGAACTAATTCATGAACTATCTGATTGATTTACTTTTTAAAAACTTTTTATCCATATTGATTTACTATAAAAACTTTAAACCAACGGTCCATACTGATTCACTATTAAACTTTAAACCAACGGTCCATACTGATTCACTATTAAACTTTAAACCAACGGTCCATATTGATTTACTAATATAATTTCAACCAACTATTCAAAAATTAAAGACATCTCCTCATGGAATAATATTGTACCAAAAAATGATTTGGACCGAAAAGAAATATATTTTCTTCGGGTGAATAGTATCCCGTGAGTAACTCGTGAATACTAACTCGTGAATAGTAACTCATGAATAGTAATTCATGAATAGTAACTCATGAATAGTAATTTCAACATGAAAAGTACCCCGAATACCCGATTGAACAATATAACCTCCAGACATCAATTATTATCAAAATAAATGTCGACTTCCACTAACACTAATAATTCCAACATAATAGAACTATCAATTTCATCTTTAATCAACACGATCTTATTCATCATTAATATTATAACTCATAATATTTAATAACCAGGTCGTTCCCAGGAAAGAGGGAGCTTTCCGATAAGGATTTCTCCCTATTGGCGCGTAATTAGGTGACCAAACCTCTCATTGATAGAACTTCTAGACATTGTAAATATTGCAATTTAATAATATGAATAACTTTGTCGTCTCAATTATTGATTTAATAATATAACATATTGTGCGATGATAATCATGACAATAATCAAATCAATAATATGAGAGATATGATGCAAAGAATTATTTGAAGTAATAATTGAGTATAATCGAGTAACTTCTCACGTAAAGCATCAATAATCATTACCGTGTGCTACTATGCAACCACAGCAGACATCGTACTTTTACTACCGAGTAGTTCAACAGTTTTAACGGTAAAACTTCCATCGTTATTTTCATAAAAATAATTCTGTCGTTTTATTACTACGATAATACTTCCGTTGTGGGTTCACCAATGATTGTGTCGTCGTACGGATATTCCCCGACAAAAAGAATATTCCCCAACCAATCGAATATTATACAACAACTTCCATACTTTGCAAAATTTATAAATATTACCCACAACTATAACATTATATCAAATCCACAACATAATATTAAAAAAATATTTCTAGAAATTTAAATCTTTATTCATAAAATTTGGGGTCTCACACTTACTGTCGGGGAATATTCGTATGACGGCATAGCCATTTGTGGGCCCCATAACAGAATAACCGTCGGATGAAGAAAACGACAAGTTTGAGTTTTTATAAATAACGGCGTAATTGTTACCGTTAACACTGTTGGATTACCTGGTAGTGAAAATATAGTAATACGCGTGGTTGCACAGTAGCACACGGTATTACCTAGTATTTTTGAATTATTAATTCTTACGTAAGAAGAAACTACTCAATAATTATTACAGTAATTACTGTTTAATATTTTATTTTATTGATTCAATAATAACTGCGTTGATATTTTATATTATTGTTGTTTCAATAATTGTCACTGCACAGTATTTTCCATCAATAATTCATATTATTTGAATAATATTATTAGATAGAATTATTGGCAATGTCTAGAAAGTTCTGTCAAGGAGAGGTTTGGTCACCTAATTGCGCGCCAGTAAGGAGAAATCCTTATCGGAAAGCCTCCTCTTTCCTGAAAACTGCCTGGTTGTAATTATTATGATTCTGTAATATTATTTGTGAATAATTAATTATTGATTTATATGATAAGAAAATATTTATTTTTGTATATTTTATGTGGTTATAAATGAAGGAATTAAAGCTGAGGTATTTTATCAGTATTTTATCGGATTGGAGGTATTAAAAGATCAAATCGATGTTCTTAAAGCTCTATTGCGTGAGTTATAATTTTAATCTGACCGTTGGATCGTTGTGATTTTTGGATATGTTATACATATATAAGTTGAATATATGTCCACAAATTTTGAACCGTTAAAAATCAACGTATGATTTGTTATGAATTTTAAGATGTGTTGAAAATCGTTCGTATGTCGATTTCGGATATTTTCTGTTTAGAATTTGGAAAAACTTAAAGCTACAAAGTTGTAGAGAATTCAATTTCGTGTGGAATGGACATATAATTTGTATTTTTCTGATAAAAGGGCTATTTATTATGAATTATTAAAGTTTCTGATTATTGTTTAAATGATAAAACATTTTGGAAAATTCTAAAATTGGTGGGCCCCACTTTTGGTTGGTGAGAAATGTGCTCAAATTTTATTTCAAATGTGGTGGATGGCAATAGTAGCAGGTAAAGCCACCAGGTAGCAGGTCAAGTCTGCTTCGTCGTGTTAGCATTTTTCTATAAATATGTGTTTAGGTTAGAATTGAAAATCACACCAGAAACATAAGCTTTCTCTCTTTCTCTCTCTATATTATCGAGCATATTTGGTGAGTATTTAGATACTTTGAGAGTTGCTATTCAGTACAAGTTTCATTCAACATCACATCCGACCTTTCATTCCGAAGTACTGCTCTTTTGAGGTAAGGGATTGTAAGGGTTATTATGTTTCTTTAGTTTCGTAATTTTTCTGACCTTCAAAAATTTTGGAAAAATTTAAAATGATATTTTGATGAGTTTTCTCGATTGTGTCCAAAAATGGCGATTTTTGGATGTATAGATTAGGAGTTATGAATTTTATGGGAAAATACTATTTTAAAAATAAACCCTTATAACTCCTTGTGGTGAACTCCAAAATTGATGAAATTTTTATTGGGAGTACATCTATATAATATCAGTATATCCTGTAAATTTCGGAATTTTTGGAAAAAAGTATAATTTATGATAAATGTCTAAATATTCGTGATTTTGGCCATATGAAAATAGTAAATGAATTTTAAAATTCGGAGAAAAATATATATTCAATATGGGACTATGTTACTTTAAATCCCGGAAAAAAAATTTGTTTTATCTTGATTTGGTATTTTTCATGAAAATGGACTAGTTATGAGTAAATGAATTAAATATGTTATGTGAAGTAACAAAATTGAAAAATAGGATTTTATGGCCTGGGAATCTTATATAAGGTATATGCAGATTTTTGATGAGGATTTTGGTTATTGGTGATCAAAATTTTATGAGTTTGGCATTGTAGGATGATTACATGCATTAATTAGTAAAGTGTAAACAATTAAAATATATTGTTTATAAGCCATCAGGTAGCAGGTCAAGTCTGCTTCGGCGTGCTAGCATTTTCCTATAAATAGTTGCTTAGGTTAGAATTAAAAATCACACCAGAAACATAAGCTTTCTCTCTTTCTCTCTCTATATTATCGAGCGTATTTTGTGAGTATTTAGATACTTTGAGAGTTGCTATTCAATGCATTAATTAGTAAAGTGTAAACAATTAAAATAAATTATTTATAAGTTTAAGAAATGAATAAAATATTATGGTAATATTAATAATTTTAGATTATGAGATTATTAAGTGATTTATAACATTTAGATTAAGGTGTTATGAAATCATTGATTTATGAATCTTACTCTTGAAATTAAATGCAGTTGTTGATCATATTATTTTTATTATCATATATAACATTTTTATAATCCTGGGAAAGAAATTTCTCTTTGACTTAAGTGTAAAGATGGGTAGATTATTGGTATGATTGTGACTATGGGTTCTCTTTGGCCAATAGTGCAAATTTGAATCGTTGACTGATATGATCATGACCATTGAATTTACAATTGAATATTTTTTGCTTAAGTGAAAAGGTGAATTGATCAACATGGTTATAATTATGGTTTATATAAATTCTGAAATGATTATTATTTCTTTGAGATATTAATATCTTTGGCCTGTAGTGCAAAGATGAATTATTGATGAATATCTTTGGCCCGTAGTGCAAAGATGACCTGTTGTTGAATATCTTTGGCCTGTAGTGCAAAGATGACCTGTTGTTGAATATCTTTGGCATGTAGTACAAAGATGAATCATTAATGAATATCTTTGGCCGTGAGTGCAAAGATGAATTTATTAGTATGATTATGAGCGAGGAACTGTGATTTGGTATAACCATGATCTTTGATGTTTCGTAAAGGCAATGATGAAAATTATCTTCGTCCGGATGAGAAAAGGAATTTGGAACCACAAATATGATTATGAGTTATTCATATGATTGTGGATGAGAACTGTTGATTGATGTTCTGAGGATAAAATATTGTTGGTGGACTTTTAACATAGAGAAGATAATTGACATTATGGTCTATTTGACTCTTCTAATGGATTGCTCGTTCCGCAGTAATTATGGTTGAAAAGTTTTATCATCTACCATATGTTCTAAATCTATGATTTATTACTGATGAAGGCTATTGATAATTTAATTATCTTTAGTCATGATATCCTTTACTGGGCTAGTTGTACTCACCCTTTTGCTACACAATTCCTTTCAGGTAATAAGAATGTTATCGGGTCGAGCGGGGATAACAGGGGAATAGAACGGTGGTCTATAGCTATTGAGGTTCTCCCTAAATAGTATGAAAATAATTTTATTGAGAACTTTAGATAAGTGTGTCGTATTGTATACGTCATTTGATATTTAATTTTGGTGAACCGAATAGGGTGAGGTGAAACCAACTTTGGAAGAATGTTTTGCCACTATTATACAAGATGTCTAATGACATACAACCTTGTATTATCATAAGACAGGGTTGTGCACATCCACTTGCTGAGTATATCTACGAGCACTACCTATATGATCTTGGAGTTTTGTTGAAATATAATTTTCAATTGCAGACAACGGAGATAGTTATATGTCAAGAGAAGACTCAACATTGGAAAGAACATGATAGTAATCTTCTTGTTTTTCTTTGGGGTTTATTGGGTCAACCAAGGATAGTTCTATGAGCATGATATCTATCATAACCTAGACGCATGGCCTCCCATGTACGAAGGTTTCCTTCATCACTTACCAAAGATTTTAATTTCTAAAATAGTTGTTGACTGTACCTTTATGTAAGGTGTCATTGTGACGTGCTATCCAAGGTTGGGACATGAGTCACAGTTGGTATATATTTGTATCAAAACTCACAACATATGTGTTGTTGTATTTTGCATGACAATTGTAGTAATAAAGTTGAAGTTATTTTTTGTACCATGTATTTGGCGACTCAGAATAGGTTGGATGGATTGGACCTATTTTGGGGGCGTTACAGTTCCGAATATCACCAATTGAAGATTAAAACCGATGACATTCCAAAGACGGCTTTCAGAAGTCGGTACGGGCATTATGAATTCCTAGTCATGTCTTTTGGATTGACTAATGCTCCTGCTGCCTTCATGGATATGATGAACCGAGTATTCAAGGAATATTTGGATCACTTTGTGGTCATCTTTATTGATGACATCCTCATATATTCCAAAAGCCGTGAAGATCATGAGCAACACTTGAGGCTGATACTCCAAAAACTTCGTGAAAACAAGCTTTATGCCAAGTTAAAGAAATGTGAGTTCTGGCTTGAAGAAGTAGCATTCCTTGGGCACGTAGTATCAAGTCATGGAATATCTGTTGACCTGAAAAAGATTGAAGCTATTCAAAGCTGGGAGCAACCTAAATCAGTGACCAAAGCACGTAGCTTTCTCGGCTTAGCTGGTTATTATCGGAGATTCGTAGAAGGGTTTTCTCAAATCGCTATTCCATTAACTCAGCTGACTCGAAAAGATACAAAATTCAGTTAGAGCGAGGAATGTGAGAAGAGTTTTGAAGAACTCAAAATGAGACTCATTTCAGCAGCTGTTTTGACAATACCATCTAGCTCGGAGGGATTTGTCATCTATAGTGATGCTTCGGGCAAAGGGTTAGGATGTGTTCTCATGCAACATGGGAAAGTTATAGCCTATGCTTCTCGACAACTCAAAGAATATGAGAGGAATTATCCTAATCATGATCTAGAGTTGGCAGCAGTTGTTTTTGCACTAAAGATCTGGAGGCATTACCTGTATGGGGAGAAAGTGGAGATCTATACGGATCATAAAAGCCTCAAATATTTCTTCACCCAAAAGGAACTCAACATGAGACAACAACGTTGGCTGGAACTGTTGAAAGATTATGATCATACTATTCAATACCATCCTGGAAAAGCGAACGTAGTAGCTGACGCATTGAGTAGAAGATTATATGTGGGTACGAGTGCAATATTGTCAACGCAAAGACCCATTTTGTATGACTTGGAAAGGATGGAAATAGAGTTATAGACTCCAGGGACCCATATGATGATGGCGAATATACGAGTATAACCGACTTTAATCGATGAAGTTAAAGCTGCTCAAGCTACAAACCTGGAGCGGATGCGTATGAGGAAGAAAGTGCAAGAAGGTGCTATGCCGGAAGCAAGAATCAATGAAGAATGAATACTTTGAGTCAACTCCAGACTTTGTGTTCCTAACGACCCTGATTTAAAGTATAAAATCATGATGGAGGCGTATAACACACCGTTTGCAATCCATCCTGGGAGTACCAAAATGTATCGTGATCTTCGACATACATTTTGAAGGAGCAATATAAAGAGAGAGATAACGGAGTTTATCTCAAGGTGTTGAAATTGTCAACGAGTCAAGGCAGAGCATCAAGTACCAAAAGGTCCATTGCAACCACTTGAAATTCCAGAATGGAAGTGGGAACACATATGGATTTCGTTACTAGTCTTCCCAAGGTTTCTCAAGGCATAGATGCAATTTGGGTCATTATTGATAGATTGACCAAATTGGCTCATTTCTTACTAATCTGAAACTTATACACTTGAACGTCTTCGCTTCAGATATTATAAACGAGATTGTAAGATTACATGGTATGCCAATATCCATAGTTTACGATCTGTAACCAAAGATTCATTTCACGATTTTGGGTTAGTTTGCAAAAAGCTATGGGCACGGATTTACGATTTAGTTCGGCATATCAACCTCGAATTTTTACGACAATCGATCGAGAGGACTATTCAAACTCTTAAAGATTTATTAAGACTCTATGTCCTTGACTTCAAGGGAAGTTGGGACAAGTTTTTACCATTAGTGGAGTTTTTCTACAACAACAGTTATCAAGCAAGTATTGGCATGGCTCCATTCGAGGCGTTGTATGGAAGAAAGTGTCATTCTCTAGTATGCTGGGATGAGGTGGGTGAAGCAACGTTATTGGGACCGGAGTTGGTATGTATGACTACAGAAAAGATTCAAACGATCCGATAACGTATAAAAACCATCAAGATCGACAAAAGAGTTATGCTGATCTTCATCGAAAGGACGTGGAATTCGATATTGGAGATCATGTGTTGTTACGTTTTGCTCCATGGAAAGGAGTTACGAGATTTGAATAGAGAGAAAAGCTCAATCCTCGATTCATTGACCCATATTTAATCCTCGATCGAGTAGGAACTATGGCCTATAGACTCGCTTTACCGCCAGGTATGTCTCGTGTTCATAACGTTTTTCACATATCCATGTTACGTAAATATGTGGAAGACCCGAACCACATTATTGAGTTAGAATCGGATGAAATAGCAGAAGATTTAACGTATAAAGAGGTTCCTGTTAAAATCTTGGATAAGAAGGAGCATATTCTACGCTCCAAGGTTATACCTCAAATCAAAGTTTTATGGAGAAACGACGATGTTGAGGAAATGACCTGGGAGTTAGAATCTGAAATGAAATCAAGATATCCTTACCTCTTCGACATACTAGTACGTACCCTAATTTTAAGGGCGAAATTTCATAAGAAGGGGAGGTTGTAAGACCCCAACTTTTATGAATAAAGATGAATTTTCTATAAATATCATTTTTGAATATTATGGAGTGAATTTGATATAATGTTATAATTGTGAGTAACATTTATAAATTTTGCAAAGTACGCAAGTTGTTATATAATATTCGATTGGTCGGGGAATATTCGTTTTAACAGAAATATTAAATGCGACGCAAGACAATCATTAGTGGACCCCACAATGGAATTATTGTGGATTGAAAAAATGACAAAATATCTTTTATAAAAATAACGACGGAAGTTTTACCATTAATGTTGAAACACCCTTGTTAAAAAATGCGATATCTACGCGTGAAGTTGCATAGTAGCACTACCGGTATTGATTATCGATGCTTACATAAGAAGTCACTCAGCTTTTTTGTTCAATTATTGCTACAGTAATTGTTGCATAGTATCTCACGTTATTTGATTCAATTATTGTCGATATTTTATATATTATTAAATCGATAATTGAGATGACAAAGTTATTAATATTATTATTTGTAATATTGACAATGTCTGAAGTTACACAAGGAGAGGTTTGGTCACCTAATTGCGCCGCCATAGGGAGAAATCTTTATTGGAAAGCCCCCTCTTTCTTGGGAACGACCTGATTGTTAAATATTGCGAATTATAATAATGATGATAAATGTTGTTAAAAATATTTAGGGAATTTTTATGAGGTATTTGTTATAAATCGGCTTATTATATGGACCCCCATTTACCCATTTTTCAAAATAATTGGTAGAAAATTATTTAAAGGTGGGGCCCACATATGGGGCCCATATGTATTGAAAAACTAGTTTTTGAAATGGGGGTGGGAGGGAGTTACGTAAAGGGGAGGGAATTTATATATATAGGTGTGTGATGTGTGTGTATGTGTGTGTGTGTATATATATATATGATTGTGATACGGGTGAGAATGATGAGAGTGACATGTTGGTGAAATTTAGTGTGTGAGTGTGTGTGTGTGTGGTAGAAAGAAAGGGGGGGGGGAAGATGCCTTGGAGATAAGGGAAGGTGGGTGTGTGTGTTTGATATAGAAATTGGTGGGTGGATTATTGTGGGAATTTTTTCAAAAAAACATGTGTTATATATATATATATATATATATATATATATATATATATATATTATATATTTTTTTTGTTTATTTGATGATGGCTTTGAAATTGAGGGCCTTAAATATTGCATAAGACGTCATGTGAGTTATAAAAAGCGTTGCATCCGTGAAAATTTCCTTAATAGTTCCTATTTATTCTCCTATAAATAGGATGCTTAATTAGAATTGAAAATCACACGAATCGAGAGAATTCTTCTTCTATAATCTTGAGCGTATTTCTTTAGAGTTTTTAGAAAGCTTTGAGCGTAGAAAATAGTGAAAGTTTTCTTCAAGAATATCCCCACTTCTCAAGTCGGAATACTTTTCTTTTCAAGAGTAAGGGATGTTATTTTTGTTCAATATTAAATTGAAATAATATTTTCTTCCATACTCTGTAGTATGTAAGTAATATTATTTCGTTTTAGATTTCGAATTCTATACTCGTTTTGTTAGAGTTTTGGCTTCTATACTCCATGAAATTAGTAGAATATCTTTGATATTTGCGTTTCATCCAGTATCTTTTCATGAAAATATTATTCTGAGCATTTTTGATAAGTTTTAAATTTTTTATGCCGGAATACTATTCACAGGGTTACTATTCCCGAATTACTATTCACCCGGAGTACTATTCATGATAAAAATTTATTCTTTATTGGTCCAAATTATTTTTGGTACAATATTATTCTTGAATTTTACTCCACAAAGCAGTATCATGTTGACAATTTAGACGTTATTGATTTCTGGATTAAATTAAATTATAAATCTTTAAAATTTATCCTTGAACTTGTTTTATTAAATTCTTATATCATTGTCATCATCCTCATGTTTATATTATGTTGAAAGTCATCTCGTGGCTTTGTGTAGTGCATAGATGGACTTGGTATGATTATGACCGAGGGATTATTCGGTATAATCATGGCCGTAATGTTATAAATGATGTGGTAAAAGTCCCCATTGGCCCGTAGTGCATTGATGGACGATTGTTGGCATGATCATGATCATTGATGAAAACACGAATATCCTTGGCCCGTAGTCGTGGATAATTTGTGGTCGCGTTAATCTTAATGAATATCCTCGGCCGTAGTGCGGGGATGATGTGGATTATTTATTAAGTTTTGAGTCGTGATAAAAGTGATGAAAAACCTTTTAAATCATAGAAGATAGTAGATTTTATGCTCTACTTGACTCTTACTAATGGATTCTTGTTCACCGCAGATTAAACTTGATGTTTGTTATATTTTATCGCTTTAACAATTGTTGAAGGCTAACGATAAATTATTACGCATTATTTTAGTCATAATATTTCTTCTTGGGCTAGTTGAACTCACCCTTTTGCTTTCATTGTTCTCTTCTTGAAATGAGAACGTAATTGGGACTAGTCGAGGAGCGGAGTGATCCGGATGATGGCATTAAGAGTCCTCACTATTCTACATGAAATAGTGTGATAATAAATGTATTGAGGACTCCATTTGAGTTGAATACTGTCTAGAAGACAATATTCGTATTAAAACTCTCAGTTTATGTTTTGTCATATTTTACACGACAATTGTATTATTAAGTTGTATTTGAATTTGTACCATGTATTTGGCGACTCAAGATGGGTGATGTATACCTATTTTGGGGGCGTCACAATATATATATATATATATATATATATATATATGGAGAATGACCCGTAACATGCATTTGCTAATAAATGGGCAAATAATATCTCCATCATACATTACATAAATTAGGGCTGAGATTTAAATATCTAATTCATCTTCCGCTAGTAGAAGTAGCGGACACAATAATTTTTTTATGACAAGTATGCCCCCATATCAAGCCATTTACGCCTTTGGAAAAACCTCATTCGATAGTTCAATTAGCTTACGAGCAGTTAACACTGCTGCGATTTCTCTGTCAAACCCCCTGCTGCGATTTCGAGCGATTCCCAAGGGCGATTTCGATCGATTCCTCTGTCAAATCATTACAACTTGCTGCAATTTCAATTTGGGTTTCGCAATTAGTGAAATTGTCCTCCTCTGTGCGATTGCGAGTGATTCCTCTCTCCTTTTTCGAGCGATTCCTATGTCAAATCGTCAAAACTTGTTGTGATTTCAATTTTGATTTCGCAATTAGTGAAATCGTCCTCTATCAAATTGTCCAAAATCTGTCAAACCCTGCTGCGATTTTGAATTTACCGCTGTCAAAACCCTTCTGCGATTCCTCTGTCAAATCGTCAAAACCTTGCTGCAATTGACCAGGTAATTTACTTTTTTGGATTTTTGTTGTTGAATCTTGCTTTTGATTTTTTTGTAGTCTTGTACGTACATTAATAGTTAAATTGTCAGTTTTTTTAGTTGACATATTCATCATAGGTAAAATGTGGATCTTTGTCGCTGAATACTGGTTTAAGTATTGATGAGAGTGTGGGTATACTGTGTGATTGACAAGTAGTGAAAAATTATATTGATTTGAGTTTGATATACATATTAGAACTCTGTGTACGAGTTTACATTTTCTAATCATCTATACACATAAATGGTATGCCAGTTAGCTATTTTGTCATAGGTTATAGTTGTTTTATGTTTGGTGGTGGTTGAGGGTTATCAACATTTCGTTAAAGATAAGATGAAGCAATATAATTATAAGTTTTACATGTGGCGTGTGTATTTTTTCCAAGGAGTAAACAAATATGATGACTACCCTTTTGCCAACGATTGTCATTAGAATTCTGCAGTACATTAAGCTGATAGACTTACCTTTCGTTAATCTTTTATGTTGGGGCCTTTAAGTAAGGATTGTTTTCTCATGACACATGGATATGATTTATGTAGGTCTATTAATTGTCTCTAAGTTGCGCTTCTACTCCTTAAGGTTTCCTTTAATTGACCCTGTGTTCAATATTGACCCCGTGTTCAATATTTAAACAATAGATTTCATATAATGTAGTTTTCAATATATATTTACATAATGTAATGCAAAGTAATAACTGTAAGACCCCAAATTATATGAAATGAAAGTATCCAATTTTCTTATAATTATTATTCTATTTAATAAATGGTTAAATTGATAAAAGGTGAAAGTTAAGGGTGATAATTGAAAATTTTGCAAAGTAAGTAAGTTAATATAAAATATTCGTTGTGTCGGGGAATATTCGATTGGTCAGGGAATATTCGTTTTAACAGAGAATATTCGTATACGACAAGATACAATCATTAGTGGACCCCTAACGGAAGTATTGTCGTAGTTAAAACTTGAAAATATCTTTTTATAAAAATAACTACGAAAAGTTTTACCGTTAAACTGCCGAGATACCCGGTGGTAAAAATACGATGTCTGGCGTGGTTGCATAGTAGCACACGGTATTGATTATTGATGCTTACGTAAGAAGCCACTCAGTTTACTCAATTATTGCTAAAGTAATTGTTGCATAGTATCTCACGTTATTTGATTCAATTAACGTCACAATATCATCTGCATAATATTTTATATTATTAAATCAATAATTGAGACAACAAAGTTATTCATATTATTATTTGCAATATTGACAATGTCTGAAAGTCCTGTCAAGGAGAGGTTTGGTCACCTAATTGGCGCGTCAATAGGGAGAAATCCTTATTGAAAAGCCCCCTCTTTCCTGGGAATGATCTGGTTGTTAAATATTATGAGTTATAATATTAATGATGAATAATTGTTGAAGTATTAAGAATGCGTTTATTGAAGATAAGTGAATTACAAAAGTTAGAGGGGAATAATGCAAACTTGGAACAATTTAGGGGTACCAAAGTGTAATAAGTTAAATCAATCTAGACCATTGGTGGTGATTTTAATAGTAAATTAATCTGGACCATTGATGCTGGTTTTAATAGTAAATCAATCTGGACCGTCGGTGGTGGTTTTAATAGTAAATCAATCTGGACCGTTGATGGTGATTTTAAAAGTAATCAATCTGGACCATCGGTGGTGGTTTTAAATGTAAATCAATCTGGACCGTCGGTTGTGTTTTTAATAGTAATCAATATGGACCGTCCGTTCTAATAGTAAATCAATCTGGACCATTCGTGAATAAGTTACTATTTAGTTCATTCTCCTATATAGAAGCTTAATTCTTCTTTCATTCTCAACAATTCAATGAAACTCACAAGAAAAACTATAGAAAGAGAAACTATAGAGAGCAAGAAGAAGAGTATTCTGCTACTTCACTATTGCAATATCCAGTCTTCTACTAAGGTAAGGGATGTAATTTCTTTCGTATTCATAAGGAATACTATTTTTCGTATTCATCCTTTAATATGTTGGAATAACCTATCTACGCGGATTACGTACCGTATGACAGGTGAAAATCCATTTGCAGTTTCATATGCTATTTCTTTTCATATTCTTAAATCTAAACTTACTATGGTAAGTATTGCTTCTATAATCCTTGAAATTAGTAGAATATCCTTAAGTTTTGCGCTTCATCCAGTATCGTTTCATTGGAATATTGATCTGAACTTTGTTATTAAATATCAATATTTTCATCCGGGGTACTATTCACGAGTTACTATTCACTCAAATATTATTCACTCGGGTATTTGGGACACTTTTCATACCGGAGCACTATTTATGAGTTACTATTTACGGGTTACTATTCACCCAGTTACTATTCACTCAAATATTATTCACTCGGGTATTTGGGGTACTTTTCATGTCGGATTACTATTCACAAAGTACTATTCATGGGGTACTATTCACCCATTTACTATTCACCCAAAAATTTGATTTCTTGTCTGTCCAAAATATTTTTGATACATGGATATTATTCTTGAATTTTACTCCACAAAGTAGTATCATGTTGACAATTTAGACATTATTGAATTCTGGATAAATTAAATTATAAATCTTTAAAAATTTATCCTTTGCTTTCATTTAATTGAATGCATATATCATTGTCATCATCCGCATGCTTATATTGTGATGAAAGTCATCTTTGGCTTACGTGCATAGATGGACTGTTGATTGGTATGATTATGACCATGGATTATTCGGTATAATCATGACAATTGATGATTACATGAATATCCTTGGCCCGTAGTACAGGGATGATTCGATGATGTGGTTTATTTATTAAGCTGAGTCTCAGCGATAAAGTTGATGAAAAACTTTTTAAATCATAGAAGATAGTAGATATCATGCTCTACTTGACTCTTCTAATGGATTACTTATTCATTGCAGAGCTTAAACTTATTATCATTATATTTTATCGGTTTAACAACATTGTTGAAGGCTAACGATAATTTATTTTGCATTATCTTAGTCATAATATTTCTTACTGGGCTAGTTGAGCTCACCCTTTTTCTTTCATTGTTCTCTTCAGGAAATGAGAACGTAGTCAGGACTAGTCGGGGAACGGAGTGATGGTCCGAGATGGTTGTTTTAGTAGTCCTCACCATTTAGTGTGATAATAAATGTAATAAGGATTGAATTTGAGTTTGGATATTATGCAGAAGACATATTAGTGTAAAAACTCTCATTTCGTGTTGTATAATTAAGTTTGTATTTGTATTCAGTACCATGTATTTGGCGACCCAAGATGGGTGATGTATACCTATTTTGGGGGCATCACAATTGGTATCAAAGCTTAGGGATATGATCCATGGCTGAGATGTGAGACAAGAATTAGGAGGGGAGAGACGGGGAATTCCTTCGCTAGTATGACCTACCTAAGTTTATTTGGTATTTAATTGGTCGGTCAGAGTATAGGAATAATATGTGACATGTCAATTAACCCTTGTTTTGTGGCAGTATTTTAAAATGGCATCTTAAAATGTTGAGATCAACAGTGAAGCACATGAGACCGTTGAGTCACCAACGATCAATACCCAGGATAATGTGTAACAGGAAGACAATAATCCTCAGGTAAACAACAACACTGATCAAATAATGAATGATGGGATGTTCAGAAGCTTTATGCAATTCATGCAACATCAGGCGAGAGCGGCTTGTGTTCAAAATACAAGTGGAAACACTGGCAACTCACAGATGGTCACCGCTAAGCAATTCAAGGAGCTGGGACCATCGGAGTTTTGGGGAAAGCCGGAACCACTTAAGGCGAAGATGTGGATAAAGCAGATCACCAAGATATTCGAAGTCTTGGGATGTTCTAAGGAGCAAAAGGTTCCCTTTGCCACCTTCATGTTGAGAGGAGAGGAAGATTATTGGTGGGAATCAGTAAAGCGTACTCAGCTTGCCACACTCAAAATGTCTTGGGAAAAGTTCCAAGAGCTTTTCAACGACAAGTACTTTCCCGAAAGTATTCATCACATGAAGGAGGTGGAGTTTATCAAGTTGGAGCAAAACAATATAGCAAGATTAATAAAGATCAGGCTAAGTTTGTCGAGTTGTCCCGGTTTGTATCCCATTTGGTTGATAATGAGGAGAGAATGACGCGAATGTTTCTAAGAGATTTGAGACCCAAAATACGTCAATATCTCATTTCTCACAAACTGTGTTTGTATTCAGATGTTGTAAATAGGGCTCAGTTATTGGAGCGCGATAATGAGTCAACCCAACCAAGACAGAGCAGTCGGCAAGTCGATAATATCAGTGGTAGCAGTCATAGAAGCAGTGACAACAAACGTGGAGGGAATCAACATGCCATAAATAGTAACCACTCCGGTGGTAATCATGGCCAAGATAATAGAAATGAAAATTTCAAGAAGAGGAGATTCAATAATGATGGAAAGACGTTAACACCAGCACCAGCACCTGTTGTTAAGGAAGGAGAACGACCGTCGGTCGTATGTTACAAATGTGGAGGGAGGACACATCACCAAACTGTGCTGTGAGCATCAAAAGCATGTTACAATTGTGGAAGAGAAGGTCACCTAGCTTGGATTTTGTTGTGCACCAAAGTCAAGTCCAGCGAGGATGGAGGCATCAAAGGTCGTCCCGACAAAACAAAAGCCGTGGTTCAAGGAGAGCATTTGTCGTAACCTCCCAAAAAGAGAGAATCGAGCGAGGTGATCACGAGTAAGCTAATCATAAACTCTTGCGAAGCTTATACCTTATTTGATACCGGTTCTACCCAATATTTTATTTCTCCTACTTGCGCTCAACGTTTAAATTTGACTCCGAAGAAATTAAACTTTGACTTATCGGTTGAAACTCCGGTGGGGGAAACCTTTATTACATCCACTGTTTATAAGTCTTGATTGATTCAAATCGGTAAGCGCGCGTTAACTGTCGATCTTATTTCCTTAAAAATACTTGTGTTTGATGTGATTTTAAGGATTGATTGGTTAACTACTCATCATGCAAAAATTGATTATTTTCGTAAGGTTGTTAGCTTTCATATTCCTAACCAACCTATTATGCGAATTCAGTGACCAAACCACTAAATTCAAATTTTGTCGTATCAAGCCATAAAATTTATTGAAAAATGGATGTCGAAGCTTTCTTAGCCCGTATCACGATTTAAATAAAAATACGTCGATTTGAATGATATTTCCATTGTTAATAAATTTTTGGCGTATTCCCCAAAGAACTTCCTCGCTTTACCCTAGAGCATGAAATTGAATTTTGTATCGACTTTGAACCCAGTACAAAATCCATTTCAAAGCCCCATATGAAATAGCTCTGTTAAACTTCGAGAGTTAAAGACCCAATACGCAGGAATTGTTAGACATCGGTTTCATTCATCCTGAATACGTCTCCTTGGGGTGCTCCTATACATTATAAAGAAGAAGAAAGATGGGAGTATCGACTTTGTATTGATTATCGGGAGTTGAATCATGTCACCATGAAAAATAAAAATTTAGTTGCCTCGCATTAATGACTATTTGACCCGATTCTGCAAGGTGCCAAATTCTTTTCAAAGATCGATCTTCATTAGGATATCATCGATTAAAGATTAAAAGCGATAACATTCCAAAGATAGCTTTCGAAACTAAAGTGCAGGCATTATGAATTCCTAGTCGTGTCTTTTGGATTGACTAATGCTCCTCTTTGCCTTCATGGATATGATGAGCCGAGTATTCAAGGAATATTTGGATCATTCTATAGTCGTCTTTATTGATGACATCCTCATATATTCCAAAAGCTGTGAAGATCATGAACAACACTTGAGACTGATACTCCAAAAGCTTCGTGAAAATAAGTTATATGCCAAGTTGAAGAAATGCGAGTTCTGGCTTTAGGAAGTAGCATTCCTTGGTCACGTGATATCAAATAATAGAATATCTGTTGACCTGGAAAAGATTGAAGCAATTCAAAGCTAGGAATAACCTAAGTTAGTGACCGAAGTACGTAGCTTTTTGGGCTTAGCTGGTAATTATGGGAGATTCGTGGAAGGATTTTCTCGAATCGCTACTCCATTAACTCAGCTGACTAGAAAAGATACAAAATTTAGTTGGAGCGAGGAATGTGAGAAGAGTTTTCAAGAACTCAAGAGGAGACTCATTTTAGCACCTGTTCTGACAATACCATCTGGTTTGAAGGGATTTGTCATCTACAACGATGCTTCAGGTAGAGGGTTAGGATTTGTTCTCATGCAACATGGGAAAGTCATAGCCTATGCCTCACGACAACTCAAAGAATATGAAAAGAATTACCCTACTCATGATCTAGAGTTGGTAGCTGTCGTCTTCGCACTTAAAATCTGGAGGCATTACCTGTATGGGGAGAAAGTGGAGATCTATACGGATCATAAAAGCCTCAAATATTTCTTCACTCAAAAGGAACTCAACATGCGGCAACGACGTTGGCTTTAACTATTGAAAGATTATGATCATACCATTCAATACCATCCTGGAAAAGTAAACGTGGTAGCTGACGCATTGAGTAGAAGATCATATGCGGGTACGAGTGCGATATTGTCAACGTAAAGGCCCATTTTGTATGACTTGCAAAGGATGAAGATAGAGTTAAAGACTCCAGGGACCCACATGATGATGGCAAATATACGAGTAGAACCGACTTTAATTGATAAATTTAAATCTGCTCAAGCTATGGACCTGGAGATGGTGCGTATGAAGAAGAAAGTACAAGAAAGTGTTGTTCCGGAAGCAAGAATTGATGAAGAAGGAATACTTCGATTCAACTCCAGACTTTGTGTTCCAAACGACCCTGATTTAAAGTATAAGATCATGATGGAGGCGCACAACACACCGTTTGCAATCCATCCTGGGAGCACCAAAATGTGTCGTGATCTTTGACATACATTTTGGTGGAGAAATATGAAAAGAGAGGTAGCGGAGTTTATCTCAAGGTGTCTAATATGTCAATGAGTCAATAAGGAGCATCAAGTGCCAAAAGGTCCATTACAACCACTTGAAATTCCAGAATGAAAGTGGGAGCACATTACCATAGATTTCGTTACTGGTCTTCCCAAGGTTTCTCAAGGCATTGATGCGATTTGGGTCATTGTTGATAGATTGACTAAGTCTGCTCATTTCTTACCTATACGAGAAACTTATTCACTTGAACTTCTTGCTCGTATGTACATAAATGAGATTGTAAGACTGCATAGTATGCCAGTATCCATAGTTTTTGATCAAGACCCAAGATTCACTTCTCGGTTTTGGATCAGTTTGCAGAAAGCTATGGGCACGGATTTATGATTCAGTTCGGCATACCATCCTCAAACGGACGGACAATCAGAGAGGACTATTCAAACTCTTGAGGATTTATTAAGACTCTGTGTCCTTGACTTCAAAGAAAGTTGGGACAAGTTCTTGCCATTAGTGGAATTCTCCTACAACAACAGTTATCAAGTAAGTATTGGCATGGCTCCATTTGAGGCGTTGTACGGATGTAAGTGTTATTCTCCAGTTTGCTGGGACGAGGTGGGTGAAGCAACGTTGTTGGGACCGGAGTTAGTATGTATGACTATTGAAAAAATTCAAATGATCTGACAACGTATAAAAACCTCACAAGATCGACAAAAGAGTTATGTTGATCTTCATCGAAAGGCACAAAATTCAATGTTGGAGGTCATGTGTTGTTATGTGTTGCTCCATGAAAAGGAGTTACAAGATTTGGAAAGAGAGGAAAGCTCAATCCTCGATTCATTGGGCCATTCAAAATCCTCGATCGAGTAGGAACTATGGCTTATAGACTCGCCTTACTGCCAAGTATGTCTCATGTTCATAATGTTTTTCACATATCTATGTTACATAAATATGTGGAAGACTCGAACCACATTATTGAGTTAAAATTGGACGAAATAGCGGAAGATTTAACTTATGAAGAGGTACCTATTAAAATCTTGGATTTTCTATGCTCCAAGATTATACCTCAAGTCAAAGTTTTGTGGAGAAACCACGATGTTGAGGAAATGACCTAGGAGTTAGAATCTGAAATGAAATCAAAGTATCCTCACCTCTTCGTCATACCAGGTACGTACACCAATTTCGAGGACGAAATTTCATAAGAAGGAAAGGTTGTAAGTCTCCAAATTATATGAAATGAAAGTATCCAATTTTGTTATAATTATTATTCTATTTAATAAATGGTTAAATTGATAAAAGATTAAAGTTAAGGGTGATAATTGAAAATTTTACAAAGTAAGAAAGTTGATATAAAATATTCGTTGTGTCAAGGAATATTCGATTGGTCGAGGAATATTCGTTTTAACAGAGAATATTCGTATGACGGTATAATCATTGGTGGACCCCTAGCGAAGTATTAAGTAGTTAGAAAAGCAACGAATAACTTTTATAAAAATAACGGCGAAAGTTTTATCGTTAAACTGTTGAGATACCCGGTGGTAAAAATACAGTAATACGCGTGGTTGTATAGTAGCACACGGTATTGATTATTGATGCTTACGTTAGAAGCCACTCAGTTTACTCAATTATTGCTACAGTAATTGTTGCATAGTATCTCACGTTATTTGATTCAATTATTGTCACAATATCATCTGCATAATATTTTATATTATTAAATCAATAATTGAGACAACAAAGTTATTCATATTATTATTTGCAATATTGACAATGTCTAGAAAGTTATGTGGAGGAGAGGTTTGGTCACCTAATTGCACGCCAATAGGGAGAAATCCTTATTGGAAAGCCCCCTCTTTCCTGGGAATGATCTGGTTGTTAAATATTGTGAGTTATAATATTAATGATGAATAATTGTTGAAGTATTAAGAATGTGTTTATTGAAGATAAGTGAATTACAAAAGTTAGAGGGGAATAATGCAAACTTGAAAAAGTTCAGGGGTACCAAAGTGTAATAAGTTAAATCAATCTGGACCATTGGTGGTGGTTTTAATAGTAAATCAATCTGGACCATTGATGGTGGTTTTAATAGTAAATTAATTTGGACCGTCGGTGGTGGTTTTAATAATAAATCAATCTGGACCGTCGGTGGTGATTTTAATAGGAAATCAATCTGGACCATTGATGGTAGTTTTAAAAGTAATCAATCTGGACCGTCGGTGGTGGTTTTAAAAGTAAATCAATCTGGATCGTCGATTGTGGTTTTAATAGTAATCAATATGGACTATTCATTTTAATAGTAAATCAATCTGGATCGTTCATGAATAAGTTACTATTTAGTCCATTCTCTTATAAATAGAAGCTTAATTCTTCTTTCATTCTCACCAATTCACTGAAACTCACAAGAGAAACTATAGAGAGCAAGAAGAAGAGTATTCTGCTACTTCAGTATCCAGTCTTCTACTAAGGTAAGGGGTGTTATTTCTTTCGTATTCATAAGAAATACTATTTTTCGTATTCATCCTTTAATATGTCGTAATAACCGGTCTACGCGGATTACATACCGTATGACAGGTGAAAATCCATTTGCAGTTTCATATGTTATTTCTTTTCATATTCTTAAATCTAAACTTACTATGGTAAGTATTGCTTCTATAATCATTGAAATTAATAGAATATCCTTAAGTTTTGCGCTTCATCCAATATCGTTTCATTGGAATATTGATCTAAACTTTGTTATTAAATATCAATATTTTCACCTGGGGTACTATTCACGGGTTACTATTCACCCAGTTACTATTCACTCAAATATTATTCACTCGGGTATTTGGGACACTTTTCATATCGGGGTACTATTCACGAGTTACTATTTATGGGTTACTATTCACTCGGTTACTATATACTCAAATATTATTCACTCGGGTATTTGGGATACTTTTTATGCTGGGTTACTATTCGTGAAGTACTATTCACGGGATAATATTCACCCAAAAAATTAATTTCTTGTCTGTCCAAAATATTTTTGATACATGGATATTATTCTTGAATTTTACTCCACAAAGCAGTATCATGTTGATAATTTGGACATTATTGAATTCTGGATAAATTAAATTTTAAAAATTTAAAAATTTATCCTTTGCTTTCATTTAATTGAATGTTTATATTATTGTCATCATCCTCATGCTTATATTGTGATGAAAGTCATCTTTGACTTACGTGTTTAGATGGATTGTTGATTGGTATGATTATGACCAGGAATTATTTAGTATAATCGTGACCATTGATGATTACATGAATATCCTTGGCCCATAGTGCAAGGATGATTCGATGATGTGGTTTATTTATTAAGCTGAGTCTCAGCGATAAAGTTGATGAGAAACTTTTTAAATCATAGAAGATAGTAGATATCATGCTCTACTTGACTCTTCTAATGGATTGCTTGTTCCGCTGCAATTAAACTTGTTGTCTATTATATTTTATCAGTTTAACACTGTTGAAGGCTAACGATAGTTTATTTTGCATTATCTTAGTCATAATATTTCTTACTGGGCTAGTTGAGCTCACCCTTTTGCTTTCATTGTTCTCTTCAGGAAATGAGAACGTAGCCGGGACTAGTCGGGGAACGGAGTGATGGTCCGAGATGGTTGTTTTAGTAGTCCTCACCCATTAGACAATATTCGTGTAAAAACTCTCAGCTCATGTTGTATAATTAAGTTTGTATTTATATTCAGTATCATGTATTTGGCGACCCAAGATGGGTAATGTATACCTATTTTGGGGGCGTCACAATAACATCCCTACTGAATTCCTTTGTTCCTCAAATATTTATTAAGTAAATAGGTCAATTAAGTTAAGATCGTAAAACATATTTAATTCTCAAATTCAAAAGTGTTATTCATGTAAATGAAGATTTTATTTAATGTTTATACCTCCCTAACTAATTTATATCGGATGATAGTCCTCAATTTGATATTAGCCTGATGCTTCCAAGCTGTCATGTGTAGTTTTAGGATTTCTGCTTTTCACAGGTGGCATGGTACAAGTGCCTAACAATGGGTACTGAAGCTTCTGTATATGCAGCAGAAGCATCCGATACTAATGATCTTCTTGAAAGAGTTGTCCCTGGTGTTGGTTTTGAATACGTAGAATTGGTTAAAGCTCATATTGTTGCTGGTAAGCAACATTAATTGATTGTTGAATTTTTATTTTGCTATACAGTCTAATATCGTTGTATTGTTCCAGGACCAACTTATCGTTTTACATCTCGGCAACTGCTTTTGCTTGGTGAAATGCTTGATTTCTCTGACACTACAAATAGAAAGGTTGTTGGTGCATTTATTAAGGAGTTACTGCATATGCCTCTTGAGCATGAATTGGATGATGATGGCAACAAAGTTGTCATAGGAGATGGAATCAATCTTGGTGGATATAGACTGGGCTGAGGCAGTGTCAAGATTGGCAAGAAAATTCTATGCTGCTCCATGAGAATTTGAAGATGTTGTTCTAGGGGTCGTTGAGTTGCTTGCTCGGCCTTGCAGGGAGAGATCCGCATACTTTATGCAGTGGATGCACTGCCTTTCTGTAACTGGCCTACTTTTCGAAAACACGAAGTTATTCCGTTGGATGCTTGGAAAGTCCATTGAACCTGTTGAACTACTACTGTCTTTATTGCTTCCCGGGGTGTGTATCTGGTTAACATTTACTGTAGATATTTCCTTCTTTTTTAGGACAGGGATTCTTTTCTTTTATTTATTGTGTTCGCTACTTCAACTAGCGGAAGACGAATTAGATATTTAAATCTCAACCCTTAATTTATGTAATGTATGGTGGAGATGCTATTTGCCTATTTATTATCCATAGCAAATACATGCTATGGATCATTCTCCTATATATATATATATATATATATATATATGGCAAAGAAGTCACCAAACATAAACTAAAAGCCTGCTGAAATTTAATCTTATTACTTGCCTAAGCGGCGGTGGTTCCGAATTGTGATTGCTATGGTAGCTCGTTTCAGGTCGTCTCCACCCTTTCTCTCTGTATCTGCAACGTCCCAACAATCAAAAGCCCCTTCCTTCATTCTTTTATCTTATAAATCTCTTCACAAAGAACTGAATCAACTAAGTAACCGAAATTGGGAAAAAAGTTATTTGGGGATTTGAGTTTAGAAAATTGGTGACTTAAGTTTTAGGGCTTGGGTTTGAATAAGACGATTGAGGTGTAGCCCGCGGTGGCATGTTATGTTGACTGGTTATCAGATATTCAAACCTTTTGGGATGGTTATCAGATATTCAAACGGTGGGAAACTGAAAATTTGGCTAGACAAAAATAAGGAGGAAAATATAATTGGAGTAAAAATTATAGCGGGAAAAAGAAGAATAATAGTCTCTTTTAGGTGGTGTTTGATTGCATTTTAATGCATCTTAACAACCCACCTCTTAATGCATCTTAACAACCCATATTTTTTAACTCTAAATAGTTTAGACTTATATTTATATCTTAACTATTCAAAGGACCTCTTAATACAAATATGTAGACTCTTAAGAGACATTAAAAAATGAATTATTAAAATACATTAAGATGCAATGAAACACCACCTTAGCCTTGAAGCCTTTGTGTCTTACCCAAGGCTGGCAGGTAAACTTCTGAGTATTTGAATAAAGCATGTGCTTGGTTCAATATAATTTGAAGCTAACATTTCTACGTGGGCTAAAATATTTAAATATTAAAATGTATATGTGCTTCCTCCATAGACCAATCCATGTGCCTAGTTTCATCCAAGCCATCCATTTATTTCAAACTACATCCAAATCGTTGGTTTTTAAATTAAATGCCAAAAGACTTTTTTACCTTTAACTTCAAAATTCTATAAATAAGAAGGTTTTTCTTCATTTTTATCACCAATTAACAATTTAAAAAAAGTTGACTCTCTTTGTCTACATTCTCTCTATAGAAGCTTTCACTATCTCTTCTACGAAAGTTATAATTTTCTGAATAAGAGAAAATTGGTCAAAATATTTGAGATAAATTATTGAATTATTTTACTTGCATTATCTCATACTTGTTATATATATATATATATATATATATATATATATATATATATATATATATATATATATATATATATATATATAAAAAAAAATTATTATACACACACACACACACACACATATATATATATATATATATATATATATATTATTTAGCAATATCATATAAAAAGTTGGTATTTAGATACCGAAACAATTCGAAAGTTTTTCTCTGAAATCTTCTGAACGGTCTTTAAAATCTTAAGTGGCCTTTTATTGATATAGATAACTTATATAAATATTATAAAATATTTATATAATTATCAGTTTGCGAAACCAAAAGTTAGTCAGTACTTAGATACCGATATTCAGAGATATTTCTTAATAAATAATATTATCTGGATGGTCTTTGAAATCCTAAGTGGCCAAATTTTCACAACGTAAATTAAATATACAAAAATATATATCTTTGAGTGAAAAGAATTTATTTGATATATCAAGTAATATTGAATTGATTAAACTGCATCACAAGTATTTTGAACATAAATTCATTTATTCATAAAATACTTGTTGCATAATATAAAAGTTACTTAAACTTTTATATCATAAACTTCAGTGATTATATCTGTTTAAAAAGAAGCTTATCACTTTCTATAAAAATTAATTAAACTTTTATATATGGACTCAAAGTTATATCTGTTTTACATAGAAACACATTCTTTATTTAGAAAAAAAAATTATTTATAAATTTGAATTAAGTTATATATCTGCTTACTAATAAGCACCTTTTCATACAAAATATAAAAGTTACATAAACTTTTATAATTGAGCTTGAATTTATATTTGCTTACACATAAGCATATTTCCTACAAATATAAAAGTTCTTGAACTTTTATAAATCTCTGATCTTTAACTGTTATATGCTTATTTGAGAAGTATCAACATATAAAAATTAGTTAAAATTGTATATTTGTACTAAACTTTATCTGCTTATCTTAGAAGCATATTTCTATCAAACTTTTATAAAAAGGATAAAAGGGTAGAGTTAGTTTATTTTATGCACATGTGAGAAAGACGAGTAATTCTTTGACCAAGACCAGAGTCTTAGAAAGGTCAACTGAGAGTTGAGTCTCTAGTGTACTTGTGAGGTGAGGAAGAATCTGTTGTTTTAAGACTAGATCTGAGATTATAACTGAACTCAAAGAAAATGTACAACTAAACTTGAGGAATGAGTAGGGAGCTTGTTGTCCATGATAGTTAGTTGTGTATAGTTATAAGTTTATCTTTAAAAATTTGTAAAGATTTCTCCGCCTGTTAAATGAGTATTTATTACCCCGCTCCTCAAAATAAATAATAGAGCACTACTAATTTCAAATATCTAATAATGACAAACCATCAATGATGAACTGAATACAATTCTTCAAAGGGAAATGGAATAATCAAAACCTAAAATCAAATAAACCTAGATGATCGAAGGCAAGTCTCTCATCACCCTAGCCCTGAATCACCCCTGCAAACCTACCGGAAGAAAAATACAAAAATGAGTCAAATGCCTAGTACGGATATAGATATACAACTGATATACGAAATCAACTAAAACAAAAATACTGAACAAAGCCTCAAACTTAAATACCGACGAAAATATAATCTCCAAAGATCTTAATAGAATATATTTGAATCAACAGAATTAACGAAACAAATAGAAAGTAAATAAATAATGAACTAAAATAACTAACTCAATTAATTGAACTAAACAGAAATAAACAAAACTAATACAATGAAATAATAGGGCGAATCAAATGGTTGAGTGTTATTTCATACCGATTGAGCTCAGAATTATACATTTCCACACAGGCAAGTCAAAAATAATGTCACACATGCAAGTCAAAATAATGCCACATAGGCAAATCAAAATAATGCCACACAGGCAAATCACACATTGGATCGCGAATCCAAATGTATGCAAATCGGATAGGTGTGTTTGGCACAACATCACCGATCCGTAGAACAGAAAACTAGGGTCAACTCATACGTCTCCCACAATAAAACACCAAATGACCCACTTCCTCCAGAGCCGAAACGAAGACGTCATGGACTAATCACATCTCCACAAAAAGTGTCATGCCTCGATGCCTAGAGAACATGCCTGTGGTACCCTCACAGGTGGTTATAGCTCAAGTATACCCTACGATATATTCTAACAAAGATACCATGTCACAACACATGCGACACAATACCAATAAAAAGGGTTCTATATCTATATGTTGAACTAGATCAAATCATAATCTCCAAAAGAAGGTAACAACATATACCGCTCTACAAATATCAAAATAAATACTAGACATGATAACCTAATTCAAAGAGTACAAATACGAGTCTAATGTATCAACTCCAAAATAAAACTATTATATGAATTTCACAAGAAATAATTCTGTGAAATAATAACAAAATCGAAATGAGGAACAAAACAAACTAATTAAATTTCACAGGAGTATTGCTGAAAAATTATAGAATATGTACAAATTATAATAGAAAGAAATGAGTTCAAATTATTGAATAAAGCCAAGGTATCAAAGATCAATTTATATTTAAGAGTGCCAATAGAATTATAAGGAAAATATAACGAATGACGAGATATAAAGAATACAACAATAATCAAAATAGTGAAGTACGGAATCTGTACCTGAATTAAGCGATGAAATACTCGAAAGTGTAAGTACGGAATTGATAACAATTATTATGATCGTGGAATTGAGAATTTGATTTGGGTTAGGTTTTGATTTTTGTTAAGTTTGTGGGTAATTTGAGGTATGTGTATCGGCGAGATAATATGATAAATTGAAAATTATGAAGTATAGAGGATCTTTTATAAATTTGAGTTGTTAATATTCGAGGTAATTAGATTAATCCTTTAGAGTTAATGATCAATTTTGCGGCTATTTTCTAGTAGGATATTGAAATTATTTTATATGAAGTTTCTTCGTTATAGTAAAATGAGATTCTTTGTTATAGTAAGATGAGATTCTGAAATTTTTTGGGTTAAGGTTTGCACTAAGAGAATGATTGATTTATTAAATGATTAAATATTAAGTAATGATTTAAGATATTTTGAATAGTTTAATTTGCTTATTCAGATAGTAGTAGGATTTATGATTTGGAGTTTGGTATGGTGATGAAGAAATCTCAGTAGTATATTCTCTGATGTAATAATATTTGAGAACTAATATGATTAGAGGTTATGATATTTAGAAGCTCTTGAGGACTTGGTCAGATTTAGTGATATAATTTGAGTTGTTTTTGTTTATCTGATGTCATTGAAGTTTTGCTTGAATTTATGTAAAATAAATATAACAATTTGTTAGATCTTTGTCATGTGTAGAACAAAAACATTTTATGAATTAAAAATAATTTTAAATATTTTGAGTATTCGAATCGTATTTAGATGAAGAGAAATTTTTGTGCTTTCGAATTATGTTCCGAAGAGTACGTTTACAAGAAAGAAACTCAAAGATATTAATGGGGGCCCGCACCAACGGTGGATCATGTGATTTAATTTGATGCAACGCGAAGAACCTTACCAAGGCTTGACACGGTAACTGACGAATCTTTTACAAGTACATGGATAATTGCGTGGACCGATGGACTTACCAGGCTTGATTGTTACAAATGGTGGTGGTACGTCTTAACTAAAGTTTATGAATAATTATGCAATTTAAATAAAAATAAATAAAACTTTCTGTAGCTTATTTGAATTCCGATGATGGAATTTTTTTTAGGGGGGAACAATGAAATAACCCATAGTTTTGTTAATAATTAAAGATTAATTAATTTTATTTTATAAAAGTGTAAGTCGAACGTTCGATTTGAAATGGAAGCTTAGTCCCGTTTCATAGGCCCTTTTGAAGTTCTTGAGAGAGTTGGAGACGTGACATATCGGATGGCTTTTCCTCAACAATTATCTCATGTACATAATGTCTTTCATGTTTCGAAGTTAAGGAAATATAATTATCATCCACTTCATGCTGTGCAATACCTGTTACATAAGATTCGGGATGATTTTACCTTTGAGGAGCAAGCTGATACAATTTTAGATCGTCAAGAGTGGATTATGAGGAGAAAGATAATACCATTTGTTAAAGTTTTGTGAAAAAAATTATCCAAAGCGCGAAGCTACTTGAGAGGCGTAAGAGACTATTCGGCACGAGTATCCTCACCACTTTAATGTCAGGTAAATTTTTGTTTCTCTTTTGATTCTGGGGACGGAATCCTTTTAAGGGGAAGGTAATGTAATACCCATAAAAAAAATTAAATTAAATTATTCTTAAAGCTTTTTAATTGGACTTTTTATAAGAGTGAGTAAATTTATGTGGGCTTTTATTATATTTGGATAAAATTAAATTAAATTTATGTGGACTATAGTAAGTAAGTGATTATACATTAATTTGAGCTTTTAAATTAATTAGGCCTAATTTATATTGTGTAATTTTAAATTTTATTAAAATTTGGAGATTTAATAAAATATATTAATGAATAATAATAAGTAAAACCTAATCTTCCTCTCACATACATCTGATACAAACTAGTTGAGAAAAAAAAATGAGAAGGCTTAAATATAAATTACTACCCTAAACTATGGACCATATTCCACTTCGGTGATCCACCTTTCAATTTTGTCAATTAGATGATTGAACTATTAATTTTTTCCACTTCATTCAATTGGGTTTGCCACGTCAGAAATTGCTGACGTGGCCGTTTGGGTGGGTCATAGTTGAGCTGATGTGTAATAAAAAAAGAGTATTTTAATTTTTGATTAAATATTTATTATACATTAAGGGGCACAATTGTAAAATCACTTTATATTAAATATTAATAACAATTAAATCAAAAAAAGGCTAAATAAAACAATCAGATATCGATCAAAGCTCTCCTCTCAGTAAAAAGCCTCAACTTCGATCAACAAAACCTTAGGTGTCAGAATCAAAAATATCACTCAAAGTCTAAAACCATCAGATTAAAAGAAATCGATCAAAGCTATTCACTCATAGAAAAGGCCCAACTTCAATCCTAAAAAATCTGATTTCTCACAAAACGATGACACAACCGCCGGAGCCAGTTTTTTCGAACCCCACCCACTGTATTCAGGGGAAATTTACATGGTGGGTTTCGTCATAGCCCAAATAGCGGGTATTTAGAACAACTTCGGCAATATCGTCGGTCGAAAAATGGTGGGTCTCATCCGGGAACCCTTAAACCCGCATGATCCACACACAATCGCAGTTTTTAACACTATCGCGTTGCAGGTGGGGTATGTTGAGCGCTCAGTCGCAAAAGTTTTATCCCCGTTACTTGATCACTGTCTGATTACGGTGGAAGGGATTGTGCCCAATATGCCTGGGCGAAGTATAAGGTGTAATTGGTACAAGATTTCTTGTCAAATCAACATATTTGCAGGCCCTAAGGGTTATGAGATGGTTAAATCTTTGATTTTCGGATCTGGGTTGCACTTGATTGTTCAAGATGAGGCTCATGTAGTTAGTGACAAAGCTCGATTTTTCGGTGGCGGCTTTGAGCTTTGGGTGTGATTTGGTTGTCGACGGCGGCGACTTTGAGCTTTGGGTGTGATTTTGTTGTGCCGTCGGCGGCTGAGGAGATGGATATTCAGTATATACTGTAAGAGAGGGAGGAGAGAGGCAAGGGAGATGGGTATTCAATATATACTGTTTAAAACTTATTTCAATTTGGACTTTTAGTGTTGTTTCAATCTTTGTTTGTCTGATGATTTTTGTTTCTTGTGCTGTTATTGATTTGGTCTTGTGTTATTGATTTGGTTTTGGTGTTTTTTTGTTGCGAAATCTTGTGATTTGGTTTTGGCTTGATTCAGTATCTTTGTTTGTTTGTTTAATATAAAGTGATTTGACAATTATGCCCCTTAATGTATAATAAATGTTTAATTAAAAATTAAAATACTCTCTTTTTTTTACACATCAGCTTAACTATGACCCACCCAAATGGCCACGTCGGCAATTTCTGACGTGGCAGACCCAATTGAATGGAAGTGGAAAAAAATTAATAGTTCAATCATCTAATCAACAAAATTGAAAGGTGGATCATCGAAGTGGAATATGGTCCATAGTTTAGAGTAGTAATTTATATTTAAGCCAAATGAGAATACGGCTGAAGGTGGAGGAATTATTATTCAGATAAGTTGTTCAATTCAATTAAGTTATTTATACCAATGTGATCATATAACAAGTAAAAAGTATTGAATTCAATAACAATAAAAGAGTGCATCACTTAAAAAGGTTAAACTCTATTCTACTTTTAGCTTCAAAATATTGTGGGTATCATATAGACAAAAGAATTAATTCAAGTAAAGAACCTGAAGGTGGGATTCTAAATGCACATGTTATAATCTAAATATTATATGCCTATATATGTATATATGAATGTGTGAAATTATTTTGTCAGGCATATATTAAGTAGTCAGGCGGTGGGTGTATTTAGTATGCATGTGGAAATTATAAAGTATATATAATATTATTCTAATAATAATAATAATAATAATAATAATAATATGAGTCTTGAAAAAGAAGAAGAAATTAGTAATTGATAATTTAGTGCATAAATTATTAATTTATTTTATTAATTTGTGTATTTAGTTTGAATGGAGAGGATTTACGGAGTTACATTTAGAATATAATTTCGAGTATTTTATTGCTTAATTCAGGTACGAATTTCGTACTCCATTATTTTGATTATTGTTGCATTCTTTATATCTCGTCATTCATTTTATTTTTCTTATAATTTTATTGGCACTAAAATATAAATTTGACCTTTGATACTTTGGCTTTATTTCATAATTTGAACTAATTTCTTTCTATTACAATTTGTACATATTCTATAATTTTTCAGCAATACTCTTGTGAAATTTAATTAGTTCGTTTTGTTACTCGTTTCGATTTTGTTATTATTTCATAAAATTGTTTCTTGTGAAATTCATATAATAGTTTTATTTTGGAGTTAATACATTGGACTTATATTTGTACTCTTTGAATTAGGTTATCATGTCTAGTATTTATTTTGATATTTGTAGAGTGGTATATGTTGTTACCTTCTTTTGGAGATTATGATTTGATTTGCTTCAACATATACATATAGAACCCTTTTTGTTGGTATTGTGTGGCATGTGTTGTGACATTATATCTTTGTTAGAATATATCGTAGGGTATACCTGAGCTATAACCACCTGTGGAGGTACCACATGCATGTCCTCTAGGCACCGAGGCATGACACTTTCCGTGGCGGTGTGATTAGTCCACGACGTCTCCGTTTGGACTCTGGAGGAAGCGGGCCATTTGGTGTTTTGTTGTGGGAGGCGTATGAGTTGATCCTAATTTTCTGTTCTGCGGATTGGTGATGTTGTGTCAAACACACCTATCCGATTTGCACACATTTGGATTCATGATCCAATGTGTGATTTGCCTGTGTGACATTATTTTTGACTTGCTTGTGTGGTAATGTATATTTCTGAGCTCAATCGGTATGAAATAACACCCAACCATTTGATTCGGCCTATTTTTCATTGTATTAATTTTGTTTGTTTCTGTTCAATTCAATTAATTGAGTTAGTTATTTCAGTTCATTATTTATTTAATCTTCTGTTTGTTTCGTTAATTCTGTTGATTCAGATATATTTTATTCAGATCTTTGGAGATTATATTTTCGTCGGTATTTAAGTTTAAGGCTTTGTTCAGTATTTTTGTTTTAGTTGATTTCGTATATCAGTTGTATATCTATATCCGTACTGAGCATTTGACTCATGTTGTGTTTTTCTTTCGGCAGGTTTGCAGGGGTGATTTAGGGCTACGGTGATGAGAGAGTTGCCTTCGATCATCTAGGTTTATTTGATTTTAGGTTTTGATTATTCTGTTTGCCTTTGGAGAATTGTATTCAGTTCATCATAGATGGTTTGTCATTATTAGATATTTGAAATTATTAATGCTCTATTATTTATTTTGAGGAGCGGGGTGTTACAGTTCTCCTTGACTCATGACCAACCAAAAAAACTCGGTTGACTCAACCAACTGTTTTGATTGTTCTCCTTGTTATATACTAGTATGGTAGTCCGTGCGAAGCATAAGCCGCATTTAAATGAGATTTTAAATTTTTATTAAAAATTAATAAACATTTTAAAACTATTTTAGATTAAAATTTCATATGTTAATATAAATTTTTAATTATTTTTCTTAAAGAATTATAAAAAAATAATAATTAAATTTTGATAATAATTGTTAATTTCAAGTTATATAATATCAAACTATTATTAGAATTACATTTTATTACACAATACATTTTATACTAATTGATACCTAATAAATGGATAATTAAAATCACTTTTTAAGTAAAAAATATGCAATATATGTTTATTTATTTATTTGTTATGACATGTATTCCTGTAACTCTATTTGAAAAATTAAAATTAAATTGTGAGTGATATATGATTAAATTATAGTTATAAATATATTTGAAACTCCAATAATAATCTAAAAGGGGGTTGAATAAATTATTACCGTTTAAAAGCTTATTTTAGGCCCTTTTGAATTTTTAGTAAATTAATTTGCAATGTCATAAATTAATATGCAAGATGGTAAAAATTCAATCACACAATGCACATATATTTATCTAGTTCACAACATATATCCCAGTTATGTTGTTACGTCTAGTCTCAAGCTCCTCTCTGGGATTTAAGATCATATTACTCCCAATAATAAATACTCCTTTAACATGCAGTTACAAATTTTTAAAGATAAACTTATAACTATACACAACTAACTATCATGGACAACAAGCTCCCTACTCATTCCTCAAACTTAGTTGTACCTTTTCTTTGAGTTTAGTTATATTCTAAGATCTGGTCTTGAAACAACATATTTTTCCTCACCTCACAAGTACACTAGAGACTCAACTCTCACCTGACCTATCTAAGACTCTGGTCTTGGTTAAAGAATTACTCGTCTTTCTCACATGTGCATAAATTAAACTAACTTTACCATTTTATCATTTTTACAAAAGTTTGATAGAAATATACTTCTAAGATAAGCAGATAAAGTTTAGTACAGATATACAATTTTAACTAATTTTTATATGTTGATGCTTCTCAAATAAGCATATAACAGTTAAAGATCAGAGATTTATAAAAGTACAAGAACTTTATATTTGTAGGAAATATGCTTGTGTAAGCAAATATAAATTCAAGCTCAATTATAAAAGTTTATGTAACTTTTATATTTTGTATGAAAAGGTGCTTCTGACTTCTGAGTAAGCAGATATATAACTTAATTCAGATTTATAAATATTTTTTTTATAAATAAAGAATGTGTTTCTATGTAAAACAGATATAACTTTGAGTCCATATATAAAAGTTTAATTAATTTTTATAGAAAGTGATATGCTTCTTTTTAAACAGATATAATCACTGAAGTTTATGATATAAAAGTTTAAGTAACTTTTATATTATGCAACAAGTATTTTATGAATAAATGAATTTATGTTCAAAATACTTGTGATGACAGTTTAATCAATTCAATATTACTTGATATATCAAATAAATTCGTTTCACTCAAAGATATATATTTTTGTATATTTGGTTTAGGTTGTGAAAATTTGGCCACTTAGAATTTCAAAGACCATCCAGATAATATTATTTGTTAAGAAATATCTTTGAATATCGGTATCTAAGTACTGACTAAATTTTGGTTTCACAAACTGATAATTATATAAATATTTTATAATATTTATATAAATTATTTATATCAATAAAAAGCCACTTAGGATTTTAAAGACCGTTCGAAAGATTTCAGAGAAAAATTTTCGAATTGTTTTGATATCTAAGTACTGACTTTTTATATGATATTGATAGATGAAATATAGATATATATAGATGTGTATAATAGTTTATATTCGAATATATATATATATATATATATATATATATATATATATATAAAAAAACAAGTATGAGATAATACAAGTAAAACAATTCAATAACTTATCTCAAATATTTTGATCAATTTTCTCTTATTTCAAAAAATTATTACTTTGGTAGAAGAAATAGTGAAAGCTTCTGTAGAGAATGTAGGTAGGGAGAGTCAACTTTTCTTAAATTGTGAATCGGTGATGAAAAATGAAGAAACCCCTTCTTATTTATATAATTTTGAAGTTAAGGGTAAAAAGATCTTTTGACATTTAATTTAAAAGCCAACGATTTGGATGCATTTTAAAATAAATGGATCGCTCAGATGAAACTAGGCACACGGATTAGCACATATACATTTGAAAATTTAAATATTTTAGTCCACGTAGAAATGTAAGCTACCAATTACATTGAACCAAACACATGCTTTATTCAAATACTCAGTATTACCTGCCAGCCTTGGGTAAGACACAAAGGCTTCAAGCCTTAGGTGCTGTTTGTTTATATCTTATTATCTCTTAATGAATTGTCTCTTATTTGCTAAAAGATATGATGCTGTTTGTTTATTTTTTTTGTTACTTCTGAATGCCTCTTAATCAGTAAGACATAAAATAAAATTTTAATAATTAAGAGGTGCCTCTTAATGAAATTTTTTTGATAATTTTTTTATATATTCAACAATATTATGCACTCATTTTTATTAAATTGAATATTTAAAATTATTAAATAAAATTTTACCCTTTAAAATGATAAAATAGTGTCATTAAGTGACAACTTACTTTTTAGTTATCAAATAATTTTTTATTAGATTCAGACCTCATAACCATTTAAATGATCTAATTTATTAAGACATCATAATCATTCAAATCTTAATTCTCAAATTTATCAAACACAACCTTAGTTTATACTCATTTCACATGGGCACTTGGATGAAACAAAGGATTTGTATCAAGTATATTTTGCAGCACATGGGTTAAATCATTTCAAGTTCACATGCCACATACCACACATAAAATATTCTGTAATTTCTCTTTTCCCCTAAAAAAATCTTTTAAAAATTTAGTTTTGAAAAGAAATATGAATTTTTCTTGCCTTTAAAAATTTATTTTATGAATTAATTTATTTCACACTTTATATTAGATTATCAAGATTAAGAAAAATAAATTCAATTAGAAAAATATTTTGATCAAGATAAATAAAATTATTTTAATATTTTAATCGTATGAAAAAGATTTTATCTATTTTGACTAATTTACTTAATTTATTATCATCAAAATAAATTAAACAGTTTGGAGACCTATCAATGTTCATGATTAAATATATCTTATGGTGGATAGTTTGATTAAAATAAGAGTTTAAAGGTATATCTTTAATGATTACAATTAGGATAATGATTGAGGTGTTTAGACGTAATCTTAATTCATTCCAACAAATTTCGACATAATTGATAAATATTTTTAAAAAATAAAAAATAATTATTGATCGAGTAAACTCATAATCAACTAAAATCGTAACTTAGTAACTTGACCCATTTAGCTTAGCCAATAATTCATCATTACTCTAATTATATATAGTATAAATGTATAGATTTGATATAAAAAATTTGAGACCCCAAAATTATCCTTTATCAATTAAGATTTTTAAAGACTTTTTAAGTGATAGACTTTTGTAGAGTTTATAAATTTTAATAATTTTTAAAGACTTTTTTAAAATGATTTTTATAGACTTTATGAAATAAGTGATAGACTTTAATAGACTTTTTACCAAAATTTTAATAGACTTTTGTATACTTCTAATATATCTTGTAGCTTATATTAATTGTTAATTAGCCCTTGTGTACATCCTCTCACTCTTTTTTCACGTAATACAGGAAATCTCATCATTTCATTAAATTATTGTGGCATGAGATTTTATATATGTTGAAAACATTCATATTATTCTAAATTTGGATACTCGAATACGAATAAAATTTTAGAAGCTACAGACGCAACACAAAAATTAAGCTTCTTTTTCATTGAACTATATATACTATATATGCGTACGATTTTTTAGTAGGAATACCAAATTTTATTTTTCACAAAATAATATGACAATGAAAATCTATATGATCGCAAAACTTCATACATGTGAGTAAATTGCCACCGAGTTATAAAAAATTTACCAGAGAGATTTTTAGTCGTCGGTAAGCCACAAACAAAATTGTCAAAGAGATTTTATTTTTCTTAAAATTATTAATAGTTGTTAGTGAACCAAAATTGACCGTTCAAAAAATAATTATGCGACTTTTTAATTTATTTATGATGCTAAAAATTAACTAATTAAAATGCTATGTAACAAATTTTTTAACAGTCGACCGTTGTCATCTTTTAACTATTTTTTTTAATTTCGATGAGTTTTAGAATTTATCAATATTCGTAAATATCATATACTATATCTATATACTATATATATATATATAAAAATATAATATAATATTAAAATCAAAATTTATTGTTTGATTTTTCAAAATCATAACGAGATATTCCTATAATAAAAGTTTGTGTAATTTATCTAATTTTTAATAAATTTAGTAAAAAATATATAAATGATTTATAATTTTAATAATTATATGTTCTAAAATTAGATTAATTTATATTCATTTTAAGTCATAATTTTATCAAAGAGTTTTGCGACTTGAATTTTCCATAAAATCTCTTTGCAATTTTTTTATCGGCGATTTGAATTTCTACCTTTGTTTTTAATATTTGAAAGTCTTTAGAGATGAGGTCAAACTTTGGATATGGGTTGATAGTTATAACTTTTCTTCTCAAGTCTGTCAAACTCTACCATTTGATAGAAATCTAAAAAATCAATGATTTTTTGAATACCAAATTTGTGACGCTCCCAAAATAGGTATACATCACCTATTCTGAGTCGTCAAATACATGGTACAAAATTCAGATACAAACTTAAATATACAACATGAGCTGTGAGTTTTAATACAATCATTGTCTTCTAGACCGTATACAAATTTAAAATAAGTCCTCAATACATTTATTATCACACTATTTCACAGAATAGTGAGGACTACTAATACTATCATCTGGACCGTCGCTCCGTTCCCCGACTCAATCCAGCTATATTCTCATTTCCTGAAGAGAACAGTGAAAGAAAGGGTGAGCTCAACTAGCCCAGTAAGAAATATTATGACTAAGATAATGCAGGATAAATTATCATTAGCCTTCAACAATGTTAAACTGATAAAATACAATAAACATCAAGCAAGCAAGAATTTATAATTAATTAACTCGTGCTAACTTCGTTCGGGTCACTCGCTTTTTGAGAAGTCATGAAAAACGCTCTTCTTGAAACCACCGACTTTGTTTTGTCCGTATCCGCCTTTGGTGCCTCCATCCTAGCTGAACTTGTCTTCGGTGAATGACAAAATCGGGCTAGGTGACCTTCTTTTCCACAATTATAACATGCTTTGGATGGCATCGCGCAGTTTGGACTGATGTGTCCCTCCCTCCGCATTTGAAACATTTGATAGTGCTCGCTCTCCTTCCTTAACAACGGTCTTTGGTCTTTGGCGTCTTTTCATCATTGTTGAATCTCCTCTTCTTGAAATGTCCATTCTTATTGTTTTGGCCATGGTTACCACTGAAGTGGTTACCATTTCTGGAATGCTGATTCCCTCCACGTTTATTATTACCGCTTCGATGACTGCTATCATTGGTATTATCATTTTGCCGGCTGCTCTCTTTTGGTTGGGTTGACTCATTATCGCGCTCCAATAACTGAGCCCTATTAACAACATCTGAATACAAACACAGTTTATGAGAGATAAGATATTGATGTATCTTGGGTTTCAAACCTCTTAGAAATATTTGCGTCATTCTCTCCTCATTATCAACCAAATGGGACGCAAACCGGGAGAACTCGGTGAACTTGGCTTCGTACTGCGACACGGACATGTTGTTTTGTTCCAGTTTAATGAACTCTACCTCTTTCATGTGACGAATACTTTTGGGAAAGTACTTGTCGTTGAACAGTTCTTGGAACTTCTCCTAAGACATCTTCAGTGCGTCAGTCTGGGTACGTTTTACAGATTCCCATTAGTAATCTGTCTCTTCACGCAACATAAAGGTGGCAAAGGGAACCTTTTTCTCCTCGGAGCATCCCAAGACATCAAATATCTTGGTGATCTGCTTTAACCACATTTCTGCCTTAAGTGGTTCTGGCTTTCCCAAAAACTCCGGTGGTCCCAGCTCCTTGAACTGCTTAGCGGTGATCGACCGTGGGTTGCCATTATTTCCACCTGCATTATGAACAAGAGTCTATCTCGTTTGGTGTTGCATGAATTCTAAAAAGCTCCTAAACATACTGTCTTTCGTCATTTGATCAGTGTTGTTGTTTATAGGAGGATTATCGCCTTCCTGATGCACATTGTCCTGATTATTGATCTGTGGAGACTCAACGGTCTCTTGTGCTCCATTGATGTTCTAAACATTCTCGGATATCATTTTCAAATACTTCCACAAAACAAGGGTTAATTAATATATCACATATTATCCCTATACTTTGACCGACCAATTAAATACCAAATAAACTTAGGTAGGTCATACTAGCGAAGGAATTTCCCGTCTCTCCCCTCCTAGTTCTTGTCTCACATCTTAGCCAGGGATCATATCCCTAAGCTTTGATATCAACTGTGACGCCCCCAAAATAGGTATACATCACCTATTTTGAGTCATCAAATAAATGGTACAAAATTCAGATACAAACTTAAATATAAAACATGAGCTGTGAGTTTTAATAAAATCATTGTCTTCTAGACCGTATACAAACTCAAAATAAGTCCTCAATACATTTATTATCACACTATTTCACAGAATAGTGAGGACTATTAATACTATCATCTGGACCGTCACTCCGTTCCTCGACTCGTTCCAACTATATTCTCATTTTTTGAAGAGAACAGTGAAAGAAAGGGTGAGCTCAACTAGTCCAGTAAGAAATATTATGACTAAGATAATGCAGGACAAATTATCATTAGCCTTCAACAATGTTAAACTGATAAAATACAATAGACATCAAGTTTAACTGCAGCGAAACAAGCAATCCATTAAAAGAGTCAAGTAGAGAATAAAATCTACTATCTTTTATGATTTAAAAAGGTTTTTCATCACTTTTTATCGCTGAGACTCAGATTAATAAATAATCCACATCATCCCTGCACTACGGCCAATGATATTCATTAGGGTCACAACCACAAATTATCCATGCACTACGGGCCAAGGATATTCGTGTATTCATCAATGGTCATGATCATGCCAACAACTGTCCATCAATGCACTACGGACCAATGAGGACTTTTACCACATCATTTGTAACATTACTCGTGATTATTATACCGAATAATCCTCGGTCATAATCATACCAAGTCCATCTATGCACTACAGGCCACAGATGACTTTCAACATAATATAAACATGAGGATGATGACAATGATATAAAAATTCAATAAAACAAGTTCAAGAATTAATTTAACCAAGAACTAATAACGTCCAAATTGTCAACATGATACTTCTTTGTAGAGTAAAATTCAAGAATGCTCAGAAGAATATTTTCATGAAAAGATACTGGATGAAACGCAAATATCAAGGATATTCCACTAATTTAATGGAGTATAGAAGTTAAAATTTTAACCAACTGAGTATAATAAAGAATGAAATAACAAAAGAAATTACTAGGCATGCGATATACCGCACATGCGAGTTATTCAAATGTAATAATAAAGATTTAAAACTAGGTCCGGCGTAAAAGCATGCATGGGATATTCCAATGTAATAATAAAGAGACGGAACTAGGTCCCAGCGTAAAACGCATGAACATGATATTCCAACAGAATAATAAAAGACGGAACCAGTCCGGCGTAAAACACATGAGATATGATATTCCAACGAGAATAATAAAGATTTTAACGGTCGTTAAACGCAAAAATGCATGTGATAGGATATTCCAATGAACAATAAAGAATGGAATAACATAAGAATTTAACCAAGTATAGGGTATCTCGCATATCTGAGTTATTTCAATGAAATAATAAAGAATGGAATAATGAAGTTCTCTTCATGAATACTGAAGAAATAATACCCACTACGAGTACAACAAATAATATCCCTTACCTCGGAAGAAAGCTGGATATTGGAATAGTGAGTGTAAGATTAGCTTCTTACTTCTTACATAGATTTTCTCTCTATAGCTTCTCTCTATAGCTTTTCTCTATAATAATTGTTCTATAGTTTTAGTGAATTGGTGAGAAATGAAAGAAGAATGAACTTCTATTTATAGAAAAATATAGTTTCGATAATTGCACGTTTTGGGGCTCAAAAAATTACAGTACAATACCTCCAACTTTTCTTTCATTTTTAATTTAGTCCTGCAAGTATTAATCAAACTTGCACCACCTCCCCTAATAGTAAATAATGTGAATCAATAGTTTAATCATGTGAATCAATAGTTATAATCATGTGAAAATACGAATTACGGTATAGTACCTCCATCTATACCTCCATCTTTAATTTAATCATGCAAGTATTATCAATCTTGCACCAATAGTATAAGAATGTGATTCAATAGTACACACATGTGAACAAATAGTTATATAAACATGTGAATTAGTAGCAATTAACTGCTCATTTATCCGATAAATTCCCTGATTTATCAATATAACCCTCAGACATCAATTATCACCGGAATAGATGTCGATTTCCACTAACACTAATAATCCCAACACAATGGAACTATCAAATTCATCTTTAATCAACACGAACTTATTCATTATTAATATTATAACTCACAATATTTAACCAGGTCGTTCCTAAGAAAGAGGGGGCTTTCCAATAAGGATTTCTCCCTATTGGCGCACAATTAGGTGACCAAACCTCTCCTTGGTAGAACTTCTAGATATTGTAAATATTGCAATTTAATAATATGAATAACTTTGTCGTCTCAATTATTGATTTAATAATATATCATATAATGCAGATGATACTGTGACAATAATCGAATCAATAATATGAGAGATATGATACAACAATTCTTGTAGCAATAATTGAGTATAACCGGTGACTTCTCACGTAAGCATCAATAATCAATCTGGTGTGCTACTTTTATGCAACCAATGCGTATTCATCGTACTTTTTACTACCGAAGTAGTTCAACAAGATTAACAGTGAAAACTTTCGCCGTTATTTTCATAAAATATTTTTGTCGTTTTTTAATCCGGCAATAATTACATATGAGGTCCACCAATAATTGTCTTTGTCGCATCTAATATTCCTATTAAAACGAATATTTCCCGACCAATCGAATATTATATAACAACTTGCGTACTTTGCAAAACTTATAAATATTACCCACAACTATAACATTATATCAAATCCACACCATAATATTCAAAAAAATATTTCGAGAAATTTAAATCTTTATTCATAAAATCTGGGGTCTCACAAAAATATTTTTATAGACTTTAGTCTCAATTCAATATCAACTAACTTTTAAAGACATTACAAAAATTGTAATTGAATACTAATAAATTTTTATAAATTTTTTAAATATCTTAATTGAATATAACTAAACTTTAAAAGTCTTAATTGAATATACCATCTTTAATCTCACATAGTACAATTTTGTAAAAAGAATAAAATAAAATGTTGATTATATTCATATAAATATTTTCAAGGTTTCTTAGTGAAGTCAACTAAAACGAAAGCCGGCCAAACACTATGCTTGACTCTGTACAAATTGCAATTTTTCACTTGCGGGCAGAGGGCGGCGTCAATGATCCCCACACACATCCGATTTGACCAACCGTAATTGCTCTTCCCTCTCTTCACAGGAGAGGGAGAGGGAGGGGGACAACCAATTCTGTAATTTGTCTTACAATGCTATTAAAATTCAAATCCATCAATTCCATTGCAATCACAATAATGTTGGGTTTTGCCCTTTTGATCCTCTTCTTCTCTGGCTTCCTTGATTTCCCAACTTCCTCTCCTTCAATACTATCTGCTGAGCATCCATTATTGAACTCCAAATCTGGTCCAGACCCATTTAAGGACTTGTTTGGTGCCTACAAAAAGTGGGATTCACAAGTGGGTTGTTATCAGTTCAGGCAAAAGCATCTAGGGTTGATGAAAAATGGGTCAATTTTATCTTCTTTGCAAGATGTTGATGGCAAATTGGAGTGTAGTGAATTGAAGATGAATCATGTTGGTGTTTTGGTTAAAGGGTGGACTTGGATTCCTGATAATTTGGATAATTTGTATGCTTGTCGATGTGGGTTGAGCTGTTTGTGGACAAAGTCTTCTGTTCTTGTTGATAAGCCTGATGTTTTGTTGTTCGAAACCACAACTCCTCCATTTCAGGTACTCTTGCTCAGCAATTTACAGTCCACTTAAATATTCAATTTTATAATAAAGTTGATTTGTTAGTGCACTTACGTAGATTGTTCTGAAATTATTGAAAAAGGCTTAATGTCTTATATATGTCAATTGGAAAATATCTAATTATATATATATATATATATATATATATATATATATATATATATATATATATATATATATATATATTTGCTTAAAGGTAATAGTGGATTTAAGTTTGCTAGATTGGTCAAAGACATAAATGCAGATGCTGTTATATGAGCATCTACTCTTAAATTTTTTTTTTATGTAAGTTAACTTTTTACAGAGATTTATTTAATAGAATATTGAGTAAAATAATTTTAATGCCTTTTAAAATAGTTAGGTATAATATTTAATTCTAATGTTACGATTTTATTATAATGTTTTATTTAATTTGTTTTTTTACCTATAATTGCGTGTTATACATATACATTCTTCATTTGTCTTATAGCTTTCTCTAATCCGGCGCAAAACTATGTAATCTGATGTTATTTACGCCAGTGAACGACTATATAGAATAAAGAAGTAAAGATATAGTAGAAGACGCAAGTAAAGATACATTATCGCTCTTCTTGCTTATTTAATGTCGGATAGAAGTAAAGATACAGTAGATCTTTTCTTATTGCCGCCGTAAATAAAGAAGTAAAATTAAAGATACAGTAGAAGACACCACCCCATATTCAACAACGAAAAAGATATCTTCTTGCTTTTCTATATATAGCAAAGATTTCCCCAACATTATTGATATCAACATTTACCTATTTTTTTCACTTTTTGTCCAAAGAGATAAGTGGTGTTTTTTTTACACCTGTAGTTTGTAGGCATGTAATAGGAAGAAGACACAAGCAATCTTTCTGGGAACAATGGACCCTTTTCAGATTGAAGGATTTCTATCCTATTACCCTTATTGTGCATCTTTAGTTATCTTAGACATATGTTGCGTCATAGCATGACATTAGCACTCATTCTCAATCTGCATTAACTGGAGAGACTGTATATGCTATCCGCGGAATGAATTAATTTTTTGGAGGGCTAGGATATTCCCTTGAATAAAATAATGGGTTCAAAAATTGACTTTATTATCTCATGATTATGTTTAATGGAAAATTGCGGATTTTTCCATGTACACAACGGGAACTGTTGAAAACGAAGATGGTGGATTCGAGGTTGCACCATCATCTCAGCTTGTCAAAGGAATTGGTAATGTGTCTAGAGAGAGAAGGTTGCAGGAATTTATTTGCATTCTTGGTGAGGATACTTTCCGTACAGGGTAGCAGGATTGTTCGAGGCGGAAAGGCTGAGATTGTCCTGTTCTCAGCAAAATTTTATTGCCAGCCGCTGACTGGAGGAGCTAGTGCAGAATTATTCCCTGGGAAGGCATTTGGAAGACTGGGTGCGAGCTAAGACCAGATTTTCTGTGTGGACTGCTTCTTGAGGGGCTATTCTCACCCTTGATAACTTGTGAACTAAAGGGAAAACTATTGCTAATTGGTGCTGCTTATGTGAAAAAGGTTGCCAAGTCTGCTGATCACCTTCTTATCCACTATGAGTAGGGACAATTGGAGTACGCTTTGTCTTTCAGAAAATTGATTGGGTTATGCCTTATCCTACTAAAAATTTAATGGCATTTTGGAAACGGGTTAGAATGAGGAGAGCTTTGATGAAGAAATGGGTACTAGCCCTTCATTGCATAACAAGAGGAACTTTGAAAAAGTTGAAAATTCGACTTGTACTAGCTTCTTTCGTAGGGCACGTTCCCTGTAGGAAGGTTTTTTTGGGGACTTGTAGGGTGCACGTTCCCTTGTCTGTCTTATGTCTATTTTGTATCCCTCGTATAAATTCCTAGTAAATTTAAGGTATAGTCTTTCCTACTCGTGATGGGCGCTGGAGGCTGGAGCCCCTTTGGGTACATCCAATAAAATTGGAATGATATGAGAATATTAGCATGGCCATTGTGCAATAATGAGTCACAAATCGAGAAAAGATGGCCATGGAATTCGGGGTTTCCTGACTTGTAACCTCGTAGGTAGGATCTTGGATTGTTTGGTTGGGCATGTTCTCAATGGTAATCGAGGGACCTTTTGTAAGAAAATCAACATTTTTTAGGGGTAGAGTTACCTATGGAAGTCTAACTAACCCCTCCCTATACATCATCATCTTACTCGTGAAATGGTTGCCAAAGTGGATGAGCCAATACAGACCGATAATGATATTTGTAAGTGTTTAGGAGAGGGAAAGATGGACTATTTAGTATCATAGGAGTCTAGTACCTTGGTGATTCCGTGTTCTTTTTCCAAGGTGTTGTGACTGGATTTTTCTGAAGAGCATTTGTAATAAAGAAAAAGGATTTTTTGTTTTTTTCCTGAAGATCCATTGGCCTAAATTAAATAAATGGAACTAACATAGAAACTAGGTTTAATGGAATTAATCGCATATCTTTATTGCAAGATTTGATATGGATCAGTGCTCTAAAAACTGCTAGGTGGACCTAGGCGGCAGAGGGAGACGCCTAGCGCCTAGGTGTTTTTCTAGTCAGACTAGACGTTTTCTTAGGTGATCTCGTTTATTTAGTTTTCTACTGTATATACTTGATACACTATATAAAACATATAGGAGATGTAATTTTTAAAATTTTACATGAAAAACCACCAAAAATATAATCTTTAAGAGTTAACAAATTCATTTCAAGTAAAAACCGTTATTAAATCAATGAGGTAGAGGTCTGATTCCGTTAAAGTAGGCTTGGGCGTCCAAACAAATCTGGGCGGTAGAAGACCTGCATAGCTCCTAGGCGGGGATTAAGCAGACCTAAGCAGAGATTTTTTAGAACACCGATATGGATTAGTTATTGGATCCCATTTTGAACTATTCTCTTTAGTCTTCATATGCTTTTATGTTGCAGGACTGACTTTTTTATTTTACAATCTCTGTTTGCTTCAATTAACTTGTAAAAATTCTTTGTGCTCCAACTTTAGCAGTGTATCAGACTGAAAAAGGAAAAATCTTTAGCAGTGTATGGCTATGCAGATCTTTATGCATTTTGGCTTTTGTCCTCCTATAGGATGCTTGCCCTTCTCTATTCTTCCAACACAATAGGACTTTGACTCATGGGTCAGAACTTCTTTGATCCTTTTGGCGTCCCTTATTTCTTTCTTGGCGAAGTCTTTTTAGTTTTTCCTCTTTATGATTTTTATTTCCACCCTCAACAGAAAGCACAACCCTTATATAACGCTTTTTGTGATTTTACATCAGGAAAGTCTACTAGTATATCTATATCAATTAGACAATATTCTGAGTGGTAGATTGTTTATGTTTGTCTCAACAGTTACTTTTGTTCTTATTTTTTCAAATTCTCAAAATTCATTGGGAACCTTTTTTCCAGACCTTGCCCTAGCATATTGTTGCATTCCAATAGCTGACATTACAACCAAGTCAGTTTTTGGCTTCCCAAGATGGTTATTGATACTGTAATGTGAACTATATATGGCATTAAAGTGTCTTGACAAAGGCGATTGCCCATACAGAAGTCTCTATGTGAAAGTTGAAAAGGCATGGTACCAGTAGTTGAAAAACATTTCCTTTTCTCATAAAAAATGTACATTCCGAGACATTCTTCCATGGGTTTCTTTTCTCCTTCCACTTTCCTGAAAGTGATCAACTATTTGCCTTGGGCCTTTATTTTTCTGGAATTCATGAATGAAAAAACTACCTCTTTTAGCAAATTAACTTTCAATCTGAAATTACAATGCTTAAATGATCCTCTCTACTTTCACAAAAGGTTTTGAATTTCTCATAAGGATATCTAATTTTGTTTGCAGCAAAACTGAGTAACATTAGATTTATCCAGCGCGGTATCATATTCTGATATTATTTTCCTTTGCAATTTCATATTGTATGGTCTTCTTTATGTATGCTAGAGACGCAATGGAGATCCTCTTCGTGTATACATGGATCTTGAAGCTGGCAGGAAGCGGTCAGGTGTAGAGGATATTTTCATCAGCTATCACGCCAAAGATGATGTTCAGACAACTTATGCTGGTGGACTTTTTCATAACAACCGCAATTATCGTTTGTCTTCTTACAAAAACAATGTATGTAATTCCTAACAACCTCACATTTCTCTCTTTCATTTAGGCTCTTTTATGTGGCTCATTTTCTCTCTTTCGGAAACTGTGGACTTGCTAAGATTACCAATTAGTGAATTAACATGGAGTAAAAAGGTTTAGATTTTCCATAGTGCTCTTCTAAGTAAATTTGGTCCTTTATGTAACTTTTACAACATTATGGAAGAATGGTTAAAAAAAGAACTTTTCAAAGAGGACTCTAGTTTGGAGCAAAACCGAAATGTAACTATAACACGAGTGTCGAGTGTCAAATTAATAATTTTAAGATCTCTGAAATTTTCAGGATACTCTTGTTTACTGGTCTTCATCGCGCTGTCTTCCTAAAAGAAATCAGCTTGCTAAAAGTCTACTCAAATTGTTGCCTCATCACTCATTTGGCAAGTGCTTGAACAATGTCGGGGGACTAGACATGGCACTCACTCTGTACCCAGAATGTGTGAAAGATCCGAACGAACCCCCTAAATGGTGGGATCATTTACACTGCGCCATGTCTCACTACAAATTTGTCCTTGCAATTGAAAACACCATGACAGAGAGTTACGTAACAGAAAAGTTGTTTTACGCATTAGATTCTGGAGCAGTTCCAATATATTTTGGTGCTCCGAACGTTTGGGACTTTGTACCTCCACGTTCGATCATAGATGGGACTAAATTTGGGTCCATGGAGGAACTGGCTTCTTACGTGAAGGCCCTGGCTAATGATCCGGTAGCCTATGCAGAATATCATGCATGGAGAAGGTGCGGCGTTCTAGGTAACTATGGAAAGACTCGTGCAGCGAGCATAGATACCTTACCATGTCGTCTATGTGAGGCTGTGAGTAAAATGGATGGGAGAAATGCAAGAGCCTTGTGAAGAATTTACTTCTCAGATTTTATTCCACATCACGATGCTGTCGATATTTCTGGTTTTTTTTGTTGCTGATTCCAGTAATCAATCCCCTCTCCCTTGCTCTCTAATGCATGAGCTATTGGTAAGATTGTATATGAGACATGTAGAAAGAATCAAATGCAAACAAATCATAGTGAGCATTTTTTGAACATAGCAGAAATAGCCTCTCACATTTTCTCAACACCCCTTATATGTTCCCCCTCCTGATTTAAGGTTTTTAAGTTTTTGCATATGGAGATTGCAGAGTTTGCAAAAGGAAACCGATAAATTCACAACAGAAAATGATATTTTTCACATAAAAATTGTCGTTATATATATTATAGTGACGGTTTTCACCGTCGCTATACATTTATAGCGACACTTTTCATGTGGAAATATCAAAAAATGTTGTGAAATACTTCCTCGGTTCCATAATAACTGTCTTTTTTTAGCTTCATGCACATGAATTAAGAAAGTTATTTAATACTATCGTTTAAGAATTAAAATTTGTATGAAATTTCATCACTACTCCTTTATGGAAAGTTGAAAATTATTAATGCAAGAGAGAAAATTTATTGGGAGAATGAGAGAAGTTAGGAGTAATATAGGAAAATAAATAATTTATTCTCCTAGAAAGTTTTAAACGATAAATAAATTAGAATTCATTTTTTCTTTTAAAAAGACCGTTATTATGGAACCGAAGGAGTATTACACTTTCCATCCCCATCCTTAAAAAGTATTCCCTATAATCCCTTTCAGAAATATAATACTCCTTTCCATTCCCATCCTTAAAAAGTATTCCCTATAATCCCTTTCAGAAATAACTATACGTTTTTAAACTATAAAATGAGAAAAGGTTGCATCATTCCTTCGAGCTGTTAACGCAATTTTGAACTTGAATTGATAAATACTCGGCTCGACTCACTACTCAGGTTGAGTTATATCACTTGGTTTTTGTAGTGTGATTCGGTTGCCATTGTAGTCTGTGCTGTAATTGGGCTGGTGGGTAGACTATGATCCTTGACCTGCTAAGTTCATTACTTGCTTCGGTTGTCCTAAATGTCAGACTCCATCTGTTTCAAACCATAAGATTATTATTCTCTTCGTTTCTAATTATTTGACGTTTTAGAGGTGACCACAAGAATTAAAAAATTAATAAAAAAATATTAAATATAATACTCAATTGTCTATAATATCCTTAAATCTTTTGTTGGGATAATGAGAGTTTTGTTAGGATAAAGAGAGAGAGAGTTTAATGAGGGGTAATTTTGGAAAAATTGTCATTAATTTTCCTAGATTTGAACAAACGTCAAATAATTAGAGACAAATAAAAAATTCTAAAACGTCAAATAATTAAGGACGGAGTATTAATTTCTTATATACATTTTTAAACTCAAAAATTAATACGGGTTCCTTTATTTTTAGTCAATAAAGTGATAAATAAAATGTATTAATCATAATTTTTAATAAATCATTTCAATTTAGAGTTTGAAACATATTAAATTGACTTACAAAAGTTAATGGAGAAAATACTAATTAACTTTTAATTAATCTAAAAAAGTTAATTTATACTTTTCATTATAAAACATTGGCAAATTTTTGCTCTAGGCTTCATACTCGACATAATTAATACTCCTACTTTTTACTTGTATATATACTTCTATTTATTTATTTTTTCTATTTTATTTATATAATATAGTAAAAAAATATATAAGATATTTTAAAATCTAATAAAAGAATTTGATAATTACATGGCACGACATGCGATTCATATTCGATAATGTTTTGAGCTATTCGCGAGCTATTTGACTACTCAACTCGATAAATGTTGAGTTACGTTAAATACTTGATTCAAATTCGACAATTTTTACTAACTTGATTACTCAGTACTCGACCCGATTACTATCCTATAATTATTTATATTCTAGATATATTGAATATTATTATGTTAATATTACTTATATATTTTAGTAAATGTTAGGGAAGATATATTTGAAAAAATAAATATTTGTTTGAAAATCGTGTCCTATGATACTATCTTTCATATAAGCACTTGAACTTGGGGAAAAAAATGGAACCCTACCTCAGTAATTGAAGAGGGAGGATTATACAGATTAAACTTCCTCCTCTTCTCCATTGACAAGATTATTCAAAAGACTTGAGGCCAAAATATGACAGATATAACAAATAAAAAGGCCAAACTTTAAAACAAACAATTAGATAGATCATGCATCTATAGGCAATTTTGTTGTAGTAATTTAAAAAAGGATAATAAAAGGATAAACAACCTGATAATTTGATGTATCAAACGTGACTGTGTTCACATCAAACTCCTAACTTATTATGGACCCCATGAATGATTTGCCTTGTATTTCAAATGTCTTAAAGATCATAGTTTCTCGTACATTTAATTTTGGATCTCCCAATGGTTACCTAATCAAATTTTTGGTACGAATATTTTAAAACATGATATATTTTCATTCTGAAATTATATCAAATGTGGTGATCTAAATTTTTTCCCCCTCCTATTTACTTAAATTTCTATCCCATGCACAAATATGATTACAACTTTATTTATGATTTCTATTCTCTTTAATTATATAGCCCTTGGGGCTATACAACCAATAACTAAAATTAAATCTAATGGAAGATTATGATCCACTATCTAGAATCACCTCAGAAATATCTCTGACGTTTATAAATATAATAAAAAAAATGATATATCTTGTGACTTTACGTAGTGATTTTTTTTGTTGCTAGTTACATGGATAACTATTGTTGAATGGTAATATTTTAAAAGTATATGTAATGAGAATAAATTATGGGGAGCACTATTTTCACATGTGTTTTTGATATTTTTACATGGTTTCTTCTGTATACTCATGTGAGAGAGAACCATGAGAAAATATCAAAAATACATGTAAAAATATTATTTCCCATTATTATATACGGATATGGTGGTTTGTAAAACTAGACTTTTACACCTTTGATCTAATAACACGTCACGTATAAAATTTGAGAGAAAATCAAGAACTTTGGAATCCAATATGATTATTAGTAAAACAAATTTAGCATGGTAAATAATAAATACAAAATCTATTAATGTAATTAAAATTTCTTGATTTTTTCCTAAATTTTTTACCAAATTGTTATTGGAGGGTGTAAAAGTACTCTAGCTTTACTATATAATTTATTCTCATGTGTCAATCCTACAATTCTACCAATTCTCATGTATTAATATATGTCGCGATGGTATATCGGCAGAAAACTTTTTCAATACATAACATGACTCATATAATATATAATTATATGAGTAAATTGAGAGCACTCTATTAAAACCCTAATATATAGAAGAAGATTATAGGAAACACAATCTAATGTAGTCAATCGAAGGCCTTGTACATGTCAAGTAATCCATTAGACTATGTAATCTCGTTGAACTTGTACTTATTGTGACACTACACTTTTAAAAACGTACCCCACTACTTGTAATGTGCCTGTGGTTGAATGTAATATCCCTTGATTCGTCATAGTTTCCCTAATAAAAACTACCAAGTTGTTTATTCAAATCATTATTTGAGGCCAAAAAGGAAGTTTACAAGTTTGCCAAATACTATATATATGTGGATGGACGAGAGGATTAATTTGATAGGGCCTTCCAAATTAACAACATATATAGTTTTAGCTTAATAACACAAACTAGATTAGTAATTTGGTGAAACATATATGAAATGTTTGAATTTTAAAATTAGTTAAAGAAAAATGATATATATGTCGACAAATATTTGACGAAGTTGAAATAGAAGTGTATGCAATAAAATATAATAAATTAAAGTGGGACTATTCTTAATTCCTACTTATACACATATCTCGCAACTATAATTTACCTGAAAACTTTCGCAATGTATATCAGGACTCTTAACTAAATAACATTAAAAATATAAAAAATCTATGTGGACATGAGTGTATTTGAATTTCATTTAATTATATTTTGACCCTCAATGGTGGATAAAAATATAAATAGATGAAGTTCAAATACACTCGTGTCTAATTTTCATATCCACCTAAAAAAAACTCTTAAAAATATAACTTTGTAACACTATCAAACATATTAATTTCAGGTAATTTTATAGAGAAATGTGACAAAACACAGTTCCAAAGTATCTTACAATTACAGACCTACTGAGTAGTAATTAAACAACATATAAATATGCTTAGTATTTAAAGGATTCATCATCTTCTTCTTTATGGAACTACCATACGGTAGCCATTATTCCGCTATGGGTAGAACTTTTACATTTTCCAGCTCTTTTTTTCACCTGTAATAACAAAATTGAAGCAGCCATTTTTAAACAAAATTAATATTAATAACAAGCTATATATATATATATATATATATATATATATATATAAGAAATTTGTATTTATTATGATATTGAGTTTTCCAACATAATTAAGTGTACGCATATGTACCATAGTTATATCTGAGTTTTTTAATGTTAATTAATTTAAGACAAACACGCTAGATTGTGCATTTGCTGACGTGTAAGGTCATGTCCTCAAGTTAAGTTGTATAATCATAGGGCTTGAATTGTAACCTCTTCACTATTTAATCAGGAAAAATAGTATATATCACGAGTTTACGTGTCGATTTTTTTATTACCGGATAAATCTAGCATGACTTTTTAATAATTTTCAATAATAAATTCTCAGTCCAATTTTATTATTATTATTATTATTACACCTGTATAGACGGACCCAATAAGTATATGTTGGACCACCTCCTTACCTAAAAGGTTAACTCATACTTATTAACCCATCTACACTCATCAAACCATGAGTTATGACTGAACAATTTCCTAGAGCAATCCTGAGCCTGCTCCACCCGACTCAAATTATCCCGTGCTCCACTTGATTCAATTATATTTGCTCCACCCACGAGGCCTGCGAATTTTCCCTCGCACTCTGAGTTGATATTTGGGCCCATCGAACCATGAGCTCTGATACCATTTTGTTAGTAGAATTGTATGATCCATTTCACATCAATTCATTATCATGCAGAGCATGTACACCTGTGTAGACTGACGCAATAAGCATGTTGGACCATCTCATTACCTAAAAGGTTAACCTATTAAGTTGAGGCTCTACCATACTTATTAACCATCTACACTATTGAATTTATCCAATGTGAAATATCCCAACAGGCTCTCCTACCCAAAAGCTTACTTATTTTGTGTCAAAATATAAGAACTATTTTGACCTTTTAAAATTAAATTAATTGACGTATTTTTAAGTTTAAAATTTATTTTATTTCATATAATTGTAGACAATACAATTACAAAAATTAAAACTATCATGAAAACAATACTTATTGCTAGAAGATTTTTTGTTTAATTTTTTTTTAAATGAATCATATTGATTAACCTTGAATTTAAAAATATTTAAAATTAACTTTTGATCTTATATTTATATTTGATTTTGGACATCTTATAATTTCCTTACGGAAATGCAACTAATAACAGAAAATAATACATTCGGAAAAAGAGGTTTACAAAATCTAATTGTCTTACCCTTTTGCTGGTTTCACATTTTTCGGTGCTTACAGTCTTCAAGTGGTCGGGTTTGTTCCTCAAATACTTCTTCAATTCTTGATTATCCATGTTTTCTATCATAGTAATCTGCAAATTAATTGGGAATTATAATTAATGTGACCATATATAGAAAATTGAAATTAATCGGAAATTCGATAATATATATGTATAGCAATATATATTGAAAATAAATTGAATGATCCATAAGTACAAATGTGTGAATTTAAATCTAACTATGCATTGGAGAAATAATCCATATTTAAAATTTTTAACCCTTCTGTCACTATTAGCACTAAATATATATATATATATATATTTAATTCTGAGAGATGTACGTTTGTTTTTTCTATAAATAGCCACCATGGCTAACACAATTGATATGAAAGTTTTTTTTGGTAAAAAAATGACATGAAAGCACAGTAATATATCATGGGAATACTGTATTAGTCAATTGATTAATTTATCATTAAGTTAACTATCGAATACATGAATCATGATCAACACTTCGATAATGTTTTTTTTATATATTTTTTTTATTGCTTGACAAACAAAATAATAATTTTTAATTTTTTAAATATTATATCCCAAAAATAGAATCCACTTCTTTTCTTTCTTTCTTTTTTTTTAAAAAAAAAATGTTAAAATTTTGTTTAGTTGTTTGTAGATATGTTTAGCATCTCCTTACAAAAACAATAAAAATTTTAAATAAAAATCCAGCCTAGACATGACACACACACTTTTACACACATATATATATATATGAAAAAATGTATATCTACACAAATGTATGTCTTTATCTGATCACTATAATGACGATTTTTTTGGGCTATGAATCCACTTCTTTTCTTTCTTAATTTCTTTTTTTTTTTTTAAAAAAAACATGTTAAATTTTGTTTATTTGCCAAGTTGTTTGTACATATGTTTAGCATCTCCTTACAAAAACAATAAAAAGTATAAATAAAAAAATCACACACACACACACACACACATATATATATGAAAAAATATATGTACACATTTATGTATTACATATTGGTTATAGTGACGATTTTTTTTGCTATATAAATACAGTTGCCATAGCTATTAAAATGTATGGTGACGGACGATTAAAGTGGTAAACCGTCATAGCTAAATTTCAAAAAAACCCGTCGTCATAGTGCTATTGTATAATACACATCTGTATATATATACCCATTTATTTTGCTCTTCAATCTCTTTTTCTATAGCATCTTCTTCCTTATCAGCAAGTGCCTTCTTCTCTTGCCATGTTAGAACAACCTGTTTCATTGCCTTGTCTGCTTTCATTTTCCCTGACATGATTATTAATTATTTCCCTTCTAACCACAAAACAAAACAAAACTATGGAAATTAAATGGATAACAAAAACTAAATGCTAAGTTTAGATTTATAAATAGAACAAAATGTAACTGATATCTAAATATAGTATTACCCCACCTTTTTCTTGAAAAAATTAATAGCATGTGTTGACTAACGTGAAGCCTAGTTAAGAGCAACTATATATATATATATAATATATACTACTCCCTCCCTTCCTTAATATAAGTTATTTTAGAAAAATATTATTGTTCCTTAATATAAGTCGTTTAAGAATTTCAAGTAAGCATTAATTGCTTAGTTTCCAATATTACCCCAAGTATTAAATGTAACTTTGGTTCTCTCATTATTTTTTGTCCAATAAATAACAATCTCTTCTTCCAATACAGGGTAATATAGACAATTGATATTATAATTAATGCTATATAATTATTTTTTTAATATTTATGCACAATTCTAAAATGACCTATATTAAAGAACGGAAAGTATATATCAGAAAGTCAATGTAACTGAAATTTAGGTTATTCCAATTTCCAACGCCCGCTGTGCTAAATGGTCACTAATTGTTATACTTATTCATTAGTAATTAAATGTAAAATGATTGATATTCTACACATGTAAAAATAGATTGTAGAAACGTAACGGAAGAATAATACTCCCTCTGTTCTATAGTTATAGGCTGATTTTTTTGACACATAATTTAAAAAAATTAGTTTAAGTGACAATTTTAACACAAATTTTCCACATATACCCCTTAATATGGAATTAATGAATAAATTAATTACTCCTTACTTATCACATTGGAACTCTTAACTTCATTGATTGTTGGTACAATTGTCTTTTATACACAAAATATGTTAAACTAGTAAAACCTAAAAAGTTGAATTCTTTTATTGAGAATACAACAATATTAAATGTGGTGATAAAAATAATGACATTGAAGATTGTTTTTTCAAAAAAAGAGTAATGGTTGAATATTTATTATAAGGGCATAAAAGTAAAATGATGAACCAACTAAATTTTATAAATAGCAAGTAGCCTATATATTGGGACATCTTAAAATGAAAAATCAGCCTATAACTATGGGACGGAGGGAGTAATAATAATAATTTATTACTATTTATAATTAATAAAGCAATGGGAGATCTTATCATAATTGACTAATTAAGTTAACTTCGTTGGTCACCCAATTAATCCCAAGTTAATACCGAATTCATCATCTCTATTATACAATCTATGTCATGCTCATATATAATTATACCAAATTTCTCGTAGTATTATTTATTGTATTATTTCAAGGATGTACATACATGTATTAAAAACATATAAAATGATTTTGATATACATAAAAATGCGATCAAATATTATATCTTATGACCACCCAAATTAACTCATCAATTAAAATAAGTTAATCAATATATTACATTTAATAGAATAACTAATAATTGCAATTAATTTTTCTTAAATCATGGAAGAAGAATATGAAAAGTTTCTTCTCAAAATACTTAAAATTGTAGTATATGTTATTTTAATCAAATAAATGTAACGTAGAAATATGAAAAGTTCCTCTTGACAATGAATTTATTATTTTTAATTACTACGTAATAAAAGTAATTAAACTCTCTTTAATTGTGGTATAATATACTTATCCAAATTATCTTTAACATTATATATGTATTATGTTAATAAAAATAATAAGAAAAAAAATGTATATACACAATCATATAAATATTACAATTACATTACGACGATTTGAGCTATTATATATACCCAAAAAATGATTATTCATAAGCGCACGTATCTTACATAGTTATTATATATATATAGCCCAAATAATAAATATATATCAATAAAAAATTAATATAAACTAGGTCGTGGCTCCTGCTATCAAACTTGTAACAATAATAACAAGATTATTTATAATCTTTATAGAGCGGTTTCGAATATTTGGGGTTCAATCACACATGAAAAAACAAGCACGTAACCTTTATACGTTTCATAGTTAGAGAGTAGAGGAGGACAAATAAAGGAAAAGGATTATTGACAGTTAGTAAAGCAATATTAGCAATCCCAATTTTATGAAGAAAGCAAAAATGCCGTACGTTTGTCCTTTTGTTTTGTAATATATAACGTTTTAAATGATTTTATTTTTTTAAAATTATTTGTCATTTTATATAATTCAAAATAATTAATTATAATATTTCAAAAATTACTTCTCATAGAAAAATATTACAGATGTTAGCATGAAATTTACTTCATGTCCAATATAATACTGATATACAGGTAGAAAGGTGATCCCTGCGTCTCTTCATTCTAATTTTATAACACATAATTGTATGTATATATATAACACATAATTGCATTACAGCTTTAACATTATAAAATAATACAAAAAACTAAGGAATATAACTCTATATTACACAAATGCAATGTTAAAAATAGGTCCTGAGGATAAATAAATAAAAAAAAAAGAAGAAAAAAAAGGAGAAGCACTAATTAATTAAAAGAATGAAGATTGTATTGGCATGTGATTGTAACAGAACAGAACCGAACTCCTGAGTGGGAAGTGAGAAGTGGGAAATGCAGGCTTTCTTCCACATTCCCACTTCTTCCATGTGCATGGCTCTTTGCTCAACCAAAAGTACAACTACTTTCTTAATGGTACATACGGTCAAATAAATTAAATAAATATATATTTCTTTTATATAATTTTATTTTGTTTTTTTCTCTCTCTCTCTCTCTCTCTATATATATATATATATATATATATATATATATATATCTTTGACATATAGTAATAATTATTCCATCCATCACAATAAATATTTCTACTCCACATAATCTTATCCCTCTTGATATGGGAATGGGAGGCACACTTTTCAAAGTTCAATGTAGATCATGCATAGTTAAAACCAACTAGAACTAGAACTAGATCCATTCATCAGTCTCTTTGCCTCCTCATCATTGAGATTCAGTTTAATACTTAAGTTGTTTTTTTTTTTGAAGATTATATAATTAATTAAGACGAGGATAATTTGTATCCCCACATATTATTTGGTTCATCCAGCTAGCTAGCTAGCTAGTGTTTGATTGAAGAATGGAGGGATTGAAAGCTGAAAATGAGTGGGTACTGTTGTATTCAAAGCTAGAAGAGAAGCTTTTACTTGGAATATATAGTACGTGGCTTCCAATTAGGTCCCCATTCTAGTGCCTATATATATATATATATATATCCTCATTTTATCAAGTACAAGAAAGTTAAGAGATATCCCTAACATATTTGAGTCGTCGGGCTTCGTCTAGTTTGTCCGAATCTTTTTCTTGTCTTCCCTTTTTAACTGTCACATACTATTTATCTCAACATAAAGTCTATACAGATCGAAAATTTGAACTGGAAAATAGGACATTTTCAATTTTTTTTTTTTGATTGTGATTCCTAAAAAATATATAATATTTATTCCAACAGAAATTATCCTATTTTTGTATATGTATCCAAATTACACCTAAAACACTATATTTTGTAAAAATTCATGTTGGAATAAATAGTATACATTTTTTTGGAGTCATAATAAAAAAAAATAAATTGAAAATGTCCCATTTTCCTGTCCGATTTTCCGGTCTGTCTAGAAGGACTCTTATCTCAATTACTTAACAAATAATATTCATAATTAATACTCCCTCCGTTCCTTAATATAAGTCGATTTAGATATATTTTTGTTCATTAATATAAGTCGTTTGAGAATTTCAAGTAAGCATTAATTGCTTAGTTTTCAATATTACCCTAAGTATTAAATATACATTTGATTCTCTCACTTTTTTTTGCCCAATAAATAATAATCTTTTCTTCTAATACAAGGGCAATATAGACAATTGATATTATAATTAATGCTATACAATTATTATCTTAATACTTGTGCACAACCCTAAAACGACCTATATTAAAGAACGGAGGGAGTAGTAATTTAGTAAGAATCACAGCGGTGTAAGTAGGTGACAAATAATTAGAGTGTAATTGTAACGTGGTCCTGACTCGTATTTGGATAAAGTCTTAAATTTACAGCCCCAAGATTACTATTGCGTTATTATCTCCGTTGACCACACGTCATGTTGAGTTATTTTTCGAATCCTATTCAGATATAAAGTAATTAAAGTATTTGAGAATTCAAGTCTAGAGATCAACACGCCTGGTTGGAATACTCATCGAATCCTATTTAGATATAAAGTCGAAGTATTCGAGGATTCGAGTCGAGAGAGGAATTGTTGGGAAACTCCTCCAATCCTATTCAAATATAAAGTCGAAGTATTCAAAAATTCGAGTCGAGGGAGGAATTGTTGAATTACTCATCGAACCCTATTTAAACAAAATTGCTATTATGAAAAAAAGGTGTCTTGTTTTTAATAGGATATTTATTATATGTTGGAGTCCAACTATGAGAAAGAATCTTATTTTATTTTGTAAGTGTTGAGCCATGATTATTTGGGTCCGATTTGTATGGTTGGCTACAGTCCACATGAGGTTGTCTAAATCCATGTAGAATTCTGTTTTGGTAGTTGGAGTATTTTAAGAAATCAAGGATTCCTGATTATATTTGGTTTCTAAATTCAGAAGGATGTGTTGGAATTTGAACCAACTTTCTTATTTTTAGGAGATCTTATACAATCCCATTAAAGAATTATACCTAATGAGGAACCCTAATACAATACGGGAAAGGACTCTATGGAGGTGGTGAGATCACTATAAATACAAAACTTTACTCTGATTTTAATTAAAGTATACACAATTATTATTTCTAGCACTAGAGCATTAAGCCTCTATTGTTAATCTTATTCAGCATGTACTTATTCTCTCATCGGAGCTATCCCTCAGTAGCCCAAGCCGTCAAGCTTTTGATGTTTACTGTTTCTATGCAGGATTGGACGTGCTTTGGTGATTGGAGTGCATGGACGAATCTTGGCGTTTACATTGGCGATAGAAGGAGGGCATTCTAGTGTTGGCCTTCAATCACAACATGAGTTTTTTAGATTAGAATCATGGTGAACAATAAGACAGTATCAGGCATTGGACAGTCGACGGCTGGTAGGTCCTCTCAACCTAGGGGGTCCGTCAAAGACAAGTTGGGTTCGTCTAAGAGCATCCATGACAGGTTTGGACCTCACAATCTTTCGGTGGGACTAAGGGATGCTAACCGGGAGGATGTTAGGTGGAGGCTATTCTCAATGGCCAACAAAGAAGCAAAAGACCGGAGGCGTATAGGTGGATGTTAGGTGGAGACTGTCCCGAACATAATTTTGCGATGATCAGGAGGACAGAAGATCGTTCTTGGAAAGAAAGTCTTAGGAAACTGATGACGCCTTAAAATCTTTGCTGTTACAGAAGGAGGAAATTGTCAGGCAGATGATTCATATGGTGGAAGGGGAGGATGGTGCCTCCAGAGAAAGCCGAAGCCGAAGCCGAAGGCAGGGGCACTCGCCAAACAGATAGTCCATAACACGTTGTTCGAATGACTCCAGGCGGACCGAGAGCAGGTGTCAGAGCCATTCTTGGAGTAGAAGCAGATTGGGTGATTGTACGTGTGACATCCCTAAATTCGGGTACTTCAATTCCCACGGGATTTGGTGTTCACTGTCCAAACATCATGTATCTATCTACCCATAATAAATGAAAAACCATAAATAGATAGAAATAAATCCTCTCCTTATGGAGTTACAACATCTAAATGTAAATACATCAATCCCAGGTCATACTAACCTTAAATCTCAAATGCGAAAACATAAACAAATAATAATTTTCATCGAATATTTATTTTATTCCATAAATATTTTAACAAAAATATTTATTTTATTTGATAAATATTTTAATAATAATTTCCATCGAATATTTATTTTATTCCATAAATATTTCAACTAAAATATTTATTTTATTTGATAAATATTTTAATAATAATTTTCATCGAATATTTATTTTATTCCATAAATATCTCAATTAAAATATTTATTTTATTTTATAAATATTTTAATTAATTAATTATTTTATTATTTATTTATTTTATTTTATTTTTTTTTTCTTCAGGAATGAAGTAATTTAGTTTAATAACGCTACGAAGCGGGTTACCCAGAATCAGGTTCTGCGGTTCGCGAACACATAACAAGGCCAATTTAGGCCAAAAATCTCACACAAGTTCAGCCATATGTTCTCATGAAGAACACAGAACATGGTCATAATGTGACGCCCCCAAAATAGGTCTACACGACCCATTCTGAGTCGCCAGATATCACTCTATAAAAATCAAATATAAACTTCATTTATACAACTGTTGAATCAAATGCAATCTGACAGACAACATAAAAGTGTGAGTTTTAATACAATATTGTCTAAGTAGAGCGATATCTAAACTCAAATTATTACAATGCCATATAAAATACAAAGCAGACAAATATTTTAAGACCCCAAAGAAGAACGAGAAGATTACTATCATATTCATTCTAATGAGGTGCACTTTTGGCGCTTTCAAAGTCGGGTTCTCATCACCCTATTGTTGTTCGCCAAAATCAATTATTAAGTGACGTATAAAATCGACACACATCTCTTAGGTCCTCAATACAATTATCTATTGCATACGTCATGCCGTTTTATAATGTATTGAGAAACTTCGACGATCTCGGGACCATCACACTTTATTTCTCATGTTATCCCCATTCGACCCAGTACACTCTTATTACCTGAAAGGAATTATGAAGCAAAGGGTGAGCACAAATAGCCCAGTAAAGGATATCATGACTAAAGATAATTAAATTATCAATAGCCTTCGTCAATAATAAATTAGAGATTTAGAACATATAGTAGATGATAAAACTTTTCAACCATAGTTGCAGCGGAACAAGCAATCCATTAGAAGAGTCAAATAGACAATCAGTTATATTATCTTCTCCATGTTAAAAGTCCACCAATAATGTTTTATCCCTGTAACATCAATCAACAATTCCTGTCCACAATCATATGAATAACTCATAGTCATAATTGTGATTCTAAATTCCTTTTCGCACCCAGGACAAAGATAATTTTCATCACCTATCTTCACCTGAAACAACAAAAATCATGGTTATACTAAATCACAATTCCTTCTCATAATCATACTAATAAATTCATCTTTGCACTACGGCCAAAGATATTCATTAATAATTTATTCTTTGCACTACAGGCCAAATACATACAACTGTATTTTAGAAGAGTCAAGTAGAACATGATATCTACTATCTTTTACGAATTAAAAGTGTATAATCAATATTTTATCTCTGAGACTCAGCTTAATAAATAATCCACATCATCGAATTATCCCTCGCACTATGGCGAGGATATTCATTAGTATTATAACGACGAATTATCCATGCAAAGACGCAGCGAAGGATATTCATGTTTTTTCAATTACGGTCATGATTATCTTAAGAATAATCCTCGGTCATAATCATACCAAGTCCATCTATGCACTTCACGGGCCAAGATGACTTTTACCACATCATTTGTAACATTACGGTCATGATTATCTTAGAATAATCCTTGGTCATAATCATACCAAGTCCATCTATGCGTAAAGCCACGATGACTTTCAACACAATATAAGTATGAGGATCATGACAATGATATAAAGAATCAATCAAATGAGATAAAGGATAAATATTAAACATTTATAATATAATTTATCCAGGGTTCAAGAATATCCCAATGTTATCAATCACTTAATAATCTCATAATCTAATATCATTAATATTATAACAATATTTTAATCATTTCTTAAACTTATAAACAATTTATTTTAATTGTTTACACTTTACCAAATAATGCATTTAATCATTCAAAAATATCATACTCATAAGATTTCATCACCAATGATCAAACTCCTCATCAAAAATCTGCATATACTTTATATAGGATTTTCAAGCCATAAAATTCTATTTACCAATTTTTCAACTTCACATAACATATTTAACTCATATGTTCGTAGCTAAACCATTTTCATGAAAAATTACCAAATCAACTTATTATTTTTCTATCCTTTGTCCAAACATAAATATATATATTTCATACACAACAAGTATTTTTTTATAATTTTTCAACTCCCTTAAGTATTTTTCAAAAATTAATTTCTAATTAATTCCTTAAGAAATTAGCTACCTCAAGTTTAACTCCAGAAATTCCCAAATCTTGGCAGGATCTTACACATGTTAACGTGAGCTTCCAGTTTAAATTTCGTGGTCATCGGAATTATAGAACTCCGATTATAGCATTTTTCGTCGAAAAAACCTAAATATTGAAATAGTCATAACTTGCACATTTTAAGTCGGATTGAGCTCATTTTTGGACAAGAGGTACTTTATGCCATATATTTCTATGTCCCAAAAGGCCGGAATTTTTCTCACAAATTAAGTTCTTTTTCACTTTTTCGTGCTTTGTTAAAAATAGTCCATACAAAAATCTACAACTCCTCTTTCAGTGATTCCACTTGGAGATGTTAGAAAACTTATTTTAATATCCTCCCAAATTTTTCCTGAATTTTTGAATGTCTGAAAAATTACGAAACTGCAAATGGATTTTAACCCGCCATGCGGTAATCCACGTAAACAGATCATTTCCATAATTTAATAAGGAATGAATACAAAGGATCATTCACCATGCATGCGGTAATCCACATAGATAAGTTATTCCAATAGAATAATAAAAAATGGAATAACAGAAGAATTTACCATGCATGCGATAGATCGCATGCATGTGTTTGTTCCCAATGAAAAATAAAGAATGGAACTGTGTCATGCGTAATCCGCATGCATACATGATATTCCGATAGAATAATAAATAATGGAACGAATTCATGCGTAATCCGCATGCAGTGCGGGATATTCTAATGTAATAATAAAGAATGGAATAACAATGAATTCACCGAGGCATGCGATAGACCCATGCAGACGAGTTATTCCAATGAATAATAAAGAATGGAACTAGGTCATGCGTAATCCGCACAGACAGGATATTCCAACATAATAATAAAGAATGGAATAATAGAAGAATTTCACCATGTATACGGTAGTCTGATAAGTGGATTTTACATCTACTTATTGGATATCAATTTACGCGAATTATGCCAATCTCAAGTCCATTCTAGTATGTTTTAGTTGCATTTCATGTTATTTTACATTGCATATATTTAGAACTCCTTTGGTGGAACAATTGCAGGAAATAGCATAGTTTGGTGGTGCTAGATGGCATGAGGCTGATGTAGATGGCATGAGGTTGATGGATGCATGGCATGAAGGTATAATGGAGCAAGGAGACCAAACATGGAAGGAATGAGCAGCAGGACAAAGCGATAGTAGCAGTAACATTGCAGAACCAAAACCAGAATCCACAGACTGTAAGCCGCACGACATATTAGGCCTGAGGGAGTGCGCCCGCGCGAGAGCCCGACTGGACATCATGTGTGACGCCCCCAAAATAGGTATACATCACCTATTCTGAGTCGCCAAATATATGGTACAAAATACAAATACAATCTTTAATATACAACAAGAAAGCTGTGAGTTTTAATACAAATATTGTCTTCTAGACAATATCCACTCTCAGAATAAGTCCTCATTACATTTATTGTCACACTATTCAACAGAATAGTGAGGACTACTAATACTATCATCTGGACCGTCACTCCTTTCCCCGACTAGTCCCGGCTACGTTCTCATTTCTTGAAGAGAACAATGAAAGAAAGGGTGAGCTCAACTAGTCCAGTAAGAAATATTATGACTAAGATAGTGCTGAATAAATTATCATTAGTCTTCAACAGTGTTAAACTAATAAAATACAATAGACAACAAGTTTAACTCCAGCGGAACATGCAATCCATTAAAAGAGTCAAGTAAAGAATAAAATCTACTATCTTTTATGATTTAAAAGGTTTTCATCACTTTTATCACTGGGACACAGCTTAATAAATAATCCACATCATCACTGCACTACGACCAAGGATATTCATTAGTATCACAACCACAAATAATCCATGCACTACGGGCCAAGGATATTCGTGTATTCATCAATGGTCATGATCATGCCAACAACTGTCCATTAATGCATTACAGGCCAATGAGGACTTTTACCACATCATTTGTAACATTACGGTCATGATTACACCGAATAATCCCTGGTCATAATCATACCAAGTCCATCTATGCACTACAGGCCACATATGACTTTCAACAAAATATAAATATGAGGATGATGACAATGATATAAGAATTCAATAAAACAAGTTCAAAAATTAATTTATTCAGGAACTAATAACGTCCAAATTGCCAACATGATACTTCTTTGTAGAGTAAAATTTAAGAATGCTCAGAAGAATATTTCCACGAAAAGATATTGGATGAAGCCTAAATATCAAGGATATTCCACCAATTTCATAGAGTATAGAAGTCAAAACTTTAACTAACTGAGTATAATAAAGAATGGAATAACAAAAGAAATTACCATGCATGCGATTGATGTATAGACATATTATTCCAATGTATAATAAATAACGGAACGAGTCAAAGTAATACGCAAGCGGATATTCTAACGAGAATAATAAAGAATGGAATAACAACGAAATCACCATGCATGCGGTATTGCATGAGACAGTTTATTCAAATGAATAATAAATAACGGAATCGGTCCCAGGCATAAACGCATACGCATGTGATGTGATATTCCAATGAGAATAATTAAGACGGAATCAGTGTCCCATGATAACGCATGCATAAGATGTTCCAACAGAATAATAACGAATGGAATAATAACAGAAATCACCAAGTATAGGGTAGTCCGTGTGAGACCCTAGATTTTATGAATAAAGATTTATATTTCTCAAAATATTTTTTTTTAATATTATGGTATGGATTTGATATAATGTTATAGTTGTGGGTAGTATTTATAAATTTTACAAAGTATGCAAGTTGTTATATTATATTCGATTGGTCGGAGAATATTCTTTGTGTCGGGGAATATCCGTACGACGGTGCAATCATTGATGGACCCCACAACGGAATTATTGTCGAATTGAGAAAACGACAAAAATATTTTATTGAAAATAACGGCGGAAGTTTTACCGTTAATACTGTTGAACTACTCGGTAGTAAAAGTACATTAATACGCGTGGTTGCATAGTGGCACACGGTATTGGTTATTGATGCTTACGTGATAAGTCACTCAGTTTTACTCAATTATTTCTATAGTGATTGCTGCATCATATCTCTCATATTATTGATTCAGTTATTGTCAAAGTATCATCTGCATTATATGATATATTATTAAATCAATAATTGAGACTACAAAGTTATTCATATTATTAAATTGCAATATTTATAATGTCTAGAAGTTTTGCCAAGAAGAGGTTTGGGCACCTAATTGCGCTCCAATAGGGAGAAATCTTTATTGGAAAGCCCCCTCTTTCCTGGGAACGACCTGGTTGTTAAATATTGTGAGTTATGATATTAATGATGAATAAGTTCGTGTTGATTAAAGATGAATTTGATAGTTCCATTGTGTTGGGATTATTGGTGTTAGTTGAAATCGACATCTATTCCGATGATAATTGATGTCTGGGGGTTAGATTGATAAATCGGGTAATTTATCGGATAAATGAGCAATTAATTGCTACTAATTCACATGCTCATATAACTATTTGTTCACATGTGTGTACTATTGAGTCACATTCACTTACTATTAGGGGAGTTGGTGCAAGATTGATAATACTTGCATGACTAAGTTAAAGATGGAGGTACTATACCGTAATTCATATTTTCACATGATTATAACTATTGAATCACATGATTTACTATTAATTCACATGATTTACTATTAGGGGAGGTGGTGCAAGTTTGATAATACTTGGATGACTAAATTAAAAATAAAAGAAAAGTTGGAGGTATTGTACTGTAATATTTCGAGCCCCAAAACGTGCAATTATCGAAACTATATTTTTCTATAAATAGAAGCTCATTCTTTCTTCATTTCTCACCAATTCACCAAAGCTATAGAGCAATTATTATAGAGAGAAGCTATAAAGAGAAAATCTATAGAGAGAAAAGAAGAAAGTCTCATTACATTTCTACTACAAATATCCAAACTTTATTCTAAGGTAAGAGATATTATTTGTTGTACATTTGTAAGGGGTATTATTCTTTCGTATTCATGAAGAGAATTATTTTCTTTCAATACTCGTAAGAGTTGTTATTCCATTCTTCATTATTATATTGGAATAACCTGTATATGCGAAGTACCGCATACATGGTGATATTCTTCTATTATTCCATTCCTTATTATTATGTTGGAATAACCTGTATATGCAAAGTACCGCATACATGGTGAAATTCTTCTATTATTCCCTTCTTTATTGTTCTGTTGGAATAACCTGTTTATGCGAAGTACCGTATACATGGTGAAATTCTATTGTTATTACATTCTTTATTATTCTGTCGGAATATCCTGTCTGTGCGTTTTACGCCGGACCTGGTTCTATTATTTATTATTCCGCATTTATTATTTTGTCGAATATATCTCACGTCGTGCGTTAATGCCTGGGACTGGTTCCATTATTTATTATTTCGCATTTATTATTCTCGTTTAATATCCCGTCATGTGCATTTACGGACCGGTTCCATTATTTATTTTTCTATTGGGAATAACTCATGCTCATGCGGTCTCTATCGCATGCATGGTGAATCCTTTTGTTATTCCATTTTTATTATTCTCGCTGGAATAACTCATGCTCATGTGGATTACCACATGCATGGTGAATGATCCTTTGTATTCATTCCTTATTAAATTGTGGAAATGATCTGGTTACGTTGATTATGATGAGAGTCATAATAAAAGCTTTGGACTGATGAAAATCATGGGTATATGAAGTATTAGTAAGTGTTATGATGAGTTATGTTGGTTATTATGTGAAAACATAAAAGTTTCTTAGAAATCACAAAGGGTTGAAAATTAGATTTTGGTAAAAATAGAACATGAAATTCAATTGACCATATCTCCTATTATATTTTGAATTTTTGAGTGTGGTCAAGTTCTAGAGTTAGATCTATGAGTTTTGTAGGATCTCCAAGTGGAATCACTGGAAAAGGTGTTGTAGATTTTCGTGTGGACTGATTTTAGCAAAGGAATCAAAAGTTGGAAATTACCAAAATGCTACTGTCCTGATTTTAGAAGGGCTATTTCAGCCACTTAAATTATGAGAAAAATTCTGGCCTTTTGGGACATGAAAGTATATGGTATAAAGAACATCCTGTCCAAAAATGAGCTCATTCCGACTTCAAATGAGCAAGTTATGACCATTTCAATATTTAGGTTTTTCCGACGAAAAATGCTATAACCGTGGGAGTTCTATAACTCAGATGACCATGAAATATAAAAGCTGGAGGCTCACGTTAACATGTGTAAGATCCCGCCAAGATTTGGGAATTTTGGAGTTAAACTTGAGGTAGCTAATTTCTTAAGGAATTAATTGAAATTGATTTTTGAAAATAGTAAATGAATTTTAAAAATTCTGAGAAAAATATATGTTCTTTATGGGACTATATTATGCTAAATCCCAGAAAAGAAATATTTTTGGGACTAATTTGGTATTTTTTATGAAAATGGTTTAGTTACGAACATATGAGTTAAATATGTTATGTGAAGTAACAAAGTTGGAAAATAGGATTTTATGACTTGGAAATCCTATATAAGGTATAGATTGTTGATAAGGGATTTGATCATTGGTGATAAAATCTTATGAGTATGACATTTTTGAATGATTAAATGAATTATTTGATAAAGTGTAAAAAATTGAAATAAATTATTTATAAGTTTAAGAGGTGATTAAAATATTGTTATAATATTAAAAATATTAGATTATGAGTTATTTAAGTGATTGATAATATTTGGATAAATTTAAAGTCTTTAATATTTATCCTTGTTTAGTTTGATTAATGCTTATATCATTGTCATCATCCTCATGCTTATATGGTGATGAAAGTTATCTTTGGCTTACATGAGAAGATGGACTGTTGTTTATTGAATTATATATCTTTAGCTTACGTGCAAAGATGAATTGTTAATTATTGATTTTATTGTTGTATATCTTTGGCTTACGTGCAGAGATGGACTTGGTATGATTATGACCAGGGATTATTCAGTATAGTCATGACCATTGATGATTTAAACAATATTCTTGGCCTGAAGTGCAGGGATGATTTGAGGATGTGGATTATTTATTAAGCTGAGTCTCAGCGATAAAAGTGATGAAAAACTTTTTAAATCATAAAAATAGAAGATTTTATTCTCTACTTGACTCTTTTAATGGATTGTTTGTTCCGCTGCAGTTAAACTTGATGTCTATTATATTTTATCAGTTTAACATTGTTGAAGACTAATGATAATTTATTCTGCATTATCTTAGTCATAATATTTCTTACTAGGCTAGTTGAGCTCACCCTTTCCATCACTGTTCTCTTCAGGAAATGAGAATATAACTGGGACGAGTCGGGGAACGGAGTGATTTCGCCCGGATGATAATAGCATTAGTAGTCCTCACTATTCTCATTAAATAATGTGACAATAAATGTAATGAGGACTCCATTGAGAGTGGATATTGTCTAGAAGGCAATATTCTTGTTTGAACTCTCAGCTTATGTTTTGTCGTATGTTACACGACAGTTGTATTATTAAGTTGTATTTTATATTTTTGTACCATGTATTTGGCGACTCAAGATGGGTGATGTAAACCTATTTTTGGGCGTCCACGGATCACAGATATCTGAGTTATTCCAACAGAATAATAAAGAATGGAATAATGAAGTTCTCTTCATGAATATGAAAAAATAATACCCCTTACCTTATAAAGAAGAGTACTCACAAGCGGTAGGGCGAGGATATACTTGAAGAAACTTGCACTTCGCTCAAAGCTTTGTTAAACGCTAAAGAAATACGCTCAAGATAGAAAAATAATTTTCTACGGTTTCTCTCTAGAGTTTGAAAGAATTAAGTAAGAAATAATGAAGGAATGAGCTTATTTATAGAAGAATGGATCGAATAGTAACCTAATCCATGAACAGTCAAGATCGATTTACTTTAAGCCAGACCGGTCCAGTTTGGTTTATAATAAAATATAATATATTCTATTTATAATCTAATAAAACGAATAACTTTTAAAAAGATTTTACTATGCAAACACTATATAGGCACTATGCAAATACTATACATAATAAAATATTATATTATATTATTGTCTAATAAAACGAATAACTTTATAAAAGTATTCTGTTTTATATAAAAAGATTTTACTATTAGCCTAATAAAACGAATAACTTTATAAAAGTATTCTATTTTATATAAAAAGCTTTTCTGCTTTTATTACATTAATAATACTAATAAAACAAAACTTCATCATCATTATTATTATTCACACTATTAATCGATCGTCATTCCCGGAAAGAGGGCTTTCAAATAAGGATTTCTCCCTATTGCGTAGCGAATTAGGTGACCAAACCTCTCCTTGGCGTAACTTCTAGACATCGTTAATAATGTAAATAATAATATTAATAACTCTGTATCTCAATTATTGATTTAATAATATATAAAATATCGACAATAATTGAATAAAAACCTGAATGACTTCTCACGTAATCATCAATAATCAATCACCGTGTGTAACTACTTATGCAACCACAGATTCACTGTTTTAACAAGATGTTTCAACAATTAACAAATAAAACTTCCTAGTTATTTTCATAAAAATATTTTTATCGTTTTTCTCAATCCGACAATAATTCCGTTGTGGGGTCCACTTAATGATTGTCTTGAGCCGTCTGCAATATTCTCTGCATTTAAAAGCGAATATTCCCCAGAGCCAATCGAATATTATATAACAACTTATGTACTTTGCAAAATTTATAAATATTACCCACAACTATAACATTATATCAAATTTATTCCATAATATTCAAAAATGATATTTATAAAAATATATTTTATTCATAAAAAGTTGAGGTCTTACAATCTCCCTTTCTTATGAAATTTAGCCCTCGAAATTAGGGGTGCGTGCACGGTATGTCGAAGAGGTAAGGATACATTGATTTCATTTGATTCTAACTCCTGGTCATTTCCTCAACATCGTGGTTCCTCCATAAAACTTTTACTTGAGGTACTGACCTTGGAGCGTAGAATATGTTCCTTCTTATCCAAATTTGAACAAGAACCTCTTCATACGTTAAATCTTCCGCTATTTCGTCAGGTTCTAACTCAATAATGTGGTTCGGGTCTTTCACATATTTACGTAACATGGATATATGAAAAATGTTATAAACACGAGACATACTTGGCGATGGCGAGTCTATAGGCTCTGATCCCTACTCGATCGAGGATTAAAATGGGCCAATGAATCAAGGATTGAGCTTTTCTCTTTCCAAATCTCGTAACTCCTTTCCATGGAGCAACACATAACAACACATGATCTCCAATATCGAATTCCACGTCCTTTCGATGAAGATCAACATAACTCTTTTATCGGTCTTGTGAGATTTTTTTATCGTTGTCGGATCGTTTGAATCTTTTCCAGTGAGTCATACGTACCAACTCCGGTCCCAACAACGTTGCTTCACCCACCTCATCCCAAAGATAATCGAGAATCGACACTTTCTTCCATACAACGCTTGAATGGAGCCATGCCAATGCTTGCTTGATAAGCATTGTTGTAGCAAAAACTCCACCAATGGTAAGAACTTGTCCAACTTCCTTGAAGTCAAGGACACAGAGTCTTAATAAATCTTCAAGAGTTTGAATAGTCCTCTTTGATTGTCCGTTCGTTTGAGGATGATATGCCGAAGTAAATCGTAAATCCATGCCCATAGCTTTTTGTAAACTAACCCAAAATCGTGAAGTGAATCTTAGGTCTCGATTAGAAACTATGGATACTAGCATACCATGCAATCTTAAAACCTCGTTTATGTACATACGAGCAAGACGTTCAAGTGTATAAGTTTCTCGTATAGGTAAGAAATGAGCAGACTTGGTCAATCTATCAACAATGACCCAAATTGCATCTATACCCTAAAAAACCTTGGGAAGACCAGTAACGAAATCCATGGTAATGTGCTCCTACTTCCATTCTGGAATTTCAAGTGGTTGCAATGGACCTTTTGGTACCTGATGCTCCGCTTTGACTCGTTGACACGTTAGACACCTTGAGATAAACAACGCTATCTCTCTCTTCATATTGCCCCACCAAAATATATGTCGAAGATCATGATACATTTTGGTACTCCCAGGATGGATTGCAAATGGTGTGTTGTGCGCCTCCATCATGATTTTATACTTTAAATCGGGGTTGTTAGGAACACAAAGTCCAGAGTTGACTCAAGTATTCCTTCTTCATCGATTCTTGCTTCCTAAGATAACACCTTCTTGTACCTTCTTCCTCATATGCATCGGCTCGTGTCTATAAGCTTGAGCAATTTTTAACTTTATCGATTAAAGTCGGTTCTACTCGTATATTTTCCATCATCACGTGGGTCCCTGGAGTATTTATCTCTATCTCCATCCTTTGCAAGTCATACAAAATGGGCCTTTGCGTTGACAATATCGCACTCATACCCGTATATGATCTTCTACTCAATGCGTTAGCTACCACGTTCGCTTTTCCAGGATGGTATTGGATGGTATGATCATAATCTTTCAACAGTTCAAGCCAACGTCACTGTCGCATGTTTAGTTCCTTTTGAGTGAAGAAATATTTGAGGCTTTTATGATCCGTAAAGATCTCCACTTTCTCCCCATACAAGTAATGCCTCCAAATTTTAAGTGCGAAGACAACAGCTGCCAATTCTAGATCATGAGTAGGATAATTCCTCTCATATTCCTTGAGTTGTCGAGAGGCATAGGCTATGACTGTCCTATGTTGCATGAGAACACATCCTAACCCTTTGCTCAAGAAGCATTACGAGAGATGATAAATCCTCCGAGGCGGATGGTATTGTCGAGCAGTCTTTGAAATGAGTCTTCTCTTGAGTTCTTGAAAACTCTTCTCACATTCCTCACTCCAACCGAATTTTGTATCTTTTCGAGTCAGCTGAGTTAAGGGAGTAGCGATTCAAGAAAACCCTTCTACTGTGACAACCGAGATTTTGTAATTTAATTTAAATATTTATTGGATTAAATAAATATTTTTCGATGAATTAATTATTAGATTAATTAATTAATTGATGAAGTTGTGATAGATTAATTTAATTATATGTGTTATATTTATTAAATTGAAGTGGAGAATTTTATTATTCGATGTATGTATTTATATGAGCTTATTGAATTAAAAGAAATATTTAATAAGCCTTTGTTATTTTAATTAATTTAATTATTAATTAGAGATTTAATAATTGATATTATTATTAAATGAGAAAATTTAATTATGTGACTATGTGCATTATTGAGAAATCATTATATTTTCTTTAAAGTAAATTAAATAAGATATTGATTTATTTTATAAAGGAGTGTGACATTATTTAAAATATATGAAAAAGTTTTATTAAATTAAATGATTTTTAAAACCTATTCTAACTAGCCAAACATGGCCTTGGTGGGAGTTGAGGGAAGTTACCCATGATGGGGGGGATAATCGACCTCTCTTGCTTCGATTTTTCTCCTTTTTATCGACGCTTCTTCTTCTTATTATTTTTCTAAGTCTGGCAAAAACAGAGAGGAGAAAGAGAGAGAGAGAGAGAGAGAGAGAGAGAGTTTGAAAGTTCAGAGATTGTTAAGAGATTGTGAGAGTTAAGAAGAAATTGGGAAATGTTTCAATCCTACTAATCTACGCTTGGGTAATTCTTTTCAATCCAAATTCTTATTTTACGTCTTTTAAGTTTCATGAATATGGCTTAAAGTCTTATGTTAATCTCTGCAAATTGGAAAGTTGTTATAAGAATATATGTAATAATTTGAGTAGTGGCATGTTTTATATATATATTGCATAATTCCATATCATCAGTTTCATGAAATTTTACAGTATACGATTACAGAGTACATGATATGGCCATATGGCCTTATACGTGATTTTTATATGTCAAATATAATTTATTTTGTAAAATTCACTCATTGATATGATTATGCATGTTAAAATGAACAAAATGAAACTTGAATGGTTGGATTTGGCTTTATAACGAATCCGTAGCATTAAAATCCATGTTTTTGTTCAAGAACTTCAAGAACATCAAGAACAGTACAATTTGCATGCTCTAATTCTATGATTATGTGTTTTAATATGTTAAAATCACTCTAAAATCACTCTAGCATGTAGGTATGTTTAAATTGGTGAAATTAATGATCACGTAGAGTTTATTTCGCTGAATTCTGTGTTCTTCGCGAACTAAAAATTCAGAATCTGGAGTGTCACGCCGCGGCGCCAACTCGAACTGAGACTCTAGCGTCATGGTCACCCGTGCCATGACATGAACTTAGACAGACACTGTCTTGGCCTTAAGCCCAGACATAAGTATAAAAGTGGTAATATTTCTTAGCGAAATAATTAGAAATGAGTTTTTAAAAGTGTACAAGTATAGAAATGTGATAGCAACTTAGTCTAATGATTATAAAGACTTGTTAGACCTAAGATGTTAAAATAAATTCTTAACATGTCCATAACACAATTACGTGTGAATTGAATGATCAAATGCATAGTTACCTTATTGTTTGTGAAGTCTTAATTTTTGACAATAAGTGTAGTAATTGACTAAGTATAGTCATGAACTCGAGTTAGACAAAGAATAAACTTGTGATGTTTATTACGTGATAATTGATTGGTGTTGTGAACATGAATGATATGTAGGATTTAAATCAAAGAACGAGTTTTATTAACGTGTAATCTACTACATACGAGGCAAGTTTCTAAACCTTATCTTGTTACATTGAGCAAGTTTTCTAACTCTACATTTACGTTGAGCAAGTTTCTTACCTAAACTTTTCGTTGAGCAAGTTTCTTAACCCTACTTGTTATCGTTATATAAGTTGATTAATTCATCTTTTCGATATTGTGCAAGTTCTCATTATTATTGATCAAGCTTTGTCTTGTATATTAAAGTTTATTAATCTTTAAGCATGATGTTGTTATACAATAATTATTCTATTGTATACCTTTTGAGATGTTATTCAAGTTAAATATTCATTTACTATTAAGCCTTGTTAGACTAGCGAACCCTTATTGATTCGACTAGTCCATAGTTGATAAGCGTTCTAAATTTGAGAATCCTTGATGAATTATCCAAACCAAACTTCCTTTGGTGCGGACTTGAATGTCAAACCCAGATGAACAACCTCAGATAGGGGATTATTTACGCTTTAGCGTTAAGATATTGTGCATAGTATGGTACTAAATTTGATCCCCCTAAGCGAGAAGAAGAGTCCATAGTCTTATAGTATTAAAGGTTTCAAGTAAAAACACTTGACAACCTGGACATAGTTCAAGTCTTATGACCCTCGAATTTTTTTTGATTCTTGTTATCCATTCTTGATTCAAAAGTTGAGCTTTATATCAGAAGTTATTATTTCTCTCGCATGTTATTCTTCATTGTTATTATACTTGTGGGCAATCATGCTCACTCTTGCGTAATAATAACATTGCAGTTAAGAACGAAAGAGCAGACGAACCTTCCACTAGTAAGGGCAAGGGCAAGATTAGCAAGTAATGAAGACTGCTTTATTATTGTGGTTATGTAATGATGATTAGAATTGATGTTACTTAAGACTTATTTGTTTATATTTTCCGCACAGATGATTTAAGGTTAGAGTAAAGTGGGATTTATTTATTATGTAGTTGATGTAACCCCCTAAGGGGAGAGATTTTATTATTTATTTCTATCTATTGCATGGTTTGCATTTATTTATGGGTAGATAGATAGATGATGTTTGTCTGATGAACACCAAATCCTGTGAAAATGGAAGTACCAGTTTGGGGTGTCACAAAAGTTTAGTATCAAAGTCATGGGTTGTGAACCTTAGGTGGGGAACAACCTTAAGTAATAACCTTGTAGAGATCGAGAACATAGTAGTGGTAAACTCTTATCGAGTTCTAAGAAATGAATTTCTAAATTCATTGAAGATAATAAAAGACTTTATGTGCATATGTGTTAATCTATGTGTTCGCTAGCACGGATTAGTAACTAAAACTTAAAATTTTGTTGTCAGGATGTCGGATGTTGGAGGAGCTAGTCGAGCTGGGGAGGAGGAACCCCGATTACCTATAGAGGAGGAGCCCCGAGACATTCATGTCGTCATGGAACAACTTGTACAGAGAGAGCCATCTCTGTTGATCACTGTTGCTGTTCAGGAGCATGAGCCGGAGAAAGATCCAGAGGAGGATCCTGAGGAAGACGAAGAAGGAGAGGAAGAAGAGGAGTTCCCACCGAACTCCATTGATGCAGAGATGTATGATGCACTCTATGATCGTAACGTAGAGTTGCAGGATACTGTTCGGGATCTGACTGAGCAGGCGGTTAGTCAACAGATTACTATTGAGCAAAGGGATAGAGAGATTGTGACTCTTCACACACGTTTAGGAAACGTGGAGTGGGATCTGGTTCACGAGAAGGGTCAAACTGAGGATAAGTCCGCAGAGATAGAAAAGTTGAAGAAGGATTTGAAAGAGAGCTCCGAGAGGCTTTCCATAGCAGAGGAGGGCTGGGTACGAGAGTTACGCCGTGATGATCGTGTAGAAGATGATCGCCGTGCGAAGAAGGCTAAACTTGAGGAGACGTACTCTACACTACAAAATGCAATGGATGCGGTCCAAGATCGAGTCAGGAAGTATCCAATCTAGTTTGAGGATCTACCATCATATATGCTAGATCGCAGAACGATGTGCCGCATCATGGAGGAGGAACGTAGCAAGGCCATCCAGCGCCTTAACAGACAGTGATAGTATTAGTTTAAATATGTGAAAACTATTTGATAGTTAATGATGCAAATTCTGATATGTTCATAAATAAAGGAATATTGTGATGTTTTAAATCCTGTAGATTCTTTATCTCGGGATAGTTGATGTAAATAGTAGTGATGCTATCTCATGATGTAAAGACTTTTGAATTAAATGAAATGTCAAAGTTTATTTGAAGTAATGTGTTAAGTAAGTTATGATTAAATGTTTAGTTAAGTCTTAGATGTTTTAGAGATTGAGTAAAGATCTAATAAGCGTATATTCTTAACAGAAATATGCCGCCTAGAAGACAAAATCGTCAGCAATCCCAGGAAGGGTCAACAAACAATAACAACGACGCCTAATGCTAACTCCGTTCAAAGAATTGGTAAACCTTTAAATTTGGAGCACTTAATAATCAACCCCAAGCTCCACCAAACACCTCGTTTAAGGACTTCAAGGCGGTGGGACCGCCAAAGTTTAAGGGTTCCATAAACCCAATCGTGGCTTAGACCTGGGTTATGGAGATGGAGAAGGTGTTCGATGTTGCTAAAGTAAGGGAAGACCAAAAAACCGTGTATGCAACGTTTATGCTGAAGTCCGAAGCCAGCTATTGGTGGCAGGCAAACAAAGTGAGAGGAGGTGAAGGTGTAATACCTTAGGAGAGATTCAAAGAGATGTTTTTCGAGATGTATTTCCCGGCTAGTTCACAAAATCAGATGGAGGTTCAGTTTCTAGAGTTAAAACAAGGGAATATGTCAGTAGCCGATTATGCGGCAAGGTTCAATGAGTTGGCTAGGTTCGCCACGTACCAAGTACATACCGATGAAAGGAAGGCGAAATGATTTGAGCAGGGACTGAAGCCCTGGTTGTATAACAATGTGTCAATGTTCCAATTAAACACTTTTGCTGGAGTGTTAGAGAAGGCCATACTTGCTGAGGGTGGAAGTGATGCAGTAACAAAGTATAATCAGGAGCAGAAGAAGAAGAAAAGTGAGAAGGAAGGTAATAACAAGACTGGTGGGGGTAGCACTGGGGGTAATCACAGTCAGAAGAGGAAGTGGTCTGATAGTTCGTCGGCTGGAAGTCAACAGGGAGGGTAGAAGAAGAAGATTGAACCGTTCCCAATCTGCGAAAAACGATTTGGGAGTTTATGCAAGGGGAAGCGAGTGTCTGCTGAATTATGGTCGAAGGCCATATAGCACCAAACCGTCCAAACCTAAAGAAGGGTGCATGCTTCACATGTGGATCAAAGGACCATCTTGCAAGAGATTGTCCTAAGAAGGGATCGGGAGGGGCGAGTTCAGAGGAGAAACAGAGAAATCTTGGTGGAAGCACTCTAACCATTCTTTGGACCAACCGCAACCAATAGACCAACAAAAAAGCGTTCAACATGACAAAGGCAGGATGTGAATATGCAGGTCTCGCGATGTGGTGTCGGTATCATTCCGATCAATAAAGTTAATGCTTACGTGTTATTTGATTCGGGTGCTACTTGTTCATTTATATCCGATGACTTCGCTAAGAACTTAGAATTGTTTAAGGATGAGTTAGAATATCCCATGAACATAGAAATTGCGAATAGAGAAATTATCCTCATTAAGTATGTGCACAAGAATCGTAGAGTAGATATTAAGGGTAATATCATGAACGTAGATCTTATCCTATTCGACTTGGAGAATTTGATGTTATTTTGGGTATGGATTGCTTATCCAATTATGGGGCGGTAATTGACTGCCAGAAGAAGCGTATTAACCTTATGACTCCGTCAAAGGTTGTGTTTTATGGTAGTAAGTCACCTAGACAAGCGAGTTGTCGGCGATGATGCGAGCGGAAGATTGTTAAGGCAAAGGTCGTGTAGGATATCTAGCTTACATAGTTGATAGTCGTAAAGAGAATCCGAAAATAGATGAGATTCCGATAGTGAGAGATTTCGTAGACGTATTTTCGGACGATTTTCCGGGACTTCCTTTAGATAGAGCAGTTGAATTCGTTATCAATTTGGCTCCAGGAACGGCCCCAATATCGAAGGCACCATACCGAATGGCACCGGTAGAGATGAAAGAACTGATGGTCCAACTACAAGAATTACTAGACAAAAAGAATATTCAACTAAGCGTATCACCGTGGGGAGCTCCGGTTTTATTTGTGAAGCAGAAGGATGGAACAATACGACTCTGCATCGACTATAGAGAACTGAATAAGGTCACGATTAAGAATAGGTATCCATTACCGCGAATCGACGACTTGTTCGATCGATTAAAGGGAGCAAAATATTTTTCAAAGATAGATTTGAGAAGTGGTTATCATCAATCAAGGTGAGAACGAGAGGATGTCTAGAAGATGGCGTTTAGAACACGATCTGGTCACTACTGATTTACGGTAATGTCATTTGGTCTAACGAATGCTCCCCGCGAAGATTTATGGGCTTAATGAATGGAGTGTTCAAGCCATTTTTGGACAAATTCGTAGTGGTATTTATAGATGACATTTTGGTATATTCAAAAACCAAGGAAGAACACGAAGAGCATTTGAGGTTGACATTAGAGACATTGAGAAGAGAGAAGTTGTATGCTAAGTTTTCAAAATGTGAATTCTGGATTGAAAGAGTACAATTTCTTGGACATGTGATTGATAAAGACGGAATTTCGGTGGATCCCTCCAAAGTCGAAGCTGTGATTAATTGGGACCAGCCGAAGACGCCGTCGGAAGTAAGAAGTTTTCTTGGATTAGCGGGTTATTATAGAAGTTTCATTCAGGATTTTTCCAAGATCGCGATTCCGTTGACGAATTTGATTAGGAAATCGGTGAAATTTGTTTGGACGGAGAAGTGTGAGGAAAGCTTTCAAGAATTAAAGAGGAGGTTGAGTTCAGCACCTGTGTTATCTCTTCCGGATGACACAGGAAATTTTGTGGTTTATAGTGATGCATCGCGTAAAGGACTTGGCTGTGTGCTTATGCAAAATGGTAGAGTCATGGCGTACGCGTCACGACAACTGAAAGATTATGAGAAGGGGTATCCGACCCACGACTTGGAGTTAGCTGCAGTGGTTTTTGCTTTGAAAATCTTGAGGATCTATCTCTATGGGAAGAAGTGTGAAATATATACAGATCACAAGAGTCTGAAATATATTTTTACACAGAAAGACTTGAATATGAGCCAAAGAAGGTGGTTAGAGTTAATTAAGGACTACGATTGTGAGATTTTATACCATCCGGGTAAGGCAAATGTGGTGGCCGACGCCCTAACTAGAAAAGGTCCGGAGAAATTGATGATGTTGACCGTTCAGGAGGAGCTAATTTTAGCAATGGAGAAGCTAAAAATGGAAGTGAAGTATCCTATGGAGATTGACGAGAAACTGTTCCAGATGCAAGCTAATACAACTTTACTGGATAAAGTTAAGGAGGCTCAACTTCAGGACGAAGAATGTGAGAAAGTGAAGAAGAAGATATCTGAAGGGACTGAACCTAGATTCAAAATAGACAGTGATGGACTACTAAGATTTGAGAGCAGAATTTGGGTACCGCCAGTACCAGGGATTAAGTAAGAAATTTTGAGTGAGGCTCACAACTCAAGATATTCGATTCACCCTGGTAGCACCAAGATGTACCAAGATCTTCGACAACACTTTTAGTGGCCAAATTTGAAACAAGAGGTTGCAGAGTGTGTTGCCAAGTGCCTAACATGTCAGAAAGTGAAAGCAGAACATCAAAGACCGAGTGGGTTGCTACAACCTTTAGAGATTCCAGAATGGAAATGGGAACATATTACGATGGATTTCGTGGTTTGGCCCACCGAAGCGACTCGGAAAAGGCTACTGACGCGATATGGGTTATTGTTGACCGATTGATGAAATCCGCACACTTCCTTCCGGTAATCGATTCAACCTAGATCGGTTGGCAGGTTATATGTGAAAGAGATTGTTTTAAGGCACGGAGTTCCGGTGTCAATTGTTTCTGATAGAGATCCGCATTTTACGTCGTACTTCTGGAAACGTCTACAGGAATGCATGGGTACATAGTTGCGAATGAGCACATCATATCACCCTCAGACAGATGGACAGAGTGAAAGAACAATTCAGACATTGGAAGATATGTTAAGAGCTTGTATAATGGACTTTAAGGAAAATTGGGATGACCATTTACCGCTTGTAGAGTTCGGTTACAACAACAATTACCACGCTAGTATTGGAATGCCGCCTTATGAAGCGTTATACGATAGAAAGTGCAGAACTCCACTATATTGGGATGAAGTTGGCGAAAGATAATTACTAGGACTAGAATTGGTACAACAAACAGCAGAGATAGTCAAAGTGATTCGAGCGAGATTGATAGCAACCCAAGATAGACAGAAGAAATACGCCGATCCACACCGTAAGAATGTTGAGTTCGAACCAGGTAGTTATGTATTCTTAAAGGTCTCTCCTTGGAAGGGAAAGATCAGATTCGAAAAGAAAGGGAAATTGAGCCCAAGATTCATTAGTATCACAACCACAAATTATCCATGCACTACGGGCCAAGGATATTCGTGTATTCATCAATGGTCATGATCATGCACTACGACCAAGGATATTCGTTAGTATCACAACCACAAATTATCCATGCACTACGGGCCAAGGATATTCGTGTATTCATCAATGGTCATGATCATGCCAACAACTGTCCATCAATGCACTACGGGCCAATGAGGACTTTTACCACATCATTTGTAACATTACAGTCATGATTACACCGAATAATACCTGGTCATAATCATACTAAGTTCATCTATGCACTACTGACCACATATGACTTTCAACAAAATATAAATATGAGGATGATTACAATGACATAAGAATTCAATAAAACAAGTTCAAGAATTAATTTATTCAGGAACTAATAACGTCCAAATTGCCAACATGATACTTCTTTGTAGAGTAAAATTTAAGAATGCTCAGAAGAATATTTTCATGAAAAGATACTGGATGAAGCATAAATATCAAGGATATTCAACCAATTTCATGGAGTATAGAAGTCAAAACTTTAACCAACTAAGTATAATAAAGAATGGAATAACAAAAGAAATCACCATGCATGCGGTGCTTGGCATAGACAAAGTTATTCCAACGAATAATAAATAATCGGAACCCGTGTCGGGCATAATACTTTCAATGTGATATTCCAAAAAATAATAAAGAATGGAATAACAACGAAATCACCATGCATGCGGTACTTGGCATAGAGCGGTTTATTCCAACGAATAATAAATAACGGAATCGGTCCCAGCGTAAAATGCATGCAGACGGGATATTCCAGAATAATAATAAAGGCGGAACTAGTCCCAGGCGTAAACGCATGAGACAGGATATTCCAACGTAATAATAAAGATAGAACCAAGGTTACGGAATATAACGCTTACATCTGAGGATGTTCTAACAGAATAATAACGAATGGAATAACAACAAAAATCACCAAGTATAGGGTAGACCGCGTATACAAGTTATTCCAACAGAATAATAAAGAATGGAATAACAGAAGTTCTCTTCATGAATATGAAAAAAATAATACCCCTTACCTTATAAAGAAAAGTACTTCGACGGTAGGGCGGGGATATACTTGAAGAAACTTGCACTACGCTCAAAGCTTTGTTAAACGCTAAAGAAATACGCTCAAGATAGAAAAATAATTTTCTCTCAAGATAGAAAAATAATTTAAAACAAATATTCCCCGACCAATCGAATATTATATAACAACTTGCGTACTTTGCAAAATTTATAAATATTACCCACAACTATAACATTATATGATATTTATTCCATAATATTCAAAAATGATATTTATAGAAAATACATTTTTATTCATAAAAGTCGCGGCCGCGCACGATGTTTGCTGATGCTGAGCTGTTTATTTTAATTTCCAATTTTGAAGGGTTGTAATTTGTTTTAAACGATATCTGACTGGTGTCAGACATAAGGGGGATAACTTTTTACATTTTTTCACAGTAGAAACTAGGGTTTACACTCTGGGAGAGATTCCAACGAAGAACGAAGCCTAAAACTCCATCTTCTCTAATTCTTCTTGGGATTTTCTGTCATTGTGGATTTTTATTATTGTTTAACTAGATTTTTATGAGGAATTGAACGTTGATATTGGTTTCCAATCGGCAATTGAGTTTGATCTTTCTAGCCTTCATCTTTCAATTGTTTGCTTGATAATCATGTTTAGCGTTGATCCCATAATGGCTTTTGGTTCAGTTATGAACAAAACTCCATTATGGGATTCTAACGAATTTTAATATATAGTTTAGTTACATGCTTGATTGTTGGGGGTTGTTTTACATATCATATGGGAATTCAATTATGATTGTTTTGCATGTATGAATGCTTGATCACCATTCGTTTCAGTACTTGTATGGAATTAACAATGAACATGCAAGTATGGATTGTAGTCATGATAGCATACATATATAGAGAACATTTTTTATATATTTTGCGTATTTACGTGAATGAGATAGACATATACTTATTCACCGTATGAGTTAAAATAAGGGCTTGAGCTTAAATTCAATTTAATTGCAATTTCACATAGACATATAGTGATTTTGGTTATATTGATGATTACATGGAGTCTATCGCTTGTGGATGCTGTGTAAGTAGGTCATAATGCATTGAAAAATGGCTATGACTCTATTAGTGCTCTTGGCTATTTTCCTGTGATATGTGAACGATTCTTGCATGATAGTGGTAATTAGATGAAATATTAAATGAAGTTAGGATCCCATTATTTCCAGATTTGATTTATTCCATTCTTATTCTCATTTTAGTTATTATTTGCAGTTAGAGTAATCCACACTTTTGATCTTTAGTTTAAGCATATAGAAATAGTGATTTAATTGATGAATAATAGTTTAAATTGAACAACTTTCTCTGTGGGATCGGTACTCTACTTACTCTGTATTACTTGTTGACACATGTATGCTTGCATGAGTTAGAGCTCTTTTATCATAAGCTGAAAAGAGCTGACAAGTTTTTAAAGCTGACATTCTTTGAGGAAAGGCGTTTTAATTTGAATAATTATCATCAATTTCAAGCTATATTGTATGACTTAGACATATTTAGTCTTATCTCATTTCTGTTTTTGTTTTGTTTGTGATTTCAGGTACTTGTAGATTTTTATGCACACAAGATCTTCTAATTAATTAACACCAAAGACAGGGATAACATTAAGTGAGAGGTTGGAAAGCAAGTGTGCGGAGAAATTTACAAGCTCAACTAGAGAATACTACGTTAATATGGCGGAAGAACAGAGAATTGAGCAAAGGGAAAGAAAGACCAGTCTCACGAGATTATTCCATGCAGAATATAAATGGACTACGATCTAGCATAATCGAATGACCAAACCATAGCAAATGAATACTTTCGAGATAAAATCGGGCACTATTCAGATGGTGCAAAACTCGGTTCAGTTTGGGGGTGCTGCTACGGATGATCCGAATAAACACTTATTGAGCTTTATAGAAATTTGTGATACATTCAGATACAACGGTGTGACGAAGGATGCTATTAGACTTAGGCTATTCCCATTCTCATTGAGGGATAAGGTTAGAAGTTGGCTACATTCTTTGCCGTCAGGGTCAATAACTACATTTGAGGACTTAACACATAAATTCTTAGCCAAGTTCTTCCTAATGGCTAAGATTGCAAAGATGAGGACAACTATATGTCAGTTTGAGCAACAACAGGGAGAGTCTTTATATGAGGCATGAGAGAGATACAAAGAGATGCTAAGGAAGTGTCCTCATCAAGGTATGCCAGATTGGATGGTGATCAACAATTTTTACAATGGATTGGGATGGGAGTCGAGATCGATAGTAGATGCAGCTGCAGGAGGGGCATTATGGGCGAAGAGCTATGATAAGGCCTATACACTTATCGAGACTATTGCTACTAATGATTTTCAGAATCCGATAGCTCGGATGCCACAACCTAAGGTTGCAGGTGTGTTGGAAGTAGATGCTATTACCCAGTTATCAGCACAGATGGCAGCTATGGAAAAGAAGATAGACACAACAGTAGAGAGCAAAATGAAAACAGTTGCCTTCGTTTGTGAGATTTGTGCGGGGTCACACTCCACGGATCAGTGTGCTATCAGTTCGGAGTCGGTACAGTATGTGAGCAATTACAGAAAAGACCAAGGTCAGTTTTAGAACACATACCACCCCAACATCCGCAATCATCCAAACTTCAGTTGGTCGAATAACCAAGGGAATCAGCATAATCAGTTTCAGCCGACTCAACAGTTTCATCCACAGTCATCTCAGCCACAGTTTACACCAAAACCACCGTTTCCACCAGGATTTTCTCAACAACAACAACATCACACTCCAAATTTTCGGCCGGAAAAAATCGAAAATGGAGGAGATGATGTTGAAATACATGGCAAACACGAAGGTCATGATTAAAATCCAAGCAGTGGCTATTAAGAATTTGGAGACTCAGATGGGGCAGATGGCGAGCATGTTTAACAACAGGCCCCAAGGTTCCTTGCCAAGTAACACAGAGACAAATCCAAGAAGAGACGGGAAGGAACAGTGTCAAGCGATCACATTGAGATCTGGGAAAGATTTGACAGGTACTGCAAGTCGCGCGCCCGCATCCAATTGTACTAAGGAAGCTGAGCGGCCGCACGATATAGAACAAGTTACTGAAGAGAAAAAATACTGAAAAATTCGAGAGTTACTCGCAAAGAAAAGATAAAACAGTTCGGAGGAGAAGCTCAAGAGTTCAATGCCACCAATTCACCCTCAAATCTGTATCCGCAGATTAAATAAGCAGAGGGAAGATAAATAATTCAGTAAGTTTTTGGAGGTATTCAAAAAGCTGCAAATCAATATACCTTTCGCCGAGGCATTAAAAAAATGCCAAGCTATGCCAAGTTTATGAAGGGTATATTGTCAAGGAAGAGGAGTTTGAAATGGTAGCCTTGACAGAGGAATGCAGTACAGTGCTTTAGCAGAAATTACCTCCAAAGCTGAAGGATCCGGGCAGTTTCATAATTCCGTACACAATCGGGAAGATGAACTTTAGTAAGTGTTTATGTGATCTTGGGGCAAGTATAAATTTAATGCCTTTGTCAGTGTTCAATCAGTTGGGATTGCCGGCTCCAAGGCCGACAAACATATGATTACAGGTAGCTGACAGATCCATCACGTATCCACGGGGAATTGTTGAAGATGTATTGGTAAAGGTGGACAAGTTTATCTTTCCGGATGACTTCATCATTTTGGACTACGAGGAAGACAAAAGCATACCAATCATACTAGGGAGACCATTCTTAGCCACAGGTAGAGCTTCAATAGACGTGCAAAAAGGAGAACTCATAATGCGTGTTCATTATCAAGAGGTCACCTTCAACGTCTTCAAAGCCATAAAGTTCCCAACGGATGAAGAGGAATGCTTCTTGGTTGACTTGGTGGATCGGGGCCTAAAGGATGAGGTACAGAAACCGGGGAATTATGAACCGTTGTGTAACGGGTGAAAATTCAGAGTTAAAGGTAGAGCCATTGACGAAAACTGAAGTCATTAAATTTTGGGGTGAGGTGGACAAGCAGAAAGTCACCTCCATTCTTCCTTCGACATGATATTCAGAGACAATCAAGCTAATTGACTCTAACTTAGCGCTTGATGGGAGGCAACCCATTATTTTCTATCTCTAAAATCTCTCTTTCATTCTTTATTTATTTAGTTCAAGTTATTTCGTTAACTCAATTTCAACCTAAGTTAAGACCATGCGATTATCTCTGCATAATTAGCATACTAGCTGATATTGAATAGGAGCATGTATATGCATTGTATAAAAAAATGAGGGTGATACAATAGACATTCATGTTTATTTATTAAACCATGCTTTGATAAGGTCTATTGATGTATTGTAGGTGTATTGGAGAGCACACATTTCTGTCTTTTAGAGTTTAAAAATAAACACAAAGAAGGCAGAAAGCGAGGTTAACACCGTATGCGATGAACACAACACAAAATCGCGCACCCGCGCGCTACACATATCAGACCAAGAATACCACTCGCCCGCCCGCGCATGAAACACATTGAATGCCCGCCCGGCCGCGCGCGACACCAGATTAAGACAGATCTAAAAATTTTAAAAATGAGTTGTGGACCATTTAGACTCTTATTTGAAATAATAACAGAAGCACAATCCAAGTGTCTCTCCATAACTCACGTCTCTATCACTCTATCAGTTATAAATTGATGCCATACATCTCTCCATTACATTCTCACGATCATCTCCATATTCAAGGCTCATACCCACGCTCTCATCCACTACTATAAAGCTAGGGTTTCTGATTGGGTTGGCAGAAACAAGTTTGAAGGTTATCACATCACAAATTCTCATTCACTCTCAGTAATTTCATCTGCATTCTTGCTTAATTATTTGCAAATGGGTCCAAAGAGAGCACGATCATCTTCCTCTTCTTCATCCTCCTCCGGCAGTCATGGGGAGGACATTGTCAACCACACCAAGTTCCTGTGTTTGGAAGCCCAGTAGGAGTACTACCGAATCGTAGCAAAATCATTTATCAAGGAAAGAGGATTCAAACCAGAAGGCCAGAATGGACAACTTTGTGCCATGATCCAGGAATGAGGCTGGGGTGGACGGACTGCCTCTCCAACGCCCATTCTGATGAGCGTAGTCCGTGAGTTTTATGCCAAGGTCACCATGAATGGTATCGCTATGGTTTGTGGGATTGAGATAGACTACAGACCTCCCGCCATCAGAACCATTTTTAGACTCACCGAGACACCACCGCGAGTGGCTGCCAATTAGATCACATGGGCACATCTGGAAATAGACTTGGAGCTTGTTATTGCTGAATTATACGTGCCAGACACGAAGTGGACTTACAAAGTCGGCACGACCTAGCCTCGCATATTCCCAGCTGCCGCACTGAATCGATATGCCAAGGCGTGGAATCTGTTCATTTGTGCCAAGTTATTGCCTTCATCGCATTAGCATGAGATCACGGCGGAAAGGGCTATAATTCTGTGGGGTATAATTACAGGCAAGTATATTGATGTTGGCCATCTCATCCACCAGAATATGTTGCGATACTTGCGGGGAGGCACCATTGGGAGCATTCCACATGCTTCAGTGGTAGCAATGCTATGTGCTCATCAGGGATGCAACTGGGGAAACGAACAAATGCAATATCCAAGCCAGGACATCACACATGCCAGCATTGCTAACTTTTAGAGTATATTGGAGAATATGAACGTAGTTATAATGTTTTACAAGATGGAATTCATGTTGCTGTTTAAATGATTTCGGTTTGCACGGATGTGTTCACGATTACTTGCAGGTATAAGAATTATGTGTTGCATTGCTTGTTAGAAAATATAGTTTTAAAAAGAGAAATATGTGGAACATGCATGTAGACTTGAAAAACATTGACATTCGAACTTTAGGAAAACATGAGTATGCTATGTATAAAAAATAAATAAATCAAATAGCAGTAATGTGGCTAGTCTTATTTGGGGCCCTGGCTACCTGAGTAAGTACTCCCGAGGGGATTGTTTCTACACCTAGCGCCCTAAGGTCTTTAATGGTCTGGGAGTCGTTGGTTGAAAGCTCGCTAAGGGGTAGTAGTGTTGCCCAATGGAATAAGGCATTGCACAGTCATGTATAAAAAAAAAGAAAAAGAAAAGCAAGATAACAATAAACACTGTGGGAAAGAGCGAAAATCGCCCTCGTGAGTAGCAATAAAGCAATTAAGCCCATTGTTGAACTTGAGTTTGTTTGGATATGTTGGAACAGTCTTCGTTGCATAAGTATACATGAGTCTTAATTTAGACTATAATTTTCTGTTTTAAGTAGTCTAGCATATGTATTCTTTGCTTGAATCAAGTTTTGGTGAACACAGCACACACACAACGCATCTCTATAGCATGTATGAAGTATCTGAGTGTATGATGTTATGACCAACGTTCAGTTTGAAGTTATATTTTTTTGAATCTGGATAATTCGCTGAGGCATTTTGGACTGAAATTCTGTTTAAGTTGGAATGATGTGAGACTAGTTTGCATAGTAATTTAGCTGCATAGTAGTGCTTTTGCGTTGTCATTATTATTTAGCATGCATTGCTTGAGGGAAAACAATAGTTCAAGTTTGGGGGTATTTGATAAGTGGATTTTACACCTACTTATTGGATATCAATTTACGCAAATTATGCCAATCTCAAGTCCATTATAGTATGTTTTAGTTGCATTTCATGTTATTTTGCATTGCATATATTTAGAACTCATCTGGTGGAACAATTGCAGAAAATGGCATATTTTGGTGGTGCTAGATGGCATGAGGCTGATGTAGATGGCATGAGGTTGACGGATGCATGGCATGAAGGTATAATGGAGCAAGGAGACCAAACATGGAAGGAATGAGCACCAGGACAAAGCGATAACAACAGTAACATTGCAGAACCAAAACAAGAATCTATAGACTGTAAGTGCCGGCGGTAGTGTGGCATATTAGGCTGAGGCGTACCCACAGACGAGAAACCAAATTGGACATCATGACTTACTGCAAGTCTCGTTACACGAGGAATACTTCGGAGGCGCGCGCTCAAGATGTTCTTGATCTTTGAGTTGTTTATTTTAATTTCCAATTTTAAAGGGTTGTAATTTGTTTTAAACGATATCTGACTGGTTTCAGACATAAGGGGGATAAATTTTTACTTATTTTTACATTAGTAACTAGGGTTTACACTTTGGGAGAGATTCCAACGAAGAACGAAGCCTAAAACTCCATCTTCTCTAATTCTTCTTGGGATTTTCTGTCATTGTGGATTTTTATTATTGTTTAACTGGATTTTTATGAGGAATTGAACGTTGATATTGGTTTCTAATCGGCAATTGAGTTTGATCGTTCTAGCCTTTATCTTTCAATTGTTTGCTTGATAATTATGTTTAGCGTTGATCCCATAATGGCTTTTGGTTCAGTTATGAACTAAACTCCATTATGGGATTCTAACGGATTTTAATATGTAGTTTAGTTGCATGCATAATTGCTGGGGTTGTTTTACATATCATATGGGAATTCTATTATGATTGTTTTGCATGTATGAATGCTTGATCACCATTCATTTCAGTACTTGTATGGAATTGACAATGAACATGCGAGTATGGATTGTAGTCATGATAGCATACGTATATGGGGCTGTTTTATATGACTTGCGTATTTCGTGAATGAGATAGACATATACTTATTCAACGTATGAGTTAAAATAAGGGCTTGAGCTTAAATTCAATTTAATTGCAATTTCACATAGACATATAGTGATTTTGGTTATATTGATGATTACATGGAGTCTATCGCTTGTGGATGCTGTGTAAGTAGGTCATAGTGCATTGAAAAATGGCTATGACTCTATTAGTGCTCTTGGCTATTTTCCTGTGATATGTGAACGATTCTTGCATGATAGTGGTAATTAGATGAAATATTAAATGAAGTTAGGATCCCATTATTTCCAGATTTGATTTATTCCATTCTTATTCTCATTTTAGTTATTATTTGCAGTTAGAGTAATCCACACTTTTGATCTTTAGTTTAAGCATATAGAAATAGTGATTTGATTGATGAATAGTAGTTTAAATTGAACAACTTTCTCTGTGGGATCGATACTCTACTTACTCTGTATTACTTGTTGACACATGTATGCTTGCATGAGTTAGAGCTCTTTTATCATAACTGAAAAAGAGGCACCAAGTTTTTGGCGCCGTTGCCGGGGAAAGGCGTTTTAATTTAAATAATTATCATCAATTTCAAGCTATATTGTATGGCTTAGACATATCTATTCTTATCTCATTTCTGTTTTTGTTTTGTTTGTGATTTCAGGTACTTGTAGATTTTTATGCACACAAGATCTTTTAATTCCGAATTAACACCAACACAGGATAACATTAACGGAAGAGGTTGGAAAGCAAGTGTGCGGAGAAATTTACAAGCTCAACTAGAGAGTACTACAGTTAATATGGCAGAAGAATAGAGAATTGAGCAAAGGGAAGAGCACCGGGCTCTACGAGATTATTCCATGCCGAATATAAATGGACTACAGTCTAGCATAATCAGACCGGCCATAGCAGCGAATACTTTTGAGATAAAACTGGGCACTATTCAGATGGTGCAAAAATCGGTTCAGTTTGGGGGTGCTGCTACGGATGATCCAAATGAACACTTATTGAGCTTTATAGAAATTTGTGATACATTCAGATACAATGGTGTGACGAAGGATGCTATTAGACTTAGGCTATTCCCATTCTCATTGAGGGATAAGGTTAGAAGTTGGCTACATTCTTTGCCGTCAGGGTCAATAACTACATTTGAGGACTCAGCACAGAAATTCTTAGCCAAGTTCTTCCTAATGGCTAAGACTGCAAAGATGAGGACAACTATATGTCAGTTTGAGCAACAACAGGGAGAGTCTTTATATGAGGAATGTGAGAGATATAAAGAGATGCTAAGGAAGTGTCCGCATCACGGTATGCCAGATTGGATGGTGATCAACACTTTTTACAATGGATTGGGATGGCAGTCGAGACCGATAGTAGATGTAGCTGCAGGAGGGGCATTATGGGCGAAGAGCTATGATAAGGCCTATACACTTATCGAGACTATTGCTACTAATGATTTTCAGAATCCGATAGCTCGGATGCCACAACCCAAGGTTGCAAGTGTGTTGGAAGTAGATGCTATTACCCAGTTGTCAGCACAGATGGCAGCTATGGCAAAGAAGATAGACACAATAGTAGAGAACAAAATGAAAACAGTTGCCTTCGTTTGTGAGATTTGTGCGGGGTCACACTCCACGGATCAGTGTGCTATCAGTTTGGAGTCGGTACAGTATGTGAGCAATTATAGAAAAGACCAAGGTCAGTTTTAGAACACATACCACCCCAACAACCGCAATCATCCAAACTTCAGTTGATCGAATAACCAAGGGAATCAACATAGTCAGTTTCAGCCGACTCAACAGTTTTAGCCACAGTCATCTCAGCCACAGTTTACACCAAAACCACCGTTTCCACCGGGATTTTCTTAACAACAACAACATCACACTGCAGCTGCACCTCAGCCAGAAAAGAAATCAGAAATAGAGGAGATGATGTTGAAATACATGACAAACACGAAGTTCGTGATTAAAAGCCAAGCAGTGGCTATTAAGAATTTAGAGACTCAGATGGGGCAGATGGCGAGCATGCTTAACAACAGGCCCTAAGGTTCCTTGCCAAGTAACACAGAGACAAATCCAAGAAGAGACGAGAAGGAATAGTGTCAAGCGATCACATTTAGATCTGGGAAAGATTTGACAGGTACTGCAAGTCGCGCGCCCACGCCCAATTGTTCTAAGGAAGCCGAGCGGCTGCGCGAGACAGAGCAGGTTACTGAAGAGAAGGAAAATCTGGAAAATTCTGAGGTTCCGTAGGAAGAGAAAGATAAAACAGGTTCAGAGGAGAAGCTCAAGAGTTCAATGCCACCAATTCACCCTCAAGGACCGTATCCGCAGAGATTTAATAAGTAGAGGGAATATAAACAATTCAGTAAGTTTTTGGAGGTATTCAAAAAGCTGCAAATCAATATACTTTTCGCCAAGGCATTGGAACAAATGCCAAGCTATGCTAAGTTTATAAAGGGTATATTGTCAAGGAAGAGAAGACTAGATGAGTTTGAAACGGTATCCTTGATAGAGGAATGCATTGCAGTGCTTCAGCAGAAATTACCTACAAAGCTGAAGGATCTGGGAAGCTTCACAATTCCGTGCATAATCGGGAAGATGAACTTTAGTAAGTGTTTATGTGATCTGGGGGCAAGTATAAATTTAATGCCTTTGTCAGTGTTCAATCAGTTTGGACTGCCGACTCCAAGGCCTACAAACATATCATTACAGCTAGTTGACAGATCCATCACGTATCTACGGGGAATTGTTGAAGAAGTATTGGTAAAGGTGGACAAGTTTATCTTTCCGGCTGACTTCATCATTTTGGACTACGAGGAAGACAAAAGCATACCAATCATACTAGGGAGACCATTCTTAGCCACAGGTAGAGCTTTAATAGACGTGCAAAAAGGGGAACTCACAATGCGTGTTTATGATCAAGAGGTCACCTTCAACATCTTCAAAGCCATAAAGTTCCCAACGGATGAAGAAGAATGCTTCTTGGTTGACTTGGTGGATCGGGGCCTAAAGGATGAGGTATAGAAACCGGGGAATTATGAACCATTGAGGTGTGTAACGGGTGAAAATTCAGAGTTGAAGGTAGAGCCATTGACGAAAGCTGAAGTCATTAAATTTTGGGGTGATGTGGACAAGCAGAAAGTCACCTTCATTCTTTCTTCGACATGATATTCAGAGACTGTCAAGCTAATTGACTATAACTTAGCGCTTGATGGGAGGCAACCCATTATTTTCTATCTATTAAATCTCTCTTCCATTCTTTATTTATTTAGTTCAAGTTATTTCGTTAACTCATTTTCAACCTAAGTTAAGACCATGCGATTATCTCTTCTTTTTTCTCTCTATAATTTCTCTCTATAATAATTGCTCTAAAACTTTAGTGAATTGGTGAGAAATGAAGGAAGAATGAACTTCTTTTTATAGAAAAATATAGATTCGATAATTGCACGTTTTGAGGCTCGAAAAATTACAGTACAATACCTCCAACTTTTTTTTCATTTTTAATTTAGTCTTGTAAGTATTATCAAACTTGAACCACCTCCCCTAATAGTAAATAATGTGAATTAATAGTTCAATTAATACCTCCATCTATACCTCCATCTTTAACTTAGTCATGCAAGTATTATCAATCTTGCACCAACTCCCCTATTAGTACATGAATGTGAATCAATAGTACACACATGTGAACAAATAGTTATAATCATGTGAATTAATAACAATTAATTGCTCATTTATTCGATTAATTATCCGATTGGTCAATATAACCTCCAAACATCAATTACTATCGAAATAAATGTCGATTTCCACTAACACTAACAATCCCAACACAATGTAAATATTTTTCTCAAAAATTTCATTTTTGAAATTTCAAAGTTTGATTTTTTTTCGAAAAAGTCAACTGTTGACTTTTTGACCAAAAAGTCAACCCCGACAAATTTTATGTTTATAGTATGTTTCTACTAATTTCATCGTTCCAGACTCAAATATCATGTCCGCTTCTCCAAATTCAACTCTGAACTCAAATTCATTTTTTAATAACATTCATTATTAATATTATAACTCACAATATTTAATAACCAGGTCATTCCCAATAAAGATGGGGCTTTTCGATAAGGATTTCTCTTTATTGGCGCGTAATTAGGTGACCAAACCTCTCCTTGACAGAACTTGTAGACATTATCAATATTACAAATAATAATATGAATTAATTTGTCGTCTCAATTATTAATTTAATAATATAACATATTATGCAGATGATACTGTGATAATAATTAAATCAATAATATGAGAGATATGATGCAACAATTACTGTTGCAATAATTGAGTATATCTGAGTGACTTCTCACATAAGCATCAATAATCAATACTGGTGTGCTACTATGCAACCACGCCAGACATCGCATTTTCTTTACTACTAGGTTTTATGACAACTTGCTTACTTTGAAAATTTTTCACATATCACCCTTAACTTTAAACTTTTATCAATTTAATTATTTACCAAAATAGAAAAATTGAATACTTTTATTTCATAAAATTCGGATCTCACAATCTCCCTCCTTATGAAATTTACGCCCTCGAAATTTACGTACTACACAATGAGTTCAAGAGATGAGAATACCTTGCTTTCTTTTAGATTGTACCTTCACGGTTATTTCCTCTCAGATCATGATTTTCCCATTGCTTATCTCCTCTATTTCAGATATCATTCTAGAATATATCTTCAAAACAAAGGTTAATTGACATATCACAATTTGTCAACTTATCAAGTAAACAATTTAAACTTAGGTAAGTCACACATTAGCGAAGTATATAATTCGCCTCTCCCCTCCTAGTTCTAGACTCTTATCTCTGCCAGCGACCATATCCCTAAGCTCTGATACCATTTGTGACGCCCCAAAATAGGTCCACACGACCCATTCTGAGTCGCCAGATATCACTCTATAAAAATCAAATACAAACTTCATGTATACAACTGTTGAACTGTCGTGCAAAGTACGACAACAGATAAGCTATGAGTTTTAATTCAATATTATCTCGTAGACAGTATCTAAACTTAAATTGTTACAATGCCATATAAAATACAACAACAAATATTTTAAGACCCCAAAGAAGAACGAGAAGATTACTATCATATTCATTCTAATGAGGTGCACTTTTGACGCTTTCAAAGTCGGGTTCTCATCACCCTATTGTTGTTCGCCAAAATCAATTATTAAGTGACGTATAAAATACGACACACACATCTTAGGTCCTCAATACAATTATCTGTTACATGTCATGCCATTTTATAATGTATTGAGAAACTTCGACAGTCTCGGACTTTCACACTATTTTCCTGTTATCCCCGCTCGACCCAGCTACACTCTTATTACCTGAAAGGAATTGTGAAGCAAAGGGTGAGAACAAATAGCCCAGTAAAGGATATCATGACTTAAGATAATTAAATTATCAATAGCCTTCGTCAATAATAAATCAGAGATTTAGAACATATGGTAGATGATAAAACTTTTCAACCATAGTTGCAGCGGAACGAGCAATCCATTAGAAGAGTCAAATAGACCATTAGGTATATTATCTTCTCCATGTTAAAAGTCCACAATTAATGTTTTATCCCTGTAACATCAATCAATAATTCCTGTCCACAATCATATGAATAACTCATAGTCATAATTGTGATTCTAAATTCCTCTTCGCACCTAGGACGAAGATAATTTTCATCACCTATCTTCACCTGAAACATCAAAAATCATGGTTATACCAAATCACAATTCCTTGCTCATAATCATACTAATAAATTCATCTTTGCACTACTACCAAAGATATTCATTAACAATTTATTCTTTGCAGACTACGACCAAAAGACATACAACCTATTTTAGAAGAGTCAAGTAGAGCATGATATCTACTATCTTTACTTAATTAAAAGTGTATAATCAATATTTTATTCTTTGAGACTCAACAATAAATAATCCACATCATCGAATTATCCACACTTACTACTGACCAATGATATTCATTAGTATTATGACCACGAATTATCCATGCACTACGGGTCAAGGATATTCGTATTTTCAATTACTGTCATGATTATACCGAATAATCCCTGGTCATAATCATACCAAGTCCATCTATGCACTACGGGCCAAAGATGACTTTACCACATTATTTGTAACATTACTATCATGATTATCTTAAATAATCCTTGGTCATAATCATACCAAGTCCATCTATGCACGTAAAGCACGGATGACTTTCAACACAATATAAGCATGAGGATCATGACAATGATATAAAGAATCAATCAAATGAGATAAAGGATAAATATTAAACATTTATAATATAATTTATCCGGGGTTCAAGAATATCCCAATGTTATCAATCACTTAATAATCTCATAATCTAATATCATTAATATTATAACAATATTTTAATCATTTCTTAAACTTATAAACAATTTATTTTAATTGTTTACACTTTACCAAATAATGCATTTAATCATTCAAAATGCCATACTCATAAGATTTCATCACCAATGATCAAATCCTCATAAAAATCTGCATATACCTTATATAGGATTTTAAGCCATAAAATCTTATTTACCAATTTTTTTTCAACTTCACATAACATATTTAACTTTCATATGTTCAGAACTAAACAATTTTCATTAAAAATTACCAAATCAACTTATTATTTTCTATCCTTTTTCCAAATATATATACATATATTTCATACACAAGAAGTATTTTTTATAATTTTTCAACTCCCTTAAGTATTTTTCAAAAATCAATTTCTAATTAATTCCTTAAGAAATTAGCTACCTCAAGTTTAACTCCAGAAATTCCCAAATCTTGGCAAGATCTTACACATGTTAACGTGAACTTCCATTTTAAATTTCATGGTCATCAGAGTTATATAACTCTTGTTATAGCGTTTTTCATCGGAAAAACCTAAATATTGAAATAGTCATAACTTGCTCATTTTAAGTCGGAATGAGCTCATTTTTGGACATGAGGTACTTTATACCATATATTTCCATGTCCCAAAAGGCCAAAATATTTCTCAAAAATTAAGTGGCCGAAACAGCTCTTACAAAATTTTGGGCAGTAGCTTTTTCTCCTTTTTCACTTTTTCGTGCTTTGTTAAAAATAGTCCATATAAAAATCTACAACTCCTCTTTCAGTGATTCAACTTGGAGATGTTAGAAAACTTATCATAATATCCTCCCGATTTTTTCCAGAATTTTTGAATGTCCAAAAAATTATGAAACTGCAAATGGATTTTAACCCGCCATGCGGTAATCCACATAAACAGATCATTTCCACAATTTAATAAAGAATGAATACAAAGGATCATTCACCATGCATGTGGTAATCCACATAGATAGGTTATTCCAACAGAATAATAAAGAATGGAATAATAGAAGAATTCACCATGCATGCGATAGATCGCACAGACAGGTTATTCCTAACAGATTAATAAAGAATGGAACCAGGTCATGCGTAATCCGCACAGACAAGATATTCCAACAAAATAATAAAGAATGGAACCAAAAAGGGTATAAGAACACTAAACCTAGAAATCCTTTGATTCGATGTTATTTGATGCAATTGATTGTTTAAAGTTGTGTAATAAAATGTTAATTGATGATATGGGTTGATAAATCAAAGACCCATAACATCAAAGCGCACGCACGAATTTGAAGATTTAAGCAAGTTGGAAAAATCAATTACATTATTTTTTCACCAAATGTCGAGGCCATAACTCTTTGCTCGATCATGAGTTTTGTTCTTCAAAAGTTGTTATGTGTAGCCTTTGATATGTGGTCTTTAATGCAAAAAGAATCAAGTCCATATCATGTATAGATTAGAAGTTATAGATGGTCAAACATGGTTGATCAGATCATGATAAACTGTTTTTAGGCGGAGTCTATAATGGGGGCATTCTCGTCCACTTTTTGTGCTTTAAAAGGTCTGGGCTTTTGATATGTTGTAGTACACTGAGTTAGGAAGCCATAGGCTTTGGAATGACCTCATTCCGACCTCGGATGAGGGAATTACGGTGATTGGAAGGAAATGTGTCAAATTTCTCAAAAGCGAAAGTCAGCAGCCGGATGTGCTATTCGGGACACTTTGTTTTGATCGGTTAATGTTTCCAAAACCTTCTGGCTTTTGGTATGTTATATTAAACCGAATAAGCTTTCCATAGACTCAAATGACTAAATCCGATATCGGAGGAGAGAGTTATGACATTTCAAAGTATTAGTGTCAAAACTTCCCAACAAGTGCGGTGCAGTCTATTTGAACGGAATTTCTGGGCTGATGTGTTCGGAATTTGGAAATGGTCAAAGAATAAAAGTTGTAGCCCCAGAAGTTAGCTTCGCGTGGGCTCAAGAATCGCTCAAAAATGTTTTAAAATGAAAGAGTTATGACTGTTTTAGCGAAAGAGGGTAAAGCTGAAACGAGATTGAAAACTTATTATGAACGCCCACTTTTGACGCCTTGCTTTGTTTGGGCTACCTAATGAACCCGAATTGGGTAATTCGTATTTTTAAAAAATAGTCTTACATACCATGTATAACATATCCAAAAAATCAGATTAATCGGAGTTATGAGCAATGCGTTAGAAAATCATAAGTGAGCTATTGAAAATTAGTATAAACCAAGTCCCACATCGACTAAATTGAGAACTTCACCATTTTCTCAACCTATAAATAGAAGGGCTTGGCCTTTGTTTCATCCACCAACAATAAGGCCTCCAATTTTGAGAAATGCTTTGTTGTGGGAGAACTTTTATAAAGATCTCCTTAGTTAAATTTTAGGCGTGGAAGTGCATATTCAATCTGTGGAATTCGTATTTTTGAATTATGTTTCTTATTTAATTTTTGTAATGTTATTATTTTTAATTGTTAGTTAAAGTTTGAATTTTTGAAGTTTAGTTAGTGTTGTTAATAAACTAGTTAGTTTACTATGTTTATTTTGGCTTGGAATTGATTATGTAAATGAGTTATTTGTGATGACTTTTAATTTTTTGTGATGAATTTCATTAATTAATAATTATTAATGATATTAAAGTTATTTAATGATTATATTAAATAATTTAGTTTAAAAATAATTTTAATATTATAAAAATCATTTTAAATGAAAATAAGGTATTTAAAAATATTTGAAGTTATAAAATATAACTTTTAATATTTAAATGATAATTTCATTAATAATTAAATATTAATGATATTAAGATAATATTAATGATATTTAGTTTATTTAATGATTAATATTAAATAAATAGTTTAAAAATGGTTTTACTTATTTAAAAACCATTTAAAGAGGATATTAAGGATTTAAAAATATTTTAAGTTATAATTAATGACTTTTAATATTTGGATAAATAGTACATTAATATTTAAATATTAATGGTAATTTTTTAGGTAATATAAATGTTTTAAAAATAGTTTGAGTTATTATAAATAACTTTTATATTTTGGCAATGGTTTCATTAATAGTTTAGTATTAATTAAACTATTAATGATAATGGAATTGTTTAATGTTTAAATCATTTAATTATGATTCCGATATTTGAAAGTTATAAATAGCCAAACTAAATTGACTTGAGAACCCATTATGAAGTTACGAATTTGAAGAAGAACACCTATAGTAACAGTTATATCACTATAGGCCCTTTAGTGACAGATTTGAATTATTTTAAAATTTTCAATTTTTAGAAATTGCGAAAATGATTAAAAATAAGATGTCTGATATTTACAGATGTTGAGGTATAGAATAAGAGTCTTAGACTCAGTATTTACCCGATAAAAAGGTCATTTGATGCAGCAAACAAATGTCGACCTTATAAAAGAAAGAAAAAGACTACCGTAAAGAAGAGCATGGATGAGATATTTGAAAAATGTATAAAAATATTTCAAGTATAGAATAGGAACTAAAAGTATGATCACCGTGATTATGTGATTAGACTATATCTTGTTGTAATAGAGCGATCTTATATGTTAAGATATATTGTTCTAATCGAACGAATGATCCGATTATTGATAGGTTGTGATAAAAGATAAAACCTAAGTTGAGATTTGTAATCGGTGAATCGGCCAAGTATCCTACCTTTGCACTTCCTTTATCAATGGACATGAGTAAAAGTTTCGAATTATTCTATCCACAGTATGCATGATGTACTCTTTGATTATCGACATGTTAGCTCAGGATATATATTACATTCATTGATTTCTATAAATGGTTATACAAGTGTCCCCACTTGGATAATCATGGCATTTGTTCACATGTTGATACACCTTTGTCAATTACCCGTATATATATATTTGAATTACATATTATTGTTGAGCAAGATTAAAACCTTCGGTTTGGAACCGTGCATGTATGAACATCCCTATATGGGAAGATTTTTGCATGGCGGGTAGAGTGAAACGATGAATTTCGTTCAAGTTATGTAGTATTGATCAATCTGAGGTTCAATAGAAATTGATCCCCTCGTGTCTGGTAAGTTATGACGGTTTGAGGATAGAATTCGCTTAAACCTTTTTGAAAATGAAAAGAATGTTCATAGTATGTTTCTTAAACCCTATTCAAGGGTAGAGCGAGCCAAATTTAAAGAATTTGAAAGAGAGTTGTTATGTGAATTTTTTATCAAGATGATTACTTCACAACTTTCAATTCGTTGTAGAAGTGTTATGTAAAGAGAATACTTATATTCTTTCGAACATATATAATTGCTATTACTTATTTGGGCACTTAAATGCTCATCCTTGCTTAAATTAAATGTTTTCGAGTTATGTATGAGCAACTTTGAAGGCTCGAGCACGAACAAAGGAAAAGGAAAATTGATCGAATAAGTGTGTATTATGAGTTAATGGTTATAGTTGTATTGGTATCTATTCAAGTATTGTAAGGAATGTATTTGAAGGTCACGTGCACAGGGAAGTAAACTTTGATGTATGTAAATTAAGTTCGAATGTATTATTATTTAGTATTATTCACTTAAAGAAATGGTATCGTGGAGAACCAGAGTTCGGTTTCAAGTACTGAATTTGGGGTCATCACAGAGTTGGTATCAAAGTTTGTTGGTTATGAAGCTTAGGTAGGAATACACGAGACTAATAACCGCAATGATTAGGATAAGTATTAACTCATATAGAGTTAGTTGGTCGATAAGATTCAAAGATGAATCTCGGTGAGTGTAAAGACACGAGTTCCCCTAACTCGATTATAAAGTTAAACAAAGAGTGGGGAATAGATTGAGTCTAAAAGATTGAAAGTGCGATTATGAGAGATCGTAAAATAAAAGCGATCAAGATATAGAACTAAATCGTAATATATACGATGAGATCACCCTGTGATCCGATAAAGGCTATAATGACCTGAAGGAATCAATCGATGATTAGAAAGTTTACGATAAGAAGATTAACGTGTATGAATTGTACTATCAATTGATGCAGATCCGAGGAGAGAATTATAAATCTGAATTAAATTCATTATGGAGAATGGGGTTAGTGTTAGATGGGGATTCAATTGAGGACTCATGTCCGGCGGTGAGTTGTATGATTCTTCGTATGGGAGCTGAATTGTACTTGGTGTAAAAACCACTTAGTTTCGCACGCGATAATCATTGAAATGTACGTATCGCTATTTGTTATATGCACATTAAGAGGATGACTCCATTCTCGGTGTATAACAGTAGATAGGTCATAGATAGAGAATATAAGATTAAGTTCGAGTTCTTAAAACTCATACCTATGAGACATTCTTGACTCATAATTATATGAAATGTTTATGAACCCCTCAGCGAATGGACGCCAAAGGTTTGACTAGGATAAGTTCTTAAACTCATGATTGCGGCAATTTATGAACTCATAAGTATGGTTTGATGAACTGGGTATAGTTTTGTGTGAATGGAGTGTTATGGATTACGAGGAATGTATAGATTGTTAAGTAAATGATTTTTAGTGAAGGTGTTAGGTTTTCCTAAACTCCTAGCTATGCTAAACTTCAAAATTTTTGACATCAAGCTAAATACGCACTAAATGTAGACTCGTAATCATTTTTGAAACGGTTTAAAGTACTGATCTATGCTACTTATTTTGGCTGAGCGCATAAATGATTTGAAATATCAAAATTTGTTTTAATTATCACTCATGTACCATGTAACTTTGATGCGAGAGATGATAAAAATGTGATGGAGTTGTAAATCTGAGAATACTTAGTGTGAATTTGACTGAAGTCATTTGTTCCACTATTGTATGATGTGTTATGACAAAGTCATACAATGACCAGCATCCTCAACGGATTGTTAATCTGATCACGACATCATGACGTCATTCTAGAAAATGTTTTCAAAAGTTTAATTTGCCAACGGGGTTTGGCTACATCTAAATAATTGATTGAATTGAATTATTGATATGAGTCTATGCTATTTGAATCAACTAGACTAATGTTTATGAAAACTCTAAGTGTTCATTGAAAGAAATTTCCAACCAAATTGTTTGGTGTGGAATCCTATGATAAGGATGAGGTGAACAATGTTGTTTGGATAAATGATCCAATCTAATGGCGTAAATATTCACTAGGTATGATTAATCGTTATGCATGGCGTAGGGGGTACAATAGGCTAATCACCTAAAAGTACTTATTAATGGTAGTTTACCTTCTTTGTGATTGTAAACATACTAGGTAATGTTTTGTTTTTGCGGTATGAATACTGAGTTAAAACTATGTGTTCATGGTCTATATGACCCCTCAAAGAAAATTTGAAAACTTTTACTCTTGTGAGAGGTGTATTGGGTAGCATGTGATGATATGTGTGAATGTTGTAAGCATAGATAGAGTTAAGCGAGTTATGAGGGAGGTTGGAGCGAGAGGAGATATTCAGATAAAGGCAGTTGAAGGTTGAAATAGAAGCCAAAGACACGGATATATACCTTGGACCAAAGCTTTAGTCATCACCTTCATGCGATTCGATCAGAGTGGATGGAGCCGCCTTCGGCGAGAGATAGGCGTTGATGAGAATTGAATAAATTTATCGTCAATCAAAATAAGAGACAACGTATATAGAACTCTTGATTGTCGTGTATATATACTATATGTTAATCGGGGTAACTTATGTATGTAGATGTGCGGTGAGAAAGATATGTGGAATAAGAAGGATCATATTCACACCTGAAGCTAATATCGAGGCCAACAGGATGAAATAGAAGCTCACTAGGAACCCAAATCGGACGAGGTGGCTATCGTGGAAAAAGCGTGCATCGGATCCGAAATGTTGGATTTGACGAGATAGTGATTCGATACACTAAAGTTGAAGCCGCTTTCAAGCATTAACGAGGTGCGAGGATTTGGAGAACAAGGTTTCTTCATTGGAAAGGTTGTGGGAGATAGAAAAGTTGATGCGTCGGCGTTAATGGAAACAATGGAAGAAGCGGGATAAGCTCAAAATCCAAATTGACGGATGGAGCCTCAAGCGACACATCCGTGAAGGACACACCGCCTCGTTGCCCACTATAAGAAAGGTGGATGTTTTAATTGTGGGATGGAAGGACATCGAAGCGAATGAATGTCCGAGAAAAAAACTTTGGTAAATAAGTAGTATGGGTTATGTATGTAATATGTGTGATAAGTAATGAACTATTTTTAACTTTTATGTTGGTTAAGATTTTAAATCGACTTTCGTAGTCACAAAGGGATAGATGTTGATTAAAGCGAGGATGTCTTTGTATAAATATTCGATAAATGAATATGAATCTAAGTTTGAGAAATGAAACGAGTTTAATACATTAATCTTATGCAATAAGGTTTAAAATGTAAGGGTATAATTTATGGTTTTATTTAACGAGATAATGCCGCCAAGACGTCAAACTTCGAAACCAAAGGATAGAAGAATCTACTAATCTTTGAGGAGCAACAGCGACCAGAATCGATGCAAAACTTTGCAAACATGGTAGCTCAAAGCTATCTGCAAATAGGAACACCGATTCTGGAAACCAACCAGAACAATTGTTTGGCAAAATTCAAAGACTTCAAAGCCGTAGGACCACGAATTGAGAGGATCACCGACCTATAGAAGCCCGACTTGGGTGAACGAGATAGAGAAGGCGTTAAATGTCGCTAAAAGTAGATGAGGGCAAAAGACCGCTTTTGCCACTTATATGATGAAAGGGAAGCTAACTTTTGGTGGGAGGCAAATAAGACTCAAGCGGGGAAGAAGAAATTACTTGAGATAGATTTAAGTATTTATTTTTGAAAACTATCTCTCTGTTAGTATCACGATCTAGAATGGAGGTAAGATTCACGGAGTTAAAGCGGGATAACATGACCATTAAGTGAGTATCTTGCAAAAATTTAATGAGTTAGCTAGGTTTGCTCCACATCAAGTGGATCTGAGGAGGCTAGGAAGGCAAGGAGATTTGAAATGGGCTTAAAACCACGGCTCTACAATAAGGTGTCAAGATCTTGCAAATCAATACTTTTGCATCACTCATGGAGAAGGCTATCATTCTTTGAGCAGGGAAGTGAGGCCATGAGCCTCTACCATAAGGAGAAGAAGAACAAAAGCAAGTCGGGAGGAGCAATAAAAGATAGAAAGTAGTAGTGGGAATAGGGGTGAGAAAAGAATGAGAAATTTTTACGAGAAAATGCAAATAAAGCGGAAGGTAATAAGAAGCGGTAGTGCGATCTGCAAGAATTGCGGGAAGAATCACTCTGGCGGCGAGTGTCTGGAGGGCAAGTTTGTATGCTACAAGTGCAAGAAGCAAGAGGTCATATCTCTCCCAATCGCCCCAACTCGAGGATGATCGATGGATGCTTCGTATGTGGATCGGTGAGCATAAGGTGAGAACTCTATCCACGAGAGGGAATGGAGGCGAGGCGTAACCACGGGGAGAAGCGGTGGGGCGTTAGCAATTTCAGGACCAAACTCAACCAAAAACTCCAACGAAAGCAACTCAGGGTTTACAACATGACGGTCCGGGATACGGTGGCGGCTAAATGTAACTCCAGTCTTATTTGAATAACTTATATATCTTATATTTACGCTTAATCGGATGAGACAAGTGTTATGATGAATAATCAAAAGATCGATTCGATCAAGTATGATCGAGATCTACGTCTGATGATTATATGCTATGTACCCATACGCATATGAGTTTTAAAAGCGGTGATTAGGGGCGGAATCCTTATAAGGAGGTGAATGTAATAACTTGAGATTTTCTATATAAAATAAATAAGAAATTTTAACGTATAAATTTTTTTTATTTAATTAATGAGACTAAGTGTCAAGTAAAGTGAGCGATAAATCTGAAATACATTTATTATTTGAAAAATTAGAAATAATTTTGGAATTATTAATTACCACAAATTTTATGGTAATAAATTTACGTAAGTAAAATATTTTTATTAATTATTTTCCATGAAAACATGATTGGAAATAATATATGAAGTGATAATTAGATTTATATAATAAATATTTTCTTATATGAATTGTTCGAATATTTAAGTTAATTATTTTAACTTGATTATTGATCTTTGTGTCTGAAGAATAAGTCGGACATGAGATCCAAACCTGGATTGGGATTGTGATCAAGAGATGAGAATAATAATATTATATTATTTATATAATGATTTTACTGATTACCATAATTATGTCTTTGGGTATGTCTTGAACGAGATAATATTGAAGCGATGACGATTGATTAGGTCATAGCATATTACCGTGTTGTGAAACCCTAATTATTAAACTCGGTTATGGGATATTTACGAGTAGTATTTGTGTATATGAAATTCTTGTGAATCGAATATCGGTAATTAGAAGAAACCCTAATTATTGTTGTGCGTCGATAATTAGGACAAACCCTAATTATTATAACCCTAACCGGTTGAAATTAGAAAGCTAATAACAAGCGTGTTAGTAACATACGAGATAATTAAAGAACCACTAATGGTCAATTAGAAACCCTAATTGATGACGTTGAAAACCCTAATTTTAATTACTGGGTTTAATTTTGATGTTATTGTATAAGTGTTTTAATTTACCAAAGGATAGAAGTTAATTGGTAAATTATAAGAATTAAATCTAGTGATTAAATATTACATTTAATTGCCTTGTACAAGATTGCCCATACACTCTTAAACAAAGCCCAACCATCACCCATAACAAATCAGAAGCAAGAATCAAGAATTTTTGACAAAAAGGGTATAAGAACACTAAACCTAGAAATCCTTTGATTCGATGTTATTTGATGCAATTGATTGTTTAAAGTTGTGTAATAAAATGTTAATTGATGATATTGGTTGATAAATCAAAGACCCATAACATCAAAGTGCACGAATTTGAAGATTTAAGCAAGTTGGAAAAATCGAATTCTGTTATTTTTTTCACCAAATGTCAGAGGTCATAACTCTTTGCTCGATCATGAGTTTTGTTCTTCAAAAGTTGTTATGTGTAGCCTGATATGTGGTCTTTAATCTGCAAAAAGAATCAAGTGCATATCATGTATAGATTAGAAGTTATAGATGGTCAAACATGGTTGTGGAGATCATGATAAACCTGCTTTTAGGCGATCTGTAATGGGGCATTCTTGTCCACTTTTTGTGCTTTAAAAGGTTTGGACTTTTGATATGTTGTAGTGCACTGAGTTAGGAAGCCATAGGCTTTGGAATGACCTCATTCCGACCTCGGATGAGGGAATTACGGTGATTGGAAGGAAATGTGTCAAATTTCTCAAAGCTGAAAGTCAGTGATGGATGTGCTATTCGGGACACTTTGTTTTGATCAGTTAATGTTTCCAAAACCTTCTGGGCTTTTGGTATGTTATATTACACCGAATAAGCTTTCCATAGACTCCGAAACGGACTAAATCCGATATCGGAGGAGAGAGTTATGACATTTCAAAGTATTAATGTCAAAACTTCCCAAGAAGTGCGTTGCAGTCTATTTGAACGGAATTTCTGGGCTGATGTGTTCGGAATTTGGAAATAGTCAAAGAATAAAAGTTGTAGCCCCAGAAGTTAGCTTCGCGTGGGCTCAAGAATCGCTCAAAAATATTTTAAAATGAAAGAGTTATGACTGTTTTAGCGAAAGAGGTAAAAATTGAAACGAGATTGAAAACTATTATGAACGTCCACTTTTGGCCTTTGTTTTGGGCTACCTAATGAACCCGAATTGGGTAATTCATATTTTTAAAAATAGTCTTACATACCATGTATAACATATCCAAAAATCAGATTAATTGGAGTTATGAGCAATGCGTTAGAAAATGCATAAAAGTGAGCTATTGAAAATTAGTATAAACCAAGTCCCATCGACTAAATTGAGAACTTCACCATTTTCTAAACCTATAAATAGAAGGGCTTGACCTTTGTTTCATCCACCAACAATAAGGCCTCCAATTTTGAGAAAAGACTTTGTTGTGGGAGAACTTTTATAAAGATCTCCTTAGTTAAATTTTGGCGTGGAAGTGCGTATTCGATCACATGGAATTAAGTATTTTTAGGGTATGTTTCTTATTTAATTTTTGTAATGTTATTATTTTTAATTGTTAGTTAAAGTTTGAATTTTTGAAGTTTAGTTAGTGTTGTTAATAAACTAGTTAGTTTATTATGTTTATTTTGGCTTGGAATTGATTATGTAAATGAGTTATTTGTGATGACTTTTAATTTTTTGTGGTGAATTTCATTAATTAATAATTATTAATGATATTAAAGTTATTTAATGTTTATATTAAATAATTTAGTTTAAAAATGATTTTAATATTATAAAAATCATTTTAAATGAAAATAAGGTATTTAAAAATATTTGAAGTTATAAAATATAACTTTTAATATTTAAATGATAATTTCATTAATAATTAAATATTAATGATATTAAGATAATATTAATGATATTTAGTTTATTTAATGATTAATATTAAATAAATAGTTTAAAAATGGTTTTACTTATTTAAAAACCATTTAAAGAGGATATTAAGGATTTAAAAATATTTTAAGTTATAATTAATGACTTTTAATATTTGGATAAATAGTACATTAATATTTAAATATTAATGGTAATTATTTAGGTAATATAAATGTTTTAAAAATAGTTTGAGTTATTATAAATAACTTTTATATTTTGGCAATGGTTTCATTAATAGTTTAGTATTAATTAAACTATTAATGATAATGGAATTGTTTAATGTTTAAATCATTTAATTATGATTCCGATATTTGAAAGTTATAGCCGGCCAAACTAGCTGACTTGAGAACCGATTATGAAGTTCTGAATTTGAAGAAGAACACCTATAGTAACAGTTATATCACTATAGGCCCTTTAGTAACAGATTTGAATTATTTTAAAATTTTCAATTTCTGGATATTGCAAAAATGATTAAAAATAAGATGTCGATATTCTGAGATGTTGAGGTATAGAATAAGAGTCTTAGACTCATTATTTACCCGATAAAGGCTGTGATGATGCGATGAAAAATGTCGGACCTTATAAAAGAAAGAAAAGACTACTTTGAAGAGCATGGATGAGATATTTGAAAAATGTATAAAAATATTTCAAGTATAGAATAGAACTAAAAGTATGATCACTTTGTGATTATGTGATTAGACTATATATTGTTTAATAATAGACGATTACTATATGTTAAGATATATTGTTCTAATCGAGCGAATGATCGATTATTGATAGGTTGTGATAAAAGATAAAACCTAAGTTGAGATTTGTAATCGGTGAATCGGTGCAAGTATCCTACCTTTGCACTTCCTTTATGCAATGGACATGAGTAAGAAGTTTGAAATTATTCTATCCTGTGCATGATGATGTACTCTTTGATTATCGACATATTAGCTCGGATATATATTACATTCATTGATTTCTATAAATGGTTATACAAGTGTCCCCACTTGGATAATCATAGCATTTATTCACATGTTGATACACCTTTGTCAATTACCCGTATATATATGTTGAATTACATATTATTGTTGAGCAAGATTAAAAACCTTGGGTTTGGAACCCGGAGCATGTATGAACATCCCTATATGGGAAGATTTTTTACAAGGCGGGTAGAGTGGCGATGAATTTCGTTCAAGTTATGTAGTATTGATCAATCTGAGAGAGGTTCAATAGGTGATCCCCTCCTGTGCTAGTAAGTTATGACGGTTTGAGGATAGAATTCCGCTAAACCTTTTGAAAATGAAAAGAATGTTCATAGTATGTTTCTTAAACCTATTCAAGGGTAGAGCGAGAGCCAAATTTAATGAATTTGAAAGAGAGTTGTTATGTGAATTTTTTATCGATCTGATTACTTCACAACTTTCAATTCGTTGTAGAAGTGTTAAGTAAAGAGAATACTTATATTCTTTCGACATATATATAATTGCTATTACTTCTTTGAGCACTTAAATGCTCATCCTTGCTTAAATTAAATGTTTTCGAGTTATGTATGAGCAACTTTGAAGGCTCGAGACGCGAACAAAGGAAAAGGAAAGTCGATCGAATAAGTGTGTATTATGAGTTAATGGTTATAGTTGTATTGGTATCTATTCAAGTATTGTAAGGAATGTATTTGAAGGTCACGTGCACAGGGAAGTAAACTTTGATGTATGTAAATTAAGTTCGAATGTATTATTATTTAGTATTATTCAGCTTAAAGAAATGGTATCGTGGAGAACCGAGTTCGGGTTTCAAGTACCTGAATTTGGGGTCGTCACATCATGCAATTCATGCAACATCAGGCGAGAATGGCTCCTATCCAAAATGCAGGTGGAAACACTGGCAACTCTCGGACGGTCACCGCCAAATAGTTCAAGGAGGTGGGACCACCGGAGTTTTTTGGAGAGCCAAAACCACTTAAGGCGGAGACGTGGATAAAGCAAATCAACAAGATATTTGACGTCTTGGGATGCTCCGAAGAGCAAAAGGTTCCCTTTGCCACCTTTATGTTGCGGGCAGAGGCAGATTATTGGTGGAAATCTGTAAAGCGTACTCAACCTGCCGCACTAAAGATGTCTTGGGAGAAGTTCCAAGAACTGTTCAACGACATGTACTTTCCCGAAAGTATTCGTCACATGATAGAGGTAGAGTTCATTAAACTGGAACAAAACAACATGACCGTGTCGCAGTACAAAGCCAAGTTTATCGAGTTATCCCGGTTTGCGTCCCATTTGGTTGATAATGAGGAGAGAATGATGCGAATGTTTCTAAGAGGTTTGAAACCCGAGATACGTCAATATCTTATCTCTCATAAACTGTGTTTGTATTCAGATGTTGTTAATAAGGCTCAGTTATTGGAGCGCGATAATGAGTCAACCCAACCGAGAGAGAGCAGCCGGCAAAATGATAATACTAGTGATAATAGATCATCGAGCGATGATGATAATAAGCGTGGAGGAATCAACATGCGAAATGGTAACCACTTGGTGGTAATCATGGCCAAAATAATAAGAATGGACATTTCAAGAAGAGAGATTCAACAATGATGGAAAGACGTCGGCACTCACACTTTGTTGTTAAGGAAGGAGAACGACCACCTATCATATGCTTCAAATGCGGAGGGGAGGGACACATAAGTCCAAACTGCGCGATGCCGTCCAAAGCATGTTATAATTGTGGAAGAGAAGGTCACCTAGCCCGATTTTTTCGTTCGCCGAAGACAAGTTCAGTTAGGATGGAGGCACCAAAGGACGCCCTAGAAAAGTCAAAGCCAGTAGTACAAGGGAGAGCGTTTTTCGTGACCTCCCAAAGCAAGGAACCCGAATGAGGTCATCACGGGTAAGCTTATCATAAACTCTAGCGAAGTATATACCTTAGTTGATACTAGTTCTACCCATTCCTTTATTTCTCCTACTTGCGCTCAACGTTTAAATTTGACTCCGGAGAAATTAGACTTTGACTTATCTGTTGAAACTCCGTTGGGAGAAACCTTCATTACATCCACTGTTTATAAGTCTTGTTTGGTTCAAATCGGTACCCTCACATTACCTGTCGATCTTATTTCATTGAAAATACTTGCATTTGATGTAATTCTAGGGATTGATTGGTTAACTACTCATCATGTAAAAATTAATTATTTTCGTAAGGTTGTTAGCTTTCATATTCCTAATCAACCTATTATGCAAATACAAGCAACCAAACCATTAAAATCAATCACTGTCATCTCAAGCCATAAAGCTATTCGTTTATTGAAAAATGGATGTCAAGCTTTCTTAGCTCATGTCACGGATCTAAACAAAAATACGTCAGTTTTGAATGATATTTCTATTGTTAATGAATTTCCTGACGTATTCCACAAAAAATTTCGGCCTACCCTAGAAAGTGAAATTAAATTTTGTATCGACCTTGAACCCGGTACAAAACCCATTTCAAAAGCCCATATCGAATAGATCGCTATTGAACTTCGAGGAGTTAAAGACCCAATGCGCAGGAATTGTTAGACATCGGTTTCATTAATCTAAAGACGTCTCCTTGGGGTGCTCTTGTTACGATTCAATCGAAGAAGAAAGATGGGAGTATGCGACTTTGTATTGATTATCGGGAGTTGAATCATGTCACCATCAAAAATAGGTACCCATTGCCACGTATTGATGACTGTTTGACCCGGTTGCAAGCGCGCCAAATTCTTTTCAAAAATTGATCTTAGCTCGGATATCACTAATTGAAGATTAGAACCGCCGTGTCATTCCAAAGACGGCTTCGAACTTCGATGCAGGAATTATGAATTCCTAGTCATGTCTTTTGGATTGACTAATGCTCATGCTTTGCCTTCATGGATATGATGAACCAAGTATTCAAGGAATATTTGGATCACTTTGTGGTCGTCTTTATTGATGACATCCATATTTATTCCAAAAGCCGTGAAGATCATGAGCAACACTTGAGGTCGATACTCCAAAAGCTTCGTGAATATAAGCTTTATGCCAAGTTGAAGAAATCACGAGTTACGGCGAGGAATTAGCATTCCTTGGGCACGTGGTATCAAGTCATGGAATATCTGACCCACCCAAAGATTGAAGCCATTCAAAGTTTGAAACAACTTAAATCGATGGCCAAAAATCGTAGTTTTCTCGGCTTAGGCTGGTTATTATTGGAGATTAAGTGAAGGGTTTTCTCGAATCGCTACTCCATTAACTCGGTGACTTCGGAAAGATACAAAATTCGGTTGGAGTGAGGAATGTGAGAAGAGTTTTCAAGAACTCGAGAGAAGACTCATTTAAAGACCTATTACGACAATACCATCGGCTTGGAGGATTTGTCATCTCTGATGATGCTTGAGGAAAGGGTTAGGATGTGTTCTCATGCAACATGGGAAAGTCATAGCCTATGCCTCTCGATAACTCAAAAAATATGAGAGGAATTATCCTACTCATGATCTAGAGTTGGCAGATGTTGTCTTCGCACTTAAAATTTGGAGGCATTACTTGTATGGGGAGAAAGTGGAGATCTTTACGGATCATAAAAGCCTCAAATATTTCTTCACTCAAAAGGAACTCAACATGCGACAGTGATGTTGGCTTGAACTGTTGAAAGATTATGATCATACCATCCAATATCATCTTGGAAAAGCAAACGTGGTAGCTGACACATTGAGTAGAAGATCATATGCGGGTACGAGTGCAATATTGTCAACGCAAAGGCCCATTTTGTATGACTTGCAAAGGATGGAGATAGAGATAAAAACTCCAGGGACCCACATGATGATGGCAAATATACGAGTAGAACCAACTTTAATCGATAAAGTTAAAGCTGCTCAAGCTACAAACCTGGAGCTGATGCATATGAGGAAGAAAGTACAAGAAGGTGCTATGCCGGAAGCAAGAATCGATGAAGAAGGAATACTTCGAGTCAACTCCAGACTTTTTGTTCCTAGCGACCCTGATTTAAAGTATAAAATCATGATAAAGGCGCACAACACACTGTTTGCAATCCATCCTGGGAGTACCAAAATGTATCATGGTCTTCGACATACATTTTGGTGGGACAATAAGAAAGAGAGGAGATAAATATTTGTTTATCTCAAGGTGTTTAACCTGTCAACGAGTCAAGGTGGAGCATCAAGTACCAAAAGGTCCATTGCAACCACTTAAAATTCCAAAATGGAAGTGGGAGCACATTACCATGGATTTCATTAGTTGTCTTCCCAAGGTTTCTCACGGCATAGATGCAATTTGGGTCATTATTGATAGATTGACCAAGTCTGCTCATTTCTTACCTATACGAGAAACTTATACACTTGAGCGTCTTGCTCAGTATGTACATAAACGAGGTTGTAAGATTGCATGGTATGCGGTATCCATAGTTTACGATCCGGACCAAGATTCACTTCTCGATTTTGGGTTAGTTTGCAAAAAGCTATGGGCACGGATTTACGATTTAGTTTGGTGTATCATCCTCAGACGGACGGACAATCAGAAAGGACTATTCAAACTCTTGAAGATTTATTAAGACTCTGTGTCCTTGATTTCAAGGGAAGTTGGGACAAGTTCCTACCATTGGTGGAGTTTTTCTACAACAACAGTTATCAAGCAAGTATTGGCATGGCTCCATTCGAAGCGTTGTATAGAAGAAAGTGTTGTTCTCCAGTATGTTGGGATGAGGTGGGTGAAACAACGTTGTTGGGACCGGAGTTAGTACGTATGACTACGGAAAAGATACAAATGATCCGGCAACGTATAAAAACCTCCCAAGATCGACAAAAGAGTTATGCTGATCTTCATCGAAAGGACATGGAATTCGATATTGGAGATCATGTGTTGTTACGTGTTGCTCCATGGAAAGGAGTTACGAGATTTGAAAAGAGAGAAAAGCTCAATCCTCGATTCGTTGCCCCATTTTTAATCCTCGATCGAGTAGGGACTGTAGCCTATAGACTTGCTTTACCGCTAAGTATGTCTCGTGTTCATAACGTTTTTCATATATCCATGTGACGTAAATATGTGAAAGACCTAAACCACATTATTGAGTTAGAACCGGACGAAATAGTAGAAGATTTAACGTATGAAGAGGTTCCTGTTCAAATCTTGGATAAGAAGGAACATATTCTACGCTCCAAGGTTATACCTCAAGTCAAAGTTTTATGGAGGAACCACGATGTTGAGGAAATGACACGGGAGTTAGAATCAAATGAAATCAAGGTATCCTTACCTCTTCGACATACCAGTGCGCACCCTAATTTCGAGGAAAATTTCATAAGAAGGGAGATTGTAAGACCCCAACTTTTATGAATAAAGATGAATTTTCTATAATTATCATTTTTAAATATTATGGAATGAATTTGATATAATGTTATAGTTGTGGGTAATATTTAGAAATTTTGCAAAAGTCTGTGAGTTGTTTATAATATTCGATTGGTGGGGAATATTAAATGCACCGGAACAATCATTAGTGGACCCCTACAACGGAATTATTGTTTGATTAAGAAAACAACAAAATATTTTTATGAAAATAACGGCGAAAGTTTTACTGTTAAGCTGTTGAAACACCCGGTTGTTAAAAGTATAGGAATCTGGCGTTGGTTGCATAGTAGCTACGGTATTGATTATTGATGCTTACGTGAGAAGTCACTCGGTTTTGTTCAATTATTGCTTCAGTAATTATTGCATAGTATCTCACGTTAATTGATTCAATTATTGTTGATATTTATATTGAGATGACGAAGTTATTAATATTATTATTTCCATTATTAACGATGTCTAGAAGTTACGCATGAGGAGATGTTTGGTCACTAATTACGCCATGATAGGGAGAAATCCTTATTGAAAGCCCCTCTTTCTGGAGGAATGACACAGTCGATTAATAATATGAATAATAATAATGATGATGAAGTTTTATTTTATTAGTATTATTAATGTAATAAAACATAAATTTTTTTTATATAAAACAGATTACTTTTATAAAGTTATTCGTTTTATTAGGCTAATAGTAAAATCTTTTTATATAAAACAGAATACTTTTATAAAGTTATTCGTTTTAGTAGACAATAATTAGAATATATTATATTTTATTATACATAGTGTTTGCATAGTGCGTGCATAGTATTTGTATAGTAAAATCTTTTTAAAAGTTATTCGTTTTATTAGATTATAAATAGAATATATTATATTTTATTGTAAACAGATCTGGACCGTCCGTTTAAAGTAAATCGATTTGGACCGTTCATGGATATGTTACTATTCAGTCCATTCTTCTATAAATAGAAGCTCATTCCTTCATTATTTCTTACGAATTCACTAAAACTCTAGAGAGAGAAACTGTAGAGAGAATTATTCTTCTATCTTGAGCGTATTTCTTTAGCGTTTAAGAAAGCTTTGAGCGTAGTGCAAGTTTCTTCAAGTATATCCCCGCCCTACCGTCGGAGTACTCATCTTTATAAGGTAAGGGGTATTATTCTTTTCATATTCATAAAGAGAACTTCTGTTATTCCATTCTTTATTATTACATTGGAATAACTTTTGTATCTGTGATTCCGCCTTTATACTTGGTGATTTACATTTGTTATTCCATTTGTTATTATTACATTTGGAACATCCCATGCATGCGTTATCTGTTGGGACTGGTTTCGTCTTTATTATTCTATTGGAATATCCACATGCATGCGTTTTTACGCTGCACACAGTTTCGTCTTTATTATTACATTGGAATATCCTCGTCGCATGCGTTTTACTGCCGGACTGATTCCGTTATTTATTATTATGTTGGAATAACTTTTATCTGCAAAGTACCACATGCATGGTGATTTATTGTTATTCCATTTGTTATTATTACTCGTGGAACATCACATGCATGCGTTATATCTTGGGACTGGTTTAAGTCTTTATTATTCTATTGGAATATCATCATGCATGCGTTTCGCCGGACACGGTTCCGCCTTTATTATTACATTGGAATATCACATGCAATGCGTTTCTGGCCGGACTGATTCCGTTATTTATTATTATGTTGGAATAACTTTGTCTATGCAAAGTACCACATGCATGGTGATTTACATTGTTATTCCATTTGTTATTATTACATTGGAACATCCTCACATGCATGCGTTATACGCCGGACTGGTTCCGTCTTTTTTATTATTCTATTGGAATATCATGTCTACATGCGCAGTACCGCATGCATGGTGATTTCTTTTGTTATTCCATTCTTTATTATACTCAATTGGTTAAAGTTTTGACTTACTATACTCCATGAAATTAGTGGAATATCCTTGATATTTGCAACCATCGATATCTTTTCATGGAAATATTCTTCTCGAGCATTCTTAAATTTTACTCTACAAAGAAGTATCATGTTGAGAATTTGGACGTTATTAGTTCCTGAATAAATTAATTCTTGAACTTGTTTTATTGAATTCTTATATCATTGCCATAATCCTTATATTTATATTTTGTTGAAAGTCATCTGTGGCCTGTAGTGCATAGATGGACTTGGTATGATTATGACCAGGGATTATTCGGTGTAATCATGACCGTAATGTTACAGATAATATGGTAAAAGTCCTCATTGGCCCGTAGTGCATTGATGGATAGTTGTTGGCATGATCATGACCATTAATGAATACACAAATATCCTTGACCCGTAGTGCATGGATAAATTGTGGTTGTGATACTAATGAATATCCTTGGCCGTAGTGCAGGGATGATGTGGATTTATTTTTTTAGCTGAGTCCCAACGATAAAAGTGATGAAAACCTTTTAAATCATAAAAGATAGTAGATTTTATTCTCTACTTGACTCTTTTAATGGATTGCATGTTCCGCTGCAGTTAAACTTGATGTCTATTGTATTTTATCAGTTTAACATTGTTGAAGACTAATGATAATTTATTCTGCATTATCTTAGTCATAATATTTCTTACTGGGCTAGTTGAGCTCACCATTTCTTTCACTGTTCTCTTCAGGAAATGAGAACGTAGCCGGGACTAGTCGAGGATCGGAGTGATGGTCCAGATGATAGTATTAGTAGTCCTCACTATTCTGTTAAATAGTGTGTTAATAAATGTAATGAGGACTTACTCTGAGAGGGATATTGTCTAGAAGACAATGTTTGTATTAAAACTCACAGCTCTCTTGTTGTATATTTAAGATTGTATTTGTATTCTGTACCATATATTTGGCAACTCAGAATAGGTGATGCATACCTATTTTGGGGGCGTCATACTTGTTTTATGTAAAGAAACAAGGTTTAGGAACTTGCTCAGATAAAGTTAGGGTTAGAGAACTTATCTCGTACGTATGCTAAACGATTACCACTCTAGTTCACCAAAAGTCCTACACACATACCATATGTATTCACGACATTCATTAGTTACATTAATACTAACCTTATAGGTTTAGTTCTCTCTTTTAATAAAACTTGTTAACTTGGTTTAAATTCTGCTCATTACCATCATTCACATATAAAGGACTGAAATATCAAATCTTAAGTTTAAACAACAACATATCATCTCATGGGCATCTTCATTTTTTTAACATGGTTTAACCAGTTACAAAACATATCAGTTATAAGGTCACAAAACCTTTTCTAATTTATTTTTTATAATTCTCTTAATATATTGTCCACTAGTCACATTTTCACTTAATTATTTAATATAAACTCCATTTTATTTAACAAATCATTACCCTTCTAATTTAATTACTTAATTAAATTAGAATATTTTCATTCCCTTACTATTATTACACTCGAATAAATTATTTCATAATAATTTCCATTGAATATTTATTTTATTCCAAAATATTTCAACTAAAATATTATTTTATTTGATAAATATTTTAATAATAATTTCCATCAAATATTTATTTTATTCCATAAATATCTCAATTTAAATATTTATTTTATTTGATAAATATTTTTATTAATTATTTATTTTATTTTATTTATTTTATTTTTTTAATTTTTTTCGTCAAAATGCTAGTTAATATAGTTTAATGAAGCTTGAGTAAGTATGGGTTACCCAGACTCAATTTCTGCAGTTTGCAAACACATCAATTTAGGCCAAAAATCTCACACAAGTTCACCCATATGTTCTCATAAAGAACAATGAACAGGGCCATAACTTCCAATTTCCTTGTCCATACATTAATTTAAGCATACCCAGATACTATAATTCATATATGATCATTACCCAACCTTTCTAACATGATTTTAACAACTTAATTAATACAATTACTTGAATCAAATCACATAATTTCACTGTTCTTATGAAAACTCCATTTTTAACATTATTAACGAAATCAACCACTGCGAACTCGTTTTTCGATCAAATCAGTCCGTTTAAGTTTCGTTCTTTTCGTTTTTACATGTATAAACGAAATCATTCATCAATTTACCGATTAATATACAATTTTAACATAAATTTTTGTACTTATAAGCCATATTCATATATTTTCTCTATAAAACTATAAAACTCTAATTACGACATATTTATATGAAATTGATGGTTTGAAAACATACGTATATGGTAAAAAAGTGCTATGATTATATATTATCATGTATATACACATAGATCATCAATTCATGCATTGATCATACAATATTTGTTTTTATAGAGAACTCAAAACACCCCTTAATGGAAAAACTCTGATTATAACATGTTTACATGAAATCGATTACTCTAATCTCATAAATATATGATATAAACATATTGTAAACATATACTAACATATATAACATCATATACTCATCAATTATTAATCCCTTCAATTGCAAAGGACTTTGAAATAGTTTTTCACAAAATATATGAACGTAAATTAAATTTTGGGTTGAAGAGATTACCCTACTAGTTTGTGTAGATTATTAGGAGATGAAATTCTTCTTTATTTCTTCTTCAATTCACACTTTCCTTCAACTTTCTCTCTGAATACTCTCTGTTTCTCTCTAACTCTCTCTGAACTTGTTTTTTTCCAAATTTTTAACAAATGACTGAATGCGTATAGATATATTGACGTTATTGTGGTCAGTTAATCCCTTCGTGGGTTAACTGTCCAAATCCTCTTAAGGCCCTGTTTGGCTAGCTTAATATTCTCTTTTAATTTATTTTAATTAACTTATTTATTATATAGTTTAATAATGTCACACCCAATTAAGAAATTAATCAAATATCTTATTTAATTTAATTAAATATAATAATTCCACATTAAATCTCATAGTCACATAATTAAATTCTCATTTATTAATTATGTCAAATCATTAAATTTCTAATTAATTATTAAATTAATTAGAATAACATTATGCTTATTAAATAATTCATTTAATCAAATAAGCTCAATTAAATACAAACTTTAAATAATAAAATTCTCCACATTAATTTAATCAATATAACACATATAATTAAATTAATCTTCCATAACTTCATCAATTAATTATTTAAACCAATAAATAAATCATCAAAAAATATTTATTTAATTCAATAAATATTCAAATTAAATTACAAAAAATCTCGTTTGTCACAGTACGTCCAGGGACCGATCGAGGACACACTGATCGAAGGGTTCCCGACACAGTGGAAGTAGACACCGAAGTCATTCCAAGGTAGCTAGCTCAGAAGGAAGGGGTCATTCGGGCCGAAGGAAGCAGGACTCGGTCCCGAAGAGTATGCCTCCAAGGACGGTTGGGGTAAAGGCACTGGCCAAAAAACTAAAAGATTTACAGAAGGAGTTATCTGAAGTCAGGTAGATGAAGGGGACTACGACTAAAAAATCTTCATCGTTCTCCCCTGAGATTTTTCAGGAAAAGGCAAACCCAAACAAGAAGCTCCCCCACATGGAAAGCTACGACGGTTCGAGGGATCCGTATGAGTATAGCCAGGCGTATGACTGGTTAATGGATTATTATGATTATTCTGAAGCGGCCAAATGTCACACCTTTATAAAGACATTGAGGAAGGATGCTAGACAGTGGATGATGACCTTGGCCTCGAACTCGGGGGCGTTATGGGAAGAACTTTGTGACAAATTCTATACCCGATTCGGTAGCAATAAGAAGAGAGGAAAACTAACCAGATCATTGTCTCAAATCAGACAATACTTGAATGAGAATTTAGGACAGTATGTGAAGCAGTTCTGAGAAGTAGTAGGTCAGGTCTCAAATTTGAATGATCTTCAGGCAGTGGGGCTCTTTTAGAATGGTTTGGACATTTTAAAGTCCAAGAAGCTGGTAAAAGAGCTGATGTTCAACCATCTGAAGAGTCTGGCTGAGGCGTTCGAGAAATCTGAAGGTTTCATAGTAGTGGGAGAAGCCATGAATAGTCTAAAACAAAATACATCGAAAAAGCTGAGGGATAAGGAAAAAGGTAATACTGACAAAAAAACTGACAGATACTAGAAGAAGTACAATGACAATTCTAACGGTTATCAGAAGAAATACAATAACCATAATGGCGGTTCAGGAAGGGGACACCAACCCTTCCCGAACCAGAAGGTTAACAAAGTTTACACAAAGCTCAACACTGACCGGGCCACTATCCTTGAAAAAATAAAAGACAAACCTTACTTCGAGACGCCTACGGATAACATTAAGGGGGACATAGGTAATAAGAGTAGATATTGTGATTACCATGAAGCTGCCAAACATTCTACGAAGGCTTGTTGGGGATTAAGGGGATTGATTAAGAATAATGTACAAAATAGGGTTCTGGTTCAGTATGTTGCAGGTTGAGATACTCCAGGAGTGCAATAGACACACAATACTTCGGTACCGAACCCAATAACTCAATCCCGATAACGTCGAGTGGTGGATATGATCACGGGCGGGTCTATTGGGAGGGTTTTTGGGAAGAAGCATCGAGGGTTTCTGGATGCGATATTGTCAATATTCGAATAGCATACGCGGCGTGAAAGACCCTACCCGGGTTCAGTGATATCCTTCACTAATGATGATTTTCCAACAGAGCTGATCGAACCGCATGAGGGTGCATTGGTGATTTCTGCACAGGTGGGATCGGTAGTTATGAAGAAAATGTGATAGATAACGGCTCGTCAGTGGACATAATATATGTTCATACCTATTAGAGGTTGGACTTGGGAGACAGGAAATTAGAGGTTGGACAGGAGCCTCCTTTATATGGGTTCAACAATGACCCGGTAAAGGTTGTAGGGACGATCGAGCTACCAGTGGTCTTCAAGACGGCTCCTCAACAGGTGGAAATAGTTTGTAGATTTTTTGTGGTACATGTGGATTCTGCATATAATGCTATATTGTGGAGACCGACCTTGATAGATCTTCAGGCGGTGACTTCGATCCCTCACTTCAAAATCAAGTTTCCAACATCGAATGGAGTTAGGGAGGTGGCAAGGGATCTTGACTTTGTAAGGAGGTGCTACAGGAATGCATTGATCTCTTCGAAAGTGGTGGTCAGTAAGTGGAAGCAGATAATAACAATAGAGTTTGAGCCCTTTACTGAAGGTATTATGGAGCCTTTGGTCATGCCTGCCGAAGAGACTAAAGAGGTAAAGTTAATTCTGGAAAAGAAGGACAAGACCTTCAGGATCGGGACATGATTGTAGAAGCCTTTTTCTGACCAGTCTGGTGAAGTTATTGCAGTGTTATGCGGACATCTTTGCATGGACCCCCAGTGACATGTCTGGTGTTGATTAAAAGGTAGTTATACATAGGCTGCATGTAGACCCAACGAAGAAGCCAGTTCGATAGAAGAGGAGGATCTTCGCCCCGAAAAGACAAAAGATAATAGATGAGGAGATAACAAAGCTTTTGGCAGATAATTTTATCTTTGAGATTGACTACCCTGAGTGGATGGCGAACGTGGTTCTAGTTCAGAAATATAATGGGAAGTGGCGGGTCTGCATCGACTACACGGACTTGAATAAGGCGTGCCCAAAGGACTTTTATATACTTCCACACATTGATTAGCTGATTGATGCCACTTCAAGGTATGATTTGCTCAGCTTTATGGATGCTTTTTCTGGATATCATCAAATTTTAATGCATAAGGACGATATCCCGAAGATAACATTTATCACTCATCGGTCAGTTTATACATATAAGAAGATGAATTTTGGATTACTGAATATGGGGGCCACATATCAAAGAATTATGAACTATGTGTTCTCAAAGCAATTGGGACGTAGTATGGAGGTGTATGTGGATGATATGATCGTCAAGAGCATGTCAGTTTGAGTTCACTTGGATGATTTGGAGGATTGCTTCCATACTGTTTGCCATTTTAAGCTCAAGTTGAATTCGACGAAGTGTACCTTCGGTTTGGGAGCATGGAAGTTTCTGGGATATCTAATAAGCAAGAGAGGTATAGAGGCTTATCCAGAAAAGATCAAAGATATCTTGGATATAAAGTCTCCTTAGTCATACAAAGATGTCCAGCGTGTGACGGTTCGAATTACAGCTTTGAGAAAGTTCATGTCTAAGTTTACAGAAAGGTGTTTGTCATTTTTTGATATGTTAAAAGGGCCAAAGACCGAGAAGACCTTCCAGTGGACTTCGGAGTGTGAGGATTCTATTCAGGGGATTAAGAAGTATTTGTCTTCAGCTCCTTTGTTGGTGAAGCCAGTTTCTGCTGAGCCCTTGTATTTATATTTTGCGGCAAGTTCGTTGGCAGTAGAAGAAGTTTTGGTGCGGGAGATTGGGGGTAAGCAGCATTCGGTTTACTATATGAACCATGCCCTTAGGGTTGCAGAGACAAGGTATCCAAATTTTGAGAAATTTGCCTATGCGTTAATAATAGCAAGTCAAAATCTTCGACACTACTTCAAAGGTCGGTTAATAGTGGTATACACGAATCAGCCATTGAAGAAAGTGTTGGGGAATCTAAATGTTGTAGGTTAATTAGCAGCGTTGATAATGGAGTTGTCACAATTTATATTGGAGTATCGTCCTCGGACATCAATAAAGGGCCAGACTTTAGTCAACTTTGTAATACCCGTGAATTTTAAATAAATAATATTAATATTGAGAATAATAATTATGTGAATATTTATTTTAATATATATATATATATATATATATATATATATATATATATATATATTGGTGGCATGAGTTTTTAATCATTCATTTAATTGAATAAGCATATGATAATTGAGTAATATGGTAGAATTGACGAAAAGCTTAATTTAAAACTTATGAGAATTGCCTAGTGTGGCATAAAGAAAGACTAATAAATTCATCAAGTAAATTAATGAAGGAATGATTTAATAATGGGATTAATTAGTACTATTAATGAGTAAATAATAAAATAAGGTAATAGACTAATCTCTATTATTTTTAATTAATTGTTATGTGCAATAACATGAAGTGTGTGGTCATATATAATAAAGTCGCTTAATGCATTAAATATAATATAAGGTGTGACATAAATATTATATAAAACTATATAATAAAATTGAGTTGAATTATATAATCATACTAAGTTATATAAAGAAGTTTATGTGACATTATAATGTGTGGTGGAACTATTAAATGCGTATTTTAAATATATGGGAGAAATTAAATAAATATTTACTATTAAATATTTATTTCAATATTTATGTAATTGAAATAATAAAGCTAATGGAAAATAATGAGTTAGGAATACCCGACTAAATTATATTCTAACCTAATATTATTTGAACTAAATCAATGTACATGGATTATATAATTCTATATGTTTAATGTATGAGTGAGTGTATATATATGCACATTTGTAGAAAAATATCAAATAAACCTAAGTATGCTAGTATTAGTTTTGCTAAATGCTGAGTATTAGGAGGGAGTGTCCCAATTTGTGTGTCACTCTCTTCATTCACGTGAATGGCAAAAAGGCTAGCCTACTTCTTCTTTTCAAACTCAGAGTTTTCAAATGATGAAGAGGAGAGTGGGCTAAATAGTGACTATGAATTGATATTCCACCAAATCTCCATGAACCATTAGCTTCTTCTTTCTTCCTTTGGTTTATTTCATGGAGCAAAACCCAATTTTGGTCTATGGTTCCTCTATAAATAGAGACCTTTTTCTTCTTCATTCTTCACACTTGAAATTCTGAGAATTCTAGTTCTAATTATAGTGAGTGAGTGGCTGAGAAATTAGGGGGCAATCAAAAGTTAAGAATCAAAGAGTATCAATTTAGCTTCAAGAGGTATAATTCTTAAACCGTGTTCTTAGAATTCTGGAATTCTGAGTTTGGTAAATTCTTAGAAATGTCATAAATACTTGTTATTTGAGTCAAGAATGGATGGTCAAAACTTGTTGCTATCTATGAATTTATGCTAAACATTGTTAATATGGTTGAATACGAAAACAATGAAAGTTAAACGGATCAATTTGGTCTAGAAACGATTCTGTAATGAGAGAAATCGCTAAACATGTTAAACTTTGGAAAAATAGCAAGAACTTTGAATTTAATTCTTGATTTTTGTTGTTTAATTGAATTGAGTTGTTAGAATCATGCTATATATGTTTGGTAATAAGTTTATGGAGTTTATATAAGATGAGTATACTTAAATTGCTATTTATTTGTGGATTTGGAAAGTTGGTTCGCAATAGGGGAGAACTAGATGAACTGCAGAAGCCGTGTCTGGGCAATGCCACCCCGGCGGGCATTTCAGAAATACCGCCCCAATAGGTGTGACAGAGAGGCCTAATTTTTTTTTGCTTTGATTGTTCAATTCGGGAAGATGTTAACCTAACCTAACTTGACCTAATGAACCTAAAGAGACTTTAAACATGTATAAAGACGTGTCATGAGTTGTGTTAGTATGTGTAAAGCTTGATTGAAAGAAAGTTAGAAGTCGAAAACCAAACTTGACTAACCTTGTGTCTTTTGAATTATGACCCTTTAATCAGGTGTATGTAACTTAGTTAAGTTTGTAAATGAGTATTAAATGTGCACCTAAGTTGTGAGACCCCAGATTTTATGAATAAAGATTTAAATTTCTCGAAATATTTTTTTGAATATTATGGTCTGGATTTGATATAATGTTATAGTTGTGGGTAATATTTATAAATTTTGCAAAGTATGCAAGTTGTTATAAAATATTCGATTGGTCAGGGAATATTTGTTTTAACAGGGAATATTCGTACGACGGCACAATCATTGGTAGACCCCACAACGAAAGTATTGTCGTAGTAATAAAACGACAGAATTATACTTTTATAAAAATAATGACGGAAGTGTTACCGTTAAAACTGTTGAACTACCCGATAGTAAAAGTACAGTAATACACGTGGTTGCATAGTAGTACACGGTATTGATTATTGATGCTTACGTGAGAAGTCACTCAGTTATACTCAATTATTGCTACAGTAATTGCTGCATAATATCTCTCATATTATTGATTCGATTATTGTCACATTATCATCTGCATAATATGATATATTATTAAATCAATAATTGAGACAACAAAGTTGTTCATATTATTAAATTACAATATTTACAATGTCTAGAAGTTCTGTCAAGGAGAGGTTTGGTCACCTAATTGCACGCCAATAGGAGAAATCCTTATTGAAAGCCCCTCTTTCACAGGAGCGACACTTCGGTTGTTAAATATTGTGAGTTATAATATTAATGATGAATAAGCTCGTGTTGATTAAAGATGAAATTGATAGTTCCATTGTGTTAAAATTATTTGTGTTAGTGGAAATCGACATTTATTTCGATAATAATTGATGTCTGGAGGTTATATTATTTAATCGGGTATTCGGGGAACTTTTTGTGTCGAAGTTACTATTCACGAGTTACTATTAGTTAAAGTTTTGGCTTCTATACTCCATGAAATTAGTGGAATATCCTTGATATTTGCACTTCATCCAATATCTTTTCATGGAAATATTCTTCTGAGCATTCTTGAATTTTACTCCACAAAGAAGTATCATGTTGACAATTTGGACATTATTAATTTCTGGATAAATTAATTCTTGAACTTGTTTTATTGAATTATTATGTCATTGTCATCATCATCATGCTTATATTATCATGAAAGTCATCTTTGGCTTACGTGCATAGATGGAATTAGTATGATTATGACTAGGGATCATTCGGTATAATCATGACCTGTAATGTTATAAATGATATGGTAAAAGTCCTTAGTGGCCTGTAATGCATTGATGGGCGATTTTGGGTATGATTATGACCGAGGATTGTTCTATATAGTCATGACCATTGATGATTTAATGAATATCCTAGGCCCGTAGTACAGGGATGATTAGATGATGTGTTTTATTTATTAAGCTAAGTCTCAGTGATAAAAATTGATGAAAATATTTTATACCATAGAAGATAGTAGATTTTATTCTCTACTTGACTCTTCTAATGAATTGCTTATTCCGCTACAGTTAAACTTGATGTCTATTGTATTTTATCAGTTTAACATTGTTGAAGACTATTGATAATTTATTCTGCATTATCATAGTCATAACATTTCTTACTGGGCTAGTTGAGCTCACCCTTTCTTTCACCGTTCTCTTCAAGAAATGAGAATATAGTTGGGACGAGTCGGGGAAAGGAGTGACGGTCCAGATGATAACATTAGTAGTCCTCACTATTCTGTTAAATAGTGTGACAATAAATGTAATGAGGACTCCTTTGAGTGTGGATATTGTCTAGATGACAATATTCCTATTAAACTCTTAGTTTATGTATTGTCGTATATTGCACGATGGTTGTATAATTAAGTTTGTATTTGTATTCTGTACCATGTATTTAGCGACTCAAGATGGGTGATCTATACCTATTTTGGGGGCGTCACAGTTGGTATCAAAGCTTAGTGATATGATCCAATTACCTTGGTACGAACTATTATAATCTACTGAGATGAACGGCCCTCTTAGAAGGGAAATTTTATATTATCAGAAAATCGACGTGCGCACAAACAACAAATCTAAATATTATGCATAATGTAGGGTATTTTAGGCTAATCACCTATTATAATTGTTTATATTGGATTATCAGTGTAATACAATTAATTCTAGCAGAAGTTCTTGGTCCATAGTGACTACTTAGTGTTGAAATTATTTGTGTTAGTGGAAATCGACATTTATTTCGATAATAATTGATGTCTAGAGGTTATATTATTCAATCGGGTATTCGAGGCACTTTTCGTGTCAGAGTTAATATTCACGAGTTACTATTCATGAGTTACTATTCACGAGTTACTATTTACGAGTTACTATTCACGGGGTACTATTCACCCGAAAAATATATTTCTTTTCGGTCCAAATCATTTTTGGGTACAATATTATTCCATGAGGAGATGTGCTAATTTTTCAGACTGTTGGTTGAAGTTATAATAGTGAATCAATATGGACCTCTGGTGGAAAGTTATAATATTGAATCCATATGGACCGCTGGTGGAAAGTTATAATAGTGAATCAATATGGATCGCTGGTTTAAAGTTTTAATAAGAAATCGGTATGGATGAGTTGCTTTAAGTTTTAATAGTAAATCAATATGGACCGTCTGTTTAAAACTAAATCAATCTGGACTGTTCATGAATTAGTTACTATTCAGTCCATTCTCCTATAAATAGAAGTTCATTCCTTCATTATTTCTTACGAATTCACTGAAACGCTAGAGAGAGAAATTATAGAGAGAAAGAAGAAGAGAAGTCTGCTACCTCACTTTTCCAATATCCAGGTTCTTCTAAGGTAAGGGATATTATTTGTTGTACTAAATAAGGGGTATTATTATCTTTCTTATTCATGAAGAGAACTTACATTATTCCATTCTTTATTATTATGTTGGAATAACTTTTGTTATCTGAAGTACCTCATACATGGTGAAATTCTTACATTATTCCATTCTTTATTATTATGTTGAATAACTTTTGTTGTCAATCGCATACATGGTGAAATTCTTCATTATTCCATTCTTTATTATTATGTTGGAATAACCTATTTATCTAATCCGCATACATGGTGAAATTCTTATATTATTCCGTTCATTATTATTACATGCGAATATCCCATCTACGTGCATTTACTGTGGGACTGGTTCCATTATTTATTATTACATTATAATAACTTGTCTGTGCGTACTATCGCATGCATGGTGATTTACATTGTTATTCCATTCTTTATTATTACGTTGAATATCCTCACATGCATGCGTTCGCCGGACACGGGTTTCATTTTTATTATTACAGCCGGAATATCACGTATCGTGCTTTTACGCCGAACTCGGTTCCATTATTTATTCTTACATCGAAATATCCCGCATGTACGCGTTTATGCCGGACCTTGTTCCATTATTTATTATTCTGTTGGGAATAATCTGTCTGTGCAGTCTATTTCACGCATGGTGAATCCTCCCGTTATTCCATTCTTTATTATTCGGTTGGAATAACCTGTCTATGTGGATTACCACATGCATGGTGAATGATCCTTTGTATTCATTCCTTATTAAATTGTGGAAATGATCTGTATACGTGGATTACCATATGGCGGGTGAAAATCCATTTGCAGTTTCATATATTCTATTATACTCAGTTGGTTAAAGTTTTGGCTTCTATACTCCATAAAATTAGTGGAATATCCTTGATATTTGCACTTCATCCAGTATCTTTTCATGGAAATATTCTTCTGAGCATTCTTGAATTTTACTCCACAAAGAAGTATCATGTTGACAATTTGGACGTTATTAATTTCTTGATAAATTAATTCTTGAACTTGTTTTATTGAATTATTATGTCATTGTCATCATCCTCATGCTTATATTATAATGAAAGTCATCTTTGTCTTACGTGCATAGATGGTCTTAGTATGATTATGACTAGGGATCATTCGGTATAATCATGACTTGTAATGTCATAAATGATATGATAAAAGTCCTTAGTGGCCTGTAATGCATTGATGGACAATTTTTGGTATGATTATGACCAGGGATTGTTCGGTATAGTCATGACCATTGATGATTTAATGAATATCCTTGGCCCGTAGTACATGGATGATTAGATGATGTGTTTTATTTATTAAGCTGAGTCTTAGCGATAAAAATTGATGAAAACATTTTATACCATAGAAGATAGTAGATTTTATTCTCTACTTGACTCTTCTAATGGATTCCTTGTTCCGCTACAGTTAAACTTGATGTCTATTGTATTTTATCAATTTAACATTGTTGAAGACTATTGATAATTTATTATGCATTATCATAGTCATAACATTTCTTACTGGGCTAGTTAAGCTCACCCTTTCTTTCACTGTTCTCTTCAAGAAATGAGAATATAGTTGGGACGAGTCGGGGAAAGGAGTGACGGTCCAGATGATAACATTAGTAGTCCTCACTATTCTGTTAAATAGTGTGACAATAAATGTAATGAGGACTCCTTTGAGTGTGGATATTGTCTAGATGACAATATTCCTATTAAACTCTCAGTTTATGTATTGTCGTATATTACACGACGGTTGTATAATTAAGTTTGTATATGTGTTCTGTACCATGTTTTTAGCGACTCAAGATGGGTGATATATACCTATTTTGGGGGTATCACAGTTGGTATCAAAGCTTAGGGATATGATCCAATTACCTTGGTATGAACTCTTATAATCTACTGAGATGAACGACCCTCTTAGAAGGGAAATTTTATATTATCAGAAAACCGATGTGTGCACAAACAACAAGTCTAAATATTATGCATAATGTAGGGTATTTTAGGCTAATCACCTATTATAATTGTTTATATTGGATTATCAGTGTAATACTGTTAATTCTAGTAGAAGTTCTTGGTCCATAGTGACTACTTAGTGTTGAAACCTTTGAATTCTTTTAAAAATCCTTCGGTCTATAATGACTAATTGTTTGAAATTCAAAGGACAGATTTGGAGTTATTGATACTTCTTTGCTTGTGACATTATTCCTTAAATTTTTGAGCTATATATCCTTTATCACTAAATTCTTAATATTATGAACTTATTATCATAACTGCCTACCCTTATTGCTATATTACTTGCTGGACAAATTTGTTGCTCATCCTTGTTTCCTTAAATATTTCAGTTAAGGCAGAACAGTGCGAACCCTTAGGAAAGGATAAAGGCAAAGGCAAGGCTACGACGTAACTTTGTTCTTCCGTGTTCTTAATTAACTACTATGTTGTTTTAAGTTTTAACTATGGTTATGTAATAAGACTTAGTTATAGATTATGTATTAAAAATATTTTAAGTTACGTGATGTTTTAGTGACTATTACGAGACTTGGGCTATAATATTTATATTAAATCAATGTAAATTATTCTATTATTTTTCGTTGTGTGAGACTTTAGTTTGTTTTTAAAATTAGAACATGAGCACCAGATTTGAGGTACGTGTATCTAAATTTGGGGGCATCACAGACTTTATGGTGGAGTGTTCGTTCTCTGAGGTGGATGATAGTTTAGATCAGGCGGAAGAAGTGCTTCGGATGGTTAGGAATGTTCAGTCGGTGTCAAGTTCGTGGACAATGTATGCAGATGGGTCTTCTACTTCAAATATCAGTGGTGCCATTATTATTTTAACAAGTCCGGAGGGGTTCAAAGTGCTCCAGGAGATTTATTTTGGGTTCAAAGCGTCCAATAATGAGGTTCAGTATGAACCGATCCTGGTTGGTCTTCGGTTGGCGAAGAGTTTGGAAGTTTAAAAGATAGTAATTTTTTGTGACTCCCTGCTGGTGATCAAGCAGGTCTCGGGGGAATATGAGGCTCGGGGGACAAGGATGGTAAGGTATCTGGCAGAGGTGAAGTGTGAGACCCCGAATTTTATGAAATAAAAGTATTCAATTTTTCTATTTTGGTAAATAGTTAAATTGATAAATGTTTAAAGTTAAGGGTAATATGTGAAAATTTTGCAAAGTAAGCAAGTTGATATAAAATATTCGTTGTGTTGGGGAATATTATTTTGTTTGGGAATATCCGTGACGACGGCAAGACAATCATTGGTGGACCCTATTAACGGAATTATTGGCTTTGATTAAGAAAACGACAAAAATATTTTTATGAAAATAACGGCGGAAGTTTTACCGTTAAAACCTGTTGAACTACTCGGTAGTAAAAGTACGATAATACACGCATGGTTGCATAGTAGCACACCATTGATTATTAATGCTTACGTGATAAGTCACTTTCGGTTTTGTTTTATTAGTATTATTAATGTAATAAAATGTAAAAAGCTTTTATATAAAAATGTAATACTTTTATAAAGTTATTCTATAAATAGAAAATATTATATTCTATTGTGCATAGTATTTTGCATAGTAAAATCTTTTTATATAAAATGTAATACTTTTATAAAGTTATTCTATAAATAGAATATATTATATTTTATTATGCATAGTGTCAAGATAAAGGTTGATAGTGTTTTGCATAGTAAAATCTTTTTATATAAAACAAAATACTTTTATAAAGTTATTCGTTTTATTAGATTATAAATAGAATATATTATATTTTATTTAAAAGATTTTGCTTTAAATATGGACCGTCCGATTAAAAGTAAATTAATCTGGATCATTCATGAATTAGTTACTATGCAGTCCATTCTTCTATAAATAGAAGCTCATTCCTTCATTATTTCTTACGAATTCACTAAAACTTTAGAGAGAGAAACTATAGAGAGAGTTCTTCTTCTATAATCTTGAGCGTATTTCTTTAGAGTTTAAGAAAGCTTTGAGCATAGTTCAAGTTTTCTTCGAGTATATCCTCGCCCTACCAGTCGGAGTACTCTTCTTTCAAAGGTAAGGGATATTATTTGTTGTACTCGTAAGGGGTATTATTTTTTTTTCATATTCATGAAGAGAACTTCTGTTATTCCATTCTTTATTATTTTATTGGAATAACTCAGATACGCCTTTACCTATACTTGGTGAAATTCTTCCATTATTCCATTATTTATTATTCTCATTGGAATAACTTGTATCACGCTGCTACCCTATACTTGGTGAAATTCTTCATTATTCCATTCTTTATTATTCTCATTGGAATATCCCATGCAAGCGTTCACCCCTGACACGAACCGCTTATTTATTATTCTATTGGAATAACTCCGTCATCCAAGTACCACATGTATGGTGATTTACATTGTTATTACATTCTTTATTATTCATTTGGAATATCCTCATGCATGCGTTTTATGCCGGACTGGTTTCGTTATTTATTATTCATTGGAATAACTTTGCCTATGCAATCTTTGCATGAATGGTGATTTACATTGTTATTCCATTCTTTATTATTCGTTGGAACATCTTGCTCGGTGTAATTTCGCTTGACCTAGTTCTCGTTATTTATTATTCTATTGAATAACTCGTCTACATGCTGCAGTACCGCATGCATGGTGATTTTTTTGTTATTTCATTCTTTATTATACTCAGGTTGGTTAAAGTTTTGACTTCATATACTCCATGAAATTAGTGGAATATCCTTGATAATTGCGCTTCATCCAGTATCTTTTCATGGAAATATTTTTCTGAGCATTCTTGAATTTTACCCTACAAAGAAGTATCATGTTGACAATTTGGACGTTTTTAGTTCCTGGATAATTTAATTCTTGAACTTGTTTTTATTGAATTCTTATATCTTTGTCATCATCCTCATGTTTATATTTTGTTGAAAGTCTGTGGCATGTAGTGCATAGATGGACTTGGTATGATTATGACCAGGGATTATTCGGTATAATCATGACCGTAATGTTACAAATGATGTGGAAAAAGTCCTCATTGGCCCGTAGTGCATTGATGGACAATTTTTGGTATGATTATGGCTATGGATTCTCTTCGGCCAAGGGTGAAAATATGAATTATTTTATGGCATGATCAGGACCTTTGATGAAAACACGATTTTCTTTGGCCCGTAGTGCATGGATAATTCGTGGTCGTGATACTAAAGAATATCCTTGGCCTGTAGTGTAGGGATGATTCGATGAAGTGGATTAATTATTGAGCTGAGTCTCAGTAATGAAATATTAATTCATAGATGCGATAATAATGAATATCTTTGGCCATAGTGCAAAGATGATTTAATTAGTATGATTATGAAGCGTAAATTGTGATTCTAAGATAACCATAATTTTGATGTTTCGTGTAAAGATAGGTGATGAAAATTATCTTCGATCACCGGTGCGAAGAGAATTTAGAACCACGATTATGATTATGAGTTATTCATATGATTGTGGACAGGAATTGTTGATTGATGTTACAGGGATAAAATATTATCGCTGGACTTTTAACATAAAGAAGATAATAGATTTGATGGTCTATTTGACTCTTCTAATGGATTGCTCATTCCGCTACAATTATGGTTGAAAAGTTTTATAATCTACCATATGTTCTAAATCTCTGATTTATTATTGATGAAAGCTATTGATAATTTAATTATCTTTAGTCATGATATTCTTTACTGGGCTAGTTGTGCTCACCCTTTTTGCTTCATAATTCCTTTCAGGTAATAAGAGTGTAGTCGGGTTTGAAAGGGGATAACAGGGAATAGAATCGGTGGTCTATAGCTATTGAGGTTTTTCCTAAATAGTATGGAAATAATTTTATTGAGAACTTTAGATAAGTGTGTCGTATTGTATACGTCATTTGATATTTAATTTTGGTGAACCGAATAGGGTGAGGCGAACCCAACTTTGGAAGGGTGATTTGTCACTATCATACCAGATGTCTAATGACATACAACCTCGTGCTATCATAAGACAGGGTTGTACACATCCACTTGCTGAGTATATCTACGAGCACTACCTATATGATCTTGGAGTTTATTTGAAATATAATTTTCACTTGGAGATAGTGGAGATAGTTATATGTCAAGAGAAGACTCACCATTGGAAGGAACATGATAGTAATCTTCTCATTTTTCTTTGGGGTCTATTGGGTCAACCAAGGATAATTCTCTGAACATATGATATATATCATAACTTAGATTCATGGCCTCCTATGTACGAAGGTTTCCTTGAGCACTTCCCAAAGATTTTAATTTCTAAAACAATTTTTTACTGTACTTTTATGTAAAGTACCATTGTAAGGTTGTGGTCAAGGCACCATGAGGGTTACATACATTTGTATTAAAACTCACAGTATACCTGTCGTCGTATTATGTACGACAGTTCAACAGTTGTATAAATGAAGTTTGTATTTGATTTTCGTAGTGTGATATCTGGCGACTCAAGATGGGTGATGTATACCTATTTTGGGGGCGTCACATGAAGGATCGACTCCAGTACTTCAGCTTGTTTACTTTTTAGGGAGTGGATAGATTTGACAATTCCATAGTCGATGCTTTGGTGAGATTGGCTATAATTGATTTGAGCACGTTTAGTGGTTTGGCATATTTGGAAGTTTTAAATCAGCCAAGTGTTCAGCATGCAGAGGTCATGTTTGTGGAGCAGTCAAATTGTTGGATGACCCCTTATCTTAATTATTTGGCAGATGGTATCTTGCCTTCGGATCGGATGTTGGCAAAAAAGGTCAAGCATAAGATTTCAAATTTTGGGCTCATAGATGGTGATCTATTTTAGAGGGCCTATTCTTCTCCCTTGCTTAAGTGTTTGGTTCCCTCCTAATCGAAATATGTGCTTCAGGAGTTTTATGAGTGAATTTGTGGTGATCATATGGCCACGAAGGCATTAGCGTATAAGGTGCACCGATAGGGGTATTATTGGCCTACAATTTTTTAGGAAGCAACAGACTATGTGAAGAAGTGTTCGAAGTGTCAGTTTAATAGTCCTAGTACCCATCAACCGCCAGAAGAGTTATAATAGATTTTGTCTTCGGTTCCCTTTACTGTATGGAGGGTTGACATATTAGGTCCATTACCAAAGGCAAAGGGGCAGGTTAGTTTTGTGATAGTGGATATTGATTATATGACCAAGTGGGTAGAGGCGAAATCCCTTCGGCAGATTACAGAACAAGAATGTTTAAAATTTTTAAAGGAATTTGTTATCTTCCGATTCGGTATTCCTTTGGTAGTGATTTTGGATAATGGTCGTCAGTTTGTGGGCTCTAAGTTTGAGGCATTTTTAAAGGAGTTAAGAATTCAGCATTGAAAGACTTCGGTTGCTCATCCTCAGTTTAAGGGTCAGGTGGAGGTTACCAATAGGATATTACTGAATGGGTTAAAAAGAAGATTCGATGAGGCGAAAGGGAGATGGCCCGAAGAGTTGCTCAGTGTGTTGTGGGCTTATCGGACTACGCCAAAGACTACAACAGAAGACTCGTCATTCAGGTTGGCTTATGGTAACGATGCTTTGGTGCCTATGGAAATTGGCTCTACTTTGCTTCAGGTCAGCCAATTTAAGGAGTTATATAACAACGAAGGTCTTCACGTCAACTTGATTTTATTAGAGGAAGTTAGGGAGGTGACTCTGATAAAGTTGGTGTCTTATCAAAAAAGGGTTGCTAGACATTATAACAAATGGGTTAAGCTCAGGAGATTGAGGTTGGTGACTTTGTTCTTTAAGATGTGGAGGCCTCTATGCCTCAAAACTTTAGAAATTTGATGCCAAATTGGGAAGGCCCTTATGAGGTAATTGAAGTGCCGAAACCAGGAATGTACCAGCTTCGGGCGATGGATGGGATAGAAATAAAGAATACTTGGCACGCTGCTAGACTATAGAAATATTTTCAGTATGGTTTGAAGTTTCAACTCTTTAATTCTTCAAAGACTATTAATAAAATGAGTGTTTGGTTCTTCACAGACTATTGTTGATTTTGGTGCTTGGTTCCCTGTTCATCCCCTTGGGCGAGCATATTATTATGGTGTCTAGTTGGATGTTCAGCCCCTTGGGTGAACATGTTTTATGATGTTTGGTGGAAGTTCAACCCCTTGGGCAAGCATATTTTTATGGTGTTTGGTTAGATGTTCAGCCCCTTGGGTGAACATATTTTTATGGCATTTGGTTGGATGTTCAGCCCCTTGGGTGAACATGTTTTATGATGTTCGATGGATGTTTAGCCCCTTGGGCAAACATGGTTTTATGGTGTTTGGTTGGATGTTTAACCCCTCGGGAGAACATGTTTTATGATGTTCGGTGGATGTTCAGCCCCTTGGGCAAACATGTTTTATGATGTTCAGTGGATGTTCAGCCTCTTCGGCGAATATAATTTTATGGTGTTTGGTTAGATGTTTAGTCCCTTAGGCGAACATGTTTTATGATGTTCTGTGGATCTTCAGCCCCTTGGGCGAACATGTTTTTATGGTGTTTGGTTGGATGTTCAGCCCCTTGGGCGAACATGTTTTATGATGTTCGGTGGATGTTCAACCCCTTGGGCGAACATATTTTTATGGTGCTCGGTGGATGTTCAGCCCCTTGGGCGAACATGTTTTTATGGTGTTTGGATGGATGTTCAGCCCCTTGGACGAGCATGTTCTTATGGTGTTTGGTGTATGATCAGCCCTTGGGAGCGAACATTCATTTTTATAAAGAACGATGAATACTTAGCCGTATTTTGTTTAACTGTTTAGTTCTGCTTGTTTATTTTGAACAGGTGTTCAGTCCTTCGGACGGACCCTTCAATTATTTTACGTACTTGTATTCCTTGAATGGGATATTTATGATTTGTTGCATGTAAAAAGAAGTGAATCTTCGGAAAAAATCTATATTTTCACTTATAAATAATTACATAGTGATGACTACATGACCTGTTCTGTAATACAGAAGATAAGTTATCAGGGAAAAAAACTATTGATGGGGAAGATCATCTTCGGGGTTGTCTCCGATTTTGTCCTCGTCATCTGAAGAGTCAAGGAGGTATGCGTTCAGTGCAACAATAGTATGTTTGGCTTTGTCTTTATTTCGGACAACCTCGTATCCTTCAGAGTACATTTGTATAATTTCGTTAGTGAGCTCTATTAACTTTCGGTAGTCATTTCAGATCTGGTGTCGTAACTCTTCGGTTAAAGGGGGGCCGAGGGCTTTGTAATCACTAAGTTCTTTTTCCAAAATGGTGCAAAATTGGAGGTTTTTCTTATCCTTTTTCAAGTCTAGAACGTGATGAGCGAGGGTTTTGTTGTTTTGTTTCAGCACTTCGTTCTCTTTTATGGCTTCATCACATTTATCCACGCTTGTTTTTAGCGTGCATTTCGTGACGCTACCGCTTCTTCTTTCACCGCATTGTCTCGATTTGAGTCTTTCACGAGAAAAAGCAAATATTGTTATAAAGGTTTTTTTCTTTGCTGTAAGCGACTTTTAGCGATTTCATTTTCATTTTGGGAAACATTTTTTTCTCTTTCGATATCTTCATATCTTTGGAAAAAGCGTCCAGAGATTTCAGTTGCCTCCAAGTGTTGGTTTATTGTCAAATATACTTCGGGCAAGGAATGTTTTGATTGAAGATGAGAATTAAGTTAAGAAGTGTTTACCCAGCCTTGATGCATCATACCGGCAAAGATGAGCTCGGTGGTTGATATATCCGCGAAGCGGTGGTCGTCGGCTGGAAGAACGAAGTGCTCAAAAAGGTTGATTGGATATTCTTCATTATCCTCTGGCCATAATATAGGGGAGCAGTTTGTTGTTGGTGTTTCGTTTGGGGAGTTTTCCTTTGGTGGTGAAGGTATTTGTAGGGGTGGTGTTAGGGGGATTTTGTAGTGTTGGCTTTCTTGGGTGGTAGTTTGGGGATGGTGTCGTCGGTTTCTTTGTTTAGTTCAGATTGGATGAGCTGGTAGGAATGGCTTCGATAGTTGGGTTGTTTTTGGGGTGGGGACTAAGGCTTCGGTTGAAGGAACCTTTAATTCTTCGATGGACAATGGAGTGATTTTGGCACACTTTTTCTTAACCCGAAGGATCTTTGAATTTTTAGAGGCTAGCATGTCTAGAAAGTTTTCTATAAGAATGGGGGTCTAAATTGTTGTGGTTTTTAAACTTTTTTAACCGCTGTCATTTAGATTCTGGTGGAGGTTGGTTCTTCGATTATGGCTTCAGTGATGGGGGCTTCTAAAGTTGGCGGGTCGGTAGATTCTTCGAGGGATTTACTAGATAAAAAGTCTTCAAGATCTTTCCTGTCGATGGTTATTGGTTTTATGAGTGGAAAATAGGGTTTAGAACTTACATTTGTGGTCATAGAACCATGCTTGTTTGTGTGACGCCCCCAAAATAGGTCCACATAACTCATTCTGGGTAGCCAAATACACGGTACATGATTTAAATACAACTTCAATTATACAATTAATAACTGTCGTGCAAAATACGACAAAACATAAGCTACGAGTTTTAATACAAATATTGTCTCGTAGACAATATCCAAACTCAAATAAAGTCCTCATTACAATTATTATCACACTATTTTATAGAATAGTGAGGACTACTATAGCAACCATCTTGGACCATCATTCCATTTCCCAACTAGTCCCATCTATATTCTCATTTCCTGAAGAGAACAATGAAAGAAAAGGGTGAGCTCAACTAGCTCAGTAAAGAATATTATGACTAAGATAATGTAGAATAAATTACTCTTAGTCATCAACAGTGTAAAAATTGATAGAATACAATAGACAACAAGTTTAGATCAATAACCGCAGCGGAATAAACAATCCATTAGAAGAGTCAAGTAGAGCATGATGTCTACTATCTTCTATGATTTAAAAGTTCTTCATCAATATTTTATCTCTATAACACAACTCAATAAATATTTCACATCATCGAATTATCCATGCACTACGGGCCAAGGATATTCATTAGTATCACCAGTGGTCATGATCATGCCAATCAACTGTTAATCTATGCACTATGGGCCAAGGAGGACTTTCACCACATCATTTGTCTGTAACATTACTGTAAGACCCTAACTTTATGAATAAAGATTAATTTTCTCTAAATATTTTTTTGAATAATAAGGTGTGGATTTGATATAATGTTATAGTTGTGGATAATATTTATAAATTTTGCAAAGTAAGCAAGTTGTCATAAAATATTCGTTTGGTCGGGGAATATTCGTTTTATCGTGGAATATTCAATGACGACTACAATCATTAATGGATCCCACAACGGAATTCTTCGTCGAGTTAGAAAATGACAAAATAACTTTTTATAAAAATAACTGCAAAAGTTTACCGTTAACTATTGAAATACCCGGTGATAGAAGTACAGTAATACGTGTGGTTGCATAGTAGCACACGGTATTGCACAGTATCTTTGATTATTGATGCTTACGTGAGAAGTCACTCAATTATACTCAATTATTACCACAGTAATTGTTGCATAGTATCTCACATTATTGATTCAATTATTATCATAGTATCATCTGCACAATATTTTATATTATTAAATTAATAATTGAGACGATAAATTTATTCATATTATTATTTAAATTATTGACGATGTCTAGAAAGTTATGTCGATGAAAAGGGTTTGGTTACCTAATTGCGCGCCAATAAGGAGAAGTCCTTATCGGACCTGAGAATGATCTAGTTGTTAATATTTCGAGTTATAATATTAATGATGAATAAATATTATTAAAAATGTGTTTAGTGAAGCCAAGTGAATTGAGATAAATAGAGGAGATTTTTATGAAGTATTTGTTGTAAATTTGGCTTATTGCGTGGACCCCCACTTACCCATTTTTTAAAATCGTCGGGAGAAAGTTATCTCAATTTTTTATTACTTATATATATATAAGTTTAGTTTTTATATAAAATAGAATATATTATATTTTATTGCATAGTGTTTGCATAGTACTGCATAGTGCTATATAGTGCAACATAGGAAAATCAAATTTTTTTAAAAGATTCGGCCGAAGAAGCGCCCGTGAGTTTTCAATTGTTCACCCGTGATTTTCTAATTCATATAGTACCCTGCCATTCTCCTATAAATAGGATGCTCAGTTTAGAAATGAAAATCACACCAGAATCAGAGAATTCTTCTTCTATAATATTGAGCGTATTTTTTTTAGAGTTTAAGGAAGCTTTGAATGTAGAAAACAGTGCAAGTTTTCTTTAAGAATATCCCCGCCATACTAGTCATAAATACTCTCCTTTTAAGGTAAGGGATATTATTTTTGTTCAATATTTATATGAAATAATATTTTCTTTCATACTATGTAGTATGTAAGTAATATTATATCGTTTTAAATTCCGAATTCTACACTCATTTTGTTAAGTATTGCTTCTATACACCTTGAAATTAGTAGAATATCCTTGAAAATTGCGCTTCATCGAGTATCTTTTCAGAAGAATATTTTTCTGAACATTCTAATCTTTTCATGTTGGGGTACTATTCACGAAGTACTATTCACAGGGTACTATTCACCCGAGGTACTATCCACGACAAAAAATAATTTCTTTTCTGTCCAAATTATTTTGGATACATGAATATTATTCTTGAATTATACTTCAGAATGCAGTTATCATGTTGGCAATTTGGATATTTTTTAAATTTTGGATAAATTAAAAATCTTAATATTTATCCTTGATTTCGTTTGCTTGATGTTTATAGCATTGTCATCATCCTCAAGCTTATATTGTGATGAAAGTCATCTTTAGCCCATAGTGCATAGATGAACTATTGATTGGTATGATTATGACCAGAAATTATGTATCGGTATAATCATGACCTGTAATGTTACATATGATGTGGTAAAAGTCCTCATTTGCCCGTAGTGCGTTGATGGATAGTTTTTGGCATGATCATGACCACTGGTGATACTAACGAATATCCTTGGCTCGTAGTGCATGGATAATTCGTGGATGTGATAATAATGAATATCATTAGCCCGTAGTGCATGGATAATTCATGGATGTGATACTAACAAATATCATTGGCCATAGTGCATGGATAATTCGATGATGCAGATTATTTATTTAGCTGTGGTACAACGATAAAATATTGATGATGAACTTTTCATTCATAGAAGATAGTAGATATCATGCTCTAATTGACTCTTCTAATGGATTTTTTTGTCCTGCTGCAATTAGACTTGTTGTCTATTTTATTCTATCAGTTTTACATTGTTGAAGGCTAACGATAATTTATTCTACATTATCTTAGTCATAATATTCTTTACTGGGCTAGTTGAGCTCACCCTTTGCTTTCACTGTTCTCTTCAGGAAATGAGAATATAGTTGAGACTAGTTAGGGAACGGAGTGATGGTCCGAGATGGTGGCTATAGTAGTCCTCACTATTCTATGAAATAGTGTGATAATAAATGTAATGAGGACTCCATTTGAGTTTGGATATTGTCTATGAGATAATATTCGTGTTAAAACTCTCAGCTTATGTTTGTCGTAATGTATTAATGAAGTTTGTATTTAAATTTTGAACCTTGTATTTGGCGACTCAGAATGGGTTGTGTATACCTATTTTGGGGGCGTCACAGTTGGTATCAAAGCTTAGGGATATGATCTCTGGCTGAGATTTGAGGCTAGAACTAGGAGGGGAGAGACGGGTAAATCCTTCACTAGTATGACCTACCTAAGCTTAATTGTTATTTAATTGGTCGGTCAGAATATAGGGATGATATGTGGCATGTCAATTAACCCTTGTTTTGTGGCAGTGTTTGAAAATGACATTTGAAAATATTGAGATAAGCAGTGGAGCACATGAGACCGTTGAGTCACCGACGATCAATAACCAGGATAATATGCATCAGAAAGGCAATAATCCTCATGTAAATAACAACAACGACCAAATGATGAACGATGGGATGTTCAGAGGCCTTCTGCAATTCATGCAACATCAGGCGAGAGAGAATCCTATGCAAAATGCAGTTGGAAACACTGACAACTCACGGTTGGTCACTGCTAAGCTATTCAAGGAGCTGGGACCACCAAAAGTTTAGGGAAAATCCAGAACCACTTAAGGCAGAAACGTGGATTAAACAGATCACCAAGATATTTGATGTCTTGGGATGCTCCGATGAGTAAAAGGTTCCCTTTGCCACCTTCATGTTGTGAGGAGATGTAGATCATTGGTGGGAATCTATAAAACGTACTTAGCCTACCGTACTGAAGATGTCTTGGGAGAAGTTCCAAGAATTATTCAATGACAAGTACTTTCCAGAAAGTATTCGTCACATGAAGGAAGTATAATTCATCAAGTTGGAGCAAAACAATATGACCGTATTACAGTACGAGGCTAAGTTTGCCAAGTTATCCCGATTTGTATCTCATTTGGTAGATAATGAGGAGCGTATGACGCGAATATTTCTGCGAGGTTTGAAACCTGAAATACGTCAATACCTCATTTCTCATAAACTTTGCTTGTATTCAGATGTTGTGAATAGGGCTCAGTTATTGGAGCGTGATAATGAGTCAACCCAACCAAAAGATAGCAGCCGAAAAAATGATAATACCAGTGGTAGCAGTCATCGAAGCAGTGACAACAAACGTGGAGGAAATCAACATGCCAGAAATGCTAACCACTTCGGTGGTAATCCTGGCCAAGATAATAGAAGAAATGAGTCAAGTGGAAATTTCAAGAAGAGAAGGTTCAGTAATAATGGAAGGACAGCAACACCAGCACCTGTTTTTAAGGAAGAAGAATAACCACCGGTCGTATGCTAGAAATGTGGAAGGGAGGGACACATCAGTCCAAACTATACGCAGCAACCCAAAGCGTGTTATAATTGCAGAAGAGAAGGTCACCTAGCACAATTTTGTCGTGTAGTGGAGACAAGTCTAGCTGGGATGGAGACACCAAAGGCCGTCCCAAACAAGTCAAATACAATAGTTCAAGGGAGAGAATTTTTCGTGACCTCCCAAAAAGCGAGGAACTCGAACGAGGTTATCACGGGTAAGATAATCACAAACTCTTACAAAGTTTATACCTTATTTGATACCGGTTCTACCCATTCTTTTATTTCACCTACTGGTGCTCAACGTTTAAATTTAACTCCAGAGAAGTTAGACTTATCTGTTAAAACTCCGTTGGGAGAAACCTTCATTACATCCACTATTTATAAATCGTGTTTGATTCAAATCGGCACCCTCACATTACCTGTCGATTTTATCTCTTTGAAAATACTTGCATTTGACGTGATTTTAGGGATTGATTGGTTAGCTACTCATTATGCTAAAATTGATTATTTTCGTAAGGTTGTTAGCTTTCATATTCCTAACCAACCTATTACACGAATTCAAGAAACCAAACCACTAAAATTAATCACTGTCATATCAATCCATAAAGCCATTCATTTATTGAAAAATGAATGTCAAGCTTTTTTATCCCATGTCACGGATTTAAACAAAAATACGTCAGATTTGAATGATATTTCTATTGTTACTAAATTTTTTGGCGTATTACCTGAAGAACTTCCTAGCCTACCCCCAGAGTGTGAAATCGAGATTTGTATTGACCTTGAACCCGATACAAAACCCATTTCCAAAACCCCATATCGAATGGCTCCTATTGAACTTCAGGAGTTAAAAACCCAACTACAGGAATTATTAGACATTAGTTTTATTCATCCTAGTACGTCTCCTTGGGGTGCTCCTGTTCTATTCGAAAAGAAGAAAGATGGGAGTATACGACTTTGTATTGATTATCGAGAGTTGAATCATGTCACCATCAAAAATAGGTACCCATTGCCTCACATTGATGACCTATTTAACCAGTTGCAAGGTGCCAAATTCTTTTCAAAGATCGATCTTCGTTCTGGATATCATCAGTTAAAGATTAAAACTGATGACATTCCAAAGACTATTTTCAGAACTCAGTATGGGCATTACGAATTCCTAGTCATGTCTTTTGGATTAACTAATGCTTCTGCTACCTTCATGGATATGATGAACCGAGTATTCAAGGAATATTTGGATTATTTTGTGGTTGTCTTTATTGATGACATCCTCATTTACTCCAAAAGTCGTGAAGATCATGAGCATCACTTGAGGCTGATACTCCAAAAGCTTCGTGAAAACAAGCTTTATGCCAACTTAATGAAATGCGAGTTTTGGCTTGAGGAAGTAGCATTTCTTGGGCACGCGATATCAAATCACATAATATCTGTTGACCCAGCGAAGATTGAAGCAATACAAAGCTGGGAGTAACCTAAGTCAGTGATCGAAGTACGTAGCTTTCTGAGCTTAGCTGTATTTATTATCGGAGATTCGTGGAAGGGTTTTCTCGAATCGCCACTCTGTTAACTCAGCTGACTCAAAAAGATACAAAATTCGGTTGGAGCGAGGAATGTGAGAATAGTTTTCAAGAACTCAAAAGGATACTCATTTCAGCACCTGTTCTGACAATACCATCTGGTTCGAATGGATTTATCATCTATAACGATGCTTCGGGTAGAGGGATTACCTGTGTTCTTATGCAACATGGGAAAGTCATAGCCTATGCCTCACAACAACTCAAAGAATATGAGAGGAATTTTCCTACTCATGATCTAGAGTTGGCAGCTATCATTTTCACGCTTAAAATTTGGAGGCATTACCTGTATAGGGAAAAAGTGGAGATCTATACGGATCATAAAAGCCTCAAATATTTCTTCACCCAAAAGCAACTCAATATGCGGCAATGACGTTGGCTCGAGATGTTGAAAGATTACGATCATACCATTCAATACCATCCTGGAAAGTGAACATAGTAGCTGACGCATTGAGTAGAAGATCATATGCGGGTACGAGTGCGATATTGTCAACACAAAGGCCCATTTTGTATGAAATGCAAAGGATGGAGATAGAGTTAAAGACTCTAGGGACCCACGTGATGATGTCAAATATACAAGTAGAACTGACTTTAATCAATAAAGTTAAAGATGTTCAAGCTACGGACCTGGAACTGATGCGTATGAGGAAGAAAGTACAAGAAGGTGTTATTTCGAAAGTAAAAATCAATGAAGAATGAATACTTAGAGTTAACTCCAGACTTTGTGTTCCTAATGACTCTAATTTGAAGTATAGAATCATGATGGAGGGGCATAACACACCGTTTACAATCCATCTTGGGAGTACCAAAAATGTATCATGATCTTCGACATAAATTTTGGTGGAGCAATATGAAGAGAGAGATAGTGAAGTTTATCTCAAGGTGTCTAACTTGTCAACGTGTCAAGGCGGATCATCAAGTGCCAAAAGGTCCATTGCAACCACTTGAAATTCCAGAATGGAAGTGGGAGCACATTACCATGTATTTCGTTACTGGTCTTCCCAAGGTTTCTCAAGGCATAGATGCAATTTGGGTCATTGTCAATAGATTAACCAAGTCTGCTCATTTCTTACATATACGAGAAACTTATTCACTTGACAATCTTGCTCGTATATACATAAATAAGATTATAAGACTGCATGGTATGCCAGTATCCATAGTTTCTGATCGAGACCGAAGATTCACTTCACGATTTTGGGTTAGTTTAAAGAAAGCTATGGGCACAGATTTACAATTCAGTTTGGCATATCATCCTTAGACGGACGGACAGTCGGAGAGGACTATTCAAACTCTTGAGGATCTATTAAGACTTTATGTCCTTGACTTCAAAGGAAGTTGGGACAAGTTCTTGTCATTGGTGGAATTCTCCTACAACAATAATTATCAAGTAAGTATAGGCATAGCTCCATTCAAGGCGTTGTATGGACGTAAGTGACATTCTCCTGTATGCTAGGATGAGGTGGGCGAAGCAAAGTTGTTGGGACCGAAATTGGTACGCATGACAACGAAAAAGATTCAAATAATCCGACAACGTATAAAAACCTCACAAGATCGACAAAAGAGTTATGTTGATCTTCATTGAAGGGACGTGGAATTCAATGTTGGAAATCATGTTTTGTTATGTGTTGCTCCATGGAATGGAGTTACGAGATTTGAAAAGAGAGAAAAGCTCAATTCTTGATTTATTGGCCCATTTGGAATCCGTGATCGAGTAGAAACTGTGGCCTATAGACTCATCTTACCGCCAAATATGTCTCGTGTTCATAACATTTTTCACATATCTATGTTATGTAAATATGTGGAAGAACCGAACCACATTATTGAATTAGAACCAGACGAGATAACGGAAGATTTAACGTATGAAGAGGTACCTATTAAAATCTTGGATAAGAAGGAACATATTCTACGCTCAAAGGTTATACCTCAAGTCAAAGTTTTGTGGAGAAACTATGATGTTGAGGAAATGACCTAGGAGTTAGAATCTGAAATAAAATCAAGGTATCCTCACCTCTTCGACATACCAGGTAAGTACACCAATTTCGAGGATGAAATTTCATAAGAAGGGGAGGTTGTAAGACCCCAACGGTCAACGTCATCAATTTCTCCCGACCTTTTCTATTTAGGGTGTCGGCCACCACATTTGCCTTACCCGGATGGTATAGAATCTCACAATCGTAGTCCTTAATTAACTCCAACCACCTTTTTTGGCGCATATTCAAGTCTTTCTGTGTAAAAATATATTTCAGACTCTTGTGATCTGTATATATTTCACACTTCTCCCCATAGAGATAGTGCCTCCAGATTTTCAAAGAAAAAACCACTGCAGCTAACTCCAAGTCGTGGGTCGGATACCCCTTCTCATAATCTTTCGGTTATCGTGACGCGTAAGCAATGACTCTGCCATTTTGCATAAGTACATAGCCTAGTCCTTTGTGCGACACATCATTATAAACCACAAAATTTCTTGTATCATCCGGAAGAGATAACACAGGTGCTGAACTTAACCTCTTCTTTAATTCTTGAAAACTTTCCTCACACTTCTCCGTCCAAACAAATTTCACCGATTTCCTAATCAAATTCGTCAACGGAGTTGCGATCTTGAAAAAATCCGGAATGAATCTTCTGTAAACCCGCTAATCCAAGAAAACTTCTTACTTACGATTGGCGTCTTCTACCGATCCCAGATTAATCACAACTTCGACTTTGGAGGATCCACCAAATTTCACATCCGATTGATCACATGTCCAAGAAATTGTACTCTTTCAATCCAAAATTCACATTTCAAAAACTTAGCATACAACTTCTCTCTCTCTCAATGTCTCTCTAATGTCATCCTCAAATGCTCTTCGTGTTCTTCCTTGGTTTTTGAATATACCAAAATATCATCTATAAATACCACTACTTAATTTGTCCAAAAGCGGCTTGAACATTCCATTCATTAAGCCCATAAATGTCAGCAGGAGCATTTGTTAGACCAAATGACATTACCAAAAATTCAGTAGTGACCAGATCATGTTCTAAATTTGCCTTCTAAGTACATCCTCCGGTCTCACCTTCAACATGATAACCACTCCTCAAATCTATCTTTGAAAAGTATCTTGCTCCCTTCAACTGATCGAACAAGTCATCGATTCGCGGTAATGGATACCTATTCTTAATCGTGACCTTATTCAGTTCTCTGTAGTCTATACACAGTCGTATTGTTCCATCCTTCTTCTTCACAAATAAAACCGGCGCTCCCCACGGTGATACGCTTGGTTGAATATACTTCTTGTCCAGTAATTCTTGTAGTTGGACCATCAGTTCTTTCATCTCTACCGGTGCCATTCGGTATGGTGCCTTCGATATTGGAGCCGTTCCTGGAGCCAAATCGATCACGAATTCAACTGCTCTATCTGGAGGAAGTCCCGATAAATCGTCCGGAAATACGTCTGCGAAATCTCTCACTACTGGAATCTCATCTATTTTCGGATTCTCTTTACGACTATCGACTATGTAAGCTAGATATCCTACATACGGCCTTGCCTTAACAACCTCCCTGCTCAAGATCATCATCGACAACTCGCTTGTTCTCGCGACTTGCTACCATAAAACACAACCTTTGACGAGTCATAAGGTTAATACGCTTCTTCCGGCGACCAATTACCGCACCATAACTAGATAACCAGTCCATACCCAAAATAACATCAAATTCTTTGAGTCGGATAGGGATAAGACCTACGTTCATGATATTACCCTTAATATCCACTCTACAGTTCTCGTGCACATACTTAACAGGGATTATTTCTCTATTCGCAATTTCTATGTTCATGGGGTATTCTAACTCATCCTTAAACAATTCTAAGTTCTTAGCAAAGTCATCGGATATAAATGAGCAAGTAGCACCCGAATCAAATAATACATACGCATTAACTTTATTGATCGGAATGATACCTGACACCACATCGCGAGATCGCACCATCTTGCCTTCAGACCGTATTTGAACGCTACGTTTGTTTATCAATTGGTTGCGGTTGGTCCTGCAATGGTCAGAGTGCTTCCACCAGTATTTCCTCCTGAACTCGTCCCTCCCGATCCCTTCTTAGGACAATCTCTTGCAAGATGGTCCTTTGAGCCACATGTAAAGCAGGCACCCTTCTTTGGGTTCAGACAGTTTGGTGCTATGTGGCCTTCCTGGCCACAATTGTAGCACACTCGTTTCCCTTTCATGTAAACTCCCAAGTGAGTTTTTCCGCAGGTTGGACACACTTCTATCTTCTTCTTCCGCCCTCCATGTTGACTTCCAGCTGACGAATTATCAGACCACTTCCTCTTCTGACTATGATTACCCCCAGTACTACTCCCACCAGTTTTGTTGTTGCCTTCATTCTCACTTTTCTTCTTCTTCTTATCCTGATTGTACTTAGTTACTGCATCGCTTCCACCCTCAGCGAGTATGGCGTTAGCTAAAAGGTTCACCAATTGCTGAACGGGGTTAGCATTGGCGTCGTTGTCATTGTTTGTTGACCCTTCCTAGGCTTGCTGACGATTTTGTCTTCTTCTAGGCGGCATATTTCTGTTAAGAATATACGTTTATTAGGTCTTTATTCAATCTCTTAAACATTTAAGACTTAACTAAAACGTTTAATCATAACTCACTTAACACATCAATTCAAATAAACTTTAACATTCTCATTAACTTCAAAAGTTTTAACATCATAAGATAGCGTCACTGCTATTTACATCAACTATCCTGAGATAAGGAATCTACAGGATTTAAAACATCAACATATTCCTTTTTTTATAATCACATCAGAATTTACATCATTAACTATCAAATAATTTTCACATAATTAAACTAATACTATCAATTATCCATTAAGGCAATCAATAGACTTTTGCTACGTTTCTCTTCCATGATGCGAGACATCATTCTCGCGATCTAGCATATATGATGGTAGATCCTCAAACCGGATTGATACTTCCTAACTCGATCTTGGACCGCATCCATTGCATTTTGTAGTGTAGAGTACATCTCTTCAAGTTTAGCCTTTCTTCAGACGACGATCATCTTCTTCTAAGATCAAGACGACGCGACTCTCGTACCCAAATTTCTCCTCCTCCTTGTGGCAAGCCTCTCGGAGCTCTCTTTCAGATCTTTCTTCAACTTTTCTATCTCTGCGGACTTGTCCTCGGTTTGACCCTTCTCGTGAACCAGATCCCACTCCACGTTTTCCAACGTGTGTCAAGAGTCACAATCTCTCTGTCCCTCTGCTCAATAGTAATCTGTTGACTAATCGCCTGGCCACAGATCTCTTGATAGTGTCCTCAGTAACTCTATGTTACGATCATAAAGTGCATCATACATCTCAAAGATCAATGGTGTTCGGTGGGAACTCCTCTTCTTCCTCAGGATCGTCCTCTGGATCAGTCTCAGGCTCATGCTCCTGACCAACAACAGTGATCAAAGGACTCTCTCTGCACCAGCTGTTCCCTGACGACATGAATGTCTCGGGGCTCCTCCTCTACAGGTACTCGAGGTTCCTCCACCCCAGCTCGACTAGCTCCTCCAACATCCGACATCCTGATAACAAAATTTTAAGTTTTAATTACTAATCTGTGCTAGCGAACACATAGATTAACACATAAGCACATAAAGTTTTTTTTATTATCTTCAATGAATTCAGAAATTCATTTCTTAGAACTCGATAAGAGTTTACCATCACTATGTTATCGATCTCCTATAAGGCTACTACCTAAGGTTGTTCCCCCACCTAAGGTTCATAACCTATACTTTGATACCAACTCATGACACCCCCCAAATCCGTGATTTCCATTTCCACAGAGATTTGGTGTTCATCAGACAAACATCATCTATCTATCTACCCATAAATAAATGCAAACCATGCAATAGATAGAAATAAATAATAAATCTCTCCTTTCTGGGGTTACATCAACTGCATAATAAATAAATCCCAGGTTACTCTAACCTTAAATCCTCTGTGCGGAAACATAAACAAATAAGTCTTAAATAACATCAATTTTAAATATCATTACATAACCACATAAATAATCAGTCTTCATTACTTGCTAATCTTGCCTTTGCCCTTACTAGTGGAAGGTTCGTCTGCTCTTTCGTTCTTAACTGCCATGTTATTATTACGCAAGAGTGAGCACGATTGCCCACAAGTATAACAATATAACAATGAATAATAACATGCGAGAAAAATAATAACTTCGAATATAAAAGCTCTACTTTTGAATCAAGAATGAATAACAAGAATCAAAAAAATTCTGAGTGTCATAAGACCTTGAACTATGTCCTAGGTTGTCAAGTGTTTATACTTGAAACCTTTAATGACATAAAGACTATGGACTCTTCTTCTCGCATTTTAGGGGATCACCCTTAGTACCATACATCGCGTATTAATATCTTAACGCTAAAGCGTAAATAATCCCCTATACAGGGTTGTTCATCTCATTTTGACGTTCGAGTCCGCACCAAAGGAAGTTTGGTTTGGATAATTTATAAAGGGTTTTGAAATTTAGAACGCTCATCAACTATGGACTAGTCGAATCAATAAGGGTTCGCTAGTCTAACAAGGTTTAACAATAATCGATAACTTAACTTGAATAGAATCTCAAAAGGTATACAATAGAATAAGTATTGTACAACAGCATCAGGTTTGAAAGATTAACAAACTTTAATATACAAGACAGGCTTGATCAATAATAATGAGAACTCGCTCAATGTAGAAAGGTGAATTAATCAACTTATATAACGATAACAAATAGGGTTAGGAAACTTGCTCAACGAAAGTTTAGGGTAAGAAACTTGCCTCGTGCGTAGATTACACGTTAATAAAACTCGTTCTTTGATTTAAATCCTACATATCATTCATGTTCACAACACCAATCAATTATCACGTAATAAACATCACAAGTTTATTCTTTGTCTAACTCGAGTTCATGACTATACTTAGTCAATTACTACACTTATTGTCAAAAATTAAGACTTCACAAATAATTAGGTAACTATGCATTTGATCATTCAATTCACACATAATTGTGTTATGGACATGTTAAGAATTTATTTTAACATCTCATTATAGGTCTAACAAGTCTTTATATTCATTAGACTAAGTTACCAACACATTTCTATACTTGAACACTTTAAAAAATATTTTCGGATATTCACGCTAAGTAATAATATTTACTTTTACTTTTTGTATCTGGTCTCATGGCATTTGCGCATTGCAAGCATCATGCTATGACACAGTACTTGAATCATGTCGAGAAATGAACTGAGTTGAGCCAAGCACATGAAACCCCAGACTCTAAATTTCAGTCATGAAGAACACATAATTCAAATAAAATAAACACTTCTTGAACACTAATTTCATCAAATTACACATGCCCACATGTTATAATTCATACATAATCATTACCCAACATTTATAGAGTGATTTAACCCATTAAAACACATAATTACAGAATTAAAGCATGCAAATTGTACTGTTCTTGATGTTCTTAAAGTTTTGAACATAAATTCTAAAATTCAACGCCATAGATTCGTTATAAGACCAAATCTAACCATTCAAATTTCGTTTTGTTCATTTTATCATGCATAATCATATAAGTGTGTGAATTTTGCAAAACAATTTATGTTTGACATATTAAAAAATACGTATATGGCCATATGGCCATATTACCTACTCTAAAATCTTTTACTGTATAATTTCATGAAACTGAAGATATGGAAACCCATATGATATACAATAAACATGTTATGCTACTCGAATTACTACATATATTCCTATAATAACACCATTTTCCAATTACAGAGACTTACAGAATGAATGAAAGCCATATTCATGAAAACTTTAAAAGACGTAAAATAAAAATTTGGGTTGAAGAGGATTACCCAAGTGTAGATGAACAAGGATGACAATTCTCTCTACTACAATCACAATACTCACAATCTCTCTCAAATTTCTCAAACTCTCATTATATCTCTCTATCTGTTATGCCAGACTTAGCAAAAAAAATGAAAAGGAAGAAAAGAGAATACGTCTAATATAATAGAAATTAAACTGACGCGATGATGGTCAGTTACCCAATCATGGGTAACTTCCCTCAACCCCCAATAAGGCCACGTTTGGCTAGCATACTAGGTTTCAAAACCCTTTATTTTCATAAAACCTTATCATATAGTTTAAAAAAAATGTCACACCCATTATAAAATAAATCAAATATCCAGTTTAATTTATTTTAAATAAAATATAGTAAATTCTCATTAATTCACATAGTCACATAATTAAATTTCTCATTTAATAATAATATCAAATTATTAAATCTCTAATTTATAATTAAATTAATTAAAATAACAAAGGCTTATTAAATATTTCTTTTAATTCAATAAGCTCACATTAATACATACATCGAATAATAAAATTCTCCATGTCAATTTAATAAATATAACACATATAATTAAATTAATCTATCACAACTTCATCAATTAATTAATCTAATAATTAATTCATCGAAAAATATTTATTTAATCCAATAAATATTTAATTTAAATTAAATTACCAAATCTCGGTTGGACATTTTTTAAACTTTGGATAAATTAAAAATCTTTAATATTTATCGTTGATTTCGTTTGATTGATGCTTATATCATTGTCATCATCCTCATGCTTATATTGTGATGGAAGTCATCTTTGGTCTGTAATGCATAAATGGACTATTGATTGGTATGATTATGACCAGGAATTATATATCGGTATAATCATGAACTGTAATGTTACAAATGATATGGTAAAAGTCCTAATTGGCCCGTAGTGCATTGATGGACAGTTGTTGGCATGATCATTACCACTGGTGATACTAACGAATATCCTTGGCCCGTAGTGCATGGATAATTCGTGGATGTGATAATAATGAATATCCTTAGCCCGTAGTGCATGGATAATTCGATGATGTAGATTATTTATTTAGCTGTGTTACAGCGATAAAATATTGATGATGAACTTTTAAATCATAGAAGATAGTAGATATCATGCTCTACTTGACTCTTCTAATGGATTGTTTGTTCCGCTGCAGTTAGACTTGTTGTCTATTTTATTCTAACAGTTTTATACTGTTGAAGGCTAATGATAATTTATTCTGCACTATCTTAGTCATAATATTCTTTACTAGGCTAGTTGAGCTCACTCATCAAGAAATAAGAATATAGCTGGGACTAGTCAGAGAACGGAGTGATGGTCCGAGATGGTGGCTATAGTAGTCCTCACTATTCTATAAAATAGTGTGATAATAAATGTAATGACGACTTTATTTCAGTTTGGATATTGTCTACGAGACAATATTCGTGTTAAAACTCTCAGCTTGTATTTGTCGTATTGTATTAATGAAGTTTGTATTTAAATTTTGTACCATGTATTTGGCGACTCAGAATGGGTTGTGTATACCTATTTTGGGGGCGTCACAATTACGGGTCATGATTATACCGATACAAAATTCCTAGTCATAATTATACCAATTCACAGTCCATCTATGCACTACGGGCCAAAGATGACTTTCACCACATTAAAAGCATAAGGATGATGACAATGATATAAAGAATCAATCAAGTGAGATCAAGGATAAATATTAGAGATTTATAATTTAATTTATCCAGAGTTCAAGAATGTCCAAATTGTCAACATGATCACCAATTGTGGAGTAAAATTCAAGAATGATATTCATGTATCAAAAATAATTTGGACAGAAAAGAAATTAAATTCTGTTATGAATACTACCGTATGAATAGTGCCCATAAATAGTTGAAATTCAGATAAGGCACACGTAGAAGGGGGGGTTGAATAAGTGTGGATACAAACTATGACCAATTAAAATCTTTAAATCAAATTGCGGAATGTAGTCAACTATATTTGTGAATACAGCTTGCTGAATGAATATGGTCTACCGAATTAAATTTTTGTTTAAGAAAATATCTTGGTGTTTTTGTAAGCTAAATAAAATATTTTGTGAAAATAAATAATTAAAATCGATTAACTTGTGAGATATAAAGATAGAGCAAGTAATAGTAAATAACACCAAGATCTTTTACGTGGTTCGGTTATTACCCTCTATATAATAACCTACTCCATGTCCAATACCAACTAGTATTGGAGACTCACTTTTATTTCTTTAAAAATGACCCTTGTTACAAAACAGATTCAATCAAATTGAATAACAATAATTCACTTGAGCACACTTGCTCCTTATGTACCAATGCACCTCTTAAGCTTCTAAGCTTCCTTGAACCTGTTTGTAAACAAACCTTAATCCACCTGGATTAAATTCCCTTTAGACAACACTTAGTCTAAAAATATATAAGATTACAATGATAGAGGTCTAATGATCAAAGCAAATAAACAATTTAACAATGCAAGGCTCGACTAGTGAATGCAATGATCAAATAGAAATATTAAAAGATATCACCAATTTAATGCCCATGCAAATTGACTGAATATATCAATGAATCAACAAATGTAATTTGCAAAGGAAATGAGTAGCTTTCAAAGTATATAAGTGCAAGATATTAAATCGAGTGTTGTGTGTTGTATTTTCATCACCGATCTCAAATTTCTTTTTATAGCCCAAACAAATTTTACCGCTACAATAAGAAAAGTTTACGTTAAACAAAGGCAACGCTCCAATGATTTTCATTGAAACCAAACGAAACAAATAAATGTTTGGAAAAAAATATTGACTCTCTCAAAGATAATAGAGACCAAGTCAACTAGGACTAAATCAGAATAATTATGATTTATGATAAACATTAAGTCACCAATATACAAGAATCTCAAGTGTCGCCACTTATCATAACACATTCCAATTTCTTAAAGATAATCATGACTTCCTTCTTTCAAGGTATGTGCAACTAAAGTCCTACTTTGCCATATGCAACTATCAATTTCCAACATGCAATATTAGACTTCTAATCAAAATCCACTAACGCCATATATACAACCAATCCAGTAATAAATAGAAAGCAAATTATATTCAACTAATCCTACACATGCATAATATATCATTTGGACACTAATCCTACGCATGCATGCTGACGATTTTCCTTGTTAGTAAATAGCAGTGAATGACATATATAAAATATGCACAAAAAATTAATTCATAATTTAATGCATACATGATATGTCCTAGAGCCTTGAATTGAAAAATCATATATTTGCAATGACCTTACATATTTTTCTTAGAACTCAAATCTTCAAAGTCTTTCATCAATGATCTTTCATCAACTTTCTGAAATCCATAATACACAATTTAGTACTGACGAGTAAATCATCATCAAAACATTTAGGCTAGAACGTGAATTCATCAACATTCTCCCCCTTTTTGATGATGGCAACATATATAAATAAAACTCCCCCTAAATTCATGCACATTTCAGGAGAAATTTATAACACCTGCATGTTAGTATCATACTAAACCATCAATTCTTAAAATGCCTGCAACAAAATCAGTTTAAGGCATACAACATTATAAATAGTCTTAACATCCATGCAATTAACATCCAGGCAATCATGCCTATCAAAAACCATAGTCTTAAAACAAACTAAAAACAGAACATGAAATTCTTAGAAATTCTCCCCCTTTGGCATCATGCAAAAAAAGAAGACCTTAATCAATCTCCGCGAGATTAGCTCGCTGTTCTGCACGAGTGGTAAAGTATGGGCGATGATGAAGGCAATGAAGACGCTCTTCCAAAGTGTAATCGTTGGCCAGTCGAGGTGGTCGAGGAATAAAGATCGCAGGAGGAAGCTCCATATCCGTAAAAGTCACCCTTGTATTCGTGACATCCAATTGTTCATCGGCCATTCGGGGATGGGAGAATACATTGTTGGAACATGAAACCTCTGACCAATAGCATTGAACCCGGTGGCCATAAAATCTGCAAGCTCCCCGAGTTGATAACTGATAAATTTCACCTCTTGACTTAACTGACAAGTGTTTCGATTAAATTTACGTTGGAGTGCTTCTACCATAGCCATCGCCCTCAATCTCAAAACCCGCTTAAGATAAATAAATTCATCTTCCACCCGATGATATAGTTTATTGATCTCGGGAGCATCCATAGGTAACTTCCCTTTCTCAAGACACACAAGTCAATTTCTAATTTCAACCAACTCGTCTTTCAAAGAAGTTTGATTTTGCAAAATTTCAGTTAAGACATTCATAACATCAGATCCATTGGAATTGGGCAATGAAGAAGAAGATGATTCAGGAGGATGAGAAACAAGAGGAGGAGTAGTAGGAGGATCAGGCAGAAGACTTACGAAATCACCAGCATGAAAAGTGATATGTGATTTTGTCAAATTGGCAGTGTCAATAAGCTCATGATTTGTGACAGAAATTTCATCATCAAAAGAAATCTTAAAATGTTGAAAAAGTTTTGTTAACAATTTACCGTAAGGAAGACATTTCTTGCTTTGGATGAATGCAACTTTGCATATGAGATAACATCATTTGAGATAAATTAAAACCTTTCCTTTGAGAATCATAGCTACGACAACTAAATCTCGATAAGTAAAATCGAAACCCCCCAAGGCGTGAAACAGATTATACCAAACCAACTTATGCAACACACATGCATTAGGACATACAATCGAGCTTTTTGGTAAAGACAGAGATGAAAGAGAATAGTCATTCATGACTATATGAAGTTGTTCTAAAGGAGGAAAAGGAATATTGGTCGCTCCTTTGAGAGTGAAAGGACATGGTCCAAAGAGAAGAAACACCTGAATACTTCCAAAATCTATACTTGTGAAAATAAAGATTTACCTTCACAAATGTAGTAAAAACAGGTCTCCATTACACTCAAGATTGGTGTAGAATTATTGGACCAACCGAGGATAAGCAATGATAGGAGGAAACAAAGATAGAAAAATGTTGCACTCGGTGAAAAGTTTTTCCAAAATAGAGTGTTTGAGATAGAAGAGATCCAATGATTTTTCATACACAAATTGTTTTGTAGCAATGGAGTTTTTAAAACGTGCTTCAAAACTAGGACCTCTAAAGAAATTCTCTTGTAAATCAAAAGAAGATGAAAATAAATTTACCAGAGTAGAAGGAGATTCTGGCTGTGAGAAAAATTGTTCTTCATCTACTGGTTGCTTCGATTTACCTTGAGGAGACAGATCGACTTCGGAGGTTTTCATGAAAGAAAAACTAGAATCTGAGTCGTCGGACAGAGTTGTAGCATCAGACAACACTTGCACAGAGGATTTCTTCTGTACGTGCTTGGACTTCATCTTTGTTCTTGTGACTCTAGGCAACGAGGCACCTTCATCGGTTGATTTTCCAGCAGATTGCTTATTTACTCTGGTTTTCATGGTGTGATAAATGTTGTGAGTGAAACAAAGAAAATGGTGAAGACGCAAGATCTAACTAATGATGAAGTCTGAAGATATAAAATAAAAACTATTCAAGAGTCCATCACCGAAAAGCGTGTGTCTTTTCAAGTTTCAAAAAGAGTCTGTTCGGTTGTGGTTCCGAGTTCCAAGGTGGAAGTCCTTACGTTTCCTTCTTAATTGATATCCGGCGATAATTATGATTTCTAATAAAACTGTGTATCTATCCAGATAAGGAATGTCTAACAAATATATTTGCATGAAATATACTTTTAAGTACGTAAATCATAATTATACCATGCACATTCCAAGTTCTCTCCTTAACATACAAAATCTTTCCTCGCTCAAAGGTTTAGTAAAAATATCAGCTAATTATTTTTTGGTAGGAATAAAAACCAATTTGACTAACCCTTTTGAAACATTATCCCTTAAAAATGATGTCTGACCTCTATATGTTTTGTACGTGAATGCAAAACAGGATTCTTTGATATGTCAATAAAAGACTAGAATTATCACAATATATAGGCACATTATTGCGTATAATATCAAAATCACATAATGTTTGTCTCATCCATAATATTTGAGAGCAACAACTTCCTGCAGACTAAATATTCACCCTCGAGAAGTTGATAAAGCAACCAAGTTTTGCTTTTTACTATGCCACGAAAACAAGACTATGTCCCAAAATGTACACGCACCACTTGTGGTATTTCTATCAATTTGAAATCCTGCATAGTCACCATCCTAATAACCCATTAGATCAAAATGATTATATATAGGGTAAAATAATCCTAAATTTAAAGTACCACTTAAATATTTAAAAATTCTTTTAACTCGCTCATAAGTGGGATTCTTTGGGTTTAGATTGAAATCGAGCACAAAGGCATACACTGTACATTATATCGTGTCTAGATGCGCTTAAATATAATAAAGAACCAATCATACCTCGATATTTAGTTACCTCTACATCTATACCTTTATCATCCGATGTGAGCTTTATCGACGTGTTTCATTGGTGTAGCCTTTGGATTTGTTCCTTCAAACCAAATCTCTTAAGAAGCTCTTTTGTGTACTTGGTTTGATGAATATATATCCCTTCTCTTGTTTACTTGATTTGAAGTCCCAAAAAGTAATTTAGCTCTCCCATTAAGCTCATATCAAATTCCTTATGCATACACTTTGAAAACCACTCACAAAGAAAATCATTAGTAGCACCAAATATTATATCATCTACATATATTTGAACAATAATTATTTCTTGTTTTTCATGTTTAATAAATAATGTAGAATCTATTTTACCTCTAGTAAAACCACTTGAAATAAGATACTTACTCAACCTTTCGTACCAAGCCCTTGGAGCTTGTTTGAGACCATAGAGAGCTTTCTTCAGCTTAAAAACATGATTGGGATATTTCTCATGTTCGAATCCAGGAGGCTTGATTTGTTTCGAGTAATTGTCCCATGCTCATCAAGCTTGTTTTTGAACACCCATTTTGTTCCAATAATGGAACTATCCTTAGGAGGAGGCATTAATTCACAAACTTGACACCGTTCAAATTGTTGAAGTTCCTCTTGCATTGCCATAAGCCAATTTTCATCACGTATAGCTTCTTTCGCATTCTTTGGTTCTACTTGTGATAAAAATGCAGAGAACGCGCATTGATTTTGTAGATTTCTTCGTGTAGTAACTCTTTTGTTTATATCTCCAATGATGTTTTCCGGTGGATGATCCTTGAGATATTTTCTTTGTCTTTCGCATTTGAACATTGTGTATTATCTCTTCCTGTTGTGAGAAATTTTCTTCAAGATTTTGTGTTATTTCTTGTTCATTTTCATGTGAACTGCTCAATCCAAACTGTTGAATTTGTCTATTCCGGTTTCTTTGAATGGTTCTTCTTGATTTCTTCAATTTGTAAAAGTTTCCAAATTTCCTGCATCCTCTTCTTCTTTCTTTTGGAAGATCATTTTAGTCATTGAAAGTTATATGAATTGATTCTTCAACACATAATTTGTAAATATTAAAACACGATATGCTTTATTTGTTATGAGAATAACCAATGAAAATACCTTCATAGGATTTGGCATCAAATTTACCCAAGTTATCACTAGTATTTAGTATATAACATTTAGACCTCAATACTTTGAAATAACTTATATTAGGGATTTTGTTATTCAATAGCTCATAAGGAGTTTTCAAAATAATAGAATAAGAACACGATTTAACACATAACATGAAGTATTAACAGCTTCAGCCCAAAATTTCTTCGGAAGTTTGCTTTCTTGTAAAAGTGTTCTAGTTGTTTCTTGAAGTGTTCTGTTCTTTCTTTCTACTACTCCATTTTGCCGAGGAGTTCTAGGAGCTGAAAGCTCATGACTTATACCTTTTTGATCACAAAATATAACAAAGTCCTTTTGAAATTCAGTACCATGATCACTTCAAATTTTTATGAGCTTGAAACCATATTTAGTCTCTAAATTTCTTATTAACTTTTCAAACCCTTTAAAAGCTTTATCTTTGGTTTTTAAGAATAGTACCCAAGTAAATCTAGAAAAATCATCAACTATCACAAATGCATAAAATTTACCATTAATACTAGCATGTCTTTCTGGACCAAACAAGTCAAGATGAAGTAATTGTAAAGGAGATGAGGTTGATACCTTATTCTTTGCACTAAATGAGGTTCTTACTTGTTTTCCAAGTTGGCAAGGAACACATACTCCTTTCTTTTCATCTATCAAGGATTCTACTTCACCCATTAATGTGTTAACTAAGTCTTTTAAATGTGCATTCTTTTCTTTTAATTTCTCATTTTCTTGTTTCAAAGAAATAGTTTCAAACATAGATACCTCATTTGATTCACCTTCTATTCCCATGAAGCATACTTGAGCTATCTCATCCTTGGCGTCGACCTTAACTTCAGATTCTTCTTCATCACTCCAAGTGACTAGTGCCTTGTTTCTCTTATTATCCTTGAAGCTTGTTTTTTCTTTGTTTTTTAGTTGAAAACAGTCCTTCTTGAAGTGCCCTGGACGTCCACATTCAAAACACGTCTCCTCATTTTTTTTCCTTTGCCTTTATTTGAGTTGAAGATATTCTTTCGTTTATTCTTTCTTTGAAGAAGTCCTTTGAGTCTCATTATCATCAAGGCTATCTCTTCATCAGAATCATCATCAAGCTCTTCTTCATTTCCTGCATTAAGAGCTAAAACCTTTCTTCGAGGAGTTTCGTCCTCATCATCATACCTCTTTAACTGATGTTCATATTCCTCAAGTTCACCAAAAAGGGTTAGTGTATCCATAGTAGATATAGTAGAGGAATCTTGAAGAGTAGTAATCTTAAATGCAAACCTCTTGGGCATAGCCCGAAGTAACTTACTATTAATCTCACTTTGTGGAATAGATTTGTCCAGCAGCTTTAAGGAGTTTAGAAGAACAAGGAACCTTGTTTGGGCCATCTTTATAGTTTCATCTTTCTCAAGTTTGAACATCTCATAGTCATGCATAAGCATGCTTAGTTTAACTTCTCGAACTTTTGAAGTTCCTTCATGACTCACCACAAGAGTATCCCAGATTTCCTTAGCTGTGTTGCATGAAGATACTTTGTCAATCTCGGACTGCACCATGCCGCTTAGTAGAGTGTTCATTGCCCTTGAGTCATAGGATACCATGAAGGTTTCAGTTGAATCCATTTCTAGCAAGGTCTTTGGTGTACCGTCATCATTCCTTGGAATAACTGGTCCATTCTCCACAACCCACCATTCCCAAGGATCTCTTTTAAGGTAGATCCTCATTCGGAATTTCCAGAAGTTGTAGTTTTTTGTTCCATACAACAGTGGAGGTCTATTGGTTGATTGACCTTCTTGATTGTTGTTTCCAAACTATGCCATGTCAGAATCTTTCCCTACAAGTCACCTTTAAGACCAAGTAAGTAGAGCCAAGCTTTGATACCAAATGAAATTCAGATAAGGCACACTTAGAAGGGGGGTTGAATAAGTGTGGATACAAACTATGACCAATTAAAATCTTTAAAACGAATTTTGGAATGTAGTCAACTATATTTGTGAATACAGCTTGCTGAATGAATATGGTCTACCAAATTAAATTTTTGTTTAAGAAAATATCTTGGTGTTTTTGTAAGCTAAATAAAATATTTTGTGAAAACAAATAATTGAAATCGATTAACTTGTAAGATATAAAGATATAGCAAGTAATAGTAAATAACACCAAGATTTTTTACGTAGTTCAGTTATTACCCTCTATATAATAACCTACTCCACGTCCAATACCAACTAGTATTGGAGACTCACTTTTATTTCTTTAAAAATGACCTTTGTTACAAAACAGATTCAATCAAATTGAATAACAATAATTCACTTGAGCACACTTGCTCCTTATGCACCAATGCACCCCTTAAGCTTCTAAGCTTCCTTGAACTTGTTTGTAAACAAACCTTAATCCACCTGGATTAAATTCCTTTAAATAACACTTAGTCTAAAAATATATATAAGATTACAATGATAGAGGTCTAATGATCAAAGCAAATAAACAATTTAACAATGCAAGGCTCGACTAATGAATGCAATGATCAAATAGAAATAGTAAAAGATATCACCAATTTAATGCCCATGCAAATTGACTGAATATATCAATGAATCAACAGCTCAGAATTTGCACCGGAAACAGAGTAGCTTTCAAAGTATATAAGTGCAAGATATTAAATCGAGTGTTGTGTGTTGTATTTTTCATCACTGATCTCAGCTGCTTTTTATAGCCCAAACAAATTTTACCGTTGCTAATAAGAAAAGTTTACGTTAAACAAAGGCAATGTTCCAATGATTTTCAGTTGAAACCAAACGAAACAAATAAATGTTTGGAAAAAAATATTGGACTCTCTCAAAGATAATAAAGACCAAGTCAACTAGGACTAAATCTGTAACAATTATGATTTATGATAAAGATTAAGTCAGCCAATAACAGTAACTCAAGTGCCGTCACTTATCATAACACATTCCAATTTCTTAAAGATAATCATGACTTCCTTCTTTCAAGGTATGTGCCAACTAAAGTCCTACCGCCATATGCAACTATCAATTTCCAACATGCAGCTATTAAACTTCTAATCAAAATCCACTACTGCCATATATACAACCAATCCGTAATAAATAGAAAGCAAATTATATTCAACTAATCCTACACATGCATAATATATCATTCGGACACTAATCCTACGCATGCATGCCGATTTATTTTCCTTGTTAGTAAATAGCGTTGAATGACATATATAAAATATGCACAAAAAATTAATTCATAATTTAATGCATACATGATATGTCCTAGAGCCTTGAATTGAAAAATCATATATTTGCAATGACCTTACATATTTTTCTTAGAACTCAAATCTTCAAAGTCTTTCATCAATGATCTTTCATCAACTTCCTGAAATCCATAATACACAATTTAGTACTGACGAGTAAGTCATCATCAAAACATTTAGGCTAGAACGTGAATTCATCAACAATAGTACCGTATGAATAGTACTCCAGATGAATAGTACCCTTACATGAAAAGATTAAAGTTTTAATAAGAGAGTTCAGACCAATTTTTTTTCATTGAAATGATATTAGATAAAGCGCAAATCTCAAGGAATTTTCAATCATTTCAGGTATTATAGAAGTAATAGTACGTTTAGATTTGGGAATATGAAATGAAATAATACAACAAACTACAAATGGATTTTCACCCGTCATGCGGTAATCTGCGTAGACAGATTATTCCCACAGATTAATAAGGAATGAATACGAAAGGTTATTCACCAGGCATGCGGTAGTCCGCGTAGAGAAGTTATTCCCACAGATTAATAAAGAATGAATACGAAGGGTTATTCACCATGCATGCGGTAATCCGCATAGACAGGTTACTCCCACAGATTAATAAAGAATGAATACGAAGGGTTATTCACCATGCATGCGATAATCCGCGTAGACAGGTTACTCCCGCAGATTAATTAAGAATGAATACGAAGGGTTATTCACCATGCATGCGATAATCCGCGTACACAGGTTACTCCCACAGATTAATAAAGAATGAATACGAAGGGTTATTCATCATGCATGTGGTAATCTGCGTAGACAGGTTACTCCCGCAGATTAATAAAGAATGAATACGAAGGGTCATTCACCATGCATGCGGTAATCCGCGTAGACAAGTTACTCCCACAGATTAATTAAGAATAAATGCGAAGGGTTATTCACCATGCATGCGGTAATCCACGTAGACAGGTTACTCCAGCAGATTAATAAGGAATGAATACAAAAAATATATCCCTTAGTTGGAGATTGGATACCGCAATAGTGAAGTAGCAGAATACTCTTCTTCTTTCTCTCTATAGATCCTCTCATTCTAACTTGTGATTATAACTTTGCTCTTCAAATTGGTAGGAAATAATGAAGGGATGAAGGAGTATTGATAGGCTAAGAAAGGGTAGTAAATTACAAGGTTAATTATACTTTAGTACATTCATCTTTGCTTCTATTTTTAATTTATTTCCTTAAGTATTATTAATCTTGCATAACCTCCCCTAATGGTACTTGCATATGAATCAATAGTTCCTTACATGTGAACCAATAGTTTCTTGCATGTGAACTAATATCAATTAATTGCTCATTTATCCGATTAATTACCCGTTTGGTCAATTTAACATCCAAAAATCAACTATTTTCAAAATAAAAGTCAAATTCTATTATCACTAATAGTCCCAACACAATGAAAATATTTTTATCAACAATTATTCCTCACAATATTGACAACCAGATCCTTCCCAAGAAAGAGGGTCTTTCCGATAAGGATTTCTTCTTATTAGCGCGCAATTAAATAACCTAACCCCTTTCCTCTACAAAACTTTCTAAACATTGTCAATAATGCAAATAATAATATGAATAATTGTGTCATCTCAATTATTGATTTAATAATATAAAATATTATGAAGATGATACTGTGACAATAATGGAATCAATAATATGAGATACTATGCAACAACTACTGTGGTAATTATTGAATGAAATTAAGTTACTTCTTACGTAAGCATTAATAATCAGAGATACTGTGCAATACCGTGTGCTACTATGCAACAACGCTTCTTATTGAACTTTTATCACCGGGTATTTCAACAGTTTAACGATAAAAGTCTTATCGTTATTTTATGAAAGGTTTTTTCTGTCGCTTTCTATATCTGACAGTTAATCCATTATGTAGTCCACCAATGATTGTGTCGTCGTACAAATATTCCCCGACAAAAAATTATTTCCCAACCAAACGAATATTTTATGACCATTTGCTTACTTTGCAAAATTTACAAATATAACCATAACTACAGCATTATATCAAATCAACACCTTACTATTTAAAATAATATTTAGAGAAAATTAAATCTTTATTCATAAAAGTTGGGGTCTTACAACCTCCTCTCCTTATGATATTTCGTCCTCGAAATTGATGTACGTACCTGGTATGTCGAAGAGGTGAGGATACCTTGTTTTCATTTCAGTTTCTAACTCCCAGGTCATTTCCTCAATATCATGGTTTCTCCATAAACTTTTGAGCGTAGAATATGTTCCTTCTTATCCAAGATTTTAACAGGTATCTCCTCATAGTTAAATCTTCTGCTATCTCATCTAATTCTAATTCAATAATGTTGTTTGGGTCTTCCACATATTTACGTAACATAAATATGTGAAAAACTTTATGAACACGAGACATACTTGGCGGTAAGGCGAGTCTATAGGCCACAGTTCCTATTCGGTCGAGGATTTCAAATGGACTAATGAATCAAGGGTTGAGTTTTCCTCTCTTTCCAAATCTCATAACTTCTTTCCATGGAGCAAAACATAACAATACATGATCTCCAACATTGAATTCCACTTCCCTTCGATGAAGGTCAGCATAACTCTTTTGTCGATCTTGTGAGGTTTGTATATGTTGCCGGATCATTTGAATCTTTTTCGTAGTCATGCATACCAACTCTGGGTCTGTTGCTTGAGCAACTCTAACTTTATCGATTAAAGTCGGTTCTACTCGTATATTTGCCATCTTCACATTGGTCCCTGGAGTCTTTAACTCTATCTCTATCCTTTGTAAGTCATATAAAATGGGTCTTTGTGTTAACAATATCGTACTTGTACCCGCACACGATTTTATACTCAACGCGTTAGCTACCACGTTCGCTTTTCTAGGATGGTATTGAATAGTATGGTCGAAATCATTCAACAGCTCGAGCCAACGTCTTTGGAGCATGTTAAGTTCCTTTTGGGTGACGAAATATTTGAGGCTAATGGAGTATATTTGGATGTTATTAATAAAGACAACCAGGAAATGATTCAAATATTCCTTGAATATTTGGTTCATGTCTATGAATGCAACATGGGCATTGGTCAATCCTAAAGACATAATTAGAAATTCGTAATGCCCGTATCGAGTTCTAAAGGTAGTCTTTGGAATGTCATCAATTTTAATCTTTAACTGATGATATCTGGAACGAAGATCGATCTTTGAGAAAAATTTAGCACCTTGCAATTGGTCAAACAGGTCATCAATGCGAGGTAACGGGTACCTATTTTTGATGGTGACATGGTTCAACTCCCGATAATCAATGTAAAGTCGCATACTCCCATCTTTCTTCTTTACGAATAAAACAGGAGTACCCCAAGGCGATGTACTAGGACAAATGAACCAATGTCTAAAAATTCTTGTAATTGGATTTTAAACTCTTGAAGTTTAATAGGAGCCATTCGGTATGGGACTTTAGAAATGGGTTTTGTACCGGGTTAAAGATCAATACAAAATTCGATTTCACGCTCTGGGGGTAGGCCAAAAAGTTCTTTGGGAAATACGTCAAGATATTTATTAACAACAGAAATATCATTCAAATCTGACGTATTTTTGTTTATATCAATAACATGGGCTAAGAAAGCTTGACATTCATTTTTCAATAAACGAATGACTTTATGGCTTGATATTACAGTGATTGCCTTTAGTGGTTTGGTTGCTTAAATTCGCATAATAGGTTAGTTAGGAATATGAAAGCTAGCAACCTTACGAAAACAATCAGTGAATAGTACCCCGGATGAATAGTACCCCGACATAAAAAGATTAAAGTTTGAATAAGAGAGTTCAGACCAATTTTTTTTAATGAAATGATATTAGATGAAGAGCACATCTCAAGGAATTTCTAATCATTTCAGGGATTATAGAAGTAATAGTACGTTGAGATTTGAGAATATGAAATGAAATAATACAAGAAATTGCAAATGGATTTTCACCCGTCATGCATTAATTCGCGTAGACAGATTATTCCCACAGATTAATAAGGAATGAATACGAAAGGTTATTCACCAGGCATGCAGTAGTCCGTGTAAACAGGTTATTCCCAAAGATTAATAAAGAATAAATACAAAGGGTTATTCACCATGTATGCGGTAATTCGCATAGACAGGTTATTCCCGCAGATTAATAAAGAATGAATACGAAGTGTTATTCACCATATATGCAGTAATCCGCGTAGACAGGTTACTCCCGCAGATTAATAAAGAATGAATACGAAGGGTTATTATTCACCATGCATGCGGTAATCCGCATATACAGGTTACTCCCGCAGATTAATAAGGAATGAATACAAAAAATAATATCTTGCAGATAATCCGCGTAAACAGGTTACTCCCGCAGATTAATTAAGAATGAATACGAAGGGTTATTCACCATGCATGCGGTAATCCGCGTACACAGGTTACTCCCACAGATTAATAAAGAATGAATACAAAGGGTTATTCATTATGCATGTGGTAATCCGCATAGACAGGTTACTCCCTCAGATTAATAAAGAATGAATACGAAAGGTCATTCACCATGCATGCGGTAATCCGCGTAGACAAGTTACTCCCGCAGATTAATTAAGAATAAATACGAAGGGTTATTCACCATGCATGCGGTAATCACATAGACAGGTTACTCCCGCAGATTAATAAGGAATGAATACGAAAAATAATATCCCTTAGTTGGAGATTGGATACCACAATAGTGAAGTAGCAGAATACTCTTCTTCTTTCTCTCTATAGATCCTCTCATTCTAACTTGTGATTATAACTTTGCTCTTCAAATTGGTAGGAAATAATGAAGGGATGAAGGAGTATTTATAGGTTAGGAAAGGGTGGTAAATTACAAGGTTAATTATACTTTAGTACCTTTATTTTTGCCTCTATTTTTAATTTAGTCCCTCAAGTATTATCAATCTTGCATAACCTCCTCTAATAATACTTGCATGTGAATCAATACTTCCTTGCATTAAAACTAATAGCAATTAATTGCTCATTTATCCGATTAATTACCCGTTTGGTCAATTTAACATCCAGAAATCAACTATTATCAAAATAAATGTCAATTGCTACTAACACTAATATTCCCAACACAATAAAAATATTTTTATCAACAATTATTCCTCACAATATTGACAGCCAGATCCTTCCTAGGAAAGAGGGGGCTTTTCGATAAGAATTTCTCCTTATTGGCGCGCAATTAAATAAACTAACCCCTTTCCTCGACAGAACTTTGTAGACATTGTCAATAATGTAAATAATAATATGAATAACTGTGTTATCTCAATTATTGATTTAATAATATAAAATATTATGCAGATGATACTGTGACAATAATGGAATCAATAATATGAGATACTATGTAGCAACTACTATGGAAATTATTGAATGAAACTAGGTGACTTCTTACGTAAGCATCAATAATCAGAGATAATGTGCAATACCGTGTGCTACTGTGCAATAACGATTATTACTATACTTTTATCACTGGGTATTTTAACAGTTTAACGGTAAAAGTCTTACCGTTATTTTATGAAAAGGTTATTTCTGTCGCTTTCTATATTTGAAAGTTAATCTGTTATGTGGTCCACCAATGATTGTGTCGTCGTACGAATATTCCCTGACCAAACGAATATTTTTGACCACTTGCTTACTTTGCAAAATTTACACATATCACCCATAACTACAACATTATATCAAATCAACACCTTAATATTCAAAATAATATTTAGAGAAAATTAAATCTTTATTCATAAAGTTTGAGTCTTACAGTTTGGTTAGAAAGACGAAGCTTCATTCCTTCATCGACAGTTTCTCCATCAGCTTCGCCATCTCTAGTACTCGTTCAGGGGGGTATTGCTGAAGTAAACATTCGGGTGTTTGTAGGAAGCCCGGTTCGGGAGTTTGTGGGTTTCTGGTCCTTTGACGAGGAACCAGTCTTTGTGTCATCCTTTGTAGCTGGAAGGGGTGTCCATTAGTGGGCATTTTTTGATTTTTGGGTTTGTTTTGGGGGGTTGTTTGCTCAAGACTTTGAACCAAGGTTCTCGGGAGTTTACAAGTTGGTATAGGGAAGAAGTCTATGGAGGGGTAATGCTTACTTCGTAGAAGAAGGTGATAAAGACAATGATATGAATATAGGAGTTCGGTACTAGTTGGGCAAAACCTATGTTAATTAATCCTAAGAGGGAAATAGTGAAGGGGGTATAGGGGTAATCGGACCCCTTTCTCGAGGAAAGTAAGGGGCATGGCAGTCCAGCCATCGAGTCGGAGATACATTCTATTGGTTGTAGATGGGACTCCAAGTTGATGAGTGTCGGGGATTTGATAGTGTTCTCAGATCACAGCGAGGTTTGTATTAGTAATTTGGGAGGGAATATTGGGGTGAGGGAATCTGGTCTCGTTGGGTTAATCGTGCATCATTTTCTGGAAGTCAGCTTCGTTTTTGGTGGGGACTGGGTTTTGAGTGGTAGCTTGGGTAGTGGTAGTGGCTACAACAATAGAATTGGTGGTTACGGCGCTGATGTTGGGGTTGGGGTTAGTTGTGGAGGAATCAGTGGTTGTTGAGGGAGGAGCAGGGATGGCTGAGAGAGGAGTAACGATGATGGGTTGAGATTCAAATGAAGCAAAGATTTGTCTGTTTGGGGGGAAAGGTTTATTTTATTTAAGGGATAGAATTTGAAGTAGCGTGTCCTGTCAGTTATGTTCGAATAGGGACGTCTCATTAATGGATGTCATGATGAGGCACGTGGGTGGAGTTGAATGGGTGGTTTGTTGTATGTCATATGGGCTTCAAAGGTTCTTGGGTTAGATCTTATTTATTATTAATCATTAGGTCATGATGGGAGTAATCTTCTATTAATTATTTTATTTGAATGGAAGACTGAGGGGCAATGTTGGGCCATGATTATTTGGGTTCAGTTTGTATGGTGGGTTGTAGTCCACATGAGGTTGTCTAAACCCATGTTGGATTCGGTTTTGGTAGTTGGAGTATTTTAAGAAATCAAGGATTCCTGATTATATTTGTTTTCTAAATCCAGAAGGAGGTGTTGGGATTTGAACCAACTTCCTTATTTTTAGGAGATCTTATACAATCTCATTAAGAAATTATACCTAATGAGGAACCCTAATCCAATACAGGGAAGGACTCTATGGAGGTGGTGAGATCACTATAAATACAAGGCTTTACTCTAATTTTAAGGTACACACAATTATTATTTCCATCACTAGAGCATTAAGCCTCTATTGTTAACCTTATTCAGCCTGTACTTATTCTCACACCAGAGCTATCCCCCGATGGCCCAAGTCATCAAGATTTCGGTGTTTACCGGTTTCTGTGAGGGATTGGACGCCCTTTGGTGATTGGAGTGCGTGAACAAATCTTGGCGTTAACAGTAAGTGTCCTATTTTGAATAGAAAGAGAAAAATTATGGGTACTGTATAAATAGAGTATTATGTTGAATTGTTATAGTGTAACACAATCAAAAGCCATATAGTATCCTACGAGTTTAGAGAGGGTCTAAGTGAGTTTTGTGTTTGTGTGAGGGAAAATGTTTTTTGTAACTTTTATATTCTGTGTAAAAAAATTATATTGTGGGTGGGAGGGATTTACAGCTTTTAGTCTATACAAAAAGTTGTGTCGCGATATTGTGGAACATCAAGTTTAAGGTGTAAATTTTGGAAGGATTATTGTAAGCTCATTATTTTGATATAATGTAGATTCAGAGTTAGACATATGGTTTTTCCCTTTTAAGGATTTTTCACATCAAATCTTCTATTATTTTATCTCTCTTTATTTTATTATATGGTTTGCGTTGACTTAATTCCCAACAAATGGTATCAGAGCTAAACTGATTTTATCATGTACAAGAAATTTAAGAGATATCCCTAACATATTTGAGTTGTCTGGCTTTTTCTAGTGTGTCTGATTTTTCCCTATTTAACTGTCACCTACTCTTCATCTCAGTTACTTAACACCAGGGTAAGTAGGTGATAGATAATTAGAGTCTAACTCGTACCTGGATTAAGGGTTTGTTTGATTAGGTCTGAATGTCTCTTAATAGATATGTCTTTGATTCGGTCAGAGGCTAAACTTGTTTGGTAATTTTTTTTGCCTCTTAATTGGTAAGATACAAAATTAAATCTTAACTATATAGAGACACATCTGAATGAGTTTATATTTTTTTGGGACAAAAATAACATCTTCAATATTACAAAATTCCTTTTCTATCCCTTTAATAAAATACTCAAATTAAAGAAAAAAACAAAGCAACAAAACCCAGATCAGAAATGGTGGAGATGGGTCTTGGCTGAAGGTCGATTTCGATGGCTTTTCCTTATTTAGTTACCATTGATAAAGATCAAGAAATCAAGGGTAATCAAAAACAGGAGGAATATGGAAACCCAAATCATAGCAACAATATATCCACATAACGTGTGAAACAAGGGCAACTAATGAATGAAAAACATCCTAAGCTAAACAAGAATAAGAAATTGCACAATCATAAAACATAAATAAATTTGAACCATCAATGAGGTTAGATGATGTTACGAGTAGCTAATGAAAGAAAACATAGGTTGGTGATCAATATCAATTTCCCCAATTTGAGTAACACATTTCCCACACCCAGAAACAGAAGATACATAAATATGAAAAACCCAAATCACATGATCTAAGTTAACATTTTCATTCCAATTTTTCATTATTCTTCACAAAATCGCATTGAAGATTTGGTGTTTACTTTCAATTGACTTTCTCTCTCTCTACACATGTATAAGAGTATATTAATATATATACATATATATGTATCTATAGTCTATATAAGTATAAGCGATCCATAAATCTGAAGCGGGTTTGATTTGTGTTTTAAAATATTACTCAGGCCTTTCTAATTACTCCATTTAACAAGTTTTGCTTAAATAGTTCATAGGGTTAAAATGGTAAAATACTATTATTCATATATTTAAAAAAAACAATATTTTTTCATTAAGATACAATTCTATTCAGATAGTCTATATCTATATTATTCAGATGTCTAATTTGTTCAGATTTTAATATTCAATTTTATCAAACACAACCTAAGTCTTAAATTTACAGTCCCAAGATTACTATTGGGTTATCATCACCATTGACCATACGCCCACCATAAAAATCGCGACACTAAAACACTTGGGAATAAACTTAAGTCTTATATACATCAAAATATATCTCATATATTTCATTGTCAGAATAATTGGTGAAATCTTCATCAGATCAAGTCAAATCACTGTCTGTGGATCGAAATCATAGTAGTTGGGGGAATGAGTGGGCTCTAGATGCATCACACTATAAAAAGTCATTGCTCTGATATCATATGTAATAGTTTGGTTGGGCTCAAACCCGAATTAAGTCTTAAATTTATTGTCCTTAATTAGAATATCATTGGGTAATCAACCTAAGTAAGGTTGTAAACTAACCAAACAGTTCGGACTCAATTCAGGTTAGATTCAAAAAAATATGAGCGAGACTCTAAATCATTAATAATTTGATCCAAATTTGAGTATAAAAATAGTTTGAATAAAAATATGAGTAGAATAAAAGTAAGGTTATACTCGACTTGTTTAAGATTCAAAATACTCGAATCCAATTGTAAAAAATTTTTATTATGGAAAGAAAGGTGTCCTATTTTTAATAGGATATGTATTATATGATGAAGTCCAATTATGAGAAGGAATTATATTTTTGGTAGGAGTTTTATTTTGTAAGTGTCCTATTTTGAATAGGAAGAGAAGAATTGTGAGTATTGTATAAATAAAGTATTATGTTGAGTTGTTATAGTGTAACACAATCAAAAGTCATGCAACATCCTAAGAGTTGAGAGAGGGTCTGAGTGAGTTTTGTGTTTGTGTGAGGGAGAAGGTTTTTTTACAACTTTTATATTACGTGCAAAAAAATTGTATTGTGGGTGGGAGGGTTTTGCAGCTTGTAGTCCATACAAAAAGTTGTGTCGCGATATTATGAAACCTCAAGTTTTAAGGTGTAAAATTTGGGAGGATTATCGTAAGCCCATTATTTTGATACAGTGAAGATTCAATGGTTTTTCCCTTTTAAGAATTTTTCACATTAAATCTTCTATTATTTTATCTCTCTTTATTTTATATTGTGTGGTTTAAGTTGACTTAATTTCTAACAAATGGTATTAGAGCTAGGTTGATTTTATCATGTACAAGAAATTTAAAAAATATCCCTAACATATTTGAGTAGTCTGGCTTCGTCTAGTGTGTCCGAATCTTTTAGTTGTCTTCCCTATTTAATTGTCACCTACTCTTTATCTCAGTTACTTAACAAATAATATTCATAATTAATAGTAAATTAGTAAAGATCACACCATGGTAAGTAGGTGATAGATAATTAGAGTGTAACTCGTACCTGGATTAAGACTCAAATTTACAGTCCCAAGATTACTGTTGGGTCATCATCACCATTGACCACACGCCCACCCTAAAAATTGCGACACTAAACACTTGGGAGTAAACTTAAGTCTTATATACATCGATCACAAAGTATCTCATATATTTCGTTGTGAGAGTAATTGGTGAAATCTTCGTTAGTTAAAGTCAAATCACAGTCTGTGGATCAAAATCATAGTTGTTGGGGAATGAGTGGGCTCTAGATGCATCACAATATAAAAAGTCATTGCTCTGATATCATATGTAATAGTTTGGTTGGGCTCAAACCCGAATTAAGTCTTAAATTTATTGTCCTTAATTAGAATATCATTAGGTAATCAACCTAAGTAAGGTTGTAAACTGACTATATAGTTCAAACTCAATTCAGGTTCGATTCGATAAAATACGAGCGAGATTCAGATTCGTTAATAATTTGATCCAAATCTGAGTATAAAAAATAGTATGAATAAAAATATGAGTAGAATCAGAGTAAGGTTATACTCGACTCGTCTAAGATTCAAACTACTTGAATTCAATTATAAAATAATGTTATTATGGAAAGAAAGGTGTCATATTTTTAATAGAATATTTATTATATGATAAAGTCCAATTATGAGAATGAATTATATTTTTGGTAGAAGTTTTATTTTGTAAGTGTCCTATGTTGAATAGGAAGAGAAGAATTGTGAGTATAGTATAAATAGAGTATTATGTTGAGTTGTTAGAGTGTAACACAATCAAAAGTCATGCAACATCCTACGAGTTGAGAGAGGGTGTGAGTGAGTTTTATGTTTGTGTGAGGGAGAATGTTTTTTACAATTTTTATATCTTGTACAAAAAAATTGTATTGTGGGTGGGAGGCTTTTGCAGCTTGTAGTCCGTATAAAAAGTTGGATTGTGGGTGGAACCTCAAGTTTTAAGGTGATTATCGTAAGCCATTATTTTGATATAGTCAAGATTCAGTGGTTTATCCCTTTAAGAAATTTTCACATTAAATCTTCTATTATTTTATCTATCTTTATTTTATATTGTGTGGTTTACGTTGACTTAAATTCTAACAAATAGTATCAGAGCTAGGTTGATTTTATCATGTACAAGAAAGTTAAAAGATATCCCTAACATATTTGAGTAGTTTGGCTTCGTCTAGTGTGTCCGAATCTTTTAATTGTCTTCCCTATTTAATTGTCACCTACTCTTTATCTCAGTTACTTAACAAATAATATTCATAATTAATAGTAAATTAGTAAAGATCACACAAGGGTAAGTAGGTGATAGATAATTAAAGTGTAACTCGTACCTGGATTAAGACTCAAATTTACAGTCCCAAGATTACTATTGGGTCATCATCACCATTGACCACACACGCCCACCCTAAAAATCGCGACACTAAACACTTTGGAGTAAACTTAAGTCTTATATACATCGATTACAATATATCTCATATATTTTGTTGTGAGTGTAATTGGTGAAATCTTCATCAGATCAAGTCAAATCACAATCTGTGGATCGAAATCATAGTTGTTGGGGAATGAGTGGGCTCTAGATGCATCACACTATAAAAAGTCATTGCTCTGATATCATATGTAATAGTTTGGTTTGGCTCAAACCCGAATTAAGTCTTAAATTTATTGTCCTTAATTAGAATATCATTGGGTAATCAAGCCAAGTAAGGCTGTAAACTAACCAAACAGTTCGGACTCAATTCGAGTTTGATTCGAAAAAAATATGAGCGAGACTCAGATTCGTTAATAATTTGATCCAAATTTGAGTATAAAAAATAGTTTGAATAAAAATATGAGTACAATCAGAGTAAGGTTATACTCGACTCGTTTAAGATTCAAACTACTCGAATTCTCGACTGTTTTTCGATACATACTCGATTGATACAAATTCGATTAGATATTCAATACATTCTCTTATAATATATACAAAATTAAATCAAATTAGGATAATTAATTATTATTATTTTGTTTTATTTTTAATTTTAATTGTGAATTTATATTTGTAAAGTGTAATAATAAATATATTTCTCATTTCTAAGTAAAATAACAAATTTACTTTATAATTATGTGAGCAGCTCTTTGTTCATTTCGGTTAGACTCGTTTACATCCTTGAACCCAAGTCCACCCAAAGAGTCAAGAAACATATTCTTAATAATGCATCTTACATGTTTCAATATATATATATATATATATATATATATATATATATATATATATATATATATATATATACTTTGCTTTCTCCAAGTTGAATTGGAAGGAGCGAACTAAGAAACGAACCTAGGTTATAGGGGCGGCTTTCTATCTATTGTGACGGAAAAAATAAATATTATAAATGGGTTCGTTCTTAGTTCGCTTCTTTCAGTTCATTGGAGAAAGCCGGGCTATATATCTATCTTAATAAAACATGACTCAATTCAAATTTTTTTCATTTGACAAACCACAACAATGGCTCTGATTTCATCTCACTTAATCTAATGGCTCATACTCCATCTTAGGCTAAAAAAAAATCCCGGCCAAACTAACCCTTCGCCTACACGCTAACCCTCTCTAATATTTTCTTCTCTCCTTATTCTCTATCTTCTCTATCTTCTCTTTGAAATTTGGCGAAACCCTCCCTAATCTTTTCTTCTCTCCCTTACATAGCGTCCTATCAAAATTTGGGGAAATGAATACAGAGATCACTTCCATCGGAGGAGATAGAGGTCGGTCATGGCCATCGACAACATCCGTATCGTCACCTCCCGATTCCTCTGCTGACCCTTCAGGTATGTTGTACAGTTGTAGAAATTAGGGCACCTCAATTTTTGGCTTTCTTCATTTTTATTTGAAATTTTACTGTAGAAATCTGCATATTTGCTCATTTTGTTTACTTCTTTCTTTTTTTTTTTTTTTTTTGGGGGTTTATTTGCTCATATTATATGTTGGACTGTTTTGGTAAACCATGGTCTATTTTGTACCCTTTTTAAAATACTCTGTTTTGCACCCTTTTTAAAGATACTCTGTTTTGGTAAACCATGGACTGTGCTCACTGATGGATGTCTAATGGCTCGAGCTGCTTTGGCCTGCAGTGCCTTTCCTTTAAAAGATGATTCAACTATTTTCTGAAGTTATAAACAAAGGGTGCTAGATATCCCTACTTCTGTGTTTCTGAAGTTATTTTCTTTGACATATTACTGCATTCTGTTTGGAAATTCTAACGGCGATTCGAAATGTAGGATTTTTCACATGAATAGAATTATCTCCAGTAATTTTTCCTGCATGACATTTTCATTGGCTCTGTTCTTGCAGTTTAAAAAAAACATTTCACAGGATGATTGAGTCCTGGAAATGTAGCTGATGGATGTGCTTCTCTTTGTTCTGGTGAATATGATGCAAGTGAAGCATATTGTGGATTTAATAAACTAAAAGGCTTTTTTTGTTGAACTAAATCAAGCTGCAGTTATCCCAATTTTTAAACAGCTACAAAATCTAAAATCAAAATATTATTTAACATTTTGTTTGTGAATTTGGGAGGAGAAAGAAATAAATTTAAAACATAGAGAGGAGAGTGAATGAAAAGAAATTTACTTTCATAATATTATGTACTAGAGAAAGTTGAAACTTGGTTGGCTTGAGACCCACCATTTTTCTCGAATTACATCAAAGATGGAGGTTGCCTTCGGTTCAAAATGATATTGTAATAGTAGTTTTATACGTTATGTTTATCATGTTCAAAAAATTGAGTATAATGGGTACATGGCATTCGCATGGCGAGCGCGTGTGGGGCCTCCTTTAACTTCTCTCAAATGATATGTTATTTACCTAAAATGTATGGTTGGTATTTTATATAATAGGCAGGTTATAATATATTGCAAGTTATAAATTGGTGAAATAAGAATGTCATAAAAGAAGTTGTTGCCCAATTGCAGCAACAAGTAGCAATCATCAATAGCAGCTTTGTCTGTGTTGATGAGCTATTTCGGCTCTATAATTTAATTGATAGTTTCACCATTATCAAAGGAGGCCATCTAACTTTGGGGTTGTTAAGCTAACTTTGGCTGTTATGCTTCAAGGAACTGTTTTGACATCATTTTGAGTCACGATAGTATCTATAAATTATCAAGTTATAAGAACAAAAAGACAGAGAGATTGTGCAATTTGTGTCTATGTTTCCATTATTGACCTTTTCAATTAATCATGTTTTTAGGATGCGTGAAAGTTTCTTTAATTCTTATTCTTTAGTTTGTGGTGGTTTATATTATGGTTTATTAATCAGGTCGTTTGTTGAATTCAAAGTTGAAATGTTTTTGTGACTTAGCTGAGGCTACCATGAAGTTTGGAAGGCATGATTACATTGTAGTTCACCCAAGTAAAAATCTAATTACATAGTTGAATTCATAGTTGAAATATTTTTGTTGTAGGAACGCTTTATCCGAGCGATGATCCTTTCAAACCTCCTAAGGTATGTTAACCTCCTCAGAAATATAGTTTTCTTCAATTCAAGAGTTTCTGAACTGTTGAAACTTCAATTGTTGATTTTTATAGCTCACTTTTTGATTGCTCTGTTTCTGTTCATTTTTATGTTATTTATTCAGCTATATGTATGTCAGAAATAACTCTTATTTAGTTTTTTTGTTCAATTTCTCACATTTGAGATGTAAAGATCGATTTTTGTGTTGGTATAAATTTAAAATAGTTTTTGTTTTAAAATTATTTTTGTTCGGAGCAGTACTTTTGTTACTTGATTGGTTGTAGAAATTGTGGGGCAAATGATAGAAATGTGCACTTCAGCTTAGCTAATTACATAGATTGGGGTTTTTCCTTTTAAATTCTAATTGTTTGTTTGGATACATATTTTTTAGAAGTCTTATGTATTTTAGAAGTCTTTGTCAATGACTGTCGTTTTACTTAACTGGTTATGATTGCTTTCCAGAAGGACTCTATATTCTTATCTATATCTATTCCATCTTAGCTTGAAATCTTTAACCGAATATTTAAGTCTTCTTATAAAATAATCAATACAAAGAATATTTAAAGTCGACGAAAGCTTCAGTTTTTGAATGTTTGTGTTTAATTTGTGTGTTTAGATTTGTTTTAAATTTGTGTTCTCACTCTATCTCTCTCTCTCTCTCTTTCACAACAGTCGCACACACACACAACAACAACACACATTTGGGTGTCTTTTAATTTGGTTATTTTTATTTTTATTATGAAATAGGTTTATAGTTATTATGACAAAGATTTGTTTATTATGCTTGTTAGGATGGAATGGATGTTGAGTTGGTTATTATTGAGTGTTCATTATGTGAAATTTATAGGCTAATTTAGGTTGTCCTTTTCCTTAATTTTTGTTCTGAAATTTATGTTTGATTAAATGCATGTTAATTGTATGAAATTTATTGTGTAGCTACAACCGTTTCAACTGCACAATCATCGCCCAATGGATGAAGTTGTTATATTTGGCAGTGTAAGTTTATCATCTGATTAACTCTATCTAAATATATCTTATTGATTTTTTTAATAACTTATTTGTTTTAATTTATTTTCATTAATGTCGTGACAGATGGATGACAACTTAGAAAATACCGTATGATAAGTTTTTTTTACTAATCATTTTCTTACCTTTTATCTAATCTTTTTACCCGCTTATTTACTATTCATTATTTTTTTGTATATAGGTTCAAAGATTTCGTCATAATAATGTAGGAGTGGTAATTTGCAATGAATATGAACTAAATTGTCTCTGTATACGTGAGGTAGTGTATCCTCACACCTAATTCTCAAACATTTTTTCTTTTTTCTTTCTTTGCTTTTAACTAGCGTTTTCTTACACAGAAGGAGAAAAAAAGGTCTAATACTTTGTCGAATGCCAAATTTAAGGGGAAAGAAAAAGCTACCTCTTCTAGCCAAGGAACAAAAAATAAAGATTGCCAACTGGTATCACTTTTAATCCCATTCTTTTATTTAAAACATTTGCTTTGTCAATATGTTTTTGGTTTGCCTCATTTATAGATGATTTTTTTATCGTGTTATTCCGTGTATACTCCTGAATTATTGAGTAACTATGATTTTTTTATTTTTTTACCAGTTTTGTAGTTAACAGTAAAAGTTTCTTAATCTTAATGTTGATTTGTAGCCTTTAAGCTTTTGTTATGACATATAATTTGAATTTTTTGTTGGGTCTTATTTTTTTTAACTCAAAATTCTTTTGAACATTCCATAATTTGAAGTATCGATCAATAGTAAAACCTCAACCCTTCTCAGTAGTTTAAAGCATATTTTGATCTTATTTATTGCATACCTTTCAAGCTGTTAAATTCAAAATGATATTGATCGAGTATATTAGTATTATAGAACATTAGTAAACAATATGTTGGTTGCAACTATGGCTATGTTATTTTATTTTTCCATCAAACAAAACTTTTATTATAATTATAATGTTCATAAATGGTTAAGTAGATAGTTTTGTTAATGCAACACTTTATTGTCATGTCAATTAGGACAACTAGGACAATTTGCACGTTAAATCAGCTAAGCAAAGGCTAATTACTTTTTTATGAGTTTGTGGTTTAGGCACCAAACTATAATGTTATATCAAAATCAACATTTCCGCAATGTGTAAGGCTTGCTGCACAAATGCATAATGCTGGGAAAGAAAATAAGTGCTCTAAACGTTAATTGGGACAACTTGCACGTTACGAAAGAGAGAAATCAAAACATTGTGTGCCTGTTCAGCCTAGATTTTTTCCTTCTTTACCACCGAGTCGTCGTCGCCGAGTATGCTTAGAACGAGAATCAAATAAAAGGTCCCGTCTTCAACCAATGACTATGACTACCAAAATTTCCCATCCTGTATCAGACAATATAGTGACAACAAATGTTTTAGAGTCATCGTCAACCACCTTGTATCAAAATCTTAATGAAGACACTACAACAAATGTTTCACGGTGGTTGTCTGTGGCCATCATGAATCTAGAAAATCCTCCTCAAAATCTTGAAGAAAGCACACCAACAAATATCTCAAGGGTATCGCCTGTGACTACCATGCTCCGAGACTTACCTCAAAACCTATACAAAAGCACAACAACAGTCTTGGAACCATTCTCCCCATGTTCCCCAGTGGCATCCTATAATCTGAATGAAGGCACCAGGTGTTTGCTATAAGTTTTAAATTTGTATTCAATTTATATATAACCAAATTGTATGACATCTATAATTTTATTTGTAGTGCCTACAGAGTAGAAGGTGTAACTATAGATGTTGCACTTAATCCTCGAAACCGTGAAATTCCAAATCGTCATTTCCTCGGCTTGATGAATCGAACATGTCCTCATTGTTCTGCCTTACACTGGCTTGCTAAAAAATTAACAAAATCATCTGTATCAAATCCTCTCTGTAGTAAATATTATTTACAAGGAAAAATTAGACTACCTCCACTTATTGCACCTCCTTTAATGCTTAAATCATTGTATGAAGACAATGATGAAAAATAAAAATCGTTTCGTTAGCACACCCGAGAATATAATGCAGCTAATGCGTTTACTAGTCTTGGTGCTACTTTGGATGACAGATTAATTGTTAGGAGGGGGCCTAGAACATTCACCATCCATGGAGAATTGCGCCATCGAATAGAATCGCTTATGCCACAGCCAGGTTGTGAACCAATTTACTCTCAATTGTACATTTATGATCCTAATTCAGCTTTAGATGTTCGCAGCAACAAAAATCCTAACTTGAGAAGAGATGTTTTGAAAACCATACAAGATTGTTTATTGCAAGTAAATCCATTTCCTATGAAATTTTGGCAGGCTCACACAATTTTAAGTGAATTGGAATTGACGGGGGTGAATTTACCGGCCTATCTTCACTACAGTTCTGTAAAAGATCGACGTCAATATAATCTCCCAACAACTGATGAGATTGCGGTAATATTATCGGGAGATGGAACTAAATCAAGTGGTATGAGAGATATTGTGTTACATTTAAGGGGACATAATGGTTTGATGCAAATTAATGAGTGTCATCCGGCCTATTTTCCATTGCATTATGTGGTATTGTTCCCTTATGGTGAGCTAGGATGGAATCTAGATTTGAAATAGTGGAACGCTTCCCACGGTGGACCTTCATATACTCGACTGACACAATTGCAATATTACAGTTATCGTGTGTTCCAACGTGAAACTGAGTATTCAACAATTTTGAGGGCTGGAAAACTATTTCAAGAATTTGTAGTAGATGTTTGGGCCGCTACTGAACAAAATCACATATTACAAGTTGAATCAGTCGAAGCTTCGTACAGAACTTTACCAAGGTCTTTACAGATGTTTGTGCAGATGAGCTTGGTCCTGAACAAGTTGGTCAATGAATGATTTTACCATCCTCATTCACCGGTAGTGCAAGACATATGTTTGAAATTTTTCTAGATTCAATGGCTATCACAGCGGTATAATCAACACCGGATATTTTTCTAACTATGTTGCCAAATCCCAAATGGCCACGAAATTACTAAATCACTATTGCCAAATCGAAACCCTAACGGCCAGTCACGATTTAGTGGCTGTATTTTTGAGTTGAAGAAAATTTTTTTGATGAAGGAGATAGAAACAAACAACGTCTTTGGTAGAAAAGTGGCGCGTGTTTTTACAATTAAATTCCAAAAGGGGTTACCGCACATGCGTGTACTTTTGTTCCTTCATGGTTGGAGATAAAATTCAAACATGTGCTCAAGTGGACAAAGTAGTGTGTCTTTGAATTTTGGATTGTCAAACCCCGACCCATTGCTTTTGAAACAATTATAGGTTGCATGGTACACAGACCATGTGGTGCTCGAAATCCACAAGCACCATGTATGGAAAATGGGGTGTGTACCAAGCGGCACCCTCAATCATTTGTTGAATCAACAAGTATGGACTCTGATGGATATCACGTCTATCGTCGTCGTAATACTGGTCAGAAGTATATCGTGAGGGGGCAAGAAATTGATAATAGAGACGTTGTGCCACATAATCCGTATTTATCAAGAATGTTCAATTGTCATATCAATGTTGAAGTTTGTGCAGGAGTTAGATGTGTAAAATACATTCACAAGTATATTTATAAAGGACATGATCGCGCAACAATGGTACTTGGAGGAATTAATTAGATCCAACAATATCTTGATGCTAGGTATATTGGACCTCCAGAAGCCGCGTGGCGATTATTTGGTAATCCTTTACATGAAGAGATTCCTTCAGTTGTAAGATTGGCACTTCATTTGCCTGGGATGCATCGTGTGGTCTTTAACCCCGCTGAATCTTTTGATACGATCCTTTCTAAAGGTGCACATCAAAAAACAACTATAACCGGTTTTTTTGATTGTTGCGCTACAAATGAATCTGCCCGTGTATTAACTTATCAGGAATTTCCAAAAAAATTTGTTTGGAACAAGTCTATCAATAAATGGACTCCAAGACAAAGGGGTTATGCAATTGGTAGAATGTACTTTGCTAGCCCTAATTCAGGTGAGCGGTTTTATTTGCGTTTGCTTCTAACTCTTGTTAGAGGACCTACTTCATTTGACTGGCTACGCACAGTAAATAATGTTATGCATAATACTTTCAAGTCAACATGTGTTGCAAGAGGACTTCTTGAAGATGATGAAGAATGGATACAATGTCTTCAAGAGGCTGCAATTATGAGAACGAGATACCAATTGAGGAAACTATTTGTTATAATTCTAATGGAATGCTTTCCATTGCATCCATTTGAATTGTGGAAGAAATTCTCAGCACATATATGTGATGATTTAGCATACAGGATTCGTACTATGTTTGGTATTTTGAATCCAACTGATGATCATATTGAAGATTATAGCTTATATTTGATAAATCAATTGCTCCATGAATCGGGCAAGAGTTTAGTTGACTTTCCACCCATGCCACAACCAACTGGAAATTGGAATGCAATAGTTGGAAATAGATTACTGTTTGAGCACCAACAACTTGAGAATGAAGCACAACAGTCTGATGCACAAATTAATATTGATGACTTAATGATGCACAATTTCTTTATCTTATATTTCTTCCACAACGTCGATTATGTGAAAACATAAAGAACTACTTTCTTTTTGAGTAGAGGTCTTTGGACGGAAAAACCTTTTTGTACAATACCATTGCAACCAAATTGTGTATCTATGGACATGTTGTTGTTACTGTGGCTTCATCTGGTATTTCATCGTTGTTATTGGTAGGGAGGCGCACTGCACATTCTACATTTTGTATTCCTTTGGAAATCATAGATAATTCAATATGTGGGTTAACTAAACAATCAATGCATGCCGAGTTGTTTAGAAAAACAAAGCTAATAATATGGGATGAAGTTCCTATGCAACATCGATACTGTGTTGAGGCAGTCGATCGCACCCTTCAAGATATCAAAGACGATAAAAGACCTTCTGGAGGTATCACTGTTGTCCTAGGTGGAGATTTTCGACAAATATTACATGTTATTCCTAAAGGCATCCGCGAGCAAATTGTGGGTACATCATTGAGACGGTCTTTGCTATGGAAAGATATATGTGTTTTGACTCTGGGTTTAAACATGCGATTAACTCGCACAGACGTTCAAAATATTAATTTTTCTCAATTCTTGATGGAGGTAATATTTCATTCAACCTTAAATTGAATTTTTATAACATAATACTTTGAATTAAATATTATTTTGTGAATAATTATACTTTCATTTTTTAGATTGGGACCAATCCACAAGAAATTGTGCAACTTCCATCTACAATAAACTGATGTCATAATCTAAATGAATTGATATTTAGAATCTATCCACAATTGGATGTGATTGGTATATTGACTCCAACCTTTCTCACTGAACGTACAATTCTATCTGCTCGCAATGACGACGTCAGTGATATAAATGCTGCAGCACTGAATATTACTCTGGGAGAAACAATTACTTTTTTAGTTGCATATAAAATGTTTGAAGGTGATGAGCTTGATCATACCATTAGGAATCGATATCCTAATGAATACTTAAACTCCCTGAATCCTCCAAGGTTGCCACCATTCAAATTTGAGTTGAAAGTTGGATGCCAAATAATGTTGTTACGAAATATTGCACCAAAAGATAGACTTTGTAATGGAATGCGATTAATGGTTGTTAGATGTGCCTCAAGGGTAATCGAAGCTCGGATATTAAATGGAGATAAAATTGGCAATTTAGTCTTCATTCCAAGAATATCATTGACACCAACATCTTTGGACTTGCCTTTTCAAATGACAAGACATCAGTTTCCTATCCGATTAACTTATGCTATGACAATCAATAAGGCCCAAGGACAATCTGTCAAGTTCGTTGGGATTGATTTGCGAATACCTATTTTTAGTCATGGACACCTTTATGTGGCACTATCTATATGCACATCTGCGAATCGTATAACTGTCCTCCTTCTGGAAGATGGGTCGAATTGTACCACAAATATTGTTTACCCAGAAGTTTTATTATGATATTCTTACAACAATTAAATGGTATAGTTTAAACAAGTTTATTTCTACTAAATTATGTAATCTTTCCAACATTTCAACTTTTAATTTTACAATGAGGTTCATTCTTTGTAGGATTGGAGTGAATTTGTCAACGAGAACAATAGAATATATACAATGGACCTTTGTGGACGGGGCCGACGTAATCAGGTAAATCTACTTTTATGTCACTGCATCAACATAACTTTACTATTCCTATATTATAAATAGTGTTAATTTTATTGTTTATGTAAATAATATAGGTGGTTGTGCATTCTCCTCATTGGGCAAAGTGTGTTCGTATTGATACGAGGACGTTAAGGATATTGATGAAGAGAAGGTTTAAAGGGATGAAAAAGACATTTAAGGGAGTTAAATGATATGCAATCCAGTACTGACATGTCCACCTTTGGCGATTACTAACCTACCATTGACCAAACAATTGTCTAGGTGTGAAAGTCTCTCTTACTAAGACTATATTTATCTCTTTCTCATGCGCATACACAACACACATATATATGCACACACACACACACATAATCAGAAACCAATCAAACACTTGCAAATTAAGCTCACACACCATTAAGCAAATGAACCGTTTGTTGAAATAGTACTAAGAAAACTTTATTTGATTGTAAGTCCATATCTTTTCCTTAAAAAATTGATTATTTGTTACAATCTCTCTAAATTCTTACTTATATCAAACTAATTCATTCCCCCCTACATACAAATATGTGTGCTCATTTGTTTTTTAGATAATCCAGAGTAAAGTAAGGGGTCTTATGTTTCGGATTTACAATTGTTTTATTCTGACTCACCTATTTCGATAATTTTTAAATTTCAGATATATATTGAAGGATACATGATGTAAGCTGTAAATAATATACTTGGTGTAAGCTGTAAAGTAAAGGATTTTATGCTCAACATGTTGTTTCTCTATTTTTTGTATGTATGTATTTTTTGTGTTCTGCCTTTTATAAATTTAGCTAATTATACTTGGTTATGATGGTTTTTTTGGTGGTTTGGATATGTATGGATGATTGTAAGTTTTGTAAACAAGTTTAGATTTTTCTGGATATCTATTTTTAAAGGAAATTCTGCCAATTTTTTTTAGTAGCAACTAACTTGATGTTTTGGTGGTTGGATGTGTTGTTGATTGAGTATGATTTAATTTCTTTATATATGTATTTTTTTGTTCCGTATTTTATAAAGTTAACTAATTATACATGGTTATGATGATTTTGGGCATGGAATGATTGTTTTTTTGGTGGTTTGGATATGTATGGATGATTGTAAGTTAGACAGGCTTATATTTGTCTGGATATCTATTTTTAAAGGAAACTTTGTCGAAATTTTTTAAAATTAGTAGTAACTAGCTTGATGTATGTATTTTGCCCGTTACGTCTTTTGTAAAGTTACCTAATTATACAGGTTTAGACAGGTTTTGTAGACAGGTTTAGAATTTTTTAGATATCTATTTTTAAAGAAAATTCTACCTATTTTTTTTTTGAAATTAATCTGAATTAATTTTCGATGTTTTGGTAGTTGGACATGTGTTGATGATTGAGTATGTATTAATTGTTCAATAATAGTATGGTGAATTGTGATGGTATGTGTCTTTAAGTAATATAATATTTTCTGAATTTTAATTTTATTTTTTTTACGCCGTGCCTTTAGGAACGGGCATATACTAGTATATAATATCTCAAGTGTTACTATGTGGGACTAAAGTATTACATTAATTGACTAATAACATTTGTATGGGTGTTGTTTTCACATGCATCTTCATAACTATACTAAAATAAAGAGTACTTTTATAATCGATAACATTTGGCTTGAGTGGTAATTCTTGTCCTAAACAAAAAAAAGTATTTATATATATTGCTACAAAAATATGTGACTAAGCAAAATCAACATGTTTTTATTGCACTACCAATCTTTTCCACTAAGGTAAATATCTTGATTACACTGTCGATGGGTAGGGTTCCCTTACCAGGCCAAGCCTTTTATTGCATCAAATAATTGTTCATAATTATAATATGATATAACTAGCTTGGAACTATAGGGAACAAGTATTTAAAAAACGGAGTTGAGCCAATTAAGCTACAGGGGAAAGAGGGATAGAGAGTTGTGGGGTTCCCCATTTGCACCGCCCCTTGTGATTCCGTACTGTGGAGTGAGAAGGGTGCTCAAGTAAGTACCCGTTATCCAAATTGACCATTTCTTTGTTGGGAGTACTATATCATATCTTTTTAGTTGATTTATATCTAACTAATTAGTGGAGCCAAGTATGGAAGGTTTTGTTGTTGACTTTCTGACACCATGTGCTCCTCAATGCCCACAACTTAGTAGTTTCACTTACACTTGTACTCAATCAATTCCCCCCCCCCCCCCACCTCCCTCCTCCTCTTTTCTCCTCTTTGCCTTTTGGATTCAGTGAACTTGTCATCCAACTTATCATGATTCTACACAATTTAAAATAGACAGTTCATATGAGCAGTTAATCAAAATAAGTTATATTTATATAGCAAAAAGTTACAATTGTACATATATTTGCTGGACTAATTGATGCAACTTGATTATTTTTATTATTTTTATTATTATATGTACGTGCAACTCATTTCTATGTTATTGACAAATGGTAAGTTCAAGGATAACTTCAGCAAAATCAAATCTTGAATTGTTGCATGTACATGAGGGCTTGATTCCTCCACGTTATGGTCAAATTCTTGCACTCTTAAAGCTCATTCCACTACATACCTTATCTTTCATGATAAATCAAGGCACACTCCTCGAGCACAATATATAGAACAGTTTTTGCAATCTCTTTCACTTGCAAAACATGCCTTACTCCACCCTTCTTTAAGCCATTTCTCACATTCCCAAGATTTTCCATAAATTGTAATTTCTTCTATATAAAGTAATGCCAAAGAAAGTAGAGGCTTTGGAAGGGAGAAAAATAGCCCCCAAGGGTCACTTTGTGGTGTATGTAGGTAATGAAATGAAAAGGTTTGTTGTTCCAACACCTTACTTGAAGAATCCACTATTTCAACAGCTTCTAAATAAGGCTGCAGATGAGTATGGCTTTGATAATCAAACGAAAATTCTTCTTCCTTGTGATGAATCTGCCTTTCGAAGGCTCACCGCCTTCTTGGCCAAGCACTAGAGATTGCGATTTTGTACTTAAAGCAGAATGTAAGTAGTAATGGTTTAACGAAAAAAAATAGTTTTGTGTTCGGTTTGCTTTTTTTATAACGTTTCTAGCAGTAGCGTTTAGAACTCAAACGTAACGTATCAAAATTAACCAATTTTAGTGCATTGCATTTGAGTCTCAAATGTTGAGTTTGAGTTAAATAAGTTAAATTTAAAATAAGTTGATCGTAAACGAACAATATTTTGATCAAGTGCGTTTCCAAAAGCACCAAATATTGCATAGACTAATAAAATAACCAACACTAAATGGATTGATCACCAGATAAAATGAGAACAGCTAGAACATTATTAAGTCACTAATGTAAGTAACTATTTGATTGATCCAAAAAAATAAAAAACTTACAATAGTATAATATATTAGGAGTCTTTTAACAGCTGGCTCTTCCCTTTCTACTCTTGCACAATTTGTCATTGTACTGTGGATCCGATTATCACGAAAATTAACTTACATTGAGTAAGTTGATCGATTAGTATCTGATCTTGTGCTCACCTCACACGCATAGCATGCGTGTAATTACACTATATTAATCAATTGACCAAAGTTAACTTCATATTAATCACTCTCCAATAAATGTACCCACACGTGTTAATGTATGCATGCATAACCCGTGAATGTAATTCACCATACTATTTAGCCTTATATATAACTTGCATGTCTCACAAGGATATTAATATTTACAAACATGGTTTAATCTCATAAAATTTTAAATAATTAATTTTCACCCTTGGAAAAATATTAGTAGTAACTAGCTATATATCTCCTATTATTTGTAAAAGAAATTTATTCAATTAAAAAAATCATATTTTTGTTTATGGTTCATGGCGGTACAAAATGATACCATTTTTTTAAATTGTTCGTCATAATTTCAATATCATCTCACCACTACTACGCTAAAACCTTTTTTTCAGGAGTGAAAATAGAATGAAATTACGTACTTAACATTTACAAACTTATGAATAAAAATTATTATTGTGGAATGAATAGAGTTTTATTTTAATTCTTGATATCATCTGAGAGTGATATAGTTTTAGGTAGAGTGGAAATAAGAAAAGAAAATTATTAATTAAAAAAAAAAGGCTTGTTGACAAGATTGACTAAATGAAGTAGCTGATTTGCCCTGTGGCCCAACACCACTTCCAAATAGAAATCAACATAGCACATGCCCATCTGTCTATGTTCTATGTTACCTTGAGAGAAGATGGAGGGGGAAAAAGTCTAGAGTTCCTCTGGCAAAACTAATTACAAATATTGCTCAACTATATAAACAACCACTAATCTTACAAAGTAAGCAACTAACTACCTAATAAAAAAAGTTTCATTTGATTTTAGTTCTGATTAATTTACAAAATTTTAAAATTCAAATTGTGGTGTAAATTTGAATTAGTTTTCGAATAACAATTTAATTTAGAAAATTGACTTCACAAGTAAAATTTGGATATTTTCATACGAGTGAAACCCATTTCCTATTAATGTGAGAGAATTTGTGAAACTGTCACTTTTACTTGTGGAAATATTTGTTCTCTTAATATATACTTAATAATTATAGTACTAGTTTTTAGACAATTTAATTACAATAAAATCAGATGATGTTAAATTTGTTTGCGTAAAACTTCTATGAATTAGAAATTATATTTAAAAAATTAAAATTTCGCATATTGTCAGTATATAGAGCGCGCGAGTTTAAAATCATGACATGTGTAAGACCCCAACTTTTATGAATAAAGATGAATTTTTCTATAAATATTATTTTTGAATATTAAGGTGTGAGTTTGTTATAATGTTATAAGTTGTGGGTAATATTTATAAATTTTGCAAAGTAAGCAAGTTGTTATATAATATTCGATTGGTTGGGAAATATTCGTTTTAACAGGAAATATTCGTACAACGGCAGAATCATTGGTGGATCCCGCAACGGAAGTATTGTCGTAGTTAGAAAACGACATAATTATCTTTTTATAAAAATAACGGCGAAAGTTTTACTGAATTAAACCGTTGAACTACCCGGTAGTAAAAGTAATCTGATGTCTGGCGTGGTTGCATAGCAACACACACTCAGTATTGATTATTGATCTTACGTGAGAAGTCACCGATTTATAGTCAATTATTACTCACGATGGTGTTGCATCATATCTCTCATATTATTGATTCAATTATTGTCACATATCATCCGCATAATATGTTATATTATTAAATCAATAGTTGAGACGACAAAGTTATTCATATTATTATTTGCAATATTGACAATGTCTAGAAGTTCTGTCAAAGAGAGATTATGTCATCTAATTGCGCGTCAATAGGGAGAAATCCTTATCGGAAAGCCCCCTCTTTCCTGGGAACGACCTGGTTGTTAAATATTGTGAGTTATAATATTAATGATGAATAAGTTCGTGTTGATTAAAGATGAATTTGATAGTTCCATTGTGTGAGAATTATTAGTGTTAGTGAAATCGACATTTATTTCGATAATAATTGATGTCTGGAGGTTATATTGACCAATCGGATAATTAATCGGATAAATGAGCAATTAATTGCTATTAATTCGCAAGCTTATAAATATTTATTCACATGTGTGTACTATTGATTCACATGCATATACTATTAGGGGAGGTGGTGCAAGATTGATAATACTTGCATGACTAAATTAAAAATGGAGGTATACATGAAGGTACTATACTATAATTATTATTTTTCACATGTATAGAATTATTGAGTCACATGATTGTACTATTAATTCACATGATATACTATTAGGGGAGGTGGTGCAAGTTTGATAATACTTGTAGGACTAAATTAAAAATGAAGGAAAAGATGAAGGTATTATACTGTAATATTTCGAGTCCCAAAACGTGCAATTATCGAAACTATATTTTCCTGTAAATAGAAGCTCATTCTTCCTTCATTCTCACCAATTCACTAAGATTCACAAGAGCAATTATAGAGAGAGAAACTATAGACAGAAAGAAGAAGAGTAGTCTAACTCTTCCTTATTCAAGTATCCGATTTTCTTACAGGTAAGGGTATTATTTATTTCATATTCTGAAGAGATATTATTTTTCGTATTCTTATGAATATTATCTCGTTCAATATTCGTAGGAATATTATCTTCGTTAAATATTCGTTGGAATATTATTTTCGTTCAACAGTTGTAAGGAATATTATTTTTTTCAGTATTCGTAGAAATAATATTTCTTTCATACTCTGTAGTATGTGAGTAATATTATTTCATTTCGTATTCCTAATTCTACACTCATTCTATTAAAGTATTGCTTCTATACTCTGTGAATTTAGTAGAATATCCTTGATATTTGCGCTTCATCCAGTATCTTTTTATGAAAATATTATTATGAGTTTTCTTGATAATTATTGATCTTTTCATGCTGGAATACTATTCACGAGTTACTAGCTATGGGTACTACTCACCCCATTACTATTCACTCAAATATTATTCACTCGGGTATTCGGGGCACTTTTTATGTCGGAGTACTATTCACGAGTTACTATTCACGGGTTACTATTCACCCGATTACTATTCACATAAATATTATTCACTCGGGTATTTGGGGCACTTTTCATGTCGTGGTACTATTCACGAGGTACTATTCCTGAAGTACTATTCACAAGATACTATTCATGAGGTACTATTCACCCGAAAAATATATTTCTTTTTTGTCCAAATTATTTTTGATACATGAATATTATTCTTGAATTTTACTCCACAAAGCAGTATCATGTTGATAATTTGGATATTTTTAAACTCTGGATAAATTTAAAGTCTTTAATATTTATCCTTGATTTCGTTTGATTAATGTTTATATTATTGTCATCATCTGCATGCTTATATTCTGATGAAAGTCATCTTTGGCTTACGTGCATAGATGGACTGTTGATTGGTATGATTATGACCAGGGATCATTCGGTATAATCATGACCCGTAATGTTACAAATGATGTGGTAAAAGTCCTCATTTGCCTGTAGAGCATTGATGGACAGTTGTTGGTATGATTATGACCAGGGATTATTCGGTATAATCATGACCATTGATGATTACATGAATATCCTTGGCCGTGGTGCAGGGATGATTTGGTGATGTGGTTTATTTATTAAGCTGAGTCTCAACGATAAAGTTGATGAAAATCTTTTTAAATCATAGAAGATAGTAGATATCATGCTCTACTTGACTCTTCTAATGGATTGTTTGTTCCACTGCAGTTAAACTTGTTGTCTATTATATTCTATCAGTTTAACATTGTTAAAAGCTAACGGTAATTTATTCTGCATTATCTTAGTCATAATATTTCTTATTGGGCTAGTTGAGCTCACCCTTTTCTTTCATTGTTCTCTTCAGGAAATGAGAATATAGTTGGGACTAGTCGGGGAACGGAATGACGGTCCAGATGGTTGCATTAGTAGTCCTCACTATTATGTGAAATAGTGTGATAATAAATGTAATGAGGACTCCATTAAGTGTGGATATGGTCTAGATGACAATATTCGTATTAAAACTCTCAGAGTATGTTTTGTCATATATTACACGACAGTTGTATAATTAAGTTGTATTTAAATTTTTGTACCATGTATTTGGCAGCCCAAGATGGGTGATGTATACCTATTTTGGGGGCGTCACAACACGTTATTAATGAAAATATTCATGTTCTGCAAAATTAAGTTGGAAATTGATATTTTTACAACACTTTGATATTTCCACATGAAAAGTGTCGCTATAGAGACGATTTTCATGTGAAAATATCATTTTCTGTTGTGGATTTATCAGTTTTCTTATTCTTATTCTTATGACATCATTAAGACCACTTGGGAGTATCAAATTTTAACTCTTATATTAATTTCAACAACTTTTGAATCCCTTCCTAACATCACAATAAAGAAAAAATAAAGTCTCACAAAAAAAAAATACATATCAAGAATTAAATGTACAATTTATTAATTATAGACTAAGATATCATTCACATAAATAAACTTGAGTCGAAATATTTATTGATGTCAAAAATCGATTACCATGCAAACTACACGGTTTATTTACCCTACAAATCCCCTACACACAATCCTAAAATTTGATTTATAGGCCAAAAAGGCAAATGCTCATTGAAAGTCAAGTTCTATGTTCTCATATTCGTTTTTTTTCCTTTTATATTTGAAAGACTTTCTTTTAAATGACTCATGATCAGTATTGAAAATTTTTTGGGATAATACACTTTTTGTTCACTGTATTATGGTCCTATTTTCATTGTGGTTACCGAAACTTTTTTTGTTACAATCGAATAACTGTACTCTCAAAAATTATAAAATGGTCATTACTTAAAATTTTCGTCCAAAAAAATGGACGGAAAGCTGACGTGCATATTTTTGCTGAATTGAACTTTAAACCTCTCCAAACTAGAAACCTTATATTCCAACAAAGGCCACTAGACCAACTACCTACCATGCTAGAATTTATGTAACACTAATATTTAAACTACTTAGCATCGTTTCTATGCATGTGAAGATGAGATAATACACTTTTTGGTCACTGTACTAGGAATTATAATAATAATAATAATTGTAATAATTTTAGTAATAATAATAATTGTAATAATTATTATTGTAATAATAATAATAAATTTTAAATAATTAAAATAATAATAATTAAAATTTTAAATAATAATAATAATAATTATTATTGTAATAATACAGTGACCAAAAATGCGTCAGCTACCACGTTCGCTTTTTCAGGATGGTATTGAATGGTGTAACGCCCCCAAAATAGGTCCAATCCATCCAACCTATTCTGAGTGGCCAAACATGGTACAGAAAATAAATACAACTATCGTGCAAAATACAACGACATATATACTGTGAGTTTCAATTAAAATATTGTAACGTATATAATACGACAATATTCATACTCAAATTATTACATGCCATATAAAGTACAGCAGCAAATATTTCAAGTCTCCAAAGGAACACGAGAAGATTTTTGTTCTCTTCATTATAACGTGGTGCACTTTTGACGCTTTCAAGGTCGGGTTCTCATCACCCTATTGTTGTTCATCAAAATAAATTATTAAGTGACGTATAAAATACGACACACACATCTTAGGTCCTCAATACAATTATATATTGCATGTCATGCCGTTTCATAATGTATTGAGAAACTTCGACAGTCTCGGAGCATCACACTATTTCCTTGTTATCCCCGCCCGACTCAGCTACACTCTTATTACCTGAAAGGAATTGTGAAGGAAAAGGGTGAGCACAACTAGCCCAGTAAAGAATATCATGACTAAAGATAATTAAATTATCAATAGCCTTCATCGATGTAAATCGAGATTTAGAACATATGGTAGATGATAAAACTTTTCAACCATAGTTGCCGGGCGAAGCGAATCCATTAGAAGAGTCAAATAGAGCATAAAGTCTATTATCTCTGTTAAAAGTCCACCAACAATGTTTTAACCCTGTAACATCAGTCAACAATTTCTGTCCATAATCATGTGAATAAATCATAATCATATTTGTAATTCTAAATTCTCTTCTCATCCAGAATGAAGATAATTTTCATCACGTGTCTTTACGAAACATCAAAGATCATGGTTATACCAAATCACGATTCACCTTCATAATCATACTAATAAATTCATCTTTTGCTACGGGCCAAAGATATTCATCAACAGATTCATCTTTGCACTTACATGCCAAAGATACTTTCAACAACAAGTCATCTTTGCCACTACGCCAAAGATATTCATCAACAGTTCATCTTTGCACTCTGAGGCCAAAGATAATCAACAACAGTCATCTTTGTACTACGGGCCAAAGATATTCATCAATTATTGATCTTTGCACTACAGGCCAAAGATATTCATATCTCAAAGAAACATATAATCATTTCAGAATTTATATAAATCATAATTATAATCATGTTGATTACTTTTAAAATAGTCTTTTCCCATAATATTCATAACTCCTAATCTATACGTCCAAAAATCTCCATTTTTTGACACAATCTAGAAAACTCATCAAATTATCATTTTAAATTTTTTCAGAATTTTTGAAGGTCGGAAAAAGTATGAAACATGAAAAACATAACAACCCTTAAAATCCCTTACCTCAAAAAAACAGTACTTCTGACCAGGATATCGGATGTAAAGCCGAATGAAACTTGCACTGAATAGCAACTCTCAAAGTATCTAAATACTTAAAAAAATACGTTCGATAATATAGAGAGAAAGAAAACTTGTTTCTGGTGTGATTTTTAATTCTAACCTAAGCGCCTATTTATAGAAAAATGCTAGAACGCCAAAGGAGACTAAATTAATAAAATAATATATTTTTATTAATCTTCCTTCTACGCCACCTTTGAATTCAGCCCACCACAATTGAAAGAATAATTCAGCACATGTTCTCTACACCAACCAAAAAGTGGGGCCCGCCTTCTAGAAATCTCCACCAAAATTATTTATAAAAACAATTTCTGAATCAGTCACCTCTTAAAATTCATAACAAATCATACGTTAATTTTTAAGGGTTCAAAAATTGTGGACATATACTAAACTTATATATGTATAACATATCCAAAAATCACAACGATCCAACGGTCGGATCAAAATTTATAACTCACGCAATATATCTCAAGAACACTGATTTTTCGGATTATGAGTCCTTCGGACTAGTTTCATTCAAAAATTCACCACGATAAATCTACAAAGGATTTTTGGGTGATTCAAATTTCTACGTTTAGCTTACTTCCAGGACTTTCTTTTGATATATGGCTCATCTCCTAACTCATTATACACAAAGAGTTATAGATTTTACAAAATCAAGTAATAAACTAATTTTCTGAAAATTTCCAAATTTTGTTTTTCATTTCAACAAAATACTAATAAAACACCTCAACATTAATTCTTTCATTTATATCCACATAAATATATCCATCATTTATATCCACATAAAATAAATATTTCTTTATCATACAAATCAATAAATAATTATTCACAAATAATATTACAGAATCACAATTATGACAACCACGCAGTTCCCAGAAAAGAGGGGGCTTTCTAATAAGGATTTCTCCTTACTGGCGCGCAATTAGGTGACCAAACCTCTCCTTGACAGAACTTTCTAGACATTGCCAATAATTTTATCTAATAATATTATTCAAATAATATGAATTATTGATCTGATAATGGGAAATACTGTGCAGTGATAATTATTGAAACAACAATAATATAAAATATCAACGTAGCAATTATTGAATCAATAAAATAAAATGTGAGACCCCGAATTTTATGAAATAAAAGTATTCAATTTTTCTATTTTGGTGAATAGTTAAATTGATAAAAGTTTAAAGTTAAGAGTGACATTTGAAAATTTTTCAAAGTAAGTGATGATGAAGTTTTGTTTTATTAGTATTATTAATGTAATAAAACAGAAATGCTTTTTATATAAAATAGAATACTTTTATAAAATTATTCGCTTTTATTAGGCTAATAGTAAAATCTTTTTATATAAAATGAATACTTTTATAAAGTTATACATTTTTATTAGCACAATAATTAGAATATATTATATTTTATTATGCATTGTGTTTTACATAGTATCTCAGATAGTATTTGCATAGTAAAATCTTTTATATAAAAATGTAATACTTTTATAAAGTTATTTGTTTTATTAGATTATAAATAGAATATATTATATTTTATTTAAAAGATTTTGTTTTATTAGAATATTTTATAGTAAACCAATCTGGACCGTCCGTTTAAAAGTAAATCAATCTGGTCCGTTCATAGATTGGTTACTATTCAGTCCATTCTCCTATAAATAGAAGCTCATTCCTTCATTATTTCTTACGAATTCACTGAAACTCTAGAAAGAGAAACTATAGAGAGAAAGAAGAAAAGTATTCTGCTATTTCACTACTCCTATATCTAGTTTATTCTAAGGTAAGGCATATTATTTGTTGTACTCGTAAGGGGTATTATTTCTTTCGTATTCATGGTGAAAATTTTTTCATTATTCCATTCTTTATTATTATGTTGGAATAACTTTGTCTACATCTGATACCACATACATGGTGAAATTTTTCATTATTCCATTCTTTATTATTATGTTGGAATAACTTTTATACATCACAATCTGCATACATGGTGAAATTCTTCGTTCTTCCATTCTTTATTATTACATTGGAATATCACATGCATGCGGATTACGCTAGACCTGGTTCCATTCTTTATTATTCTGTTGGAATAACTTTATGCATGTAATGCGCTCTATCGCATGCATGGTCAATTTTGTTATTCCATTCTTTATTATTACATTGGAACATCACCGCCGGTCTGTAATTTACTTTGACACAGTTCCGTTATTTATTATTCTTTAGAATAACTTTTGTCATCTTGAAATGTAACGTGCATGGTGATTTCTGTTGTTATTCCATTCTTTATTATTACATTGGAACATCCAGCCGGTGCGAATTTCACGACTGGTTCCGTTCTTTATTATTATGTGGAATATCACATGCGTGCGTTTCGCCTGGGACCGGGTTCCATTATTTATTATTCTTTTGGGAATAACTTTTGCGTATGCGATCTATCACACGCATGGTGAATCATACATTATTTCATTCTTTATTATTCTATTGGAATAACCTGTCTATGTGGATTACCACATGCATGGTGAATGATCCTTTATATTCATTCCTTATTAAACTATAGAAATGATCTGGTTACGTTGATTATGATGAGAGTTATAATAAAAGCATTGAACTGATGAAAATCATGGTTATATGAAGAATTAATAAGTGTTATGATGAGTTATGTTGGTTATTATGTGAAAACATAAAAATTTCTTAGGAATCACAAAGGGTTGAAAAATCAGATTTTGGTGAAAATGGAACATGAAATTCAATTGACCATATCTTCTATTATATTTTGAATTTTTAAGTGTGGTCAAGTTCTAGAGTTAGATCTATGAGTTTCCTAACTTATCCAAGTGGAATCACTGGAAAAGGTGTTGTAGATTTTCGTGTGGATTGATTTTAGCAAAGCACAAAAAAGTGAAAAATGGGAAAACAGCTATTGCCAGAAATTTCAAAAGGGCATTTTCGGCCACTTCATTTATGAGAAAAATTTTGGCCTTTTGGGACATAAAAATATATGGTATAAAGTACCTCCTGTCCAAAAATGAGCTCATTCCGACTTAAAATGAGCAAGTTATGAGTATTTCAATATTTAGGTTTTTCCGATGAAAAATGCTATAACCGGAGTTCTATAACTTCGATGACCATGAAATTTAAACTAAAAGCTCACGTTTACATGTGTAAGATATTTCCAAGATTTGGGAATTTTTGGAGTTAAACTTTAGGTAGCTAATTTCTTAAGGAATTAATTAGAAATTAATTTTTGAAAAATAATAAATGAATTTTAAAAATTCCGAGAAAAATATATGTTCATTATGGGACTATATTCTGCTAAATCCCAGAAAAGAAATATTTTTGGACTGATTTGGTATTTTTCATGAAAATGCACTAGTTATGAGTATATGAGTTAAATATGTTATGTGAAGTTGAAAATTTGTAAATAGGATTTTAGGGCTTGGGAATCCTATATAGGGTATATGCAGATTTTTGATAAGAGATTTGATCATTGGTGATGAAATCTTATGAGTATGGCATTTTTGAATGATTAAATGCATTATTTGGTAAAGTGTAAACAATTAAAATAAATTGTTTATAAGTTTAAAATATTGTTATAATATTAATGATATTAGATTATGAGATTATTAAGTGGTTGATAACATTGGAATATTCTTGAACCCTTGATAATTTATATTATAAATGTTTAATATTTATCCTTTATCTCATTTGATTGATTATTTATATTGTTGTCATAATCCTCATGTATATATTATGTTGAAAGTCATCTGTGGCCTGTAGTGAATAGATGGACTTTGTATGATTATGACCAGGGGATTATTCGGTATAATCATGGTAGTAATGTTACAAATGATGTGGAAAAAAGTCCTCATTGGTAGTAGTGCATTGATGGACAATTTTTGGTATGATTATGGCTATGGATTCTCTTCGGACAAGGGTGCAAAGATGAATTGTTTTATGGCATGATCAGGACCATTGATGAAAACACGATTAACTTTGTCACGTAGTGCATGGATAATTTGTGGTCGTGATACTAAAAGAATGTCCTTGGCCAATAGTGCAGGGATGAATTGATGATGTGGATTAATTATTGAGCTGAGTCTCAACAATGAAATATTAATTCATGGATGTGATAATAATGAATATCCTTGGCCGTAGTGCATGGATAATTCATGGATGTGATATTAACGAATATCCTTGGCCGTAGTGCAGGGGTGATTCAATGATGTGGATTATTTATTAAGCTAAGTTTCAGCGATAAAATATTGATAATAAACTTTTAAATTCGTAGAAGATAGTAGATATCATGCTCTACTTGACACTTCTAAAATACAGTTATATGTCTTTTTCTTGTAGTTCGAAGATGAATTGTTAATAAATATCTTTGGTCGTAGTGCAAAGATGAATTTATTAGTATGATTATGAGTAGGGATTGTGATTTGGTATAACCATGATTTTTGATGTTTCAGGTGAAGATAGGTGATGAAAATTATCTTCGTCCGGGGTGCGAAAAGGAATTCAGAATCACAATTATGATTATGAGTTATTCATATAATTGTGGACAGGAATTGTTGATTGATGTTATAGCGATAAAACATTATTGGTGGACTTTTAACATGGAGAAGATAATAGACCTGATGGTCTATTTGACTCTTTTAAGGGATTGCTCGTTCCACTGCAACTATGATTGAAAAGTTTTATCATCTACCATGTGTTCTAAATCTCTGATTTATTATTGACAAAAGCTATTAATAATTTAATTATCTTCAGTTATGATATTCTTTACTAGGCTAGTTGTGCTCACCCTTTTGCTTCACAATTCCTTTCAGGTAATAAGAGTGTTGCGGAGTCGAGTGGGGATAACAGGGGAATAGAACGGTGGTCTATAGCTGTTGAGGTTCTCCATAAATAGTATAGAAATAATTTTATTGAGAACTTTAGATAAGTGTGTCGTATTGTATACATCATTTGATATTTAATTTTGGTGAACCGAATAGGGTGAGGTGAACCCAACTTTAGAAGGGTGTTTTGTCACTATCATACAAGATGTCTGATGACATACAACCTCATGTTATCATAAGACAGGGTTGTGCACATCCACTTGTTGAGTATATCTACGAGCACTACCTATATGATCTTGGCGTTTGGTTGAAACATAATGTTCAATTGCAGACAGTGGAGATAGTTATATGTCAAGAGAAGACGCACCATTGAAAGGAACATGATAGTAATTTTCTCATTTTTCTTTGGGGTCTATTGGGTCAACCAAGGATAATTCTCTGGACATATGATATCTATCATAACTTAGATTCATGGCCTCTTATGTACGAAGGTTTCCTTGAGCACTTCCCAAAGATTTTAATTTCTAAAACAGTTTTTGACTATACTTTTATATAAAGTACAATTGTAAGGTTGTGGTCGAGGCACCATGAGAGTTATATACATTTGTATTAAAACTCACAGTATACATGTCCTTGTATTTTATACAACAATTGTATAAATGAAGTTATCAGTAGTGTATTTTCTGACGACTCAAGATGGGTGAGGTATACCTATTTTGGGGGCGTCACATTTGGTATCAGAGCTTAGGGATATAATCGCTGGCGGAGATATGAGTCTAGAACTAGGAGGGAGGCAGGTAATATACTTCATTAGTGTGTGACTTACCTAAATTTGAAATTGTTACTTGATAAGTTGACAAATTATGATATGTCAATTAACCTTCTTTTGAAGTATATTCTAGAATGTTATCTGAAACACAGGAGATGAGCAATGGGAAAATCATGATATAGAAGAAATAACCGGGAAGGTACAATCCGAAAAGAAAGCAAGGTATTCTCATCTCTTCGAAATACCAGGTACGTACGTAAATTTCGAGGGCGAAATTTCATAAGGATGAGAGATTGTGAGATCCCAAATTTTATGAAATAAAAGTATTCAATTTTTTTGTATTGGTAAATAGTTAAATTGATAAAAGTTTAAAGTTAAGGGTGACATTTGAAAATTTTTCAAAGTAAATGATGATGAAGTTTTGTTTTATTAGTATTATTAATGTAATAAAATGCAGAAATGCTTTTATATAAAAGCAAATACTTTTATAAAGTTATTAGTTTTATTAGGCTAATAATAAAATCTTTTTATATAAAGCGAATACTTTTATAAAGTTATACATTTTATTAGACAATAATTAGAATATATTATATTTTATTATGCATAGTGTTTGCATAGTATCTACATAGTATTTGCATAATTAAATATTTTTATATAAAACATAATACTTTTATAAAGTTATTCGTTTTATTAGATTATAAATAGAATATATTATATTTTATTTAAAAGATTTTGTTTGATTAGAATATTTTATAATAAACCAATCTGGACCGTCCGTTTAAATGTAAATCAATCTGGTCTGTTCATGGATTGGTTACTATTCAGTCCATTCTCCTATAAATAGAAGCTCATTCCTTCATTATTTCTTACGAATTCACTGAAACTCTAGAGAGAGAAACTATAGAGAGAAAGAAGAAAAGTATTCTACTACTTCACTACTCCTATATACAGTTTATTCAAAGGTAAGGGATATTATTTGTTGTACTCGTAAGGGGTATTATTTCTTTCGTATTCATGAAGAGAACTTACATTATTCCATTCTTTATTATTATGTTGGAATAACTTTGTCTGTCAAGACCGCATACATGGTGAAATTCTTCCATTATTCCATTCTTTATTATTATGTTGGAATAACTTGTCTATGCAAAAGTACTGCATACATGGTGAAATTCTTACATTATTCCATTCTTTATTATTTTGTTGGAATATCACATCTGCATGCGGATTCGCTTAGACTGGTTCCATTCTTTATTATTACATTGGAATAACTTTATGTATGCTTCTCTCGCATGCATGGTGAATTTTTGTTATTCCATTCTTTATTATTACATTTGGAACATCCCATCGATTGTGAATTTACTTTGATCTGGTTCCGTTATTTATTATTCATTAGAATAACTTTGTCTATCAAGTATCGCATGCATGGTGATTTATGTAGTTATTCCATTCTTTATTATTACTATTGGAACATCTTGTGGGTCTTGCAATTTACTTTGACACGATTCCGATTCTTTATTATTACGTCCGGAATATCCTATCCGCGCGTTCTTGGGACCTAGTTCCATTATTTATTATTCTTTTGGGAATAACCTATTTGTGTAGTCTATCTCACGCATGGTGAATCCTTCTGTTATTCCATTCTTTATTATTCTGTTGAAATAACCTGTCTATGTGGATTACCACATGCATGGTGAATGATCCTTTATATTCATTCCTTATTAAATTATGGAAATGATATGGTTACGTTGATTATGATGAGAGTCATAATAAAAGCATTTGACTGATGAAAATCATGGGTATATGAAGTATTAGTAAGTGTTATGATGAGTTATGTTGGTTATTATGTGAAAACATGAACATTTTTTAGAAATCACAAAGGGTTGAAAAATCAGATTTTGGTAAAAATAGAACATTAAATTCAATTGACCATATCTTCTATTATATTTTGAATTTTTAAGTGTAGTCAAGTTCTAGAGTTAGATCTATGAGTTTCCTAACTTATCCAAGTGGAATCACTAGAAAAGGTGTTGTAGATTTTCGTGTGGATTGATTTTAGCAAAGCACGAAAAAGTAAAAAATGGGAAAACAACTACTGCCAGAAATTTTAAAAGGGCATTTTCGGCCACTTAATTTGTGAGAAAAATTCTGGCCTTTTGGGACATAAAAATATATGGTATAAAGTACCTCCTGTCCAAAAATGAGCTCATTTCGACTTAAAATGAGCAAGTTATGACTATTCCAATATTTAGGTTTTTCCAACGAAAAATGCTATAACCGAAGTTCTATAACTCCGATGACCATGAAATTTAAACTGAAAGCTCACGTTTATAGGTGTAAGATCTTTCAAAGATTTGGGAATTTCTGGAGTTAAACTTGAGGTAGCTAATTTATTAAGGAATTAATTAGAAATTGATTTTTGAAAAATAGTAAATGAATTTTAAAAATTCCGAGAAAAATATATGTTCATTATGGGACTATATTCTGCTAAATCCCAGAAAAGAAATATTTTTGGGACTTATTTGGTATTTTTTATGAAAATGCACTAGTTATGAGTATATGAATTAAATATGTTATGTGATGTTGAAAATTTGTAAATAGGATTTTATGGCTTGGGAATCCTATATAGGGTATATGCAGATTTTTGATAAGAGATTTGATCATTGGTGATGAAATCTTATGAGTATGGCATTTTTGAATGATTAAATGCATTATTTGGTAAAGTGTAAACAATTAAAATAAATTGTTTATAAGTTTAAGAAATAATTAAAATATTGTTATAATATTAATGATATTAGATTATGAGATTATTAAGTGATTGATAACATTGGGATATTCTTGAACCCTTGATAATTTATATTATAAATGTTTAATATTTATCCTTTATCTCATTTGATTGATTCTTTATATCGTTGTCATGATCCTCATGTATATATTATGTTGAAAGTCATACATTTGCATCAGTAGTGCATAGATGGACTTGGTATGATTATGACGAGAATTATTCTATATAATCATGGCCAGTAATGTTACAAATGATATGGAAAAAGTCCTCATTGGCCGTAGTGCATTGATGAACAATTTTTGGTATGATTATGGCTATGGATTCTCTTCGGCCAAGGGTACAAAGATGAATTGTTTTATAACATGATCAGGACCGTTGATGAAAACACGATTATCTTTGTCCCGTAGTGCATGGATAATTCGTGGTCGTGATACTAAAAGAATGTCCTTGGCCTATAATGCAGGGATGAATTGATGATGTGGATTAATTATTGAGCTGAGTCTCAACAATGAAATATTAATTCATGGATGTGATAATAATGAATATCCTTGGCCGTAGTGCATGGATAATTCATGGATGTGATCTCACAGTATACATGTCCTCGTATTTTGTACAATAGTTGTATAAATAAAGTTGTCAGTATATTATTTTCTGGCCACTCAAGATCGGTGATGTATACCTATTTTGGGGGCGTCACATTTGGTATCTGAGCTTAGGGATATGGTCGCTGGCGGAGATATGAGTCTAAAACTAGGAGGGGAAAGACGAGTAATATACTTCGCTAGTGTGTGACTTACCTAAGCTGAAATTGTTTACTTGATAAGTTGACAAATTATGATATGTCAAGTAACCTTGTTTTGAAGTATATTCTAGAATGATATTTGAAACACAGGAGATGAGCAATGGAAAAATCATGATACAGAAGAAATAATCGGGAAGGTACAATCCGAAAAGAAGGCAAGGTATTCTCATCTCTTCGAAATTCCAGGTACGTACGTAAATTTTGAGGGCGAAATTTTATAAGGAGGGAAGATTGTGAGACCCCAAATTTTATGAAATAAAAGTATTCAATTTTTTTGTTTTGGTAAATAGTTAAATTGATAAAAGTCTAAAGTTAAGGGTGACATTTGAAAATTTTTCAAAGTAAGTGATGATGAAGTTTTGTTTTACTAGTATTATTAATGTAATAAAAGCAAAATGCTTTTTATATAAAATAGAATACTTTTATAAAGTTATTAGTTTTATTAGGCTAATAATAAAATCTTTTTATATAAAATGAATACTTTTATAAAGTTATCTGCTTTTATTGTATAATAATTAGAATATATTATATTTTATTATGCATAGTGTTTGCATAAAGTATCTCGCATAGTATTGGCATAGTAAAATATTTTTATATAAAATAGAATACTTTTATAAAGTTATTCATTTTATTAGATTATAAATAGAATATATTATATTTTATTTAAAAGATTTTGTTTTATTAGAATATTTTATAAGTAAATCAATCTGGACCGTTCATGGATTGGTTACTATTCAATCCATTCTCCTATAAATAGAAGCTCATTCCTTCATTATTTCTTATGAATTCAACTTTGAAACTCTAGAGAGAGAAACTATAGAGAGAAAGAAGAAAAGTATTCTTGCTATCTTCACTACTCCTATATCTAGTTTATTCTAAAGGTAAGAGATATTATTTGTTATACTAAATAAGGGTATTATTTCTTTTCAGATTCATGAAAAGAGCTTACATTATTCCATTCTTTATTATTATGTTGGAATAACTTTGTCTACACTGATACCACATACATGGTTAAATTCTTACATTATTCCATTCTTTTATTATTATGTTGGAATAACTATCTATGCGAAGCACCGCATACATGGTAAAATTCTTACATTATTCCATTCTTTATTATTACATTTGGAATATCCTGTGCATGCGGATTACGCTAGTCTTGGTTCCATTCTTTATTATTACATTGGAATAACTGCTGTATGTCTATCGCATGCATGGTGAATTTTTTGTTATTCCATTCTTTATTATTACATTGGAACATCCGTCACGTCAATTTCACCGACACGTTCCGTTATTTATTATTCTGTTAGAATAACTTTGCATCTGTCTAATCTGCGCATGCATGGTGATTTTGTTGTTATTCCATTCTTTATTATTACATTTGGAACATCCTGCAGCCGATGCGAATTTACGCTTGACTTCGTTCCGCTTCTTTATTATTCTCGCTCGAAATATCACATACGTGCGTTTACGGACTGGTTCCATTATTTATTATTCTTTTAGGAATAACTTGCGTTGTGTATGTCTATCGCACGCATGGTGAATCCTTCATTATTCCATTCTTTATTATTCATTGGAATAACTTTTATACATGTGGATTACCACATGCATGGTGAATGATCCTTTATATTCATTCCTTATTAAATTGTGGAAATGATCTGCATTACGTTGATTATGATGAGAGTCATAATAAAAACATTGGACTGATGAAAATCATGGGTATATGAAGTATTAGTAAGTGTTATGATGAGTTATGTTGGTTATTATGTGAAAACATGAAAATTTATTAGAAATCACAAAGGGCTGAAAAATCAGATTTTGGTGAAAATGGAACATAATTCAATTGACCATATCATCTATTATATTTTGAATTTTTAAGTGTGGTCAAGTTCTAGAGTTAGATCTATGAGTTTCCTAACTTATCCAAGTGGAATCACTGGAAAAGGTGTTGTAGATTTTCATGTGGACTGATTTTAGCAAAGCACGAAAAAGTGAAAAATGGGAAAAAACTACTCTTGCCGAAATTTTTTAAAAGGGCATTTTCGGCCACTTAATTTATGAGAAAAATTCGGCCTTTTGGGACATAAAAAATATATGGTATAAAGTACCTCCTGTCCAAAAATGAGCTCATTCCGACTTAAAATGAGCAAGTTATGACTATTTCAATATTTAGGTTTTTCCAATGAAAAATGCTATAACCGGAGTTCTATAACTCCGATGACCATAAAATTTAAACTGAAAGCTCACGTTTACATGTGTAAGATCTTGCCAAGATTTGGGAATTTCTGGAGTTAAACTTGAGGTAGCTAATTTCTTAAGGAATTAATTAGAAATTGATATTTGAAAAATAGTAAATGAATTTTAAAAATTCGAGAAAAATATATGTTCATTATGGGACTATATTCTCGCTAAATCCTTAAAAGAAATATTTTTGGGACTGATTTGGTATTTTTTATGAAAATGCACTAGTTATGAGTATATGAGTTAAATATGTTATGTGAAGTTGAAAATTTGTAAATAAGATTTTATGGCTTGGGAATCCTATATAGGGTATATGGAGATTTTTGATAAGAGATTTGATCATTGGTGATGAAATCTTATGAGTATGGCATTTTTGAATGATTAAATGCATTATTTGGTAAAGTGTAAACAATTAAAATAAATTATTTATAAGTTTAAGAAATAATTAAAATATTGTTTTAATATTAATGATATTAGATTATGAGATTATTAAGTGATTTATAACATTGGGATATTCTTGAACCCTTGATAATTTATATTATAAATGTTTAATATTTATCCTTTAATTGATTCTTTATATCGTTGTCATGATCCTCATGTATATATTATGTTGAAAGTCATCTGTGGCCTGTAGTGCATAGATGGACTTGGTATGATTATGACCAGGAATTATTCGGTATAATCATGACTGTAATGTTACAAATGATGTGGACAAAAGTCCTCATTTGCCGTAGTGCATTGATGGACTATTTTTGGTATGATTATGGTTATGAATTCTCTTCGACCAAGGGTGCAAAGATGAATTGTTTTATGGCATGATCGGGACCGTTGATGAAAACACGATTATCTTTGTCCCGTAGTGCATGGATAATTCGTGGTTGTGATACTAAAAGAATGTCCTTGGCCTATAGTGCAGGGATGAATTGATGATGTGGATTAATTATTGAGCTAAGTCTCAACAATGAAATATTAATTCATGGATGTGATAATAATGAATATCATTGGCCGTAGTGCATGGATAATTTATGGATGTGATGTCAACGAATATCCTTCGCCGTAGTGCAGGGGTGATTCGATGATGTTGATTATTTATTAAGCTGAGTCTCAGCGATAAAATATTGATAATAAACTTTTAAATTCGTAGAAGATAGTAGATATCATGCTCTACTTGACTCTTCTAAAATATAGTTATATGTCTTTTGCCTTTAGTGCAAAGATGAATTGTTAATGAATATCTTTGGCCGTAGTGCAAAGATGAATTTATTAGTATGATTATGAGCAGGGATTGTGATTTGGTATAACCATGATTTTTGATGTTTCAGGTGAAGATAGGTGATGAAAATTATCTTCGTCCTGGATGCGAAAAGGAATTCAGAATCACAATTATGATTATGAGTTATTAATATAATTGTGGACAGGAATTGTTGATTGATGTTACAGGGATAAAACATTATTGGTGGACTTTTAACATGGAGAAGATAATAGACCTGATGGTCTATTTGACTCTTTTAAGGGATTGCTCGTTGCACTACAACTATGATTGAAAAGTTTTATCATCTACCATGTGTTCTAAATCTCTGATTTATTATTGACAAAAGCTATTGATAATTTAATTATCTTTAGTTATGATATTCTTTACTAGGCTAGTTGTGCTCACCCTTTTGCTTCACAATTCCTTTCAGATAATAAGAATGTTGCGGAGTCGAGCGAGGATAACAGGGGAATAGAACGGTGGTCTATAGCTGTTGAGGTTCTCCCTAAATAGTATGAAAATAATTTTATTGAGAACTTTAGATAAGTGTTTCGTATTTTATACGTCATTTGATATTTAATTTTGGTGAACCGAATAGGGTGAGGTGAACCCAACTTTAGATGGGTGTTTTGTCACTATCATACAAGATGTCTAATGACATACAACCTCGTGTTATCATAAGACAGGGTTGTGCACATCCACTTGTTGAGTATATCTACGAGAACTACCTATATGATCTTGGCGTTTGGTTGAAACATAATGTTCAATTGCAGACAGTGGATATAGTTATATGTCAAGAGAAGACGCACCATTGAAAGGAACATGATAGTAATTTTCTCATTTTTCTTTGGGGTCTATTGGGTCAACCAAGGATAATTCTCTAGACATATGATATCTATCATAACTTAGATTCATGGCCTCTTATGTACGAAGGTTTCCTTGAGCACTTCCCAAAGATTTTAATTTCTAAAACAGTTTTTGACTATACTTTTATATAAAGTACAATTGTAAGGTTGTGGTCGAGGCACCATGAGATTTATATACATTTGTATTAAAACTCACAGTATACATGTCCTCGTATTTTATACAACAATTGTATAAATGAAGTTATCAGTAGTGTATTTTCTGACGACTCAAGATGGGTGAGGTATACCTATTTTGGGGGCGTCACATTTGGTATCAGAGCTTAGGGATATAATCGCTGGCGGAGATATGAGTCTAGAACTAGGAGGGGAGAGACGAGTAATATACTTCGCTAGTGTGTGACCTACCTAAGCTGAAATTGTTTACTTGATAAGTTGACAAATTATGATATGTCAATTAACCTTGTTTTGAAGTATATTCTAGAATGATATCTGAAACACAGGAGATGAGCAATAGGAAAATCATGATACAGAAGAAATAATCGAGAAGGTACAATTCGAAAAGAAAGCAAGGTATTCTCATCTCTTCGAAATACCAGGTACGAACGTAAATTTTGAGGGCGAAATTTCATAAGGATGGGAGATTGTGAGACCCCAAATTTATGAAATAAAAGTATTCAATTTTTTTATTTTGGTACATAGTTAAATTGATAAAAGTTTAAAGTTAAGGGTGACATTTGAAAATTTTTCAAAGTAAGTGATGATGAAGTTTTGTTTTATTAGTATTATTAATGTAATAAAACAAAATGCTTTTTATAAAAAATGAATACTTTTATAAAGTTATTCATTTTATTAGGCTAATAGTAAAATCTTTTTATATAAAATGTAATACTTTTATAAAGTTATCTATTTTATTAGACAATAATTAGAATATATTATATTTTATTATGCATAGTGTTTGCATATTATCTGCGTATAATATTTTTTTATATATAGTAAAATATTTTATATATAAAATGAATACTTTTATAAAGTTATTCGTTTTTATTAGATTATAAATAGAATATATTATATTTTATTTAAAAGATTTTGTTTTATTAGAATATTTTATAGTAAACCAATCTGACCGTCCGCTTAAAAGTAAATCAATCTGGACCGTTCATGGATTAGTTACTATTCAAATCCATTCTCCTATAAATAAAGCTCATTCCTTCATTATTTCTTACGAATTCACCAAACTCTAGAGAGAAAACTATAGAGAGAAAGAAGAAAAGTATTCTATAATCTTTCACTACTTTCTATATCCAGATTTATTCTAAGGTAAGGATATTATTTGTTGTACTTTCGTAAGGGGTATTATTTCTTTCGTATTCATGAAGAGAGCTTCTTTATTCCATTCTTTATTATTATGTTGGAATAACTTTGTCTATATTATTTCTTTTGTGCATACATGGTAAAATTCTTCTGTTATTCCATTCTTTATTATTATGTTGGAATAACTTTTTATGCGAAATCTGCATACATGGTGAAATTCTCTCATTATTCCATTCATTATTATTCTGTTGGAATATCCTATCTGTGCGGATTACGCTATACCTGGTTCCATTCTTTATTATTCTATTGGAATAACTCGTCTTATGCATGGTTTATCGCATTTCGGTGAATTTTATGTTATTCCATTCTTTATTATTCTGTTGAACATCCCGCTTGCGGTCGTAATTTCATTTGACTTGGTTCCGTTATTTATTATTCTGTTAGAATAACTTTGTATATGCCAAGTACCGCATGCATGGTGATTTATTTGTTATTCCATTTTTATTATTCTCGTTGGAACATCCCGCTTGCGTAATTTACGCTTTGACACGGTTCCGATTATTATTATTCTCGTCGAAATATCCTCGCCTGCATGCGTTTCTGCGGGACTGGGTTCCATTATTTATTATTCTTTTGCGAATAACCTGTCTGTGTAGTCTATCGCACGCATGGTGAATCCTTCTATTATTCCATTCTTTATTATTCTGTTATAATAACCTGTCTATATGGATTACCACATGCATGGTGAATGATCCTTTATATTCATTCCTTATTAAACTGTGGAAATGATCTAGTTACATTGATTATGATGAGAGTCATAATAAAAGCATTGGACTGATGAAAATCATGAGTATATGAAGTATTAGTAAGTGTTATGATGAGTTATATTGGTTATTATGTGAAAACATGAAAATTTCTTAGAAATCACAAAGGGTTGAAAAATCAGATTTTGGTAAAAATGGAACATGAAATTCAATTGACCATATCTTCTATTATATTTTGAATTTTTAAGTGTGGTCAAGTTCTAGAGTTAGATCTATGAGTTTCCTAACTTATCCAAGTGGAATCACTGGAAAAGGTGTTGTAGATTTTCATGTGAACTGATTTTAGCAAAGCACGAAAAAGTGAAAAATGGGAAAACAGATAATGCCAGAAATTTTAAAAGGGCATTTTCGGCCACTTAATTTGTGAGAAAAATTTCGGCCTTTTGGGACATAAAAATATATGGTATAAAGTACCTCCTGTCCAAAAATGAGCTCATTCCGACTTAAAATGAGCAAGTTATGACTATTTCAATATTTAGGTTTTTCTGACGAAAAACGCTATAACCGGAATTCTATAATTCTGATGACCATGAAATTTAAACTGAAAGCTAACGTTTAAATGTGTAAGATCTTGCCAAGATTTGGGAATTTCTGGAGTTAAACTTGAGGTAGGTAATTTCTTAAGGAATTAATTAGAAATTGATTTTTGAAAAATAGTAAATGAATTTTAAAAATTCCGAGAAAAATATATGTTCATTATGGGACTATATTCTACTAAATCCCAGAAAAGAAATATTTTTGGGACTGATTTGGTATTTTTTATTAAAATACACTAGTTATGAGTATATGAGTTAAATATGTTATGTGAAGTTGAAAATTTGTAAATAGGATTTTATGGCTTGGGAATCCTATATAGGGTATATGCAGATTTTTGATAAGAGATTTGATCATTGGTGATGAAATCTTATAGTATGGCATTTTTGAATGATTAAATGCATTATTTGGTAAAGTGTAAATAATTAAAATAAATTGTTTATAAGTTTAAGAAATAATTAAAATATTGTTATAATATTAATGATATTAGATTATGAGATTATTAAGTGATTGATAACATTGGGATATTCTTGGACCCTTGATAATTTATATTATAAATGTTTAATATTTATCCTTTATCTCATTTGATTGATTCTTTATATCGTTGTCATGATCCTCATGTATATATTATGTTGAAAGTCATCTCATGGCACCAGTAGTGCATTGATGGACTTGGTATGATTATGACCAAGGATTATTCTTGTATAATCATGACCGTAATGTTACAAATGATGTGAAAAAGTCCTCATCGGTAGTAGTGCATTGATGGACAATTTTTGGTATGATTATGGCTATGGATTCTCTTCTTGCCAAGGTGCAAATTTGAATTGTTTTATGGCATGATCGGACTGTTGATGAAAACACACGATTATCTTTGTCCCGTAGTGCATGGATAATTCGTGGTTGTGATACTAAAAGAATGTTCTCGGCCTATAAAGGCGGTGGATGAATTGATGATGTGGATTAATTATTGAAATGAGTCTCAAAGAATGAAATATTAATTCATGGATGTGATAATAATGAATATCCTCGGCCGTAGTGTATGGATAATTCATGGATGTGATCTCAACGAATATCCTCGGTCGTAGTGCGGGGTGATTCGATGATGTGGATTATTTATTGTTTGAGTCTCAAATGATAAAATATTGATAATAAACTTTTAAATTCGTAGAAGATAGTAGATATCATGCTCTACTTAACTCTTCTAAAATATAGTTATATGTCTTTTGCCTTTAGTGCAAAGATGAATTGTTAATGAATATCTTTGGCCGTAGTGTAAAGATGAATTTATTAGTATGATTATGAGCAGGGATTGTGATTTGGTATAACCATGATTTTTGATGTTTCAGGTGAAGATAGGTGATGAAAATTATCTTCGTCCTGGGTGCGAAAAGGAATTCAGAATCACAATTATGATTATGTATAATTGTGGACAGGAATTATTGATTGATGTTACAGGGATAAAATATTATTGGTGGACTTTTATCATGGAGAAGATAATAGACCTGATGGTCTATTTGACTCTTTTAAGGGATTGCTCGTTCTGCTGCAACTATGATTGAAAAGTTTTATCATCTACCATATGTTCTAAATCTCTGATTTATTATTGACAAAAGCTATTGATAATTTAATTATCTTTAGTTATGATATTCTTTACTAGGCTAGTTGTGCTCACCCTTTTGCTTCACAATTCCTTTCAGATAATAAGAATGTAATGAGTCGGCGGGGATAACAGGGAATAGAAATCCATGGTCTATAGTCATGTTGAGGTTCTTCCTAAATAGTATAGAAATAATTTTATTGAGAACTTTAGATAAGTGTGTCGTATTGTATACGTCATTTGATATTTAATTTTGGTGAACCGAATAGGGTGAGGTGAACCCAACTTTAGAAGGGTGTTTTGTCACTATCATACAAGATGTCTAATGACATACAACCTCGTGTTATCATAAGACAGGGTTGTGCACATCCACTTGTTGAGTATATCTACGAGCACTACTTATATGATCTTGGCGTTTGGTTGAAACATAATGTTCAATTGCAGATAGTAGAGATAGTTATATGTCAAGAAAAGACGCACCATTGGAAGGAACATGATAGTAATCTTCTCGTTTTTCTTTGGGGTCTATTGGGTCAACCAAGGATAATTCTCTGGACATATGATATCTATCATAACTTAGATTTATGACCTCTTATGTACGAAGGTTTCCTTGAGCATTTTCCAAAGATTTTAATTTCTAAAATAATTTTTGGCTATACTTTTATGTAAAGTACAACTGTAAGGTTGTGGTCGAGGCACCATAAGAGTTACATATATTTGTATTAAAACTCACAGTATACCTGTCCTCGTATTTTGTACAACAGTTGTATAAATGAAGTTGTCAGTAGTGTATTTCTGGCGACTCAAGATGGGTGATGTATACCTATTTTGGGGGAGTCACATTTGGTATCAGAGCTTAGGGATATGGTCGCTGGCGGAGATATGAGTCTAAAACTAGGAGGGGAAAGACGAGTAATATACTTCGCTAGTGTGTGACTTACCTAAGCTGAAATTGTTTACTTGATAAGTTGACAAATTATGATATGTCAATTAACCTTGTTTTGAAGTATATTCTAGAATGATATCTGAAACACAGGAGATGAGCAATTGGAAAATCATGATACAAAAGAAATAATCGGGAAGGTACAATCTGAAAAGAAAGCAAGGTATTCTCATCTCTTCGAAATACCAGGTACGTACGTAAATTTTGAGGGCGAAATTTCATAAGGAGGGGAGATTGTGAGACCCTAAATTTTATGAAATAAAAGTATTCAATTTTTTTGTTTTGGTAAATAGTTAAATTGATAAAAATTTAAAGTTAAGGGTGACATTTGAAATTTTTTCAAAGTAAATGATGATGAAGTTTGTTTTATTAGTATTATTAATGTAATAAAACATAAATGCTTTTTATATAAAATAGAATACTTTTATAAAGTTATTCGTTTTATTAGGCTAATAGTAAAATTTTTTTATATAAAATGTAATACTTTTATAATATGTTTTATTAGACAATAATTAGAATATATTATATTTTATTATGCATAGTGTTTGCATAGTATCTCGCATAGTAATTGTATAGTAAAATATTTTTATATAAAAAAGAATACTTTTATAAAGTTATTCGTTTTATTAGATTATAAATAGAATATATTATATTTTATTTAAAAGATTTTGTTTTATTAGAATATTTTATAAAAAAACCAATACTGACCGTCTAGCTTAAAAATAAATCAATACGTCCGGTTCATGGATTGGTTACTTATTAGATCCATTCTCCTATAAATAGAAGCTCATTCCTTCATTATTTCTTACGAATTTCATCTTGAAACTCTAGAGAGAAACTATATAAAGAAAAGAAGAAAATTATTCTTCACTTCACTACTCCTATATCCATTTATCCTAAGGTAAGGGATATTATTTGTTGTACTAAGTAAGGGGTATTATTTCTTTCGTATTCATGAAGAGAACTTCATTATTCCATTCTTTCTTATTATGTTGGAATAACTTTTGTCATGCTGGAGTACCGCATACATGGTGAAATTCTTCTCATTATTCCATTCTTTATTATTATGTTGAATAACTGCATACATCGTAATCCGCATACATGGTGAAATTCTTCATTATTCCATTCTTTATTATTCATTGTTGAATATATCTTTCTGCATGCGGATTACACTAGACCTAGTTCCATTCTTTATTACTCTGTTGGAATAACCTGTCTGTGCGGTCTATCGCATGCATGGTGAATTTTTTGTTATTCCATTCTTTATTATTTCGTTGGAACATCCTGTCAGTGCGAATTTCGCCTGACCTGGTTCCGTTATTTATTATTCTGTTAGAATAACCTGTCTATGCGAAGTACCGCATGCATGGTGATTTCTGTTGTTATTCCATTCTTTATTATTCTGTTGGAACATCCTCGCTTCAACGAATTTTGCCTAACTTTGGTTCCGCTTCTTTATTATTCTGTTTAATATCCTCATGCAATGCGTTCTGACGGACTGGTTCCATTATTTATTATTCTTTTGCGAATAACCTGTTTGTGTAGTCTATCGCACGCATGGTGAATCCTTCTATTATTCCATTCTTTATTATTCTGTTGGAATAACCTGTCTATGTGGATTACTACATGCATGGTGAATGATCGTTTATATTCATTCCTTATTAAACTGTGGAAATGATCTGGTTACGTTGATTATGATGAGAGTCATAATAAAAGCATTGGACTGATGAAAATCATGGGTATATGAAGTATTAGTAAGTGTTATGATGAGTTATGTTGGTTATTATGTGAAAACATAAAAATTTCTTAGAAATCACAAAAGGTTGAAAAATTAGATTTTGGTAAAAATGGAACATGAAATTCAATTGACCATATCTTCTATTATATTTTGAATTTTAAGTGTGGTCAAGTTCTAAAGTTAGATCTATGAGTTTCCTAACTTATCCAAGTGGAATCACTGGAAAAGGTGTTGTAGATTTTAGTGGGATGATTTTAGCAAAGCGAAAAAAGTGAAAAATGGGAAAACAGAATCTTGCCAGAAATTTTAAAAGGGCATTTTCGGCCACTTAATTTGTGAGAAAAATTTCGGCCTTTTGGGACATAAAAATATATAGTATAAAGTACCTCCTGTCCAAAAATGAGCTCATTCCGACTTAAAATGAGCAAGTTATGACTATTTCAATATTTAGGTTTTTCTGACGAAAAACGCTATAACCGGAGTTCTATAACTCCGATGACCATGAAATTTAAACTTAAATCTCATGTTTACATGTGTAAGATCTTGCCAAGATTTGGGAATTTCTAGAGTTAAACTTGAGGTAGCTAATTTCTTAAGGAATTAATTAGAAATTGATTTTTGAAAAATAGTAAATGAATTTTAAAAATTCCGAGAAAAATATATGTTCATTATGGGACTATATTCTGCTAAATCCCATAAAAGAAATATTTTTGGAACTGATTTGGTATTTTATATAAAAATGCATTAGTTATGAGTATATGAGTTAAATATGTTATGTGAAGTTGAAAATTTGTAAATATGATTTTATGGCTTGGGAATCCTATATAGGGTATATGCAGATTTTTGATAAGAAATTTGATCATTGGTGATGAAATCTTATGAGTATGACATTTTTGAATGATTAAATGCATTATTTGATAAAGTGTAAACAATTAAAATAAATTATTTATAAGTTTAAGAAATAATTACAATATTGTTATAATATTAATGATATTAGATTATGAGATTATTAAGTGATTGATAACATTGGGATATTCTTGAACCCTTGATAATTTATATTATAAATGTTTAATATTTATCATTTATCTCATTTGATTGATTCTTTATATCGTTGTCATGATCCTCATGTATATATTATGTTGAAAGTCATTTGTGGCCTGTAGTGCATAGATGGACTTGGTATGATTATGACCAGGGATTATTCGGTATAATCATGACCGTAATGTTACAAATGATGTGGAAAAAGTCCTCATTGGCCGTAGTGCATTGATGGACAATTTTTGGTATGATTATGGCTATGGATTCTCTTCGGCCAAGGGTGCAAAGATGAATTGTTTTATGGCATGATCAGGACCGTTGATGAAAACACGATTATCTTTGTATATGTCAAGAGAAGACGCACCATTGGAAGGAACATGATATTAATCTTCTCGTTTTTATTTGGGGTCTATTGGGTCAACCAAGGATAATTCTCTGGATATATGATATCGATTATAACTTAAATTCATGGCCTCCTAAGTACGAAGGTTTTCTTGAGCACTTCCCAAAGATTTTAATTTTTAAAACAGTTTTTGACTATACTTTTATATAAAGTACAATTGTAAAGTTGTGGTCGAGGCACCATGAGAGTTACATACATTTGTATTAAAACTCACAGTATACCTGTCCTCGTATTTTGTACAATAGTTGTATAAATAAAGTTGTCAGTAGTGTATTTTCTGGCGACTCAAGATGGGTGATGTATAGCTATTTTGGGGGCTTCACATAAAATATTGAACAGTAATTACTGTAAATTATTGAGTAGTGCCTTCTTACGTAAGAATCAATAATTCAAAATCTTGTAATACCGCAAGTGCTACTTATGCAACCACGTGTATTACTGTATTTTAACCACCAGGTAATCTAACAGTGTTAACAGTAACAATTACGTCATTATTTATAAAAACTCAAACTTGTCATTTTCTTCATCCGATAGTTATTCTGTTATGGGGCCCACAAATGACTGCGCCGTCGTACGAATATTCCCCGACAACAAGAATATTCCATGACCGAACAAATATTCCCCGACAACAACAAGTATTTTATAGCCACTTGCGTATTTTGAAAATTTTATATATATCACCCTTAACTTTAAAATTTTATCAATTTAACCATTTACTGAATAATAATTATAAGAAAAATTGAATACTTTTATTTCATAAAATTCGGGGTCTTACAATCTCCCCTCCTTATGAAATTTCTTCCTCGAAATTTACGTACCTGGTATTTCAAAGAGTTGAGAATACCTTGCTCTCATTTCAGATTCCATCTTTCATGTCCTCATGATTTCTCCATTGCTCATCTCCTGTATTTCAAATATCATTCTAGAATACAGCTTCAAAACAAGGGTTAATTGAATAAATTAACATATCACATAATATCCCGATATTATGACAGACCAACAAATAAGCTTAGGTAGGACACATTAGCGAAGGATTTACTCGTCTCTCCCCTCCTAGTTCTATTCCCTGATCTCCGCCAGAGACCATATCCCTAAGCTCTGATACCAAATGTAACGTCCCCAAATTAGGTCCAATCCATCCAACCTATTCTGAGTGGCCAAATATATGGTACAGAAAACAACTACAACTGTCCTACAAAATACAACGACATATATACTGTGAGTTTCAATTATAATATTGTAACGTATATAATACGACAATATTCATACTTAAATTATTACATGTCATATAAAGTACAGCAGCAAATATTTCAAGTCTCCAAAGGAACACGAGAAGGTTTCTGCTCTTCATTATAACGCGGTGCACTTTTGACGCTTTCAAGGTCGGGTTCTCATCACCCTATTGTTGTTCACCGAAACAATTATTAAGTGACATATAAAATACGACACACACATCTTAGGTCCTCAATACAATTATATATTGCATGTCATGCCGTTTTATAATGTATTGAGAAACTTCGACAGTCTCGGAGCATCACACTATTTCCTTGTTATCCTTTGACCCAAATTTACACTCTTATTACACCGAAAGGAATTGTGAAGCAAAAGGGTGAGCATAACTTGCCCAAGAAAGAATATCATGACTAAAGATAATTAAATTATCAATAGCCTTCATCAGTAATAAATCAGAGATTTAGAACATATGGTAGATGATAAAACTTTGCAACCATAGTTGCAGCGGAACGAGCAATCCATTAGAAGAGTCAAATAGACCATAAAGTTTATTATCTCCTCCATGTTAAAAGTCCACCAACGATGTTTTAACCCTGTAACATCAGTCAACAATTTTTTTCCACAATCATGTGAATAACTCATAATCATATTTGTAATTCTAAATTCCTCTTCTCATCCAGGACGAAGATAATTTTCATCACATGTCTTTACCTGAAACATCAAAGATCATGGTTATACCAAATCACAGTTCCTGTCCATAATCATACTAATAAATTCATCTTTGCACCACGGGCCAAAGATATTCATCAACAGTTCATCTTTGCACTACATGCCAAGATATTCAACAACAAGCCATCTTTGCACTACGGGCCAAAGATATTAATCAACAGTTCATCTTTGCACTACAGGCCAAAGATAATCAACAACAGGTCATCTTTGCACTACGGGCCAAAGATATTCATCAATAATTGATCTTTGTACTACAGGCCAAAGATATCCATATCTCAAAGAAACATACAATCATTTCATAATTTATATAAACCATAATTATAATCATGTTGATCAATTCACCTTTGCACTTAAGCTAAAAATATTCAATTGTAAATTCAATGGTCATGATCATACCAGTCAACGATTCAACTTTGCACTACTGGCCAAAGAGAACCCATAGTCATGATCATACCAATAATCTACCCATCTTTACACTTAAGTCAAAGAGAAATTTCATCACCGGGATTATAAAATGTTATATATGATAATAAAAACAATATGATCAACAACTGCATTTAATTTCAAGAGTAAGATTCATAAATCAATGATTTCATAACACCTTAATCCAAATGTTATAAATCACTTAATAATCTCATAATCTAATATTATTAATATTACAACAATATTTTAATCATTTCTTAAACTTATAAACAATTTATTTTAATTGTTTACACTTTACTAATTAATGCATTTAATCATCCTAAAATGCCAAACACATAAAATTTCATCACCAATAACCAAAACCCTCATCAAAAATCTGCATATACTTTATATAGGATTCACAAGCCATAAAATCCTATTTTCCAATTTTTTTACTTCACATAACATATTTAATTCATTTACTCATAACTAGTCCATTTTCATGAAAAATATCAAATCAGTACAAACAAATTTTCTTTTCTGGGATTTAGCAGAACATAGTCCCATATTGAACATATATTTTTCTCGAAATTTTTAAAATTCATTTACTATTTTTCATATGGCCAAAACTGCCGAATATTTAGACATTTATCATAAATTGTACTTTTATCCAAAAATTCCGAAATTTACAGGGTATGCTGATATTATATAGATGTACTCCCAATAAAATTTTCATCAATTTTGGAGTTAACCACAAGGAGTTATAAGAGTTTACTTTTAAAATAGTCTTTTCCCATAATATTCATAACTCCTAATCTATACGTCCAAAAATCTCCATTTTTTGACACAATCTAGAAAACTCATCAAATTATCATTTCAATTTTTTTCAGAATTTTTGAAGGTCGAAAAAAGTATGAAATATGAAAAACATAACAACCCTTAAAATCCCTTACCTTAAAAGAGCAGTACTTCTAACCAGAATATCGGATATAAAGCCGAATGAAACTTGCACTGAATAGCAACTCTCAAAGTATCTAAATACTTACAAAAATACGCTCGATAATATAGAGAGAAAGAAAACTTGTTTCTGGTGTGATTTTCAATTCTAACCTAAGCGCCTATTTATAGGAAAATGCTAAAACGCCAAAGGAGACTAAATTAATAAAATAATATATTTTTATTAATCTTCCTTCTACGCCACCTTTGAATTCAGCCCACCACAATTGAAAGAATAATTCAGCACATGTTCTCTACACCAACCAAAAAGTGGGGCCCGCCTTCTAGAAATCTCCACCAAAATCATTTATAAAAACAATTTCTAAATCAGTCACCTCTTAAAATTCATAACAAATCATACGTTAATTTTTAACGGTTCAAAATTTGTGGACATATATAAACTTATATATGTATAACATATCCAAAAATCACAACGATCCAACGGTCGGATCAAAATTTATAACTCACGCAATATATCTCAAGAACATTGATTTTTCGGATTATGAGTCCTTCGGACTAGTTTCATTCAAAAATTCACCACGATAAATCTACAAAGGATTTTTGGGTGATTCAAATTTCTACGTTTAGCTTACTTCCAGGGCTTTCTTTTGATATATGGCTCATCTCCTAACTCATTATACACAAAGAGTTATAGATTTTACAAAATCAAGTAATAAACTAATTTTCTGAAAATTTCCAAATTTTGTTCTTCATTTCAACAAAATACTAATAAAATACCTCAACATTAATTCCTTCATTTATATCCACATAAATATATCCATCATTTATATCCACATAAAATAAATATTTCCTTATCATATAAATTAATAAATAATTATTCACAAATAATATTACAGAATCACAATTATGACAATCATCGGTTCCTCAAGAAAGAGGGCTTTCCAATAAGGATTTCTCCTTCTTGGCAATTAGGTGACCAAACCTCTCCTTGATGTAACTTTCTAAACATTGCCAATAATTCTATCTAATAATATTATTCAAATAATATGAATTATTGATCCGATAATGGGAAATATTGTCTGCGATGGCATTTATTGAAATAACAATAATATAAAATATCAACGCAAAGAATTATTGAATCAATAAAATAAAATATTAAACAAGAATTATCGTAATAATTATTGAGTATTGCCTTCTTATGTAAGAATCAATAATTCAAAATATTGTGCAATACCGCAATGCTACATACGCAACCACGCCAGACATCAGTATTTTAACCATCGTGTAATCCAACAAAGTTAATTGTAATAATTACGTCATTATTTATAAAAACTCAAACTTGTCATTTTCTTCCTCCGGCGCTTATTCTCATTATAGGGCCCATAAATGACCTGCTACTGTCAGCATTTAATATTCCCCGACAATAAGAATATTCCACGACCGAACGAATATTCCCCGACAACAACAAGTATTTTATAACCACTTGCGTATTTTGAAAATTTTATATATATCACCCTTAACTTTAAAATTTTATCAATTTAACCATTTACTGAATAATAATTATAAGAAAAATTGAATACTTTTATTTCATAAAATTCGGGGTCTTACAAATGGTATGGTCATAATCTTTCAACAGTTCGAGCCAACGTCGTTGCTGCATGTTGAGTTCCTTTTGGGTGAAAAAATATTTGAGGCTTTTATGATCTGAATATATCTCCACTTTCTCCCCATAAAGATAGTGTCTCCAGATTTTCAATGCGAAAACGACTGCTGCCAATTCCAGATCATGAGTAGGATAATTCCTCTCATATTCTTTGAGTTATCGCGAGGCATAGGCTATAACTTTCCCATGTTGCATGAGAACACATCCTAACCCTTTTCCTGAAGCATCGCTGTAGATAACAAATCCATCCGAACCAGATGGTATTCTCAAAATAGGTGCCGAAATGAGTCTCCTCTTGAGCTCTTAGAAACTCTTTTCGCATTCTTCACTCCATACGAATTTTGTATCTTTTTGAGTCAGCTGAGTTAACGGAGTAGAGATTCGAGAAAATCCTTCCACGAATCTCTGATAATAACCAACTAAGCCCAAAAAGCGACGTACTTCGGTCACCGACTTCGGTTGTTCCCAACTTTGTATTTCTTCAATCTTCACCGGGTCAACAGATACTCCATGCTTTGACACCACGTGCCCAAGGAATTCTACTTCCTCAAGCCAGAACTCGCATTTCTTCAGCTTGGCATATAACTTGTTTTCACGAAGCCTTTGAAGTACCAGCTTCAAATGGTGCTAATGATCTTCACGGCTTTTGGAATAAATAAGGATGTCATCAATAAAGACAATAATGAACTGATCTAAATATTCCTTGAATACACAATTCATCATATCCATGAAAGCCGCAGGAGCATTAGTCAATCCAAAAGACATAATTAAGAATTCATAATGTCCGTACCGAGTTCTGAAGGCAGTCTTCGGAATATCCTCACTTTTAATCTTCAACTGATGATATCTAGAATGAAGATCAATCTTTGAAAAGAATTGTACTCCTTGCAACTGGTCAAATAGGTCATCAATGCGAGGTAGCGGATACCTATTCTTGATGGTGACATGGTTCAATTCCCGGTAGTCAATACAAAGTCGCATACTCCCGTCTTTCTTCTTTACGAATAAAACAGGAGCACCCTAAGGAGATGTGCTAGGATGAATGAAACCGATGTCCAACAGCTACTGTAGTTGGACTTTTAACTCCTGAAGTTCAATAGGAGCCATTTGATATGGGGTTTTAGAAATAGGTTTTGTACCAAGTTCAAGGTCAATAAAGAATTCAGCTTCACGTTCTGGGGGTAGACCGGGAAGTTCTTCAGGAAATACGTCAGGAAATTCATTAACAACAAAAATATCATTTAAATTTGACGTATTTTTGTTTAACTCCATGACATGGGCTAAGAAAGCTTGACATCCATTTTTTAATAAACTAATGGCTTTATGGCTTGATATGACAGTGATTGACTTTAGTGGTTTGGTTGTTTGAATTAGATAAACAGTTGGTTAGGAATATGAAAACTAACAACCTTACGAAAATAATCAATTTTAGCATGATGAGTGGTTAACCAATCAATCCCTAAAATCACATCAAATGCAAGTATTTTCAAAGAAATGAGATCAACAGGTAATGTGATGGTCCCAACTTGAATCAAGCAAGATTTATAAACAGTGGATGTAATGAAAGTTTCCCCTAATGGAGTTTCAACAGATAAGTCAAAGTCTAATTTCTCAGGTGTCAAGTTTAAACGTTGAGCACAAGCAGGAGAGATAAAAGAATGGGTAGAACCGGTATCTAATAAGGTATAAACTTCGCAAGAGTTTATAATTAGCTTACCCGTGATCACCTCGTTTGGGTTCCTCGCATTTTGGGCAGTCACGACAAACGCTCTTCTAGGAACCGCTGACTTGGACTTTTCCGGGACAGCCTTTGGAGTCACCATCCCCGCTGGACTTTGTTTCGCTACAGGACAATCTCAAGCTATATAACCTTCCTTTCCACAGTTATAACACACCTTGAATTGTTGTGGGCAGTTTGGGCTGATGTGTCCCTCTTTCCCGCATTTATAACATACGACTGGTGGTCGTTCTTCTCCCTTAGAAATAGTTGATTCTGGTGCTGACGTCTTCACGTTATCATTGTTGTACCTTCTCTTTTTGAAATCCCCCCCCCCCCGACTCGCTTCTTCTACTATCATGGCCACGATTACCACCAGGGTGGTTACCGCTTTTGTCTGGATATTTTCCTCCCCGCTGGTTGTCGTTGTTCCGATGACTACTGCCACCAGTACGACCCTGGTTGTGGTCCCCCGGTTGAACAGACTCATTATCTTGCTCTAACAATTGAGCCCTGTTCACAGCATCTGAATATAGAGAAAATTTATGAGAAATGAGATATTGACAAATGTCAGGTTTCAAACCTCTCAGAAACATCCGCATCATACGTTCCTCATTCTCAACCAAATGATGTGCAAACCTGGATAACTCTGCGAACTTAGCCTCATACTGGGACACAGTCATGTTGTTATGTTCCAGTCTAATAAACTCTACCTCCTTCATATAACGGATATTTTCAGGAAAGTACTTGTTATTAAACAGTTTCTGAAACGCTTCCCAAGATATATTGAGTGCGGCAGGCTGGGTACGCTTCATAGATTCCCACCAAAGAATCATTCACCACGGAACATAAAAGTGGCGAATGGAACCTTCGCTTCCTCCGCATCCCAAGACATCAAATATCTTGGTAATTTGCTTAACCCACGCTTACTTTTTGATCGAATCCGAATTTTCCCAAAAACTCCCAAGCGATCCCCAACTCCTTGAATTGCTTAGCAGTGACCATCTGTAAGTTGCCATTAATTCTACCTGCATTTTGAACATGAGTCTCTCTCGTCTAGTTTTGCATGAACCGTAAAAAGCTTCTAAACATCTCATCGTTCATCGCCCCGCTTTCGTTGGTGTTGTTTTACAGGAGAACATTGCTTGGCATGTTGCACGTTCTCCTCGTTGGTGATTAATGGTGTCTCCACGGTCTTATTCCCTCCATCTTTGATATTTTCAGCTGCCATTCTTAAATACTACCACAAAACAAGGGTTAATTAAATAAATTAACATGTCACATAAAAACCATATATTCTGACCAACCAACAAATAAACTTAGGTAGGACATACTAGCGAAGGATTTACTCGTCTCTCCCCTCCTAGTTCTATTCCCCGATCTCCGCTAGAGACCATATCCCTAAGCTCTGATACCAACTGTGATGCCCCCAAAATAGGTCCACACAACCCATTCTGAGTCGCCAAATACATGGTACAGAAAACAACTACAACTTCATTATTACAATTGTCGTGCAAAATACGACAACACATAGACTGTGAGTTTAAATACAAATATTGACTTCTAGACAATATCCGCACTCAAATTAGTCCTCATTAAAATTATTGATACATTATTTTACAAAAATAGTGAGGACATCTAAACAACTTTCTAGAACCATCATTCCATACCCCGACTGTAAAATCCCAAATTTTACGAATAAAGATTTAATTTTCTCAAAATATTTTTTTCAAAACTATGGTGTGAATTTGAGATAATGTTATAATTTTGGGTAATATTTCTAAATTTTGAAAAGTATGCAAGTTGTTGTATAATATTCGATTAGTCGGAAAATATTCTTTTTGTCGGGGAATATCCGCATTTGACTCAGACAATCATTGTGGACCCTACAACGGAATTATCATTTAATTGAGAAAATGACAAAAAATATTTTTATGAAAAATAACAACTAAGCTTTTAACCGTTAAAACTATTTAACTACTTTCTAGTAGTAAAAGTACAAGAATACGCGTGGTTGCATAGTAGCACACACAAGATTGATTATTGATGCTTACGTGAGAAGTCACTCAATTTTGTTCAATTATTGCTACAAGAGAATTCTTTGCATAAGATCTCACGTTATTCGATTCAATAATTGTCAATATTTTATATATTATTAAATCAATAATTGAGACGACGAAGTTATTAATATTATTATTTACAATATTAAACGATGTCGAGAAGTTCTGTCAATGAGAGATTTGGTCACCTAATTGTGCGCCAATAGGGAGAAATCCTTATTGGAAAGCCCCCTTTTTCCTGGAAATGACATGATCGATTAATATTGTGAATTATAATAAAGATGATAAGTTTTGTTTTATTATTATAATAAATGTAATAAAATGTAAAACTTTTTTATATAAAATGTAATACTTTTATAAAGTTATTTATTTTATTAGACTATAAATAGAATATATAATATTCTATTATGCATAGTGTTTGCATAGTTATACAGTATAGTGTTTGCATAGTAAAATCTTTTTATATAAAATAAAATACTTTTATAAAGTTATTTATTTTATTAGACTATAAATAGAATATATAATATTCTATTATGCATAGTATTTGCATAGTGCTTGCATAGTGTTTGTATAGTAAAATTATTTTATATAAAATGGAATACTTTTATAAAATTATTTGTTTTATTAGACTATAAATAGAATATATAATATTTCATTATGCATAGTATTTGCATAAGGCCTACATAGTGTTTGCATAGTAAAATCTTTTTATATAAAATGTAATACTTTTATAAAGTTATTTGTTTTATTAGATTTTAAATAAAATATATATATATATATATTTTATAAATAGAATATATTATATTTTATTGCATAAGTATCCTTTCCATTCTCCTATAAATAGATGCTTAGTTAGAATTGAAAACCACACCGTAAATTCAGAGAATTCTTCTTCTATAATCTTCGAGCGTATTTCTTTAGAGTTTTAAGAAGCTTTGAGCGTAAAGCAAGATAAGTTTTCTTCAAGAAAGTCCTCGCCTACCACCCGATCGAGATACTCTTCTTTTTAAGGTAAGGGTATTATTTCTTCTGCGTCTTTCATGAAGAGAACTTTTGTTATTCCATTCTTTATTATTTTGTTGGAATAATCAGATATATGCGACTACCCTATACTTGGTGAAATTCTTCTCATTATTCCATTATTTATTATTCTGTTGGAATATTCGTCTGCATGCGCTTACGCATGACCGGTTTCGCTTCGTTATTATTCTCGTTAGAACATCCCGCATGCATGCGGTTTACGCACGACCGTTCCGCTTCTTTATTCCATTGGAACATCCTCGTCTCGCATGGATTACGCATTTACCCGTTTCATTCTTTATTATTCTGTTGAATAACTCCGTCTGCATGCGGGCCTATCGCATGCATGGTGATTTCTTCTGTTATTCTATTCTTTATTATTCTGTTGGAATAACCTGTCTATGTGGATTATCACATGTATGGTAAATGATCCTTTGTATTCATTCCTTATTAAATTGTAGAAATGATCTGTCTAAGTGGATTACCGCATGGTGGACGAAAATCCATTTGCAGTTTTATATATTCTCTTATACTTAGTTGGTTAAAACTTTAACTTCTATACTCCATGAAATTAGTGGAATATCCTTGATATATGCGCTTCATCCAGTATCTTTTCATGAAAATATTCTTCTGAGCATTCTTGAATTTTACTCCACAGAGCAATATCATGTTGACAATTTTGATGTTATTGGTTCCTGGATAAATTAATTTATAAATCTTTAAAATTAATTCTTGAAGTTGGTTTATTGAATTGTCATCATCCTCATGCTTATACTATGTTGAAAGTCATCTGTGGCCTGTAGTGCATAGATGGACTTGGTATGATTATGACCAGGGATTATTCGGTATAATCATGACCGTAATGTTACAAATAATGTGGAAAAAGTCCTCATTGGCCCGTAGTGCATTGATGGACAATTTTTGATATGATTATGGCTATGGATTCTCTTCGGCCAAGGGTGCAAAGATGAATTGTTTTATGTCATGATCAGGACCGTTGATGAAAACACGATTATCTTTAGGCCGTAGTGCATGGATAATTCATGGTCGTGATACTAAATAATATCCATGACCTGTAGTGCAGGGATGATTTGATGATGTAGATTATTTATTAAGATGAGTCTCAGCGATAAAAATGATGATAAATCCTTTTTAATCATAGAAGATAGTAGATTTTATGCTCTACTTGACTCTTCTAATGGATTGCTTATTCCGCTGCAGTTGTTGATCTAAAACTTGTTGTTCATTATATTTTATCAGTTGTATATTGTTGAAGGCTAAGGATAATTTATTCTGCATTATCTTAGTCATAATATTTCTTATTGGGCTAGTTGAGCTCACCCTTTTGCTTTCATTGTTCTCTTCAGGAAATGAGAACGTAGCAGGACTAGTCGGGGAACGGAGTGATCATCCCGTGATGATAAAGATTAGTAGTCCTCACTATTCTATGAAGTAGTGTGATAATAAATGTATTGAGGACTTATTTTGAGTTTGAATATTGTCTAGAAGACAATATTTGTATTAAAACTCACAACTCATGTCAGATATTTAAGGTTGTATTTGTATTCTCAGACCATGTATTTGGCTAACTCGTAATAGGTGATGTATACCTATTTTGGGGCGCCACAGATTAGTATCAAAGCTTAGGGATATGATCCCTGGCTGAGATGTGAGACAAGAACTAGGAGGGGAGAGACGGGGAATTCCTTTGCTAGTATGACCTACCTAAGTTTATTTGGTATATAATTGGTCGGTTAGAGTATAGGGATAATATATGATATGTCAATTAACCCTTGTTTTGTGACAGTATTTGAAAATGGCATCTGTTAATATTGAGATCAGCAATGAAGCACATGAGACCGTTGAGTCACCAACGATCAATTTCCAGGATAATGTACAACAGGAAGACAATAATCCTTAGGTAAATAACAACACCGATCAAATGATGAACGATGGGATGTTCAGAGGCTTTATGCAATTCATGCAACATCAGGTAAGAGAGACTCCTGTTCAAAATATAGGTGGAAATAATGGCAACCCACGGTCGGTCACCGCTAAGCAGTTCAAGGAGCTGGGACCACCGGAGTTTTTGGGAAAGCCAAAACCACTTAAGCCAGAGACGTGGGTAAAGCAGAATACCAAGATATTTGATGTCTTGGAATGCTAAGAGGAGCAAAAGGTTTCCTTCGCCACCTTTATGTTGCATGAAGAGGCATATTACTAGTGGGAATCTGTAAAACGTACCCAGCCTGACGCACTCAAGATGTCTTGGAAGAAGTTCCAAGAGCTGTTCAATGACAAGTACTTTCCCAAAAGTATTCGTCACATGAAGGAGGTGGAGTTTATCAAGTTGGAGCAAAACAATATGACTGTGTCGCAATACGAGGCTAAATTTACGAAGTTATCCGGTTTGCATCCCATTTGGTCGATAATGAGGAGAGAATGACGTGAATGTTTCTGCGAGGTTTGAAACCCGAAATACGTCAATACCTTATTTCTCACAAACTTTGTTTATATTCAGATCTTGTGAATAGGGCTCAGTTATTGGAGCGCGATAATGAGTTAGCATAACCAAAAGGCAACGACCAACAACACGATAATAATCGTACCGGTGGCAACGACCATCGGAACAATGATAACCATCGTGGGGGAAATTATCATGACAAGAATGGTAACCACTTCGGTGGTAATCATGGCCAAGATAATAGAAGTGGAAATTTCAAGAAGAGAAGGTTCAATAATGATGGAAAGAAAGTAGCACCAGCACCTATTTCAAAGGAAGAAGAACGACCACCAGTCGTATGTTTCAAATGTGGACAGGAGGGACACATCCATCCAATATGTACGTAGCAATCCAAAGCGTGTTTCAATTGCGGAAGAGAAGGTCACCTAGCTCGATTTTGTCGTGTAGTGAAGTCGAGTCCAGCTGGGATAGTGATGACAAAGGATGTCTCAGACAATTCAAAGCCGGTAGTTTTAGTGAGATCGTTTATCAAGGAACTCGAACGAAGTTGTCACGGGTAAGTTAATCATAAATTCTTGCGAAGTCTATACCTTATTAGATACCGATTCTACCCATTCTTTTATCTCTCCTGCTTGTGCTCAACGTTTAAATTTAACTCCAGAGAAATTAGACTTTGACTTATCTGTTGAAACTCCGTTGGGAGAAACCTTCATTACATCCACTGTTTATAAATCTTGTTTGATTCATATCGATACCCTCACGTTACCTGTCGATCTTATCTCTTTGAAAATACTTGCCTTTGATGCAATTTTAGGAATCGATTGGTTAACTACTCATCATGCTTTTCGTAAAGTTGTTAGCTTTCATATTCTTAACCAACCTATTATGCGAATTCAAGCAACCAAACTACTAAAGTCAATCATTGTCATATCAAGCCATAAGTAAAGAGCCCCGAGCCCTTATCCGGTGGCTTTCTTGTGTGGAATGCACCGAATCTAGACTTTTCGTAGGAGACGTCGTGAATAACGTTGGCAAGTTGATAAGTATTAGTGTGACGTGCTATCCAAGTCTTGGATGAGGTTGATGTATTTCTGAAGACTTCTTGGCCTACCCCAGAGCGTGAAATCAAATTTTGTATTTACCCCAGTACAAAACCCATTTCTAAAACCCTCAAATATTTCTTCACCCAAAACGAACGTATAACGTGCCAAAGACGTTGGCTCAAGCTGTTCAAGATTACGACTATACCATTCAATATCATTATGGAAGAGCGAACGTGGTAGCTAACGCATTGAGTAGAAGATCGTATGCATTTACGAGTGCGATGTTGTTAACACAAAAACCCATTTCGTATAACTTACAAATGATGAAGATAGAGTTAAAGACTTTAGAGACCCACGTGAAGATAGCGAATATACGAGTAGAATCGACTTTAATCGATAAAGTTAAAGCCGCTCAAGCTATATACTCAGAGCTGATTAATGTGATGAAGAAGGTTCAAGCGGGCGTTATTCTAAAAGCAAGAATCGATGAAGAGAGGAAATCTCAACCCTCGATTTTATTGGCCCATTTGAAATCCTTGATCGAGTAGGAACTGTGGCCTATAGACTCGTTTTACCGCCAAGTATGTCGCGTGTTCATAACGTTTTTAACATATCGATGTTACGTAAATATGTGGACGACCTGAACCACATTATTGAATTAGAACTAGATGAGATAGCAGAAGATTTAACGTATGAGGAGATACGTGTTAAAATCTTGGATAAGAAGGATCGTATTCAACACTCAAAGGTTATACCTCAAGAGTTAGAATCTGAAATGAAGTTAAGGTATCCTCATCTCTTCGGCATACCAGGTACGTACGTAATTTTCGAGGGCGAAATTTCATAAGGAGGGGAGATTGTAAAATCCCAAATTTTACGAATAAAGATTTACTTTTCTCGAAATATTTTTTTTCAAAATTATGGTGTGGATTTGAGATAATGTTATAGTTGTGGATAATATTTATAAATTTTGAAAAGTATGCAAGTTGTTGTATAATATTCGATTGGTCGGGGAATATTCTTTTTGTCGGAGAATATCCGAAATTTACTTGAGACAATCATTGGTGGACCCCACAACGGAATTATCATTTGATTGAGAAAATGACAAAAATATTTTTATAAAAATAATGGCGAAAGTTTTACCGTTAAAATTGTTGAACTACTTCGGTAGTAAAAAATACAAGAATACGCTGGCGGTAGTTGCATAGTAGCACACGGTATTGATTATTGATGCTTACGTGAGAAGTCACTCGCTTTTGTTCAATTATTGCTACAAAGAATTGTTTGATAAGATCTCACGTTATTCGATTTAATTATTGTCAATATTTTATATATTATTAAATCAATAATTGAGACGAAGAAGTTATTAATATTATTATTTGCAATATTAAACGATGTCTGTAAGTTCTCACAAAGAGAGGTTTGGTCACCTAATTGCGCCACCAATAGGGAGAAATCCTTATCGAAAAGCCCCTCTTTCCGGGAACGACACTTGTCGATTAATATTGTGAATTATAATAAAGATGATAAGTTTTGTTTTATTATTATTATAAATGTAATAAAATGTAAAACTTTTATATAAAATGTAATAGTTTTACAAAGTTATTTATTTTATTAGACTATAAATAGAATATATAATATTCTATTATGCATAAATATTTGCATAAGTAAAATATTTTTATATAAAATGTAATACTTTTTATAAAGTTATTTGTTTTATTAGACTATAAATAGAATAATATAATATTCTATTATGCATAGTGTTTGCATAAAGCCTGCATAAGTGTCTCAGATAGTAAAATCATTTTATATAAAATGTAATACTTTTATAAAGTTATTTGTTTTATTAGACTATAAATAGAATATATAATATTCTATTATGCATAGTGTTTGCATAAAGGCCTACATAGTGTTTGCATAGTAAAATCTTTTATATAAAAATGTAATACTTTTATAAAGTTATTTATTTTATTAGATTTTAAATAAAATATATATATATATATATATATATATATTATATAAATAGAATATATTATATTTTATTGCATAGTATCCTTTCCATTCTCCTATAAATAGGATGCTTAGTTAGAATTGAAAACCACACCAGAAATTCAGAGAATTCTTCTTCTATAATCTTGAGCGTATTTCTTTAGAGTTTTATGAAGCTTTGAGCGTAGAAAGCAGTATAAGCTTTCTTCAAAAAAATCCTCGCCCTACCAATCAGAGTACTCTTCTTTTTAAGGTAAGGGGTATTATTTCTTTCGTCTTCATGAAGAGAACTTTTGTTATTCCATTCTTTATTATTCTGTTGGAATAACCTGTATATGCGGACTACCCTATACTTGGTGAAATTCTTCTGTTATTCCATTATTTATTATTCTGTTGGAATATCCTGTCTGTGCGGTTTACGCATGACCTGGTTCCGTTCTTTATTATTCTGTTGGAACATCCTGTTTGTGCGGATTACGCATGACCTGGTTCCATTCTTTATTATTCTCGTTGGAATAACTCAGATATGCGCGGCCTATCGCATGCATGGTGATTTCTTCTATTATTCCATTCTTTATTATTCTGTTGGAATAACTTGTCTATGTGGATTATCACATGCATGGTGAATGATCCTTTGTATTCATTCCTTATTAAATTGTGAAAATGATGCGTTTGTGGATTATCGCATAATGATTTAAAATCCATTTGCGCTTTTATATATTCTCGTTATACTCATTGGTTAAAGCTTTAACTTCTATACTCCATGAAATTAGTGGAATATCCTTGATATTTTCACTTCATCCAATATCTTTTCATGGAAATATTCTTCTGAGCATTCTTGAATTTTACTCCACAAAGCAGTATCATGTTGACAATTTGGACGTTATTGGTTCCTGGATAAATTAATTTATAAATCTTTAAAATTTATTCTTGAACTTGTTTTATTGAATTGTCATCATCCTCATGCTTATACTATGTTGAAAGTCATCTGTGGCCTGTAGTGAATAGATGGACTTGGTATGATTATGACCGGGGATTATTCGGTATAATCATGACCGTAATGTTACAAATGATGTGGAAAAAGTCCTCATTGGCCCGTAGTGCATTGATGGACAGTTTTTGGTATGATTATGGCTATGGATTCTCTTCGGCCAAGGGTGCAAAGATGAATTGTTTTATGGCATGGTCAGACATGTTGATAAAAAACACGATTATCTTTGGCCCATAAAGCATGGATAATTCGTGGTCGTGATACTAAATAATATCCTTGACACCAGAGTGCGTGGGATGATTTGATGATGTGGATTATTTATTGTTTGAGTCTCAAATGATAAAAGTGATGAAAAATCCTTTTAAATCATAGAAGATAGTAGATTTTATGCTCTACTTGACTCTTCTAATGGATTGCTTATTCTGCTGCAGTTGTTGATCTAAAACTTGTTGTTCATTATATTCTATCAGTTGTATATTGTTGAATGCTAAGGATAATTTATTCTGCATTATCTTAGTCATAATATTTCTTACTGGGCTAGTTGAGCTCACCCTTTTGCTTTCATTGTTCTCTTCAGGAAATGAGAACGTAGCAGGGACTAGTTAGGGAATGGAGTGATGGTCCAGATGATAGCATTAGTAGTCCTCACTATTCTATGAAGTAGTGTGATAATAAATGTATTGAGGACTTATTTTGAGTTTGAATACTGTCTAGAAGACAATATTTGTATTAAAACTCACAGCTCATGGTGTATATTTAAGGTTGTATTTATATTATATACCATGTATTTGGCGACTCAGAATAGGTGATGTATACCTATTTTGGGGGCGTCACACCCACTAGTACCCGCTACATTCTCGCCTCCTAAGAAGAAAAATAGAACAAAAAGGAAAATGGTGAGCTCAACTAGCCCAGTAAAGAACATTATGACTAAGATAATATAGAACAAATTATCGTTAGTCTCAACAGGAAAAAATCTGATAGAATATAATAGACAACAAGTTTTAGATCAATATTCGTAGCGGAAATAACAATTCATTAAAAGAGTTAAGTAGAGAATGAAATCTACTATCTTCTATGATTTTAAAGTCCATCACCAATATTTTATCCCTGTGACATCAATCAATATATATCTTGAATCAAATACTCATATTTGCAATACGACCAAAATATTCAATCGTATCCCCGGTTGGTCATGTTCATCTCAACACTTGTTCATCTTTGCACTGCAGGCCAAAGATATTCATCATGTAACCATTCATCTTTGCACTATAGGCCAAAGATATTTAGTTATATCACCATTTAGAACTGAGAATGATGAAAATATTTTAAAAAAAATGAATCCAGTGAGATAAAAAGACAAGGTTTAAGGATTCGTACTTTAGTTTATCCAAGTTCAAAAATACTCCAAAATAAACCATTGTGGAGTAAAATTCAAGAATGAAGATCAAAACATGGATAAAATCAAAGCTACACTACTAGAAAATCAGCCTATAGCGACGGTGGCCCAACCGCTATATAGCCAAAAAGACCGTCAAGTAAAAGTTTTAGTGACGGGTTTAATTCGTCGCCATAGAACCCGGCTTGGTAAAGCCTATAATGACGGTCTTTTGGCCTATAGCGATTTGGCCACCACCCTAGCTATAGGTCATGGCAAAATTGTGTATTTACTCTTTACTAACTGTCATTTGAGAGTTATTGTTATGGTCATGATCAGTAGCTATAGATGTTCTATAGCGACGCCGGTGACCGCCTCTATAGGATGTGTTTTATAGAACACTATAGCTACTATCGATGATCGCCGTTATAGCCTTTTCATATTTAAAAAAATTAATAATGCACATTTATTCAACAAACACAAATACAATATAAAATAAAATATAAAAAATATTATATACATCATTTAAAATCATTCACATTACAACATTACAAGCATCACAAACAAGTAAATTGTCCACCTCGTTAACCATAAACTTGCATATTTGATGTGCCAAAGCCTTGTTCATGTAATCCTCAAGGAGGAGTCCGGATGGGGTGCTCCGTGTCGCGTGGTTGTAATAACTTCGAATGATTTTACCAATTTCATTGTGGTTGTTGGTTGGCGGTGTTCACGGATGTGGTCTGGAGTGATAAATGGTTTAGAAGTTATTGCTTGGGGGTCCACTCGGACCACTCATGAGATATATCGCTAGCTCCTCAACCTCTACATTAGCATGAACCGGAATCTTATAAAGCAATGTAGTTTTAGTTGTTGAGGCGTATTGTGTTGCACGGACCATGTAGGAGTTTTAGTGTGACCTCCGTAAGAATTCATTTGATAAAGAGGTAGAAGTGTTATTTAAACATAAAGACAAGGATTAAAGAAAGACAACAATCTGATTTGGAGATCTTCAGAAATTGTAGTAGCATATATGGCAAAACTGGCCGCTAAACACGACATCAACATTAGTAACACACTCTTGACATGAGAACACTCTTACTAATGTTGTAAACTCCACCCTCTTTCCTAGGAAAAACTCTGATTCAAACCCTGATTCAAATGAAAGACCAGCAATACTCTTAGAAAAACTCTCACCTGAACAGTACATGTCCTAAACATCATATCAAGTCCAAGTGAGCGTTGAGGCATGTAATTCATCATAATCTCATATCTTCCCTGAACCAAAATACTATGCAAGTATGCTCAGTTGATCAAAGTTCAAACATTTTGTAAGTGCACTTCAGCCTATTGTTGTTGGTTTATCGCGAGAGAAATGACGAAAGAAGATAATTTGGGGAAAAAATTGGAGCGAAGATACTGAAATAATTTGGAGGAAAGTGGGAGGTTTTTTCTTTAAAAAAATCTCTATACCGATGGTTCCGTGTCGACCGTCGCTATAGATACCCTATAGCGACGGTTTCGTGCCGACCGTCGCTATAGATCGTCGCTATATGTCGATATTTTAGTAGTGCTAGTAACCATAATAAACAACTTGGACAAGAAAAGAAAAAATTTAATTTTTCTGTGAATAGTGTCGTATACGTGAATAGTGCCGTATACGTGAATAGTAACCTCAACACAAAAAGACAAGAATTTCACAAGAAAAATCTTACCAATATTTTGGCATAATGATATTGAAAGAAATAATATCATTTATAAAAAAAAATATAATAACATCCCTTACCTCAAAGAATAGTACTTCCACTACTACAAAACAGTAAATAGATAACGCGTAAAAAATATTGTAGAAGGTCTTACAGAAACGTCGTGGTTAAGAGTGTCATCTATTAGACACCTTTATACAACGTTTTTAAAACGTTGTAATTTGACACATTACACAACGTTTTTTTTCTTAAAAATCATTGTATATTTGTTTTTCATAAATTCTTGGATGCTTAAAAACGTTGTAGATGATATGATTCCACCACGTTTTCTAGCTTAAAATGTTGTGGTTTGGTACATCAGACAACATTTAGACTCATTTATACAACGTTTATAAAGTGTCATCTATTTAGACTAATTTATACAATGTTTTGAAAATATTGTAGTTTGACTTTAAGATGTTGTAATACATGATGTTGTAATAGTTGTGATTCACCTATATTTGAGTTTAAACTAATAACTCCAATGCACAGTATAGAATGCATAATTATATATTAGAAAATGCAGGTCAATCCAATTAAAGTACGAAACCAGATTCCAAAAGTATATATCTTAAAATTGCTCTTAATCTAAATAACAAAACTAAAATTGTTCTCTCCAAATTCAGATCCATTAAGTTGCTCTTAATCTAAATAACAAAACTAAAATTGATCTCTCCAAATTCAGATCCATTAAGTTCCAGAGCTTTGTTGACACCATCACTATCCGTAAAATCCATATAAGCAATCCTGCACAAAGGAGATAAGAGGTTTAGAAACCTTTCGTTGAAATCAGGCAAAGAACCTGGGAATTGAATGAACAGCAGTTGTGTTATTTGTTTACAGAAAATTGTTCACGAAAGATAAATAATCAACATCCCATTATAATTCTAAAAGACCATACCACTCTAGCAAGCAAGCAGAGGTGGAGCTATATTATATTAGACTGGAGAAAGTTGGATAAGAACCGAGTTCTTCCAATGAGGCAGATTTTCAAAAGAAATATTTCATCTCGCTAAAAAACAAGCAGCTAGCACCTTCAAAGTTTTTCCAAACCAAGCTGACTTGACATTTGAAATTCTTTTGACTCCCACAAAGTGGCCAATTACAAAATTTAAGATTCATCAGTAAAGACACATTTTAACAATGAGAAATAGCATATATAGTGCCACAAAATAGCACCTGCATTTATTTCACGAGTTCTAGAATCTATTAACAAAATTTACATGTTGTGACTATAAACACAAGGTAGAATGTAAAAGTTCTGCAGCACAGATCAAATGACAACTTCAATGCTGTTGGACAATAGTATACAAATCTCATATAAGCAAAAAAAAATATAAAATAAATCATTATTAATATACAGATAGATGTTCTCTTGTTTCTTGATGTTTTTTACTTGTTCAGATTATTAGCATACATTGTTACTATGAGCTCAACCAACACAAAATGATACCAGTTCTAAAAAGAGGAACAAATGTACAAACCCTTTTATACCACCCTAGTAATCTTTTGAAATGGAAACTCTTGAAATATCTCCGCAAGATCCAAAATGCTCTTCTAGTGCACTCCGAATCTGCCCCGTGTATAATCCAAGTTCAAGATGTCACACAAAAAAAAAAACTAAAACAAACCAGTAACTCCAACGTAGAGAGATTGCTACACATACCTTTTCCTCCCCATCACTTGTATCAAAGCCTTTCACAAATATTGTTTGTCCTAGAGCTCTTCCTCCCTTCTGGTATGAGTTCTCATTGCTAAATTTTGGATGATAAAAATAAATTCGTGATATTAAGTTGAAGGCACTCAAGCGCTATTTACTGAAGGTAAGAAAGGCATTTATACCTGCTTGTTGGAGTGTAAGCACCCCTTTCCCAGGCCAAATCAAGTTTAACCCGACGACCCAACAATTCTCGTCCCTTTAGTTCAAGAGCCTGCAATTAGTAACTCCTCCTGTTGAGGGATGATGTATTCAATCAAATACCACTAAGGCAGAGTAAGGACCAGCAAGTCATTACATAAAAATCCACTTCTCCTGACAAATATCAAAATTGACATACTAGAAAAAAAATAGAAACAAAAATCACAGCTTAGGCTCAGATATAAGAATCTTTCTTCAACAATTTTCCCATGCCAATCCCTTAGATTTAAGAAATTCTGCAGCAAAACCCATTATCATCAAATAATCAAATGCAATAAAATAAGTAAAATAATTGTACCACAAAAACTTGCATAAGACCTAAATTAAACAGTCAAAAGAAAAAATACTACAAACTCACATATTTTGTTAAAGGCCACAATATCACAGCTCTGGATGTACTCATTCGCAGGCTCAACCGTAAGATAATCCTCAACAAGACTGTCTACAGACACCAAGTCATCAACAATAGTCATCATAATCTGCAGCTTCTTTATACCATATCCAACAGCTACGAGCTTGGCTGTCCAACAACATAAAGGTAATTAATAAGACATCCAATAAGTGCATTTTTTGCTATGTTTGAAGGGAATTTAATACAAGAATGGATCCCAAGAACTCATGCACTCAAGCCTTATGAGTAGTTTTTTTACCATTGAGCCATGAGGGGCATGGTGTAAGTGCATATTTAGTTTTCCCTCATACCGGAAGTGGTGTTTTTAAATTTTTTAACGAGGGGGAGAGAGACTCATGATAGATACTCGCTTCACAACCAAGTCAAAGATAGAAGAAAGAGAAGTATACATGCTCCCCAATTCAAGCCTTCCAGCTGGAGACTTCTAACAGTTTCCTCAAGCTTCTTCATATCTGTCTCATCATCCCATGGTTTCACATCCAACAAGACTGATGACATACCAGCTGAGATGAAATAACAAGAAAATAAATTCATGTTAGACAAGAGAGTGCAGAAGAAAACTCAGGTCTGAAGCAAGATGCATATCCAATTTGTAAATCAATAATCCCTCTTGCTTTTTAGTGGAGGAAACAGCATCCTAAGATTATTGAACGTTCACCGAAATGTCAATGATGTTGTACCATATACTCTTTATGATCAACCATTCCAACTAAGTGAAGTGACTCACATTCTTTCTTCTTCCCAGATGCCTTCACGGCTGCTGCACGATCTTCAGCAGCCTTCTTTTCCTCTTCAGTCTCCTCACCAAATAGATCCACATCATCATCGTCTTCATCATCCTCTGCAGCCGAGGCCTGAAAATATTACATTTTAAAAAAAGGTAAACAAAAATGAAGGATAATTTACTTGTCAAAGGAAAAAAATTGAGACATAGCTTGTACAGATGTTCATATATATGCAACCAATCTGACTGAAGAGGCAGAATAAATAGATTAATGACTTGGTAATAAATTAGCTCAACGGAAGAAACTTGCCTTAGTGTCAGCAGCAGGAGGAGTTGCGATGACCTCCTCGGTGATGGGTGCAGATCCCTCTTGTCCCTTAGGCAAGTTATACAGCGGGTGTGACACCCCCAAAATAGGTATACATCACTCATCTTGGGTCGCCAGATACATGGTACTGAATACAAATACAACTTAATTATACAATTGTCGTGTAAAATACGACAAAACATAAGCTGAGTTTTAACACGAATATTGTCTTCTAGACAATATCCACACTCAATGGAGTCCTTATTACAATTATTATCACACTATTCCATAGAATAGTGAGGACTACTAAAGCCACTTATCCTGGACCATCACTCCATTCCCCGATCGTCCCAGCTATATTCTCATTTTCTGAAGAGAACAATGAAAGAAAAGGGTGAGCTCAACTAGCCTAGTAAAAAATATTATGACTAAGATAATGCAGAATAAATTATTCTTAGCCTTCAACAGTATAACAACTGATAGAATATAATAGACAATAAGTTTAACTGCAGCGGAACAAGCAATCCATTAGAAGAATCAAGTAGAGCATGATATCTACTATCTTCTATGATTTAAAAAGTTTTTTATCAATTTTATCGCTGAGACTCAGCTTAATAAATAAACCACATCATCAAATCATCCCTGCACCACGGCCAAGGATATTCATGTAATCATCAATGGTCATGATTATACCGAATAATCTCTGGCCATAATCATACCAACAGCTGTCCATCAATGCACTACAGGCCAATGAGGACTTTTACCACATTATTTGTAATATTACGGGTCATGATTATAACGAATGATCCCTAGTCATAATCATACCAATCAACAGTCTATTTGTGCACGTAAACCAAAGATGACTTTCATCACAATATAAGTATGAGGATGATGACAATGATATAAGCATTAATCAAACGAAATCGAGGATAAATATTAAAGACTTTAAATTTATCCAGAGTTTAAAAATATCCAATTTGTCAACATGATACTGCTTTGTGGAGTAAAATTCAAGAATAATATTCATATATCAAAATAATTTGGACATAAAAGAAATATATTTTTTGAATTGAATAGATCCAAGTGAATAGTACCATATGAATAATACTTTGGGAATAAGACTCATGAATAGTATCCCTAAGATGAAAAGTGCCGCAAATACCCGAAAGTGAATAATATTTGTGTGAATAAGTACCCATGAATAAGAATCTCATGAATAAGACTCCCAAGCATGAAAAGTGCCCTTATATACCGAAAGTGAATAATATTTGAGTGAATAGTAAAGGGGTGAATAGTACCCATAAATAGTAACTCATGAATAATATTCCGGCATGAAAAGATCAATAATTATCAAGAAAGTTCAAAATAATATCTCCATGAAAAGATACTAGATGAAGTGCAAATATCAAATATATTTTACTAATTTCACGGAGTGTAGAAGCAATACTTTAATGTAATGAGTGTATAATCAGAATATTTAGACTTAAATAATATTACTCACATACTACAGAGTATGTAAGAAAATATTATTCCTTATGAATACTGAACAAAAACAATATCCCTTACAACTGTTAAACAAAAATAATATTCCAACGAATATTTAACGAAGCTAATATTCCTACTAATATTGAACGAAGATAATATTCTTTATGAATATTGAACGAAAATAATATTCATACGAATACGAAAAATAATATCTCTTCAGAATATGAAATAAATAATACCCCTTACCTCAGAAGAAGACTGGATACTGGAATAGTGAAGTAGCAGAATACTCTTCTTCTTTCTCTCTATAGCTTCTCTATCTATAATTGCTCTTGTGAGTCTTAGTGAATTGGTGAGAATGAAGGAAGAATGAGTTTCTATTTATAGAAAAATATAGTTTCGATAATTGCACGTTTTGGGACTCGAAATATTACAGTATAATACCTTCATCTTTTCCTTCATTTTTAATTTAGTCCTACAAGTATTATCAAACTTGCACCACCTCCCCAATAATAGTATATCATGTGAATCAATAGTACAATCATGTGACTCAATAGTTCTATACATGTGAAAAAATAATTACAAAGATAAGACTTCATCTATACCTCCATTTTTAATTTAGTCATGCAAGTATTATCAATCTTGCACCACATCCCCTAATAGTACATGCATCTGAATCAATAGTACACACATGTGAACAAATAGTTATAAGCATGTGAATTAATAGCAATTAATTGCACATTTATCTGATTAATTACCCGATTGGTCAATATAACCTCTAGACATCAATTATTATCGAAATAAATGTCGATTTCTACTAACACTAATAATCCCAACACAATGGAACTATCAATTTCATCTTTAATCAACACGAACTTATTCATCATTAATATTATAACTCACAATATTTAACAATTAGGTTGTTCCCAGGAAAGAGGGGGCTTTCCGATAAGGATTTCTCCCTATTGGCGCACAATTAGATTATCTAACTTCTCCTTGACAGAACTTCTAGACATTGTCAATATTGCAAATAATAATATGAATAACTTTGTGTCTCAATTATTGATTTAATAATAATAAATATTATGCAGATGATACTGTGACAATAATTGAATCAATAATATGAGAGATATGATGCAACAATTAATATAGAAATAATTGAGTATAACTGAGTGACTTCTCACGTAAAGCATTAAAAATCAATACCGCAAATGCTACTATGTAACCACGCCAGACATCGTATTTTTTACTACCGGGTAGTTCAATGGTTTTAACTGTAACACTTTCGTAATTATTTTTATAAAAAGATAATTCGTCGTTTTTAACTACGACAATACTTCCGCTTAGGGGGTCCACCAATGATTATTGTGTCGTCGTCATTTAATATTCCTTGTTAAAATGAATATTCCCCGACCAATCGAATATTTGATGACAACTTGCTTACTTTGCAAAAATTTTACATATCACCCTTAACTTTAACCTTTTATCAATTTAACCATTTACGAAATAAAATAATAACTATAAGAAAATTGAATACTTTCATTTCATAAAATTTGGGGTCTTACAATCTCCCCTCCTTATGAAATTTTGCCCTCAAAATTTACGTACGTACCTGGTATGCCGAAGAGGTGAGGATACCTTGTTTAGATTCTAACTCTTGAGGTATAACCTTTGAGTGTCGAATATGATCCTTCTTATCCAAGATTTTAACACGTATCTCATCATACGTTAAATCTTTTACTATCTCGTCTAGTTCTAATTCAATAATGTGGTTCGGGTCATCCACATATTTACGTAACATCGATACGTGAAAAACGTTATGAACACACGACATACTTAGCGATAAGGTGAGTCTATAGGCCACAGTTCCTACTCGATCGAGAATTTCAAATGGGCCAATTAAATCGAGGATTGAGATTTCCTCTCTTCATCGATTCTTGCTTTTAGAATAACGCATTCTTGAACCTTCTTCTTCATATTCATCAGCTCCAGGTGTGTTGCTTGAGCGGCTTTAACTTTATCGATTAAAGTTTATTTTACTCGTATATTTGATATCACCATTTGGGTCACTAGAGTCTTTAACTCTATCTTCATCATTTGTAAGTTATACAAAATGGGTTTTTGTATTAACAAAGTCACACTCGTAACCGCATACGATCTTCTACTCAACGCGTCAGCTACCACGTTCGCTCTTTCACGATGAATTGAATGGTATAGTCATAATCTTCAACAGCTCAAGCCAAAGTCATTGGCGCATGTTACGTTCGTTCTAGGTAATGAAATATTTGAGGGTTTTAGAAATGGGTTTTGTACTGGGGTCAATACAAAATTTGATTTCACGCTCTAGGGGTAGGCTAAGAAGTCTTCAAGAATACGTCAGGAAATTTATTAACAATAAAAATATCATTCAAAACTATGACTCTCATCCCAAGACTTGGATATCACGTCACATTGATACCTATCAACTTGCCACCATTATTCACGACGTCCCCTACGGATAGTCTAGCTTCAGTGAATTCCAAGACTTGGAAGTCACCAGCGAAAGGCTCGGGGCTCTTTACTTATGGCTTGATATGACAATGTATGACTTTAGTGGTTTGGTTGCTTGAATTTGCATAATAGGTTGGTTAGGAATATGAAAGCTAACAACCTTACGAAAACAATCAATTTTTGCATGATAAGTAGTTAACCAGTCGATTCTTAAAATCACATCAAATGCAAGTATTTTCAAAGAGATAAGATTGACAGGTAACGTGAAAGTGTCGATTTGAATCAAACAAGATTTATAAACAGTGAAGGTAACGAAGGTTTCTCATAACGGAGTTTCAATAGATAAGTCAAAGTCTAATTTCTTAGGGATCAAGTTCAAACGTTGAGCGCAAGTAAGTGAAATAAAAGAGTGGGTAGAACCGATATCAAATAAGGTACAGACTTCATAAGAGTTTATGATCAACTTACCCGTGATAACTTTGTTCGGGTTCCTCGATAAACGCTCTCACTTAAACTATCGATTTTGACTTGTCTAGGACATCCTTTGGCGTCACTATCCCAGCTGGACTTGACTTCACTACACAACAAAATTGAGTTAAATGACCTTCTCTTCCGTAATTAAAACACGCTTTGGACTGTATCGTGTAGCTTGGACTGATGTGTCCCTCCCCTCCGCATTTGAAGCATACGATCGGTGGTCATTCTCCTTCCTTAAAAATGGGTGCTGGTGCTGCTGTCTTTCCATCATTATTGAACCTTCTCTTCTTGAAATTTCCACTTCTATTATCTTGGCCATGATTACCACCGAAGTGGTTACCATTTTTGGCATGATAATTTCCCCACGATGGTTATCATTGTTTCGATGGTCGTTGCCACTGGTATGATTATTATTGTGTTGTTGGTCGTTGCCTTTTGGTTGTGTTGACTCATTATCGTGCTCCAATAACTGAGCCCTATTCACAACATCTGAATATAAACACAATTTGTGAGAAATGAGGTATATACATATTTCAGGTTTCAAACCTCTTTGAAACATTCGTGTCATTCGCTCCTCATTATCGACCAAATGGGATGCGAACCGGGATAACTCGGCAAACTTAGCCTCGTACTGCGACACGATCATATTATTTTGCTCCAACTTGATAAACTCCACCTCTTTCATGTGGCGAATACTTTTGGGAAAGTACTTGTCGTTGAACAGTTCTTGGAACTTCTCCCAAGATATCTTCGATGACGGTAGAAATTCGAGTATCGCTTTCTTCGATTCCCACCAAAGAATCAGCCTCTCCTTGCAACATGAAGGTGGTGAAGGGAACCTTTTGCTCCTTTGAGCATCCCAAGACATCAAATATCTGTTAGAGTTTATGCCCTAGAGGCCAATTATTTGATATAATTGCTTAACGTTTTGATATTATATTTGATTGAATAAATGAATGATTTTATTATGGTTTTATTTACTGCGTTATATAAATGTTAACATAATAAAAATCCTTAGAATAGTGATACAAATTATATAGTTTCAAGTATGTGACTTGAACATGAGATTATATAATTACAATTAGTATCATTGTTCTTAAATGTCTCTAGTCGAGTATCATTGTTGATGGGACAACAATGATGCATTAAGACTAAGATATGTGGATCGATTGATGACCAAATCTCATTGGTCATAAATATATGAGATATTAAGTCAATGCATAGTTACATGTTGAGAACGATGTATCGGATGGACCCCACCATGAGAATTCTACATGGAACATTATGCAAAGTGTCATTAGCGATTCTCATAGTGACAATGATGTAATGGTCCTCCGACACGAAATCACTATATTACTACACGGAATTTATGTACTCGATATCATCAAATGTCACCTTTAATAGGGTGGACTATAAAGGTGATTATTGGGTACATCATGAATCGTGTGAGAAATATGAGTGATCTAGATGGAATTAAACCTTCCTATATATTGGGGGTGATATCCATAGTTTCTTGATTGAGTAGGACTATGAAATGCATGGCCATGCTCAAATAGTGATTTGTTTCATATAGTCTACTCATTGATCAAGAAAAACTTCATTAAATTATGAAGAGTATGACACATTCCATGACTCGAGTTTAATCTAGGATATTAAGGTTAAAAGGATTAAATTACATTGAAACATTGGTCACTAATAGGTTGCATCGAATCATCGATCTTATTATTACTTGGGTAGCGATGATGCATTACTAGATGCATTTCACTTTGCTTATAATTTTATAATATGATTTTAAAATTATTGCCAATGTAATAATAACCTATAGGTCACACACATAGAACGTAATTTAAAAGGGAATTAATTTAAATTGTAAGGATTTAAATATATCAATATGATTGATAGTATTTTAAATTACTTAATTTAAATTAATAGGATAATTTATATATAGGTATATTAATTAAGACTTAATTAAGATATATATATATATATATATATATATATATATATATAAATTCGGGTTTTATTAAATTAGGTTTTGAATAATTCCTTTTAATCGCTATATATATGATATGTAGCATCCATTTTAGGTATATTTCATAAAACAAAACCCTAGCCGCTCTTAGAGAGAGACTAGAGAGAAACAGTTTTGAAATTCTCATTCTTGGTGGCTAGTACCGCAATTCCTTTTACTGCAAATCATACGACGGTTCGTGGGGCGTTCGTGTGGATACCATAGAGGCGAGATTCATTTGGATTGTGTTGGAGATTCCAGCGCATAAATTTTATTTTCACAATCGGTATAATTTCTAACCACTGAGTTAATTGATTTTTGCATGGATCCTGTTTAGGGTTTTGAAATTGCTTTAAATTGTTCTATTTTCGCTGCGTTTTATGTGTCGAAACCCTATAATATCTTGTTGATCTGTTTTATCCACGTCTCCGCCTTAAGTAATTTTGTCTCTCCCAAAAACTCCAGTAGTCCAAGCTCCTTGAATTGCTTAGCGGTGACCATCCGAGAGTTACTAGTGTTTCCTCCTGCATTTCGAATAGGAGTCTCTCTCGTTTGGTGTTGCATAAATTCTAAAAAGTTTTTAAACATACCATCGTTCGTTATTTGGTCGGTGATGTTGTTTACACGAGGATTTTTGTCTTCCTGATGCACATTATCCTAGTTATTGATCGTCGGTGACTCAACGATTTCATGTGCTTCATTGCTTATCTCAACATTTTCAGATGACATTCTCAAACACTGTCACAAAGCAAAGGTTAATTGACATATCACATATTATCCCTATACTCTGACCGACCAATTAAATACCAAATAAACTTAAGTAGGTTATACTAGCGAAGGAATTCCCAATCTCTCCCCTCCTAGTTCTTGTCTCACATCTCAGCTAGGGATCATATCCCTAAGCTTTGATACCAACTGTGACGCCCCCAAAATAGGTATACATCACCCATCTTGGGTCGCCAGATACATGGTACTGAATACAAATACAACTTAATTATACAACTGTCGTGTAAAATACGACAAAACATAAGTTGAGAGTTTTAACACGAATATTATCTTCTAGACAATATCCACCCTCAATGGAGTCCTTATTACAATTATTATCACACTATTCCATAGAATAGTGAGGACTACTAAAGCCATTTATCCTGGACCACCACTCCATTCCCCGACTCGTCCCAACTATGTCCTCATTTCCTGAAGAGAACAATGAAAGAAAAGGGTGAGCTCAACTAGCCTAGTAAGAAATATTATGACTAAGATAATGCAGAATAAATTATTCTTAGCCTTCAATAGTATAACAACTGATATAATATAATAGACAACAAGTTTTAGATCAACAACTGTAGCGGAACAAGCAATCCATTAGAAGATTCAAGTAAAGCATGATATCTACTATCTTCTATGATTTAAAAAGTTTCTCATCAACTTTATCGCTGAGACTCAGCTTAATAAAAACCAAATCATCGAATCATCCATGAACCACGGCCAAGGATATTCATGTAATCATCAATGGTCATGATTATACAAAATAATCCCTGGTTATAATCATACCAACAACTGTCAATCAATGCACTACAGGCCAATGAGGACTTTTATCACATCATTTGTAACATTACGGGTCATGATTATACCGAATGATCCCTGATCATAATCATACCAATCAACAGTCCATCTATGCACGTAAACCAAAGATGACTTTCATCACAATATAAGTATGAGGATGATGACAATGATATAAGCATTAATCAAACGAAATCAAGGATAAATATTAAAGACTTTAAATTTATCCAGAGTTTAAAAATATCCAAATTGTCTACATGATACTACTTTGTGGAGTAAAATTCAAGAATAATATTCATGTATCAAAATAATTTGGACAGAAAAAAAACTATTAATTTCATCTTTAATCAACACGAACTTATTCATAATTAATATTATAACTCACAATATTTAACAACCGTGTCGTTCCTGGAAAGAGGGGTTTTAGATATAAGGATTTCTCCCTATCGGGCGCCAAGAATTAGATTATCTAACATCTCCTTGATAGAACTTTTAGACATTGTCAATATTACAAATAATAATATGAATAACTTTGTCGTCTCAATTATTGATTTAATAATAATAAATATTATGCAGATGATACTGTGATAATAATTGAATCAATAATATGAGAGATATGATCACAGAATTATTGTAGTAATAATTGAGTATAACCGAGTGACTTCTCACATAAGCATTAATAATCAATACTGTAATGCTACTATGCAACCATATGCGTATTCTTGTACTTTTACTACCGGGGTATTTCAACAGGTTTTACTTGAACACTTTCAGTAGTTATTTTTATAAAAAGATAATTACATGCTTTTCTAACTACGACAATACTTTCCATTATGGGGTCCACCAATGATTGTGCCGTCGCATTTAATATTCCCCTGTTGAAATGAATATTTCCCGACCAATCAAATATTTTATGACAACTTGCTTACTTTGCAAAATTTTCACATATCACCCTTAACTTTAACCTTTTATCAATTTAACCATTTACGAAATAAAATAATAACTATAAGAAAATTGAATACTTTCATTTCATAAAATTCGGGGTGTTACAGTGGGAGTATGATGTAGCTATTTTGGCTACTCCTTGCTGAGTTTTGTTTTCTTTGAAGTTAAGCTAAACTTGTGTATGGTTGGATGGGGGAGGGACGCACATGTACTTGGATTTTGCCCATTTTTCCATAATCCACTGAATTACTTACTTATCCAAAAACAGAAATAACTGAATACTTGATCCATCTACACCGAATTTTATGAATAGCATTTTCTTTTCAGTAAAAATTTAGCAATCCAACTCAAGACTGTCACCGCCCTTTATGTTAAAATTAGGGAAAGAGGTGGCAATTATAGACTATATCTACTAAAAAGAAGAAACATTTTTTTCTTCTTTAAGATAATTACAAAAATTGCTACAATTCAAATTCCATACAAATTAATTACAGATAAATATAAAAAAAAATATACTAGTAGTATACTAATTACCATACATGTTACTACTTTAATTCATATTCATTTCTCTAAATAAGATTCCTATTTTGGTGGGCATCTTTTCCACTTTCATCTCCTGTTTTAAATTCCCTCACTCACACACTCTTGCTCCACTTGGGAAGTAGACAACATCTCAATAGTATGGCCTGGCCGGTAAGTTACTTAAACAAGTAGTGAAGTAATCCAAACAACATTTATCAAAAGAAAAGTTATTCTAGTAAAACTTAATGGGATATTATGAATAAATACATCAGTCATGGTAAGATTTTTTGAAACTCACAATTTAATTGCATTTGTGTATGAAAAATAATACTTGTTAGATCAAAACCCTAGAGATCAAATGCAAAATCAAATACCAAAAAAACATGGCTATTGATTTGCAGATATTATTTACAAAGTGGCTGGCTCCTGGCTATAAGCAACACTCCTGAACTTGAACGGATATGCTTCTACACATCATAGTTTAAATATTGTATTTATCTTACAACCTTCCTTGTAAGGAAATGTTCACAAATTCAATTCAGCAATAATCAAATTATTTTAGTTAAGGACCTAAATAATCAACTGTCAAACAATAAATAAACCATATACAAAGTAATAAAATTAGCTCATAATTCCAAAATTAAACACAATTATACCTCATAAACTGGCTCACGAATTCTAAGGGACGGATAATCAGTCGAAGATGATAAAATCCTCTGCGAACCATTCAAAACTTTCGAACGACCGGTATCAACAGAGTTCTTATCTAACTCAACTTTAAGATCATCTCCGGACTCATCATCACCGCCACTTGCTAGAGTCTCTGGCTCGCTCTCCTCCGTCGATTTAGTCAATTGATTTTATGAGATAGTTTAATCGAGACTGGATATAGAGAAGCATTGCTCTTCTATAAGGAGAGCAGATATGAAGGCCACGTTAACCGAAATAGGGAATAGCCGATGAAGAGGATGTAGTGAGACGAAGGAGACGGAGAGTGAACCGGTAAATGTAGTAAGTGAGAAGGAAACGATTGTACCGCCATTTTTCGTCAATGTGTAGAGAGAGAAACTAGGGTTTTGGTTTTGTGAGCAAAAGACAGCAAGAGAAAGAGAACTATGCTCTCCGTGTTTTAATTTTAACTTTTCATTTAAGTGCAAATTTTTGCTCCGTGTTTTTTACATAGATAACATTTTTTTTAAAAAAACATTATCTATTTAAAATCAAAAATTTCCCTTATAAATAGATAACGTTTTTTTTATATGTATCTACAACGTTTTTTATAAAAACGTTGTGAAAAAAAATATTACAACATTTTTTATAAAAACGTCATCTTTTAATTGTTGTCTTTTTATGGTTTTGTACTAGTGTTCTGGCTGGAATATCAGATATAACGCTGAATGGAACTTGCACCGTATAGCAACACTCAAAGTATCAAAATACTCATAAAAGTACGCTCGATAATATAGAGAAAGAAAACTTCAGTTTCTGGTGTGATTTTCAATTCTAACATAAGCACCCTATTTATAGAAAAATGCTTAGAACACCAAAGCAGAAAATTTAATAAAATAATAATATTTATTAAAAAAATTCACGCCCACCTCTTGAAATTTGAATTCAGCATGTTTACAACACATGTGGGGCCCACCCAATTGCAAAAAACATTTTTCTTAAAATAAATATTTTAAACTCCAAAAATCAATTATTCTGGAACTTCAATAATTCATAATAAATAGCCCTTTTATCAGAAAAATTCGAATCTTATATCCATTCCATAGGAAATTCAATTCTCTACAACTTTATAAGTTTATGTTTTTCAAAATTCCAAGCAGAAATTGACCGAAATTCACATACGGACGATTTTGCAGGCAATAATCAAATTTCAGTCAAAAATAGGGTTCACCAACATGTTTAACATGTTTTTAGCATTTATTGTAACAAAAATACTCTTTCTCCTCATTTATTCATATATCACACATTCATTGTAAAAATAAATCACCATTATTATATTATCATAATATAATAATATATTTAAATAAATTATTTTATCAGAAAAGATAAAATATCAATTTTTAACAATTGTCACTTTTAAAAAAATTCCTCCATTTATATCCACATAAAATAAATATTTTTCTTATCATATAAATCAATAATTAATTATTCATAAATAATATTACAGAATCACAATCTCGACAATCGGTAGTTCTTTAGGAAAGAGGGGCCTTAGGTGAGATTTCTCCTTCTTGGCATGCCGATTAAATAACCTCTCCTAGACAGAACTTTCTAGACATTGCCAATAATGCTATCTAATAATATTATTAAAATATTATGAATTATTGATCTGATAATGAGAAATATTGTGTAGTGACAATTATTGAAATAACAATAATATAAAATATCAACGTAGCAATTATTGAATCAATAAAATAAAATATTGAACAGTAATAACTATAACAATTATTGAGTAGTGACTTCTTACGTAAGAATCAATAATTGGTGCAATCACCGGTAATATTCTTTGTGCAACACCGCCGTATTCTTGTGTTTTAACCATTTATTTCAACAGTGTTAACGGTAGCAACTACGCCGTTATTTATAAAAACTCATACTTGTCGTTTTCTTCATACAATCGCTTTCCGTTATGGGTCCCACAAAAAGCTGCGCCGTCGTACGAATATTTCCCGACAGCAAGAATATTCCACGACCAAACGAATATTTTCCGACAACAATGAATATTTTATAACCACTTATTTATTTAAAATATTTGCGCATTTTATCCATAACTAACCACATTAATCAAATCAATCCCTTACTATTTCAAAATAATAAATAGAGGAAATTTCATTTTATTCATAACAGTTAGGGTCTTACAACTGTGGCTTTGCTAGTTTCTTTATCTGTATTTTCCAATCTCCCAGACACTTTGCTTGTGTTTGGAGATTCTAGCAAAATCCCCTTTCTCTTCGTCTCGGTGGTTTGAGCAGTGTCACTGGTGAAATTAGTGTATGAAGAAATTAGTTATGGAATGGATCTGCAGGCACAAGGAAAAGCTGGTGCAATTATGGCCAGGAGGCTTGTTGGGTTTCTTTACAACTTACTAAGCTTTCTGTTAACTGCAATTCTCTTCTACATTTACTTTCCACGCCCCGACAAGACAAAGGTTTTGGATTAGATATGCCTTGGAAATGATCGATTTTTGTATGTTATTGTTATTGAATCAATAAAAGAAATAATAATATCTACCACTGCTTTTTCTTGTCTTTATATATATAATTTTATGTCTCAAAAATTTGTTTTATTAAGTATCAAATTATATATTGACATGCACATTGCATCTACTTTCCATACTAACGCATCCCCATCCCTGTTAATCCTGCACACACCCGCAACAACAATGCCAATATTCTTGCTTTTGATCCCTGCCTTTCCCCTAATTATCGAATTTTGCATTTTTATCGTGTCTCTAAGAACCAAAGAAAGGTGGATTTTACCGAGTGGCCTTTGGCCTAGTGGTATATATATTACCCAACGCATGTTTACCATAGGTTGGGGGTTCGAGTTGTGAGTGTGTGTGGTGTATGTGTTCAAACTAGATGTAAATGTAAATGTTGCATTTAGATTGTCATTGTATGTTTGACTTCAACTATGCTTCTTAATGTGTAAAAGGAATAAAGAAATATTGCAAAATAATATTCCCTCTTTCCCGTATTAAACGTCCTAATTTTTTTTAGGATGTTTCACAATAAATGTCTTATTTCTATATTTGTAAGTACTTTTATCCTATTTTTCACTTATACACTCATAATCTTTTTACTCAACTTTTGTTTGAAATTGAAGATATTAATGAGAAAAGGTTTACATTGGGAACTAATGAAATACTCCATCCGTCCCTTAATATAAGACTTTTTAGAGTTGTGCACAAGTATTAATGAAATAATTGTATATCATTAAATATTATATCAAATGTCTATATCGCCCTTGTATTGGAAAAAGAGATTGTTATTTATTGGACAAAAAATAGTGAGAGAACCAACGTTATATTTAATACTTGGGGTAATATTAGAAACCAATCAATTAATGCTTACTTGAAATTCTAAAACGTCATACATTAAGGGACAAAAAAACTTCCCTAAAACGTCTTATATTAAGGGACGGAGGGAGTACCACATTCTCTTTCATATTACAAGTATAACATGTCTTCTATTTAATTTAAGGGTCCTTAACACTAATATATAACAATTAGAAAGTATTTACAAAAATAATACATCTACAAAATAATTACAAAAATAACGCAATTCACATTAATAAGGAAACCTAAAATCAAAGAGAAATAACTGTCATAATTAATAATTCAAATTCAAATATCTGGGATCTAACAACAAAAACAAATTCAAATTCAAAATAATAATTCAAATTCAAATCTTCATCTCCCTCACAGTAGCTCTCTTCCACTATTCACTCATGCAAATCTTCTTCCTCATGAGGTTGCCTATAAGCCTTACTTTACTACATGTCATGAATCTCCGTTGTCCAAAACGCCAATGAGAAGAAGAAGAATATTCGCCCTACAAAATGTTTAAAAATAAATAGATGTAACTCTTACCGTTCTGAAATTTTTTTATGTGTGAGACCCCAAATTTTATGAATAAAGATTAAATTTTCTCAAAATATTTTTTCAAAATTATGGTGTGGATTTGAGATAATGTTATAGTTGTGGGTAATATTTATAAATTTTGAAAAGTATGCAAGTTGTTGTATAATATTCGATTGGTCGGGGAATATTCTTTTTGTCGGGGAATATCCGAATGACGGCACAATCATTGGTGGACCCCACAACAGAATTATTGTCGGATTGAGAAAATGACAAAAATATTTTTATGAAAATAACGGCGGAAGTTTTACCGTTAAAACTATTGAACTACTCGGTAGTTAAAGTACAATAATACGTGTGGTTTCATAGTAGCACACAGTATTGATTATTGATGTTTACGTGAGAAGTCACTCAGTTTTGTTCAAATATTGCTACAGTAATTGTTGCATAGTATCTAACGTTATTTGATTCAATTATTGTCAATAGTTTATATATTATTAAATCAATAATTGAGACAACGAAGTTATTAATATTATTATTTACAATATTAACGATGTCTAAAAGTTCTGCCAAGGAGAGGTTTGGTCACCTAATTGCGCGCCAATAGGAAGAAATCCTTATTGGAAAGCCCCCTCTTTCCTGGGAATGACTTGGTCGATTAATATTGTGAATTATAATAATGATGATAAATGTTGTTAAATATATTGAGGTGTCTTTTTATGAAGTCACGGAAGTTTATATATATATATATATTATAAATTTTGTTTTATTAGTATTATTAATGTAATAAAAGCGAGAAAAACTTTTATATAAAAAGCAGAGAATACTTTTATAAAGTTATTTGTTTTATTAGATTTTAAATAAAATATATAAATATATATATATATATATATATATTATTATATTTTATTACATAAGTATCCTTTCTATTTTCCTATAAATAAGATGCTTAGTTAGAATTGAAATCACACCAGAAGTTCAGAGAATTCTTCTTCTATATTCTTGAGCGTATTTCATTAGAGTTTAAGAAAGCTTTGAGCGTAGTGCAAGTTTTCTTCAAGTATATCCCATACTATCGGCCGAGAAAGTACTCTTCTTTATAAGGTAAGGGATATTATTTGTTGTACTTTCGTAAGGGTATTATTTCTTTCGTATTCATGAAGAGAACTTCATTATTCCATTCTTTATTATTACATTGGAATAACTTTTATATGCAAAATACCGCATACATAGTGAAATTCTTACATTATTCCATTCCTTATTATTACATTGGAATAACTTTTGTATATCTGAAGTACTGCATACATAGTGAAATTCTTACATTATTCCATTCTTTATTATTACATTGGAATATCACCGCATACGTGATACGCATGATCCGATTCCATTATTTATTATTCTCGTTGGAATAACATGCATCGCGATATATCGCCTATCGCGTGGTGGTGAATTCTCATTGTTATTCCGTTCTTTATTATTACGTTTAATATCACGTCATCTGCGTTTACGCATGACTGTTCCATTCTTTATTATTTCTGCCGGAATATCCTCGCCGGTGTGTTTACGCATGACCGGTTCTATTATTTATTATTACATTGGGAATAACACATGCATGCGATCATCGCATGCGTGGGTGAATTCTTACATTATTCCATTCTTTATTATTACATTTGGAATAACTTGTCTATATGGATTACCACATGCATGGTGAATGATCCTTTGTATTTCATTCCTTTTTTAATTGTGGAAATGAACTGTCTACGTGGATTACCGCATGGCGGGTGAAAATCCATTTGCAGTTTCGTAATTTTTCTAACCCTAATTTTTTTTTCCTAGAAAGTCATAATATAAGCATTGGACTGTTGATTATGATGAAAGTCATAATAAAAGCATTGGACTGATGAAAATCATGGGTATATGTAGTATTAGTAAGTGTTATGATGAGTTATGTTGGTTATTATGTGAAAACATGAAAGTTTCATAGAAATCACAAAGGGTTGAAAAATCAGATTTTGGTGAAAATGGAACATAAAATTCAATTGACCATATCTCCTATTATATTTCAAATTTTTGAGTGTGGTCAAGTTTTAGAGTTAGATCTATGAGTTTTCTAACTTATCCAAGTGGAATCACTGGAAAAGGTATTGTAGATTTTCGTGTGGACTGATTTTAGCAAAGGAGTCAAAAACTACAAAGTACCAAAAAGCTACTGCCCAGAAATTTAAAAGGGAATTTTGGCCACTTAGTTTGTGAAATAAATTCCGGCCTTTTGGGACATAAAAATATATGGTATAAAGTACATCCTGTCCAAAAATGAGCTCATTCCGACTTAAAATGAGCAAGTTATGACTATTTCAATATTTAGGTTTTTTCGACAAAAAATGCTATAACCAGAGTTCTATAACTCCGATGACCATAAAATTTAAACCAGAAGTTCACGTTAACATGTGTAAGATCCTGCCAAGATTTGGGAATTTCTGGAGTTAAACTTGAGGTAGATAATTTCTTAAGAAATTAATTAGATATTGATTTTTGAAAAATACTTAAGGGAGTTAAAAAATTATAAAAAAAATACTTGTTGTGTATGAAATATATGTATACATGTTTAGACAAAGGATAGAAAAATAATAAGTTGATTTGGTAATTTTTCATGAAAATAGTTTAGTTACGAACATATGGGTTAAATATGTTATGTGAAGTTGAAAAATTGGTAAATATGATTTTATGGCTTGAAAATCCTATATAGGGTATATGCAGATTTTTGATGAGTTATTTGATCATTGGTGATGAAATCTTATGAGTATGGCATTTTTGAATGATTAAATGCATTATTTGGTAAAGTGTAAACAATTGAAATAAATTATTTATAAGTTTAAGAAGTGATTAAAATATTCTTATAATATTAATAATATTAGATTATGAGTTTATTAAGTGATTGATAATATTTGGATAAATTTAAAGTCTTTAATATTTATCATTGTTTTCGTTTGATTAATGCTTATATCATTGTCATCATTCTCATGCTTATATTGTGATGAAAGTTATCTTTGGCTTACGTGCATAGGTGGACTTGGTGTGATTATGACCAGTGATTATTCGGTATAATCATGACCGTAATATTACGAATGATGTGGTAAAAGTCATTAGTGGCCTGTAGTGCATTGATGGACAGTTTTTGGTATGATTATGACGGAGATTATTCGGTATGGTCATGACCATTGATAATTTAATGAATATCCTTGAATTAAAAGTAAGCGGGGATGACTCGATGATGTGATTTATTTATTAAAATTTGAGTCTCAAATATAAAAATTCATGAAAACATTTTAAATCATAGAAGATAGTAGATATCATGCTCTACTTGACTCTTCTAATAGATTGCTTATTCCGTTGCAGTTAAACTTGATGTCTATTATATTTTATCAGTTTAACATTGTTGAAGACTAATGATAATTTATTTTGCATTATCTTAGTCATAATATTTCTTACTGGGCTAGTTGCGCTCACCCTTTCTTTTATTGTTCTCTTCAGGAAATGAGAATATAGCTTGGACTAGTCGGGGAATGGAGTGACGGTCCATATGATAGCGTTAGTAGTCCTCACTATGGCATGACATACAACATATAATTGTATTGAGGACCTAAGATGTGTGTGTCATATTTTATACGTCACTTAATAATTGATTTTTTGTGAACAACAATAGGGTGATGAGAACCCGACCCTGAAAGCATCAAAAGTGCGCCGCAGTAAAATGAAGAGAACAGAAATCTTCTCGTATCCCTTTGGAGACTTGAAATATTTGATACCGTACTTTATATGGCATGTATTAATTTGAGTATGAATATTGTCGTATTATATACGTTACAATATTTGTATTGAAACTTCATGATATATATATATAAATCGTATTTAGCATATAATGTTGTATAATTAAGTTGTATTTGAATTTATGTACCATGTATCTGGCGATTCAAGATGGGTGATGAATACCTATTTTGGGGCGCCACGGGTTGGTATCAAAGCTTAGGGATATAATCCTGGGGTGAGATGTGAGGCAAGAACTAGGAGGGAGGCGCGGGAATTCCTTCCGCTTAGTATGACCTACCTAAGTTTATTTGGTATTTAATTGGTCGGTCAGAGTATAGAGATAATATGTGATATGTTAATTAACCCTTGTTTTGTGGCAGTGTTTGAAAATGGCAGCTGACAATGTTAACAATGGAGTGAATGAGACCGTTGAGACACCTTTAATCACTAACCAGGTTAATGTGATGTCAGACGGAGAAGAAATTAGAGATATCTACGTGGTGAGTGAAGAACTAATAGTTGCACCCGAGCTAGTCGTAGAGGTTGCAGCTGAGAGTGAGGAAGAAGAGGAACCTGAGGAGAATTGGTTAGAAGAATTTTATGATCAAAATTTAGAATTACAAAATCGTATTTATGAGTTAGAAGAGCAGGCTGAAGAACGGCAGGCGGTCGTGGAACAAAGAGATGTTACAATTCAAAATTGTGTTACCCGATGTGCGATGCTTGAACAGAAGCACTCTTTGGCGAGTATAAGATATTAGAGTGGAATCGAGAATGCTATGATCAAAATTCGATGAAAGAAGAAACCAATGAGCGAATGAGAATAGATGATGCGTGGGTAAAAGCCTTGCGACGCATAGATATTGTAGAAAAGACGTCCAGATCGATTAGGCCAAAATAGATGAAATGGATTTTCTTTGTTTGACGACAATTGGGAGAATCCAACATCGAATTCGAATTACCACATGCGGTAATCAACCCCAATTCGATATGGATCGGAGAATAATGATTCAAATCATGGATCAGGAATGTGACGAAGCAATTAAGGGTGGAATGTACTCTACAGCAAAATTAAGTCCAACTGGGATGTCCCAAACAAGTCAAATTCAGTAGTTTAAGTAAGAGTGTTTATCGAGGAACCCAAACGAAGTTATCACGGGTAAGTTAATCATAAACTCTTACAAAGTCTATACCTTATTCGATACCGGTTCAACCCACTCTTGTATTTCACCTAGTTGTGTTCAACGATAGATCTTGGCTCTTGAGAAATTAGACTTTGATTTATCTGTTGAAACTCTGTCAGGAGAAACCTTCGTTACATCCACTGTTTATAAATCTTGTTTAAATCAAATCGATACTTTCACGTTACCTGTCGATTTATCTCTTTGAAAATACTTGCCTTTGATGTGATTTTAGGAATCGATTGGTTAACTACTCATCATGCTTTTCGTAAGGTTGTTAGCTTTCATATTCTTAACCAACCTATCATGTGAATTCAAGCAACCAAACCACTAAAGTTAATCACTGTTATATTAAGCCATAAGTAAAGAGCCCCGACCCTTTCGCTGGTGACTTCCAAGTCTTAGAATACACCAAAGCCAGAATATCTGTAGGGGACGTCGTGAATAATGGTGCCAAGTTGATAGGTATCAATGTGACGTACTATCCAAGTCTTGGATGAGAGTCATAGTTTTGAATGATATTTCTATCGTTAATAAATTTTCTTACGTATTCCTGAAGACTTCTTGGGCTACCCCAGAGCGTGAAATCAAATTTTGTATTGACCCCAGTACAAAAACCCATTTCGTATAACTTACAAATGATGAAGATAGAGTTAAAGACTCTAGAGACCCACATAAAGATAGCGAATATACGAGTAGAATCAACTTTAATCGATAAAGTTAAAGCCGCTCAAGCTACATACTCAGAGCTAATGAATGTGAAGAAGAAGGTTCAAGAGGGCGTTATTCTAGAAGAAAAAATCAATAAAGAGGGGAAATCTCCACCCTCGATTTAATTGGCCCATTTAAAATCCTTGATCGAGTAGGAACTATGGCCTATAGAATTGTTTTACCGCCAAGTATGTCGCATGTTCATAACATTTTAAACGTATCGATGTTACGTAAATATGTGGATGACCCGAACCACATTATTAAAACTAGACGAGATAGCAGAAGATTTAACGTATGAGGATATACGTGTTAAAATCTTGGATAAGAAGGATCGTATTCAACACTCAAAGGTTATACCTCAAGAGTTAGAATCTGAAATGAAGTCAAGGTATCCTTATCATACCAGGTACGTAGGTAAATTTCGAGGGCGAAATTCCATAAGGAGGGGAGATTATGAGACCCCAAATTTTATGAATAAAGATTTAATTTTCTCGAAATATTTTTCAAAATTATGGTGTGGATTTGAGATAATGTTAGAGTTGTGGGTAATATTTATAAATTTTGAAAAGTATGCAAGTTGTTGTATAATATTCGATTGGTCGGAGAATATTCTTTTTATCGGGGAATATCCGTATGTATGGCCTGATCATTGGTGGACCCCTGGCGGAATTATTATCAGTTGAGAAAATGACAAATATATTTTATGAAAATAACGGTGGAAGTTTTACCGATTAAAAGCTGTTGAACTACTTTCGGTAGTAAAATGTCATTAATGGCAGCGTGGTTGCGTAGTAACACGGTATTGATTATTGATCTTTACGTGAGAAGTCACTCGGTTTTGTTCAAATATTGCTACAATAATTATTGCATAGTATCTCACGTTATTTGATTCAATTATTGTCAATAGTTTATATATTATTAAATCAATAATTGTGACGACGAAGTTATTAATATTATTATTTGCAATATTAACGATATCTAAAAGTTCTGCCAAGGAGAGGTTTGGTCACCTAATTGTGCGCCAATAGGGAGAAATCCTTATTGGAAAGCCCCCTCTTTCCTGAGAACGACCTAATCGATTAATATTGTGAATTATAATAATGATGATAAATTTTGTTAAATATATTGAGGTATCTTTTTATGAAGTCGAGGAAGTTTATATATATATATAAATTTTGTTTTATTAGTATTATTAATGTAATAAAAGCAGAAAAAACTTTTATATAAAGCGAGAATACTTTTATAAAGTTATTTGTTTTATTAGGCGATAATTAGAAATAATATATTTTATTTTATCATAGTATTTTGCATAGTAAAATCTTTTATATAAAAAGCAGAATACTTTTATAAAGTTATTTATTTTATTAGACAATAATTAGAATATAATATATTTTATTATGCATAGTACACCGCATATTGTTTGCATAGTAAAATCTTTTTATATAAAAATGAATACTTTTATAAAGTTAATTATTTTATTAGATTTTAAATAATATATATATATATATATATATATTATATTTTATTATAATATCCTTTCTATTTTCCTATAAATAGGATGCTTAGTTAAATTGAAATCACACCGTAAGTTCGGAGAATTCTTCTTCATAATCTTGGCGTATTTAGTTTAGAGTTTAAGAAATCTTTTAGCATAGTACAAGTTTTCTTCAAGTATATCCCTTCCACCCATCGAGTACTTTTCTTTATAAGGTAAGGGATATTATTTGTTGTACTTGTAAGGGTATTATTTCTTTCATTATTCATAAAGAGAACTTCATTATTCCATTCTTTATTATTACATTGGAATAACTTTGTATATGCTAAAAACCGCATACATGGTGAAATTCTTCTACATTATTCCATTCCTTATTATTACATTGGAATAACTTTGTATATCTGAATCTTACGCATACATGGTGAAATTCTTTTGTTATTCCATTCCTTATTATTACATTGGAATAACTTTTATATATCTGAAATCTTGATGACTGATTCCATTATTTATTATTACATTGGAATAACGATTATGCATGCGATTCATCGCGTGCGTGGTGAATTCTGTTGTTATTCCGTTTTTTTATTATACGTAGAATATCACATGCGTGCGTTCTGGCATGACCTAGTTCATTCTTTATTATTACGTGGAATATCACGTTGATGCGTTTACGCGTGACTGGTTCCATTATTTATTATTACATTTGGGAATAACTTTATCATGCGCGATCTATCGCATGCGTGGTGAATTCTTCTGTTATTTCATTCTTTATTATTCTATTGGAATAACCTGTCTAGGTGGATTATCACATGCATGGTGAATGATCCTTTGCATTCCATTCCTTATTAAATTGTGGAAATGATCTATCTACGTGGATTACCGCATGGCGGGTGAAAATCCATTTGCAGTTTCGTAATTTTTCTAACCCTAAAAAAAAATTCTGGAAAGTCATAATATAAGCATTGGACTGTTGATTATGATGAAAGTCATAATAAAAGCATTGGACTGATGAAAATCATGGGTATATGTAGTATTAGTAAGTGTTATGATGAGTTATGTTGGTTATTATGTGAAAACATAAAAGTTTCTTAGAAATCACAAAGGGTTGAAAAATCAGATTTTAGTGGAAATGGTACATGAAATTCAATTAACCATATCTCCTATTATATTTCGAATTTGTAAGTGTGGTCAAGTTCTAGAGTTAGATCTATGTGTTTTCTAACTTATCCAAGTGGAATCACTGGAAAAGGTGTTGTAGATTTTCATGTGGACTGATTTTAGCAAAGGAGTCAAAAACTACAAAGTACCAAAAAGCTACTGCCCAGAAATTTAAAAGGGCATTTTCGGCCACTTTGTGAGACCCCAAATTTTATGAAATGAAAGTATTTAATTTTCTTATAATTATTCTATTTAGTAAATTGTTAAATTGATAAAAGGTTAAAGTTAAGGGTGATATGTGAAAATTTTGCAAAGTAAGCAAGTTGCTATAAAATAATCGGTGGTAAAATACGCGTGGTTGCATAGTAGCACACGGTATTGATTATTGATGCTTATGTGAGAAGTCACTCAGTTATACTCAATTATTGCTACAGTAATTGCTGCATCATATCTCTCATATTATTGATTCGATTATTCTCACAGTATCATCTGCATAATATGATATATTATTAAATCAATAATTGAGATGACAAAGTTATTCATATTATTAAATTGTAATATTTACAATGTCTAGAAGTTCTGTCAAGGAGAGGTTTGGTCACCTAATTGCGCGCCAATAAGGAGAAATCCTTATCGGAAATCCTCTTCTTTCCTGAGAACAACCTGGTTGTTAAATATTGTGAATTATAATATTAATGATGAATAAGTTCGTGTTGATTAAAGATGAAATTGATAGTTCCATTGTGTGGGAATTATTAGTGTTAGTAGAAATCGATATTTATTTCAATAATAATTGATGTCTGGAGGTTATATTGTTCAATTGGGTATTGAGGCACTTTTGTGTCGAAATACTATTCACGGTTACTATTCACCCAATTACTATTCACTCTAGCATTATTCACTTATTTGTTCACTTTTCGTCGTATTTCACGACTATTCACGGGTTTTTCACTATTACTATTCACTCTCTTATTCACTCTCGGGTTTTGGGACACTCTCAAAGGGTACTATTATTCTTATTCTCAAAGTACTATTCACGGTCTACTATTCACCCAAAAAATATATTCTTTTTTGGTCCAAATCATTTTTTGGTACAATATTATTCCATGAGGAGATGTGCTAATTTTTCAGACCGTTGGTTGAAATTATAATAGTAAATCAATATGGATCGTTGGCTTAAAGTTTTAATAGTAAATCAATATGGATCGCTGGTTTAAAGTTTTAATAGTGAATCAATATGGATCGCTGGTTTAAAGTTTTAATAGTGAATCAGTATGGACTGTCGCTTTAAGTTTTAATAGTAAATCAATATGGACCGTCCGTTTAAAAGTAAATCAATCTGGACCGCTCATGAATTAGTTACTATTCAGACCATTCTCCTATAAATAGAAGCTCATTCCTTCATTATTTGTTACGAATTCACTGAAACTCTAGAGAGAGAAATTATAGAGAGAAAGAAGAAGAGAAGTTTGCTACCTCACTTTTTCAATATCCAGTTCTTCTAAGGTGAGGGGTATTATTTCTTTCGTATTCATGAAGAGAATTATTTTCTTTCAATACTCGTAAGGGGTATTATTTCTTTCTTATTCATGAAGAGAACTTTTGTTATTCCATTCTTTATTATTACATTGGAATAACCTTATTTATCTGAATACTGCATACTTGGTGAAATTCTTCATTATTCCATTCTTTATTATTATGTTGGAATAACTTTTGTTTATGCAATACTGCATACATGGTGAAATTCTTCTATTATTCCGCATTATTATTATGTGAAATATCACATGCATTATTTCCATGGGACTTTTCCATTATTTATTATTACTATTAGAATATCACATGCATGCGTTTATGCGGGATCTGGTTCCATTATTTATTATTACATCGAATATCCTCGTTATTCTTGATTACGCCGGGACTTGGTTCCATATTTATTATTACATTCGGAATATCACATGCATGCGTTTACGTGGAACTGGTTCCATTCTTTATTATTATGTTAGAATAACTTTGTTTATCTGAAGTTCCCACATCGTGGTGAAATTCTTCTATTATTCCGTTCATTATTATTACGAAATATCCTATCTGCGTGCGTTTTCGCGGACTGTTCCATTATTTATTATTACATTTTAATATCTTGTTTGTGCGTTTATCTTGGGACTGGTTCCATTATTTATTATTATGTCGAATATATCTTATGCATGCGATTCGCCGGACTGGTTCCATTATTTATTATTACGTTTAATATCACATCGGTGTGTTTATGTACGGACACTGGTTCCATTATTTATTATTACATCGAATATCTCACATGCATGCGTTCTGGCGGGACTGGTTCCATTACTTATTATTATGTTGGAATAACTTTTATGCATGCGGTCCTATCGCATGCATGGTGATTTCATTGTTATTCCATTCTTTATTATTACATTTGGAATATCATGTAGATGCGTTCTTCGCATTTGACTGGTTCCATTATTTATTATTTTGTTGAGAATAACATGTCTCACGTAGTCTATCGCATTTACATGGTGAATCATTCATTATTCCATTTTTATTATTACATTGGAATAACATATATATATGTAGATTACCACATGATGGTGAAAATCCTTTATATTTCTTAATTTTTAAATGATCTCCTCAAAATTTTTGGAAAGTCATAATATAAGCATTGAACTGTGTATTATGATGAAAGTCATAATAAAAGCATTGGACTTATGAAAGTCATGGGTATATGTAGTATTAGTAAGTGTTATGATGAGTTATGTTGGTTATTATGTGAAAACATGAAAGTTTCTTAGAAATCACAAAGTGTTGAAAATCAGATTTTGGTGAAAATGGAACATGAAATTCAATTAATCATATCTCCTATTATATTTCGAATTTTTGAGTGTGGTTAAGTTTTAGAGTTAGATCTATGATTTTTCTAATTTATCCAAGTGGAATCACTGGAAAAGGTGTTGTTGATTTTCGTGTGGACTGATTTTAGCAAAGGAGTTAAAAATTGCAAAATACTAAATAGTTACTACCCATAAATTTAAAAGGACATTTTCGGCCACTTAATTTGTGAGAAAAAATCCGGCCTTTTGGGACATGGAAATATATTTTATAAAGTACCTCCTGTCCAAAAATGAGCTCATTCCGACTTAAAATGAGAAAGTTATGACTATTTCAATATTTAGGTTTTTTCGATGAAAAAACTGCTATATAATCGGAGTTCTATAACTCAGATGACCATGAAATTTAAACTGGAAGCTCACGTTAACATGTGTAAGATCCTGCCAAGATTTGGGAATTTTGGAGTTAAACTTGAGGTAGCTAATTTCTTAAGGAATTAATTAGAAATTGATTTTTGAAAAATACTTAAGGGGTTGAAAAATTATAAAAAAAAAATACTTGTTGTGTATAAAAATATATGTTTATATGTTTGGAAAAAGGATAGAAAAATAATAAGTTGATTTGGTAATTTTTCATGAAAATGGTTTAATTCTGAAACATATGAGTTAAATATGTTATGTGAAGTTGAAGAATTGGTAAATAGGATTTTAGGGCTTGAAAATCCTATATAAGGTATATGTAAATTTTTGATGAGGGATTTGATCATTGGTGATGAAATCTTATGAGTCTGGCGTTTTTGAATGATTAAATGCATTATTTGGTAAAGTGTAAACAATTAAATTAAATTATTTATAAGTTTAAGAAGTGATTAAAATATTGTTATAATATTAACAATATAAGATTATGAGTTTATTAAGTGATTGTTAATATTTGGATAAATTTAATGTCTTTAATATTTATCCTTGTTTTCGTTTAATTAATGCTTATATCATTGTCATCATCCTAATGCTTATATTGTGATGAAAGTCATCTTTGGCTTACGTGCATAGATGGACTATTAATTATTGGCTTTTACAGATTGTATATCTACGAAACTTACGTCATGAAGATGAACTATTGATTGATGAGTATCTTTGGCTTACGTGCATAGATGGACTGTTGATTATTGGCTTTACAGTTGTATATCTTTGGCTTACGTGCAAAGATGAACTATTGATTGATGAGTATGTTTGGTTTATGTGCATAGATGAACTGTTTATTGGTATGATTATGACCAGAGATCATTCGATATAATCATGACCCGTAATGTTATAGATGATGTGGAAAAAGTCCTCATTGGCCGTAGTGCATTGATGGACAGTTATTGGTATGATTATAACTAGGGATTATTCGGTATAATCATGACCATTGATGATTACATGAATATCCTTGGCCGTAGTGCAGGGATGATTCAATGATGTGGATTATTTATTAAGCTGAGTCTCAGCGATAAAATATTGATCATAAACTTTTTATTCATAAAAGATAGTAGATATCATGCTCTACTTGACTCTTTTATAATACAGTTGTATGTCTTTGGCCTGTAGAGCAAAGATGAATTATTAATGAATATCTTTGGCCCGTAGTGCAAAGATAAATTTATTAGTATGATTATGAACAAGAATTATGATAACCATGACTTTTGATGTTTCAGGTGAAGATAGGTGATGAAAATTATCTTCATCCTGAGTGCGAAGAGGAATTTAGAATCACAATTATGACTATGAGTTATTCATAGGATTGTGGACATGATTTGTTGATTGATGTTACAGGGATAAAACATTATTGGTGGACTTTTAACATGGAGGAGATAATAGACATGATGGTCTATTTGACTCTTCTAATGGATTGCTCGTTCCGCTACAACTATGGTTGAAAATTTTTATCATCTACCATATGTTCTAAATCTCTGATTTATTACTGATGAAGGCTATTGATGATGTAAATTATCTTTAGTCATGATATTCTTTACTGGGCTAGTTGTGCTCATCCTTTTTGCTTCACAATTCCTTTCAGGTAATAAGAGTGTAGTTGGGTCGAGCGGGAGTAACAGGAGAATAGAACGATGGTCTATAGCTGTTGAGGTTCTCCCTAAATAGTATGAAAATAATTTTATTGAGAACTTTAGATAAGTGTGTCGTATTGTATACATCATTTGATATTTAATTTTGGTGAACCAAATAGGGTGAGGTGAACCCAACTTTGGAAGGTGTTTTTCCTTTATCATACAAGATGTCTAATGACATACAACCTCGTGTTATCATAAGCCGAGGTTGTGCACATCCACTTCTTTGAGTATATCTATGAGCACTACCTATATGATCTTGGAGTTTATTTGAAATATAATGTTCAATTGGAGACAATGGAGATAATTATATATCAAGAGAAGACTCACCATTGGAAAGAACATGATAGTAATCTTCTCATTTTTTTCTTTGGGGTTCTAATGGGTCAACCAAGGATAATTCTTTGGACATATGATATCTATCATAACTTAGATTCATGGCCTCCCATGTATACGAAGGTTTCCTTGAGCACTTCCCAAAGATTTTAATTTCTAAAATAGTTTTTATTTGTATTTTTTATGTAAAGTACCTTTGTAAGGTATTGTGGTCAAGGCACCATGAGAGTTTCATAGATTTTGTATTGAAACTCATACTTTATCTGTTGTCTTACTCTACGATAGTTCAACAGATTAATATAAATGAAGTTTGTATTTGATTTTTATGGAGTGATATCTGGCGACTCAGAATGGGTCGTGTGGACCTATTTTGGGGGCATCACAAATGGTATCAGAGCTTAGGGATATGGTCATTTGGCGGAGATAAGAGTCTAGAACTAGGAGGGGAGAGACGATTTATATACTTCACTAGTGTGTGACTTACCTAAGCTGAAATTGTTTACTTGATAAGTTGACAAATTATGATATGTCAATTAACCTTTGTTTTGAAGATATATTCTAGAATGATATCTGAAATACAAGAGATGAGCAATGGAAATATCATGATACAGAGGATATAACCGGGAAAGTACAATCCGAAAAGAAAGCAAGGTATTCTCATCTCTTGAAACTAATGCGTAAATTTTAGGAGGGCAAAATTTCATAAGGAGGGAGATTGTGAGACCCCAAATTTTATGAAATGAAAGTATTCAATTTTCTTATAATTATTCTATTTAGTAAATGGTTAAATTGATAAAAGGTTAAAGTTAAGGGTGATATTTGAAAATTTTGCAAAGTAAGCAAGTTGTTATAAAATAATCGATGGTAAAATACGCGTGGTTGCATAGTAGCACACGGTATTGATTATTGATGCTTATATGAGAAGTCACTCAGTTATACTCAATTATTACTACAGTAATTGCTGAATCATATCTCTCATATTATTGATTCGATTATTGTCATAGTATCATCTGTATAATATGATATATTATTAAATCAATAATTGAGATGACAAAGTTATTCATATTATTAAATTTTAATATTTACAATATCTAGAAGTTCTGTCAAGGAGAGGTTTTGTCACCTAATTGCATGACAATAAGGAGAAATCCTTATCGGAAAGCCCCCTCTTTCCTGGGAACAACCTAGTTGTTAAATATTGTGAATTATAATATTAATGATGAATAAGTTCGTGTTGATTAAAGATGAAATTGATAGTTCCATTATGTGGGAATTATTAGTGTTAGTAGAAATCGATATTTATTTCGATAATAATTGATGCCTGGAGGTTATATTGTTCAATAGGGTATTCGGGGCACTTTTCGTGTCAGAATACTATTCACGAGTTACTATTCACCCAAGTTACTATTCACTCTTACTATTCACTCTAGCATTATTCACTCGGCTATTTGGGACACTTTTCGTGTAGGTAGTTACTATTCACCGTTACTATTCACTCTAGTATTGTTCACTCTTATTTGGGATTTTCTCAAAGGGTACTATTATTTACTATTCTCTATTCTATTCAAAATATATTCACCCAAAAAATATTTTCTTTTCGGTCCAAATCATTTTTGGGTACAATATTATTCCATGAGGAGATGTGCTAATTTTTCAGACCGTTGGTTAAAATTATAATAGTAAATCAATATGGATCGTTAGTTTAAAGTTTTAATAGTTAATCAATATGGATCGCTGTTTAAAGTTTTAATAGTGAATCAATATGGATCGCTGGTTTAAAGTTTTAATAGTGAATCAGTATGGACCGTTGCTTTAAGTTTTAATAGTAAATCAATATGGATGAGTCTGCTTAAAAAGTAAATCAATCTGGACCGTTCATGAATTAGTTACTATTCAGTCTATTATCCTATAAATAGAAGCTCATTCCTTCATTATTTCTTAATAATTCATTGAAACTTTAGAGAGAGAAATTATAGAGAGAAAGAAGAAGAGAAGTCTGCTACCTCACTTTTCCAATATCTAGTTCTTCTAAGGTAATTATTTCTTTCGTATTCATGAAGAGAATTATTTTCTTCAATACTTAAGGGTATTATTTCTTTCTTATTCATGAAGAGAACTTATTGTTATTCCATTCTTTATTATTACATTGGAATAACTCTATATATGCGGATACCGCATACATGGTGAAATTATTCTATTATTCCATTCTTTATTATTATGTTGGAATAACTTTGTTTATGTGAAATCTGCGCATACATGGTGAAATTCTTCTATTATTCCATTCTTTATTATTATGTTGGAATAACTGTTTATCTGTCCGGTGTGTCATGGTGAAATTCTTACATTATTCCATTCTTTATTATTATGTTGAATAACTTTGTTTATCTGGATCTGCGTACGTGGTGAAATTCTTCTTGTTATTCCATTCTTTATTATTACTGTTGGAATATCCTATATGCGTGCATTTATTTACAGGACTTCGTTTTTCATTCTTTATTATTACATGCTGGAATATCACATGCGTGCATTTTCATGGACTGGTTCCATTATTTATTATTCAGCCGAATATCATGTACATGCGTTTATGCACGGACTGGCTTCCATTATTTATTATTACGTTTAATATCACGTGCGTGCGTTTACGCACGACCTGATTCGATTCTTACTTATTATTATGTTTGAATAACTTGTATGTATATGGTCTATCGCATGCATGGTGATTTTTGTTGTTATTCCATTCCATTATTTATTATTACATTGGAATATCATGCCGCATGCATTTACGCCGCCTCGGTTACATTATTCCAAAATTTATTATTCATTGGGAATAACATATATGTATGATCTATCGCATACATGATGAATCCTTCATTATTCCATTCTTTATTATTTTGTTGGAATAACTTTGTATATGTGGATTACCACATGCATGGTGAAAATCCTTTATATTCATTTCTTATTAAATTTTCATGATCTTAAAAAATTTTTGGAAAGTTATTGAATTGTTGATTATGATGAAATTCATAATAAAAGCATTGGAATGATGAAAATTATAGGTATATGTAGTATTAGTAAGTGTTATGATGAGTTATGTTGGTTATTATGTGAAAACATGAAAGTTTCTTAGAAATCACAAAGTGTTGAAAATAAGATTTTAGTGAAAATGGAACATGAAATTTAATTGACCATATCTCCTATTATATTTCGAATTTTTAAGTGTGGTCAAGTTCTAGAGTTAGATCTATGAGTTTTCTAACTTATCCAAGTGGAATCACTGGAAAAAGGTGTTGTAGATTTTTGTGTGGACTGATTTTAGCAAAGGAGTCAAAAACTGCAAAATACTAAATAGCTACTGCCCAGAAATTTAAAATGGCATTTTTGGCTACTTAATTTGTGAGAAAAATTATGGCCTTTTGGGACATGGACGTATATGGTATAAAGTACCTCCTGTCCAAAAATGAGTTCATTCCAACTTAAAATGAGCAAGTTATGACTATTTCAATATTTAGGTTTTTCTGACGAAAAATGCTATAACCGGAGTTCTATAACTTCGATGACCATAAAATTTAAACTGGAAGCTCACGTTAACATGTATAAGATCCTGCCAAGATTTGGGAATTTCTGGAGTTAAACTTGAGGTAGCTAATTTCTTAAGGAATTAATTAGAAATTGATTTTGAAAAAATACTTAAGGGAGTTGAAAAATTAAAAAAAAACTTGTTGTGTATGAAATATATGTATATGTTTGGACAAAGGATAGAAAAATAATAAGTTGATTTGTTAATTTTTCATGAAAATGGTTTAATTCTGAACATATGAGTTAAATATGTTATGTGAAGTTGAAGAATTGGTAAATAGGATTTTAGGGCTTGAAAATCCTATATAAGGTATATCTGATTTTTTGATGAGGATTTGATCATTGGTGATGAAATCTTATGAGTCTAGCGTTTTTGAATGATTAAATGCATTATTTGGTAAAGTGTAAACAATTAAATTATTTATAAGTTTAAGAAGTGATTAAAATATTGTTATAATATTAACAATATAAGAATATAAGTTTATTAAGTGATTGTTAATATTTGGATAAATTTAAAGTCTTTAATATTTATTCTTGTTTTCGTTTGATTAATGCTTATATCATTGTCATCATCCTCATGCTTATATTGTGATGAAAGTCATCTTTGACTTACGTGCATAGATGGACTATTGATTATTGGCTTTACAGTTGTATATCTTTGGCTTACGTGCAAAGATGAACTATTGATTGATGAGTATCTTTGGCTTACGTGCATAGATGGACTGTTGATTATTGGCTTTACAGTTGTATATATTTAGCTTACGTGCAAAGATGAACTATTGATTGATGAGTACATTTGGCTTATGTGCATAGATGAACTGTTTATTGGTATGATTATGACCAGGGATCATTCGGTATAATCATGACCCGTAATGTTATAGATGATGTGGAAAAAGTCCTCATTGGCCGTAGTGCATTGATGGACAGTTATTGGTATGATTATAACTATGGATTATTCGTTATAATCATGACCATTGATGATTACATGAATATCCCTGGCCGTAATGCAGGGATGATTCGATGATGTGGATTTTTTATTAAGCTGAGTCTCAGCGATAAAATATTGATCATACACTTTTAATTCGTAGAAGATAGTAGATATCATGCTCTACTTAACTCTTTTATAATACAGTTGTATGTTTTTGGCGTGTAGAGCAAAGATGGATTGTTAATGAATATCTTTGGCCCGTAGTGCAAAGATAAATTTATTAGTATGATTATGAACAAGAATTGTGATAACCATGACTTTTGATGTTTCAGGTGAAGATAGGTGATGAAAATTATCTTCATCCTGAGTGCGAAGAGGAATTTAAAATCATAATTATGACTATGAGTTATTCATATGATTGTGGACAAGAATTGTTGATTGATGTTACAGGGATAAAACATTATTGGTAGACTTTTAACATGGAAGAGATAATAGACCTTATGGTCTATTTGACTCTTCTAATGGATTGCTCGTTCCGCTGCAACTATGGTTGAAAAGTTTTATCATCTACCATATGTTCTAAATCTCTGATTTATTACTGATGAAGGCTATTGATGATGTAAATTATCTTTAGTCATGATATTCTTTACTTGGGCTAGTTGTGCTCACCCTTTTTTTGCTTCACAATTCCTTTTCGGTAATAAGAGTGTAGCTAGGGTCGAGCGGGGAGTAACGAGGAGAATAGAGCGGTGGTCTATAGCTGTTGAGGTTCTCCCTAAATAGTATGGAAATAATTTTATTAAGAACTTTAGATAAGTGTGTCGTATTGTATACATCATTTGATATTTAATTTTGGTGAACCAAATAGGGTGAGGTGAACCCAACTTTGGAAGGGTGTTTTGCCACTATCATACAAGATGTCTAATGACATACAACCTCATGTTATCATAAGACAGGGTTGTGCACATCCACTTGCTGAGTATATCTATGAGCACTACTTATATGATCTTGGAGTTTGGTTGAAACATAATGTTCAATTGCAGATAGTGGAGATAGTTATATGTCAAGAGAAGACTCACCATTGGAAGAAACATGATAGTAATCTTCTCGTTTTTCTTTTGGGTCTAATGGGTCAACCAAGGATAATTCTCTGGAAATATGATATCTATCATAACATATATTCATGGCCTCCTATGTACGAAGGTTTCCTTGAGCACTTCCCAAAGATTTTAATTTCTAAAACAGTTTTTGATTGTACTTTTATGTAAAGTACCTTTGTAAGGTATTGTGGTCAAGGCACCATGAGAGTTTCATAGATTTTGTATTGAAACTCACAGCTTACCTGTTTTCGTACTCTGCACGACAGTTCAACAGTTGTATAAATGAAGTTTGTATTTGATTTTTATGGAGTGATATCTGGCGACTCAAAATGGGTCATGTGGACCGATTTTGGGGGCGTCACACACTTAGTTTGTGAAATAAATTCTGGCCTTTTGGGACATGAAAATATATGGTATAAAGTACCTCCTGTCCAATAATGAGCAAGTTATGACTATTTTAATATTTAGGTTTTTCCGACGAAAAATGCTATAACCGGATTTCTATAACTCCGATGACCATGAAATTTAAACTGGAAGCTCACGTTAACATGTGTAAGATCCTGCCAAGATTTGGGAATTTCTGGAGTTAAACTTGAGATAGCTAATTTTGTAAGGAATTAATTAGATATTGATTTTTGAAAAATACTTAAGGGAGTTGAAAAATTATAAAAAAATACTTGTTGTGTATGAAATATATGTATATATGTTTGGACAAAGGATAGAAAAATAATAAGTTGATTTGGTAATTTTTCATGAAAATGGTTTAGTTACGAACATATGAGTTAAATATGTTATGTGAAGTTGAAAAATTGGTAAATATGATTTTATGGCTTGAAAATCCTATATAGGGTATATGCAGATTTTTGATGAGTGATTTGATCATTGGTGATGAAATCTTATGAGTATGACATTTTTGAATGATTAAATGTATTATTTGGTAAAGTGTAAACAATTGAAATAAATTGTTATTTAAGAAGTGATTCAAATATTGTTATAATATTAATAATATTAGATTATGAGTTTATTAAGTGATTGATAATATTTGGATAAATTTAAAGTCTTTAATATTTATCATTGTTTTCATTTTATTAATGCTTATATCATTGTCATTATTCTCATGTTTATATTGTGATGAAAGTCATCTTTGGCTTACGTGCATAGGTAGACTTGGTGTGATTATGACCAGGGATTATTCGGTATAATCATGACCGTAATGTGACGAACGATGTGATAAAAGTCCTCAGTGGCCTGTAGTGCATTGATGGACAGATTTTGGTATGATTATGACCAGGGATTATTCAGTATAGTCATGACCATTGATAATTTAATGAATATCCTTGGCCCGTAGAGCGGGGATGACTCGATGATGTGGTTTATTTATTAAAATTTGAGTCTCAAATGATAAAAATTGATGAAAACATTTTAAATCATAGAAGATAGTAGATATCATGCTCTACTTGACTCTTTTAATGGATTGCTTATTCCGCTGCAGTTAAACTTGATGTTTATTATATTTTATCAGTTTAACATTGTTGAAGACTAATGATAATTTATTCTGCATTATCTTAGTCTTAATATTTCTTATTGGCTAGTTGAGCTCACCCTTTCTTTTATTGTTCTCTTCAGGAAATGAGAATATAGCTAAGACTAGTCGGGGAATGGAGTGACGGTCCATATGATAGCGTTAGTAGTCCTCACTATGGCATGACATGCAACATATAATTGTATTGAGGACCTAAGATGTGTGTGTCGTATTTTATACGTCACTTAATAATTGATTTTGGTGAACAACAATAGGGTGATGAGAACCCGACCCTGAAAGTGTCAAAAGTGCACCACAGTAAAATGAAAAGAACAGAAATCTTCTCGTATCCCTTTGGAGACTTGAAATATTTGTTGTTGTACTTTATATGGCATGTATTAATTTGAGTATGAATATTGTCGTATTATATACGTTACAATATTTGTATTAAAACTCACAGTATATATGTCATCGTATTTTGCACGACTGTTGTATAATTAAGTTATATTTGAATTTATGTACCATGTATCTGGCAACTCAAGATGGGTGATGAATACCTATTTTGGGGGTGTCACATTATGACTATTTGGTTACCCACAAAAACTAAAATGGTTACCTTTGTATGAAGGTTTGGCTACCAACTGCATCACATTCAAAATAAATTGGTAACTTAATAAAAATGAATTGGTTACCATGGTATGAAGGTTTGGCTACCCACTGCATGAAGCTTTGGCTACCAACTACATCACATTTAAAATAAATTGGTAACCTAATAACACTGAATTGGTTACCTTGGTATGAATGTTTGGCTACCAACTGCACTATGAAAAAACTGCAGGTGTGGATGTGGAGTGGTTACCTTGGTATGAAGGTTTTATTACCTTGGTATGAAGGTTTGGTTACCTTGGTGTGAAGGTTTGGTTACCAACTGCACTATAAAAAATCTGAAGGTGTGGAGGTGGATTTGTTACCTTGGTATGACAGTTTAGTTACCTTGGTATGAAGGTTTGTTTACTAACTACACTATGAAAAAACTGCAGGTGTGGAAGTGGATTGGTAACCTTGGTATAAAGGTTTAGAGAATTCAACTCTTCTTCCATCATAGCAATATCCTTTAAAGATCATGGAAAAGCCAAGTGAAACAAACTTGATCAGTATTTGAAACATCTAAGTTGATAAAAAACAACCACAATTTGATCCATAGGCTACCTTATGGAGAAGTTCTGCCTTGGTTGGATGATCCTTGAGTTGCAGACCGGTAAAATATAGTAGAAGCTTTTTAGCAGCCTCCATAAAGTCTGACATGTCTCTCCACATCAACTGATTTTTTTAAAAAATTAAAAAGAAGAGGCATTCTCATAATAGGAAAAAAAAGGATGAAGAAAAAGAGAGAGAAACAGGAACATAAAGAAAAACTTTCACATTCCCCTCATTCCTTTTCATATTGTCCTTTATGCCATCATAATCCAAGTTCTGTAAAATTTCAGGAAGTGAAAAGCCATTCTCTTCTGCAAACTTATTTACCATTTTAATGTCGATTTTTTCCTTCAAGCCAGTCAAACTTCTCACGAGATTTGAAGTTGTGGGTTCCATCATCATATGCTCATCTTCATGAACAAATCCTCAAAAATCATTAAGTGAAGACGAGATCTTAGATAGAAAGAGAGAAAAACAGGAAGAGATAAGAGAGATATATTGTGACACCCCCAAAATAGGTATACATCACCCATATTGAGTCGCCGAATACATGGTACAAAATTCAAATACAACTTAATAATACAACTGTCGTGTAAAATACGACAAAACATAAACTGAGAGTTTTAATAAGAATATTGTCATCTAGACAATATCCATACTCAAAGGAGTCCTCATTACATTTATTGTCACACTATTTAATGCAGAATAGTGAGGGACTACTAATGCTATCATCTGGACCGCTCCTCCGCTCCCGACTCGTCCCAGCTATATTCTCATTTCCTGAAGAGAACAATGAAAGAAAAGGGTGACCTCAACTAGCCCAGTAAAAAATATTATGACTAAGACAATGCAGGATAAATTATCCTTAGCCTTCAACAGTATAACAACTGATAGAATATAATAGACAACAAGTTTTAAATCAACAACTGTAGTGGAATAAGCAATCCATTAGAAGAGTCAAGTAGAGTATAAAATCTACTATCTTCTATGATTTAAAAAGTTTTTCATCAACTTTATCGCTGAGACTCAGCTTAATAAATAAACCATATCATCGATTCTTCCCTGCACTAAGGGCCAAGGATATTCATTAAATCATCAATGGTCATGACTATATCAAATAATCCCTGGTCATAATCATACCAAAAACTGTCCATCAATGCACTACAGGCCACTAAGGACTTTCACCACATCATTCGTCACATTACGGTTATGATTAAACCAAATAATCCCTGGTCATAATCATACCAAGTCCATCTATGCACGTAAGCCAAAGATGACTTTCATCACAATATAAGCATGAGGATGATGACAATGATATAATAATTCAATAACAAGTTCAAGGATAAATTTTCAAGATTTATAAATTAATTTATCCAAGAACCAATAACTTCCAAATTGTCAACATGATACTGCTTTGTGGAGTAAAATTTAAGAATGCTCAGAAGAATATTTCCCTGAAAAGATACTGGATGAAGCGCAAATATCCAAGATATTCTACTAATTTCATGGAGTATAGAAGCCAAAACTTTAACCAACTGAGTATAATAGAATACATGAAACTGCAAATGGATTTTCGCCCGCCATGCGGTAATTCACGTAGACAGATCATTTCCACAATTTAATAAGAAATGAATACAAAGGATCATTCACCATGCATGCGGTAATCAACATAGACAGGTTATTCCAATAGAATAATAAAGAATGGAATAACAGAAGAATTCACCATGCATGTGATAGACCGCACAGATAGGTTATTCTCAACAGAATAATAAAGAATGGAACCAGGTCATGCGTAATCCGCACAGACAGGATATTCCAACAGAATAATAAAGAATGGAACCAAGTTATGCGTAATCCGCACAGATATGATATTCCAACAGAATATTAAAGAATGTAATAACAACATAATTCACAAGGCATGCGATAGAATCTTATGCACGGAGTTATTCCAATGAATAATAAAGAATGGAATAACAAAAGAATTTCACCATGTATGCGGTACTTGGCAGTGAGCGAGTTATTCCAACATAATAATAAAGAATGGAATAATAACCACTTACAGTATTGAAAGAAAATAACTCTCTTTATGAATACGAAAGAATAATACCCTTACCTTAGAAAAAGCTGGATCTTTGGAATAGTGAGGTAGCGAGACTTCTCTTCTTCTTTCTCTCTATAATTTCTCTATAATAATTGCTCTATAGCTTTAGTGAATTGGTGATAAATGAAGGGACGAATGAGCTTATTTTATAGAAAAATATAGTTTCGATAATTGCACGTTTTGGGGCTCAAATATTACGATAAGATAATACCTTCCTCTTTTCTTTTTATTTTTAATTTAGTCCTGCAAGTATTATCAAACTTGCACCACCTCCCTAATAGTAAATCATGTGAATCAATAGTTCTAGACATGTGAAAATACGAATTACGATTATAGTACCTCCATCTATACCTCTATTTTTAACTTAATCATACAAGTATTATCAATCTTTTTCCACCTCCCTAATAGTACAAGAATGTGAATCAATAGTACACACATGAACAAATAGTTGTAATCATGTGAATTAATAGCAATTAATTCCTTATTTATCCGATTAATTACCCGATTGATCAATATAACCTCCAGACATAAATTATTATCGAAATAAATGTCGATTTTTGCTAACACCAATAATTCCAATACAATAGAACTATTAATTTCATCTTTAATCAACACGAACTTATTCATCATTAATATTATAATTCACAATATTTAACAACCAATGTCGTTTCCTTTAAGAGGGGCTTTCTGATAAGGATTTCTCCTTATTGGCGAGCAATTAGGTGACCAAACCTCTCCTTAACAAAACTTCTAGACATTGTCAATATTGCAAATAATAATATGAATAACTTTTTTATCTCAATTATTGATTTAATAATATATCATATTATGCAGATGATACTGTGACAATAATTCAATCAATAATATGAGAGATATGATGCAGCAATTACTGTAGCAATAATTGAGTATAACTAAGTGACTTCTCATGTAAGCATTAATAAACAATACCGTGTGCTACTATGCAACCACGTGTATTACTGTACTTTTACTACCGGGTAGTTCAACAGTTTTAACGGTAAAACTTTCGTAGTTATTTTTATAAAAGATAATGTTATGCGTTTTTTACTACGACAATACTTTTCGTTAATGGGGGTCCACCAATGATTGTGTCGTCGTACGAATATTCCCTATTAAAACGAATATTCCCCGACCAATCGAATATTATATAACCACTAGATTACTTTGCAAAATTTGTAAATATTACCCACAACTATAACATTATATCAAATCCACACCATAATATTCTAAAATATATTTCAAGAAAATTATTCTTTATTCATAAAAGTTGGGGTCTTACAACCTCCCCTTCTTATGAAATTTCTTCCTCGAAATTAGGGTACGTACCTGGTATATCAAAGAGGTGAGGATATCTTGACTTCATCTCAGATTCTAACTCCCAGGTCATTTCTTCCACATCGTGGTTTCTCCACAAAACTTTGACTTGAGGTATAATCTTGGAGCATAGAATGTGATCCTTCTTATCCAAGATTTTAACAAGTACCTCTTCATATATTAAATCTTCCTCTATCTCGTCTAGTTCTAATTCAATAATGTGGTTCGGGTTTTTCACATATTTACGTAACATAGATATGTGAAAAACATTATGAACATGAGGCATACTTGGCGGTAAGGCGAGTCTATAGGCCACAGTTCCTACTCGATCGAGGATTAAAAATGGGCCAATGAATCGAGGATTAAGCTTTCCTTTCTTTCCAAATCTCGTAACTCCTTTTCATGGAGCAACACGTAACAACACATGATCTCCAATATTGAATTCCACGTCCTTTTGATGAAGATCAGCATAACTCTTTTGTCGATCTTGTGAGGTTTTTATACGTTGTCGGATCGTTTGAATCTTTTTCATAGTCATACGTTCCAAATCCGGTCCCAACAACGTTGCTTCACCCACCTCATCTCAAAGATCTTTGAGAATGACACTTTCTTCCATGGCGCCTCAAATGGAGCCATGCCATTACTTGCGATAACTATTGTTGTAGGAAAACTCCACCAATGGTAAGAACTTGTCCCAACTTCCCTTGAAGTCAAGGACACAGAGTCTTAATAAATCTTCAAGAGTTTGAATAGTCCTTTCCGACTGCCCATCCGTTTGAGGATGATATGCCGAACTAAATCGTAAATCCGTGCCCATAGCTTTTTTCAAACTAACCCAAAATCTTGAAGTGAATCTTGGGTCTCGATCAAAAACTATGGATACTGGCATACCATGCAATCTTACAATCTCGTTTATGTACATACTAGCAAGACGTTCAAGTGTATAAGTTTCTCGTATCGGTAAGAAATGAGCAGATTTGGTCAATCTATCAACAATGACCCAAATCCCAACTATGCCTTGAGAAACCTTTGGGAAGACCAGAACGAAATCCATGGTAATGTGCTCCCCACTTCCATTCCGGAATTTCGTGTGGTTCTGATGGACCTTTTGGCACTTGATGCTCACGCCTTGACTCGTTGACAAGTTAGACACCTTAAAATAAACCCCGCTATCTCTCTCTTCATATTGCTCCACCAAAATGTATGTCAAAGATCACGATAAATTTTTGTACTCCCGGGATGGATTGCAAATGGTGTGTTGTGCGCCTCCATCATGATTTTATACTTCAAGTCAAAATCGTTAGGAACACAAAGTCTGGAGTTGACTCGAAGTATTCCTTCTTCATCGATTCTTGCTTCTGGAATAGCACATTCTTGTACTTTCTTCCTCATACGCATCAGCTCCAGGTCCGTAAGTTGAGCAGCTTTAACTTTATCAATTAAATTCGGTTCTACTCGTATATTCGCTATCATCACATGGTCCCTAGAGTCTTTAACTCTATTTCCATCCTTTCCAAGTCATACAAAATGGGCCTTTGCGTTGACAATATTGCACTTGTACCCACATATGATCTTCTACTCAATGCGTCAGCTACTACATTCACTTTTCCAGGGTGGTATTGGATGGTATGATCATAATCTTTCAATAACTCAAGCCATCGTCATTGCCGCATGTTGAGTTCCTTTTGAGTGAATAAATATTTGAGGCTTTTATGGTCCGTATAGATCTCCACCTTCTCTCTATACAGGTAATGCCTCCAAATCTTAAGCACAAAAACGACTACTGCCAACTCTAGATCATGAGTAGGATAATTCCTCTCATATTCTTTGAGTTGTCGTGAGGCATAGGCTATGACTCTCTCATGTTTCATGAGAACACATCCTAACCCTTTTCCTGAAGCATCAATGTAGATGACAAATCCCTCCGAGCCAGATGGTATTGTCAGAACAGGTGCTGAAATGAGTCTTCTCGTGAGTTCTTAAAAACTCTTCTCACATTCCTCGCTCCAATCGAACTTTGTATCTTTTTGAGTCAGCTGAGTTAGTGGAGTAGCGATTCGAGAAAATCCTTCCACGAATCTCCAATAATAACCAGCTAAGCCAAGAAAGTTACGTACTTCAGTCACTGACTTTGGTTGCTCCCAGCTTTGAATTGCTTCAATCTTTGCCGAGTCAACAGATCACGTGCCCAAGGAATGCAACTTCCTCAAGCTAGAACTCACATTTCTTCAACTTGGCATAAATCTTGTTTCCACGAAGCTTTTGAAGTATCAGCCTCAAGTGTTGCTCATGGTCTTCATGACTTTTGGAGTATATGAGGATGTCATCAATAAAGACGACCACAAAGTGATCCAAATATTCCTTGAATACTCGGTTCATCATGTCCATGAAGGTAGCAGGAGCATTAGTCAATCCAAAAGACATGACTAAGAATTCATAATGCCCGTACCGAGTTCTGAAAGCAGTCTTTGGAATGTCATCAGTTTTAATCTTCAACTGATGATATCTGGAACGAAGATCAATCTTTGAAAAGAATTTAGCTTCTTACAACTGGTCAAACAGGTCATCAATGCGAGGCAATGGGTACCTATTTTTGATGGTGACATGATTCAACTCCCGATAATCAATACAAAGTCGCATACTTCCATCTTTCTTCTTCATGAATAGAATAGGAGCACCCCAAGGAGACGTACTAGGATGAATGAAACTGATGTCTAACAATTCCTGTAGTTGGGTTTTTAACTCCTGAAGTTCAATGGGAGCCATTCGATATGGGGCTTTGGAAATTGGTTTTGTACCGGATTCAAGGTCGATACAAAATTTAATTTCACACTCTGGGGGTAGGCCAGGAAGTTCTTCAGGGAATACGTCAGGAAATTTATTAACAATAGAATCTGACGTATTTTTATTTAAATCTGTGATATGGGCTAAAAAAGCTTGACATCCATTTTTTAATAAACGAATAGCTTTATGACTTAATATGACAATGATTGACTTTAGTGGTTTGGTTGCTTGAATTCGTATAATAGGTTGGTTAGGAATATGAAAGCTAACAACCTTACGAAAACAATCGATTTTAGCAGGATAAGTAGTTAACCAATCAATCCCTAAAATCACATCAAATGCAAGTATTTTCAAAGAAATAAGATCGACAAGTAACGATGCGATTCTGATTTTTGAATCAAACAAGACTTATAAACAATGGATGTAATGAAGGTTTCTCCCAACGGAGTTTCAATAGATAAGTCAAAGTCTAATTTCTCCGGAGTCAAATTTAAACGTTGAGCGCAAGTAGGAGAAATGAAAGAATGGGTAGAACCAGTATCAAATAAAGTATCAACTTCGCTAGATTTTATGATTAGCTTACCCGTGATCATCTTTGTAAGACCCCAAATTTTATGAAATGAAAGTATTCAATTTTCTTATAATTATTATGTTATTTAGTAAATGGTTAAATTGAGAAAGGGTTAAAGTTAAGGGTGATATTTGAAAATTTTACAAAGTAAGCAAGTTGTTATTCGTTGTGTCGAGGAATATTCATTTTCACAGAGAATATTTATTCGACGACATAATCATTGGTGAACCCCACAACGGAAGTATTGTCGTAGTTAGAAAACGACAGAATTATCTTTTTATAAAAATAACGGCGAAAGTGTTACCGTTAAAACTGTTGAACTACCCAGAGTAAAAGTACGATACTGGCGTGGTTGCATAGTAGCACACACAATTGATTATTGATGTTTACGTAAAAGTCACTTCGGTTATACTCAATTATTACTACGATGAATTGTTGCATCATATCTCTCATATTATTGATTCAATTATTGTCATAGTATCATCTCAGATAATATGTTATATTATTAAATCAATAATTGAGACGGCAAAGTTATTCATATTATTATTTGTAATATTGACAATGTCTAGAAGTTCTGTCAATGAGAGGTTTGGTCACCTTATTGCGCGCAAATAAGGAGAAATCCTTATCGAAAAACCCCCTTTTTTCTTGAGAATGACCTAGTTGTTAAATATTGTGAATTATAATATTAATGATGAATAAGTTCGTGTTGATTAAAGATGAAATTGATAGTTCCATTGTGTTGGAATTATTAGTGTTAGTGAAATTCAACATTTATTTCGATAATAATTGATGTTTAGAGGTTATATTGACCAATTGGGTAATTAACCGGATAAATGAGCAATTAATTGCTATTAATTCACATGCTTATAACTATGTGTTCACGTGTGTACTATTGATTCATATGATTTACTATTAGGGGAATTAGTGTAAGTTTGATAATACTTGCATGACTAAGTTAAAAATAGAGGTATAGTTGAAGGTACTATACTATAATTAATTTTTTCACATGTTTAGAACTATTGAGTCACATGATTTACTAATGATTCACATGATTTACTATTAGGGGAGGTGGTGCAAGTTTGATAATACTTGCATGACTAAATTAAAAATAAAGGAACAGATGAGGGTATTATACTATAATATTTCGAGCCCCAAAATGTGCAATTATGGAAACTATATTTTCCTTTAAATAGAAACTCATTCCTTCATTATTTTTCACCAATTCACTAAGTCTCACAAGAGCAATTATTATAGAGAATTTATAGAGAGAAAGAAGAAGTGAAATCTGCTACTTCACTATTTCAGTATCCAGTCTTCTTCTGAGGTAATGGATATTATTATTATAGCAAGGGGTATTATTCTTTCGTATTCATGAAGAGAGTTATTTTCTTTCAATACTCGTAAGGGTTGTTATTCCATTCTTTATTATTATGTTGGAATAACCTGTCTATGCGAAGTACCGCATACATGGTGAAATTCTTTTGTTATTCCATTCTTTATTATTCTCATTGGAATAACTTTTATGCATCTATGATCTATCGCGTGCCCGTGAATTCTCGTTGTTATTCCATTCTTTATTATTCATTTGGAATATCCTCGTCTGTAGATTACGCATGACCGGTTCCATTCTTTATTATTTTGTTGGAATATCACATGCATGCAGATTACGCATGACTCTATCTGTATGATTACGCATGACTGGTTCCATTCTTTATTATTTTGTTGGGAATAACACATGCATGCGGCGATTACATCGCATGCGTAGTGAATTCTTCTATTATTCCATTCTTTATTATTCTATTGGAATAACCTGTCTATGTGGAGTACCGCATGCATGGTGAATGATCCTTTGTATTCATTCCTTATTAAATTGTGGAAATGATCTGTCTACGTGGATTACCGCATGGCGGGTGATAATCCATTTGCAGTTTCGTATAATCCATTATACTCGTATGAGATATCATTTCTTTTGTACTCGTCATGGAATATCATTTTCTTTGGGGTTTTTTTATGAGGTACTATTCACGAGTTACTATTCACCCAATTACTATTCACTCTAGTATTATTCACTCGGGTATTCGGGGCACTTTTCGTGTCAGAGTACTATTCACGGGTTACTATTCACCCAAATTACTATTCACCCGAATATTATTCACTCGGGTATTTGGGGTACTTTTTATGTCGGGGTACTATTCACGAGGTACTATTCTCGAAGTACTATTCATAGGGTACTATTGCGGGGTACTATTTACCCAAAAAATATATTTCTTTTCCATTCAAATTATTTTTGTACATGAATATTATTCTTGAATTTTACTCCACAAAGCGAAGATCATGTTGATAATTTGGATATTTTTAAACATTGGATAAATTTAAAGTCTTTAATATTTATCCTTGATTTCGTTTGATTAATGCTTATATCATTGTCATCATCCTCATGCTTATATTATGATGAAAGTCATCTTTGGCTTATGTGGAAGGATGGATCGTTGATTATTAGTTTCTATTTGTATATCTTTGGCTTACGTGCAAAGATGGACTGTTGATTATTGATTTTACAGTTGTATATCTTTGGCTTACGTGCAAAGATGAACTATTGATTGATGAGTATCTTTGGCTTATGTGCATAGATGAACTATTTATTGGTATATATGATTATAACCAGGGATTATTCGGTATAAACATGACCATTGATGATTACATGAATATCCTTGGCCGTAGTGCTACTTCACTATTCCAGTATCCAGTCTTCTTCTAAGGTAATGGATATTATTATTATAGTAAGGGGTATTATTCTTTCGTATTCATGAAGAGAGTTATTTTGTTTCAATACTCGTAAGGGTTGTTATTCCATTCTTTATTATTATGTTGGAATAACTTGTCTATGCGAAATACCGCATACATGGTAAAATTCTTTTGTTATTCCATACTTTATTATTCTGTTGGAATAACCTGTCTGTGCGGTCTATCGCATGCCTGGTGAATTCTGTTGTTATTCCATTCTTTATTATTCTGTTGGAATATCTTGTCTATGTGGATTACGCATGACCTGGTTCTATTATTTATTATTCTGTTGGAATATCCTATCTGTGCAGATTACGCATGACCTGGTTCCATTCTTTATTATTCTGTTAGAATATCCTGTCTGTGCGGATTATGCATGACCTGGTTCCATTCTTTATTATTCTGTTAGGAATAACTCATCTGTCTGGCTTATCGCATGCATGGTGAATTCTTCTATTATTCCATTCTTTATTATTCTATTGGAATAACCTATCTATGTGGATTACCGCATGCATGGTAAATGATCCTTTGTATTCATTCCATATTAAATTGTGGAAATGATTTGTCTACTTGAATTACCGCATGACGGGTGAAAATCCATTTGCAGTTTCGTATAATCTATTATACTCGTATGAGATATCATTTCTTTTGTACTCGTCATGGAATATCATTTTCTACTATTCACTCTAGTATTATTCACTCGGGTATTCGGGCACTTTTCGTGTCAGAGTACTATTCACGAGTTACTATTCACCCAAATTACTATTCACCCAAATATTATTCACTCGGGTATTTGGGGTACTTTTCATGCCGGGGTACTATTCATGAGGTACTATTCCCGAAGTACTATTCATAGGGTACTATTGCGGGGTACTATTTACCAAAAAATATATTTCTTTTCTATCCAAATTATTTTTGGTACATGAATATTATTCTTGAATTTTACTCCACAAAGCAGTATCATGTTGACAATTTGGATATTTTTAAACACTGGAAAAATTTAAAGTGTTTAATATTTATCCTTGATTTCGTTTGATTAGTGCTTATATCATTGTCATCATCCTCATGCTTATATTATGATGAAAGTCATCTTTGGCTTACGTGCAAAGCTGAACTGTTGATTATTGATTTTATAGTTGTATATCTTTTCCTTACGTGCAAATATGGACTGTTGATTATTGGTTTTTACAGTTGTATATCTTTGGCTTACGTGCAAAGATGAACTATTGATTGATGAGTATCTTTGGCTATTGTGCATAGATGAACTGTTTATTGGTATGATTATGACCAGGGATCATTCGGTATAATCATGACCCGTAATTTTATAGATGATGTGGTAAAAGTCCTCATTAGCCCGTAGTGCATTCATTGACAGTTATTGGTATGATTATAACCAGGGATTATTCAGTATAATCATGATCATTTATGATTACATGAATATCCTTGGCCGTAGTGCAGGGATGATTCGATGATGTGGATTATTTATTAACCTGAGTCTCATCGATAAAATATTGATTATACACTTTTAATTCGTAAAAGATAATAGATATCATGCTCTACTTGACTCTTCTAAAATACAGTTGTATGTCTTTGGCCTGTAGTGCAAAGATCAATTGTTAATGAATATCTTTGGCCGTAGTGCAAAGATAAATTTATTAGTATGATTATGAGCAGGAATTGTGATTTGGTATAACCATAATTTTTGATGTTTCAGGTGAAGATAAGTGAGGAAAATTATCTTCGTCTTGGGTGCGAAGAGGAATTTAGAATCACAATTATGATTATGAGTTATTCATATGATTGTGGACAGGAATTGTTGATTGATGTTACAGGGATACAACATTATTGGTGGACTTTTAACATGGAGAAGATAATAGATCTGATGGTCTATTTAACTCTTCTAATGGATTGCTCGTTCCGCTGCAACTATGGTTGAAAAGTTTTATCATCTACCATATGTTCTAAATCTCTGATTTATTACTGATGAAGGCTATTGATGATGTAAATTATCTTTAGTCATGATATTCTTTACTGGGCTAGTTGTGCTCACCCTTTTTGCTTCACAATTCCTTTCAGGTAATAAGAGTGTAGTTGGGTCGAGCGGGGGTAACAGGAGAATAGAACGGTGGTCTATAGCTATTGATGTTCTCCCTAAATAGTATGGAAATAATTTTATTGAGAACTTTAGATAAGTGTGTCGTATTGTGTACGTCATTTGATATTTAATTTTGGTGAACCCAACTTTGGAAGGGTGTTTTGCCATTATCATACAAGATGTCTAATGACATACAACCTCATGTTATCATAAGACGAGGGTTGTGCATCCACTTGCGAGTATATCTACGAGCACTACCTATATGATCTTGGAGTTTGGTTGAAATATAATTTTCAATTGCGATAAAGTGGAGATAATTATATATCGAGAAGACTCACCATTGGAAAGAACATGATAGTAATCTTCTCGTTTTTCTTTGGGGTCTATTGAGTCAACCATGGATAATTCTGTGGACATATGATATCTATCATAACCTTGACGTATGGCCTCCTATATACGAAGGTTTCCTTGAGCACTTCCCAAAGATTTTAATTTCTAAAACAGTTTTTGACTGTACTTTTATGTAAAGTACCATTGTAAGGTTGTGGTCGAGGAACCATGAGAGTTACATATATTTTTATTAAAACTGACAGTTTAACTGTGGTCGTATTCTGCATGACAAATCAACAGTTGTATAAATGAAGTTTGTAAATGATTTTTATAGTGTGATATCTGGCGACTCAGAATGGGTCGTGTGGACCTATTTTGGGGGCGTTACAACCTCGTTCGGATTCCTCGCTTTTTGGGAGGTTACGATAGACGCTCTCCCTTGAACTACCGATTTTGTCCTTTCTGGAACACCCTTTGATGCCTCCATCCTAGCTAGACTTGACTTTGGTGCACGACAAAATCGGGCTAGGTGGCCTTCTTTTCCATAATTGTAACACGCTTTGGAATGCATCACGCAGTTTGGACTGATATGTCCCTCCCCTCCGTATTTATAACATACGATCGGCGGTCGTTCTCCTTCCTTAACAACAGGTGCTGGTGCTGACGTCTTTCCATCATTGTTGAATCTCCTCTTCTTGAAATGTCCACTCTTATTGTCATGGCCATGATTACCACCGAAGTGATTACCATTTATGGCATGTTGATTCCCTCCACGCTTGTTGTCACCGCTTCGATAACTGCTACCACTTGTATTATCATTTTGCCGGCTGCTCTCTTTTGGTTGGGTTGACTCATTATCGCGTTCCAATAACTGAGCCCTATTCACAACATCTGAATACAAGCAAAGTTTGTGAGAGATAAGGTATTGACGTATCTCGGGTTTCAAACCTCTTAGAAACATTCGCATCATTCTCTCCTCATTATCAACCAAGTGGGATGCAAATCGAGACAACTCGGCAAACTTAGCTTCGTACTGCGCCATGGTCATATTGTTTTGCTCAAGCTTGATGAACTCTACCTCCTTCGTATGACGAATACTTTCGTGAAAGTACTTGTCGTTGAACAACTCTTGAACTTCTCCCAAGACATTTTGAGTCACGGTAGTTGAGTAAGCTTTCTGATTCCCACCAAGAATTTGCCTCTGCTTTCATAACATGAAGGTGGCAAGGGAACCTTTTGCTCCTTGGAGCATCCCAAGACATCAAATATCTTGTTGATCTATTTTATCCACGTCTCTGCCTTAAGTGGTTTTGGCTCTCCAAAAAACTCTGGTGGTCCCAGCACCTTGAACTGTTTAGCGGTGACCGTCCGAGAGTTGTCCGTGTTTCCAACTGCATTTTGGATAAGAGCCTCCCTCGCCTGATGTTGCATGAATTGCATAAAACCTCTAAACATCCCATCGTTCATCATTTGATAGTTGTTGTTTACCTGAGGATTATTGTCTTCCTGTTGCACATTATCCTGGGAATTAATCTGTGGTGACTCAACGGTCTCATGTGCTTCATTGCTTATCTCAATATTTTCGGATGCCATTTTCAAATACTACCACAAAACAAGGGTTAATTAACATATTACATATTATCCCTATACTCTGACCGACCAATTAAATACCAAATAAACTTAGGTAGGTCATACTAGCGAAGAAATTCCCCATCTCTCCCCTCCTAGTTCTTGTCACATCTCAGCCAGGGATCATATCCCTAAGCTTTGATACCAACTGTGATGCCCCCAAAATAGGTATACATCACCCATCTTGAGTCGCCAAATACATGGTATAAAATTCAAATACAACTTAATAAAATAATTGTCGTGTAAAATACGACAAAACATAAACTGAGAGTTTTAATAAGAATATTGTCATCTAGACAATATCCACACTCAAAGGAGTCCTCATTATATTTATTGTCACACTATTTAATAGAATAGTGAGGACTACTAATGCTATCATCTGGACCGTCACTCTATTCCCCAACTCGTCCCAATTATATTCTCATTTCCTGAAGAGAACAGTGAAAGAAAAGGGTGAGCTCAACTAGCCTGGTAAGAAATATTATGACTAAGACAATGCAGAATAAATTATCCTTAGCCTTCAACAGTATAACAACTGATAGAATATAATAGACAACAAGTTTTAAATCAACAACTGCAGCGGAATAAGCAATCCATTAGAAGAGTCAAGTAGAGCATAAAATCTACTATCTTCTATGATTTAAAAAAATCATCAACTTTATCATTTGAGACTCGACAATAAATAAACCATATCATCGATTCTTTCCCACTTTTCTACGCCAAGGATATTCATTAAATCATCAATGGTCATGACTATACCGAATAATCCTCGGTCATAATCATACCAAAAAATCATCCATCAATGCACTACAGTGCCAATCGAGGACTTTCACCACATCATTATTCACATTACGGTCATGATTATACCGCATAATCCTCGGTCATAATCATACCAAGTCCATCTATGCACGTAAGCCAAAGATGACTTTTATCACAATATAAGCATGAGGATGATGACAATGACATAATAATTCAATAAAACAAGTTCAAGGATAAATTTTAAAGATTTATAAATTAATTTATCCAAGAACCAATAACGTCTAAATTATCAACATGATATTTCTTTGTGGAGTAAAATTTAAGAATGCTCAGAAGAATATTTTCATGAAAAGATACTGGATGATGCGCAAATATCCAGGATATTCTACTAATTTCATGGAGTATAGAAACCAAAACTTTAACCAACTGAGTATAATAGAATATATGAAACTGCCATGTGGTAATCTACATAGACAGATCATTTCCACAATTTAATAAGGAATGAATACAAAGGATCATTCACCATGCATGCGGTAATCCACATAGACAGGTTATTCCAAATGAATAATAAAGAATGGAATAACATAAGAATTCACCATGCATGCGATAGATCGCATGATGTGTTATTCCCAATGAATAATAAAGAATGGAACTAGTTCATACGTAATCCGTCATGCATGTGACAAGATATTCCAACGTAATAAAAAAGAATGGAACCAGTCATGCATAATCCGCATGATGTGATATTCCAATAGAATAATAAAGAATGGAACCAGTCATGCGTAATCCGCATGCACGTGATATTCCAAATGTAATAATAAAGAATGGAATAACAACGAGATTCACCGTGCATGCGATGAATCCATGCAGACGAGTTATTCCAATGAGAATAATAAAGAATGGAATAATGTAAGAACTTCACCATGTATGCGGTACTTGGCATGACAAAGTTATTCCAACATAATAATAAAGAATGGAATAACAACCCTTACGGGTATTGAAAGAAAATAACTCTCTTCATGAATACAAAAGAATAATACCCTTTACCTTAGAAAAAACTGGATACTGTCATAGTGAGGTAGCAGACTTCTCTTCTTCTTTCTCTCTATAATTTCTCTCTATAATAATTGCTCTAAAGCTTTAGTGAATTTGTGAGAAATGAAGGAAGAATGAGCTTTTATTTATAGAAAAATATAGTTTCGATAATTGCACGTTTTGGGGCTCAAAATATTACAGTATAATACATTCCTCTTTTCCTTTATTTTTAATTTAGTCCTGCAAGTATTATCAAACTTGCACCACCTCCCCTAATAGTAAATCATGTGAATCAATAGTTCTGTACATGTGAAAATACTGAATTACGATATAGTACCTCCATTTTAACTTAGTCATGCAAGTATTATCAATCTTGCACCACCTCCCCTAATAGTACAAGAATGTGAATCAATAGTACACACATGTGAACAAATAGTTATAATCATGTGAATTAATAGCAATTAATTTCTCATTTATTCGGTTAATTATCCGATTGGTCAATATAACCTCCAGACATCAATTATTATCGAAATAAATGTCGATTTTCACTAACACTAATAATTCTAACATAATGGAACTATCAATTTCATCTTTAATCAACACGAACTTATTCATCATTAATATTATAATTCATAATATTTAATAACCAGGTCGTTTCCAGGAAAGAGGGGGCTTTCCGATAAGGATTTCTCCTTATTGGCGCGCAATTAGGTGACCAAACCTCTCATTGACAGAACTTCTAGACATTGTCAATATTGCAAATAATAATATGAATAACTTTGTCGTCTCAATTATTGATTTAATAATATATCATATTATACGATGATGATCTTGTGACAATAATTGAATCAATAATATGAGAGATATGATGCAAGAATTATTGTAGCAATAATTGAGTATAACCGAGTGACTTCTCATGTAAGCATCAATAACCAATACCGGTGTGCTACTTATGCAACCACGCCAGACATTCTTTGTATTTTTACTACCGTAGTTCAACAGTTTTAATGGTAACACTTCATTTATTATTTTTATAAAAGATAATTCTGTCATTTTTCTTAATATGACAATACTTCCGTTGTGGGGTCCATCAATGATTGTGCCGTCGTACGAATATTTCCTATTAAAACGAATATTCTCCGACCAATCGAATATTATATAACCACTTGCTTACTTTGCAAAATTTATAAATATTACCCACAACTATAACATTATATCAAATCCACACCATAATATTCAAAAATATATTTTGAGAAAATTATTCTTTATTCATAAAAGTTGGGGTCTTACATATATAATCGTGGGCCACGATTAAAGGATATTAATTTTGTAAATAAATATGAAAAAATATATTACTTTTGTAATTATTTTATCTATGTACCATTATTGTAATTATTTCTAAAAATGTACTAAAATATATATGTAATTAATCCTTAATTTAATGACTCTAGACTCTTTTCCTCTATTCATTCTAGCTTTTAGTACTTATTGGGAATGAGTGAATAACAAAAAGAATGATCTAGAAAACTAGTTCACATGGGAAGAAGTAATACTTCATAGAAAAGTGGAGAAATACTTCAATTAATAAGTAATTCAAAATAGTAATTTAAGTAAAAAATATATATATTATTAATCAGCGTGCCGAAACAAATTAAGACGTTTATTTCGGGATGGAGGGAGCAACAATTATTTAAAAAAAAAACTGAAAATGCTATAGTGACGGCCGAAAAACGTAGCAATAAACACAAAAAGTAAATGGATTTATACCTATGGTCGTGGCCGACACAATAGCTTATTGATCATTTATTAGTTAGACTCAGAGCTGACCCTGGGCATGGGACAACAGGGCAACCGCCCAGGGCCCAAAATTGAAAGGGGCCCAATTTTTTTATAAATTTATGTATTTATGTGTATAAAAAAAATAAATAATAAAAAGATTAGCGATATTATGCATTGAAAATGATATGTTAGAAAATATTAAATATGATAGTATAATTGATGATTTTGCATCTAAAAGTGTAACAAGAAGACATTTTAAATAATGTTTTGTGGTTTAGATTTCATTGGGCAAAACTAAAGAAATAAACACTGTAGTTGGTGGGTTTTATTGATTAAAACCATTGAACTTTTAATTTTTTAAATTACACAACTAAAAAATTATTATTTTGAAATTAGGTCATCCCGTTAAAAAAAATAAATGGACGTTAATTTTTTATCTACAAAACTAATGAATTATCCACTGTAGTTGGCACATTTTACTGATTAAATCATTAAACTTTTAATTTTTTAAATTACACCATCAAACTAATTAAAAATAATTATTTTAAATATTTTTAAAAATAATTATTATTTTAAGTAAAAAATATTAGAAACCTTTTTACTTCATAAAATTAGTAGAGTTTCATAAAATATAGATTCAAAAAAATTAAAGTGATTTTAAATTAAATTAATGTCTACTTAATTTTTTAAAAGAATGACCCATTCTTAATATTATAATTTTTAAAAAAAAAAACTAAAAATATAAATTAAATAAAAAAACAAAGTAAAGATAAATAAAAATATCGATTCAATTTTTTTTAAAAAAATTAATAATTTTATAAATAAATATTATTTTCAAGAAAAAATTGAAAAATTCTTCATATTTTAAAAAAAATGAGTAAAATTTTATAAAATATAGATTCAAAAAAATAAACTTTATTTTCAAAGAAAAAAAAAAGATTTTTTTAAAATCAAGTAAGGTTTCATAAAACTTAAATTTTTTAAATCTATATTTTATGAAATTTTACTCATTTTATGGAAAAAAAAAATTAAAGTTTCTAATATTTTTTTACTGAAAATAATAACTATTTTTAAAAATATTTAAAATAATCATTTTTTAATTAATTTAATAGGGTAATCTGAAAAATTAAAAGTTCAATGATGTAATCAGTAAAACATGTCAACTACAGTGAGTAATTCATTAGTTTTGTAGATAAAAAATTAACGTTCGTTTATTTTTTTTAACGAAATAACCCAATTTCAAAATAATAATTAGTTTAGTGGGCTAATTTGAAAAATTAAAAGTTCAATTGTGTAATCAGTAAAACTTGTCAACTACAGTGTGTATTTTATTAGTTTTATCGATTTCATTGATATTTTTATTTTGTAGGTACATGTGATGAGTCTTTGTTTTGATGACATTTTAAAGTGTTCTTCCTTATCTTTTGTAAATTTTTATAATTTTAATAAAATTAATTAGTTGATAATTTATTTATTTTTTTTATTTAGTTTGTATAAAAGGGCACACTTAGAAAATTTTGACCTGGGCCTTAAAAAATTTAAGACCGGCTCTGGTTAGACTTGCAAGTACGGTTGTGACCGTAGTAACATAACCTTTAGCGACCGTTGGACCGTAGCTATAGCAGTCAGACACTCACGCCAATATTGCATATATGGACGGTCATGACAGTCACTATTGATATGCACCGGTCGTTGATAAAAACCTTAAGCGCGTTTTTGGTCTGTTTGCTAGTTATGGCCTGACCGCCAGTATAGATATGTAGGACCGTAGCGAGGGTCGTCGACCATTGCTATAACCTTTAACGACGATCTTTTTGGCCTATATCTATGGTCGACAACCCTCGCTAATAGGGTATAGCGAGATTTCTAGTAGTGATATTAGCACTTGTATCATAAACATCTTCAGGCCTAATTACAAATAAGGTTATAATATACAGCTCTAAGAGTAACAATTTTAAGTAAGACATGTTCATATTAGTCGAGAGGTTGAAATCTTTATGTGATCCTTCTTCTTATATAGCTGGTATTTAATTGAATACTAATGGTAGAGAAAGAAAAAACCCCTGAAGAAATCAGTAAATTAGACACATAAATCAGGAAATCAATAAGTTATCAACAAACCCACGTCAAAATTTAACATAAAAATAAGATAAATTTTTTATAGATATAGATATATATCAATATAGTAAGTAAATTTTATATATTTAAATTCAATGAAAATTCTAGCACCTATCATAACATATCTAGAAGTCCGCAGTACATATCCATAATTGTCCATGGAGTGTCGAAGTCTGAGTTTCGTACACGGATACGTCGACCTTTAAGTTTCCGACACAGATACGCCGACCTTCGAGAAGTGCCCATGCTTTGTCCATGTTTCACAGGTGTCATAGAAGTGGAATATATTGCTAATTGGAAAATTCTAGGGGAACATTTTTTGTTGACATTTTTTAGTGACATTTTGTCGCTACAATGTCGCCAGAAAAATATAGTTGTAGAAGAACTCATTGCTAATTTTGTATCTTAATAGACTCTTATATGTAATAGAGTAAATTCTACTATCTTATTAGTTGAAAGGTGAGAACATTAGAGTTTAGAGAGAATAGAAGTTATTAATATTGGAGTTATACATAAATAATTGACACTAAAAAATTGTATAAACAGTTAAACATGATTGAGATTACCCTCTTTGCAAAATCCTGAACCAGTCTTAATTGTTGCTGTTCGGGAGCGTTTTACCGAACCTCATTTGGGCCGAAGGCTTAATATCAGAATGGCTTGAGAGACCGATGGGCCGAAGCCCATGAAAATGTTAGAGGTGTTCGGTTGAGATCCGAGCCCTCCCCTGGCCGAGCCGAACCCACGCCTTGTGATGTTCGGTTGGGGTCTTGAGTTACCTTTGGGTCAAGCCTTGGACTAGGTTATAGGACCGCTTGAGCTCAAGACAATGGCGCTTCTCCAAGTCTTGATCCCAGTGCTTATTCATATGCATATAAGGTAACTCCCAAGGTGGTGATGAGATATATTGGACTCTACTTGCACTTTTTGAGGAGATTGTGCTGGACCCAAGTTATGGTAACTACCATACACTAGGAGTCCTAATCCGACTGGGAGAAGGATTCTAAGGTGGTGAGCACTATAAATCTAAGGCCTAGGTTATCATTATGAGGTAATACCTACTTTTGAGCACTAAGTACTTATCCTCCATTGTTAAACCTTGTAACGGCCTGTACTCATTCTCACACCGGAGTTATTCCCCGGCGGCACAAGCCGTCAAGCTTCTGTGTGATCTGTTACTGTGCAGGTTCTAGCGCGTGGATTCTGTGATTGGACGCGCCGACAAAACTTGACGTTAACAGTTGCTAATATGTGTTAGTTGGTTGTGATTATTTTTTTTTTTTTGTGCATATGTGATTTGTAGTTGTGGATAGTGCATAAAACTTCACTAATCTACAACGTTCTATGCACTATTTAACATTAAGAAACTGATATATATTACAAATGTTTATATTGACTTTTTAATTGTCAGTTACATGAAAAGTTGTGTAATAAATGGGACCCTTTTATAATTCATTCTAATCGCATGTATTGAAAAGCTTTGTAATTATAATTCAGCATAAATTTATTACAATATTCTTAACATTATGTAACTTTAAAATAACTTTCTCTGTAAATAATGATTTTTTATCCTGGACGGCATCTATTTAAATTATAAATTCAAAAGGCAAATCATTAATTTATTTAGAAATGGAATAGGCAGATCCATATTTGTTACTCCGTATTATTTTAGTCTTCAATATTACAATGCATTATATACAGAATATTATAAATCTGTCCCACCTCTTTAATTTATTTAAATAATTTTCTTGATATTTGTCACAACTGTCAATAAAATGATTTGCCTATGCAAGACACTATCATCTAATTTCTCTGGTGGAATATTAATTTATTTGGGGCAATAATTTTTTATTATTATTTTAATTCTCCGGGCTTGTTCATCTTGTAGACTAACAAACTAACAAACGTTTCATGGAATAGGCAAATCCATATTTATTAGGCAAACCCATATTTATTACTCCGTATTATATTAGTCTCCAATACTACAATGCATTATCTGCTGAATATTATAATTTATAAATCGATCAGTCCCACCCCTACTCAAAATCTTCTTGTTCCTTTATCTCCATTTCTCTCGGCAAACCATTTTCTTCAATTGCTGCATACTTCATAATTTTACGATGTTGGAATATGGTGAATCGTCAAGGAATGCGGGTTCGACCTTCACACGTGAAGTTCATGTATTGTTGGTGCACCATGACTTGGCTTTTATCAGATCCATGAGTAGACAACTCAAGTGCTTTTCATACAAAGGTAAATTAATTAAGCTTGGTTCAAATTCACAAGTTTAAAAGAAAAATGTAGAGTGAATTATATGATTATCTTTTCGTGCTTGATTTTCCATGGAACATATTAGATTAATGATGTCACGTTACTTGATTAGATTGATTTTGCTTCATTCTACATGTTTTGTATTCCGGGTGAGCTTCATCGTTTCCATATGTTCGGTTGAGCATATTGTATCATTTTATATTATTATCACTAAAAAGTGGATCTTTCTTTATGTTGTTGATTCATGTTGGGCTATTAGTAGAATTTTGTAAACCAATTTATAATTATCTTCTTTTTCTTGTAATTGTTTTTTCGCCCATTTTGAAAAGTATTATTTGCACATGTGAAAATTGATATTTTCACAATATCTCTCTCATAAGTGCGGACTATTCATGTGAATTTTTTTATAAAAATATCACTTTAACAAGTGAAATATTTGTTCATTATTTTTTTTTTGTTGTTGTTGTAAGGTGCGTGTGCGTGTAAATTGATTGTCTTGTATCTTTTGGATCTTTCTTTATGGAAACAAAAGAAAATAGAGAATAAGACTCTTTTTGTGGAACAAAGTGAAATATTTGTTTTTGTTTTTGTTGTTGTTGTTGTTGTTGTTGTTGTTGGAAGGTGCTTGTGCATGTAAATTGATTGTCTTCTATCTTTTGGTTGGTATTTATTATCTACTTTTATATACATTAATAAGGGAATGTTATTCCACATTATTTAATTATTTTTACAAGATCCCATTTCACATTAATATAGGACCCACTTACTATTCATAGAAGAATCGCCTTTGAAATTAAAGCATTTTCTTGGTCATGGGAAAAACGGTATAAGCACATTTTTTTTGTAAATTATTTTTCTTTAACCATGGGTTCCAAAAAGATTAACATGCACTAAAGAAGGGCTGTATGTTGAAAAACTCTTGTATGTACAAAGCAAAGTATTGGCATAATACAATTGTTCCAATAGAATATTTCCCTGAGACTAATTTCTAGGGGAATTACTTTGCGGTCATCACTGCTGAACTTGGATATAAAGCATTGTTAATACTTTTAGAAAGAAAGCATAACATTGACATTATGCTCACTGACATTCATTTACCTGACTTGGATGCATTTGAGCTTCTCCGTGAGGCAGTTAATATGGATGTGCTAACAACATGTAACTATTATTCAATTCCCATGCATTCTCCTCCAACCATTCTAAATTATTATTTATTATGGAGTATTTTTCATTTTCAAATTTCTTTCTTTTATATATATATATGCTAATTTCTATAATGTGCTCTTACTTGAAGTAATGCACGACCGCCAACGTTAATGACACAACAGAGCTATCAAAAATGGAGCATTTCTTTTTCTTATGAATCCCATAACACAGGAAACACTACAATACCTCTGGCAACATGTCATGCGCAAGAAACATTGTAAATTGAAAGTAAGAAGTTTTATTGAAGAGCAAAATGGTAGTGAAGTGGACAGATATTGTGCATCAAAGAAAAGAGTTCAAACCAGATCTTTTGCAGAGATGAACGAAGAATGTGAACCGGGTACTGATAATAGTTGCAAGATCATGAAGAATACTACGTACCATTAAGTGAAGTGAAGAACTTACAGCTAAGTTTTGGGATGCTGTCATCTAGCTGGGTGAAGGAAGTATATATGGTTCTTTCTTTTACTTTGCGTCTATTTTTATTATTGCCATTATAATTCTCATACATATGTTTAAGGTTTTAGGGTTCTTTGAATTATGGTTTTGAATATTTCTTGCTTGGTTTTTGGAAATAGGATGCTTCCCATGATCAGATATATTCAAGAAGATAACTTGACGAGGTCGCAAGTTGCAAGCTATCTCTTGGTTTGTAAGTACCTTGTTTTGAATTCAAATGAATTCTGCTATAATTGCTGAGTACATTTATATTTCCGAACTGTGATTAGTCTGTTAAGCTGTATGAATATCTCGGCTTGAAGTTCACTATTCACTATGTACCCTTCTTCATTTACAATGCTATGATATTACTTCAAAGAACATTTTCTATCAAACAAAATGACGAGTAAAATGATATGCAAAATACCAAAAAATTGTTTTATATTTTGAAACAAATTGAGTATTAAATATTTGTTCTACTTGATATGTCTTCAGAAATTTTGGTGGAAAATTTCTCTTGGATTTACAACTCTTAATTTGCATCCGTCACTTTAAGTATTTTGATTATTCTTTAATTGTTTGCCTTTATTGCTATTATACCTCAGAGATGCCGTAACAGGAATAGCCAAGTTCCAAAAAGTCCTTCAGTGTCTTCTTGGAGGGATTGGAGAAGGAGAAGTATTAACACAAGAAATTTGAGTTTGATTGGCAATCCATCTACTAGACAGCCACCACTTCCACAACCTGACCAGCAGCCTCTTCAACTTAGCCAGCCCGACTTGAGCAGTACTTCTGGTGCACCCACCACGACAAATCCCCATGGCTGCATGCAGTTCCTCGAACCAGACACAAATTACTCTAGAAGAAGATATTGAGAAACTCCTCCCGGAGGAGGTCAGCTTTCCATTGAGCTTTCTTAATTCAAATAATACTTACTTTTTTTTATCTAGGTAGGCAGGAAACACTAAACAAATATTTCTCAGAATTATAGTGGGTAAAATTACATATATTTTACTACATTTTCATCCTATTTTATATGAAAATTATATTCGCAATGCTACTGTTGGGTCGTAATATCTCATATATTGGGCCGAATGGATTGGGCCCACTTATTTGGTTAGTCCATTGGGTCTTCATTATTGGGTCCTAAAGTTGTTGGACCTAGCCATTATCTTATTTCTGTTAAGTTTTTATAAGATCGGGTCGAATCAGTGGATTAACCCATTAGATATCTTAATATCTCCATCTTTGACTTGTAATGATAAAAAAGGAAGGTTGTTGACCAAAAAGTTTGCAGATCATTAATGTGGATGGGATTATAGTTACCAGTATAAAAGCTTCAGAAAAAGGTGACAACTGCATGCGCATTCAGCAGAGATCATAGAGGAGAGTGAATGTGTTTGATTAGTAGTAGGTAAACGACGATGCAAACCGGGCTAGAGAGTATAACTTAGCAAGGAAGTCTTCAAGAAAAATATAACTGATAATTTTATCTTACGCAATACACTAGATATTTTTATCCTCCATTGTTAACCTTGTGATCGCCTGTACTAACTCTCACGCCTGAGCTATCCCCGACCAATCGAAGCCAATCCAAGCTTTTAGTGTCGATCGTGTTTAAGGTGCGGGATCGGGACGTCTTACGTGATTGGGACGTGGCAGAAGATCTTGGCGTTAACATTGGCGCTAGAAGGAGGGTTGTGTTCTAGTGTCTTGTAATTTTCAATCACAACTTTCATTTGTTCTACGTCGGAAGAGATGGTAAGGAGTAGAGCAGATACACCGGAAGGACAGCCGAAAGTTGTAAGCTCATATGTCCAACATATTTCTGTCAAAGATCGTCTAGGTCCTTTAAAGAGTGCTCATGAAAGTGAGAGCACTGCTTCCAAACGTGATTCCAAGGGTTCTCGTCCGAGAGCTCATGGTGGAGCCAGACGAAGGTTGGTGTTTGCTGATGATAAAGGTCGTGACCAAGATCGGAGGCAGGTGGAGGGTTCTCCGCCTAGAACCCATCACCGAAGTGGTCGAGATGACAAAGCTGCCAAGTTGGCGAAGATGGCAGAAGAAGCCGATAATGCTTTAGAGGTTCTTCTAAAGTAGAGGGAGGATATAGCTGTGCAGATGCTTCGAATGGCCGATCTGAAGAACGAGGCGTCCACCTATATTCAGTCTGAAAGGCGTAGTAGGCATAAGGATGTACAACATCGGGATGGAAAGGAGCTGGAACATTTCGTACACGAGTCTCGGGGTCGACCTCAGGAAAGAAGGAGATCAAGAAGCAGAACTCCTGAGTTATCGAAGAAAGCACTTGTTATCGTTGGTTCTCAGGATCGAGATGGTGGCAAACGGAGGAGCCGGTCAAGAGAGCATGTACCTGAGAATAGAAGAAGAGAGCACCAGCATGAATATTCTCATCGTGATGACATGGCCACACACCAAAGTAGATCCAGAAGTCCATCAAGGGTTGTGGATTCTGGTGGAATGGGTCGATCTGCCTAGAAGCCGAAGGTTGTTCAGGAGAAAGAAGTCTCTTCACAACCAGAAGGTGTGGATTTCTTGGTGAAGGAGTTGAAGGAACTCCGGAAGCAATTAGCTGAGGTTCAACAGGTGAAAGACACTCTGGGAAAAAAGGCGTCTCCTTTTTCCTCGGATATTCTTAAGGAGAAGGCAGACACCTCCAAGAAGTTGCCTCACATGGAGAGTTACGATGGGTCCAGAGACCCTTATGACCATAGCCAGGCGTTCGACCGGCTGATGGATTACTATGATTTCACCGATGCTGCCAAGTGCCACACGTTTGTTACAACGTTGAGGAAGGATGCGAGGTAGTGGATGAGGACTTTGCCTACAGATTCAGTATCTTCATGTTTTAAGTTGTGTGAAAAGTTTCATGCTCGTTTTGGGAGCAATCGAAGGAGGGGAAAGCCTACGGGTTCTTTGGCTCAAGTCCGATAGCTTTTCCGGAGTTTTGGGCCTGTATACGTGAAGCGATTTAGAAGCCAGTTGGCCAAGTGTCCGACCTCAATGATCTTCAAGTCGTGGGTTGTTTTGAGTAATGGGTTAGACTCGGTGAAGTCGGAGAGAAGGTGAAGAAGTCGTGTTTCACCATCCAAAGAGTTTGGCCAAAGTTTTTGATAAAGTCAAAAGCTATATTGTAGTGGAGGAGGCTATGAATAGTCTGAAACGTCCTTCTTCGGACCGAATGAAGGAGGCAGATACTTTTAAGGCTGAAGGCGATCAGAAGAAGGTGGGAGGGTATAATGATTGCCAGAGGGCGTTTCGAAGAAGTACAACAACACATGGCGACAGGGGAGTAATCGCCCACCGCTTCCCCGCCCGTATGTGAATAAGGTTTACACCAAACCGAATACTTGATAGGTTTGATATTGGATCGATCAGAACCAACCGTTCTTTGAACCATCTCGCGACGCTCTCAAGTCGGGACAGGGAAATGCTCAAAAATATTGTGGCTATCATCAAGCTGCAGGTCACGACACTAATGAATGTTGCAATTTGAAGGACTTTGTGGAGAGGAAGGTTCAAAGCGGTTTGTTAGTTCAATATGTGGCCGGGAGGGATCAATAACAGATCGCCAGAATGTCGATCGCATCTGCTTGAGATGGTTCAAACGGTTCCACCTGTGCAGCCTGCTCCAAATCAACCACCAAGGCACGTCGTTGATGTAATAACCGGTGGGACAGCATGGAAGTTGGTAGGGAAGAAGAGGAGAAGATTTTTGGATTCAGTCATGTCCGTGGCGGGTGTTCCCCCGAAGACCGATAGACCGTTTCCAGGGACGGTTATATCTTTCAGTGATGCAGATTATCCTTCGAAGCCCATCGAACCCCATGAAGGAGCATTGATGATCACTGCACAAGTTGGTTCGGTGGATATGAGGCGGATGATGATCGACAACGGGTCTTCTGTGGATATTCTATATGTCCATGCTTATCAGAGGATGCATCTCGATGGGCGAAAGATGGAGGTGGGATAGGAGGCTCCTTTATATGGCTTCAGCAACGATCCGATCAAAGTAGCAGGCACTATTGAACTACTAGTAATCTTCGGCACAGCTCCTCAACAGGTAGAAATAACATGTAAATTTTATGTTATGCATGTAGATTCTACTTACAACGCCATCATGGGTAGATTCCTACTCGACGACTCTCCAAGTCATGACTTCCATCCCTCACTTCAAGATCAAGTTCCCAACAGCACATGGAGTTAGAAAGGTAACAGGGGACTTGGATCTAGCCAGACGATGCTACAGGAATGCTGTGATTGCCTCGGGAGTAGGGGTCAGCAAGCAGAAGCAAACCATGGCGATTGAGATCGAGCCCTTCACCAAAGCGCTTCGGAGCCATTGGTTATTCTGCGCAGAATGCATGAGGAGATCGAGCTAATTCTGGGGAAGAAAGACAAAACAGTGAAGATAGGTTCGGGTTTGTCGGAACCTCTCTGAACGAACCTTATGGAACTTCTTCGCTGCTATGCGGACATCTTTGCATGGGAGCCACAAGACATGCCTGGAATCAGCCGAAAGATTGCCAAGCACCGACTGGATGTGGATCCATCAAAAAAGTCAGTTCGGCAGAAAAGGCGGATCTTTGCACCTGAGCGACAGAGGATCATTGATGAGGAGATCGCGAAGTTGATAGCTGATGACTTCATCTTTGAGATCGACTATCCGAAGTGGATGGAAAATGTAGTGTTGGTGCAAAAGGAGAATGGAAAATGGCGAGTTTGCATCGACTACACGGACCTAAACAAAGGCTGCCCGAAGGACTTCTATCCTCTACTGATCAACTTATTGATGCGACTTCGGGGTATGCACTACTAAGCTTTATGGATGCTTTATCATCAAATATTAATGTGCAAGGAAGACATTTCGAAGACGACATTCACCACACACCGTTCGATGTATGCCTATAAGAAGATGACCTTTGGCCTGATAAATGCTAGAGCCACTTACTAGAGAATGATGAAATTTGTCTTCCAAAAGCAGCTAGGAAGGAACATGGAGGTATATGTGGATGATATGATAGTGAAGAGCATAATCGTTCAAAAGCACTTGGATGATCTTGAAGAATGCTTTCAGACGGTCCATCATCATAAGTTGAGACTCAATCCAACTAAGTGCACCTTTGGCCTCGGTGCGAGGAAGTTCCTGGGTTATCTGGTCAGTCAAAGGGGCATTGAAGCCAATCCGGAGAAGATCCAGGCTATTTTAAATATGAAGACTCTTCAGTCATTCAAAGACGTTCAACGTCTGACTGGTAGGATTGCATCTTTGAGGAGGTTCATGTCCAAATCGGCAGAGAGATGCTTGCCATTCTTCGATACGTTGAAGGGACCGAAGAATGCAAAGACGTTCCAATGGACTTCGGAATGTGAAGACGCCTTCCAAGGCATAAAGATGTATTTGTCTTCGGCTCCTTTATTGGTGAAACCTGCTCCTGCTGAGACTTTGTATTTATATCTGGCGGCTAGTTCGTTGGCGATGAGAGCTGCTTTTGGTTCGAGGAAGCGTGGGGAAGCGAAGATCCGGTTTATTATGTTAGTCACGTCCCGAGAGATCTTTGAAACCAGTAATTCAACATCAAGATTTTGCCTTTGCTCTGATAATTGCTAGTCAAAAGCTCAGGCAATATTTTCAAGGTCGGCTCCTGGTCATCTACACGGATCAACTACTGAAGAAGGTGATGAGCAAGCCAGAAGTTTCGGGGAGACTAGCAGCATGGATAATGGAATTATCTCAATTTTTTATTGAGTATCATCCCCGAACTGCTATCAAAGGTCAAGCCTTGGCCGATTTCATGGTGGAATGTTCGTTCTCCGAAGCAGATGTCGAGTTACCAGGAGCTGAAACGTTCGATCTAACAGTTGCAGTTCTTCAGCACAACCAGAGTTCATGGACGTTGTATGCAGATGGGTCTTCTACTAGGGATGTCAGTGGGGCAGGGATTATCTTGACAAGTCCGGAGGGATTCAAAGTGCAGCAGGCCATCAGATTTGGGTTCAGAGCAACGAACAACGAGGTTGAGTATGAAGCACTGCTAGCAGGTACCCGAACATTGAAGATTTTGCCTTTGCTCTGATAATTGCTAGTCAAAAGCTCAGGCAATATTTTCAAGGTCGGCTCCTGGTCATCTACACGGATCAACTGCTGAAGAAGGTGATGAGCAAGCTTGAAGTTTCGGGAGACTAGCGGATGGACAATGGAATTATCTCAATTTTTTATTGAGTATCATCCCGAATCGCTATCAAAGGTCAAGCCTCGGCCGATTTCATGGTGGAATGTTCGTTCTCCGGCAGATGCTTGAAAGTTACCGGGAGTCAAACGTTCGATCTAATAGCCAGCTTCTTCAAAGAAACCAGAGTTCATGGACGTTGTATGCGAGATGGGTCTTCTCTCATGGATGTCGGTGGGGTGGATTATCTTGACAAGTCCGGAGGGATTCAAAGTACAGCAGGCCATTAGCTGAGTATGAAGCACTGCTAGCAGGGGTCCGATTAGCGAAGAGTCTGGAGGTTCAGAAGTTAATCATTTATAGTGACTCTCACCGGTCGCGTGCCAAGTGTCCGGAGATTATGAAGCTCGTGGAACAAGAATGATCAAGTATTTGGCAGATTTGAAAGACCGGCTTCAATATTTTGTCTCCTATGAGTTTCAGGGTATAGAGCGTAACGATAATTCTATTGCCGATGCATTTTCAAAACTAGCCACTATGGATGCTAACGTTTTCAATGGGTCACTCTATTTGGAGGTTCTACAATAGTTGATTTAGTATCCAAAGAAAGCGGTGATGTGTATTGAATGTTCTAACTGTTGGATGACTCCTTACATTGAAAATCTGGCAGATGGTGTCCTTCCTCCGGGTCAGATGCTTGCAAAGAAGATCAAGTACAAGAGTGCCAACTTCGTTCTTATTGATGGGGATCTTTATCGAAGGGCATTTTTGTCACCATTGTTAAAGTGTTTGGTCCCGTCTGAAGCTGAATATGTTCTTCGGGAGGTTCACGAGGGTATTTGTGGTGACCATATGACTGTTAAGTCATTAGCTTACAAAGTGCTTCGGCAGGGGTTCTACTGGCCTACGATCTTCAAGGAAGCTACGGAATATGTGAAGAAGTGTGAGAAGTGTCAGCTCAACAGTCCGATCCCACATCAGCCACCAGAAGAGCTATACTCGATCTTATCTCCTATACCCTTTGCTGTCTAGGGGATAGATATACTGGGTCCATTGCCGAAAGCTAAGGGTCAGGTTAGTTTTGTTATAGTCGCTATTGATTATATGACCAAATGGGTAGAAGCGAAGCCACTTAGGTTGATAACGTAACAAGAATGCTTGAAGTTCATGAAGAAGTCAGAGTGTTTCGTTTGAATTCCTAAGGTGGTGATATGTCGGACAACTGGACGCCATTTGTGGGATCAAGTTTGAAGGATTTCGTAAAAGAGCCGGAGTTCAAAGACAAGAAGACTTCTGGCTCATCCACGCATTTAGTGGGGGCGGTGTCGAGGTGACCAATGAACGTCATTGAATGGAATCAAGCGCAGATTTGATGAAGCTAAGGGGAGATGGCCTGAAGAACTTCTCAGCGTGTTATGGGCTTATCAGACTACACCGAGGACTACCACAGGGGATTCACCTTTCAGATTGGCCTATGGTACTGATGCCTTAGTCCTAGTTGAGATTGAATCTCCAAGTCTTCGAGTTAGTCAGTTCAAAGAGATCTACAATGATGAAGGACTTAAGGTCAACTTGGATCTATTGGAAGAAGTCAGAGAGGTGGCTTTGATCAAGTTAGCAGCTTACCAACGGAGAGTAGCCAAGCATTACAACAAGGGGGTTAAGCTTCGTAGATTTGAAGTGGGGGACTTCGTTCTCAGAGAAGTCGAAGCATCTACGCCTCAGAACATGGGAAAGTTGATGCCGAACTGGGAAGGACCGTATGAGGTGATTGAAGTACCGAAGCCAGGAACTTATCGGTTAAAGGCATTAGACGGATCTGAGATCAAGAACACTTGGCATGCTGGTAGGCTTTGGAAGTATTTTCAGTAAAGATCGAGTCAGTCTCCCGAAAGTCTGTAAATATTTGGTCATCATCAATAAAAGATTCACTTTTTCACAATTGATCTTCTTCCTATTGGTCCTAAATTCATATCGAAGTAAGGAGGACGGGGTGGACTCGCTGACCATTCGATGGTGGCCTTATTTATAGCAGTGTCCTTATGAATTTGTTTTACCGCGAGTGGTAAACAAATTCCATAGTCCTTTTAATATTGTTTTACCGTGAGTGGTAAACAATATGCACCGAAGTAAGGAGGACGGGGTGGACTCGCTAACCATTCGATGGTAGCCTTATTGGCAGGAGTGTCCTTATGGGTTTGTTATACTCTGCGTGGTAGACAAATTCCATGGTCCTTTTAATATTGTTTTACCGCGAGTGGTAAAAAATATGCACCGAAGTAAGGAGGTTCGGTCGGACTCGCTGACCATTCGATGGTAGCCTTATTGTCAGGTGTGTCCTTATGAATTTGATTTACCGCGAGTGGTAAACAAATTCCATGGTCCTTATATACTTGTTCATCCCGAAAGCGCAAAAAGATCCCGATCAGGCAAGGAGGATCTACCAATTCACCTTATGCCAATCCATCTCACACTTCAAAACGATAAGTATGCATTACTTTATTTTGTTCAAGTGTTGAGTTCGGTTCATCTGATTCAGCCTATTGAATTCATTCATATCATTTTTAACTTAATCTGTTATATGCCTTATCCGATCCACAATTCAAGTTAAGTTCAATGAGAATCTTATACGCCAAGTTAATTGACATTTGAATTATTGACAAGAAATGAATTTAACAGAAGTCGTGAAAAAGAAAGCTGAAATTTCATTAATAGTTAACCAGATTACATAGAAAGTAAGAAAATTTTCCACAAAAGTCCTAAAAATTAGAGTAAAGCAGTATCATCTTCAGGGATTGTCTTCACCTTCGGACGAGTCGAGCAAGGCCGAATCTAGCTGGGCTACACTTAATTTCTCCTTGTCCCGACCTCTGCAAACGTTGTAACCTTTAGAATACACTTTTAGGATTTCTGCATTCAATTCGTCAGATTTCTGGTATTCTTCTTGAATTTGCTTACGAAGGTAATCAGTTAAAGGAGGACCTAATTCCTTCAGAGCCTTTAGCTTATCCTGGAGCTTTCGACGCCTAGCCAGATGCCTTTCCTTGTCTCCACGAGCCTTTTCCTGGAGGTTATCAACTTATATCGCCAGACTTTGATTGGATATAGCGAATTCTTCATTCTTGGTCTTCAGAACCTCATTTTTTTCAACAAGTTCGGCATTCATACTCATCATGTTTTGTTGGCTAGCCTTTGTCGCCTTCAGCTCCTCTTTGGTCGACTTCAGCTCGTTGTTGGATTCCCTCAGATCTTCCTTGGTTTGAGCCAATTCCCTCCGAAGACCTTCATTGGTATGAAGAGCACTTTCGTGTTGAATTTTCTCTAGAGTCAACGTCGACTTCAACATATTGTTTTCATTTCTCATAGCCTCCTCTTCGGCCTCAGCATTTACGTGTCTGGGACGTAAACACCCAAAAACAGCATTTGCCTGCATATTCAAACAGTATTCAATCAGCTTCGGATATTTAAGCAGGGATAAAAGTGTATAAACTAAGAGAACGGTCAATTACCTTCGCTAGGTAGCTCATGCCCTCATCAACCAAATCCCCGATCATACTATTGCCGAATCGGTGATCGTCAGTCTCTCGAACAAAGGTATCAAAGAGCTGAAATAGGAAATTGGCATTGAACCGAGGCCATAAGGTTGGTGATCCCATTGCATCATTCTGAAATTCATGTGACGAAGGCCTTGGGGGAGAGGGCATGGTTTGGTCACTGGTCAGTGAAGGATCCATATATATATATTCTCGGGGGATGGAGACCGAGAAGGAATGGGCTCATGTACTGGTGACGGAATGGTTATCGGGCTCGGTTGGCTTTTAGAAGGTTGTTTCCTTTTCCGGGATAGTGCGGGGGCAGTTTCAATTTGCTCTTCATCCTCAGAAACTTGTATCTCCACAAGGACTACAGGAGTTTGGTCGGCAGAGGATGAAGGCACTCTGAGTTCGTCTGCTGACAGTGGTGTGACCTTAGCTCTTAATTTCTTAACTCGAAGAAGATTTTTTCGATCATTTGCAGGCAGATCGAGTAAACTTCCTTGAGGGGGGGCTGAGTTGGTGATTGGTTCATGATCTGGGTTGGGCTCAGCAGAGGTCGGAATGGGGGTTGATCGGGGTTTTCGGATGGCCCTCTTTTTTCGGTGTGATTGAAGGTTTTCTTCCGGTTAAATGGCATCATCAGCTTCTGGCTCATCTATTTGAGTTTCAGTGGTACGTGCTTCGGGATTTGGATTTTCTTCGGGCACAGCTACTAGTAGGGGAGTTTCAACAACTTCCGAAGATTTTCCAGACAAGAAATCTTCGAATTCTTTTATTTCTGAGGAGTTCTATTCGATCGTAGATATCTTGTATAAAGCAAATAAATATATGTCGAGTTCACATCACATAAAATTTCAAATATTTGTATATATAAGACAGATCAATACTTACGTTTATGATCATATAACCACACCTGTTTGGAAAGAAGCCCATAGTTCCACTCCTCCTTCGGGAAATTATCAAAAAATTCTACCATTTTAGCTTCACGTTCCTCAGGAATATCCCCGAAGTCGGCAGATATCTTCTCATTGGTAGCCCAGTTGGGCAGAGAAGCAATCTTTGGTCCCTTTACGAAAAACCATTTTTCGTGTCATCCCCTGTTACTGGAAGGAGTGGATACCAAAGAGTGTCTCTCGAATTTTTCACTTGTCTTCGGTGGCTGCTTGCTCAGGGCTTTGAATCCTTTCTCTCAGGACTGACCGATTTTGTAGACAGTAAAGAAGAAATCGAGAGTAGGCTCGACACCTAATTTGTGACAGAATGCGACGAAGGACAGGATGTGGATATAAGAATTTGGCACCAGTTGGGCGAACCCAACACCCAGAAACCCCAGCATGGTTACTATGAAAGCATGGAGAGGGAATCGAACCCCCTTCTCTAGAATGGTCACCGGAACAACCGTCCATCCTTCAAGACGTTGATACATTTGTTCCTCGGATCTGGGAGCTCTCACCAAGTGGGTATCCGAGATGTGGCAGCGAGCTCGGATCCTCTTCAAATCGATTTCAGTGACTGTCGACGGAGTGTTGGCATGGGCATAACGTTCCTTACTCCTATAAAATGCAGAAGGGTTAGGAAGGGGCTTCGCTGTTGAATTCTTACTTGGGGTTGCAGCCTTAGGGTTTGAGCTTGATGCCTCTTTGCTGGGGCTCGAATTCGGTGGGACGGTGTTGATTGGGGTCACACGAAGAGGAGAGTTCTGGTTTGAATTGAGGACCACCATTGTTGAGATTTTGATTGAGGTTTTGCAGAGAAGAGAAGAAAGGTTCTGGAGAGAAGAAGAGAGCTCAAAGGTCCGAAATTTAAATTGGCAGGTAAAACTGTTAAATTTGGGGGAAATTAACTTTTATACTAACAGTTGCACGGAGCACGAGGGCGGCACATTAAATGCTGGTTATGATGGAGAATTCGAATGGGTAGCGTCCGGATTAAGTCTCAAGCATTTTCCAAATTGGACCTTTCATACTAGACCTCCGGTCTCTTTCTATTTTGTTTTATGGATCATACCGGTTGGGCTTTCGTTCAGTTATTCTCACTATGGGCCTTTAGTAAGTCCTATCATATCATGCACCACTTATAGTTTCTTATTAAACATTCATTTAATAAAAACTAGGGGCAATGTTAGTCGTAATATCTCATATATTAATTTGAATGGATTAGGCCTTTATTTGGTTAGTCCATTGGGTCTTCATTATTTGGTCCTAAAGTTGTTGGGCCTAGCCATTATCTTATTTCATTAAGTCTTTATAAGATCGGCCTGGATCAAATGGATCGACCCATTAGATATTTTAATATCTCCATCTTTGACTTGAATGATGAAAAAGAAGGTTGTTGACCAAAAGTCTCGCAGATCATTAATGTGGATGGGATTATAGTCACGGCAGATAAACAATCACGGAAAAAGTGACAACCTTTGCATACAATCAAAGAAAGATCATAGAGGAGTAATGGTCAGTAATACGGCGGTAGTAGGTGGCACGATGGCCAAATAGAGTATAACTTAGCAAAGAAGTCTTCAAGAAAAAGGTAACTGATAATTTTATCTTACGCAATACACTAGATATTTTTATCCTCCATTGTTAACCTTGTGATCGCCTGTACTGACTCTCACGCCTGAGCTATCCTCCGATAGTCGAAGCCGTCAAGTTTTTGGTGTTGACTGTGTTTAGTGTACAAGATCAGAACGTCTTACGTGATTGAGACGTAACAGAAGATCTTGACGTTAACAACTACTAAAAATACTCCTCCTAAATTCAATGCGAATCCCTGTACTTGGTGCTCGAAAGAGGAAATAATAGTACATAAATTGAGATCAATATCTTAAAATTAGGATACGGCAATCACTGTAGGACACTGAGACGCACAACTATTGTACTTAATATCTCTAGTCTTTGAGCTTAATTATCTACTAATTGTGTTGGACAGATTTACTGGAAACCGGACGACCAAACTAGAGACCAGTGAAGTGCAGGGCCATCAAACTCTCCTGGTGGCCAGCCTTGAAGCTTTCGCGGTGAAGTTCAGGGATTAGTGGCCACCTTTGTGCTTACTCCACGTTATTATAACCATATTATACTAGTATGATATAACTTTCTTAGTCAATCTTTGAGCCTCATGTAAAAACACTAGAGGCTTGATCGTTTGACATGTTAAAAGCGCACTTAAATTTAATTTGAAAGTGAGTGGTCGATCTAAGTTTTGGACAAAAATTTAAATCGAATTTGGTCAATAGATCGTTTTGACCCATTATAGGTCGATCGAAATATAATGTTAAAAATATATAAATATATGGACTATTTTTTTTCTTGCTAATTAATATATGGAAAATTTATATTAATTATTACATCTTTACACTGCAATTTATATTTATAGAACGTCTTTAACTAAAATATCTTTTCTTTAAAGTTATTTTCTTAAAAATACATTGTTATTTTAACTAATCTTATCTGAATAATTTGAAGATGTATTAATTAGCAATATGTTTATTTGTTGGGATAAATAACCTTTTGGTCGTTATCATTTGACGTCGGTTTTTATTGTGGTTCTCAAACTTTTTTTGTTACAATCGAATAATCGTATTTCTCAAAAACTTACAAAATGGTCATTCTGCTTCGATTTTCGGTCCAAAAATTTGACGAAAATACTTGATCGCATATATGAGTGAATTATTTTTGCTGACGTGACACGTTATTTTTGCTGACGTGGAGGTTAAAAATTTTCTTAAATAAAATGTTGCTCACAAGTCTCGAACTCTAGACCTCTCCAAACTAGAAACCTTATATTCCAACAAACCTTATATTCCAACAAAAACCATGACATCAACTATCTACCACGCTTAAATTTATGTAACACTAATATTTAAACTAAGTAGCATCGTTTATAGGAATTATAATAATAATAATAATAATTATAATAATTATAATAATTGTAATAATTTTTATTGTAATAATAATAATAATAAATTTTAAATAATTAAAATAATAATAATAATTGGTTCTGAACTGGTGCCCGTGCAAATAAATAAATTAGAATGAGAAAACCTTCACAATTAATGTCAGAAAAATGAATAAACAACAGTACATATTTCAAATGAAAGCGTGAGTCTGATATTTCGTCAATTCATTTATACACTTCCCTGCTCACACATGGAATCCAAGGTGAGGTCACATGAAGGATATTAATAACATAATTCCAGCAGCATTCCACAAAGATATACAGTAAATAATAATAATAATAATTAAAATAATAATTATTATTTTTATAATTATTTTATTATTAAAATAATTATTATTTTATTATTATTTAAAATTTTAATTATTATTATTATTATTGTAATACTACAATGTATTATCCCTTTTTGGTCACTGTATTATTACAATAATAATTATTATTATTATAATTATTATTTTTATTATTACAATTATTATTTTAATTATTTAAAATTTATTATTATTATTAAAATAAAATTTATTACAATTATTATTATTATTACAATTATTATTATTATTATTATTATAATTTTAGAAACGATGCTACTTAGTTTAAATATTAGTGTTACATTAATTTAAGCATGGTAGGTAATTGTAACAGTGGTTTTTGTTGGAATATAAGATTTCTAGTTTGGAGAGGTCTAGAGTTCAATACTTGTGAGCAACATTTTCTTTAAGAAAATTTTTAACCCTCCACGTCAGCAAAAATAACGGCTCAATATGCACAGTCAGCATTTCTATCCGTTTTTTGGACGAAAATCGAACGGAATGACTATTTTGTAAGTTTTTGAGAGTACAGTTATTCGATTGTAATAAAAAAAAAATCGATAACCACAATGAAAATCGGACCCCAGTACAGTGACCAAAAGGTTATTAATCCCTTTATTTGTTTGTTTGAAGGTCAAATTTCTTAATTTTGGTGATATTTTGATTTTATGACTTGCAAATATTTTAATATTTTTATCAATAGGTTGACATTTGTCAATATGAACTATGGTCATTTTATTAATAAGTTGCGTTAGTTTTTAATTATTTATTTTTAACTTATTAATGAGTTGCGTTAGTTTTTTATTATTTATTAATTAGCAATATGTTTATTTGTTTTTATATGAGCTCGGTTCACTTAACCAAATTAAAGGTGCTAATCAGATCTAATATATACTCCCCCATTCTCCAAGCCCCAAGAACAAAAAGTATTCATAGGATTAATGTCGACGGAATTATTGTCGATTAAACATATTCAATCGATGTTAATATAAGACCGACCGAATATTCAGTCGACATTAATTCAATTGGAATTAATATATCCTCGACTGACATCAGTCGAATTTAAGATCTTCTCCTTGCGAGGGTTTTCCCAAATATAATAATATATAGTCGATAGAATATGTGTCATCCTCGACGGAATAATTCGTCGAGGTTATCATAACGTCGACAGACACAACCTCGACGGAAGTCCATCAAAAATAAACCTAAAAAAATCCTTCGCCTTCCCTACGCCCTCTCATTTTCATTTCCTCTATTTCTACATTTCCTCTCTATTTTCTCTACACCACCGATCTCTCTCTCTCTCTCACGCCTGTCCCCAACCCCTCCCACCCACCGGCCCCCACCCTCGCACCCTGCCCCCACTCCCCTCCACCTGGTCTTCCCCCCTGCACGACCCCACCCTCCCGCCCTGCACCCCACCCTCTCCCCGCCGACGCCGTCTCCCCAACCCTCAGACGTTCGACCACACCCCACCCCACCCACCCACCCCCCAAACCCCTTCCCCTCAGCACTCTCACCCCTCTCCCTGCACTTCTCACCCACCCAAAGACTCATCGCCACGGTCAACACGATCCAATTGTCACGATCACCGAGACCGCCACCACACTTAGACTTCTCTTCTTTCATAATTTTCCGTATTTTGAGTATATATATATATATATATATATATATATATATATATATATATATATAGTAGTATGAAATTTGTGTATGAATTTGGTATTATATTATAATGTGCAATCGGTCTAAATTTATTTTGTTTTTGGATTGATAATGTATAATGTATATAATGAATTAATTTTTTTTGGTATTATAATGTATATGAATCTGAATTTTCGGGTCATTTGGCATCCTGAATTTACATTCATTGCATAGCATTTTCTTTATAATGTATAATCCATTTTATTGTTTGGTTTTATTTTCTTTTATGTAATTGCAGTATATATTTCTTCAATTTCAATATTGTATGTCAGATGTTAATAACAAGAAAGTAATTTTATGCTTGATATTTCCGATTTAAATTTCCCACTAAATTTCGCTTAATTTTTGAGATGCAAAATCATTGCTCTAATAACTATTTATTACTTAATTTACTAATACTAAAATTCACTAATTAAGTAGCATTTACTTAATTAGTTTTCTACAAAATAATTTATACTTCAAATATCAATTATTTTAATCAACTTAATTAAAAAAAACAAATAAAATAAAAATCACTATTTAATATACTAATATATAATTCGTAATAAAATAAAATAAAGTTTAATAAATGAAATAAATATAATTTAATATATAAATAGATTAAATTAAAATAAAATTATTAAAAAATAAATAAAATAAATAAAATAATAAATTTCATTTAATTTAGTTTATTAAATAAAATAAATTTTAAAAATGAGATAATATAATATAATAAAAAATAAATTAAATTAAAATAATTAATAAATTAAAATAACATAAAATAAAAATAAAATAAAATAAAATAAATAAAATAAATTTAATAAATTAAATTAAAATCAAAGTAAATTTAATTTAATTTAATAATTAATAAATGTTATAAGGTAGTTTAATTTAATTTAATTTAATAAAAAAATTTAAAAATTATATTATATAATACAAAATAAAATAAAATAAATTAAAATAAAATAAAAAATTAATAAAATAAAAAAATAAAATAAAATAAAATAAATTAAATCAACTCAAAATAATAAAATAATAAACTATTTGCTTAGCTTAGTTGGGATGCAATTCAAAGAGACCTAATATATAAGAATGTTGTCATGAAATAAAATAATATACTTTGCAACTTAATTAGAAACCCGCTTGACAAGTAGGAGTGAATATCGAACAAAGAGTCTCTATAGATTCCAAATAACAATTCTAATAAACTAAGTACCGCTTACTTAGTTTATCATCGGCAAAATAAACTAAGTAGATTTGCTTAGTTTGCCACAATTTTCAATAAACTCGATAATACTCTACCTACATATATATATGTACTTTTCCTCAGATGCAGATTTCGATGTAGCTTAGCTTATTAAGATTCCAACCGGTTCTCGACAATAATTAAAAAAAAAGGTCGTAGTTTCGCTTGTGTCTTATACTCAAATAATAAAGTTAATTGAATTATCAAGATATTCATCATCTTTTCCATCATAATGTATGCCAACATACGGAAGGGGTTCCATTAAGTTGTTGAACAAAGTTATAGTTAAGCAACCTCTCTAATGAGAAATGAACGATCACTTCTTTCACTAGAATGAAGATTGTCGATATGGGTCCAATCCATGATATAGATTTCACCACCCAAATTCCTCGATGGGTATTTGAGTGGTGAGAAGCTTTCTATGGCATGGATTGAACCCATATCGTGCAATGATTCATTCATAGTAGAGAGAAGTGATCGCTCGCTCATCTGTAGAGGGTTGCTTAACTTGGAACTTTGTTCAATAGCTTAATGGAACTCCTTCAGGATGTTGTCATCTGTTATGGTGGAACAGTGAGGAATGTCCGCAGTAATTCAATTAACTTTATTAATAGAGTATAGGACACAAACAGGAACTACGACCCTTTTTTTTTGTCTCCGACATCGCCAACCGGCGGTTGAGTACTATTAATCAATTCGCAACTAATATGAAACTTAGATTTGCAACTAATAAACTAAGTAGCATTTGCTTAGTTTTCCACAATTTTCAATAAACTCAATGATACTCTCCCTTTGCTTCTTCAATACACTCATAAATATATATATATATATATACTTATGAAACTTAGAAACTTAGAAACTGCTGACATTCATTCACTCAGAGAGTGAATGCCGCTTAGTCCCCCCTTGGGATCAAGCATCGGATGTTATGTCTCTCACTTAGGTTTGCATAATAATTCACAAGGTGCGACGTGTTTATAATTTTTGAGGATTTTTCACCGGTGTCTCTACATATGTTCTTCGAGTGCATACTTAGACTAAGTTGTCTTGGTCTATTTCGTACTTGAAGACCATGGGGAGGTGATGTCAAATTTTCTTAAAATATTATAAACACGCACCTTGTGAATGGCACTAATTGAGAGAGACGATCCAGAACCGGATAAGCTTCAACCCCCCAGAGAGTGGAGATATATACTAGGTAAACTAAATACATGCATATATATTCTAATTGGGTATTTTCTTCAATTAAAGATGTCAGCCGACCGGAGTTGGATGTACCGTAGGATACCAATTGATGGGAGGGGATTAGTTGATGCGTACCGTGAAGGGGTGTCCAATTTTATGAACAAAGCAATAGAACATGTTGATGATCCGAACGAAAAGATGAGATGCCCGTGTTCCAAGTGTAAGAACATGATATGGAAGACTGCCGATGAAGTTAAATTTGACTTATATTCACGTGGGTTTGTGGATGGGTATTCTAGATGGATTCATCACGGAATCAAATTGAGTTTAGAGAACTGACATATAGTATCAGAGACCACTTTGATCACGGGATTCGCAAGCAGATAACTATGACGCCGCAGAGATGTTGGTTGATGCGTATGGCCCTACCAATATCGATCGGCCGAAAACGAGCATGCGCCAAGCGCTTCTCAAAGAAAAGCCAAATGATTCAAAGAAATGCTTTCTACAAGTTGCTATCTGAATCGGGTGTTCCATCAGATCCTGAAATGACAAGCACACCAAAGCTTTCTAGCAGCTACGGCTTTTACATTTCAAGAATGAGCATGACCGCAGTGAGAGAGGATTCAATGATTTGCTTGATATTCTCAAATGAAGTTCTTACCTGTGGATAATACGCTGCCTCGCGAATTACTATGAGGTGAAGAAGATGGTTAAGGGGTCAATCTCTGTATGAGAAGATCGATGCTTGTGAGCAGGATCGTTATGTTATATTATGGGGAGGACAAAGATAAGGTGCAAGCAGATATCTCAGAATCGCCAAGGTACAAGATCACAAAACGGAGAGGAAGGAGAAACATGTTCCAAAGAAGATTTTACGGTATTTTCCTCTCACGCCGAGAGGTTGCAAATGGCTATTCATGTTCACACAAGACACCGCTTCAAAGATATGAGTTGGCATAGAACAAGGGATGTCGTGCCCGGGTCACCGACTCACCCAAAGAGATGGAGATGAATGGAAGAATTTTGATGCCAATTTTCCACAATTTGTCAAGAAGTTAGGAATGTCGCTTGGGATGGCTACAGATGGATTCTCATCCATTTAATAATTTTAGTCACCTTTTCGCTTGGCCGCTGATTATGGTAGCTATAATCTTCCACCGCCAATGTGTATGAGGATCCGTATCTTTTCTTGACCTTACTTATACCGGGGATAAGAGTCCTACAAAAGACATTAACGTGTACCTCAGCCGTTAGTCGATGAACTTAAGATGTCAGGGAAACAAGTGTTCGTACTTTTGATAAATCATTTCAGCGTAATTTTGTGATGAAGGCAAATTGTTGTGGACTATCACCGACTTTCCCAGACTTGGGATGATTAGTGGTTGGTCGACTCATGGCAAGTTGTCATGTCCAACCAGATGGGGATGTGCAAGGCACTCAACTACGCCATGGCCGAAAACTAGTTTCTTTGAAACTACTCAGAGATTCTTGCCTCACGAGCACAATTATAGAAAGATGTCTACACAATTCAACAAAAAGACAGAGAAGAAAGGGGTTGTTGGTCGCTTGTTTGCAAAATGGATATATCAATGGCTAAATGATCTAACATTTCCACCCCGGAAGGAGAGCATGGTACGCTGAGAGCTATAGGATATGGGAAAAGTCATAACCGACTCACTCGCCAATTTGGTTTGAGTTGTCATACACTGGGTCACACTAAAGACTTCATCATTGTATAGATGTTATGCATACGTAAAAGAATGTATTTGAGAACTTGTTTTACACCGTACTAGATACAAGTGGTAAAACAAAAGACAATGATAAAGCACGAAAGACTTGGAGGAAATGAATATCAAAGTGGAATTGTGGTTCTGACCTAACAACACAAAAACCAAAAGCTCCATTTTGTCTTACCAAGCAACAAAGTTGAAAACATTTGCAAGTGGCTTAGCGATCAAGCTCCCAGATGGATATGCTTCTAACATATCTCGTTGTACTAAGGTCGAGCAGCTTGAAAATTATCGGGTTCAAAAGTCACGATCGCTATGTATTCATGCGGTTGATGCCAATTGCATTTCGTGAGATGTTACCCAGGAATATTAATGATACTTTTACCGCACTTTCAAATTTCTTTCTGGATATTTGCTCAATTGTTATATGGTATAGTGATGTGGAGCAGATGGAGAAAAACATAGTGTTGATAATGTGCAAGCTCGAAATAATTTTACCACCGGGGTTCTTTGACAGTATGGAGCATTTGCCTATTCATCTGCCATATGAACTTAAGCTTGGAGGACCGGTGCAATATCGATGGATGTATCCATTTGAGAGGTAATATCACATACATTGTGCAATATTCGTCATCTTTATATTTAACTTATCAGGTAATATATATCACATACTTTCATGTGACAGGTATATGCGTCGATTAAAGTAGAAAGTTAAAAACAAAGCGCGCGTAGAGGGTTCTATTGTCAACGCTATACGAGGGAAGAGCTTGTCAACTTCGCCGCTGTACTTTGACGATGTAGTCGCAACGAAGCATAACCGTCTAAGTCGGAATGAGGTCGGGGATCCGTCTGGTCGTGCTGATGATGAGTTGGTTGTATTCACTTATCCAGCTAAACCATTTGGACATGAGACGAAGACTTACCTAACCGATAAAGATTTAAAGATTGTCTCTACATACGTGCTTCTAAATATGCCTGAAGTATCGTCATACATCAAGTATGTATTATTACAAGTTGAAAATGATTTATCTATCCTTAATCAAAAATTAATTAATTGCCATATTATTGTACGCAGTTCATTCAATTGAAGCGCATGCTTCTAACCCGGGTCGATGTAATCACGATGGAAGCATTCACTAATGCAAATTTTCACCAAAGGTTTAAGAGAAGGGTCAAAGAAGAGAACGCGTATGATCGTTTTAGAGATGTCATTTTAGGCCCGTACAAACTTGTTAGTTCATTTCCAGGTTGTATCGTGAATGGGTATAGATTCAAGGTTGATGACTTGAATGAATTGACATCAGTCAACTCCAGCGTTGTCGTGTTGGGAAGTTGTTATGGAGATTCTGAATCCAATTACTATGGAAGATTAAAGGAAGTGGTTGTGCTCAATTATCTAGGGGCTAAAAAGGTCGTTACATTTAAGTGTCACCGTTTGATATCGCAGCGGTGTTAAAGTTGATCGTAATAGAATCGTAATAAGAGATATATAAAATCTGCTTTACAATCCGATGATGTATTTGTGTTAGCCAACCAAGCAACTCAAGTATACTACGCCCCTATGTCGCTCACAAGAGAACCCCCTTAGTACACAACAGACAACGAAGACTCGGCCATTTGATGGTACTAATTTGTCTCGAACGGATGACCCGTTGCAAGAACAAGTTAGCAATCCCAAACACGCTGTGGTATATGATATGATGACGATGTGTTGGGTGATGATGTCGCTGACGCACTCGGCGTCGACGACGGGTGGAGGAAGATGTGGTTGTTAGTCCGTATGTGATGGTAGAAGATGATATTGAGGAAGAAATTGATACGTAAAGAGGAAGAGATGTAATTAGAGGATGAAAATGATTTTGACTCGATGGGTTTGACGACGACGCACTACTTCTTCACTAATTGGTGTTTTGTAAATACTATACAACTAAAATCAATCATTATATATATATATATCCCACATATAGGATGGCCATTTGATCGCTCATCGATCTATGTCTGTTATTTCAAGAGAGTACAACTATATATGCCTCGACATACGGGTGGAGGTGGTCGTGGTGGCTACCGCTCCTGAATCGGGTGACTACCCTGTGAGAGGGTCGCCTTCGATGCTAGTGAGTTGATTTCTTTTTTGCTCAAAGAATATTATTTTCATAACTATATTATACATTCATTTACTATTTTTGGACAATGTCATAACTATATATATTAACATACGATGCTAGACGCTTGCGTCATGGAGGGCTTAACCTCTACGATTAGGTCGCCCACAAGCAAGGCTCGACATAGCCCAATGATGCCGGCCGTCTGTAGGTTTCAACTATAATATATCACTTATGTTCAATTAGAATGATATTATCATGTGATTAATAAATTAAAATGTTCTTAATAAATTTTGTATTCTAGTATTATGGATCCCGTCGCTATATGATCAGACACACCCATCCGCTCACTGATGATCTCCCCACCGGGTCATGCGACGATTTAGTCAAGACGCTGCTACGATGCCATTTCATGGTGACAAAGTTGTCATGGAGTTTCAATGTAAGTCGACTTACATATATTAAATCAAGGTCCATGCATGTTATTTACATATTGTTCAAATAATAAATTATACGATGTTATGTCCGCTTGATAGAGATACTATAGATACGAGGGCCGAGATCATCGAGGCGGATGGTGACGCCATTATCATTGCCCACATCTCAAGAATTATGCCTACCGGTTGTACGAGATGCGACAGGGCGCACCCCGGCGATAAAGAAACGCCCGGACTACTTTGTTTATCAGATCATCACCGACAAGAAGATTTGATGCAAAGATGGGTGCTGGCGTGTGTGTATCGGGATGATGTCGCGCTCAAGACCAAGTCGAGCAGATGAAGAAGAATCGCAGAAGTCATGAAGTCATACATACTTCGCTCATGCAATGCTTCTGTGGAGGTTAAGCTCGAGATGTATTTCTTTTAGTTTAGTTTAATCTTATATTGCAACTATAGTAAATTAAGGTGATCTTATTTAATGTATATGATCTAGGCCATGCGAGTAGCTTTTGGGCCGACCTCCTACTACGATCGAAGTTCTCGGATAGAGTCCATACCCAAGGGCTACTTCTGGGTCGATTTATATCTCCAAAGAAGACTAGCTATACGGGTAATACATTTACTATAATAGATATTATTTAGGATAATATTACGTAATTTATATGATGATACCAAGATAACTCACTTGTATATCAAATTACAGAGCGGCTTGAGAAGCTCCAGCACCAAACAGATAGAGCGAGTTACAGTCGCTAGGGCGATGCCGAGACGTTAGATTCCACCGCCCTCCGCCCGAGATTAGTTTATCTCGATGAGGAGAGACGGCTCTTTGGGTCGCAAGGCCTCGTGATACTCCCACTAGTACTACCACCACCAGAGACGAGTGTTGGGTTACCGAGGATACCAAATTTATACACCGCCAGAGGTATAATATTTGTGTTTATTTCGTGTTTATGAATAAAGTAAACTTGTAATATTATTCATGTTATATTTATTTTTGTAGGCTCTAGCCAAATGTCATCATCCCCGAGAGCCCCTGTGGGACCATCACATACCAAGGCGCCGCTTTAGATGATGCTTTGTTCCAAATAGTGTTATGGCATTGTTTGAGAGAGGTTTGAGACCGATCCGTTGCTCCATCGTCAGACCCCCCCACTGCTCGCTTCCATCACCATGCAGACGTTGCAAAATGGTGCCACCGCCGAGAGTACGGGTATTCCTCCGGAGCAAGCAATGGGATATACGCGATGAGATTGTTCGGATGGTGGTTACCTTAGTCGAGGACGCTGTTTGGGGCCGATGTTGAGTCAACGCCGACCGCTTCGTAGTATATTTCGCTTTAAATACAAATATATATTCTCGCATGTTATTTAATTTTCATTTAGTTATCTTTAATCAATCATATATATGGACTAATGAGTTACATTATATCAGTATCAACAGGTGACGACGAAATTGACCGACGAGCGGGATGACGATTTTCATACTCCGTAAAGCAATACGACGCCCTACCTGATCCTTCTCACACACCGGGGGCTCTACTAGCTTGACTTAGTTTACATTCTTTTGTAGTTTAAATTCTTTTGTATTAATTTTACATAACTTTTGACGCGATATATTGTAGTTTAAAGTACCTTATCATTAATTACTTGGTTTTGTTGCTTTTTGACACTTAGCTTAATTTAGCTTATAATGGGATGTTTGTTATAGTTAGTTTAGATTAATGGGATCTTTTGTAATTTACCTTAGTTTAATTTACTTTGATTAATGCGGTTTTACATTTCATTACTTTGGTTTGTTGCTATGCTAGTAGTAATGGGATGTTTTTTGACATTTAGCTTAATTTAGCTTGTGTATGTGATGTTGGGAAAATAGGTGTACAAGTACAGGTACAAGATGTGGGTTAAATCCCTGGATATTGCAAAAACAAAAAAAATATTTTAAAAAAAAAGAACCTCGATTTTAATAATGGTATTCTCGACGGATAACCGCCGAGGTTAAGGTTCTTCCCATTTTCTGATATCGCCATACATACGCATACATAGCCTCCTCGATCAATATCCTCGACGGACGAAGTTATAGAATCGACGTAATTCCGCCGCTGCGTAAGGTGATTTTCCATTTTTTCCAGTCGCCACGTGGCATGACTATCATCGACTGAATTTCCTCGACAGACACATTTCAGTCGGGGATATATTAACTCCGACTGAATGTTCGGTCGAAAATAGTTATGTCGATGTTAAGTATTCCCGACCGAAGAATCGACGGATTTATTTTCGACGTGCTTATATACGATTGAATTTCTGATCGAATATTCCGTCGGAGATAAGGTTACCCTCGACGGAATAACCTTAGTTTTTTTTTCTTCCTAATTAATATATGGAAAATTTATATTAATTATTATATCTTTACACTGCAATTTATATTTATAGAACGTCTTTAACTAAAATAACTTTTCTTTAAAGTTATTTTCTTAAAAATACATTGTTATTTTAACTAATCTTATCTGAATAATTTGAAGATGTATTAATTAGCAATATGTTTATTTGTTTATTTGTTTGTTTGAAGGTCAAATTTCTTAATTTTGGTGATATTTTGATCTTATGGCTAGCAAAGATTTTAATATTTTTATCAATAGGTTGACATTTGTCAATATGAACTATGGTCATTTTATTAATGAGTTGCGTTAGTTTTTAATTATTTATTTTTAACTTATTAATGAGTTGCGTTAGTTTTTTATTATTTATTAATTAGCAATATGTTTATTTGTTTTTATATGAGCTCGGTTCACTTAACCCAATTAAAGGTGCTAATCAGATCTAATATATACTCCCCCATTCCCCAAGCCCCAAGAACAAAAAGTATTCATAGGATTGAATTGTAATATAATATAAATTCTAATATACGTATATATAAAGGTTTTTTATTATTGGGATACTTTAGTACATTCATTCATTTTTATTAGGTTTAGGTCCGCTTAAATACCCCTTTAGTACATTCATTCATTTTTAATTTTGAGTTGAAGACGTATATTTTATTTAAGAACTAAAAGATTCATACAATAGTATATAAACTCGCATGGCAGTGATGGCTAAATTTTTTAGTTGAGATGATACATAACATGTCACAAAACGATTACCACTCCCTCAACAAATGCAGCGATTTTAGTGCTAAGGGCTCATTTGCTTGAGCTGAACTTGCCTCTTAATGGCCATACATCTGATTTGGCCAGATGTTAGTATTAATTTTGTTTGTATTTTACATCTTAATGACCTTTAATTGTTCTTACCAAATTAAAAATTTTCTTGTTCAAATTCGATTTAACCGACACATTATGTATGAGCTATGTGAATTATTTTTTTTTAAACTATTTCTAAAAACCAGATCAATGATTATAAGAGATCAATTTAAAAAGTAAATGTTAGTTCGTTATCTGAGTTATTGTTTGTTAATGATTGTTAATGTTGTACTATGTATGTTGGTAGTGTCAGTATCATGTCTCATGTTATGAATTATTGTTTGGTGTTTATGAATAAGATGAAAAGTGGATGAATAAGGGGATCTGCAAAATGGGATCGATATGCTCATCAAATGAAACTAATAAAAGGAAAAGTAAATAGATATCCATTATTTTAACTGTTATATTATGTTCCTTCATTTCCCCATCAGGTTCCTCAACAAATGAACACATACGATTGTGGGCTCTTTATTATGTTCTTTATGGAACTCTTCCTTAAAGCAGCTTCGGAACGGAAAGATTCAAAATGAAAGATTTAGAAATGGTACATTTTTTTTCCTTTTTTCTTAATTACTCTCTCTGTCACACACAAAAAAAATAATTTAAAACCTATATTTTACATACTCATATACAGTATATGTAAAGAGAGATGTTTTGTTATATAGTGAATATATTTTAATATTCTCCTGGTTCAACAAGGTTCATTGGTTAATTCATATGGAGAAATACTTTCGTTAAAGCTTTGCCTCGGCTAAAAAAAAAATTCCTGAATCCGTCCCTGGGAGTAGCATATGAAACCCACATTGGATTTCTTTGAGAGTCATTGTCTAATTTTAGATAGGTTAACACAAGTTAAACCGCAAACTAGTATATCTCATCAAATCTACATAGCCTATAAATATCTGAATAAGTTATGCCTTGTATACATATGAAGCCTATAAATATCTGAATAAGTTATGCCTTGTATACATATGAAGAGTTAATGAGTTCATAATTCTTCAATAACTATTGATTGATTGGTAAACATTCTCTCGTTCTGTTATAGAATAATTATCCATTCTTTTTATAAATAATTCTTCTAAATTTTAGTTTTTTTTAAATATGATCTATAATTTACGGGTCTCGTCATGAGAATGAGTAAAAGTTGGTTCAAGTTTTGACTTGTTTAGTTGTTACTGTTGTTAAAATGGATATGAATCATATTCTAGCACAAGTGGATGAACAACTATTCCATTTTTTTAATGCTAGTTTTTTTTTATAACAATGATAACAATAAAGAAGAGTTTATAAGAAATAGAGAGTTGATATGTTTAGAGAATTTGTTTAGGTTTTTATTTAGTGCAATTGTGGATGATTTACAAAATGGTAGTGCCTCTTTTTCGTGCCCCAACCCTTGGCTGGTGTGCTTATTATTCCATGTCTTCTTTTAGGTTCCTGATGCAATGACAAAAGGTAGCTATTATGTAGTCTGGGTCGGACATTTACAGCACTTGGTCTGAATGTAAATCTCAGACAAAGAATGTGAGTGGTGCCCAATACAAGAAATATGCATCTCTTGAGGAAGCTGAGGAAGCTATTAAAGAACCACCTCCTCATTCACCCTGGACAAAGCCACCATCCCTACCGTATGTACATCCTAAAGGATGTGAAGGAGGATTATCAAGTTCAAGCTCGTCTTTTGGAGAGACAAGTGATTTGGTTAAAGCAACTATTGAAACAAAAGACACAAAGTTAACCCTTGAAGGAAGTTCCGAAACGGTTTGCAAGATGATCAAAGATATCAGACTATGAGAGATACCATTGCTTCCCCGAGGGAATTTATGATGTTATGTATATTCTATCTTTGTGAAACTGCATTCTTTGAACCTTATTAAATGTAAGCTGCATTCTTATGCTAAATTTCAAAGAGCTAAAGCTGATTTTGATCATCTTGTTTATGATTTGTAGTCTGCCTTGTTCTGGCCTTGTCCCATGGTTTGGAGTTTGATCTGTTAGGTTGTAAGTTTCTGTTGGGCTGTTATCTCTTGGTTTATCGGGTTGGTGCTATTGTTTGGGCTGGGATGTGCTATACCGGGTCTGTTTTTTGCTGAACACCATATAGGTCTGTTCCTGCTAGGTCTGTTTTTTGCGGACCTGGTTGTTGTTTTGTCTGTGGCTGCTCTGTTTTGTGGTTTGTGGCTGCAGTGGCAGCGCAGTTTTGACATCCCTGTCAGTGGCTGTGCAGTAGCTGCAGGTGGATGTTTCCAATTTGCTGCTGGGCGTGTTACAGTTCCTGCTGCTGGTTTTGTTGTCTGCTGATTGCTGCTGTGTTGCTGGTTTGTAAGCTGGGTGATGCTGAGTTTCTGCTGTCTGCTGATTGCTGCTGTGTTGCTGGTTTGTAAGCTGGGTGATACTGAGTTTCTGCTGCTGTTATTCTGTGCTGCTGTTTGCTGCTTGTGGGCTTGGCAGTAGTGAAGCAGCTTCTCTGTTGTTGTTGCTGTTGCAGAAGTATGGGGCTACCCTCTTTTGTTCTGATGCTATGGTTTTTGAGCTGCAAAAATTTCACTGTCCTCATAGAGGCTTGTTTTAGCTGGTTTTGTAAAAATTGAATTTTCCTGCTTACAGTGTAATTGTTTTGTTTAGGCATCTGGCCTTGTTATCCTATATAGTCATGACATCATGGGCCTGTCCTATGATGTCTATTAATTTAGATTATTTTAGATTATTAATTTAGATTATTTTTTAATGCAATGTTTTTTGTTTCGTTTTGATAAAATGTCGAATGCTAATGCATTTTAACACCTTACACTATTTGTAGCCAGCATCAACATATTGATTTGGTCTTTATTTTGAGGTATATTTTATTTAATAACTAAAAGTTTCATACAGCATACTATTGGTGTGTGTAGTGAATTTTTTATCCATTTAAACTGGGGCGTTTTGAGATGATACAGAACGTGTCACAAAACGATTAGCGCTCACTCAACAAATGCAGCGATTTTAGTGCTAAGGCTTATTTGCTTGAGCTGAACTTGCCTCTTATGGCCACAAATCTGATTTGGTTGGTTTTACCCCGCACCTGTATTTGTCACCTCTCATGTTTGACATTTGTTTTTCCTCATGGTTATGATTCATTCATACTTCAGGGATACAAATGGGTTGGCCTTTTACTATGTCGCTATTTTTTTTGGTTGAGTTTGTGTTCTTTGGAGCTAGATAGAAAGTCGTGGGATATTTAGATAATCAGTGTGTATGTGCTAAAAATTTTAGGGATTTTATGTCAAAGACTACTTTTTTGGGATATTGTAATGCATATTTTGGAGGTATCACATTCATGCACATGCAACCTATATATTGATATTTATGGCACTTCAGTTTCACCAAATCATCCCGCAAAGCAAGTGCCTGCTGAAGCTCCATCTCCTTCTGCCGGATGTTATACAAAATATCAACCTAAACTAATGTTATACAAAATATCAACCTAATCTAGTAATACCACCACTAGGAGGAGAATTATCGGGAGGGGTCGACGTTGCTGATTTAGTGTCTAAAAATCCTCGTCATCGCTATCACCAGCGACATCGCCAACTTGCTCTCCATCAGCAACGACATAAACATTGTCATCGCATAGGACATTCTCTCCCTTTATATTAACTGGCTTATGTTACCTTATGTTATTTAATTTTATTATTTTATCTTATATTATATTATGTGAATTTAGTTTATATTATTATATATTTTTTTTATTTTATTTTGTAGCAAAACTAATTTAGTAGTAATAAACCAAGTAAATGGGACTTAATTTATTTTAATATTGGGAAACTAATTGAATAATACATAAATACATGCAGGGCCCACATATTTTGCAATTGAATAATTCTGACAAAAATTCCGTCGGAAATTCTGTCAGAAATAACAAATATCACACTATTCATCTATCACCATCATAAACAATAAACTAATCACTACCACTACACAAATTCAAATTCATTAATTATAATTTTTTGAATGAATTACATCTTATAAATATATATATCATCAAAAATCTCCGGCAATTCATAGGACAAGCTGAGCCAATCAATTCATATCAGTAAAACAAAAAACAACAAAATTATGTTCAGCCCCAATCAATTCATATCAAAAACATTCTAATATACAAGCTGATCCACAATTTCAAATGCCAATAATCAAAATGAATAACTGCTCAAATCATAATCATGAATAAAACAAATGAATAATATAATATATATATATATATATATATATATATATATATATATATATATATATATATATATATATATATATATATATATATATTTGAAAAGGCTCTAAAGCGAACCTTAAAAAGCGAATCAAAGATTTAACCGTTGTCTTTTGGTGTCTATGGCGACAGTTGACCATTCGTCATCAAAGACTACATGGCTATGGTGACGGATCGAATCTGTCACCATAGACACCAAAGACGACAGTTAAATCTTTTGGTTCGCTTCTTTAAGGTTCTCTTTAGAGCCGACCGTATATATATATATATATATATATATATATATATATATATATATATATATATATATATATAGGTTAATTGCATATTAAACCTCGAAGTATATACCCTTTTACCATTCGTACCCCGATGTTTAAACATTTATATCCCGCTACCCCAAGTACCGTTAAATAAGCATAACTGACCTTTTTGGTCAATTTGTTAGCCGAAAAATGGTCACATGTCACAATTTAAATGGTCGAAAATTACAAAAGGGTCAGTTATGCTTACTTAATAGTACTTGGGGTAGCGGGATGAGAGCGTTTAAACATCGGGGTACGAACGGTAAAAGGGTGCATACTTTGGGGTGTAATATATATATATATATATATATATATATATATATACACACTGTTATGTATTACACAGTAGGGCTATGACGACAGGTTTTTTGGGCTATAGCAACGCTTCACCCGCACCATATATAGACCAGAATAGCTATGGTTCACCCGAAACCGTCGATATAGCCCAAAAAATCGTCGTCATAGCCGATTATGTAATACACAGCTGTGTACATATATTTTTTCCATATATATATATAGGACGGATCTAAAGCATACCTCTAAAATATCATACCCTTTTAAATAGCATACCTTTATTAAAACTACGTCGTTTTGGAGATTCTTTTAAAAAATAAGTGGGGTCGCGGGTGATATTTTTGTAAATAAAAGGAAAGCAGGTTAGGCCATTCTCTTTTAATATTATTTTGTTTTTTTTTAAAATCTTCAAAACGACGTAGTTTTAATAAAGGTATGTTATTTAAGAGAGGTTTGCTATTTAAAAGGTATGCTTAAGATCCGTTATATATATATATATATACACATATTCAGTGTATGCTCAAGTGGGCCAAAATTATTTTAAATGCATGCTCCGCTAGGGCCAAAATCATACCTATGTTATACAAATTGCACAAATTAAGGTTAAGTGTAATGATACAAATTGCACAAATTAGTTGCACAAAATCATGTGGTACCCAAAATTGACATATGAAATCACTATACAAATTAGGGATAATTGATGAATTTCAAAAGAAAAAAATGGCAGAGAGAGAACATGTATTGCACAAATTAACTTGACCGAATGGTAGAGAGAGAGAACATCGGTGATGAGCGAACAGAGGTGGGGTGTTAGAGTGACCGCCCTGAAGCTTGGGGTGGATGGAGAGGACAAAGAGAGAGATAGCAACGACGATGGGGCAGAGAGAAAGAGAGAGAGCAACAATGGCAGAGAGAGAGAGAAGAAGTGAGACATGAAATCTCATCTGTGGCGGATGCTAAATGAAAATAGGGTTTAGTTATTTCTGATGGAATTCTGTCGAAATTACGTCCGTCGATTATACGTTATTCCCAACGGAATTTATGTCTGCAATATATACATTCCGTCGAGTTTTACCATTCAAGTTGGCGAGAATCTTTGGTGCCAAAACGGATATTTATTTTTAACATATGTTCATCATAAATAGAATACTTTCGAGGGAATTAATGTCGACATAATATTCCATCAAGAATACTATAATATCGACAGAACTTATTCCGTCGGAATTAATTCCGTCGAAATTAACCTATTTTCTTGTAGTGCATGTTGAACCAAATCAAATCATAAACAAAATATCTTTAAAATAATATAACAACATGTATCACTCTACAAAGATCATTAAAGTTCTGCGCATGATGAACAAGTCTAAAAGATTACAAAAGTTAATATTAAGACTAAAATAAAACAAAATAAGAATTTGACTATAAATGAAACAATTAAGCGAGTACCAAATTCTAAATGATTATCAAAATAAACAAATCAACATATAATGAGAGTATCGCTAAAGAAATACGGAACCTGTACAAATTATTCTAGAAGAAAAGAGTTCAAATTACAAAATAATGTCAAGTTCTCGAAACCAATCTTTCCACGCAATACTTAAGATACCAAATACCAAATACCAAATATTTATTCAAGGGTGCCAACAAAAATATAAGAAAAATGTTCCAAATGACGAGATATCAAGAGATATAAATAATAAAAAATAATCAAAGGAGCAGAGTACAAAATCTGCACCTAATACTCAAATTCACTTATAGTACACTCCACAAAATCTAAACCTCAAACACCAACGATGTGACGTCCCCAAAATAGGTATACACAATCCATTCTGAGTCTCCAAATACATGGTACAAAATACAAATACAAACTTAATTATACAACTATCGTGTAACATAAGTTGAGACTTTTAACATGAATATTGTCTCGTAGACAATATCCAAACTCAAATGAAGTCCTTATTACAATTATTATCACACTATTTCACAGAATAGTGAGGACTACTATAGCAACCATCTGGACCGTCACTTTATTCCCCGACTAGTCTCAGCTATATTCTCATTTCTTGAAGAGAACAATGAAAGCAAAGGGTAAGCTCAACTAGCCCAGTAAAGAATATTATGACTAAGATAATGCAGAATAAATTATCGATAGCCTTCAACAGTGTAAAACTGATAGAATACAATAGACAACAAGTTTAACTACTGCAAAACAAGCAATCCATTAGAAGAGTCAAGTAAAGTATAATGTCTACTATCTTCTATGATTTAAAAGTTCATCATCAATACTTTATCTCTGTAACACAACTCAATAAATAATCAACATCATCGAATTATCCATGCACTACGGGCCAAGGATATTCGTTAGTATCACATCCACATCATCGAATTATCCATGCACTACGGGCCAAGGATATTCGTTAGTATCACATCCACATCATCGAATTATCCACGCACTACGTGCCAATGATATTCGTTAGTATCACCAATGGTCATGATCATGCCAAACAACTGTCCATCAATGCACTACGAGCCAATGAGGACTTTTATCACATCATTTATAACATTATAGGTCATGATTATACCGATACATAATTCTTTGTCATAATCATACCAATCAACAGTCCATCTATGCACTACGGGCCAAAGATGAATTTCATCACAATATAAGCATAAGGATGATGACAATGATATAAGAATTCAATCCAGTGAGATCAAGGATAAATATTAAAGATTTATAATTCAATTTATCCAAAGTTCAAGAATGTCTAAATTGTCAACATGATAACTACTTTGTGGAGTAAAATTCAAGAATAATATTTATGTATCAAAATAATTTGGACAAAAAATAAATCAATTTTTGTCGTGAATAGTACGCCGGGTGAATAGTACTCGAGTGAATAGTACTTTGTGAATAGTGTCGTACGTATGAATAGTACTATACGTATGAATAGTGTCGTACGTATGAATAATGTCGTATGCATGAATAGTATCCATGTATAGTACTTTGGCATAAAAAGATTAAAATTTAACAAGAATGTTCAGAAAAATATTTCAGTGGAATGATACTAGATGAAACAAAAATTTCAAAGATATTCTACTAATTTCAAAGAGTATAGAAGCATTACTTATCAACATAAGTATAGAATTAGGAATATGAAATGAAATAATAGTACTTACATATTACATAGTATGAAAGAAAATATTATTTCTTAAGAATATTGAACAAAAATAATATCTTTTACAACTGTTGAACGAAAATAATATTCCTACGAATATTGAACGAAGATAATATTCCTTACGAATATTGAACGAAAATAATATTCCTTACGAATATTGAACGAAAATAAAATTCCTTACGAATACGAAAAATAATATCGTAAGTGAATATGAAATAAATAATACTCCTTACCTTAAATGGAGAGTATTTCTGACTGGTAGGGCAGAGATATTCTTGAAGAAAACTTATACTATTTTCTACACTCAAAGCTTTCTTAAACTCTAAAAAAATACGCTCAATATTATAGAAGAAGAATTCTCTGATTCTGATGTGATTTTCATTTCTAAACTGAGCATCCTATTTATAGGAGAATGACAAAGAACTATTTCAGAAAAATTATCACGGACCAACAGTGCACCAAAGGAAAATTCACGGATGAAATTTGAGAATTCACGTGAATTTTTCTGATTTCACTATGCAAACACTATGTAGTACTATGCAAATAATAAAATATAATATATTCTATTTTATATAAAAAAATAAAACTTATATATATATACACACACACACACACACACACACTAACACACAAATTACACACACACACACACACTATTATATATATATATATATATATATATATATATATATATATATATATAATACTTATATATATATAAATATTAAAACAAAATTGAGATAACTTTCTACCGACGATTTTGAAAAATGGGTAAGTGGGGGTCCATATAATAAGCCAAATTTACAACAAATATTTCATAAAAATTGTGACTCCCCCAAAATAGGTATACATCACCTATCTTGAGTCGCCAAATATATGGTACATAAATTTAAATACAACTTAATTATACAACTGTCGTGTAAAATACGACAAAACATACTCTGAGAGTTTTAACACGAATATTTTCATCTAGACAATATCCACACTCAATGGAGTCCTCATTACATTTATTATCACACTATTTCACATAATAGTGAGGACTACTAATGCAACCATCTGGACTGTCACTCCGTTTCCCGACTAGTCCCAGCTATATTCTCATTTCCTGAAGAGAACAATAAAAGAAAAGGGTGAGCTCAACTAGCCCAGTAAGAAATATTATGACTAAGATAATGCAGAATAAATTATCGTTAGCCTTCAACAATGTTAAACTGATAGAATATAATAGACAACAAGTTTAACTACAGCGAAACAAGCAATCCAGGAGAAGAGTCAAGTAGAGCATGATATCTACTATCTTCTATGATTTAAAAAGTTTTTCATCAATTTTATCGCTGAGACTCAGCTTAATAAATAAACCACATCATTGAATCATCCCTGTACCACGACCAAAGATATTCATGTAATCATCAATGGTCATGACTATTCCGAATAATCCCTGATCATAATCATACCAACAACAGTCCATCAATGCACTACAGGCCAATGAGGACTTTTACCATATCATTTGTAACATTACGGGTCATGATTATACCGAATGATCCCTGGTCATAATCATACCAATCAACAGTCTATCTATATACGTAAGCCAAAGATGACTTTCATCACAATATAAGTGTGACACCCCCAAAATAGGTATAAATCACCCATCTTGAGTTGCTAAATACATGGTACAAAAATACAAATACAACTTAATAATACAACTGTCGTGTAAAATATGACAAAATATAAATTGAGAGTTTTAATAAGAATATTGTCATCTAGACAATATCCATACTCAAAGGAGTCCTCATTACATTTATTGTCACACTATTTAACAGAATAGTGAGGACTACTAATACTATCATCTGGACTGTCACTCCGTTCTCCGACTAGTCCCGGCTACGTTCTCATTTCCTGAAGAGAACATTGAAAGAAAGAGGTGAGCTCAACTAGCCCAGTAAGAAATATTATGACTAAGATAATGTAGAATAAATTATCATTAGTCTTCAACAATGTTAAACTGATAAAATTTAACAAACATCAAGTTTAACTGCAGCGGAACAAGCAATCCATTAAAAGAGTCAAGTAGAGAATAAAATCTACTATCTTTTATGATTTAAAAGGTTTTTCATCACTTTTATCATTTGAGACTCAAACTAATAAAAAATCCACATCATCCCTGCACTACGGCCAATGATATTCATTAGTATCACAACCATAAATTATTCATGCACTATGGGCCAAGGATATTCGTGTATTCATCAATGGTCATGATCATGCCAACAATTGTCCATCAATGCACTACGGGCCAACGAGGACTTTTACCACATCATTTGTAACATTACTATCCATGATTATACCCTAATAATCCTCGTCATAATCATACCAAGTCCATCTATGCACTACAGGCCATAGATGACTTTCAACATAATATAAACATGACAATGATGACAATGATATAAGAATTTAATAAAACAAGTTCAAGAAATTTATCCAGGAACCAATAACGTCCAAATTGTCAACATGATACTGCTTTGTGGAGTAAAATTCAAGAATGCTCAGAAGAATATTTCCATGAAAAGATACTGGATGAAGCGCAAATATCAAAGATATTCCACTAATTTCATGGAGTATAAAAGCCAAAACTTTAACCAACTGAGTATAATAAAGAATGAAATAACAAAAGAAATAACCAGGCATGCGATAGACCTCACCGACAGGTTATTCCAATAAAATAATAAATAACGGAACCAGGACATGCGTAAACACACGCATGTGATATTCCGATGTAATAATAAAGAAACAGAACCGTGTCGTGCAAAATTCACCGCAATGGTGATATTCCAATAGAATAATAAAGAATGGAATAACAATGTAAATCACCATGCATGCGATAGATCGCGATGCATGTTATTCCAATGTATAATAATTAATGGAACCAGGTTAGGCATAATACGCACCGACGTGATATTCCAACATAATAATAAAAAATAGAATAACAGAAGAATTTCACCATGTATGCGGTACTTCGCATATACAGGTTATTCCAACATAATAATAAAGAATGGAATAACAGAAGTTCTCTTCATGAATACGAAAGAAATAATACCCCTTACCGTAGAAGAAACTGGATATAGGAGTAGTGCAGTAGCGGAATACTTTTCTTCTTTCTCTCTATAGTTTCTCTCTCTAGAGTTTCAATGAATTCGTAAGAAATAATGAAGGAATGAGCTTCTATTTATAAGAGAATGGACTGAATAGTAACTAATTCATGAACGATCCAAATTAATTTACTTTTAAATGGACGGTCCATATTGATTTACTATGCAATATTAATAAAATATTCTAATAAAACAAAATCTTTTAAATAAAATATAATATATTCTATTTATAATCTAATAAAAACTAATAACTTTATAAAAGTATTCATTTTATATAAAAAAGATTTTACTATATGCAAAACACTATACACATTGCATTTAACACTATGCATAATAAAATATAATATATTCTAATTATTGTCTAATAAAACAAATAACTTTATAAAAGTATTCATTTTTTATATAAAAGATTTTATTATGCAAAATACTATGCAAACACTATGCAACACTATGTAAAATATAATATATTCTAATTATTGTCTAATAAAATAAATAACTTTATAAAAGTATTCATTTTATATAAAATATTTTACTATGCAAAAACACTATGCAGTATCTATGCAACACTATACATAATAAAATATAATATATTCTAATTATTGTCTAATAAAACAAATAACTTTATAAAAGTATTCTTTTATATAAAAAGATTTTACTATGCAAAATACTATGCATAATAGAATATAATATATTCTAATTATTGTCTAATAAAACAAATAACTTTATAAAAGTATTCTATTTTATATAAAAGCTTTTCCATTTTATTACATTAATAATACTAATAAAACAAAATTTATATATATATATATATATATATATATATATATATATATATATATAAAACTTTAAATGACTTCATAAAAGACATCTCAATATATTTAACAACATTTATCATCATTATTATAATTCACAATATTAATCGACCAAATGTCGTTCCTGGAAGAGGAGGCTTTCCAATAAGGATTTCTCCCTATTGGCGTGCAATTAGGTGACCAAACCTCTCCTTAGCAGAACTTCTAGACATCGTTAATATTGCAAATAATAATATTAATAACTCTGTCATCTCAATTATTGATTTAATAATATATAAAATATCGACAATAATTGAATCAAATAACGTGAGATATTATGCAACAATTCCATCAAGCAATAATTAAACAAAACTGAGTGACTTCTCACGTAAGCATCAATAATCAATACCGTGTGCTACTACGCAACCACACGTATTACTCTACTTTTACTACCGAGTTAGTTTGATAGTTTTAACGGTAAAACTTCCGCCGTTATTTTCATAAAAATATTTTTGTCGTTTTCTCAATCCGACAATAATTATATTGTGGGGTCCACCAATGATTGTGCCGTCGTATGAATATTCCATGTTAAAATGAATATTTCCCGACCAATCGAATATTATATAGCATTATATAATATTCAAAAAAATATTTCAAGAAATTTAAATATTTATTCATAAAATCCGGGGTCTCACAATCTCCCCTCCTTATAAAATTTTGCCCTCGAAATTTACGTACGTACTTGGTATGCCGAACAGATGAGGATACCTTGACTTCATTTCAGATTCTAACTCTTGAGGTATAACCTTTGAGTGTTGAATACGATCCTTCTTATTCAAGATTTTAACACGTATTTTCTCATACGTTAAATCTTCCGCTATCTCGTTCGGTTCTAAATCAATAATGTGATTCGGGTCGTCCACATATTTACGTAACATCGATACGTGAAAAACGTTATGAACACGCGACATACTTGGCGGTAAAACGAGTCTATAGGCCATAGTTCCTACTCGATCGAGGATTTCAAATGGGCCAATAAAATCGAGGGTTGAGATTTTCTCTCTTCATCGATTTTTGCTTCTAGAATAACGCCCTCTTGAACCTTCTTCTTCACATTCATCACCGAGTATGTAGCTTGAGCGACTTTAACTTTATCGATTAAAGTCGATTCTACTCGTATATTCGTTATCTTCACGTGGGTCCCTAGAGTCTTTAACTCTATCTTCATCATTTGTAAGTTATACGAAATGGGTCTTTGTGTTAACAACATCGCACTCGTAAATGCATACGATCTTCTACTCAACGCGTCAGCTACTACGTTCGCTCTTCCACGATGATATTGAATGGTATAGTCGTAATCTTCAACCGCTCGAGCCAACGTCTTTGGCGCATGTTACGTTTGTTTTCGTTGAAGAAATATTTAAGGGTTTTAGAAATGGGTTTTGTACTGGGGTCAATACAAAATTCAATTTCACGCTCTAGGGGTAGGCTACGAAGTCTTCAAGAATACGCCAGGAAATTTATTAACAATAGAAATATAATTCAAAACTGTGACTCTCATCCATGACTTGGATAGTACATCACATCGATACCTATCAACTTGCCATCGTCATTCATGACGTCACCTACAGAAAGTCTGGCTTCGGTGCATTACACACAAGGAAGTCAACAACGAAAGGATCGGGGCTCTTTACTTATGGCTTGATATGACAATGATTGACTTTAGAATTTGCATAACAGGTTGGTTAAGAATATAAAAGCTAACAACCTTACGAAAAACATGATGAGTAGTTAACCAACCGATTCCTAAAATCGCATCAAAGGCAAGTATTTTCAAAGAGATAAGATCGACAGGTAACGTGAAAGTATCGATTTGAATCAACAAGATTTATAAACAATTGGAGGTAACGAAGGTTTCTACTATCGAAGTTTCAACTAATAAGTCAAAGTCTAATTTCTCCTGTCAAATTTAAACATTGAAAGCAAAGCAAGAGAGATAAAGAATGGGTTGAACCGTAGATCTAATAAGGTATAGACTTTGCAAGAATTTATAATTAACTAACCCGTGCTAACTTCGTTCGGGTCACTCGCTTTTTGAGAAGTCACAAAATACGCTCTTCCTGAAACCACCGACTTTGTTTTGTCCGTATCCGCCTTTGGTGCCACCGCCCCATCTGGACTTAACTTCACTATATGATAAAATCGAGCTAAATGACCTTCTCTTTTTGAAATTTCCACTTCTATTATCTTGGCTATGATTACCACCGAAGTGGTTACCATTCTTGGCATGATAATTTCCCCCACGTTGGTCATCATTGTTCCGATGGCCGTTGCCACCGATACAATTATTATCTTGTTGTTGGTCATTACCTTTTGGTTGTGCTAAATCATTATTGTGCTCCAATAACTGAGCCCTATTCACAACATCTGAATATAAGCAAAGTTTATGAGAAATGAGGTATTGACGTATATCGGGTTTCAAACCTCTTAGAAATATTCGCGTCATTCGCTCCTCATTATCGACCAAATGGGATGCAAATCGGGATAACTCATGGCCCGAGCCTCGTCTTTGCGATACGATCATATTATTTTGCTCCATTGCTTATCTCAACATTTTCGGATGCCATTTTCAAACATCGTCACAAAACAAGGGTTAATTGACATATCACATATTATCCCTATACTCGAATCACCACCAATTAAATACCAAATAAACTTAGGTAGGTCATACTAGCGCGAAGGAATTTTCCGTCTCTCCCTCCTAGTTCTTGTCTCACATCTCACCGGGATCATATCCTAAGCTTTGATACTAATCGTGACACCCCCAAAATAGGTATACATCACCCATCTTGAGTCGCTAAATACATGGTACAAAAATACAAATACAACTTAATAATACAACCGTAATAGTGTAAATACGACAAAACATAAATTGAGAGTTTTAATAAGAATATTGTCATCTAGACAATATCCACACTCAAAGGAGTCCTCATTACATTTATGGCAAAACTATGTATTTCACCATTATACTTGGCACGTTTTATTTATACACCATTGAACTTTTAATTTTTTAAATTACCCCATTAAACAAGTTAAAAGTTTTAATTGATCATTACATTAGCTTTTAATCATTACATTAATATCAACGTTAGTTTTTTCCTACGTGGCTTTTAAAATAAAAATAAAAATGACTCAGATATAACAACTCATCCTCTCTTTCTTCTCTCTACTCAAACCTCGTCAAATTCACTACAGGCCTAAAAACACCCCTCCTTCAAATCCCTCATTTCCCAACCTATCCCATCCCCAAATCAAAGATCGCCGACTACCCTCCTACGGTTCACCGAATTGCAATTCTCCTTGTTGCTTTGGATCTGAGTTGAATCTGTTCGGAGGAGTTTGGATCTGGATCCGGGTAGTATCTGATTCACTCTGAGATGAAGGGGATGCCCTTACCCTTTGATTTTGAGGGAAGGGGTTTTAGAGCTTGTTGTTGCAGATTCACCTTTGTTCTAGTCCAAACCCTTTGATTCACCTCTGTTTAGTCCAAACCCTCCTATTTCCACTTCAACCCCGTCTTCATCTCTAGGCGGCCAAGCATGAGAGGCGCGGATTGTCAAATGACCTTGGATTGTGAGAAAAGCGGTTGGAGAGCGAAGCAAATTCATAGGCTAAATCATAATCGGGAAGCATAAACAAATTGATGCGATTGGGAATTTTTTACTTTCACTATTCCCCCGCCCCAGTTTAGGTGTAAATTAGGGTTTTTGTTTCTCATTGATGAGGAATTTGTTGGAAAGATGATAAGTAAATGGATGACGAATATTGAAATGTCAATATCGATCGATGTGAAAAAGAGAACAATGAAGGTTTAGCGAATCCGAGATATCTGATGAGATAGGCGTCGTGTTATCCAGGTTCCTATAAGGAATATTAATCAATTGGAAAGCGAGAATTTCGTGGATTATAGTGGTGTATTGGATTCTTCATATTATGATGTGTCCTGTTATGAGAACCAGAGATCAAAGTGAGGAGGCGAATGTATGAATCCCAAGGCTTTAGGCCGAAAAGAAGGTGGGGTTATGGGGTTTAATTGCAGTGTGGAGTACCTTCATGGGATTCATCGGTATTCGGAGAAACACGAGTGTGAATTTGATTTCAAGGCGGTTGGGAAAGACGCCATAGCCAAGGCGAACCCGGTTGTCAAGGCTGATAAAATTGATAGGATCTGAACCGGGGGCTTAACCGGTTTATTATGGATTGGAAGGAAAGAGAAGCTGAGTTGTTATGCTTAGTCATTTTTCTTTTTTTTTAAAAAGCCACGTAGGAAAAAGCTAACGTTGATATTAACAAAACTGATGAACAGTTAACAGAATGATCCAATTAAAAACTTTTAATTTGTTTAATGGGGTAATTCAAAAAATTAAAAGTTCAATGGTGTATTAAATAAAACTTGCCAAGTATAGTGGTGAAATACATAGTTTTGCCTTACATTTATTGTCACACTATTTAACAGAATAGTGAGGACTACTAATACTATCACCTGGACCGTCACTCCGTTCCCCGACTAGCCCCGGCTACGTTCTCATTTCCTGAAGAGAATAGTGAAAGAAAGGGGTGAGCTCAACTAGCCCAGTAAGAAATATTATGACTAAGATAATGTAGAATAAATTATCATTAGTCTTCAACAATGTTAAACTGATAAAATATAACAAACATCAAGTTTAACTGCAGCGGAACAAGCAATCCATTAAAAGAGTCAAGTAGAGAATAAAATCTACTATCTTTTATGATTTAAAAGGTTTTTCATCACTTTTATCGCTGAGACTCAGCTTAATAAAAAATCCACATCATCCCTGCACTACGGCCAATGATATTCATTAGTATCACAACCACAAATTATTCATGCACTATGGGACAAGGATATTCGTGTATTCATCAATGGTCATGATCATGCCAACAACTGTCCATCAATGCACTACGGGCCAATGAGGACTTATACCACATCATTTGTAACATTACGGTCATGATTATACCGAATAATCCCTGGTCATAATCATACCAAGTCCATCTATGAACTACAAGCCACATATGACTTTCAACATAATATAAACATGATAATGATGACAATGATATAAGAATTTAATAAAATAAGTTCAAGAATTAATTTATCTAGGAACCAATAATGTCCAAATTGTCAATATGATACTGCTTTGTGAAGTAAAATTGAAGAATGCTCAGAAGAATATTTCCATGAAAAGATACTGGATGAAGCGCAAATATTAAAGATATTCCACTAATTTCATGGAGTATAAAAGCCAAAACTTTAACCAACTGAGTATAATAAAGAATGGAATAACAAAAGAAATAACCAGGCATGCGATAGACCTCACCGACAGGTTATTCTAATAGAATAATAAATAACGGAATCAGTCATGCGAAACGCACGCATGTGATATTTACGGCGAATAATAAAAAGAATGTAACCGTCGTGCAAAATTAAGCACCAAATGTGATATTCCAAATGTAATAATAAAGAATGGAATAACAATGTAAATCACCACGCATGCGATAGAATTTACGGATGTTATTCCAATGAATAATAATTAATGGAACCAAAGTTAGATATAATACGCAATCGGTTACGATGATATTCCAACATATAATAAAAAAATGAATAATGTAAGAATTTCACCATGTATGCGGTATTGGACATATAAAGTTATTCCAACATAATAATAAAGAATGGAATAATGTAAGTTCTCTTCATGAATACGAAAGAAATAATACCCCTTACCGTAGAAGAAACTGGATATAGGAGTAGTGAAGTAATGGAATACTTTTCTTCTTTCTCTCTATAGTTTCTCTCTCTAGAGTTTCAATGAATTCGTAAGAAATAATGAAGGAATGAGCTTCTATTTATAAGAGAATGGATTGAATAGTAACTAATTCATAACGGTCCAGATTGATTTACTTTTAAACGGACGGTCCATATTGATTTACTATGCAGTATTAATAAAATATTCTAATAAAACAAAATCTTTTAAATAAAATATAATATATTCTATTTATAATCTAATAAAACGAATAAATTTATAAAAGTATTCTGTTTTATATAAAAAGATTTTACTATGCAAAATACTATGCAGGCACTATGCAACACTATGCATAATAAAATATAATATATTCTAATTATTGTCTAATAAAATAAATAACTTTATAAAAGTATTCTGTTTTATATAAAAAGATTTTACTATGCAAAACACTATGCAGGCACTATGCAACACTATGTAAAATATAATATATTCTAATTATTGTCTAATAAAACAAATAATTTTATAAAAGTATTCTATTTTATATAAAAGATTTTACTATGTAAAATACTATACAGTACCACTATCATAATAAAATATAATATATTCTAATTATTGTCTAATAAAACAAATAACTTTATAAAAGTATTCTATTTTATATAAAAGCTTTTCCATTTTATTACATTAATAATACTAATAATATATATATATATATATATATATATATATATATATATATATATATATATATATATATACAAACTCGTGACTTCATAAAAGACATCTCAATATATTTAACAACATTTATCATTATTATTATAATTCACAATATTAATCGACTGTGTCATTCTCAAGAAGAGAGGGGCTTTCGAATAAGGATTTCTCCCTATTCAGTGCAGCAATTAGGTGACCAAACCTCTCCTTTGAAGAACTTCTAGACATCGTTAATATTGTAAATAATAATATTAATAACTCATTCATCTCAATTATTGATTTAATAATATATAAAATATCGACAATAATTGAATCAAATAACGTGAGATACTATGCAACAATTATCAAGCAATAATTGAACAAAACCGAAAGTGACTTCTCACGTAAGATCAATAATCAATACCGTAGTGTACTACTATACAACCACGCCAGACATCATTTTTTACTACTAAGAGTAGTTCAACAGTTTAACGGTAAAACTTCCGCCGTTATTTTCATAAAAATATTTTTGTCGTTTTCTTAATCCGAAAATAATTCTGTTGTGGGGTCCACCAATGATTGTGCCGTCGTACGAATATTCCCTATTAAAATGAATATTCTCCGACCAATCGAATATTATATAACAACTTGCAGACTTTGCAAAATTTATAAATATTACCCACAACTATAACATTATATCAAATTCATTCCATAATATTCAAAAAAATATTTCGAGAAATTTAAATCTTTATTCATAAAATTTGGGGTCTCACAATAAGCATGATGATGATGACAATAATATAAGCATTAATCAAACGAAATCAAGGATAAATATTAAAGACTTTAAATTTATCCAGAGTTTAAAAATATCCAAATTGTCAACATGATACTGCTTTGTGGAGTAAAATTCAAGAATAATATTCATGTATCAAAAATAATTTGGACAGAAAAGAAATATATTTTTCGGGTGAATAGTAACCCATGAATAGTACCCTGTGAATAGTACTTCGAGAATAGTACCTCGTTAATAGTATCCCAGCATGAAAAGTTGCCCAAATACCTGAGTGAATAATATTCGTGTGAATAGTAATTTGTGAATAGTACTCTTGCATGAAAAGTGCCTCGAATACCCGAGTGAATAATATTTAAGTGAATAGTAACAGGGTGAATAGTACCCATAAATAGTAACTCATGAATAGTATTCCGGCATGAAAAGATCAATAATTATCTAGAAAGCTCAAAATAATATTTACATGAAAAGATACTAGATGAAGCGCAAATATCAAGGATATTCTACTAATTTCACGGAGTATAGAAGCAATACTTTAACAGAATGAGTATAGAATTAGGAATACGAAATAAAATAATATTACTCACATACTATAGAGTATGGAAGAAAATATTATTTCTACGAATACTGAAAATAATATCCCTTACGACTTTTGAACGAAAGTAATATTCCAACGAATATTGAACGAAGATAATATTCCTTACGAATATTGAACAAAAATAATATTCTTTATGAATATTGAACGAAAATAATATTCATATGAATACAAAAAATAATATCTCTTCTGAATATGAAATAAATAATACCCCTTACCTCAGAAGAAGACTGGATATTGGAATAGTGAAGTAGCAGACTTCTCTTCTTCTTTCTCTCTATAGCTTCTCTATCTATAATTGCTCTTGTGAGTCTTAGTGAATTGGTGACAATGAAAAAAGAATGAGCTTCTATTTATAGAAAAATATAATTTCGATAATTGCACGTTTTGGGGCTCAAAATATTATAGTATAATAGATTCATCTTTTCTTTCTTTTTTAATTTAGTCCTGCAAGTATTATCAAACTTGCACCACCTCCCCTAATAGTACATCATGTGAATTAATAGTACATTTATGTGAATCAATAGTTCTATAAATGTGAAAAAAATAATTACAGTATAGTATCTTCATCTATACCTCCATTTTTAATTTAGTCATGCAAGTATTATCAATCTTGCACCACCTCCCTAATAGTACATACATGTGAATCAATATTACACACATGTGAACCAATAGTTATAAGTGTGATGCCCCCAAAATAGGTATACATCACCCATCTTGAGTCGCCAAATACATGGTACAAAAATACAAATACAACTGTCGTGTAAAATACGACAAAACATAAATTAAGAGCTTTAATAAGAATATTATCATCTAGACAATATCCACACTCAATAGAGTCCTCATTACATTTATTGTTCCACTATTTAACAGAATAGTGAGGACTACAAATGCTATCATCTGGACCATCACTCCGCTTCTCGACTGCCCCCTCATTTATATTCTCATTTCAAGAGAACAAAGAAAGAAAGGGTGAGCTCAATCTAGCCCAAAGAAGAAATATTATGGCTAAGATAATGCAGAATAAATTATCATTAGTCTTTAACAATGTTAAACTGATAAAATATAATAGACATCAAGTTTAACTACAGCAGAACAAGCAATCCATTAAAAGAGTCAAGTAGAGAATAAAATTTACTATCTTCTATGGTTTAAAATATTTTCATCAATTTTTATCGCTGAGACTCAACTTAATAAATAAAATACATCATCTAGTCATCCCTATACTATGGGCCAAGGATATTCATTAAATCATCAATGGTCATGACTATACCGAATAATCCCTGGTCATAATCATACCAAAAACTGTCCATCAATGCACTACAGGCCACTAAGGACTTTTACCACATCGTTTATAACATTACAGGTCATGATTATACCGAATGATCCCTGGTCATCATCATACCAAGTCCATCTCTACACGTAAGCCAAAGATATACAACTATAAAACCAATAATCAACAATCCATCTTTGCACATAAGCCAAAGATATACAATTCAATAATCAACAGTCCATCTTTGCACGTAAGCCAAAGATAACTTTCATCACCATATAAGCATGAGGATGATGACAATGATATAAGCATTAATCAAACGAAAACAAGGATAAATATTAAAGACTTTAAATTTATCCAAATCTTATCAACCACTTAATAAACTCATAATATAATAATATTTTAATCACTTCTTAAACTTATTAACAATTTATTTCAATTGTTTACACTTTACCAAATAATACATTTAATCATTCAAAAATGCCATACTCATAAGATTTCATCACCAATGATCAAATACCTCATCAAAAATCTGCATATACCTTATATAGGATTTCCAAGCCATAAAATCCAATTTACCTATTTTTCCAACTTCATATAACATATTTAATTTATATGTTCGTAACTAAATCATTTTCATGAAAAATACCAAATCAGTCCCAAAAATATTTTTTTTCTGGGATTTAGCAGAATATAGTCCCATAATGAACATATATTTTTCTCGAAATTTTTAAAATTCATTTACTATTTTTCAAAAATTAATTTCTAATTATTTTCTTAAGAAATCAGCTACCCCAAGTTTAACTCCAGAAATTCCCAAATCTTGGCAGGCTCTTACACATGTTAACGTGAGCTTCCAGATTAAATTTCATGGTCATCAGAGTTATAGAACTCTGGTTATATCTTTTTTCGTCGGAAAAACCTTAATATTGAAATGGTCATAACTTGCTCATTTTAAGTCAGAATGAGCTCATTTTTGGACAGGAGGTTCTTTATACCATATACTTTCATGTCCCAAAAGGCCAGAATTTTTTTCTCAAATTAAGTGGCCGAAATAGCCCTTTTAAATTTTTGGGCAGTAGCTTTTTGCTATTTTGCAGCTTTTGACTCCTTTGCTAAAAATAGTCCACAAGAAAATCTACAACACCTTTTCCAGTGATTCCACTTGGATTAGTTAGAAAACTTATAGATCTAACTCTAGAACTTGACCACACTCAAAAATTCAAAATATAATAGGAGATATGGTCAATCAAATTTCATGTTCTATTTTCACCAAAATCTGATTTTCAACCCTTTGTAATTTCTAAGAAACTTTCACGTTTTCATATAATAACCAACATAACTCATCATGACAATGACAAAATAATTCAATAAAATAAGTTTAAGAATAAATTTTAAAGATTTATAAGTTAATTTATCCTGAACTCAATAATTCCAACACATTGGAACTATCAAATTCATCTTTAATCAACACGAACTTATTCATCATTAATATTATAACTCACAATATTTAACAACCGTGTCGTTCCTGTGAAAGAGGGGGCTTTCCAATAAGGATTTCTCCTATCATGCCGCAATTAGGTGACCAAATCCTCCTCGCGTAACTTTTTAGACATTATAAATATTGTAATTTAATAATATGAATAACTTTGTCGCCTCAATTATTGATTTAATAATATATCATATAATGCGATGATAATCGTGACAATAATCGAATCAATAATATGAGAGATATGATGCAACAATTATCGTAGCAATAATTGAGTATAACCGAGTGACTTATCATGTAAAGATCAATAACCAATACCATGTGCTATTATGCAACCACGCAGACATCAGACTTTTTTACTACCGAGTAGTTCAATGCTTTTAACGGTAAAACTTCCGCCATTATTTTCATAAAAATAATTCATTTGTTTTCTAACTACAACAATACTTCCATTATGGGGTCCACTGATGATTATGTCTCAGATTAATATTCTCCACAAAAAAGAATATTTCCTACTAAAACGAATATTATATAACAACTCATGTACTTTTGCAAAATTTATAAATATTACCCACAACTATAACATTATATCAAATCCACACCATAATATTAAAAAAAATATTTCGAGAAAGTTAAATATTTATTTATAAAATCTGGGGTCTCACAATAAGCATGTGAATTAATAGCAATTAATTGCTCATTTATTTGATTAATTACCCGATTGGTCAATATAACCTCCAGACATCAATTGTTATCGAAATAAATGTCGATTCCCACTAACACTAAAAATTCCAACACAATGGAACTATCAATTTCATCTTTAATCAACATGAACTTATTTATCATTAATATTATAGCTCACAATATTTAACAATCGTGTCGCTCCTGTGAAAGAGGGGTCATCCGATAAGGATTTCTCCTATTGGCTCGCAATTAGATGACCTAACCTCTCTCGACGTAACTTCTAGACATCTTCAATATTGCAAATAATAATATGAATAACTTTGTCGTCTCAATTATTGATTTAATAATATAAATATTATGCGAGATGATAATCTGTGACAATAATTGAATCAATAATACGAGAGATATGATGCAACAATTCTCGTAGCAATAATTGAGTATAACCGAGTGACTTCAACGTAAGCATCAATAATCAATACCGGTGCTTTCTTATGCAACCACGCCAGACATCGCATTTTTTTACCACCGGGTAGTTCAACAATTTAACGGTAAAACTTTCACCGTTATTTTTATTAAAAGATAATTTTGTCATTTTCTAACTACGACAATACTTCCGTTGTGGGGTCCACCAATGATTGTATCATCGTACGAATATTCCCTGTTAAAATGAATATTCCCCAAGCAATCGAATATTCTATAACAACTTGCCTACTTTAAAATTTTTTCAAATATCACCCTTAACTTTAACCTTTTATTAATTTAACCATTTACTAAATAGAATAATAATTATAAAAAATTGAATACTTTTATTTTATAAAATTCGGGATCTTACAATCTCTCCTCCTTATGAATTTTTGCCTTCGAAATTTACGTACGTACCTGGTATGCTGAAGAGGTGAGGATACCTTGTTTTCATTTCAAATTCCAACTCTTGAGGTGTAACCTTTGAGCGTAGAATATACTCCTTCTTATCCAAGATTTTAACAGGTACCTCTTCATACGTTAAATCTTCCACTATCTCGTCTGATTCTAATTTAATAATGTGGTTCGGTTCTTTTACATATTTATGTAACATAGATATGTGAAAAATATTATGAACACGAGACATACTTGGCGGTAAAGCGAGTCTATAGGCCACAGTTCCTACTCGATCGAGGATTTCAAATGGACCAATAAAATCGAGGGTTGAGATTTCCTCTCTTCGTCGACTCTTGCTTCTAGAATAACGCCTTCTTGAACCTTCTTCTTCGCATTCATCATATCTAAGTCTGTAGCTTGAGCGACATTTAACTTTATCGATTAAAGTCGATTCTACTCGTATATTTGATATCACCACGTGGGTCCCTAGAGTTTTTAACTTTATCTTCATCATTTGTAAGTTACACGAAATGGGTTTTTATGTTAACAACATCGCACTCGTAAACGTATAGATCTTCTACTCAACGCGTTAGCTATCACATTCGCTCTTCCACTATGATATTGAATGGTATGGTCGTAATCTTCAATAGCTCGAGTCAACGTCTTTGGCGCATGTTACGTTCATTTTGGGTGAAGAAAATATTTGAGGGTTTTAGAAATGGGTTTTATACTGGGGTCAATACAAAATTCGATTTCACGCTCTAGGGGTAGGCTAGAAAGTCTTCAGGAATACGTTAGGAAATTTATTAATAATAGAAATATCATTCAATATTGTGACTCTCATCCCAAGACTTGGATAACACGTCACATTGATACCTATCAACTTGCCACCGTTATTCACGGCGTCCCCTACGGATAGTCTGGCTTTAGTGTATTCCAAGACTTAGAAGTCACCAGCAAAAGGCTCGGGGCTCTTTACTTATGGCTTGATATGATAGTGATTGACTTTAGGGTTTGGTTGCTTGAATTCGCATGATAGGTTGATTAGGAATATGAAAGCTAACAACCTTACGAAAATAATCAATTTTTGCATGATGAGTAGTTAACCAGTCGATTCCTAAAATCACATCAAAGGCAAGTATTTTCAAAGAGATAAGATCGACAGGTAACGTGAAAGTGTCGATTTGAATCAAACAAGATTTATAAACAGTGGAGGTAACGAAGGTTTCTCATAACGGAGTTTCAATAGATAAGTCAAAGTCTAATTTCTTAGGGGTCAAGTTCAAACGTTGAGCGCAAGTAAGTAAAATAAAAGAGTGGGTAGAATCGGTATCTAATAAGGTATACACTTCGCAAAAATTTATAATTAACTAACCCGTGCTAACTTTGTTCGGGTTATTCGCTTTTTGAGAAGTCACGAAAAATGCTCTTCTTGAAACCACCGACTTTGTTTTGTCTGTATCCGCCTTTGGTGCCACCGTCCCAGCTGGACTTGATTTCACTATAGGACAAAATCGAGCTATGTGACCATCTTTTCCACAACTAAAACATACCTTGGAAGGTTGTGGATAGTTTGGACTTATGTGTCCCTCCTCTCTGCATCTGTAACATCTAATTGGCGGTTGTTCTCCTCCCCTAGAATTTGTTGCCGGTGTTGGTGCTGCTGTCGATGTCTTCCCATCATCGTTAAATCTTCTCTTCTTGAATTTTCCACTTGAATCATTTCTTCTATTATCTTGGCCATGATTACCACCGAAGTGGTTACCATTTCTGGCATAATAATTTCCTCCACGATGGTTATCATTGTTCCGATGAACGTTGCCACCGGTATGATTATTATCGTGTTGTTGGTCATTGCCTTTTGATTGGGCTGGCTCATTATCGCGCTCCAATAACTGAGCGTTATTCACTACATCGGAATATAAACAAAGTTTGTGAGAAATAAAGTATTGACGTATTTCAGATTTCAAACCTCTTAGAAACATTAGTGTCATTCGCTCCTCATTATCAACCAAATGGGATGCAAACCGGGATAACTCCACAAACTTAGCCTCGTACTGCGATACAGTCATATTATTTTATTCCAGCTCGATGAACTCCACCTCCTTCATGTGACGAATACTTTCAGGAAAGTACTTGTCGTTGAAAAGTTCTTGGAACTTCTCCCAAGACATCTTCAGTGCCGTAGGCTGGGTACGTTTTACTGATTCCCAACAGTAATCCGCCTCTCCTCGCAACATGAAGGTGGCAAAGAAAACCTTTTGTTCCTCGGAGCATCCCAAGACATCAAATATCTTGGTGATCGGCTTTATCCAAGTCTCCGCCTTAAGTGGTTTTGGCTCTCCCAAAAACTCCGGTGGTCCCAGCTCCTTGAACTGTTTAGCGGTGACCATCCGAGAGTTGCCAGTGTTTCCACCTGCATTTTGAACATGAGTCTCTCTCGCTTGATGTTGCATGAATTGCATAAAGTCTCTGAACATCCCATCGTTCATCATTTGTTCGGTGTTGTTGTTTACCTGAGGATTATTGTCTTCTTGTTGTACATTATCCTGGGTATTGATCGTTGGTGACTCAACGGTCTCATGTGCTTCATTGCTTATCTCAATATTTTTGGATGCCATTTTCAAATACTTCCATAAAACAAGGGTTAATTGACATTTCACATATTATCCCTATACTCTGACCGACCAATTAAATACCAAATAAACTTAGGTAGGTCATACTAGCGAAGGAATTCCCCATCTCTCCCCTCCTAGTTTTTGTCTCACATCTCAGCCAGGGATCATATCCCTAAGCTTTGACACCAAGTGTGACGCCCCCAAAATAGGTATACATCACCCATCTTGAGTCGCCAAATACATGGTACATAAATTTAAATACAACTTAATTATACAACTGTCGTGTAAAATACGACAAAACATACTCTGAGAGTTTTAACACGAATATTGTCATCTAGACAATATCCACACTCAATGGAGTCCTCATTACATTTATTATCACACTATTTCACATAATAGCGAGGACTACTAATGTAACCATCTGGACCATCACTCCGTTTCCCAACTAGTCCCAGCTATATTCTCATTTCCTGAAGAGAACAATGAAAGAAAAGGGTGAGCTCAACTAGCCCAGTAAAAAATATTATGACTAAGATAATGCAGAATAAATTATCGTTAGCCTTCAACAATGTTAAATTGATAGAATATAATAGACAACAAGTTTAACTATAGCGGAACAAGTAATCCATTAGAAGGGTCAAGTAGAGCATGATATCTACTATCTTCTATGATTTAAAAAGTTTTTCATTAACTTTATCGCTGAGACTCAGCTTAATAAATAAACCACATCATCGAATCATCTCTGCACCACGGCCAAGGATATTTATGTATCATCAATGGTCATGATTATACCGAATAATCCCTGGTCATAATCATACCAATAATTGTCCATCAATGCACTACAGGACAATGAGGACTTTTATCACATCATTTGTAACATTACGGGTCATGATTATACCGAATGATCCCTGGTCATAATCATACCAATTAACAGTCCATCTATGCATGTAAGCCAAAGATGACTTTCATCACAATATAAGCATGAGGATGATGACAATGATATAAGCATTAATCAAATGAAATCAAGGATAAATATTAAAGACTTTAAATTTATCCAGAGTTTAAAAATATCCAAATTGTCAACATGATACTGCTTTGTGGAGTAAAATTCAAGAATAATATTCATGTATCAAAAATAATTTGGACAGAAAAGAAATATATTTTTTGGGTGAATAGTACCCCGTGAATAGTACCATGTGAATTGTACTTCGGGAATAGTACCTTGTGAATAGTACCCCGGCATAAAAAGTGCCCCAAATACCCGAGTGACTAATATTTGTGTGAATAATAACCCATGAAAAGTAACTCGTGAATAGTACTCCGACATGAAAAGTGCCCCGAATACCCGAGTGAATAATATTTGAGTGAATAGTAACGGGGTGAATAGTACCCGTAAATAGTAACTCATGAATAGTATTTCGACATAAAAAGATCAATAATTATCAAGAAATCTCAGAATAATATTTATATGAAAAGATACTGGATGAAGCGCAAATATCAAGGATATTCTACTAATTTCACTGAGTATAGAAGCAATACTTTAACAAAATGAGTGTAGAATTAGGAATACAAAATGAAATACTATTACTCACATACTATAGAGTATGGAAGAAAATATTATTTCTACGAATACTGAAAATAATATCCCTTACGACTGTTGAACGAAAATAATATTCCAACGAATATTGAACGAAGATAATATTCCTTACGAATATTGAACAAAAATAATATTCTTTATGAATATTGAACGAAAATAATATTCATACGAATACGAAAAATAATACCTCTTCCGAATATGAAATAAATAATACCCTTACCTCGTACCCCCAAAATAGGTCCATACGACCTATTCTAAGTCGCCAGATATCACACTATAGAAATCAAATACAAACTTCATTTATACAATCGTTGAACTGTCGCAATGCAGTACTACGACAACACATAAGTCATGAGTTTTAATACAAATATATGTAATTCTCATGGTGCCTCACCACAACACCTTACAATGGTACTTTACATAAAAGTACAATCAATAACTATTTTAAAATTAAAATCTTTGGAAAATGCTCAAGGAAACCTTCGTATATGGGAGGCCATGCATCTAAGTTATGATAGATATCATATGACTCGAGAATTATCCTTGGTTGACCTAATAGACCCCAAAGAAAAATGAGAAGATTATCGTCATATTTCTTTCCAATGGTGAGTCTTCTCTTGAAATATAATTATCTCCATTGTCTCCAATTGAGAATTATATTTCAACCAAACTCCAAGATTATATAGTAGTGTTCATAGATATAATCAAGAAAGTGCATGTGCACAACCCCTGCTCTTATGATAACACGAAGTCGCCTCATCATTAGACATCTTGTATGATAGTGGCAAAACACCCTTCCAAAGTTGGGTTCACCTCTCCCTATTTGGTTCACCAAAATCAACGGTCAAAATGACGTATAAAATACTACACACTTATCTGAAATTCTCAATAAAATTATTTCCATACTATTATAGGGGAAACCTCAACAGCTAAAGACCACATCCTAATCCCCTGTTACCCCCGCTCGACCCAGCAATACTCTTATTACCTGAAAGGAATTGTGAAGCAAAAAGGGTGAGCACAACTAGCCCAGTAAAGAATATTATGACTAAAGATAATTAAATTATCAATAGCCTTCTTCAATAATAAATCAGAGATTTAGAACATATGGTAGATGATAAAACTTTTCAACCATAGTTACAGCGGAACGAGCAATCCATTAGAAGAGTCAAATAGACCATAAGGTCTATTATCTTCTCCATGTTAAAAGTCCACCAATAATGTTTTATCCCTGTAACATCAATCAACAATTCCTGTCCACAATCATGTGAATAACTCATAATCATAATTGTGATTCTAAATTCCTCTTCGCACCCAGGACGAAGATAATTTTCATCATCTGTCTTTACCTGAAACATCAAAATTCATGGTTATACCAAATCATAATTCTTGTTCATAATTATACTAATAAATTCATCTTTGCACTACGGGTCAAAGATATTCATTAACAATTCATCTTTACACTACAGGCCAAAGACATACAAATGTATTTTAGAAGAGTCAAGTAGAGCATGATATCTACTATCTTCTACGAATTAAAAATGTATTATCAATATTTTATCGCTGAGACTCAGCTTAATAAATATTCACATCATCAAATCATCCCTGTACTACGGCCAAGGATATTCATTAGTATTATGACCACGAATTATCCATGCACTACGGGCTAAGGATATTCGTATTTTCAACAATGGTCATGATTATATCGAATAATCCCTGGTTATAATCATACCAACAACTGTCCATCAATGCACTACGGGCCAATGAGGACTTTTATCACATCATTTGTAACATTACGAGTCATGATTCAACCGAATGATCCCTGGTCATAATCATACCAATCAACAGTTCATCTATGCACATAAGCCAAAGATACTCATCAATCAATAGTTCATCTTTGCACGTAAGCCAAAGATATACAATCAGAAAACCAATAATCAATAGTCCATCTTTGCATGTAAAGCCAAAGATATACAATCAGAAAACCAATAATCAACAAATCCATCTTTGCACGTAAGCCAAAGATATACAACTGTAAAACCAATAATCAACAGTCCATCTTTGCACTTAAGCCAAAGATGACTTTCATCATAATATAAGCATGAGGATGATGACAATGATATAAGCATTAATCAAACGAAATCAAGGATAAATATTAAAGACTTTAAATTTATCCAAAGTTTAAAAAATATCCAAATTGTCAACATGATACTACTTTGTGGAGTAAAATTCAAGAATAATATTCATGTATCAAAAATAATTTGGACAGAAAAGAAATATATTTTTATGGTGAATAGTACCACCGAATAGTAATTCGTGAATAGTACTTTTGAGAATAGTACCCGATGAATGAAAAGTACCCCAAATACCCGAGTGAATAATATTCGGGTGAATAGTAATTGGGTGAATAGTAACTCGTGAATTACTCCGGCATGAAAAGTGCCCCCGAATACCCGAGTGAATAATATTTGAGTGAATAATAACGGGTGAATAGAACCCGCAAATAGTAACTCATGAATAGTATTCTGGCATAAAAAGATCAATAATTATCAAGAAAGCTCAGAATAATATTGCCATGAAAAGATACTGGATGAAGCACAAATATCAAGGATATTCTACTAATTTCATGGAGTATAGAAGCCAAAACTTCAACAAAATGAGTATAGAATTCAAAATCTGAAACAAAATAATATTACTTACATACTACAGAGTATGGAAGAAAATATTATTTCAAGCTTAATATTGAACAAAAATAACATCCTTGAATGGAAATAATATTCCAAATGAATATTTAATCGAAGATAATATTCCTACGAATATTGAATCGAAGATAATATTCTTTATGAATATTGAACGAAAATAATATTCATACGAATCACGAAAAATAATATCTCTTCATAATATGAAATAAATAATACCCTTACCTCGTAAGAAGATTGATATCTTTGGAAAGTGAAGTAGTAGACTAGACTACTCTTCTTCTATCTCTCTATAGCTTCTCTCTCTATAATTGCTCTTGTGAGTCTTAGTGAATTGGTGAGAATGAAGGAAGAATGAGCTTCTATTTATAGGAAAACATAGTTTCGATAATTGCACATTTTGGGGCTCGAAATATTACAGTTTAATACCTTCATCTTTTCCTTCATTTTTAATTTAGTCCTGCAAGTATTATCAAACTTGCACCACTCCCCCTAATAGTATATCATGTGAATCTCTAGTACAATCATGTGACTCAATAGTTCTATACATGTAAGAAAACTAATTACAGTATAATACCTTCATCTATACCTCCATTTTTAATTTAGTCATGCAAGTATTATCAATCTTGCACTATCTCCCGTAATAGTACATGCATGTGAATCAATAGTACACACATGTGAACAAATAGTTATAAGCATGTGAATTAATAGCAATTAATTCCTCATTTATCCGATTAATTACTCGATTGGTTAATATAACTTCCAGACATCAATTATTATCGAAATAAATGTTAATTTCCTCTAACACTAATAATCCCAATACAATGGAAATATCAATTTCATCTTTAATCAATACGAACTTATTCATCATTAATATTATAACTCACAATATTTAACAACCAGTGTCGCTCCGGGAAAAGGGGGGCTTCAGATAAGGATTTCTCTTATTGGCGCGCAATTAGGTGACCAAACCTCTCCTTGATGTAACTTCTAGACATCATCAATATTGCAAATAATAATATAAATAACTTTTTCATCTCAATTATTGATTTAATAATATAAATATATATGCGAGATGATACTTGTGACAATAATTGAATCAATAATATGAGAGATATGATGCAACAATTATTCGTAGCAATAATTGAGTATAACCGAGTGACTTCTCACGTAAAGCATCAATAATCAATACCGTATGTGCTACTATGCAACCACGCCAGACATCGCATTTTTTTACCACCGGGTAGTTCAACAGGTTTAACGGTAAAAATTTTGCCGTTATTTTTATAAAAGATATTTTGTCATTTTCTAACTACGACAATACTTCCGCTGTGGGGTTCACCAATGATTATGTCGTCGTATTTAATATTTCTCTCGTTAAAACGAATATTCCCCCAACCAATCGAATATTCCCCAACACAATGAATATTTTATATCAACTTGCTTACTTTGCAAAATTTTCAAATATCACCCTTAACTTTAACCTTTATCAATTTAACCATTTACTAAATAACATAATATTTATAAGAAAATTGAATACTTTTATTTCATAAAATTTGGGATCTCACAATCTCCCCTCCTTATGAAATTTCACCCTCAAAATTTACGTACACTGATAGTTCAAGAGATGAGAATACCTTGCTTTCTTTTCAGGTTGTACCTTCCCTGCTATTTCCTCTCATATCATGATTTTCCCATTGCTCATCTCCCATATTTTAGATATCATTCTAGAATATATCTTCAAAACAAAGGTTAATTGACATATCACAATTTGTCAACTTATCAAGTAAACAATTTCAACTTAGGTAAGTCACCACTACTAAGTGAAGTATATTACTCGCCTCTCCCTCCTAGTTCTAGACTCATATCTCCGCCAAATGACCATATCCCTAAGCTCGATACCATTTGTGACGCCCCAAAATAGGTCCACACGACCCATTCCGAGTCGCCAGACATATCACACTACGTAAATCAAATACAAACTTCATTTATACAACTATTGAACTGTCGTGCAGAGTACGACAACACATAAGCTATGAGTTTTAATACAAATATATGTAATTCTCATGGTGCCTCGACCACAACACCTTACAATGGTACTTTACATAAAAGTACAGTCAATAACTGTTTTAGAAACTAAAATCTTTGGAAAATGCTCAAGAAAACCTTCGTATATGGGAGGCCATGCATCTAAGTTATGATATATATCATATGACTCGAGAATTATCCTTGGTTGACCCTAATAGACCCCAAAGAAAAACGAGAAGATTACTGTCATGTTCTTTCCAATGGTGAGTCTTCTCTTGAAATATAATTATCTCCATTGTCTATAATTGAGAATTATATTTCAACCAAACTCCAAGATTATATAGGTAGTGTTCATAGATATAATCAGCAAGTGCATGTGCACAACCCTGTCTTATGATAACATGAAGTCGTCTGTCATTAGACATCTTGTATGATAGTGGCAAAACACCCTTCCAAAGTTGGGTTCACCTCTCCCTATTTGGTTCACCAAAATCAACGGTTAAAATGACGTATAAAATACTACACACTTATCTGAAATTCTCAATAAAATTATTTCCATACTGCTTTTAGGGAAACCTCAATGACTATAGACCACCGTCCTAATCCCCTGTTACCCCCGCTCGACCCAGCTACACTCTTATTACCTGAAAGGAATTGTGAAGCAAAAAGGGTGAGCACAACTAGCCCAGTAAAGAATATCATGACTAAAGATAATTAAATTATCAATAGCCTTCATCAATAATAAATCAGAGATTTAGAACATATGGTAGATGATAAAACTTTTCAACCATAGTTGCGCAAATGGAAACGAAGCAATCCATTAGAAGAGTCAAAAAGACCATAAGGTCTATTATCTTCTCCATGTTAAAAGTCCAACAATAATGTTTTATCCCTGTAACGTCAATCAACAATTCCTATCCACAATCATGTGAATAACTCATAATCATAATTGTGATTCTAAATTCCTCTTCGCACCTAGGATGAAGATAATTTTCATCACCGCCTTTACCCTAAACATCAAAAATCATGGTTATACCAAATCACAATTCTTGTTCATAATCATACTAATAAATTCATCTTTTTTACACTACGGGCCAAAGATATTCATTAACAATTCATCTTTGCACTACAAAGCAAAGACATACAATCAGATTTTTAGAAGAGTCAAGTAGAGCATGATATCTACTATCTTCTACGAATTAAAAGTGTATTATCAATATTTTATCGCGAGACTCAACAATAAATAATTCACATCATCAAATCATCCCCGCACTCACTACGCCAAGGATATTCATTAGTATTATAACCACAAATTATCCATGCACTACGGGCCAAGGATATTCAGTGTTTTCAACAATGGTCATGATTATACCGAATAATCCTCGGTTATAATCATACCAACAACTGTCTCATCAATGCACTACGGGCCAATGAGGACTTTTATCACATCATTTATAACATTACGGGTCATGATTATACCAATGATCCTCGGTCATAATCATACCAATCAATAGTTCATCTATGTCATAATCAAAAGATACCATCAATCAATAGTTCATCTTTGCATAAGCCAAAGATATACAATCAAAACCAATAATCAACATCATCTTTGCACGTAAGCCAAAGATATACAACAAATGTAAAACTAATAATCAATAATCCATCTTTGCACGTAAGCTAAAGATATACTTTCATCATAATATAAGCATCCATCTTTTCAGGCGATGATGATCATATATAAGATATAATGATGACATTAATCAGCATTAATCAAATCGAAATCAAGGATAAATTAAAGACTTTAAATTTATCCAGAGTTTAAAAAATATCCAAATTGTCAACATGATACTGCATTGTGAAGTAAAATTCAAGAATAATATTCATGTATCAAAAATAATTTGGACAGAAAATAAATATATTTTTTTGGTGAATAGTATCCTGTGAATAGTATCCTATGAATAGTACTTCGGGAATAGTACCTCATGAATAGTACCCCGACATGAAAAGTACCCCAAATACCCGAGTGAATAATATTCTAAAATAGTAATTATCCATGAATAAGAACTTGTGAATAGTAACTCGTGAATTACTCCGGCATGAAAAGTGCCCCCGAATACCCGAGTGAATAATATTTGAGTGAATAGTAACGGAGTGAATAGTACCCGTAAATAGTAACTCATGAATAAATATTCTGGCATAAAAAGATCAATAATTATCAAGAAAGCTCAGAATAATATTGCCATGAAAAGATATTGAATGAAGCGTAAATATCAAGGATATTTTACTAATTTCATGGAGTATAGAAGCCAAAACTTCAACAAAATGAGTATAGAATTTAAAATCTGAAACGAAATAATATTACTTACATACTACAAAGTATGGAAGAAAATATTATTTCAAGCGAATATTGAACAAAAATAACATCCCTTGAACGGAAATAATATTCCAACGAGTATTTAACGAAGATAATATTCCTACGAATATTAAACGAAGATAATATTCTTTATGAATATTGAACGAAAATAATATTCATACGAATACAAAAAATAATATCTCTTCAGAATATGAAATAAATAATACCCTTACCTCGGAAGAAGATGGATATCGGAGTAGGAGTAGTGAAGTAGTTACTACTCTTCTCTCTCTCTATAGCTTCTCTCTATATAGCTTCTCTCTATAATCGCTCTTGTGAGTCTTAGTGAATTGGTGAGAATGAAAGGAAGAATGAACTTCTATTTATAGGAAAACATAGTTTCGATAATTGCACGTTTGGGGGCTCAAAATATTACGATTAATACCTTCATCTTTTCCTTTATTTTTAATTTAGTCCTGCAAGTATTATCAAACTTGCACCACCTCCCCTAATAGTATATCATGTGAATCAATAGTACAATCATGTGACTCAATAATTCTATACATGTGAAAAAACTAGTATAGTATAATACCTTCATCTATACCTCCATTTTTAATTTAGTCATGCAAGTATTATCAATCTTGCACTACCTCCCCTAATAGTACATGCATGTGAATCAATAGTACACATATGTGAATAAATAGTTATAAACATGTGAATTAATTGCAATTAATTGCTCATTTCTCCAATTAATTACCCGATTGGTCAATATAACTTCCAGACATCAATTATTATCGAAATAAATGTCGATTTTCTCTAACATTAATAATCCCAATACAATGGAAATATCAATTTCATCTTTAATCAATACAAACTTATTCATCATTAATATTATAACTCACAATATTTCAAAATACAAATACAATCGTTAATATACAACAAGAGAGAGTAGTGAGTTTTAATACAAATATTATCTTCTGCATAATATCCACTCTCGTAATAAGTTCTCATTACATTTATTGTCACACTATTTAACGTAATAGTGAGGACTACTAATACTATCATCTCGGACCGAGTCACTCTGCTCCCCGACTAGTCCCGACTTACGTTCTCATTTCACAGAGAATAAAGGTGAAGAAAGAGTGAGGTCAACTAGCCCAGTAAGAAATATTATGATTAAGATAATGCAGAATAAATTATCATTAGTCTTTAACAATGTTAAACTAATAAAATACAATAGACATTAAGTTTAACTATAGCGGAACATACAATCCATTAAAAGAGTCAAGTATAATGTGATATCTACTATCTTCTATGATTTAAAATATTTTCATCAATTTTAATCGCTGAGACTAAGCTTAATAAATAAACCATATCATCGAATCTTCCCTGCACTACGGCCAAGGATATTCATTAGTATCACAACCACAAATTATCCATGCACTACGGGCCAATGATATTTGTGTAATCATCAATAGTCATGATCATGCCAACAACTGTCCATCAATGCCCTACGGGACAATGAGGACTTTTACCACATCATTTATAACATTACGGTCATGATTTCACCGAATAATCCCAGTCATAATCATACCAAGTCCATCTATGCACTCTGTGCCATGTAGATGACTTTCAAAAAAAAATATAAACATGATGATGATGACAATGATATAAGAGTTCAATAAAACAAGTTCAAGAATTAATTTATTCAGGAACTTGTAACGATATAGGAATTTATAATTTAATTTAAATATTTATGGAATTAAATAAAAATTTAAAATAATTTATTTATTGAGGAAAATATATATTTGATGAATTATGATGAATTAATTTAGTAACTAAATTAATTAATGTTAATTGAATCGAGTAATGATAATTTTATTTGTTGGATTTAATTTAAGGAGATAGTTAAATTAAATCAACCGCTTAATATTTAAGAAAATAATTAAATTAAATGAATTGTTTAATTTAATGAAAATTAATGATTAGATAAAGTAATGTTTCTAATTTAATAATTAAATTAGATATATAATTATTTATTAATGATAATTAGATTTTTATTATTATTAGTATTATAAGTTATCTAAATTAACTAAACTACGCTATTTAAATTAATCAACTAAAAGTGTAACTACATAATATAAATATTATTTAAATAATTTAGTTATGGAATTTATGTGTTCAGCCAAACATGGCCTTGTGGCCTTTGGCTTTTTTCCAACTGACGCTACCTTTTTATTTTTCAACCTGACGTTGTGGGAGGCCAGTTATATTTTTCCTTCGCGTATTGTTTTCTAAGCTTGCTAACAGAGGAAGAGAGAATTGCTGAGTATTGAGGGTGAGGAATTGAGAGAATAATCTTTCTGAGTTTGTCAAGAGAAGGAAGAGACTCACCATCTTGTGCTAATCAAGAAGATTAAGGTATAATTAACTCCTAAATATCTAAATTTTAGTTTTGTCTGAGTTCTCTGTAAATTGATTTTGTTGAATTGTTGTTTCAAACGTGATTATTTGATATTGGTTATATTGTATAATCTGTTGTCATCATGTATGCGTGTTATATCAGTTAGCAAATTCGTGAGAAATTGAATAGCAGAAGATTATATATAGCAGTGTTTACTGTGTCAAAATATATCAACCATGGAGTTTTTGTTTTTAAACCGTGTTTTCAAAATTTAAGTTTTCTAAAATTTTTGTTTAGTTGTTTAAATTGGTACATATATGCTTGGTAATATTTATGTGTACTTTACATGGATTACACATGTTAATTGGTGTTAGAAATTAAGACAAGCTTGGTTTTGTTTCTGGTTTTGGGTGTTCTGTAATTTGGCTACAAATTTAAATTTCATACTTAGATGTACAAAAATGGGCCAAAAGTTCATGCCCAAAGATTTGAAATTTGCGCCCGGCGCTTCATCGACTCGCCCTTAATAATATTGAAAAAAGTGGTCTGGGTCGGACATTTTTGACCTCCTGTAGTAAAATGGCCATAACGTTTTCATAAGAACTCCGATTGAGGTTATTCAAGATGATTCGGAAAGAGGATGAATAGGCCTATAACTTTTATTCTTAAAGGTTTTCAATTTGATATCGTTATGAAGGGTTAAAATGGCCATCTTTAGGACTGTTGTGTATTTGGAGCCAATCGGAGGGCGTCGGGATGCGCGAATGCAAGTGCAATCCTTTGTGTGTTAGTATAACTTAATGATAACATGTTGGACATGTAATAGGATGTTGTATCAAGTTGTTAATGTGTATGTGGTGCATTTACATGATCACTTAAGTAGTTGTAATAAAGCTAAAAAGTAATGTTCATGAAAAGATGCGATGTTGTTTAAACTTAAACTTAGTTAGTAGCTATACTAAAAGTAGAAAGCAACTCATGAAGGTAATGTTAGTGTAACTAATGTGTATTGTCAATACATATGGTATGTGTAGGACTTGGGGTGAACGTGAGTAGTGATTGTTTAAACTACGCACGAGTCAAGTTCTCTAATCCTACTTTTATAATTGTGCAAGTTTTAAACCTTATCTCTTTACAATTGAGCAAGCTTTTGAACTTTGTTCTTTTCATATCGAACGCAAGTTTCCATTCCTATATTATTATTCTGCAAGTTTCTAACATTCTTTATGAATTTGAGCAAGATTAACCTATCTTGCGTATGTTTGTACAAGCTTATGTAACCTAATTCATTACATTGAGCGAGATTTAGTTTCCTAATTATTATTCAAAGCATATAATGTTCTAATACATTGATTCAAGGGAGATTTTTTTAACTCTTCTATAGCGCTTTGCATGTATATCATGATTACTCAATTATATATTATTGTTATTCAATCTTTGACGTTGATAACCTTGCTCAAAGCTTTATCGTTGTATTAAACCTTGAAGTAGTAAGCAAACCTTTATTGATTGAATTAATCTATATTCGAATAGTGTTATAAAATTCTAGAAACACTGATAAGCTAGTTCCAAACTAAATTTTCTTTAGTGAGGAAATTTTAAATCCAAACTGAGACGAACAACCCTAACATAGGGGATTTTACATGTAACGTATAGATGTTTGTGAACAATACATGGTACAAAGGGCTGATCCCCCTAAGTACGATAAGAAGGGTTCGTATAGTCTAAATGACTATTAAGGTTTGGTAATAATACCTAAGTACCGAGGACATAGTTCGTGGTCTTAAGACTCTCAGATAATTAAAGTTCGAACTTGTTTTCTAGTTTGATTTGTAGAACAAGTTCCTTATTGTTCAGCTTTCGTTGTTCACTCTCATGTTATTATCATTGCTACGTTCTATATCCGTGAGCATTTGTTTGCTCACTCTTTTACCAATTAACACTTCAATGACTAAAGTGTAGAAAGTTGATGAGCCGTCGACTAGCAAAGGCAATGGCAAGATGTCCAAATGATGAAGACTTATGATAATTTTATGTTTTATGTTTCAAGACTTGTTTTAAATATGTGATGTATTCCACAAACTTATGTAATAATTTTAAGGTTAGATTACCTGGGATTTAATTTGAGATGATGATGTAACCCTTTAATGGGAGAGGTTATTGTTTAAATTATTTTAATTATGTCTTTATCCTTTACTATAGGTAGTTAGATGTAATAGTTTTTGATAAGTGAGAACCAAATCCTGTGGGAATGAAGTATATGGATTTGGGGGTGTCACAGGTTGGTATCAAAAGTGGTCTGGGTTGGACAGTTTTGACCTCCTGTAGTAAAATGGTCATAACTTTTTCATATGAACTCCGATTGAGGTGATTCAAGATGATCTGGAACGAGGACGAATAGACCTAGAACTTTTGTTCTTTAAGTTTTTCAATTTGAGATCTTTAGGAAGGGTAAAAACGGTCATTTGTAGGACTGTTGTGTTTTTGGGGACAATCGGAAGGCGTCGGGCATGCACGTATGCAAGTGTAGTGCTCTTGACGATAAAAGATGTTGTTCTAAGTTATATAACATGAATATTATGAAATATATTATGTTTAACATTAATAAATGATGTATTAGATAATTTTTATAAGCATACTAAGCACACATGATGGAACGAATAGAGCGTGTGATGAATGAACGTCGAAACACCGTGCCAAGTGTTAATGAACTTAAAAAGTGTTTCAATTCAATTGAAATGAATATTATAAGATATAAAATGGATTTAATATAAAACCAATAAGTAGTCCTAGCAAGACTTAAGCACTTGAATGAACTTCGAGTTTGACTAAAAAGATATATAGTGAGTTATAAGTCTAAAGTGAACACAATCAAATTGAACATTGTGTATTGATTAATAAGAAGAGTTATATGATGTAGATTAAAGTTTATATTACAACTACTATGTGTTGCTATGTGACTAATAGTTGATGTGAATGATTATATAATTGTGTAGGGCACGTGAAGTACAGATAACTGTAAGCTGTTAAACTATTATTGGTAAACAACGATCAAGGCAAGTCTTTCAGTTCCTATTTGCTATGTGAACTTGATTGTTTTAAATCTTTATTGCCAAGCGCATGATGTGTTATATATATGTTGAATGTATGAAATGTTAAAGTCAACTTATGACTACGTTGATTGAGTAAAGTATGCTGATTGAGTAAGGAACTCAATCTTTATACATCTTTATACTTTTTATATGAACTGTAACATGTATGTTATGTTAGTCCAATGTTTATGAGATATATGTTGAGCATGCTATTATGTGCTATGTGATGCATGAAAACTGTTAGATTTTGCTGGGCTGTCGAGCTCAACCTTGCAAATAACCACTTTTGCAGGTTCAAGATTCAAGGTAAAGTTATATGTTACCTGAAAGACATGAATCAGATGTGATACTTGAAGATTCATACACTTTGGTTGTGTTATTATTATTTGAACCATGTTTAAGGTTCCGAATAATGTATAAATGTTGAATTGTAATAAAGTTTTGCGATGTAAACTATTGTAGTATTAAAATAATTTTGAGATATTTAGATGTAAAGGTTGAAGGTTTTGGGAACGAGAATAGTTTGTAATAGAAAATTTTAATTATTCCGCAAATTTTCAACGGTTGTATTATCGTTTAATGATGTAAAATTAGAGGTTAAATGTATTATTAACGACCGAAGTTGAGAATTAAATTGTATGAATTTTGGGGTCGTTACAGCTGTGACACCCCCAAATCCAGATACTTCATTCCCACAGGATTTGGTGCTCACTTATCAAAAACTATTACATCTAACTACCCATAATAAAGGATAAAGACATAATTAAAATAATTTAAACAATAATCTCTCCCATTAAAGGGTTACATCATCATTTCAAATTAAATTCCAGGTAATCTAACCTTAAAAATTATTACATCAGTTTGCGGAATACATCACATATTTAAAACAAGTCTTGAAACATAAAACATAAAATTATCATAAGTCTTCATCATTTGGACATCTTGCCCTTGCCTTTTGCTAGTCGATTTACTCATCAACTTTCTCCACTTTAGCTGCAGTGTTAATTGCAAGAGTGAGCAAACAAATGCTCACTGATATAGAACGTAGCAATGATAATAACATGAGAGTGAACAACGAAAGCTGAACAATAAGGAACTTGTTCTACAAATCAAACTAGAAAACGAGTTCGAACTTTAATTATCTGAGGGTCTTAAGACCACGAACTATGTCCCTGGTACTTAGGTATTATTACCCAACCTTAATAGTCATTTAGACTATACGGACCCTTCTTATCGTACTTAGGGGGATCATCCATTTGTACCATGTATTGTGCATAAACATCTAAACGTTACACATATAAAATCCCCTATGTTAGGGTTGTTCGTCTCAGTTTGGATTTAAAATTTCCTCACTAAAGAAAGTTTAGTTTGGAACTAGCTTATCAGTGTTTCTAGAATTTTAGAACACTATTCGAATATAGATTAATTCAATCAATAAAGGTTTACTTACTACTTGAAGGTTTGATACAACAATAAAGCTTTGAACAAGGTTATCAAAGTCAAAGATTGAATAACAATAATATATAATTGAGTAATCATGATATACATGCAAAGCGCTATAGAAGAGTTAAAACAATCTCCCTTGAATCAATGAATTAGAACATTATATACTTTGAATAATAATTAGGAAACTAAATCTCGCTCAATGTAACGAATTAGGTTACATAAGCTTGTACAAACATATGCAAGATAGGTTAAGCTTGCTCAAATTCATAAATAATGTTAGAAACTTGTAGAATAATAATATAGGAATGGAAACTTGCGTTCGTTATGAAAAGAACAAAGTTCAAAAGCTTGCTCAATTGTAAAGAGATAAGATTTAGAACTTTCACAATTATAAAAGTAGGGTTAGAGAACTTGCCTCGTGCGTAGTTTAAACAATCACTACTCATGTTCACCCCAAGTCCTACACATACCATATGTATTAACAATACACATTAGTTACACTAACATTACCTTCATGAGTTACTTTCTACTTTTAGTATAGCTACTAACTAAGTTTAAGTTTAAACAACATCGCATCTTTTCATGAACATTACTTTTTAGCTTTATTACAACTACTTAAGTGATCATGTCATTGCACCACATACACATTAACAACTTTATATAACATCCTATTACATGTCCAACATGTTATCATTAAGTTATACTAACACACAAAGGATTGCACTTGCATTCGCGCATCCCGACGCCCTTCGATTGGCTCCAAATACACAACAGTCCTAACGATGGCCATTTTGACCCTTCATAACGATTTCAAATTGAAAACCTTAAAGAATAAAAGTTATACGCCTATTCGTCCTCTTTCCGAATCATCTTGAATCACCTCAATCGGAGTTCTTATGAAAACGTTATGGCCATTTTACTACAGGAGGTCAAAACTGTCCGACCCAGACCACTAATAACATCCAAATTGTCAACATGATACTTCTTTGTAGAGTAAAATTTAAGAATGCTCAGAAGAATATTTTCATGAAAAGATACTGGATGAAGCGCAAATATCAAGGATATTCCACTAATTTCATGGAGTATAGAAGTCAAAACTTTAACCAACTAAGTATAATAAAGAATGGAATAACAAAAGAAATCACCATACATACGGTACTTGCATGACAAAGTTATTCCAATGGAATAATAAATAACGGAACCGTGTCGAAGTATGTCGCACCAACGTGATATTTCAACGTAAAAATAAAGAATGGAATAACAACAGAAATCACCATGCATGCGGTATTGCAGCATGTATGTGTTATTCAATGTAATAATAAATAACTAACCGGTCCTTTGTAAAAACGCATGCATGTGATATATTGCAAATGTAATAATAAAGATTTTAACCAGTGTCCCAAAGAAACGCATGCAGAAGATAAGATATTCCAACAGTAATAATAAAGAATGGAATAACAACAAAATTTCACCATGTATGCGGTATTGACAGCATGAGCCAGTTATTCCAAAGAGAATAATAAATAATGGAATAATGAAAGAATTTCACCAAGTATAGGGTAAACCACGTATACAAGTTATTCCAATAGAATAATAAAGAATGGAATAACAGAAGTTCTCTTCATGAATATGAAAAAAAAATAATACCCTTACCTTATAAAGAAGAGTACTCCGACGGTAGGGCGGGGATATACTTGAAGAAACTTGCACTACGCTCAAAGCTTTCTTAAACGCTAAAGAAATATGCTCAAGATTATAGAAGAAGAATTCTCTCTATAGTTTCTCTCTCTAGAGTTTCAGTGAATTCGTAAGAAATAATGAAGGAATGAGCTTCTATTTATAGAAGAATGGACTGAATAGTAACCAATCCATGAACGGTCCAGATTGATTTACTTTTAAACGGACGGTCCAGATTGGTTTACAATAAAATATAATATATTCTATTTATAATCTAATAAAACGAATAACTTTATAAAAGTATTCTATTTTATATAAAAAGATTTTACTATGCAAATATTATGCAGGCACTATGCATAATAAAATATAATATATTCTAATTATTGTCTAATAAAATAGATAATTTTATAAAAGTATTCTGTTTTATATAAAAAGATTTTACTATTAGCCTAATAAAACGAATAAGTTTATAAAAGTATTCTGTTTTATATAAAAAGCTTTTCTGTTTTATTACATTAATAATACATAAAACAAAACTCATCATCATTATCATAATTCACACTATTAATCGACCAGGTCGTTCCCAGGAAAGAGGGGGCTTTCCAATAACGATTTCTCCTTATTGGCGCGCAATTAGGTGACCAAACCTCTCCTTGGCAGAACTTCTAGACATCGTTAATAATGCAAATAATAATATTAACAACTTTGTTATCTCAATTATTGATTTAATAATATATAAAATACTGAAAATAATTGAATCAAATAACGTGAGATACTATGCAACAATTACTATAACAGTAATTGAACAAAACTAAGTGACTTCTCACGTAAGCATCAATAATCAATACTGTGTGCTACTATGCAACCACGCGTATTACTATACTTTTACTACCGAGTAGTTCAACAATATTAACAGTAAAACTTCCGCCGTTATTTTAAATAAAAAATTTTGTCGTTTTCTCAATCCGACAATAATTCCATTGTGGTCCACCACCAATGATTGCATACCACGTCGTCTTTAATATTCCCCACCAATCAATATTATATAACAACTTATGTACTTTTGCAAAATTTTATAAATATTATCCACAACTATAACATAATATCAAATTCATTTCAAAAAATTCAAAAAATGATAATTATAAAAAATTCATCTTTCTTCATAAAAGTTGGGGTCTTACAATCTCCCATTCTTATGAAATTTTGCCCTTGAAATTAGGGAACGTACCTGGTATGTCTAAGAGGTAAGGATACCTTGATTTCATTTCAGATTCTAACTCCCAGGTCATTTTCTCAACATCGTGGTTCCTCCATAAAAATTTGACTTGAGGTATAACCTTGGAGCGTAGAATATGTTCCTTCTTATCCAAGATTTGAACAGGAACCTCTTCATACGTTAAATCTTCTGCTATTTCGTCCGGTTCTAACTCAATAATGTGGTTCAGGTCTTTCACATATTTACGTAACATGGATATATAAAAAACGTTATCAACACGAGACATACTTGGCGGTAAAGCGAGTCTATAGGCTACAGTCCCTACTCGATCGAGGATTAAAAATGGGCCAATGAATCAAGGATTGAGCTTTCCTCTCTTTCCAAATCTCGTAACTCCTTTCCATGGAGCAACACGTAATAACACATGATCTCCAATATCGAATTCCACGTCCTTTCGATGAAGATCAATATAACTCTTTTGTCGGTCTTGTGAGGTTTTTATACGTTATCGGATCGTTTGAATATTTTCCGTAGTCATACGTACAAACTCCGGTCCCAACAACGTTGTTTCACCCACCTCATCCCAGCATACTGAAGAACGACACTTTCTTCCATACAACGCCTCGAATGGAGCCATGCCAATACTTGCTTGATAACTGTTGTTGTAGGAAAACTCCACTAATGGTAAGAACTTGTCCCAACTTCCCTTGAAGTCAAGGACACAGAGTCTTAATAAATCTTCAAGAGTTTGAATAGTCCTCTCTGATTTTCCGTCCGTCTGAGGATGATATGCCGAACTAAATCGTAAATCCGTGCCCATAGCTTTTTGCAAACTAACCCAAAATCTTGAAGTGAATCTTGGGTCTCGATCAGAAACTATGGATACTAGCATACCATGCAATCTTAAAACCTCGTTTATGTACATACTGAAGCAAGACGTTCAAGTGTATAAGTTTTTCAGATAGGTAAAAATGAGCGATTTAGTCAATCTATCAACAATGACCCAAATTGCATCTATGCCTTGAGAAACCTTGGGAAGACCAGTAACGAAATCCATAGTAATGTGCTCCCACTTCCATTCTGGAATTTCAAGTGGTTGCAGTGGACCTTTTGGTACTTGATGTTCCGCCTTGACTCGTTGATAAGTTAGACACCTTGAGATAAACAAATATTTATCTCTCTCTTCATATTGCCCCACCAAAATGTATGTCAAGATCATGATACATTTTGGTACTCCCAGAGATGGATTGTAAACGGTGTGTTATGCGCCTCCATCATGATTTTATACTTTAACTTTCGGTCGTTAGAACACAAAGTCCGGCGTTAACTCAAGTATTCCTTCTTCATCGATTCTTACTTAGGCATAACACCTTCTTGTACTTTCTTCCTCATATGCATCACTCGTGTCCGTAGCTTGAGCAGCTTTAACTTTATCGATTAAAATCGGTTCTACTACTCATATATTTTCCATCATCACGTGGGTCCCTGGAGTCTTTATCTCTATCTCCATCCTTTGCAAGTCATACAAAATGGGCCTTTGCATTGACAATATCGCACTCGTACCCACATATGATCTTCTACTCAATGCGTCAGCTACCACGTTTGCTTTTCCAGGATGGTATTAGATGGTATGATCATAATCTTTCAATAGTTCAAGCCAACGTCGCTGTCGCATGTTGAGTTCCTTTTGAGTGAAGAAATATTTGAGGCTTTTATGATCCGTAAAGATCTCCACTTTCTCCCCATACAAGTAATGCCTCCAAATCTTTAGTGCAAAAATGACTGCTCCCAACTCTAGATCATGAGTAAGATAATTCCTCTCATATTCTTTGAGTTGTCGAGAGGCATAGGCTATGACTGTCCCATGTTGCATGAGAACACATCCTAACCCTTTGCCCAAGCATCATCAGAGATGACAAATCCTCCCAAGCCGGATGGTATTGTCGAATAGTCTTTGAAATGAGTCTCCTCTTGAGTTCTTGAAAATTCTTCTCGCATTTCTCACTCCAACCGAATTTTATATCTTTCCAAGTCAGCTGAGTTAAGGGAGTAGCGATTCGAGAAAACCCTTCTACGAATCTCCAATAATAACCAGCTAAACCGAGAAAGCTACGTACTTCGGTCACTGATTTAGGTTGCTCCCAGCTTTGAATAGCTTCAATCTTTGTTGGGTCAACAGATATTCCATGACTTGATACCACGTGCCCAAGGAATGCTACTTCCTCAAGCCAGAACTCGCATATCTTCAACTTGGCATAAAGCTTATATTCACGAAGCTTTTGGAGTATCAGCCTCAAGTGTTGCTCATGATCTTCACGGCTTTTGGAATAAATAAGGTTGTCATCAATAAAGACGACCACAAAGTGATCCAAATATTCCTTGAATACTCAGTTCATCATATCCATGAAGGCAGTTGGAGCATTAGTCAATTCAAAAGACATGACTAGGAATTCATAATGCCCATACCGAGTTCTGAAAGCCATCTTTGGAATGTCATCGGTTCTAATCTTCAATTGGTGATATCCGGAATGAAGATCAATCTTTGGAAAGAATTTGGCGCCTTGCAACTGGTCAAATAGGTCATCAATACGTGGCAATGGGTACCTATTTTTTATGGTGACAAGATTCAACTCCCGATAATCAATACAAAGTCGCATACTCCCATCTTTCTTCTTCACGAATAGAATAGGAGCACCCCAAGGAGAAGTACTAGGATGAATAAAGCCAATGTCTAACAATTCCTGCAGTTGGGTCTTTAACTCCTAAAGTTCAATAGCAGCCATTCAATATGGGGCTTTGGAAATGGGTTTTGTATCGGGTTCAAGGTCAATACAAAATTCAATTTCACGCTCTGGGGGTAGGCCAGGAAGTTCTTCAGGGAATACGTCAGGAAATTCATTAACAATAGAAATATCATTCAAAACTGACGTATTTTTGTTTAGATCCGTGACATGAGCTAAGAAAGCTTGACATCCATTTTTTAATAAACGAATATCTTTATGGCTTAAGATGACAGTGATTGATTTTAATGGTTTGGTTGCATGAATTCTCATAATAGGTTGGTTAGGAATATGAAAGCTAACAACCTTACGAAAATAATTAATTTTTGCATGATAAGTGGTTAACCAATAAATCCCTAGAATTATGTCAAATGCAAGTATTTTCAATGAAATAAGATCGACAGGTAATGTGAGGGTACTGATTTAAACCAAACAAGACTTATAAATAGTGGATGTAATGAAGATTTCTCCCAACGGAGTTTTAACAGATAAGTCAAAGTCTAATTTCTCTGGAGTCAAATTTAAACGTTGAGCGCAAGTAGGAGAAATAAAAGAATGTGTAGAACCGGTATCAAATAAGGTATAAACTTCGCTAGAGTTTATGATAAGCATACCCGTGATGACCTCGTTCGGGTTTCTTGCTTTCTGGGAGGTCACGATAAATGCTCTCCCTTGCATTACTGGCTTTGACTTTTTTGGGACGTCCTTTGGAGCCTCCATCCTAGCTGAAATTGTCTTCGGTGAACGACAAAATTGGGCTATGTGACCTTCTCTTCCATAATTATAACATGCTTTGGACGGCATTGCGCAGTTTGGACTGATGTGTCCTTCCCCTCCGTATTTGAAGCATATGATAGGTGGTCATTCTCCTTCCTTAACCACGGGTGCTGGTGTTGACGTCTTTCTATCATTGTTGAATCTCCTCTTCTTGAAATGTTCATTCTTATTGTTTTGGCCATGATTACCACCGAAGTGGTTACCATTTCTGGCATATTGATTCCCTCCACGTTTATTGTCACCGCTTCGATGACTGTTATCATTGGTATTATTATTTTGCCGGCTGCTTTCTTTTTGGTTGGGTTGACTCATTATCGTGCTCCAATAACTGAGCCCTATTAACAACATCTGAATACAAACACAGTTTATGAGAGATAAGATATTGACGTATCTCGGGTTTCAAACCTCTTAGAAATATTCGCGTCATTCTCTCCTCATTATCAACCAAATGGGACGCAAACCGGGATAACTCGACAAACTTGGCTTCGTACTGCGACACGGTCATGTGTTTTGCTCCAGCTTAATGAACTCTACCTCTTTTATATGACGAATACTTTCGGGAAAGTACTTGTCGTTGAACAATTCTTGAACTTCTCCCAAGTCATCTTTAGTCACGGCCGAGGTTGAGTACGCTTTCTGATTCCCACCAAGAATTTGCCTTTTGACGTAACATGAAAGTGGCAAAGGAACCTTTTCCTCCTGAGCATCCCAAGACATCAAATATCTTGCGGTGATCTACTTTATCCACATCTCCGCCTTAAGTGGTTTTAGCTCTCCAAAAATTCCGGTGGTCCCGGTTCCTTGAATCGCTTAATGCAGTGATCCGTCAAGAGTTGCCAAGTGTTTCCACCGCATTTCTGGACGAGAGTCTCTCTTTCCCGATCTTTGCATGAATTGTAGAAAGCCTCCAACATTCCATCGCTCATCATTTGGTCGGTTGTTGTTTTTGCATGAGGATTGTCGCCTCTCGATGCACATTGTCCCGATTATTGATCCGTGGAGACTCAACGGTCTCTGTGCTCCATTAATGTTCTCAACATTCTTTGGATGCCATTTTCAAATAACGCCACAAAACAAGGGTTAATTAACATATCACATATTATCCCTATACTCAACCAATCAATTAAATTCCAAATAAACTTAGGTAGGTCATACTAGCAAGGAATTCCCTCTCTCTCCCCTCCTAGTTCTTGTCTCACATCTCACCCGGAGATCATATCCCTAAGCTTTGATACCAACTGTGACGCCCCCAAAAGGTATACATCACCTATTCTGAGTCGCCAAATACATGGTACAGAATACAAATACAATCTTTAATATATAACAAGAGAGCTGTGCATTTTAATACAAATATTGTCTTCTAGACAATATCCACTCTCAAAATAAGTTCTCATTACATTTATTATCACACTATTTAACAGAATAGTGAGGACTACTAATACTATCATCTGGACCGTCACTCCATTCCCTGACTAGTCCCGCCTTCTCATTTTCTTTTTAGAATACGGTGAAAGAAAGGGTGAGCTCACTAGCCCAGTAAGAAATATTATGACTAAGATAATGCAGAATAAATTATCATTAGTCTTCAACAATATTAAACTGATAAAATACAATAGACATCAAGTTTAACTGCAGCGGAACATACAATCCATTAAAAGAGTCAAGTATAGTGTGATATCTATTATCTTCTATGATTTAAAATGATTTCATCAATTTTAATCGCTGAGACTCAGCTTAATAAATAAACCATATCATTGAATCTTCCCTGCACTACGGCCAAGGATATTCATTAGTATCACAACCACAAATTATCCATGCACTACGGGCCAAGGATATTCGTGTATTCATCAATGGTCATGATCATGCCAACAACTGTCCATAATTGCCCTACGGGCCAATAAGGAATTTTACCACATCATTTGTAACATTACGGTCATGATTACACCGAATAATCCCTGGTCATAATCATACCAAGTCCATCTATGCACTACAAGCCACAAATGACTTTCAAAAAAAAAAAATATAAACATGAGGATGATGACAATGATATAAGAGTTCAATAAAACAAGTTCAAGAATTAATTTATTCAGGAACTAATAACATCCAAATTGTCAACATGATACTTCTTTGTAGAGTAAAATTTAAGAATGCTCAGAAGAATATTTCCATGAAAAGATACTGGATGAAACGCAAATATCAAGGATATTCCACTAATTTCATGGAGTATAGAAGTCAAAACTTTAACCAACCGAGTATAATAAAGAATGGAATAACAAAAGAAATCACCATGCATGCGGTACTTCCGCATAAAGGTGTTATTCCAACAAAATAATAAATAATGTAACCGGGCCAAAGCGTAATACGCATGACCAGCAGATATTCCAAATGTAATAATAAAGAATGGAATAACAACGAAATCACCATGCATGCAGATTGTGACAGATGAAGAGTTATTCTAACAGAATAATAAATAATAGAACCAGTCCCACAAAACGTATGATGGGATATTCCAACGTAATAATAAAGACGGAACCAGTCCAAATAGAAACACACAGACATGTGATATTCCAAATGAATAATAAAGAATGGAATGACAATGAATTTCACCATGTATGCGGTATTTAGCCCGCGATGTATAAAGTTATTCCAAAGAATAATAAATAATGGAATAATGTAAGAATTTCACCAAGTATAGGGTGTAGACAACGTATACAAAAGTTATTCTAATGAGAATAATATAGAATGGAATAATGAAGTTCTCTTCATGAATATGAAAAAAATACCCCTTACCTTAAAAAAGAAGAGCACTCACTACGGTAGGGTGGGGATATACTTGAAGAAACTTGCACTACGCCAAAAGCTTTCTTAAACGCTAAAGAAATATGCTCAAGATTATAGAAGAAGAATTCTCTCTACGCTTTTTCTCTCTAGAGTTTCAAAGAATTCAGTAAGAAATAATGAAGGAATGAACTTCTATTTATGAAGAATGGATCTGAATAAGAACCAATCCATGAAACGGTCCCGTTTGATTTACTTTTAAACGGACGATTGATCTAGATTGGTCTATAATAAAATATAATATATTCTATTTATAATCTAATAAAACGAATAACTTTATAAAAGTATTCTGTTTTATATAAAAAGATTTTACTATTAGCCTAATAAAACGAATAACTTTATAAAAGTATTCTATTTTATATAAAAAACTTTTCTGTTTTATTACATTAATAATACTAATAAAACAAAAATCATCATCATTATCATAATTCATACTATTAATCGACCAGGTCGTTCCCAGGAAATAGAGGGCTTTCCAATAAGGATTTCTCCCTATTGGCGCGCAATTAGGTGACCAAACCTCTCCTTGGCAGAACTTCTAGACATCGTTAATAATGCAAATAATAATATTAACAACTTTGTTATCTCAATTATTAATTTAAAAATATATAAAATACTAACAATAATTGAATCAAATAACGTGAGATACTATGCCGCAATTACTATAGCAGTAATTGAACAAAACTAAGTGACTTCTCACGTAAGCATCAATAATCAATACCGTGTGCTACTATGCAACCACACGTATTACTGTACTTTTACTACCGAGTAGTTCAACAGTATTAACGATAAAACTTCTGTCGTTATTTTCAATAAAATATTTTTGTCATTTTCTCAATCCGATAATAATTACATTGTAGGGTCCACTAATGATTTAACGCTCGTCGTATTTAATATTCCCCGACCAATCGAATATTATATAACAACTTGCGTACTTTGAAAAATTTATAAATATTACCCACAACTATAACATAATATCAAATTCATTTCATAATATTCAAAAAATGATAATTATAAAAAATTCATCTTTATTCATAAAAGTTGGGGTCTTACAATATTTAACAAACAGCTCATTCCCAGGAAAGAGGGGGCTTTCCGATAAGGATTTCTCCTTATTGGCGAGCAATTAGATGACCAAATCTCTCCTTGACAGAACTTCTAGACATTGTCAATATTGCAAATAATAATATGAATAACTTTGTCATCTCAATTATCGATTTAATAATATAACATATTATCTGAGATGATCTTTATGACAACAATTGAATCAATAATATGAGAGATATGATGCAAAGCAATTCATCAGTAGCAATAATTGAGTATAATCGAGTGACTTCCTACGTAAGCATCAATAATCAATACCGTGTGCTTTATGCAACCACGCCAGATTCAGCATTTTTTTAACACCGGGTAATTCAACAAATTGACTAAAACTTTCCGCTATTTTTATAAAAAGATATTTCTATCGTTTTTCTAACTAACTACGATAATACTTAGCCAGGGTTCACCAATGATTGTGTCGTCGTATGAATATTTCCTGTTAAAACGAATATTCTCCGACCAATCGAATATTCCCCGACCAATCGAATATTTTATATCAACTTGCTTACTTTGCAAAATTTTCAAATATCACCCTTAACTTTAACCTTTATCAATTTAACCATAATAATTATAAGAAAATTGAATACTTCCATTTCATAAAATTCGGGATGTCACAATAATACCTTCATCTTTTCCTTCATTTTTAATTTAGTCCTACAAGTCTTATCAAACTTGCACCACCTCCCCTAATAGTACATCATGTGAATTAATAGTACATTCATGTGAATCAATAGTTCTATACATGTGAAAAAATAATTACAAAGATAGTACCTTCATCTATACCTCCATTTTTAATTTAGTCATGCAAGTATTATCAATCTTGCAGCACCTCCCTTAATAGTACATACATGTGAATCAATAGTACACACATGTGAACCAATAGTTATAAGCATGTGAATTAATAGCAATTAATTGCTCATTTATTCGAGTAATTACTCGATTGGTCAATATAACCTCCAGACATCAATTGTTATCGAAATAAATGTTGATTCCCACTAACACTAATAATCCCAACATAATGGAACTATCAATTTCACCTTTAATCAACACAAACTTATTCATCATTAATATTATAACTCACAATATTTAACAACCAGGTCGTTTCCAGGAAATAGGGGGCTTTTCGATAAGGATTTCTCCCTATTGGCGCGCAATTAGATGACCTAACCTCTCCTTGACAGAACTTCTAGACATTGTCAATATTGCAAATAATAATATGAATAACTATGTCGTCTCAATTATAGATTTAATAATATAAATATTATGCAGATGATACTGTGACAATAATTGAATCAATAATATGAGAGATATGATGCGTGAATTATCGTAGTAATAATTGAGTATAACCGAGTGACTTCTCGTGTAAAGCATCAATAATCAATACCGCAGTGTCTACTATCGCAACCACGCCAGATTCATATACTTTTACCATCGGGTAGTTCAATAGTTTAATGGTAAAACTTTCGTCGTTATTTTTATAAAAAGATAATTCTGTCATTTTCTAACTACGACAATACTTCCGTTGTGGGGTCCACCAATGATTGTGCCATCGTATGAATATTTCCTGTTAAAACGAATATTCCCCGACCAATCGAATGTTCTATAACAACTTGCTTACTTTGTAAAATTTTCAAATATCACCCTTAACTTTAACCTTTTATCAATTAAACCATTTACTAAATAGAATAATAATTATAAGAAAATTGAATACTTTCACTTCATAAAATTCGGGATCTTACAAAAATTCCCTATATTTATCTCAATTCACTTGGCTTTACTAAACATATTTTTAACAACATTTATTCATCATTAATATCATAACTTGCAATATTAACAAACAAATCATTCCCAAGAAAGAGGGGGCTTTCTGATAAGGACTTCTCCTTATTAGCGCGCAATTAGATGACCAAACCCCTTTCCTCAACAGAACTTTCTAGACATCATCAATAATGCAAATAATAATAAGAAAAACTTTGTCGTCTCGATTATTGATTTACTAATATAAAATATTGTGACAATAATTGAATAAAACTGAGTGATTTCTCACGTAAGCATCAATAATCAAAGATACTATACAATACCGTGCGCCATCGTGCTACTGCAACCAATGTGTATTCATCAATACTTTTATCAATGGTATTTCAGCAATGTACTAATTAAAACTTTTTACTGTTATTTTTATAAAAGTTATTTACATGCTTTCTAACTCCGACAAGAATTCAAATGTAAGTAAGTCCAATCGTAACAATCCGTAAATTTAAATTATAATTTTAAATATTTATGAATTATATCAATATTTTAATTGATGTGTTTATTGTTGAATAAATATTTGTTTGATTTGATTTGATTATTTATTACTAAATAAATAATTTATGAGTTGAGGGAATTAGCTTAATTTGTTAATTAAGTGATAATTAATAATTTGGTATTGTGAAATTAATTTTAAATAAAAGGGCGATGAATTAATTATTATGAGATAATATTCTAATTTAATTTAATAATTAAATTCGAGAGTTGATAATGATTAAATGAATTATTATAATGTTATTTTAATTTGATTTTATAATTAAAGTGATGTGTTAATTTATTAAATAAAATTATAATTATAATTTTATTGTATTGGTTTATGTGGTAAATTGATTTAATAAATTGTTATTAGATTTAATTTAATTTGAATATGGAAATTTATTTAAATAAAATGTGAAAATAAACTATATTATAAATGACTTATGAAAATAAATTAAAAGAGTTTTAATTTGGTTTTACCAAACAAAGCCTTATGGCTTTTGATTTTCAAAAACTATAACTGACATCAGTTATATATATATTTATATTATATATTAATACGTATTATATTATACGTTATATATCAGTTATATTTTCTATTACGTAAAAGAACAAGGAAGAAAGAAGAGAGAGAAAAGAGAGAGCTCTAGAGAGAATTTGAGAGAAGATGTTTGGCAAGAACAAGGAGTAGTAATCAAAAGTTGTGTTATTATCTTCTAGCAAAGGTATAATCTTTCTTCCCAAAGTTCTAGTTTTTTTTAAGGTTCTAGTTTCTTTTATATGAAAAGTTCTCTGTAAAAGTTATATGGGTAGTAATTGTGATTATATATTTGGTATATATAATAATTTGTAGATAAATTGTTTTCATATGTTTAGTATATGATTTAGAGTAGTTTACTTCATGTAAATATGATATATATAGAGAAAGTTATTTAAAAGTGAAATATATATAAATATGGCTTATTTTGAAGCCAAAATTAATGTTTAATTCATAGTATAATGTATAAATTGTCTATTGATTGTAAAAATACATGAAGAAATGAAAACAAAGTAATTGAAACTAACTATTTTGGTTGTAAAACAAATTCACAGTGAGGAATTTCGTTATGAATGTCAAAAGAAGAAGAAATAATAGAAATAGTGAAATTAAAGGTTGTAATTTTGATGTTTATGTGGTTAGAAACGTGTTAGAAACATTAGTTTATATTTCTGTAAACATATTACAACTTGGGAAAGTTGGTATGGTTGTTAGAAAGGAGTTTTTAGGCCTAATTTGGCTTTCTGCAGTGTTCGTTCGTGAACTGCAGAAGGTACCCCCGCCCCAGCAAGCTATTATAGTGCAAAACCCCCACCCCCCCCCGGGGGGGGGGGAGTTGTCTGATTTACAAATGTTGGAAAAATCTGACCGGACATATTTTACTAAAATGGGCATAACATTTTCATACGAACTCCGATTGATACGATTCAAGATGATCCGGAACGTGGATGAGTAGACCTATAACTTTTTTTCTTTAAGTGTTTCAATTTGATGTTGTTATTAGGGGTAAAAATGGCCATCTTTAGGACTATTGTGCACTTGGAGGCAATCGGAGGGCGTTGGGATGCACGAATGCAAGTACAGACCTTTGTGTGTTAGTATAACCTAATCTGAAGAGAATGATAACATGTTGGACATGTAATAGGATGTTGTATCAAGTTGATAATGTGTATATGGTGCAATAACATGATAATTTAATTAGTTATAATAGAGCTAAAATGTGATGCTCATGAAAAGATGTGATGTTGTATAAACTTACACATAGTTAGTGAGCTATACTAAAAGTGGGAAATAAAATCATGAAGCTAATATTGTTGTAACTAATGAGTATTGTCAATACATATAGTATGTGTAAGACTTGTGGTGAACGTGAGTAGTGATTATTTAACCTACGCACGAAGCAAGTTCTCTAACTTTACTTTTACGATTGTGTAAGTGCTTAAACCTTATTAATACATTGAGCAAGTTCTTAACCTTTCTTATATATATTTGTTCTAAATTGATTATGTTCACACAAACTCTTCAACCTAACTCTTACTTTTAGAAAGGTTCCTATCTTTATTTTGTTTCTTATTACGGAAGTTCCTAAATTCCGTTATTCTTATGTTAAACAAGTTTTATTCCTCAACTTGTTATTAATCATGTAAGTTAATTAACTTACTTCTTTTATTGAGTAAGATTATAGCCTTAGCTTATTGTTGTTCAAGCAAGGTTGTTATAATATTCAATGCCTACGCTTTCTAGTTCATTTCTAAAACATGATTGCGATGTATAATGTTAATTTCTCTTATGACTCATGATTATTCCATGGCATATTGTTATCACACTTTTGATTCATCTAATCCTTAGTTGATGTTCGTTGAACTCTAAATTGCCCTTGAAGCTTATCAAAACCAAACTTACTTTGGTGCGGACTTGTATTCTAAAATTGAGAAGAACAACCCTATTATAGGGGTTTATTACGCGAAGCATTTAGATGTTTGTGCATAATACATGATACGAAGAGCTGGTCACTCTAAGTACGGGGAGTCCCTACAATCTTATGACTGTTTAGGTTTAAGTTGAAAGAATACTTATAACCTTGGACATAGTTCATGGTCTTGTAACCCTCAGATACATTTCAAATTTTGTTTTCATTTCTTGATTATCATTGAAAGAGAATATTATTCAGTTCTATTGAGTCTGTTCATTGACAGTTAATATGTTGATATTATTCATTGTTATTTCAAGTTAGCATTTGTTTTGCTTACTCTTGCATATAAAATCATTGCAGCTAAAGTTGAGAAGGTTGATGAACCTACTACTAGCAAAGGGAAAGGAAAAATGAACAAGTGTTGAAGACTTGTAAATTGTTGACTTTTATGTCAGACTTTGTTTTAATTATTGTGATGTAATTATTTAATTTTCCACACTCGATGTATGTTTTAAAGGTTAGATAACTTGGGAGATTTATTGATTAAGTTAAGTAACCCTTTAATGGGAAGATTTATTGTTTAATTTTATTATATTTGGGTAGTTAGAATTGAATGAATGGAAAGTGAACACCAAATCTTGTGGGAATGAAGTACCCAGATTTGGGAGTGTCACAGGTTGGTATAAAAGCCTTAGGTTATGAACCTTAGGTGGGGTGGTTGCAACCTATGTGATCGTGAGTGTCGAATAATGACGGATAATAATTAAACACTTACAATTTTGTTGCCAGGATAACTAATATGGGAGAATCCAGCCAGGCTAGGGAGGAGGGACCTCAGATACCTAGAGAGGAGGAGCCTCGAGATATTCAGGTGGTCTGGGAACAACTACTGCCAAGGGAGTCATCTCCATTGGTCATAGTGGTTGAGCAGAAGGATATACCGGATGGAGATGATGTGGTAGAGATGGAGGAGGAAGACCCCGTTGAGTTACCAAAGACGGATGAGGATGAGGAGGAGGAAGAGTTTCCACCAAACACTATCGCATCTCATACGTACGACGAGGTATACGACCGCAACATTGAGCTTCAGGATAGAGTCGAGAAATTAGAAGAGATAGTAGCTGAACGTCAGACTTCGATGGCGCAGAAGGACGATGAGATTTGGGATCTTGACGAGCGTCTGGGTAATGTTGAATGGAAGCTGATTCACACTGAGGGGGAGAATGAGCAGTTGACAGAGGAGATTACGGAACTGAAGAACAAATTGAAAGAAGAATCCACCAAGAGAGCAAGAGATGAAGACGCGTACGAGGAAGCTTCTCAGCGTGCAGGAGTAACAGAGAGAGAAGTACAATCAAAGAAGATTAAGATGGAGGAGACGAATGGCATTTTTAATACCGTGATCAACCGAGATAAAGACCGAGTCATGTATTATCCGATTTAGTTCAAGATGCTGCCATGGTATATGTTAGATCGTAGAACAATGTTCCGTATTATGGAAGAGGAGCGTCGTAAGGCTATGCAACATTTTATTCGGTCATCATAGAGAATGTACCTAATATGTGATTAATTATATAATAAATAAGATGTAAATCCCAAGTGTTATGTAACCAATGGGATATGAGGATGATATTATCCTGCAACTTTAGTAGTTCAAGAAAATGATGTAAATAGCAGTAATGCTATTGCTTATATGTGTTTTAAAAGGATTATGAATGAATAAAAGTTAATATTTATTCAAGATGTGATGAGTTATGTGATGAGCTTCTATGAAGCGCAAGTTAAGTAGAAAATACTTAATAAGGATTGGGTAATAATCTAATAAGTGTATTTTTCTTTAATCAGAAAATGCCTCCAAGATGTCGTCAACCAGGACAATAAACCCCTGAGGGGTCTACCAACAACAACGCTGAAGCTAACCCAGTTCATCAGTTGGTGACACTTCTAACGAGAGCGCTGCAAAATCAACCGCAGAATCAAGCTGCAACTTTTAAAGATTTCAAGGCGGTTGGGCCCCCAGAATTCCGTGGGAACATGAATCCGGTTGAGGAACAAACCTAAATTATGCAAATAGAGAAAGTATTCGATGTTGCTAGAGTAGGTGAGAATCAGAAGACTGCTTTTGCAACATTCATGTTGAAAGTAGAGGCCAGTTATTGGTGGCAAGCCAATAAAACTAGAGGAGGTCAGGGAGTAATATCTTGGGAAAGGTTTAAGGAAATATTTTTCGAGACCTACTTCCTAGAGAGTTCAAAGAATCAGATGGAGGTGCAATTTTTAGAGTTGAAGCAGGGCACAATGACGGTGTCGGAGTATGCAGCAAGGTTCAATGAGTTGGCGAGGTTTGCTCCATATCAAGTCAACACTGATGAGCGCAAGGCGAGGAGATTTGAACAGGGATTGAAACCCTGGTTGTACAGCAGAGTCTCCATGTTCCAGTTGAAAATGTTTACAATGGTACTGGAAAAGGCAATTATGGCCGAGGGTGGAGGCGAGGCTGTGACAAAGTATAATCAGGAACAAAGAAAGTGGAAGGATGAGAGTGAAGGAAAGAATGGTGGTAGTAATGGTGGTAATAACAATAATAATTTGAAGAGAAAGTGGAATGCAAGTCTTGGTGCTGGAAGTCAACAGAGTAGCCAGTAGAAGAAGAAGTTTGAAATATGTGCTACATGCGGAAAGAATCACACTGGCATGTGTTTAAGGGGTAAACGAATGTGCTTCAACTGTGGCCAGGAGGGTCACATTGCTCTAAATTGCCATCAACCAAAGAAGAATGTTTGCTACACATGCAGATCAAAGGATCATTTTACTAGCGAGTGCCCTAAGAAGAAAGTTGTAGAGCCAACGGGTAGCAAGGGAGGTGGCAGTGGAGGTACATTGACTATTGATGGACCAACATCATCGAACAGAACCATAGTCAGAACCTTCAACATGTTTTTGTAGGACGCGGTACAATCAAAAGATGGTGTGTCAGGTATTATCCTAATCAATGATATAAATGCATATGTATTATTTGATTTGGGTGCTACTTGTTCGTTTATATCTGATGAATTGCTAAGAGGTTAGGATTGCTTAGTGAAGAATTGAATTTCCCTTTAAACATAGAAATAACGAATAAGGAGGTGATTCCTGTTAAGACTGTATACAAGAACTATAGAGTGAATATTAAGGGGAATGTCATGATACTAGATTTAATCCCGATTAAACTTGGAGAGTTTGATGTTATATTGGGAATGGATTGGCTATTCAATTATGGAGCAATAATTGATTGCCAAAAGAAAAGTGTAAACCTTATGACTCCGTCAAAGGTAGTTTTCTATGATAGCAAATCGCCTAAACAAGCAAAATGTCTGACGGTTATGCAGGCCAAGAACTTATTGAGTCAGGGCTGTGTCGGGTACTTAGCTTACATAGTCGATACACAGAAGAAGGGTGTGAAATTGGAGGAAATATCGGTTGTTAGGGATTTTGCGAACGTGTTTTCGAAAGATTTACCAGGACTTCCACTTGACAAAGAGATCGAGTTCGTTATCGATTTAGCACCAGGGACTGCTCCAATATCGAAGGCCCCGTACAGAATTACTCCGGTAGAGGTGAAGGAATAGTGGTGTAACTACAAGAACTGCTAGACAAGAAATACATTCAGCTGAGTGTATCACCGTGGGGAGCACTAGTGTTATTCGTGAAAAAGAAGGATGGATCAATACGCTTTTGCATTGATTATAAGTAATTAAACAAAATCACTATTAAGAATAAATATTCGTTGCCAAAATAAGATGACTTGTTTGATCAGTTGAAGGGAGCTAAGTACTTCTCGAAGATAGATTTGAGAAGTGGGTATCATCAATTAAAGGTAAGGAAGGAGGATGTACCTAAGAAGACATTCAGAACTCGGTATGGACACTACGAGTTTCTGGTAATGTCTTTTGGTTTAACTAATGCCCCTGCAATATTCATGGATTTGATGAATATGGTGTTTAAAACATTCCTAGATAAGTTTGTGGTGGTATTCATTGATGATATTCTGGTGTACTCCAAATCTCAAAAGGAACATGTGGAACATTTTCGTTTGACGTTGGAGACGCTAAGAAAGGAAAAGTTGTATGCGAAGTTCTCTAAATGTGAATTTTGGCTAGAACGTGTACAATTTCTTGGGCATGCAATTGATAAAGATGGGATTTCAGTAGATCCATCAAAAGTGGAAGATGTGATAAATTGGGAACAACCGAGAATACCATCTGAAGTGAGGAGTTTCTTGGGACTGGCAGGCTATTACAGACGATTTATTCAAGATTTCTCCAAGATTGCCACTCCATTGACAAATTTGACAAGGAAAGCAGTAAAATTTGTCTGGACGGAGAAGTGCGAAAAGAGTTTCCAAGACTTGAAAAAGAAGTTAAGTGTGACACTTGTGTTGTCATTACCAGATAATATATGAAACTTTGTGGTGTATATCGATGCATCACATAAAGGACTTGGCTGTGTGCTTATGCAAAACGGCAAAGTCATTGCGTATGCATCAAGACAACTGAAGGATTATGAGAAAGGATACCCGACTAATGATTTAGAGTTGGCTGCGGTAGTATTTACTCTGAAGATATGGATACATTATCTCTATGGAGAGAAATATGAGATATATACGGACCATACAAGTCTAAAGTATATTTTCACATAGAAAGATCTGAATATGCGTCAAAGGCGATGGTTAGAGTTGATAAAAGATTATGATTGTGAGATCTTTTATCATCTGGGTAAAGCAAATGTGGTTGTTGATGCCTTGAGTAGAAAGGGTCGTGAGAAATTGATGTTGTTAACGGCTCAGGAGGAACTTATCGCAGCAATGGCAAGACTAAAGCTAGAAATCAAACTTCAGAAAGAATCCGATGAAAGATTATTCCAGATAGAAGCTAGTCTAACTTTAGTGGACAAAGTGAAGACTGCTCAACTACAAGATGAAGAATGTGAAAAGATCAAAGAAAGAGTGGTTGAGGGTAGTGAAGTGAAATACAAGATCGATCCCGAAGGACTACTAAGGTTCGAGGAAAGAATTTGGGTTTTGGCAGTACCAGATATTAAAGACGAAATATTGACCGAAGCTCATAACTCACGATATTCAATTCATTCGGAAAGTATGAAGATGTAACAAGATTTACGATGACATTATTGGTGGCCGAATATGAAAAGAGATGTTGCAGACTGTGTCGCGAAATGCTTGACATGTCAGAGAGTAAAGGCCGAGCATCAGAGACCAAGTGGATTACTTAAACCGTTAGAAATATCGGAATGGAAGTGGGAGCATATCATAATAGATTTTGAAGTAGGTCTTCCAGCTACTCAGAAAGGATACGATACGATTTGGGTGATAGTGAATAGATTAACAAAATCAGCACACTTTTTTCTAATAAAGATTAGATTCAATCTAGATCAGCTGGCAAAATTATACGTCAAGGAGATCGTTTCGAGACATGGAGTTCCGGTGTCAATTGTGTTAGAAAGAGATCCGAGATTCATGTCAAACTTCTGGAAGAAACTACAAGAATGCATGGGAACACAACTGAGAATGAGTACGGCGTGCCATCCTCAAATAGACGGCCAAAGCGAACGAACAATCCAAACGTTGGAAGATATGCTTAGAGCATACATCATGAATTTCAAAGGGAGCTGGGATGATCATCTACCATTGGCAAAATTTTCCTACAACAACAGTTACCACGCAAGCATCGGCATGCCTCCTTATGAAGCATTGTACGACAGGAAGTGCAAAACCCCACTGTGCTGGAATGAAGTTGGTGAACGTCAACTGTTAGGACCAGAACTGATACAGCAAACCGCTGAGGTTGTCAAACTTATCAGGGAAAGATTAGTAGTGGCTCAAGACAGATAGAAGAATTATGTTGATCAACATAGACAAGATCGCGAGTTCGACGTAGGAAATTTTGTTTTCCTAAAAGTTTCTCCTTGGAAAGGGAAAATCCGTTTTGGTAAAAAGGGAAAGCTAAACCTGAGGTTTATTGAACCCTTCGAGGTGCTGTGAAGAGTAGGAGAAATAGCTTACGAGGTAACTCTATGTCCAGAGTTAGAACATGTTCACAATGTTTTTCATGTTTCGGTGTTACGACCGTATAAACCCGATTACAAGCATGTGATCGAGTACGAACCATTACAGTTCGATAAGGGCTTATCTTATGAGGAAATTCTTATCCAGATAGTTGACAGAAAAGAACAAGTGCTCATGAATAAAGTAATACCTTCTGTGAAGGTGATATGGAGGAACCACAATGCTGAAGAAGCTACGTGGGAACTCAAAGATAAATTAATGAAAGATTATCCTGAGTTATTTGTTTAATTGTGTCTTCGATTCTGGGGACAGAATCCTTGTAAGGAGGGACACCCCCAAATCTGGGTACTTCATTCCCACAAGATTTGGTGTTCACTTTCCATTCATTCAATTCTAACTACCCAAATATAATAAAATTAAATAATAAATCTTCCCATTAAAGGGTTACATAACTTAATCAATAAATCTCTCAGGTTATCTAATCTTTAAAACATACATCGAGTGCAGAAAATTAAATAATTACATCACAATAATTAAAACAAAGTCTGACATCATAAAAGTCAACAATTTACAAGTCTTCAACACTTGTTCATTTTTCCTTTCCCTTTGCTAGTAGTAGGTTCATCAACCTTCTCAGCTTTAGCTGCAATAATTTTATATGCAAGATTGAGCAAAATAAATGCTCACTTGAAATGACAATGAATAATATCAACATAATAACTGTCAATGAACAGACTCAATAGAACTGAATAATATTCTCTTTTAATGATAATCAAGAAATGAAAACAGAATTTGAAATGTATCTGAGGGTCACAAGAACATGAACTATGTCCAAGGTTATAAGTATTCTTTCAACTTAAACCTAAATAGTCATAAGACTGTAGGGACTCCCCGTACTTAGGGTGATCAGCTCTTCGTACCATATATTGTGCACAAGCATCTAAACGCTTCGCATAATAATCCCCTATAATAGGGTTGTTCTTCTCAGTTTTAGAATATAAGTCCGCACCAAAGTAAGTTTGGTTTGGATAAGCTTCAAGGGAAATTTAGAGTTCAATGAACATCAACTAAGGATTAGTTGAATCAAAAGTGTGATAACAATATGCTATGGAATAATCATGAGTCATAAGAGAAATCAACATTATACATCGCAATAATATTTTAGAAATGAACTAGAAAGCGTAGGCATTGAATATTATAACAACCTTGCTTGAACAACAATAAGCTAAGGCTATAATCTTACTCAATAAAAGAAGTTAATTAACTTGCATGATTAATAACAAGTTGAGGAATAAAACTTGTTTAACATAAGAATAACAGAATTTAGGAACTTGCGTAATTAATAAGAAACAAAATAAAGATAGGAACCCTTCTCAAAGTAAGAGTTAGGTTGAAGAGTTTGTGTGAACATAATCAATTTAGAACAAATATATATAAGAAAGGTTAAGAACTTGCTCAATGTATCAATAAGGTTTAAGCACTTGCACAATCGTAAAAGTAAAGTTAGAGAACTTGCCTCGTGCGTAGGTTAAACAATCACTACTCACTTTCACCACAAGTCTTACACATACCATATGTATTGACAATACTCATTAGTTACAATAATATTAGCTTCATGAGTTTATTTTCCACTTTTAATATAGCTCACTAACTAAGTTTAAGTTTAAAAAACATCACATCTTTTCATGAACATCACATTTTAGCTCTATTACAACTAATTAAATTATCATGTCATTGCACCATATAAACATTAGCAACTTGATACAACATCCTATTACATGTCCAACATGTTATCATTCTCTTTAGATTAGGTTATACTAACACACAAAGGTCTGCACTTGCATTCGTGCATCCCGACGCCCTCCGAATAAAGAACAAAATTTATAGGTCTACTCGTCCTCGTCTTGGATCATCTTGAATCGTATCAATCGAAGATCGTATGAAAATGTTATGCCCATTTTAGTAAAACATAGCAGGTCAAATTTTTCCAACATTTATAAATTAGACTACGCCGCCCCTCCCGCCGGGGCGGGGGTTTTGCACTATAATAGCCCACCGGGGGGGGTACCTTCTGTAGTTCATGAACGAACAATGCAGAAAGCCAAATTAGGCCTAAAAACTTCTTTCTAACAACCATACCAACTTACCCAAGTTGTAATATGTTTACAGAAACATAAACTAATGTTTCTAATACGTTTCTAACCACATAAACAACATAAACATCAAAATTACAACCTTTAATTTCACTATTTCTATTATTTCTTCTTCTTTTGACATTCATAGCAAAATTTCTCACTGTGAATTCATTTTACAACCAAAACAGTTAGTTTCAATTACTTTGTTTTCGTTTCTTCATGTATTTTCACAATCAATAGCCAATTTATACATTATACTATGAATTAAACATCAATTTTGACTTCAAAATAAGCCATATTCATATATAATTCACTTTTAAATAACTTTCTCTATATATATCATATTTACATGAAGTAAACTACTCTAAATCATATACTAAACATATGAAAATAATTTATCTACAAATTATTATATATGCCAAATATATAATCACAATTACTACTCATATAACTTTTACAAAGAACTTTTCATATAAAAGAAACGAGAACCTTAAAAAAACTAGAACTTTGGGAAGAAAGATTATACCTTTGCTAGAAGATAATAACACAACTTTTGATTACTACTCCTTGTTCTTGCCAAACATCTTCTCTCAAACTCTCTTTAGAGCTCTCTCTTTTCTCTCTTTTGTTACTTCTCTCTTCGTTCTTCCTTCTGTTCTTTTACGTAATAGAAAATATAACTAATATATAACGTATAATATAATACGTATTAATATATAATATAAATATATATATAACTGATGTCAGTTATAGTTTTTAAAAATCAAAAGTCATAAGGCTTTGTTTGGCAAAACTAATTAAAATAATGACTTAATCATTCCTTAAGCCTTGTTTGGCAAAACACAATTAAAATAAGAATTTCAAAAGCTCTAAGGCTTTGTTTGGTAAAATCAAATTAAAACTCTTTTAATTTATTTTCATAAGTCATTTATAATATAGTTTATTGTCACACTTTATTTAAATAAACTCACATATTTTAATTAAATTAAATCTAATAACAATTTATTAAATCAGTTTACCATATAAACCAATACAATAAAATTATAATTTTTTCATTATAATTATAATTTTATTTAATAAATTAACACATCACTTTAATTAAAAAATCAAATTAAAATAACATTATAATAATTTATTTAATCATTATCAACTCTCTAATTTAATTATTAAATTAAATTAGAATATTATCTCATAATAATTAATTCATCGCCTTTTTATTTAAATTAATTTCACAATACCAAATTACCAATTATCACTTAATTAACAAATTAAGCTAATTCCCTCAACTCATAAATTATTTATTTAATAATAAATAATCAAATCGAATCAAACAAATATTTATTCAACAATAAGCACATCAATTAAAATATTTATATAATTCAATAAATATTTGAAATTATAATTTAAATTTCTGGATTGTTACATCCTTCCCTCCTTACAAGGATTTTGTCCCCAGAATCACAACTCAAATAAATCATTCGTCACATCCACCAATGATTGTGTCGTCGTACGAATATTTCCTAATAAAACAAATATCCCCCAACTAAACGAATATTTTATGACAACATGCTTAATTTGCAAAATTTGTAAACACTACCCATAACTATAACATTAAATCAAATCCACACCTAATTATTCAAAATAACATATAGAGAAAATTTGATCTTTGTTCATAAAAGTTGGGGTCTTACAACCTCTCCTTCTTATAAAATTTCGTCCTCAAAATTGATGTACGTACCTGGTATGCCGAAAATGTGAGGATACCTTGTTTTCATTTCAGATTCTAACTCCCAAGTCATTTCCTCAATATCGTGGTTTCTCCACAAAACTTTGACTTCAGGTATAACCTTTGAGCATAGAATATGTTCATTCTTATCCAAGATTTTAACAGTACATCTTCATACGTTAAATCTTTTGCTATCTCATCTGGGTCTAAATATATAATGTGGTTCGGATCTTCCACATATTTACATAACATAGATATGAGAAAAACGTTATGAACACGAGACATACTTGACGGTAAGGCGAGTCTATAGGCCACAGTTCCTACTCGATCGAAGATTTCAAATAGAACCATAAATCGAGGGTTGAGATTTCCTCTTTTCATCGAATCTTGCTTCTGGAATAACACATTCTTCTACTTTCTTCTTCATATTCAACAGCTCCAAAAACTTGTTGGTCGATTTCGCAATCAATGAATACGTGCAAGTATACACGGTCAACAAGTAATAAAGTGAAAGTAGAGTATCGTTCCCACGAGTAATTATTTAATAAAAATTACCAAATACTAACTCTTAACCAAATAAATTTTATTTAAACAACTGCAAATTGTGATTTTTCTAATTAAGAAAACTAAATTAACTAATTAAACTGAATTGCTTTATAAATGAATTCAAATAAATAAAGGTTAAGACTACAATATCCCCAATTATGAACTATAAGCCAATTATCCACTTATCCCAATTATTATGCCTACTGAATTGTTAACAGGAATTCTCAAATGCCAAAAGTCCTTTTCTAAGTGATCAATTGACTTTTATCTAATCCAGATTAATCTTGCTATATTTCTATGCAAAACAATTGAATTAAACTTCTTCAATTCCAATTCCTTATGTGTTACATGCGGTGAACGGATATTTCCATTCAATTCAAAAACCTAATTATTCACCATTCAAATAACTAAGTCATATGTTATCATGCCCAGTTCTAACCCTAGAATTCCTCTTTCAATTCCTTCTAGAGTAAAAAAGTAATTATAGGCCAAATAATTAAGCAATAAGCACAAGGCAAGTTAAACAATTCACTTCGACACAAATAATTGGAATAAATCAAATAACTAATTTATAGCCATAAAAGGTTCAATTGAAATCTTAATAAAAGAGTTAGTTCATAATTAATGAATTCAAAACCAAGAATCCACAACTGAATAGACATTAAAAGATAAAAGTATGATAAGAAAAGAGAATAAAATCTGTTGTCAGCAAATCCGATGCTCCCCTTTTGCTCTTGCTCTTGATCTCCAGTGTTCTTCAATTTGATTCAATCTCTAATGGCTAATTAAGAACTAGGGTTTATATTCTAATCTAATGGAGTGTTTTATCTAAGCTAATCTATGTAATCTCCCCTTTATTTTATGCCTTACATCATGTATTTATAGGTTACAAGTCCAATTTTTAGCTTAGGAACAAACCCAGTCCAATTTGGAGTAAAAAAGGTGTCAAAATTCGCCCCAAAACGCGTCCAAGCCTCACTAGACCTTCCCAAAGACCCAAAGGTCTTTGACGCACGACGGCCGCAAGACCTGCTCCACAACATTATCCTGATGCTCAGAACTTGAGCAGCTTTAACTTTATCGATTAAAGTCGGTTCTACTCGTATATTTGACATAATCACGTGGGTCCCTAGAGTCTTTAACTCTATCTCCATCATTTGTGAGTTATAAGAAACGGGTCTTTGTGTGACGCCCCCAAAATAGGTATACAACATCAATTCTGAGTCGCAAAATACATGGTACAGAAAAAACTACAACTTCATTATTACAATTATCGTGCAAAATACGACAACACATACTGTGAGTTTAAATACAAATATTGTCTTCTAGACAATATTCACACTCAAATAAGTCCTCATTATAATTATTGATACACTATTTTATAAAAATATCGAGGACTGCTAAAACAACTTTCTAGAACCATCATTCTATACCCTGGCTAGTTCCTGCTAAATTCTCACCTCCTAAGAAGAAAAATGGAACAAAAAGGAAAAGGGTGAGCTCAACTAGCCCAGTAAAGAATATTATGACTAGGATAATATACAACAAATTATCATTAGTCTTCAACAGGGAAAAATCTGATAGAATATAATAGACAACAAGTTTTAGATCAACAAATGCAGCGGAAACAACAATCCATTAGAAGAGTCAAGTAGAAAATGAATTCCACTATCTTCTAATATTTAAAAGTCCATCATTAATATTTTATCCCTGTAACATCAATCAATATACAACTTGAATCAAATATTCATTTTTGCACTACAGGCCAAAGATATTCATTTGTATCACCAGTTGGTTATGTTCATCTCAACACCTGTTCATCTTTGCACTACGGGCCAAAGATATTCATCAGTTAATCATTCATCTTTGCACTACAGGCCAAAGATATTCAGTGATCTATCTCTTCATATTGTTCCACCAAAATGTATGTCGAAGATCATGATACATTTTGGTACTACCAGGATAGATTGCAAACGGTGTGTTGTTTGCCTCCATCATGATTCTATGTTTCAAGTTAGAATTATTAGGAACGCAAAGTCTGGAGTTGACTCGAAGTATTCCTTCTTCATCGATTCTTGCTTCTGGAATAACACCTTCTTGCACTTTCTTCATCATACGCATCAGCCTCAGGTCCGTAGCTTGAGTAGCTTTAACTTTATCGATTAAAGTCGGTTCTACTCGTATATTTGACATCATCACGTAGGTCCTTAGAGTCTTTAACTCTATCTCCATCCTTTTCAAGTCATATAAAATGGGTCTTTGCGTTGACAATATCGCACTCATACCCGCATATGAACTTCTACTCAATGCATCAGCTACTACATTCGTTTTTCCAGGATGGTATTGAATAGTATGGTCGTAATCTTTCAATAGCTCGAGCCAACGTCGTTGCCGCATGTTGAGTTCCTTTTGGGTGAAGAAACATTTGAGGCTTTTATGATCCATATAGATCTCCACTTTCTCCCCATACACGTAGTGTCTCCATATTTTCAACGTGAAAACGACTGATGCCAACTCCAGATCATGAGTAGGATAATTCCTCTCATATTCTTTGAGTTTTCGCGAGGCATAGGCTATGACTTTCCCATGTTGCATGAGAACACATCCTAACCCTTTGCCTGAAACATCGATGCAGATAACAAATCCATCTAAACCAGATGGTATTGCCAGAACAGGTGCCGAAATGAGTCTCCTCTTGAGCTCATGGAAACTCTTTTCACATTCCTCGCTCCATATGAATTTTGTATCTTTCCGAGTCAGCTGAGTTAATGGAGTAGTAATTCAGGAAAATCCTTCCACGAATCTCCGATAATAACCAGCTAAGCCCAGAAAGCTACGTACTTCGGTCACCAAATTCGGTTGCTCCCAACTTTGTATTGCTTCAATCTTCATCGGGTCAACAGATACTCCATGTTTTGACACCACGTGCCCAAGGAATGTTACTTCCTTAAGCCAGAACTCGCATTTCTTCAGCTTGGCATACAACTTATTTTCACGAAGCCTTTCAAGTATCAGCTTCAAATGGTGCTCATGATCTTCACGGCTTTTGGAATAGATGAGGATGTCATCAATAAAGACAACAACGAACTGATCTAAATATTCCTTGAATACTCAGTTCATCATATCCATGAAAGCAGCGGGAGAATTAGTCAATCCAAAAGACATGACTAAGAATTCATAATGCTCGTCATCGAAGTTCGAAGGCGCCTTTGGAATATCCTCGCTTTTAATCTTGGTGATGATATCCGAACGAAGATCGATCTTTGAAAAGAATTGTGCTTCTTAGAATCGGTGAACATGTCATCAATGCAAGGTAGCGAGATACCTATTCTTGATGGTGACATGATTCAATTCTCATAGTCAATAAAAGTCGCATACTCCGTCTTTTCTTCTTTACAAATAAAAACAGGAGCACCCAAGGAGATGTACTAGGGGCCAGAATGAAACCGATGTATAACAACTCTTGTAGTTGGACCTTTAACTCCTGAAGTTCAATAGGAGCCATTCGATATGGGGTTTTAGAAATGGGCTTTGTACCAGGTTCAAGGTCAATAAAGAATTCAACTTCACATTACGGGGTTGGCCAGGAAGTTAAATCGGAAATTCACTAACAATAGAAATATTATTCAAATCTGACGTGTCTTTATTCAAATCCATAACATGGGCTAAGAAAGTTTGACATCCATTTTTCAATAAACGAATAGCTTTATGGCTTGATATGACAGTGACTGATTTTAGTGGTTTAGTTGCTTGAATTCGCATAATAGGTTGGTTAGGAATATGAAAACTAACAACCTTACGAAAACAATCAATTTTGGCATGATGAATCCCTAAAATCACATCAAATGCAAGTATATTTAAAGAGATAAGATCAACAAGTAATGTGATGGTTCCAACTTGGATCAAGCAAGATTTATAAATAGTGGATGTAATGAAAGTTTCTCCTAACGGGGTCTCAACAGATAAGTCAAAGTCAAATTTCTCCGGAGTCAAGTTCAAAAGTTGAGCACAGGCTTGAGAGATAAAATAATGGGTAGAACCAATATCTATTAAGGTATAAACTTCACAAGAGTTATGATTAGCTTACCCGTGATCACCTCGTTCGGGTTCCTCACGTTTTGGCCAGTTACGACAAACGCTCTTCCAGGAACCGCTAATTTTGACTTTTCTGGGACAGCCTTTGGAGTTACCATCCCCGCTGAACTTAGTTTTGCTACAGAACAATCCCGAGCTATATGACCTTCCTTTCCACAGTTATAACATACCTTGGATTATTGTGGGAAGTTTGGGCTGATATGTCCCTCTTTTACGCATTTGTAACATACAATCGGTGGACGTTCTCCTCCCCTAGAAACAGTTGATGTTGGTGCTGATGTCTTCACGTTGTCATTGTTGTACCTTCTCTTCTTGAAATCTCCTCCCGACTCGCTTCTTCTATTATCATGGCCACGATTACCACTCGAGTGGTTACCGCTTTTGTCCGTATTCTTTCCTCCCTACTGGTTATTATTGCTCTGATGGCTGCTGCCACCGGTCTGACCCTGGTTGTGGTCCCTTAGTTGAACATACTCATTATCTCGCTCTAATAATTGAGCCATGTTGACAACATCTAAATATAGAGAAAATTTATGAGAGATAAGGTATTGACGAATTTTGGGTTTCAGACCTCTCAGAAACATTCTCGTCATACGTTCCTCATTTTCTACTAAATGAGGTGAAAACCTGGATAACTCCGCGAACTTTGCCTTGTACTGGGACACCGCCATGTTGTTCTGCTCCAGTCTAATAAACTCTACCTCTTTTATATGACAAATACTTTCAAGAAAGTACTTGTCATTGAACAGTTTCTAAAATGTTTTCCAAGACATACTGAGTGCGGCTAGCTGGGTACGCTTATCAGATTCCCACCAGTAATCTACCTCACCATGGAACATAAATGTGGCAAATGGAACCTTCTGTTCCTCCGTGCATCCCAAGACATCAAATATCTTGATAATTTGTTTGACCCATGTTTTCGCCTTAATCGGATTCGACTTTCCCCAGAACTCAGGTGGTCCAACTCTTTGAACTGGTTGGCCGTGACAAACCGCGCATTGATATCATCATAATAACCAAAACCAAAAATCGAAACAAAGAAGTATAACTAAAATACTAAATACAATACTCTAAATAGAGTCAAAATAACCAAAACCAAAAATTAAAACAACCTAGATGGCCAAAGGAAACACTCTCATCACACTAGCCTACAATCACCCCTGCAAACTCGCTTTGAGGAAAAATACAAACATGAGCCAATTACTTAAATACTTAATATAGATAATACAAAGAAGTATAACTGAAATACGAAATCAACTGAAGCAACATACTGAACAAAGCCTCAAGCTTAAATACCGATGGAAATATAATATCCAAAAATCTGAATAGGATATATCTGAATCAACAGAATTAACGAAGCAAACTGAAGAGTTAAGAATTAACGAACTGAAGTAACTAACTCAAAGAATTGAACTGAATAGGAACAAACAAAACTAACAAAATAAAATAATAGGCTGAATCAAATGGTTGGGTATTATTTCATACCAAATGAGCTCAGAAATATACATTGCCACACAGACAAGTCAAAACAATGCCACACAGGCAAATCAAAACAATGCCACACAGGCAAATCAAAATAATGCCACCCCGGCAAATCACACATTAGATCGCGAATCCAAATGTTTGAAAATCGGATAGATGTGTTTGGCGCAACATCACCAATCCGCAGAACAAAAAACTAGGGTTAACCCCCACAACAAAATACTAAATGGCCCACTTCCTCCGGAGCATAAAACGGAGACGCCGCGGACAAATCACACCGTCACGGAAGGTGTCATGCCTCTAAGGTGCGAGAGGACATACACAGTGGTAACCCCACAAAGGTTATAGCTCGTATACCCTACGGTATATTCTAACAAAAATATCATATCACAACACATGCGACATAATACCAACAAAAGGGTTCTATATGTACATATTGAACCAAATCAAATTATAGTCACAAGGTCTCAAAAAGAAGGTAGCAACATGTACCGCTCTACAATTATCAAAATAAATACTAGACATGATAACCTTATTCAAAGAGTAAAAGTACGAGTCCAATGTGTCAACTCCAAAATAAAACAAATATATCAATTTCACAAGAAACAATTATGTGAAATAATAACAGAAATTCGAAACTAGGAACAAAACGAACAAATCGAATTTAACAAAAGTATCGCTGAAAGAGTACAAAATCCGTACCTTAATATAGTACCAAAACAATCCACTAAAGTCAAATATCACCCCGCTAGATCTTCTCAATTCGATCTATATAGTTATCAAAATATTACAAGAACATTAATTAAAGTACTAACTTATAAAATTTATATTTTCGTAAATTAGTCACTTTAATGCAATAATATTATATACATTCTGTAATTAAGAGATAGATTTTACTATAGTGTAATTCAATTTTTTAATGTTATTATATTGACTACACATTCCTTGTTTAAAGCTTCATGTATACAAGTATTCTAAATTAATATACAAATATATAAACAACTATTAAACTGTTCTTTTCTTATAAAAGGAAGAAGTTTTGAATTTATGAAATAATTCCCCACTATATGTATAAATAATCAGTAGTTCAAATAAAATATGTTCTTATATGCGTATAAGTAGTAGTTGAGTTGCATAATATTATAATAGTCTCTCTTTTATTTTGAAATTCCATACCATAAATGTATCATATATATAATTAATGATTGTGGGGAATAAGACCCAAAGTATTATATAACATATATAATATATTAATATATCATGTGCATAACTATATTATGCAGGAAATCATTCACAATTACAGTGCCACATTGTGACACTTAAATCTCTCTCTTTTTTTTATACATAGTCATCACAAGGATCAAGAATACAAGCTTTCATATTAAGATTACATCATCAAGCTACGTAATCAACAGTATACATCTCTTATATACATATCATAATATAGTGAATCATACTTACAAGCCTTGAAGCTTTCCAGAAAAGAGATGAAGTAGTAGGGAATTCCTCTCTTAATTTATTATCTCTTATGCCGCCTCTATTATAGATAATAAATTAAGAGGAATATCTTATGTCACGCCGCCTTTATTATCTCTTACGCGTTTAAATACAAATATTGTATTCTAGAAAATATTCACACTCAAATAAGTCCTCATTACATTTATTGATACACTATCTTACAAAATAGTGAGGACTACTAAAATAACTATCTTGAATCATCCCTCCATACCCTGGCTAGTTTCTGCTAAATTCTCTCATCCTGAGAAGAACAATGGAACAAAAAGGAAAAGGGTGAGCTCAACTAGCCCAGTAAAGAATATTATGACTGAGATAATATACAACAAATTATCATTAGTCCTCAACAGGGAAAAATATGATAGAATATAATAGACAACAAGTTTTAGATCAACAACTGCAGTGGAAACAACAATCCATTAGAAGAGTCAAGTAGAGAATGAGTTCTACTATCTTATAATATTTAAAAATCCATCATCAATATTTTATCCCTGTAACAATAATCAATATACATCTTGAATCAAATATTCATCTTTGCACTAAATTGCAAAGATATTCATTTGTATCACCAGCTTAATCATATTCATCTCAACACTGCTCATTTTTTTTACTACGGCCAAAGATATTCATTAGTTAATCATTCATCTTTGCACTACAGGCCAAAGATATTTAGTAATATCATCATTTAAGATTGAGGATGACAAAAAATATCTAAAAGAAAATGAATCCAGTGAGACAAAAGGACCAATATTAGGGATTCGTATTACAGTTTATCAAAGTTTAATAATACTCCATAATAACCAATTGTGAAGCAGAATTCAAAAATAAAGATCAAAACATGGATACAATCAAAGATAGTAACCGTAATAGATATCTTGGACAAAGAAGAGAAAATTTTATTTTTTTGTGAATAATGTCGTATTCGTGAATAATATCATATACGTGAATAGTGCCGTATATGTGAATAGTAACCCCGATACAAAAAAGTAGAAATTTCATAATAAAATTCATATCAATATTTTGGCATAATGATATTGAAGAAAATAATATCATTTACGAAGAAAATAACATCCCTTACCTCAAAATAACAGTATTTCTGATCGAAATATCGGATGTAATGCCGAAGGAAACTTGCACTGAATAGCAAATCTCAAAGTATCTAAATACTCACAAAAATACGCTCGATAATATAGAGAAAGAAAACTTATGTTTCTGGTGTGATTTTCAATTCTAACCTAAGCGTCTATTTATAGGAAAATGCTAGAACGCCATAGGAGACTAAAATAATAAAATAATATTATTTTCAAAAATTTCTACGCACACCTCTTGGACCAAAATTCAGCCACCACCAGTGGGCCCCACCAAAAATCAAATTTTCTACACCAACCAAAAGTGGGGCCCACCCATGTTTTTAATAAAAATATTTATTTTCTAAAATTTCAATAATTCATAATAAATAGCCCTTTTATCAAAAAAAATACAAATTTTATGTCCATTCCATAGGAAATTAAATTCTCTACAACTTTGTAGAAGAAAGTTTTTCCAAATTCTAAACAGAAAATGTCCGAAATCAACATACGGATGATTTTTAATACCTCCATTCTGACAAAATACTGATAAAATACCCCAGCTTTATTTACTTCATTTATAACCACATAAAATAAATAAATCCATCATTTGTATCCACATAAAATAAATATTTCCTTATCATATAAATCAATAATTAATTATTCACAAATAATATTACAAAATCACAGTAATGACAATTAGGCCGTTCCCAGGAAAGAGGGGGCTTTCCGATAAGAATTTCTCCTTACTGGCGGGCAATTAGGTGACCAAACCTCTCATTGACAAAACTTTCTAGACATTGCCAATAATTCTATTTAATACTCACTCCGTCCCAAATTAATTGCTCAGTTTTAACTTTTTAAAGTCAAATTGACCATTTTTAAAACTAATCTTTTTACTATTTTTTCTAAAATATAGGTGAAGAAATTATAACCAAAAGAATGTATATACAATTTATTACTAACCCCAATTTTTATAATTTTAGAAATATATTTATATATGCTTAATTATTAATTCTAAAAATAGTCAATTTGACTTAAAAAATTCAAAACTGAGCAATTAATTTGGGACAGAGGGAGTAATATTATTCAAATAATATGAATTATTGATCTGATAATGGGAAATATTGTGCCATGACAATTATTGAAACAACAATAATATAAAATATCAACGCATCAATTATTGAATCAATAAAATAAAATACTGAACAGTAATTACTGTAACAATTATTGAGTAGTGCCTTCTTACGTAAGGATCAATAATTTAAAAATACTGTGCAACCATGCGTATTACTGTATTTTAACCATTAGGTATTCCAACAGTGTTAACGGTAATAATTACGTCGTTATTTATAAAAACTCATACTTGTCGTTTTCTTCATCCGACCGTTTTTCGTTATGGGGCCCACAAATGGCTGCACCGTCGTACGAATATTCCCCGACAACAAGAATATTCCACGACCAAACGAATATTCCCCGATAAAAATGAATATTTTGTTACCACTTGCTTATTTTGCAAAATTTGCACATTTAACCCATAACCAAAGCATTATATCAAATTAACACCTTATTAATTCAGAATAATGAATAGAGGAAATTCAATTTTATTTATAAAAAGTTGGGGTCTTACAACAGTGATTGACTTTAGTGGTTTGGTTGCTTGAATTCGCATAATAGGTTGGTTAGGAATATAAAAGCTAATATCATATCAAATGCAAGTATTTTCAAAGAGATGAGATCAACATGTAATGTGAGGGTATCGATTTGATTTAAAAAAGATTTATAAATAGTGGATGTAATGAAGGTTTCTCCCAAAGGAGTTTCAACAAATAAGTCAAAGTCTAATTTCTCCGGAGTCAAATTTAAACGTTGAGTGCAAGTAGGTGAAATAAAAAAATGGGTAGAACTGGTATCGAATAAGGTATAGACTTTGCAAGAGTTTATGTTTAGCTTACCCGTAATAACTTTGTTCGGGTTCCTCGCTTTTTGGGAAGTCACAAAAACGCTCTCCCTTAATCTACCGACTTTGACTTGTCTGGGATAGCCTTTGGTGCCACCATCCCAGCTGGACTTAACTTTATTGTATGACAAAATCGAGCTAAATGACCTTCTCTTTCGCAATTGAAACACACTTTGGGTTGCTGCATTCAGTTTGGATGGATGTGTCCACTAGTACAAAACCATAAAAAGACAACACTTAAAAGATGACATTTTTATAAAAAAATGTTGTGGTTTTTTTTACAACGCTTTTTAACAAAATATTGTAGATACATATGAAAAAAAATGTTATGTATTTATAAGGGCAATTTTTGGTTTTAAATAGATAACGTTTTTTTAAAAAAAAAACGTTATCTATGTAAAAAACATGGAGCAAAAAAAACGCGGAAGTTAAAATTTGAAATTGAAACAAGGATTCGAATCAACTGGCACAATTATTTTGTTTCCTTGATTTGAAACCTTCGGCTACCACTATATTATGTTTCCTCCCAGCTATTCTTTCTTCTAAAGCCCTAAACCCCATTCACCAGATTCAGATCTTCTTCGTCAAAAACCCACTTCTCGCAAGCCGCCTCACCGGAAGGTGAGGAACCCCGGCCTTTCGACTTTCGGAGTTCGATTGAAGAGGGACGGAGCTCCCGTGGGTAAGCAGAGTAGACCCGAGACTCCTTTTCTCCACTGGAAGGTCGATAACTATAGAGAGACTACAAATGTTTTGGCTAAGGATGACAAGTTGGTGCCAGAGATTGGTCGGAAGAATGCTCGGAAAACGTGGAAAGGGAGAGAGGCTTCAGTCTCAGCGAGGTAAATTCGTAGTCTTTGTTTGAAACTAGGTTAGCTCAGGGGAAAAAGAATGGAAAAAGTTCTAAGAGTTTGTTGAAAGTACATTGCATTTTATATTAGCAATAAAATTGATGTTAGATTTTCATAAGTATGTAGAATTGAACTTGTATTCATTAAGAGGGGTTTTCCTTTCCTTTATGTTTTTTAAAAAACAAAAAATTTCCTACTCTTTCCGAATCCAAAATAGTGACGTAATTTATATTGGGCAATTGCTTTTTTCATTTTGTTCCATTTCTTATATCTTTATGCTTGTTATATTCTTTTTTGTACTAATTGGTTGTTTCAACTTATCTCACCATCCTTTAGCTCCTTGTCTTTCTACATCACAGTTGTCCCTCCCTAAGCATAGTCTATCACAAACACCTTGACTTGTATATGTTTTGTGATGTTTTACTCAAGCATGTACATTTTCTTCATATTACATCTACAGTATGGGAAGTGTAGGGAAAACCAGTTATGGTGCAAACACCTATGAAAGCCTTGAGAAGGAACCCTCATGGCCATCTCGTAAGATCGATTTCCATCACTTCAGAGTCAGGTGGATTCATTGCCTCATATATTGCATGCGAGGCTTAAAGAGTGAGGGACATTACATCATTGCTTCATTGATCGAATAAAAATGAGCACATGCTAGAAGACATGTTTTGTCATGAGTTTTATCTTGTTGATCTCAAAGTGATGGATAATCGCTTAAAAGTTACAAAGGAAGTTGATCATGTCTTCAACCTCACTGCTGATATGGGAGGTATGGGTTTCATCCAGCCCAACCACTCTGTCATTATGTATAACAACACAATGATTAGTTTCAACATGCTTGAAGCAGAAAGGATAAATGGTGTTAAGAGGTTGGTCACCTTGAACTGGTGTTTCGTTTCTAGGATTGTTTTCTTTTTCTATTATTGGTTGTTAAACTTGCTAATATGAATTAAAATTCTTGAATTTTGGGAATGTGCTTTGTGTTATTGTTGCCTCTTTTATAGTTCTAATAAAAGAGCTCTAACTCATGCAAGCATACACGGGTCAACAAGTAATACGGAGTAAGTAGAGTATCGATCCCACAGAGAAAGTTGTTAAATTTGAACTATCATGAATCAATTAACTCATCGTATTTATATGCTTAGACTAATGACTAAAAATGTTGAATTAAACTAGTTGTGAATACAAACTAAAAATAAGAATACAAATGAAATAAATATAATCTGGAAATAATGGGATCCTAACTTCGTTTAATATTTCATCTAATCGCCACTATCATGCAAGAAGTGTTCACATATCACAGGAAAATAGCCAAGAGCATGAATAGAGTTATAACCATTTTTCAATGCACTATAACCTACTTACACAGCATCTACAGATGTTAGACTCTATCTAATCACCAATACAACCAACATCACTATATATCTATGTGAAATTGCAATTATATTGATTTTAAGCTCAAGCCCTTATTCTAGCTCATACGTTGAAACAATATATGTCTATCTGGTTCACAAAATACGCAAGCCATATACAACAGCCCCATATTCGCATGCTATCATGATTACAATCCATACCTATATGTTCATTGTCAATTCCATACAAGTACTGAGATGAATGGTGATCAAGCATTCATACATGTAAAACAACCATGACAGATAGTCCATATGATATGCAAAACAATCCTAGCATTTAAATGTGCAACCAAACTACATATTAAAATCCGTTAGAATCCCATAATGGAATTTAGTTCATGACTGAACCAAAAGCCATTATGGGATCAACGCTAAACATGATCAATAAACAAATAATTAAAATATGAAAGATAGAACGATCAAACCCAATGGCTGAATAGAAACCAATGCTCAACGTTTAAATCCTCATAGAAATCTAATAAACAATAATAAAAATCCACGATGATAGAGAATTCCAAGAATAAGTAGAGAAGTAGGCATTTTGGCTTCGTTCTACGTTGGAATCTCTCCCAAGGTGTAAACCCTAATTTCTATGATGAGAAATACGCTAAAAGTTATCTAGTGTATATCTGACACAAGTCAGAATCGTTTAAAACCAATTACAAATCATTTAATTAAGAATTAAAATTAAAACAAAATTACAAAGATCGAAGATCAAGATCACAGCCGTTACCGCTTCCTCTCTTATCCTTCTCCATGGTATGCTGACTTACAAAATATCTTCCTTGTTCGTTCACCTCTGGCTACAACGCTGCTCTCACCACTGGCGCTGACTTGCGATGAGATCATCGATTCTAGCAGGGTACTGCATCACTTGCCAGCGGGCGTTCCATGTTGTTCTGCCATGGCCATTGGCTTCTTTACTATATGTTCAGTTCGGGTTTTGGTTTCTGCTACTACTATCTGTTCTTCCATGCTTGAACCTCTTGTTTGCTTTGTCTCCATGCTTCATTGTACCTCCATGCCACGCACATCCCCGCTTGTGCCTCGTCTTCACGCATCCATTGGCCTCGTGCCCTCTAATACCACCAAAATTAAGCCGATTCCTGCACTTGTTCACCAAAAGGAGTTTTAAGTAAATGCAATGCAAAATAACGTGAAATGCAACTAAAACACAATAAAATGTACTTGAGATGGGCACAATTCGCATGAATTGGTATTCAATAAGTAGGTAAAAATACCACTTATCAAATACCCCCAAACTTGAACTATTGCTTGCCCTCAAGCAATGCATACTAATGAATAATGAAAATGCAACTACCAAAAATATGCAACTACTCTATGATGCAAATTAGTCTCACATAATCCCTTCCATAACAGAATTTCAGCCCAAATTACCTCAATGAATTATCGAGCTCCAAGAATATAATTTCCAACCAAACTATAGACATAATATCATACACTCAGATAATTCATGAATGCTATAGAGATGCTGTGTGTGTGTGTGGTGTTCAAAAAAACTTGATCTAATCAAAGAATACATATGTTACACTACTCCAAACAGAAAATTATAGTCTAAATCAAGACTCATGTATACTCATGCAACACAGATTGTTTCAACATATCAACGCAAACTAAGGTTCAACAATGGGCTTATTACTTTATTTCTACTCACGAGGGTGATTGTCGCACTTTTCGGTGGTGTTTATTGCTATTTCTCTTTTCTTTTCCTCTTTTTTTTATATATAGCGAGTGCGTTTTACGCTCCATCTCACTTCCCATTTGCATTTAAACGAATGCGTTTTACGCTCCATCTCGTCCCAATAACAGGCATGCCCATGTGTTCCCAAAGTTTGAATGTCAATGTTTCAAATCTACATGCGTGTTCCATATATTTCTCTTTTTACAACTACATGTTCTATCAAGCAGTACAACACACACTTCTTAAACCTACAAGTGCTTGTGAACATATTAAATGCATCCGAAAAGCATTTAAACAAAGAACATAAATCTCATCGTGTAAAACATTATATCTAAGTTGTGTTATCCAACATACTTTAGAATCCTTCACAATTCACTATCATCATTGGCTAGGAAAAAATTTCTATTAAGCGAGAATTTGTGCGAGACATACAATTAAAACATACTATCACAATCCATAATGAATAAAAATTAAAAAATTTCTACAAAAATTTATCTAACACATAAACACTCAAAATTAAACTACGAATGCAACAATTAAATAACTAAACTACTATGCTATGACCCCCAATACCCCCAAACTTAAAATATTCAATGTCCCTATTGAATGAAGGTAAAGGGTACAGGAAAACTCCCCTAATGATCGGCTTGACCACCCTCCTCGGGTGGTGAATCTGGTGGTGGATATGGCACGACGATTGCCAAACCAGTAACCACTCTAGCATTGTTCCTTCATCACATGAATGCTTCTTGGCCAAGGCCCTTGTGAGTCCCGTAGCAAACATCCCAAAATTGTCATACATGGCGTCGACTTTCATGCTCTAACCTTCAAGGTTTGTCGATCGCCAGGAATCGGTGTGCTTTCGGGTGGATGGGCTTCACTCATCTGGTGAGGGGGGCTCTTGAGATGGCTCTGGGAAGGTGGGCCTTAAAATCAATCCTCGTCCGCGCGGGTGTGGTTCACCACCCGTCCACTCCTTGAACTTGGCGATTGTGGCCATAGTGATGTCGTGGCTCGATTTCTGCAGTTGCTTGTCATTCCACAGGACTCCCTATTGGATACAAAGTATGGCTGCCACCGATGCATGCGGGATACTCCCAGTCATGCTCTCCCACCAATAACGTAGCATGTTTTGATGAATTAAGTGGCCAACGTTGATATACTTGCCGGTGATAATGCCCCATAAAATGATCGCTCTCTCGGTAGGTACTTCATGCTTGTGAGGGGACGGAATTAATTTGGTGCATATGAACAGATTCCATGCTTGGGAATAACGATTCAAGGAGGACGCTGGAAAAGAATGAGGCTCTGTCGTCCCTAGTTTATAATTCCATTTGGTTCCTGGGATGCAAAAATTCGAAATTACTACGTCCAAGTCTGTCATCAAATGTGCACCGGTAACCCAATTCACAGACCCAGTCGGTGGTGTATCAGTTATTCCAAACACTGCTCTGATGGCCGAGGGACGAAAATCCACTTGCACTTGGTGAACCAGTGTTATCCCTCCTTTCAGTTCCATCTCCTTTGCATTCGCGTAGAACTCCCGAACAACTCCCATGGGAATAAGCATAGGCATTGCAGCTAGGCTAACCCAGCCTCTTTCTCACAGCATATTCCATAGGTGTCCATCTTTCTTATCAGGTTTAAATCCTTGTTCCTTCATAAACGATTTCGTCAAGAGGTGGTAATAATCTTGCTGTACTTCCCGGCTGATAAATTTTCTATGTTCCATAATATCCTCGTCGTGATCACTGGATGATGAGTCGGATGATGAAGAGATGGAGATGGAATGTATCCTTTTTGGTCCCATGAGCAGATGATAGGTAGAGAATATAGATGCTCTGCTACCGATGAAAGTACCCCCAAACTTGCTTGTGACACTCCCCGCAAAAACCCTAGATTTATGCTAATGGAGAGAGAGCTGTGTATATGAGCGATAAAGAGAGTTGTATGATTATGGGAGAACAGAAGAATATGCTTATATTATGGCACGTGAGAGACCAAGTAGACCACCACTCGAATTCTTAAACTTAAAAATTTTTCAACCCTCAGAAACAGCGCATGGCGTGGCGCAGCGAATTTTCTTATAAATTTGGCCTTGCTGAAGTACTTTCTGGAATTCCGAGCTTCTAACTTCCGGTATTTGGCTGTGTGGTGGCCGCGGATATAGTCGCATGAATGCTGCTGTGTATGCCCAATTTATATATTAGTGATGAGTACAATTGAAAACACCTACATGAACAAGAATGCACCATAAATTATTCATCAGGCATGGAATAGAATTAATTTAACTACTACTCTACTAAAGGAATGAAAAGAAAGTAAGAGTGAAAATAATGGGTTGCCTCCCATCCAGCGCTAAGTTATAGTCAATTAGCTTGACTATCTCTGAATCTCATGTCGACGAGAGAATTGAGGTGACGTTCTGTCTGTCCACCTCGCCACCAAAGTAATGCTTCTATCGCTGGCCATTTACTTTAAAATTCTTGTCTGGAAACTGATCATATACTTCAATTATACCATGTGGAAAGACAGTCTTCACTGTAAATGGACCTGACCATCTCGATTTCAGCTTTCCGGGAAAAAGTTGAAGTCTAGAATTATAGAGCAAAACCCTTTGTCCCGGTTCAAATGTCCTTTCGATGATCTTTCGGTCATTCCATTTCTTCACTTTCTCCTTGTACAACTTCGAATTCTCATATGTCTGTAATCTAAATTCATCTAACTCATTGAGCTGGAGTAGACGTTTCTCCCCTGCAGATGTCAAATCAAAATTGAGCTTCCGTATTGCCCAATATTCCTTATGCTCTAGCTCCATAGGGAGGTGACAGGCTTTTCCATACACAAGTTGAAAAGGCGACATGCCTAACGAAGTTTTGTATGTTGTTCGATAAGCCCATACTGCATCATCTAACTTTAACGACCAGTCTTTCCGTGTGGGATTCATAACTTTTTTCCAGAATTCTCTTTACTTCTCAATTCGACACTTCAACTTGACCATTCGTTTGCGGATGATAAGCTGTAGCGATGCGATGGTTCACCCCATACTTAGCCAAATAGGTCAGAACCGCTCACATTGCGAAAATGACTCCTTCGTTACTAATGATAGCCCTTAGGGTCCCAAACCTCGTGAAAATGCTTTTGTGTAAAAAAAGTACGACCTTGGCATCATTAGTCGGAAGAGTCATCTTCAACCCATTTTGAGACATAGTCCACTGTGAGCAAGATGAAGAGATTTCCACAGGAAGAGACGAAGGGTCCCATGAAATCAATCCCCCATACATCAAAAATTTCTACTTCGAGGATTGTATTCAACGGCATTTCATTTCTTTTAGAGATGTTGCCCACTCGCTGACATCTATCACACCGCTAGACAAAACTATATGCATCCTTAAAAATTGTCGGCCAGTAAAATCCAGCTTGTAGCACTCTAGCCGTTGTTCGTTCTCCACCGTAATGACCTCCATACACCGTAGAATGACACTCTTGCAAAATCTCCTCGGTCTCGCTATATGGAATACACCTTCTGATCACTTGATCAGAGCACTATTTAAACAAGTATGGCTCATCCCATATATACCATTTGACATCGTGCATAAATTTCTTCTTTTGATAACCTACCAAGTCAGAAGGTACCATCTTACTTACCAGATAATTCGCATAGTCTGCGAACCATGGCACTTCATCTTTCACCACAAACAACTACTCATCTGGAAAGGAATCATTGATCAGAACTTTGTTGTTTACTTCCCTGTCCGGATTCTCGAGTCGCGACAAGTGGTCGACCACTTGGTTTTCAGTCCCCTTTCTATCCTTGATTTCCAAATCAAATTCCTGCAATAATAAAATCCATCTAATCAACCGAGATTTTGCATCCTTCTTTGCCATTAAATGTTGAATCGCCGTGTGATCCGTATACACTATCACCTTTGTGCCAATCAGATATGCTCGGAACTTATCAAAGGCGTATACCACTGCCAATAGTTCTTTCTCTCGTGGTGGTATAGTTCAATTGTGCATCCGTTAGGGTCTTCTTTGGAATAAAAATCACATGAAATATCTTTTCTTTCCGCTGCCCCAAAACAGCTCCTACGGCGTAATCACTGGCATCACACATCAATTCAAATGGTAAAGTCCAATGCTGTGCAAGAATCACCTGGTTTGAAATAAGTTTCCTCTTCAAGTGTTCAAATCTTTGACATCTGAGCTTCATCGAAGTTGAACTGTGCATCCGTCTCCAATAGACTGCATAGCGGTTTAGTTATTTTGGAGAAATCCTTAATGAATCTGCGGTAGAAGCCGGCATGTCCCAGAAAACTGCGAACTCCTTTTACGGAAGTGGGTGGTGGCAAGTGCTCAATAGTTGCCAGCTTCACCTTATCCACCTCAAGTCCCGTCTTTGAAACTTTGTGTCCCAATATGATTCCTTCTTATACCATGAAGTGACATTTTTCCCAGTTTAGCACTAAGTTCGTTTCAACACATCTTTTAAAACCATAACCGATTTTCAAGGCATAGGTCAAATGAGTCCTCAAGACCGAGAAATCATCCATAAATACCTCCACATTCTGCTCCACCATGTCAAAATATAGCCATCATGCATCTACGAAGCGTGGTTGGCGCGTTCTGCATAGTCCGAAGACATCCTTACGAAAGCAAAAGTGATGTATGGACATGTGAAGGTAGTCTTTTCCTGGTCTTTTGGAGCTATCATAATTTGATTGTAGCCTGAATATCCGTCTAGAAGGAAATAATACTCATGACCTGATAACCTGTCCAACATCTGATCAATGAATGGGAGTGGGAAATGATCTTTCCTCGTAGCTTTGTTGAGCTTGCGGTAATCCATGCAAACTCTCCACCCTGTTACTATTCGTGTTGGAATTAACTCATTATGCTCATTGGTCACGACTGTTATACCACCCTTTTTCGGAACACACTGTACTGGGCTCACCCATGAACTATCTAATATCAGATAAATTATTCCTACATCTAGCCATTTCAGCACCTCCTTCTTAATCACTTCTTTCATTATCGGATTAAGCCTCCTTTGTTGCTCAACTGTTGGCTTGCTACCATCTTCCATTAGGATCTTGTGCATGCAATAGGAAGGGCTGATCCTTTTGATATCTCTTTATAGTCCATCCAATAGGCGACTTGAGCTCGTCAAGCACTTCGTAGCAATTTTTCCTCCCCGACAAGATGTTAGTGCGGATCACGATAATCACGTGTAATTTTGAATCAACTTAAAAAGGCATACCGAGATGTTAGGGAGTGGTTTTAACTCCAACTCGGGAGGTGACTCAAGAGATGGCTTTAAATTTTCTGAGGCTTCCCCAGCTGTTGTCAATGGCTCTGCAGGTAATCTAATTCTCCTGAATTGTGAGGCTGTACCCAGATATTGCACAGATTCATCGAATTCCTCATCCTCCACATTTGAACTCTCATTAGAGATATTCTTCAAAGGTTCGTAGTCTGCAAAACTCCGCACCTCATTCTTTGCGATCCGATCCACCAAATCAACCAGAGAACATTCTTCTTCATCTGTTGGGAACTTCATGGCTTTGAAGAAGTTGAAGGTGACCTCTTGATCCTGAACGCGCATAGTGAGCTCCCCTTTCTGCACATCTATCAAAGTCTTGCATGTGGCTAAGAATGGTCTCCCTAGTATGATTGGTATACTTTTGTCCTTTTCATAGTCTAGAATGATGAAGTCAGCCGGAAAAATGAACTTGTCCACCTTTACTAACACATCTTCAACAATTCCCCGTGGATATATGATGGATCTGTCAGTTAGCTGTAGTGATATGTTCGTCGGTCTTGGAGCCGGCAATCCCAACTGATTGAACACTGACAAGGGCATCAAGTTTATACTTGCCCCCAGATCACATAAACACTTACTAAATTTCATCTTCCCAATGGTGCACGGAATTGTGAAGCTACCCGGATCTTTCAGCTTTGGAGGTAATTTCTGTTAGAGCACTGCACTGCATTGCTCTATCAAGGCTACCATTTCAAACTCGTTTAATCTCCTCTTCCTTGACAATATATCTTTCATGAACTTTGCGTAGCTTGGCATTTGTTCCAATGCCTCGGCGAATGGTATGTTGATCTGCAGCTTTTTGAACACCTCCAGAAACGTACTGAACTATTTGTCTTCTTTCTGCTTAACTAACCTCTGCGGATATGGTACTTGAGGGTGCATTGGTTATACTGGACTCTTGACCTTCTCTTCTGAACTTGCCTTGTTCTTCTCTTCCTGCTGAACCTCAGATTGTTTTTAACTTTTCTTCATCACCATCCAACTATTCTACCTCGCCATGGCACGCGCTGATGTCCCTGTAACTCTCACGCATGTAGCCGATTTGACTTACAGTGTCTATCAAGTCTTTCCCATCTCAATGTGATTGCTTGACACTTTGCTCCTTCCCCCGCCTCTTCTAGGATTTATCTACGTGTTACTTGACAATGCACCACAGGGCCTATTATTAAGCATGCTTGCCATCTGCCCCATCTACGTCTCCAGATTCTTGATAGCCACTTCTTGGCTTTTGATCATGACTTGATGTTTTGCCATGTATTTCAACATCATCTCCTCCATCTTTGATTTCTTCTCTACAGGCGTGTAGTGCGGTTTGGGCGTGGTGTTGTTGTTCTTTGAAAATCCGGTGGAAACGATAGTTTTGTGCAAACCGTGGTTGAGATAGACCGTGGTTGAAACTGTTGGTTTAAATTTGAAAGGCCGATGTTGTTGTTGTCCTTGGTTATTTGACCAACTAAAGTTCGAATGATTGCGGTTGTTGGGGTGGTATGTGTTCGGGAATTGACCTTGGTCTTTTCTGTAGTTGCTCACATACTGTACTAACTCTGAGCTGATGGAACACTGATCCGTGGAGTGTGACCCCGCACAAATCTCACAAACGAAGGCAACTATTTTCGCTTTGCTCTCTGCCAAAGTATCTATCTTCTTAGCCATAGGCGCCATCATGTTAGATAATCGAGTAATGGCATCAACCTCCAACACACCTGCAACCTTGGGTTGTGGCATCCGAGCTGTAGGATTCTGATAATCATTCGCAGCCATAGTTTCGATAAGTATATAGGCCTCGTCATAGCTCTTTGCCCACAATGCCCCTCTTGCAGCTGCATCCACAATCGGTCTTGACTGCCATCCTAACCCATTGTAAAAGGAATTTATCACCATCCAGTCTGGCATACCGTGATGCAAACATTTTCTAAGCATCTCTTTGTAACGCTCTCATGCCTCATATAAGGACTCGCCCTGCTGTTGCTCAAACTGAGAGATCGTTGTCCTCATCTTTGCAGTTTTAGCCATTAGGAAGAACTTGGCTAAGAATTTCTGTGCTAAGTCCTCCCATGTAGTGATTGACCCTGACGGCAAAGAGTGTAACCAACTTCTAGCCTTATCTCTCAATGAAAATGGAAATAGTCGTAGTCTGATGGCATCCTCCGTCACACCGTTTTATCTAAATGTGTCGCAGATCTCTATGAAACTCAATAAGTGTTCATTTGAATCATCTGTAGCATCACCCCCAAACTGAACTGAGTTCTGCACCATCTGAATAGTGCCCGGTTTAATTTCAAAGGTATTGGCTGCTATCGTTGGCCTGACTATGCTCGACTGTAGTCCATTTATGTTTGGCATGGAATACTCCCTTAGAGCCCGATGTTCTTCTCTTTGCTCAAGTCCCTGTTCTTCTGCCATTCTGAATGTTGTCTTATCTAATCATGCATTACAAGTTTCTTCGCACACTCGCCTTCCAACCTTTTCCATTTATGTTGTCTGTCTTTGTGTTAGTTACGAGGTTGGATGATCGCGTGTGTATACAAATTTACCAAGACTCAAACAAAAAACAAAACACAAATAGAAATAAGAACGATCGAAATTGTCTAAGTCATACAATTTAGCTTTAAACCGATGATGATTATTTAAATTAACGCTTTTCCTAAGAATCTGCAGCCAAAAACTTGTTGCCTATTTTATAGTTCTAATAAAGAGCTCTAACTCATGCAAGCATACACGAATTGACAAGTAATGAGTAAAGAGAGTATCGATCCCACAGAGAAAGTTGTTAAATTTGAACTATCATGCATCAATTAACTCACCGTATTTATATGCTTAGACTAATGACTAAAAATGTTGAATTAAACTAGTTGTGAATACAAACTAAAAATAAGAATACAAATGAAATAAATATAATCTAGAAATAATGGAATCCTAACTTCATTTAATATTTCATCTAATCGCCACTATCATGCAAGAAGTGTTCACATATCACAGGAAAATAGCCAAGAGCACGAATAGAGTTATAACCCTTTTTCAATGCACTATAACCTACTTACACAACATCTACAAATGTTAGACTCTATGTAATCACCAATACAACCAACATCACTATATATCTATGTGAAATTGCAATTATATTGATTTTAAGCTCAAGCCCTTATTCTAGCTCATACGGTGAAACAGTATATGTCTATCTGGTTCACAAAATACGCAAGCCATATACAACAGCACCATATTCGCATGCTATCATGATTACAATCCATACCTATATGTTCATTGTCAATTCCATATAAGTACTGAGACGAATGGTGATCAAGCATTCATACATATAAAACAACCATGACAGATAGTCCATATGATATGCAAAACAATCCTAGCATTTAAATGTGCAACCAAACTACATATTAAAATCTGTTAGAATCCCATAATGGAATTTAGTTCATGACTGAACCAAAAGCCATTATGGGATCAACGCTAAACATGATCAATAAACAAACAATTGAAATATGAAAGATAGAACGATCAAACCCAATCGCTGAATAGAAACCAATGCTCAACGTTTAAATCCTCATAGAAATCCAATAAACAATAATAAAAATCCACGATGACAGAGAATTCCAAGAAGAAGTAGAGAAGTAGGCATTTTGGCTTCGTTCTACGTTGGAATCTCTCCCAAGGTGTAAACCCTAATTTTTATGATGAGAAATATGCTAAAAGTTATCTAGTGTATGTCTGACACCAGTCAGAATCGTTTAAAACCAATTACAAATCATTTAATTAAGAATTAAAATTAAAACAAAATTAAAGATCGATCAAGACGCCAGCGGCCTTGTGCTTCGCCTCTCCAAATTTCCTTCCATGCCAGCGCGACTTACGAATCGTCCGCCTCTTGTTCACCAACTCTCGCACGCTAGCCGCTCCTACCTTGTGGTCGCGCAACTTGCGATGAGATCATCGATTGTCTCAGCCGAGGTACTACTTTGGCCGCGTTCCCCATGTTGTTCTGTCGCGCGGCTTGCTGCCTGCAAGTTCTGGTTCTGATTTTTGGCTTCTGCTGCTGCTATCTGCTCTTCCATGCTTGAACCTCTTGTTTGCTTGGTATCCATGCTTCATTGTACCTCCATGCCATGCACATCCCCGCTTGTGCCTCGTCTTCACGCATCTATTGGCCTCGTGCCCTCTAATACCACCAAAATTAAGCCGATTCCTGCACTTATTCACCAAAAGAAGTTTTAAGTAAATACAATGCAAAATAACGTGAAATGCAACTAAAACACAATAAAATGTACTTGAGATGGGCACAATTCGCATGAATTGGTATTCAATAAGTAGGTAAAAATACCACTTATCAGTTATTATGACAGAGACATTTGTATTTCGTGACTATTGCAAAATTTGCATTTATTGTAAAAATATATTTCTTTTTTGCAGGAATTAACTCTTTCGAAAAGTATCACTTGACCTTTTGAAGTTATTCCTTTAAAAAGTTGGAATGGTCTCCTGGTATTAGGTGGAAAAAGTGCAATTACTATTTTTATGTGGCTACGGTGTGGCTAAGGGCATCTCCTTTGACATATATTCTTTCAAATAGTAACTTTATTTCTTCTTGGGACTGGATTTTTAAAAAGTAGGATGAACGACGGCTCAAAAGTGGTTATTGTTGCACCATGGACATTAATCCATTAGCACCTCTCCAATCTTTGTGGGAGATTATGGTTATAGAGAGAACTACCATATAAACTGTTACTATATCATGCCAACTATATTAGATCATTAGAATTTTTAGTTTAAGTTGTTATGGCAGTAAAATTGCTCTAGGCATACTTCATTATATACTCCTCTACCATTGGTTTATCCATTTAGTTGCTTCTAGTTACCAGTATGGAAGTTTTCATTACATGGATGCAGGTCTTTGACTTTTATTATGGTGTGCAGGTTCTTTTATGCCTCTAGTGCTTGCATCTACCCTGAATTTAAGCAGTTGGAAACTAATGTGAGCTTAAAGGAATCCGATGCTTGGCCTGCAGAGGTTTATCCCGCATAACTGATGAAGATTAACTATATTTATGTATAAATATTAAGTTGGAGATACAAAATATTAATGAGAGTATATATATTGCTTGCATTTTAGCCTCAAGATGCATATGGCTTAGAAAAGCTAGCAACGGAGGAATTATGCAAGCATTACACCAAAGAATTTGGAATCGAGTGCCGAATTGGACGCTTCCATAACATTTATGGTCCATTCGGAACATGGAAAGGTATGTGAAGATTTAATTTCCTCATGACAGAAATTTTTGGTTACTAGTCATTAATAGTAATTTTCTTGTACTTATTTGATCTCTTCAGGTGGGAGGGAGAAGGCACCAGCTGCTTTCTGTAGGAAAACCCTTACTTCTACTGATAAGTTTGAGATGTGGGGAGATGGGCTGTAGACTAGATCTTTCACATTCATAGATGAATGTGTTGAAGGTGTCCTGAGGTAAATTTGCCTCGCCCTTGAACATGTGTCCTCTTTGAACTTCTATGGTAATGTGCTTTATTGAGTTTGATTGCATACCGATGTTAATCATTGTTTACTTGTGATTTTAACTAAAAGCGTATAAACTTTAATAACTGAGTTTGGCCCTATCTTTTCCCCATACCATTCTAATTAAGATTTTTTTTCTCTAAATTTTCTTGTACAGTGTTTGCCTATAACTATTGACATGGGTACAAACAACGAGAAGTTATTGAATGATGAGTTCTACATTAGGCTCAAACAAAGGAGGGCAACCGGAAAGGTATACAAATTATATTAAGAAAACTGGCACACAAAAGGTTACATCAGTTATCTTTAATGTTTGGTAGTACTGACACTTTTTCTTTCTAAGTGTATGCCGACCTTCTACATGAATTCATGACTACTATTAAGCAGAACTATGGTGAAAAAGTTCTTGTACAGGTTTCTTAAATCATTCCTGGACCCTGATACCTGTTAGAATGTGTCTAATTTTAATAATATTAAAGACCTCAATTTTCTCATGAATTTCTAATGCTGGTAAATCTTCTAATTGAAACTTTGCAGTTTGAAGATTTTGCAAACCACAATGCTTTTGAGCTGTTGTCAAAATATAGCACAACTCATTTGGTCTTCAATGATGATATTTAGGTACATAGTAACACGGTGGTAACTATTGTTGGTTTGGGAGATCCTATGAGTCTGACTTGTCATTATCCTTGTTGCAGGGCACAGCATCCGTGGTTCTATCAGGGCTTGTTGCATCACTGAAGTTACTTGGCGGGACACTGGATGATCACACATTTTTGTTCCTTGGTGCTGGGGAAGTGAGAAATAATCTTCTCTTTCTTTTAGTATTGCTGAAAATGCTGAGTGGATGAAAGAAAAAAACAAAAAAAGATTTTAGGCGTTTGTGTTTTAATGATTTATCTATCGTACTCTAAACCCTACATTTTAGTGGGAGGATCCCATTTGAGAGCAACATCCCCTACTTCGATGTATTTGATGATCGTTTCATCTTTTTCATTCAGAAATTTGACTGAAACATTAAAACTGTTTATATTGGAAGCCAATAGATAAATGAAACAAGGCAGATTAAATTGCCATTTTAACTAAAAAATATACACTTTCAGATCCTTTGGGACCTGGACGGAAGCGGTCCCTCTACTTTTATTTGTTTCATTTTCAGTATTTTACTCATTTGAACCTTCTTTTGACAATGGTCAATATTTTAGTTATTATGTCTGTCCTCTACAGAAGAAGTGTACTGGTTATAAATGTTTCAAATATAAGAAAAATAAATTTTATTATTGACTGCACTTGTCTCATATATGTCTTTTCATAATTTTAGGCTGGAACTGGTATAGCTGAACTCATTGCCCTCAAGATGTCGAAGTAGGTATCATCTATTCATCTTAATACCAATGCATGCTTGTTGGATACTGGATGTGGGAGGATAACATAGAGTAAAATTATTGTGTGATTTTTCTGATTCTTTTACATCGACTTTGATATGTTTTCTATAGACAAAACTTCCTGTGGATGAGTCGCGTAAGAAGATATGGCTTGTGGACTCAAGGGTAGGAAATGGTTTAATCAGGGGTTCTTGCTACACAATTAATATGCATTCTCTAAACTAATACTTTTTCACATTTTCTTTGTAATAGTGAATTTGAGTGTGCGTGCTCGCTTTTATGATCTTAATAATCCAAGACATTATATAATCTACCATTGGGTTTTAACCGTCTTGCCCATCCAAGACATTATATAGTATGGGATATGAAGTTGATGATCTTAATAATCCAAGACATTATATAATATGGGATATGAAGAAGAATACTCATATTTACCCACAACATTATATAGTATGAGATATGAAGAAGAATACTCATAACAGTCTCTCTAGAGCAATTCCTTTATCAATGGCTAACATGACCCAACTTACATTTTTGTAAGTCTTGTTGACTTTTATGAATGCTACAGTTTCTCTTCAAAGATCTGCATCTTATAATGGTTTTGTTTTTGTGTGGATTTATTTTTCAGCGTATGTGAGCAGCTATATGTAGAGTCTCGAGTTAACGGTGGATATGTACAGGGTTAGATGAATGTACGTATTTTGGGAGAACCTAGACGTTTTTGCACATGCTTAGATAGTAGCTTAATTTTATGGATAATTTGGTTTATTTTGTGGATGTAATCAAATTCACAATTTAATATAGTAGTAATTTATATTGAAAAGTGAATTTGAGATGTATATATGGATAGTTTAGTATATATTTTGTGGATGTAGTAATTTGAAACTATAAACGAATGGTATTATTGGAATGTATTTTAAATGAGAATTTAGACCTTTTTTAGCTATATATCATGTCATTAGCAGATTATAGGTGCACTGGTAATATAGGTGAACCACAACATTTTTAGCTATAATTTGTTATATGCATGTATTACAACATTTTTATGCCACACTACAACATTTTGAAAACGTTATATAAATTTGTCTAAATAGATGACACATTCTAAACGTTGTATAAATGTTTCTAAACGTTGCCTGATATATTAAACTACAACATTTTTAGCCAAAAAACGTTGTGGAATCATACCATCTACAACATTTTCAACCATTTAATAATTTTTGGACAACAAATCTACAACGTTTTTTAGAAAAAAAACGTTATATAATGTGTCAAACGACAACGTTTTAAAAACGTTGTATAAAGGGTATCAAATAAATGACACCCTTAACCACGGCGTTTCTGGTATAGCAACCACAACGTTTTTTACGCGTTATCTATTTACTGTTTTGTAGTAGTGGTCCCTCCTGTCCACATTTGTAGCATACGACCGGTGGTCGTTCTCCTTCCTTGAAAATGGGTGCTGGTGCTGGTGCTGCTGCCGACGTCTTTACATCATTGTTGAATCTTCTTTTCTTGAAATTTCCACTTGACTCATTTCATCCATTATCTTGGCCATGATTACCACCGAAGTGGTTACCATTTCTGGCATGATAATTTCCTCCACGATGGTTATCGTTGTTTTGATGGTCGTTGCCACTGGTACGATTATTATCGTGTTGTTGGACGTTGTCTTTTGGTTGGGCTGACTCATTATCGCGCTCCAATAATTGAGCCCTATTCACAACATCTAAATATAAACAAAGTTTATGAGAAATGAGATTTTGACGTATATCGGGTTTTAAACCTCTCAGAAACATTTGTGTCATTCGCGTTATTCGCTCCTCATTATCAACCAAATGGGATGCAAACCGGGATAACTCCGCAAACTTAGCCTCGTATTACCACACGGTCATGTTGAGTTGCTCCAGCTTGATGAATTCCATCTCCTTCATGTGACGAATACTTTTGGGAAAGTACTTGTCGTTGAATTATTCTTGAACTTCTCCCAAGACATCTTTAGTGCGGAAATATGACTACGTTTTATAGATTTCCACCAGTAATATGCCTTTCCTCGCAATATAAAGGTGGAGAAGGGAACCTTTTGCTCCTTTGAGCATCCCAAGACATCAAATATCTTGGTGATCTGCTTAATCCACATCTCTGCCTTAAGTGGCTCTGGCTCCCAAAAACTCCGGTGGTCCCAGCTCCTTAAATTGTTTAGCAGTGACCAGCCGTGAGTTGCAATTAACTCCACCTGCATTATGAGCAGGAGTCTCTCTCGTTTGGTGTGGCATGAATTCTAAAAAGCTCCTAAACATACCATCGTTCGTCCATTGGTCGGTGTTGTTGTTTACAGGAGGATTATTGCCTTCCTGATGCACATTATCCTAGTGATTAATCTGTGGTGACTCAACTGTCTCATGTGCTCCATTGCTTATCTCAATAGTTTTAGATGCCATTTTTAAACACTGCCACAAAACAAGGGTTAATTGACATGCCACATATTATCCCTATATTCTGACCGACCAATTAAATAACAAATAAGCTTAGGTAGGTCATACTAGCAAAGGATTTAACCATCACTCCCCTCCTAGTTCTAGCCTCAAATCTCAGCCAGGGATCATATCCCTAAGCTTTGATACAAACTGTGACTTCTCCAAAATAGGTATACACTACCCATTCTAAGTCGCCAAATACATGGTACAGAATACAAATACAAACTTAATTATACAACTGTCGTGTAACATAAGCTGAGAGTTTTAACACGAATATTATCTCGTAGACAATATCAAAACTTAAATGAAGTCCTTATTACAATTAGTATCACACTATTTCACAGAATAGTGAGGACTACTATAGCAACCATCTGGACCGTCACTCTATTCCCCTACTAGTCCCAGCTATATTCTCATTTCCTGAAGAGAACAATAAAAGCAAAGGGTGAGCTCAACTAGCCCAGTAAAGAATATTATGCCTAAGATAATGCAGCGAAACTGATAAATACAATAGACAACAAGTTTAACTGCAGCGGAACAAGCAATCCATTAGAAGAGTTAAGTAGAGTAATGTCTACTATTTTCTATGATTTAAAAGTTCATCATTAATATTTTATCTCTGTAACACAGCTCAATAAATAATCCATATCATCGAATTATCCATGCACTACGGGCCAAGGATATTCGTTAGTATCACATCCATATCATCGAATTATCCATGCACTACGTGCCAAGGATATTCGTTAGTATCACCAATGGTCATGATCATGCCAAACAACTGTCCATCAATGCACTACGGGCCAATGATGACTTTTACCACATCATTTGTAACATTACAGGTTATGATTATACCAATACATAATTCTTAGTCATAATCATACCAATCAACAGTCCATCTATGCACTACGGGCCAAAGATGACTTTCATCACAATATAAGCATGAGGATGATGACAATGATATAAGAATTCAATCTAGTGAGATTAAGGATAAATATTAAAGATTTATAATTCAATTTATCCAAAGTTCAAGAATGTCTAAATTGTCAACATGATAACAACTTTGTGGAGTAAAATTCAAGAATAATATTCATGTATCAAAATAAATTGAACATAAAATAAATCAATTTTTGTCGTGAATAGTACCCGAGTGAATAGTACTTCGTGAATAGTGTCGTACATATGAATAATATCGTACGTATGAATAGTATCATACGTATGAATAGTGTCGTATGTATGAATAGTATCCATAAATAGTACTCCGGCATGAAAAGATTAAAATTTAATAAGAATGATCAGAAAAATATTTCAGTTGAACAACACTAGATGAAACACAAATTTCAAGGATATTCTACTAATTTCAAGGAGTATAGAAGCACTACTTATCAACATAAGTATAGAATTAGGAATATAAAACGAAATAATATTACTTACATAGTACATAGTATGGAAGAAAATATTATTTCTTATGAATATTGAACAAAAATAATATCCCTTAAAACTGTTGAACGAAGATAATATTTCTTACGAATATTGAACGAAAATAACATTCCTTACGAATATTGAACGAAAATAAAATTTCTTACGAATACGAAAAATAATATCGTAAGCGAATATGAAATAAATAATACCCCTTACCTTAAATAGAGAGTATTTCTGACTGGTAGGGCGGAGATATTCTTGAAGAAAACTTATATTGTTTTCTACACTGAAAGCTTCCTTAAACTCTAAAGAAATACGCTTAATATTATAGAAGAAGAATTCTCTTATTTTGGTGTGATTTTCATTTCTAAACTGAGCATCCTATTTATAGGAGAATGGGAGGGAACTATTTTAGAAAAATTATCACGGACCAACAATGCACCGAAGAAAAAGTTTACGAATGAAATTTGAGAATTCACGTGAATTTTTCTAATTTCACTATGCAAACACTATGTAGTACTATGCAAATAATAAAATATAATATATTCTATTTTATATAAAAAAATAAAACTTATATATATATACACACACACATTAACACACAAGTTACACACACACACTATTATATATATATATATAAATATATATATATATATATATAAGTATTAAACAAAATTGAGATAACTTTTTACCAACGATTTTGAAAAATGGGTAAGTGGGGGTCCATATAATAATCCAAATTTACAAAAAATACTTCATAAAAATCCCCTCTATTTATCTCAATTCACCTGGCTTTACTAAACACATTTTTAACAATATTTATTTATCATTAATATCATAATTTGCAATATTAACAAACAGATCATTCCCAGGAAAGAAGGGGCTTTCCGATAAGGACTTCTCCTTATTGACGCGCAATTAGATGACCAAACCCCTTTCCTCGACAGAACTTTCTAGACATCGTCAATAATGTAAATAATAATATGAATAACTTTGTTGTCTCAATTATTGATTTAATAATATAAAATATTATGACAATAATTGAATAAAACTGAGTGACTTCTCAAGTAAGCATCAATAATCTAAGATAATGTACAATACCGGTGTTACTCTTATGCACGACCCAGTATTCGCATTTTTATCATCGGGTATTTCTGTAAGACCCCAAATTTTATAAATAAAGATGAATTTTTCTCTAAATATCATTTTGAATAAATATGGTGTGGATTTGTTATAATATTAAAGTTGTGGGTAATATTTATAAATTTTGCAAAATAAGCAAGTTGTTATAAAATATTCGATTGGTCGGAGAATATTCATTTTAACAGGAAATATTCGTACGACGGCACAGTCATTGGTGGACCCCACAACGGAATTATTGTCAGTTAGAAAACGACAAAAATATCTTTTTTTAAAAATAACGGGGAAAGTTTTACCGTTAACTGTTGAAATACCCGGTGATAAAAGTACAGTAATACACGTGGTTGCATAGTAGCACGTGGTATTGTACAGTATCTTTGATTATTGATGCTTATGTGAGAAGTCACTCAGTTTTACTCAATTAGTGTTACAGTAATTGCTGCATAGTATCTCACGTTATTGATTCAATTATTGTCGTAATATTTTATATTATTAAATCAATAATTGAGATGAGAAGTTATTCATATTATTATTTGCATTATTGACAATGTCTAGAAAGTTCTGTCGAGGAAAGGGGTTTGGTCACCTAATTGCGCGCCAATAGGGAGAAATCCTTATCAGAAAGCCCCCTCTTTCTTGGGAATGATCTGGTTGTTAATATTGCAAGTTATATTATTGATGAATAAATGTTGTTAAAAATATTGAGGGGATTTTTTTATGAAGTATTTGTTGTAAGTTTGGCGTATTATTTGGACCCCCACTTACCCATTTTTCAAAGTAGACGGGAAAAATTTATTTCAGTTTGGTTTTATATATATATATATATATATATATATATATATTAAAATAAATTTTATTTTTTATGAAAAATAAAATATATTTTATTTTATTATGCATAGTATTTACATAGTGTGTAACGATCCCAAAATTCATACAATTTAATTCTCGACTTCGGTCGTTAATAATACATTCAACCTCTAATTTTACATCATTAAACGATAATACAACCATTGAAATTTGTAGAATAATTAAAATTTTCTATTACAAACTATCCTCGTTTCCAAAACCTTCAACCTTTACATCTAAATTTCTCAAAATCATTTTAATACTACAATAGTTTACATCGCAAAACGATATTACAATTCAACATTAATACATTATTCGGAACCTTAAACATGGTTCAAATAATAATAACACAACCAAAGTGTATAAATCTTCAAGTATCACATCTGATTCATGTCTTTCAAGTAACACATAACTTTACCTTGAACCTTGAACTTGCAAAAGTGGTTATTTGCAAGGTTGAGCACGACAGCCCAGCAAAATCTAACAGTTTTCATGCATTACATAGCACAATAACATGCTGAACATATAACATACATGCTACAGTTCATATAACAGGTATAAAGATTGAGTCCTTACTCAATCAGCATGCTTTAATCAAACAACATAGTCATAAATTGACTTTAACATTTCATACTTTCAACATATATATAACACATCATGCTCTTAGCAATAAAGATTTAAAACAGTTAATCATCAAGTTCACAGAGCAAATAGGAATTGAAAGACTTGCCTGATTCGTAGTTTATGAACTACGACTTAACTGCTTAACGCTTATCTACACTTCGTGTATTCCTACACAATTATATAATCATGGATTCACATCCATTAGTCATATATTTCATACGCTCTTAATATAAAAACAAATATTGTTTCCTAACTTAGTTTCATTTTTACATGAACTTAGGATAACCATGAGACTAGTTCACTCTATTAACATATTTATCTAAATAATCTTGTTTCATATCTTGTAGTCCTTAAAGATAATATATAACCATAACTTAAGACCATGTAGTTAACAAACTGTTCTTGGTCACTCTGCGAATTCAGCAGCCTGTTATATTTTTAAGCTTAGAATGGCACTACCGCCGCTTACTCCCAACCAAAACCAGACTTGAGCTTTTCATTGCTCAGTTTAGTCCTAACCTACTATGCATTTTGATAAATACTATAAACATACATCAAGTAGGTTCTGATATTTCTTCAAGTTCACATTTCAAATCATTTAGTTTTGAATTACATAGTTCTATGTTGAATTATTTACATCAACAAGGCTTAACAACTTCTTTTAACGAAGGTTCAAGGTTTATAAGCTTTTAAACCTTATATTGGTACTAACAACCTTTAATACGCATGTTCACATGTCTCTATCTCATTTACATAGACATAGCATAGTTCATACTTTTAAAACGTGCTTAAATAACTTATGTCATGCTTGAATAGTTGAGTGCACATATCATTCATGTTCAAAGGCATAAATAACTCTATCATGCTTGCTTATAAGGTCATAATGCAAGTAACAATGCTCATCAAAGTTAGTTTCTAAAACTCTTAAATTTCTCTTTGAAAACACATATTATCCAAGCTATACAAGTTATCTTATACGAGGTAACTTAAGATCACATTTTATGCTCGCATGACTCCACCATATGCTAATTACAAAGTCAGAACTCAAGTGACTTAAAGTTCGTCAAGGTTTGTTTTTGAAATCTTCAAGTTTCTTTTTAAAACACATACTAAGTCATGCTTAAGCATCCCATTATGAGTAAAGTAATCTTAGCCATATGACATGTCTATTATCATGCATATTCATGTTTAATCACTTAGAATAACATAATCCATCGTCCGGAGAACTATACTTGCGTATGTGCTCGTTCGACGCCCTCCGATCGCCTCCTATTACATAACAGTCACAAAGATGACTGTTGTGACTCTTCCTAACGACCTCAAATTGAAACACTTAAAGAACATAAGTTGTAGGTCTATTCATCCTCGTTCCGGATCATCTTGAATCACCTCAATCGGAGTTCGTATGAAAACGTTATGACTGTTTTACCAAAATAGGTCAAAGCAGTCACATTCAGCACACATGGGGCGCGGCCGCGCCCCTTTTCCTCACAAATACCACGCGCCCGCGCCATTGCCCAGGCCCAGATGCGCGCCCGCGTGAGGCTTCGCACAGAACACAGTTTTGGTCATAATTTTCTCATTTTAAGTCTGAATTAGTTGGTTTTCGATTCGTTGGACTCGTTAAACTCTTAGCTACTCATCTAGAGAATAATTATAACACTTCAAACATATTAACAAATCATTTTAAGGGTTCCAATTCAGTGTTCATGCTATATTTTCATGTTTTAAACACATTTAGCGAATTCATTCACTACGAATTCGTTTTACATCCGTTTTACCTTGTTCAACTTGGGTTGTTTTCGTTTGTCATCATACTAACAACATATATAATCAATTTCAGATTATATCATGAATTCATCATCAATTTTTTATTCCAAAACAAGCCCTAATGTACAAATATCTAAAAAACTCAATTTCTTCTTGTTTAATCATACTTTCATGAAATTGATCACCCTAAAAACCACTTTTAGATGTTATAAAATGGGTTATACCAACCCACAAACATATTTATTCAACAATTTATCAAATCATACAACTAAATAACTTCTATAGAAAACTCAAGAATAGAGGTTTGAGATTTTAGAATTGATTCTTACTTTGAATCTTCTTTAACCTTGATAGAGGATAAAAATGGCTTGACTAATCCTTCTTTTCTTCCTTGATTCTCCAACTTTATTCCTCTAACTTACAGAGAATTCTCTCCCTTTCTCTATTTCTCTCTTCTGTATTCTTCCTCCCTTCTCAGACTTAAGCCAAAACTTCTTACGTAAAATAAAACAGACGCAAGAATAAACATAAAACGTATAAAATAGTCATAATAATAAATATACTAATTATGTAATATTTATTATATTATATTTTATTGTTAATTTTTTTTAATTCAAAAGACATAAGGCTTTGTTTGACAAAACCAATTAAAATAATGACTTAATCATTCCTTAAGCCTTGTTTGGCAAAACAAGATTAAAATAAGAATTTAAAAAGCTCTAAGGCTTTGTTTGGTAAAACCAAATTAAAACTCTTTTAATCTATTTTCTTAAGGCATATTTATTGTCACACCTTATTTAAATAAATTCCTATATTCAAATTAAATTAAATCTAATAACAATTTATTAAATCCATTTACCACATAAACCAATACAATAAAATTATAATTTTCATTATAATTATAATTTTATTTAATAAATTAACACATCACTTTAATTACAAAAATCAAATCAAATAACATTATAACAAACCATATAATCCTTAATAACTCTCTAATTTAGTTATTGAGTTAAATTAGAGTATTATCTCATAAATTTAATTCATCACTTTTTTTTTATCTTAATTAAGTTAATTTCTATAACTCATGAATTATTTACTTACTAATAAATAATCCAACAAATATCTACTAAACAACAAACACATCAATTAAAAATATTTATTTAATTCAATAAATATTTGAAATTATAAATAAAATTCAGGATTGTTACATAGTGTCTGCATAGTATTTGCATAGTAAAATCAAAATATTTTAGTCGACTATTACTATGCGTCCATGATTTACTAAATTTAAATAGTATCCTTCCATTCTCCTGTAAATAGGATGCTTAGTTTAAAATTGAAAATCACACCAGAATCATAAAATTCTTCTTCTATAATACTGAGCGTATTTCTTTAGAGTTTAAGGAAATTTTGAGTGTAGAAAATAGTTCAAGTTTTCTTCAAGAATATCTCCGCCCTACCAGTCAGAAGTACTCTCTTTTTAAGGTAAGGAATATTATTTTTGTTCAATATAAGTAAGAAATAATATTTTCTTCCATACTATGTTGTAAGACCCCAACTTTTATGAATAAAATGAAATTTTCTCTAATTATTATTTTGAAATAGTAAGGGGTTGATTTGATTAACGTGGTTAGTTATGGATAAAATGCGCAAATATTTAAATAAGTAAGTGGTTATAAAATATTCATTATTTGGTCGTGGAATATTCTTGATGTCGGAGAATATTAAATGCACTGCAAATTTGACCTTTAATACAATCTGGAAAAGCGATCGGATGAAGAAAACGAAAAGTATGAGTTTTTATAAATAACGACGTAGTTGTTACCGTTAACACTGTTGGAATACCAGGTGGTTAAAACACAATGTCTGGCGGTGTTAAAAGATAGCACTCAGATTGCACCAATTATTGATTCTTACGTAAGAATTCACTACTCAATAATTGTTATAGTAATTACTGTTCAATATTTTATTTTATTGATTCAATAATTGCTACGTTGATATTTTATATTATTGTTGTTTCACTAATTGTCACTACACAGTATTTCCCATTATCATATCAATAATTCATATTATTTTAATAATATTACTAGATAACATTATTGGTAATGTCTAGAAACTTTTGTCTAGGAGAAGTTATTTAATTGCACGCCAGTAAGGAGAAATCCTTACCGGAAGGCCCCCTCTTTCATGGGAACAGTCTGGTTGTCAGTATTGTGATTCTGTAATATTATTTGTGAATAATTAATTATTGATTTATATGATAAGGAAAATATTTATTTTATGTGGATATAAAAGAAGGAATTTTTTTTTAAAGTGAAAATTATTGAAAATTGATATTTTATCTTTTTTGATTAAATAATTTATTTAAATATATTATTATATTATAATAATATAATAATGGTGATATTTTGACAATGAATGTTTGATATATGAATAAATAAGGAGGAAGAGTATTTTTGTTACAATAAATGTTAAAAACATGTTAAACATGTTGATGGGCCCCATTTTGTGACTGAAATTGGATTATAGCCTGCAAAATCGTTCGTATGTGAATTTTAGTCAATTTCTGTTTGGAATTTGGAAAAACTTAAAGCCACAAAGTTGTAGAATTGAATTTCCTATGGAATGGACATAAGATTCGAATTTTTCTGATAAAAGGGATATTTATTATTAACTATTGAAGTTCCGGAATAATTGATTTGTGGAGTTTTAAATATTTTTTTTAAGAAAAACGTTTTTATTATGTTGGTGGGCCCCATTTGATGTTGCAAAATTCTAAAATTAGATGCCTAAGGTGTGCGTAGGAATTTTTATTAAAAATAATAATATTTTATTAAATTTTCTACTTTGGTATTCTAAGCAATTTCCTATAAATAGGGTGCTTAGGTTAGAATTGAAAATCACACCAGAAACTGAAGTTTTTTCTCTCTATATTATCGAGTATATTTTTGTGAGTATTTTGATACTTTGAGTATTTTTATACGATGCAAGTTTCCTTCAGCATTATATCTGATATTCTAACTAGAAGTATTGTTCTTCTGAGGTAAGGGATGTTATTTTTTTATAAATGATATTAATTTTTTCAATATCATTATGCCGGAATATTAGTAAGATTTTTCTTGTGAAATTCTTGTCTTTTTGAGTCGAGATTACTATTCATGTATACAGCACTATTCACGTATACAACACTATTCACAAAAAAATTAAAATTTTCTTTTCTTTGTCCAAGTTGTTTATTATGATTACTAGTTTTGATTGTATCCATGTTTTGATCTCTATTCTTGAATTTTACTCCATAATGGTTTATTATGGAGTATTTTTGAACTTGGATAAACTAAAGTACAAATCCTTAATCCTTATCCTTTTATCTCACAGGATTCGTTTTCTTTAAAATATTTTCATCATTCTCAGTCCTAAATGGTGATATAACTGAATATCTTTCGCCTGTAGTGCAAAGATGAACGATTACATGATGAATATCTTTGGCCAGTAGTGCAAAGATCAACAGATGTTGAGATGAACATGACCAACTGGGGACACGATTGAATATTTTGGTCGTATTACAAATATGAGTATTTGATTCAAGATATATATTGATTGATGTCACAGGGATAAAATATTGATGATGGACTTTAAAATCATAGAAGATAGTAGATTTCATTCTCTACTTAACTCTTCTAATGAATTGTTAGTTCCGTTGCGAATATTGATCTAAAACTTGTTGTCTATTATATTCTATCAGATTTTTCCCTGTTGAGGACTAACGATAATTTGTTCCATATTATCTTAGTCATAATGTTCTTTACTGGGCTAGTTGAGCTCACCCTTTTCTTTTTTTTTTCCATTTTTCTTCTCAAGATCACGAAAATGTAATGTACTAGCTTCGGGATATGGAATGATGGTTCTAGAAAGTTTTGTTTTGGTAGTCCTCACTATTTTTGGAAAATATTATATCAATAATTGTACTGAGGACTTATTTGAGTTTGAATACAGTCTAGAAGATAATATTTGTATTTAAACTCAAAGTATATGTGTTGTCGTATTTTGCATGACAATTGTAATAATGAAGTTGTAGTTATTTTCTGTACCATGTATTTGGCAACTCAGAATGGGTGATGTATACCTATTTTGTGGGCATCATAGTTGGTATCAGAGCTTAGGGATATGGTCTCTGGCGGAGATCGGGAAATAGAACTAGGAGGGGAGAGATGAGTAAATCTTTCGCTAGTATGTCCTACCTAAGCTTATTTGTTGGTTGGGCAGAGTATAGGGTTATTCCGAAAACTGCCTTCAGAACTCGGTACGGGCATTATGAATTCGTAGTCATGTCTTTTGAATTTACTAATGCTCCTGCAACTTTCATGGATATGATGAACCATGTATTCAAGGAATATTTGGATCAGTTCGTTGTTGTCTTTATTTATGACATCGTCATTTATTCCAAAAGCTATGAAGATCATGAGCACCATTTGAAGTTGGTACTTCAAAGGCTTCGTGAAAATAAGCTATATGCCAAGCTAAAGAAATGCGAGTTCTGGGTTGAGGAAGTAGCATTCCTTGGGCATGTGGTGTCAAAACATGGAGTATCTGTTGACCCGGCAAAGATTGAAGTACAAAGTTGCGAGCAACCGAAGTCGGTGACTGAAGTACGTAGCTTTCTGGGCTTAGCTGGTTATTATCGGAGATTTGTGGAATGATTTTCTCGAATCGCTACTCTGTTAACTAAGCTGACTCAGAAAGATACAAAATTCGTATGGAGCAAGGAATGCGAGAAGAGTTTCCAAGAGCTTAAGAGGAGACTCATTTCGGCACCTATTCTGAAAATACCATCTGGTTTGGAGGGATTTGTCATCTACAGCAATGCTTCAGGCAAAGGGTTAAGATGTGTTCTCATGCAACATGGGAAAGTCATAGCCTATGCCTCGTGACAACTTAAAGAATATGAGAGGAATTATCCTACTCATGATCTAGAGTTGGAAGCAGTCGTTTTCGCGCTAAAAATTTGGAGGCACTATCTATATGGGGAGAAAGTGGAGATATATTCAGATCATAAAAACCTCAAATATTTCTTCACCCAAAAGGAACTCAACATGCGACAACGATGTTGGCTCGAGCTGTTGAAAGATTATGACCATACCATTCAATACCATCCTGGAAAAACGAACGTGGTAGCTGACGCATTGAGTAAAAGATCATATGCAGGAATGAGTGCGATACTGTCAACACAAAGGCCCATTTTGTGTGATTTACAAAGAATGGAAATAGAGTTAAAGACTCCAAGTACCCATGGGATGATGTCAAGCATACGCATAGAACTAACTTTAATCGATAAAGTTAAAGTTGATCAAGCTTCAGACTAGGAGCTGATGCGTATAAAGAAGAAAGTACAAGAAGGTGCTATTCCAAAAGAAAGAATCGACAAAGGAGGAATACTTCGAGTCAACTCCAGACTTTGCGTTCCTAACGATTCTGACTTGAAGCATAGAATCATGATGGAGGCACACAATACACCATTTGCAATCCATCCTGGATGTACCAAAATGTATCGTGATCTTCAACATACATTTTGGTGGAACAATATGAAGAGAGAGATCGCGAAGTTTATCTCGAGGTGTTTAACTTGTCAACGTGTAAAGGCGGAGCATCAAGTGCCAAATGGTCCATTGCAACCACTTGAGATTCCGAAATGGAAGTGGGAACACGTTACCAAGGATTTCATTACGGGTCTTCCCAAGGTTTCTCAAGGCATATATGTGATTTGGGTTATTGTTGATAGATTAACCAAGTCTGCTCATTTCTTGTCGATACGGGAAAATTATTCCCTTGAACGTCTTGCTCGTATGTACGTGAATGAGATTGTGAGGTTGCATGGCATGCTAGTATCCATAGTTTCGGATCGTGACCCAAGATTCACTTCACAATTTTGGGTTAGCTTACGAGCTATGAGCACGGATTCTGATTGATTCGGGCCTCGCATACCATCCTCAGACAGAAGGACAATCAGAGAGGACTATTCAAACTCTTAAGGATCTATTAAGACTATGTGTCCTAGACTTCAAAGGGAGTTGGGATAGGTACTTACCATTGGTGGAATTCTCCTATAACAACAGTTATCAGGCAAGTATAGGTGTGGCTCCATTTGAAGCATTGTATGGACGAAAGTGTCGCTCTCCAGTATATTGGGATGAGGTGGGTGAAGCAACATTGTTGGGACCTGAGTTAGTGCGTATAACTACAGAAAAGGTCCAAAAGATCCGACAACGTATACAAATGGCACAGGATCGGCAAAAGAGTTATGCGGATCTTCATCGAAAGGACGTGGAATTTGATATTAGGGATCATGTATTATTACGTGTTGCTCCATGGAAGGGAGTTACAAGATTCGAGAAGAGAGGAAAGCTCAATCCACGATTTATTGGTCCATTTTTGATTATTGAACGAGTAGGAAATGTGGCCTATAAACTCGCGTTACCTCTAAGCATGTCTCGTGTTCATAATATTTTTCACATATTTGTGCTTCGTAAATATGTGAAAGATCCGAACCACATTATTGAGTTAGAACCAGACGAGATAGCCGAAGACTTAACATACGAGGAGGTACCTGTCAAGATCTTGGATAGGAAGGAGCATGTCCTACGCACAAAGGTTATACTACAAGTCAAAGCTTTATGGAGAAACCATGCTATTGAGGAAATGACCTGGGAGTTGGAAACGGAAATGAAAGCGAGGTATCCTCACCTTTTCGAAATACCAAGTACGTATGTCAATTTCGAGGATGAAATTTCATAAGGAGGGAAGGTTGTAAGACCCCAACTTTTATGAATAAAATGAAATTTCCTCTAATTATTATTTTGAAATAGTAAGGTGTTGATTTGATTAATGTGGTTAGTTATGGATAAAATTCACAAACATTTAAATAAGCAAGTGGTTATAAAATATTCATTGTTTGGTCATGGAATATTATTGTTGTCGGATAATATTCGTACGATGGCGCAGCCTTTTGTGGGCCCCATAACGGAAAGCGTTCGGATGAAGAAAATGACAAGTATGAGTTTTTATAAATAACTTGCGTAGTTATTACCAATTAACACTTGTTGGAATACCCTGAGTTAAAACACATGAATACGTGTTGCAAGAGAAGACACTGCAGATTGCACCAATTATTGATTCTTACGTAAGAAGTCACTACTCAATAATTGTTACAGTAATTACTATTCAATATTCTATTTTATTGTTTCAATAATTGCTACGTTGATATTTTATATTATTGTTGTTTCAATAATTGTCACTACATAGTATTTCCCATTATCAGATCAATAATTCATATTATTTTAATAATATTACTAAATAACATTGGCAATGTCTAGAAAGTTCTATCTAGGAGAGGTTATTTAATTGCGGCGCCAAAGAAAGAAATCCTTCTCCTAAGGCCCTCTTTCCCAAAACGATTTGGTTGTCGATGATTGTGATTCTGTAATATTATTTGTAAATAATTAATTATTGATATATATAATAAGGAAAATATTTATTTTATGCGGATATAAAGGGAGGATTTTTTTTGAAAAGTGACAATTGTTGAAAATTGATATTTTATCTTTTCTGATAAAATAATTCATTTAAATATATTATTATATTATAATAATATAATAATGGTGATATTTTTACAATGAATGTGTGATATATGAATAAATGAGGAGGAAGAGTATTTTTATTACAATAAATGTTAAAAACATGTTAAACATGTTGGTGGGCCCCATTTTGTGACTGAAATTGAATTATAGCCCGCAAAATCGTCCGTATGTGGATTTCGGTCAATTTCTGTTTGGAATTTGGAAAAATTTAAAGCTACAAAGTTGTAGAGAATTGAATTTCCTATGGAATGGACATAAGATTTGAATTTTTCTGATACAAGGGCTATTTATTATGAATTATTGAAGTTCCGGAATAATTAATTTTTGGAGTTTTAAATATTTTTTTAAGAAAAACGTTTTTATTATGTTGGTGGGCCCCACTTAATGTTTCAAAATTCTAAAATCAGATGCCTAACGTGTGCGTAGGAATTTTTATTAAAAATAATAATATTTTATTAACTTTTCTACTTTGGTGTTCTAAGTAATTTCTTATAAATAGGGTGCTTAGGTTAGAATTGAAAATCACACCAGAAACTGAAGTTTTTTCTCTCTATATTATCGAGCGTATTTTTGTGAGTATTTTGATACTTTGAGTGTTGCTATACGATGCAAGTTTCCTTCAAATTATATCCGATATTTCAAATTTAAGAACTTGTTTCTTTTGAGGTAAGGAATGTTATTTTTTTTATAAATGATATTATTTTTTTCAATATCATTATGCCGAAATATTAGTAAGATTTTTCTTGTGAAATTCTTGTCTTTTTGCTTCGAGGTTACTATTCACGTATACGACACTATTCACAAAAAAATTAAAAAAAAAATTCTTTGTCCAAGTTGTTTATTATGATTACTAGCTTTGATTGTATCCATGTTTTGATCTTCATTCTTGAATTTTACTCCACAATAGTTTATTTTGGAGTATTTTTAAACTTGGATAAACTAAAGTAAAAATCCTTAATCCTTGCCCTTTTATCTCACTAAATTCATTTTCTTTAAAATATTTTCATCATTCTCAGTCCTAAATGGTGATATAACTGAATATCTTTGGCCTGTAGTGCAAAGATGAACGATTACATGATGAATATCTTTGGCCTGTAGTGGAAAGATGAACAAGTATTGAGATAAACATGACTAACTGGGGATACGATTGAATATTTTGGTCGTATTACAAATATGAGTATTTGATTCAAGATATATATTGATTGATGTCACAGGGATAAAATATTGATGATGGACTTTAAAATCATAGAAGATAGTAGATTTCATTCTTTACTTAACTCTTCTAATGAATTATTAGTTCCGCTGCGAATATTGATTTAAAACTTGTTGTCTATTATATTCTATCAAATTTTCCCTGTTGAGGACTAACGATAATTTGTTCCATATTATCTTAGTCATAATGTTCTTTACTGGGCTAGTTGAGCTCACCCTTTTCTTTTTTGTTCCATTTTTCTTCTCAAGATGCGAGAATGTAGCGGGTACTAGTCGGGATATGGAATGATGGTTCTAGAAAGTTTTGTTTTGGTAGTCCTCACTATTTTTGGAAAATATTATATCAATAATTGTACTGAGGACTTATTTGAGTTTGAATACAGTCTAGAATACAGTCTAAAAGATAATATTTGTATTTAAACTCACAGTATATGTGTTATCGTATTTTGCATGACAATTGTAATAATGAAGTTGTAGTTATTTTCTGTACCATGTATTTGACGACTCAGAATGGGTGATGTATACCTATTTTGTGGGCATCATAGTTGGTATCAGAGCTTAGGGATATAGTCTCTGGTGGAGATCGGGGAATAGAACTAGGAGGGGAGAGATGAGTAAATCTTTCGCTAGTATGTCCTACCTAAGCTTATTTGTTGGTTGGTCAGTGTATAGGGTTATTCCGAATTCTACACTCATTTTGTTAAGTATTACTTCTATACTCCGTGAAATTAGTAGAATATCTGTCTAATTTGAGCTTCACCTAGTATCCTTTCACGAAAATATTATTCTGAACATTCTTGATAAAGTTTAATTTTTTTAAGTCGAAGTACTATTCACAGGGTACTATTCACCCGGGGTACTATTCATGACAAAAATTGATTTCTTTTCGGTCCAAATCATTTTTAATACAATATTATTCTTGAATTTTACTCCATAAAATAGTATCACATTGAAAATTTAGACATTATTGAATTCTTGATAAATTGAATTATAACTCTTTAAAATTATCATTTTCTTTCATTTAATTGAATTCTTATATCATTGCCATCATCCTCATGCTTATATTGTGATGAAAGTCATCTTTGGCCCGTAGTGCATAGATGGACTGTTGATTGGTATGATTATGACCAGGGATTATTCGGTATAATCATGACCTGTAATGTTACAAATGATGTGGTAAAAGTCCTCATTGTCCGTAGTTCATTGATGGACAGTTGTTGACTGATTATGACCATTGGTGATAACACGAATATCCTTGGCTCGTAGTGCATAAATAATTCGTGGATGTGATACTAATGAATATCCTTGGCCCGTAGTGAATGGATAATTCAGTGATGTGGATTATTTATTGAGCTGAGTCTTAGCGATAAAATTGATGATAAACTTTTTAAATCATAGAAAATAGTAGATATCGTGCTCTACTTGACTCTTTTAATGCATGGCTTGTTCCACTGTAGTTAAACTTGTTGTTTATTGTATGCTATCAGTTTAACACTGTTGAAGGCTAACGATAATTTATTCTGGATTATCTTAGTCATAATATTTCTTACTGGGCCAGTTGAGCTCACCCTTTTGCTTTTATTGTTTTCTTCAGGAAATGAGAACATAGCCGGGACTAGTCGGGAAATGGAGTGACGGTTTGAGATGGTGGTTGTAGTAGTCCTCACTAGTTTATAAAATAGTGTGATAATAATTGTAATGAGGACTCCATCTGAGTTTGGATATTGTCTAGAAGACAATATTCGTGTCAAAACTCTCAGATATGTTTTGTCATATTTTACACGACAGTTGTATAATTAAGTTTGTATTTAAATTTTGTACTATGTATTTGGCGACTCAAAATGGGTGATGTATACCTATTTTGGGGGCGACACAGTTGGTATCAAAGCTTAGGGATATGATCCCTGGCTGAGATTTGAGACTAGAACTAGGAGGGGAGAGACGGGTAAATCCTTCACTAGTATAACCTACCTAAGTTTATTTTTATTTAATTAGTCGGTCAGAATATAGGGATAATATGTGGTATGTCAATTAACCCTTGTTTTGTAGCAGTTTTTGAAAATGACATCTAAAAATGTTGAGATAAGCAATGGAGCACAGGAGACCGTTGAGTTACCGCAGATCAATAACCAGGATAATGTGCATCAGGAAGGCAACAATCCTCATGTAAACAACAACACCGACCAAATGATGAACGACAAAATGTTTAGGATCTTGCTGCAATTCATGCAACATCAGGTAAGAGAGACTCATGTTCAAAATGCAGGTGGAAACACTAGAAACTCTCGGACAGTCACCGCTAAGCAGTTCAAGGAACTGGGACCACCGGAGTTTTTGGGAAAGTCAGAACCACTTAAGGCAGAGACGTAGATAAAGCAGATCACCAAGATATTTGATGTCTTGGGATGCTCCGAGGAGGAAAAGGTTCCCTTTGCCACCTTCATGTTGAAAGGAAAGGCAGATTACTAGTGGGAATCTGTAAAACATACTCAACCTGCCACACTAAAGATGTCTTGGAAGAAGTTCCAAGAACTGTTCAACGACAAGTACTTTCCCGAAAGTATTCGTCACATAAAGGAGGTGGAGTTCATCAAGCTGGAGCAAAACAATATGTCCGTATCGCAGTACGAGGCTAAATTTGCGGAGTTATCCCGGTTTACAGGTCATTTGGTAGATAATGAGGAGAGAATGACGCGAATGTTTCTGCGAGGTTTGAAACCCGAAATACTTCAATACCTCATTTTCACAAACTTTGCTTTTATTCAGATGTTGTGAATAGGGCTCAGTTATTGGAGCGCGATAATAAGTCAACCCAACCAAGTGAGAGCAGCCAAAAAATTAATAATACCAGTTGTAGCAGTCATCAAAGCGGTGACAACAAACGTGGAGGGAATCAACATGCCAGAAATGGTAACCACTTCGGTGGTAATCATGGCCAAGACAATAGAAGTGGAAATTTCAAGAAGGGGAGATTCAATAATGATGGAAAGGCGTCAGCACCAGCACCCGTTGTTAAGGAAGGAGAACGACCACCGATCGTATGCTTCAAATGCAGAGGGGAGGGACACATCAATCCAAACTGCACGATGCAGTCCAAATCATGTTATAATTGCGGAAGAGAAGTTCACCTAGCCCGATTTTGTCGTGCAGTGAAGTCAAGTCCAGCTGGGACGGAGGCACCAAAGGCCGTCCCAGAGAAGTCAAAATTGGTAGTTCAAGGGAGAACGTTTGTCGTGACCTTCCAAAAAGCAAGGAACCCGAACGAGGTCATTACGGGTAAGCTAATCATAAACTCTTGCAAAGTTTATACCTTATTTGATACCAGTTCTATCCATTCTTTTATTTCTCCTACTTGCACTCAACGTTTAAATTTAACTACGGGAAAATTAGACTTTGACTTATCTGTTGAAACTCCGTTGGGAGAAACCTTCATTACATCCACTGTTTATAAGTCTTGTTTGATTCAAATCGGCACCCGCACATTACTTGTCGATCTTATCTCTTTGAAAATACTTGCATTTGATGTGATTTTAGGGATTGATTGGTTAACTACTTATCATGTTAAAATTGATTGTTTTCGTAAGGTTGTTAGCTTTCATATTCCTAACCAACCTATTATGCGAATTCAAGCAACCAAACCACTAAAGTTAATCACTGTCATATCAAACCATAAAGCTATTCGTTTATTGAAAAACGGATGTCAAGCTTTCTTAGCCCATGTCACAGATTTAAACAAAAATATGTCAGATTTGAATGATATTTCTATTGTTAATAAATTTCCTGACGTATTCCCTGAAGAACTTCCTGGCCTACCCCAAGAGCGTGAAATTGAATTTTGTATCGACCTTGAACCCTTTACAAAACTCATTTCCAAAGCCCCATATCGAATGGCTCCTATTGAACATCAGGAGTTAAAAACCCAACTTTAGGAGTTGTTAGACATCGGTTTCATTCGTCCTAGTACGTCTCCTTGGGGTGCTCCTGTTCTATTCATAAAGAAGAAAGATGGAAGTATGTGACTTTGTATTGACTATCGGGAGTTGAATCATGTCACCATCAAAAATAGGTACCCATTGCCTCGCATTGATGACCTGTTTGACCAGTTGTAAGGCACTAAATTCTTTTCAAAGATCGATCTTCATTCCAGATATCATTAATTAAAGATTAAAATTGATGACATTCCAAAGACTTCTTTTAGAACTCGGTACGAGCATTATGAATTCCTAGTCATGTCTTTTGGATTGACTAATACTCCTGTTGCCTTCATGGATATGATGAACCAAGTATTTAAGAAATATTTAGATCATTTTATGGTTGTCTTTATTGATGACATCCTCATTTACTCCAAAAGTCGTGAAGATCATGAGCAACACTTGGGCTGATACTCTAAAAGCTTCATGAAAACAAGCTATATGCCAAGTTGATGAAATGCGAGTTCTGGCTTAAGGAAGTATCATTCCTTGGGCACGTGATATCAAATCACAGAATATCTGTTGACCCGACAAAGATTGAAGCAATTGAAAACTGGGAGCAACCTAAGTCAGTAACCGAAGTACGTAGCTTTCTGGGCTTAGCTGGTTATTATCGGAGATTCGTGGAAGGATTTTCTCGAATCGCTACTCCATTAACTCAGCTGACTAGAAAAGAAATAAAATTTGGTTGGAGCGAGGAATGTGAGAAGAGTTTTTAGGAACTCAAGAGGAGACTCATTTTAGCACCTGTTCTGACAATACCATCTGGTTCAGAGGGATTTGTCATCTACAACGATGCTTTAGGCAGAGGGTTAGGATGTGTTCTTATGCAACATGGGAAAGTCATAGCCTATGCCTCGTGACAACTCAAAGAATATGAGAGGAATTATCCTACTCATGATTTAGAGTTGGCAGTAGTCGTTTTTGCGCTTAAAATCTGGAGACATTACCTGTATGGGGAGAAAGTGGAGATCTATACGGATCATAAAAGCCTCAAATATTTCTTCACCCAAAAGGAACTCAACATGCGGCAACGACGTTGGCTCGAGCTATTGAACGATTACAATCATACCATTCAATATCATCCTGGAAAAGAAAACATGGTAGCTGACGCATTGAGTAGAAGATCATATGTGGCTACGAGTGCGATATTGTCAATACAAATGCCCATTTGGCATGAATTAAAAAAGATGGAGATAGAGTTAAAGACTCTAGGGACCCACGTGATGACGTCAAATATACGAGTATAACCAACTTTAATCAATAAAGTTAAACTTGCTCAAGCTACAAACCTGGAGCTGATGCATATGAAGAAGAAAGTACAAGAAGGTGTTATTCCAGAAGCAAGAATCGATGAAGAAGGAATACTTCGAGTCAACTCCAGACTCTGTGTTCCTAACGACCCTGATTTAAAGTATAAAATCACGATGGAGGCGCACAACGCACCATTTGCAATCCATCTTGGGAGCACCAAAATATATCGTGATCTTCGACATATATTTTGGTGGAGCAATATGAAGAGAGAGATAGCGGAGTTTATCTCAAGGTGTTTAACTTGTCAACGTGTCAAGGCGGAGTATCAAGTGCCAAAAGAACCATTGTAACCACTTGAAATTCCAGAATGGAAGTGGGAACACATTACCATGGATTTCGTTACTGGCCTTCCCAAGGTTTCTCAAGGAATAAATGCAATTTGGGTCATTGTTGATAGATTAACCAAGTCTACTCATTTCTTACCTATACGAGAAACTTATTCACTTGAACGTCTTGCTCGTATATACATAAATGAGATTATAAGACTGCATGGTATGCCAGTATCCATAGTTTCTGATCGAGACCCAAGATTTATTTCACGGTTTTTGGTCAGTTTGCAGAAAGCTATGGGCATGGATTTACAATTTAGTTCGGCATATCATCCTCAGACGGACGAGAAGTCGGAGAGGACTATTCAAACTCTTGAAGATCTATTAAGACTCTGTGTCCTTGACTTCAAAGGAAGTTGGGACAAGTTTTTGCCATAGGTGGAATTTTCCTACAACAACATTTATCAAACAAGTATTGGCATGTGTGACGCCCCCAAAATAGGTATACATCACCCATCTTGAGTCGCAAAATACATGGTACAAAATTTAAATACAACTTAATTATACAACTGTCGTGCAAAATACGACAAAACATACTCTGCGATTTTTAATACGAATATTGTCATCTAGACAATATCCACACTCAATGGAGTCCTCATTACAATTATGATCACACTATTTCATAGAATAGTGAGGACTACTAAAGCCACTTATCCTGGACCAACTCCATTCCCCGACTCGTTCCAGCTATATTCTCATTTCCTGAAGAGAACAATGAAAGAAAATGGTGAGCTCAACTAGTCCAGTAAGAAATATTATGACTAAGATAATGCAGAAGAAGTTATCGTTAACCTTTAACAATGTTAGACTGATAGAATATAATAGACAATAAGTTTAACTGCAGCGGAACAAGCAATCCATTAGAAGAGTCAAGTAGAGCATGATATCTACTATCTTTTATGATTTAAAAAGTTTTCATCAACTTTATCGCTGAGACTCAGCTTAATAAATAAACCACATCATCGAATCATCTCTGCACCACGACCAAGGATATTCATGTAATCATCAATGGTTATGATTATACCGAATAATCCCTGGTCATAATCATACCAACAACCCATCCCATCAATGCACTACAGCCAATGAGGACTTTTTACCATATCATTTGTAACATTACGGGTCATGATTATACCGAATTATCCTCGTCATAATCATACCAATCAACAAATTCATCTATGCACGTAAGCCAAAAGATGACTTTCATCACAATATAAGTATGTGGATGATGACAATGATATAAGAATTCAATTAAAAGAAACAAAGGATAAATTTTTAAAGATTTATAATTTAATTTATCCAGAATTCAATAATGTTCAAATTTCCAACATGATATTGCTTTATGGGGTAAAATTCAAGAATGATATTGTATCAAAAATGATTTGGACCGAAAAGAAATCAATTTTTTGTTATGAATAGTACTCTAGGTGAATAGTACCAAGGTGAATAGTATCCCGTAAATAGTACTTCAGGAATAGTATCCCGTGAATAGTACTTCGTGAATAGTACTTTATGAATAGTACTTTGTGAATAGTGCCCGTAAATAGTACTTTTGTGAATAGTACCATATAAATGAATAAGATCTCGTGAAACGATTCTCAAGATGAAAAGCTTAAAATTTATCAAGAATGTGCAAAAAATATCCTTGTGAAACGATACTAGATGAAGCGCAAATTTCAAGGATATTCTACTAATTTTACGAAGTATAGAAGCAATACTTTAACAAAATGAGGGTATAATCAGGAATACAAGACGAAATAATATTACTCACATACTACAGAGTATGGAAGAAAATATTATTCCTTATGAATACTGAACAAAAATAATATCCCTTACAACTGTTGAACGAAAATAATATTCCAATGAATATTGAACGAAGATAATATTCCTTATGAATATTGAACGAAAATAATATTCTTTATGAATATTGAATGAAAATAATATTCATACGAATACGAAAAATAATATATCTTCTAAATATAAAATAAATAATACCCCTTACGAGTATTGAAAGAAAATAACTCTCTTCATGAATACGAAAGAAATAATACCCCTTACCTCAGAAAAAGACTAGATATTAGAATAGTGAAGTAGCTACTCTTCTTCTTTCTCTCTATAGCTTTTCTCTCTATAATTGCTTTTGTGAGTCTTAGTGAATTGGTGAGAATGAAAGAAGAATGGGCTTCTATTTATAGGAAAATATAGTTTCGATAATTGCACGCTTTGGGGCTCAAATATTACAAGATAATACCTTCATCTTTTCCTTCATTTTAATTTAGTCCCCGCAAGTATTATCAAACTTGCACCACCTCCCCTAATAGTACATCATGTGAATCAATAGTACATTCATGTGAATCAATAGTTCTATACATGTGAAAAAAATAGTTACAGTATAGTACCTTCATCTATACCTCTATTTTTAATTTAGTCATGCAAGTATTATCAATCTTGCACCACATCCCCTAATAGTACATGCATGTGAATCAATAGTACACACATGTGAACAAATAGTTATAAGCATGTGAATTAATAGCAATTAATTGCTCATTTATCCGATTAATTACTCGATTGGTCAATATAATCTCCAGACATCAATTATTATTGAAATAAATGTCAATTTCCACTAACACTAATAATCCCAACACAATGGAACTATTAATTTCATCTTTAATCAACACGAACTTATTCATCATTAATATTAGAACTCACAATATTTAACAACCAGATCATTCCTGCAAAGAGGGGCTTTCCGATAAGATTTCTCCTGATCATGCCAAGTAGAGATGACCTAACCTCTCCTCGACAGTAACTTCTAGACATTGTCAATATTGCAAATAATAATATGAATAACTTTGTCGTTCTCAATTATTGATTTAATAATATAAAATATTATGCGAGATGATACTTTGACAATAATTGAATCAATAATATGAGAGATATTATGCGTAATTATCTTTGTAGCAATAATTGAGTATAACTCGAGTGACTTTTACGTAAGATCAATAATCAAAATCGTGTGCTACTATGCAACCACGTGTATTATCGCACTTTTTACTATCGGGTAGTTCAACAGTTTTAAAGGTAACACTTTCGCCGTTATTTTTATAAAAAGATAATTTTGTCCTTTTCTAACTACGACAATACTTCTGTTGTGGGGTCCACCAATGATTGTGTCGTCGTATGAATATTTCCTGTTAAAACGAATATTCCCCGACCAATCGAATATTTTATGACAACTTGCTTACTTTGCAAAATTTTCACATATCACCCTTAACTTTAACCTTTTATCAATTTAACCATTTACGAAATAAAATAATAATTATAAGAAAATTGAATACTTTCATTTCATAAAATTCGGGGTCTTACAGCATGGCTCCATTCGAGGTGTTGTATGGACGCAAGTGTAGTTCTCCAGTATGCTGGGATGAGGTGGGTGAAGCAACCTTGTTGGGACTAGAATTGGTACGCATGACAATAGAAAAGATTCAAATGATCTAGTAACGTATAAAAACCTCACAAGATCGACAAAAGAGTTATGCTAATCTTCATCAAAGGGGCATGGAGTTTAATGTTGGCGATCATGTATTGTTACGTGTTGCTCCATGGAAAGGAGTTACAAGATTTGAAAAGAGAGGAAAGCTCAATCCTTGATTCATTGGCCCATTCGAAATCCTCGATCGAGTAGGAACTGTGGCCTATAGACTACGCCTTCTGCTTGAAGTATGTCTCGTGTTCATAACATTTTTCACATATCTATGTTATGTAAATATGTGGAAGACCTAAACCACATTATTGAATTAGAACCAGACGAGATAATGGAAGATTTAACGTATGAAGTGGTACCTGTTAAAATCTTAGATAAGAAGGAACATATTCTACGCTCCAAGGTTATATCTCAAGTCAAAGTTTTGTGGAGAAACCACGATGTTGAGGAAATGACCTGAGAGTTAGAATCTGAAATGAAATCAAGGTATCCTCACCTCTTCGTCAAACCAGGTACGTACACCAATTTCGAGGATGAAATTTCATAAGAAGGGGAGGTTGTAAGACCCCAACTTTTATGAATAAAGATGAATTTTTCTCTAAATATCATTTTGAATAATTATGATGTGGATTTGTTATAATATTAAAGTTATGGTTAATATTTATAAATTTTGCAAAGTAAGCAAGTTGTTATAAACTATTCGATTGGTCAGGGAATATTCGTTTTAACAGGGAATATTTGTACGATGACACAATCATTGGTGGACCCCACAACGGAATTATCATTTGAAAGTTAGAAAATGACAAAGATAAATTAATTACGAAAAGTTTTACCATTAACTGTTGAAATACCCAAAGATAAAGTACATTAATACGCTGTGGTTGCATAAGAAAGACACTGCAGATTGCATACAAGATCTTTGATTATTGATGCTTACGTGAGAAGTCACCGCTTTTTTACTCAATTATTGCTTCAATAATTGTCCGATAAGATCTCACGTTATCGATTCAATTATTGTCACAATATTTTATATTATTAAATCAATAATTGAGATGACAAGTTATTCATATTATTATTTGTATTATTGACAATGTCTAGAAAGTTCTCATTTATAAGGGGTTTGGTCACCTAATCATGCACTAATAGAAGAAATCCTTATCTGAAAGCCCCCTCTTCCCGGGAATGATCTCAGTTGTTAATATTGCAAGTTATATTATTGATAAATAAATGTTGTTAAAAATATTGAGGGAATTTTTTATGAAGTATTTTTTGTAAGTTTGGCATATTATTTGGACCCCTACTTACCCATTTTTCAAAATAGACGGGAGAAAGTTATTTCAATTTGGTTTTATATATATATATATATATTATAATAAGTTTTATTTTTTATGAAAAATAGAATAAATTATATTTTATTATGAAAGTGTTTGCATAGTATTTGCATAGTAAAATCAAAATATTTCAGTTGAATATTATTGTGCGTCCATGATTTTCTAAATTCAAAATGTATCTTTCCATTCTCCAATAAATAGGATGCTTAGTTTAGAATTGAAAATCACACCAGAATCAGAGAATTCTTCTTCTATAATATTGAGCGTATTTCTTTAGAGTTTAAGGAAGCTTTGAGTGTAGAAAACAATTCAAGTTTTCTTCAAGAATATCCCCGCCCTACAAGTTAGAAATACTCTCTTTTAAGGTAAGGGATATTATTTTTGTTCAATATTCGTAAGAAATAATATTTTTTTCCATACTCTGTAGTATGTAAGTAATATTATTTCGTTTCAGATTCCGAATTCTACACTCATTTTGTTAAGTATTGCTTCTATACTCTGTGAAATTAGTAGAATATCCTTGAAATTTGCGCTTCATCTAGTATCTTTTCATGGAAATAATATTCTGATCATTCTTGATAAAGTTTAATTTTTTTTATGTCGAAGTACTATTCACGGGGTATTATTCACCTGGGGTACTATTCATGATAAAAATTGATTTTTTTTTCGGTCCAAATCCTCTTTGATACAATATTATTCTTTAATTTTACTCCACAAAGCAGTATCTTATTGACAATTTGGACATTATTGAATTTTGGATAAATTGAATTATAAATCTTTAAAATTTATCCTTTTCTTTCATTTAATTGAATTCTTATATCATTGTCATCATCCCCATGCTTATATTGTGATGAAAGTCATCTTTGGCCCGTAGTGCATAGATGGACTGTTGATTGGTATGATTATGACTAGGGATCATTCGGTATAATCATGACTTGTATAAAAGTCCTCATTGGCCGTAGTGCATTGATGGACAGTTGTTGGCATGATCATGACTATTGGTGATAACACGAATATTCTTAGCCCATAGTGCATGGATAATTCAATGATGTGGATTATTTATTAAGCTGAGTCTCAGCGATAAAATTGATGATAAACTTTTTAAATCATAGAAGATAGTAGATATCGTGCTCTACTTGACTCTTCTAATAGATGGCTTGTTCCGCTGCAGGTAAACTTGTTGTTTATTGTATTCTATCAGTTTAACACTGTTGAAGGCTAACGATAATTTATTCTTCATTATCTTAGTCATAATATTTCAAACTCGGCTAGTTGAGCTCACCATTTTGCTTTCATTGTTCTCTTTAGGAAATGAGAATGTAGCCGGGACTAGTCGGGAAATGGAGTGACGATCCGAGATGGTGGTTGTAATAGTCCTCACTATTTTATAAAATAGTATGATAATAATTGTACTGAGGACTCCATTTTAGTTTGGATATTGTCTAGAAAACAATATTCGTGTCAAAACTCTCAGCTATATTTTGTCGTATTTTACACGACAGTTGTATAATTAAGTTTATATTTAAATTATGTAACCTGTATTTGGCGACTTAGAATGGGTGATGTATACCTATTTTGAGGGCCTCTCACAATTTCAACAGTTAACGGTAAAATGAGACGCCCCCAAAATAGGTATACATCACCCATTCTGAGTCGCCAAATACATGGTACATGTGAGGTACTTCAATTCCACGGAATTTGGTGCTCACTGTACAAATATCATCTATCTATCTACCCATAATAAATGCAAACCATGCAATAGATAGAAATAATAATAAATCTCCCCTTATGGGGTTACATCAACTACATAGTAAATACAATCCCAGGTTACTCTAACCTTAAACATCTGTGCGGAATCATAAACAATTAAGTCTTAAACAACATCATTAACTTAAGTCTTAAACAAATACATCATCATATAAAACAACAAGTCTTCATCACTTGTTAACCTTGCCCTTGCCTTTACTAGTAGAAGGTTAAATTGGTTCTTTCGTTCTTAATCGCAATGTTATTATTATGCAAGAGTGAGCACAAATGCCCACAAGTATAACAATGAAATAACAAGATAATAACATGCGAGTGAATCAAAGACATCTGAATAAAAGCTCAACTTTTTGAATCAAGAATGAATAACAAGAATCAAAAGATTTCGAGGGTCATAAGACCTTGAACTATGTCCTAGGTTATCACGGGTTATACTTGAAACCTTTAACAATACTCGTAAGACTATGGACCTTTCTACTCGTACTTAGGGGGATCACCCTTAGTACCATAATGCACAATATCTTAACGCTAACGATAAGTAAATCCCTTTGCGGGGTTGTTCATCTTAATTTGACATTCGAGTCAAGCACCAAAAGGAAGTTTGGTCCGGATAATTCATCAAGGTTACGAAATTTAGAACGCTTATCAACTATGGACTAGTCGAATCAATAAGGGTTCGCTAGTCTAATAAGGTTCAATAATAATGATATTCAAATTGAATAATAATCTCGTGAAGTATACAATAGAACAATTATTGTATAACTGCTGAATCATGCTTTGAAAAGATAATCAATCTTTAATATAACATTTGAACTTGAATAATAGTAATGATAATATACTCGAGGTAAATAATAAACTTTAACAATAATGACAAGTAGGGTTAGGAAACTTGCCTCGCATGCGTGAAATTAAACGATTACTACTTCCGTTCACCACAAATCCTACACACATACTATATGTATTCACGACATTCATTAGTTATATTTTCACTTAATTATTTAATATAAACTCTACTTTATTTAACAAATCATTACCCTTCTAATTTAATTACTTAATTAAATTAGAATATTTTCATTCTCTTACTATTATTACACTTTTAATAAATTATTTCATAATAATTTCCATCGAATATTTATTTTATTCCATAAACATCTCAATTAAAATATTTACTTTATTTTATAAATATTTTAATAATAATTTTCATCGAATATTTATTTTATTCCATAAATATCTCAATTAAAATATTTAATTTATTTTATAAATATTTTAATAATAATTTTCATCAAATATTTATTTTATTCCATAATATCTCAATTAAAATATTTAATTTATTTTATAAATATTTTAATAATAATTTTCATCGAATATTTATTTTATTCCATAAATATCTCAATTAAAATATTTAATTTATTTTATAAATATTTTAATAATAATTTTCATCGAATATTTATTTATTTATTTATTTATTTGATCACGTAATAGGTAATGTAATTTATTAGCATGCGTACGGGGCTGGGTTACCTGTGCTCATTTTCTGCTTCTGCGATTCATGAATATAACAAGGCCAAATTAGGCAAATCAATCACATGTAAAATTATACATGAATATGGCCATAACTTCCAATTAGTTATTTTTACACGAATTTAGACTTACCCAATCATTGTAATACATATATAATCATTACCTAACCCATCTAGCATGATTTTTAACAAGTTACAACACATAATTTGCAAAATCAAGACATTTACTTCCACTGTTCTTGAAGGTTTTGAAAATAAAAAAAATAAAAATTATCACTACAGATTCGTTATAACACCGAATCCGTTTATTTAAACTTTGGTCTCTTCGTATCAACATACATAACAACATACGAATGTAAAATTTAGGGATAATATACGTTCAATACATGAAATATCACGTATAAGGCCATATGGCCAAAATCCAAACTCTGTAAATTTTGAAATAGCAATTCATAGTATTATGAAACTGATGACATGATAATTCACATAATATATATATAATCAAATACAATTTGATATATCTTAACCCATATATAAACTCATAATCAAACCCTTTTTCAATTACAGAGATTTTACAAAATATATGAAAGCCATTTTTATAAAAACTAAATGACGTAACTTTAAAATTTGGGAAGAAAGGGATTACCCTTGAATACTCGCTTAGATTACATGGGTGACAACAATTCCCAATTTCTCACACTTCTTCACCTTTAATCACAGTATTCGCAATCTCTCTCAAAGTTCTCAAACTCTCTCTGCCTCTCTGCTTTTCTAGACTTAGAATAATAATAATAAAAGAAGACGTAATATAACAGAGGGAGAAGAGAACTGATGCGCGTAATGGTCAGTTAACCCAAACATGGGTAACTGCATCCAACCACTACTAGGGCCTTGTTTGGCAACCCTTAATTGATTCAAAGTCATTTAATTTAATAAAGCTTTATCATATAGTTTGAAAATGTCACACTCCTTGTAAAATAAATCCAATATTTTATTTAATATATTTTAAATAAAATATAATAATTTCTCATAAATTCACATAGTCACATAAATAATTTTCTCATTAATAAATAATGTCAAATTATTAATTCTCTAATTAATAATTAAATTAATTAAAATACCAATATGCTTATTAAATATTTCTTTAATACAATAAGCTCACATAATCACATACTTTGATAATAAAAACTCTCTACATTAATTTAATAAATGTAACACATATAATTAAATTAATCTACCACAATTGCGTCAATTAATTATTTAATCTAATAATTAAATCATCGAAAAATATTTATTTAATTCAATAAATATTAAAATTAATTACAAAATTCTCGTTCATCACAGTACAGAATTCAAATACAAACTTAATTTATACAACTGCTTAGTGTCGTGTAGAATACGACAAAACATAAGCTGTGAGTTTTAATACAAATATTGTCTCCTAGACAATATCCAAACTCAAAATATGTCCTCATTACAATTATTATCACACTATTTCATAGATTAGTGAAGACTACTATAGCAATCATCTTGGACCATTACTCCATTTCCTGACTAGTCCCAGCTATATTCTCATTTCCTGAAGAGAACAATGAAAGAAAAAGATGAGCTCAACTAGCTTAGTAAGAAATATTATGACTAAGATAATGTAGAATAAATTATCCTTAGCCTTCAACAATATAACAACTGATAGAATACAATAGACAATAAGTTATAGATTAACAACTGCAGGGAAATAAGCAATCAATTAGAAGAGTCAAGTAGAGTATGATATCTACTATCTTCTATGATTTAAAAGTTTCACATCAATTTTATCGCTGAGACTCAGCTTAATAAATAATCCACATCACTGAATTATCCATGCACTACGGGCCAAGGATATTCATTAGTATCACGTCCACGAATTATCCATGCACTATGGGCCAAGGATATTCGTGTTATCATCAATGGTCATGATCATGCCAAACAAAAATTCATCTTTGCACCCTTGGCCGAAGAAAACCCATAGTCATGATCATACCAACAACTGTCGCTGAGACTCAGCTCAATAAATAATCCACATCACTTGTACATTACAGGTCATGATTATAACGAATAATTCCTGGTCATAATTATACCAATCAACAGTCCATCTATACACTACGTTCCAAAGATGACTTTCATCATAATATAAGCATGAGGATGATGACAATGATATAAGAATTCAACCAAAAGAGATCAAGGAAAAATATTAAAGACTTTAAATTTATCCAGAGTTTAAAAATGTCCAAATTGTCAACATGATACTGCTTTGTGGAGTAAAATTCAAGAATAATATTGTATCAAAAATGATTTGAACAGAAAAGAAATCAATTTTTTGTCATGAATAGTACCCCGGCTGAATAGTACCCCCGTGAATAGTATTTCGTGAATAGTACCCATACGTATGAATAGTATAAAGACGATGATTAGTGTAAATGACGATATAAATAGTGTCGTATAAATGAATAGTACTCGGGCATGAAAAAGCTTAAAATGAACAATAATGTTCAGAAAAATATCCTTGTGAAACGATACTAGATAAAGCGCAAATTTCAAGGATATTCTACTAATTTCAAGGAGTATAGAAGCAATACTTAACAAAATGAGTGTAGAATTCAGAATCTGAAACAAAATAATATTACTTGCATACTACAGAGTATGGAAGAAAATATTATTTCATACGAATATTGAACAAAAATAATATCCCTTACAACTGTTGAACGAAAATAATATTCCGTACGAATATTGAACGAAGATAATATTCCTTACGAATATTAAACGAAGATAATATTTCTTGCGAATATTGAACGAAATAAAATTTTTTATGAATACGAAAAATAATATCGTAAGCGAATATGAAATAAATAATACCCCTTACCTCAATAAGAGAGCAATTTCGACTAGTATAGCGGAGATATTCTTGAAGAAAACTTATACTGTGTTAATTCTCAGAGGCACAATAGTTATCTAGAAGGGTGGTTGAATAGATATTTTAAAATTTCTTGACCAAAGAACTTGTCAGATTTGTTAATGATTTAATCACAACGGAATTTAGGATTTGTTTGTTTTCCCTTTAAGATAACTCGAGTTAATAGGAGATAAGCAGTTATGACAGATATAGCAGTTATAGAAAGAATATCAGAGACACAGTATTTTTAAGTGGTTCAGGGCACTCAAGGCTCCTAGTCCACTCTTCTACTCCTTGAGTAGGAAATCCACCAAGGATATCTTTATAATCTTTTAATCTCACAGATTCCTTCAAGACCAACAGTCTTGGAATTTCTTAGTTCACTTAGAACTCTTCAAGTCCAGCAGACTTGGAACTTCTTTCTTCACTTTAGGGATGGTTGAGTTCTTAAATAGTGGTACTCAATTGCCGTTAAGCTTGTGTTCTAAAGAACTGAGTAGCTGAGCAACTTTTCAGATCGTAGAGTTAGGCGTTGATGTTCTTCAGTTTTTTTTGTTGTATGCTTGCTTAATTCTTGCATCTGCATCTGATTTGTATATAAGGTACCTTTGATAATTGTATCTGTTTGAAGGCATCCGTTGAAGCATTAAATGCATTTGACATTTCTAAGTACTAATGGTGACTTTCTGTAAATCTTCTGTTTAGCCATCTGGCCCCACTGACACAGTAGACTGCTATCTCACCTAACACCTGAAAATGTGTTTTCAGCTGACCTATAGTACTTTCCTTAGCTTCTTCAATACGTTTCTTTGTTATACTAAGGATGAGTGTTTGGTCATTGGGATTCCCGAGGATTTCAACGTTTATAATCCATTCCATATTTGTTGTATTTTATTCTTCAATAAATGTACAAGGCTCAATGCTTCTGATGTAGACAGATGACGCACTACGATCTTGATCGTAGTGTCTTGCCACATTGGTGCTTGATCTGAACTGATAGAAGAGAACACTACAATTTCTCTTAAGCATTGGTAGACTACGATCTTTGTTTGCTTGATTTGCAGACTCTACACTTCCGAGAGCACACTACAATTTTTGAGATGGCTCGGCAGGCGTTTAGACCACTCTACATTTCTGGGAGAGGCCCTCCAAAGTAGACAGATTGCGATTCTCGATGCTCTACATTTCTGTCTTGGCTTCTGCAATCTCTTGACTAGCTCGATAGACTATGATTCTGTTGAAGCCTATCTATTACATCTCAAGGGATAGATCAACCTAACATCTTTGATCTTTTCTTCTATACATTCATTTACAGAATGATAAACATTAAAGCTCAGATCAACCTAACAAGTTTGATCTACCACTAAGTCCTTGTACATGTACTACTTGAAGGACTTTACATATAAGCATGATTATTTACTTTCAACATCAAATTTAAATATGCAATTTTCCAACATACTATTTTCTACACTCAAAACTTCCTTGAACTCAAAAGAAATACGCTCAATATTATAAAAGAAGAATCATGTGATTCTGGTGTGATTTTCTTTTCTAAACTGAGCATCCTATTTATAGGAGAATGGCAGGATACTATTTAAGAAAAATAATCACGGACTGCACAGTAACTTTTAAACGAATTCACGGGCGTCGACTGAAATTTTTCTGATTTTACTATGCAAATACTATGCAGACATTATGCAAATACTATGCATAATAAAATATAATATATTCTATTTTTCATAAAAAAAAAACTTATTATAATATATATATATATATATATATATATATATATATATATAATACCCACTCTTTCACACACATTCATGTGTACACACATAATTTTCATTTTCCCACTCACATGTCACTTTCACACACATGTTTATATTATATATATATATATATATATATATATATATATATATATATAATACTTATATATATATATATACTGAATAATTTTCTACCAATTATTTTGTAAAATGAGTAAGTGGGGGTCCATATAATAAGCAAAATTTATAACAAATACTTCATAAAAATCCCCTCTATTTATCTCAATTTACTTGGCTTCACAAAATACATTTTTAAACAACAATTATTCATCAATAATAACTTGCAATATTAACAACCAGATCATTCCCAAGAAAAATTGACTTCTCACGTAAGCATCAATAATGTGTGCTACTATGCAACCACGCGTATTACTGTACTCTTATCACCGGGTATTTCAACAGTTAACGGTAAAATTTAGCCATTATTTTTATAAAAAGTTATTTATGTCGTTTTCTAACTCCGACAGTAATTCCGATGTGGGGTCCACCAATGATTGTGCCGTCGTACGAATATTCCCTGATAAACGAATATTTCCCGACCAATCGAATATTTTATAACAACTTGCATACTTTACAAATTTTGTAAATACTACCCACAACTATAAAATTATATCAAATCCACGAAAAAATATTTCGAGAAATTAAATCATTATTCATAAAATTTGGGGTCTTACAACCTCCCCTTCTTATAAAATTTCGTCCTCGAAATTGACGTACGTACTTGGTATGCCGAAGAGGTGAAGATACCTTATTTTCATTTCAGATTCTACCTCTTGAGGTATAACCTTTGAGCGTAGAATATGCTCCTTCTTATCCAAGATTTTAACAGGTACCTCTTCCTACGTTAAATCTTCCGCTATCTCGTCTAGTTCCAATTTAATAATGTGGTTCGGGTCGTCCACATATTACGTAACATCGATACGTGAAAAACGTTATGAACACGCAATATACTTAGTGGTAAGGCGAGTCTATAGGCTATAGTTCCTACTCGATCGAGGATTTCAAATGGGCTAATTAAATCGAGGGATGAGATTTCCTCTCTTCATCGATTCTTGCTTCTAGAATATCGCCTTCTTGCACCTTCTTCTTCATATTCATCAGCTCCGAGTTTGTAGCTTGAGCAACTTTAAATTTTATCGATTAAAGTCGGTTCTACTCGTATATTTGACATCATCACGTGGGTCCCTAGAGTCTTTAACTCTATCTTCATCATTTGTAAGTCATACGAAATGGGTCTTTCTGTTAATAACATCACACTCATAAACGTATACGATTTTCTACTCAATGCGTCAGCTATTACGTTCGTTTTTTTAGGATGGTATTGAATGGTATAGTCGTAATCTTTCAACAGCACGAGCCAACGTCTTTAGCGCATAATACGCTCATTTTAGGTGAAGAAATATTTGAGGGTTTTGTACCGGGTTCAAGGTCGATACAAAATTCGATTTCACGCTCTGGGGTAGGCTAGGAAATTTATTAACAATAGAAATATCATTCAAAACTGTGACTCTTATCAAAGACTTGGATATCACCTCGCATTGATACCTATCAACTTGCCACCGTTATTCACGGCGTCCCCTACGAAAAGTCTGGCTTTGGTACATCCCACACAAGGAAGTCACCAGCGAAAGGCTCTAGGCTCTAGGCTCTTTACTTATGGCTTGATATGACAGTGATTGACTTTAGTGGTTTGGTTTCTTTAATTTGCATAACAGGTTGGTTAGGAAGGCTAACAACCTTACGAAAACAATCAATTTTAGCATGATGAGTATTTAACCAGACAATTCCTAAAATCACATCAAATGCAACTATTTTCAAAGAGATGAGATCGACAGGTAACGTGAGGGTGCCAATTTGAATCAAACAAGATTTATAAACAGTGGAGGTAACGAAGGTTTCTCCTAACGAAGTTTCAATAGATAAATCAAAGTCTAATTTCTTAGGGGTCAAGTTCAAACGTTGAGCGCAGTAGGTGAAATAAAAGATTGGGTAGAACCGGTATTGAATAAGGTATAGACTTCACAAGAGTTTATGATTAACTTACTCATGATAACTTCGTTCGGGTTCTTCGACAAACGTTCTCACTTAAACTACCGGCTTTGACTTGTCTGGGACATCCTTTGGCGTCACCATCCCAGCTGGACTTGACTTCACTACACAACAAAATTGAGCTAGGTGAACTTCTCTTCCGCAATTGAAACACGCTTTGAGTTGCTGCGTACAGTTTAGACGGATGTGTCCCTCTTGTCCGCATCTGTAGCATACGACTGGTGGTCGTTCTCCTTCCTTGACAACGGGTGCTAGTGCTGACGTCTTTCCATAATTATTGAACCTTCTCTTCTTGAAATTTCCACTTTTATTATCTTGACCATGATTACCACCGAAGTGGTTACCATTCTTGGCATGATAATTTCCCCTACGATGGTTATCATTGTTCCGATGGCTGTTGCCACCGGTATGATTATTATCGTATTATTGGTCGTTACATTTTGGTTGAGCTGACTCATTATCGCGCTCCACTAACTGAGCCCTATTCACAACATCTGAATATAAACAAAGTTTGTGAAAATTAGGTATTAACGTATTTTGGGTTTCAAACCTCGCAAAAACATTCACGTCATTAGCTCCTCATTATCTACCAAATGGGATGCAAACCGGGATAACTCGGCAAACTTAGCCTCGTATTGCGATACGGTCATATTGTTTTACTCCAGCTTGATAAATTCTACCTCCTTCATGTGACGAATACTTTCGGGAAAGTACTTGTCGTTGAACAATTCTTGGAACTTCTCCCAAGACATCTTCAATGGAGAAAGATGAGTTCGCTTTACAGATTCCCACCAGTAATCTGTCTCTCCTCGCAATATGAAAGTGGTGAAGGGAACCTTTTACTCCTCTGAGCATTCCAAGACATTAAATATCTTGGTGATCTGCTTAATCCACGTCTCTGCCTTAAGTGGTTCTGGCTTTCCCAAAAACTCTGGTGGTCCCAACTCCTTGAACTGCTTAGCAGTGACGAACCATGAGTTGCCAGTGTTTCCACCTGCATTTTGAACAGGAGTCTCTCTCGTTTGGTTTTGCATAAATTCTAAAAAGTTCCTAAACATACCATCGTTCGTCATTCGGTCGGTGTTGTTGTTTACACGAGGATTATTACCTTCCTGATGCACATTATCCTGGTTATTGATCGTCGGTGACTCAACGGTCTCATGTGCTCCATTGTTTTTCTAAATATTTCAGATGTCATTTTCAAACACTACCACAAGACAAGGGTTAATTGACATACCACATATTATCTCTATATTATGACCGACAAATTAAATAAAAATTAAACTTAGGTAGGTCATGTCAGACCCCAAATTTTTATAAAATTGAATTTCCTCTATTTATTATTTTGAAATAGTAAGGGGTTGATTTGATTAATGTGGTTAGTTATGGGTAAAATACACAAATATTTTAAATAAGCAAGTGGTTGTAAAATACTTATTGTTGTCGGGGAATATTCGTTTGGTCGTGGAATATTCTTGCTGTTGGGGAATATTTATACTACGGCGTAGCCATTTGTGGGCCCCATAAAGAAAAAAATGCCGAATGAAGAAAATGACATGTATGAGTTTTTTTTATAAATAACGGCGTAGTTGTTACCGTTAACACTGTTGGAATACCCGGTGGTTAAAATACAGTAATACGCGATGTTGCACAATAGCACACAGTATTGCACAAATTATTGATTCTTGCGTAAGAAGTCACTACTCAATAATTATTACAGCAATTACTGTTCAATATTTTATTTTATTGATTCAATAATTGTTATGTTGATATTTTATATTATTGATTCAATAATTGTCATTGCACAGTATTTCAAATTATCAGATCAATAATTTCTATTATTTGAATAATATTATTAGATAGCATTATTGACAATGTCTAAGGAAGTTCTGTCTAGGAGGGGTTATTTAATTGCACGCCAGTAAGGAGAAATCCTTACCGGAAGGCCCCCTCTTTCCTGTGAATGACCCGGTTGTCAATATTGTAGTTTTGTAATATAATTTATGAATAATTAATTATTGATTTATATGATAAGTAAATATTTATTTTACGTGGATATAAATGAAGGAATTAATGATGAGGTATTTTATCATCCGTATGTGAATTTCGGTCATTTTTTGTTTAGAATTTGAAAAAATGTTCTTCTACAAAATTGTAGAGAATTAAATTTCTTATGGAATGGACATAAGATTCAAATTTTTTTGATAAAAGGACTATTTATTATGAATTATTAAAGTTACAGAATAATTCATTTTTGGAGTTATAAATATATTTTTTAAAGAAAACATTTTTTATGTTGGTGGACCCCACTAGTGTGCTGATGAATTTGGTCAAGTGTTGGGCGTGAAATTTTTTTGTTAAATTTTCTACTTTGGCGTTCTAAGCATCTTCCTATAAATAGGGTGCTTATGTTAGAATTGAAAATCACACCAGAATCAGAAGTTTTTCTCTCTATAATATCGAGCATATTTTTGTGAGTATTTAGATATCTTGAGTATTTCTATTCAGTGCAAGTTTCCTTCTGTATTATATCCGATATTCCAGTCAAAAGTACTATTTTTTGAGGTAAGGGATGTTATTTTTTTCATAAATTATATTATTTCTTTTAATATCATTATACCGAAATATTGACAAGAATTTTATTGTAAAATTTTTACCTTTTCGTGTCGAGATTACTATTCACGTATACGGCATTGTTCACGTATACGACACTATTCATGAATACGATACTATTCACAGAAAATTAAATTTTCTTTTCTTTGTCCAAGTTTTCTATTATGGTTACTATCTTTGATTGTATCCATATTTTGATCTTCATTCTTGAATTTTTCTCCACAATTATTTATTATGGAGTATTTTTGAACTTGGATAAACTAAAGTACGAATCCCTAATCATTGTCCTTTTATCTCACTGGATTTATTTTCTTTAAAATATTTTCATCATCCTCAGTCCTAAATGGTGATATAACTGAATATCTTTGGCCTGTAGTGCAAAGATGAATGAATACCTGATGAATATCTTTGGCCCGTAGTACAAAGATGGACAGGTGTTGAGATGAACATGACCAACTGAGGATACGAATGAATATCTTTGGCCCGTAGTGCAAAGATGAATATTTGATTCAAGATGTATATTGATTGATGTTATAGGGATAAAATATTAATAATGGAATTTTAAATCATAGAAGATAGTAGGCTTCATTCTCTACTTAACTCGTCTAATGAATTGTTATTTTCATTGCGAGTATTGATCTTAAACTTGTTGTCCATTATATTTTATCTGATTTATTGAAGGCTAACGATAATTTGTTCAACATTATCTTTGTCATAATATTCTTTACTGGGCTAGTTGAGCTCACCCTTTTCCTTTTTGTTCTATTTTTCTTCTCAGGAGGCGAGAATATAGCGGGAACTAGTCGGGGTGTGGAGTGATAGTTCAAGACAGTTGTTTTAGTAGTCCCCACTATTTTGTAAAATAGTGTATCAATAATTGTAATGAGGACTTATTTGAGTTTAGATATTTTCTAAAAGACAATATTTGTATTAAAACTCATAGCATATGTGTTGTCGTATTTTGCACGACAATTGTAATAATAAAGTTGTAGTTATTTTTTGTACCATATATTGGCGACTCAGAATGGGTAGTGTGGACCTATTTTGGGGGCGTCACAGTTGGTATCAGAGCTTAGAGATATGATCTCTAGTGGAGATCTGGGATTAGAACTAGGAGCAGAGAGACGAGTAAATCATTCGCTAGTGTGTCCTACCTAAGCTTATTTGTTGGTCGGTCAGAATATATGGATATTGTAAAACCCCAAATTTTATAAAATAAAAGTATTTAATTTTTCTTATAATTATTATTCAGTAAATGGTTAAATTGATAAAAAGTTAAGGGTGATATATGTAAAGTTTACAAAATACGCAAGTGGTTATAAAATACTCATTTCTGTCGGGGAATATTCGTTTGGTCGTGGAATATTCTTGCTGTCAGAGAATATTCGTACGACAGCGCAGCCATTTGTGGGCTCCATAACGGAATAACTGTCGGACATAGAAAGTGATAGACATAACCTTTTTATAAAAATAACGGCTTAGTTGTTACCGTTAAAACTGTTGGAATACCCAGTGATTAAAATACAGTAATACGCGATATTATACAGTGACACACGGTATTGCACAGTATGTCTGATTATTGATTCTTACGTAAGAAGACACTACTCAATAATTATTACAGTAATTACTGTTCAATATTTTATTTTATTGATTCAATAATTGCTACGTTGATATTTTATATTATTGTTAATTCAATAATTGTCACTGCACAGTATTTTCCATTATCAGATCAATAATTCATATAATATTATTAGATAGCATTATTGGCAATGTCTAAGGAAATTCTGTCTAGGAAAGGGGTTTGGTCACCTAATTGCGCGTTTGTAAGGAGAAATCTTTATCGGAAAGCCCCATCTTTCCTCGGAACGGTCTGGTTGTCATTATTGTGATTCTGTAATATTATTTGTGAATAATTAATTATTGATTTATATGATAAGAAAATATTTATTTTATGTGGATATAAATGAAAAATTTAATGCAGGGGTATTTTATCAGTATTTTGTCAGAATGGAGGTATTAAAAATCATCGGTATGTGGATTTCGGTCATTTTCTGTTTGAAATTAGGAAAAACCTTCTTCTACAAAGTTGTAGAGAATTAAATTTCCTAGAGAATAGACATAAAATTCGTATTTTTCTGATAAAAGGGCTATTTATTATGAATTATTGAAGTTTCGAAAATAAATATTTTTATTAAAATATGGGTGGGCCCTACTTTTGGTTGTTGTGGAAATTTCTAAATTTGGTGGGCCCCACTTGTGGTGTGCTGAGTTTGGTCAAGAAGCGTGCGTGAAAATTTTTAATAAAATATTATTTTATTAAATTTTAATCTAACTTTCAGCGTGGTATAAATTTTATTACGAATATTTACCTTTTCATGTCAAAGTTACTATTCACGATACTGACACTTTTTACGAATGGAACCAGTACTATTCACAAGTATGATTTTTCTTGAAATTCCTACCTTGAAATTTCAATAACTCTAATTTGAGGAGAAATGAAAATCATTAGCAATTGAAATTTCAAGCAATTTGAGGAGAAGAAGCTGACCTAAAAGTTATCAAAATTATCAAGCAAGCAAGAATCCAAATAGGAACATCAAACAAGAGGTAAAATAACTTTTATTTGTCCATTCATGAAATTTAGAGTAAAATACTATTGTATATTGCTTTATTTGGTTGTGAAATCAGTTGGGTGTTGAGATTGATTTGTTGCATTAGTAGTTCGTGTGATATGTATTGTATAAATATTGAGTATGGGAATTGATATTGTTAAAGTTAGTATGCAAAGATTAACTTAGTAAACTAGTTAGTGTAAATATGTATTCATGAATGGTATAACTGTGATCGGATCCTTGTGGACTGAATTAGAGCCATGGAGATTAGTGTGGTTGTGCGGAGAAATAAGGTTGGCGAAAATGGGTTGATTAGGTAGCCCCAACCTATAGAAATCAGTCCACAATTTAGGACGCACGCTCGATGTTTGTAAAAATGCCAGAATGAGCTAAATTGGTTAAAAACGCATAATTTGATGGATCTGAAACCTAAGATAGCTTCATATATCCTAGATAAAGATAACTTAAGCGCCTCGTGGAATTAAACCAAGCCGAAACGCGTTTTAATAAGAAATGAGAAATATGAAAAGTTAGTGTGTCGGGCTACTTTTGGCTAACTTTTTTGGCTAGTAATGCTTTCTGGAAAATTATAATTTTCTGGTATCTTGTAGTGTGAAATCCCAGCTAGACATAGCCTCTGGAATGGACTCGTTCCGAGTTCGGACGACCGAGTTATGATGTGCCAAATTGGGTACATCGAATCTGTTCAAAATCTGGGAATCAGATTTGGACCTGTCCCATGCGCGAATTTTCTGGAATTATGAGTGCAGCATTTGGAAATGGTTATTGAATAAGAGTTGTATCCCCGGAAGTTATCTTCGCGTGGGCGCAAGAATCGCTCAAAAATGTTTTAAAACGAATTAGTTATGATTGTTTTAGCGAGAGAGGGTAAAACAGGAAAAAAGTTAAAAACTGTTATGATTCGGCATAATTAAGTTCTATTTTGGGCTGCCTATAATGTCTAAAATGGGTGGTTTATATTTTCTAAATATATTCTCCTATGGTATCTACAATATATCCAAATTGGGACGGGATCGGATTAGCGAATTATGAATTAGAAAATCGCAAAACGGGCATCGAGTACTCCCGCCCAGCCCAGCCAAGCAACGCTGGGCCACAGGGCCAAACTTCTGGCTGTGCTTAACCGTGTGTGGTAGATGTCGTGGTGTTTTGCTTCGATGGTTTTGATAATTTTGCGTATGGAAATGGAATAGAAATGAAATAATATAAATGTGTGGAATGATTTAGTATTTATAAATTATAAATTATAAATACATTTAATGCGTAAGCTAAACTACAGTTTACGTATAAAAGTATGAGCATTCATGAGATATGAATGGTTATAAACCAAGCATTTAGTGTAACGATATGCTAAAGCCGTGTCGAAGCCTTTTCAAAATGTAAATTCGTTCAATATACAAGAGAAACAATAAAAGTATTATGTAAACGTAAGTTTAAGTGTAATGAAATATAAAGAGAGTTATATATTAGAATGGAATGTGTTAATATTGAATGTAAAATTTGAAAACAAAAGAGTTTTCGAAATGACGATTATGAGAACGGAATCAAGAATTTATTAAAGGACATGTATAAAAGTAATATACATATGAAATGAGAATTCAATTTATTCGCAATAGTGAACATTAAGTTATGGATACGCTATCTGAATTAATGATACGAGACGTCCGTGTACGTAATTATAAAATGTGTTAATATATGGACTAACGCAAGGATATAAAATATGAAATTAAGTTATTAAAAAAGTAAAGCATTCGCATACGTGGCGATAGCATGGTTTAGCACATAAACTATCAAAAAGGCTTGGAAATTATGGAAGTTAAGGAAATGATGAGACAATCTATGTTTACGCTATAAAAGCTATTTATAAACCATATAATCCCAAGTTTACAAATAGAGGCAAGAAATATTTCTATAAATGGATATAAATGGTTTATGCTTTGAAATGTAAAGTATTTATATACTAAAACCATGAGAGAACCTTTTTGGGCATAAAAAGGGTTATAATGAATGAAAGTTTCTAAAGAAACATGAAATAGTTTTAAGGCGAGAACAAAGGATTATAGTTAATGTAAATAAATTAGTTTATATTGAGTGTGTGAATTTAGTATATATATGGAACTAATATGTGCATGTATGTATCCTCAATTTATATAGGATCATCACAAAGAGGATAAGTTATAACATTAAACAACACTCAAGGCAAGTCTTCCGGTTTCTTTGTGATTCTATGAATTGGTTATTGTATGAGATCTTTAAGAATATGTTGAATTATATGTTACATGCTATAAACTGTGAAAGTCAATATATGACTAAGCTGATTGAGTTATGGAACTCAATATATGTGATATATGATATGAACATATATTGTTTAAGGTGACGATGCATGAATGGTATAAAGAATTATGATATATATGTTGAGCATGAAACTACGTGTTATATAAAGCATGAAAATTGTTAGATTTGTTGGGCTGTCGAGCTCAGTCTTGCAAAAATATAATTTTTTGTGTATACGATATGCAACACGATTTCTTGCTATCTGGATGATAAGGAATAGAAACGTACGTGCAGAAATGATGTTTCCTTTAAGCAGGAAATATATTACATCGTGATGACGATTTTTGATGTGTAAATAAGAATTGTGTAAATATTGAATTATTCGAGATATATATAAAGGATGTTGTATTGAGACTTGAATTCTTATATAATAACTCTGATAAACTGAATCATGGAATAACTATGATTTTGAAGTATGTAATCGTAAAGGTTGCGATTCAGGGAACAAAGGAAAGACAAAAAGAAAAGTTTTAAATTATCCAGATCTTCAGCTATTTATTTCATCTTAGTATGACATAAAGCTGAATCAAGATAGTATTTAACGCACAAGATCGGGAAGAGAAATAGACTCGATTTTTTGGGTCGTCACACAGATTCTAGAATAGGAGGGAATAATGTATTAATTGGTATAAAAGTCGGATTGTGTTCATTAATTTATGAATAAAGATGGTATATATTAAGATGAAGGTAGTACCGTGACGTACCAGGTCTGAGGTTCCAGAAACCAGAATTTGGGGGCGTGACAACTACACTTTAACCACAAGAATCACCCAATCGGATTTGAAATCATTAGGTTGTCTATTTTTGAAAATGAGTATTCATTACTAAAAAATTTGCTACAAAAATCCTAGACCATAAACTTCTTAAAATTCATAATAAATCATATGATAAACTTTAACGGTTCAAAATTGGTGAAAATATTTTCAGCTTATGTAAGTATAACATATACAAATTTATAAAGATCTAACAATATAATCGATTAAGAGATATAACTCATGTAATATACCTTAAAAAGATAGACAGATTTTCTGATTTTAAAATTTACATTCAGTTGAATTATTTTCCTTTATATAAATTCATCTCCTCTTCCTAATTGTGATGGCTTCTGATTCCATGTCCGTCTTTTTGGCTTTTGGTTAAAAACAATATCTAACTTAGAACCCACATATCAAAACATAAAATCATAATACAAAATAATATTTACTTTTCTTATGTTCTCTCTTCAATTTCACAATCTAATAAAGTCTTCAAAATCTCTTATAGTCCACACAGAAATTGTAGCTCTCGAAAAAACATACAAAATAGGCTCAAGAATCACTCAATTCTGAGTTCATATGATCGATGCATTATCTTACAAACTTAGCGCTAGTTGAATAGTGACGAGAATCAAGAAAAATTTGTATTTTATCAATTTCAGGTAGGAAGATGAAGTCAAATAACTTTTCTTTCCTCTTCAAATTGAAGAAGACGAAAAAATGAAAAAAACAAGCTTTAAATTCACTCAATTTCGATATCGCGTGAATTAATTATCATTTTTCTAAGGTGTTGTAGAACACAAGGATTTTACTCGAGCATTGAACTTATCAAGTTAGAATAAAATTAGGGTTTCATCTTTCATTCCTTAAATATATAAAAACAATACAGGAGTTCCCACAACCCTAATGGACTTCTTAATTTTAATTAATTCAATTAATAAATTATATATTAAAGAGCATTTAACTTTTCAAAAGAAATAAGAAAAAAAAAAGATATTAGCTTAACTTTTATAATTCAATTGTGTTTTTATGGAGATTAAATTTTTTAAAAAAAATGGGATTATTACACTTTTCTTTCCTTCCCACAACTACGAACACTTTTCTTGTCACTTAAGCGTCTTTTGTTGCCCCAGACGTGTGTGTACCCCCCTTACTCTTTAAACTTTTAGTTCTGAACAGTGGCTTGAAGACTTGGGGTCATTTGAAAGGATCCAAAGTTGAAGATTGAAAAATATGCACCATATAGGGCCAGTCTCTTGATGGTTTTGCACGGTATGGAAAAATGAGCACCCATGTAGGAAACCAACCGAGTAGCACACGACAATTTATTTGTCTCTTGACGGTTTTGCACGGCATGGAAAAATGAGCACCCGGCCATGTAGTAAACCAACCGAGTAGCACACGGAAATTTATTTGTTTCATTTAAAAATCACGCATCCCTTCATCAAATTCATTTCCCTTCAAAATCATGACCATGTAGGAAGAACAAGCATGGAAAAATCAGCACCCATGTAGGAATGAAAACATGACCATAAGCAATGAAACACCTAAACATGTGTTTCTCATTTCTTCTTCAAAACAAGTACAACTGTCACTTGACATGGAAATTAAGATGACGACCGGAGTCAATCATTCCCCTTTCAATAATTGGACTGCGATTAGTTATATACAACAAAGCTGGACATTAATTGTCAAAAGCATCAACTTTCTAAGCTCCAATAATATTAATTATAACAGCTGTTCATCTGAAAAAAAAATCCTAACATTTCAAAATCTCAAGTCCAAATCGAATCAAATTTAGTCGAAATCATGTTAGAGAATCATAAATCTTAAGAACTATAGCCACATATTTTCAAGAATACTTAATTAACTTCCTAAATAGATTTAAGGATCTGTAATCAGATTTCAGACCTTTTACTATTTGAAAAGAGAAAAGCAAGAGAAAAATTATATTATGACTTTTGCTTGTTAGTTGATATAGTCTGAATTTGAGAGCTTATATTATGTAGTATTTGACTTGAAATTTATTCTTATATAGATATGAAATAACTATTAGTTGATTTAAAAGCTCAGCGAAATTAATTATGCCCAAATCTGCTTTGATGCAATGATAAGTTAAAGACTTAATATTATATAATGTTTGGTTAATTTATGATTTCTGAGAAGTAAAATAAAAAAGTGTAATGATATTTTCCTTATTCAAATTTAGTTTTCCCGATGAATCACAATGATATTTCTATAGAATAAAGTAGACTAATGAATAATGTCATAATATTTTCATTGTTGTTAGGAGGTATAAATACAATAAGATTACAAGAGAGAATCAATTTGTTACAACCAAAAGATATTGATATCAAACCTAATAACTAAAGAATCAGGCAGTCCCTAATTTAAGGGAATGAGATAATTATAATGAACTAAAGAATCAGTCAATCACTAATTTAAGGGAATGAGATAATTAAATTAAATACATTAATTTAATTCTCTAATATGCCCCCGCAAGTTGGAGCTCCGTGAGGTGAGACCAATCTTGTTCAACAAGTCATGGAAACGCGTGCGGGGTAGTGGTTTGGTGAGTGCATCAGCTAGTTGATCCATCGAAGAGACATGAGTGACTCGTAAGATGTCATCTTGAACTTGTTTATGAATGAAGTGAAAGTCGAGAGCTACATGTTTCATGCGAGAATGGAAGACTGGATTTGAGCAGAGGTTCGTTTCTCCCACATTATCACAGTAGATTACCGGTTGTTGTGAGGATGTGACACCAAGTTCACTAAGAAGAGATGTGATCCAACTCACCTCAACAGCTGTGGAGGCAACAGATCGGTACTCGGCTTCAGTCGAGGAGCGAGCTACTGTTCGTTGCTTCTTTGAACTCCAAGATATCGGGTTTCGTCCGAGGTAGACAATATAAGCACTAGTGGAGGTGAAGTCGTCTTTATTACTAGCCCAGTCGGCGTCTGAGTAAGCGTGTAGAGTGAGAGGCGACTGGCGATGTAACAGGATGCCATGATCAATGGTGCCACACAAATATCAAAGAAGTCATTTGGCAGCATTCCAGTGATCGGTAGTCGGACGATGCATGTATTGAGATAGTTTGTTGACTACATAGGCAATGTCTGGACGGGTAAGTGAAAGATACTGAAGACTGCTAACTACAGCTCGAAATTCGGTTGGGTCAGTAAGTGTTGTCCCCGACTGAAGAGTGAGGATGGGAAAAGTGGCTAGCGGAGTTACAACAGGACATGCATCAGTCATCTTTGTTCGAGCCAACAAGTCTGCTATGTATCTTTGTTGTGATAGGAGAAGGCCTTGAGAGCAAGGAACAACTTCAACACCAAGGAAGTAGTGAAGAGGGCCGAGATCTTTGAGTGAAAATCGATGAGCAAGGACCGAGATGAAGGCTTGGATTGATGTTGTATTGTTACATGTGATGATGATATCGTCAACATAAACAAGTAACAAGATGGTTATACCTTTATCACTGAAAATGAACAAAGAGGTGTCAGCAACTGAGTTGGTGAAATGAGATGCAAGTAGAAATTGGCGAAGTTCAGTGTACCAAGCCCTAGGAGCTTGTTTGAGACCATGTATTGCCTTACGCAATTTACAGACATGGAGTGGATGATCAGCATCAACAAAGCCTTGAGGTTGGGTCATGAAGACATCTTTAGTGAGGGTGCCTTGGAGGAATGCATTGTTGACATCAAGCTATCGAAGATCCCAGCCGGGGCTGACCGCAAGCGAGAGGATGAGACGAACTATGGTCGGCTTTACAACCGGATTGAAGGTTTCATGGTAGTCCACTCCGGGTCGTTGGTGAAACCCCTTTGCTACTAAGCGAGCCTTGTACCTATCAATAGAGCCATCAGATAAATGTTTAAGTCAAAATATCCATTTGCACCCCCACAATATTTTGCACACCATTGGGAGGTACCAGTTCCCATGTGCCATTTCGAACCAAGGCATCAAACTCTTCGGACATCGCCTTTCTCCATTTGCTATCTTTGATGGCTTGAGTTACACATGTGGGTTCAATTGCTGAGGCAACTTGGGTCGAGAGGTTGAGTTTAGTGATTGGTTTGTGGATGTTGTTTCGAGAACGAGTGACAATGGGCGAGGTGCGAAGCAAGGATTGTGAGGATGGGGCTTCGGAGGCTTGGGGAAGTATTGGTGGAGGTAAGTCCAAAGTGACAAGCGGGGACGTGCCAGGAGCAAGTGCAGGTATTGGGTTGGGTTGTATGGGGGATAAGTTGTTTGGGAAATTAGGCGAAGAAGGAGGCTGGTCGGGTAAAGAAAGAGGGAATACTGGGGGCAAGTCATTGTGGGCTACCAGAACCTTTGTGTGGTGGAGTCAACTAGCGAAGAGCCTCTAGAACTACCTTCGGATGATGGGTATAAAATCGGGAGAATGACATGTTGTGGGAGCCATGTGTCACATGTCAAGTTATCAGGACGAGTGACATGTAGATCAACTTTAGACATGGGAAACACCCATTCTCGAGTCGCCAGATATCATACTATAAAAATCAAATACAAACTTCATTTATACAACTGCTGAACTGTCATGTATTAATACACCACGCTTAAACCGTGAGTTTTAATACAAATGTATGTAACTCTCATGGTGCCTCAACCACAACCTTACAATGGTACTTTTACATAAAAGTACAAAATAATAACTATTTTAGAAATTAAAATCTTTGGAAAATACTCAAGGAAACCTTCGTATATGGGAGGCCATGCGCCTAGGTTATGATAGATATCATATATGTCCACGTAATTATCCTCGTCAACCTAATAGTCCCCAAAGAAAAAAGAGAAGATTGCTATCATCTTCTTTCCAATGGTGAGTCTTCTCGACATATAATTATCTCCGCTTGTCTCCAATTGAGAATTATATTTCAAATAAACTCCAAGATTATATAGTAGTGCTCAGAGATATACTCAAAGAAGTGGATGTGCACAACCCTCGCCTTATGATAACACGAGGTCAGTATGTCATTAGACATCTTGTATGATAGTGGCAAAACACCTTTCCAAAGTTGGGTTCACCTCACCCTATTCGGTTCACCAAAATTAAATATCAAATGACGATATACAATACTGGCACACACTTATCTAAAGTTCTCAATAAAATTATTTCCATACTATTTAGGGAGAACCTCAACAACTATAGACCACCGCTCTATTCTCCTCATTACCCCCGCCCACCCCAAATACACTCTTATTACCCGAAAAGGAATTGTGAAGCAAAAAGGGTGAGCACAACTAGCCCAAGAAAGAATATCATGACTAAAGATAATTTACATCATCAATAGCCTTCATCAATAATAAATCGTAGATTTAGAACATACGGTAGATGATAAAACTTTTCAACCATAGTTGCAAATGAACGAGCAATCCATTAGAAGAGTCAAATAGACCATCGTGTCTATTATCTTCTCCATGTTAAAAGTCCACCAATAATGTTTTATCCTCAGAACATCAATCAACAATTCATGTCCACAATCATATGAATAACTCATAATCATAATTGTGATTCTAAATTCTTCTCGCACTCTGTGATCTAAGATAATTTTCATCACCTATCTTCACCCAAAACATCAAAAATCATGGTTATACCAAATCACAATTCCCGCCATAATCATACTAATAAATTCATCTTTGCACTACTACCAAAGATATTCATTAACAATTCATCTTTGCACTACAAAGCCAAAGACATACAACCAGATTTTTAGAAGAGTCAAGAGAGCATGATATCTACTATCTTTTACTTAATTAAAAGTGTATAATCAATATTTTATCACCGAGACTCAAATTTTAATAAATAATCCACATCATCGAATCATCCCTCGCACTACTACCAAGGATATTCATGTAATCATCAATGGTCATGATTATACCGAATAATCCCTCGTTATAATCATACCAATAACTCGCCCATCAATGCACTACGCCAATGAGGACTTTTACCACATCATCTATAACATTACGGGTCATGATTATACCGAATGATCCCCGTCATAATCATACCAATAAATAGCCTCATCTATGCACATAAGCCAAAGATACTCATCAATCAATAGTTCATCTTTGCACGTAAGCCAAAGATATACAACTCAGAAAACTAATAATCAATAAATTCATCTTCGCACGTAAGCCAAAGATATACAACTCAGTAAAACTAATAATCAATAAATCTTCTTTGCACGTAAGCCAAAGATATACAATTAGAAAATCAATAATCAATAAATTCATCTTTGCACGTAAGCCAAAGATGACTTTCATCACAATATAAGCATGAGGATGATGACAATGATATAAGCATTAATCAACGAAAAACAAGGATAAATATTAAAGACTTTAAATTTATCCAAATATTATCAATCACTTAATAAACTCATAATCTAATATTATTAATATTATAACAATATTTTAATCACTTCTTAAACTTATAAACAATTTATTTTAATTGTTTACACTTTACCAAATAATGCATTTAATCATTCAAAATGCCATACTCATAAGATTTCATCACCAATGATCAAATCCTCATCAAAAATCAGATATACCTTATATAGATTTCCAAGCCATAAAATCCTATTTTCCAATTTTTCACTTCACATAACATATTTAATTCATTTACTCATAATTAAACCATTTTCATGAAAAATACCAAATCAAATCCCAAAAATATTTCTTTTCTCGGATTTAGCGTAATATAGTCCCATATTGAATATATATTTTTCTCAAATTTTTAAAATTCATTTACTATTTTTCATACGGCCAAAACTCGCCAAATATTTAGACATTTATCATAAATTGTACTTTTGTCCAAAAATTCCAAAATTTACAGTGGTATACTCCTCGTTATATACATGTACTCCCAATAAAAATTTCACCAATTTTGAGTTAACCACAAGGAGTTATAAGGGTTTACTTTTAAAATAGTCTTTTCCCATAAAATTCATAACTCCTAATCTATACATCCAAAAATCGCCATTTTTGGACACAATCTAGAAAACTCATCAAATTATCATTTCAAATTTTTCCAAATTTTTGAGGGTCGAAAAATTACGAAACCGCAAATGGATTTTCACCCGCCATGCGCGCAGAATCCACGTAGATGCATCATTTCCACAATTTAATAAGGAATGAATACAAAGGATCATTCACCATGCATGCGGTAATCCACATAGATATAAAGTTATTCCAATGTAATAATAAAGAATGGAATAATGTAAGAATTCACCATGCATGCGATAGACCGCATGCATAAAAGTTATTCCCAATGTAATAATAAAGAATGGAACTGTGTCACATGAATCCGCATGCATGATGATATTCCAACAAAATAATAAAGAATGGAACTGTGTCATGCAGAATCCGCATGCATGTGATATATCCAAATGTAATAATAAAGAATGGAATAACAATAATTCACCACCATGATTCCGATAATAAAGAATGAATCAAATATGCATATCCGTGATATTTCCAATGTAATAATAAAGAATGGAATAATGTGTAATTTCACCAGTGCATGCGAATCTCGCACGCATAAAAGATATTCCAAATGTAATAATAAAGAATGGAATAATAAAGTCATTCACCAGAATGCGATATAATCGCATATGCATAAAAGATATTCCAACATAATAATAAAGAATGGAATAATGTAAGAATTTCACCATGTATACTAGATTCCAACATAATAATACAAAATTATTCCAATATAATAATAAGAAATGGAATAACAATAGCTCTCTTGAATAATAATAAAATAATAAAATAATAACCTCTTCATGATAATAAAATAATATCTCTTACTATAATAATAATATCCCTTACCTCAGAAGAAAAACCGGATATCGAATAATGAGGTAGCGTTCTTCTCTTCTTCTTTCTCTATAATTTCTCTCTATAATAATTGCTCTATAGCTTTAGTGAATTGGTGAGAAATGAAGGAAGAATGAGCTTCTATTTATAGAAAAATATAGTTTCAATAATCGCACGCTTTGGGGCTCAAATATTACAAAGATAATACCTTCAACTTTTTTTTTTCATTTTTAATTTAGTCCCGCAAGTATTATCAAACTTGCACCACCTCCCCTAATAGTAAATAATGTGAATCAATAGTTCAATCATGTGACTCAATAGTTATAATCATGTGAAAATACAATTACAAAGATAAGACTCCATCTATACCTCCATTTTTAACTTAGTCATGCAAGTATTATCAATCTTGCACCAACTCCCCTAATAGTACAATGAATGTGAATCAATAGTACACACATGTGAACAAATAGTTATAATCATGTGAATTAATAGCAATTAATTGCTCATTTATCCGATTAATTACCCGATCGGTCAATATAACTTCCAGACATCAATTATTATCAAATAAATGTCGATTTCACTAACACTAATAATCCCAACACAATGGAAATATTTTCAAAAATTTCATTTTTAAATTTCAAAGTTTGACTTTTTCCAAAAAAGTCAACTATCACTTTTTCCAAAAAGTCAACCCCAAAAAATTTTTGTGTTTATAGTCTATTTCTACTAATTTCATCGCTCCTGACTCAAATATCACGTCCGCTCCCAAATTCAACTCCTAACTCAAATTCAATTTTTAATAACATTCATCATTAATATTATAACTCACAATATTTAACAACCAAAAGTCGCTCCTGTGAAAGAGGGGGGCTTTCGATATAAGATTTCTCCTTATCAAGCGCAAGTAAATTAGTGACCAAACCTCTCCTCGATGTAACTTCTAGACATTGTCAATATTGCAAATAATAATATGAATAACTTTGTCGCCTCAATTATTGATTTAATAATATATAAATATTATGCAGATGATATCGTGACAATAATCAAATCAATAATACGAGAGATATGATGCAAAGAATTATCGAGAAATAATTGAGTATAACCGAGTGACTTCTCACATAAGCATCAATAATCAATACCGTGTGCTACTATGCAACCACGCCAGACATCGCATTTTTTACTACCGAGTAGTTCAATGCTTTAATTCAGAACACTTTCACCAAGTTTTTTAAAAAGATAATTTTGTCATTTTCTTTACTACGATAATACTTTCCGCTGGGGGGTCCACCAATGATTGTGCCATTACCAATATTCCCCGACAAAAAGAATATTCTCACCAAAAAATATTTTATAAAAATTAAATTTTACTTTTGCTTAAAAAAAAATTTTCAAATATCACCCTTTAACTTTAACCTTTTATCAATTTAACCATTTACTAAATAGAATAATTATAAGAAAATTGAATACTTTCATTTCATAAAATTCGGGTCTCACAATCTCCCTCCTTATGAAATTTCACCTCAAAATTTACGTACGCACTGGTAGTTCAAGAGATGAGAATACCTTTGCTTTCTTTTCTTGATTGTACCTTCCCTTGCTATTTCCTCTCAGATCATGATTTTCCCATTGCTCATCTCCTCGTATTTCGTATATCATTCTAGAATATATCTTCAAAACAAAGGTTAATTGACATATCACAATTTGTCAACTTATCAAGTAAAATAATTTCAAATTAGGTAAGTCACACACTAACTAAGTATATTACTCCCTCCCTCCCTAGTTCTAGACTCATATCTCCGCCAAATGACCATATCCCTAAGCTCGATACCATTTGTGACGCCTCAAAATAGGTCCACACGACCCATTCTCGAGTCGCCAGATATCATACTATAAAAAATCAAATACAAACTTCATTTATACAACTCGCTGAACTGTCAGCAGTATATACGACCACAGCAGAACCGTGAGAGTTTTAATACAAATGTATGTAACTCTCATGGTGCCTCACCACAACCTTACAATGGTACTTTACATAAAAGTACAAATAATAACTATTTTAGAAATTAAAATCTTTGGGAAGTGCTCAAGAAACCTTCGTATACATGGGAGGCCATGCGCTAAGTTATGATAGATATCATATGTCCACAGTAATTATCCTCGTCAATCTAATAGTCCCCAAAGAAAAAAACAAGAAGATTACTATCATCTTCTTTCCAATGGTGAGTCTTCTCGACATATAATTATCTCCATTGTCTCCAATTGAGAATTATATTTCAAATAAACTCCAAGATTATATAGTAGTGCTCAGAGATATACTCAAAGAAGTGGATGTGCACAACCCCGCCTTTATGATAACACGAGGTCAGTATGTCATTAGACATCTTGTATGATAGTGGCAAAACACCTTCCAAAGTCAGGGTTCACCTCACCCTATTCGGCTTCACCAAAATTAAATATCAAATGACGATACAATACGGCACACACTTATCTAAAGTTCTCAATAAAATTATTTCCATACTATTTAGGAGAACCTCAACAAATATATATCACCGCTCTATTCTCCTCATATCCCCCCGCCAACCCAAATACACTTTTTATTACCCGAAAGGAATTGTGAAGCAAAAAGGGTGAGCACAACTAGCCCAAGAAAGAATATCATGACTAAAGATAATTTACATCATCAATAGCCTTCATCAAATAATAAATCGTAGATTTAGAACATATGGTAGATGATAAAACTTTTCAACCATAGTCAAGTAAATGAACGAGCAATCCATTAAAAGAGTCAAATAGACCATCGTGTCTATTATCTTCTCCATGTTAAAAGTCCACCAATAATGTTTTATCCTCAGAACATCAATCAACAATTCCTCGTCCACAATCATATGAATAACTCATAATCATAATTGTGATTCTAAATTCTTCTTCGCACCTGTGATCTAAGATAATTTTCATCACCTATCTTCACCAAAACATCAAAAATCATGGTTATACCAAATCACAATTCCCGCCATAATCATACTAATAAATTCATCTTTGCACTACTACCAAAGATATTCATTAACAATTCATCTTTGCACTACAAAGCCAAAGACATACAACCAGATTTTAGAAGAGTCAAGTAGAGCATGATATCTACTATCTTTTACTTAATTAAAAGTGTATAATCAATATTTTATCACCGAGACTCAAATTAATAAATAATCCACATCATCGAATCATCCTCGCACTACTACCAAGGATATTCATGTAATCATCAATGGTCATGATTATACCGAATAATCCCCGTTATAATCATACCAATAATCGCCCATCAATGCACTACGCCCAATGAGGACTTTTACCACATCATCTATAACATTACGGGTCATGATTATACCGAATGATCCTCGGTCATAATCATACCAATAAATAGCCATCTATGCATATAAGCCAAAGATACTCATCAATCAATAGTTCATCTTTGCACGTAAGCCAAAGATATACAACTATCAAAACTAATAATCAATAAAATTCATCTTCGCACGTAAGCCAAAGATATACAACTCAGAAACTAATAATCAATACCCATCTTCAACGTAAGCCAAAGATATATACAATCAAAAAAACAATAATCAACAAATTCATCTTTGCACGTAAGCCAAAGATGACTTTCATCACAATATAAGCATGAGGATGATGACAATGATATAAGCATTAATCAAATCGAAAAACAAGGATAAATATTAAAGACTTTAAATTTATCCAAATATTATCAATCACTTAATAAACTCATAATCTAATATTATTAATATTATAAATAATATTTTAATCACTTCTTAAACTTATAAACAATTTATTTTAATTGTTTACACTTTACCAAATAATGCATTTAATCATTCAAAATGCTATACTCATAAGATTTCATCACCAATGATCAAATCCTCATCAAAAATCAGATATACCTTATATAGGATTTCCAAGCCATAAAATCCTATTTTCCAATTTTTTACTTCACATAACATATTTAATTCATATTACTCATAATTAAACCATTTTCATGAAAAATACCAAATCAAATCCCAAAAATATTTTTTTTCGGGATTTAGCGTAATATAGTCCCATATTGAATATATATTTTTTCTCTAATTTTTAAAATTCATTTACTATTTTTCATACGGCCAAAATCGCCAAATATTTAGACATTTATCATAAATTGTACTTTTGTCCAAAAATTCAAAATTTACAGGTATACTCTCTCATATATATATACATGTACTCCCAATAAAAATTTCACCAATTTTGAGTTAACCACAAGGAGTTATAAGGGTTTACTTTTAAAATAGTCTTTTCCCATAAAATTCATAACTCCTAATCTATACATCCAAAAATCGCCATTTTTGGACACAATCTAGAAAACTCATCAAATTATCATTTCAAATTTTTCCAGAATTTTTGAGGGTCGGAAAAATTACGAAAACCGCAAATGGATTTTCACCCGCCATGCAGAATCCACGTAGATGCATCATTTCCACAATTTAATAAGGAATGAATACAAAGGATCATTCACCATGCATGCAGTAATCCACATAGACAAAGTTATTCCAATGTAATAATAAAGAATGGAATAATGTAAGAATTCACCATGCATGCGATAGACCGCATGCATGTGTTATTCCAAATGTAATAATAAAGAATGGAATCCAGTCACGCTAGAATCCGCATGCATGTGATATTCCAATGTAATAATAAAGAATGGAACTGTGTCATGAATCCGCATGCATAATGATATATTCCAACAAAATAATAAAGAATGGAATAACAAATGTAATTCACCAGTGCATGCGATAGATCAATGCATGTGATATTCCAATGTAATAATAAAGAATGGAATAACAAAGTAGTCACCAGTATGCGATATATCAAGATGCATGTGATATTCCAACAGTATAATAAAGAATGGAATAATAGAAGAATTTCACCCATGCGCAATCCGCATGCATGTGATATATTCCAACATAATAATAAAGAATGGAATAATGTAAAATTTCACCATGTATGCGCATAGATTGCATATACAGTATAAAAGTTATTCCAACATAATAATAAAGAATGGAATAATGTAAGAATTTCACCATACCATGTGATACATTGTAGACAAGTTATTCCAATAAAAAGAAATAATAAGAAACCATGTAATAAAATAATATCTTTCAACATATAATAATAATAAATAAACTATAATAATAATATCCCTTACCTTAAAAAAAAAATATATCGACCTCAAATAAATCTGATATAATAGTAGGTAAAGTTTCTTCTTCTTTTCTCTATATAATTTCTCTCTATAATAATTGCTCTATAGCTTTTTAGTGAATTGGTGAGAAATGAAGGAAGAATGAGCTTCTATTTATAGAAAAATATAGTTTCATAATCGCACGCTTTGGGGCTCAAAAATATTACAAATATAATACCTTCAACTTTTCTTTCATTTTTAATTTAGTCCTCGCAAGTATTATCAAACTTGCACCACCTCCCCTAATAGTAAATAATGTGAATCAATAGTTCAATCATGTGAATCAATAGTTATAATCATGTGAAAATACGAATTACAAAGATAAGACTTCCATCTATACCTCCATTTTTAACTTAGTCATGCAAGTATTATCAATCTTGCACCAACTCCCTAATAGTACAAGAATGTGAATCAATAGTACACACACATGAACAAATAGTTATAATCATGTGAATTAATAGCAATTAATTGCTCATTTATTCGATTAATTACCCGATCGGTCAATATAACTCTCCAGACATCAATTAATTATATATCAAATAAATGTCGATTTCCACTAACACTAATAATCCCAACACAATGGAAATATTTTTCAAAAATTTTATTTTGAAATTTTGAAGTTGACTTTTTCTAAAAAAGTCAACTGTCGACTTTTTTTCACCAAAAAGTCAACCCCAAAAAATTTTGTGTTTATAGTCTATTTCTACTAATTTCATCGCTCCGACTCAAATATCACGTCCGCCTCCAAATTCAACTCCTAACTCAAATTCAATTTTTAATAACATTCATCATTAATATTATAACTCACAATATTTAACAACCAGTCGCTCCTGTGAAAGAGGGGCTTCCGATAAGGATTTCTCCTTATCATGCGCCAGCAATTAGGTGACCAAACCTCTCCTCGATGTAACTTCTAGACATCAAATATTGCAAATAATAATATGAATAACTTTGTCGCCTCAATTATTGATTTAATAATATATAAATATTATGCGCATGATATCGTGACAATAATCAATCAATAATACGAGATATATGATGCAAAGAATTATCGTAGCAATAATTGAGTATAACGAGAAGTGACTTCACGTAAGCATCAATAATCAATACCGTAAAGTACTACGCAACCAATGCCAGACATCGATTTTTTTACTACCGAAACAGCTTTTAATTCAGAATACTTTCAATTATTTTTATAAAAAGATAATTTCGCTGCTTTTCTTACTACTATAATAATACTTCCGCCACAGGGGAGTCCACCAATGATTGTGTCGCCCTACTTTTACCCTCGACAAAAAGAATATTCCCCACCAAACGAATATTTTATAACAACTTGCATACTTTGAAAAAAATTTCAAATATCACCCTTAACTTTAACCTTTTATCAATTTAACCATTTACTAAATAAAATAATTATAAGAAAATTGAATACTTTCATTTCATAAAATTCGGGGTCTCACAATCTCCCTCCTTATGAAATTTTGCCTCAAAATTTACGCACTGTAGTTCAAGAGATGAGAATACCTTTGCTTTCTTTTCTTGATTGTACCTTCCCTTGCTATATTTCCTCTCAGATCATGATTTTCCCATTGCTCATCTCCTCGATTTCGTATATCATTCTAGAATATATCTTCAAAACAAAGGTTAATTGACATATCACAATTTGTCAACTTATCAAGTAAAAAATTTCACTTTAGGTAAGTCACACACTAATGAAGTATATTACTCGCCTCCCCTCCTAGTTCTAGACTCATATCTCCGCCAAATAACCATATCCCTAAGCTCGATACCATTTGTGACGCCTCAAAATAGGTCCACACACACCCATTCTCGAGTCGCCAGATATCATACTATAAAAATCAAATACAAACTTCATTTATACAACTCGCTGAACTCGTCATGCAGTATAATACACCACAACAATTAAACCGTGAGTTTTAATACAAATGTATGTAACTCTCATGGTGCCTCAACCACAAACCTTACACAATGGTACTTTACATAAAAAATACAAATAATAACTATTTTAGAAATTAAAATCTTTGGGAAGTGCTCAAGGAAACTTCGTATACATGGGAGGCCATGCTGCCTAGGTTATGATAGATATCATATGTCCACGTAATTATCCTTGTCAATCTAATAGTCCCCAAAGAAAAAAAGAAGATTACTATCATCTTCTTTCCAATGGTGAGTCTTCTCTCGACATATAATTATCTCCATTGTTCTCCAAGTGAGAATTATATTTCAAATAAACTCCAAGATTATATAGTAGTGCTCAGAGATATACTCAAAGAAGTGGATGTGCACAACCCTCGCCTTTATGATAACACGAGGTCAGATGTCATTAGACATCTTGTATGATAAAGGGCAAAACACCTTTTCCAAAGTCAGGTTCACCTCACCCTATTCGGGCTTCACCAAAATTAAATATCAAATGACGATACAATACGACATACACTTATCTAAAGTTCTCAATAAAATTATTTCCATACTATTTAGGGAGAACCTCAACAACTATAGACCACCGCTCTATTCTCCTCATATTCCCCGCCCAACCCAAATACACTTTTATTACCCCGAAAGGAATTGTGAAGCAAAAAGGTGAGCACAACTAGCCCAAAGAAAGAATATCATGACTAAAGATAATTTACATCATCAATAGCCTTCATCAATAATAAATCGAGATTTAGAACATATGGTAGATGATAAAACTTTTCAACCATAGTCATAAATGAACGAGCAATCCATTAAAGAGTCAAATAGACCATCGATCTATTATCTTCTCCATGTTAAAAGTCCACCAATAATGTTTTATCCTCGTAACATCAATCAACAATTCCTCGTCCACAATCATATGAATAACTCATAATCATAATTGTGATTCTAAATTCCTCTTCGCACTCTGATTTTAAGATAATTTTCATCACCTATCTTCACCAAAACATCAAAAATCATGGTTATACCAAATCACAATTCCCGCCATAATCATACTAATAAATTCATCTTTGCACTACTACCCAAAGATATTCATTAACAATTCATCTTTGCACTACAGCCAAAGACATACAACCAGTATTTTTAAGAGAGTCAAGTAGAGCATGATATCTACTATCTTTTACTTAATTAAAAGTGTATAATCAATATTTTATCACGAGACTCAAATTTTAATAAATAATCCACATCATCGAATCATCCCCGCACTACTACCAAGGATATTCATGTAATCATCAATGGTCATGATTATACCGAATAATCCCCGGTTATAATCATACCAATAATCGCCCATCAATGCACTACGCCAATGAGGACTTTTACCACATCATCTATAACATTACGGGTCATGATTATACCGAATGATCCTCGGTCATAATCATACCAATAAATAAATATCTATCTATGCATATAAGCCAAAGATACTCATCAATCAATAGTTCATCTTTGCACGTAAGCCAAAGATATACAACTCAGAAACTAATAATCAATACCCATCTTCGCACGTAAGCCAAAGATATACAAATCAGAAACTAATAATCAATAAATTCATCTTTGCACGTCTTCGCACGTAAGCCAAAGATATACAATCAGTAAATCAATAATCAATAAATTCATCTTTGCACGTAAGCCAAAGATGACTTTCATCACAATATAAGCATGAGGATGATGACAATGATATAAGCATTAATCAAACGAAAATCAAGGATAAATATTAAAGACTTTAAATTTATCCAAATATTATCAATCACTTAATAAACTCATAATCTAATATTATTAATATTATAACAATATTTTAATCACTTTTAAACTTATAAACAATTTATTTTAATTGTTTACACTTTACCAAATAATGCATTTAATCATTCAAAATGTCATACTCATAAGATTTCATCACCAATGATCAAATCCTCATCAAAAAATCAGATATACCTTATATAGGATTTCCAAGCCATAAAATCCTATTTACCAATTTTTCAACTTCACATAACATATTTAATTCATTGTTTCATAATTAAACCATTTTTCATGAAAAATACCAAATCAAATCCCAAAAAATTTTTTTTTCTCGATTTTAGCAAAATATAGTCCCATATTGAATATATATTTTTCTCAAAATTTTTAAAATTCATTTACTATTTTTCATATGGCCAAAACTGCCAAATATTTAGACATTTATCATAAATTGTACTTTTGTCCAAAAATTCCAAAATTTACAGGGTATACTCCTGTTATATATATGTACTCCCAATAAAAATTTCACCAATTTTGAGTTAACCACAAGGAGTTATAAGGGTTTACTTTTAAAATAGTCTTTTCCCATAAAATTCATAACTCCTAATCTATACATCCAAAAATCGCCATTTTTGAGACACAATCTAGAAAACTCATCAAATTATCATTTCAAATTTTTCCAGAATTTTTGAGGGTCGTAAAAATTACGAAACCAAGAAATGGATTTTCACCCGCCATGCAGAATCCACGAGATGCATCATTTCCACAATTTAATAAGGAATGAATACAAAGGATCATTCACCATGCATGCGGTAATCCATCATATGTATGTTATTTCCAATGTAATAATAAAGAATGGAATAATGTAAGAATTCACCATGCATGCGATAGATCGCACATGCATAAAAGTTATTCCAAATGTAATAATAAAGAATGGAACTAGTCATGAATCCGCATGCATGTGATATATCCAAATGTAATAAAGAAGAATGGAACAGCGTCATATTCCAATGCATGTGATTCCAAATGTAATAATAAAGAATGGAATAACAATAGTTCACCAGCATGCGATAGATCGCATGCAAAAGTTATTCAAATGTAATAATAAAGAATGGAACTAAAGTCATGCCAGAATCCGCATGCATAAATAATAATAAAGAATGAATAGTGTCATGCGTAAATCGCATGAATATGTGATATTCCAACATAATAATAAAGAATGGAATAACAATGAATTCACCACGATGCATATCAAGCATTGCATAAAGTTATTCCAATGTAATAATAAAGAATGGAATAATGTAAGAATTTCACCATGTATGCAGATTTCAGATATACAAAGTTATTCCAACATAATAATAAAGAATGGAATAACAATAGCTCTTTCATGAATAATGAAAGAAAATAATACTCTTACTAATAATAATAATAATAATACCCTTACCTTAATAATAAAATCCCTTACCTCGAAGAAGAGGATATAGAATAAAGAGGTAGCGCAGACTTCTTCTTCTTTCTCTCTATAATTTCTCTCTATAATAATTGCTTCTATAGCTTTAGTGAATTGGTGAGAAATGAAGGAAGAATGAGCTTCTATTTATAGAAAAATATAGTTTCGATAATCGCACGCTTTTGGGGCTCAAAATATTACAAAGATAATACCTTCAACTTTTTTTTTTCATTTTTAATTTAGTCCTGCAAGTATTATCAAACTTGCACCACCTCCCCTAATAGTAAATAATGTGAATCAATAGTTCAATCATGTGAATCAATAGTTATAATCATGTGAAAAAACGTAATTACAAAGATAAGACTCTCCATCTATACCTCCATTTTTAACTTAGTCATGCAAGTATTATCAATCTTGCACCAACTCCCCTAATAGTACAAGAAATGTGAATCAATAGTACACACATGTGAACAAATAGTTATAATCATGTGAATTAATAGCAATTAATTGCTCATTTATTCGATTAATTACCCGATCGGGTCAATATAACTTCCAGACATCAATTATTATCGAAATAAATGTCGATTTCCACTAACACTAACAATCCCAACACAATGGAAATATTTTTCTCAAAAATTTTATTTTTGAAATTTTGAAAGTTTGACTTTTTCCAAAAAAGTCAATCGTCGACTTTTTTTCACCAAAAGTCAACCCCGACAAATTTTGTGTTTATAGTCTATTTCTACTAATTTCATCGCTCCGACTCAAATATCACGTCCGCTGCTCTCCAAATTCAACTCCTAACTCAAATTCATTTTTTAATAACATTCATCATTAATATTATAACTCACAATATTTAACAACCAGTCGCTCCCGTGAAAGAGGGGCTTTTCGATAAGGATTTCTCCTTATCATGCCGCAATTAGGTGACCAAACCTCTCCTCGATGTAACTTCTAGACATTGTCAATATTGCAAATAATAATATGAATAACTTTTGTCGCCTCAATTATTGATTTAATAATATATAAATATTATGCATGATACCGTGACAATAATTGAATCAATAATCAATCAATAATACGAGATATGATGCAAAGAATTATTGTAGCAATAATTAGTATAACCGAGTGACTTCACATAAGCATCAATAATCAATACCGTGTGCTACTATGCAACCACATGCCAGACATCGTATTTTTTACTACCTGCTATTTTATGACAACTTGCTTACTTTGAAAAAAATTTCAAATATGACCCTTAACTTTAAACTTTATCAATTTATCAATTTATTAATTGACATATCACAATTTGTCAACTTATCAAGTAAACAATTTCAAATTTTAGTAAGTCACACACTAGCTAAGTATATAACTCGCCTCTCCCTCCTAGTTCTAGACTCTTATCTCCGCCAAATGACCATATCCCTAAGCTCGATACCATTTGTGACGCCCAAAATAGTCCACACGACCCATTCTCGAGTCGCCAGATATCATACTATAAAAAATTAAATACAAACTTCATTTATACAACTGCTGAACTCGTCAGTGCGTAGAATTTACAATACACGCTTAAACCGTGAGTTTTAATACAAATGTATGTAACTCTCATGGTGCCTCAACCACAACCTTACAATGGTACCTTACATAAAAATACAAATAATAACTATTTTAGAAATTAAAATCTTTGGGAAGTGCTCAAGGAAACCTTCGTACATGGGAGGCCATGCGCCTAGGTTATGATAGATATCATATGTCCACGTAATTATCCTCGTCAACCTAATAGTCCCCAAAGAAAAACAAGAAGATTTCTATCATCTTCTTTCCAATGGTGAGTCTTCTCTTGACATATAATTATCTCCATTACCTCCAAGTGAGAATTATATTTCAAATAAACTCCAAGATTATATAAGTAGTGCTCAGAGATACTCAAAGAAGTGGATGTGCATTACCTCGTCTTAAGATAACACGAGGTCAGATGTCATTAGACATCTTATATGATAGTGGCAAAACACCCCTTCCAAAGTTGGGTTCACCTCACCCTATTCGGTTCACCAAAATTAAATATCAAATGACGATACATACATATACACACTTATCTAAAGTTCTCAATAAAATTATTTTCATACTATTTAGGAGAACCTCAATAGCTATAGACCACCATTCTATTCTCCTCATTACTCTCCCTGCCGACCCAAATTACTACACTCTTATTACCCGAAAGGAATTGTGAAGCAAAAAGGGTGAGCACAACTAGCCCAAAAAAAGAATATCATGACTAAAGATAATTTACATCATCAATAACCTTCATCAATAATAAATCGTAGATTTAGAACATATGGTAGATGATAAAACTTTTCAACCATAGTTGCAAATGAACGAAGCAATCCATTAGAAGAGTCAAATAGACCATCGTGTCTATTATCTTCCATGTTAACAGTCCACCAATAATGTTTTATCCATGTAACATCAATCAACAATTCATGTCCACAATTATATGAATAACTCATAATCATAATTGTGATTCTAAATTCCTCTTCGTACCCAGGACGAAGATAATTTTCATCACCTATCTTCATCTGAAACATCAAAAATCATGGTTATACCAAATCGCAATTCCTGCTCATAATCATACTAATAAATTCATCTTTGCACTACGACCAAAGATATTCATTAATAATTCATCTTTGCACTACAGGCCAAAGACATACAACTGTATTTTAGAAGAGTCAAGTAGATCATGATATCTACTATCTTTTACGAATTAAAAGTGTATAATCAATATTTTATCGCTGAGACTCAGCTTAATAAATAATCCACATCATTGAATCATCCCTGCACTACGACCAAGGATATTCATGTAATCATCAATGGTCATGATTATACCGAATAATGCCTGGTTATAATTATACCAATAACTGTCCATCAATGCACTACGGGCCAATGAGAACTTTTACCACATCATCTATAACATTACGGGTCATAATTATACCGAATGATCCCTGGTCATAATCATACCAATAAACAGTTCATCTATGCACATAAGCCAAAGATACTCATCAATCAATAGTTCATCTTTGCACATAAACCAAAGATATACAATCAGAAAAACTAATAATCAATAGTTCATCTTTGCATCGTAAGTCAAAGATATACAAATCAGAAAACTAATAATCAATAAGTCCATCTTTGCACGTAAGCCAAAGATATACAACTATAAAACCAATAATCAACAGTCCATCTTTGCACGTAAGCCAAAGATGACTTTCATCATAATATAAGCATGAGGATAATGACATTGATATAAGCATTAATCAAACGAAATCAAGGATAAATATTAAAGACTTTAAATTTATCCAAATATTATCAATCACTTAATAAACTCATAATCTAATATTATAAATGTCCCCAAAATAGGTATACATCACTCATTCTGAGTTGCCAGATACATGGTACAGATTACAAATACAACTTAATAATACAGCTGTCGTGTAAAATATGACAAAACATAAATTGAGAGTTTTAATAAGAATATTATAATCTAGACAATATCCACACTCAAAGGAGTCCTTATTACATTTATTGTCATACTATTTAACAGAATAGTGAGGACTACTAACACTATCATCTGGATCGTCACTCCGTTCCCCGACTAGTCCCGGCTACGTTCTCATTTCCTGAAGAGAATAGTGAAAGAAAGGGGTGAGCTCAACTAGTCTAGTAAGAAATATTATGACTAAGATAATATAGAATAAATTATCATTAGTCTTCAACAATGTTAAACGATAAAATATATAACAAACATCAAGTTTAACCTGCAATGAACAAGCAATCCATTAAAAGAGTCAAGTAGAGAATAAAATCTACTATCTTTTATGATTTAAAAGGTTTTTCATCACTTTTATCGCCGAGACTCGGCAATAAATAATCCACATCATCCCCAAGACTACTGCCAAGGATATTCATTAGTATCACAACCGTAAATTATTCATGCACTACGGGCCAAGGATATTCGTATATTCATCAATGGTCATGATCATGCCAACAACTGTCCCATCAATGCACTACGGGCCAATGAGGACTTTTACCACATCATTTGTAACATTACTACGATTATACCGAATAATCTCTCAATCATAATCATACCAAGTCCATCTATGCACTACAGAATACGATTGACTTTCAACATAATATAAACATGAGAATGATGACAATGATATAAGAATTCAATAAAAATAAGTTCAAGAATTAATTTGTCTAGGAACTAATAACGTCCAAATTGTCAACATAATACTTCTTTGTAGAGTAAAATTCAAGAATGCTCAGAAGAATATTTTCTTGAAAAGAAACTGGATGAAGCGCAAATATCAAGGATATTCCACTAATTTAATGGAGTATAGAAGTCAAAAATTTAACCAACTGAGTATAATAAAGAATGGAATAACAAAAGAAATCACCGTGGCGCGATAGACACATGACAAGTTATTCCAATGTAATAATAAATAACGGAACCGAAGTCGAGCAAAATTGCATTGCAAGCGAGGATATTCCAATGTAATACTAAAGAATGTAATAACAACAAAAATCACCATGCATGCGATAGACCCCACGATAGGTTATTCCAATGTAATAATAATTAATGGAACCAAAGTCGAAGCGTAATACGCACCGAAGGAGGATATTCCAATGAATAATAAATAACGGGAACTGTGTCATGCGTAAACGCACGCATGTGATGTTCCAACGTAATAATAAAGAATGGAATAATGAAGAATTTCACCATGTATGCATGTATTGTGATGTATTAAAGTTATTCCAACATAATGATAAAGAATGGAATAACAAAAGAATTTCACCAAGTATAGGGTAGTCCATGATACAAAGTTATTCCAACGTAATAATAAAGAATGGAATAACGAAGTTCTCTTCATGAATACAAAAGAAATAATACCCTTACATTAGAAGAAACTGGATATAGGAGTAGTGAAGTAGCAGAATATTTTTCTTCTTTCTCTCTATAGTTTTTCTCTAGAGTTTCAAAGAAATTCGTAAAAAAATAATGAAGGAATGAACTTCTATTTATAGAAGAATGGACCTGAATAAGTAACTAATTCATGAACTATCCGATTGATTTACTTTTAAACCAGACGGTCCATATTGATTTACTATGCGAAGATTAATAAATTATTCTAATAAAATAAATCTTTTAAATAAAATATAATATATTCTATTTATAGTCTAATAAAACAAATAACTTTATAAAAGTATTCTGCTTATATAAAAAAAATTTACTATGCAAACACTATGCAGCACTTATACAAATACTATGCATAATAAAATATAATATATTCTAATTATTGTCTAATAAAATAAATAACTTTATAAAAGTATCCTGCTTTATATAAAAAGATTTTACTATGTAAAATACTATGCGAGAAATAAAATATAATATATTCTAATTATTGTCTAATAAAACAAATAACTTTATAAAAGTATTTTGTTTTATATAAAAAAGATTTTACTACGCAAAAACACTATATCAGTACCTTTATGCAAATACTATGCATAATAAAATATAATATATTCTAATTATTGTCTAATAAAATAAATAACTTTATAAAAGTATTCTATTTTATATGAAAAGATTTTACTACATAAAATACTATGCATAATAAAATATATTATATTCTAATTATTATCTAATAAAATAAATAACTCTATAAAAGTATTACTGCTTTATATAAAAAAGCTTTTCTATTTTATTACATTAATAATACTAATAAAACAAAATTTATATATATATATATATATATATAAACTTCCGTGACTTCATAAAAAGACACGTCCAATACATTTAATAATATTTATCTTCATTATTATAATTCACAATATTAATCGACTGTGTCGCTTCCTGTGAAAGAGGGGCTTTCAATAAGGATTTCTCCTATCAAGCGTGCAATTAGGTGACCAAACCTCTCCTCGATGTAACTTCTAGACATCGTTAATATTACAAATAATAATATTAATAACTCATCATCTCAATTATTGATTTAATAATATATAAAATATCGATAATAATTGAATCAAATAATGTGAGATACTACGCAAAGAATTATCAGAGCAATAATTGAATAAAACTGATTGACTTCTTACGTAAGCATCAATAATCAATACCGTGTGCTACTATGAAACTACGTGTATTGCTGTACTTTTACTACCGAGTAGTTCAACAGTTTTAATGGTAAAACTTCCGCCGTTATTTTCATAAAAATATTTTTGTCGTTTTCTCAATCCGACAATAATTCTGTTATGGGGTCCACCAATGATTATATCGTCGTACGAATATTCCCTGCTAAAACGAATATTCCCCGACCAATCAAATATTTTATAACAACTTGCTTACTTTGCAAAATTTATAATTAATACCCACAATTATAAAATTATATCAAATCCACACCATAATATTAAAAAAAATATTTCGAGAAAATTAAATCTTTATTAGTAAAATTTGGGGTTTTACAATTAGTATTATAACAATATTTTAATCACTTCTTAAACTTATAAATAATTTATTTTAATTGTTTACACTTTACCAAATAATGCATTTAATCATTCAAAAATGTCATACTCATAAGATATCATCACCAATGATCAAATCCCTCATCAAAAATCTGCATATACCTTATATAGAATTTTCAACCCATAAAATCTTATTTACCAATTTTTTAACTTCACATAACATATTTAATTCATATGTTCGTAACTAAACCATTTTCATGAAAAATACCAAATTAGTCCCAAAAATTATTCTTTTCTGGGATTTAGTAGAATATAGTCTCATATTGAACATATATTTTTCTCGAAATTTTTAAAATTCATTTACTATTTTTCATATGGTTAAAATTGTCGAATATTTAGACATTTATCATAAATTGTACTTTTGTCCAAAAATTCCGAAATTTACAGGGTATACTCCTGTTATATACATGTACTCCTAATAAAAATTTTATCAATTTTGAAGTTAACCACAAGGAGTTATAAGGGTTTACTTTTAAAATAGTTTTTTCCCATAAAATCCATAACTCTTAATCTATACATCCAAAAATCGCTATCTTTGGACACAATATAGAAAACTCATCAAATTATCATTTCGATTTTTTCCAGAATTTTTGAGGGTCAGAAAAATTACGAAACTACAAATGGATTTTCACCCGCCACGCGGTAATCCACGTAGACAGATCATTTCCACAATTTAATAAGGAATGAATATAAAGGATCATTCACCATGCATACTAGAATCCACATAGATGCAGTTATTCCAATGTAATAATAAAGAATGGAATAACGAGAAGAATTCACCATGCATGTGATAGACGCTGACATCTGAAGTTATTCCCAATGTAATAATAAAGAATGGAACCACGTCACGCGTAATCCGCACACACGTATATTCCAAATGTAATAATAAAGAATGGAATAACAACAAAATTCATCGTGCATGCGATAAACCGCACAATGATGTATTATTCCAAATGTAATAATAAAGAATGGAACCAGTCATGCGTAATTCGCATGACAGATAGATATTCCAACGTAATAATAAAGAACGGAACCAGTCATACGTAATCCAAATGCATGTGATATTCCAATGTAATAATAAAGAATGGAATATTAGAATAATTTCACCATGTATGCGATTTCATGTAGACAAAGTTATTCCAACATAATAATAAAGAATGGAATAACAGAAGATCTCTTCATGAATACGAAAGAAATAATACCCCTTACTATAATAATATCCCTTACTTCGGAAGAACACTGAATACTGGAATAGTGAGGTAGCAGACTTCTCTTCTTCTTTCTCTCTATAATTTCTCTTTATAATAATTGCTCTATAGCTTTAGTGAATTGGTGATAAATGAAGGAAGAATTAGCTTCTATTTATAGAAAAATATAGTTTCGATAATTGCATGTTTTGGGGCTCAAAATATTACATTACAATACCTTTAACTTTTTTTTCATTTTTAATTTAGTCCTGCAAGTATTATCAAACTTGCACCACCTCCCCTAATAGTAAATCATATGAATTAATAGCAATTAATTGCTCATTTATTTGATTAATTACCCGATTAGTCAATATAACCTCCAGACATCAATTATTATCGAAATAAATGTCGATTTCCACTAACACTAACAATCCCAACACAATAGAAATATTTTTCTCAAAAATTTTGAAGTTTGACTTTTTCTGAAAAAGTCAACTGTTAACTTTTTTTTGACCAAAAAGTCAACCCTGATAAATTTTATGTTTATAGTCTATTTCTACTAATTTCATTATTTCGGACTCAAATATCACGTCCGCGTCTCCAAATTCAACTCCGAACTCAAATTCGATTTTTAATAACATTCATCATTAATATTATAACTCATAATACTTAACAACCAGGTCGTTCCCAGGAAAGAAGGGGCTTTCCGATAAGGATTTCTCCTTATTGGCGCGCAATTAGGTGACCAAACCTCTCCTTGTGACAGAATTCTAGACATTGTCAATATTGTAAATAATAATATGAATAACTTTTTCGTCTCAATTATTGATTTAATAATATATAAAATATTATGCAGATGATACTGTGTCAATAATTGAATCAATAATATGGGAGATATGATGCAGCAATTATTGTAGCAATAATTGAGTATATAACTGAGTGACTTCTCACATAAGCATTAATAATCAATACCGTATTATTATTCAACCACGCCAGACATCGCATTTTTACTTTTCTATCGGTTATTTTATGACAACTTGCTTACTTTAAAAAAAAAATTCAAATATGACCCTTAACTTTAAACTTTTTATCAATTTAACTATTTACCAAAATAGAAAAATTGAATACTTTTATTTCATAAAATTCGGGATCTCACAGGTGAGGTCCACACATCAGAATAAATAATTTGGAGAGGGGAAGTCGACACAATAGATGATTGAGAAAAAGGTAATTTATGACTTTTATTGCAGTAACAATCATTACAATGAAAATGCTTGGAACTAGAGAAATCTAAAGGTAAACCAAACTTAGAGACTATATGACGTTGGATTGACTTGGATGGGTGACCAAGACGATGATGCCAGACACAGGAGGATACTTTGGTACTGGTGAAGACCGAAGGACGAGAAGCGGGAGGCAAAACCGACAATTCATACACACCATCTTTAGGTTGTCCTTCGAACATTATTTCCCCTGTCAGTAGATCCTTCACAAGAAAAGAAGATGGTAAGAACTCAATCAAAGTGTTATTAGTTTTGCAAAATTGAGATATGGAGACTAAGTTTCTTTTCATGGCAGGAACAAATAAAACATCATGTAATTGAAAAGTGTGAGAGGATGTTTTAAGAGAGGCAGAACCAGTTTTGGAAATGTGTAACCTAGTGCCATCACCGATTTTGATGTCATCAAACCTAAGGCTGTAAACGAGCCAACATAGTTCGGGCTCGATTCGGGCTCGACTCGAAAAAATACGAGCGAGACTCAGATTCGTTAATAATATGATCCAAATCTGAGCATTAAAAATAGTTCGAATAAAAATATGAGTAGACTCTGAGCAAGGTTATACTCGACTCGTTTAAGATTCAAACTACTTGAATTTTTGATCAGATTCGATACATACTTGCTAATAATACATATTCGATACATTCTCTTATAATATATACAAATTTAAATCAAATTAGATAATTAGTTATTATTTTATTTTGTTTTTAATTTTAATTGTGATTTTATATTTGTAAACTGTAATAATAAATATATTTTCTCATTTTTAAGTAAAATAACAAATTCAATTTATAATTATATTTATTATAAAACTAGTTATTATATGGAGACTCGAATTCAAGCTTGAATTTGAAGCTCACGAGTAGTTTGAATAAATATTCAAGTCGAGTCGGATCGAATTTGAGTACTAAATATTCGAGTCGAGTCGAATCTGAATAGAAATTTTCAAATATAATTTGAATTCGAGCCGAATTCGAGTACGAATTTATCATTTCGAGTCGAATTCGAGTAGCTCCCTGTTCGTTCCGGTTCGACTCGTTTACACCTTTAATCAGACCCATCGTATGGAGCATAAAGCGAAAGGTTGCCGAGGTCAGCAATGACATGATGAGAGGCACCATTGTTGAAAAGCCAAGTTGGGGTCTCAACACCGGATGTTGTGGCTACATGTGCCTTTGAGTACCACAGAGGTCCATTGTGCGATGAACGAGGAGCGCCGTGTGAGGAAGCGGGTACAAGCTGAAAGAGGGGACACTGAGCAACGGTGTGGTCCTGTTGGCGGCATCCTTGGCACTTGTCGAGATAAGGCCTCTGCTGGCGATTCGTGCCATGAAGAGGCGGCGATGGCTGTTGTCGTGAAGCAAGATGTGGTAGGTGTGTCTGTTTTGATATGGGTCGATGTGAATTACTGAATCTGGTCGACGCAACGTTGGCCATGACGAGATGCGGGAAGGAAGCAGATTACGACTGCTGAAGTGTCAGTTCCCTGTTGATGAGTTTCTCATGAAGCTCATCAAATGAGATGGGGTTCTCCCTACCTGCCACTATATCGGCAATATGGCGATAATCATCACCGACACCCTCTAAGATCGTCTCAATGATGTCTTCATGGTCCATCGGTTTGCCAAGTGCAACAAGTTGATCGGTCATACACTTGACGCAGAAGTATGCGCAATCCGATATGGACTGTGAGCCCTTCGTGGATTTCTTGATCCGTCCTCGAGTTGCTTTATGTGACCACGAAGCCAAGTGAGCATAGGTGTTGACAAGGGTTTTCCACGTGCTTCATGAAGTGGTGATTGTTGGATTAGCGGAATAAGAGAGTGAGAGATGGAACCAACAAGGGCGCCAAACAGTAGTTTGTCTTGGCGAATCCATGGCAGAAAATTTGGGTTGGAAGCTTCAACACTGTTGGTGGTTATGGCGCGAGGAGGACATGGATGATTGTTGTCAATGTATTTGTAGAGGTCATACCCTATGAGAATGGCCTCAATCTGGAGTTTCCACGCGAGATAATTTGTGGAGGTCAATTTGATGATGGATGGATGAGAGATGTTTATGAGTTGAAGACTTTGGGTTGGATTTCCTGGGTTGGGAATGACGATACTCTGAATGGTGGGTCTTTGGCTAGGATTGGCGGAAGAGTGGTTTAAGACCGACTAATGCTCTGATACCATATAGAATAAAGTAGACTAATGAATAATGGCATAATATTTTCATTGATGTTAGGAGGTATAAATACAATAAGATTACAAGAGAGAATCAATTTGTTACAATCAAAAGATATTGATATCAAACCTAATAACTAAAGAGTCAGGCAATCCCTAATTTAAGGGGATGAGATAATTACAATGAACTAAAGAATCAGTCAATCACTAATTTAAGAAAATGAGATAATTAAATTAAATTCATTAATTTAATTCTCTAATAATTTCTAGTGTATGTTATTTTATAGCGTTTAGATTATATAGACTTTAAATTATATATATAAACTTACTTTCTTCATGTTTGTATTTGCAGTTGAGAACTTACTATTGGAGTTGATGTTAAAAGAGAGGATTGTTCTCAATTTGGAGGTCATCGAAATGCGTTTAGAATTTTTTTTTGTTATCTCTATGCATATTCTTTTTATTTTACTTTTGATCAACTATATATTATTTGATGTATTTAACAATTGTGATGTAAATGATTTTAGATATGACATAAATTTGTTTGTGATTGTTACAGAACATTTTATTGTGTTTGTTGAAAAAATTTTTATTATTAATATTTTTTATAAAAAAAATAGGAGGGCTATAGCTAGGGTCGTTGACTATAGAATCATAAAACATCAAACGATTATACCTACGGTCATGATCGTCACTATAGGACTGGTGAGAAAATAAAAAATAGGGGAAAAAATGTACTACGTACGTGGACTGGTGAGCAACGTTTGCTACCTCAAGTTGACGTCCGGGCTAGAAGACTTGGGGTCAGTTGAAAGAATCCAAAATGCAAAATAGAAAAATCTACACTTTGTTCATGTAGGGCAGCCTCTTGACGTTTTTGTCAAGCAACGATCACTTCATCCAGTAACTCTAAAGATTCTCTCCACACAATATTCAAGGTACCAAAAATCAAATATCTGTTCAAGAGTGCCAACAAAAACATAAGAAAAATGTTACAAATAACGAGATATCAAGATATATAGATAATACAAAATAATCAAAATAATAGAGTACGAAATTTATACCTAATACTCAAATTCAATTATACCACACTATAAAATTTTAATCTCAAACACCAACGACATCAAATACAAAATCTTAGTCACCATAGACCTAATAGAATAACTTTTTGAGTCAAAATGTGATTTCAGACGAACCCATATATGGACAGAATATTCCCAACACGCAACTTATTATTGCATTAATAAGTTCCGTAGCTTTTTATTATAATGATTAATGTTATATTTTTTAAACTCAATGCAATGAAAAGCTAGGGTGAAGTTGGATTCACTCAAACCGGATTAGTTGTAGCCACATCGTTTCCCTTTATTTTCAATGAAGAATCCAAAACTGGAAGGAAAAAGAAAATCATGATTGAAAAATATGTGGACTGGGGATCAATGTTTACTACTTCAAGTTGACTGGGCTTGAAGAGTACTTGGGGTCATTTGAAAGAATACAAAGTTGAGGATTGAAAAATATGGACCATCACCATGCATGTAGAAAAATCAAACACGAAAATAAATCATGTTGACGGTTTTGCACGGCATGGAAAAATGAAGGAAACCGAGTATCACGACAATTTATTTGTTTCATTTAGAATGATAAAATTGTGATGATAATTATCACTGAATAACTCACCAAATTTCATAAATTCCATTCATTAGAAAACACTACAAAAAATAAAAGAGAAGAAAATAATAATAATAATTATGATAATAGTAATAATAATAGTAATAATAATAACAACAACAACAATAATAATAACAACAATAATAATTATAATAATAATAATAATAATAATAATAATAATAATAGTAATTATAATAACATTAATAATTATAGTAATACTAATAATAATAATAATAATTAATAATAGTAATAGTAATCATTATAATAATAATACTAATAATTAATAATAATAATAATAGTAATAATAATTATAATAGTAATAATAATAATAGTAATAATTATAATATTATTATAATTATAATAGTAATATTAATTATAATAATAATAATAATAATAATAATAATAATAATAATTATGATAATAGTAATAATAAAGTAATAATAATAACAACAACAATAACAATAATAATAATAATAATAATAATAACAACAATAATTATAATTATAATAATAATAATAATTATTATTATTATTATTATTATAACTATAATAGTAATATTAATAATAATAATAATAATAATAGTAATAATTATAATAATAATTTTGATAATAATAATAATAATAATAATAATAATAATAGTAATTTATTACTTTTTCTATATCATTTGGAAACAATTTAATTTTTTAAAACAATAATATTTCTTATTGAGATTTTATGTTTAATTTGATCAATCAAATAAAATATTAATTATATTAATTTCGTAGACATTTATTATCTACATTTGATAACTCCGAAAGTCAAATATCAAAAGAGTGTATTGAAGTGGAAAAGATTAGGAATTTAGGATAAAGATTGCTGTTGAAGGTGGACAAATTTAAAAGCAAAAGATGTAAATGTATGATGGATTCTGAGCTCTTTATTTATGGATAAAGCTGATCTATCTATATTATAAAGTCTCCATGAGACGACTTGTCGCGGAAGTTGAGTGTATTTCAGTCATACAATTTTTTTATTTTCTGTCTCTATAACTGTTGGGCTATAATATTTTATACATATTGGGCTGGGCTATTTGGGTCAAATTATTGGGTTATCTCAGTTGGGTCTTGAAAGTATTGGGCCGGATTGTTGGGTCGATCCATTAGATGAATAATATCTACATTTGGGCTTTGACCAGTGATGATGACAAAGATAACAGTTAACTGTTATTTCTACTATGCATTTGTAAGACCCCAACTTTTTATAAATAAAATTGAATTTTCTATATTCATTATTTTGAAATAAAAAGATGTTAATTGATATAATACTTTGGTTATGGGTGAAATTTGTAAATTTTATAAAATAAGCAAGTGGTTATATTCATTTTTGTCGGGGAATATTCGTTTGGTCGTGGAATATTCTTGTTGTTTTATAATATTAAATTTACCATAGCCATCATTGTAGAACCCATAATAGAATAAATCGCTTTGATGAAAAAAATGACAAATTTGAGTTTTATAAATAATCACGTAATTGTTACCTGAAGTTAACACTGTTGGATTACCTGGTGGTTAGGGATGATCATTCTATTATAACTCAATCCGAATAAGCTATTCTAATTATAACCGAAAACCGAATTATCAAAAATTCTACTATCCCAAATACTAACCGAAATTTGAAACTAACCGAATTACCGAATGCCGAATTATCGAATAAAGGAATTACTAATTATATATTCTGGATATTCGTGTAATAACCAATACATGTAATTTTTAAAATTAAGAATACAATCAAAACCACAAATCCTCATCCCAACATAAAAGGAAAAGAACATAGACCATGATGGAAAGACCAAGAAATCACACTTAATCCATAAAGAATCAGTAAGGACCTCAAAACCAACTCCTCCGGATTCGTAAAAAAGCCCACACAAATCATAGTGGAAAAGGCAGAGGCCATACAAAAAAATAGATTGATCAACCCCATTATCCAATCAAATCAAGAATCAAGAAAGCAATATAAACAGATCTGATCTGATTGAATAAAAACCGAACCAAAATGCAAAAATACATACTACACCAAATCAAACCAAAGGAGAAAACCGAACATTCGAAATAAAGAAATGAAGTGAAACCCAAATCAAAATGAACTGGAATGAAAAGGAATCGGATGAAACGATCTAACCTACGGTGAGACACATCCAAATCGAGGCGAACATCCAAATTGAGATCTCGTAAGAGGGCCTGGGAGAGAAAGACGAGTGGAATGAAAAGAGAGTAAAGCTAAAGGTGGAAAAAGCATTAGAATAAAATTTGAACAATGAAGTTACAACAACAAAGAAAGTGACCCAAGGTGAATAGTGTGATCGCTGCTTCCAAACCGTATACATAACGTGATCACCACAATTATCTAATTTTATCTCCCTAGCTAGTATAGAGTAGAGTGATGTATACCTTTGCATGTATGTAGACGGATAGAGATACTATTGATAATATTATAAAATTAATATTTTTAAGTTCTATTATTCAATACCCAATAATGCTTTTTTGAAAACCAAAACCGAATACCGAATCAATCAATAATAATAATTGGATATAACCAAAATTATAAAAAAAAAAGTGAAAAATCGAAATAATTCGGTTAAAATAATTCTTGCCTTTGGTTTGGTTCGGTAATTCTGGTTTTATCCATTTTTGCTCACTCCTACCGGTGGTTAAAATACTGATACTGCTATGGTTGCATAATAGCATACCAGATTGCATGATTATTGAATTATTGATTCTTACATGTTAAGGTACTACTCAATAATTGTTACGTAATTATCGCTCAATATTTTATTTTATTGATTCAATAATTGCTACGTTTATAATTTATATTATTGTTGTTTTAATAATTGTCACTGCACAGTATTTCCCATTATCAAATTAATAATTCATATTATTTGAATAATATTATTAAATAGCATTATTGGCAATGTCTAGAAAGTTCTGTCAAGGAGAGGTTTGGTCATCTAATCACGGCCAAGAGAAAAAAAATCCTTATCTAAAAGCCCCTCTTTCTCGAAACTACCGTCATTGTCATTATTGTAATTCTGTAATATTATTTGGGAATAATTAATTATTGATTTATATGATAAGGATATATTTATTTTATGTGGATATAAATGAAGGAATTTTTAGCATGAAATAATTGTTGAAAGTTTGGCATATTTTCCGTGGAAATACAGCTTATTCAAATATATTATTATAAAATATTATAGTTGTTTAAATAATAATATGATTATAATATATATATATATATATATATATATATATATATATATATATATATATATATATATATATATATATATATATATATAGCATGTGATTATATATGTTAAGGAGGTGAAAAGTTTGCCTTTACTTTTTTTTTTTTTAAATTCTAAGGTATGCATTATTTGATTCAACCATGCTACCGTAATATAATTCTTCCATGGACCACTTGGTTGGAATATTTGGTGAGAAATGTTGCCCGAATCCTCTATCTTCAAAAGTGGGTGGGCCTCACCCATTGAATTTGAAAGGTAGGTATAGGTTAGGCGATGAAGAAAAGAAAAAAATAAATTAGGCCACTTTTATTTGTTTGCTTTCCTTCGTTGCTATAAATAGGGTAACCCTCCTTCCTCAACACACCACTTTCAAATCGTAAATTTTTATTCTAGAGAGTATTGTGAGTATTTTCTTGAGTATAAGAATACTTTTGAGCGTAATTTTTCTCAAGAAGATTTTCTCGTAATAATATCCGATATTCCAGTCAAATCCAAGCTTCTATTAAGGTAAAGGATATTATTTTATTGCAATACTCGTGAGAAATATTATTTTCTTTCATACTCCATATTATGTAAGCGATATTATTTCATCTCGTATTCTTGAATTTGAACTTACTATGGTAAGTATTGCTTCTATAATTCCTGAAATGATTAGAAATTTCGCTTCATCTAATATCATTTCATAAGAATATTGGTCTGAACTTTTTAATCAAATTTGGAACTTTTCATGACAGAGAATCGCTCACTTGCATCGTTTTCATAGTTATCGTTTCACTTCATCGCTTCACAAGCATCGCTCACGGCAATCGCTCACAAAAAAAATATTTTTTTCTTCTTCCAAGTTATCTCATGACCCTTATTCTTAAAATTGAATCCATGTTTTGATCTTCAATTTTACTCCATTATGGAGTATTTTTAAACTCGAATTATCTAAAGTATGAATCTCTAATCTTTGTCTTTTGTCTCAATCGGATTCATTCTCTAAAATATTTTTCATCATCCTCGCCTTTTTAATGGTGATATTTGATGAATATCTTTGGCCCAGTAGGCAAAGATGAATGATTATTCGATGAATATCTTTGGCCGTAGTGCAAAGATGAACATATGTTGAGATGAACATAACCAACTCGTGGATATAAATGAAATATCTTCGCCCGCAAAATAGGTATACATCACCCATCTTGGGTCGCCAGATACATGGTACGTAATACAAATACAATCTTAAATATACAACAAAAAGTCGTGAGTTTTAATACAAATATTGTCTTCTGATAATATCCACTCTCGTAATAAGTCCTCATTACAATTATTATCACACTATTTCATGTAATAAAGGAGGACTACTAATGCTATCATCCGACCATCACTCCGCCCCCCCCGACTAGTCCCCTCGCCACGCTCTCATTTCCTCAAGAATAAAAAAGAAAGAAAGGTGAGCTCAACTAGCCCAAAGAAGAAATATTACGACTAAGATAATGCAGATAAATTATCATTAGCCTTCAACAATGTTAAACCGATAAAATACAATAGACAACAAGTTTAATCATAAATGAATAAGCAATCCATTAAAAGAGTCAAGAGAGAATAAAATCTACTATCTTTTATGATTTAAAAGTTTTTCATCACTTTTATCACCGAGACTCACTTTTAATAAATAATCCACATCATCCCCGCACTACTACCAAAGGATATTCATTAGTGGTCACGACCACAAATTATCCATGCACTACGCCCAAGGATATTCGTATTCATCAATGGTCATGATCATGCCAACAATCGCCCATCAATGCACTACGCCCAATGAGGACTTTTACCACATCATTTGTAACATTACTACTATGATTATACCGAATAATCCTCGTCATAATCATACCAAGTCCATCTATGCACTACAAAAGCCATATATGACTTTAAAAAAATATAAACATGAGGATGATGACAATGATATAAGAATTCAATAAAACAAGTTCAAGAATTAGTTTATCCAGAACTAATAACGCCCAAATTGTCAACATGATACTTTTTGTAGAGTAAAATTCAAGAATGCTCAAAAGAATATTTCCATGAAAAGATATCGATGAAGCGCAAAATATCAATGATATTCCACTAATTTCATGGAGTATAGTAAGTCAAAACTTTAACCAACCGAGTATAATAAAGAATGGAATAACAAAAGAAATCACCAGTATGTGATAGATAAGACAGCAAAGTTATTCCAATGTAATAATAAATATGAATCAGTCCCACAAAACGCATGCATGTGATATTCCAATGTAATAATAATATTTAATAATGTGTCCATGTCCAAAAAAACGCATGTGTGATATTCCAATGTAATAATAAAGAATGGAATAACATAAGGATTTCACCAAGTATAGGGAGTCCGACAGATATAAAAGTTATTCCAATGTAATAATAAAGATTTTAACTGTGTCCCAAAAAATGTGATATATGTATGTGATATTCCAAATGTAATAATAAAAGATAATAGAATGGAATAATAAGGATTTCACCAAGAATAATAACATAAGGATTCCAAGTATATAATAAAAGTTATTCCAATGTAATAATAAAGATTTTAATTCAGTCCCACAGAAAACGCATGCATATATGATATTCCAATGTAATAATAAAGAATGGAATAACATAAGGATTTCACCAAGTATAGGTATGTCCACAGATACAAAAGTTATTCCAATGTAATAATAAAGAATGGAATAATGTAAGTTCTCTTCATGAATAAGAAAGAATAACACCCTTTACCGTAAAAAAGACACACCGGATATCAAGTAAAGTAAGAAGTAGTATATCTCTTCTTCTTTCTCTCTATAATTTCTCTCTCTAGAGTTTCAAAGAATTCAGAAGAAATAATGAAGGAATGAGCTTCTATTTATAAGAAGAATGGATCAATAAGAATTAATTCCCTAACTATCCATCGATTTATTTACTTTTAAAACTATTTGCCATATTGATTTACTATTAAAACTTAAAGCAACTAATTCATACCGATTTACTATTAAAACTTTAAACCAAATCCATCCATATCGATTCACTATTATAACTTTCCACCAAATGGGTCCATATTGATTCACTAATATAACTTCAACCAACTATTCAAAAATTAAAGACATCTCCTCATGGAATAATATTGTACCCAAATACCCGAATGCACAATACTAGAGTGAATAAGAATCGTGAATAAGAATCGTGAATAAGAACTCATGAATAAGAATCATGAATAAGAACTCATGAATAAGAACTCATGAATAAGAATCGTGAATAAACTCGTGAATAGTATCTCACACACCTAAAAGTTCCCTAATAATTCGATCAACAATATAACCTCCGCACATCAATTATCATCTAATAGATGTCGATTTCTACTAACACAAATAATCCCAACACAATGAAACTATCAAATTCATCTTTAATCAACACGAAACTTATTCATCATTAATATTATAACTCACAATATTTAGCAACCAAAGTTGTTCCTGTGAGCAGGGGCTTTCCAATAAGGATTTCTCCCTATCATGCCGCAATTATTAGTGACCAAACCTCTCCTCGATGTAACTTCTGCATATCAGAAATATTGCAATTTAATAATATGAATAACTTTGTCGCCTCAATTATTGATTTAATAATATAACATATAATGCGTATGATATCGCGACAATAATCGAATCAATAATACGAGAGATATGATGCAAAGAATTATCGTAGTAATAATCGAGTATAACCGAGTGACTTCTCACGTAAAGATCAATAATCAATACCGTACCGGCTACTATACAACCACGCCAGACATCGCATTTTTTTACTACCGGGTAGTTCAACAATAGCTTTTAATAATAACACCTCCGCCAAGTTATTTATAAAATATTTTTGTCATTTTCAATCCGACAATAATTCCATCAGTGGTCCACCAATGATTGTGCCATCATTGCATTTAATATTCCCCGACAAAAAAGAATATTCCCCACCAATCGAATATTTTATAACAACTTGCATACTTAGCAAAATTTATAAATATTACCCACAACTATAACATTATATCAAATTCATTCCATAATATTCAAAAATGATATTTATAGAAAAATCATCTTTATTAAAAAAAGTCAGGGTCTTACAACCTCCCTTTCTATGAAATTTCACCTCGAAAATTAGGGTACGACTGGTATGTCAAGAGGTAAGGATACCTTGATTTCATTTCGATTCTAACTCCCGTGTCATTTCCTCAACATCGTGGTTCCTCCACAAAACTTCGACTTGAGGTATAACCTCGAGCGTAGAATATGCTCCTTCTTATCCAAGATTTTAACAGAACCTCCTCATACGTTAAATCTTCCGCTATTTCGTCCTGCTTCTAACTCAATAATGTGGTTCGGGTCTTTCACATATTTACGTAATATAGATATGTGAAAAACATTATGAACACGAGACATACTTCAAGCAGAAAAGCGAGTCTATAGCCACGCCCTACTCGCTCGAGGATTAAAATGGGCCAATGAATCGAGGATCGAGCTTTCTCTCTTTTCAAATCTCAGAACTCCTTTCCATGGAGCAACACGTAACAACACATGATCTCCAATATCGAATTCCACGCCCTTTCAATGAAGATCAACATAACTCTTTTGTCGATCTTGTGAGGTTTTTATACGTCATTTTGATCGCTTGAATCTTTTCCGTAGTCATACGCATCAACTCCTATCCCAAACAACGCTGCTTTCACCCACCTCATCCCAAAGATACCGAGAATCGACACTTTCTTCCATACAACGCTCAAATGGAGCCATGCCAATACTTGCTTGATAACTGTTGTTGTAGAGAAAAACTCCACCAATGGTAAGAACTTGTCCCAACTTCCTCAAGTCAAGGACACAGTAGTCTTAATAAATCTTCAAGAGTTTGAATAGTCCTCTCTCGATTGTCCGTCCGCTTCGAGGATGATATGCCAACTAAATCGTAAATGCGCTCCATATAGCTTTTTGCAACCTAACCCAAAATCTTGAAGTGAATCTTGGGTCTCGATCGTAAACTATGGATACCGCATACCATGCAATCTTACAATCTCGCTTATATACATACTAGCAAGACGCTCAAGTGTATAAGTTTCTCGATTGGTAAAGAAATGAGCAGACTTTAGTCAATCTATCAACAATGACCCAAATCGCATCTATGCCTTTGAGAAACCTTTGGAAGACCAAGAATAAAAATCCATGGTAATGTGCTCCCACTTCCATTCTGAATTTCAAGTGGTTGCAATGGACCTTTTGGCACTTGATGTCTCCGCCCTCGACTCGCTGACAAGTTAGACACCTCGAGATAAACAACGCTATCTCTCTCTTCATATTGCTTCCACCAAAATGTACGACGAAAGATCACGATACATTTTGGTACTCCCAGATGGATTGCAAACGGTGTGTCAGGCGCCCATCATGATTCTATACTTTAAATCGTGGTCGTTAGAACACAAAGTCCGGAGTCGACTCAAGTATTCCTTCTTCATCGATTCTTGCTTCCTAAGATAAAGACCTTCTTGACTTTCTTCCTCATACGATCACCTCCCAGTCCCAGAGCTTTGCAGCCTTTTTAACTTTATCAATTAAAGCCTGGCTCTACTCAGATATTCGCCATCATCACACGGGTCCCTCGAGTCTTTAACTCTATCTCCATCCTTTGCAAGTCACACAAAATGGGCCTTTATATTGTCAATATCGCACTCGCATTCCAGATATGATCTTCTACTCAATGCGCCACCACCACGCTCGCTTTTTCCAGATGGTATCGATGGTAACGATCATAATCTTTCAATAGCTTCAAGCCAACGCCATTGTCGTGATGTCGAGTTCCTTTTGAGTAAAGAAATATTTGAGGCTTTTATGATCCGTAAAGATCTCTACTTTCTCCCCATACAAGTAATGCCTCCAAATCTTTAGTGCAAAACGATCACGCGCTAACTCTAAATCATGAGTAGGATAATTCCTCTCATATTCTTTTTGAGTTGTCGAGAGGCATAGGCTATGACTTTCCCATGTTGCATGAGAACACATCCTAAACCTTTGCCCAAGCATCACCAGAGATGACAAATCCCTCCGAGCCGATGGTATTGTCGTAACAAAATAAATGAGTCTCCTCTCGAGTTCTTGAAAACTCTTCTCACATTCCTCGCTCCAACCGAATTTTGTATCTTTTCGAGTCACCGAAGTTAAGGAGAAAGCGATTCGAGAAAACCCTTCTACGAATCTCCGATAATAACCAAATGTTTTTCGAGAAAGCTACGATTTCTCATTATCGATTAGGGTTGCTCCCACTTTTGAATAGCTTCAATCTTTGTCGGGTCAATGATATTCCATGACTTGATACTACGCGCCCAAGGAATGCTACTTCCTCAAGCCGTAACTCGTGATTTCTTCAACTCGCATAAAGCTTATATTCACGGCTTTTTGAGTATCAAATTTCAAGTGTTGCTTCATGATCTTCACTACTTTTGAATAAATAAGGATGTCATCAATGAAGACGACCACAAAGTGATCCAAATAATCCTCAATACTTGGCTCATCATATCCATGAAGGCAAAGAGGAGCATTAGTCAATCCAAAAGACATGACTAGAATTCATAATGCCCGCATCGAGTTCTCGAAAGCCGCTTTTGAAATGTCATCGCTCTAATCTTCAATCGGTGATATCCTAACGAAGATCAATCTTTGAAAAGAATTTGCGCCTTGCAACCGGGTCAAACAGTCATCAATACGCGGGTAATGGGTACCTATTTTTGATGGTGACATGGTTCAACTCCCGATAATCAATACAAAGTCGATACTCCCATCTTTCTTTTTCACGAATAATAATGGAGAGCACCCCAAGGAGAAATACTAGACGAATAAAGCCAATGTCTAACAATTCCTCGCATTGGTCTTTAACTCCTCAAGTTCAATAGAGCCATTCGACATGGGGCTTTGGAAATAGGTTTTGTACCGTGTTCAAGGTCGATACAAAATTCAATTTCACGCCTGGGGTAGGCCAGAAGTTCTTCAGTGAATACGCCAGAAATTCATTAACAATAGAAATATCATTCAAAACCGACGATTTTTGTTTAGATCCGCGATATGAGCTAAGAAAGCTTGACATCCGCTTTTCAATAAACGAATAGCTTTTATGGCTTGAGATGACAAAGATTGATTTTAATGGTTTGGTTGTTTGAATTCGCATAATAGGTCAAGTTAGAATATGAAAGCTAACAACCTTACGAAAAATAATCAATTTTTGCATGATGAGTAGTTAACCAATCAATCCCTAGATTTACGCCAAATGCAAGTATTTTCAATGAAATAAGATCGACAGTAATGTGAGGATACCGATTTGAACCAAACAAGACTTATAAACAAAGGATGTAATGAAGGTTTCTCCCAACTGAGTTTCAACAAATAAGTCAAAGTCCAATTTCTCCTGAGTCAATTTTAAACGCTGAGCGCAAGTAGAGAAATAAAAAAGAATGGGTAGAACCCAGATCAAATAAGGTATATACTTCGCTAGAGTTTATGATAAGCTTACCCGTGATGACCTCATCGTTCGTTCCTTGCTTTCCGGAGGTCACGACAAACGCCTCCTCAGACCACCGGGCTTTCGACTTTTCTCGGACGACCTTTTGCCCTCCTTCCCACCGGACTTGTCTTCTTCGGAACGACAAAATCGCCAGTGTCCTTCTCTTCCACAATTGTAACATGCTTTGATGGCATCGCATAGCTTTGACCGATATGTCCTCCCTCCGCATTTGAAGCATATAATAGGTGGTCGCTTCTCCTTCCTTAACAACGGTGATGGTGCCGACGCCTTTCCATCATCATTGAATCTCCTCTTCTTGAAATGTCCATTCTTATTGTTTTGGCCATGATTACCACCGGCGTGGTTACCATTTCGCATGTTGATTCCTCCACGCTTATTGTCACCGCTCGATGACCGCTATCACCGGTATTATCATTTTGCCTACGCTTCTTTTGTCAAGTCGACTCATTATCGCTCCCAATAATCGAGCCCTATTAACAACATCCTAATACAAACACAGCTTTATGAGAGATAAGATATCGACGATCTCGTGTTTCAAACCTCTTAGAAACATTCGCCCATTCTCTCCTCATTATCAACCAAATGGGACGCAAACCGACAACTCTAAGAAACTTGCTTCAGATCGCGACACTACACCATGTTGTTTTGCTCCAAATTTTGATGAACTCTACCTCTTTCATGTGACGAATACTTTCGGAAAGTACTTGTCGCTGAACAGCTTCTTGAAACTTCTCCCAAGACATCTTCAAGCAGGCAGTCGAGTACGCTTTACGATTTCCCACCAAGAATCACCCTCCGCCTCGCAACACGAAGGTGGCAAAGGGAACCTTTTGCTCCTGAGAGCAACCCAAGACATCAAATATCTTGTTGATCTGCTTTTATCCACGCCTCCGCTTTTTAAGTGGTTTTGCTCTCACCAAAAACTCCTGTGGTCCCAGCCTTGAACTGCTTCATGCAAGGACCATCCGAGAGTCGCCAAGAGTTTCCACCGCATTTTTTGACATGAGCCGCCTCGCCTCGATGATGTCGCATGAATTGCATGAAGCCTCTCTAACATTCCATCGCTCATCATTTGGTCAAGTTGTTGTTTGCATGAGGATTGTCGCCTTCCCGATGCACATTATCCCTCGTTATCGATCCGTGGAGACTCAACTGGCCTCCCTGTGCTCCATCGATGTTCTCAACATTCTCTGATGCCATTTTCAAATATCGCCACAAAACAAGGGTTAATTAACATATCACATATTATCCCTATACTCCTACCGACCAATTAAATAACAAATAAACTTAGTAGGTCATACTAAAGCGAAAGGAATTCCCCGCCTCCCCCCTAGTTCTTATCTCACATCTTAGCCAGGATCATATCCCTAAGCTTTGATACTAAATCGTGACGCCCCCAAAATAGGTATACATCACCCATCTCTGGGTCGCCAAATACATGGTACAAATTCAAATACAAATACAATCTTAAATAAATACAACAAAAAAAGTCATGAGTTTTAATACAAATATTGTCTTCTGTATAATATCCACTCTCTCTCAAAATAAGTCCTCATTACATTTATTATCACACTATTTCATGTAATAAAGAGGACTACTAATAATATCATCATCCGACCATCACCCGCTCCCCGACTAGTCCCCTCGCCACGCTCTCATTTCCTCAAGAGAATAAAGGAAAGAAAGGGTGAGCTCAACTAGCCCAAAGAAGAAATATTATGACTAAGATAATGCAGATAAATTATCATTAGCCTTCAACAATGTTAAACCGATAAAATACAATAGACAACAAGTTTAATCATAATGAATAAGCAATCCATTAAAAGAGTCAAGAGAGAATAAAATCTACTATCTTTTATGATTTAAAAGTTTTTTCATCACTTTTATCACGAGACTCAAATTTTAATAAATAATCCACATCATCCCCGCACTACTACTACCAAGGATATTCATTAGTGGTCACGACCACAAATTATCCATGCACTACGCCCAAGGATATTCGTATATTCATCAATGGTCATGATCATGCCAACAACTCATCATCAATGCACTACGCCAAACGAGGACTTTTACCACATTTTTAAATATTACTACCATGATTATACCGAATAATCCTCGTCATAATCATACCAAGTCCATCTATGCACTACAAAGCCACATATGACTTTTCAAAAAATATAAACACGAGGATGATGACAATGATATAAGAATTCAATAAAACAAGTTCAAGAATTAATTTATCCAGAACTAATAACGCCCAAATTGTCAACACGATACTTTTTTAGAGTAAAAATTCAAGAATGCTCGTAAGAATATTTCCATGAAAAGATATCGATGAAGCGCAAATATCAAGGATATTCCACTAATTTCATGGAGTATAAAGTCAAAACTTTAACCAACCGAGTATAATAAAGAATGGAATAACAAAAGAAATCACCATACGTGATAGATGATAGATTCCAGATGTAATAATTATTCCAATGTAATAATAATAAATGTGTGATATCCAATGTCCCAATAACATGCAGTCCTGTATATATTTCCAATGTAATAATAAAGAATGGAATAATCCCAGTTTCACCAAACGCATGCATGTGATATATATTCCAATGTAATAATAAAGAATGGAATAAATCCCAAGGATTTCACATGCATGATATATTCCAAATAATAATAAAGAATGGAATAATATAAATGTCCACACCAAGTATAGGGAGTCCAATAATACAAAGTATTCCAATAATAATAAAGAATAATAAAGATTTGTAGTCCCACAGAAAAAATGTATGCATGTATGTATATATATTCCAATGTAATAATAAAGAATGGAATAACATAAGGATTTCACCAAGTATAGGGTATGTCACAGATACAAAAGTTATTCCAATGTATTCCAATAAAGAATGGAATAATAATAAGTTCTTCATGAATAATAAAAAGAAATAACACCTAATTACCTTCATGAATAAGAAAGAATAACACCTTTACCGTAAAAGACATCGGATATCAAGTAGTAAGTAGAATACTCTTCTTCTTTCTCTCTATAATTTCTCTCTAGAGTTTCAAAGAATTCGTAAGAAATAATGAAGGAATGAGCTTCTATTTATAGAAGAATGGATCAATAAGAATTAATTCCCTAACTATCCCCGATTGATTTACTTTTAAACTAGATTTGCCTCAGATTGATTTACTATTAAAACTTAAAGCAAATCTATTCATACCGATTTACTATTAAAACTTTAAACCAAATGATCCATATCGATTCACTATTATAACTTTCCACCAAATGGCCCATATTGATTCACTAATATAACTTCAACCAACTATCTAAAAATTAAAGACATCTCCTCATGGAATAATATTGTACCCAAATACCCGAATGCACAATACTAGAGTGAATAAGAATCGTGAATAAGAACTCAAGAATAAGAATCGTGAATAAGAATCATGAATAAGAATCATGAATAAGAATCTCATGAATAAGAATCGTGAATAAAACTCCCACCTAAAAAAAGTTCCCCAATAATTCGATCAACAATATAACCTCCAGACATCAATTATCATCTAATAGATGTCGATTTCTACTAACACAAATAATCCCAACACAATGAAACTATCAAATTCATCTTTAATCAACACGAACTTATTCATCATTAATATTATAACTCACAATATTTAGCAACCAAAGTTGTTCCTGTGAAAGAGGGGGCTTTCCAATAAGATTTTCTCCCTATCATGCCAAGCAATTAGTGACCAAACCTCTCCTCGATGTAACTTCTGCATATCAGAAATATTGCAATTTAATAATATGAATAACTTTGTCGCCTCAATTATTGATTTAATAATATAACATATAATGCGTATGATACCGCGACAATAATCGAATCAATAATACGAGAGATATGATGCAAAGAATTATCGTAGCAATAATCGAGTATAACCGAGTGACTTCACGTAAGATCAATAATCAATACCGCGCGCTACTACGCAACCACGCCAGACATCGCATTTTTACTACTACCGGTAGTTCAATAGCTTTTAATAATAACACCTCCGCCAAGTTATTTATAAAATATTTTTGTCGCTTTTCAATCCGACAATAATTCCATCAGGGGTCCACCAATGATTGTGTCATTGCATTTAATATTCCCGACAAAAAAATAATATTCCCCACCAATCGAATATTTTATAACAACTCATATACTTTAGCAAAAAATTATAAATATTACCCACAACTATAACATTATATCAAATTCATTCCATAATATTCAAAAATGATATTTATAGAAAAATCATCTTTATTAAAAAAAAAACCTGGGGTCTTAGAATAGTCCTCTCCGATTGTCCGTCTGCTATGAGGATGATATATACCAACTAAATCGTAAATCCGCGCTCCATAGATTTTTGCAAACTAACCCAAAATCTTGAAGTGAATCTTGGGTCTCGATCGTAAACTATGGATACCGCATACCATACAATCTTAAAATCTCGCTTATATACATACTAAAGCAAGACGCTCAAGGGTATAAGTTTCTCGATTGGTAAGAAATGAGCGACTTTGGTCAATCTATCAACAATGACCCAAATCGCATCTATGCCTTGAGAAACCTTGGGAAGACCAAAGAACGAAATCCATGGTAATGTGCTCCCACTTCCATTCCGAATTTCAAGTGGTTGCAATGGACCTTTTGGCACTTGATGTCTACCTTGACTCGCTGACAAGTTAGACACCTTGAGATAAACAACGCTATCTCTCTCTTCATATTGCTCCACCAAAATGTATGATGAAGATCACGATACATTTTGGTACTCCCAGATGGATTGCAAACTGTGTGTCAGTGCGCCCATCATGATTCTATACTTTAAATCAGGGTCATTAGAACACAAAGTCCGGAGTTGACTCAAGTATTCCTTCTTCATCGATTCTTTCTTCCTAGATAAAGACCTTCTCGCACTTTCTTCCTCATACGCATCACCTCCGTGTCCGTAGCTTGAGCAGCCTTTAACTTTATCAATTAAAGTCGGTTCTACTCAGATATTCGCCATCATCACACGGGTCCTCGAGTCTTTAACTCTATCTCCATCCTTTGCAAGTCACACAAAATGGGCCTTTGCGTTGTCAATATCGCACTCAGCATTCGCAAGATATGATCTTCTACTCAATGCGCCACCACCACGCTCGCTTTTCGTGATGGTATTGATGGTACGATCATAATCTTTCAATGCTTCAAGCCAACGCCGTTGTCGTGATGTTGAGTTCCTTTTGAGTAAAGAAATATTTGAGGCTTTTATGATCCGTAAAGATCTCCACTTTCTCCCCATACAAGTAATGCCTCCAAATCTTTAATGCAAAACGACTGCTGCCAACTCTAGATCATGAGTAGGATAATTCCTCTCATATTCTTTGAGTTGTCGAGAGGCATAGGCTATGACTTTCTCATGTTGCATGAGAACACATCCTAACCCTTTGCCCAAGCATCATCAGAGATGACAAATCCTCCGAGCCGATATGGTATTGTCGTAATAAAATGTCTTTGAAATGAGTCTCCTCTCGAGTTCTTGAAAACTCTTCTCACATTCCTCGCTCCAACCGAATTTTGTATCTTTTTGAGTCACCGAAGTTAATGGAGTAGCGATTCGAGAAAACCCTTCTACTTAATCTCCGATAATAACCAAATAAGCCGAGAAAGCTACGATTTCTGGCCATCGATTTAGGTTGCTCCCACTTTTGAATAGCTTCAATCTTTGCATTGGGTCAATGATATTCCATGACTTGATACTACGTGCCCAAGGAATGCTACTTCCTCAAGCCGTAACTCGTGATTTCTTCAACTCGCATAAAGCTTATATTCACGGCTTTTGAGAGTATCACCTCAAGTGTTGCTCATGATCTTCACGCTTTTGAATAAATAAGGATGTCATCAATAAAGACGACCACAAAGTGATCCAAATATTCCTCAATACTTGGCTCATCATATCCATGAAGGCAAAGAGGAGTATTAGTCAATCCAAAAGACATGACTAGAATTCATAATGCCCGCATCGAAGTTCTTAAAAGTCATTTTGGAATGTCATCGCTTCTAATCTTCAATCGGGTGATATCCTAACGAAGATCAATCTTTGAAAAGAATTTGGCGCCTTGCAATCGGGTCAAACAGTCATCAATACGCGGCAAATGGATATCTATTTTTGATGGTGACATGGTTCAACTCCCGATAATCAATACAAAGTCGCATAATCCCATCTTTCTTTTTCACGAATAGTAATGAGCACCCCAAGGAGAAGACTAGGATCTAATGAAACCGATGTCTAACAATTCTTCGCATTGGGTCTTTAACTCCTCAAGTTCAATAGAGCCATTCGATATGGGGCTTTGAAATAGGTTTTGTACCGGTTCAAGGTCGATACAAAATTCAATTTCACGCCTGGGGTAGGCCAGAAGTTCTTCGTGGAATACGCCAGAAATTCATTAATAATAGAAATATCATTCAAAATCGACGATTTTTTTTTTAGATCCGTGACATGAGCTAAGAAAGCTCGACATCCGCTTTTCAATAAACGAATAACTTTATGGCTTGAGATGACAAAGATTGATTTTAATGGTTTGGTTGTTTGAATTCGCATAATAGGTTGGTTAGAATATGAAAGCTAACAACCTTACGAAAATAATCAATTTTTGCATGATGATTAGTTAACCAATCAATCCCTTGTAATTACGCCAAATGCAAGTATTTTCAATGAAATAAGATCGACAGTAATGTGAGGATACCGATTTGAACCAAACAAGACTTATAAACAAAGGGATGTAATGAAGGTTTCTCCCAACGGAGTTTCAACAAATAAGTCAAAGTCTAATTTCTCCTGAATCAATTTTAAACGCTGAGCGCAAGTAGGAGAAATAAAAGAATGGGTAGAACCCAGATCAAATAAGGTATATACTTCGCTAGAGTTTATGATAAGCTTACCCGTGATGACCTCATTCGTTCCTTACTTTCTCGGAAGTCACGACAAACGCCTCCTCAGACTACATCGGCTTTGACTTTTCTCGACGACCTTCTGTGCCTCCTTCCTAGTGGACTTGTCTTCTATGAACGACAAAATCGAGACAGTGACCTTCTTCCATAATTATAACATGCTTTGATGGCATCGCTGTAGCTTGAACCGATATGTCCTCCCTCAAAGATTTGAAGCATATAATAGTGGTCGCTTCTCCTTCCTTAACAACGGTGATGGTGCCGACGCCTTTCCATCATTGTTGAATCTCCTCTTCGAAATGTCCATTCTTTTTGTTTTGGCCATGATTACCACCGGCGTGGTTACCATTTCGCATGTTGATTCCTCCACGCTAATTGTCACCGCTTCGATGATCGCTATCATCGGTATTATCATTTTGCCGATCGCTTCTTTTTTAGTCATTTGACTCATTATCGCGTTCAATAATCGAGCCCTATTAACAACATTTGAATACAAACACAGTTTATGAGAGATAAGATATTGACGTATCTCAGGTTTCAAACCTCTTAGAAACATTCGCGTCATTTTCTCTTCATTATCAACCAAATGGGACGCAAACCGGGACAACTCGGCAAACTTGGATTCGTATTGTGACACGGTCATGTTGTTTTGCTCCAGCTTGATGAACTTTACCTCTTTCATGTGACGAATACTTTCGGGAAAGTACTTGAACCATATAATAGGTGGTCGTTCTCTTTCCTTAACAACGGGTGATCGTGCTGACGTCTTTCCATTATTGTTGAATCTCTTCTTCTTGAAATGTCCATTCTTATTGTTTTGGCCATGATTACCACCGAAGTGGTTACCATTTTTGGTATGTTGATTCCTTCCACACTTATTGTCACCGCTTCGATGACTGCTATCACTAGTATTATCATTTTGTCATTTGCTTCTCTTTTGGTCAATGACTCATTATCGCTCCAATAATCGAGCCCTATTAACAACATCTCAATACAAACACGCTTTATGAGAGATAAGATATCGACGTATCTCGTGTTTCAAACCTCTTAGAAACATTCGCGTCATTCTCCTCATTATCAACCAAATGGGACGCAAACCGGATAACTCTAAGAAACTTGGCTTCAGATTGTGACACTACTATGTTGTTTTGCTCCACTTGATGAACTCTACCTCTTTCATGTGATTTAATACTTTCGGGAAAGTACTTGTCATTGAACAGCTTCTTGAAACTTCTCCCAAGACATCTTCAAGCAAGGCGAGTTGAGTACGCTTTACGATTTCCACCAAGAATCGCCTCCGCCTCAACATGAAAGTGGCAAAGGAAACCTTTTCTCCTCGAGCAACCCAAGACATCAAATATCTTGTTGATCTGTTTTATCCACGCCTCCGCCTTTTAAGTGGTTTTGCTTCTCAAAAAACTCCGGTGGTCCCAAATTCGAATCGCTTTTGGCGGTGACCGTCCGAGAGTTGCAAAGTGTTTCCACCCGCATTTTGGACAGAGCCGCTTCTTGCTCGATGTTGCATGAATTGCATGAAGCCTCGAACATTCCATCGCTCATCATTTGGTCGGTGTTGTTGTTTGCATGAGGATTGTCGCCTTCCGATGCACATTGTCCCCGTTATTGATCCGTGGAGACTCAACGGTCTCCTATGCTCCATTGATGTTCTCAACATTCTCTTGATGCCATTTTCAAATCACGCCACAAAATAAGGGTTAATTAACATATCACATATTAACCCTATACTCGAATCCACCAATTAAATAACAAATAAACTTAGGTAGGTCATACTAGCCAAGGAATTCCCCGCCTCCCCCTCTAGTTCTTATCTCACATCTTAGCCAGGGATTATATCCCTAAGCTTTGATACCAACTGTGACGCCCCCAAAATAGGTATACATCACCCATCTTGGGTCGCCAGAAATATGGTACAAAATACAAATACAATCTTAAATATACAACAAAAGTCGTGAGTTTTAATACAAATATTGTCTTCTGCACAATATCCACTCTCGTAATAAGTCCTCATTACAATTATTATCACACTATTTCATGTAATAGTGAGGACTACTAATGCTATCATCCGACCATCACTCCGTCCCCGACTAGTCCCCTCATATGTGAATTTTTATCAAGACTGACATTACTTCACAACTTTCTATTCACAGTAGAAGTGTTATGGAAAGAGAATACTTATATTCTTTCAAATTATATATATATTGCTATTATTACTTGGGCACTCAAATGCTCATCCTTGCTTAAATTAAATGTTTTCGATTATGTATGAGCAACCTGAAGGCTCGTGCACGAAACAAGGGAAAGGAAAGTTGTTCAATGAGTTTATATTATGAGTTAATGGTTATAGTTAGTAAGACAATGGAATCTATTGTCGTATTGTTGTAAGGAATGTATTTGAAGGTCACGTGCACTGGGGGAAGTAAACTTTGATGTATGTAAATTAAGTTCGAATGTATTATTATTTAGTATTATTCAAATTTAAAGAAATGGTATCGTGGAGAACCGAGTTCGGGTTTCAAGTACCGGATTTGGGGTCGCCACAAAGGTTGGTATCAAAGTCGTAGGTTATAAACGTTAGAATGCGAAACCTAGGATATAACCTTAGTAGAATGGAGGACGAAAGTTAAGATAAATATTCAAAGGAACCAGAGACGAAGTACTCGGTGAGAAGTTATAGGATATGATGAGTTAAAGAGATTCATTGAGTTTTAGTTGTACTAAATAAAATATTCCTTCATTTTATCGATGAATATATTTTATTTCTAAGCTTAATGTTGTCTCGCTTTATTGTGGTCATAGGATGGATGACGAAAGTCAAAAAAGTAATTCCTCGACCTAAGAGACGATGGACTCTAAATGAGAGTACACAATGACGGTGAGATGATAAGAGATTTGATAGTTAGGAACGACGACTTAAAGGTTAGAGTGAAAGGCGGAGAGGCAGAATCGTATTTTCTTGATTTCGAACAAAGAAGACAAGGACGCCGCTCACCGAACACGTATGGAGTTAACCGAGTTTCTGAGGGGTTGGAGCAGAGGGAGATACAGATAGGACAGTTGAAGGTTGAGATAGAAGCCAAAGACACCAAGATATATACCTTGGAGTAGGCTTTAGACATCGCCTTTATGAGATTCGATACGAAGTGGATGGAGCTGCCTTTCGGCAGAGAAAGATAGCGTTGATGTGTTTATAGAGATGGATTGAATAAATTCATTGTCAAACAAAATAAGAGACAACGATATAGAACTCTTGATTGTTGTGTATATATACTACATGCTAATCGTGGTAACTTATGTATGTAGATGTCCGTCGAAAAGATATGTGGAATAAGAAGGATCGGATCCATACCCCGAGCTAATATCGAGGCCAACAAATTTGAAATAGAAGCTTACCAAGAACCCAAATCCTGACAAGGTGGCTATAGTGGAAAACGTAGTATCGATCCGAAAATGGTGGATTTGACAGATAGTGATTCGTACACTAAAGTTGAAGTCGCTCAAGCATCAACGAAAGTGCAGAGATCCGGAGAACAAGGTTTCTTCACTGTAAAGGTTGTGGGAGATAGAAAAGTTGCTTAATATTCAACTGCAAAAAGCATTAAAAGGAACAATGGAAGAGCAAGATAAGCTCAAAATCCAAATTGACCAGATGGGAGCCTCAAGCAACACATCGTGTGCAGCTCCCAGAGGTAAGGGAAAAAGAAAGATAGAAGATCCTGACTTAGGAAAACCTGATAAGAAGAAAGGGAAGAAGATATGTTATATTTGAGGCTATGAGGGACATACCTCTCCTCGTTGCCCCAACTATAAGAAAGATGGATGTTTTAATTATGGAATGGAAGGACATCGAGCGAATGAATGTCCGAAAAAAAAAGGCTTGGTAGATAAGTAGTATGGGTTATGTGTGATAAGTAATGAACTATATTTCAAATTTTGTGTTGATCAAGTTTATAAATCCGACTTTTGAGTCACAAAGGATAAATTGATGTTTAAAGCAATATATGCTATGGTATGTTAAGTTCTATTAATGTGAGGTGCTATGGTTGGAAGTACCATGAGTGTCACAAGTTGGATTAATGAAGTAAGTTGTTATAAAGTAAAGCGAGATATTTATCTCAATATCGTTAATATAGTAAACCAAGTTTCAAATCCAATATTTTGATTACATGATTATTTGAGTGAAAATTTTGTGTTATATGTCGAACGTATACGATGAGGCTTAGAATGTAAGGAAATGAAGAATAATTTATGATTATGTCACCGAGACGAAAACGAAAACCAGCCGTGGAAGATCAACCAGATAATCGAACAACGAACGCCAAAGACTTTAAGGCAATCTTGTTGCTAGGGTATAAAGGATTAAGTGACTCAGTAGAAGCGTTTATGATAGTTAGGATAACGGAAAGGGCAAAAGATAACTTTTATCAATTATAATGATAAAAGGAAATGAGATAAAGAGAAAGTTTGTGGGCGTAAGAGACATATCTCTTCCAATTGTCCCAATTCAAGAATGTATAATCGAATGTTTTATTTATGAATCAATGGAGTATAAGATGAAAGAGTATAAGGTGAAAGAAGAAGAAATGAGATAAGGAATGTGAATACGAGAAATGACAAGAAGATATAAAAGAAAACTAAATAAACCATAAGTGTCTTCATTTTGGTCGCTCAAGATATCGTGAGCGATTGAGGATACTGGTGGCATACGGAAATGTAACTCCAGTGCTATTTGAATAACTTATGTGTCTTATATGATTTTCCTGTATATACATATAGTAAATTACTTTATTAAAGAAATTTTGAGGAAGGAATTTGAGTTCTTTTAGAAATCAAATTTCATTTATCGAATAGACAAGCGTTATGGAGAATAGTTAAAGATCGCTTCAATCAAGTATGATCGAGATCTACGTCTGATGATTATATGCTATGTACCTTCTGCATATGAAGTTTTAAAAGCGGTGATTCCGGGGACTAATCCTTATAAGGGAGGTGAATGTAATAACCCGAGATTTCCTAAATAAAATAAATAAGAAAATTTATGATAATTTTTTTTTTATTTAATGACGAGAATAAGTGAACGATAAATACTAATATATTTATTTCTTTAAAATTAGAAATAATTTTGGAATTATTAATTACTACAAATTATATTTTATGGTAATTAATTTCAGAAGCGTAAATATTTTTATTAATTATTTTCCATGATAACATGATTGGAAATAATATATGAAGTGATAATTAGAATTTATATAATATATATTTTATTATATGAATTGTTCGTAATATTTAAATCAAGTATTTTAACTCGATATGCGAAAGAGAAGTCGAGATATGAGATCCAAACCCCGAATTGGGATTGTGATCAAGAGATGAGAATAATAATATTATATTATTGTTATAATGATTTTACAAAGACAATAATTATGTATCGTGTATGTGCGACAGAGATAATATCGAAAGAACGACGGCCAATTAGGTCATAAAGATATTACCGCGTCAGAAACCCTAATTATTAAACTTAGTTATTAGAAATGACCGAGTAGTGATCGTGTATATGAAGGTTATCATGTATAAGATATCTGTAATTAGAAGAAAACCCTAATTATCATTGTTTGTCGATAATTAGAACAAACCCTAATTATTACAAACCTAATCGGTTGAAGTTAGAGATCGTAATGACCGTGTTAGAACATACATGATAATTAGAGAACCCCTAATGGTCAATTAGAAACCCTAATTGATGACGTTAAGAAACCATAATTAGAAAACCCTAATTTTTCAATCAAAACCCTAATTTAAAATTATCGGGTTTAATTACGATATTATCAGATAAATGTTTTAATTTACCAAAGGATAGAAAGTAAGTGGTAAATGATAAGAATTACCATCTAGTGATTAAATACTACATTTAATTGCTATATACAAAAAATGTCCATGAAATTATATGTGAAATTACCAAAATACCCTTTTAGTGTATTATTAGTTATATTATTTATGGAATTTTAAAATCTAAAGTGATAAACCCTAATGGTTATGGATAATGTCTAAAATGCCCTTCATGGTAGACATGAGAAGTCTAAACTACCTTTGTGCATTATTAAAGGAAGAAACCAATTATTAGAGTGGAAATGACTAAAATGCCCTTTTGTCCATTTAATGTATTATTAGTGTATTATTGCTAGCAATCTTGCAAAATCTGGACATCTAACTTTATTCTAGAATTTACCATGACACTATAACATTACTACCACCAATAATCACCATTACATGATTGCATACATGATTTACATATATTTAAGAGAGAGAAATGTACATTATTTAGCCTATTTATTCACAAACACTTGGCCATATCTCTCCCAACCTCTTACCAACGAAATTATCTTGCCCATAAGCTCTTAATCAAAGCCCAACCATCACAAACAACAAATCGTAAGCATCAAAGCCAAAAAATCAAAAATCAAGCTTCAGAAAAGGTATGAAATTCCTAATTTTGAAATCCTTCGATTCGATGTTAATTGATGAAATTGATTGTTTAAAGTAGTGTAATAGGGAGTCTATTAATGTTCTGGGTTGTTAAATTCAGGACCCATAACATCAAAGTGCACGAATTTGAATATTTAAACAAGTTGGAAAAACCAATTTCGTTATTTTTCACCAAATGTCGAGGGCTATAACTCTTTGTTAGATCTCGAGTTTTGTTGTTTAAAAGTTGTTATAGGTAGCCTGATATGTGGTCTTTAAACTCCAAAAGGAATCAGGTCTATATCTATTGTATATCGGGATTTATAAGCGGTCAAAGTGGGTTGACCGGCGACCTACCGCTTTTTTTCAAACCCGTAAAATATTCTAAGTGTCCGTAAATTTTTTTTGGCAAATGTCGCCTTATATCTCTGGCCATCCAGAATGTGTTTTGTGTTCTAAAGGTTGATATGTGTAGCTTGTTATGTAGTATTTAACTTCAAAAAGAATCAGTCCATATATATTACTTGATTAAGATTTATTTAAGGTCAAAGTGGGTCGATTTAAGATTGACCGAAAAATTCCAGGCAAATTTGCAATTTTCTAAGTGTTAATTTTTCCGACAAGGTTTGACCATACTTTAGATGCTTGATTTCTTGTTGTTATGATGATGTTAAGTGTTAGAGTTGTAGTCCTACATGTTGTCTACACACCGGAATTGATAGATCACATAAACGTTACACGATCATCAAGTTATAGAGGTCCAAAGTAGGCACCTTTGAATGCTCTTCGTGAAGAACATCTTTGGTAACTACTTTGATGGTGATTTATCCCAGATCCGATGTTTTTTAGAGGTTATGATTATTGGAGATTGTATTCTTGTAATTCCTCTACAAGACCCAATTTATAGATTGTCCAAATTTGTTAAGATGAGAGAGTTATTCACTACCAAAGTAGGCTACCTTGCCTCGCGCCTTATGAAGATCTCTGGGTAGGCTCAATAACACCTATAATACGGTTACTGTCACTATAGGGGCCTTTAGCTTACGATTTTAATTATTTTAATTTCGATTTTCCAAAAATGATTTAAAAATTAGAAAAATTAGATTTTAATTATTAAAAATACCAAATAAATTATGAAAAATTATTTTAAAGTCCTAAAAATAGTTTTTAACTATTTTGAGTATATTTCACAAATATTTAGTATTTTTGGAATATAAAAGGTATTTATTTATTTAATTATAATATTAAATAAATGTTTTAAAAATAGTTTTAATTCATGAAAAATTATATTATGGTATAAGAAAATATTTTAAGTTATTTGTGATGACTTTTAATATTTTGTGATAAATTTAATTAATTAATTATATATTAATGATATTAAAGTTATTTAATGATTATATTAAATAATTTAGTTTAAAAATGATTTTAAAATTATAAAAATCATTTTAAATGAAATTAAGGTATTTAAAAATATTTTAAGTTATAAAATATAACTTTTAATATTTAAAGGATAATTTCATTAATAATTTAATATTAATGATATTAAGATAATATTAATGATATTTAGTTTATTTAATAATTATTATTAAATAAATAGTTTAAAAATGGTTTTATTTATTTAAAAATCATTTAAAGAGGATATTAAGGATTTAAAAATATTTTAAGTTATAATTAATGACTTTTAATATTTGATGAATAGTACATTAATATTTATATATTAATGGTGATTATTTAAAATGATTTTAATTGTTTTAAAAATCATTTAAGGGTAATATAAATGTTTTAAAAATAGTTTGAGTTATTATAAATAACTTTTATATTTTTAAGAATGGTTTCATTAATAATTTAATATAAATTAATTATTAATGATAATGGAATTGTTTAATGTTTAAAGCATGTAATTATGATTCGATGTTTGAAAGTGATATCCTAATAAACTAAATTTACTTGAGAACCCAAGCATGAAGTCCAGATTTGATGAAGAGCACCCATAATAATGATTATATCACTATAGGTCCTGTTAGTGATGATTTGAATTATTTTAAATTTTTCAATTTCGGAAAATTCGAAAATGATTAAAAGTAAAATGTCCGATATTTACAGATGTTGAGGTATAGAATAAGAGTCTTAGACTCAAGATTTATTCGATAAAATTGCTTGAGATGCATGACAACTATCGGAATCTTATAATAGAAAGAAAAAGGCTATCGTAAGAGCATGGATGAGATATTTGAAAAATGTATAGAATATGAACTAAAAAGTATGATCACCGCGATTATGTGATGGACGTGATTAGACTATGTGTGGTCAATCGTAATAATAAAGAGATTACGTGTTATGATATATTGTTCTAATCGAACGAATGACCTCGCTTATCGATAGGTTGTGATAAAGAGATAAAACCTAAGTTGAGATTTGTAATCGCCAAATCAGTAAGTATCCTACCTTTGCATTTTCTTTATGCAATGGACATGAGTAAGAAGTTTCAGAATTCTTTTCTATTCCCGTACAGATTATGTACGCTTTGATTATCAACATGCTAGCTCAGATATATATTTTGTTCATTGATTTCTAAATGGTTATACAAGTGTCCCCACTTGGATAATCATGGCATTTATTCACATGTTGATGCACTTTTTCAATTACCCGTATACATATATGTTGAATTACATATTATTGTTGAAAGAAGATTAAAACCTTCTGTTTGGAACCAGCATGTATGAACATCCCAATAATGGGAAAATTTTTATGCGCTTCCTTTACGGACAAAGGGTGAGCGATAAATTTCGCTTTCAAGTTATGTAGTATTGATCAATACAGGTACAATCGGGTCGATCACCCTCCGTGTCGTAAAGTTATGACGGTTTATGGATGAATTTCGCTAAACCTTTTCGAAAATGAAAAACAATGTTCATAGATGTTTCTTAAACCCTATTCATGGGTGGAGCCTAATTTCAAGAAATTAAAAGAGAATTGTTATGTGAATTTTTATCAAGATGACATTACTTCACAACTTTCGATTCGTGCTAGTAGTGTTATGGAAAGAGAATACTTATATTCTTTCAAATTATATATATATATTTGCTATTACTTATTGGCACTCAAATGCTCATCCTCGCTTAAATTAAATGTTTTCGCTATTATGTATGAGCAACCTGAAGGCTCGAGCACGAACAAGGGAAAGGAAAGTCGCTCAATGAGTTTATATTATGAGTTAATGGTTATAGTTAGTAAGACAATGGAATATATTGTCGTATTGTAAGGAATGTATTTGAAGGTCACGCACTGGGAAGTAAACTTTGATGTATGTAAATTAAGTTCGAATGTATTATTATTTAGTATTATTCAGCTTAAAGAAATGGTATCGTGGAGAACCGAGTTCGGGTTTCAAGTACCTGGATTTGGGGTCGCCATATCATTTGTAACATTACGGTCATGATTATACCGAATAATCCCTGGTCATAATCATACCAAGTCCATTTATCGCGAAGATAGCCCACAGATGACTTTAAAAATATAAACATGAGGATGATGACAATGATATAGGAATTCAATAAAACAAGTTCAAGAATTAGTTTATCCAGGAACTAATAACGTCCAAATTGTCAACATGATACTTCTTTGTAGAGTAAAATTCAAGAATGCTCGTAAGAATATTTCCATGAAAAGATATTGGATGAAGCGCAAAATATCAATGATATTCCACTAATTTCATGGAGTATAGAAGTCAAAACTTTAACCAACCGAGTATAATAAGGAATGGAATAACAAAAGAAATCACCGGGCATGTGATAGATAAGCACAGCAAAGTTATTCCAACGAGAATAATATATACGGAACCCGTGTCCTGCAGAAACGCAAAAGACAGGATATTCTAATGTAATAATAAAGAATGGAATAACATAAGTTTCACCAAGTATAGGTATGTCGCAGATACAAAAGTTATTTCAATGTAATAATAAAGAATGGAATAATGTAAGTTCTCTTCATGAATAAGAAAGAATAACACCCCTCACCGTAAAAAGACACCGGATATCAAGTAGTGAAGTAGCGAAGACTCTTCTTTTTCTCTATATTTCTCTCTAGAGTTTCAAAGAATTCGTAAATGAAATAATGAAGGAATGAGCTTCTATTTATAGAAGAATTGATTGAATAAGAATTAATTCATGAACGGTCCAGATTGATTTACTTTTAAACGGACGGTTCAGATTGATTTACTATTAAAACTTAAAGCAACTGGTCCATACCGATTTACTATTAAAACTTTAAACCAAATGATCCATATTGATTCACTATTATAACTTTCCACTAATGCGGTCCATATTGATTCACTAATATAACTTCAACCAACTATTCAAAAATTAAAGACATCTCCTCATGGAATAATATTGTACCCAAATACCCGAATGCACAATACTAGAGTGAATAGTAGCACGATGAATAAGAACTCGTGAATAAGAACTCATGAATAGTACTACGCACTAAAAGTTTTCCTAATACCCGATTGAACAATATAACCTCCGACATCAATTATCATCTAATAGATGTCGATTTCTAATAAAACAAATAATCCCAACACAATAAAACTATCAAATTCATATTTAATCAACACTAACTTATTCATCATTAATATTATAACTCACAATATTTAGCAACCAAAGTTGTTCCTGGAAAGAGGGAGCTTTCCAATAATGATTTCTCCTATTGGCGTAAATTAGGTGACCAAACCTCTCCTCGATGTAACTTCTAGACATTGTAAATATTGCAATTTAATAATATGAATAACTTTGTCGCCTCAATTATTGATTTAATAATATAACATATAATGCGATGATAATCGTGACAATAATCGAATCAATAATATGAGAGATATGATGCAAAGAATTACTATAGCAATAATTGAGTATAACTGAGTGACTTCTCACGTAAGATCAATAATCAATACCGCAAAATTACTACGCAACCACGCCAGTATTGTTGTACTTTTACTACCGGTAGTTCAATGGCTTTAACAATAACACCTCCGCCGTTATTTATAAAATATTTTTGTCGTTTTCTCAATTCGACAATAATTCCATTGTGGGGTCCACCAATGATTGTGTCGTTGTACGAATATTCCCGACAAAAAGAATATTCCCCGACCAATCGAATATTTTATAACAACTTGCATACTTAGCAAAATTTATAAATATTACCCACAACTATAATATTATATCAAATTCATTCCATAATATTCAAAAATGATATTTATAGAAAAATCATCTTTATTAAAAAAAAATTGGGGTCTTACAACCTCCCCTTCTTATGAAATTTCGCCCTCGAAATTAGAGTAAGTACCTGGTATGTCAAAGAGGTAAGGATACCTTGATTTTATTTCAGATTCTAACTCCCAGGTCATTTCCTCAACATCGTGGTTCCTCCACAAAACTTTGACTTAAGGTATAACCTTGGAGCGTAAAATATGCTCCTTTTTATCCAAGATTTTAACAGGAACCTCCTCATATGTTAAATCTTCCACTATTTTGTCCGGTTCTAACTCAATAATATGGTTCGGTTCTTTCACATATTTACGTAACATAGATATGTTAAAAACATTATGAACACGAGACATACTTGGCGGTAAAGCGAGTCTATAGGCCATAGTTCCTACTCGTTCGAGGATTAAAAATGGGCTAATGAATCGAGGATTGAGCTTTCCTCTCTTTCTGAATCTCGTAACTCCTTTACATGGAGCAACACATAACAACACATGATCTCCAATATCGAATTCCACATCCTTTCGATGAAGATCAACATAACTCTTTTGTCGATCTTGTGGAGGTTTTTATACGTTGTTTGGATCGTTTGAATCTTTTTCGTAGTCATACGCATTTCAACTCCGGCCCCAACAACGTTGCTTCACCCACCTCATCCCAAAGATACCGAGAACGACACTTTCTTCCATACAACGCTCAATGGAGCCATGCCAATACTTGTTTGATAATTGTTGTTGTATGAAAACTCCACCAACTGGTAAGAACTTGTCCCAACTTCCTTGAAGTCAAGGACACGTAGTCTTAATAAATCTTCAAGAGTTTGAATAGTCCTCTCGATTGTCCGTCCGTCTGAGGATGATGATATGCCAACTAAATCGTAAATCCGCTCCATAGCTTTTTTGCAAACTAACCCAAAATCTTGAAGTGAATCTTGGGTCTCGATCAGAAACTATGGATAATGGCATACCATGCAATCTTACAATCTCATTTATATACATACTAGCAAGACGTTCAAGTGTATAAGTTTCTCGTATCGGTAAGAAATGAGCGTACTTGGTCAATCTATCAATAATGACCCAAATCGCATCTATGCCTTGAGAAACCTCTGGGAAGACCAAGAACGAAATCTATGGTAATGTGCTCCCACTTCCATTCGGAATTTCAAGTGGTTGAATGGACCTTTTGGCACTTGATGCTCCGCCTTGACTCGTTGACAAGTTAGACACCTTGAGATAAACAACGTTATCTCTCTCTTCATATTGCTCCACCAAAATGTATGATGAAGATCACGATACATTTTGGTACTCCCAGGATGGATTGCAAACAAAGGTGTTGTGCGCCTCCATCATGATTCTATACTTTAAATCGTGGTTATTAGGAACACAAAGTCCGAGTTGACTCAAGTATTCCTTCTTCATCGATTCTTGCTTCCTAGATATAGCACCTTCTTGCACTTTCTTCCTCATACGCATCGCCTCCGTGTCCGTAGCTTGAGCATCTTTAACTTTATCAATTAAATTCGATTCTACTCGTATATTCGCCATCATCACATGGGTCCCTGGAGTCTTTAACTCTATCTCCATCCTTTGCAAGTCACACAAAATGGGCCTTTGCGTTGTCAATATCGCACTTGTACCCGCATATGATCTTCTACTCAATCGCGCCACCTACCACGCTTTTCTTTTTCCAAGATGGTATTGGATGGTACGATCATAATCTTTCAATAGCCAAGCCAACGTCGTTGTCGCATGTTGAGTTCCTTTTGAGTAAAAAAATATTTGAGGCTTTTATGATCCGTAAAGATCTCCACTTTCTCCCCATACAAGTAATGTCTCCAAATCTTTAGTGCAAAACCGACTGCTGCCAACTCTAGATCATGAGTAGGATAATTCCTCTCATATTCTTTGAGTTATCGAGAGGCATAGGCTATGACTTTCCCATGTTGCATGAGAACATATCCTAACCCTTTGCCCGAAGCATCACTGTAGATGACAAATCCCTCCGAGCCAGATGGTATTGTCAGAACAGGTGCTGAAATGAATCTCCTCTTGAGTTCTTGAAAACTCTTCTCACATTCCTCGTTCCAACCGAATTTTGTATATTTTTGAGTCAGCTGAGTTAGTGGAGTAGCGATTCGAGAAAACCCTTCTACGAATCTCCGATAATAACCAACTAAGCCGAGAAAGCTACGTACTTCGGTCACTGATTTAGGTTTCTCCCAGCTTTGAATAGCTTCAATCTTTGCTAGGTCAACAGATATTCCATGACTTGATACTACGAATGAAATCGATGTCTAACAATTCTTGCAGTTAGGTCTTTAACTCCTGAAGTTCAATAGGAACCATTCGATATGGGGCTTTGGAAATAGGTTTTGTACCGGGTTCATGGTCGATACAAAATTCAATTTCACGCTCTGGGGGTAGGCCAGGAAGTTCTTCAGGGAATACGTCAAGAAATTCATTAACAATAGAAATATCATTCAAAACTGACGTATTTTTGTTTAGATCCGTGACATGAGCTAAGAAAGCTTGACATCCGCTTTTCAATAAACGAATAACTTTATGGATTAAGATGACAGTGATTGATTTTAATGGTTTGATTGCTTGAATTCGCATAATAGGTTGGTTAGGAATATGAAAGCTAACAACCTTACGAAAATAATCAATTTTTGCATGATGAGTAGTTAACCAAGCAATCCCTAGAATTACGTCAAATGCAAGTATTTTCAATGAAATAAGATCGACAGGTAATGTGAGGATACCGATTTGAACCAAACAAGATATATAAACAGTGGATGTAATGAAGGTTTCTCCCAACGGAGTTTCAACAGCTAAGTCAAAGTCTAATTTCTCCGGAGTCAATTTTAAACGTTAAGCGCAAGTAGGAGAAATAAAAGAATGGGTAGAACCGGTATCAAATAAGGTATATACTTCTCTAGAGTTTATGATAAGCTTACTCGTGATGACCTCATTCGGGTTCCTTGCTTTCTGGGAAGTCACGACAAACGCTCTCCCTTACACTACTGGCTTTGACTTTTCTGGGATGACCTTTGGTGCCTCCTTCCCAGCTGGACTTGTCTTCGGTGAACGACAATATCGGGCTAGGTGTCCTTCTTTTCCACAATTGTAACATGCTTTGGATGGCATCGCGCAGTTTGGACTGATATGTCCCTCCCCTCAGTATTTGAAGCATATAATAGGTGGTCATTCTCTTTCCTTAACAACGGGTGATGGTGCTGAGGTATTTCCATCATTGTTGAATCTCCTCTTCTTGAAATGTCCATTCTTATTGTTTTGTCCATGATTACCACTCAAGTGGTTACCATTTCGCATGTTGATTCCTCCACGCTTATCGTCACCGCTCAATGATCGCTATCACCGGTATTATCATTTTGCTTACCGCTTCTTTTTGGTTGGGTTGACTCATTATCGCTTCAATAATCGAGCCCTATTAACAAAATTTGAATACAAACACGCTTTATGAGAGATAAGATATTGACGTATCTCGTGTTTCAAACCTCTTAGAAACATTCACGCCATTCTCTCCTCATTATCAACCAAATGGGACGAAAACCGACAACTCTAAAACTTGGCTTCAGATTGTGACACCTGGCCATGTTATTTTGCTCCAAATTTTGATGAACTCTACCTCTTTCATGTGACGAAATACTTTCGGAAAGTACTTGTCATTGAACAGCTTCTTGAAAGTTCTCCCAAGACATCTTCAAGCATGGGCAGTCGAGTACGCTTTACAGATTCCCACCAAGAATCGCCTCTGCCGCAATACGAAAGTGGCAAAGGAAACCTTTGATCCTGAGCAACCCAAGACATCAAATATCTTGTTGATCTGCTTTTATCCACGCCTCCGCTTTTTAAGTGGTTTTGGCTCTCCAAAAACTCGTGGTCCTAGCTCCTTGAACTGCTTGGAAAGACCGTCCGAGAGTCGCCGTTGTTTCCACCGAGATTTTGGACATGAGCCGCCTCTCACCGATGTTGCATGAATCGCATGAAGCCTCAAACATTCCATCGCTCATCATTTGGTCAAGTGTTGTTGTTTGCATGAGTATTGTCGCCTTCGATGCACATTGTCCTCGGTTATTGATCCGTAGAGACTCAACGGTCTCCTGTGCTCCATTGATGTTCTCAACATTCTCGGATGCCATTTTCAAATACTGCCACAAAACAAGGGTTAATTAACATATCACATATTAACCATATACCCTGACCGACCAATTAAATAACAAATAAACTTAGGTAGGTCATTATAGTGAAGGAATTCCCCATCTCTCCCCTCCTAGTTCTTATCTCACATCTTAGCCAGGGATTATATCCCTAAGCTTTGATACCAACTGTGACGCCCCCAAAATAGGTATACATCACCCATCTTGGGTCGCCAGATATATGGTACAGAATACAAATACAATCTTAAATATACAACAAAAAGTCATGAGTTTTAATACAAATATTGTCTTCTGCATAATATCCACTCGTAATAAGTCCTCATTACAATTATTATCACACTATTTCATGTAATAGTGAGAGGACTACTAATGCTATCATCCGACCATCACTCCGTCCCCGACTAGTCCCTCGCTACGCTCTCATTTCCTCAAGAGAATAAAGAAAGAAGTGGTGAGCTCAACTAGCCCAATAAGAAATATTATGACTAAGATAATGCAGGATAAATTATCATTAGCCTTCAACAATGTTAAACCGATAAAATACAATTGACAACAAGTTTAATCATAGCCGAATAAGCAATCCATTAAAAGAGTCAAGTAGAGAATAAAATCTACTATCTTTTATGATTTAAAAAGTTTTTCATCACTTTTATCATTTAAGACTCACCTTAATAAATAATCCACATCATCCCCGCACTACTACCAAGGATATTCATTAGTGGTCACGACCACAAATTATCCATGCACTACGGCCAAAGGATATTCGTGTATATCATCAATGGTCATGATCATGCCAACAACTCATCCATCAATGCACTACGCGCCAACGAGGACTTTTACCACATCATTTGTAACATTACTACCATGATTATACCGAATAATCCTCGGTCATAATCATACCAAGTCCATCTACGCACTACAAAGCCACACTATGACTTTAAAAAATATAAACATGAGGATGATGACAATGATATAAGAATTCAATAAAACAAGTTCAAGAATTAGTTTATCCAGAACTAATAACGCCCAAATTGTCAACATGATACTTCTTTTCAGAGAGTAAAATTCAAGAATGCTCGTAAGAATATTTCCATGAAAAGATATCGATGAAAGCGCAAATATCAATGATATTCCACTAATTTCATGGAGTATGTAAGTCAAAACTTTAACCAACCGAGTATAATAAGGAATGGAATAACAAAAGAAATCACCAAAAGCATAATGATAGATAAGACACGCAAAAGTTTCCAATGTAATAATAAATACGGAACCAGTCCCACAGAAACATGCATGTGTGATATTCCAATGTAATAATAAAGAATGGAATAACATAAGGATTTCACCAAGTATAGGGAGTCCACGTATACATAAAGTTATTCCAACGTAATAATAAAGATTTAAATTCAGTCCCACAGAAACGCATGCATATGATATTCAAATGTAATAATAAAGAATGGAATAACATAAGGATTTCACCAAGTATAGGGGAGTCCACAGATATAAAGTTATTCCAATAGTAATAATAAAGATTTTAACCCAGTCCCAAGTGAAAACACATGCATGTATGGATATTCCAATGTAATAATAAAGAATGGAATAACATAAGGATTTCACCAAGTATAGGGTATGCCACAGATACAAAGTTATTCCAATGTATAATAAAGAATGGAATAATGTAGTTCTCTTCATGAATAAGAAAGAATAACACCCTCACCGTAAAAGACACCGGATATCAAGTAAAGAAGTAGCAGTAATACTCTTCTTCTTTCTCTCTATAATTTCTCTCTAGAGTTTCAAAGAATTCGTAAGAAATAATGAAGGAATGAGCTTCTATTTATAGAAGAATGGATCAATAAGAATTAATTCTCGAACGGTCCAGTATTGATTTACTTTTAAACTGATTTCCTGATTGATTTACTATTAAAACTTAAAGCAATTCATTCATACCGATTTACTATTAAAACTTTAAACCAAATGATCCATATTGATTCACTATTATAACTTTCACCAAAATGTCCATATTGATTCACTAATATAACTTCAACCAACTATTCAAAAAATTAAAGACATCTCCTCACGGGAATAATATTGTACCCAAATACAAATGCACAATACTAGAGTGAATAGTAATCGGATGAATAGAAACTGTGGATAGAACTCATGAATAAGAACTCTCGTGAATAATAACTCGTGAATAAGAATCATGAATAGTAACTTATGAATAGTAATCCGACACTTAAAAGTTCCCCTAATACCCGATCAACAATATAACCTCCAGATATCAATTATCATCTAATAGATGTCGATTTCTACTAACACAAATAATCCCAACACAATGAAACTATCAAATTAATCTTTAATCAACACGAACTTATTCATCATTAATATTATAACTCACAATATTTAGCAACCAAAGTTGTTCCTCGTGAAAGAGGGGGCTTTCCAATAAGGATTTCTCCCTATCATGCGCAAATTAGTGACCAAACCTCTCCTCGATGTAACTTCTGTACATTGTAAATATTGCAATTTAATAATATGAATAACTTTGTCGCCTCAATTATTGATTTAATAATATAACATATAATGCGATGATGATATCGTGACAATAATCAAATCAATAATACGAGAGATATGATGCAAAGAATTATCAGAGCAATAATTGAGTATAACCGAGTGACTTCTCACGAAAGATCAATAATCAATACCGTGTGCTACTACGCAACCACGCCAGACATCGCACTTTTTACTACCGGGTAGTTCAATGCTTTTAACAATAACACTCCGCCAAGTTATTTATAAAAAATATTTTGTCATTTTCTCAATCCGACAATAATTCCATTGTGGGGTCCACCAATGATTGTGCCGCTGTATTTAATATTCCCGACAAAAGAATATTCCCCACCAATCGAATATTTTATAACAACTCGCATACTTAGCAAAATTTATAAATATTACCCACAACTATAACATTATATCAAATTCATTCCATAATATTCAAAAATGATATTTATAGAAAAATCATCTTTATTAAAAAAATTAGGTCTTACACACACGGAGGAACAGAAGGTTCCATTCTTTATCCGTAAAAAAGAGTATGTTCAATCGAGGACCACAACCGTGGTAATACTGGTGTGGTAATTAATCATCTGAGCCGATGATAACCAAATGAGGAAGGAAAATACGATTAAAAGCGGTAACCACTTGGGTGGTAATCGTGGTCATGATAATAGGAAAGGTAAGTCAAGTGGAAATTTCAAAAAGAGGAGATTCAACCATGACGATAAGACATTAAGAAAGACCACCAAAGACCAAAGACCAAAGACCAACAACAAATTCTAGGGAGGAGAACGACCGCCATTAGATGCTGATGAGATGCAGAGAGGAGGGACATATAAGTCCAAACTGTTCACAGCCTTCCAAGGTATGTTTCAATTGTGAAAAAGACGGTCATATAGCTCGATTTTGTCCGGTAGAGAAATCAAGTCCAACTGGCATGGCGGCACCAAAGGCGAATACAGACAAAACAGAGTCGGTGGTTCAAGGGAGGGCGTTTGTCGTGACTGGCCAAAACACGAGAAACCCAAATGAGGTGATCACAGATAAGCTAATCTTGAACTCTTGCAAAGTTTATACCTTACTAGATACCAGTTCTACCCATTCTTTTATCTCTCCCCGCTTGTGCTCAATGTTTAAACTTGACTGGAGAAATGGACTTTAACTTATCTCGTTGAAACTCATTTGGGTGAAACCTTCGTTACATCTATAGTTTATAAATCTTGCTTGATCCAAGTTGGCACAATCACATTACCTGTTGATCTTATCTCTTTAAAGATACTTGCATTTGATGTGATTTTAGGGATTGATTGGTTAACCATTCATCATGCCAAAATTGATTGTTTTCGTAAGGTTGTTAGTTTTCACATTCCTAACCAACTCGTTATACTGAATTCAAGCAACTAAACCACTAAAATCGCCATCGCTCATAGAAAGCCATAAAGTTATTCGCTTTATTGAAAAATGGATGTCAAGCTTTCTTAGCCCATATTATGGACTTGAACAAAAAACACGCCGATTTAAATAATATTCCTCATTGTTAATGAATTTCCGATGTATTTCCTGAAGAACTTCCTAATCTACCCCCGGAACATGAAGTTGAATTCTTTATTGATCTTGAATCGGGTACAAAGCCCATTTCTAAAACCCCATATCGAATGGCTCCTATTGAAATTCAGGAATTAAAAGTCCAACTACAGGAATTGTTAGATATCGGTTTCATTTGTCCTAGTACATCTCCTTGGGGTGCTCCTGTTCTATTTGTAAAGAAGAAAACTCTGGAGTATGCGACTCAGATTGACACCGAGAATCGAACCATGTCACCATTAAGAATAGGTATCCCCACCCTCGTATTGATGACCGTTTGACCAATTTGCAAGGAGCACAATTCTTTTCAAAAATCGATCTTCGTTCTGGATATCATCAGCTGAAGATTAAAACTAAGGATATTCTGAAAACTGCCTTCAGAACTCGGTACGGGCATTATGAATTCTTAGTCATGTCTTTTGGATTGACTAATGCTCCTGCTGCTTTCATGGATATGATGAACAGTGTATTCAAGGAATATTTGAATCAGTTCATTGTTGTCTTTATTGATGACATCCTCATCTATTCCAAAAGTCGTGAAGATCATGAGCACTATTTGAAGCTGGTACTTCAAAGACTTCGAGATAACAAGCTATATGTCAAGCTGAAGAAATGCGAGTTCTGGCTTAAGGAAGTAGCATTCCTTGGGCACGTGGTATCAAAACATGGAGTATCTATTGACCTAGAAAAGATTGAAGCAATACAAAGTTGGGAGCAACCGAAGTCGGTGATCGAAGTGCGTAGCTTTTTGGGCTTAGCTGGTTATTATCGGAGATTCGTGGAAGGATTTTCTTGAATCGCTACTCCATTAACTCAGCTGATTCGGAAAGATACAAAATTCGTATGGAGCGAGGAATGCGAGAGGAGTTTCCAAGAGCTCAAGAAGAGACTCATTTCGACACCTGTTCTGACAATACCATCTGGTTCGGATGGATTTGTTATCTACAACGATGCTTCAGGCAAAGGGTTAGGATGTGTTCTCATGCAACATGGAAAAGTCATAGTTTATGCCTCATGACAACTCAAAGAATATGAGAGGAATTATCCTACTCATGATCTAGAGTCATGGCGGCGATGCTTTTTGCTTTGAAAACTGGAGACACTCACCGTGATAGAGAGAAAGTAGAGATTTATACGGATCATAAAAGCCTCAAATATTTCTTCACCCAAAAGGAACTCAACATGCGGCAATGACGTTGGCTTGAGCTGTTAAAAGATTATGACCATAGCATTCAATATCATCCTGGAAAGGCAAACGTTGTAGTTGACGCATTGAGTAGAAGATCTTATGCGGGTTCGAGTGCAATGTTGTTAACACAAAGACCCATTTTGTATGACTTGCAAAGGATGGAGATGGAGGTAAAGACTCCAAGGACCCACGTGATGATGGCAAATATACGAGTAGAACCGACTTTAATTGATAAAGTTAAAGCTGCTCAAACCAGAGACCCAAAGATGATACGTATGAAGAAAAAAGTGTAAGAAGGTGTTATTCCGGAAGCAAGAATAGATGAAGAGGGAATACTTCGAGTCAACTCCAGACTTTGTGTTCCTAACGACTCTAACTTGAAGCATAGAATCATGATGGAGGCACGCAACACACCATTTGCAATCCATCCTGGGAGTACCAAAATGTGTCATGATCTTAGACATACATTTTGGTGGAGCAATATGAAAAGAGAAATTGTGGAGTTTATCTCAAGGTGTTTAACCTGTCAACGGGTAAAGGCGGAGCATCAAGTGCCAAAGGGTCCATTGCAACCACTTTAGATTCCGAAATGGAAGTGGGAACGCATTAACATGGATTTTGTTACAGGTCTTCCCAAAGTTTTTCAAGGCATAGATTTGATTTTGGTTATTGTTGATAGATTAACAAAGTCTGCTCATTTCTTGCCTATACGTGAGACTTATTCCCTTAAACGCTTTGCTCAGATGATGCGTGAATGAGATTGTGAGATCGCATGGCATGCCAAGATATCCATAATTTTGATCGTGACCCAAGATTCACTTCACGATTTTAGGTTAGCTTACGAGAAAGTTATGGGCACGGATTTACGATTCGGGCCGGTATACCATCCTCAAACCAGACGGAAATCGGAAAGGACAATTCAAACCCTTGAGGATCTATTAAGACTCTGTGTCCTAGATTTCAAAGGAAGTTGGGATAAGTACTTGTCATTGGTGGAATTCTCCTACAACAACAGTTGTCAAGCAAGTATAGGCATAGCTCCATTCGAGGCGTTGTATGGACAAAAGTGTCGCTCTCTAGTATGTTGGGATGAGGTGGGTGAAGCAACATTATTGGGACCAAAGTTGGTACGTATGACTATAGAAAAGATCCAAATGATTCGACAACGTATACAAACGGCACAGGATCGACAAAAGAGTTATGCGGATCTTCATCGAAAGGACGTGGAATTTAATATTGCAGATCATGTACTGTTATGTATAGCTCCATGGAATGGAGTTACAAGATTTGGGAAGAGAGGAAAGCTCAATCCACGATTTGTTGGTCCATTTGAGATTCTTGACCGAATAGGAAATGTGGCCTATAGACTCGCATTACCTCAAAGCTTGTCTCGTGTTCATAATGTTTTTCATATTTCTATGTTTCGTAAATATGTGAAAGACCCAAACCACATTATTACGTTAGAACCGCATTTAGATAGCCAAGATTTAACGTCACGAGGAGTGCTGTCAAAGATATTGGATAGGAAAGAGCATGTCCTACGAACAAAGGTTATACCACAAGTCAAGGTTTTGTGAAGGAACCATGCCATTGAAGAAATGACCTGGGAGTTGGAATCGGAAATGAAAGCGAGGTACCCTGCTCTTTTCAAAACACCAGGTACGTACGTCAATTTCGAGGACGAAATTTCATAAGGAGGGGAGGTTGTAAGATCCCAACTTTTTATAAATAAAATTGAATTTTCTATATTCATTATTTTGAAATAAAAATGTGTTAATTGATATAATAGTTTGGTTATGGGTGAAATTTATAAATTTTATAAAATAAGCAAGTGGTTATAAAATATTCATTTTTGTCGGGGAATATTTGTTTAGTCGTAGAATATTCTTGTTGTCGGGAATATTCGTATTTACTTGCCAGCGATCATTCAATGGGCCCCATAACGTAATAACAATCGGATGAAAAAATAACAAATTTGAGTTTTTATAAATAATCTACGTAATTATTACCGTTAACACTATTGGATTACCAGTGGTTAAAATACGATGTCTACGCGTGGTTGCATTAATAAAGCACGGTAGATTGCGATGATTGTTGAATTATTGATTCTTACGTAAGAAGGCACTACTCAATAATTGTTACAGTAATTACTGTTCAATATTTTATTTTATTGATTCAATAATTTCTACGTTGATAATTTATATTATTGTTGTTTTAATAATTGTCACTGCACAGTATTTCCCATTATCAAATCAATAATTCATATTATTTGAATAATATTATTAGATAGCATTATTGGTAATGTCTAGAAAGTTCTGTCAAGGAGAGGTTTGGTCATCTAATTGCACGCCAGTAAAGAGAAATTCTTATCGGAAAGCCCCCTCTTTCCTGGGAACGGCCTGATTGTCATTATTGTAATTCTGTAATATTATTTAGGAATAATTAATTATTAATTTATATGATAAGAATATATTTATTTTATGTGGATATAAATGAAGGAATTTTTAGCATGAAATAATTGTTGAAAGTTTGGCATATTTTCTGTGGAAATACAGTTATTCAAATATATTATTATAAAATATTATAACTGTTTAAATAATATATATATATGTATATAAGCATGTGATTATATATGTTAAGGAGGTGAAAAGTTTGCCTTTACTTCCTTTGTTTTTCAAAATCTGGTGCATGCATTATTTGATTCAACCATGTGCTGGTAATATAATTCCTCCCATGGACCACTTGGTTGGAATATTTGGTGAGAAATGTTGCCTGCAATCCTCTATCTTCAAAAGTGGGTGGGCCTCACCCATTGAATTTGAAAGGTAGGTATAGGTTAGGCAGATGAAGAAAAGAAAAAAAAATTAGGCCACTTTATTTGTTTGCTTTCTCCTTCCGTTGCTATAAATAGGGGGTAACCCCTCCTTTCTCAACACACCACTTTCAAATCAGAAATTCTTATTCTAGAGTATTGTGAGTATTTTCTTGAGTATAGGAATACTTTGAGCGTAGTTTTTCTGCAAGATTTTCTCAGAATAATATCCGATATTTCAGTCAAATCCAAGCTTCTACTAAGGTAAATGATATTATTTTATTGCAATACTCGTGAGAAATATTATTTTCTTTCATACTCCATATTATGTAAGCGATATTATTTCATCTCGTATTCTTGAATTTGAACTTACTATGGTAAGTATTGCTTCTATAATTCCTGAAATGATTAGAAATTTCGCTCCATCTAATATCATTTCATAAGAATATTGGTCTAAACTTTTTAATCAAATTTGGAACTTTTCATGATTGAAAATCGTCATTCATGGCATCGTTTCATGGTTATCGTTTCACTGCACTCGCTTGTTTCGATTCTTATTCACGTGCATTGTTCACGATTCTTTCGCTCACAAAAAAAAAATATTTTTTTTCTTCTTCCAAGTTATCTATTGTGACCCTTATTCTTGAAATTGAATCCATGTTTTGATCTTTAATTTTACTCCATTATGGAGTATTTTTAAACTCGAATTATCTAAAGTACGAATCTCTAATCTTTGTCCTTTTGTCTCAATGGATTCGTTCTCTAAAATATTTTTCTTCATCCTCAGTCTTTAATGGTGATACTTGATGAATATCTTTGGCACAGTAGTAAAAGATGAATGATTACTGATGAATATCTTTGGCCCGTCATGCAAAGATGAATAGGTGTTGAGATGAACATGACCAACTGGTGATACAAATGAAATATTTTTGGCCCGTAGTGCAAAGATGAATAATTGATGCAAGATGTATATTGATTGATGTTACAGGGATAAAATATTGATGATGGACTTTTAAATTCATAAATGATAGTAAATTTCATTCTCTACTTAACTCTTCTAATGAATTGTTATTTTCGCTGCGAATATTGATCTAAAACTGGTTGTCCATTATATTTTATCTAATTTGTTGAAGGCTAACGATAATTTGTTGTTCATTATCTTAGTCATAATATTCTTTACTGGGCTAGTTGAGCTCACCCTTTTCCTTTTTGTTCCATTTTTCTTCTCAGGAGGTGAGAATATAGTAGGAACCAGTCGGGGTAAAGAGTGATGGTCATAGACAGTTGTTTTAGCAGTCCTCACTATTTTTGTAAAATAGTGTATCAATAAATGTAATGAGGACTTATTTGAGTGTGAATATTGTCTAGAAGATAATATTTGTATTTAAACTCACAGCATGTGTGTTGTTGTATTTTGCACGACAATTGTAATAATAAAAGTTGTAGTTGTTTCTGTACCATGTATTTGGCGACTCTGAATGAGTGATGTATACCTATTTTGGGCGTCCATAAAGATTAATGACGATTGATCAAATCGGTATGCAGGCAAACAAAGGTGATGGGATAGAGCAGGGTGGGTTGCATCTGATTAAATTTGAGATCACAGTAGGAGGGGGATGGTGTCAGGGGAAGTCGGTGGCACGCAAAATCGGAGTTTTGAGTATATGATGGCAAGAATAGCACACTAAGAAGGTAACAAATATTTTTCTCATCAAAACACTAGAACTATTATCCTCCATTGTTATGCTTGTATCTGCATGTACTGACTCTCACGCCGGAGTTATTCCCCGACGGTCCAAGCCGTCAAGCTTCTAGTATTGACCCGTTTACTGTGCAGGATAGGACGCGCTCTTACGTGATTGAAGCGCGTAGAAAGATCTTGGCGTTAACATTGACGCTAAAAGGAGGGGCCTGTTTTTTAGTGTTCTTAAGTTTTCAATCACATAGTTTTAGTCCATTTTAATTTATATATATATATATATATATATATATATATATATGTATATATTTAATTTTAGACAATAATAAATTGTCATAAAATTTCTAATATGTCAGGCGGAACAAAAATGTTGCTAGCAGAGCAATAAGCATCACTTAATTTTTTTTTTAAATTGCTAGAATAATTATAAAAGTATCGTTAAATGTGTATTTATTCTGAGATTATAACTTTTGCTCTGTTATTATGAACGCCCACCTATACTCTACATTGATTAAGTACTATTGTTGTTATATTTCTAGTTAACGCAAGATGCATGCTTGAAAAAATAAAAAAAATCAAAAAAATTCGTTTTTAGAGACAGATACATTGTACTATTTACCTATAATTGCTAAAACCGCACTCTCCCTCTACTCTTGAATTCAATGAGTTATGAACATTAAGAATTCTGAATATCACGAGGACAAACATTCTAAATAAAAAAAATTGTCAAAATAAATATTTTGGAAACTCCGAATATGATAATGAGATCCGGTTATTATAAAGTTAATTTCATAATAAGTTGGTCAATTAATCAAAGTTAATTCCACGCTAACCACTCCCGTAATAATAGGCTTCTTGGCCATGATTGTCTGATAGCCCATTTAGTTGATTCCCCATTGGAATGGCAATGGGGGCGTGGCAGGGCTTCGTCGGGGCGGGATAGAGATTACACATACCATCCTCATTCTTGATCTTACAAATATTATTTTATTTAATCCTTCAAATTTTATAAATATCATATTTTATCTCATATAATTTACACGCAATGCGTGTAACGGAGTCATAGTTTACAATAAATTATAACCCAACTTATTTGTATTCTTGTTTAAACATATGAGAATAGATGTGATTGAGAAATTAATCTTGTGGTTAAAACTTAGGCCCCAGTATTACAAACAGTTGGTAATATTTTTTTTCTCTGGCATTTGAAAAAAGAGAACTCGTGTTTGAAAAAAAGAAAAGAAAAGAAAAGGATAAAAAAGTTGGTCCATTTTCTCGTTTTTATTTGTCCCAACATGAATCAATTCAATACTTGTGCAGTCTCACTTAATCCTATCACATTCCAGCTACCAACCATTCTCTTTATTTTAAAGGATAAAGAGTGCTGTTGAAGGTAGACAAATTTAAAAGCAAAAGATGTAAATGTATGATGGATTCTGAGCTCTTTATTTAAAAGCAAAAGATGTAAAGCTGATCTATCTATATTATAAAGTCTCCATGAGACGACTTGTCGCGGAAGTTGTGTGTATTTGAGTAATACAATTTTTTTATTTTCTGTCTCTATAACTTTAAATATATTATTATTGTTATTTTTAATATTAAATTTTTATATCTTTTCATTTGCTTTTTAAATTTATTTTATTATCATAAATATAATTTATGGACACAATGTTATAAAAGATTAATAAAATTAAGAACAAAGATGATTAGAGGAAAGAGAGCATTCTCATTGTATTTTCATGTGTATCACTCACTTTACAATGCTATTATTTATAGATATAAGAACATCAATACTAGGAGGTTACAAAACTCAAAGGTCATGAGTTTCATAACTCAATGGACATGGGAGTTTCAAAATCATTATAATCAAATATAAGAAGAATGAATCTAGACATCCATTGTATGAATCTAGACATTCATTATAATTTTATAACACTCTCCCTTGGATGTCTATTGTATAGCCATACGCAATGAAAGATACCTCATTAAAAGCTTTACCAGAAAAAACCCAATGGGAAAAAAAAACCTTGGTTAAAGAAAAAAGAGTGCAGTGCGTATTAGCTCCCCCTCATGAATGTATCCTTAAGTCCTTCAGTTGCCGCATTCCAATATTGCGACGTAATCGTTCAAACATTGTAGTTGGTAATATTTTGGGTGAACAAATCTACTAGATTATCTTTTGATCGAATTTGTTGAAGATCAATATCACCACACTTATCAAGGTCATGTGTGAAAAAGAATTTCGGTGAGATGTGCTTTGTTCTATCTCCTTTGATGTATCAAAATAACAGAGTACGAAATCCATACCTAATACTCAAATTCAGTTATACCAGACTCTATAAAATCTTAACCTCAAACCCCAACGACATCAAATACGAAATCTTAGTCATCATAGACCTAATAGGTTAACCTTTTGAGTCAAGATGTGATTTCAGACGAACCCATATATGAGCAGAATATTCCCAACACAGAAGCACTCAAATTAGAAGTTCTATAACTTATTAATGCATTGATAAGTTCTGTAACTTTTTATTGTAATGATTAATGTTATATTTTTTATACTCAATGCAATGAAAAACTCACCAGCTTTCATAAATTCCATTCATTAGAAAACACTAGAAAAAACAAAAAGAGAAGAAAATAGAAAAAGAACATACTATATATAGGATAAATTAACTATTTAGCCCATGAACTATTAATTAGCTGTAGCGAGACAATAAGAAGATAATTATTTGTAACAAGTAATATAGTGTCCTTAAATGTAATATTTTTGTTAATAATTGTGTAATAAAAAAAAAGGTGGAAAGTGTAATATAGGTGGCCATGCATGGAAGTAGCATTTTCCTCGTTTATCCTTTTAGTTGATATACCCGACCACTATGAGATCCAATTTTTTAAATTCTTACAAAGTTAGGGTCGGTCAATTTTTTAAAATCGATTGACAGATATCAATAACTAATTGTGATAATAGCTTATATAATATAGAATATTGTTGTAGCGACAAGGTTTTGGGCCAATTTTAATCTCTTGAGCAATTCTTTGTCAATATTAAAAATAGCATGGCCTAAAAGTAAAAAATATATTTGTTCGAAAATGATGTTTAAATAGAGTTTTAGAGATATCAATTCTTTTTATTATACAATATTTACCATTCATTTACGTACATTTACCTCATAAAGTACTATAATTTCTCTCCAAAGACAGAAACATCGATCATGGCATGGGGTGGGGTACTCTGGCTGGACCACAAGGAAAAATCAAACATGAGTAGCACGCACGGCAATCATTTTTCTGAATTTTTAAATAAATACCCCCATATCCTAACACTAAAAAATCACTCATCCCTTCATCAAAACCATTAATTTCCCTTCATAATTAATACTTACTTGTAAGCAATGAATCATCACCCTTTTTTACAAGTCTTTTTCATAGTCGCCATTCTACTCATTTCTTCTTCAAAACAAATACAACTAGAAGATGAAGCAGCTGCTCTTTTGACATGGAAAGCCAGCCTCGATCACAACCGGAGCCAATCGTTGTTGTCGTGGGTTGGAAGCAGCAGCCCTTGCAATGATTGGACTGGGATTGGTTGCAACGAAGTTGGAACTCATGTATCCCATATAAACCTCACAAGTTACGGTTTAAAAGGTACGCTTCACCATCTTAATTTCTCATCCTTACCACAACTCATAAGCCTTGACCTTTCTGGACAACTCACTCTATGAGACGATCCCTTACGAGATAGGGTTGCTCACAAACCTTAGAATATGCGACATGTATGAGAACCCATTTCGTTGATTCCATTCCGCAAGAAATTGGAATGCTCAAATCTCTTGAGGAATTGGATTTATCTACAAACAATCTCACGGGATCAATACCGTCTACCATAGGGAGTGTTGGGATTTCACATGAATCCCACATCGGTTAAATTCAAGAGTGTAGATGGCTTAATAAGTATGGTAGAACATCAACCTAATAGGTTAACCTTTTAGGTAAAGAGGTGGTCCAACATACTTATTGGGCTCGTCTACACAGGTATGCGCTGCTAGGTGATGAATAGATGTGGGATGGATCGTTCAATTCCGCTACAAGTGGTATCAGAGCCCATGGTTCGGTGGGAGTCCAAGTATCAACTTCAAGGTGCGAGGGGGTGCGCGAGAGGTACAATTCGCAGGCCTCGTGGGTGGAGTAAATAGAGTTGAATCAGGTGGAGCACTACCGTGGTCGTGTGAAGACGGGGCCTCGTGTCGTGGAGCACGGATGATTTGAGTCGGTGGAGCCGGGCTTAGAAGGCTCTAGGAAATTGGCCGAGACACCCGTGACGTGGTGGAGTAATATTAGAGTCAAGCAAGGCTCTCAAGGACTCAAAAGTATTTGAATCCCAAGTGGAGCATGGCTCTGGATGGCTCTAGGAAAACCTACTGAGTAGTATTGTAGTCGAAGCGAGAGAGCTCTCAAGGATTCAAAGAAGGTGTGCTTAATGATAAGATACTCTAGTATGATACTTGTGATGGGTATTCAAGTGAAAGGTGGAGATTGTTGGGATTTCACATGAATCCTACATCGGTTAAATTCAAGAGTGTAGATGGCTTAATAAGTATGGTAGAACATCAACCTAATAGGTTAACCTTTTAGGTAAAGAGGTGGTCCAACATACTTATTGGGTTCGTCTACACAGGTATGCGCTGCTAGGTGATGAATAGATGTGGGATGGATCGTTCAATTCCGCTACAGGGAGTTTGGGCAACATAACCATTCTCTCTCTCTATCAAAATTTACTCGTAGGCTCTATCCCGAAAGAGATAGGGAAGCTAAGCTCTCTCACTGGACTTGACTTGTCAGAAAATCACCTCACTGGGACCATTCCCCGCGAGATAGGGCTGCTAAAAAAACTTAGAATCTGCCACATGTTTTCGAACCAACTCAGTGGTTCCATTCCGCAAAAAATTGGAATGCTCAGCTCTCTTGAGAGATTGATTTTGTCTGTCAACAATCTCACGGGATCAATACCGTCTACCATGGGGAGATTGGGCAACCTAACGATTCTCAATCTCTATGAAAATTTACTCGTAGGCTCTATCCCGAAAGAGATAGGGAAGCTAAGGTCTCTCACTAGACTTAACTTGTCGACAAATCACCTCACTGGGACCATTCCTCACGAGATAGGGTTGCTCACAAACCTTAGATTCTGCTACATCTCATCGAACCAACTTAGTGGTTCCATTCCGCAAGAAATTGGAATGCTCATCTCTCTTGAGGAATTGGATTTGAATAACAACAATCTCGCGGGATCAATACCTTCAAGTTTAGGGAAGTTGAAATCCCTTGTTGCTCTATCATTATTCTCAAATCACCTCACTAGTTCCATTCCTCCAGAAATGAATAATCTTACATATCTAAAAGAATTTCACATAGCTGAAAACATGCTCACAGGTCATCTACCACAAGATATATGTCGCGGTGGATTACTTCAATATTATAGTGCAAGTTACAACTTTTTCACAGGTCCGATCCCTAAAAGCTTGAAGAACTGTACAAGCTTATACAGACTTAGGCTTGATGGAAACCAATTTATAGGAAATATATCTGAAGATTTTGGCATATACACAAAGTTGGACTATATTGATTTGAGTAATAACAGTTTTACTTGATTTGTCACTAAAGTGGGTTCTCTCAAAGAATTTCAAAACCTTAATGATGGCCAAAAAAATAATCTCACCCCTAAGGATAAAGACCCGAAGTTTGGCAAAGTAACTCAGTTGGTTCTACTTGATCTCTCATCAAATCATATAGCAGTGAAATTCCCAAAAGTTTTGGAAATATAAGGTCATTAGTTTACCTTAAGCTACAAGACAATAATCTTTCCGCTATATTCCTCCGAAGAGTCCGGCTTGTGCCCAAATTTTATGGAATCTTAACTTTGCAAAGAATAGTTTGAGCTATCCGATTCTAAAACAATTAAAGCGTGCATGAATCTTCGTGAGCTTGAATTTGAGCATGAATAGTTTTTAAAAGGGTATTCTGTATGAATTAGGTAACTTGAAAAATCTAGAAAATATGGACCTTAGTCAGTACTTGTTGACGGATGTGCTACCAGGGCAAATAGGAGAGCTAGTGAAACTAAAGAATTTGAATCTTTCACATAATGAGATCTTTGGTTCTCTTGAATCGACTTTCCATGGAATGTTGAGTTTGACATCTATTGATATATCCTATAATCAGTTTCAGGGGCCTCTTCCCAACATCAAATGTGACGCCCCCAAAAATAGGTATTCATCATCCATCTTGAGTCGTCAAATACATGGTACAAAATTCAAATACAACTTAATAATACAACTGTCGTGTAAAATACTTACAAAACATAATCTAAGAGTTTTAATACGTATATTGTCATCTGTGACAAAGATACAAACTCAAAGGAGTCCTCATTACATTTATTGTCACACTATTTAATCGTATAGTGAGGACTACTAATGCTATCATCCGGACCGCTACCCTTTCCCCAGACTCGTCCCCAAATTATATTCTCATTTCATGAAGAGAACAGTGAAAGAAAGGGTGAGCTCAACTAGCCCAGTAAGAAATATTATGATTAAGATAATGCAGAATAAAGTATCATTAGTCTTCAACAATGTTAAACTGATAAAATACAATAGACAATCAAGTTTAACTGCAGCGGAACAAGCAATCTATTAGAAGAGTCAAGTAGAGAATACAATCTACTATCTTCTATGATTTAAAATGTTTTCATCAATTTTTATCGCTAAGACTCAGCTTAATAAATAAACCACATCATCGAATCATCCCTGCATTACGGCCAAGGATATTCATTAAATCACATTCATGAATTAATATTTTATTTCTGAGACTCAGCTCAATAATTAATCCACATCATCAAATCATCCTTGCACTACATGCCAAGGATATTCGTTAATATCACGACCATAAATTATCTATGCACTACGGGCTAAAGATAATCGTGTTTTCATCAACGGTCCTGATCATGCCATAAAACAATTCATCTTTGCACTCTTGGCCGAAGAGAATCCATAGCAATAATCATACCAAAACTCGGCCCATCAATGCACTACTACCAAACGAGGACTTCTTTCACATCATTTGTAACATTACTACCATGATTATACCGAATAATTCCCGGTCATAATCATACCAAGTCCATCTATGCACTTGTGCCACGTATGTCTTTCAACATAATATAAACATGAGAATGATGACAATGATATAAGCATTAATCAATAAAAACAAGGATAAATATTAAAGACTTTAAATTTATCCAAATATTATCAATCACTTAATAAACTCATAATCTAATATTATAACAATATTTTAATCACTTCTTAAACTTATAAATAATTTATTTCAATTGTTTACATTTTACCAAATAATGCATTTAATCATTCAAAATGTCATACTCATAAGATTTCATCACCAATGATTAAATCCTCATCAAAAATATGCATATACCTTATATAGAATTTCCAAGCTATAAAATCCTATTTTTCAACTTTCACTACTTTACATAACATATTTAACTCATATGTTCAGTAATTAAATCATTTTTATGAAAAATACCAAATCAAATCCCAAAATATTTCTTTTTCTCGGATTTAGCGTAATATAGTCTCATAATGAATATATATTTTTCTTAATTTTTAAAATTCATTTACTATTTTTCAAAATCAATTTCTAATTAATTCCTTAAGAAATTAGCTACCTCAAGTTTAACTCTAGAAATTCTCAAATCTTGGCAGGATCTTACATGTTAACGTGAGCTTCCAGCTTTAAATTTCATGGTCATCTGAGTTATAGAACTCCTATTATAGCGTTTTCATCGAAAAAACCTAAATATTGAAATGGTCATAACTCGCTTCATTTTAAGTCGGAATGAACTCATTTTTGGACAGAGGTACCTTATACTATATACTTTCATGTCCCAAAAGGCCTAATTTTTCTCATTAAATTAAGTGGTCAAACAAATGACTTTCTAAAAATCGACAAGAGCATTTTGGTAATTTCCATTTTGACTCCTTTGCTAAAATCACCCACACGAAAATCTACAACACCTTTTCCAAAGGATTTCACTACAGATGCTACAAAACTCATAGATCTAACTCTAGAAACTTAACCACACTCAAAAATTCAAAATATAATAGAGATATGGTCAATTGAATTTCATATTCCATTTTCACCAAAATCGATTTTCAACCCTTTGTGATTTCTAAGAAACTTTCATGTTTTCACATAATAACCAACATAACTCATCATAACACTTACTAATACCTCATATACTCATGATTTTCATCACCCAATGCTTTTATTATGACTCTCATCATAATCAACGTAACCGCATCATTTTCACAATTTTATAAGGAATGAATATAAAGGATCATTCACCACGATCCGATAATCTCATATGTATGTGTTATTCCAATGTAATAATAAAGAATGGAATAATGTATGATTCACCATGCATGCGATAGATCGCACAAACAAAGTTATTCCCAATGTAATAATAAATAATCGAATCAGTCCCACCAGAACGCATACATAAGATATTCCGATGTAATAATAAAGAATCGAAACCAAATGTCAAAGTAAATTCGCGACCGAAGCGGGATGTTCTAACAGTAATAATAAAGAATGGAATAATAGAAGAATTTCACCATGTATACGATGATTGTGATATACAAAGTTATTCCAACATAATAATAAAGAATGGAATAATGTAAGAATTTCACCAAGTATAGGGTAGTCCACGATATACAAAGTTATTCCAATGTAATAATAAAGAATGGAATAACGTAAGTTCTCTTCATGAATACGAAAGAAAATAATACCCCTTACGAGTACAACAAATAATATCCCTTACCTTTGAAAAGAAGAGTATTCCACTAAGTAGAGGCGATGATACACTCAAGAAAATTTGTACTACGCTCAAAAGCTTTTCTTAAACTCTAAAGAAATACGCCAAGATTATAGAAGAAGAACCTCTCATAGTTTCTCTCTCTCTGTTCCAAAGTGAATTCGTAAGAAATAATGAAGGAATGAGCTTCTATTTATAAAGAATGGATCGCATAAGAACTAATTCATGAACTGTTCAGATTGATTTACTTTTTAATCTGACGGTCCAGATTTAAAAGCAAAATCTTTTAAATAAAATATAATATATTCTATTTATAATCTAATAAAACGAATAACTTTATAAAAGTATTCTGCTTTTATATAAAAAAATTTACTATGCAAAATACTATGCAGCACTATGCAACACTATGCATAATAAAATATAATATATTCTATTTATAGAATAACTTTATAAAAAGTATTCATTTTTTATATAAAAGATTTTACTATGCAAAATACTATGCATAATAGAATATAATATATTCTATTTATAGAATAACTTTATAAAAGTATTCGCTTTATATAAAAAGCTTTTCCGCTTTATTACATTAATAATACTAATAAAATAAAACCGAGTGACTTATCATGTAAACATTAATAATCAATAATCGTAAGTACTACTTATGCAACCAATGCCAGACATCGTACTTTTACTACTAAGTAGTTCAATACTTTTAATGGTAAAACTTCCGTCGTTATTTTTATAAAAAATATTTTTGTCGCTTTCTCAATCCGATAATAATTACGCTAGGGGGTCCACTAATGATTGTATGCATCGTCTTTGATATTCCCCGACAAAAAATATTTTATATCAACTTGCTTACTTTGCAAAAAAATTCACATATTACCCTTAACTTTAAACTTTTATCAATTTAACTATTTACCGAAATAAAAAAAATTGAATACTTTTATTTCATAAAATTCGAGGTCTCACATCAAAGCTTTTCAAGAAGCTCCTTTATCTTCACTGGAACATAATAAAGGCTTGTGTGGAAATGTTCCGGTTTGACGCTCATTCCTAATGGAGCCAATGTTAGAAAGAGAAAAAATGTACGTTTAGTGCTCTTTGTCACACTTCCTCTTTTGAACGCTCTGTTTCTTTTGTTGATATTTGGTGGCATGTATTTTTATTTTCATATGGCGCCGAAGAGCAAAACAGATGATCAAAGAGATGTTCAAAATGTAAATTTGTTCACAATATGGAGTTATGATGGGAAGATGGTGTATGAAAACATCATTGAGGCCACATAAAATTTCAACTCCACGTACATCATCGAGAGAGGAGGTTACTGGTGGTGGTGTACAAAGTCGAAATGCCAAGTGGTCAAGTTGTTGTTTGTCAGCAAAAGTTTTTTTCATCACAAGATGGGGACCTAAGGAATCTAAAAAGTTTTATGAGTGAGATTCGATGTATTAACAAATCCTAAGATCGTAATATCGTGAAGCTCTACTAAGCTTCGCTCAGATAGATCGCACTCATTCTTGGTTTATGAGTTCCATGAAGGGGGAAGCCTGGGTAAAATATTGAGCAACAATGAAGAAGCAATGCAACTTGATTGGAGAACTAGGCTCAAAGTTATTAGAGGTTTTGCCAATGGTTTATCATACATGCACCATGAGTGCTCACCCTCCGATAGTTCAATTTAGACATATCGAGCAAGAATATATTGTTAGATGTTGATTATGAGGCTCATATATCTCCGATTTTGGTATCATGCTGAAGCTTTTAAAGTTAGACTCATCTAACTGGAGTTCATTCTTTGGGACTTTAGGTTACGCTACTTCAGTACATTTCTTTGTAGTTTTATGTCAGATTTGTATACTAGAATAATAATGCATTATTTATTGTTAGAAAATTTAAGAAATAAGGAACTGGAATTTTTTACTCAAGTTTTTGATAATAAATATGATACAACTTATTTTATAAAGATACCACAAGGAATGCATATTAATCAATTTAAATAATAGAAATAATGACAAACCCACAACTTCCTTTCTCGTAGATTTTTTTTACATGATGAGTTTATGTATTTCAGAATTAGCATACACAATGGAAGTAAACGAGAAAAGCGACGTCTACAGCTTTGGAGTGTTGTTACTAGAAGTGATTATGGGGAGGCATCCGAAGTGATGACATCTCATATCTTTCATCATCATCCGCTTCTAGTGTACTATTAGCGTGACTTGTTTGCACTAACGCCTCTCACCCCTCTACTAATGAAGTTGCAGAGGAAATGATTTTTGTTGTGAGGCTCGCATTTGCTTGTTTACATCAAAGTCCAGAATGTAGGCCTAACATGAAACAAGTTTCTACGCAGCTAACAAAGAAAAAGCCTCCGCTTCAAGATTCACTGTACATGGTTACAGTTGGCCAACTATTTGATCCCCAAGTTCGAAGATCCTTATGACTTCTACGCCTGACTTGATAGTATGATCTATATATCCAAACTTCAAATTTTTCACTCACACATACACATACATTTTATATATAGGGGAGGATAATATCTTAATTAGTCATCAAATATAATTGTTTTTAACGTTTAGTTTCCTATTTACTTTTTATTAGTATTTTGTTGTCGAACATTATTATTTCTGCAATCTCAATCAAACAACACAAAAATTAGAGCCGTTAAAATGAATTAAACTTGAAAAATAAGTGTACTTTGAGGATTAAACATGAAAACAACTATAATTTGGGAACTAAACGTGAAAACTAGCTAAAGTTTAGTGACTAACGACGGGTGGAAGACAAAATACGCAAAAAAAATAAGTAAATAAAAAGAAAAAAATAAAATAATAGTTAAGAGACTAAACATGAAAAACAACTACAGTTTGGGAATTAAAGAAAAGATTATCCCCCAAAAAATGGAGATTTAAATAATTCCATTATGCTACCTCATCATAATACTTGTTGATATTAATTTCTTTTAGAGGTATAGACTTTTTCTTTAACTTTGTTTTCTGTTTCCCCTCTTTTCCTTTTCCTTCTTTTCTCAAGTTGAAAACATAGCTCTAAGAGATATCATCATATCACGCATGCTGCATTTTCAAATAAAATTGCTACTGCAGCTCTAAAATGGTTGTTTACCAGAGAGATAATAGAAATTGTGTTTTAATTGACACACATAAAGCATGCTAAATTTTCACACCAAATCAATGCATCTTCATCTATTTAGAAAGTAAGTTCTCCATGTAAATGTAAACATATACTCTAGCTACCTTGATGAACACAAACGTGTTATGCGATAACCTAAAACAAATCTACACCCAAAGAAGTCGGTTGTCTTTGCCTCTTCTCTTTGAATGACTCTACTTTGAGTTCTTTCCCTATCAATCACACACTTGCTTCTACAAACTCCCACTTCTATGCCATCTCCAAGTTGACATCTCGATTTGTTCAGTTCACACTTCTCAACATATATATATATATATATATATATATATATATATATATATATATATATATATATATATATATATATATAGTGTACAATATCATAGTTTCACATTTTCCTCTTAAATCTATTTTGTACATTTTTAGATGCTAAACAAATATGCTAAATGCAATAATATATTATTGATATATTGTGTTTTTGTGAAGGGCCTTTTGCCTCCTACCTCACCTCCGCTTCTCGATTTCCTTCTTGCATCAAAACCAATTCTCTACATTTTTACGTGGAAGTTGACTTGCTCGTGACCTCATAAGATGCGCCATTTAACCGCCTTTTGTTACCCTTGGACGTGCTTATAATGTGTGTGTATATACATATATAGGGATGTCCAAATGAACCTAATTTTCTCGAATATTAGATTGTAATTTAATATTTTTAAAAGTCTAGTTAGGAAGATTAATTTCTGCTTTTCTAAATCAAATTTCTTGACATGTTCTTTTGATTGTGATTTCAAATTTTCCCCAATGGTTATGGTGACGCCTGATCAAGCATTATGGGACTTGGCTTTCACAAAAATGCATCTATGAATTTTAAGACACAGATTCACTTGTAAGTGGTGGTAGCTTTGTCTGTGCTGATAAACATTATATGTTGAGTTCTGAGTTCTTAGTTCTGAGTTCTAAGTTTCAAACTAATCAAAGTTTTCTAAGAAATCATAATATAGTGTTCTATTGTTGCTTATGACATGTCTATGTATTTTATTTCTATTGAAATCAATTACACCTTGAATAAATTTAATATTAACGGATTGCTTATTAAATTTTATTTATTAAAGGTATTGAAGTATTATTGGTTTAGGCAATAATTTAATGCTTTATCAAAGAAACAAGGCATTGTCAAAAAGCAATTTTTTGACAAATAATATAGTACTTAATTTCCTAAATAGAAGGATCAGTAATCAGATTGCTCTGATTTCTGACCTTTTACTATTTAAAGAGGATTAACACCTAACATGAGTACATAAAATTGAATATGTCCTTGCTCATGAAAGAAGTCATGGTTCCTACTGGTCATTAGTTGCCAAACTTTTCTTCTCTCTTTTAGCAGTTCTCTTACTGGAAATAGTTCGAGCACTCCACATTCTAGAGAGACTTAATTTGTTTTTTTCTAAAAAAAAACTCTTTTCAATGCATTCTTATTACATTAATCAGCCTATTTCGGTTACAAATCAGGGTAATTATGATTGTGAAACACTTACTAAAAACCCATTTTGGAACATCAAACCAAAAGCTCATTAAACAAATTCATGATAAATCAAATCTAAGAGAGAGAAATACCAGAAAAGGATACCAAAAGCCCACAAATATTGAATGAAGAAGCCAAAAGCATCCCATTCTGGCCCTTCCCAAAAATCCTTTTCAGTCCCAGGAAGGTCAGGCAAGATATACCTGTCAAAATTCTCAACACCCCAGAATCAACGATGCCTAATCCACCACTACCATTGGGGATTCCAATCTCAGCCGTTCGTTCATCCCCTTCTTCTTTGTTGAAGTTGAGCTCCTCTTGTTCTTGCTGTCAAATTCCCTGTTCTAGAGGAGAGGTTCTTAGCAAAAGAGACTATGTGAGAAGTTCTTGAGGGAAACGGCGGGGATCCACATGGGTTTGATGGGAAGAAGATCGGACGGCAGAGAAAATGGGCTGTGTATGGTGATTTGGTGGGAGTGTTGCAGAGACTCGAGTGGTGGTGAGAGCCATTGGAGTGGCTGCTGAGAGTGTTGGGTGCTTCTTCAAAAGTGTAATATAAGGCTGGGAGAGGTGGATAAGAAGATAACTGTTTTGTATTTGATGATCTGTTCAACTTTCAAGTAGTATTTGATTGCCAAAGCCCAAACCCCTTTATTAACCGAAGTAATCCTCAAATTCACTATGTGCATCTTATTTTTAATTTTTTTTAAGAAATTGATATTTTATACAAAAAAAAAAAATACTCTCTCCATTTCATATTATTTAATTATTGTTACTTTTAAAAATTAACTTAAGAGATTTTTACTATAAGCTTTAATTTTATTTCCATTATTTTTTCCCTCGCTCTTTACAAAATTAATTCACTTTTTCTTAGTTACATCAATTATTTTCTTCATGTATATCTGTTATTCATCTTTAGCTCTCCAATTTAATATTTCTTAGGTTTTCTAATGCAAAAAATAAGTGATAAAGATAATTAAATAAATAGAATATGTAATGCAGATATCAAACATACAACCACACGAAGATTTATATTTATTTCTACCATTAAAAAAATATTCAATTAAGATTTTTAAAGACTTTTTTTAAGTGACATACTTTTGTAGAATTTATGAGATTTTAATGACTTTCAAAGACTTTAAAGACTTTTTTAAAATGACTTTTATAGACTATGAAATAAGTAACAGATTTTTATAAACTTTTTATCAAGACTGTGATAGACTTTTGTATACTTCTAATATATCTTGCAACTTATATTAATTGTTAATTAGCTCATGTGTACAACATCTCCCTCTTTTTTCATGAACTAGAGTAAATCTCATTATATTATTGTGGTATAAGATTTTATATATGTTGAAAGCGTTCATATTATTCTACTCATTTCATAATACATTTGATACTTGATACCAATAAAACTTTAGAAAACTACGATTTAATATAAAAAATTAAGCTTCACTTTTCATTGATATATATATACTTTATGATATGCGTGACGCTTTATTTGGAATTATTGTTTTTCATTCCAAATTTCACAAAAGTTGTCATCAATACTTATTTACGTAATTAACAATTAAAAAATTAATATAAACATTTGCAATATATATCAATTTCCATTCAAATATTTGAATATTACCTCGCCTTAGTATCAAAATTTGTAAATAAAATAATATATACTTGTTTCATGTATATTTTAAAATAGCAAGTTATTTTTAAATAAAAAATATTTTTTATTTATATTCTTTTTAATAAATTTTAGTTTAGTAATATAACATATAATAAAATTATGATAAAAAGCTTGAAGAACTTATATATTTTATACAACTATATATCACTATAAAGCACGTACTCTCTATATAAATTACTTTCCTCTCTCTCTCTTTTTTTTTTTTCTTCATTTAACTCGATTCTAAGTTAATTTATTTAAATTATAAAATTATAAAATATTGTGTATTTATTTTTATTTTTGAAATAATAACATGTGTTTATTATTAAATAACAACTAAATTCAAATTTAAAATTTTTGAATTTTGACTACAAAAAAAAAAAATAAATGTTTTATTTTGTGGGTACAAATGTATATATTAATTATTCTAGATTATAAAGTAATTAGAAATATTGATTCATGTAAAGTAATTAGAAATATTGGATTCATGTGAATTGTATTTTAAATTTATTTAGTTTATTAAGATGAGATATGAAGTCTTTAGAAATCTTTTAGAGATTTAGAATTTTGACTTTAGATATGGGTTGATAGTTATAATTTTCTTTTAAAATCACAAACTCTACCATTTATCAGAAATCTAAAAGTTCTATGACTTTTTGAATACCAAAATACTTTTATAGACTTTGTAAAAATCTTAATTCAATACCACCTAACTTTTAAAGACATTAAAAAAATTATAATTGAATACCACTAAACTTTTATAAACTCTTTAAATGTCTTGATTGAATACAACCAAACTTTTAAAATATTTAAGTCTTTAAAAATCTTAATTAAATACAACCCCCTTAGTCTTCTACTTTATGAGCCTGCCTACATTTAAGACAAGAAATCAATTGATACACAATAGTTTTCCTTTAATATTAATAAATCAATTACAACAAATTAAAATTCATGTGTCATGTGTGAACAACAAAATGTGTCATGATTTATCCTGCTTACCCATGTTAACACTAACCTTTCTCACCCATAAAGACAATCAAACAAATGACTTCCCAAAACTAGACTCCACCCGTGACCTAAATCAAGACAGTTTGAAGAGACGTGGAAATTTAGGTCACTCATCCTCGAGTAAGGATGTAAAATGTCGAACCAATACAAACAGAGAAATGCTTCAATTCGACTCAAACGTTAAATTCATACTCGAATTCAATCAGATTTGAAAATTTCTACTTAAATTTGACTTCTAATATTTATTACTCAGATTCAATCCGACTTGGATCGAATTATATTCAATCTACTAGCGAAGTTTAAAATTTAAGCTTCTCAATTTGAGTCTCAACATAATAACTAACTTTATAATAAATATAATTATAAATCAAATTTGTTGTTTTACTTGTATACGGAAAAATATATTTACTATTACACTACAAATATAAAATCACAAATAAAATTAAAAACAAAACAAAATAATAATAATAATTAATAATCCTAATTTAATTAATTATCCAACTTGTTGAAAGGCACATCAGACCCATAGAATTGAGTACTCCCAAAATGTTTATGACTAGTCTGTAGGGTTGTATATTGAAATTGTTGCTGTCCAATAACACTACTTGCTGCGCATACTCTTATCCTGATCACTCCTCGTGCAGATTGGTAAACTAGCCTTTCATTCAAATTTTCTCATGGATTCTTCTTCTTTTTCTTCCAGCAAGTCGATAGGTTTTAAGGAAATTCTACCAAAACATGCGACGGTGATGGCCTTGATTGTCGTCTTATCTTTCCTCACATGCTCTCTTTTCTACTTGTTAAACATCTTCTCCATCAAACCCTTGATCTTTGAGCTTCTCACCAAACCATCTTTTACAACAACATATGGCTATGAATATGCAAATCCCCTGTTGGGGTATATGCAATATATGGGAATCCTTCTACGACTCGAATCACTTTCTTTTCTTTCCTACTCCATAATCTCATTTCTCATATCATCTTATTACAAAAAGGACTAATCTTTTAAGGAAGTGCTTATAAGGCCACTCGGCGCCTTGTTGCGCTTAAAACTTGTTTGTATAGTTGTGTTGAGTATTTGGACTGTGGCTTTGCTGGTTTCTTTATCTGTGTTTTCCAATCTCCCAGACACTTTGCTTGTGTTTGGAGATTGTAGCAAAATCCCCCCCCCCCTCTTCGTCTCGGTGGTTTGGGTAGTGTCACTGGTGAAATTAGTGTATGAAGAAATTAGTTATGGAATGGATCTGCAGGCACAAGGAAAAGCTGGTGCAGTTATGGCCAGGAGGCTTGTTGGGTTTCTTTACAACTTACTAAGCTTTCTGTTAACTGCAATTCTCTTCTACATTTACTTTCCACGCCCCGACAAGACAAAGGTTTTGGATTAGATATGCCTTGAAACTATCGATCGATATTTGTATGTTATTGTTATTGAATCAATAAAAGAAATAATAATATCTACCAGTACTGTTTTTTCTTATCTTTATATATATATATATATATATATATATATATATATATATATATATATATATATATATATATATATATATATATATTTATGTCTCCAAATTTGTTTTGTTAAGTATCAGATTATATATTGACAAGCACGTTGCATCTACTTTCCATACTAATGCATCCCCATCCCTGTTAATCCTGCACACACCCGCAACAGCAATGCCAATATTCTTGCTTTTGATCCCTGCCTTTCCCTAATTATCGAATTTTGCGTTTTGTTGTGTCTCTGAGAACCAAAGAAAGGTGGATGTTACCGAGTGGCCTTTGGCCCAGTGGTATTATATAGATGATCCAACCCATGTTTACCATGAGGTTGGGGTTCTGAGTTGTGAGTGTGTGTTTGTGTGTGTGTGTGTTCAAACTAGCAAAAAAAAAAAAAAAAGTGGATGTTTTCTCCTCAGAGACAGGGAAGTGGGTTACCCGTTTCATACCTGTAGTGCGTTGAACATAATAAGATGGCTAGGCGGCCTGTTTACTTAAATGGGATCCACCCTTGTCTTGAGTGATTGTTACCTGAACATGATGAAGATGATACATATATATGTAAGCTAGCTAATGGTAATTACTTTAACATGGGATGGTGATACTTTGTCATTTCTTAAGGTGCCTGTCTATGTCTAGGTATTGGATTCACTTAACAAATTGAGGATTTTCTTAATTACGAGAATTGGAATGGTAGGGCGAACAATTAGCATTAGAGAAGGATGCTCAGCATCATAGCCAGTGTGCCTATTTATTTTTGGGGGTAAAATAAGTTCAGCTTAACAAATCGAGTATTAATTCATTTCATTTCTTTATTGGATGGAGTTTGTGTTTCAATGAATAATTCAATCACGTTTACCTTCTATTTTCATCTTAATTTCTCCTCTTGAATACATTACATACAGCAGGATTAAGGCTGTTGGTATTACAGAAGTTTGTGATCTTCAAATGGTTTATTAATAATATATTTCATATCAATTCCACAATTAAGCAACCACATAACTCGTGAACAATTCAGATAACGCATCCTCTAATTCAATTCACATTTGTAATCTTCAAATGGTTATTTAGGGTTTTTGGACTTTGGATAACCAAATGTTTTTAAATAAAGACTTATCACACTGGGGTTTGGTTTCCTGTGCTATAGACAAGACTGTGTTTATTAATCTCAGTTCTTGAAAAGAATTTTTGTAAGAAAATGGTTTCTAGTTAAGGAGGACTTGAGTCCACCAAAAAATTTGTAGGTTTCATTCAGAGCACTTAATTTTCAAGTGTTCAACTACTTGTGTTTTGGTTCTAAATTTTCTAGTTACTACATTTTTTTCTTTTCTAAATTTCAGTTTTTTTTTCTTAAATATGATCTATTTACAGGTCTCATCATGGGAATGAGTATGAATTAATTGAAGTTTTGACTTGTTTAGTTGTTAATGCTATTAAAATGGATCATATTCTAGCACAAGTGAATGAACGTACAGCTAATACTAGCTAGTTTTTTTGATAACGATGATAACAATGAAGAAGAGTTTATAAGAAATAGAGAGTTGAATATTCAAAAGTGGTAGGAAGAAGATGAAGAATGGTTACTAATGTCTAAAATGACTGGTCTTGGAATTTTAATGTATTATGAGAGTTTTATTTGTAAGGAACTATGTTGGAATTCTTCAAGAATTCTCAACGCAATTTCAACCATCTGTTATATCTAAAACTAATTATAAATTATTTTCAACAACCCATTCCAAAATCATTTTAGCTTATTTAATAAATCATATACTTATGCATATTGTCATCATTAAAATTAATTACAAAATATAAAAACTAACAATATTGAAAGTTGTCTTGGGTTGTAATCAGTTCCTGGATGCTATCCTTGCAATGTTCACTACCAAATTTCATCTTTAATCGTTTTATTTTCAGTATTAAATCCTTGGGTGGTCTATAAGAGCCACGTGTTCATGCCATTTACTTTTTATACTATTAGTGAAATTTTTAGCTAGCTAGCAAGATGTTAAAGCTTGTTGTGCAGTATTACACTTTGTACTGAAATACTGAAACGTTTTTCAGTAATATATATAGCAACATAAGCAGAGATAAGGAAGGACAGTTTAACACTCCTAATTAAAACTTTTTTGCTATATTGGTATTTTAATGTACGTTTGTATTGTGTATTAAGCTTAAATGCGGTTTGTAAAACCATTCAAGTCATATATGTAGATCAAATTTCTACCATTCAGAAGCCCCTCTCTTTTTAGTATTATATAAGATTAGGAAACTAATCTAAATAAAATTGAAGTATTGCATAAGATTATTGAATATATTATAACCTGAATTATAATATATATATATATATATATATAGGTTATACAAGGAATATATATTTATTGCAAGTTCTTACAGTAATTTGTGAACTAGCTAGTTGATATATGATAATGAGAGATCGAAAATACCAATATATGCTCGATGCTATGTGTGAATTTAGTGATATGTTTATGTATAATTCAGATGTTAAATGTTTAAAACTAGGTGCAATATGTATAAAACTGAGAAATGTGTTTGATGCACAACATGAGATATAGATGTATATTTATTTAAATGTAACACATAAGCTTTATGTTATATATTATGAATTGCATAAAACGACATAGTTGTTATGGGAAGCATGAAATGTATAAATTATTGTATTTGCTGAGCCGTTGTGCTCATTCTTGCAAATATGTCATTTGCAGTTAAACGAAGAGTTACTTGACGAACCTGATCTTAAGCAATTAAGGTTGTTTTGGAAAGCACTTGGAAAGCAAACATATGTTGTTTTTCTTAGTTGTTGATTGTAAGTTGTAAGAACTTTTTGTAATGAAAATGAAGAAAGTTGTACTAAATTTGGTAACATTGATAAGATACTTGTTTTGAAATCAAAAAATTTTCATTTAACCTCGTAAAGTACAATTATGCTATAAAAGTATACGGTATAATGAGCTAAGTTTTAAGTGATGAGTTTTTGTATGTTCGTACTGAATATTTATTAAGATGGATCATAGCATTTATGACTTCAAGAATCGGATAGATCATAAAGGTCAAATTTTGTACGCTAACGGTTGATTGTATTGTTGTGAAATCAAACTCACAAAATACACTCACATAAACATAAACATAAACAAAGAGACATAAAATATGAACACAAGAAATTTACGTGGAAACCCAATTGAAAAAAAAAATTACGGAGAAAGAGAAATTCACTATAATAATATGGAGAGTACAAAGTGTTTATTTGTGTCGTATGTAATTGTCTTCTATCGTCCTCTAAACCATTGCTTATTACCCAAAACTCATTCAATAACCACTTTTTACCCACTTGGTGAATTATTCAAGATGAAGAATCCAAAACTGAAGGGAAAAAGAAAGAAGCACTATGTGGTCGATCATCATGGCTAGCTTTGCCCGCACAATAATTAAAAGCTAGATCGATAAAGGGAAAAGACTGTTATATAATCATATTATATTTAGTTTTGAAATTAACTAAATATTGCGGTATTTATATTGAAAAGACTTTTATATAATCATTAGTGCATATTAAATAATTGAATATTTTGAAGGAGTACTTTTTACCCACTTGGTCAATTATTGAATATGAATATGAATATGAACTAGAACTGAATAATTGAATATGAAAACCATGCAAGGTGGGCAGTCCATGACGGTTATGTAGGAACACCATGACGGTTTTACATGGGTGATCGTATAAATGCATTTTTAAATATTGAAGTCCATTTAGTATTTAAATTCAGTCAGCGTAATTCCAAGAAAAATCACTCATCCAAATCCATTTCCTTCAAAATCAATACTGTAGAAATATATATATATATATATATATATATATATATATATATATATATATATAATTAAGGCAATGGAACATCTAAGCATGTGTTTCTCATTTCTTCTTCAAAACAAGTACTAAAGACGTTTCCCTCTCACATTTCCCAATATTCCAAGAAATACCAGAGACAGAAACATCTATCATGGGGTACGTACTCTGGCTGGACCACAAGGAAAAATCAAACATGAGTAGCACGCACACGGCAATCATTTATCTGAATTTTTAAATAAATACCCCCATATCCTAACACTAAAAAATCACTCATCCCTTCATCAAAACCATTAATTTCCCTTCATAATTAATACTTACTTGTAAGCAATGAATCATCACCCTTTTTTACAAGTCTTTTTCATAGTCGCCATTCTACTCATTTCTTCTTCAAAACAAATACAACTAGAAGATGAAGCAGCTGCTCTTTTGACATGGAAAGCCAGCCTCGATCACAACCGGAGCCAATCGTTGTTGTCGTGGGTTGGAAGCAGCAGCCCTTGCAATGATTGGACTGGGATTGGTTGCAACGAAGCTGGAACTCATGTATCCCATATAAACCTCACAAGTTACGGTTTAAAAGGTACGCTTCACCATCTTAATTTCTCATCCTTACCACAACTCATAAGCCTTGACCTTTCGGACAACTCACTCTATGAGACGATCCTTTACGAGATAGGGTTGCTCACAAACCTTAGAATATGCGACATGTATGGGAACCCAATCATGATTCCATTCCGCAAGAAATTGGAATGCTCAAATTTCTCTTGAGGAATTGGATTTATCTACAAACAATCTCACGGGATCAATACCGTCTACCATAGGGAGCTTGGGCAACATAACCATTCTCTCTCTCTATCAAAATTTACTCGTAGGCTCTATCCCGAAAGAGATAAGGAAGCTAAGGTCTCTCACTGAACTTGACTTGTCGAGAAATCACCTCACAGGGACCATTCCTCACGAGATAGGGTTCCTCACAAACCTTAGAATTTGCGGCATGTATTCGAACCAACTCAGTGGTTCCATTCCGCAAGAAATTGGAATGCTCAGCTCACTTAAGATATTGTCTTTGTTTAACAACAATCTCACGGGATCAATACCTTCAAGTTTGGGGAAGTTGAAATCCCTTGTTGAGCTAAGATTATTCACAAATGACCTCACTGGTTTCATTCCTCCAGAAATGAATAATCTTACATATCTAAAAGTATTTCAAATGGCTGAAAACATGCTCACGGGTCATCTACCACAAGATATATGTCGTGGTGGATTACTTGAACAGTTTAGTGTACATAATAATTTTTTCACAGGTCCTATCCTAATAAGCTTGACGAACTGTACACGCTTATACAGAGTTAGGCTTGATGGAAACCAATTTATAGGAAATATATCAAAAGATTTTGGCGTGTACCCAAAGTTGGACTATATTGATTTAAGTAATAACATGTTTTACGGTGATTTGTCACTAAAGTGGGGTCTCTGTAAGAATCTTAAAACCTTAAAGATAGCTAACAATTATCTCACTGGAAGGATACCCCTTGAGTTTGGCAAAGTAACTCAGTTAGTTCGACTTGATCTCTCATCAAATCATATAGCAGGTGAAATTCCCAAAAGTTTTGGAAATATAAGGTCATTATTTGACCTTAAGCTACAAGACAATAATCTTTCTGGCTATATTCCTCCTGAGATTGGCTTGTTGCCCAACTTATGGAATCTTAACTTTGCAAAGAATAATTTGAGTGGTCCGATTCCAAAACAATTAAAGCGATCGTATGAATCTTCGAGCTTGAATTTGAGCATGAATAGTTTTCAAAAGGGTATTCCGTATGAACTAGGTAACTTGAAAAATCTAGAAAATATGGACCTTAGTCGTAACTTGTCGATTTGGATGTGCTACCACAAAGAAATTGGAGAGCTAGGGGAAACTAGTGAATTTGAATCTTTCACATAATGAGATCTGTGGTTCTATTGAATCGACTTTCCATGGAATGTTGAGTTTGACATCTATTGATATATCCTATAATCAGCTTCAGGGGCCTCTTCCGAACATTAAAGCTTTTCAAGAAGCTCCTTTATCTGCATTGGAACATAATAAAGGCTTGTGTGGAAATGTTCCTGGTTTGACGCCTTGTCCCGATGGAGCCAATGTTAGAAAGCGAAAAAATGTACGTGTAGTGATCTCTGTTACACTTCCTCTTTGAGCGCCTTTCTATTTCTTTTGTTGATATTTGGTGGCATGTATTTTTATTTTCATATGGTGTCAAGAGCAAAACAGATGATCAAGAGATGTTCAAAATGTAAATTTGTTCACAATATGGAGTTATGATGGGAAGATGGTGTATGAAAACATCATCGAGGCCACGTAAAATTTCAACTCCACGTACATCATCAAGTAGGAGGTTACGGTGGTGTGTACAAAGTCGAAATTGCCAAGTGGTCAAGTTGTTCTTTGAAAAAAAATTTTCATCACAAGATGGGGACCTAAGAATCTAAAAAGTTTTACGAGTGAAATTCGTGTATTAATGTAAATTCAAAGATCGTAATATCGTGAAGCTCTACTTGCTTCGTTCGCATAGATCGCACTCATTCTTGGTTTACGAAGTTTCTCAAGGGGGAAGCTCGGGTAAAATATTGAGCAACAATGAAGAAGCAATGCAACTTGATTGGAAAAATAGGCTCAAAGTTATTAGAGGTGTGGCAAATGGTTTATCATACATGCACCATGAGTGCTCGCCTCCGATAGTTCAATGAGACATATCAAGCAAGAATATATGTTAGATGTTTATTATGAGGCTCATATATCCGATTTTGGTAATCTGCTAAGATTTTAAAGTCAAACTCGCTCTAACTCGGAGTTCATTCTTTGGGACTTTAGGTTATGCGGCTCCAGGTACATTTCTTTGTAGTTTTATGCTATATTTATATACTAGAATAATAATGCATTATTTATTGTTAGAAAATTTAAGAAATAAGGAACTGGAATTTTTCTCTCACGTTTTTCGATAATAGATATGATACAACTTATTTTATAAAGAGACCACAAGGAATGCATATTAATCATTTTAAATAATAGAAATAATGACAAACCCATAACTTCCTTTCTCATTTATTTTTTTTACACGATGAGTTTATGTATTGCAGAATTAGCATACACAATGGAAGTAAACGAGAAAAGCGACGTCTACAGCTTTGGAGTGTTGTTACTAGAAGTGATTATGGGGAGGCATCCGAGTGATGACATCTCATATCTTTCATCATCATCTGCTTCCTCGTGTACTATCGGGGCGTACTTCACGGACTAACGCCTCACCCCTACCAATGAAGTTGTAGAGGAAATGGTTTTTGTTGCGAGGCTCGCATTTGGTTGTTTACATCAAATTCCAGAATGTAGGCCTAACATGAAACAAGTTTCTACGCAGCTAACAAAGAAAAAGCCTCCGCTACAAGATTCACTGCACATGGTTACAGTTGGCCAACTATTTGATCCCCAAGCTCGAAGATCCTGATGACTTCTACGCCCTAACTTGATAGTATGTTCTATATATCCAAACTTCAAATTTTTCACTCACACATACATATTTTTTATATATAGGGGAGGATAATATCTTAATTAGTCATCAAATATAATTGTTTTTAACGTTTAGTTCCCTATTTACTTTTTATTTGTATTTTGTTGTCCAACATTATTATTTCTGCAATCTCAATCCAACAACACAAAAATTAAAGCAATTAAAATGAATTAAACTTGAAAAATAAGTGCACTTTGAGGATTAAACATGAATACAACTATAATTTGGAGACTAAACGTGAAAACTAGCTATAGTTTAGTGACTAACGACGGGCGAAAGACAAAATACGCAAAAAAAAAAAGTAAATAAAAAGTGAAAAATAAAATAATTGTTAGGAGACTAAACATGAAAAACAACTACAATTTGTGAATTAAAGAAAGGATTATCCCCCCAAAAAATGGAGATTTAAATAATTCCATTATGCTACCTCATCATAATACTTGTTGATATTAATTTCTTTTAGAGGTATAGACTTTTTCTTTAACTTTGTTTTCTGTTTCCCCTCTTTTCCTTTTCCTTCTTTTCTCAAGTTAAAAACATAGCTCTAAGAGATATCATCATATCACGCATGCTGCATTTTCAAATAAAATTGCTATTGCAGCTCCAAAATGGTTGTTTACCAGAGAGATAATATATAAAAATTGTGTTTTAACTGACACACATAAAGCATGCTAAATTTTCACACCAAATCAATGCATCTTCATCTATTTAGAAAATAAGTTCTCCACAGAAACAGAACATATACTCTAGCTACCTTGATGAACATATAGAATGGCTTTTCCGCATCACTCTTTCCTTCCCACAACTAAATATATTTTTCTTGTAATTCTCTCTTACCTTGCACCACGCACCTTTTCACAGAACCCTAGATCAGGTCCCACCATCACCCAATGCGGGACAAAAGGATACCAAAAGCCCCCAAATACCGCGAAAAGGATACCAAAAGCCCCCAAATACTGAATGAAGAAGCCAAAAGCATCCCATTCTGGCCCTTCCCAAAAATCCTTTTCAGTTCCAGGAAGGTCAGGCAAGATATACCTGTCAAAATTCTCAACACCCCAGAATCAACGATGCCTAATCCACCACTACCATTGGGGATTCCAATCTCAGCCGTTCGTTCATCCCCTTCTTCTTTTGTTGAAGTTGAGCTCCTCTTGTTCTTGCTGTCAAATTTCCCTGTTCTAGAGGAGAGGTTCTTAGCAAAAGAGACTATGTGAGAAGTTCTTGAGGGAAACGGCGGGGATCCACATGGGTTTGATGGGAAGAAGATCGGACGGCAGAGAAAATGGGCTGTGTATGGTGATTTGGTGGAAGTGTTGCAGAGACTCGAGTGGTGGTGAGAGCCATTGGAGTGGCTGCTGAGAGTGTTGGGTGCTTCTTCAAAAGTGTAATATAAGGCTGGGAGAGGTGGATAAGAAGACAACTGTTTTGTATCTGATGGACTAATTAGCAAATCTGACCCTTCTATTTCTCATGTTTTTGCTAAAGTGTTTCTAATATTTTTTTTTTGGCACAGTTGTTCCTCAAATATGCTTTAGTTGTGTAAAAAGTGTTCTTTCCTTTTTTTGTCAATTTTCATTAGTCAAATGTTTTCCCAAATTTTATCATTTTCATTTATATATCCACTAAATATAAATATGTATATTATCATTTTCATTTAACTTGATCTAATTAATTAAATTATGAACTTATGAAGATAAATGTTAAAATAACAAATATTTATTAAAATATTAAATTTTTCAATCTACATTAAAACATAATTTTTCTAATGTAAAATAAAATTTTAATACTCATAAAAGTGCAAATGAAAACTTTACGTAAAACAACTTGTTAACATTTGTTCTATTTGATAAAGAAAAGAAAAAGAATCTATTTGATTTTTGATTTTGTAATTACTTTTTTTTATAAGTACTTTTTATAAGTAAATTATGATCTTGCTTTTAATTTTATTTTCTCTCTTTCCTCTTCCTCCATTTACTTAATTAATTGGTATTTTAATATTTTATTTTAAATTATAATACATAAAATGTATAATATATAAAAAATATCAATGGTGAGAAAATAAAATTAAAAAACAAGATCATAATTTACTTATAAAAAAAATACTTATAAAAAATTAATTACAAAATCAAAAAAATTAAATAGATTCTTTTTTTCTTTATCAAATAGAACAAATGTTAACAAGTTTGTTTTACGTAAATTTTTGGTTTTACACTTTTTATGGGTATTGAAATTTTATTTTTACATTAAAAAATTATGTTTTAATGTAGATTACGGAAATTTTAATATTTTAATAAATATTTGTTATTTTTAACATTTATCTTCATAATTTAATTAATTAGATCAAGTTAAATGAAAATAATAATATATATATATATATATATATATTTATATTTAGTGGATGTACAAATGAAAATGATAAAAATTTAGGAAAACATTTGACTAATGAAAATTGATCAAAAATAGAGAAGGAACACTTTTGCACAACTAAAGCATATTTGAGGAACAGCTGTGCCAAAAAAATATATATAAGGAACACTTTAATAAAAATATGACAAATAGAAAGGTCAAATTTGTTAATTAGTCTATTTGATGATCTGTTCAACTTTTAAGTATTTGATTGTCAAAGCCCAAACCCCTTTTTTAACAGAAGTAATCCTCAAATTCACTATGTGCATCTTATTTTATTTTTTTGAAGAAATTGATATTTTTATACAAAAAAAATACTCTCTTCGGTTCATATTATTCAATTATTGTTACTTTTAAAAATCAATTTAAGAGATTTTTATTATAAGCTTTAATTTTATTCTCATTATTTATTTTCCCGCTCTATAGCAAATTAATTCATTTTTTCTCAGTTACATCAATTATTTTCTTCATATATATCTGTTATTCATCTTTAAGCTCTCCAATTTAATATTTCTTAGGTTTTCTAATGCAGAAAATAAGTGATAAAGATGATTAAATAAATAGAATATGTAATGCAATATTTAAAAAATAAACTTACTTTACTCTGAAGCCCCTTTTACAAGATATAAAATTTTAGAATAAAAGAGATTACAATTGAACTCTATAGATATCGACCAATAATAAGCACAAGGCACTTTAAATTTGCTAGAATATTTATATTTTTTAATTATTAAAATTGTTGTAGAGTTTATAAAAATACATATAAACTACATACAAAATACTACAAAAACACAAGTAGTTAACATTAAAACCAAAAGCATATAAACTAATACGAGCTTCTTCATGAGAGATTATATAATTAATTAGACTACAATACAAATTGATGTAGTTGTTTGGTCTTTGACATATATGTAAATGTTTTGGGGTTGGATCATATGTTGTTTATATGCAGGTAAGCTGTTATAATAATACCAAATGAGCAAATAGATAAGACACTGCCCCAAGATATAGAATACAGTTGATTCTGGTAACCACCTTTGTCCTTTAATCAATGCAATCTCCTTTGTCTTCAAAAATTTCATAAAAAAAATATGAGCTACTGCTATGCCCGGTAAAACCAAAACTGAAAGGCCCAAATATCTACTGCTATGCCCGGTAACTTCAAATAGAAGTGTAGCAACAGCATCCCATGTCAAAGCATCATTATGAGCTATTGAGCTTACATCAGATTACATACTCATCATTTTCATCTTGTTCTGCATCTCTTAAAAGCTAACAATTCACTCAAAACAAGGGTGAAACAAGAATGATTCAGAAAAATTCCAGCAAATGATTGAGATGTCCCGTCTTCTTGTGTTATGTGTGAACAACAAAATGTGTCGGAAAGAGGCATTGATATACACTATTAGCCAAGTTATATGACCTGAAAAAAACTCTGAATAGCCAAGTTAGTCTCATGAAGATACACTCAACCAAAATTAAATGTAAACTAGCGATAGGAGAACCTAATCACACATTGGGGTACCCGGTAGCGAATCAAGTTTTGACAAACATTAAAATTAATTAAGAAAAACAACCAAACAACATGAAAAGTAAGATGGCTAAAGAAAGTTGCAACTCACAAATAAGATTTCTCTGATGCCTTGTCCTGAAGTCCTTGAGAACAATGGTGCAGCACCAGTAACAGTAGACAAGATTTTGCCCACACATTATATGTGTGTCTTCCTTGGCAGTAAAAAACAGTTCGAAACTCTTGGTTTGTGGATGGTAACTAAAGATCATCTTAGGAATCCCAATGAAAATTACATCAGAGAATGGATGCAAGGGCGGAGCCAGGATTTTTTTTCCTCCTGGGCTACTAACTACCAACCATATACATCAGAAATTGTCCCACCAAAATCAATCGTAAACTTATTGCTTATCCTATGCTTTGACCAACCTTTCATGCATATACCATTAATTTGTTTATATAGCATTCAGACACATTAATAGAATAATCTGATAAACATAAGTAGGTTGATCATTAAGCCAAGGAAATCCCTAGATCTTGCTCCCAAAATGCTTCCTGCTGCTGCCATTAGGCAGCAGCCCTGCCCCCCATCCTATTTCCAAGTTATAACTGATTTACTCTTAATATACTACAATTTTTGGAGACAAGGCAATTTGCACACCTCTAAATTTAATAAAGTACAAACCAAGTTGTACAAATGTCTTAATCAAGTTGACTGAGAACTCAAAAGAGAGTCCCAGCCTTATCCACTGCAATTGCTACTGCTATAGACAGCAACCTTTAGCCTAACATGACTATTATTTCCTAATCTCATTTTTCTAACCACATGATGGTTTATCTCCCTGTTTAAGTACATAGAATATAACACAAGGGAGTAGTTCTAGAAATTATAAAACCTTTAAAACAAAAGCTTGGTTGTACACAAATTTAGATATATTACATAGCACATAAAAGTACTTTTAGAACTTATAACACAATCATGGCTGTCTTAATAGACTGCCCCAAAACAGTGCTTGACATGCTAATTTTTTTTTTAACAATTGGTTTTCGCATAAATTTGCTCTTCACTTCCATTTAGCATGTCAAAACAGCTCTCCTAACCTTATATATAGTGTACTTATTTATCCCAAGCCTTGATCCCATCTATTTATCAAGTTTTAGCCAAAACAGTCCACTTGGGACTTTTAACAAACATGTAGCGTGCATAGTTTTGTGTTACCAATCTCACAACCATTCATTTACATCATAAACCCATAATAACGTCCTTATTACTCCACAGCCCAACCTATCTCCTTGTGCTTAATCTCAGTCCACAGCAGTCAAATAGCATATCAATAATCATTCATAGCAGTTAACCTTAAGAATCTCTATTTACATACCTACATAACATATAAATTTTCTGTTGTTATGCTTAATTCTCATCCGCTGCTAACACTATTTTATATTACCAAATTCTCTTAAACTAATAAATTGCCACCATGCATAAGTAAACTAACCTTGATCAAATACTCACATTCTATGATAAAATATAATCAAGACAAGTTAAAATACCTAATGCCTGCTTGTTTATAAGCTCTTGTTATCCCTTAAATGCCAGTTCCAGCCACACCACACAAATCACGAAGCTTTCCTCTTTCTTGCTCTAACCGGAAAGAAGTTTTGAAATTTATTTGGGAGAGGAGAAGGGGGGTTGGAGACAGAAAATGTAAGAGAACTTTAGGATGTGCTTTGATTTTCTTCTTGTAAAATCTCTGCTCTAGGCTAGAACTTTAGGAAGAAGGCGGGCGGCGGCAAGGGCTTATGAAGATATATATATGTACTAAATATTTGGCAAAAAAATCACCCGGGCTACAGCCCACCCTAGCCCATACGTGGCTCCGCCCGTGAATGGATGCAATGCATAAGGAATAATAAAATATTATAGCACTGTTTTAGGAGAATTTCTTTGTGAGGAGACTTTGATCGAATCATAAATCTTTATGTTGTGCTTCAGCGTCCAGAAACAATAACCACCACTGCCGCCACTACTGTCCTCGAATAACCAAACCTTCAAGCTAACCGAATCATTATTGGAGTAAAAAAGGTTTCTATTGGATGCTCCAATAAAACCAGTGGTTCGTTTTCTCCACGATAACTGAAAATGCTGAACATTCAGGTTTTGGTCAAAACGTAAGAGATAATAAACCTTCGTTAACACGTACAAAATCCCATTTAAGTAAACAGGCCTAACCATCTCATTATGTTCAGGAAGAACAGGTATGAATTGGGTAACCCACGAAATGTTATGAAAGATAACTAAAAACAAGATGATTAGAGAAAAGAGAGTGTTTGTATAATCTTTTGTATTTAACTCCATCACTTTACAATTGTCATATTTATAGAAATAAGAACATCAATACTACTAGAAAGTTACAAAACTCAAGAGTCATGAGTTTCAAAAATCAATACACATGGGAGTTACATGTATCTAGACATCCATTATATTATGAATCTAGACATAATTTTATAACACTCCCCTTGGATGTCTATTGTATAGCTATACGCATTGAAAGCTGCCTCATTAAAAACCTTACCAGAAAAAATCCCAATGGGAAAAAAAACCTTGGTTAAGGAAAAAAAGAGTGCAGCGCGTATTAGCTCCCCCTCATGAATGTATCCTTAAGTCCTTCAGCTGTCGCATTCCAATATTGCGACGCAATCCTTCAAACGTTGCAGTTGGTAATGCTTTGGTGAACAAATCTGCTAGATTATCTTATGATCGAATTTGTTGAACATCAATGTCACCACACTTATCAAGGTCATGTGTGAAAAAGAATTTCGGTGAGATGTGCTTTGTTCTATCTCCTTTGATGTATCCTCTTTTTAATTGATCTATACATGCAGCATTGTCTTCATACAGAATGGATGGAGTTCTTTTGTAGCAATTTTCTAAGAATATGCCTCGTTAAAAACCTTACCAAATAAAAACCCAGTGGAAAAAAAATTGGCGAAGGAAAAGAGTACAATATTCTTGTATAACTTCTAGTGCCTTGGGATTGCCTCATTAAAACCTTGCAAAGGAAAACCCAGTGGGAAAAAACCTTAACGAAGGAAAAAGAGTACAATCAGCACATATCCTTTTTACTCCCCTTCATAAGTACATAGAATTTCCATTGTTCATGGTAAAAATATCATTAAGTCAAAGTATGCCAATATTGTGCACCATCTTCTTCAAAATCATAGTTGGTAATGACTTAATGAATATATCAACCAAATTATCACATGATCAATATTGCCATTCTTCTGGGGCTCATGTGTATAAAATAATTTTGGTGCAATATGCTTGGTTTTATCACCATTTGGATTAAATAATCCCAAATCAATAGTCTCACGAAGACAACGTAAAATATGTTTAATTTCATTACAATATCTTCGAGTTGGTGCATAACTATACATTGCTAGTAAGTTAACTGCAAATGTTATATCAGGTTTTGTCAAATTTGCAAGATACATCAAAAAGTACCAATTACATTAAGATATAGTACTTGAGACCAAAACACCAATTTCACAAAGATATGGTACTTCAAGACCAAAAGTTTATTAATCATTTTCTTGTGGTCAAAACGGATATTTCTTGATATCAAGTGACCAACCCATCATTGAGTACTCAAAGGATTAACATTATCCATGTAAAGTTACTTCAGGACTTTTTTCTCGTGATTGTACAAGAATTCCATAGTTCAATTTATAGGCCAAGACAAAAATTTGTCTTACCAATATCTTTCATCTCAAATTTGTTATTTTTTGTCGACTCTTCTGGAGCAAAATCTTTCATCAATAAATACAGTAATAATAGCAAATCCAGATTATGATCTTTTGATAAAAATGCATGCACAAATTGGATTATTCTCAAATCCTTCTTTCAAAAGATATCTACTTGGGCGATTATACAACAATATGCATCTGGATTGCTTTAACCCATATAAAGATCTTTGTAGCTTAATATAATATATATTTCGAGATGTAGAATTATATGCTGCAGGCATTTTATATCCTTCAGGGATTTCATGTATATATATATTATATATGATGATCCATACAGATATGATGTAACAACATCCATTAATTTCTCTTTCTACCAAGCTAATTAAAAATCAAAATAATTTGTGTCCATTACAGAGCATATGTTTCTTCATAATTAATACCACCATGTCTCTGAAGAAACCTTGTTCTACAAGTTGCGCTTTGTACCATATAATTTTATTTTTCTTATTTCGTATAAATACTCATTTGTATTCAACAGCATTACACCTTTAGGTGTTCTACTACTGAGTCCAAAAAATTCACATTTACTTAGTGAATTTAATTACGCTTGAATCGCTTCTTTCTACATTGGCCAAATATTTCTACATTCATCAATGATTTGTGGTTCATATATATGATCATTACTTACGTAATATCCATAGCAAATTTATATGAAAATATATTGTCGACAACGATTTTATTTCTATCCAATATATACGTCTCCTGTATATATATAATGTATCGAGATCTCGTTATTTTCAGGTATCTGATCCTCTTCAGGGGATAACTCTTCCTCTTTAGGGAATAACTCTTCAAGAGTTTTATTTACAGGAGATTTTGTTCATAAGTTTTGGATAGATTGATAAATTTTGTAGCCTGTTTCATGGGTATAGCCTCTTTATAGGCTGCAACTTATTTTTCTTGTACTTTCTTCTTCTTCGAAAATTTTATCTTTAAATTCTATGTTTTCATGTTTCGTGTGACTTTGATTCAATTTGTTCTTTGCATTAATTAATTGATTGTCTTACGAGGACATCAATCTCTCTGCTAGAGTATTAGCAACTAGAATGTGAGATATCACTATTTTCTTATTATCGGTGAATAATTCTGGTAATTAATTTGCAATTCATTGCAAATGAATTATCCTTTGAACTTCTAGTTCATATTGATTTGTATAAGGATCAAGATTAAATAACGTTGAAACATTCCAATTAATCTCCCGTCGTGCTTCAGGCAATGATCTCACGTCGTGCTTCAGGCAACGACTTTTCTCCCCCTAATGGTGGGAAGACTATTAAAATAACAATCCTCAAAATATACCTTAAAAATATCACTCTAAATTCTTTCTTAGAAGATGAACACCAAATAACAATAATTAAACGTGATAATTTGGTAATTAATTTACTTTGATATAATCAACAGGTAAAGGAATCTTCTGGTTCTTTAAAGGATGTTCATGGGAGTTTTCAATAATTCAATGCATCATTATTGATCCTAGATGATCATGCCAAATCATAAAAACATTTGGATCCAAACACTTCTGGTGTATTGCACACTTCTGGTGTATTACAACATTTGTTTCAACTATTCTCATTTTAGTATAATATAACCCAGAAGAGAAAATATACAATTTTTCTAATATGAGCTTCTGGCCCGATATTATTGAAGTAATATAAAGAAATTCTTCACTGCCTTCATTATTGATTTCAATATAATAACTATTATAACGTATATCCTTAAAGCTGAGCAAATTTCTGCTTGTCTCAGAAGAATATAAAGAATCATCAATACAAAATTTTGTGCCCTTTGAAAACATTATAATCGCTTCTTCCGGAGACTTTAATTAAATTTGATGAATAATCACTCTTCAGAGTCTTCATTATTTTGATGAATTCACTCTTGAGAGCCTTTAATTAAGTTTGATGAGCTTCGCCCATACACTTTTATATATGCAAAACATAAATTTTACTTGAAACATAAATAAAACATATAATAAAATTACTTATTATAATGAAGTAAAAATAATTAATTGGTATGGACATTTCTATCAACATATCATCAAGGAAACCATAGATATCAAAATTAGTTATATCCACTCCATATGAAAAGTCAAAATAATTCATGGGATCTTCAGGATCATTCCATTTCCTTTTCTTTTATGGAGTCTTGGTACAAATCTACCAAGTGTTTAGGAGTACGACGGGTACATTCCCTTTTATATATTGATTGTTCTTTTCAAGTCCACTACCACAACTACAACCATAATTTCCTCTATGATTATCAAATGAGATTCCATTCACTTCAGGGAATGTAATAGAATCGATCGAGCGAGATTGTTGGTTTTTCAGCAAAAACTCATTATTTTGTACAACCATTAGAAGACATAATATCACTTCTGGGAACATAGTTTCCTTTATCGCTTCAAGAAATATTTTGTAAACTTATGCTCTCGATATTGCTACTGCAGGAGCATATTCGAGGCATGAAATATAATAAATATTTTATCTAACATGTCTTCATCGTGTGTTTTTTTTTCACATAATTTTAATAGTGAGATTATTTTTTAAAAAATGTAGAATTGTTCTCACTCAACACTTTTAAAATCTTGCAACTTCAGGTGCAACCAATTATAATGAGCTTTTGGGAGAATTACAAATTTTTGATTCTCATATCTTTCCTTTAAAATCATTTCATAAGACAAGTGAGTCTTTTACTGTAATTAACTCATATTTTAATTTTTCATGGAGATGATAGCGAATAAAAATCATTAATTTTGCATGATCCTGCAGGGATGCATGATTGTCAACTATAATTGTATCTCCAAGGTTCTTTGCCTTTATATGAATCTCAACATCAAGATTCCATTACAAACAATTCTTGCTCGATATAAATCAAGGGCAACAAATTCAAATTTATAAGATTTGAATATTAAATAACTACACATATTTCCCATCAAATTAAATAATTATATATGTTCGATTTAATTATAATGAAACAATTTATAGAAATGTAGTAAAATCACGAAAACTAAATTTGTCCACTAAAACTAAATAACAAACCAACACTACTAAGTATATTTGTCATTGTAACTTCATACAAAAAAAATATATCAAAAATTATTAGAAATTTAATTTATTATAACTATCCAAATATAACTATTCACATGCAAAATATATATACATGATATATATATATATATATATATATATATATATATATATATATATATATATATGATATTGATTATATGGTGATGCTATCAGAGAACTTGTCAAAATATCAATTGTAATTATCAATTTCAACATTCGAAGTGCAAACTTTATGATACTTTTATAATAAAGTAGTATATTTGCTATGACCCAAAGCAGGGTCCAAATGGATATGGAGCTTTGCAAGGTAAGATTCTATTTATGTTAGTTACTAAAACTGCTATTATTATTAAATTGATATTTGCAGTTCTATTTGATTAAAAAAATAATGAAACCACCCTTATGAATCTTAAAGATGTCATCAAAAACAATGATGCACTAAGCCACCATGCTTTCAAATGGAAAAAATAGTCACCAGAATCCTACAACATCTCATATTGAAGATATGCATAAAGATATCATATAAGTAAACCATCTATCATTATTACTATTACTAGAGAGCAAAACTTTATTAGAAAACTATTTTGTGTTATAAAAGATAACTAAAAACAAGAACTATGTGTTGAACATGTTACTTTGTTCGCAATTCTTTCTGTTGTATTTAATAGGCAGGGCGTAATACAAGAGTTTTTTTTTTTTTTACAGCTTTCTACACTACACTATTCTTTTCGGTTGTAGTAAACTATTTTTCATTTTTCACACATACATGATACAACACTTTTGCACCACAAATTTCATGTTTCTTCATATTATTATTAACTTATCAATAGACATGAACATATGGTTTACTTGAACAATAGTAAAATACTTGCACTAAACAGCAACAAATAGTAATAAACTTTATGCTTAGCACATAGTAATTAGAAGATGTGGCATTATTGCATTTTGACACTGCTTTTAGAACTACCAACATATATCACTATATATATATAGAGAGAGTTATACCTTCTTCTACTTCAAACCAAATATGATTATCTTCAAGACGAAAGTGAGAAATGTAATCGTAAGATGATAACGTGTTATGAAATGTTATGAAAGATAACTAAAAACAAGATGATTAGAGAAAGAGAGTGTTTGCATAATCTTTTGTATCTAACTCCATCACTTTACAATTGTCATATTTATAGAAGTAAGAACATCAATACTACTAGAGAAGTTACAAAACTCAAGAGTCATGAGTTTCAAAAATCAATACACATGGGAGTTACATAAGTCCTACTATCTAGAACATCCATTATATTATGAATCTAGACATAATTTTATACAAGATTGTTTACACATGTTCCCATCTATCAATACACAAAAAACTGAATGTTAAAGATAACCACTTGTATGTAGAAATTATAACTATTTGCACAAAATAAGAGTCATTGCTATAGATTATATTGTACAATTCTGTATTCTTTCAACAGGAAAAAGCATAAAACCAAGCATAATAACATTCCAGTACTCAATATAATATCATTCAATATTATGCCGTTCAAGGAAAGCCATTCAAGTTAGGGATTAATGGGAAAGAATTAGCAACTTCTGCCGTTCTTAGCCCAACAGTAACTCTTACCTTGTGGTTTCCATGAGGTCAATGGTTCGATTCTTTCAATTCTTGGGTGTGTAAGTGTGGGTGTGGGTGTGGGTGTGGGTATGGGTGTGGGTGGAAATTAGCCAGAAAATAAAAATAAAAACTAGCAATCAATCCTTTATCATCAGTTGTATGTAGTACCCCAAGACTAAAGATATCTACAGCAAGACTGACCCTGAGACTAAAGGTATCTGCCTAAAGATATCTGTAGCAGGACTGACGTGAACTGATGAAATCTCTGGAGCTCTATAAAATGTTTTTCCTACCCAGCTACCCTCATGTATGAAGTTCCAATAGTCCATTGGCAAAATAATAAATCAGAAAACAAGCATTACATGTATGAAATTTAAATGATGTTTGCATAGTCTATATAACACAATCCAATATCTAAGCTGAAATCACCAATTTTGATCTTGCTAAATGAATCAAGGAAGATGTTGTCTTTCGTTAGATCTTTTTGAATCCAGCCATTATTGTGGAGATGTTTCACCCTTTAAGATCCGAATTTAAAATAGTCATAAGTTTCTCATCCATTTCATCCTCAGAATGATTTATAGGCCTTCTCCTTGTGATAAGTTTCTTATCCTTTTCATCCTGTAATGATCTGCATAATTAAAATTAAAATAGGGACATGTCTCTAGTGTTATGAAACAAGTGTTAGTTGCTAGATCAATTTCTTCATCATCTTCTCCACTTGAATTCAATTTTGCAGCAACACCGTACTCCCATGCCTGCCAAAATAAAAAAACACAGAGTAAAATAGTTCAAATTTTATCCATTACCTAATACATAAAAAGCACTGTATTCATTTATAAGAAGGTCCAAAAACGTAAAATGTTTACTTTAAATACTAATTAATGTTCTGCATACAATCATTTAACTTTGAATAATAAAAGTATACTTTAAAGCAATTAGGTACTGCAGGAGAGGCAGGGGCATGACCCCTCCCAACATATCGGGATCAAGGCTAATCTAGCTAACTGTTTCTGATGTCCACCGATGAGGGAGAGGAACAAGTATATCTAAGTTACAGGGAAAAAGACAAAAATAAGAGGAAAAGGAGAAGGGGACAAAAACAAAGAAAATCAACAAAAAAATTTGAAAAAAGGCAAGGGAAAAAAGAAGGAAAGTGGAATTGATTCAGATTCTTAAGTAAAGAGAGCAAAGATTTTCAGCTGCAATTTTTAGAGATTGGCTCAACTTCAGATGAAGATAACTATGGGAAACTAAATGAATTAGAGGAAGAGATTAATAGCAGTGGGGAGTGTTGGAAACTTGTGACTCATAATATAGAAGCCATTGGAAAAGGCTAGTGCGGAGCATAGCTTGGGCCGTAGGTGTCGAGCGGAGTGATGCAGTAGCCCATCAGGGTTGCATCGAAGGTCGCGGTACGGTACAGGAGTTTTTCCTGGGTTGTTTATTAGAGGGACATTATGGGTAATTGAGACATAATGTGAAGTAGGGTTGGAATATGATTAGTAGTTATAAATACTATCTATTATAAAGCCCTATGTAACCAAGGAATCATCAATAAAAAACAAGCCTCCTGTGGAGTACCCAAATTGGGGAACCACGTAAATCTCTTATGTTTTTCTTAATTTTCTATCGTTTGTGTGCGTGTGTGATCCTATATTTTAACAAATTTGTATCAGAGCATATGTTTATCATGTGAAGAACGATGACATCAAATTCATCGGTGACAAAGTTTGATGTGATGAAATTTGATGGGACTGGGAATTTCGGGCTATGGCAACAGAGGGTAAATGATATGTTGGTGCAGCAGGGATTGATGAAGGCGTTAAAAAAGAAACCGGAGTCCATGACGATTGATGACTGGGATGAACTCCAAGCGAAGGCAGTGAGTACAATTCGTTTGTGCCTGGCAGACGAGGTTATATATCACGTGATCGAAGATGAATCGCCATCGGGTGTATGGAGTAAATTGGAATCCAGGTACATGTCAAAGTCAAAACTAATAAACTATTTCTGAAGCAAAAACTGTTTGGGTTAAAGATGATTGAAGGTACCGAACTTATTTAAAACATTCACACGTTCAATCAAATAATTAGTGACTTGCTAAGGATTAAAGTTAAATTCGAGGAAGAAGACCAGGCGTTGATGTTACTATGTTCTCTACCGGGTTCCATAGAGAATCTTGTGACAACTCTCCTATGGGGAAAAGAAACTTTGAAGTTGGAAGAAGTCTCTTCTGCTCTACTAATGTTTAACCAGCAGAAACAACAATCCGAGGGTATTTCAGGTGAAGGGCTGGTGGTAAAAGGTGGAGAGCAACGTGGCAGAAAATCGGATATAGGTAAACCAGGAACGCAGGGGAAATCGAAGTCGAGGGGTAGGACTCCTAAGCCTAAGGAGTATAAGTGTTACAGATGTCGCGAGACAGGACACTTCAAAAGGGACTGTCCATACAAGAATAAGGGTGAAAGAACAGGGAAGCAATCAGAATCTACGAAATTGGCGAACGTCGTGGAGGAATCATCGGATGATGGGGATATATTGTCAGTTTCAATAAACACGGACGTGACAGACTCGTGGGTTTTGGATTCAGCATGTTCGTTTCAAATGACGCCTAACAGGTAGTGGTTTGACACCTACAAATCGGTGAACTATGGGACAGTTTTAATGGGTAGCGATGCTTCGTGCAACGTCATTGAAATAGGCACAATGAAGATAAAGATGTTCGATGGTATTGTAAGAACTCTGGCTGAGGTGAGACATATCCCAGGTTTAAGGAAGAATCGGATTTCATTAGGAACCCTAAACTCTAATAGCTGTGAGTTCAAAACTGGTAGTGGAGCCATGAGAGTGACGAAGGGTGCTCTGGTAATAATGAAGGGTTCTAAGGTTAACGGAAATATCTATCGGATGATAGGGAGTACAGTTGTAGGTGGAGTTTCTTCCACTACAGCGGAGGATATTGATGATACTACACTATGACATATGTGGTTGGGGCATATGGGAGAACGTGGGATGCTAGAATTACATAGGAGAAATCTATTGAAAGGGATAAAGTCTTGCAAGTTAGATTTCTACAAGTTCTGTGTCTTGGGAAAATAGTGTAAGGTGCAGTTTAAGAGTGCGGTGAACAAAACGAATGGAAAACTTGACTATGTGCATTCTGATGTATGGGGGCCAGTGAGAGTAGCTTCAAAAGCGGGATCGATGTATTTCTTGACTTTCATCGATGACTTTTCGAGAAAGGTTTAGGTGTACTTTATGCGACACAAGTCTGAGGTCTTCAAAAAATTTAGGGTGTGGAAAGCTGAACTAGAAAATCAAACAGGGAAAAGAATTAAGTGCCTCAGGTCAGATAATGGGACTGAGTACAAGTATGAGCCCTTTGTGAAGTTTTGTGAGGAGAACAGGATACAACGTCACTGGACTGTTAGGAAGACTCCACAGCAGAATGGGGTGGCAGAAAGAATGAACAGAACTATAGCAGAGCAGGCACGATGCATGAGGCTAAATGCATGGCTTTCGAAGGATTTCTGGGCAGAAGCAGTGAGCATGGCAGTTTACATAATAAACAGGTCGCCGAGTACTGCTTTGGGTAATAAAGTGGTACAAGAGGTGTGGATAGGCAAAGATGTGGATTATTCGGGTATGAGGATTTTTGGATGTCCAGCCTACGTACACGTTCCGAGTGATGAGAGATCTAAGCTTAATGCCAAGTCCAAACAGTGTATATTTCTTGGGTATAAGAAATGTGTGAAGGGTACAAGCTTTGGGATCCGAAAGCAAAGAAGGTAGTGATTAGTAGGGATGTGGTTTTTGACGAGGCTTCCATGGTTAAGACACAACAGGAAGGTCAGAAAACCGAGGCTAGTGGAGAAACTGACAAACAGCAGCAGGGAGTTCAAATTGAACTAGAAAATTATGACACTGGAAATACACCGCTAGTGGAACAGGAAAATCAGCAGCAGCAAGACGAAAGCATAGCAGCAAGGAGACCCAGACGCACTATCAAACCATCAGAGAGGTACATGTTTGATGATATGGTTGCATATGCTTTATCTACTACTAGTGGGGATCCGTCTATATTTCAGGAAGCTATTGCTAGTTCTGAAAGGGATAGTTGGATGGAGGCCATGGTGGAGGAGATGGAGTCATTGAAGAAAAACAAAACTTGGGAATTGTCAAAATTATTTGAGGGAAAGAAACCAGTGGGGTGCAAATGGGTGTACAAGAAAAAGGAAGCTGTATCAGAAAAGGAAAAGGAAAGGTTTAAGGCTTGATTGGCAGCAAAGGGATATTCGCAGAGGAAGGGGATTGACTATGATGAGGTGTTTTCTCCGGTGGTGAGACATACCTCAATCAAGATTATTTTGGCATTAGTGGCTAGCTATGACCTGGAGTTAGAGCAACTGGATGTGAAGACAACCTTTCTTCATGGTGATTTGGAGGAAGTGATATTCATGGAGCAGCTTGAGGGGTTCAAGCAGCCAGAGACTGAGCACATGGTATGCAGGTTGAAGAAGTCACTGTATGGGCTGAAAAAGTCTCCAAGACAATGGTACAAGAAGTTTGATTCCTTCATGATCCGGATTGGGTTCACTCGATGTGAGTATGATTGCTGTGTTTATGTGAAAAGTCTCGAGGATGGTTCCTATATTTTTCTGTTACTGTATGTGGATGACATGCTTATTGCTGCAAAGAGCATGGTTGAAGTCAACAGGTTGAAGAACTTGTTGGGAAAGGAGTTTGACATGAAGGACTTGGGTGCCGCTAGGAAAATACTTGGGATGGAGATTCGCAGGGATAGAACAGTTGGAAATGTGGTTGACATAAAAGAATTATGTGGAGAAAGTGTTGGAGATGTTTAGTATGGCTAATGCTAAATAGGTCAGCACTTCATTGGCGAGTCACTTCAGGTTATCTACAGCGCAGTGTCCAAAGTCAACTGAAGAGATTCAGGATATGTCGAACATGCCCTATGCGAGCGCAGTTGGTTGTTTGATATATGCGATGGTGTTTACAAGACCCGATTTGGCACATGCACTCAGAACAGTGAGCAAATACATGACCAATCTAGGTAGAGAGCACTGGAAAGCTGTTAAGTGGGTGTTCAGATATCTGAGAGGAACGACAAATCATAGGATTATGTTTATGAAACAACAAGCTCTGATATCAGTTGTAGGGTATGTGGATGCGGATTATGCTGGAATGTTGGATGATTTGAGATCTACAATAGGGTACGTGTTTACACTTGCAGGTGGACCGATTTGTTGGAGATCCATGGTTCAATCTCTAGTAGCTCTATCTACTACTGAATCTGAGTATATGACATTGGCTGAAGCTGGCAAGGAAGCATTGTGGTTAAAGGGATTTGTGAATGAGTTGGGCATAGATCAAGGTGGAATATAGCTGTATTGTGATAGTCAGAGCGCCATTTACTTGGCAAAGCATCAGGTGTATCACGCAAGGACCAAGCATATTAATGCAAGGTTTCACAAGGTGAGGGAGCTGATAGCTACTGGGGATGTGATATTGGAGAAGATGCACACTTTTGAAAATACAGCTGACATGTTGACAAAGATTGTGACTGCGGACAAGTTCAAGCATTGCTTGGACTTTATCAATATCTTCGAATGTTAGTTTGGAGGATTTCCCCCAAGATCGGATTGTACAAGTGACTTATCTTCGAAATGGATGAGGTTATTCGTCAAGGTGGAGATTTGTTGGAAACTTGTGACTCATAATATAGAAGCCACTGGAAAAGGCTAGTGCGGAGCGTAGCTCGAGCTGTAGGTCCCAAGCGGAGCGGAGCGAAGCGACGCACTAGCCCACAGTACTACAAAACAGTAAATAGACAACGCGGAAAAAATATTGTGGTTTCAATCAGAAAAACGTCGTGGTTAAGGGTGTTATCTATTTGAAACCCTTACACAACGTTTTTAAAACGTTGTAGTTAAGCACAATACACAACATTTTTTAGGAAAAAACGTTGTAGATTTGTTATCCAAAAATTAGCAGATGCTTTAAAACATTGTAGAAGGTATGATTCCACAACGTTTTCTGAATAAAAATGTTGTTGTTTAGTATATCAGACAATATTTAGGCACATTTACACAACGTTTTTAAAATGTTGTAGATTGAATTGGAAAAAAAAAAGAAAAAAAAGTGTGCTTCACCTATATTACTAGTGCACCTGCAATCTGCTAATGCCATAATATATAGCTAAAAGGTCTAAATTCTCATTTAAATTTAAAGCCAAAATGTATCAACTATTCAAAATACATCCCAATAATACCATTCAAAATACATCCCAATAATACATCCCTATTCACAATTTATTTTCCATAAGAACCACTTGTTTAAAAATGTAGACTAACAAACAAATGCTCTCTCAATCACTTTCTTTCACTGTCACAACCTATGCATATTATGTAAAACCAATTCCGGTGAAGCTCCAAGATTCCAACTTCAAGTTTCCTACCAATCAATTAGCAACAACTTACATAAAGCAATGTAGATACACGCTAAAGACAAAAGTTCAACTATAGTAAAGCTTTATCGTAAACCCAACAAAAAATAGTTAAGAGATTGCAAGATAAAAAAACTATGTACCTGCAAAATATCATTCTCTCGATCCCTTGGTCTTTGGCACGTAACTTTCAAAAGAGCAGTAATGTGCTTATCATTTAACCTTTTGGTGTATCTCTGATCCCCCTCAATCTTGCAAACCTGGAAACTCGATGGCATTAGATAAAAAAACTAATTGAACAAAGAAAATTTATTAATGCAATCTAGAACGCATGGACATGCAAAACAAAGCAACAAGAAGACGAAAGGGGTTCCATTTGCCATACCACGCACATACAAGTATTCTAATAAAAAGGCAGGAAAATAATTGCCTTACAACTTACTCCAACTGTTGAGTATGTTAGCCATTGAAATCAAGAACAACCATATAAAATCATTATTTGAAATAATAGTATAAACACTTCTACATTCTACACACTTTATAACCTTAAAAATATAGAGCAGACTGCTATATCCCTTCCCAAACTTCATAATCAGAACCAAAAAACAGACACAATCTCATAACAAACACATAACACCAAAATGATTGGAAGTCAAATAATTTCATCTTGGTTACCTCTTGAGAGATGAAAATATCTGGAAATCCAAAATCCATATAAGCTCGGTAAGAATAATAGCTGCAGAGAGTATTAACGAACCTCAACTTCCATATCATAAAAACAAAAATCAATAAACAGAGTTATTACATGATAATAAATAAATAAATAAATAAATTAAGTCAACATATATAGCAGAATATTAATGAGTAAAAATAAGTAGCACATCGACCATTGTTATGAAATAAGCAAGGCCACCAGTTTGTTTTGACCTTATGTGATTTTCTTTATAACTCAGTAGGTAAGGCTTTCTTAATTTAAACAGAAAACGAAAGGAAGAAACACTATGTTTGCTAAAGGAGCAAGGATAGATGAATAACAATCTTAAATGGAAACAAAACACTATATACTTAAGGACGAATTACTATCGATGTTACAAGAATGATAGATGAGGACATCTCTCATTGGCACCCAATGCAATTATTCTCCAGATCGATCATGTCATGATACATTGATGCAGAGAAGCTGTTTAATCATCCGCTAAATCCAGTATTCTTAAGGACATCGATATTGTTTATCACCAATTTGGGCTACTCAACATGGCCAGAAAAGAGGAGCAAGACAATCCACAAATTAGATCACTAGAAGCAACCAAAACTAATGAACCTAATAATTCAAGTTTAGTCGGTGGTTCATGTTTCTAATTCAATATTTACTTGAAAGTTATGTTATCGTGGAATGTATACATTTCTTAGTTCAATAGTCCACCTTTTGCGATTCACTAAAAAGATACTTGAATTTACGCAAAATATACCGAAAGTAATCAATTTCGAAGTTCAAATGTGCTTAAAAATCTAGAAATAAAAATATTCAAATGAAGTTCAGAAACTTTACAATATTAATCGGCATATGCAACTCGACTATGGCCATTTTACCTCCACTACAATGGAATCAACTCGATCCATGAATGCGATGATTCAAAGTATAAAAACTTCAAGTATAGGTGCGTGTCGACATCTGGACACTACAAAACTTGGACCAATTGTGACACCCCAAAATAGGTCCACACGACCCATTCCGAGTCGCCAGATATTATACTATAAAAATCAAATATAAACTTCATTTATACAACTGTTGAACTGTCGTGCAGAATACGACCACAATTAAACTGTGAGTTTTAATACAAATGTATGTAACTCTCATGGTGCCTCGACCACAACCTTACAATGGTACTTTACATAAAAGTACAATCAAAAACTGTTTTAGAAATTAAAATCTTTGGGAAGTGCTCAAAGAAACCTTTCGTATACATGGGAGGCCATACGCCCAGGTTATGATAGAGATCATCATATGTCCACGTAATTATCCTTGGTTGACCCAATAGACCCCAAAGAAAAACAAGAAGATTACTATCATCTTCTTTCCAATGGTGAGTCTTCTCTTGACATATAATTATCTCCATTGTCTCCAAGTGAAAATTATATTTCAAATAAACTCCAAGATCATATAGGTAGTGCTCAGATATACTACTCAAAGAAGTGGATGTGCACAACCCCGCCTTATGATAACACGAGGTTATATGTCATTAGACATCTTGTATGATAGTGGCAAAACACCTTCCAAAGTTGGGTTCACCTCACCCTATTCTGGTTCACCAAAATTAAATATCAAATGACGTATACAATAAGACACACACTTATCTAAAGTTCTCAATAAAATTATTTCCATACTATTTAGGAGAACCTCAATGCCTATATACCATCGCTCTATTCCCTCGTTATCCCCGGCTCCGACCAACTACACTCTTATTACACGAAAAGGAATTGTGAAGCAAAAGGGTGAGCACAACTAGCTCAAGAAAAATATCATGACTAAAGATAATTAAATTATCAATAGCCTTCATCAAGAATAAATCGTAGATTTAGAACATATGGTAGATGGTAAAACTTTTCAACCATAGTTGCAAAGAAACGAGCAATCCATTAGAAGAGTCAAATAGACCATAAGGTCTATTATCTTCTATGTTAAAAGTCCACCAAATAATGTTTTATCCCTCATAACATCAATCAACAATTCCTATCCACGATCATGTGAATAACTCATAATCACAATTGTGATTCTAAATTCTCTTCGCACCTGTGATGAAGATAATTTTCATCACTTGCCTTTTACCTCAACCACCACATTTATAATTAAATCACAATTCATATTTATAATCAAGTAAATCAACAAATTCAACTTTGCACTACATGCCAAGATATACAACCAGAAAACTAATAACCAACAACAGCTTCATCTTTTGCACTACAGTGCCAAAGATATACAATCAGAAACCAATAATGCCGAGACTCAAATTAATAGTATCACGACCACGAATTATCCATGCACTATGGGCCAAGGATATTCGTGTTTTCAATTACTACCATGATTATACCGAATAATCCTCGGTCATAATCATACCAAGTCCATCTATGCACTACGCCAAAGATGACTTTTACCACATCATTTGTAACATTACTACCATGATTATACCCAATAATCCTCGGTCATAATCATACCAAGTCCATCTACGCACGTAAGCCACATGTATGACTTTCAACACAATATAAGCATGAGGATCATGACAATGATATAAAGAATCAATCAAATGAGATAAAGGATAAATATTAACATTTATAATATAATTTATCCAGGGTTCAAGAATATCTCAATGTTATCAATCTCTTAATAATATCATAATCTAATATCATTAATATTATAATAATATTTTAATCATTTCTTAAACTTATAAACAATTAATTTTAATTGTTTACACTTTACCAAATAATGTATTTAATCATTCAAAATGCTATACTCATAAGATTTCACCACCAATGATCAAACCCCTCATCAAAAATCTGCATATACCTTATATAGGATTTTCAAGCCATAAAATCTTATTTACTAATTTTTCAACTTCACATAACATATTTAACTCATATGTTTCAGAATTAAACCATTTTCATGAAAAATTACCAAATCAACTTATTATTTTTCTATCCTTTGTCCAAACATATATACATATATTTCATACACACAAGTATTTTTTTATAATTTTTCAACTCCCTTAAGTATTTTTTTCAAAAATCAATTTCTAATTAATTCCTTAAGAAATTAGCTACCTCAAGTTTAACTCCGTAAATTCCCAAATCTTGGCAAGATCTTACACATGTTAACGTGAGCTTCCAGCTTTAATTTCATGGTCATCTGAGTTATAGAACTCCTCATTATAGCATTTTTTTCATCTAAAAACCTAAATATTGAAATAGTCATAACTTGCTCATTTTAAGTTTGAATGAGCTCATTTTTGGACAGAGGTACTTTATACCATATATTTCCATGTCCCAAAAGGCTAGAATTTTTCTCATAAATTAAGTGGCCAAAACAATTTTTACAAAATTGTGGGTAGAGCTTTTTTCTCCTTTTCACTTTTTTTCGTGCTTTGTTAAAAATAGTCCATACAAAAATCTACAACTCCTCTTTCAAAGATTCCACTTGGAGATGTTAGAAAACTTATCATAATATCCTCCCAAATATTTCCAAAATTTTTGACTGTCCGAAAAATTACGAAATCAAGAAAATGGATTTTAACTCGCCATGCGGTAATCCACGTAAACGCATCATTTCCACAATTTAATAAGGAATGAATACGAAGGATCATTCACCATGCATGTGATAATCCACATAGACAGGTTATTCCAATAGAATAATAAAGAATGGAACCAGGTCATGCGTAATCCGCACAGATAGGATATTCCAATGTAATAATAAAGAATGGAATAACATAAGAATTCACCACGCACGCGATAGATCGCATGCACGGTGTTATTCCAACATGTAATAATAAATAATGGAACCGAGTCATGCGTAATCGCATATAACGCAATAATAAAGTTATTCCAACATAATAATAAATAATGGAACCAGTTATCAACGATGTAAATAATGGAACGTATGCGCATGTACGTGATATTCCAATAGAATAATAAAGAATGGAATAATGATAATTTCACCATGTATGATAATAATAAAGAACGATATAATATTCCAACCATAATAATAAAGAATGGAATAATGTAAGAATTTCACCATGTATGTAGTATTTCACATATGACATGTTATTCCAACATAATAATATAGAATGGAATAATGTAAGAATTTCACCATGTATGCGGTATTGTATGACAAGTTATTCCAACATAATAATAAAGAATGGAATAATGTAAGAATTTCACCATATATACTACGGTGGTCCGCATATACAAAAGTTATTCCAATGTAATAATAAGGAATGGAATAACAATAGCTCTCTTCATGAATACGAAAGAAATAATAACCCTTACTATAATAATAATATCCCTTACCTTAAAGAAATTGGATATTTGGAATAGAGAGATAGCAGACTTCTTTCTTCTTCTTTCTCTCTTTAATTTCTCTCTCTATAATAATTGCTCTATAGCTTGAGTGAATTGGTGAGAAATGAAGGAAGAATGAGCTTCTATTTATAGGAAAATATAGTTTCGATAATTGCACGCTTTTAGGGCTCAAATATTATAATATAATACCTTCAACTTTTCTTTCATTTTTAATTTAGTCCTGCAAGTATTATCAAACTTGCACCACCTCCCCCCTAATAGTAAATAATGTGAATCAATAGTTCAATCATGTGAATCAATAGTTATAATCATGTGAAAATATGAATTACAGTATAAGTACTCTCCATCTATACCTCCATTTTTAACTTAGTCATGCAAGTATTATCAATCTTGCACCACCTCCCCTAATAGTATAAGAATGTGAATCAATAATACATACATGTGAACAAATAGTTATAATCATGTGAATTAATAGCAATTAAATGCTCATTTATCAGGTTAATTACCCGATTGGTCAATATAACTTCCAAACGTCAATTAATATTGAAATAAATGTCGATTTCTACTAACACTAATAATCTCAACACAATGGAACTATTTTTATCAAAAAAAAATTATTTTTGAGAATTTAAAGTTTGAATTTTTCCAAAAAAGTCAACTGTTGACTTTTGACCAAAAAGTCAACCTCGAAAAATTTTGTGTTTATAGTCTATTGTTACTAATTTTCATCGTTCCAGACTCAAATATCACGTCCGCGTCTCCAAATTCAACTCCGAACTCAAATTTGATTTTTAATAACATTTATTCATTATTATTATAATTCACAATATTTAACAACCAGTGTCGCTCCTGTGAAAGAGGGGGCTTTTCGATAAGGATTTCTCCTTATCAAGCGCGCAATTAGGTGACCAAACCTCTCCTTGATGTAACTTCTAGACATTGTCAATATTGCAAATAATAATATGAATAACTTTGTCGCCTCAATTATTGATTTAATAATATATCATATTATGCAGATGATAATGTGATAATAATCGAATCAATAATATGAGAGATATGATGCAACAATTCATCAAGCAATAATTGAGTATAATCGAAAGACTTATCACGTAAGCATCAATAATCAATACTGCATGCTACTATGCAACCACGCATATTACTATACTTTTATCATCGATTATTTTATGACAACTTGTTTACTTTGAAAAATTTTTCACATATCACCATTAACTTTAACCTTTTATCAATTTAACCATTTACTAAATAGAATAATTATAAGAAAATTGAATACTTTCATTTCATAAAATTCTCACATAATGAGCCTCACACATAACTGCGCAATTTCACCGGAGAGTTAGTTACAAAATTTGTTCACTTCTATGAAGTAAGAACCTGAACCCTATAGAAATTAGATTGTTAGCAAAATTAGAGGATTTGCTTCAATATTTTAATCAATAAATTAACCGAAACACATGTTAAACAAGCTAAAGAATTTCCACAATTTAACCAGGATGACCAGTGAAGGCTAAACAAACGGCACAATAATTTGAATGTCCTCAACCAAAAAAACAGAAAAAGGAAAGAGAGTGGAATAAGTATTGTGATCTACTTCCACAAGATAGAAATTCATGTAGTTAAAACAAAACATTCGATATACATAGCTAGAGCAGCATACGATACTGGCCAAATACTACACTAAAGTATTTACATTACCATTCGACAAATGATGCAACCACCAAATAAAAAGAGGTTGCCATCTACGCTATATCACCCATTCCTAGAACTTATGAACAGAGAGATTCCAATTACATACCTAAGTAGTGCAAAACATTCACAACATCCCACATTAGAAGCAATCTAGAAAACTCACAAAGATATCATCATCTCCTCAAAAAAGCTCGACTCACTCATAAAATCAAACTCATAGTCAAATTATCAAGAAACAATTTTTTTTAAAAAAATAAAAATGGAATGGTGCTCGAACAAATATAACACGTAAAAAAGTTACCTAATTATCGAATCATCGACAGAGATTCACACTATCTAAAATTATCACAATCAAAAAAGAAGAAAAAGAAACAAAACAAACAAACAAACAATAGTTAATACTAAGCCTAAAACATGATCAAAGACAAAGAAAACGTGCACGACAATTCCAAGTTCGTCAGTGAGTCTGAATAATTTGCCCCCTCCACCGCCTCCTAAAATCCCCCACCGATCGATTCCGCCTTTACATCGATGCAGATCTAAACCTCTCATCATCAAAATTAGGGCTTGACTTGGTATGAGAGATTTAGGTCGATTCTCGGGTCCTAAAATCCCCACCGATCGATTTCGATGATTCTCCTCCCATCGATGCAGCCCCATATGCGATTAGGGCTTGCCTTCGGTATGAGAGATTTAGGCTCTTGTATAAGATATTAAGGGTGGATATGAGACATTTAGGGAGAGAGATATGGTTGGGAATGAGATTTAGGGAGTTAGATATGGCTGGGTACGAGATTTACCAGAGTAGACTGGGAGAGTTTGAGGACTTCGAAAAGGAGAAGGAACAAATGAAAACCTCCGTGTTTTTTTTTCTTACCCGACTCCCAGCACATAACTCCGTGTTTTTCTAAAAGATAACGCTTTATTTAAAAAAAACTTTATAACCTTAAATAGATAACGTTCTTTTATATGTATTACAACGTTTTGTTAAAAAACGTTATAAAAAAAATACCATAACATTTTTTATAAAAACGTTGTGGTTTAAGTGTTGTCTATTTACTACTTTATACTAGTGCCATCAAGGTTGCACCGAAGGTCGCATGGGGTATGGGGGGGTGAAGCCCGGCATCTGAAGATATGAGTTTTTCCTGGGTTGTTTATTAGAGGGACATTATGGGTAATTAAGATATAATGTGAAGTAGGGTTGGAATAAGATTAGTAGTTATAAATACTATTTATTGTAAAGCCCTATGTAACCAAGGAATTATCAATAAACAACAAGCCACCTGTGGAGTACCCAAATTGGGGAACCACGTAAATCTCTTATGTTTTTCTTAATTCTCTATCATTTGTGTGCATGTGTGTGATCCTATATTTTAACAAAGAGGAAGTATGATAGTATTAAACTGGAATTTAAGGGGGTTAGGAAACACATTAAAATATAAAATGCTTAAGTTTGAAGAGGGCAGTGGTTGTAAAGGAGGCAAACTTTTATTTGTCGACAACAATGATCATGGCAGTATTTTAACATGCAGTTGGAAAATGTATGAATTATGATTTCAGCTTTGTAGTTTTTCATAATCCAAATCTTTTGGATTATGGGTTTTAGTTTCACAGTTAATAAAACAAAATTTTGCATTTTGCAAAAAAAATAGCTACTTTTAGCCACTTATTGCAGTTACAACCCCTTAATAATCATTCACCAAAGCATGTGGCATACTACTTAGCATGAAGAGTCAAAAAATAAAACATAAATCTCTATGTTCCTTGATGTGTAACCTAGGGCCTAAGCCAACACTACACAATTTCGACATGCGAGTTTATAACATCAATAATATGCTGAATGAATCTTTTAGTTATTAAATAAAATATACCTCATCAATCAACACTAGAAATAAATTAGTGTAAGGTGTTAAAATGCATTAACATTCAAAATTTATCAAAGATACGAAACAAAAAACATTGCATTAAAAAATAATCTAAATTAATGTACATAAAAGTAATACCTCTAAAACAAGAAGGGGAATCCTCACCTCTTTGACATACCAGGTACGCACGTCAATTTCGAGGACGAAATTTCATAAAAAGGGGAGGTTGTAAGACCCCAAATTTTATGATTAAAGATTAATTTTCTCGAAATATTTTTTTGAGTATTAAGGTGTTGATTTGATATAATGTTATAGTTGTGCGTAATATTTATAAATTTTGCAAAGTATGCAAGTTGTTATAAAATATTCGATTGGTCGGGAAATATTCGTTTTATCAGGGAATATTCGTAGTATTGTTGTAGTTAGAAAATGACAGAATTATCTTTTTATAAAAATAACGGCGAAAGTGTTACCGTTAAAACTGTTGAACTACTCGGTAGTATAAAAGTACAGTAATATTAGCACATGGTATTGATTATTGATGCTTATGAGAAGTCACTTCGCTTATACTCAATTATTGCTACGATAATTCTTTCGATCATATCTCTCATATTATTGATTCAATTATTGTCACAAGATCATCCGTGATAATATTTTATATTATTAAATCAATAATTGAGACGACAAAGTTATTCATATTATTATTTGCAATATTGACAATGTCTAGAAGTTACATCGAGGAGAGTTAGGTCATCTAATTGCGCCATGATAGGGAGAAATCCTTATCTGGAAGCCCCTCTTTCTTGGGAACGATCCGTTGTTAATATTATGTGAATTATAATAATGATGAATAAATATTGTTAAAAATATTGAGGGGATTTTTATGAAGTATTTGTGTAAATTTTGTTTATTACATGGACCCCCATTTACCAATTTTTCAAAATAATCGATAGAAAGTTATTCTATATAATAAGGGTTGGGGCCCATGGAAGAAAAATGAAATGGGGGGAGGAATATGCCGTGTATGGTAAGTAATTTATATATATATATATATATATATATATATATGTGTGTGTGTGTGTGTGTGTGTGTGTGTGTGATGTTTAAGGTGGAATCACGGGTTGAAAAAAAATAGGATGGAGTGTGGTGAAGGTAATGAATATATATAAATATATATTTTATATGTTTTGTTTTTAATGAAAAATAGAATATATTATATTTTATTATGCATAGTATTTGCATAGTAAGAAATGAAAATTTCAGACGAATTTGAATTGCAACCCGTGAACCATACTGTGCAGTCCGTGATTTTAATTTCCAAATAGTATCCTTTCATTCTCCTATAAATAGGATGCTTAGTTAGAATTAAAAATCACACCAGAATCAGAGAATTCTTCTTCTATAATATTGAGCGTATTTCTTTCGAGTTTTAGGAAGCTTTGAGTATAGAAAACAGTAAAAGTTTTCTTCAAGAATATATCCATTATACCAGTCGAAATTGCTTTCTTTTTGAGGTAAGAGGTATTATTTATTTCATATTCAGAAGAGATATTATTTTTTTTGTATTCATATGAATATTATTTTCATTCAATATTCATAAAGAATATTATTTTCGTTCGATATTCATTGAAATATTATTTTCGTTCAACAGTTGTAAGAGGTATTATTTATTTCATATTCAGAAGAGATATTATTTTTTTTGTATTCGTATGAATATTATTTTCGTTCAATATTCGTTGGAATATTATTTTCGTTCAACAGTTGTAAGGGGTATTATTTATTTTATATTCGCTTACGATATTATTTTTCGTATTCGTAAGGAATTTTATTTTCGTTCAATATTCGTAAGGAATATTAATTTTGTTCAATATTCGTAAGGAATATTATCTTCATTTAATATTCGTAAGGAATATTATTTTTCGTTCAACAGTTGTAAGGGATGTTATTTTTGTTCAATATTTGTATGAAATAATATTTTCTTCCATACTCTGTAGTATGTAAGTAATATTATTTTATTTCAGATTCCGAATTCTATACTCATTTTATTAAAGTTTTGGCTTCTATACTCCATGAAATTAGTAGAATATTATTGATATTTGCGCTTTATCCAGTGTCTTTTCATGAAAATATAATTTTGAGCATTCTTGATAAGTTTTAACCTTTTCATGCCGAAGTACTATTCACGGGATACTATTCTCGAATTATTATTCACGGAATACTATTCACTCAGGTGCTATTCACCCGGGGCACTATTCATGACAAAAATTAATTTCTTTTTGGTCCAAATCATTTTTGATATACTATTATTCTTGAATTTTACTCCACAAAGTAGTATCATGTTGACAATTTGAACGTTATTGAATTCTGGATAAATTAAATTATAAATCTTTAAAATTTATCCTTGATCTTGTTTGATTGAATTATTATATCATTGTCATCATCCTAATGCTTATATTGTTATGAAAGTCATCTTTGGCCTGTAGTGCATAGATGGACTTGGTATGATTATGACCAGGGATTATTCAGTATAATTATGACCGTAATGTTACAAATGATGTGGTAAAAGTTTTTATTGGCCCGTAGTGCATTGATGGACAGTTTTTGGTATGATCATGATCACGAGTTCTCTTCGGCCAAGGGTTCAAAGATGAATTGTTTTATGACATGATCATGACCGTTGATGAAAACACGATTATCATTGGCTCGTAGTGCATAGATAATTCGTGGTCGTGATACTAATGAATATCCTTTGCCTGTAGTGCATGGATGATTTGATAATGTGGTTTATTTATTAAGCTGAGTCTCAGCGATAAAATTGATGATAAACTCTTTTTTTTTAAATCATAGAAGATAGTAGATATCATACTCTACTTGACTCTTCTAATGGATTGCTTATTCCGCTGCAGTTGTTGATCTAAAACTTGTTGTCTATTGTATTCTATCAGTTGTTATACTGTTGAAGGCTAAAGATAATTTATTCTGCATTATCTTATTCATAATATTTCTTACTGGGCTAGTTGAGCTCACCCTTTTCTTTCATTGTTTTCTTCAAGAATTGAGAATATAGCTGGGACTAGTCGGGGAATGGATTGACGGTCCAGATGGTTGCATTAGTAGTCCTCACTATTCTGTGAAATAGTGTGATAATAAATGTAATGAGGACTCCATTGAGTGTGGATATTCTCTAGATGACAATATTTATATTAAAACTCTCAGATTATGTTTTGTCGTATTTTACACAACAGTTGTATAATTAAGTTGTATTTAAATTTTGTACCATGTATTTGACAACTCAGAATGGGTGATGTACACTTATTTTTGGGGCGTCACATCAGAACAGTTACCAATTGTTACATGTATTTGTTTTTTTTATCTTGTTAAATCATGATGAAATCAGAGAGTAGTCGTGTGGTTTTCCTCTTACTTAATATAAGAAGAAAAAAATGTAAAATATTATTCAATATTGTGTAACACAATCTCGGTTACCTTACATCAATAAAAAGGTGCAGTTGGTAGCCAAACCTTCATATAAAGGTAACCATTTTAGTTTTTTTGGATAACCAAATAGTCATAAAAAATTTCAGAATAATTACCATGTTAAACCATGAATCAAAGAGTAGTCGTGTGGTTTTTCTCTTATTTAATGTAAGAAGAAAAAAAATAGAAAATATTATTCAATATTGTGTAACACAATCTCGGTTACTTTACATCAATAAAAAAGAGCAGTTAGTAGCCAAATATTCGTACAAAGGTAACCATTTTATTTTTTATGGATAACCAAATAGTCATAAAAAAAATTCAGAATAGTAAACCAAGTGTTATATGTATTTGTTTTCAAAATTATGCTTGTGAGACGAATCTTTTCCTTTTCATTGGCGTTTTGGACATGGAACACATTCAGAATGGTTTTAGAACCATTGGTTTCAAGTCCCAACTGGTTCAGGTATAAAGAAAATTTTCATATACATCCTTATATTAGTTGAAAAGAAATGGTGCATTGTGTTGCTTGCTTCATGCAACTATATTTTGTATAAGCATTTGAATCCATTTCTTACTCGTTGTCTTTGCTATTGAGTTCGAACCTTCATTTCTATGTGAAGCAGTGGCGGTTCCAATCATTCTGAGGAAAAAATTGAGGGAGATAACTCAAACTTGCTGAAACAAGATGTTGATGTTACTGGGCCTTCTGATGATCGTGACAGTATAATACAAGCGGCTCGGGATCGTTTTCTTGCCCTTAAAGCAAATAAATAGCAATGTTGCAGCATTAGGACGACAAATATTAAAATAGCAAAAACATGGATGGGTACCAAGGGCAACATATGACTTCTCTTGGTGATATTTCAGCTAGTTGAAGCTTTAAGGGATGTCCCAACTTTACCCAAGTTCTTCGATAGCCTTTGAGATGAAGAGAATGGGCAGATCAGCGGCGGGAGAGGAGGATGAAGGGGAGGAGAGAGGAGGCGGTGAGGGAGATGAAGAGAATGGGTCGATGAGAAATCTAGGGTTTAATATATTTGGTTATTGTGTTGCACTATTTCTGTAATTATTTTGTGAATGTATTAATTTTGTAATTATTTTCTAATTATTGTATAATTTTATAAAAAACCCTATTTTTTTTTGGTGGGGGTTAGTGGGGGTGGGGGTTAATCGAAAATAAAATGGCAATTGAGAAATATGTGCGTGTGCGCGCGATAGAGAGTACCTTGAGTCACGCCAAGCGTGAGGAGCGATGACTGAAGCCTCTAAAAGCGAAATGAGAATTCGCGCTTAAAATTCAACAATTTCCGGAGCTTATATTATATATACAGTGTTCCGGGTCATTTTAGGTATTTTGTGATAATTACAGGACTGATTCGTAAATTAACCACAGACCGCACATGGTATTGGTGTATTCTGAATGTATGAAATTTAAATTTTAAATTGTATTTTTTTAAATTTCGCTAGTCTTTAATTTTGGACTTCAAAGAAATAATTTTTTCGTTTTAAAATTAAAAATGCATTTTTAAAGCGATAATTTTAACTATAATTTATGCATCAAATTTACCTTTAATATTATATATATATATATATATATATATCAAAAACTTGTCTTTCTTTTTCTTTTTAAGATGTTTTTAACATAGTGATGCGTTTGTGTGTGGGTATTAAAATAATCAAACAATAAAATAATTTTTTTATTATTTACTTAAATTATATATTTTTTCCAACTAGTTTGATTTTATAATTAAGTTTCATTCAACATCAATTTATAAGTGTTAAATATTGAATTCATAAGTCTCCTTTTAAAATCAATTTCTGTAAGTATTTGAATAATGACAAATAAGAAGATTAATAAACATAAGGAGATAACTTCGCAACTTGACCCTTTAAATTTGGTACATACTGTAGCTTATTAGATCTTGTGTTGGATTTATTTTGTTAGTACAATATTAATTACTCTTTAGTATTCACAGGATGATATAATGAGAGAAAATAAATTACTCCCTCATGCCCTAACAAATCAGCAAAATATAATTTACACACATATTAAAAAAATAAAAATAAAAAAATAGAGTAAAAAAAAATTAAATTTATCCTTAATGACCTTATAATATCATATAAATTAATGAGTACTTCTATTTTTTATATTAATGGACCTCACTAAATGACATATTTACTCTTCACTTTATGTATTTTTATTTTATTCTTTTGGGAACAAAAAAACTTATACATTTTGTGACGCCCCCAAAATAGGTATACAACACCCACTCTGAGTCGCCAAATACATGGTACAGAAAAAAATTACAACTTTATTATTACAATTGTCGTGCAAAATACGACAATACACATGCTGTGAGTTTAAATACAAATATTATGTTCTAGACAATATCCACACTCAAATAAGTCATCATTACAATTATTGATACACTATTTTACAAAATAGTGAGGACAACTAAAACAACTATCTTGAATCATCACTCCATACCCAGACTAGTTCCTGCTAAATTCTCACTTCCTGAGAAGAAAAATGGAATAAAAAGAAAAATGATGAGCTCAACTAGCTCAGTAAAAAATATTATGATTAAGATAATATAAAATAAATTATCATTAGTCTTCAATAGGAAAACATATGATAGAATATAATAGGCAACAAGTTTTAGATCAACAACTGCAGCGGAAACAACAATCCATTAGAAGAGTCAAGTAGAGAATGAATTCTACTATCTTCTAAGATTTAAAAGTCCATCATCAATATTTTATCCCTGTAACATCAATCAATATACATCTTGAATCAAATATTCATCTTTGCACTACAGGCCAAAGATATTTATTTGTATCACCAGTTGGTCATGTTTATCTCAACACCTGTTCATTTTTTGCATTACGGGCCAAAGATATTCATCAGTTAATCATTCATATTTGCACTACAGGCCAAAGATATTCAGTAATATCACCATTTAGGACTGAGGATGGTGAAAAATATCTAAATAAAACGAATCCAATGAGACAAAAGGACAAATCTTAGGGATTCGTACTACAGTTTATCCAAGTTTAAAAATACTCCATAGCAATCAATTGTGGAGCAGAATTTAAAAATAAAGATTAAAACATAGATACAATCAAAGATAATAACCACAATAGACAACTTGGACAAAGGAAAAAAAATTATTTTTCTGTAAATAGTATCGTATTTGTGAATAGTGCCGTATACGTGTATAGTAACTCCGACATAACAAAGGTAGAAATTCAACAATAAAATTCATACCAATATTTTGATATAATGATATTGAAAGAATAACATCATTATGAAGAAAATAACATTTCTTACCTCAAAATAACAGTACTTCTAACTGAAATATCGGATATAATGCTGAAGGAAATTTGCACTGAATAACAACTCTTAAAGTATCTAAATACTTACAAAAATACGCTCGATAATATAGAGAGAGAAAACTTATATTTCTGGTGTGATTTTCAATTCTAACCTAAGCACCTATTTATAGGAAAATGTCAGAACGCCAAAGCAGACTAAATTAATAAAATATTAATAAAACATTTCTACGCACATTTTTCATGACCAAAACTCAGTTAACACCAGTGGGGCCTACCAATTCAACAATATTCCACACCAACCAAAAGTGGGGCCCACCCATGTTTAAAAAAATATTTATTTTCAAAACTTTAATAATTCATAATAAATAGCCATTTTATCATAAAAATATGAATTTTATGTCCATTCCATAGGAAATCTAATTTTTTACAACTTTGTAGATTTAAGTTTTTCCAAATTCCAAACGAAAAATGACCGAAATCCACATACGGACGATTTTCAACACCCCTATTCCGATAAAATACTGATAAAACGCCTCAGCATTAATTCCTTCATTTATAACTACATAAAATAAATATATCCATCATTTATATCCACATAGAATATATATTTTTTTATCATATAAATCAATAATTAATTATTCATAAATAATATTACAGAATTACAATAATGACAACCATGCCGTTTCTAGGAAAGAGGGGGCTTTCCGTCTTCCGATAAGGATTTCTCCTTACTGGCGCGCAATTAGATGACCTAACCCCTTTCCTCAACAGAACTTTCTAGACATTGCCAATAATGCTATCTAATAATATTATTCAAATAATATGAATTATTGATATGATAATGGAAAATACTGTGCAATGACAATTATTGAAACAACAATAATATAAAATATCACCGTAGTAATTATTGAATCAATAAAATAAAATATTGAACAATAATTATCGTAATAATTATCGAGTAAGGTCTTCTTCACGTAAGAATCAATAATTCAAAAATACAAAGGCAATATCGTGTGCTATCAGACAACCAATGCCAGACATCGTATTTTAACCACCGTATTCCAACAAAGGTTAATTGTAATAATTACGTAATTATTTATAAAAACTCATACTTGTCATTTTCTTCATCCGACCATTTTCCATTATGGGGCCCACAAATGGCTGCGCCGTCGTACGAATATTCCCCGACAACGAGAATATTCCACGACCAAACGAATATTCCCCGACAACAATGATTATTTTATAACCACTTGCTTATTTTGCAAAATTTGCACATTTCACCCATAACCAAAGCATTATATCAAATTAACACCTTATTATTTCAAAATAATGAATAGAGGAAATTCAATTTTATTTATAAAACGTTGGGGTCTTACAACCTCTCTTCCTTATAAAATTTTGTCCTCGAAATTGACGTACGTACCTGGTGTTTTGAAAAGGTGAGGATACTTCGTTTTCATTTCCAATTCCAACTCCCAGGTCATTTCCAAAATAACATGGTTCCTCCACAAAACCTTGACTTGTGGTATAACCTTTGTGCGTAGGACGTGCTCTTTCTTATCCAAGATCTTAACAGATACCTCCTCGTACGTTAAATCTTTGGCTATCTCGTCTGGTTCTAACTCAATAATGTGGTTTGGGTCTTTTACATATTTACGAAGCATAGATATGTGAAAAACATTATGGACACGAGACATGCTTGGAGGTAATGCGAGTCTATAGGCCACATTTCCTATTCGATCAAGAATCTCAAATGGACCAACAAATCTTGGATTGAGCTTTCCTCTCTTCCCAAATCTTATAACTCCCTTCTATGGAGCAATACGTAACAATACATGATCCACAATATTAAATTTCACATCCTTTCGATGAAGATCCGCATAACTCTTTTGTCGATCTTGTGAGGTTTGTATAGGTTGTCGGATTATTTGGATCTTTTCTGTAGTCATGCGTACCAATTTTGGTCCCAACAACGTTACTTCTCCCACCTTGTCCCAGCATACTGGAGAACGACATTTTCGTCCATATAACGCCTCGAATGGAGCCATGCCTATACTTGCTTGATAACTGTTGTTGTAGGAGAATTCCACCAATGGCAAGTACTTATCCCAACTTCCTTTGAAATCAAGGATACAGAGTCTTAATAGATCTTTAAGAGTTTAAATAGTCCTTTCCGATTGCCCGTCCATTTGAGGATGGTATGCCAAACTGAATCATAAATCCGTGCCCATAGCTTTCTGCAAGCTAACCCAAAATTGTGAAGTGAATCTTGGGTCACGATCCAAAACTATGGATACTGGCATGCCATGCAATTTTACAATCTCATTTACATACATACGAGCAAGACGTTCAAGGGAATAAGTCTCCCGTATCGGCAAGAAATGAGCAGACTTGGTTAATCTTTCAACAATAACCGAAATCACATCTATGCTTTGAGAAACCTTGGGAAGACCCGTAATGAAATCCATGGTAATGTGTTCCCACTTCCATTTTGGAATCTCAAGTAGTTGCAATAGACCCTTTGGCACTTGATGCTCCGCCTTTACACGTTGACAAGTTAAACACCTCGAGATAAACTCCGTGATCTATCTCTTCATATTTTTCCACCAAAATGTATGTCGAAGATCATGATACATTTTGGTACTACCAGGATGTATTGCAAACAGTGTGATGTGTGCCCCCATCATGATTCTCTATTTCAAGTCAAAATTGTTAGGAACGCAAAGTCTGGAGTTGACTCGAAGTATTCCTTCTTCATCGATTCTTACTTCTGGAATAACACCTTCTTGCACTTTCTTCTTTATACACATCAACTCCAGGTCTGTAGCTTGAGCAGCTTTAACTTTATCGATTAAAGTCGATTCTACTCGTATATTCGCCATCATCACGTGAGTCACTAGAGTCTTTAACTCTATCTCCATCCTTTGGAAGTCATACAAAATGAGCCTTTGCGTTGAAAATATCGCACTCGTACCCGCATATGATCTTCTACTGAATGTGTCAACTATCACGTTCACTTTTCCAGGATGTTATTGAATGGTATGATCGTAATCTTTCAACAGCTCAAGCCATCGTCGTTGTCGCATGTTGAGTTCCTTTTGGGTGAAGAAATATTTGAGGCTTTTATGATCCGTATAAATCTCCACTTTCTCCCCATACAGGTAGTGTCTCCAGATTTTCAACGCGAAAACGACTGCTGCCAACTCCAGATCACGAGTAGGATAATTCCTCTCATATTCTTTGAGTTATCGTGAGGCATAGGCTACAACTTTCCCATGTTACATTAGAACACATCTTAACCCTTTGCCTGAAGCATCGTTGTAGATAACAAATCCATCCGAACCAGATGATATTGCCAGAACAGGTGCCAAAATGAGTCTCCTCTTGAGCTCTTGGATACTCTTCTCGCATTCCTCGCTCCATATGAATTTTGCATCTTTTCGAGTCAGCTGAGTTAACGGAGTAGCGATTCGAGAAAATCCTTCCATGAATCTCCGATAATAACCAGCTAAGCTCAGAAAGCAACGTACTTCGGTCACCGACTTCGATTGTTCCCAAATTTATATTGCTTCAATCTTCTCCAGGTCAATAGATACTCCATGTTTTGACACTATGTGCCCAAGGAATGCTACTTCCTCAAGCCAGAACTCGCATTTCTTTAGCTTGGCATATAGCTTATTTTCACGAAGCCTTTCAAGTATCAGCTTCAAATGGTGCTCATGATCTTCACGGATTTTGGAATAGATGAGGATGTCATCAATAAAGACAACAACGAACTGATTCAAATATTCCTTGAATAAATGATTCATCATATCCATGAAAGCAGCAGGAGCATTAGTCAATCCAAAAGACATGACTAAGAATTTATAATGCCCGTACCGAGTTCTGAAGGCGCCTTCTAATATCCTCGCTTTAATCTTCAAATTTGTGATATCCAAAACGAAGATCGATCTTTGAAAAGAATTGTGCTCCTTGCAACCGGGTCAAACAGTCATCAATGCGAGGTAATCTGGATACCTATTCTTGATGGTGACATGGTTCAATTCCTCAGAGTCAATACAAAGTCGCATACTCCCGCCTTTCTTCTTTACTTAATAACACAGAGCACCCCAAGGAGATGTACTAGGACGAATGAAACCGATGTCTAACAACTCCTCGTAGTTGGACCTTTAACTCCTCAAGTTCAATAGAGCCATTCGATATAGGGTTTTAGAAATGGGTTTTGTACCAGTTCAAGGTCAATAAAGAATTCAACTTCACATTCGGGGGTAGACCGGAAGTTCTTCAGAAATACGCCGAAAATTCACTAACAATGTAAATATTATTCAAATCGACGTGTCTTTATTCAAATCCATAACATGGGCTATGAAAGCTTAACATCCATTTTTTAATAAACGAATGACTTTATGGCTTGAAATGACAATGATTGATTTTAGTGGTTTAGTTGCTTGAATTCACATAACAGGTTGGTTAGGAATATGAAAACTAACAACCTTACAAAAATAATCAATTTTGGCATGATGAGTAGTTAACCAATCAATCCCTAAAATCACATCAAATGTAAGTATCTTTAAAGAGATAAGATCAACAGGTAATGTGATGGTGCCAAATTGGATCAAGCAAGATTTATAAACAGTGGATGTAATGAAAGCTTCTCCTAACGGAGTCTCAATAGGTAAGTCAAAGTCCAATTTCTCCGGAGTCAAGTTCAAACGTTGAGCACAAGCAGGAGAGATAAAAGAATGGGTAGAACCGGTATCTAGTAAGGTATAAACTTCGCAAGAATTTATGATTAGCTTACCTGTGATCACCTCGTTCGAGTTCCTCACGTTTTGGCCAGTCACGATAAACACTCTTCCAGGAACCGCTAATTTTGACTTGTCCGGGACAGCCTTTGGAGTCACCATCCCCGCTAGACTAGGTTTCTCTATAGAACAATCTCGAGCTATATGATCTTCCTTTCCACAGTTATAACAAACCTTGAATTGTTGTGGGCAGTTTGGATTGATATGTCCCTCTTTCCCGCATTTGTAACATACGACCGATGGTCGTTCTCCTCCCCTAAAAACAGTTGATGTTGGTGCTGACGTCTTCACGTTGTCATTGTTGTACCTTCTCTTCTTGAAATCTCCTCCTGACTCGCTTCTTCAATTATCATGGCCACGATTACCACCCGAATGGTTACCACTTTTGTCCGTATTCTTTCCTCCCCGTTGGTTATCATTACTCCGATGACTGTTGCCACTGGTATGACCCTGGTTGTGGTCCCTCAGTTGAACATACTCATTATCTCGCTCTAATAATTGAGTCATGTTGACAACATCTGAATATAGAGAAAATTTGTGAGAGATAAGGAATTGACGAATTTCGGGTTTCAGACCTCTCAGAAACATCCTCGTCATACGTTCCTCATTCTCTACCAAATGAGGTGCAAACCTGGATAACTCCGCGAACTTAGCCTCATACTGGGACACCGTCATGTTGTTCTGTTCCAGTCTAATAAACTCAACCTCCTGCATATGACGAAAACTTTCAGGAAAGTACTTGTCATTGAAAAGTTTCTGAAACGTTTCCCAAGACATATTGAAAGGGCCGTCATGGGTACGCCTACGATTCCCACCAAGAATCATTTCTCACCACGGAACATAAAGGTGGCAAATGGAACCTTATGCTCCTCCGTGCATCCCAAGACATCAAATATCTTGGTAATTTGCTTAACCCACATTTTCTCCTTAATCGGATCTGGCTTTCCCAAGAACTCTGGTGGTCCCAACTCTTTGAACTGCTTGACTGTGACAAATCGCGCATTGCTATCATTTCCACCCGTATTTATTACACAAGTCTCCCTCGTCTGATTTTTCATAAACTGCAAAAAGCTTCTAAACATCCCATCATTCATTGTTTGATCAATGGTGTTGTTTACAGGAGGAATATTGCCTTCTTGTTGCACATTCTCCTGGTTTGTGATTAAAGGTGTCTCCACGGTCTCATACACTCCATTGTTAACATTCTCGGCTTCCATTCTCAAATACTGCCAAAAAACAAGGGTTAATTAAGAGTTTAACATGTCACATAATATCCTTATCTTATGACCAACAAATAAGCTTAGGTAGGACACACTAGTGAAGGATTTATTCATCTTTCCCCTCCTAGTTCTATTCCCCAATTTCTGCCAGAGACCATATCCCTAAGCTCTGATACCAACTGTGACGCCCCCAAAATAGGTATACAACACCCATTCTGAGTCGTCAAATACATGGTACAGAAAAAAAAATTACAACTTTATTATTACAATTATCGTGCAAAATACGACAATACACATGCTGTGAGTTTAAATACAAATATTTTTATCTAGACAATATCCACACTCAAATAAGTCCTCATTACAATTATTGATACACTATTTTACAAAATAACTATCTTGAATCATCACTCTACCCCGCATCTTCAAGCTAAATTTCTCACCTCCCGAGAAGAAAATGGAACTAAATTCTCACCAACTAGCCCAAGAAAGAATATTACGACTAAGATAATATACAACAAATTATCATTAGTCTTCAACAGTAAAAATCGATAGAATATAATAGACAACAAGTTTTAAATGAACAATCATAGCAGAAACAACAATCCATTAAGAGAGTCAAGAGAATGAATTCTACTATCTTCTAAGATTTAAAAGTCCATCATCAATATTTTATCCCTATAATATCAATCAATATACATCTTGAATCAAATATTCATCTTTGCACTACAGGCTAAAGATATTCATTTGTATCACCAGTTGGTCATGTTCATCTCAACACCTGTTCAACTTTGCACTACGGGCCAAAGATATTCATTAGTTAATCATTCATCTTTGCATTACAAGCCAAATATATTCAGTAATATCATCATTTAGGACTGAGGATGATGAAAAATATATTAAAGAAAATGAATCTAGTGAGACAAAAGGACAAATATTAGGGATTCTTACTACAGTTTATCCAAGTTTAAAAATACTCCATAATAATCAATTGTGGAGCAGAATTCAAAAATAAAGATTAAAACATGGATACAATCAATGATAATAACCACAATAGACAACTTGGACAAAGAAAGAAAAAATTTATTTTTCTGTGAATAGTACTCTATTCGTGAATAGTGTCATATACGTGAATAGTGTCGTATACGTGAATAGTAACTTCGACATGAAAAAGGTAGAAATTTCATAATAAAATCCATACCAATATTTCGGTATAATGATATTGAAAGAATAACATCATTATGAAGAAAATAACATCCCTTACCTCAAAATAACAGTACTTCTGACTGGAATATCGGATGTAATTCTGAAGGAAACTTGCACTGAATAGTAACTCTCAAATTATCTAAATACTCACAAAAATACGCTCGATAATATAGAGAGAGAAAACTTATGTTTTTGGTGTAATTTTCAATTCTAACCTAAACACCTATTTATAGGAAAATGCCAGAACGCCAAAGCAGACTAAATTAATAAAATATTAATAAAAATTTTCTACGCACATTTTCTTGACCAAAACTCAGCCACCACTAGTGGGGCCCACCAATGTAGCAATTTTTCATACCAACCAAAAGTGTGGCCCACCCATGTTTAAAAAAAATAATTATTTCCAAAACTTCAATAATTCATAATAAATAGCCCTTTTTTCAAAAAAATATGAATTTTATGTCCATTCCATAGAAAATTGAATTCTCTACAACTTTGTAGATTTAAGTTTTTCTAAATTCCAAACGAAAAGTGACCGAAATCCACATACTGACGATTTTCAGCACCTCTATTCCGATAAAATACTGATAAAATACCTCAACATTAATTCCTTCATTTATAACTACATAAAATAAATATATCCATCATTTATATCCACATAGAATAAATATTTTCTTATCATATAAATCAATAATTAATTATTTACAAATAATATTACAGAATTACAATAATGACAACCAGGCCGTTCCCAGGAAAGAGGGGGCTTTTCGATAAGGATTTCTCTCATCAAGGCGCAAGCAATTAGATGACCTAACCCCTTTCTCGATGTAACTTTCTAGACATTTCCAATAATGCTCATCTAATAATATTATTCAAATAATATAAATTATTGATATGATAATGAAAAATATAGTAAAAGGACAATTATTGAAACAACAATAATATAAAATATCAACGTAGCAATTATTGAATCAATAAAATAAAATATTGAATAAAGAATTACCGTAATAATTATCGAGTAAAGCTTCTTCACGTAAAAATCAATAATTCAAAAATACGCGGCAATATCGTAAAGCTATCGCGTAAAACCACGCCAGACATCAGTATTTTAACCACCAGGTATTCCAACAGTATTAATGGTACCAATTACGTAATTATTTATAAAAACTCATACTTGTCATTTTCTTCATCCGACCGTTTTCCATTATGGGGCCCATAAATGGCTGCGCCGTCGTACGAATATTTCTCGACAACAAGAATATTCCACGACCAAACGAATATTCCCCCGACAACAATGCTTATTTTATAATCACTTGCTTATTTTACAAAATTTGCACATTTCACCCATAACCAAAATATTATATCAAATTAACACCTTATTATTTCAAAATAATGAATAGAGGAAATTCAATTTTATTTATAAAAAGTTGGGGTCTTACACATTTAGTCATCTTTTAAGGATGGAAGAAATATATTGTTAGAGCAATAAATATTGTTTAAAATGTCAAATATCATTATCATTATTTTTACTCGGACAATACCGACCGTCTAAATTAATCATATATTAATCTATATGTTCTACAATAGAAAGAAAATTTTTATTAATAAAAATCTCTAAAAAAAAAGAGTCCTTTGTTTATTAATAATAGTGTAAAACGACATAATTTTTTTGAATGTGTCTTAATAATTTTATAATCATGTCACCACTACTAAATTAATAACTTATATTTTTTAGGAATTAAAATATGTTCTTGATATTTGTACTTTTTTAGATGAGAGAATTCTAATGAACGCTTGCGATCTAATTTTTCAGTTGAGTCATGGTACAGTGCAACAATGAACACTAGTGAATTGATTGGATGATTATCACCTAAAAAGTTATGATCAAAGGTATTATTAATAGTAATTTAGAGCATTATATATATATATATATATATATATATATATATATATATATATATCAAACTATAATGTATGTTTTGTTGTGGGATTGAGTATTACAAACACTCCCAATTATATTTAATTTTTTTGTCTTTAGCCATTGTGGTATAATAATGATAGACTTCATGTTCTCATCTCCAAATTTTTCTTTATTGTGGTATAATACCACCAATTTTCGTGTATTCATCTCTCGAATAACTTGACCCAAACTTTCAAGAGTTGATTTTGAGATCTTATATAATAACTTAGGTCAAAGTTTGAGTTTGAATCAATCAAACGCATTTCTAATTCATAAAATTTATAATATTTTCTTATGTCATCTTAATTCATTAATGAAAGGCATATAAATAATTACAAATACTAACCGGTTCCTCCTATTCAGCAGGGAGACCGAGTCCTAAAAGCATCTCCAAAAAGGTGGAGTACTATATCATGGACTATATTTAGTCCATATGTGTGACGCCCCCAAAATAGGTATACATCACCCATTCTGAGTCTCCAAATACATGGTACAGAATACAACTACCACTTAATTATACAACTTTTGTGTAAAATATGGCAAAACATAGTTGAGAGTTTTTACACGAATATTGTCTTCTAGACAATATCCAAACTCAAATTCAATCTAATTATAATTATTATCACACTATTTCACAGAATAGTGAGGACTACTAAAACGACCATCCGGATCAATTAATCCATTCAATTTACTAGTCCTCCTATATTCTCGGTTCAAGAGAAAACAAAGAAAGAAAGGGTGAGCTCAACTAGCCTAGTAAGAAATATTATGACTAAGATAATGCAGAATAAATTATCGTTAGCCTTCAACAGTATAACAACTGATAGAATACAATAGACAACAAGTTTTAGATCAACAACTGCAGCGGAATAAAAAATCCATTAGAAGAGTTAAGTAGAGCATGATATCTACTATCTTATATGATTTAAAAGTTTATCATCAATTTTATAGTTGAGACTCAAATTAATAAATAATCGACGTCACTGAATTATCCATGCACTACGTGCCAAGTATATTCGTGTTTTCATCAATGGTCATGATCATGTCAAACAACAATTCATCTTCGCACCCTTGGCCGAAGAGAACACATGGTATGATCATACCAACAACTGTCGTTGAGACTCAGCTCAATAAATAATCCACATCACTTGTAACATTACATGACATGATTATACCGAATAATCCCCGGTCATAATCATACCAATTAACAGTCCATCGATGCACTACAGGCCAAAGATGACTTTCATCACAATATAAGCACGAGGATGATGAAAATGATATAAGAATTCAATTAAATGAGAGCAATGATAAATTTAAAAGATTTTATAATTTAATTTATCTAGAATTCAATAATGTCCAAATTGTCAGCATGATACTGCTTTATGGAGTAAAATTCAAGAATAATATTGTATAAAAATGATTTGGACCGAAAAGAAATTAATTTTTGTCATGAATAGTACTTGGGGTGAATAGTACCCGAGTGAATAGTACCCCATGAATAGTACTCTGGTATGAAAAGATTAAAGATTATCAAGAATGCTCAGAATAATATATCCATGAAAAGATAATAGATGAAGCGCAAATTTCAAAGATATTCTACTAATTTCATGGAGTATAGAAGCAATATTTTAACAAAATGAGTGTAGAATTGAGAATCTGAAACGAAATAATATTACTTATATACTACAGAGTATGGAAGAAAATATTATTTCTTACGAATATTGAACAAAAATAACATCCCTTACAACTGTTGAACAAAAATAATATTCCTTACGAATGTTGAACGAAGATAATATTCCTTACGAATATTAAACGAAGATAATATTTCTTGTGAATATTGAACAAAATAAAATTTCTTACGAATACGAAAAAATAATATCGTAAGCGAATATGAAATAAATAATATTCCTTACCTCAAAAAGAGAGCAATTTCAACTAGTATAGCTGATATATTCTTGAAGAAAATTTATACTGTTTTCTACACTCAAAGCTTCCTTAAACTCAAAAGAAATATGCTCAATATTATAGAAGAAGAATTCTCTGATTCTGGTGTGATTTCCATTTCTAAACTGAGCATCCTATTTATAGGAGAATGGAAGGATACCATTTAGGAAAAATCACGGACTACACAGTGGGAGAAATCACGGGCGACTAAATCGGCTGAAATTTTCTGAAATTTTAATTTTACTATTCATTATTGTGAAATAAAATATTCTAATAAAAAAACTTTAAATAAAATATAATATATTCTATTTATAATCTAATAAAACAAAACTTATATATATATATATATATAATATATATATGTATATAATATATACACTCCCTCCCTACCAAGTAACATCCACCCCCCACCATTTCAAATTAATATATATATATATATATATATATATAAAATAAAATTGAGATAACTTCTCCCGACTATTTTGAAAAATAGATAAGTGGGGGTCCATATAATAAGCAAAATTACAACAAATACTTCATAAAAATCCCCTCTATTTATCTCAATTCACTTGGCTTCTCAAAACACATTTTTAATAACATTCATCATTAATATTATAACTCACAATATTAACAACTAGATCATTCCCAGAAAAATAGGGGGCTTTCCGATAAGGATTTCTCCCTATTGGCGCGCAATTAGATAACCAAACCCCTTTCCTGGAAAGAACTTTCTAGACATCGTCAATAATTCAATTAATAATATGAATAATTTTGTCGTCTCAATTATTGATTTAATAATATAAAATATTGTGACAATAATTGAATCAATAACGTGAGATACTATGCAGCAATTACTGTAGTAATAATTGAGTATAACTTAGTGACTTCTCACGTAAGCATCAATAATCAATACCGTGCTTCTTATGCAACCACACGACATCGTATTTCTTTTACCACCGGGTATTTCAACAGTTAATGGTAAAACTTTTGTCGTTATTTTTATAAAAAGTTATTTCTGTCGTTTTCTCACTCTGACAGTAATTCCGTTGTGGGGTCCACCAATGATTATGACGTCGTATAAATATTCCCTGATAAAATGAATATTCCCCAACCAATCGAATATTTTATAACAACTTGCATACTTTGCAAAATTTATAAATATTACCCACAACTATAACATTATATCAAATCCATACCATAATATTTAAAAAAATTAAATCTTTATTCATAAAAGTTGGGGTCTTACAGCCTCCCCTTCTTATGAAATTTTGTCCTCGAATTTGGTGTACGTACCTGGTATGTCGAAGAGGTGGGGATACCTCGTTTTCATTTCAGATTCCAACTCTTGAGGTATAACCTTTGAGCGTAGAATATGTTCCTTCTTATCCAAGATTTTAACAGGTACCTCTTCATACGTTAAATCTTCCGCTATCTCGTCTAGTTCTAATTTAATAATGTGGTTTGGGTCATCCACATATTTATGTAACATCTATACGTGAAAAACGTTATGAACACGTGACATACTTAGCGGTAAGGCGAGTCTATAGGCCACAATTCCTACTCGATCGAGGATTTCAAATGGACTAATAAAATCGAGGGTTGAGATTTCATCTCTACGTTGATTCTTGCTTCTAGAATAACGCCTTCTTGCACCTTCTTCTTCATATTCATCAGCTCTGAGTCTGTAGCTTGAGCGGCTTTAACTTTATCGATTAAAGTTAGTTCTAATCGTATATTCGCTATCTTCACGTAGGTTCTTGGAGTCTTTAACTCTATCTCCATCATTTGTAAGTCATACGAAATGGGTATTTGTGTTAACAATATCGCATACGACCTTCTACTCAACGGGTCAGTTAGCACGTTTGCTTTTCCAGGATGGTATTGAATGGTATGATCGTAATCTTCAACAGCTCGAGCCAACGTCTTTGGCGCATAATACGTTCGTTTTAGATGAAAAAAATATTTGAGGGTTTTGTATCGGGTTCACGGTTGATACAAAATTTGATTTCATGCTCTGGGGGTAGGCTAGGAAGTTCTTAAGGGAATACGTCAGGAAATTTATTAACAATAGAAGTATCTTTCAAATCTGTGACTCTCATCCAAGACTTGGATAACACCTTACATTGATACCTATCAACTTTCCACCGTTATTCACGGTGTCCCCTACGGAAAGTCTGGCTTCGGTGCAACCCACACAAGAAAGTCACCAGCAAAAGGTTCGGGGCTCTTAACTTATGGCTTGATATGACAGTGATTGACTTTAGTGGTTTGGTTGCTTGAATTCGCATAACAGGTTGGTTAGGAATATGAAAGCTAATAACTTTACGAAAACAATCAATTTTAGCATGATGAGTAGTTAACCAGTTGATTCCTAAAATCACATCAAATGCAAGTATTTTCAAAGAGATAAGATCGACAGGTAACATGAAAGTGTCGATTTAAATCAAACAAGACTTATAAATAGTGGATGTAATGAAGGTTTCTCCCAACGGAGTTTCAACCGATAAGTCAAAGTCTAATTTCTTCGAAGTTAAGTTTAAACGTTGAGCACAATCAGGTAAAATAAAAGAGTGGGTAGATCCGGTATCGAATAAGGTATAGACTTCACAAGATTTATAATTAACTTACCCGTGATAACTTTGTTTGGGTTCCTCAACAAACGCTCTCACTTAAACTACCGGCTTTGACTTGTCTGGGACGGTTTTTGGTGTCTCCATCCCAGCTGGACTTAAATTTAATACATGACAAAATCGAGCTAGATGACCTTCTCTTCCGTAATTAAAACACGCTTTGGGTTGCTGCGTACAGTTTAGACGGATGTGTCCCTCCTGTCCGCATTTATAATATATGACCGGTGGTCGTTCTTCTAACTTGGAAATGGGTGTTGGTGCTGCTGTCTTTCCATCATTATTGAACCTTCTCTTCTTGAAATTTCCACTTCTATTATCTTGGCCATGATTACCACCGAAGTGGTTACCATTCTTGGCATGATAATTTCCCCCACGATGGTTATCATTGTTCTGATGGTCGTTGCCACTGGTATGATTATTATAGTGTTGTTGGTCGTTACCTTTTGGTTGAGCTGACTCATTATCGCGCTCCACTAACTAAGCCCTATTTCACAACATCTAAATATAAACAAAGTTTGTGAGAAATGAGGTATTGATGTATTTCGGGTTTCAAACCTCGCAAAAACATTCGCGTCATTCGCTCCTCATTATCAACCAAATGGGATGCAAACCGGGACAACTCGACAAAATTAGCCTCGTACTGCGACACGGTCATATTGTTTTGCTCCAGCTTGATAAATTTCACCTCCTTCATGTGATGAATACTTTCTGGAAAGTACTTGTCGTTGAACAATTCTTTGAACTTCTCCCAAGACATTTTCAGTGCGGCAGACTGAGTACGTTTTATAGATTCCCACCAATGATCTGCCTCTCATCGCAACATGAAGGTGGCGAAGGGAACCTTTTGCTCCTCTGAGCATTCCAAGACATCAATATCTTGGTGATCTGCTTAATCCACGTCTCTGCCTTAAGTGGTTCTGGCTTTCCCAAAAACTCTGGTGGTCCCAACTCCTTGAACTGCTTAGCGGTGACCAGCCATGAGTTTCCAGTGTTTCCACCTGGATTTTGAACAGGAGTTTCTCATGAATTCTAAAAAAACTCCAAAACGTACCATCGTTCATCATTTGGTCAATGTCGTTGTTTGCACGAGGATTATTGCCTTCCTGATGCACATTATCCTGGTTATTGATCGTTGGTGACTCAATGGTCTCATGTGCTCCATTGCTTATCTCAATATTTTTAGATGCCATTTTCAAATACTGTCACAAAATAAGGGTTAATTGATATGTCACATATTATCCCAATATTCTGACCGACCAATTAAATAACAAATAAACTTAGGTAGGTCATACTAGTGAAGGAATTACCCGTCTCTCCCCTCCTAGTTCTAGCCTCACATCTCAGACAGGGATAATATCCCTAAGCTTTGATACCAACTATGACGCCCCCAAAATAGGTATACATCACTCATTTCGAGTCACCAAATACATGGTACAGAATACATCTACCACTTAATTATATAACTGTCGTGTAAAATATGACAAAACATAGCTGAGAGTTTTTACACGAATATTGTCTTCTAGACAATATCCAAACTTAAATTCAATCTCATTACAATTATTATCACACTATTTCACAGAATAGTGAGGACTACTAAAACAACCATCTGGACCGTCAATCCATTCTCCGACTAGTCCCAACTATATTCTCAGTTCCTAAAGAGAACAGTGAAAGAAAGGGTGAGCTTAACTAGCCCAGTAAGAAATAGTATGACTAAGATAATGCATAATAAATTATCATTAGCATTCAACAATATAACAACTGATAGAATACAATAGACAACAAGTTTTAGATCAACAACTGCAGCGGAATAAGCAATCCATTAGAAGAGTCAAGTAGAGCATAATATCTACTATCTTTTATGATTTAAAAGTTTATCATCAATTTTATCGCTGAGACTCAGCTTAATAAATAATCCATGTCACTGAATTATCCATGCACTACGGTCCAAAGATATTCATTAGTATCACGACCACGAATTATCCATGCACTACGGGCCAAGGATATTCATGTTTTCATCAATGGTTATGATCATGCCAAACAATAATTCATCTTTGCACCATTGGCCGAAGAGAACCCATGGTCATGATCATACCAACAACTTTCGCTGAGACTCAGCTCAATAAATAATCCACATCACTTGTAACATTACAGGACATGATTATACCGAATAATCCCTGGTCATAATCATACCAATCAACAGTCCATCTATGCACTATAGGCCAAATATGACTTTCATCACAATATAAGCATGAGAATGATGACAATGATATAAGAAATCAATTAAATGAGAGCAAGAATAAATTTTAAAAATTTTATAATTTAATTTATCCAGAATTCAATAATGTGCAAATTGTCAACATGATACTACTTTGTGGAGTAAAATTCAAGAATAATATTGTATCAAAAATGATTTGGACTGAAAAAAATCAATTTTGGTCATGAATAGTACACTGGGTGAATAGTACCCAAGTGAATAGTATCCCGTGAATAGTATTTCGGGAATAGTACCCCGTAAATAGTACTCCGGCATAAAAAGATTAAAAATTATCAAGAATGCTCAGAATAATATATCCATGAAAAGATACTAGATGAAGCGCAAATTTCAAGGATATTCTACTAATTTCGTGGAGTATAGAAGAAATATTTTAACAAAATAAGTGTAGAATTTGGAATCTGAAACGAAATAATATTACTTACATACTATAGAGTATGGAAGAAAATATTATTTCTTACGAATATTGAACAAAAATAACATCCCTTATGTAAGACCCTAACTTTTACGAATATTCTTGGCCCATAGTCCATGGATAATTCGATGATGTGTTTGGCAGGATCATGACCATTAGTTAACAGTTGAATGTCTTTGGTCGTAGTGCACTGACAGACAATTGATTGGTATGATCATGACCATTGGTTTTATAATTGAATATCTTTGGCCCGTAGTGCAAAGATAGACAACTGATTGGTATGATCATTGTTATTACATTTGAATATCTTTAGCCTTTAGGGTAAGGATATTGAATAAATGTTCTATTAAGCCTTTGTGGCAAGGAGAAACTGTCGATTTACATGATTATAAATATGAATTATGAATTTAACTATAATCTTTAGTAGTTCAGGTGAAGACAAGTGATGAAAATTCTCTTTGTCTTGGGTACAACAATGAACTGTTGATGAGTATTACAAGAATGAAATATTAACGATGGATGGAGGAAATAGTAGACATTATGTTCTACTTGACTCTTCTAATAGATTGTTGATTTCGCTGCAATTATGGTTGAAAACTTTTATCATCTACCATATGTTCTAAATCTCTGATTTATTACTGATGAAGGCTATTGATAAATTAATTATCTTAGTCATAATATTCTTTACTGGGCTATCTGTGTTCCCCCTTTTGCTTCACAATTCCTTACAGGTATTAAAAGTGTTGCTGGGGCGAGCGAGGATAACAGGGGATTAGTGTGATGGTCCGAGTCTGTGGATGTTTCTCAATACATTATAAAATTACATGATATGCAATATATAATTGTATTGAGGACCTAAGATGGGTGTGTCGTATATTATACGTCATTTAATAATTGATTTTGGTGAACAACAATAGGGTGATGAGAACCCGAATTTGAAAGCGTCAAAAGTGCACCTCATTAGAATGAACAGGATAGTAATCTTCTCGTTCTTCTTTGGGGTCATGAAATATTTGCTGCTGTATTTTATATGGCATTGTAATAATTTGAGTTTGGATACTGTCCACGAGATAATATTTTATTACAACTCACAGCTTATGTGTTGTCGAATTTTGCATGACAGTTCAACAGTTGTATAAATGAAGTTTGTATTTGAATTCTGTAGTGTGATATCTGGCGACTCAGAATGGGTCATGTGGACCTATTTTGGGGGCGTCACACTAACACTGACAGTGGTTCATAGAGCCGATTTATTAAAAAAGTTAATTGATATTTTGATTACTTTATTAGAAGTCAATTTTTATTATGGTGATTAATTTTTTTTTTACAAATACATTATTATAATTGAAAAAAATTACAAAATGCTCATTACTTAATATTTCATCCAAAAAAGTGACGGAATTCTTTACCGTGCATATCACGTGAGTCTTAATTGTTGATGTGTGAGTTAATTTTGTCATGTGTAGAGCACATGACACTTACCTTGTATATACCCGAATGTTGCAGAATTCACAAATTAGGGAAAAATTAGGACTGCGATCAATAACGTTGGTGCGATTCTGGTTGACTCAATTGATGCTCTAACCCAATTTTGAAATTTACCATTCTAGGGTTTATCATCAACAACAAAAGTTTTGGTTTACCATCAAATTAAACCTAGGGTTTGCTATTACTGAAGAAATTGGGATGGAGGAGAAGGAGACGTCGTTTATCAATTGGTTTAACTTACCTGAAGAATATGAACCTATGGTTTGTTCATCAAATTAAACCTAGGGTTTGTTCATTATCAGATTATATATTAACATGTTAGTTAATATGAAAAAATAAATGTAGAGGGGGACTGATAGAATATTTATTTATTATTTATTTTTTTGATGATTCGGGAGAGGGGGTTTGTAAGACCCCAACTTTTTATGAATAAATATTTAATTTCTCTAATTATTATTTTGAATAATAAGGTGTTGATTTGATATAATGCTTTAGTTATGGGTGAAATGTGCAAATTTTGCAAAGTAAGCAAGTGGTCATAAAATATTCGTTTTGTCGGGGAATATTCATTTTGTCGGGGAATATCCGTACGACGACGCAATCATTGGTGGAACACATAACGAAATAACTGCTTGATATAAGCGCGTATACGTAAATAACCTTTTATAAAAATAACGGCAAAAACTTTTATCGTTAAAAGCGTGAAAATATCCGGTGATAAAAGTACGATGTCTGCGTGGTTGCACAAAGTAGCACTTGCACGGTATGGCATAAGATATCTACGATTATTGATTCTTACGTAAGAAGTCACTCAATAATTGATACAGTAAAAATTGCACAGTCTTTTATATTATTGATGCAATAATTGCTATAGTGGTAATTGAATAGTATTTTGCATTATTGATTCAATAATTGTTGCAGTAACATCTGCATAATATTTTATATTATTTGAATAATATTATTTGATAGCATTATTGATAATGTCTAGAAATTTATGTCAAGGAAAGGAGTTAGGTAATATAATTACGCGCCAGTAAGGAGAAATCCTTATCGGAAAGTCCCCTCTTTCCTTGGAACGTTTTGGTTGTCAGTATTGTGAATCTATAATATTAATTAGAAAGAATTATTAAAGAATTGTAAATAATTGATGAATATGGCAAGTAAATATTTCTGCAAATTTGATATAAATGGAGGAATTTTAGAATGAGACATGTGTCGAAAGTTTGTTATATTTTTCTATGAAACCATAATATCTTCTCCGATAATATATTTATTTAAATATATTATTATAATATTAAATTATCATAGTATAATGTAATAATATAATAATAATTTAAATGGTAATATTATTATATTTTTGGCATGTGAATTAAATGTAGTGAAGATGATCAAATTAAATTTGAATTAGTTTTCAAATTGAAAAATTCTTTTATTTTTTTAAACATGTGATTAAAAGAGGAAGTTTCCATTTTGAATTTGAACTCTTTTTTCAAAGAGGTGTGCTGCATCTTTTTCCAAACTAGTGTGCGTGTGTGTAATTTTGTCAATCCTGATGTGCTAGCATTTTCCTATAAATAGGTTGCTTAGTTAAATGATGAAACTCACACCAGAATCAGAAAATTCTCTCTATATAATATTGAGCGTATTTCTTATGAGTATAGAAATATTTTAAGTGTTGATAACGGTGCAAGATTTCCTCAACATAATCTCCGTTATTCCAGTCAGAACTACTTTCTTACTAAGGTAAAAGATATTATTTTTTTCGTAAATAATGTTATTTTCTTTTAATACTCGTAAATGATATTATTTCCTTCCATACTCGTAAGGGATATCATTTTCTTTCATACTCCATATTATGTTAGGGATATTATTTCATTTCATATTCCTAAATTTAAACTTATTATGGTAAGTATTGCTTCTATAATTCCTGAAATGATTAGAAATTCCTTAAGTTTTGCGCTTCATCTAATATCATTTCACTGGAATATTGGTCTGAACTTTCTTATTAAATTTTAAACTTTTCATGTCTGGGGACTATTAATACGGTACTATTCACGAATACTATTCACAACAGAATTTAATTTTCTTATCTGTCCAAATTATTTTTGATACATGATTATCATTCTTGAATTTTACTTCACAAATAATTATCATGTTGACAATTTGGACATTTTTAAACTCAAGATAATTGAATTAGAATTCTATAATATTTATCCTTTATCTCACTTGATTGAAACTTTATATCATTATCATCATCCTCATGCTTATATTGTACTGGAAGTCATGTTTGGTCCGTAGTGCAAAGATGGACTATTGATTGGTATGATTATGACCAGAAATTGTGTATTGGTATAATTATAACCTTTAATATTACAGATAAGGTTTGTGGTGAAAGTCCTCTTTGGCCCATAAAGGCATGATGGACAGTGTTTGGCATGATCATGACCATCGGTGATACTAACGAATATCCTCTTGGATAAATTCGTTGATTTGAAATATTTATTGGATAATTTACGTTGATTTGAAATATTTATCGAATGATAAAGAGATATCAGCTGGATAAAATATTGATGATGGACTTTTAAATCATTGTAGATAGTAGATATCATATTTTTCTCTTGACTAAGGATAATCTTTTAATATTATCTTAGATTGTTGTTTTCTTGGCTAGTTGAGCTCACCCTTTTTCTCTAAAACCATTGTTCTTCTCATTGTATTATATCATATTTTGTCCTGATGGTTAAGGACTTTAAGGATAATTTTTCTATATTATCTGTAGTCATAATGTTCTTTATACTTTTGCTACAAGATAATATTTGCTCAAACCTCATTTTTTTTGTTCCATTGTTCTTCAGTCAAGAGGCGAATGAATATTTTTGTACCAGGATTAGTTCGGGGTGTGGAGTGATGGTTAAAGACTTTGGTATTATAGTAGTCCTCACTATTTTGTAAAATAGTGTATCAATAATTGTAATGAGGAATTTATTATTTGTTATTGGATATTGGATACAAGATAATATTTGTATTAAAACTCATATTTGAGAACGACATACATGTTTTAAGATAATAATGGAGCATACATGGGATGCGACACTAAACTAAAATATCATCTATCTATCTACCCATAAATAAATGCAAACCATGCAATAGATAGAAATAATAAATAAATCTCCCTTATGGGGTTACATCAATCTGATAAAATACAATCCTGTGTCACTCTAACCTTAAACATCCGTATATGAATCATAAACAATAACAAGTCTTAATAACATCAAGTCCTAAAATATAAATACATAACAACAAATCTTCATTCATTTGTTAACCTTGCCTTTGCTTTTACTAAAGGAAGGCTCGTCTCGATCTTTTCGTTTTAATCGCAATGTTATTATTACGCAAGAGTGAGCACGATTGCCCACAAGTATAACAATATAACAAATGAATAATAACATGCTAATAAATCAAAGACTTCAAATAGAAACTCAACTTTTGAATCAAGAATGAATAACAAGAAACAAAAGAACTTCCGAGGGTCATAAGACCTTGAACTATGTCCTAGGTTGTCAAGTGTTTATACTTGAAACCTTTAATACTCATAAGACTATGGACTCTTCTTCTCGTACTTTAGGGGATCAAATTTTAGTACCATACTCGCATACAATATCTTAACGCTAACGATAAGTAATCCCCTATACAGGGTTGTTCATCTCATTGACATTGTGAGTCCGCACTAAAGGAAGTTTGGTTTGATAATTCATCAAGGGTTCTCTAAAATTTAGAACGCTTATCAACTATGGACTAGTCGAATCATTAAGGGTTCACTAGTCTAACAAAGTTCAACAAAGAATCGATAATTTAAAATTGAATAAAGAATCTCAAAAGGTATACAATAGAATAATTATTGTATAAATGTAATCATACTTTGAAAGATTAATACATTTTAATATAATAAAATGGACTTGATCAATAATAACGAGAATTTGCTCAAGTAAAGAGACAACTTATAAGCTCATATAAAGATAACGAGTAGGGTTAGAAACTTGCCTCAAGCGTAGATTACACGTTAATTATACTCGCTCTTGATTTAAATCCTACATATCATTTACGCTCACAATACCACCAATTATAACGCAACTAATCATCACAAGTTCATTCTTTTTGTCTAACTCAATTCATGACTATACTTTAGTCAAATTACTACACTCATTGCACACAATTAACACATCATGAACAATAAGCTAACTATGCATTTAATCATTCAATTCATACATAAATGTGTTATCGACATGTTAAGAATTTATTTTAACATCTCATTATATGTCTAACATAATTTTATGTTCATTAGATTTGGTTACTATCACATTTCTAGACTTGAACATTTAAAAAAATCATTTCGACATTTCGCTAAGGAAAATATATGCAACTACCACTCGTTAGCTTTTTTTCTTAGCATGGCTGCATGCTACAAGGCAAGACTTTGGAAGCAAGCATGCATGAGAGTCTTAAGTTCATGGAGTTGGCATACATAAACGAGACTCCAGATTTTCAGAATCTCAATTCGCAAAAATTGCATAACATAAAAAAAAATCATTATAATTCATTAATTTCATCAAATTTAACATACCCAAATATTAGAATACACAAATAACTCATACTCAACCTTCTAGAGATGATTTTAACAAATTAAAACACATAATTACAAAATTAAAACATGCAAATTTCACTCGTTTTTGATGTTCTTGAAGGTTTTGAACATAAAACATAAAATTAACACTACTTGATTCATTATAACACCAAATCCATCCATTCAAGTTTTGTTTTCTTCTGCTTTTAGCATGCATAATCATATACAAGTGTGAATTTTACAAAACAATTTATGTTTGATATATTAATTTTACGATAAGGGCTATATGGCCATATTCTATACTCTGTAATTTTTGAAACAACAACATACGTTATAATATTATGAAATTGATGATATGGAACCATCTAATACATAGGAAAACACATTAAAACAACATCTTAACACATATATGCACATAATCAATACAATTTTCCAATTTACGTAGACTTTACGTAATTTTTGAAAGCCATATTCATAAAAACTTTAATAACGTAATTAACAATCGGGTCAAGAGATTACCCTTAAAACAATTTCTCCGACTTTCACGCTCTTCTAAAATACCACAATAATTCACACCGCTTCTCTATTTCTCCTCAAATTCTCTCCAATTCTCTCTCGCTTAACTCATAAAATAATACGCCTTCTCAACATAAGACCGATTAATAAAGAAGAAGGCGATGACGATAGTGGAGGTCAAGCCACCCATCATGGGTTAACTGCTATTAACTCCCCTTAGGGCCTTGTTTGGCTGACAATAATAGATTTCAAAACCATTTAATTTAATGATTCTCTTATACTATAGTTTAAATCATGTCACACCCAATTGCTTAATAATTCAATTATCTTATTTAATTTATTTTAAATAACATATAATATTTTCTCATTAATTCACATAGTCACATAATTAAATTTCTCATTTATTAATTATGTCAAATTATTAAATCTCTAATTAATTATTAAATTAATTAAAATAACATTAGGCTTATTAAATATTTCTTTTAATTCAATAAGCTCACATAATTACATACTTCAAATAATAAAATTCTCCACATTAATTTAATAAATATAACACATATAATTAAATTAATCTACTATAACTTCATCAATTAATTATTTAATCTAATAATTAATTCATCAAAAATATTTATTCAATCCAATAAATATTAAAATTAAATTACAAAATCTCATGTCACATCTTTCCCTTTAAAAGGATTCTCATCCTCGTAATCACAACTCAAACAATTCGTCCCCACATTCTCTCCCTTACAAAGATTCTGTCCCCGTAATCGCTATAATAAGTTAAGTAAATAAATGAGGATAATTTTTCATCATATTCTTTCGAGTTCCCACGCTGCTTTTCAAATATTGTGGTTCCTCCAAATTACCTTAATGTAAGGTATTACTTTATTTCTTAGAACTTGCTCTTTTTTTCTTAGACAATAATTTGAACAGAATTTCTTCGTAAGATAAGTCTTTGTCAAAATGTAGGGGTTCATATTCAATCACGTGCTTGTAATCGGCTTGTAGGGTCGTAGAATCGAGACATGGAAAACGCTGTGGACATTCTTCTAGAGTCGGAGGTAAGGCTACCTCATAAGCAACCTCTCCGACCTTTTCGCAGAACTTCAAAGGGTCCAATGAATCTTGGGCTTAATTTCCTTTCTTTCCTAACTCGATCTTTCCTTCCAGGGAGAGACCTTTAAAACACATAACTACCCGATTCAAACTCAACATTTTTACTGTGGGATCGACATGATTTCTTCCGCTCATCTCGAGTCGCTATCAATCTTGTTCGGATCACTTTGACTATTTCTCATTGCTTGTTGTACCAATTCTGGGCCTAGTAATTGTCTTTCACCAACTTCATCCCAGTATAGCGGAGTTCTGCACTTTCTGCCGATAAACGCTTCATAAGGCGGCATGCCAATACTAGCGTGGTAACTGTTGTTGTAGCCGAACTCTACGAGCGATAGATGATCATCCCAATTTCCTTTAAAGTCCATTATACAAGCTCTTAACATGTCTTCTAATGTCTGAATTGTTCTTTCACTTTGTCCATCTGTCTGAGGGTGATATGTCGTGCTCATTCGCAAATCGTACCCATGCATTCTCAGAGACGCTTCCAGTAAGTTCGACGTAAAGCGCGGATCTCTATCTCGAGACAATTGACACCGGACTCCGTGCCTCAAAACAATCTCTTTCACATATAACCTTGCTAACCGATCTAAGTTGAATCTGATTTTGATCGGAGGAAGTGTGCGATTTCGTCAATCGGCCAACAATAACCCATATCGCGTCAGAGCCTTTCCGAGTTGTTGCTTGTAGGCCAACCACGAAATCCATCGTAATATGTTCCCATTTCCATTCTGAATCTCTAAAGGTTGTAGTAACCCACTCACCTCCGATGTTCTCTTTTTCACTTTCTCGACATGTCGTGCACTTTGGCAACACATTCTCAAACCTCTCATTTCAAATTCGGCCACCGTAAATGTTGTCAAGATCTTGGTACATCTTGGTACTACCAGTGGTGAATCGAATATCGTGAGTTATGAGCCTCGCTCAAAATTTCTTCCTTAATCTCTCGCATCAAGCAGACCCAAATTCTATTCTCAAATCTCAAAGATTCCTTCCTTATCCATCTTGAATCTTGATTCTGGCCTTCTTGATATCTTCTTTTTCACCATTTTACATTCATCATCCCGTTGAGCCTCCTTAACTTTATCTAGAGAGTTGTACCAGATCAGATCCAAATAAATTTTCTCATCAATCTCCATAGACACTTTACTTCCAATTCCAAATTTTTCCATCATCAAATTAACTCCTCCTCGACGGCCAAGATCACTCTTCCCCTACCCTTTCTACTTAAGGCGCCAAGAACCACATTTGCCTTTACCCGATGATGGTATAAATCTCACAATCATAGTCCTTAATTAACTCCAACCACCTTCTTTCATGATGTTCAAGTCTTTCTCGTAAAATATATTTCAGACTCTTGTGGTCTCAGATATATTTCACACTTCTCCCCATAGAGATAGTGCCTCCAGATTTTCAAAGCAAAACCACCGCAGCCTAACTCCAAGTCATGGGCCTGATACCCTTCTCATAATCTTTCAATTGTCGTGACGATACGCAATGACTCTACCGCTCGCATAAGCACACAACCAAGTCCTTTATGCGATGCATCACTATAAACCATAAAATTTCCGTGTCATCCGAAGAGAGATAACACAAAAATCAACTCAACCTCTTCTTTAATTCTTGAAAGCTTTCTCACACTTCTCCGTCCAAACAAATTTCACCGATTTTCTAGTCAAATTCACAACGGAGTTGCGATCTTGAAAAATCTCAATGAATCTTCTATAATAACCTCGCCAATCCAAGAAAACTTCTTACTTCGACGACGCCTTCTTCAACCGATCCCGCTAATCACAAATTTCACTTTGAGGGATCCACCAAATTTCATCCCCTATCGATCACATGTCCAAGAAATTGTACTCTTTCAATCCAAAATTCACATTTCAAAACTCGCATACAACTTCTCCTTCTCAATGTCTCTAATGTCACCCTCAAATGCTCTTCATGTTCTTCCTTGGTTTTCGAATATACCAAAATATCATCTATAAATACCACTACTTAATTTGTCCAAAAATGGCTTGAACACTCCATTCATTAAGCCCATAAATGTCAGCAGGAGCATTCGTTAGACCAAATGACATTACCAAAAATTCAGAGTGACCATATCGTGTTCTCAACGTCGTCTTCTAGACATCCTCCGTCTCACCTTCAATTGATGATAACCACCTCAAATCTATCTTTGAAAAGTATCTTGCTCCCTTTAACCGATCGAATGTCGTCGATTCGTGGTAATGGATATCTATTCTTTATCGTGACCTTATTCAGCCTCTATATAGTCGATGCAAAGCCGCATTGTCCCATCCTTCTTCTTCACGAATAAAACCGCGCCCCCACTTGGATATACGCTTGGTTGATATATACTTCTTGTCCAAGAATTTTTGTAGTTGAACCATCGCTTCTTTCATTTCTACCGGCATATATTCTAAGACGGTGCCTTTCGATATTGAGCCGCTCTCGAGCCAAATCGATCACAAATTCAACCGCTTATCCGAGGAAGTCCCGCAAATCATCCGAAAATACGCCTCACAAATCTCTCTCACTATCGGTATCTCATCTATTTTTGGATTCTTCTTTACGACTATCGACTATGTAAGCTAGATATCCTACACACCTTTCTTGCTTTAACAACCTCCCCTCGCTCGCATCATCGCCGATAACTCGCTTGTTCAGGCGACTTGTCACCATAAAACACAACCTTTGATGAGTCATAAGGTTAATACGCTTCTTCCGGCAAATAAATTACCGCCCCATAATTGATAACCACCCATACCCAAAATAACGTCAATTCTCCAAGTCGAAATAGGATAAGATCTACGCTCATGATATTACCCTTAATATCCACTCTACGCTTCTTATGCACGCATTTTTAATAGGATTATTTCTCTATTCGCAATTTCTATGTTCATGGGTATTCTAACTCGCCCTTAAACAATTCTAAGTTCTTAGCAAAGTCATCTGATATAAATGAACAAGTAAGACCCAATCAAATAATACATAAGCATTAACTTTATTGATCGAATGATACCGACACCACATCGCGAGATCGCACCGCATCCTGCATCGCCATGTTGAATGTTCTAAATGGCTTTATTCTGGTTGGTTGCAGCTTGGTCCTGTGATAGTCGAGTGCTTCCACCGTTTTTCTTTATTCCTCCCCGATCCTGCCCTCCCGATCCCTTCTTAGGACAATCCTTGCAAGATGATCCTTTGAGCCACAAGTGAAGCAGTACCCTTCTTTTCGGTTAGGATAAGCTAGGTGCTATGTGGCCTTCCCGACCACAATTGTAGAAGACACTCTGCTTTTCCCTTCATGCAAACTCCTGCATGAGTTTTTTTCGCAGTGTTGGGCACGCTTCGATCTTCTTCTTCTTCTCCTCCTTGTCGACTTCCAAATTGACGAGTTATCGCACCACTTCTTCTTCCGATTATGGCTACCCCCCGCTACTACTCCCACCACCTTTGTTAATTCCTTCATTTTCACTCTTTTTTCTTCTTCCGATCCTCGATTATATTTAGTTACCGTGATCGCTTCCACCTTCAAATGAGTATGGCTTTCTAACACTCCAAAGAAAAGTGTGTTCAATTGAACATCGACACCTTTACTATACAACTAGGCTTTCAATTCCTCCCGTCAAACGCTTGCCTTTCTCTCATCAAGATGCACTTGGTATGTGGCTAACCTAGCCAACTCATTGAACCTTGCCGCATAATCAATCTACTATGACATACTCCCCTGCTTTCAACCTAAAAATCGAACTTCCATTTGATTTTGCGAATCGGTCGAAAAATACATCTCAAAAACATCTCTTTGAATCTCTCCTGTGTTATTACACCTTCACCTCCCCATATTTTGTTTTGCTCGCCACCAATAATCGGGTTTCAGACTTCAAAGATGAATGTTGCATACGCGGCTTTCGGTCTTCCCTTACTCTAGCGACATCGAACACCTTTCTCCATCTCCATAACCCATGTTTGAGCTTCGATTGGGTTTATGGAACCCTTAAACTCGCAAGGTCCCACCGCCTTTGAAATCCTTAAACGAGGTGTTTGGTGGAGCTTGTGGTTGATTGTTAATTGCTCCCCGCTTAATAGGTTCACCAATCACGAATGTGGTTAGCATTGGCGCATTGTTGTTATTCATCGGTTCTTCTTGAGCTTGTTGATGGTTTTGTCTTTCTTCTAGGCGTGCATATTTCTCGTTAAGAATATACGCTTATTAGGTCTTTATTCAATCTCTTAAACATTTAAGGCTTAACTAAAACATTTAATCATAATTCACTTAACACATCAATTCAAATAAACTCCGACATTTTCATTCAATTCAAAAGTTTTAACATCATAAGATAAAGATCACCGCTATTTACATCAACTATCCCGAGATAAAGAATCTACAGATTTAAAACATTAAAATATTCCTTTGTTTATAAACACATCGAATTTACATCTTAAACTACCGTATAGTTTTCACATAATCAAACTAATTCTATCATCGCTTATTAAGGCGCCAATAGCCTTGCCACGCTCCTCTTCCATGATGCGACATCGTCCCGCGATCTAGCATATATGATGGTAGACCTTCAAACCGGATTGATACCTCATAACTCGATCCTCGGCCGCATCCATCAGATTTTGAAGTGTAGAGTACGCCTCCCCAAGCTTAGCCTTCTTCGCATCGACAATCCTCTTCTTCGCAAGATCAAGACGACGTGACTCTCTTACCCAAATTCTCCTCTCGCTATGGCCAACCTTTCCGAGCTCTCTTCAGATCTTTCTTCAACTTTTCTATTTCTTCTGACTTTCTCCCTCGGCTTGACCCTTCTCGTGAACCAAATCCCACCCACGCTTCCTAAACGTGTGTGAGAGTCACAATTTCCCCATCCTTCTCGCTCGATGGTAATCATCAATAACAATCCTCTCTTTCACCTCTCCCTAACATGTTGTCCTCGCAACTCTATGTTACGATCATAAAGCGCATCATACATCTCAAAGATCGATGGAGTTCGGTGGGAACTCCTCTTCTCCTCTTCTTCATCGTAATCCTCCTCTCGATCCGCCTCAAAGCTCATGCTCCCACCACCAACAACAAAGGATCAAAGGAGATGGCTCTCTCTCAGACTAACTGCTCCCTCGACGACATGAATGTCTCTGGGGCTCCTCCAGTAGGTACTCTGGGTTCCTCCTCCCACTCGACGACTAGCTCCTCCAACATCCGACATCCCGACAACAAAATTTTAAGTTTTAGTTACTAATCCGTATTAATGAACACATATTTAACACACAAAGCACATAAAGTCTTTTATTTATCTTCAATGAATTAAGAAATTCATTTCTTATAACTCGATAAGAGTTTACCACCACTATGTTCTCGATCTCCTATAAGGCTACTACCTAAGGTTGTTCCCCACCTAAGGTTCATAACCTCACAACTTTGATACTAACTCAGACACACCCCAAATCCGGTACTTCCATTTCCACAGATTTGGTGTTCATCTGATAAATATCATCTATCTATCTACCCATAAATAAATGCAAACCATGCAATAGATAGAAATAATAAATAAATCTCCCTTATGGGGTTACATCAATCGCATAAAAAAATACAATCCTGTGTCACTCTAACCTTAAACATCTCGTATGGAATCATAAACAATAACAAGTCTTAATAATCATCAAGTCTAAAATAAATACATAATAACAACAAGTCTTCTTCATTTGTTAACTTTGCCTTGCTTTTACTAGTGGGAAGGCTCGTCTCGATCTTTCGTTCTAATCGCAATGTTATTATTACGCAAGAGTGAGCACGATTGCCCACAAGTATAACAATATAACAAATGAATAATAACATGCTAATAAATCAAAGACTTCAAATAGAAAACTCAAATTTTTGAATCAAGAATGAATAACAAGAAACAAAAGAACTTCGAGGGTCATAAGACTTTGAACTATGTCCTAGGTTGTCAAGTGTTTATACTTGAAACCTTTAATAATCATAAGACTATGGACTCTTCTTCTCGCATTTAGGGGGATCACTTTTTTAGTACCATATCGCAGCATAATATCTTAACGCTAACGATAAGTAATCCCCTATACAGGTTGTTCATCTCATTTGACATTAGAGTCCGCACTAAAAGGAAGTTTGGTTTGATAATTCATCAAGGGTTCTAAAATTTAGAACGCTTATCAACTATGGACTAGTCGAATCATTAAGGGTTCACTAGTCTAACAAAGTTCAACAAAGATTCGATAATTTAAAATTGAATAAAGAATCTCAAAAGGTATACAATAGAATAATTATTGTATAATGTAATCATACTTTGAAAGATTAATACACTTTTAATATAATAAATGGACTTGATCAATAATAACGAGAATTTGCTCAATGTAAAGAGACAACTTATAAGCTCATATAAAGATAACGAGTAGGGTTAGAAACTTGCCTCGCAAGTGTAGATTACACGTTAATTATACTCGCTCCTTGATTTAAATCCTACATATCATTTACGCTCACAATACCAAATAATTATAACGCAACTAATCATCACAAGTTCATTTTTTTTGTCTAACTCAAATTCATGACTATACTTAGTCAAATTACTACACTCATATAGTCACAATTAACACATCATGAACAATAAGCTAACTATGCATTTAATCATTCAATTCATACATAAATGTGTTATCGACATGTTAAGAATTTATTTTAACACCTCATTATATGCCTAACATAATTTTATGTTCATTAGATTTTGTTACTAACACATTTCTATACTTGAACATTTAAAAATGCATTTCGACCATTCTCGCTAAGTGCGCCAATGCATACACCATCATAGTTTTTCTCTTCGTCATGCCATGGCATGGCCATGCAGCTTAAGAGCTCAAAGCCATGCATGGCATACATGCACGAGACTTAGTTCGAGTTGAGTTACGCCACAATAAACTCCAGATTTTGAATTTCATCACAAAGAACACAAAATTGCGTAAATTTATCATTATTATACAATTCATTAATTTCATCAAATTAAACATACCCAAATACTAGAATTCACAATAATCATTACTCAACCTTTATAGAATGATTTTAACCAATTAAAACACATAATTACAGAATTAAAACATGCAATTTTCACCGTTTTGATGTTCTTGAAGGTTTTGAACACAAAACATAAAAATTAACACTACTTGATTCATTATAACACCAAATCCATCCATTCAAGTTTTGTTTTCTTCGCTTTAGCATGCATAATCATATACAAGTGTGAATTTTACAAAACAATTTATGTTTGATATATTAATTTTACGATAAGGGCCATATGGCCATATTCTATACTCTAATTTTTGAAACAACAAACATACATTATAATATTATGAAATTGATGATATGGAACCATCTAATACATAGAAAACACATTAAAACAACATCTTAACACATATATATTACATAATCAATACAATTTTCCAATTTACAGAGACTTTACAGTAATTTTGAAAGCCATATTCATAAAAACTTTAATAACGTAATTAATAATCGTCAAGAGATTACCCTTAAAACAATTTCTCCGACTTTCACGCTCTTCTAAAATACCACAATAATTCACACCGCTTCTCTATTTCTCCTAAATTCTCTCCTAATTCTCTCTCTCGCTTAACTCATAAAAATAATACGCCTTCTCAACATAAGACCGATTAATAAAGAAGAAGGCGATGACGATGTGGAGGTCGCCACCCATCATGGGTTAACCGCTATTAACTCCCTTAGGGGCCTTGTTTGGGCCGACAATAATAGATTTCAAAACCATTTTATTTAATGATTCTCTTATACTATAGTTTAAATCATGTCACACCCAATTGCTTAATAATTCAAATATCTTATTTAATTTATTTTAAATAACATATAATATTTTCTCATTAATTCACATAGTCACATAATTAAATTTCTCATTTATTAATTATGTCAAATTATTAAATCTCTAATTAATTATTAAATTAATTAAAATAACATTAGGCTTATTAAATATTTCTTTTAATACAATAAGCTCACATAATTACATACTTCAAATAATAAAATTTCTCCACATTAATTTAATAAATATAACACATATAATTAAATTAATCTACTATAACTTCATCAATTAATTATTTAATCTAATAATTAATTCATCAAAAATATTTATTCAATCCAATAAATATTAAAATTAAATTACAAAATCTCTTCACTTTCCTCGACATGTCAAACACTTGGCAACACATTCTGCAACCTCTCGTTTTAAATTCGGCCACCAGAAATATTGTCAAAAATTTTGGTACATCTTGTTACTACTAGGGTGAATCGAATACCGTGAGTTATAAGCCTCGCCCAAAATTTCTTCCTTAATCTCTGGTACTGGTGGTACCCAAATTCTGCTTTCAAATCTCTGTATTCCTTCCTTATCCATCTTGAATCTTGATTCGGTTTCTTCGGATATATTCTTTTTCACCGTTTTACATTCGTCATCCTGAAGTTGAGCCTCCTTAACCTTGTCTAGTAGAGTTGTACCAGATTTCATCTGAAACAACTTCTCGTCAATCTCCATAGGACACTTTACTTCCAATTCCAGCATTTCAATTGCTGAAATTAACTCCTTCTGTTCGGTCAACTGCATCAGTTTCTCCCGAAACTTTATACTTAAGGCGTCGGCAACAACATTTGCCTTACCCGGATGGTATAGAATCTCACAATTGTAGTCCTTAATTAACTCCAACCACCTTCTTTGGCGCATGTTCAAGTCTTTCTGTGTAAAAATATATTTCAGACTCTTGTGGTCTGTATATATTTCACACTTCTCCCCATAGAGATAGTGTCTCCAGATTTTCAAAGCAAAAACCACCGCAACTAACTCCAAGTCGTGGGTTAGATACCCATTCTCATACTCTTTCAATTATCGTGATGCATATGCAATGACTCTACCGTTCTGCATAAGCACGCAGTAGCCAAGTCCTTTATGCGATGCATCACTATAAACCATAAAATTTCCTGTGTCATCCGGAAGAGATAACATAGGTGCTGAACTCAACCTCTTCTTTAATTCTTGAAAGCTTTCCTCACACTTCTCCGTCCAAACAAATTTCACCGATTTTCTAGTCAAATTCGTCAATGGAGTTGCGATCTTGGAAAAATCCTGAATGAATCTTCTATAATAACCTACCAATCCGAGAAAACTTCTTACTTTCGACGGCGTCTTCGGCTGATCCCAGTTAATCATAGCTTCGACTTTGGAGGGATCTACTGAAATTCCGTCCCTATCGATCACATGTCCAAGAAATTGCACTCTTTCAATCCAGAATTCACATTTCGAAAACTTGGCATACAACTTCTCCTTTCTCAATGTCTCTAATGTCACCCTCAAATGCTCTTCATGTTCTTCTTTGGTTTTTGAATATACCAAAATATCATCTATAAATACCACTACGAATTTGTCCAAAAATGGCTTGAACACTCCATTTATTAAGCCCATAAATGCTGCAAGAGCATTTGTTAGACCAAATGACATTACCAAAAATTCAGAGTGACTATATCGTTTCTCGAACGTCTATCTTCTAGACATCCTCTGGTCTCACCTTTAATTGATGATAACCACTCCTCAAATCTATCTTTGAAAAGTATCTTGCTTCCTTTAACTGATCGAACAAGTCGTCGATTCGTGGTAATGGATATCTATTCTTTATCGTGACCTTATTCAGTTCTCTATAGTCGATGCAAAGCGGCATTGTCCCATCCTTCTTCTTCACAAATAAAACCGGCGCTCCCCACGGTGATACGCTTGGTTGGATATATTTATTGTCCAGTAATTCTTGTAGTTGGACCATCAGTTCTTTCATTTCTACCGGTGCCATTCGGTACGATGCCTTCTATATTGGGGCCGTTCCTGGAGCCAAATTGATCACGAATTCAACTGCTCTATCTGGAAGAAGTCCTGAAAAATCGTCCGAAAACACGTCTGCAAAATCTCTCACTATTGGTATCTCATCTATTTTCGAATTCTCTTTACGACTATCAACTATGTAAGCTAGATATCCTACACAGCCTTGCCTTAACAACCTCCTGGCTTGCATCATCTTCAGACAATTCGCTTGTCTAGGCGACTTGCTGCCATAAAACACAACCTTTGACGGAGTCATAAGGTTAATACGCTTCTTCTGGCAGTCAATTACCGCCCCATAATTGGATAACCAGTCCATATCCAAAATAACGTCGAATTCTCCAAGTCGAATAGGGATAAGATCTACGTTCATGATATTACCCTTAATATCCTCTCTACAGTTCTTATGCACGTTCTTAACAAGGATTATTTCCCTATTCGCAATTTCTATGTTCTTGGGGTATTCTAACTCGTCCTTAAGAAATTCTAAGTTCTTAGCAAAGTCATTGGATATAAATGAACAGGTAGCACCCGAATCAAATAATACATAAGCATTAACTTTATTGATCGGAATGATACCTGACACCACATCGCAAGATCGCATCCGCATCCAAAGACTATCATGTTGAATGTTCCGCTATTTGGCCGGTTGGTTGCAGCTTGGTCCCATGATAGTCGAGTTCTTCCACCATTGCTTCTCTATTCCTCCCCGATCCTGCTCCTCCAGATCCTTCTTAGGACAATCCCTTGCAAGATGATCCTTTGAGCCACAAGTGAAGCAGCACCTTCTTTGGGTTAGGATGCTTAGGTGCTATGTGGCCTTCCCGACCACAATTGTAAGACACTCATTTTCCCTTCATGCAAACTCCCAGATGAGCTTTTGCGTAGGTTGGGCATGCTTCAATCTTCTTCTTCTACCCTCCTTGTTGACTTCCAGCTGACGAGTTATCAGACCGCTTCCTTTTCTAATTATTACTACCTCCCGTGCTACCTCCACCAGTCTTGTTAGTTCTTTCATTTTCACTCTTTTTCTTCTTCTGATCCTGATTATATTTAGTTACCGCATCGCTACCACCTTCAGCGAGTATGACTTTGTCTAACACTCCAGCAAAAGTGTTCAACAAAAGTGTTCAATTGGAACATCGACACCTTGTTATACAACCAAGGCTTCAATCCCTGCTCGAAATGTGTTGCCTTCCTCTCATCAGTATGTACTTGGTATGTGGCGAACCTAGCCAACTCGTTGAACCTTGCCGCATAATCAGCTACGGACATACTCCCCTGCTTCAACTCCAGAAACTGAACTTCCATTTGATTCTGCGAACTGGTCGGAAAGTACATCTCGAAAAACATCTCTTTGAATCTTTCCCAAGTTATTACACCTTCACCTCCCCATACTTTGTTTTCCTGCCACCAATAACTGGCTTCAGACTTCAGCATGAATGTTGTATACGCGGTTTTCTGGTCTTCCCTTACTCTTGTGACATCGAACACCTTCTCCATCTCCATAACCCAGGTCTGAGCTTCGATTGGGTTTATGGAGCCCTTAAACTCTAGCGGTCCCACCGCCTTGAAATCATTGAACGGGGTGTTTGGTGGAGCTTGTGGTTGATTATTAATTGCTCTGGCTAATAGGTTCACCAATTGCTGAACAGGGTTAACATTGGCGTCGTTGATGTTATTCATCAGTTCTCATTGAGCTTGCTGACGGTTTTATCTTCTTCTAGGCGACATATTTCTATTAAGAATGTACGCTTATTAGTCTTTATTCAATCTCTTAAACATTTAAGGCTTAACCCAAACATTTAATCATAATTCACTTAACACATCAATTCAAATAAACTCTGACATTTTCATTCAAATTCAAAAGTTTTAACATCATACGATAACATCACTGCTATTTACATCAACTATCCCGAGATAAGAATCTATAGGATTTAAATCATTAAAATATTCCTTTGTTTATAAACACATCGGAATTTACATCTTAAACTACCAGATAGTTTTCACATAATCAAACTAATTCTATCACTGTCTGTTAAGTACCAATAGCCTTGCCACGCTCCTCTTTCCATGATGCGTGACATCGTCCCCGCGATCTAGCATATATGATGGTAGACCTTCAAACCGGATTGATACCTCATAACTCGATTCTGGGCCTCATCCATCGTGATTTTGAAGTGTAGAGTACGCTCTCCTGCTTTAGCCTTCTTCGCACGACAATCCTCTTCTCAGAAGATCAACATGACGTGACTCTCTTACCCAAATTTCTCCTCTCGCTATGGCCAACCTTTCCAGCCTCTTTCGATCCTTCTTCAACTTTTCTATTTCTTCTGACTTCTCCTCGGTTTGACCCTTCTCTCGTGAACCAAATCCCACCCATGTTTCCTAAACGTGTGTGAAGAGTCACAATTTCCTATCCTTTTGCTCGATGGTAATCTGCTGAATAACCGTCTGCTCAGTCAAATCTTGTACAGTGTCACGTAACTCTATGTTACGGTCATAAAACTCGTCGTACATCTCATCATCAATGGAGTTCGGTGGGAACTCCTCTTCTTCCCTAGGATCCTCCTCTGGATCAGTCTCAGGCTCATGCTCCTGACCAACAACAGTGATCAATGGAGATGGCTCTCTCTATACCAACTGTTCCCTGACAACATGAATGTCTCGGGGCTCCTCCTCTGTAGGTACTCGGGGTTCCTCCTCCCCAGCTCGACTAGTTCCTCCAACATCCGACATCCTGACAACACAATTTTAAGTTTTAGTTACTAATCCGTACTAACGAGCACATAATTTAACACATAAGCACATAAAGTCTTTTATTATCTTCAATGAATTAAGAAATTCATTTCTTATAACCTTATAACTCGATAAGAGTTTACCACCACTATGTTCTTGATCTCCTATAAGTCTACTACCTAAGGTTGTTCCCCCACCTAAGGTTCATAACCTACAGCTTTGATACCAACCTGTGACACCCCTAAATCCGGATACTTCCATTTTTGCAGGATTTGGTGTTCACTGTACAAATATCATCTATCTATCTACCCATAAATAAAAGCAAACCATGCAATAGATAGAATTAATTAAATAAATCTCCCCTTATGGGGTTACATCATCTGCATGAAATACAATCCCAGGTCATTCTAACCTTAAACATTTGTGCGGAATCATAAACAATAACAAGTCTTAATAACATCAAGTCTGAACATAAATACATAATAACAACAAGTCTTCTTCATTTGTTAACCTTACCCTTGCCTTTACTAGTGGAAGGCTCGTCTGATCTTTAGTTCTTAACTGCAATGTTATTATTACGCAAGAGTGATCACGATTCCCCATAAGTATACCAATATAACAAATCAATAATAACATGCGAATAAATCAAAGACTTCTGAAATAGGAAACTCAACTTTTGAATCAAGAATGAATAGCAAGAGACAAAAGAACTTCTGAGGGTCATAAGACCTTGAACTATGTCCTAGGTTGTCAAGTGTTTATACTTGAAACCTTTAATACTCATAAGACTATGGACTCTTCTTCTCGTACTTTAGGGGGATCACTTTAGTACCATCACGTGCACAATATCTTAACGCTAACGATAAGTAATCCCCTATATGTGGTTGTTCATCTCAGTTTGACATTAGAGTCCACACCAAAGGAAGTTTGGTTTGGATAATTCATCAAGGGTTCTGAAATTTAGAACGCTCATCAACTATGGACTAGTCGAATCATTAAGGGTTCACTAGTTTAACAAAGTTCAACAGTAACTGATAATTTAAAATTGAATAGCAATCTCAAAAGGTATACAATAGAATAATTATTGTATAACAGAATCATACTTTGAAAGATTAATACATTTTAATATAATAAAATGGACTTGATCAATAATAACGAGAGTTTGCTCGATGTAAAGAGTCAACTTATAAGCTCATATAAAGATAACGAGTATGGTTAGGAAACTTGCCTCGTGTGTAGATTACACGTTAATTATACTTGTTCCTTGATTTAATCCTACATATCATTTACGTTCACAATACCGGTCAATTATAATGTAACTAATCATCATACGTTCATTCTTTTTGTCTAACTCGAATTCATGACTATACTTAGTCAAATTACTACACTCATTGCCACAATTAACACATCATGAACGATAAGCTAACTATGCATTTAATCATTCAATTCATACATAAATGTGTTATTGACATGTTAAGAATTTATTTTAACACCTCATTATATGTCTAACGTGTTTTTATGATCATTAGATTAAGTTACTAACACATTGCTAGACTTGAGCATTTAAAAACTCATTTCTGGACCATTCTGCTAAGTGGCGCTGCGGCGCTAGTGTTAGGCTTATTCTTGGCTGGCATATGCCATATGGTCTTTCAGCAATGCAATGAGTCTTAAAGGCATTGAGTTGGCGTCATGCACATGAGACTCTAGTTTTCAGCTTCTATGATTCGCGAAAATTGCGTAAACTCGCCAAAAAACTCCAATTAACTTATTTTTACACGAATTTAGACATACCCAAACATTGTGATACACAAATAACTAATACTCAACCCTTCAATCATGATTTTAACAAGTTAAAACACATAATTACAGAATTAAAACATGCAAATTTCACTGTTCTTGATGTTCTTGAAGGTTTTGAACATAAAACATGAAAATTAACACTACCGGATTCATTATAACACCAAATCCATCCATTCAAGTTTTGTTTTCTTCGTTTTAGCATGCATAATCATATACAAGTGTGAATTTTACATAATAATTTATGTTTGACATATTAATTTTACGTATAAGGGCCATATGGCCATATTTTATACTCTGTAATTTTTGAGATAACAACATACATTATAATATTATGAAATTGATAATATGGAACCATCTAATACATAGGTAAACACATTAAAACAACATCTTAACACATATATGCATATAAAGAATACAATTTTCCAATTTATAGAGACTTTACAGAATTTTGAAAGCCATATTCATAAAAACTTTAATAACGTAATTAACAATTGGGTTGAAGAGATTACCCTTAAAATAATTTCTCTGACTTTCACGTTCTTCTAAAATACCACAATAATTCACACTGCTTCTCTCTATTTCTCTGAAATTCTCTTTGAATTCTCTCTCAGTTAACTCATAAAATAATACGTCTTCTTAACATATGACTGATTAATAAAGAAAAAGGCGTACGCATTGTGGAGGTCATTTACCCATCATGGGTTAACTGCTATTAACTCCCCTTAGGGCCTTGTTTGGCTGGCAATAATAGGTTTCAAAACCATTTAATTTAATGATTCTCTTATAATATAGTTTAAATCATGTCACACCCAATTGCTCAATAATTCAAATATCTTATTTAATTTATTTTAAATAACATATAATATTTTCTCATTAATTCACATAGTCACATAATTAAAATTTTCATTTATTAATTATGTCAAATTATTAGATCTCCAATTAATTATTAAATTAATTAAAATAACATTAGGCTTATTAAATATTTCTTTTAATTCAAAAAGCTCACATAATTACATACTTCGAATAATAAAAATACTTCACATTAATTTAAAAAATATAACACATATAATTAAATTGATCTACCACAACTTCATCAATTAATTATTTAATCTAATAATTAATTCATCAAATTTTTTTTTATTAAATCCAATAAATATTAAATTAAATTACAAAGTCTCGGTTTTCACATGAGACCGTTGAGACACCGCTAATCAATAACTAAGATAATGTGTATCAAGAAGGCAATAATCCTCATGTAAACAATAACACCGACCAAATGATGAACGATGGGAGGTTTAGGAGCTTTCTACGATTCATGCAAAACCAGACGACAGAGACTCCTGTTCAAAATGCAGGTGGAAACAATGGTAACTGACGGCTTGTCACTGTCAAGCAATTCAAGGAGTTGGGACCACCAGAGTTTTTGGGAAAGCCAGAGCCACTTAAGGCAGAGACATGGATTAAGCAGATTACCAAGACATTTGATATCTTGGGATGTTGTTGGTTGATTTCGCAATCAATAAACACGTGCAAGTATACGCGGTCCACAAGTAATATATGTAAGTAGAGTGTCGAACCCACGAGGACAAAGTCTTAACAGAAAACAAATACTAAGGTAAAGTCATCACTAATCTTATCTAACCGAGTGAAACAAATGGTTGGTTAAGCTATTTCAATAAGACTTTAAAATTAAGGGAAGTAGTTGTGCAAGGAAGTTGAGATAGGATTACAACTCCCCTAATGCTTCACCTAATCTTCTCACTCTCCATATTACAAACGAATCAAGGAATGACCAACCGAGAACTTTAATAGGCATAAGCTTCTGTCGAAGGTCAAATGCACATCCCTAACCAGCTAGAACACAATATGTCTATTGGTGACACTAACTAGGTCAAGGTCATTAAGCTCAGTCTCAAGGTCACACAAGGCAAATAAGAATATGTCTATCCTCTTAGCACATTATGCACGCATTCCAATGTCATGGTCATAACAGGTGTTGTTATATTTAAAGATAGACAGTAATATCCATTTATCAATTTCCAACACTATCAATACCGATTTCTTTATCAAGCAATCAGACATTACATACCAAATACAACAACCCATTCCAAAATGATTCATTATATAAAATGAGAGAGAAAGTTGATTAAGCTAAGCATAAAGTTACATTGCAATCCTAAAAATGGAGTTAGTTCATAACTATGGTACTAACACGCATTTTTAATACACTACACATTATCAGAAAAATACAAGGAAAGGGAGATTTGGAATAAGAAAACCCCTGATTGAAGTGTTCTTCCGCCAAATCTTCTCTTCACGTGTAGAATCTGAATGCTGAGTGCAATAACTCCTCTTCTTTTCACAAGCTTCTTTCTCTTCTAGAAAAACTGAGAATAAAATCTAGTCTAGTTGTAATAAATTCGGTCTGATATCTATCTGATATATCCGATCTCTCCAAGCAGCAGCTATCACTATCTATTTATAGCATCCCCTCTTTTATCTAGTCCATTAAAGACAAGGCATTGTTGGGAAATCCGGAGCTCGCTGCAAGACGAACCTGAGACATTGAAATTGGTATTTGAAGTAGCGAGACAAATTGGGTGATGGCGCGTTGAAGTAGGGCGCTAACCCTGGGCGCGCCATGGCTAAGCAAGTTTCTAGAAAGGCCCAGCTTCATATGGCGCCGCGACGCTACCCTTTACACTATCACTGGCGTCGGGGCGCAAGGAGCGGCGCTGGGGCGCGATTTAGCAGAAAGGTCCAATGTAAGTTAGCGTTGGGGCGCCACTTTCCTGAGACAAAGCACAAGAAAGCTAAAGACATCAACAAAGCTACACCGAAGAGAATTACATAGATAAATAATAAAATAATTCTAAAGCTAACCAAAAGATTTAAAATAGGCCACAACTTAAGCAATAAAAAGGGGCAAATGAGCTGGTATGAATCCCACTCATCAAATACCCCCAAACTTAAACGTTTGCTTGTCCTCAAGCAAACTATCATACAACCATAAATAATTTCATAAGAACAGGGCAAGACGTATGCAACTAAGGGCATAGAGTCTACAACAAAAACAAGAGACTATAATTGATCCACACAGTGTATGTGTGAAGACCACATATTCACTAGCCATAACCCAAATGAAGATCATACTATCGACCGTGATAACCAATAGCTACCCAAGCAACTCACATGAATAATAAGAGCAACAACAAGACGCAAAAGAAAGAAAGGCTCGAAAGTTCTAGAATAGCAAAGTAAAATCTAGCTTAGACAGAACTTAATTACTTTTAGGCAAAAAAGAGTACTCATTAGCAAGCTTTTGATCAATGACTCCCAAGCCAGAAGACTTTAGGGCACTAGGTGTAAAACACCCCTAAGAATCTAATAACTCAAGCACAAAGGCCACGTAAACAACATAAGTCCAAAATATATTTTAAAAGCCAGCGTTTATGGGCGAGTGCATTTCCACGCTCCATCTTAACCCACCGTAGGACACAATATAGATATTTTTTTTTAGAACTAAAGAGCCTAGACTGCTAAAGTAACAATGCCTTTAAAAACTTGAAATTAGCAGAGTATAATAGCGTACACTATTTTCAACACGGTAAAAGACAATCACAAAAGGAGAATTACTAGCGAGATAAAAGGTCAGTGCTCGCTAAACGGATGGATCCAAGACAGTCTTGAGTTAAATCAAACACAAGCCCCCAAAGCCGCATAACTTTTTCCACTAGCTTAGGAAATATATAAAATTGCAAGACAGTTTGTCCAAGGGCAAAAACAAAACTTAACGCCAAAAAATACCCTAACCTAGCATATAAACAGTTACAGACTCGAAGCTAGAGTTAAACAAAAATAAACTAAAAACTATAGAATACCCTTCTTAACACGGGCAAAGCCATAACACATGGCATCGAGTGTACCAATTAATCAGTGAAAGACCTAAAAATTAGGCTTAAGGCAAGACAATATCTGACTTAGCCAAGATATTCCCAAACAAAAGATATACAATCAAAAGCATATAATAAAAGAAACAAAGAATCCTACTAAGCAAAGACATGCATCCAAAATAAATTAAAGCATGCATCCAAAACCAAAAGATATTCACGATAATAAACACAATAGATAGATAATAACCTAAACATGAGTCTGGGGCTATCAAGCCCAAATACCATCCTAACAAATATTAAAATCAAACTAGAGTCTGGGGCTATCAAGCCCAAAAACCATCCTACAAAGAAGTTTAAATAGCAATAAGATAATACTAACATAATTCATATATATTAATCAAATAGAAGAAAATCTCCCCCAAAATTGAACTTTAGCCCGTGTCCTCACTGACCTCTATAGCAACAGTCTCAAGTATCTGCAGCATAGCCACCATGGTCACCATCACCGCCTTTAAAATCCTCAACCAAGCCAAAAAGCTCAAGATCATCATCATCCTTGCCATCATCATCCACATTAACTGGCTCACTTGCTCGGGCCGCCTCAGTAGGCGGCGAAAATTGAGGAGGATAAGCAGTATACATTGGAGGAGCTGGAAATGGAAAAGGCATGAAATCTGCATCGTCGCCTCCTTAAGCGGCATGAATGTTAGCGAGCATGTTGGCAAACTCCGCATGATAATGGTGGAACTGGCTCTACTATTGGGCGATAGTATCAACCATGCAGTGCAGGAAATCTAAACTATTTAGAATCTGAGCAAGGGTCCCAGAATCCACAGCCTCTGCAGAAGGAGGAACCATATGTGAGGAGGCTTCTGCCGCAGAGGATGGCTGTGGATCATCGGATGGCAGCGGCGGCGGTGCTGGCAAGAATCCTTCTCCACGGGGATGCGATGGTGCTCCCTCCCAAACTGCATAACGGCTGATTAGATGATGGTCAATTATAGACATAGGAGGCAGTGTCACGTCTTCAATCTCCCATTGAACACCCGCTCTCCTACAAAGATGGAAGATAAGAGACGGGTGTGGGAAGCCCGACATAACCTTGTTGTTGATAGTCTTCTTGATTGATTCATTTATCAGGGACCCAACGTCAATCTTTAACCCAAAGAATTATCGCATGAAAGCAACGCTTCCTCTCCTCAGGACATCATCGATACGGCGCGTAGTCGGATATTTGAACAGATGAAAGCATACCACGCCTTTCCGTAACGGCTTAGGGCTTGTTGAGGAAATGACGTCCTCTCACCCGTGTAATCATTAGTCTTCCACACTGTCTCGGGCTTACATAATTTGGAAATAATCTCATCAGACTAAAAACGACGAATTCCACCCTCCCTATAATCGTGCCCATCAAAATTAGGAGTCCCATACACTTTATTTATAGCCTTGGCATCGAACGGGATCAACTTCCCCCTCACTGGTGTCGCCGGAGGGCCTTCAGGAATGGCGTTCGCATAGAATTCTTTGACTACTGCAACCACGGCAGATTACGGAGGCTTGGTGAAGTGCACCCATTTCATGGCGCTAATCAGGGCGAAGACCTCGCTCATGCACTGGGGTACGCAGTAGGAAATTTTGGGTATACCTCTTATAGGCTTCCTCGGTGGGAAATTTAACAGCATCCCATGTCGTAACAGGTACACGGGATGAAAAAGGAGGAGGCCCAACACTAGTTCGAGGACGCTTAGGAGCCATTGAAGCAGGATAAGAAAATATCCGTGTGAAGCAATGCCTGTGTGAACCAAAGAGTTTGGAAAATTATCGCATTTGACTGGGCTTTTATAGGCGCAGATTGAGACTGATTCGACGAGAAAGGAACTGTTGCGACGGTTGGACACCCCAAACGGTAAGAAACAGCCGTCGGTTATATGAACGATCGGAAGTGTAGACGTTGGCGATCGGTTAAGAAGAGAGAAACTATGAGACTAGACACTGAATCGCCTCAATTTAAAGCTGGAACCCGGATGTGGCGTTGGGGTTTGAATGTGGCCCGAGAAGCGCCGTCGCCGACGATGGCGCCGAACGGGTTAAACCCACCTCAAGCTTGGGGCATGAAAGTCGAGTCGCAAATCATGGCGCCGGGGAGTGAGTTTCCAATATGATCTCAAAACACATGGCACTGGGGCACCAAGTTATGGCGTTGGGGCGCGAAATAGCAGTGAGTCTGCAAAAAATATGGCGCTAGGGCGCGGAGACTGGCATCGGGGCGTCGAAAATGGCGCCGGGGCACGAAGATTGGCGTCGCAGCGCGGATTCTGGCATTTTGAAAGAATGAAGAGCACACTCTGCAGAAACCAAAATATCATAACAGCTAGCAACAGAGAGAAGAAATAGATACAAATAACACAGCATTCGCAAGGGCTAACTAAGGGGGGGGGGTAGACTCCAACAAGATCTCTATACAGATCATAAACACATAACCTAAAGCAGACAAAACACATATTATACAAAATATAGAAAGATACAGAAACTGAAATACCAAACTGAGACATAATAAAAATAAGATAAAACAAGTTGTTTGATACTCAGATCGGGATGCCTCCCATCAAGCGCTTGATTTTGAGTCGTCGTCTTGACTGTCATCCCATATTACTCCGGGTCTCCAAGTGTAACGGAGGTATTCTGCCGGTCAACCTCGTCGCCCCAGTAGTGCTTTAATCTTTGCTCATTTACCTTGAAGGTGGTGTTGGAATTTGGATCCTCCAACTCTATTGCCCCATGCGGGTAAACCTTGGCAATTATGAAGGGGCCCGACCATCGGGATTTAAGCTTCCCAGGAAATAACTTTAGCCGGGAATTAAAAAGAAGAACATTCTGGCCCGGTTCAAAATGCCTCTCGAGAATTCTCTTGTCATGCCACCTCTTGGTCTTCTCCTTGTACAACTTAGCATTTTCATACGATTGCAGATGAAACTCGTCTGATTCATTAAGTTACAACAACCGCTTTTCACCTGCGACCTCAAGATTGAAATTTAGCTTCTGAATAGCCCAGTAAGGATTGTGCTCCAATTCGACTGGAAGGTGACATGTCTTACCATAGACCAGCTTGTACAGAGACATTCCGATAGGTGTTTTATAAGTTGTTCGGTACGCCCACAATGCATCATCTAGCTTTTTAGACCAGTCCTTGCGGTTTGGGTTCACAATCTTTTCCAAGATTCATTTTACCTCTTGATTTGAAATTTCCGCTTGATTGCTGGTTTGTGGGTGGTAGGTAGTGGCGATCTTATGAGTTACCCCATACTTGTATAGAAGGGCATCAAAGTATTTGTTACAAAAGTGGGACCCTTCATCGCTTATGATGGCCCGAGGTGTGCCAAAACGGGTGAAAATGTTCTTCTTGAGGAACTGAAGCACCACCTTAGCATCATTAGTCGGCAAGGCAACTGCTTCCACCCATTTTGAGACATAATCCACTGCCATTAGGATGTAGAGATTGTTGAAAGAGGCTGGGAATGGTCCCGTGAAGTCGATTCCCCAAACATCAAATAGCTCCACTTCCAGGATATTCTGTAGGGGTAATTCATGCCGTCTTGATATGGTGCCCACCCTTTGGCATCTGTCGCAGTGCATTACATATGCGTGCACATCCTTGAATAGGGTGGGCCAGTAAAATCCCGATTGAAGCACCTTGGCAGCAGTTCGTTGGCCTCCGAAATGACCTCCATAGTTTGAAGAGTGGCAATGATGTAGCACACCTTCAACTTCCTCTTCAGGAAAACATCTACGCAGAATCTGATCGGAACACTGGTTGAACAGGAAAGGCTCATCCCAAAGATATTGCTTGACATCCTTGAGGAATTTCTTCCTTTGTTGATAGCTCAGATTATTGGGAGTCCGCATACCACGGAACCTTGCCATTTACTCCAAAAAATTGCTCGTCCGGGAAAAAGTCATTTATTGCATTTTCAGCTTCTTTCGAGGGCGTGGTGTTTTCCAATCTAGACAAGTGATTGACAACCTGGTTTTCTGTCCCCTTCTTATCTCGGATTTCCAGATCAAACTCCTGAAGAAGCTGAACCCACCTTATCAATCTCGGCTTAGCATCCTTCTTTTCTATCAAATACTTGATGGCCGAGTGATCAGTGTATACAATCACCTTCGTTCCAATGAGGTAGGAACGGAACTTGTCAAATGCATATACTACTGCCAGTAGCTCCTTCTCAGTGGTGGTGTAATTTAACTGAGCATCAGTCAATATCTTGCTTGCATAGTAGATGGTGTGGAACACCTTTTCCTTTCTCTGTCCCAACACTGCCCCGATAGCAAAGTCACTAGCGTCGCACATAAGCTCAAAAGGGTATGCCCAGTCTGGAGCTACCACAATAGGTGCCGAGACAAGCCTTGTCCTTAATATTTCAAAGGCGCTCAAGCAGGTGACATCAAACTGGAAAGGCTGGTCCTTTTCCAAAAGAGTGCACAACGGTTTGGTGATGCACGAGAAGTCCTGAATAAACCTTCTGTAGAAACCGTCGTACCCGAGGAAACTCCTTACCCCTTTCACTGAGGTGGGCAGTGGAAGTTTATTGATCACATCTATCTTTGCCTTATCAACCTCAATTCCGCCTTTAGAAACCCGATGACCCAAAATAATGCCCTCTTCTACCATGAAGTGACACTTCTCCAAATTTAGCACCAGCTTAGTTTCGACACATCGATGGAGAACGGCAGTCAAATTTGTCAGGAAATTATCAAACGAGCTCCCAAAAACTGAGAAGTCGTCCATGAAAACCTCTAAGATCTTTTCAACCATGTCAAAGAAGATTGACATCAAACACCGCTGAAATGTTGTGGGAGCATTACATAGCCTGAAATATATTTTTCGGAAGGCAAAGGTCCCATAAGGACATGTGAATGTCGTCTTCTCCTGATCTTCAGGAGCAATAGAAATCTGATTGTAGCCCGAGTACCCATCAAGCAAACAGTAATATTCTTGCCCAGCCAACCGGTCAAGCATTTAATCAATGAAAGGAAGGGGAAAGTGATCCTTAAAGATTGATTGGTTAAGTTTCCTGTAATCCATGCACATTCGCCACCCGATCACCGTCTTGGTGGGAATCAGTTCGTTGTTCTCATTGGACACAACTGTCATTCCGCCTTTCTTGGGCACACACTGGATTAGACTAACCCAAGGACTATCCGAAATGGGGTAGATAATGCCCGCATCTAGCAATTTAATAATCTCCTTCCTGACGACCTCTTTCATAATGGAATTTAGCGGCTTCTGGTGCTCTATAGATGGCTTGGAGCCTTCCTCCAAAAGAATCTTGTGCATGCAAAGAGTCGGGCTACTCCCTTTTATGTCAGCAATTGACCACCCCAGGGCCATTTTGTATTTCTTGAGCACAAAGAGCAACTTCTCTTCCTGACACTTTGTTAAAGAAGCAGAAATTATCACAGGTAGGGAAAGTGAATTTCCTAAATATGCATAACTTAGATGGTTAGGCAACGGTTTTAGCTCGAGAACAGGGGGTTCGATGATCGACGGCTGAACCTTGGATGTAAATGCTTCATTATCATTCAGAAGCTCGAATTGTCGGTGGAATTGCTTTGATCTTTGAGGTTCATCGAGCCACTTTGCACATTCCACATGTGAGGGCTCTTCCGTAGTACTAGCCCCAATTAAAGTAGCTTCCAAAGGGTCTTGTATGCAAGTTTCTGAGAATACCCCCTTCACTGAATTATCAATAGTGTTCATCTGGAAGCAATCCTCAGGTGTATTTGGATACTTCATTGATCGGAAGACATTGAACGTCACTTCCTTATCATGAACTCTCATAGTTAATTCCCCTTTTTGGACATCGATCAGGGTCCTCCCAGTTGCCAAGAACGACCTTCCCAATATTATCGGGACCTCCCTATCTTCCTCAAAATCAAGGACTATGAAATCCGCAAGAAATATGAACTTGTCAACCTTCACTAGCACATTCTCCACAATTCCCTTCGGATAAGTCATAGACCTGTCAGCCAATTGCAGGGTGACGCTAGTCGGCTTGGCTTCATTAAGGCCCAAATTCTTATAAATAGAGAGGGGCATCAAGTTGATGCTAGCCCCTAGATCACACAGAGCTTTCCCAATAAACTGGTCCCCAATGGTGCATGGGATAGTAAAACTTCCCAGATCTTTGAGCTTCGGTGGAAGCTTGTTTTGGAGGATGGCACTACACTCTTCTGTCAGTGCTACCGTCTTATAGTCTCCCATTTTTTGCTTCTTGGACAGAATGTCCTTCATGAACTTGACGTAACTGGGCATTCCTTCCGATATCTCTGCAAAAGGAATATTTATGTGCAGTCTTTTGAACACCTCCAAGAATTTGGAAAACTGCTTATCAAGCTTCTGTTTCTGCACCCGCTGGGGGAAAGGCAACTGAGGGAGAGACTGATTGACCACAGTCATCGGAGGTCTATCTTGACTACTTTCTGCACCCCCACTTGTCTCAGCATTCTCCTTCGCAGTAGGTTCCTCTCCAATCACTACATCATCTTCCACAGGAGTACTCTCTCCACTTTGTACTTTAGTGGTTCTCCCACTTCCGAGGGTTACTGCTTTACACTGCTCCTTGCCTTCCCGTTTTGGGTTGACATCAGTGTCACTAGGCAATGCGCTTGGTGGACGACTGTTTAAAGCAGTAGCCAACTGTCCCATCTGTACTTCAAGGTTCCTTATGGAGGCTTCTTGATTGTTACTTCTGGTTTCGTTCTAGGCTATGTACCTTGACATAAGATCTTCTAAACTGGGCTTTCTTTCCTTTTGAGGTGGAGGATGGTGAAACTGATTCTGAGTGCTCTGTGGCTGCGGGTGGAACTGAGTCTGACGTTGAAATCCAGGAGGGTTAGCCTAATTCTGCCTAGTAGATGGAGGTTGAGGTAAGTTGGGGTTGTTACTGTTGTTGTTGCCCCATGAGAAGTTTGGATGATTTCTTAGGCTGGGGTGATAGTGCGTGGGTAGATTTGCATTTTGTTGCCGCCCGTAGATGGACACAAATTGAACTGACTCAGGGCTTATCGCACATTGATCAGTAGGGTGGCCGCCTTGGCATAATTCACATGGTACCCCCACACTCTGCACATTTTGAACCGTTGTAGGTCCCATTGTATCTAGCCTTTTTGTTAGCACTGCTACCTGAGCCGCTAACGATATGAAAGAGTCCACCTCATAAACCCCCGCTGCTCTTCTTGGGGGTTGCCTATCATTTGGTGTAAGACCCCAAATTTTATGAAAGAAAAGTATTCAAATTTTCTTATAATTATTATTCAGTAAATGGTTAAATTGATAAAAGTTTAAAGTTAAGGGTGATATATGTAAAATTTTCAAAATACGCAAGTGGTTATAAAATACTCATTATTGTCGGGGAATATTCGTATTTACAGTAGCAAAATGACCATTTGTGGACCCCATAATAGAATAACCGCTTGGATGAAGAAAACGACAAGTTTGAGTTTTTATAAATAACGACGTAGTTATTACTAATTAACATTGTTGGAATACACGTGGTTAAAATACAAGAATATCATTGGTTGCACAAAGAAGTAGCACCAGTACAAGCATGATTTTTTGAATTATTGATTCTTACGTAAGAAGGCTACTTTTCAATAATTGTTACGATGAATTACTGCTCAATATTTTATTTTATTGATTCAATAATTGTTGCGTTGATATTTTATATTATTGTTGTTTCAATAATTGTCACTGCATAATATTTCCCATTATCAGATCAATAATTCATATTATTTGAATAATATTATTAGATAACATTATTGGCAATGTCTAGAAAGTTCTGTCAAGGAGAGGTTTGGTCACCTAATTGCGCGTCAGTAAGGAGAAATCCTTATTGGAAAGCCCCCTCTTTCCTAGGAATGGTCTGGTTGTCATAATTGTGATTCTGTAATATTATTTGTGAATAATTACTTATTGATTTATATGATAAGAAAATATTTATTTGATGCGGATATAAATGATGGATTTATTTATGTGGTTAGAAATGAAGGAATTAATGTTGAGGTGTTTTATCAGTATTTTTGTCGGAATGGAGGTATTTAAAATCAAATCAGTATTTTTACGATATATTGCGTGAGTTATAATTTTTAATCCGACCGTTGGATCGTTGTGATTTTTGGATATGTTATACATATATAAATTGAGTATATGTCCACAAATTTTGAATCGTTAAAAATGAACGTATGAATTGTTATGAATTTTAAGAGGTGACTGGTTCAGAAATTGTTGAAGTTTCAGAATTTATCATTTTGGTGGAAAATTTTAAAATGCGTGGGACCCACCTATGGTTGGTGAAGAAATGTGCTGAAATTCTATTTCAATTGTGGTGGGTGGCAATAGTAGCAGGTAAAGCCATCAGGTAGCAGGTCAAGTCTGCTTCGGTGTGCTAATATTTTCCTATAAATAGAGGGCTAAGTTAGAATTGAAAATCACACCAGAAACATAAGCTTTCTCTCTTTCTCTCTCTATATTATTGAGCGTATTTTGTGAGTATTTTGATACTTTGAGAGTTGCTAATGAGTGCAAGTTTCCTTCAGCGTCATATCTGATATTCCAGTCAGAAATACTGCTCTTTCGAGGTAAGGGATTTTAAGGTTTGTTATGTTTTTCAGTTTCGTAATTTTTCTTACATTCAAAAATTCTGGAAAAATTTGAAATGATAATTTGATGAGTTTTCTTGATTGTGTCCAAAAATTTGAAAGACTATTTTAAAAGTAAACCCTTATAACTCCTTGTGGTTAACTCCAAAATTGGTGAAATTTTTATTGGGAGTACATCTATATAACATTAGTATATTCTGTAAATTTTGGAATTTTTGGACAAAAGTATAATTTATGATAAATGTCTAAATATTCGGCAGTTTTGGCCATATGAAAAATAGTAAATGAATTTTAAAAATTCTGAGAAAAATATATGGTCAATATGGGACTATGTCCTGCTAAATCCTAGAAAAGAAAATTTGTTTGTACTGATTTGGTATTTTTCATGAAAATGGACTAGTTATGAGTAAATGAATTAAATAGGTTATGTGAAGTAACAAAATTAAAAAATAGGATTTTATGGCTTGGGAATCCTATATATGGTATATGCAGATTTTTGATGAGGTTGTTGGTTATTGGTGATGAAATCTTATGAGTTTGGCATTTTAGTATGATTAAATGCATTAATTAGTAAAGTGTAAACAATTAAAATAAATTGTTTATAAGTTTAAGAAATGATTAAGATATTGTGGTAATATTAATAATATTAGATTATGAGATTATTAAGTGATTTATAACATTTGGATTAAGGTGTTATGAAATCATTGATTTATGAATCTGACTCTTGAAATTAAATGCAGTTGTTGATCATATTGTTTTTATTATCATATATAACATTTTTATAATCCTGATGAAGAAATTTTTCTTTGACTTGAGTGTAAAGATGGGTAGATTATTGGTATGATCGTGACTATGGGTTCTCTTTGGCCAGTAGTGCAAAGATGAATTATTGACTGGTATGATCATGACCATTAAATTTACAATTGAATATTTTTAGCTTTAGTGCAAGGGTGAATTGATCAACATGGTTATAATTATTGTTTATATAAATTCTGAAATGATTATATATTTCTTTGAGATATTAATATCTTTGGCCCGTAATGCAAAGATGACATGTTGTTGAATATCTTTGGCCTGTAGTGCAAAGATGAATTGTTGATGAATATCTTTGGTCCATAGTGCAAAGATGGCATGTTATTGAATATCTTTGGCATGTAGTGCAAAGATGACCTGTTGCTGAATATCTTTGGCCTGTAGTGCGAAGATGAACTGTTAAGGAATATCTTTGGCCCGTAGTGCAAAGATGAACTTATTAGTATGATTATGAACAGGAACTGTGATTTGGTATAACCATGATCTTTGATATTTCAGGTAAAGACAGGTGATGTAAATTATCTTTGTCTTAGATGAGAAAAGGACTTTGAAACCACAAATATGATTATGAGTTATTTATATGATTGTGGACATGAACTGTTGATTGATGTTACAGGGATAAAACATTGTTGGTGGACTTTTAACATAGATAAGATAATAGACATTATGGTCTATTTGACTCTTTTAATGGATTGCTCGTTCCGCTGCAATTATGGTTGAAAAGTTTTATCATCTACCATATGTTCTAAATCTCTGATTTATTACTGATGAAGGCTATTGATAATTTAATTATCTTTAGTCATGATATTCTTTACTGAGCTAGTTGTGCTCACCCTTTTGCTTCACAATTCCTTTCAGGTAATAAGAGTGTAGCTGGGTCTAGCGGGGATAACAGGGGAATAGTGTGGTGGTCCGAGACTGTCAAAGTTTCTCAACACATTATAAAACGGCATGACGCACAATATATAATTGTATTGAGGACCTAAGATATGTGTGTCGTATATTATACGTCACTTAATAATTGATTTTGGTGAACAACAATAGGGTGAGGTGAACCCAACTTTGGAAGGGGGTTTTACCACTATAATACAAGATGTCTAATGACATACAATCTCGTGTTATCATAAGAAAGGGTTGTACACATCCACTTGCTGAGTATATCTACGAGTACTACCTTTATGATCTTGAAGTTGGGTTGAAACATAATGTTCAATCGCAAACGGTGGAGATAGTTATATGTCAAGAGAAGACTCACCATTGGAAGGAACATGATAGTAATCTTCTCATTTTTCTTTGGGGTCTATTGGATCAACCAAGGATAATTCTCTGGACATATGATATCTATCATAACTTAGATTCATGGCCTCCTATGTACGAAGGTTTCTTTGAGCACTTCCCAAAGATTTTAATTTCTAAAACAGTTCTAGATTGTACCTTTATGTAAGGTATCACTGTGAGGTGTTGTCCATAGTTGGGACATGAGTCACAGTTCGTATATATATTTGTATCAAAACTCATAACATATGTGTTGTTGTATTTTGCACGACAATTGTAGTAATAAAGTTGTAGTTGTTTTCTGTACCATATAATTGGCGACTCAGAATAGGTTGGATGGATTGGACCTATTTTGGGGGGCGTCACATTTGGCCATTGATAATTATTGGCCTTCATTGTCTCTAACAGCTCATATCCCGCTGTGTGATGTTTGGCCATGAATGCCCCTCCAGATGCGGCATCTATACTCAAATGAGTTGGTCCGGATAACCCATTGTAAAAGGTCTGGATGGGAAGCCACTCTGGCAGACTATGGTGCGCGCATTTCCTAAGAAGATCCTTAAACTGCTCCCATGAATCGTATAAGGATTCGAATTCAAACTGAACAAAGGACGTGATGTCATGCCTGAGCCTAGCTGTTTTGGCCGGCGAAAAGAACTTCGCCACAAATTTATGTGCCAAGTCGGCCCATGTAGTAATGGAGCCTGACGGAAGTGAATGAAGCCAGCTCTTGACTTTGTCCCTTAACGTAAATGGAAATAACCGGAGTCTGATGGCATCGTCAGACACTTTGTTGCATTTAAAAGTGTCACAGATCTCCACAAAATTTATCAAGTGATCATTGGGGTCATCATTCGGCAGTCCCCCAAACTGAATGTTGGTGCACATTTGAATGGTTCCCGGCTTGATCTCAAAATTATTGGCTTGGATGGCGGGCCTTTGAATGCTCGCCTGGAGATCGTCAATACGAGGCATAGCGTACTCCCTCAGAGATTTCTGAAGTTCCTCAGCCATAATGATAGGAGCAGGTATGTCTTCGGGTGTGTCCTCGGATTTTTCTCTCCGTAGCCGTCTGAGTGTTCTATCAACCTCGGGATCGAGAGGTATTATATTTCGTCCCTTCCGAGGTGGCATAAACAATGAAGACTACCTAAAAAGAGAAATTAAACAGAAAGATCGGTTTAAAGTAAGATCGTAATGACTTAGTTTTAATATTGCAAAACAATTAATTCTAAGTCCCCGACAATGGCGCCAAAAACTTGTTGGTTGATTTCACAATAGATAAACACACGCAAGTATACGCGGTCCACAAGTAATATATATAAGTAGAGTGTCGAACCCACGAGGACGAAGTCTTAACAGAAAATAAATACTAAGGTAAAGTAGTTACTAATCTTATCTAAATGAGTGAAACAAATGGTTGGTTAAGCTATTTCAACAAGACTTTAAAATTAAGGGAAGTAGTTGTGCTAGGAAGTTGAGATAGGATACAACTACCCTAATGCTTCACCTAATCTTCTCAGTCTCCATATTACAAACAAATCAAGGAATGGCCAACCAAGAACTTTAATAGGCATAAGCTTCTGTCGAAGGTCAAATGCACATCCCTAACCAGCTAGAACACAATATGTCTATTGGTGACACTAACTAGGTCAAGGTCATTAAGCTCAGTCCCAAGGTCACATAAGGCAAATAAGAATATGTCTATCCTCTTAGCACACTATGCACACATTTCAATGTCATAGTCATAACAGGTGTTGTTGTATTTAAAGATAGACAGTAATATCTGTTTATCAATTTCCATCACTATCAATACCAATTTCTTTATCAAGCAATCAGACATACATACCAAATACAACAACCCATTCCAAAATGAATCATTATATAAAATGAGAGAGAAAGTTGATTAAGTTAAGCATAATGTTACATTGCAATCCTAAAAATGGAGTTAGTTCATAACTATGGTACTAGCACACATTTTTAATACACTACACATTATTAGACAAATACAAGGAATGGGAGATTTGGAATAAGAAAACCCCTGATTGAAGTGTTCTTCCGCCAAATCTTCTCTTCACGTGTAGAATCTGAATGCTGAGTGCAATAACTCCTCTTTTTTTCACAAGCTTCTTTCTCTTCTAGAAAAACCGAGAATAAAATCTAGTCTAGCTGTAATAAATTCGATCCGATATCTATCTGATATATTCGATCTCTCCAAGCAGCAGCTATCGCTATCTATTTATAGCATCCCCTCTTTTATCTAGGTCATTAAAGACGAGGCATTGTTGGGAAATCGGAGCTCGCCCTGCGGCGCAAACCTAGACATTGAAATCGGCACAGGGGCCCGAGACAGCGTTAGGGGCGGATACTGCACAAGGCGGTGATGGGGTCAATTTGACTGCGCCCACAAGCACATGAAGTTTCGAAAGGCCCAACTTCATATGGCACCATGGGCGCTACCTTTACATCACAATAGCCAGTATGAGGAATGGCGGTCGAGGCGAGGAGTCAATAAAAGTGCGATTTAGCAGAAAGGTCCAATGTAAGTTGGCGCTGGGTCGCCACTTTCCTGAGACAAAGCACAAGAAAGCTAAAGACATTAGCAAAGCCAGACCGAAGAGAATTACATAGATAAATAATAAAATAATTCTACAGCTAACCAAAAGATTTAAAATAGGCCACAACTTAAGCAACAAAAGGGGTAAATGAGCGGGTATGAATCCCACCCATCAGATGCACTGAAGAGAAAAAGGTTCCCTTCGCCACCTTCATGTTGCGCGGCGAGGCAAATTACTGGTGGTAATCTATAAAACGTACCCATCTGTCTGCACTTAAGATGCCTTGGGAGAAGTTCCAAGAATTGTTCAACGACAAGTACTTTCCAGAAAGTCTTTGTCACATGAAAGAAGTGGAATTTATCAAACTGGAACAGAACATATGACTATATCGCAATACGAGGCTAAGTTTACAGAGTTATCCCGGTTTGCATCTCATTTGGTAGATAATGAGGAGCGAATGACGTGAATATTTCTGAGAGGTTTGAAACCCGAAATTCGTCAACATCTTATCTCTCATAAACTTTGCTTGTATTCAGATGTAGTGAATATGGCCCAGTTATTGGAGCGGGATTATGAGTCAGCTCAACCAAAAGACAACAACCGACAGCACGATAATAGTCATACCAGTGGCAACAATCATCGAAGCAGTGATAACCAACGTGCTAGAAATGGTAACCACTTCAGTGGTAATCATGGCCAAGATAATAGGAGAGGTGAGTTAAGTAGAAATTTCAAAAAAGGGAAGATTCAACAATGATGGGAAGACATCGACAGCAGCACCAGCACCAGCAACAAATTCTAGGGGAGGAGAACGACCGCCAGTTAGATGCTAAAGATACAGAGAGGAGGGACACATAAGTCCAAACTGTTCACAACCTTCCAAGGTGTGTTTTAGTTTTGGAAAGGACGATCACATAGCCCGATTTTATCCGGTAGCGAAGTCAAGTCCAGCTGGGACGGTGGCACCAAAGGCGGCTATGGACAAAACAAAGTCGGTGGTTCAAGGGAGAACGTTTGTCATGACTTCCCAAAAGGCGAGGAACCCAAGCGAAGTTATCACGGATAAGCTAATCATAAAATCTTGCAAAGTCTATACCTTATTAGATTCCGGTTCTACCCATTCTTTTATTTCATCTTCTTGTGCTCAATGTTTGAACTTGACCCCTGAGAAATTAGATTTTGACTTATCTGTTGAAACTCCGTTAGGAGAAACCTTCATTACATCCACTATTTATAAATCTTGTTTGATTCAAATCAGCACCATCACATTACCTGTTGATCTCATCTTTTTGAAAATACTTGCATTTGATGTGATTTTAGGGATTGATTGGTTAACTACTCATCATGCTAAAATTGGTTATTTTCGTAAGGTCATTAGTTTTCATATTCCTAACCCACCTGTTATGAGAATTCAAGCAACCAAACCACTAAAGTCAATCAATGTCATATCAAGCCATAAAGCCATTCGTTTATTAAAAAACGGATGTCAAGCTTTCTTAGCCCATGTCATGGATTTAAACAAGAATACGTCAGATTTTAAAATATTTCTGTTGTTAATGAATTTCCTGACGTATTTCCTGAAGAACATCCTGACCTACCCCCAGAGCGTGAAATTGAATTTTGTGTTGACCTTGAACCAGGTACAATACCCATTTCTGAAACCCCATATCGAATGGCTCCTATTAAACTTCAGGTGTTAAAAATTCAACTACAAGAGTTGTTAGACATTGATTTCATTCGTCCTATTACATCTCCTTGGGGTGCTCCTGTTTTATTCGTAAAGAAGAAAGATGGGAGTATGCGACTTCACATTGATTATCGGGAGTTGAACCATGTCACCATCAAAAATAGGTACCCGTTACCTTGCATTGATGACCTGTTTGACCAGTTGCAAGGTGATAAATTCTTCTCAAAGATCAATCTTCGTTCTAGATATCATCAATTAAAGATTAAAACTGATGACATTCCAAAGACTGCTTTCAGAATTCAGTACGGGCATTACGAATTCCTAGTCATGTCTTTTGGATTGACTAATGCTCCTACTGCTTTTATGGATATGATGAACCAAGTATTCAAAGAATATTTGGATCATTTTGTGGTTATCTTTATTGATGACATCCTCATCTACTCCAAAAGCCTTGAAGATCATGAGCAACACTTGAAGTTGATACTCCAAAAGCTTCGTGAAAATAAGCTATACGCCAAGTTGAAGAAATGCCAGTTCTGGCTTGAGGAAGTAGCATTCCTTGGGCACGTGATATCGAAGTATGGAATATCAGTTGACCTGAAAAAGATTAAAGCGATACAAAGTTAAGAGCAACCTAAGTTAGTAATCAAAATACGTATCTTTCTGGGCTTAGCTAGTTATTATAGGAGATTCATTGAAGGATTTTCTCGAATTGCTACTCCATTAACTCAGCTGACTCAAAAAGATTCAAAATTCAGATGGAGCGAGGAATGTGAGAAGAGCTTCCAAGAACTTAAGAGGAGACTCATTTCGGCACCTGTTCTGACAATACCATTAGGTTCGGAGGGATTTGTCATCTACAACGATGCTTCAGGAAGAGGTTTAGGATGTGTTCTCATGCAACATAGGAAATTCATAGCCTATGCCTCATGACAACTCAAAGAATATAAGAGAAATTATCCTACTCATGATCTAGAGTTTGCACCAGTCGTTTTTACGCTAAAGATCTGGAGGCACTACCTATATGGGGAGAAAGTGGAGATCTATATAAATCATAAAAGCCTCAAATATTTCTTCACCCAAAAGGAACTCAATATGTGGCAACGACGTTGGCTTGAGCTGTTAAAAGATTACGACCATACCATTCAATACCATCCTGGAAAAGCAAATATGGTAGCTGACGCGTTGAGTAGAAGATCATTTTCGGGTACGAGTGCGATATTGTCAACACAAAGGCCCATTTTGTATGACTTACAAAGGATGGAGATAGAGTTAAAGACACCAGGGACCCACATGATGATGTTAAATATACGAGTAGAATTGACTTTAATCGATAAAGTTAAAGATGATCAAGCTACAGACCCGGAACTGATGTGTATGAAGAATAAAGTACAAGAAGGTGCTATTCCAGAAGCAAGAATCGATGAAGAAGGAATACTTTGAGTCAACTCCAGACTTTGTGTTCCTAACGACTCTGATTTGAAGTATAAAATCATGATGGAGGCACATAACACACCGTTTGCAATCCATCCTAGAAGTACCAAAATGTATCATGATCTTTGACATACATTTTGGTGGAGCATTATGAAGAGAGAGATCGCGGAGTTTATCTCAAGGTGTTTAAGCTTTCAACATGTCAAGGCGGAGCATCAAGTACCAAAAGTTCCATTACAACCACTAGAAATTCTAGAATGGAAGTGGGAGCACAACAACATGGATTTAGTTACCGGTCTTCCCAAGGTTTCTCAAGGCATATATGCAATTTGGGTCATTGTCGATAGATTAACCAAGTTTGCTCATTTCTTGCCTATACGAGAAACTTATTCACTTTAACTTCTTACTCGTTTGTACATAAATGAGATTGTGAGATTGCATGGTATGCCAGTATCCATAGTTTCTGATCGAGACCCAAGATTCACTTCACGATTTTGGGTCACTTACTTTGCGAAAAGCTATGGACACCGATTCTGATTTAGTTCTCAGATATCATCCTCGATTTGACGGACGGAGCTGGAAAGGACTATTCAAACTCTTGATGATCTATTGAGACTCTGCGTTCTAGACTTCAAAAGAATTTGGGATAAGTACTTACCATTGGTGGAATTCTCATACAACAATAGTTATCAAACAAGTATAGGCATGGCTCCATTCGAGGCGTTGTTTGGACGAAAGTGTCGTTCTCCAGTATGCTGGGAAGAAGTGGGTGAAGCAACGTTGTTGGGAACAGAAATGGTACGCATGACTATAAAAAAGATTCAAATGATCCGGCAACATATACAAACCTCACAAAATTGACAAAAGAGTTATGCTGATCTTCATCGAAGGGACGTGGAATTAAATGTTGCAGATCATGTATTGTTATGTGTTGCTCCATGGAAAGGAGTTACGAGATTCGAAAAGAGAGAAAAGCTCAACCCTCGATTCATCGGTCAATTTGAAATCCTTGATCGAGTAGGAACTGTGGCCTATAGACTCGCTTTACCGCCAAGTATGTCTCGTGTTTATAACGTTTTTCACATATCCATGCTATGTAAATATGTGAAAGGCCCGAACCACATTATTTAATTAGAACCAGACGAGATAGCAGAAGATTTAACGTATGAAGATGTACCTGTTAAAATCTTGGATAAGAAGGAACATATTCTACGCTCAAAGGTTATACCTCAAGTCAAAGTTTTATGGAGAAACCACGATATTGAGGAAATGACCTGGTAGTTAGAATTTGAAATGAAATCAAGGTATCCTCACCTTTTCGACATACCAGGTACGTACATCAATTTCGAGGATAAAATTTTATAAGGAGGAGAGGTTGTAAGACCCCAACTTTTTATGAATAAAGATTTAATTTCTCTGATTATTATTTTGAATAATAAGGTGTTGATTTGATATAATGCTTTAGTTATGGGTGAAATGTGCAAATTTTGTAAAGTAAGCAAGTGGACATAAAATATTCGTTTTGTCGGGGAATATTCGTTTTGTAGAGGAATATCCGTACGACGACGCAATCATTGGTGGACCACATAACGGAATAACTGTCGGATATAGAAAGCGACAGAAATAACCTTTTTTATAAAAAATAACGACAAAACTTTTACCGTTAAACTATGAAAATACCCGATGATAAAAGTACAGTAATACGCGTGGTTGAACAGTAGCACACGGTATTGCACAATATCTCTGATTATTGATTCTTACGTAAGAAGTCACTCAATAATTGATACAGTAAAAATTGCATAGTCTTTCATATTATTGATGCAATAATTGCTATAGTGGTAATTGAATAGTATTTTGCATTATTGATTCAATAATTGTTGCAGTAACATCTGCAAAATATTTTATATTATTTGAATAATATTATTTGATAACATTATTGATAATATCTAGAAAGTTGTGTCAAGAAAAGCGATTAGATTATATAATTGCGTGCCAGTGAGGAGAAATCTTTATCGGAAAGCCCCCTCTTTCCTGAGAACGATCTGGTTGTCAGTATTGTGAATCTATACTACTAATTAAAAATAATTATTAAAGAATTGTAAATAATTAATGAATATGGTAAGTAAATATTTCTGCAATTTTGATATAAATGGAGGAATATTAGAATGAGACATTTGTCGAAAGTTTGTTATATTTTTCTATGAAACCATAATTATCTTCTCCGATAATATATTTATTTAAATATATTATTATAATATTACATTATCATAGTATAATGTGATAATGTAATAGTAATTTAAATGGTAGTTGTAAGACCCCAACTTTTATGAATAAAAATTTAATTTTCTCTAAATATATTCTTGAATATTATGGTGTGGATTTGATATAATGTTATAGTTGTGGGTAATATTTGTAAATTTTTTAAAGTAAGAAAGTTGTTATAAAATATTCGATTGGTTGGGGAATATTCTTTTTAACATGGAATATTTGTACGACGACACAATCATTGGTGGACCCCACAACGGAATTATTGTTGGGGTTAAAAAACGACAGAAATAACTTTTTATAAAAATAACGGCAAAAGTTTTACCCTTAACTGTTGAAATACTCGGTGATAAAAGTACAGTAATACGCGTGGTTTCATAGTAGCACACGGTATTGATTATTGATGCTTAAGTGAGAAGTTACTCAGTTTTGTTCAATTATTGTTACAGTAATTGCTGAATAGTATCTCACATTATTAATTCAATTATTGTTACAATATTTTATATTATTAAATCAATAATTGAGATGACAAGTTGTTTATATTATTATTTGCATAATTAACAATGTCTAGAAAGTTCTGTCGAGGAAAGGGGTTTGATCATCTAATTACGTGCTAATAAGGATAAATTCTTATCGGAAAATCCCCTCTTTCCTGGAAATGATCTGGTTGTTAATATTGCGAGTTGTAATAATGATGAATAAATATTGTGAAAAATATTGAGGGGATTTTTATGAAGTATTTGTGGTAAATTTTGCTTATTATTTGGACCCCTACTTACCCATTTTTTCAGAATTATCGGTAGAAAGTTATTCAGTATATAAATATTATATATATAATAAGTGGTGGGGCCCACGAATTATATATAATTTGGTGGGGCCCATGTGTGAATTATTTTGGAAATGGGGGAAGGGGGAAGGGGGATGATGCCCGGGAATAGGGGGAATTATATTATTATTATTATTATTATTATTATTATAATAATAAGTTTTGTTTTTTTTATGAAAAATAGAATATATTATATTTTATTATTCTGCATACAAAAAGCATTGTAAAATAAAAAAATCAAAAAATCATCATTGAAGGATTAGTGCGGTCATGAATGTTTCTCATGCGATCCATGATTTCTAAATTCAAATAATATCCTTTCCATTCTCCTACAAATAGGATGCTTAGTTTAGAATTGAAAATCAGACCAGAATCAGAGAATTCTTCTTCTATAATATTGAGCGTATTTCTTTAGAGTTTAAGGAAGCTTTGAGCGTTGAAAACAGTATAAGTTTTCTTCAAGAATATATCCGCTATACCAGTCAGAATTGCTCTCTTTTTGAGGTAAGGGGTGTTATTTATTTCATATTCGCTTATGATATTATTTTTCGTATTCGTAAGAAATTTTATTTTGTTCAATATTCGCAAGAAATATTATCTTCGTTCAATATTCGTAAGGAATATTATCTTCGTTCAATATTCATAACGAATATTATTTTCGTTCAATAGTTGAAAGGGATGTTATTTTTGTTCAATATTCGTAAGAAATAATATTTTCTTCCATACTCTGTAGTATGTAAGTAATATTATTTTGTTTCAGATTCTAAATTCTACACTCATTTTGTTAAAATATTGCTTCTATACTCCATGAAATTAGTAGAATATCCTTAAAATTTGCGCTTTATCTAGTATCTTTTCATGAATATATTACTCTGAGTATTCTTGATAATTTTTAATCTTTTTATGCCGGAGTACTATTCACGGGGTACTATTCCCAAAGGACTATTCATGCGGTACTATTCACTCGGGTACTATTCACCCGGGGTACTATTCATGACAAAAATTGATTTCTTTTCGGTCCAAATTATTTTTGATACAATATTATTCTTAAATTTTACTCCACAAAGCAGTATCATGTTGACAATTTAGACATTATTGAATTCTGGATAAATTATATTATAAAATCTTTAAAATTTATCATTGCTCTCATTTAATTGAATTTTTATATCATTGTCATCATCCTCATGCTTATATTATGATGAAAGTCATCTTTGGCATACAGTGCATAGATGGACTGTTGATTGGTATGATTATGACTAGAGATTATTCGGTATAATCATGTCCTGTAATGTTACAAGTGATGTGGATTATTTATTGAGTTGAGTCTCAGCGACAGTTGTTGGTATGATCATGTCCATGGGTTCTCTTCGGCCAAGGGTGCAAAGATGAATTGTTGTTTGGCATGATCATGACCATTGATGAAAACACAAATATCCTTGGCTCGTAGTGCATGGATAATTCGTGGTCGTGATAGTAATGAATATCCTTGACCCATAGTGCATAGATAATTCTGTGACGTGGATTATTTATTAAGTTGAGTCTCAGCGATAAAATTGATCATAAACTTTTAAATCATAGAAGATAGTAGATATCATGCTCTACTTGACTCTTCTAATGGATTGTATATTCTGCTGCAGTTGTTGATCTAAAACTTTTTGTCTATTGTATTCTATCAGTTGTTATACTGTTGAACACTAACAATAATTTATTCTGCATTATCTTAGTCATAATATTTCTTACTGGGCTAGTTGAGCTCACCCTTTCTTTCATTGTTCTCTTCAGGAACTGAGAATATAGCTAGGACTAGTCGGGGAATGGATTGACGGTCCAGATGGTTATTTTAGTAGTCCTCACTATTCTGTAAAATAGTGTGATAATAATTGTAATGAGATTGAATTTGAGTTTGGATATTGTCTAGAAGACAATATTAGGTGTAAAAACTCTCGGTATGTGTTTTCAGTATTTTACACGACAGTTGTATAATTAAGTGGTAGTTGTATTCTGTACCGTGTATTTGGCGACTCAGAATGGGTGATGTATACCTATTTTGGGGGCGTCACAGTAATATTATTTTTTTTGGCATATGAACTAAATGGAGTGAAGATGATCAAATTGAATTTGAATTAGTTTTCAAATTGAATTTTAATTCTTTAATTTTTTTAAACATGTGATTAAAAGAGGAAGTTTCCATTTTGAATTTGAACTCTTTTTTTCAAAAAGGTGTGCTGCATCTTTTTCCAAACTAGTGTGCGTGTGTGTAATTTTGTCAATCCTAGTGTGCTAGCATTTTCTTATAAATAGGTTGCTTAGTTAAACGATGAAACTCACACCAGAAGTAGAAAATTTTCTCTCTATAATATTGAGCGTATTTCTTGAGAGTATAGGAATATTTTGAGTGTTGATAACAGTTCAAGATTTTCTCAACATAATCTCCGTTATTCTAGTCAGAACTACTTTCTTACTAAGGTAAATGATATTATTTTTCTCGTAATTAATGTTATTTTCTTTCAATACTCGTAAATGATATTATTTCCTTCCATACTCGTAAAGGATATCATTTTCTTTCATACTCCATATTATGTAAGGGATATTATTTCATTTCATATTCCTAAATTTAAACTTACTATGGTAAGTATTGCTTCTATAATTCCTGAAATGATTAGAAATTCCTTAAGTTTTGCGCTTCATTTAATATCATTTCGCTGGAATAATTGTCTGGACTTTCTTATTAAATTTTAAATTTTTCATGTCTGGGTACTATTCATACGGTACTATTCATGGGCACTATTCATACGATACTATTCCTACATACGGTACTATTCATACGGTAGTATTCACAATAGAATTTAATTTTCTTTTCTATCCAAATTATTTTTGATACATGATTATCATTCTTGAATTTTACTTCACAAATAGTTATCATGTTGACAATTTAGACATTTTTGAACTCAGGATAATTGAATTAGAATTCTATAATATTTATACTTTATCTCAGTTGATTGAATCTTTATATCATTATCATCATTCTCATGCGTATATTGTACTGAAAGTCATCTTTGTCCCGTAGTGCAAAGATGGACTGTTGATTGGTATGATTATGACCAAAAATTATGTATTGGTATAATCATAACCTTTAATGTTACAGATAAGGTTTGTGGTGAAAGTCTTATTTGGCCCGCAGTGCATAGATGGACAGGTGTTTGGCATGATCATGACCACTGGTGATACTAACGAATATCCTTGGCCCGTAGTATATGGATAATTCGTTGATTTGAAATATTTATTGAATGATGTGACATGGATAAAATATTGATGATGGACTTTTAAATCATAGAAGATAGTAGATATCATGCTCTACTTGACTCTTCTAATGCATTGTTATTTCCACTGCCGTTGTATTCTAAAACTTGTTGTCTATTGTATTCTATCAGATTTTTTCCTGTTGAGGATTAAGGATAATTTGTTCTATATTATCTTAGTCCTAATATTCTTTACTGGGCTAGTTGAGCTCACCCTTTTTCCTTTTTGTTCCATTGTTCTTCTTAGGAGACGAGAACATAGTTGGGACTAGTCGGGGTGTGGAGTGATGGTTCAAGACGGTTATTATATCAGTTTTCACGATTTTGTAAAATAGTGTATCAATAATTATAATGAGTACTTTATTTGAGTTTGGATGTTGTCTACAAGACAATATTTGTATTAAAACTCACATCATATGTGTTGTTGTATTTTACACAACAGTTGTATTAATGAAGTTTGTATTTGATTTTTATATCATGTATTTGGCTACTCAGAATGGGTTGTGTGGACCTATTTTGGGGGCGTCACAGAGTTGAACCCATGACCTTTTGTTTTGATTTGTGTTTTCCAAGTATATAAATTATTCATTCAATACACTAATTATTGGATAATGCTTTAATATGAAAGTAGATTTTTGTTTTGATATGTGTTTTCCAAGTATATAAATTAAGGTTTGCCTATAGTATATACTTAAAACATAATTTCTAGTACAATCTCTAACCTTTAAAAGCACAAGAAAGTCTTAAAAAGCACAAGAAATTAAGTCGAAGTATATATATTCTCACAAGCTAAACACCACATTCGATTTTAAAACTTTTTTGATAAGAATACTATATATATACTCAATTATATATGCCCTCGAAAAATCTTTATAAAGTAAAAATGTTAAAAAGATTTAGAAAAAACATATGGTAGAAGTTTTTTAAAAGAAAATTGTTAAAAGTCGCTCCTTCCGTCCTCCAAAGAATGTTCTGAAGTACAATAAATTTAGTTCAACAAAAGTACATAAATTTATACTAGATATGGTAAGATGATACGTTTAAGAGAAATTGATATTTTCACATGTTAAAATGACATTTTTACAAGAAATTTTTTTCATATGGAGGTGGAACTTACTCACTATTCAGGTGAGACCGTGAGAGGAATCATATGAAAATATCAATTTTTATATAAAAATATTATTCCCTTAAGAAAAATAAACGCTCATTGTATTTATGTAGAGTCTACTATAAATAACATTGAAATTTATTTTATTCTCTTTATAATTTTAATTTTTTTAATACTGATGAAAAATATTCTTTAGATATTCTTGTAGGGAGGGAGTACTAAAAACTTTTGTCAAGTAATAAGTAAATTGAGAGATTGGTGTACGTGGCTTGTTAGGTTCGTGATCCAACTTGTTGAAACTTGAAAGGCACATCGGACCCATAGAATTGACTACTCCCAAAATGTTTATGACTAGTCTAGTCTGTAGGGTTGTATATTGAAATTGTTATTGTCCAATAATTATTTGCTTCGCATAATCTTATCCTCACTCCTCGTGCTGATTGGTAACCTGACTTTGTCAAAAGTGACAAAGTCAATATATTAATTTTTTTTATTATATTAACACACATCACACACACCTTCTTCCTTGTTGCCACCAAGAATCGAACCTCGACCTCATGAAAACTATGAAGGGAGTAATACAACTGGACCAAATTTTATGCGGTCCAAAATCAATTTTTACCCCATTGAAAATCAAAATATAAATAGGTGAAATTATAAAGTACTTATATCTAATTTCATATCCAATTATTATGTACGCATAAAGTTTTTCAAATCATATACCATGTACATCCATTACTAATCCTTTTCTTTCAAAATTTGACATACTTATTTTTTAGTCTGCCCTAAGAAAAGATATATTTTTATTTTAAAAATATTTAGAGATAGTATAGTATCTCTGTTATTTGTCATTATTTTAATACCATAAGATCACTATTAAATTCTAAATCAGTTTTAAGGATATTTTTAAAAATACTAATTTAAATTTAAAAGAAAAAAATGGAAGTACACAATTGTGTAAGTTCTAAATGTACATATAGTCTACGATCATAGAGTTAAGTCATCCTACAATCGTAGAGTAGTCATTAACTGATAGTAGAGTAGTCACTCTACTATCGTAGAAACGTAAGGTGAATCCTGACTACTCTACTATCTTAGAGTTTTAACTCTAAGATCGTAGAATGTGTACATTTGGGAATCTCCATTAACCCCAATTTAAAAATATGTATCTAAAATTTGATATTCTTCGCAAGAAACTACATAGAATCTAGCTAGCTAGTATATGTATATTTGACCAAATAATTAAAAATTGACATATTACCAAGTCCTAAGTGTGAGCTCCCAAATTTTATGAAATGAAAGTATTCAATTTTCTTATACTTATTCTATTTAGTAAATGGTTAAATTGATAAAAGGTTAAAGTTAAGGGTGATATGTAAAATTTTTTGCAAAGTATGCAAGTTGTTATATTATATTCGTTTGGTCGGAGAATATTCTTTTTATTGGGAAATATCCGCATGCAATGACAAAGACAATCATTGGTGGACCCCATTAAAGGAAGTATTATTGTCGTAGTTAAAAAACGCATGTAATTATATTTTTATAAAAATAATCTACGAAAAGTGTTACGATTAAAACCTGTTGAACTACCCTAGTAGTAAAGACAATAATACGCTATGGTTGCGTAGTAGAAGACACCAGATAATTATTGATGCTTACATAAGAAGTCACTCATTTATACTCAATTATTGCTACGATGAATTCTTTGCGATCATATCTCTCATATTGTTAATTCAATTATTGTCACAAAGATCATCTGCGTAATATGATATATTGTTAAATCAATAATTGAGACGATAAAGTTATTCATATTATTATTTGCAATATTGAAAATGTCTAGAAGTTCTGTCAAGGAGAGATTTGGTCACCTAATTGCGCGCCAATGGGGAGAAATCCTTATTGGAAAGCCCTCTCTTTCCTGGGAACGACCTGGTTGTTAAATATTGTGAGTTATAATATTAATAATGAATAAGTTCGTGTTGATTAAAGATGAAATTGATAGTTCTATTATGTTGGAATTATTAGTGTTAGTGGAAATCGACATTTATTTTGATAATAATTGATGTCTGGAGGTTATATTGACAAATCGGGTAATTAACCGGATAAATGAGCAATTAATTGCTATTAATTCATATGATTATAACTATTTGTTCACATGTGTGTACTATTGATTCACATTCACGTACTATTAGGGGAGTTGGTGCAAGATTGATAATACTTGCATGACTAAGTTAAAAATGGAGGTATAGATGAAGGTACTATACTGTAATTCGTATTTTCACATGATTATAACTATTGATTCACATGATTGAACTATTGATTCACATTATTTACTATTAGGGGAGGTGGTGCAAGTTTGATAATACTTGCAGGACTAAATTAAAAATAAAAGAAAAGTTGGAGGTATTATACTGTAATATTTCGAGCCCCAAAACGTGCAATTATAGAAACTATATTTTTCTATAAATAGAAGCTCATTCTTCCTTCATTTCTCAACAATTTACTAAAGCTATAGAGCAATTATTATAAAGAGAAATTATAGAGAGAAAGAAGAAGAGAAGTTTGCTACCTCTCTATTCAAGTATCCAGCTTTATTCTAAGGTAAGGGGTAATATTTCTTTCATTTTCATGAAAAGAGCTATTGTTATTCCATTCCTTATTATTATGTTGGAATAACCTGTCTATGCGAAGTACTGCATACACGGTAAAATTATTCTATTATTCCATTCTTCATTATTCTGTTGGAATATCTTGTCTGTGCGGATTACGTATAACCTGATTCCATTCTTTATTATTCTGTTCGAATATCCTGTCTGTGCGGATTACGCATGACCTGGTTCTATTCTTTATTATTCTATTGGAATATCCTCATGCAATGCGGATTACGCATGACCGTTCCATTCTTTATTATTCATTGGAATAACTTTATCTCATGCGGTCTATCGCAGGCCTAGTGAATTTTGTTGTTATTCCATTCATTATTATTCTGTTGGAATAACTTGTCTGTGCGGTCTATCGTATGCCTGGTGAATTCTTCTGTTATTCCATTCTTTATTATTCTCATTGAATAACTCTCGCTCACGCTGACTACTGCATGCATGGTGAATTCTTCAGTTATTCCATTCTTTATTATTCTGTTGGATTAACATGTCTATGTGGATTACCACATGCATAGTGAATGATCCTTCGTATTCATTCCTTATTAAATTGTAGAAATGATTTGTTTATGCGGATTACCGCATGGCGTTAAAATTCATTTGCGCTTTAAGTAATTTTTCTGGACATTCAAAATTCTAGAAAAATTTGGGAGGATATTATGATAAGTTTTCTAACATCTCCAAGTGGAATCACCGAAAAAGAGGAGTTGTAAATTTTTGTATAGACTATTTTTTAACAAAGCACGAAAAAAGTGAAAAAGGAGAAAAGCTATCGGCCACAATTTTGTAAGGGTTTTTTTACCACTTAATTTTGAGAAAAATTTCGCCTTTTGGAACAAAGAAATATATGGTATAAAGTACCTCCTCGTCCAAAAATGAGCTCATTCCGACTTAAAATAAGTAAGTTATGACTATTTCAATATTTAGATTTTACCGACGGTAACGCTAACCTAACCGGAGTTCTATAACTCTCATGACCATGAAATTTAAACCGAAGCTCACGTTAACATGTGTAAGATCCTGCCAAGATTTGGGAATTTCTTGAGTTAAACTTGAGGCAGCTAATTTCTTAAGGAATTAATTAGAAATTGATTTTTGAAAATACTTAAGGGAGTTGAAAAATTATAAAAAAATACTTGTTGTGTATGAAATATATGTATATATGTTTGGACAAAGGATAGAAAAATAATAAGTTGATTTGGTAATTTTTTATGAAAATGGTTTAGTTGCGAACATATGAGTTAAATATGTTATGTGAAGTTGTAAAATTGGTAAATAGGATTTTATGGCTTGAAAATCCTATATAAGGTATATGCAGATTTTTGATGAGGGATTTGATCATTGGTGATGAAATCTTATGAGTATTGCATTTTTGAATGATTAAATACATTATTTGGAAAAGTGTAAACAATTAAAATAAATTGTTTATAAGTTTAAGAAATGATTAAAATATTGTTATAATATTAATGATATTAGATTATGAGATTATTAAGTGATTGATAACATTGGGATATTCTTGAACCCTGGATAAATTATATTATAAATGTTAATATTTATCCTTTATCTCATTTGATTGATTCTTTATATCATTATCATGATCCTCATGCTTATATTGTGTTGAAAGTCATCTGTGGCTTACATGCATAGATGGACTTGGTATGATTATGACAAGGGATTATTCTATATAATCATGACCGTAATATTTCAAATGATGTGGTAAAAGTCATCTTTGGCCCGTAGTGTATAGATGGACTTGGTATGATTATGACCAGGGATTATTCGGTATAATCATGACCATAATTGAAAACACGAATATCCTTGGCCCGTAGTGCATGGATAATTCGTGGTCATGATACTATTAAGCTGAGTCTCAGCATTATTGGTTTTACAGTTGTATATCTTTGGCCTGTAGTGTAAAGTTGAACTGTTGGTTATTGGTTTTACAGTTGTGTATCTTGGCCTGTCGTGCAAAGTTGGACTGTTGACTTACTTGATTATAAATATGAATTGTGATTTAATTATAATTTTTGGTGGTTCAGGTAAAGACAGGTGATGAAAATTATCTTCGTCCTGGGTGTGAAGAGGAATTTAGAATCACAATTGTGATTATGAGTTATTCACACGATCGTGGGACGGAATTGTTGATTGATGTTACAGTGGATAAAATATTATTGGTGGACTTTTAACATAGAGAAGATAATAGACCTTATGGTCTATTTGACCCTTCTAATGGATTGCTCGTTCCGCTGCAACTATGGTTAAAAAGTTTTACCATCTACCATATGTTCTAAATCTCTGATTTATTATTGATGAAGGCTATTGATGATGTAAATTATCTTTAGTCATGATATTCTTTATCGGGCTAGTTATGTTTTCACCCTTTGTGCTTCACAATTCCTTTCGTGTAATAAGAGTGTAATTTGTAATCGAAGGGGGATAACAGGGAATAGAACGATGGTCTATAGTCATGTTGAGGTTCTCCTAAATAGTATGGAAATAATTTTGTTGAAAACTTTAGATAAGTGTGTCGTATTGTATACGCCATTTGATATTTAATTTTGGTGAACCGAATAGGGTGAGGTGAACTGAACTTTGGAAGGGTGTTTTGCCACTATCATACAAGATTTCTAATGACATACAACCTTGTGTTATCATAAGATGTGGTTGTGTACATCCACTTCTTTGAGTATATCTATGAAAGCACTACCTATATGATCTTGGAGTTTATTTGAAATATAATTTTCAATTGAGAAAACTAGATAATTATATGTCAAGAGAAGACTCACCATTGGAAAGAAGATGATAGCAATCTTCTTGTTTTTCTTTGGGGACTATTGGGTCAACCAAGGATAATTACGTGGACATATGATATCTATCATAACCTGCACGCATGGCCTCCCATGTACGGTTTCTTTGAGCACTTGCCAAAGATTTTAATTTCTAAAACAGCTTTTTAACTGTACTTTTATATAAAAAGTACCATTGTAAGGTTGTGGTCGAGGCACCATGAGAGTTACATACATTTGTATTAAAACTCATAGTTTAATCGTGGTCGATTCTGCATATTTACGGATCAAAAGTTGTATAAATAAAGTTTATATTTGATTTTTATAGTATAATATCTGGCGACTCATAATGGGTCGTGTGGACCTATTTTGGGGGAGTCACACTAAGCGTGTCCATTATTTGCCTTCCTTCTCTTAGATCAAAATTGTGTGGAGGCTGGAGCTAGCCTTTCATTCAAATTTTCTCATGGATTCTTCTTCTTCTTCTTTTTCTTCCAGCAAGTCGATAGGTTTTAAGGAAATTCTACCAAAACATGCGACGGTGATGGCCTTGATTGTCGTCTTATCTTTCCTCACATGCTCTCTTTTCTACTTGTTAAACATATTCTCCATCAAACCCTTGATCATTGAGCTTCTCACTAAACCATCTTTTACAACATCATATAGCTATGAATGTGACGCCTCCAAAATAGGTATACATCACCCATTTTGAGTCGCCAAATACATGGTACAGAAAATAACTACAACTTCAATATTCTAATTGTCGTGCAAAATAAGACAACACATATACTGTGAGTTTGGATACAAATATTATCTTCTAGACATTATTCAAACACAAAGTCCTCATTATTATTATAGATACATTATTTTACAAAATATTGAGGACTACTAAAACAACTCTCTAGAACCATCATTCCATACCCCAACTAGTACCCGCTACATTCTCGCCTCCTTAGAAGAAAAATGGAACAAAAAGGAAAAGAGTGAGCTCAACTAGCCCAGTAAAGACTATTATGACTAAGATAATATAGAACAAATTATCGTTAGTCCTCAACAGGGAAAAATCTGATAGAATATAATAGACAACAAGTTTTAGATCAATTTTTGCAGCGAAAATAACAATTCATTAAAAGAGTTAAGTAGAGAATGAAATAACAAGTTTTAGATCAATAATTAATTATTCATAAAAAATATTATAGAATCACAATACTGACAACCAGGCTGTTCCCAGGAAAGAAGGGGCCTTCTGGTAAGGATTTCTCCTTAATGGCGCGTAATTAAATAACCTCTCCTAGACAGAACTTTCTAGACATTGCCAATAATGTTATTTAATAATATTATTAAAATATTGATCTTATAATGGTAAATACTTTGTAGTGACAATTATTGAAACAAAAATAATATAAAATATCAACGTAGCAATTATTGAATTAATAAAATATTGAACAGTAATTACTGTAACAATTATTGAGTAGTGACTTCTTACGTAAGAATCAATAATTGGTGCAATACTGGTGTCTTCTTGTGCAACACTCAGACATCGTGTTTTAACCACCCGTTATTCCAATAGTGTTAACGGTAAAAACTACGTCGTTATTTATAAAAACTCATACTTGTCGTTTTCTTCATCCAATCGCTTTCCGTTATGGGGCCCACAAAAGGTTGCGCCATCGTATGAATATTCCCCGACAGTAAGAATATTCCACGACCAAACGAATATTCCCCGACAACAATGAATATTTTATAACCACTTGCTTATTTAAAATATTTGCTTATTTTACCCATAACTAACCACAATAATCAAATCAACCCTTACTATTTCAAAATAATAAATAGAGGTAAAAATCCATTTTATTCATAAAAGTTGGGGTCTTACAACCTCCTCTCCTTATAAAATTTTGTCCTCAAAATTGACGTATGTACCTGGTATTTCGAAAAGGTGAGGATACCTCGCTTTCATTTCCGTTTCCAACTCCCAGGTCATTTCCTCAATAGCATGGTTCCTCCACAAAACTTTGACTTGTGGTATAACCTTTGTGCGTAAGACATGCTCCTTCTTATCCAAGATCTTGACAGGTACCTCCTCGTACGTTAAGTCTTCGGCTATCTCGTCTGGTTCTAACTCAATAATGTGGTTTGGGTCTTTCACATATTTATGAAGCACAAATATGTGAAAAATATTATGAACACGAGACATGCTCGGAGGTAACACGAGTCTATAGGCCAAATTTCTTACTTAGTCAAGAATCTGAAATGGACCAATAAATCATGGATTGAGCTTTACTCTCTTCCCAAATCTTGTAACTCCCTTCCATGGAGCAACACACAACAATACATGATCCCCAATATGAAATTCCATGTCCTTTCGATGAAGATCTGCATAACTCTTTTATCGATCCTGTGCCATTTATATACATTGTCGGATCATTTGGATCTTTTCTGTAGTCATACATACCAACTCTGGTCCTAACAATGTTACTTCACCCACCTCATCCCAACATACTAGAGAGACACACTTTCATTCATACAATGCTTCAAATGGAGCCACACCTATACTTGCCTAATAACTGTTGTTGTAGGAGAATTCCACCAATGGTAAGTACTTATCCCAACTCCCTTTGAAGTCTAGGACATAAAGTCTTAATAGATCTTCAAAAGTTTGAATAGTCCTCTCTGATTGTCTGTCCGTTTGAGGATGGTATGCCGAACAGAATCATAAATTTGTACCCATAGCTTTCTGCAAGCTAACCCAAAATCGTGAAGTGAATCTTTGGTCAAGATCCGAAACTATAGATACTGGCATGCCATGCAACCTCACAATCTTATTCACGTATATACGAGCAAGACGAAGATCACGATACATTTTGGTACTTCCAAGATGGATTGCAAACGGTGTATTGTGTGCCTCCATCATGATCTTATACTTTAAATTAGAGTCGTTAGGAACACAAAGTCTAGAGTTAACTCGAAGTATTCCTTCTTCATCGATTCTTGCTTCTGGGATACCACCTTCTTGTACTTTCTTCTTCATATGTATCAGCTCCGGGTCTGTGGCTTGAGCAACTTTAACTTTATCGATTAAAGTTGGTTCTATGCGTATACTTGACATCATCGCATGGGTCCCTGGAGTCTTGAATTCTATCTTCATCTTTTGTAAATCACACAAAATGGACCATTGTGTTGACATCATCGCACTCGTTCCCGCATATGATCTTCTACTCAATGTGTCAGCTACCACGTTTGCTTTTCCAAGATGGTATTGAATGGTATGGTCATAAAATTTCAACAGCTCGAGCCAACGTCATTGTCGCATGTTGAGTTCCTTTTGGGTGAAGAAATATTTGAGGCTTTTATGATCTGAATATATCTCCACTTTCTCCCAATATAGATAGTGCCTCCAGATCTTTAACGCGAAAATGACTGCTGCCAACTCTAGATCATGAGTAGGATAATTCCTCTCATATCGCGAGGCATATGCTATGACTTTCCCATGTTGCATGAGAACACATCTTAACCCTTTGCCTGAAGCATTGCTGTAGATGACAAATCCCTCCGAACCAGATGGTATTGTCAGAACAGATGCCGAAATGAGTCTCCTCTTGAGCTCTTGAAAATTCTTCTCGCATTCCCCGCTCCATACGAATTTTGTATCTTTCCGAGTCAGTTGAGTTAACGGAGTAGCGATTAGAGAAAATCCTTCCACGAATCTCCGATAATAACCAATTAAGCCCGTAAAGTTACTCGTTTTGATCCACCGACTTGGTTACTCTAACTTTGTATTGCTTTAATCTTCGCCGGGTTAACAGATACTCTATGTTTTGACACCACATGCCTAAGGAATGCTACTTCCTCAAGCCAGAACTCGCATTTCTTCATCTTGGCATATAGCTTGTTTTCACGAAGCCTTTGAAGTACCAGCTTCAAATGGTGCTCATGATCTTCATGGCTTTTGGAATAGATGAGGATATCATCAATAAAGATAACAACGAACTGATCCAAATATTCCTTGAACACACGATTCATCATATCCATAAAAATCGCAGGAGCATTAGTCAATCTTAAAGACATGACTAAGAATTTATAATGCCCGTACCGAGTTCTCAAAGGCGGTCTTGAAATATCCTCGCTTTAATCTTCAAATTGATGATATCCGTAATCGAATCGATCTTTGAAAAGTATTGTGGTCCTTGCAACTGGTCAAACATGTCATCAATGCGAGGTAGCGATACCTATTCTTGATGGTGACATGGTTCAATTCCTATAGTCAATACAAAGTCGCATACTCCCGCCTTTTCTTCTTTCACTGAATAAAATAGGATCACCCCAAGGAGATGTACTAGGACAAATGAAACCGATGTCTAACAACTCCTGTAGTTGGACCTTTAACTCCTGAAGTTCAATAGGAGCCATTCGATATGGGTTTTTAGAAATGGGTTTTGTACCAGGTTCAAGGTCAATAAAGAATTTGACTTCACGTTCTGGGGGTAGACCGGGAAGTTCTTCAGAAAATACATCAGGAAATTCACTAACAACAAAAATATAATTCAAATCTAACATGTCTTTACTCAAATCCGTTACATGGGCTAAAAAAGTTTGACATCCATTTTTCAATAAACGAATAGCTTTATGGCTTGATATGACAGTGATTGATTTTAGTGGTTTAGTTACTTGAATTTGCATAACAGGTTGGTTAGAAATATGAAAACTAACAACCTTACGAAAATAATCAATTTTGGCATGATGAGTAGTTAACCAATCAATCCCTAAAATCACGTCAAATGCAAGTATCTTTAAAGAGATAAGATCAACAGGTAATGTGATGGTGCCAACTTGGATTAAGCAAGATTTATAAACAGTGGATGTAATGAAAGTTTCTCCTAACGGAGTCTCAACAGATAAGTCAAAGTCCAATTTATCCGGAGACAAATTCAAACGTTGAGCACAAGTAGGAAAGATAAAATAATGGGTTGAACCGGTATCTAGTAAGGTATAAACTTCACAAGAGTTTATGATTAGCTTACTCGTGATCACCTCATTTGGGTTCCTCGCATTTTGGCCAGTCACGACAAACGCTCTTCTAGGAACCGTTGACTTTGACTTGTCCAGGATAGCTTTTGAAGTTACCATCCCCGCTGGACTTGGTTTTTCTACAGAACAATCTCGAGCTATATGATCTTCCTTTCCACAGTTATAACATAACTTGGATTATTATGGATAGTTTGGGCTGATATGTCCCTCTTTCCCGCATTTATAACATACGACCGGTGGTCATTCTCCTCCCCTAGAAATAGTTGATGCTGGTGCTGACGTCTTCACGTTGTCATTGTTGTACCTTCTCTTTTTGAAATCACCCCCTAACTCGCTTCTTCTACTATCATGGCCACGATTACCACCAGAGTGGTTACCGCTTTTGTCCGTATTCTTTCCTCCCCGATCATTGCTCCGATGACTGCTACCACCGGTCTGACCCTAGTTGTGGTCCCTCGGTTGAACATACTCATTATCTCGCTCTAATAACTGAGCCATGTTCACAACATCTGAATATAGTGAAAATTTGTGAGAAATGAGGTATTGACGAATGTCGGGTTTCAAACCTCTCAGAAACATCCGCGTCATACGTTCCTCATTCTCTACCAAATGAGGTGCAAACCTGGATAACTCTGCGAACTTAGCCTCATACTGGGACACAATCATATTATTCTGTTCTAGTTTGATAAACTCTACCTCCTTCATATGATGGATACTTTCAGGAAAGTACTTGTCATTGAACAGTTTTTGAAATGCTTCCCAAGACATATTGAGTGCGGCAGGCTGGGTACGCTTCACAGATTCCCACCAGTAATCTGTCTCATCACGGAACATAAAAGTGGCGAATGGAACCTTCTGTTCCTCCATGCATAGACATCAAATATCTTGGTAATATGCTTAACCCACGTTTCTGCCTTGATCGGATCTGGCTTTCCCAAAAACTCCAGCGGTCCCAACTCCTTAAATTTCTTAGCAGTGACCATCTGTGAGTTGCCATTAATTCTACCTGCATTTTGAACAGGAGTCTCTCTCGTCTGGTTTTGCATGAACCGCAAAAAGCTTCTAAACATCTCATCGCTCATCGTCTATTCGGTGGTGTTATTTATAGGAGGAACATTGCCGGCCTATTGCACGTTCTCCTCGTTAGTGATTAATGGTGTCTCCACGGTCTCATTCACTCCATCGTTGATATTTTCAGCTGCCATTCTTAAATACTGCCACAAAACAAGGGTTAATTAAACAAATTAACATGCCACATTTTATCCCTATATTCTGATCGACCAACAAATAAGCTTAGGTAGGACATACTAGCGAAGTATTTACTCGTCTCTCCCCTCCTAGTTCTATTTCCCGATCTCCGCCAAAGACCATATCCCTAAGCTCTGATACCAACTATGACGCCCCCAAAATAGGTATACATCACCCATTTTGAGTCACCAAATACATGGTACAGAAAATAACTACAACTTCATTATTACAATTGTCGTACAAAATACGACAACACATATACTGTGAGTTTGAATATAAATATTATCTTCTAGACACTATTCAAACACAAATAAGTCCTCATTATAATTATTGATACATTATTTTACAAAATATTGAGGACTACTAAAACAACTCTCTAGAACCATCATTCCATACCCCGACTAGTACCCGCTACATTCTCGCCTCCTGAGAAGAAAAATGGAACAAAAAGGAAAAGGGTGAACTCAACTAACCTAGTAAAGAATATTATGACTAAGATAATATATAACAAATTATTGTTAGTCCTCAACAGAGAAAAATCTGATAGAATATCATAGACAACAAGTTTTAGATCAATATTCACAGCGAAAATAACAATTCAATAGAAGAGTTAAGTAGAGAATGAAATCTACTATCTTCTATGATTTTAAAATCCATCATCAATATTTTATCCCTGTGACATCAATCAATATATATCTTGAATCAAATACTAATATTTGCAATACGACCAAAATATTCAATCGTATCCCAAGTTGGTCATGTTCATCTCAACGCCTGTTCATCATGTAATCGTTCATCTTTACACTACATGCCAAAGATATTCAGTTATATCACCATTTAGGACTGAGAATGATGAAAATATTTTAAAGAAAACTAATCTAGTGAGATAAAAGGACAATGATTAAGGATTCGTACTTTAGTTTATCCAAATTCAAAAATACTACATAATAAACCATTATGGAGCAAAATTCAAGAATGAAGATCAAAACATAGATACAATCAAAGCTAGTAACCATAATAACAACTTGGATAAGAAAAGAATTTTTTTTTAATTTTTCTATGAATAGTTCCATATACGTGAATAGTATCCTCGACACAAAAAGACAAGAATTTCACGAGAAAAATCTTACCAATATTCCGGCATAATGATATTGAAAGAAATAATATCATTTATAAAAAAAATAACATCCCTTACCTCAAAAGGACAATACTTCTGACTGGAATATCAGATATAACGCTGAAAGGAACTTGCACCGTATAGCAACACTTAAAGTATCAAAATACTCACAAAAATATGCTCGATAATATAGAAAGAGAAACTTTAGTTTCTGGTGTAATTTTCAATTCTAACCTAAGCACCCTATTTATAGGAAAATGCTTAGAACACCAAAGCAGAAAATTTAATAAAATATTAATATATAAAAAAATTTCACTCTCACCTTAGAAAATCTGAATTCAGCATGTTTACAACACATGTGGGGTCCACCCAATTGCAAAAAATGTTTTTCTTAAAAAAAATAATTTAAAACTCCAAAAATCAATTATTCTGAAACTTCAATAATTCATAATAAATAGCCATTTTATCAGAAATATTCGAATCTTATGTCATTCCATAGGAAATTCAATTCTCTACAACTTTGTAAGTTTAAGTTTTTCTAAATTCCAAGCAGAAATTGACCGAAATCCACATACGGACGATTTTACAGGCTATAATCAAATTTCAGTCAAAAATGGGGTCCACCAACATGTTTAACATGATTTAAGCATTTATTGTAACAAAAATACTCTTCCTTCTCATTTATTCATATATCACACATTCACTGTAAAAATATCACCATTATTATATTATTATAATATAATAATATAATAATATATTTAAATGAATTATTTTATCAGAAAAGATAAAATATCAATTTTCAACAATTGTCACTTTTAAAAAAAAAAATCTTCCCTTTATATCGACATAAAATAAATATTTTTCTTATCATATAAATCAATAATTAATTATTCACAAATAATATTACAGAATCACAATACTGACAATCAGGCTATTCCCAGGAAAGAGGGGGTCTTCCGGTAACGATTTCTCCTTACTGGCGCGCAATTAAATAACCTCTCCTAGACAGAATTTTCTAGACATTGCCAATAATGTTATCTAATAATATTATTAAAATAATATAAATTATTGATCTGATAATAGGAAATATTGTGTAGTGACAATTATTGAAACAACAATAATATAAAATATCAACATATCAATTATTGAATCAATAAAATATTGAACAGTAATTACTGTAATAATTATTGAGTGGTGACTTCTTACGTAAGAATCTATAATTAGTGCAATACGGTGTGCCATTTCATGTAAACATCACGTATTCATCGTGTTTTTAACCACTAGGTATTCCAACAGAAGTTAATCTGGTAACAACTACGTCGTTATTTATAAAAACTCATACTTGTCGTTTTCTTCATCCAATCGCTTTCCGTTATGAGGCCCACAAAAGGTTGCGCCGTCATACGAATATTCCCCGACAGCAAGAATATTCCACAAACAAATGAATATTTCCCGACAACAATGAATATTTTATAACCACTTGCTTATTTAAAATATTTGCGCATTTTACCCATAACTAACCACAATAATCAAATCAACCCTTACTATTTCAAAATAATAAATAGAGGAAAAAATCCATTTTATTCATAAAAGTTGGGGTCTTACAACCTCCCCTCCTTATGAAATTTTGTCCTCGAAATTGACGACGTACACAGTTTTCAAAAGGTGAGGATACCTCGCTTTCATTTCCGCTTCCAATTCCTGTGTCATTTCCTCAATAAAGCATGGTTCCTCCACAAAACTTTGACTTGTGGTATAACCTTTGTGCGTAGGGACATGCTCTTTCCTATCCAGATCTCTTGACAGTACCTCCTCGTGACGTTAAGTCTTCTTTGCTATCTCGTCCCCGTTTCTAACTCAATAATATGGTTTGGGTCTTTCACATATTTACGGAAGCTACGATATATGTGAAAAACATTTTGAACACGAGACATGCTCGGAGGTAACACGAGTCTATAGCACATTTCCTACTCGATCAAGAATCTAAAATGGACCAATAAATCATAGATTGAGCTTTTCTCTCTTCCCAAATCTTGTAACTCCCTTCCATGGAGCAACACGCAACAATACATGATCCCCAATATTAAATTCCACGTCCTTTCGATGAAGATCCGTATAAGTCTTTTGTCGATCATGTGCCATTTGTATACGTTGTCGGATCATTTGCTTCACCTACCTCATCCCAACATACTGGAGAGTGACACTTTCGTCCATACAATGCTTCAAATGGAGCCTCACCTATACTTGCCTAATAACTGTTGTTGTAGGAGAATTCCACCAATGGTAAGTACTTATCCCAACTCCCTTTGAAGTCTAGGACACAGAGTCTAAATAGATCTTTAAGAGTTTGAATAGTCCTCTCTGATTTTCCGTCCGTTTGAGGATGGTATGCCGAACTGAATCATAAATTCATGCCCATAGCTTTCTGCAAGCTAACCCAAAATTGTGAAGTAAATCTTTAGTCACGATCCGAAACTATGGATACTGGCATGCCATGCAACCTCACAATCTCATTCACGTACATACGAGCAAGACGTTCAAGGGAATAAGTTTCTCATATAGGCAAGAAATGAGCAGACTTGGTTAATCTATCAACAATAACCCAAATCGCATCTACGCCTTGAGAAAACTTAGGAAGACCCGTAACGAAATCCATGTTAACATGATCCCACTTCCATTCTGGAATCTCAAGTGGTTGGAATGGACCTTTTGGTACTTGATGCTCCATCGTTACACGTTGACAAGTTAAACACCTCGAGATAAACTTTGCGATCTCTCTCATCATATTGTTCCACCAAAATGTATGTCGAAGATCACGATACATTTTGGTACTTCCAGGATGGATTGTAAATGGTGTATTGTGTGCCTCCATCATGATCTTGTACTTCAAATCAGAGTCGTTAAGAACACAAAGTCTGGAGTTTACTCGAAGTATTCCTTCTTCATCGATTCTTGCTTCTGGGATAACACCTTCTTGTTGTTGGGCTTCGGCACAGAAACGCACAGCAGAAATTAAAATTTTAAAGCAATTTCTAAAACCCTAAAACAGGATCCATGCGAAAATCAATTAATTCAGAGGTTTAGAGATTATACCGTATATAAACAAAACAAGAATCAAACCGATCACGCCTCGAATCTCCAACGCAATATAAACCGATTATACTCTACGGTATCCACATTTAACGCCGCATCTTAACCGGGTCGAACGATTCTCGCAATAAGAAGGACTTGCGATGTACTAGCCACCAAAAGGAATGGATTTTGAAATCGTTTTCTCTAGTCTCTCTCTAAGAAGCGGCTAGGGTTTTCAATTATGATATCTTTTCTAAGTAAATGCTATATATATCATATATATAGTAGTTAAAAGGAATTAATCAAATCAAAACCTAATTTTATAAAATCCGAATTTATATATATATATCTCTTAATTAAGTCTTACTTAATTAATATACATATATACAAATTATCCTTTTAATTTAAATTAAATGATTTAAATACTATTAATCATATTAATATATTTAAATCCTTAAAAATTAAATTAATTCCCTTTTAAATAACGTTCTATGTGTGTGACCTATAGGTTATTATTACGTTGGCAATAATTTTAAAATCATATTATAAAATTATAAACAAAGAGCGGCATCTAGTAATGCATCATCGCTACCCAAGTAATAATAAGATCGATGATTCGATGCAACCTTTTTCGTGACCAATGTTTCAATGTAATTTAATCCTTTTTAACCTTAATATCCTAGATTAAACTCGAGTCATGGAATGTGTCATACTCTTCATAATTTAATCTGAAGTTTTCTTGATCAATGAGTAGACTATATGAAACAAATCACTATTTGAGCATGGCCATGCATTTCATAGTCCTACTCAATCAAGAGGCCTATGGATATCACCCATAATATATAGGATGGTTAAATTCCATCTAGATCACTCATATTTCTCACACGATTAATGATGAACCCAATAATCACCTTTATAGTCCACCCTATTAAAGGTGACATTTGATGATATCAAAGTACATAAATTCTCGTGTAGTAATATAGCGATTTCGTGCCGGAGGACCATTACATCATTGTCACTATGAGAATTGCTAATGACACTTCGCATAATGCTCCATATAAATTCTCATGGTGGAGTCCATCCAAAAGACATCGTTCTTCAACATGTACCTATGCATTGACTTAATATCTCATATATTTATGACCAATGAGATTTGGTCATCAATCGATCCACATACTAGTCTCAATGCATCATTGTTGTCCCATCAACAATGATACTCGATTAAGGACATTTAAGAACATCGATACTAATGGTAATATATAATCTCATGTTCAAGTCACATACTTGAAACTATATAATTTGTATCACTATTCTAAGGAATTTTATTATGTTAACAATTATATTACGCAATAAATAAAACCATAATAAAATCATATATTTATTCAATCAAATATAATATCAAAACGTTAAGCAATTATATCAAATAATTGGCCTCTGTGGCATAAACTCTAACAGCCTCCCACTTGCACTAGAGCCAATCACTCATGTATCTAATACCCATGGAACTAGTGTGACCGTCGTGGTAGCCTCACTGCGACAAAGCCTTGTTAGTGGATCTCGCAACATTATCATCTGTTGGCACTCTTCCTATGTACATCTCCTCTATCAATGATTTCACGGATGAGATGGTACCGCCTAAGTATATGCTTGATCACAGAGATCTTGGTTCCTTAGCTTTGTGCAATGGCTCCATTATTATCACGATATAGAAAGCAACCAAATCAACAATGGTTGGAACAACACCAAGTTCGATGATGAACTTTTTAATCCATACTGACCTCCTCCTTGCGCACTAGAAGCGACAATATACTCGACCTCTCCGCTGTAGAATCGACCATCGCCTCTTGCTTCAACTTTTCCATTCAAAGACCACTATTAAGGCAAAACACAAAACCCGATCGAGACTTATAGTCATCATTGTCGATCCGAAACTAACATCCGTGTAACCCTTTATTGCTAGTTCGTCTTCACTCTCCATATACCAAGAATGAATCCTTAGTCCTTTTCGTGTACTTGAGGATATTCTCGATCGCTATTCAATGACCTTCACCGGATTCGATTTGGTATCTCGCCGTCATGCTCAAAAGCATATGAGACATCCTGGACGAGTACATATCATCAGCATACATGATAGATCCAATTCACAAGCATAAGGGATCTTTCTCATACGCCCTCATCATCTTGTGATTTAGGACATTGGGCCTTAGAGATCTTTACACCATGAGTCACGGGTAAGTTTCTCTTTTTCTTCTTGCATGCCGAAACCGCTTCAACACTTTATCAATATATGTACTTTGACTTAGGTAGAGCATTTTTCTTGATCTATCTCTATAGATCTTGATACCTAAAATGTAGGAAGCATCAAATCTTTCATGGAGAAATATTTTCCTAACCATGTTTTTACTTGACAGTAAGGAAGGAATGTCATTCCCAATAATTAATATGTCATCAACATATAATACTAGGAATACAATGTGACTCCCACTAACCTTCTTATATACACAAGGTTCATCTTCATTTTAATAAAGCCAAATTCTTCGATCGCTTCATCAAATCGAAGATTCCAACTCAGAGAGGCTTGCTTCAATCCATAAATGGATCGCTGCGACTTTACATACCTTTCCAAAGATCCTTTGGGTGACAAAACCCTCAAAGTTGTGTCATATACACATCCTCAAGGAGATTTCCGTTAAGGAAAGCGGCTTTGACATCCATATGCGATTTCGTAATCATAAAAAGTCTGCAATAGCAAGTAAGATCCTCGATGGATTTAACCATTGCCACCGGAGAGAAGGTTTCATCATAGTCAACACCTTGAATTTGTTTGAAACCTTTTGCTACCAAATCGGCCTTTATAGGTTTGTACATTACCATCCATGTTGGGTTTTCTTCTTGAAACCCACTTGCACCTAATTGGTTTTACCCTTCTCTGTGGATCAACCAGAGTCCATACTTGGTTAGTATACATGGAGTCCATCTCGATTTCATGGCTTCAAGCCATTTCTTAGAATCTGGTCCATTCATAGCTTCTTGGTAGGAAGCGGGCTCATCTTGATCTATGAGCATCACATCGCCATTTTGAGTCACAAGATATCCATAATATCTCTCGTGCTCTTGGCGTGTCCTACCGGATCTCACGAATGACTTGTGTAATTTGAAGCAGTTCACTTTCCACAATTTCTTGTGGTTCCCGCTCATGTTCCAACTCAGTTCAATGATATTTTGTGGTTCTCGAATTTCTTCGAGTTCTACTTTCCTCCCACCGCTTCCTTTAGAGACAAATTCTCTTTCTAGAAAAATACCATTCGAGCAACAACCACTTTGTTCTCGTAAGGTTTGTAGAAATAATACCCTTTTGTTTCCTTTGGGTATCCCACAAAATTATATTTGTCGATTTGGGTCCGAGCTTGTCGTAATTCAGACGCTTTACTGAACGCCTCGCAACCCCAAATCTTCATGAACGACATATCTAGGACGCTTCCCCAAATCCACATTTCATATGGTGTCTTCCGAACCGCCTTTGTAGGAACACTAAGAAGTGTGAATCACAATTGCCTCTAGGCATGACCCCGAAGCTTATTGGAAGATCTGCATGACTCATCATTGATCGTACCATGTCCAATAAGGTTCGATTCCTCCTCTCGAGATACACCATTCCATTGCGGTGTTCCGTGGAGTGAGTCGTGATATAATACCACACTCCTTTAGAAGGTCATCAAAGTCTTGGCTTAAGTATTCACCTCCTCGATCGGATCGAAGGGCTTTTATGCTTTTGCCAAATTGGTTTTGAACTTCATTCTTGAATTCCTTAAACTTTTCAAAGGATTCGGATTTGTGTCTCATAAGATACACATATCCATATCTACTAAAGTCATCAGTAAATGTAATGAAGTAATAAAACCTACCTCTTGCTAACAAACTCATGGGTCCACATACATCACTATGTATAAGTCCCAATACATCACTAGCCCGCTCAATCGTGTCCAATGAAAGGGCTTTAGTCATCTTGCCTAATAAACAAGACTCGCATTTCTCATATGATTCAAAATCAAATGAATCCAAGAACCCATCTTTATGGAGTTTGGATATGCTTTCTCATTTATATGGCCTAAACGACAAAGGTTGGAGATATGTCGGATTTGAATCATTTGATTTAAATCGCTTTGTATTTATGTTATAGATAGGCATTTCTAAATCAAGAATATAGAGACCGTTAAACAATTGTGCAACACCATAACAAATATCATTTAAGTAAAACAAACAACGATTGTTCTTTATTATAAATGAAAAACCTTTCTTGTCCAAACAAGAAATGTAAATAATATTTTTGCTTATAGCAGCACAAAATAACAATCTTCTAATTCTAAAACTAGCCCAATAAGCAAAGATAAATGATAAGTTCCTACTCGCCAAAGGCAAAGAACTTTTGCTCTATTTCCAACTCGTAGGTCAACCTCTCCTTTCGCTTAAAGTTCTACTCCTTCTGAGTCCCTCGCACATTAACACAAATGTGAGAACCACATCCAAAGATCCAATACCCATGATGTAGAAGTAGATAAGTTGACTTCTATAACATATATACCGAATCTCAAGTCGATTTCCTTTTCTTTTCTTCACTTCTTCCGGATAAGCATGACAATTCCTTTCCAAAGGTCCGTGTTTTCCATGTAAGTGACATTCACCTTCTTTAGCCACCCCACCTTTAGGTTTTAAATCTGTTTGGTTTTGGAATTGGGTTTGGCAAAAGATTTAGATCCTATCTTCTTCTTGCCTTTCCACTTTCCCTTAGCATTCCCTTTTGCACCATCATTATGGGAGCCGGGTCCCGCTTTTTCATGTTGTTCTCGGCAGTTCTTAACATGCTCAACAACTCGAGTAAGGGGTTTCTCAATTTCATTCATAAGATAGTTCATAACAAATTGAGAGTAGTCATTGCTCAAAGATTGCAAAACAAGGTCGCTTTAGGCTTCCTGAGTGATTGAAAACCCAACCTATCAAGGTACTCAATATACCCAATCATTTTCAAAGACATGTGGACCAACCGGATCACGCTCACCCATTTTGCAAAAGTGATACAACGCCTTGCTTGTATCATACCTCTCTGTCGAGCATGCCTTCGAACAATTTCTTGAGATGCTCGATCATCTCATAAGCATCCATTAACTCATGTTTTCTTACGAAGCTCGGCGTTCATGGTTGCTAGCATGACACAACTCACATCCAGAGCATCATCTTGATGCTTCTTGTAAGATTGTGTTCGACGCGTGGTGCGATGATACCGGTGTCTTTGCCGGAATGGGCCCATCAAGGACATATAGCTTTACGCTCTTGTTTGAGGACAATCCTCAAGTTCCTATGCCACCAAGGAAATTAATTCCACTTAGCTTGTCCTTTTCAAGGACCGATCGTAATGAAAGACTATTTGTGTTGTTGTTGTTTGCCATTTGATATCTACAATTTATAAGTGCAACAATAATAAGTCAAATTACGAGTTGATATTATATAATTGATAATAGTACATTCAAAATATACCTCCCACTATTTTATTCAAATTAATAGCCCTCACCATTAATTCGGAAAGCATTTTCTATTAAATCTTTCTAGTGAGCCAAGATCCATATTTCATTATGCCTTAAGTTAGCTTTGGCTATTCTCTCAAAACATAATTATTTAGGTAGACAACCCTTTGTCAATTATATCATATATAACTCCCGATAGTTTGGTAAACAACATTTGTTTCTAGTCCATCTAATGGTACCAACCAAACTCTATGCCTCTAAGTCCACAATCCTATTGAGATAACTTAGTTAAGTCGGGCCCAATGATTTTAATAGTTTGGATATCACAATTATCCTATCGCATCTTACCTAGATAAATAGGGTACTTTGCTTTTGCAAACCTACATCTATTGATCAAGGTCTTGATGAGTGTTATTCATTGGAAGGCATCTGATTTAGACTTAATAATTTAACGAGGGATTTTATTAATTTAGATCTCACCAATTTTAATCTTGTTAAGCATGCACATTATTAATCATATCATATCACATATAAGCATAAATAAAGTGCAAAATTAAATGTGTCACAGTTATGGCCCAATCCACTGTCAATCTTTTCAAGCTAATGAAAGATTGAAGGTCAATCTAAGGTGGTAAAAGATCTTAAAATAAATAACTTCCTTGGATCTTCCTCTAAGATGTGCCTCCTCTCCATCATCATCTTTCCATTGTTTCTCCATCTTGACATCTTCATCAATTCTGATTATTACATGACATAAAAAGAAACCTCGAGTTACATTCGAGGGGATTTAGATGAGAAGAGAATATTACATTAGAATTTATAGAAAGGCCACGACATGCAAGTCGTATTTCAAAACCAAAACCACTAACCTATGGGTCAAAAGGCCATAATCAGGCACCATGCATATCACAATAAGCACATAACAATTTATATATAATCATATATGTCCAGTTTCGATTTAATCATATTAAAACGAATAACAGTACACCCAGAATTTATCATATATTTCCAGTTTCGATTTAATCATATTAAAACGAATAACAATACACCTTAATTTATCATATATTTCAGGTTTAGATTAATCATATTAAAACCATTCTTCATGCTTCTAATCCGATTAGAATAGTTATATTGTTATTCCACCGATTAAAGATACGATTAACGATCATCATATATATTACCGTAATCACACATTCAACTTAATATCATATATTTAATTTTATATCGGTAAAACATGCATCATCATATATCATAGATATCGAATACAATTAAAACACGTAATCAATTAATCTTTTCGCAAGTAGCTCGATACCACCGTTGGGCTTGACATTTAAACGCACAAATGAAATTAAAATTTTAAAGCAATTTTCAAACCCTAAAAACAGATCCATGCGAAAATCAATTAATTCAGAGGTTTAGAGATTATACCGTATATAAACAAAAACGAGAATCAAACCGATCGCACTCGAATCTCCAACGCAATATAAACCGATTATACCTACTACGGTATCCACATTTAACGCCGCATTTAACCGTCGAACGATTCTGCAATAAGAAGGACTTGCAGTACTAGCCACCAAAAGGAATGGATTTTGAAACTGCTTTCTCTCTCTCTAAGAGCCAATGGCTAGGTTTTTCAATTATGATATCTTTTCCTAAGTAAGCTGCTATATATCATATATATAGTAGTTAAAAGGAATTAATCAAATCAAAACCTAATTTTATAAAATCCGAATTTATATATATATATCTCTTAATTAAGTCTTACTTAATTAATATACATATATACAATTATCCTTTTAATTTAAATTAGTGATTTAAATACTATTAATCATATTAATATATTTAAATCCTTAAAATTTAAATTAATTCCCTTTAAATAACGTTTCTATGTGTGTGACCTATAGGTTATTATTACGTTGGCAATAATTTTAAAATCATATTATAAAATTATAAACAAATGAAATGCAGCATCTAGTAATGCATCATCGCTACCCAAGTAATAATTAGATCGATGATTCGATGCAACCTTTTCGTGACCAATGTTTCAATGTAATTTAATCCTTTTAACCTTAATATCCTAGATTAAACTTTCGAGTCATGGAATGTGTCATACTCTTCATAATTTAATCTGAGTTTTCTTGATCAATGAGTAGACTATATGAAACAAATCACTATTTGAGCATGGCCATGCATTTCATAGTCCTACTCAATCAAGAGGCCTATGGATATCACCCATAATATATAGGATGGTTAAATTCCATCTAGATCACTCATATTTCTCACACGATTAATGATGAACCAATAATCACCTTTATAGTCCACCCTATTAAAGGTGACATTTGATGATATCAAAGTACATACATTCTCGTGGTAAGTAATATAAGCGATTTCGTGTCGGAGGACCATTACATCATTGTCACTATGAGAATTGCTAATGACACTTCGCATAATGCTCCATATAGAATTCTCATGGTGGTCCGCATCCAAGACATCGCTTCTCTAACATGTACCTATGCATCGACTTAATATCTCATATATTTATGACCAATGAGATTTGGTCATCAATCGATCCACATACTAGTCTCAATGCATCATTGTTGTCCCATCAACAATGATACTCGATTAGGGACATTTAAGAACATTGATACTAATGGTAATATATAATCTCATGTTCAAGTCACATACTTGAAACTATATAATTTGTATCACTATTCTAAGGAATTTTATTATGTTAACAATTATATTACGCAGTAAATAAAACCATAATAAAATCATATATTTATTTAATCAAATATAATATCAAAACGTTAAGCAATTATATCAAATAATTGGCCTCTAGGGCATAAACTCTAACACTTGTACATTCTTCTTCATACGTATCAGCTCCGGGTATGTGGCTTGAGCAACTTTAACTTTATCGATTAAAGTTGGTTCTATGCATATACTTGACATCATCGCATGGGTCCCCGGAGTCTTGAATTCTATCTTCATCTTTTGTAAATCACACAAAATGGGCCTTTGTGTTGACAGCATCGCACTCCTTCCCTCATATGATCTTCTATTCAATGCGTCAGCTACCACGTTTACTTTTCCAAGATGGTATTGAATGGTATGGTCATAATCTTTCAACAGCTCGAGCCAACGTCGTTGCCGCATATTGAGTTCCTTTTGGGTGAAGAAATATTTGAGGCTTTTATGATCTGAATATATCTCCACTTTCTCCCCATATAGATAGTGTCTCCGGATCTTTAAGCGCAAAACGCATCGCCGCTAACTCTAGATCATGAGTAGGATAATTCCTCTCATATTCTTTAAGTTGTCGCGAGGCATAGGCTATGACTTTCCCATGTTGCATGAGAACACATCCTAACCTGAAACATTACTGTATATGACAAATCCCTCCGAACAAGATGGTATTGTTAGAACAGGTGCCGAAATGAGTCTCCTCTTGAGCTCTTGGAAACTCTTCTCGCATTCCCCGCTCCATATGAAATTTGTATCTTCCGAGTCACCGAAGTTAATCTGAGTAGCGATTCGAGAAAATCCTTCCACGAATCTCCGATAAATAACCAAATTAAGCCCAAAAAGCTACGTGCTTTTGGCCACCGAACTTCGCCATCCCAACTTTGTATTGCTTCAATCTTCACCGTCAACAGATACTCCATGTTTTGACACCACGTGCCCAAGGAATGTTACTTCCTCTCGCCGTAACTCGCATTTCTTCAGCTTGACATATAGTTTGTTTTCACGAAGCCTTTGAAATACCAGCTTCAAATGGTGCTCATGATCTTCATGGCTTTTGGAATAGATGAGGATATCATCAATAAAGACAACAATGAACTGGTCCAAATATTCCTTGAACACACGATTCATCATATCCATGAAAGCCGCATGAGCTTTAGTCAATCCAAAATACATGACTAAGAATTCATAATGCCTGTACCGAGTTCTAAAGGTAGTCTTCAGAATATCCTCAGTTTAAATCTTCAGCTGGTGATATCCAGGATTAAGATCGATCTTTGAAAAGTATTGTTCTCCGTGCAACTAGTCAAACAGGTCATCAATGCGAGGTAGCGGATACCTATTCTTGATGGTGACTTGGTTCAATTTTTCGGTAGTCAATACAAAGTCGCATACTCCCGTCTTTCTTCTTTACGAATAAAACAGGATCACCCCAAGGAGATGTACTAGGATGAATGAAACCGATGTCCAAAACCTCATGTAGTTGGACCTTTAACTCCTGAAGTTCAATAGGAGCCATTCGATATGGGGTTTTAGAAATGGGTTTTGTACCAGGTTCAAGGTCAATAAAGAATTCGACTTCACGTTCTTGGGGTAGACCGTGAAGTTCTTCAGGAAATACATCAGGAAATTCACTAACAACAAAAATATTATTCAAATATGACGTGTCTTTATTCAAATCCATAACTTCCAATAAGGAATTCTCCCTATTGGTGCGCAATTAGGTGACCAAACCTCTCCTTGGCAGAACTTCTAGACATCGTTAATATTGCAAATAATAATATTAATAACTTTGTTATCTCAATTATTGATTTAATAATATATAAAATATCGATAATAATTGAATCAAATAACGTGAGATACTATGCAAATTCATCGTAGTAATAATTGAACAAAACCGAGTGACTTCTCACGTAAGCATCAATAATCAATACTGTGTACTACTATGCAACCACGCCAGACATCGTATTTCTTTTACTACCGAGTAGTTCAACAGCTTTTAACGGAAAAACTTCCACCGTTATTTTCATAAAAATATTTTTGTCGTTTTCTCAATCCGACAATAATTCCGTTATGGGGTCCACCAATGATTGTGCCATTGTGCGAATATTCCTGTTAAAACGAATATTCCCCGACCAATCAAATATTATATAACAACTTTCATACTTTGAAAATTTTATAAATACTACCCACAACTATAACATTATATCAAATCCATACCATAATATTAAAAAAATTATTCGAGAAAATTAAATCTTTATTCGTAAAATTTAGGGTTTTACATCTTGGCTTCTCTCGAGGAACCCAAACTCACGAGTTTGACAGAAGCAGGGAAGAAACTACCAATTGATTTTCGTAGTGTTCAATATATAATTTCTACAATCTGATTTCTGAAGTGCTACTTTAATCAGTTGGTCTTTGAAAATTAATTGTCCTCCTTTTTTTGACGTGACAAACTCAATTTGTTGCAATTAAAAAAAAATAATAGTTCAATCATCAAGTTGACAAAATTGAAAGGTAGATCACTGAAGTAGAATATGACTTATAGTTTAGGGTAGTAAATTATATTTAAGCCTAATAAAAATAAGCTTAGGCTTGCAATAATTATAGATTGCATAAGTTATATATAATCATTGGAGGATTTTTAAAATCAACTATTTTAAATTCTTGTGAATTAACGCAATTTGTAGTACTATTCTATGCTTGTTAATCTATCAAAAAGTTTTAATTTCTTTTTTCTAAGTTCATTTTTTTGTTCATAAAATAAATTATTTTTATTAAATTTTAAAGAAAAAAAAGCATTCACATAATTTAAAATAATATTTTTATACTAATTTGTTTTAATATGGATACAATTAATAAATTTCACTGACATATGCATACATATACTAATAACGATAAAAAATACATTTATCTTACTGTGTTCGTCGAGTTGTAAGTATTGCACCACTGTATTTTAAAAATATGTAATTGGCCCTTTAAAAAATTCTTAATCAGGTCATTTCATCCAAGACCGCTAATCCACTATGTTTCTTAGTACCTACGAGCTTTCTTACAAGACCAGTAATCCCTTGAACTTCCAAAAACTAATTTTGATTTGTCCGCATATCAGAAATGTAATTATCTAGTTGACTATCAAGTTTCATAAGATCCATTGGAGAAAAGAGATTAGAATAAAAGCTAGCGAGATGAATCAATTTGTCCTTATCAAAACTAGCAAAACAATCACTAGGATTTAAGCATGCCACTGATAAAAACAAGTCAGTACTTACTTCCTTAAAACCATCATTTAATTCTTGAAGTTGTCAATCCAAAACAGTACAAAATATCTCAACATAATAATGGTGAAAATTTGTAATACTTTGAGATTTTCGACTTGATCTCCCATGCAATAAAGCATTCATATCTATAATGTCAATTTTGTGTTTGTTGCAAAATAAATAAACTTCATTAAATAGCTTCTCTCATCCCTCATCTCCCATAGCATTTAATAGTTGCTTAGACACTTTAACTAATTCCATATCATTTACAATGTCTTGATCCTTTCTTTGCAATGATTTTGATAATCATTTGTAATTCCTAATATCTTTTTCATCAATATTAGATCAAATGTAAAACCAAATGATTGCAATGACTCTAATAAACCAAAAACAATACTTTTTTGTTGGTATACCAAACCATCATCTAAAACCTCTTCAAGTACATCAGTCACTGAGGAGAACATAAGAATCAAGTCAAAAGTGTCTCATAAAGTGACCCCCAACATGTGTCACCTACTCGTTTAAGACTAGTTTCTTGATGTAAGCATTTCCCACTTTGAAGTTCATTATTCATCAATGTTTCCCTTACTCTAGCAGCTTCTTTCTCTTGAAGACTATCTCGACAGTTGCATGATGCTCCAACCACATTTAACAACTCAGAAACCTTGTTAAAAAATCAAGCAATGTGTTTATGCTTACTAGCAACAACTACAATAGTTAATTGGAGTTGATGAGCAAAATAATGGGCATAAAATGCAAAAGGATTCGCATTCATGATTAAGGTTGTGATATCATTAAATTCACCTCGCATGTTACTGGCTCCATCGTACCTTGACCACATATTCTTGATAAACTTAATCCGTGACTTGAGAAAAAGGTTTCAATTACTTCTTTAAGCAACGAAGCAGTGGTACTAGAAACATGAACTATACCAACTAAACGTTCAACAACACATCCCTTTCTATCCAAATAGCATAAAATTATGGCCACATGTTCTTTCATTGAAATATCACGAAACTCGTCAACTAATATTGCAAACACATCATCTCCAGTATCACTAATGATAGTAATGGTAGTTTTTAATGCACACAATTTATAAAATCTTTTTTGAATATCACTTGACACCAATTTTATATTTTTTGGAGCATTTTGCAACACAACATTGTTGATACTTTCATTGTGATCAGCAAGAAATTGTAGAAGCTTCAAGAAATTTTATATATTACTTGAATCCTCATCTTCATCATGACCACAAAACGATAACCCTTAAAAGAAATTTTATGCAATCAAGTAATGCATTTAAGAGAATTCGATATTCAAGTCTCGTTTGTTCCTATTGTTTAATAAAAAACATTCTAAATGTTTTGCTTTGGTTTCATCAAATCTTGACATTTACTCCAAGCTTGGTTATGAGCACTACTATGCCCTCCAACATGAATATCAAATCTTTCTTTCTTGTTCCATGTTTTAAAGCTGTTAGTATTGAAAGAATCACCACCCGCTTGTTTTTCAGTGTCCGGCCTAAATAGGTAATAACATAAGCAAAATGTTGCATCAATAGCTATGTTATACTCTAACCAATTTCCATATTCTTTAAACCAAGCAAGATTAAATCTATGTAAGTATCCCCCAATTTGTGTCGGTGGGAAGTTGTGTTTGAGAGGCTAACAAGGACCCTTTAGCATGAATGCTCTTCTTACTTCATCTTGAATATTAGGATGATACTTTGATAATTTCTTTCACAACCTGGGGTCTGCTTCAAGATTTCCCAAATCTACTTTATCATCTTCCTTTTTCTGATTTTCATTAGAACGCGATTCTTCAAATACAGAAGCTTTTTTGAATACAAATTTGTCCATAGTAGTTGTAGTGCATTTTATTCTTGTTGGAAAAGTGTTTCTAAAAACAAACTCTTTCACAATCAATACTTCAAAAAACTATCAACTATATCATTAAAGTGAATAAAGTTTCATATATACACCAACCCAACTGAGAAATAGTAACAAGCAAAACCCATAAAATACTATACGTTGATTCACCTAATAAAGATGTATATATGTGTGTGTCTAAATAAGCTATTCATGGAAGGACTACCAATGAAGAAATAAGTAAAAACTAAAACTCAAAACCCTCCCCCTCAGCCCCTCTAATATAACAGGAGAATATATAGTGGAATATATATGAACAATTAAAGCATGTTACTTATATAGAGATATCCAGGGACCTTTCATATTATACTGATTTTAAGTGGAAGTGACTTTATATTTGCAAGGGTCTCTTCTAATTCACCGCACAAGGGAAAAACATACAGATGAGGTGAGACACAAATAAAACAAGTATCAAGAAACTTGTTTAGGCCTATTATTTCTTACCACTACAAAGAAAAAAGGTCATTACCGACGGGCATTGTCGTCGCCAATGAACCCCTACCGTCGGAAATGAGGTCATTGGCGACGACAACGCCGTCGCCATTCTCGTCACCCCAGAGGTCATCGACCATGGCTTCTATCGACCGTCGTAGGTAATGAGGTCGTCGACCATGGCTTCTATCGACCGTCGTAGGTAATGACTCATTGGCGACGGTAGGGGCGACAGACTATCCGTCGCCAATGACTTTTGATTCATCGGCAATGGGTTTTAATTATATTATTAAAAATGATCAATTATCCGTCACTAAGACCATCACTATAAGTCATTAGCGACGGGCATGTTGTCGCCAATGACCCTTTTGCTAATGATATTATCAAAAAAAAATTAAACTGCAAATTTCCCCTGTTCATTTACATATACATAATTGTACCTGTTATAAACCAAAGAAAAACAAATAATTCTTCACAAACGCATATCAATAACCATCAAATCTTATGTTATCAACAATCAAATACGTAGACAACGTAATCACATAGATAAAGTATAAAACGGTAGTAGATACAAAATATAATCATCTAAAAACTTTCATCAATTTAGTTAGATATATAAATCATCAACTTAACTAGATACAAAACCCTAATTTGAACCCAAAAACTGTATAAAACATACATAAAAATAAAAATATAAACATAAACTAACTATATCCTTATATTAGGAGTATCATCGTCATCGTTGCCATCTATTATGCAACCGTCAATCCCACCCTCCGTAGCATCATCAGCATCAGCTTGGCGGTCTTCATCATCTCCTCTAGGGCCCTGGCCAGTTCCTCCACGGTCATCGCCTGCACTGTTGCCTCCACTCCCACGAGGCTCATAAACAAAACCCTACAAATTTAAAATATTAATAACGAACTCCGAAAGAGATCATATTTAAATAATTTTTCTAAGTGATCTTTAAGTTATGTAAGTTCGGCAAACGAGCGGATAACTCGGCATTAGAATATCGGAATCGAGTCTCGTAAGCTTTAACGTGTTCCAAATATTTATGAGGTTCTATGACTATGGTTATGTGTTATTTCGATGCCCGAGGCGAGTTTGATCTTTTTTTCGCAACTAAATCTAAGTTTTATTTAATTTATAAAAGTTCGGCAAACGAGCTGATAACTCGGCCTCCAGATATCGAAATGTAGCTAGTCCCGTAAGTTGTCACTTGTTCCAAATATTTATGAGGTACTACATATATGGTTGTGTGTCGTTTCGATGCTCGAGGCAGGTTTTGGTCTCTTTTTCATAAATATTTCTAAGTTTTAGTTAATTTATACAAGCGTAGGCAAATGAGCTGATAACTCGACCTACGAAATCGAGTTTCCTAAGTTGTAACGTGTTCTAAATTATCTATGAGGTGATTTGTCTATCGTTTCATGTCGTTTTAACGTCCGGGCTGGGTTTTGGTCTCTTTTTCATAAATCTTTCTATGTTTTAGTTAATTTATACAAGTTTGGCAAACAACATGATAACTCGGCCTCCGAATATCAAAATCTAGTCCCGTAAGTTGCAACGTGTTCCAAATATATATGAGGTGATATGTCTATGGTTGTGCGTCATTTCAACACCCAGAGCGGGTTTTGGTCTCTTTTTCGTAATTTTTTCTAAGTTTTAGTTAATTTATACAAGTGTAGGCAAACGAGATGATAACTCGGCCTCCAGATATCGAAATCAAATCCTGTAAGTTGTAATGTGTTCCAAATATCTCTGAGGAGCTATGTTTATGGTTGTGTATCATTTTAACACCCGGGGCGGGTTTTGGTCTCTTTTTCGTAAATTTTTCTAAGTTTTATTTATTTTATTTAAGTTTGTCAAACGAGATGATAACTCGGCCTCCGGATATCATAATTGAGCCTCGTAAGTTATAATGTGTTCCAAATACCTATGAGGTATTATGTCTATGGTAGTGCGCCATTTTGACACCCGGGATGAGTTTTGGTCTCTTTTTCGTAAATTTTTCTATGTTTTAGTTAATTTATACAAGTGTAGGAAAACGAGCTGATAACTCGATCTCCGAATATCAGAATCAAGTCTCGTAAGTTGTAATGTATTATAAATATCTATTAGGTGTTATATCTATGGTTGCGTGTTGTTTCAATGCCCAGGACGGGTTTTGGTCTCTTTTTCGTAATTTTTTCTAAGTTATATTTAATTTATTCAAGTTCGACAAACGAGATGATAACTCGACCTCTGGATATCGAAATTGAGTCTCATAAATTTTAACGTGTTTCAAATATTTTATGAGGTCCTATGACTATAGTTGTGTGTCATTTCGACGCCCAGGGCGGGTTTTGGTCTATTTTTCGTAAATTTTTATAAGTTTTAGTTAATTTATACAAGTGTAAGAAAACGAGTTGACAACTCAACCTCCGAATATCGGAATCAAGTCCCATAAGTTGTAACGTGTTCCAAATATCTATGAGGTGTTATGTTTATATTTGTGTGTCGTTTTGACGTCCGGGGCGGATTTTGGTCTCTTTTTCTTAAATTTTTCTAAGTTTTAGTTAATTTATACAAGTTCGACAAACGAGCTGATAACTCGACCTCCAGATATCAGAATCGAGTCTCGTAAGTTATAATGTGTTCCAAATATCTATGAGGTACTATGTCTATGGTTGTGTATCGTTTCGACGCCTGGGGCGAATTTTGGTATCTTTTTCGTAAATTTTTCTAAGTTTTACTTAATTTATACAAGTGTAGGCAAACGAGCTAATAACTCGGCCTTCTGATATCAGAATCGAGTCTCATAAGTTGTAACATGTTCCAAATATCTATGAGGTGTTATAACTATGGTTGCATGTCGTTTCGACGCCCGGAGCGAGTTTTGGTCTGTTTTTCATAAATTTTTCTTAGTTTTATGTAATTTATACAAGTTCGGCAAACGAGACTCGTCCTCCGGATATCAAAATCGAGTATGTAAGTTGTAACATGCTCTAAATATCTATTAGGTCTTATCTCTATAGTTGTGTTTCATTTTGACTTCCGGGGCTGGTTTTGGTCTCTTTTTAGTAAGTTTTTTTAAGTTTTAGTTAATTTATACAAGTGTAGGCAAATGAGCTGATAACTCGGCCTTCGGATATCGTAATTGAGTCACGTAAGTTTTAATGTGTTCCAAATATATATGAGGTGCTATGTCTATGGTTGTGTATTGATTTGATGCCCGGGGAGGGCCGGTTTTGGCCTCTTTTTTGTATATTTTTTAAGTTTTATTTAATTTATACAAGGCAATAAGTTGTTAACACCAACCTAAATGAGATTAAAACGAGGACTATTTGAGATTCACTCATATTAAGTGAATCTCAAACAGGTTTCTAAGCTTCCTAAACTATAAGAAAATATGTACATAAGAAATTGGACTCATTTCCTAGAACAAAAGGTATTCCAAGTTAAACACCATTTGTGCTTGTGGTACATATATCATCTTTATACTACTATCTTGGACATTAAAGATAAAATAAGATCGATAGAGTTAACATATACATATACTATATAGAGAAGGGTTGTGGAACAATAGAAGCTTTCGGGTGAATTAACATTAAGTATAACAAGCTCTCACTAGCAAAACTATGAATTCATTCTATATCCTTAAAGTAACCTAATGTAATTCTCTTAGTAATTGTTTAGGTGAAAATAAACATAATAGAGAGTTTTCTTTTCTTGTAAATAAGGATTGATTTATGTATGTCCGATTTCATTTAGTACAACTATTTTTTAGCTTTTATGGTCTGTTTTTAAGCTTTCATTTTTATGCAGTATCTAAAGCCTACTTGTCTACTATTCTAACTAAAGCTAAGGTCATCCTACCTTAGTCCATCATGCCCACACATGAAAGCCCACACATTTCACCTTCCTCCGAAGGTCTGATATTCAAAGTCCTTCACTAGTGTTCCAAATTAAGTCCTTCATACACTTGAACTTAATTATGAGGGGGAAAAGACTAAGAAAGCAAGATTTAAAATGAATGAAACAGAAGTTGACGTGCGTAGAGAGAAAAAAGGCAATATAAAGAGAAAGAGAGAGAATGTATGAGTAATATATGTGATGATAGGACAGTTTCATGAAAGAAGCAACATTGTCACCGATCTATCATGCACTACACCATTATATACTTGTCATTTCTTGACCTATATATTCCCACCCACATATATAAATAAACATATATACATACACCCCATTGATCTAGGGCACCCCAGGTTAGTGTGTTCATTAAACATCGAAATTTTTGTGCCCACTTACAAGCTAAACAGACCAACAAAATGAGTTTTAAGTTTTTTAACTCATCCACAACTTGAAGGGTTAAAAGAGGGTTGGTATTTCCCTTTTTTTTCTTCCTTAGGATACCCATTAAACTTTAAAAAATTGTAGAAACCGAAAACCATTAGCATTTAGCTTCAATAGAAAACCAACAAGTATATCAAAAGACCCAACTAACTAACTAACTTGTTAATTTTGGAGAACCTTGGCATATATATCCCCCCCCCACACCCCCACACCCCCACACATATAAACATCATGAGGTGCAAACAAAAACATACTGCATACATTAACCCATAAAACAAAACAAAGAAAATGAGAAACAAACAAAAATTCAAACCAATTCAGTCCAGCCCTTTTTTTCTCTTCCTTTTCCAATTCAAGCCAATTGAATTAAATATCAAACACCCATATCATGCTATGTCTAATTACACATTCAAAAATTTATCCAATAGCAACAACACAAGAAAATGAGAAACAAACAAAAGAAAATGTATACTCCAATTGAAATAAATAAAACCGTGTATGGAGGTACATCAAATAGGCAAAAATTTTAAACCTTAACTTACCAATCTCGATCGCAGACGCCCAAATCAGTTAGCTAGCACGCCTTAATTCACCCAAATTAGTTTGCCTAAATCTGTTAGCTAACCACGCCTTTAACTCGCCAGCGCTAGCCGCCTCCGGTGCCATCATTAACAATATTCACCGGTGAGTTCGACGTTGAGGGAATGAGGGAGAGAGAAATTACTTTGGCGCTGAAAATTGGGATTTGGTCTTAGAAATTTAGATCGTTGCTGTCGAGGTAGGGTTTTAAGTATAAAGTCATTCTCGACAAGCTAGTCGTCGATAATAACCCCCGTCGAGAAAGAGTCATTGGCGACAGCCTAGTCGTCGACACTAACATTTTATTCCCGTCGCCAATGGGTTTCTGTGACGCCCCCAAAATAGGTATACATCACCCATTCTGAGTCGCCAAATACATGGTACAGAAACAACTAAAACTTTAATAATACAATTGTCGTGCAAAATACGACAACACATAAACTGTAAGTTTAAATACAAATATTATCTTCTAGACAATATCCACACTCAAATAAGTTCTCATTACAATTATTGATACACTATTTTACAAAATAGTGAGGACTGCTAAAAAATTGTCTAGAACCATCATTCCACACCCCGACTACTTCTCGCTATATTATCGCTTCCTGAGAAGAAAAAAGGAACAAAAAGGAAAAAGGTGAGCTCAACTAGCCTAGTAAATAATATTATGACTAAGATAATATAGAACAAATTATCGTTAGTCCTCAACAGGGAAAAATCTGATAGAATATAATAGACAACAAGTTTTAGATCAATATTCACAGCAGAAATAACAATTCATTAGAAGAGTTAAGTAGAGAATGAAATCTACTATCTTCTATAATTTAAAAGTTCATCATCAATATTTTATCCTTGTAACATTAATCAATATACATCTTGAATCAAATATTCATCTTTGCACTACAGGCCAAAGATATTCATCAGTTGGTCATGTTCATCTCAACACCTGTTCATCTTTGCACTACGGGCCAAAGATATTCATTAGGAAATTATTCATCTTTGTATTACAGGCCAAAGATATTTAGTAATATCATCATTTAGGACTGAGGATGATGAAAAATATTTTTAAAGAAACGAATCTAGTGAAATAAAAAGACAAAGATTAGGGATTCGTACTTTAAACAATCCAAGTTCAAAAATACTTCATAATAAATCATAGTGGAGTAAAATTCGAGAATGAAGATCAAAACATGGATACAATCAAAAATAGTAACCATAATAGACATCTGGGACAAATAAGAGAAAATTTTATCTTTCGGTGAATAGTGCCGTATTTGTGAATAGTGTCGTATACGTGAATAGCGTCGTATACGTAAATAGTAACCTCGACACGAAAAGGTAGAAATTTCACAAGAAAAATCATACTTCGTGAACAGTGCTCGTGAATAATACCGTATTTATGAATATTGTCGTATACGTGAATAGTAACGTAAACGTGAATAGTAACATCGACATAAAAAGGTAAAAATTTCATAATAAAATTCATACCAATATTTCGGTATAATGATATTGAAGAAATAACATCATTTACGAAAAAAAATAACACCCCTTACCTCAAAAGAACAGTATTTCTGACTGGAATGTCGGATATAATGCTGAAGAAAACTTGCACCATATAAAAACACTCAAAGTATCTCAATACTCACAAAAATACGCTCGATAATATAGAGAGAGAAAACTTCAGTTTCTGGTGTGATTTTTTATTCTAACCTAAGCATCCTATTTATAGGAAAATGCTTAGAACACCAAAGCAGAAAATTTAATAAAATATTATTATTTTTAATAAAAATTCCTACGCACACCTTAGAAATCTGATTTCAGAATTTTACAACATCAAGTGGGTCCCACCAACATGAAAAACATGTTTTAAACATTTTTTGTAACAAAATCAATTCAGACCCAATATTCCAGAACTTCAATAATTCATAATAAATAGCCCTTTTATCAGAAAAATTCTAATCTTATGTCCATTCCATAGGAAATTCAATTCTCTACAACTTTGTAGCTTTAAGTTTTTCCAAAGTCTAAACAGAAATTGACCGAAATCAACATACAGACGATTTTGCAAGCTATAATCAAATTTCAGCCAAAAATAGGGTCCACCAACATGTTTAACATGTTTTTAGAATTTATTGTAACAAAAATATTCTTCCTCCTCAATTACTCATACATCACACATTCATTGTAAAAATATCACTATTATTATATTATTATATTATCACATTATACACTTATAATGTAATATAATAATATAGATATATTTTTAATTTTCAACAATTGTCACTTTTCTAAAAATTCCTCCATTTACATCCACATAAATAAATATTTTCCTTATCATATAAATCAATAATTAATTGTTCACAAATAATATTACAAAATCACAATAATGACAACCAGGTCGTTCCTAGGAAAGAGGGGGCTTTCCGAACCTTGGAAAGACCCGTAACGAAATCCATGGTAATGTGTTCCTACTTCCATTTCGAAATCTCAAGTGGTTGCAATGGATCCTTTGGCACTTGATGCTCCACCTTTACACGTTGAAAAGTTAAACACCTCTAGATAAACTCCTCGATCTCTCTCTTCATATTGCTCCACCAAAATGTATGTCGAAGATCACGATACATTTTGGTACTTCCAGGGTGAATTTCAAACGGTGTGTTGTGTGCCTCCATTATAATTTTGTACTTCAAATCAGAGTCGTTAGGAATACAAAGTCTGGAGTGGACTCAAAGTATTCCTTCTTCATCGATTCTTTCTTCTGGAATAGAACCTTCTTGTACTTTCTTCTTCATACGCATCAGCTCCGGGTCTGTGGCTTGAACAACTTTAACATTATCGATTAAAGTTGGTTCTATGTGTATATTTGACATCATCGCATGGGTCCCCAGAGTCTTGAACTCTATCTTCGTCTTTTGTAAATTACACAAAATGGGCCTTTGTGTTAACAGCATTGCACTCGTTCCCGCATATGATCTTCTACTTCACGCGTTAGCTACCATGTTCGCTTTTTCAGGATGGTATTGAATGGTATGGTCATAATCTCTCAACAGCTCGAGCCAACGTCGTTGTCGCATGTTGAGTTCTTTTTGGGTGAAGAAATATTTAAGGCTTTTATGATCCGAATATATCTCCACTTTCTCCCCATATAGATAGTGCCTCCAGATTTTTAACGTGAAAACTACTGCTGCCAACTCTAGATCATGAGTAGGGTTATTTCTCTCATATTCTTTGAGTTATCGTGAGGCATAGGCTATGACCTTCCCATGTTGCATAAGAACACTTCCTAACCCTTTGCCTGAAGCATCGCTATAGATAAGAAATCCATCCGAACCAGATGGTATTGTAAGAGCCCAACTTATTATAAATAAAATTGAATTTTTTCTCTATTCATTATTCTAAATTAATAAAGTGTTAATTTGATATAATGCTTTGGTTATGGGTGAAATGTGCAAATTTTGCAAAATAAGCAAGTGGTTATAAAATATTCATTGTTGTCGGGGAATATTCGTTTGGTCGTGGAATATTCTTGTTGTCGGGGAATATTCGCATTTACTGACGCAGTAAACATTTGTGGGCCCCATAACGAAAAACGGTTGGATGAAGGAAAACGACAAAGTATGAGTTTTTATAATTAACGGCGTAATCGTTATCGTTAACACTGTTGGAATACCTGGTGGTTAAAATACGATAATAATACACGGGTCGCACAAGAAGCACGTGGTATTGCATAAAGATTTTTGAAATTATTGATTCTTACGTAAGAAGGCACTACTCAATAATTGTTATAGTAGTTCTTTATTCAATATTTTATTTTATTGATTCAATATTCTGCGTTGATAGTTTATATTATTGTTGTTTCAATAATTGTCATTGCATAGTATTTTCCATTATCAGATCAATAATTCGTATTATTTGAATAATATTATTAGATAGCATTATTGGCAATGTCTAGAACGTTCTGTCAAGGAGAGGTTTGATCACCTAATTGCGCGCGCCAAAGAAGGAGAAATTCTTATCTAAAACCCCTTTTTCCTGGAACCCGTCCTTGTCATTATTATGATTCTCGTAATATTATTTGTGAATAATTAATTATTAATTTCTATGATAAGGAAATATTTATTTGATGTGGATATAAATGATGGATTTATTTATTGTGGTTACAAATGAAGGAATTAATGTTTGAGATGTTTAACAATATTTTTTGTTGGAATGGAGGTCTTAAGAATCATTCGTTTGTGGATTTCGGATATTTTTGTTTTTCGCCTCGATAAAGAGCTCTAACTCATGCAAGCATACATGTGTCAACAAGTAATACAGAGTAAGTAGAGTATCGATCCCACAGAGAAAGTTGTCAAATTTAAACTACTATGCATCAATTAAATCACTATATTTATATGCTTAAACTAATGACTATATTTGGTGAATTAATCTAATTGCAAATAACAACTAAAACAAGAATAATAATGAAATAAACCAAGTCCGAAATAATGGGATCCTAACTTCATTTAATACTTCATCTAATTACCACTATCATGCAAGAATTGTTCACATATCACAGAAAGTAGCTAAGAGCACTAATAGAGTCATAGCCATTTTTCAATGTACTAAGACCTACTTACACAAAGATCCACAAATGATAGACTCCATGTAATCATCAATATAACCAAAATCACTATATGTCTATGTGAAATTGCAATCATACCGAATTTTAAGCACAAGCCCTTATTTTAACTCATACTATGAAACAAAGATATGTCTATCCGTTCACGTAAATACACAAGCCATATAAAAAATTTCATATACGATGATGCTATCATGATTACAATCCATACTTGCATGTTCATTGTCAATTCCATACAAGTACTGAAACGAATGGTGATCAAGCATTCATACATGCAAAACAATCATGATAGAAATTCCATATGATATGTAAAACAAATTTCAAAGAATCAAGCATGCAACTAAACTACATATTAAAATCTGTTAGAATCCCATAATGGAGTTTAGTTCATGACTGAACCAAAAGCCATTATGGGATCAAAGCTAAACATGGTTAATAAGCAAACAATTGAAAGATGAAGGATAGAAACGATCAAACCCAATTGTTGATTATAAACCAAAGTTAACGCTCAAATCCTCATATAAATCCAAAGAAAATAATAATGATAATCCACAATGATAGAAAATCCCAAGAAGAATTGGAGAAATAGGCATTTTAGCTTCGCTTCTACGTTGAATCTCCTCAACGTGTAAACCCTAGTTCCTACTATGAAAAATACGTAAAAATTAATCAAAGATATGTCCGACACCACCGATATCGCTTTAATCAATTTACAACCCTTTTAATTAAAAATTAAAATAAAACAAATCAAGAAATTTCAATTATCACATACGCCATACAAGCCCCCCATATATAATCCTCGCGCGGGCGCGACTTGCAAGATGTAGATGTTGTCGTCAGTGCTCAGGCTCGCGCGCATCCTCAAGCCCCCTGCTTGCTCATGCACCATCACCACGCGGCATTGCAAATTCGAATTCTCTCTCACCGATGAATCGATCCGTTTCATCGCTTCCTTTCCTTTGTCCATCCATGCTTAGTCTTCTGCTCCACTTGATCCTCATGCCATGCATATCCCAGCTTGTGCCTCGCTTCATGCGCCCATTAGCCTCGTGCCTCTAATACCACCAAAATTAGGCCATTTTCTGCACTTTTCCACCAAAAGGAGTTTTAAGTAAATGCAATGCAAAATAACAAGAAATGCAACTAAAAACACACTAAAATGTACTTGAGATGGGAATAGTTCGCGTGAATTGGTATTCAATAAGTAGGTATAAAACCCACTTATCAAATACCCCCAAACTTGAACTGTTGTTTGCCCTCAAGCAATGCATACTAATGAACAATGAAAATGCAAACACAATACTATGCAACTAAGCTATGATGCAAACTAGTCTCACATAGTTCCAAATTTCTAATGTAATTTCAAATTAAATTGCCTCAAAGAATTATCCAGATTCAAGAATACCATTTCAAACCAAACTATAGGCATAATATCATACACTCGATAATTCATATATGCTATAGAGATGTTGTGTGTGTGTGTGTGTTCACCAAAAACTTGACTTAAGCAAAGAATACACATGCTACATCGCTTCAAAATGTAAAAAATTATAGTCTAAATCAAGACTCATGTATACTCATGCAAACACAGATCGCTTCAACATATCAACACAAACTAAGGTTCAACAATGGGTTTAATCGCTTATTATTTACTACTCACGAGGGCGATTTTTTTTTCGCTTTTCCCCGCTTGTTTTTTATTGCTATTTTCTTTTCTTTTTTTTTTTTTTTTTTTTTCACATGACTGCAATGTCTTATTCCATTAGGCAACACTCGCTACCCCTTAGCGAGCTTTCAACCAACGACTCCTGCACTATGAAAGACCTTAGGGCGCTAGTGTAGAGACAATCCCCTCATGCATTTTCTACTCAAGTAGCTGTATTCCCCAAAATAAGACTAGCCACATGCTATCGCTATTTGATTTTTTTTTTTTTTATTTTATACATAGCATACCCATGTTTTCCCAAAGTTTGAATATCAATGTTTATATACAATTTAAGATCACTTTCCACATATTTCTTTTTTTTAAACTACATTTTCTATCAAGCAATGCAACACATACTTTTATACCTACAAGTGATTGTGAACACATTCGTGCAAACCAAAAGCATTTAAACAAAGAATATGAATTTCATCGTAAAACATTATATCTCAAATTTCATGTTATCCACAATACTCAAGAATCTTTCAAAATTCACTATCATCATCAGCTAGACAAAATTTCCATAAAGCTAAACATTGTGAGACATGCAAACTAAAACATACTAGCACAAGCAATAATAACTAAAAATTAAAAAATTTTCTCAAGCAAAATTTTATCTAACACATAAACATGCAAAATTAAAACTAAACATGCAAAAACTAAATGAAACTATATGCAACTATACTACTACCCCAATACCCCCAAACTTATAATATTCAATGCCCCATCGAATGAAGGTAAAGGGTACAAAAAACCCCTAATGATCGGCCGTACCACCTCCTCCCTGTGGTGAATCAGTGGTGGATATGGCATCGTTGTCCCAAATCGAGGCCACTCGAGCATTGTTCCCTCATCAGCAAAAAAAGCCTCGCCAAGGCCTCGGAGAGACCCAGAGCAAACGCTCCAAAATTATCATATATGGCATCAACCTTCGCCCAACCTTCGAGTCAAGGGCGATCACCATGAGGAGCATGTGGTCGTGGTCGATGGGCCCGCCATCTCATCCGTCCGAGGGGGGTCATGGGTGGCTGGCTCTAGAAAGTGGGTCGATAATAAAACCTAGTCCTCGCGGATGCGGTTCACCACCCGCCAAATCCTTGAATTTGGCAATAGTAGCATGAGTGATATCGTGGTCGGTTCTCAGCAAATGCCGTTATTCCACGGACTCCTTGTTGTACACAAATGGTCATGGTCGCCACAGACGCACGCGGTGGAATACTCCCAATCGTGTTCCCCCGCAAATAACGCAAAGATGTTCTTCGATGAATTAGGTGGCCGACGCCAATGTACTTGCCTTTTGATAATGCCCCATAAAATGATACCCGCTCAATGGTTATTTCATGTCGGAGAGTCGATGGAATTAATTTGGCACAAATAAATGTATTCCATGCTTTGGCATATCGATTCAAGGCGACGCCGAAAAGATTTTGGCTCTGGCGTCCCGCGCTTTATAATTCCATTTGGTGCCCGTAATGCACAATTCGTAAATCACTAAGTCCAAGTCCGCTATCAAATGTGCACTTGTGACCCAATTAGCAGACTCATTGGTGGTGTGTCACCATCCCAAACACCGCCTCGATGGTCGGGGCAAAAATCCACTTGTACTCCTCGAACCAAATTATCCCTCCTCGTCATTTCCTTAGCATTCACAGAGAACTCTCGAACAACCCCCATGGAATAGGCATAGAGTTGCAAAATTAGGCAAACCCAACCTCTTTCTCGATCATATTCCATAGTTGGTCGCTTTTCTTTCTCGTGTTTAAACTCCTGCCTTTCACAAACGATTTAGCCACGATGGCGATAATATTCTCACCGGCTTCCAAACCGATAAATTTCCTGTGTCCATGACATCCTCGCCTTGGTTATCGGAGGATGATTCTCGATGATGAAGAGATGGAGATTGAACGTACTCTTTTGGACCCATGTGTAGATGATAGGTAGATAATACAGATGCTCACATCAGCATGATGAGAGTACCCCAAACTCGCTTTTTGCACAACCCACGCAGTAAACCCTAGATTTATGCCAAATGAGAGAGTTGTGGGTATGAACTTTGATGAGAGCCGAGGAGTCTTATGATTATGGGAGAATGTAAGAATACGCTTCTATTATGTCACGTGAGGGGCCAAATAGATCACAACTCGCTTTTTTTTAAACTTTAAAAATTTTCAACGCTCGGTGTCACATAGGCACACAGCTTTCCCTCTTAATGGTTTTCAGCGCGCACGCCATGAAAGTGGCATTCCCGGTCCGAGATGTGTAGCAGCACGGCACGCCAAGATGTAGTTTTGAGTCAGAGTCATTGCATGCCACGCATGGCCGACTTCTTCATCATCGACACGAGAGTTGACTCCCAAACTGCTTATCAATGAGATTTAATCATGAAGATACCTACATCACACCAAGTACCCATATCAATGTGTGAACTCTAGAATAAGCATGAATGAACCAGTAGAATCTTTACAATACTAAAGCAATGTCCAATGCAGATTCTAATACACACTCACTTATGCTCTACATAGCCATCTATTAAGAATGAAATAAAGATGAACTAGCAAAATACCCTACTGAATAAATAAAAAGAAAATAGAGATAGAGATAATGGGTTGCTTCCCCATCAAGCGCTAAGTTATAGTCAATTAGCTTCGACTATCTCTCAAGCTCATGCCGACGAAAGAATGGAGGTGACTTTTTGTCTCGTCCCACCTCGCCACCAAAGTAATGCTTCAATCACCGCCCATTCACCTTAAAAGGCTTGTCCAAAAACCGATCATATACTTCAATTGCACCATGCGAAAAGACAAGCTTCATCGTAAATGGTCCCGACCATCTCGATTTCAGCTTTCCCGAAAAAAGTTTAAGTCCGAGTTATAAAGAAAACCCTTTGTCCCGCTCAAATGTCCTATCCATGATCTTTCGGCCATGCCATTTCTTCACCTTCTTTTGTACAACTTCGAGTTCTCATATGCCTCAGAATCTAAATTCATCCAACTCATCGAGTTGAGTAGACGCTTTCCCCCGCAGCCTTTCAAATCAAAATTGAGCTCCAGATTGCCTAATATGCCTTATGCTCTAGCTCCATAGAAGGTGACAGCTTTTCCATACACGAGTTGAAAAGGTGACATGCCCAACGGAGTTTTGTATGCGCTTCTATAAGCCCATACCGCATCATCCAACTTTAACGACTCACCTTTTCCGTGTGGGATTCACAACTTTTTCCAGATTCTCTTAACTTCCCGATTCGACACTTCACTTTTGGCCATTCATTTCATGGGTGATAAGTCAGAAGAATGCGATGGTGCACCCCATACTTAGCCAACAAAGTCATAAACCGCCTCGTTAGTAAATGACCCGCTTTCACATCGATGATAGCTCTTGAGTTCCAAACCTCGTGAAGATGCTTCTTCGTAAAAATCGAGGACTACTTTGGCATCATTTGTCTAAGAGCCGCCACTTCTACCCATTTCGAGACATAATCCATCACGAGTAAGATGTAGAGATTTCAGCAGAAGAAACGAAGGGCCCCATGAAATCAATCCCCACACATCAAAAAAAATTTCTACTTCGAGGATCGTATTCAAAGGCATTTCATTTCTTTTTGAGATGTTCCCACTCACGACATCTATCACAATCACCGACAAAATCAGATGCATCCTTGAAAATTGTCTACCAAGAGAATCTCGCTTGTAGTACTCGTCACCGTTTTTCACCACCATAGTGACCTCCATACACAAGTAGAATGACACTCCTCGCAAAATCCCCTCGGCCTCGCTTATATGGAATACACCTTCTTATCACTTGATCGTAACACTCGCTTAAAACAAGTAAGGCTCATCCCATATATACCATTTGACATCGTGCAGAAATTTCTTCTTTTTGATAACCCACCAAGTCGTAAGGTACCATCTTACTTACCGATAATTCACGTAGTCTCATGAACCATGGCACTTCCCTTTCACCACAAACAATCGCTTCATCCGAAAGGATTCGTTAATCATGACTTTGTCGCTTACTTCCTTTCGGATTCTTCTAGTCGAGATAAGTGGTCCGCCACTTGGTTTTCAGTCCCCTTTCTGTCCTTGATTTCCAAATCAAATTCCTGCAATAATAAAATCCATCTGATCAACCGAGGTTTTGCATCCTTCTTTGCCACTAAATGTCGAATTGCCGCGTGATCCGTATACACTATCACCTTTGTGCCAATCAGATATGCTCGAAATTTATCAAATGCATATACCATTGCCAATAATTCTTTCTCTGTAGTGGTGTAGTTCAACTGTGCATCTGTGAGGGTCTTGCTGGCATAATAGATCACATGAAATATCTTTTCCTTCCGCTGCCCCAAAACAGCCCCTACAACGTAATCACTGGCATCACACATCAACTCAAATGGCAAAGCCCAACTGCGCAAGAATCACCGGTGTCAAGTTAGTTTTCCTTTATGTGCTCAAATGTCGACACGCAAGCTTCATCAAAACTAAACTGCATCATCCTTCTCCAATAGACCGCATAGTGGTTTAGTTATTTTGAGAAAATCTTTGATGAATCTACTAGAGAAACCTCGCATGTCCCGTAAAAACTACGAACACCTTTTACCGTCAAGTAGTGGTGGCAAGTTCTCAATAGTCTCCAGCCACTCGCCCTATCCACCTCAAGTCCCTTCTTCAAACCTTGTGTCCCAATATGATTCCTTCTTGGACCATGAAATGGCATTTTTCCCAGCTTCAAAGACTAAATTAGTTTCAACACATCTCTTCAAAACCATAACCAGATTCTCAAGGCATAAGTCAAATGAGTCCCCAAGACCGAGAAGTCATCCATAAATACCTCCACATTCTCGCTTCCACCATGTCTAAAAATATAGCCATCATGCATCTCTCGAAAGGTGGTCGAGCATTGCACAACCCGAAAGACATCCTCTAAAAGCAAAAGTGCCATATGGGCATGTGAAGGTAGTCTTTTCCTCGGTCTTCTGAGCTATCATAATTTGATTGTAGCTCAATATCCATCCAAAAGGCAATAGTATTCATGACCGCTAATCTATCCAACATCCGATCAATGAATGGGAGTGGAAAATGATCTTTCCTCAGTAGCTTTGTTGAGCCTCACGCAGTAATCCATGCGCACTCTCCACCCCTGCTATCGCTTCGTGTTGGAATTAACTCATTATTCTCATTAGTCACGATCGCCATGCCACCCTTTTTCGGAACACACCGCACACCGGGCTCACCCATGAGCAGTCCGAGATCGGATAATTATTCCCGCATCTAACCATTTCAAGACTTTTTCTTCGACCACTTTTTCATTATCGATTAAGCCTTCTTTGTTGCTCAACCGACGCTTACTACCATCTTCCATCGTGATCTTGTGCATGCAATACGAAAGGGTCGATCCTTTGATATCCTCGCTATGGTCCATCCAATAGCCGATTTGAACTCTCAAGCACTCAGAGCGCTTTTTCTTCCCGAAAAGATGTTAGTGCAAAGTAAATAATCATGTAAATTTCAAATCAACTTAAAAATGCGCACTGAGATGTTCTGAAGTGGTTTTAACTCCACTGGAGGTGTCTCAAGAGATGGCTTTAACTTTACTGAGGCTTCCCCAACTTTTGTCAATGGCTCGACAGGTGGTCTGAATTTCCTGAATTATGGAGTGGTATCCAGATATTGCACAAATTCTTCGAATTCCTCGTCCTCCAAATCTGAGTTCTCATCAATGATATTCCTCAAAGGTTCATAATACACTAGACTCTGTACCTCATCATTTATAACCCAATTCACCCAATCAACTAGGAAATAGTCCTCTTCATCTGCTGGAAACTTCATGGCTTTGAAGACGTTAAAGGTAACCTCTCGATCATGTACACGATATAGTGAGTTCCCTTTTCACACGCCTATCAAAGTCCTTCCTGTATAAGAATGGTCTCCCCAAGATGATCGGTATACTTTTGTCTTCCTCATAATCTAAGATGATAAAGTCACCGGAAAAGATAAATTTGTCCACCTTCACCAACACATCTTCAACAATTCCCCGTGGATACGTGATGGATCCGCTACCTAGTCAGAATGAAATGTTTGTTTACTTTGGAGCCGGAAATCCCAACCGATTAAACACCGATAAGGGCATCGACAATACTTGCCCCAAGATCACATAAACACTTTTCAAAGTTTATCTTTCCGATCGTGCATGGAACTGTGAAACCGCCTCGATCTTTCAAATTTTGAGGTAGTTTACGCTCAAGCACCGCATCGCATTCCTCTCCTCACAAGGCCACTGCCTCAAACTCATCTAGTCTTCTTCCCTCGACAATATACCCTTCATAAACTTTGCATAGCTTGCATTTGTTCCAATGCCTCTACGAATCCAGATGTTGATCTCGCAGCTTTTTAAATACCTCCAAGAACTTACTCAATTATTTATCTTCCTCTCGCTTATTTAATCTCTGCATGATACGGTACTTGAGGGTGAATTGGTGGCACCGAACTCTTGAGCTTCTCCTCTCAACTCGCTTTTATCTTTCTTTCCTTTTCAACCGCATAAATCGATTTTTCCAACTTTTTCTTCAAGAATCACTGCTCGCCTCGCATGGCACACTGCTTCCTTAGTATAATCAGCGCGGCGCATGACTTGCAAAAGGTCTCTAATATTTTTCCCAGATCTCAATGTGATCGCTTGACACCGCTCCTTCCCGCCTCTTCTTGATTTGTCTCAGACATTTGGCAAAGAACCTTGGGGCCTGTTGTTAAGCATGCTCGCCATTTGCCCCATTTGAGTCTCCAGATTCTTGATAGCCACTGCTTGGCTTTTAGATCATAACTTCCGTGTTTGCCATGTATTTCAACATCATCTCCTCCATTTCTGATTTCTTTTCTGGCTATGGTGCAGCTGGAGTGTGATGTTGTTGTTGTTGAGAAAATCCCGGTGGAAACGGTGGTTTTGATGAAAACTCGTAGTCGAGATGACGACTGTAATAAAATCTGCTGGTTCAATAAACCGATTCTCGCCGATTCCTCGGTTATTCGACCAACTAAAGTTTGATGATTTCGCTTGTTGGGGTGGTATGTGTTCAAACCGCCCTCGATCTTTCCCGTGTAATTGCCTACATATCGCATCGACTCGAAATGATAAAGACATTGATCCGCCGAGTGTGACCTCAAGACAAATCTCACATACGAAAGCAACTGCTTTTCACTTTGCTCTCTCGCCAAAGTATCTATCTTCTTTGCCATCACCGCCATCCGTATGCCGATAACCGGGTAATAAAGATCAACCTCCAACACACCGCAAACCTTGGGTCAGGGTATCCGAGATGTAGGATTCTCGTAATCATTGCGCCCATAGTCTCGATAAGTGTATAGGCCTCATCATAGCTCTTTTGCCCATAATGCCCTCTCCCGCAATGCATCCACAATAGGTCTCGATCGCCATCCCAATCCATTATAAAATGAGTTGATCACCATCCAATCTGCATACCGTGATGCGACACTTCCTCAAAGATCTCTTTATATCTCTCCCATGCTTCATATAAGGACTCACCTGTTGTTGCTCAAACCGAGAGATAGTCGTCCTCATCTTTGCGCCTTTAGCCATCGGGAAGAACTTGGCTAAGAATTTCGTAGCTAAGTCCTCCCATGTAGTGATCGACCCTCACGGCAAAGAATGTAGCCAACTTCTAGCCTTATCCTCAATGAGAATGGGAATAGCCTTAAGTCTCGATAGCATCCTCCATCACACCATTGTATCCGAATGTATCACAAATCTCGATGAAACTCAACAGTGTTCATTCGATCATCCATAGAAGCAACCCCCAAATCAGACTGAATTCTCGCACCATCCGAATAAGGCCCGCTTAATCTCAAAAGTATTGGTCGCTATCACCATTCGACTATGCTAGATCAGTAGTCCGCTTATATTTGGCATGGAATAATCCCTTAGAGCCCGCGTTTTTTCTTTGCTCAATTCTTCTGTTCTTCCGCCATACTAATGTAGTAGTACTTCTAATCGAAGCTTGCAAATTTCTCCGCACACTTGCTTTCCAACCTCTTCCGCTAATGTTATCCTCGCTACCGTGTTAATTTCGAGTCGATGATCTCGTGCATAAAAAATCTACAAGTACCAAAATCAAAAAAAAAAACAAAATAGAAATGAGAAACGATCGTAATTGTCTAAGTCATACAATATAGCTTGAAACCGATGATAATTATTTAAATTAACGCTTTTCCCTAAAGAATGCCAGCGCTAAAAACTTGTCATTTCTTTTCGCTTCGATAAAAGAGCTCTAACTCATGCAAGCATACATGTGTCAACAAGTAATACAGAGTAAGTAGAGTATCGATCCCACAGAGAAAGTTGTCAAATTTAAACTACTACGCATCAATTAAATCACTATATTTATATGCTTAAACTAATGACTATATTTGTGAATTAATCTAATTGCAAATAACAACTAAAACAAGAATAATAATGAAATAAACCAAGTCCGGAAATAATGGGATCCTAAACTCATTTAATACTTCATCTAATTACCACTATCATGCAAGAATTGTTCACATATCACAGAAAGTAGCCAAGAGCACTAATAGAGTCATAGCCATTTTTCAATGTACTAAGACCTACTTACACAAAAGATCCACAAATGATAGACTCCATGTAATCATCAATATAACCAAAATCACTATATGTCTATGTGAAATTGCAATCATAATCAATTTAAGCACAAGCCCTTATTTTAACTCATACTATGAAACAAAGATATGTCTATCCGTTCACGTAAATACACAAGCCATATAAAATAAAAATTTCTATATACGTATGCTATCATCATGATTACAATCCATACTTGCATGTTCATTGTCAATTCCATACAAGTATCAAACGAATGGTGATCAAGCATTCATACATGCAAAACAATCATGATAGAAATTCCATATGATATGTAAAATAAATCCAAAGCAATCAAGCATGCAACTAAACTACATATTAAAATCTGTTAGAATCCCATAATGGAGTTTAGTTCACGATCGAACCAAAAGCCATTATGGGATCAAAGCTAAACATGGTTAATAAGCAAACAATTGAAAGATGAAGGATAGAAACGATCAAACCCAATTGCCGATTATAAACCAAAGTTAACGCTCAAATCCTCATATAAATCCAAGAAAAATAATAATGATAATCCACAATGATAGAAAATCCCAAGAAGAATTGGAGAAATAGGCGCTTTTAGCTTCGCTTCACGCTGAATCTCCTCAACGTGTAAAACCCTAGTTCCTACTATGAAAATACGTGAAAAGTAATCAAAGATATGTCCCACACCAAATGATATCGCTTTTAATCAAATTACAACCCTTTAATTAAAAAATTAAAATAAAACAAATCAAAGAATTTCAAGTATCATACATGGCACGCTGGCCTCCCAGTAGTAATCTCTCATGCGCTGCGACTTGCAAGTGTGTAATGTTGTCACTGGTGTTCGCATGCAAGTGCGCCCCCCAAGCTTGTCCTCTGCATGCCAAGCGGCTTTGCAACTTTGAATTCTCGGTTCTGTTGCAATCGATCCGATTCTGTCATCTTCTTTGTCCATCCTTGTCTTCTTCCATCCATGCTTAGTCTTCCACCAGGCTCCACTTGATCCTCATGCCTCGCATATCCCAACAGTTGCCTCACAAAAGGAGTTTTAAGCGCCCATTAGCCTCATCGTGCAACTAATACCACCAAATTAGGCCATTTTTGACTTTTTTCACCAAAAGGAGTTTTAAGTAAATGCAATGCAAAATAACATGAAAATGCAACTAAAAACACACTAAAATGTACTTGAGATTTGGCATAGTTCACATGTTCCATTGGTATTCAATAAGTAGGTATAAAACCATTTCCCACTTATCATAGTCTAAATAAAGACTCATGTATACTCATGCAACACAGACTGTTTCAACATATCAATACAAACTAAGGCTCAACAATAGGTTTAACTGCTTTATTGTTAATCACGAGGGCGATTTTCGCTCTTTTCCGCGGTGTTTATTGCTATTTTTTTTTCTTTTTCTTTTTTTTTCCACATGACTGTGCAATGTCTTATTCCATTAGGCAACACTGCTACCCCTTAGCGAGCTTTCATCCAACGACTCCCGCACCATGAAAGACCTTAGTATGCTTAGGTGTAGAGACAATCCCCTTCTAGCATTTCTACTCAAGTAGCTAGTATTCCAAAATAAGACTAGCCACGTTCTATCGCTATTTGATTTTTTTTTTTTATTTTTTTTATACATAAGATACCCATGTTTTCCCAAAGTTTGAAATGTCAATGCTTCATACAATTTATGATCACTTTCCACATATTTCTCTTTTTTTTAACACTACATTTTCTATCAAGCAATGCAAAGATATACTTCTTATACCTACAAGTTATTGTGAACACATTCGCAAACCGAAAGCATTTAAACAAAGAATATGAATTTCATCGTAAAAACATTATATCTCAAATTTCATGTTTTCCACAATACTCAAGAATCTTTCAAAATTCACTATCATCATCACTAGACAAAATTTCTATAAAGCTAAACATTGTGAGACATGCAAACTAAAACATACTAGCACAAGCAATAATAACTTAAAATTAAAAATTTTCTGCAAAATTTTATCTAACACATAAACATGCAAAATTAAAACTAAATGAAACTATATGCAACTATACTACTACCCCAATACCCCCAAACTTATAATATTCAATGCCCCATTGAATGGAGGTAAAGAGTACAGAAAACTCCCTTAATGATCGGTTGTACCACCCTCCTCGGGTAGTGAATCTGGTGGTGGATATGGCACTGTTGTCCCGAACTGAGGCCACTCGAGCATTGTTCCCTACTGTGCAAAAGCCTCGGCCAAGGCTCTCGTGAGACCCATGTAAAACGTTCCGAAATTATCATACATGGCATCGACTTTTCGCTCTAACCTTCGGAGCTGGCGATCACCATGGGTAGCAGGTGCTTGCGTGGACGGGCCTGCCTCATCTGTCTGAGTGGGCTGCGGTGGCGGCTCTAGGAAAGTGGGCTGGATAATAAAACCTAGTCCTCGCGGATGCGGCTCACCACCCGTCCAATCCTTGAATTTAGCAATAGTAGCATGAGTGATATCGTGGCTCGGGTTCTGCAGCTGCTCGTTATTCCACGGGACTCCTTGTTGTGTACACAGCATGGCTGCCACAGACGCATGTGGAATACTCCCAGTCGTGCTCCCCCGCAAATAACGCAGCATGTTGTGATAAATTAGGTGGCCAACGTCAATGTACTTGCCTTTGATAATGCCCCATAAAATGATACCCCGCTCAGTGGTTATTTCATGCTGGTGAGCTGATGGAATTAATTTGGCACAAATAAACAGATTCCATGCCTTGGCATATCGATTCAAGGCGGACGCTGGAAAAGATTTTGGCTCGGTCGTCCCTGCCTTATAATTCCATTTGGTGCCCAGAATGCACAATTCAAAAATCACTAAGTCCAAGTCCGTCATCAAATGTGCACCTGTGACCTAATTAGCAGACCCCGTTGGTGGTGTGTCAGTCATCCCAAACACTGCTCTGATGGTTGGGGGCGAAAATCCACTTGTACTCCTCAAACCAACGTTATCCCTCCTGTCACTTCCTTAGCATTCGCGTAGAATTCTCGAACAACCCCCATGGGAATAGGCATAGGAGTTAAGCTAGGCAAACCCAATCTCTTTCTTGTATCATATTCCATAGAGCCATCTTGCTTTTTAGGTTTAAACCCCCGTTCCTTCACAAAAGACTTGGCCACAATCCGATAGTATTCTTGCTGAGCTTCCAAATTGATAAATTTTTTGTGGTCCACGACATCCTCTTCTTGGTTACTAGAGGAAGATGCCGATGAGGAAGAGATGGAGATGGAACGTACTCTTTTTGGACCCATATGCAGATGATAGGTAGATAATACAGATGCTCTGCTGCAGATGAGAGTACCCCCAAACTCGCTTTTGCACAACCCACGCAGAAACCCTAGATTTATGCCAGTGGAGAGAGTTGTGGGTATGAACTTTGATGAGAACTGAGGAGTCTTATGATTATGGGAGAATAGAAGAATACGCTTCTATTATGTCACGTGAAGGGCCAAATAGATCACAACTCGGTTTTTTAAACTTTAAAACTTTTCAACGCCTGGTGTTGCGCGCGGCCGCTCGACCCTGCAATGGTTTTCAGGTGCGGGCGCGCAAGTGGCATTCCTGGTCTGAGATGTGTAGTTGTAGTCATTGCGCGACCGCGCGACCCTGCTTCCTGCACTGCTGAGTTGACTCCCAAACTGCTTATCAGTGAGATTTAATCATGAAGATACCTACATCACACCAAGTACCCATATCAATGTGTGAACTCTAGAATAAGCATGAATGAACCAGTAGAATCTTTACAATACTAAAGCAATGTACAATGCAGATTCTAATACACACTCACTTATGCTCTATATAGCCATTAAATTTGGAGTATTATTAAATTTGGATAATGGAGCCACTAAATTCTAATACACACTACTTAACAATTGGTTATTATGGAGTATTATTAAATTTGGATAAACCGAGATACGAATCCCTAATATTTGTCCTTCTGTCTCATTGGATTCATTCTCTAAAATGTTTTTCATCATCCTTAGTCCTTAATAGGTGATACTGGATGAATATCTTTGGCCCGTAGTGCAAAGATGAACAGGTGTTGAGATGAACATGACCAACTGATGATACAAATGAATATCTTTGGCCCGTAGTGCAAAGATCAATATTTGATGCAAGATGTATATTGATTGATGTTACAGGGATAAATATTGATGATGGATTTTTAAATCTTAGAAGATAGTAGAATTCATTCTCTACGTGACTCTTCTAATGGATTGTTGTTTCCACTGCATTTGTTGATCTAAAACTTGTTGTCTATTATATTTTATCAGATTTTTCCCTGTTGAAGACTAATGGTAATTTGTTGTATATTATCTTAGTCATAATATTCTTTACTGGACTAGTTGACCTCACCCTTTTTCTTGTTGTTCCATTCTTCTTCTCAGGAAGCGAGAATATAGCAGGAACCTATCGGGGTAGAGAGTGATGGTTCTAGAAAGTTGTTTTAGAATTCCTCACTATTTTTGTAAAATAGTGTATGAATAATTATAATGAGGACTTATTTGAGTGTGGATATTTTCTAGAAGACAATATTTGTATTTAAACTCATAGTATGTGTTGTCGTATTATACATGACAATTGTAATAATGAAGTTGTAGTTTTCTTTTTATACCATGTATTTGGCGAATCAGAATGGGTGTTGTATACCTATTTTGGGGGCATCACAGGTATTGTCAGAACAGGTGCCAAAATAAGTCTCCACTTAAGTTCTTGAAAACTCTTCTCACATTCCTCGCTCCATATGAATTTTGTATCTTTCTGAGTCAATTGAGTTAACGGAGTAGCGATTCGAGAAAATCCTTCCACGAATCTCCGATAATATCCAGCTAAGCCCCGAAAACTATGTATTTCGGTCACCGACTTCGATTGCTCCCAACTTTGTATTGCTTCAATCTTCGTCGGGTCAACAGATACTCCATGTTTTGACACCACGTGCCCAAGGAATGCTACTTCCTCAAGCCAGAACTCGCATTTCTTTAGCTTGGCATATAGCTTGTTTTCACGAAGTCTTTGAAGTACCAGCTTCAATTGGTGCTCATGATCTTCACGGCTTTTGGAATAGATGAGGATGTCATCAATAAAAATAACAACGAACTGATCCAAATATTCTTTGAACACAAAATTCACCATATCCATGAAAGCCGCAGGAGCATTAGTCAATCCAAAAGACATGACTAAGAATTCATAATGCCCGTACCGAGTTCTGAAGAGAGTCTTCGGAATATCCTCAATTTTAATCTTCAGCTGATGATATCCAGAATGAAGATCGATCTTTAAAAAGAATTGTGCTCCTTGCAACTGGTTAAACAGGTCATCAATGCGAGGTAGCGGATACCTATTCTTGATGGTGACATGTTTTAATTCCCGGTAGTCAATACAAAGTCGCATACTCCCGTCTTTCTTCTTTACAAATAAAATAGGAGCACCCCAAGGAGATGTACTAGGACGAATGAAACCGATGTCCAACAACTCCTATAATTGGACCTTTAATTCCTGAAGTTCAATAGGAGCCATTCGATATGGGATTTTAGAAATGGGCTTTGTACCAGGTTCAAGGTCAATAACGAATTCAACTTCATGTTCTGGGGGTAGACCAGGAAGTTCTTCAGGAAATACGTCAAGAAATTCACTAACAACAGAAATATTATTCAAATCTGATGTGTTTTTGTTCAAGTCCATAACATGGGCTAAGAAAGCTTGACATCCATTTTTTAATAAACGAATGTCTTTATAGCGTGTGATGACAAGGTGATTGACTTTAGTGGTTTGGTTGCTTGAATTCGCATAACAGGTTGGTTAGGAATATGAAAACTAACAACCTTACGAAAACAATCAATTTTGGCATGATGAGTAGTTAATCAATCAATCCCTAAAATCACATCAAATGCAAGTATCTTTAAAGAGATAAGATCAACATGTAATGTGATGGTGCCAACTTGGATCAAACAAGATTTATAAACAATGGATGTAATGAAAGTTTCTCCTAACGGAGTCTTCATAGATAAGTCAAAGTCTAATTTCTCCGGAATCAAGTTTAAACGTTGAGCACAAGCAGGAGAGATTAATGAATGGATATAACTGGTATCTAGTAAGGTATAAACTTTGCAAGAGTTTATGATTAGCTTACCCGTGATCACCTCATTCGGGTTCCTCATATTTTGGCCAGTCACGACAAACGCTCTTCTAGGAACCGCTGACTTTGACTTGTCTGGGACAGCCTTTTGAGTCACCATCCCCGCTGGACTTAGTTTCTCTACAGTACAATCTAGAGCGATATGACATTTATTTCCATAATTATAACATACCTTGAATTGTTGTGGGTAGTTTGGGCTGATGTGTCCTTCTTTTCCACATTTATAACATACGACCGGTGATCGTTCTCCTCCCTTAGAAATAGTTGATGTTGGTGTTGATGTCTTCACATTGTCATTGTTGTAACTTTTCCTTTAAAATCCCCCGCCTCGCTTCTTCTATTATCATGGTCACGATTACCACCAAAGTGGTTACCGCTTTTGTCCAGTATTTTCCTCCCCTTACCGGTTTATCATTGCTCGATGGATCTGCTTGCCACCCAGATAAACCACGTTTGTGGTCCCTCGGTTGAACGTACTCATTATCTCGCTCTAATAATTGAGCCTTGTTGACAACATCTGAATATAGAGAAAATTTGTGAGAAATAAGATATTGAAGTATATCGGGTTTCAGACCTCTCAGAAACATCCGCGTCATACGTTCCTCATTCTCTACCAAATGAGGTGTAAACCTGTATAACTCCGCGAACTTAGCCTCGTACTGGGACACTGTCATGTTGTTCTGTTCCATTATAATAAACTCTACCTCCTTCATATGGCGAATACTTTTAAGAAAATACTTGTCATTGAACAGTTTCTGAGACGTTTCCCAAGACATATTGAGTGTGACTGGCTGGGTACGCTTCACAGATTCCCACCAGTAATCTGCCTCACCACAGAACATAGAGGTGGCGAATGGAACTTTTTGCTCCTTTGTGCATCCCAAGACATCTAATATCTTGGTAATTTGCTTGACCCACGTTTCTGCCTTAATCGGATCCAGCTTTACCTAGAATTCTGGTGGTCCCAACTCTTTGAACTGTTTGGCTGTGACAAACCGTGTGTTGCTATCATTTCCATCCAGGTTATCTAACCTTTAAATACAATCATTCAAATGCGGAAATTAAATAAACTTCATTAAAACCAAGTCTAAGATCATCATAATAAAAGTCTAAAGTAAAAATTATAAGTCTTCATCACTTGTACATTTTTCCCTTTCCTTTGCTAGACGAAGGTTCATCTACCTTCTCTTCTTTAGCGGCAATGAGTTTTAAAATATGCAAGAGTGAGCAAAACAAATGCTCACTGGATACAATATGAAATCAACAGGAGTATAGTAATAATAACTACCAACAATAGGCTCATCAACAATGAATAGTACTCTATCATCTATAATCAGAAACTGACATCCAAAATGTGGAATAAATATAACTGAGGGTCATAAGACCATGAACTATGTCCACAGTTGTGAGTAATCTTTCAACTCCAACTTTAACATTCATAAGACTATAAGGACTCCTCGTACTTAGGGGGATCAGCCCTCCGTACCATGTATTGTGCACAAACATTTAACGCTACGCGTAAGTTATCCCCTAATAATAATAGGGTTATTCATCTCAGTATTTGGAGTACAAGTCCGCACCAAAGAGAGTTTGATTTGGATAAGCTTTCAAGGGTAATTTGAAGTTCAATGATCATCAACTAGAGGACTAGTGTAATTAATAACATTATATTACAGAATAATTATAATTGAATCAACATGGTAAACCAAAATCATGCTTTAGGAATAATCTAATAGCATATACTTTGAATAACTATAACATGCCTTGCTTGAACAATATTATGTCAAGGTTAATTAGAATTGAATACTAAATGCATAACAGTCTGAATGGTAAAATTTCTCGACATTAGTATAAATAATTGTGCATGCTAATCAACAAGTTAAATACAAGAATAACTTGTCAACATGAAACCAAAGTTTAGGAAGCTTGCATCATTTATAAAGTGATCGAATTGAATAAATAGTTCAACAAGATAAAGAATTAGAAAACTTGCATTACTATATTGAGAACAATAATTGATTCCAATTACAAAAGTAGAGTTAGAGAACTTGCATTACTATATTAGGAACAATAATTGATTCAAATTACAAAAGTAGAGTTAGAGAACTTGCCTTGCTCGTAGGCTAAAACAAATCAATACGAATCACAATATCCTATAAACATATGCCATCATGACATAATTAGTCATTACCATCTTACAAACATAACTAAGTACGTTCATCACTTAAAATTGGATTTTTAATCACATAATCAAGTTATAACACAAGTTAATTGTTAATAACATACTTATTCATAGTATAAAAATACTAAAATCAACATTTTACAGTCCTACTATCATCTCATAACAATTCCTTAAAATTTCAAGTACAAAATCAACAATCGCAGACCATTTCTCAGAACTCACATGCCACACACATCACGACATCATGGTCTGGTATTACAAGCGCGTAGGCATGCTGGGCTATTAAAAAGGTATCAGTAAGTCCGATCATTACGGCGTGAGCATGGCGTACAAGGACGCCACAAAGGTATCAAGTCCGCATCATGCATGTACAAATTGAAAACCCTTGCAAACAATACGTAAAAAGCCAATTTTGGCCTACAAGCTCGCTTTCTAACAGGACCAAATATCATGTAAATCATACAACAACTTCATGTAAACATATTTCACAAACTCTAAACATGATTCTACTCATACAACCACATAAACAACAAAATTAACACACCCAAATTCACTGTTTTTGGCTAAAACTCATTTTTTTATATTTCAATGAAAATCAACACTGTAACTTTTGTTTTTCAACCAAAACCACTAATTCAAAGTATTTTTATCAACAATTATACATGCTCTATCAAATTAAATGCTCAATTTATCAACTAAAAAACTAATTAACCCTCAATTTCTATATTAACTAAACAATATATAATCACTAAAAACTCTCTGTAAAAACATTTTCTTCACAAACATATACATAACAACAATTCTTTGATTATAACCCATGAAAATAGTTTTAACATCGCTATTATGACATATAAAGCCATATAACAACAAAAATTCATGCTTACACAAAGATTCTACATAGAATTCGGGAAGATAAAACTAAACTTCTAAAACTAAAAGGAAAAAGGAGAATACCTTGATAGAAGATGATATGGTTATCCCTTTTGATTACAATCTTCTCTTCCCCAAATCTCTTCTAAATTCTCTAGCCTTCCTTCCTCTCCTTTCTTCTTCTTCTTCTTCTTCCTCCTCATGTTTTGTTTTTCTTCCTAACTCTAGAGCGTCTTAACAACTAACGATATAGCATAATATATATATATATATATATATATATATATATATATATATATATATATATATATATATATATATATATATATATATTCATTATATAATATAACTCTAATTTATTGACATCAGTTACTTATTTTGAAAACCAAAAGCCATAAGGCTTGTTTGGCTAAACACTAAAATAATAATCAATTAATCCTTATGCCTTGTTTGGTTAAACCCAATTAGAATAAAGACTTAATAAGCAATAAGTCTTGTTTTAGCAAAAACTGAATTAAAACTCCTTTAAGTTATTTTAATAACTACTTTATAAAAGGTTATTTGTCACACTTTATTAAATTAAATTAATCATAATAACAATTTATTAAATCACTTCATCACATAAATCAATACCACCAAAATTATAATTTTCTATATAATTATAACTTTTATTTAATCCACCAACACATCCTTTTTAATTACAAATTCAAATAAAAGAATAGTAATTCAATTAATCAAAATTCTCTAACTTAATAATTAAATTAAATTAGCAAAATAATTAATTTTAATTATTTATTTAACAAATAATTAACCACATCAATTCAAATTTGAACAATTATTTATTCAACAATAAACACATCCATTAAATATTTAAATAATTCAATAAATATTTAATATAACAATTAAAATTCTAGAATGTTACAATTCCAACTGGTATAGTGACGATATTCTTGAAGAAAACTTTCACTGTTTTCTACGCTTAAATCTTCTTAAAACTCTAAAGAAATACGCTCAATATTATAGAAGTAGAATTCTCTGATTCTGGTGTGCTTTTTAATTCTAAACTAAGCATTCTATTTATAGGAGAATAGAAGGATACTATTTAGAAGAAAAAAAATTCACGGGTGAACAAGACTTATCAGGGGCGCCGAATCCTTCGACCGATTTTCTAAAAATTTTGATTTACTATGCAACACTATGCAATAAAATATTCTAATAAAATAAAACTTGTATTATATATATATATATATATATATATTCTATTTATAATCTAATAAAACAAAACTTGTAATATATATATATATATATGTTACCACCACTATATGGCATATATATATAAATTCACACACACATCACACACTTCCATTATACATATATAATATATACACTCCCTCATCCATTTTCTCCCCCCCTCCCTTCCTTACTTCGCCTATTTTCATTTTTTTCTTCCCTTATCCCCACATGTTATTATCATATATATATATATATATATATATATATATATATATATATATATATATATATATATATCATACTCATAATACACACTATTTTAAAAATGAGTAGGTGGGGGTCCCAATACTATGCCAAACTTATAACAAATACTTCATAAAAAACTCCTTCAATATTTTTAACAATATTTATTCATCATTATTATAACCCGCAATATTAACAACCAGATCGTTCTCAGGAAAAAGGAAGCTTTTCGATAAGGATTTCTCCCTATTAGCGCGCAATTAGGTGACCAAACCCCTTTCCTCAACAGAACTTTCTAAACATTGTTAATTATACAAATAATAATATGAATAACTTGTCATCTCAATTAATGATTTAATAATACAAAATATTGACAATAATTGAATCAAATAACGTGAGATACTATGCAACAATTATTATAGCAATAATTGAATAAAACTGAGTGACTTCTCACGTAAGCATCAATAATCAATATCGTGTGCTACACATGAAATTGATTTAATGAAGGATGGTGTCTAAAATAAAGATTGAGTATTTTTGATAAAGTAAATGTGTGAGTTTGAATCTAATCTTGCTTATGTATAATGCCCATGGATATTTAGAAGTTTTCTTTCAATTTCATAATTTGTTGAACTCGAAAATATTTTTTTGAATTTTGTGGGTATATTTACTGCAAACCCTCACTGTAACGATCAAGGAATTTGTAATTCAATTTAAAAATATTTATTGAATTAAATAAATATTTTAAATAATTTAGTTGTTGAGGAAAATAAATATTTGATGAATTGTGATGAATTAATTTAGTAACTAAATTAATTAATGTTAATTGAATCGAGTAATGATAATTTTATTTGTTGGATTTAATTTAAGGAGATAATTAAATTAAATCAATTGCTTAATATTTAAGAAATTAGTTAATTAAATGAATTGTTTAATTTAATGAAAATGAATAAATTAAATAAAGTGATGTGTCTAATTTATTAATTAAATTAGATATATAATTATTTATTAATTTTAAGTATAATGATAATAAGAATTTTATTATTATTATAAGCTAAAATCAAAGTTATTTAATTAATTGGAGTAATGTGTGACAAGTGTAACTATATAATATAAATATTATTTAAATAATTTAGTTATGGGATTTATGTGTTCAGCCAAACATGGCCTTGTGGCCTTTGGCATTATTCCAACTGACGAGTCTTTCTATTCTTCTAACGTAAGGGAGCGTGGGGGTGGCTATATTTTCCTACGCGTATTGTTTCTAAGGTTTGCTAGATAACAAAGGAAGAGAGAATTGCTGAGTATTGAGGGTGAGGAATTGAGAGAAGAATCCTTGTGAGTTTGTCAAGGAAGGTAGAGATTCACCATCTTGTGCTAATCAAGAAGATTAAGGTATAATTCATTCATAAATCTCCAAGTTTTAGTTTTATATAAGTTCTCTGTAAATTGATTTTTTTTGGTTTTTGTTCAAACGTTGTGTATATGGTATGGGTTAATATTGTAGAATCTGTAATCATCATGTATGCTTGTTATTTGTTATCAAATCCGTGAGAATTTGGGATGAGGAAGAAAATGAAAATAGCAGTGTTTACTATGTTAAAATATATCAACTATGGAGTTTTGGTTTTTAAACCGTATTTTGAAATTTTAAGTTTTCTAAAATTTTTGTTTAGTTGTTTAAATTGGTACATATATGCTTGGTAATATTTATGTGTACTTTACATGGATTACACATGTTAATTGGTGTTACAAATTAAGACTGAGTAGCTTGGTTTTGTTTTTGGTTTTGGGTGTTCTGTAATTTGGCGCCCAATGTACAGCAATTTCACGCCTCAAATACCAAAGTTCGCGCCCGACGCTGAATTTTTCTCTGACACCACTTTACTGGCCATTTGGCGCTTGCTATGAAAAAAGTGGTCTGGGTTGGACAGTTTTGACCTCCTGTAGTAAAATGGCCATAACCTTTTCATATGAACTCCGATTGAGGTGATTCAAGATGATTCAGAAAGAGGACAAATAGGCCTATAACTTTTATTCTTTAAAGTTTTCAATTTGAAATCGTTATGAAGGGTCAAAATGGCCATCTTTAGGATTGTTGTGTATTTGGAGCCAATCGGAGGGCGTCGGGATACGCTAATGCAAGTGCAATCCTTTGTGTATTAGTATAACTTAATGATAACATGTTGGACATGTAATAGGATGTTGTATCAAGTTGTTAATGTGTATGTAGTGCAATGACAAGATCACTTAAGTAGTTGTAATAAAGCTAAAAAGTAATGTTCATGAAAAGATGTGATGTTGTTTAAACTTAAACTTAGTTAGTAGCTATAATAAAAGTAGAAAGCAACTCATGAAGGTAATGTTAGTGTAACTAATGTGTATTGTCAATACATATGGTATGTGTAGGACTTAGGGTAAACGTGAGTAGTGATTGTTTAACCTACGCACGAGGCAAGTTCTCTAACCCTACTTTTATAATTGTGCAAGTTCTAAATCTTATCTCTTTACAATTGAGCAAGCTTTCGAACTTTGTTCTTTTCATATCGAATGCAAGTTTCTTGAATTCTGTAAGTTTCTAACATTCTTTATGAATTTGAGCAAGCTTAACCTATCTTGCGTATGTTTGTACAAGCTTATGTAACCTAATTCGTTACATTGAGCGAGATTTAGTTTCCTAATTATTATTCAAAGTATATAATGTTCTAATACATTGATTCAAGGGAGATTGTGTTAACTCTTCTATAGCGCTTTGCATGTATATCATGATTACTCAATAATATATTATTGTTATTTAATCTTTGACTTTATAACCTTGTTCAAAGCTTTATCGTTGTATTAAACCTTCAAGTAGTAAGCAAACCTTTATTGATTGAATTAATCTATATTCGGATAGTGTTCTAAAATTCTAAAAACAACGATAAAATTGGTTCCAAACTAAACTTTCTTTAGTGAGGAAATTCTAAATCAAATCGAGACGAACAACCCTAACATAGGGGATTTTGTACGATGTAACGCTTTAGATGTTTGTGCACAATACATGGTACAAATGGTCGATGCCCCTAAAGATACGATAAGAAGGGTCCAAGTATAGTCTAAATAATCTATTAGGTTGGGTAATAATACCTAATCTTGGGGACATAATTAAGTGGTCTTAAGACCCTCGAGATAATTAAAGTTCGAACTTGTTTTCTAATTTGATTTGTAAAACAAGTTCCTTATTGTTCAACTTTTAGATTGTTCACTCTCATGTTATTATCATTTACTACGTTTTATATCAATGAGCATTTGTTTGCTCACTCTTGCAATTAACACTGCAATTAAAAGTGGAGAAAGTTGATGAGCCGTCGACTACATTAGAAAGGCAAGGGCAAGATGTCCAAATGATGAAGACTTATGATAATTTTATGTTTTATGTTTCAAGACTTGTTTTAAATATGTGATGTATTCCATGGCCTGATATAATAATTTTAAGGTTAGATTACCTGGGATTTAATTTGAATGATGATGTAACCCTTTAATGGGAGAGATTATTGTTTAAATTATTTTAATTATGTCTTTATCCTTTATTATGGGTAGTTAGATGTAATAGTTTTTGATAAGTGAGCACCAAATCCTGTGGGAATGAAGTATATGGATTTGGGGGTGTCACACTCACGAGACACAACTCGTCCACTTGGGATAACCTTGGGGTTTAAAGGCTTGTTGCACATGCTAAGTGCAATCGTGTTTCCTACGAAATGGGGTAGTGTAATTTATTTTTTTTTTGTTTTTATTTTTATTTATTTTACTCGAGGACGAGCAAAAGCTAGGTATGGGGGTATTTGACAGACACTTAATTAATACATTTTAATATTCCCATATTTATTATTTTATATGCTTATTTTATTTAACTAATACATTTTATTTTGTTTTGTAGGGGATAACATTTGGAGCAAATAAAGAATTTATATCTAACCGTTAAAGATAAACAAGGACTCTTAGAGGATTACCATATAGAGATGGAAGTCAAGAATGTAAAACCCCAACCTTTTTTTAATAAAGATGATTTTTCTATAAATATCATTTCTAAATATTATGGAATGAATTTGATATAATGTTATAGTTGTGGGTAATATTTATAAATTTTGCAAAAATAATAAGTTGTTATATAATATTCGATTGGTGGGGAATATTCATTTTAACAGGGAATATTAAATGCAACTAAGACAATCATTGGTGGACCCCTATTAACGGAATTATTGTCGGATTAAGAAAACGACAAAAATATTTTATAAAAAATAACAACAGAAGTTTTACACAGTTAACTGTTGAAACACCCGGTGTTAAAAGTACATTAATACGCATGGTTGCATAGTAGCCACTTGGTATTGATTATTGATGCTTACGTGAAGTCACTCAGTTTGTATTCAATTATTGTCGATATTTTATATATTGAGATGACAGAGTTATTAATATTATTATTTCCAATATTAACGATGTCTAGAAGTTCTTACGCGAGAGAGAGGTTGGTCACCTAATTGGCGCAATGATAGGGAGAAATCCTTATTGAAAGCCCCCTGCTTCTGGAACGACACAATTCGATTAATAGTGTGAATTATAATAATGATGATGAGTTTTGTTTTATTAGTATTATTAATGTAATAAAATGTAAAAAATTTTTATATAAAATGTAATACTTTTATAAAGTTATTCGTTTTATTAGACTATAAATAGAATATATAATATTCTATTATGCATAGTGTTTTTGCATAGTAATTTTTTTTATATAAAATGAATACTTTTATAAAGTTATTTATTTTATTAGACAATAATTAGAATATATTATATTTTATTATGCATAGTGTTGCATAGTGTTTTGCATCGTAAAATCTTTTTATATAAAATAGAATACTTTTATAAAGTTATTTGTTTTATTAGATTATAAATAAAATATAAATATAAATATATATATATATATATATATATATATTGAGAATATGTTATATTTTATTGTATAGTGCAGCATAGTATCCTTTCTATTTTCCTATAAATAGGATGTTTAGTTAGAATTGAAAACCACACCAGAAGTTCAGAGAATTCTTCAATAATCTTGAGCGTATTTCTTTAGAGTTTTAAGAAGCTTTGAGCGTAGTGCAAGTTTTCTTCAAGAATATCCGCTCCCTACCAGTCGGAATACTCTTCTTTTACGGTAAGGGGTATTATTTCTTTCTTATTCATGAAGAACACTTCATATTCCATTCTATATTATTCTCATTGGAATAACTTTGTGTCGCTGAGCTACCCTATACTTGGTGAAATTCTTACATTATTTCATTCTTTATCATTATGTTGGACTAACTTTGTACATCTGCGAAGTACTTTATACATGGTGAAATTCTTCATTATTCCATTTTTTATTATTACATTTGGAACATCATATGCATGCGTTATGCATGACTGGTTCGTTATTTATTATTCTGCTTGGAACATCACATCCCGTGCGTTTATTATGACCTCGTTCCATTGTTTATTATTCTCATTGGAATATCACATATGTATAAGCTTACGCATGACTTGGGTTCCGTTATTTATTATTTTGTTGGAATAACTTTTATCCATGCGTCTATCGCATGCCTGGTGATTTCTTTTGTTATTTCATTCTTTATTATACTCAGTTGGTTAAAGTTTTGACTTCTATACTTCATGAAATTAGTGGAATATCCTTGATATTTGCGCTTCATCCAGTATCTTTTCATGGAAATATTCTTCTGAGCATTCTTTAGTTTTACTCTACAAAGAAGTACCATATTGATAATTTGGACGTTATTAGTTCCTAGATAAATTAATCTTGAACTTGTTTTATTGAATTCTTATATCATTGTCATCATCCTCATGTTTATATTATGTTGAAAGTCATCTATGGCACATGGTACATAGATGGACTTGGTATGATTATGACCGAGGATTATTCGGTGTAATCATGGCCAGTAATGTTACAAATGATGTGGAAAAAAGTCCTCATTGGCCCGTAGTGCATTGATGGGCGATTGTTGGCATGATCATGACCATTGATGAATACACGAATATCCTTGGCCCGTGTAGTGCATCGATAATTTATGGTTGTGATACTATTGAATATCCTTGGTAGTAGTCTTGGGGATGATGTCGATTATTTATTAAAATTTGAGTCCCAAATGATAAAAGTGATGAAAAACCTTTTAAATCATAAAAGATGTAGATTTTATTCTCTACTTGACTCTTTTAATGGATTGCTTGTTCATTGCAGTTAAACTTAATGTTTGTTATATTTTATCAGTTTAACATTGTTGAAGGCTAACGATAATTTATTCTGCATTATCTTAGTCATAATATTTCTTATTGGGCTTGTTGAGCTCTCCCTTTCTTTCACTGTTCTCTTCAGGAAATCAGAACGTAGCCGGGACTAGTCGGGGAACGGAGTGACGGTCCAGATGATAGTATTAGTATTCCTCACTATTTTGTTAAATAGTGTGAAAATAAATGTAATGAGGACTCTTTTGAGTGTGGATATTGTCTAGATGACAATATTCTTATTAAAACTCTCAGTTTACATTTTGTCGTATTTTACACGACAGATGTATTATTAAGTTGTATTTGAATTTTGTACCATGTATTTGGCGACTCAAGATGGGTGATATATACCTATTTTGGGGGCGTCACAGTTGGTATCAAAGTTTAGGGATATGATCCCTAACTAAGATGTGAGACAAGAACTAGGAGGGGAGAGACGGGGAATTCCTTCGCTAGTATGACCTACCTAAGTTTATTTAGTATTTAATTGATCGGTCTGAGTATAGGGATAATATGTGATATGTTAATTAACCCTTTTTTGTGGCAATATTTGAAAATGACATTCGAGAATGTTGAGAACATCAATGGAGCACAGGAGACCGTTGAGTCTCCACAGATCAATAATCAGGATAATGTGCATCAGGAAGGCGACAATCCTCAGGCAAACAATAACACGGACCAGATGATGAATGATGGAATTTTCAGAGGCTTTATGCAATTCATGCAACATCAGGCAATAGCGGCTCCTGTCCAAAATATAGGTGAAAACACTGGCAACTCTCGGACGGTCACCGCTAAGCAGTTCAAGGAACTGGGACCACCGGAGTTTTTTGGAGAGCCAAAACAACTTAAGGCAGAGACGTGGATTAAGCAGATCAACAAGATATTTGATGTCGTGGGATGCTCGGAGGAGCAAATGGTTCCCTTTGCCACCTTCATGTTATTGAGGTGATTCTTTGGTGGGAATCTGTAAAGCGTACTCAACCTGTCGAACTGAAGATGTCTTGGGAGAAGTTTCAAGAACTGTTCAACGACAAGTACTTTCCCAAAAGTATTCGTCACATGAAAGAGGTAGAGTTCATTAAGCTGGAGAAAAACAACATGACTGTGTCGCAGTACGAAGCCAAGTTTGTCGAGTTATCCCGGTTTGCGTCCCATTTGGTTGATAATAAGGAGAGAATTACGCGAATGTTTCTAAAGAGGTTTGAAACCCGAGATACGTCAATATCTTATCTCTCATAAACTGTGTTTGTATTCAGATGTTGTTAATAGGGCTCAGTTATTGGACCACGATAATGAGTCAACCCAACCAAAAGAGAGCAGCCGGAAAAATGATAATACCAGTGATAACAGTCATCGAAGCGGTGACAACAAGCGTGGAGGGAATCAACATGCCAGAAATGGTAACCACTTTGGTGATAATCATGGTCAAAACAATAAGAATGGACATTTCAAGAAGAGAAGATTCAACAATGATGGAAGAGCGTCGGATCAAAGACTTGTCGTTAAGGAAGGAGAATCTACCACTTATCTTATGCTTCAAATGTGAAGGGAGGGACACATCGGTCAAAGCTAGCGATGCCATCCAAAGCATGCTATAATTGTGGAAGAGAGGTCACCTAGCCCGATTTTGTGCATGCACCAAAGTCAAGTCCAAATGGGATGGAGGCATCAAAGGCCGTCCGCATAAGACAAAACCGTGGTAGTTCAAGGAGGAGCGTTTGTCGTGACCTCCCAGAAAGCAAGGAACCCGAACGAGGTCATCACGGGTAAGCTTATCATAAACTCTAGCGAAGTATATACCTTATTTGATAATGGTTCTACCCATTCCTTTATTTCTCCTACTTGCGCTCAACATTTAAATTTGACTCCAGAGAAATTTGACTTTGACTTACCTGTTGAAACTCTATTAGGAGAAACCTTCATTACATCCACGGTTTATAAGCTTTCATATGCCTAACCAACCTATTATGCGAATTCAAGCAACCAACCCATTAAAATCAATCATTGTCATCTCAAGCCATAAAGCTATTCGTTTATTGAAAAATAGATGTCAAGCTTTCTTAGCTCATGTCACGGATCTAAACAAAAATACGTCAGTTTTGAATGATATTTCTATTGTTAATAAATTTCTTGACGTATTCCCTGAAGAACTTCCTAGCCTACCCCCAGAACGTGAAATTGAATTTTGTATCGACCTTGAACCAGGTATAAAACCCATTTCCAAAGCCCCATATCGAATGGCTCCTATTGAACTTCAGTAGTTAAAGACCCAACTGCAGAAATTGTTAGACATTGGCTTTATTCGTCCTAGTACTTTTCCTTGGGGTGCTCCTGTTCTATTCATGAAAAAGAAAGACGGGAGTATGCGACTTTGTATTGATTATCGGGAGTTGAATCATGTCACCATAAAAAATAGGTACCCATTACCACGTATTGATGACATGTTTGACCAGTTACAAGGAGCCAAATTCTTTTCAAAGATTGATCTTCGTTCCTAATATCACCAATTGAAGATTAGAACCGATGGCATTCCAAAGACGGCTTTCATAACTCGGTACGGACATTATGAATTCCTAGTCATGTCTTTTGGATTGTCTAATGATCATGCTGCCTTCATGGATATGACGAACCGAGTATTCAAGGAATATTTGGATCACTTTGTGGTTTTCTTTATTGATGGCATCCTTATTTTTTCCAAAAGCCATGAAGATCATGAGCAACACTTGAGGCTGATACTCCAAAAGCTTCGTGAAAACAAGCTTTATGCCAAGTTAAAAAAATGTGAGTTCTAGCTTGAAGAAGTAGCATTCCTTGGGCACGTAGTGTCAAGTCATGGAATATCAGTTGACCCAACAAAGATTGAAGCTATTCAAAGTTGGGAGCAACCCAAATCAGTGACCAAAGTACGTAGCTTTCTCAGCTTAGCTGGTTATTATCGGAGATTCGTGGAAGGATTTTCTCGAATCGCTACTCCATTAACTCGGTGACTCGAAAAGATACAAAATTTGGTTGGGCGAGAATGTGAGAAGATTTTTCAAGAACTCGAGAGAGACTCATTTCAAAGACCTTGCTACGTGATACCATCGGCTCGGAGGGATTTGTCATCTATAGTGATGCTTTGGGAAAAGGGTTGGGATGTGTTCTCATGCAACATGGGAAAGTCATAGCCTATGCCTCACGACAACTCAAAGAATATGAGAGAAATTATCCTACTCATGATCTAGAGTTGGCAGCTGTTGTCTTCGCACTTAAAATTTGGAGGCATTACTTGTATGGGGAGAAAGTGGACATCTTTACGGATCATAAAAGTCTTAAATATTTCTTCACTCAAAAGGAACTCAACATGCGACAACAACGTTGGCTTGAACTATTGAAAGATTATGATCATACCATCCAATACCATCCTGGAAAAGCGAACGTGGTAGCTGACGCATTGAGTAGAAGATCATATGCGGGTATGAGTGCGATTTTGTCAACGCAAAGGCCCATTTTTGTGTGACTTGCAAAGGATGGAGATAGAGTTAAAGACTCCAGGGACCCATGTGATGATGGTGAATATCTGAGTAAAACCGACTTTAATTGATAAAGTTAAAGTTGCTTTCAAGCTCTGAGACCTAGAGCTAATGCGTATGAGGAAGAAAGTGCAAGAAAGGTGCTATCTGCCTAAGCAAGAATCGATGAAGAAGTAATACTTGAGTCAACTCTAGACTTTGTGTTCCTAACGACCACGATTTAAAGTATAAAATCATGATGGAGGCGCTAACACAATCAGTTTGCAATCCATCCTGTAAGTAACAAAATGTATCATGATCTTCGTCATACATTTTGGTGGAGCAATATGAAGAGAGAGATAATTTTGTTTATCTCAAGGTGTCTAACTTGTCAACGAGTCAAAGTGCGAGCATCAAGTATCAAAAGGTCCATTGCAACCACTTGAAATTCCAGAATGGAAGTGGGAGCACATTACCATGGATTTTGTTACTGGTCTTCCCAAGGTTTCTCAAGGCATAAATGCAATTTGGGTCATTGTTGATAGATTGACCAAGTCTGCTCATTTCTTACCAATACGAGAAACTTATACATTTGAAAGTCTTGCTCGTATGTACATAAACGAGATTGTAAGACTGCATGGTATGCCAGTATCCATAGTTTCTGATCGAGACCCAAGATTCACTTCACGATTTTGGGTTAGTTTGCAAAAAGATATGGGCACGGATTTACGATTTAGTTCGACATATCATCCTCAGACGGACGGACAATCAGAGAGGACTATTCAAACTCTTAAAGATTTATTAAGACTCTATGTCCTTGACTTCAAGGGAAGTTGGGACAAGTTTTTACCATTAGTGGAGTTTTTCTACAACAACAGTTATCAAGCAAGTATTGGCATGGCTCCATTTGAGGCGTTGTATGGAAGAAAGTGTCATTCTCCAGTATGCTGGGATGAGGTGGGTGAAGCAACATTGTTGGGACCGGAGTTGGTACATATGACTACGGAAAAGATTCAAACGATCCGACAACGTATAAAAACCTCACAAGATCGACAAAAGAGTTATGCTGATCTTCATCGAAAGGACGTGGAATTCGATATTGGAGATCATGTGTTGTTACGTGTTTCTCCATGGAAAGGAGTTACTGAGATTTGGAAAGATAGAAGCTCAATCCTCGATTCATCGGTCCATTTTAATCCTCGATCGAGTAGGGCCGTGGCTATAGACTCACTTTATAGCCAAGTATGTCTCGTGTTCATAACATTTTCACATATCCATATTACGTAAATATGTGGAAGACCCGAACCACATTATTAAGTTAGAACCGGACGAAATAGCGGAAGATTTGACGTATGAAGAGGTTCCTGTTCAAATCTTGGTTAAGAAGGAACATATTCTACGCTCTAAGGTTATACCTCAAGTCAAAGTTTTGTGGAGAAACCATGATGTTGAGGAAATGACCTGGGAGTTAGAATTTGAAATGAAATCAAGGTATCTTTACCTCTTCGACATACCAGGTACGTACCCTAATTTCAAAGGCGAAATTTCATAAGAAGGGGAGGTTGTAAGACTCCAACTTTTTTTTTAATAAAGATGATTTTTCTATAAATATCATTTTTGAATATTATGGAATGAATTTGATATAATGTTATAGTTGTGGGTAATATTTATAAATTTTGCAAAGTACGCAAGTTGTTATATAATATTCGATTGGTCGGGGAATATTCGTTTTAACAGGGAATATTCGTACAACGGCACAATCATTGGTGGACCCCTCAACGGAATTATTGTAAGATAGAGAAAACGACAAAAATATTTTATGAAAATAATGGCGGAAGTTTTACCGTTAACTGTTGAAACACTCGGTGTTAAAAGTACATTAATACGCATGGTTGCATAGTAGCACACGGTATTGATTATTGATGCTTATGTGAGAAGTCACTCAGTTATATTCAATTATTGTCGATATTTTATATATTGAGATGACAGAGTTATTAATATTATTATTTGAAATATTAACGATGTCTAGAAGTTCTGCCAAGGAGAGGTTTGGTCACCTAATTGCGGCCATGATAGGGAGAAATCCTTATTGAAAGCCCCTCTTTCACAGGAGCGACACAGTCGATTAATAGTGTGAATTATAATAATGATGATGAGTTTTGTTTTATTAGTATTATTAATGTAATAAAAGCAGAAAAGTTTTTATATAAAATAGAATACATTTATAAAGTTATTTGTTTTATTAGACTATAAATAGAATATATAATATTCTATTATGTATAGTGTTTTGCATAGTAAATCTCTTTTATATAAAATGAAATACTTTTATAAAGTTATTTGTTTTATTAGACAATAATTAGAATATATTATATTTTATTATGCATAGTGTTTTTGCATAATGCACGCATAGTATTTTGCATAGTAAAATCTTTTTATATAAAATAGAATACTTTTATAAAGTTATTTATTTTATTAGATTTTAAATAAAATATATAAATGTATATATATATATTTAGAATATATTATATTTTATTGCATAGTGCAACATAGTATCCTTTCTATTTTCCTATAAATAGGACGCTTAGTTAGAATTGAAAACCACACCAGAAGTTCAGAGAATTCTTCTATAATCTTGGCGTATTTCTTTAGAGTTTTAAGAAGCTTTGAAAGCGTAGTGCAAGTTTTCTTCAAGAATATCCTCGCCTACCAATTCGGAATACTCTTCTTTTACTACGGTAAGAGTATTATTTCTTTCTTATTCATGAAGAGAACTTACATTATTCCATTCTTTATTATTACATTGGAATAACTTTTGTATCATGTGAGCTACCCTAAACTTGGTGAAATTCTTACATTATTCCATTCTTTATCATTATGTTGGAATAACTTTGTCTATACAAACCGCATACATGGTGAAATTCTTACATATTCCTTTCTTTATCATTATGTTGGAATAACTTTGTCAATGTAAGTCTGCATACATTTATTAGTGATATTCTTCATTATTCCATTTTGTATTATTATATACATTGGAACATCACATACATGCGTTTACGCATGACTTGGTTTCGTTATTTATTATTACATTGGAACATCCACATGCGTCTATGCGTTTATGATTTCTTTTGTTCCATTCTTTATTATACTCGGTTGGTTAAAGTTTTGACTTCTATACTCCATGAAATTAGTGGAATATCCTTGATATTTGTGCTTCCGTCCGATATCTTTTCATGGAAATAATCTTCTGAGCATTCTTGAGTTTTACTCTATAAAGAAGTATCATGTTGACAATTTGGACGTTATTAGTTCCTGAATAAATTAATTCTTGAACTTATTTTATTGAATTCTTATATCATTGTCATCATCCTCATGTTTATATTATGTTGAAAGTCATCTGTGTCTGTAGTGCATAGATGGACTTGGTATGATTATGACCGAGGATTATTATTGTAATCATGGCCGTAATGTTACAAATGATGTGGAAAAAGTCCTCATTGGCCCGTAGTGCATTGATGGGCGATTGTTGGCATGATCATGACCATTGATGAATACACGAATATCCTTGGCCCGTGGTGCATGGATAATTTGTGGATGTGATACTAATGAATATCCTTGGCGTAGTCTGAGGGGATGATGTGGATTATTTATTAAAATTGAGTCCCGGTGATAAAAGTGATGAAAAACCTTTTAAATCATAAAAGATAGTAGATTTTATTCTCTACTTGACTCTTTTAATGGATTGCTTGTTCATTGCGATTAAACTTGATGTTTGTTATATTTTATCGGTTTAACAACTGTTGAAGGCTAACGATAATTTATTCTTCATTATCTTAGTCATAATATTTCTTCTTTGGGCTAGTTGAGCTCACCTTTTCTTTCACTTTTCTCTTTGGGAAATGAGAACGCGTGGCGGGACTAGTCGGGGAATGGGTAGCGATTTCGAGATGATAGTATTAGTAGTCCTCACTATTACATTAAATAGTGTGAAAAATAAATATAATGAGGACTCTTTTGAGTGTGGATATTGTCTAGATGACAATATTCTTATTAAAACTCTCAGTTTACGTTTTGTCGTATTTTACACGACAACTGTATTATTAAGTTGTATTTGAATTTTGTAGCATGTATTTGGCGACTCAAGATGGGTGATGTATACCTATTTTGGGGGCTTCACAAAGAATGAAAGAAGAGATTGAAGGGAATAAAACTGTCCAAGTTCAATGAACCTAAATTAGGACAAAAATGTATTCTTCCTATAAATAGGCCTTTTGTTTTAGAGAGAAGCTGGGGGACTTGTTATTTTTTTTTTCCTTAGTTTTTCACTTGTGTAGAAGGGAGTAAGATAGTTAGAGTTTGTCTTTTCTCTTATTCCAATCACATGTGGTACTACTGTTAGAGAGTATTTGTAACTTTCTTTTATTTATATAATAGAAATTCTCTTTTTAATTATTGTTCTTATTTCATGCGAATAGTAGTACTAATATTATTTGTTTTTGTTTTTAATTCCATGGCTAGCTAAATTTCTAATACCTAGGATTATGATGAAACTAAGTATTTCATAATAATATTCTCTTTCCATTCCAAAATTAATGCCTAATTATTCTCACCTTCATATTTTCCTCCGCATAAATTGCATATGATTTTTATATTGATTGCGAGGTTTTGATAAGTTATAGTTAATCTGTGAATTTTTCATAACTTATGCTTGGCCATATTAATTATATGAATCATTATTTTTAAAGGGAAGGAAAAATAATTTGGGAATTGATTTAGAAAATAAGAAATTATTTATTATGTTAATATTTGGTGGATTCTAATTCCTAGGTATCTTTTCTCATTAATAGTTTTCATCATTAATTAATTGTTTGCATAATTTAGTTAATAAATCTTCTCAATCATTTTTGTTTCTAATTTGCCTAAAATATTAATTAAAGATATATTAAAGAATTGATCTAGTGTCTGTGGTTCGACTTGCACTTGCCAAATCTACAATAGACGCTGTGCACTTGCAGTTACATATTTTTTAACTCATCAATAAGCTCACAAAAGGATATATATACATATATATATATATATATATATATAGACAGAGAGAGAGAGAGAGTACATGTACATTTGAATTGGTACGCATCTAACACTAAAAGGTCACCTTTTTTAATAGTTTTTGTATTAAGAATTCATGCATATATATATATATATATATATATATATATATATATATATATATATATATATATATATATATTTCCCCAGACCAAAAAACAAAAAGGGAGGCAATTAATTAGTCTAATGGCTGAAAATTTCATCATAACGAAAACAATTACTAAGCGACTTGTCCATGTCTATATTTTGTGGAGATATAGAGAGAAGTATATATACATATATAACTATATATATATATATATATTATACACACCTGATGCAGGTAATTTCTTTTGTCACACATGCAAATATATGCATACCTTTTTCACAAACTTGACCGATTCATCAATATTACAATTTACAAAACAACAACTAGCTAGATTATCATACATAATCACAGAACGCATGTATATATATATATATATATATAGGCATGGAACATGAGGTGATGAGATAGGAGTTTTGGACTCATCGATCAACCACCATCAAAGCACGAGATAATAGTGAAAAACTTGTATTCGTTTGTAAATTTTCAATGCTAGAGACTCATCAATCATCTATTTTAGCCTTCTTGGATAGGACTTCTCTTTCCACAATATCAACGCGTCGTGCATGCAACTTTTACCCATGCATCCTTCATTCTCACTCGTTCAGTTGTTTCTTCTTTCAGCTTATCCTTGACATTTGAATTCTCAGATTCTAGCTTTATCATCTTATACTCTGCCAAAGAGTATTTCTGTTCAAGCATCACATATCGGGTAACACAATTTTGAATTGTTGCATCTCTTTGCTCCACGACCGCCTGCCGTTCTTCAGCCTACTCTTCTAACTTATGAATACGATTTTGCAGTTCTACATTTCGATCATAAAGTTCTCCTAATAAATTCTCCTCAGGTTCCTCTTCTTCCTCACTCTCTGTTGCTACCTCTGCAACTAGCTCGGGTGCAACTACTAATTCTTCACTCACCACATGGATATCTCTAATTTCTTCTTCGCCTGACATCCTACAATCAAGTTTAATAACTTAATTAGTACTCTCCAATAAAATCTTTGTTATAACAAAATATTATACTCCAATATTTATTCTTTAAATGAATATCCTCGATTCATCACTTATAACTCTATATGAGTTCATCTCTTTATTTTCAGATGTCATTTTCAAACACTGCCACAAAACAAGGGTTAATTGACATGCCACATATTATCCCTATATTCTGACCGACCAATTAAATAACAAATAAACTTAGGTAGGTCATACTAGGGAAGAGATTTCCCGTCTCTCCCTTAGTTCGGTCTCACATCTTAGCTAGGGATCATATCCTAAGCTTTGATACCAACCGTGAAGCCCCCAAAATAAGTATACATCACGTATTACGAGTAAGCCAAATACATGATGCGAATTCAAATACAAACTTAATTAATACAAGCGTAAATGTAAAATACGACAAAACATAGCTGAGTTTTTACACGAATATTGTCTCACAGACAATATCCAAACTCAAATTCAATCCTCATTACATTTATTATCACACTAAATAGTGAAGACTACTAAAACAACCATCTCGGACCATCACTCCATTCCCCGACTAGTCTCGGCTACGTTCTCATTTCTTGAACAGAACAATGAAAGCAAAAAGGTGAGCTCAACTAGCCCAGTAAAAAATATTATGACTAAGATAATGCAGAATAAAGTATCGTTAGCCTTCAACAGTGTTAAACTGATAAAATATAATAAACATCAAGTTTAACTGCAGCGAAAAAAGCAATCCATTAGAAGAGTCAAGTAGAACATGAAATCTACGATCTTCTATGATTTAAGAGTTTATCATCAATTTTATCGCTGAGACTCAGCTTAATAAATAATCCACATCATTGAATTATCCATGCACTACGGGCCAAGGATATTCATTAGTATCACAACCACGAATTATCCATTCACAACGGGCCAATGATATTCGTGTTTTCACCAATGGTCATGATCATGCCAACAACTGTCAATCAATGCACTACGAGTCAATGAAGACTTTTACCACATCATTTGTAACATTACGGTCATGATTATACCGAATAATCACTGGTCATATATCATACCAATTTGGGCCAGGTCTAATTGGGTGAACTTGCAAAAGAATGGCCCAAGTGAATGGACCGGTAACCCCTTCGCCGTGGGTAGGGTTTTTAGTTAACATTTATGTAGCCCAGTAAATTCCAGACAGGGTTTGGCGGCCGCCGTTTTAATGAAACCAAAAATAACAAAAAAATAGGCATAAAAGTGCCTCGGCCATGTGACCTTTTACCAATAGCCACGGGCCGGGTTTTGGGTTTAAGATTTTTGGCCCAGAAAAAACCGAGCCTTTTCAAATTGATTTTGGCTCATTACATCACTTCGCTTGCCCGTTTTTGGTTCAGTCTCACTGTCATGAAGGTCTAACCAATCAACAGTCCATCTATACACTACGGGCCAAAGATGACTTTCATAACAATATAAGCATGAGGATGATGACAATGATATAAGAATTCAATTAAATTAAAGTAAAGGATAAATTTTAAAGATTTATAATTTAATTTATCCAGAATTCAATAATGTCCAAATTATCAATATGATACTACTTTGTGGAGTAAAATTCAAGAATAATATTGTATCAAAAATGATTTGGACCGAAAAGAAATCTATTTTTGTCATGAATAGTACTTTGGGTGAATAGTAATCGAGTGAATAGTATCCCATGAATAGTATTTCAGGAATAGTACCCTGTGAATAGTAATCTGGCATGAAAAAGTTAAAACTTATCAAGAATGCTCAAAATAATATTTGTATGAAAAAATACTGGATGAGCGCAAATTTTAAAGATATTCTACTAATTTCATGGAGTATAAAAGCCAAAACTTAACAAAATGAGTATAGAATTCGGAATCTGAAACTAAATAATATTACATACATACTACAGAATATGGAAAAAAATATTATTTCATACAAATATTGAACAAAAATAATATTTCTTACCTTAAAATAAAGAGTATTCCAACTGGTATAGCGGGAATATTCTTGAAAAAAACTTTCACTATTGTCTACGCTTAAAGCTTCTTAAAACTCTAAAGAAATACGCTCAATATTATAGAACTAGAATTCTCTGATTTTGGTGTGATTTTCAATTCTAAACTAAGCATCCTATTTATAGGAGAGTAGAATGATACTATTTAGAAGAAAAAAAAATTTCACGAATTGTGAGCAGGACTTATCGGTATGGCAAGAATCCTTGGTAGATTTTCTAAAAATTTTGATTTACTATGCAGCATTATGCAATAAAATATTCTAATAAAATAAAAACTTTAAATAAAATTTAATATATTATATTTATAAATTAATAAAATGAAACTTAATATATATATATATATTCTATTACCACTATATCTGACATATATATAGAAATTCACACATCATCACACACTTCCACTATACATATATAATATATACACTCCTCTCCGTCCATTTTCTTTTCCCCCATTTCATTTTTCTTCCCCCATCCCCACATGTCATTATATATATATATATATATATATATATATTATCATACTCATAATACACACTATTTTGAAAAATTAGTAGGTGGGGGTCCAAATACTACGTCAAACTTACAACAAATACTTCATAAAAAATCCCTCAATATTTTTAACAACATTTATTCATCATTATTATAACCCTTGATATTAACAACCCGGATCGTTCTAGGGAAGAGGGGCTTTCAGATAAGATTTCTCTCTGATTAGTAGCAATTAGGTGACCAAACTCCTTTCCTCGACGAACTTTCTAGACATTGTTAATTATGCAAATAATAATATAAATAACTTATCATCTCAATTATTGATTTAATAATATAAAATATTAACAATAATTGAATCAAATAACGTGAGATCTTATCGCGAGAATTCTGTAGAATAATTGAATAAAAGCTGAGTGACTTCTCACGTAAGCATCAATAATCAATACCATGTGCTACTATGCAACCACGCCAGACATATACTATTTTACCACAAGGGTATTTCAATGTTTAACGGTGAAAACTTTCGCCATTATTTTTATAAAAAGATATTTACATGCGTTTCTCATTCTAACAATAATTCCATTTTGGGGTCCACCAATGATTGTGTCGTCGTACGGATATTTCCCGACAAAAAGAATATTTCCCGACCAAACGAATATTTTATGACAACTTGCTTACTTTGCAAAAAATTTCACATATCACCCTTAAGTTTAACATTTTATCAATTTAACCATTTATTAAATAGAATAATAATTATATGAAAATTGAATACTTTTATTTCATAAAATTCGGGGTCTTACACCACGTGTCAGCAACCTCCATTTGTGACCGCGTCGGTCGCTAAGACCCTCTAGCCATCAGTGGTCGCTGATACTTAATTTTTAAAAAAATTGTCTATTTTGTGGATTTTTCAAAAAACTTGTACTTGTTTTGCACCTGTTTTATATCCCAACACACATTAATATATATAAATAAATAAACATCCATACAAATTCAGCGTTGTATCCATCTATATATACAAATTAATAAACCCAACACATTAATATAAACATCCACACATGTTGTGCTCATATATATAAACAAGTACCGTCCGAGTAAAATGTATATACAAATGTTATAACGTACAATATAAACATATGCATTCGTACATTTATTCGGTAAAAAAATTAATTAAATTTAGATTAACAAAAGAAGATGGAATACAAATGCATGTCTTCACGGATCAATATCGTCCAAAAAAAGAATAAAGCATATATTATTGAATGTAAAGTTAAACTAAATATATATGCAAAGCTAAACATAAAGCTAAAGTACATAAAGGCTAAAGATAAAGCTAAATAATGACAAATGACTTGCTCGGGCTCATCCTGGTGTTGTGCTTCTCTCGCCATTACATCTGCTAACTCCTCAGGACAAAGAGACTGCAGACCAGCTAAGTTTAAGAAAAAGAGATCTATCCTCACATATTGCTCTCACAAAATCAAATAGGATCGTGATATGTCGAATTTACACGTAAGATCGAGTAGATCAATAAGAGAATTGCATGTACCATCGATAATCGGTCATCATCGTTGTCCTTGGCCTTTAACATAGTTATTCTTCACAACTGACGTTCTCTCCCACAATTCTTGATCAATCGACAGCCGCGAGATGCCTTCAGCATAACGCTCATTCAATAAGCTCTTATAAATGTCATGTCAGCAGGTTAGAAATTAAATAGTTAAAAATAAAAATAAAATGCTTAAGAATGACATAAAATTTTATAAACATATCAAAGTACCGCTATCTGGATAGCCTCAGACAAACCATTGTGAGTGCCCACGTATACATCCAAACAATAGATAGGCTGACCTTGAGACTGAGCCTCATACAAAATATGCTCATATATTAATATGTAAACATGTGATATACTAAAATTTAAAATTTGCAAAATACGTACCCGTACAATAATATGTTACGACTGTGATATACTGCTGCTAAAGTTGTAAACGAGCCAAACAGTTCGAGCCCGATTCGAAAAAATACAAGCGAGACTCAGATTCGTTAATAATATGATCTAAATAGTAAAATAAAAATTAGTTCGAATAAAAATATGAGCAGAATCTAAGTAAGATTATACTCGACTCATTTAAGATTCAAACTACTCGAATTATCGATTGTGATTAGATACATACTCGATTGATACAAATTCGATTATAGATACTCGATACGTTCTCTTATAATATATACAAAATTAAATTAAATTAGAAAAATTAATTAATTATTTTATTTTAATTTTAATTGTGATTTTATATTTGTAATGTGTAATAGTAAATATATATATATATATATATATATATATATATATATTTCTCATTTATAAGTAAAATAACAAATTCAAGACGAATTCGAGTATGAATTTGAGTAATAAATATTTGAGTCAAGACGAATCTAAGTATAATTTTTCAAATACAATTCAAATTCGAGTATGAATTTAATGTTTTGAGTCAAAATATTTGAGCAACTCTCTGGTCGCTTCTATTCGAATCATTTACACCCTTAACTACCGCCCCTATATGTGCCTTTTGCCTTGTCGCCTATATAGCGACTTGAAGGCGGTCGCTAATGAAAATAACGACTAGTTTTAAGTGTGGTCTTTATTACTTGTAATAGAGATCGAATAATACGGTCGCAGATACGCTTGGTCGCTAATGGCCCATTTTCTTGTAGTGGGATTTTTAGTTACTAAGCTTAAATACACTTTAAACCTTAAAGTTTTTTGCTTTTTATACTTTAAACCTTAATGTTTCAACTTTAAGACATTGAACTTTAATGTCTTAAATTTTTATAAGTTAAACTTTTTGGCCACTGACGTATAATAATTGGTCCGAATGATATTTTGGATAATTTCACTCTTAAATATATTAATTGAAAACACATAAAATTGTAAGCATGTACGTGATTAGTGTATAATGAAGAAAACAAGTAGAAAAATTTGGAGCTAACACTACAACAAAAAGGCTTATCAATGATCGCGATATCGTCACAAGATACTGTCATTGTGATTGGTATCACCACTAGTATGTGGTCGTTGATACTAATCATGAGATAATCTGTCAATTGGAAGGACATCAGCGACCAACAATAGCGATCGAATTATTAGCGATCGCAATCAATGATCAATATCGGCCACTACTATTACGACTTATCTTTGAGTCATTTGTTAAGCGTGACATGGCACGGCGTGGCGTGTTGGGTAATAGCGATCGCAGCGGTCGCTAGATTCCAAGAAGGTGACGCAGTCAATGATACAGTGTTAGAGACCGCATGCGGTCGCTGATGATTTTTTTTTTATTAAAATTTTGCCTATTTTATTGATTTCCCAAAAATAACCTGCTTTGTACCTACTTTCAATCCCAACACAGCAATATATATATACAATCATCCATATTAACATCCATCCATGATATAACTACTATATAATAAACATTGATCATCCATGAATAAACATTCATCCAATATAATATAATTGTAAACATTCATCCAACACAATACAATCGATATCGTAAACATCCATATAAACCAATGCAATTGTCCAAAGAATGAATCTAAAAGAGTACAAGGCTTTAAAAATCTAAAAAAACAAGTTTAGGCGCTCTTCATGGATCATCCAAATTAGGATCCTATAATTAACAAAGTAATAAAACATATATGTTACATATAAGTAAGACAGTGACTCAGAGACTATAAACATATAAGATAATTTATCTAAACAATAAACGATATATATATACTTGTTCCTGCTGTTGTGCTGCTGCTGCTGCCGATGCCGCCACTGCCTCCGCCAACTCATCAGGACTCAGAGATTGCAGATGCCCATCTAGTATACGAAGAAGATCACGATCCTGACAGATCGCTCTCACACAGTCAGCAGGAGTATGATAGGCTGGATAACCTGATGACTATGTAGCCTAGGTGGCAGAGCTGTCTGTGCCACTGATGGTCGGGCGCCGTCTTTGTCCTTAGCCTTTGACATAATTTTTCTTCATGATGGACACCCTCTCCCATAATTCTTGATCAATCGACGGACGCGAGGTGCTTTCAGGATAACGCTCGTTCATTAAGCCCTTATAAGTGTCCTGTCAGAAGATGAACAATTAAATAGTTAAAAATAAATAAAAAAAAATACTAAAAAGGTCATCACAATTTATAAACAACATATTAGGATAAAGTGAACTTATTATCGCTATCTGAACAACCTCAGGCAGACCATCGCGGGTGGCCACATACACATCCAACCAATTGATAGGTTGACCTTGAGACTGAGACTCTTACAGTTCATTTTCTCATATTATTATGTAAGCATATGATATTTTAGCTACAAAAGATGACTGTAAACATAACATACATTCCCTGGCAGCAATGTGATGCAGCTGTGATATACTGCCGCCCCGATACGTGCCTTTTGCCTTCTCGTCGTCTGATACACCTGAGGATCTGTTCAAGGCGGCAGTCTTATGCCTCTTGACCCAACTCTCAGTTCTTCATTGGTCACACATCTACACCCATATGGGCTGTGTGCACCACCAGGGGCTATGCTCATGCATATACTGCTCACCCTGTCCTAGATGGTCAATCTTAGCATTGTGCAGGGCTTTTTTTCGTTCCTTGTTCAAATTATCTTTAGTTCGGACGACGCACTTCTGCCAGAATAGTGTCTAAATAACTGATGCATATGCGTCGTCCCATCTATACTGTTTCTATAAATAAAACAACAATAATAATATTAAAACTGTTATATTACTAAATAATATTATTTGATTAACTATGTATTATCTATCGAATGATAAAAAAAATATACCAAATTCAATTTCAAATCGCATCCTTATAGGCGAGAGGTGTGCTGCTCACCCATGTAATCATTTGGCGTGAAGGCGATTACGTAAGCATAATTGTGAAATGCACTTCACAATTTTACTATCTTGAAAATCACTACAATATACAATAATTTACATTAAAACCCTTACATTTAAATCACTACTATATTTATAACAATGGAAATATTAAACCCTTTATATATACACGATGTTTAACTTAAGTGCTTTCGGAAGAGAACGGATCTATATAAAAATGCGATCATCCGGATTATCCAGGGCCTTAAGCACATGATTAGGGCTCGACCTAACTTGCAAGGCTTTCGTCTTTGCGTGTTCGTAAGACATCTATAAATAAAAAATTTAGGATGTTAGTATGAGTTATAAATGAAAGGTACATAAACATGTCAATGATATAGAGAACATCAGGATATGTAATTGTATGTAATACAATTAAAACTAAACATACATTTTATAGAAAAGGACAATAATGACAATTAATGAAATGTACATGAACATGACTGGAAATTAATTAACTACGACAACTATAAATGAAAGGTACATGAAAATCGTATAGAGAAAGGTACTATAGAGAAATGAAAGGTACTATAGAGAAAGGTACATGAAAATTATATAGAAAATAATTAACTACAACAACTATAAATGAAAGGTACTATAGAGAACATTCCTATATGTAATTCATTGTGTATATACAATTAAAACTAAACATATATTTTAATGAAAATCGCTTATCAAGTTAGAATCATTTTGTACAAGTATCGAGATTCATAACCATCTTTTCTTCAGATTACGTGTTAGTGTCGGTCAATAACTCTTCCTCAAATCACCGTCATCCGCACAATAACTGCCTCGGGATCTAATTCATCGTGTTCATCTCCACCTCTAACCGGATTACATCATTGTTGTCCTCTATATTTATTATAGAGAGGTCTATGAAGCATCTCCTCTTGGTAGAAATCCCCATCTATTACTTGGACACGATTGCTACGGAGTATGAATTACAACTTGCCAATCAGAAAGGCGGTCTATCCCTTTTCCTAACAGACTAGGAGTGTAGTATACTTGTACTGTTTGTGTTGGTAAAACAAATGGTTCGTTGGAGTACGCTAACTTTGTGGAGGTCAATATCGAAAATTCCATGTCCATCAACACGTATCCCTTTTTTACAATCAAACCAACGACACTTGAACAAGTTAATATGACCCCGTCGTGTTCTTGTCGACAACTCTACGATTTCCTCCAACTCCCCATAAAAGGCACGACCAAGCTCATTGTAATAATCTCCTTGAACACACACTCCAAAGATTAGTTGTTCTTTTACCGCTGAACATATGTCTTTGTATGAAATTCACATCCATTTATTTTGTAACCATTATGAATGACTTGGTCCCTCGTCCGGACCCATAGCTAGGACTTGTATATTTGGAGGAATCGTTCCCTCATTAAGAGCCTACAAAAATTCTATTGAATTAAATACATTCATAAATTAATAAGATATATGTCATTCTTAATTAACTTAACTAATTTTGTCCTTTAGCCAAAGAGCAAATTTTTTATCACGACTAACTTGAATATCTTTATCAGTGATGTTAAATGATTTGCTTTTAACTTTCGTCATCATATGTTCTATACAATTTTATAAACATTAACATATATTAATATGAAGCTGAGTTAAGATATAGGTCTAATACATATGAATTTTACATGTATACCTCACAAATTCATCAATCTCCTCGTAATTGAGAAAAATGTAAGTATGCGCAACATGTAAATCTTACTCAGAAAGGAATATGCGCTTTCCTTTTCCATACGCGCGACCCGGTAAACCAAATACAGAAAGCCGATCATTTAGTTCAACATTGCCCCCATCATCATGTCTCGGGACTCGATTGGCCTTTGTCAAGACTTCATCGGGAAAATAGTCTGAGACAAACGTAGATATCTCATCGAAACTGTATGCCTCACATATCGACCCCTCAGCATAAGCTCTATTTTTCACCTTCCTCTTAAGGTTTCCCATGACCCTCTCGAAAGGGTACATCCATCTATATTGACCTGAGCCACCAACACGAGCTTCATAGGGTAGATGGATTTGCAAATGCTCCATAGAGTCGAAAAAACCAGGAGGGAATATTTTTTTAAGCTTACACGTGATCTCAATGATGTTCTTCTCAAGTATAGACATGTCCTTTTCATTTAACGTTTTTGAACATATGTCTCTGAAGAAACGACTAAGATCAGGCAAATCATCCCATATTGGTTTATCAAGCAAGTCCCGAAATGCTATATAGGCATGAGTCTCTCCATGAACATACGAGCGGATCATGACTTTTCATCCTTGCAATTTCCCACCTGTAACACACCTTGCAATGTTTGACGCATATCCATCTGGTAGTTTCAGAGACTTTATCCATGTGCACACATCTTCAACATACTTTTTGGACAATGTGTACCTTGCATGTGGTTTGACCATCTTACCATTAGTAGTTTCATAAAGTTCTAATCTAGGACGCTTACAAATATCTTTCATGTCCAACCGTGCCTTATCATTATCTTTCGTCTTGCCCGCAACACCCATCATGGTGTTAAACACATTTTCAAACACATTCTTCTCAATATGCATCACATCTAGATTATGATGAATCAAATTTGTAGACCAATAAGGCAGTTCCCAAAAGATGCTTCTCCGAACCCAATTATGAGACACGCCAAACCCATCGATGATGTCAAAGGCAATCTTACCGAATGGGATGACCAGCAATCTCATCACACGGTCACGCATCTCTGTCCCCGACAGTCGCAGTGTTGGCATATCATGATCTACTTTCCCTTTCCTGAAGTGTTCTCTGTTTCTTCGAAACGGGTAATCTACCGGCAAGAAACGACGATGACAATCAAACCAGCATGGCTTTCGACCATTTGATAGATTGAAAGACTTTTTATGACCCATATAATATGGACAAGCCAACTTCCTGTGTGTACTCCATCCAGATAACATACCATAAGCAGGAAAGTCACTTATGGCCCACATAACCGCTGCCCTAAGGTTGAAATTTGTTTTTGTGGAAACATGCCAAGTCTATACTCCATCCTCCCACAATACCTTTAACTCGTCTATAAGAGGTCTCAAGTAAACATCTAGGTTCTTTCCAGGACTCTTGGGACCAGGAATCACAAGTGAAAGATACAAGTACGGCTGTTTCATACACATCCAAGGAGGCAAGTTATACGGAGTAACAATCACAGGCCAGCAGGAGTTTGGAATAGCTGAGTGCCCGAACGGGTTGAAACCATCAATGGACAATCCAAGCCTCACATTTTTAGGTTCCAATGCAAACCCCGGATGTGCTAAGTTGAAATCTTTCCAAGCATGCCCATCTGCATGGATGGTTCGGCTCCATCTTTGGTTGAGATTTTGCATGCCAAGTCATATGTTCAAATTTCTTGAAGACATGTACAATCTTTTGAGTCGAGATGTAATTGGAAAATACCTTAAAATCTTAAAAGGTATATTCGCTTTTTTGTAGTCACACCCTCTTTATTAGGCTTAAATCGATCACGACCGCAAAACGTGCACTTTGTCTTCTCTGTTCATTTTCCTTATAAAACAACATGCAATCGTTCTATACATGCATCAACTTTTTGATATCCAAGACCCAACTTCTTCACCATTTTTTTACAATAGTAGTAGTTATCGGGCAATTTTTCACCGACAGGCAACATACTCTTAATGGCCCTCAAGAGTGACTCAAAACACTCATGGCTCATGTTGTGATCAGCCTTGATGTTAAGTAATGTCTCCACTATAGACAATGTAGTATGCTTCAGGCAACCATGCCACAATGGTTCGCTACCCTCGCCTAACAACTTAAAGAATGCTTTGGCATCGTAATTCATAGTTTGCTCTCTGCCTTGTTCCCAATCAAAATCGGGCCCTGCAATATCATGAACCATGTCATTCATACGGATGGGTATTGTTGCTGGATTGTGTACTTGTGCGTTGCCACTATCTCTTCTCTGCCCATGTGCCCACCAACATTCTTCGTAATTGTTCATGAACCCAAAAACAAGTAAATGATAGTTTACTATATCGTTGTCCATATAATTTACATTCTTACACTTCAAACAAGGACATCTTATCTTGTTCTGACCATTAACATATTTTGGGTGACTATATGCATAATCTAGAAATACTTGGCAACCAGCTCTAAATTCTGTTGTAGCACCTATCTGGGCACTTGACTTTCATCGTCTCATCCAACTACGATCTGAATAGAGGTCCATGATACCACGGTACCTATGTTGACATGAATTATTGTATTCCCTTGTTAGAGTTTTATAATTCAGCTCAATGCCATATATGTACATATATAACATAAGTGTGCATCATATATATATGATTATTTGGGAATTGAACAAGGATACATGCCAAAACAAATTTACACAGCTTGAGATCGTTATGATTGTTATGGTCTTATGTCATCCTATATATATATATATTGTTATGGTCTTATGTCATCCTACATATTTTAATTGACACCAACCTAAAGCCAATAGATTCCTAGGGGTAGAATATGAATCATTGCATCATGCATGGTCTGCATAAGCATTGGGACAAGTCTAAATTACCCGACCAACGAAAAAATTTCATGAGTCTCCCTATATATATGGACTATCCACATGCACGAGGGCATGCATACTTGACCATTTTTAGGCATATAAGAGCAACAAGAATGTATAAGCAATTAACATAACATCACATATACTCATTGCCTTTATATATTCCAGGGTCCATATCTAAAAGTTTAAAGTTTAGAGAAGAGATAACATAACATCACATATACTCATTGCCTTTAGGTGTTCTTTATGTTCATGTCGAGTTAATGGAAAACTTGAAATTATAGCTTTTAGCATGTCTAGAAAACTAACTCAACTACGACTGACCTTAAATTATAGCTTTTAGTTAACAGTACAATTGTTGGCTCTCTATCTACATGGGCACGCATGTCCCAAAAAAATATATATTATATAGGCATGATCTGAATATTGGACTTGATAAATACATTTTGATGGTTTTGTGACGTAGTAGCTACAGTTCCTCGGTTGCTACCAAATAAACTATACTTTTGAGTCCTCCTTATTTATATATGTTTTCTATGGACGTATATCAATATAAACAAACATCATTACAACTCTAGATCCAATCTAGGTCTATGTCTATCAATGGGTCAATCAGTATCAAGACTAGATAAACCAAAGCAATCTACGGGTTTTAGGAATGGAATTTATAGGAAGATTAATGGGGAACCGCCAGAATCAAGATTAGTATCAGATCCACTTCTATGTGCTACCATGTGATTATCTACCATGTGATTGATTTTATTAGATATCGATAATTTAATAATATATTGTGAGAATGAATAAATTATCTAAAAAATTATTTATTCTCTGCTTTACAAAAGAAACAAAATCTCCATCCAAGTATCGCTTGAAAAACTAGATAGAAACCGAGATTATATCAAAGAAACATTCAAAAAAGTAATAACACATGATCAATTAGTAACCTCAGTAAATATTAAAAGATATGCAACTTAGATCTAAAACATAAATAATTTAGTTTAAGCATGCAACTAGTAAATCATGTAAAAGTGTATGAGTATAATAGAAGAAATTATCAATTATCAAGTGTATATAATGTAAATTATCAATTATCAAGAAATTATCAATTATCAAGAAATCAATTATGTAGAAATCATGTATAAGTATAATGAAGAATGGTAGGGATTAGCTCGCTTAAAATCTCCTTTTATAAGCGCCATTATCAAGTGCAATTGAAATTATCAATTTACAAAAAAATAATCAGAAAAGAAACATTATTTACCCACAGTCATATTGTACCATTTAATTTTAAATGCAGCTAAAGTATTGAGAACAACCTAATTTAAATGTACAAAAATAGAATTACATAAAGTACAATTGGTCTAATTTAGAGATTTAGGGATTAAGGGATAACTAAAAGTTTACTTTAGAGATTAATTGGGGGTTACCGGCTTGGAGCAGCGGTGGTGCGGCGGTGGTGAAGTGGTGGTGCGGCAGTGCGGCAGTGGTTTCTTCTTTTCCCCCCTACTCCCTCTTCTCCCTCGTCTGTATCTCCCTCTTTTCTTTTCTTCTTTGTACTGATGTCGCGAAACTGAGTCTGATTAAGTTTATGAGAATCAGCGACCGCCATCAGTGACCGCTTGTGGTCGCTGATTTTTAATGATGTGGACATAATCAGCGACCGCATGCGGTCACTGATTATTAGTGTTCGCAAAAAACCTTGGCACCAACATTTCCTGCCAAATTTTGGGAGGCAAACTTGTGATAATGCATTTTTCATCTCGATCGATCGTCGTCAATCGTTGATTTACAATAGCGACTGGATTAAGTCACGATCGCAGATGTTGGTCGCTAATACGAATATTAGCGACCGCATATGCGGTCACTGATATTGTTGGTCGTTGTTGGGTCTTTTTCTTGTAGTGTAATATAAATGATATATACTCTTAAAAACTTAATTTTCCACATTAAAGAAAAACTTAAAATTCTTTAAAAGCATAGAAATTATACGCTCATGAGTATTGTATGATGAAGAAGAAAAATATGAAAAAATTACAGATAATATAAATGATATATACCCTTAAAAGATTTAATTGCCTTTTTATTTTAAGTCACGTGACTTATTCCAGTAAAAACACAGTAAAAAGTGCAAAATTCAATGGCCAAAATGTTTAATTTATTAAAATTTAGAGATATTAAGATTTAATATCTTAAAATAAAAACATCATGAAGCAATAAATTTTAAGTTTTAAAGTACATTTAACCCTAATTAATATATATAAACAATGTTTGGTGTACGAATGAGTCATACATGTGAATATATAAGACATGCATGACTATTTGGTGAATAAACATGCTTAATCATAAAGCATGGTCCACAAGCTTCATAAATTCATTTAAGAGGTTTCTTCCGCTTCGTAATTAAGCTAAATTAACTCGAAAAAAGGTAAACCAAATCTGTTAATGAAGTTAATTAAGCAGCTCTCTCTCTCTCTCTCTCTCTCTCTCTCTCTATATATATATATATATATATATATATATATATATATATATATTGAATTAAACTAAATCTGATGAAGGACTGGAGGGCCACGTACTAAATTTGGAGGCTTAGAAAGCATAAGATTATTCCACGTGCAAAGAACCACTGAACCATCATCACAACTTGTAGACCTTTTCCTTAATTATGTAAAAATTTAAGTTCCATAATTTATTTATTTATTTTTTTAGTTATTTTAAAAAAATAAAATAAAAAAAAGTCTGGATTTTCTCCCATCCGGGAGGTCCGGATCAAACTTGTATATATATATATATATATATATATATATATATATATTGGTATCAAAGATAAGTTGTTTTTGTTCTAGTTGCCAGTAAGATCTCAGTAATTTGTTCATCTCCTTACTATTTTCAAAATTTCTCTTTTATTCTTGTTCCTAAGTTGCTGTAGTCCACCTAGTTCGTGTCTACCCTGTGTAAGTCTCTTGGGTGAGCAGTGTCGGGTTTTAGAACATAGGTATGAGTCTACTTAAGGTAAGAGGGTATGAATGGAAGAACATTGAATAAAAATTTATTTTGAACTTAGTAAAGGATGAGTAGATTGTTCAGATCTAACTCCTCAGCTAGTAATCGGTCAACTTTGCCTCCCGTCCCAGACATAGTTAACCAGGAAACATATAGTTATGAAAATATAAGTCAAGCTTTACACAATTGGAACATACCTAGGGTCTCCCCTAAAGAAATTTATCAGTAAACCTTTTTAGATAATTTTAAAACAGATTATAATGTTAAAACAGTTGAAAAAGTTTATGCAATTAACAAAGAATACGAAAATTATAACCTTTTATCTCCTGATATTATTAAAAAACATAGAAAAAGGGGTTATAATTTCATTCACATCGGTCTAGTTCAAGTTGCAGTTAAACCATTAAACATTAAAGGAATTAATTCAAGTATCTGCCTCTGCCTTAGAGATGCTAGATTCCTGAATTACTATCCTAGTATGATTGGTGCTATGGAATCAAGTCTGCACAATGGACCTATCCATTTCAATTGCTTTCCTGATTTCACATTAAGCCTAAGTGACCAACATTTATTAAAAGCTTTGACATTAAATATTAAAATTGCTGGAGAAATTACTCATATGATTGAGGGTTCTCGATTTAGCTTTGATTTATAGGATTTATTATAAGACCATGAAAGCGAACATAAACGTCCATGCTCTTAATAAAAGTCCTAAAGATCAAATCAGATTAATTCAAAGTTCAACTAGTGATGCTAATATTCAGGATCCCGAGAACCATCCTCCGGAAGGATATTACGTTACCTAGTCAATGGACTTTACCGATGAAATACCCGAGCAACTCAGTAGTTAACAACTCATTAAATATTGAAAATGTTAAACAATTTTCGGATGTAACGGTCAAAATAAGTTTTAGAGCGTGCTAGAAGACCGATTATTATAGAAGATTTTACTAGTTCTTGAAAGACCTTGATTTTACACCGGAGAGATCTTTGAAGTACTTAGTAACCCTTCTGTTAGGGATATTAAATTAAAGGGTATCCTTAATCACGGTCAAACTAGTCATCCTTGTTATACTCAAAAGGACTTTGTTGAACAAGAAGGTTCTTCTTCGCCTACCCCTTCTGAGGTACCTACTCAGTCAGATTTTGAAATTCCAATTAACAATCAATTAAGAGTTATTAAAAAAGTGTTCAAATTAGATTGGGACAATCTTGTTAAAGATTTTAATTCCAAATCTAATAAAGAGAAAAGGCATTTATTTCGTTCCAATCACCCGTCTGAAAAAGAACGAGATAAAATTGTTAATAGATGGAAACGATTTATTAACAGTGAAAAGATAAACATTACTTTTTACAATTGGTATGATAATATCAGGTAAATGTAATGTTATAACTAAAACTCAATGGATTAAAGAAGATAAGTCGAAGGTCTCTTCTAGTCATCCCCCACAAGAAACTGTCCTACTTCCAGTTAAAAATACGTCTGTTGTTGCCAGTCCTTTTAAGATTTTGGATGGTAATAAAAATGATAAAAAAATTATTGAACAATTAAATTTTAGTAATCAATATCTAGCAACAGTAGGAAGACAGTTAGATAGGATTGAAGAAAAATTCGAGGAAACTACTATTAAAAAATCCAATTCAAAAATTGAACAACCTCTATTAAAATTACCAGAAAATAGAAGTAAACTAGGTTTACCAAACAAAGATGGTGAACTCACTCGAGCTATTGATAAGTTATTTAAAAAATTAAAAACTGAGCCTGAATCAAGTGGCACCATTGCAATCATTGATCAAGTAGAAACTGACAATGAGAGCAGTAGCAAGTCAGATCATTCTGATACTTCTTCAGTCCTAGATTTTAATGATCAATTAAATAAATTAACAGTCAAAAATACTAGTTTAACTAAGAATTGGTACTATAGACCTACTCCTCCGGATCTATAATTCGAAGAGAGAAATCTAGATAAACAATTCTCTGTTTCATCCAATAAAATTTATGAATGGAACATAGATGGTTTCAGTGAACAAGAGATTTTAAACAAGTTAAATCACATGTCTATGGTAGCAAATAGCTATATAACTAAGTTCAACAATCTGACTCAGCCAAATATTGTTGAGTTAATAGCAAGTGGATTCACTGGTATTCTCCGGTCTTGGTGAGAAAAATATCTCACTGAAGATACTAGATTATCAATAATTCATGATGTCCAGTTAGACGATGACGACAATCCCATCTTTGATGAAGATGTTGGCATTGGTCCGCCAGATGGAGTTAATACTTTAATTTTTACCATAATAAAATATTTTGTTGGCATTCCCAGTAATATTACTGAAAGAATTCATGATCAACTAAGTAATCTTACTTGTCCCACTCTAAGTGATTTTAGGTGGTACAAAGATGTATTTACCTCTCGAGTTATGATGCGAAATGATAGCAATAAACCATTCTGGAAAGAAAAATTCATCAATGGTTTACCATCATTATTCGCTCATAAAGTCAGAGAAGAACTAAGTAAAAATTTAGGGTATATTGATTATGATAACCTAACTTATGGTGACATAATCAGTTATATTCAAAAGATTGGATTAAAAATGTTTATTGATTTTAAATTAGCTAAACAAGCTAGTAAAGATAAGAAAAAAGCTAAGCATGAGTTAGGAACATTCTGTGAACAATATGATTTACCTCATGTTGCTCCCTCTAGAAGGAAGCACTTGCATAAGCATATTGATCACCATAAGAGTCACCGACGTCATAAACAAAAATGCAGTCACAAGAATCAAGATGAGTACTATAATAAACCTAAACCAATGAGTAGGAAATACAATAAAAAATCGTCTAAAAAATTTGATAAAAGTAAAATTGTTTGCCACAATTGTGGGCAGAAAGGGCACTACAAAAATGAGTGCAAAATTAAGAAGAAATTGTCTCAAATAAATATCTCAAGTGAAGATACTGAGTAACTATTAGAATTAATTAGAATAGAGAACAATCTCAGTAATGATGAAGGTTCTGATATTCCTCATTCATCTAATAGTAGTACTAGTAACCACGAAACAGATAGTGATAATGACGAAGTCACTATTTGCGCTAACAATTGCAATGAAAAATGTTGCAATAAACAAGTTAATGTGATCATTAAAGAAGATGAAGAAAGTTCTTTGCTAATTGATTTAATTAGTAAGATTTCTGATCCTGAGTTAAAATCTCAGTACACTAAACAGTTAAAAGATTTATTAACTAAAGACAATAGAGTTAAGGATAAGATTATTAAAGCTAAAAAAAACCAGTATTTAGTCTTAATAAAACTCTTGAGAGATTTAAAACCCCGGTTAAAGAAATAACCCTCCCAGAGTTGAATCAAGAAATTAATAAACTAAAAAAGAAAATTTCTAACTTGAAACTAGAAGTTTCTATTTTAAGGAAAGAGTTTGATGACAAAAAATCCGATCTTTAAATCAATGATTCTTCCTCTAGTGATGAAGATCACGATGTGCCTGAGTCATTTGGAAATAAAGAAGAGCCAGATCTCTTTGCCCAAGGTTTTTCTCTTAAACGAATTAAAGATATCACCATTCAAAAATGGTATATCTCCATTAACTTAGTTGTTGATAAAACCTTTTTGATATAACTTCTTGCTCTAGTTGATACTGGCGCATATCTTAATTGTATTCAAGAAGGTCTAATCCCAATTAAATTCTATAAGAAAACTAATGAAAAATTAAATTCAACTAACGGTAGTTAAATGGAAATAAAATATAAATTGCCTAAAGTTCATATCTATCTATCAAGATATTATGTGCTTTAAAACATCATTTGTTTTAATCCGCAATCTTACAAATAAGATCATCTTAGGGTTACCATTTATATATTTATTATACCCTTTTACTACAAGTAATGAAGGTTTAAGCTGTAAACATTTAGGAAAAAAGAGTGCATATAAACAACACAACTTAATTACCAAAATAGAAATAATTTTATTGATAAATGAAACTATTTACAAACAAACTGAAAATTAAAGTGACTTACAATTTAGAACATTTAATAAGAAGAGAAGGAGGGGTTGAGAAGGGCTAAACAGAGGTAGAAACCAAAGATTCGTCTGAGAAGGAACTCAGAGTCTTTCTAAGTTTCGAAGTCTGTTTTGCTAACTGAGTTCGGTTTCCTTTTATAGAATAAGGAAAGGAACTATTATAAAGTTACTATTATAAATTGAATCATTACAGAAAAACAACTGTAGATGAATGGTGCTAACTTTTGACTAAATACATATGCTTTCGGCTACTTTAGACAAAGAGGCCGATAACTTTTGACTCAAAGAGATGCTTTTGTGAAAAGAGAGAGCATCTTTTGACCTTGAAGGTCATTGGGCAAAAGTCTTGGCGTGACCGAGCCGCTTTTCATGGAAAAGCAAATTCTTTTGACTGATTGGCTGCAGGTGTAAGTGACTGGGGTGTCATGCAAATGGGTCCTGAGCATCCTGTAGATCGATGGTGCCATATGGATCATACTGACCATCATCATCTGCAAACTGGCTGACTGAAGCATCTAAAGAATGAGCAGAAGCTTCCTCATATAACTAATTAATTCTTTTATTAAGTGCTTGGGCTATTAATTTTAATTCTTTACTGGAACAATTCTTGAAATCAGAAATGTCACGAGAACAAGACGAACCAGTAGGACTGATTTTGGACTCTTTGGGTTTTGACTCTTTTGATTGACTGGAAGGTTCTTTGGATGAAACTGGAAGAACCTTAAGAGGGACGGTGGGAAATTCTAACTGAACTTGACCAACAATCCTATTAACATCAAAACTTGTCCCACCATTTGATGAAAAATTATCGGGAGAGAAGGGGAATTGGTTCACAAAGGGTACCGGCATCCGCCACATTGAATTCTCGACCATGAGGATCGGATACCTTAGTTGGAGTTTTAATGTCATACTGCCATTTAAGAATCCAGGGAATCTTATATTTACTAACAAATTGAAGAATGACATGGATGCTATCATACTTTGGATCGTATTTACTGTGGTTGCAAAAATGACTAAGTTGAACTTTTAATGGTTCAGGAAGGAGATCATAAGTGGAACCAAACCTCATCCACCAGTGAGAGAACCAATGAGAGAACTGGCTTTTGAACTTATGATCGAACTGAAAAAACCATGAATGACTTTTTGACTCATTTTGAAAAAGGAAAACTCTATACCAAGCTTCCATATAATCAAAATAACAATAAGAGTTATCTTGATTAGAAAGCTGTATAAGATCAGAAGGGTGTTTTCCCCAATCAGACATCAGAATAAATTTTTTAATATATAATGAATGATAAAGAACTTTGGATTTATCATTATTGGCATAAATGGGTTTAATAAAGATTGACTCGATTTCAATAAGGATATCCTTATAATACACAAGGGATTTATAAAGAGCAAGGGGCTGGAAATGCCATCCAGAAGGAAAGAACTGGGTGACTAATTTGACTGGGTCATCTTTAGGTTTCATATGGGGTTCAATATGAAACAGGTGAGTGGTCCATTTGAGCATATACTCAGAAGGAGTTTGACTGGGGTTTGAAATGGAGGCCTTTGACTGGTTGGAAAAATGGTCTATTGGGACCGAGTTACTAGCTAAGGCTGAACTGTATGGCTTGGGTATTGTACCAAGACTAGTAAATTTGTTGGTGGTTTGATAAATTGGGTTAACTGGATGAGGAACCAAGGTTCCTTTTGGTTGATTACTTGGGCCAGTAGGGTGACCCGGACCACGAGAGGATGATGCTCCTCGAGTACTCATGATGGACGGACAGTACATGTATTAATAAATTCCCGAGTGAGAAAATCAAGAATTGAATTGTTACTGCCTTTAATGTACTCAATCTCAAAATCAAAGATACTTAATAAGGCTTGCCATCTAGCAAAGGAATGTTTAGAGGCTATGTTTTCAACATCTTTTTCTAAAACATATTTTGCTGATTTACAATCAATGCGAACTAAAAATTTTTGATTCAATAAGTCACTTTGAAATTTGTTAATACATAATACTAAAGAAAGTATTTCCTTTTTAATAGTACTGTAATTTAAAGGTATAGTATTCCATGCACCGGAATGGAAACGGACAATTTGCTCTGGGGAGTTGAGAGTAAGTTTTTGTTTGAGAATTCCTCCGAATCCAATATCAGAGGCATCAGTTTCAACAATTTTGAATGCAGAATCATTGGAAATACCAAGGAAGGGCAATGCCTTGACATATTTTTTAACTTGTTGGACAACAGAAGTGTGAATGTCAGTCCATAGGGGAGGATTGTCTTGCAAACGCTGAAAGAGAGGTTTGCAAATCTTCCCGAGGCTTTTATAGAACTTTCCAATGTAATTGAGTGAGCCCAAAAACCTTTATAGTTGGGTTTTATTGGTAATTTTATCTGGGAATCTGTCAGCAAATTGAATAGCTCTATCAATAGGCTGTATGAGTCCGCGATAAATATTTAAACCAAGAAACTGAACTTTAGCTTGAAACAAGCTGCATTTTGGAAGGTGAAAGGACAAGACCATTATCTTTAACTGTTTTGAAGAACGATTTCAAATGTTTGGTGTGTTCTTCAATGGAATTGGAAAAAATGAGATATCATCAATGTAGACGACAATAAAATGACTGAAAGGGTTCAAAATGTCATTGAGGATATTCTGAAATTCACTAGGAGCATTTTTTAGGCCAAATGCCTGGACATTCCATTCGTAATGACCAAATGGAATGGTGAATACGGTTTTGTACCTATCATCAGGGTGAATGGCAACTTTCCAGAAACTAGACTTAAGGTCAAATTTACTAAAGATGGTGGCATTACTCAATCGGTTAATGAGGTCGTCTTTGTTAGGTAAAGGGTACCTAATCCATTCTAAGACTTTGTTTAATGGCTTGTAATTGATTACTAGACGGGGAACACCTCTCTCCTATTTTTCTTCGTTGTTATCATAAAAGGCGGGACATGACCATGGGGATTTACTAGGCTTGATCAAACCTTTACTGAGAAGATCATTAATTTCCTTTTTGCATAACTCCATTTGTTCGTGATTCATTTGTATTGGCCTGGCCTTAGTAGGAATCAGGTGCTCTTTGAATTCCTTAGCATAAGGGAGCCTTACAACATGCTTCTTCTGATGCCAAAATGTTGGGCTTCAGCACAGAAACGCACAGCGGAAATTAAAATTTTAAAGCAATTTCAGAAACCCTAAAACAGGATCCATGCGAAAAATCAATTAATTCAGAGGTTTAGAGATTATACCAGATATAAACAAAAAACGAGAATCTAAAAACCGATCGCGCCTCGAATCTCTAACGAATACAAACCGATCATTACTTTACTGCGATCATTCACATCGAACGCCGCATTTAACCGGTCGAACGATTCGCAATAAGAAGGACTTGCAGTATTAGCCACCAAAAGGAATGGATTTTCTCAAAGCTGCTTTCTCTCTGGTCTCTCTCTAAGAGCGGCTAGGGTTTTTCAATTATGATATCTTTCCCTAAGTAGTTATATATCATATATATAGTAGTTAAAAGGAATTAATCAAATTAAAACCTAATTTTATAAAATTAATTTTTATATATATATATATATATATATATATATATATATATATATATATATATATATATCTTAATTAAGTCTTACTTAATTAATATACATATATACAATTATCCTTTTAATTTAAATTAAATGATTTAAATACTATTAATCATATTAATATATTTAAATCCTTAAAATTTAAATTATTTCCCTTTTAAATAACGTTCTATGTGTGTGACCCTATAGGTTATTATTATGTTGGCAATAATTTTAAAATCATATTATAAAATTATAAACAGTGAGCGGCATCTAGTAATGCATCACTGTTACCCAAGTAATAATAAGATCGATGATTCGATGCAACCTTTTCATGACCAATGTTTCAATGTAATTTAATCCTTTTAACCTTAATATCCTAGATTAAACTCGAGTCATGGAATGTGTCATACTCTTCATAATTTAATCTGAGTTTTCTTGATCAATGAGTAGACTATATAAAACAAATCACTATTTGAGTATGGCCATGCATTTCATAGTCCTACTCGATCAAGAGGCCTATGGATATCACCCATAATATATAGGATGGTTAAATTCCATCTAGATCACACATATTTCTCACACGATTAATGATGAACCCAATAATCACCTTTATAGTCCACCTTCTATTAAAGGTGACATTTGATGATATCAAAGTACATAAATTCCCGTGTAGTAATATAGCAATTTCGTGTCCTGGAGGACCATTACATCATTATCACTATGAGAATTGCTAATGACACTTCGCATAATGCTCCATATAAATTCTCATGGTGGGTCCATCCCATTACATCGCCTTCTACATGTACCTATGCGCATCGACTTAATATCTCATATATTTATGACCCGATGAGATTTGGTCATCAATCAATCCACATACTAGTCTCGAATGCATCATTGTTGTCCCATCAACAATGATACTTTCATTAGGGACATTTAAGAACACCGATACTAATGGTAATATATAAACTCATGTTCAAGTCACATACTTGAAACTATATAATTTGTATCACTATTCTAAGGAATTTTATTATGTTAACAATTATATTACGCAGTAAATAAAACCATAATAAAATCATATATTTATTCAATCAAATATAATATCAAAACGTTAAGCAATTATATCAAATAATTGGCCTCTGGGGCATAAACTCTAACACAAAAGGCATTAGGAGAATCAGAACAAAGGTTGTCCTTTAAATAGGTTTTTAATTCTTCTATTTTTTCTTGAACTTCTTTATTCTGCAATTGTTCTTCAACTCTTTTGTACTTAATTTCTTCTTTTAAGAAATTTAAATGGGTGGATTTATAATTCAATAAATTTAGTGATTTAGAAATAGACTCTTCTTGTATAAATTTTAAATCTCTTTCTTTAGGTTTAATAATAAATTTAAATGTTATTTTTTTTCCTAAATGTTTACAGCTTAAACCTTCGTTACTGGTAGTAAAAGGGTATAGTAAATATATAAATGGTAACCCTAAGATGATCTTATCAGTAAGATTGTTGATTAAAACAAATGATGTTTTAAAACACATGTTATCTTGACAGATATGAACTTTAGGCAATTTATATTTTATTTCCATTTGACTACCGTTAGTTGAATTTAATTTTTCATTAGTTTTCTTATAGAATTTAGTTGGGATTAGACCTTCTTGAATACAATTAAGATCTGCGCCAGTATCCACTATAGCAGGAAGTTGTATTGAAAAGGTTTTATCAACAACTAAGTTTATGGAGATATACCATTTTTGAATGGTGATATCTTTAATTCGTTTAAGAAAAAGACCTTGGACAAAGAGATCTGGCTCTTCTTTTGTTCTCGATGATTCAGGCTCATCGTGATCTTCATCACTAAAGGAAGAATCATGGATTTGAAGATCGGATTTTTTGTCATCAAACTCTTTCCTTAAAATAGAAACTTCTAGTTTCAAGTTAGAAATTTTCTTTTTTAGTTTATTAACTTCTTGATTTAACTCTGGGAGGGTTATTTCTTTAACCGGGGTTTTAAATCTCTCAAGAGTTTTATTAAGACTAAATACTGGTTTTTTTTTTAGCTTTAATAATCTTATCCTTAACTCTATTGTCTTTAGTTAATAAATCTTTTAATTGTTTAGTGTATTGATATTTTAACTCAGGATCAGAAATCTTACTAATTAAATCAATTAGCAAAGAACTTTCTTCATCTTCTTTAATGATCACATTAACTTGTTTATTGCAACATTTTTCATTGCAATTGTTAAGCAAAATAGTGACTTCGCCATTATCACTATCTCTGCTTTAGTTACTTACTAATCGCTATTAGATGAATGAGGAATATCGGAACCTTCATCATTACTAAGATTGTTCTCTATTCTGATTAATTCTAATAGTTGCTCAGTATCTTCACTTGAGATATTTATTTGAGACAATTTCTTCTTAATTTTGCACTCATTTTTGTAGTGTCCTTTCTGCCCACAATTATGGCAAACAATTTTACTTTTATCAAATTTTTGAGACAATTTTTTATTGTATTTCCTACTCGTTGGTTTAGGTTTATTATAGTACTCATCTTGATTCTTGTGACTGCATTTTTGTTTATGACGTCGGTGACTCTTATGGTGATCAATATGTTTATGCAAGTGCTTCCTTCTAGAGGGAGCAACATGAGGTAAATCATATTGTTCACAGAATGTTCCTAACTCATGCTTAGCTTTTTTCTTATCTTTACTAGCTTGTTTAGCTAATTTAAAATTAATACACATTTTTAATCCAATCTTTTGAATATAACTGATTATGTCACCATAAGTTAGGTTATCATAATCAATATACCCTAAATTTTTACTTAGTTCTTCTCTGACTTTATGAGCGAATAATGAAGGTAAATCATTGACGAATTTTTCTTTCCAGAATGGTTTATTGCTATCATTTCGCATCATACCTCGAGAGGTAAATACATCTTTGTACCACCTAAAATCACTTAGAGTGGGACAAGTAAGATTACTTAGCTGATCATGAATTCTTTCAGTAATATTACTGGGAGTGCCAACAAAATATTTTATTATGGTAAAAATTAAAGTATTAACTCCATCTGGCGGACCAATGCCAACATCTTCATCAAAGATGGGATTGTCGTCATCGTCTAACTGGACAGCATGAATTATTGATAATCTAGTATCTTCAGTGAGATATTTTTCCCACCAAGACCTAAGAATACCAGTGAATCCACTAGCTATTAACTCAACAATATCTGGCTTAGTCAGATTGTTGAACTTAGTTATATAGCTATTTGCTATCATAGACATGTGATTTAACTTGTTTAAAATCTCTTGTTCACTGAAACCATCTATGTTCCATTCATAAATTTTATTGGATGAAACAGAGAATTGTTTATCTAGATTTCTCTCTTCGAATTGTAGATCCGGAGGAGTAGGTCTAGAGTACCAATTCCTGGTTAAACTAGTGTTTTTGACTGTTAATTTATTTAATTGATCATTAAAATCTAGGACTGAAGAAGTATCAGAATGATTTGACTTGCTACTGCTCTCATTGTCAGTTTCTACTTGATCAATGATTGCAATGGTGCCACTTGATTCAGGTTCAGTTTTTAATTTTTTAAATAACTTATCAATAGCTCGAGTGAGTTCACCATCTTTGTTTGGTAAACCTAGTTTACTTCTATTTTCTGGTAATTTTAATAGAGGTTGTTCAATTTTTGAATCGGATTTTTTAATAGTAGTTTCCTCGAATTTTTCTTCAATCCTATCTAGCTGTCTTCCTACTGTTGCTAGATATTGATTACTAAAATTTAATTGTTCAATAATTTTTTTATCATCTTTATTACCATCCAAAATCTTAAAAGGACTGGCAACAACAGACGTATTTTTAACTGGAAGTAGGACAGTTTCTAGTGGGGGATGACTAGAAGAGACCTTCGACTTATCTTCTTTAATCTATTGAGTTTTAGTTATAACATTACATTTACCCTGATATTGATCATACCAATTGTAAAAAGTAATGTTTATCTTTTCACTGTTAATAAATCGTTTCCATTTAATAACAATTTTATCTCGTTCTTTTTCAGACGGGTGATTGGAACGAAATAAATGCCTTTTCTCTTTATTAGATTTAGAATTAAAATCTTTAACAAGATTGTCCCAATCTAATTTGAACTCTTTTTTAATAACTCTTAATTGATTGTTAATTGGAATTTCAAAATCGGACTGAGTAGGTAACTCGGAAGGGGTAGGCGAAGAAGAACCTTTTTCTTCAACAAAGTCCTTTTGAGTATAACAAGGATGACTAGTTTGACCGTGATTAAGGATACCCTTTAATTTAATATCCCTAACAGAAAGGTTACTAAGTACTTCAGTATCTCTTCGGGTGTGAACTGAAGGTGCTGAAGAACTAGTAAAATCTTCTATAATAACTGGTCTTCTAGTATGCTCAAAACTTATTTTGACTGTTCCATCTGAAAATTGTTTAACATTTTCAATATTTAGCAGGTTGTTAACTACAGGTTGCTTAGGTATTTCACTGGGTAAAGTCCATTGACTAGGTAACATAATATCCTTCCAGAGGATGGTTCTCGGGATCTGAATATTAGCATGACTAGTTGAACTTTGGATTAATACAGTTTGATCTTTAGGACTATCTTTAATACACCACATTTGAATTAGAATTTTAGCACATTTCTTCACAACCATAGGTGGGGCCCACGCATTCTAGAATTTTCAACCAAAATGATAAATTCTGAAACTTCAACAATTTCTGAACCAGTCACCTCTTAAAATTCATAAAAAATCATACGTTAATTTTTAACGGTTCAAAATTTGTGGACATATACTCAACTTATATATGTACAACATATCCAAAAAGCACAACGATCCAACGGTCGAATTAAAAATTATAACTCACGCAATAGAACTTTCAGAACACCGATTTGATCTTTTGATACCTCCATACTGATAAAATACCTCAACATTAATTCCTTCATTTATAACCACATAAATAAATCTATCATTTATATCCGCATCAAATAAATATTTCTTTATCATATAAATCAATAATTAATTATTCACAAATAATATTACAAAATCACAATAATGACAACTAGGCAGTTCCTAGGAAAGAGGGGACTTTCTGATAAGGATATCTCCTTACTGGCACGCAATTAGGTGACCAAACATCTCCTTGACAGAACTTTCTAGACATTGCCAATAATGCTATCTAATAATATTATTCAAATAATATGAAGTATTGATCTGATAATGGGAAATACTATGCAATGACAATTATTGAAACAACAATAATATAAAATATCAACGCAGTAATTATTGAATCAATAAAATAAAATATTGAGCAAAGAATTACTTTAATAATTATCGATAAGTAAAGGCCTTCTTTACGTAAGAATCAATAATTCAAAAATTTATCGCTGACCACGCCATACACACATAATTTATCCACTAGGTAATCCAACAATGTTAACGATAACTACTACTGTAGATTATTTATAAAAACTCAAACTTGTCATTTTCTTCATCCGAAGCGCTTATTTTGTTATGGGGCCTACAAATGGTCATACTTGTCAGTAAATTTAATATTCTCCGATAACAATAAGTATTTTATAGCCACTTTCTTATTTTGAAAATTTTATATATATCACCCTTAACTTTACTTCTTCTCAATTTAACCATCTACTGAATAATAATTATAAGAAAAATTGAATACTTTTATTTCATAAAATTCTGGGTCTTACATTAATGATATCATAGTCACTGGAAATTCATCTGCTGCAATAAGTGATCTAATGCAGGCTTTGGGAAAGGAATTTGCTCTTAAAGATTTGGGTCCTCTAAATTATTTTCTAGGCATTGAGGCAGTTCGTACATCAAATGGAATATTTTTAACTTAGCAAAAATACATCAAGGACCTGATTACTAGAGCAAAGATGGTTGAGTGTAAGCCGCCAAGACACACTACAACATTCAACATCACAAGCCTCCTAGTGCTTCTCTTTATTCTAATCCGACTTTCTTTCGACAAATCGTAGGTTCGCTACAATACACAACACTTACTCGACCAGACCTATCTTTTTGGCAATTAATAAAGTCTCATCAATCCATGCATAATCCAACCGAGGAAAATTGGGTAGGCCAGAAGTAAAGAGGATCATTCTTGTTTGCAACACACCATAAACTTTGGGCTTTCAATTTCCAAATCAGATAATCCTTTCACTCTTCAAGTATTATGTGACTCTGATTGGGCTAGAAACTTTATTGATAGAAAATCTACAGCAGGTTATGCTATTTTATGGGTAATAATTTGGTCTCTTGGGCATCACGGAAGCAAAGAACAGTTGCACGCTCTTCTACGGAAGCTAAATATAAATCATTGGCAGATACTGCAGCAGAAATAACTTGGTTACAATCTTTATTCTCTGAACTAGAAATTTTTTTGAAGGAGCCCCCTATCTTGTGGTGTGACAATATTGGTGCAACTTATTTAGCTGCAAATCCGGTATTTCATGCCAGGACAAAACACATTGAAATAGATTTTCACTTTATTCGGGAAAAGGTGGCTCGCAAGGATCTCTTAGTTCGCTACATCTCCACCCATGATCAGGTGGCGGACATTTTTACAAAGGCTTTGACCACTCCGAAGTATCAATATCTAAGAAGCAAGCTGACTGTGCTCCCAACCACGATCAGCTTGATGGGGGGTATTAGACCACAATACTCCGAAATCAAAACAACCACAACAACCTTATCATAACAGCAAGATTAGATAAGTGTTAGCATGTTATCCATAAGATATATTCAAATGTATAGATTAGATAGATATCTACAATTCAAATTAAGACTATCTAGATGCTATGGGTGTATATATGTATGTAGTGCACTGTAATTATTTGATATACAGAAACAGAATCAATTGCAAGTTGAAACAGAGTATTGCTAGTTTATTCCTTATATATATATATATATATATATATATATATATATATATATTTGTGCACAACTTTACAGGGTCATCACTAAATATTAAAGAACAAAATGTAATGATCATTGTCAATCTTGATTAATCTGGGTTATGGTGAATTTCAAAATTGATCAAGAATTTGTCAAGTATTTTAAAAATAATTAATGTTGCACCCGTATAACACTGAAGTTACATTGACAAATACACAAGAAGATAAAACGTATGCAACTTTTGTCCATATATAATTAATTTTCATATAATTCTTGATAGATCATTTATCAATTTTGTACATCTTTATGTAAGAGAGGGAGCAAGGGAGAGACGCCTAAAGTTTATTTATTTCTTCTTTTCTTGTAGGTTTATGGGTTTCATATCTCGGTTAATTAAGGGGTAGTAGAAATTAAACCCATCAGTTTTTTAACATAGTTTTGAAGATAAAAGTTAAATGTTTTTTTTAAATCAAATGTAATACTTATTTGAACAGGTAAACATTTGCAGTCTTAACTAGTTGTAGATTTCAATTTTTGTTTTCTGTATAAGCTCACAAAAGGATATATATATATATATATATAGTACATGTGCATTTGAATTGGTACGCATCTAACACTAAAAGCTCACCTTTTTCCAATTGTTTTTATATTAAGAATTCATGCATATATATATTTCCTCCGGACCAAAAACAAAAGTGAGGCAGTTAATTAGTCTAGCGAAACTGAAAATTTCATCATAACGAAACAGTACTTAAGCGCTTGTTCATGTCTATGTTTTGTGGAGATATAAAGAGAGAAATATATATACACATATAACTATATATATAAAGGGTATTTATTCATAGCAAACGTTTGTTATGAACATTGTTCAGCAACTAAATTGATTACCGTTGATCCGACATGGAAAATTTGAGATTGATCGAATATTGCCATACCAGCCACAAACATGCGGCGCATCCCTTTTTTTTTGACCTTAGGCTTATTACATTATTGCCTCTACCATTTAATACATGCCTGCATACATGAATGTAAGCGATGCAATGGGTCTCAGCCATATGACTATAATGTAAAGATAAATTTATTTTTATGTATACATAATGTAAAAATAAAAGATAATGTAAAGATACATAATGTAAAAATAAAAGATAATGTAAAGACAAGTCTGAATAAAAGATAAGTTTATCTTTTATAATAAAATAAATTTATCTTTTATAATAAAATAAATTTATTTTATTATAAAAGATAAATTTATCATTTATTCAAACTTATCTTATTTTTACATTATGTATTTATAAAAATAAATTTATCTTTTATTCAGACTTATTAAATGGTAGGGGCAATAATGTAATAAGCCTAAGGATAAAAAGAAAAAGGCAGAGAGAATATTTGACCAATCTCAAATTCTTCCATCATCTGAATCAATCTGTGATCAACTTTATTCTTTGAATAGTCTTATAAAGAAACATTTCATATGGATGAATATCCATATATATATATATATATATATACACACACGCTTTATACACACACAAAGTGCCAGTAATTTCTTTTGTCACACATGCAAATACATGCATACCTTTTTCACAAACTTGACCGATTCATCAATATTACAATTTACAAAACAACAACTAGCTAGATTATCATACATAATCACACAACGCATATATATATATATATATATATATATATGGCATGGACCATGAGGTGATGAGATAGGAGTTTTGGACTCATCGATCAACCACCATCGAAGCACGAGATAATAGCGAAAAACTTGCATTCGTTTTTAAATTTTCAATGCTAGAGACTACCATTGTGAGCTAAGTAGCTTATATACAATGGTAATCTCTAGCATTAAACCTAGCTAGCTATATAGAAATGACGGAATGAGAAGCATGCATGCCAAATTAATTTCTGATTCATAATGTTAGTACTGATCATCAGAATCCGACAGAAATTCCATTTGTTCATCAAAACTCGCAACGGAAAGCATTCTTCTAATGGTTGCGAGAGTTTGATTTACGGAACAGGCCATTTCGATGTCGGTATTAAAATTTCCATCCGAAACTAGGTGGTTTCCAGAGGTCTCTCCTTGCAAATTAACGTGTCCAAATTTATCTGTCACTTCGTTTTCTTGGGGACGAACCAATCCACAATCTTTAAAATAATTGACATTCTCCATAATATCTTTTTCTTCAATATCACTGGAAGACGAGCTGCTAATACTGCTGCTTTTGCGATTTTCTTTTCTCACAATTTTGTTGCTCTTCTGGCGAACGCGGCATAAAACCCAATCATCCAACTGCAACATGCATGCATGTAGTTTAATATGAAATGTTAATAATAATAATAATAATATTTTCCCAACAATTCAAAAATTAGGGTTTTGTTGAATTTATAATAGTTGAAATAAGCTAATTATATAGGGGTATTAATTATCTTCTTAATTAATTATTCCTTTAATTTCTTGCAAGTCTCTTCTTATTAAGTCACTCCCTCTAGCTAGTTGCTTCTTTTCAAGCCTAAAATTAACAACGTTTCTTGTATGATTATTTTCCTTCTAAATTTAGAAGTACTAACTAATTAACCAAAATAAAGAAGAAGAAAATTTAAAGTTACAGTACTACGTACCTATATATTAGATCGATCCTTCAACAATTTGAGCTACATGCATTAATTTCTAAAACCACAAACTTTAAGCAAATCTTATGTTTCCAAACATATATAGCCTCAACACTAGCTAAGATGAAGTATTTGAAGACATGCATGCATGATAACTCAATCTATCTACCTGCTAGCTAAAATAAAGGTAATGAAATTTTAGAAACTTCATCACACTTTATAGCTAGTCTAAAACTAAAAATACCTTTAATATTGATAAAGTGATCAGAGAGAAGAAAATAGTATGTTGATCAAGGATTAAACTAGATACGTAAAAAAAGAGAGAGGAGGTTCTAGCAACATAGTTTAGGTCAATCAATTTAAGCAATTATATATATGTACCTTAATTAAGTTGGTTGAGTTAAAGTTGTGTTAGACTTTAATTAATTTGCGTAATTAAATCGGATCCAAGTTGAACACTTACTCTCATTGATCCCCTAAGCCGTGGAGAGTGAATAATGCTGTGATTTGGAAGCCTATATTCATACATCATCCAACTAGTTTTGGTGCCTTTTGGAGGGCGACCTAAGTAAAACACAAGAGCTTTCTTCACTCCAATGCACTGCGACCCCTTAGACGAAAGGATAGGTTTATCGCAACCAGTGGCCTTCCAATAGCCAGATGTTGTTGCCCTGTTGGGACGAGCACCATTTGGATATTTCCGATCTCTTGGTGTATAGAAAAACCATTCATTCTCGCCAAATGAGGCCTTATCTGCACATGAACTCAAAGAACAACCACCATGAGTATATATAATACACCAAATTAAACTACAAAAAGAATATCTACTTAATATATCAGCTAGCTTAATAAAACATTTGCAGAGCCGGTACTGAGTTTTTTAAGGCCCAGAGCAAATTTTCTCAAATATGCCCCTTTATATAAATTAAATAAATAAATAAATAAATTCTCAATTAATTAATTTTTTTTAAAATTATAAGAATTTACAAAAGATAAGGAAGAACATTTTAAAATATCATCGAAGTAAAGAATCATCACATCACATGTACCTACAAAATAAAAATATCAATGAAATCGGTAAAACTAATGAAATACCCAACCAGATTACACAATTGAACTTTTAATTTTTCAAATTACCCCACTAAACTAATTATCATTTTAAAATTGGGTTATTCCGTTAAAAAAAATAAACGGACGTTAATTTTTTATTTACAAAACTAATGAATTACCCATTGTAGTTGGCATGTTTTACTGATTATACCATTGAACTTTTAATTTTTCAGATTACCCCATTAAACTAATTAAAAAATGATTATTTTAAATATTTTTAAAATAATTATTATTTTCAGTAAAAAATATTAGAAACTTTAATTTTTTTCATAAAATGAGTAAAGTTTCATAAAATATAGATTTTAAAAAATTAAAATGTTATGAAACCTTATTGATTTTAAAAAAATCTTTTTTTTCTTTTGAAAATAAAATTTATTTTTTGAATCTATATTTTATAAAATTTTACTCATTTTTTAAAATATGAAGAATTTTCCAATTTTTTCTTGAAAATAATATTTATTTATAAAAATTAATAATTTCTTTTTTTGAAAAATTGAATCAATTTTTTTTTTATCTTTTACTATTTTTTATTTTAATTTATATTTTAGTTTTTAAAAAATTTCTAATATTAAGAATGGGTCATTCTGTTAAAAATTAAGTAGACATTAATTTAATTTAAAATCACTTTAATTTTTTTGAATCTATATTTTATGAAAGTCTACTCATTTTATGAAGAAAAAAAAAGTTTCTAATATTTTTTACTTAAAATAATAATTATTTTAAAAATATTTAAAATAATTATTTTTAATTAGTTTGATGGGATAATTTAAAAAATTAAAAGTTCAATGGTGTAATCAGTAAAATGTGCCAACTAAAGTGGGTAATTAATTAGGTTTGTAGATAAAAAATTAAGGTCCGTTTATTTTTTTTAACATAATGACCCAATTTTAAAATAATAATTAGTTTAGTGGTGTAATTTGAAAAATTAAAAGTTCAATATATGTTGTAATCAGTAAAACCTACCAACTACAATGGGTATTTCTTTAGTTTTGCCCAATGAAATCTAAACCAAAAACATTATTTAAAATGTCTTCTTGTTCCACTTTTAGATGTAAAATCATCAATTATACTATTATATTTAATATTTTCTAACATATCATTTTTAATTCATAATATCCCTAATCTTTTTATTATTTTATTTTTTTTATACACATAAATATATAAACTTAATTATAAAAAAAATTAGACCCCTCCCCTGGTGGCCTTTGCCAGGGCCGGCTCTAAACATTTGTATATCTAAAATGTAAAACTATCCTTATCTTGTACTGTTTCTGCCTGTCTGTCTGTCTGTATGATATTTTCATTCTCGAGTTTTACTAGTTAGCAAATTAATCTCTCCATCAAAGTACAATTTTAATGCAAACTATAATTAGTAATGCAAAAATTACAGTTTTACACTATTGATTGTACCATAAGGTAGGTAGTGATTTGTTATATTACAAAGTCAGGTACTACAGCTCCCCAAAGTGATCAAGTACTCAAAATACTATATTACATTTTAGTCATATATATGTACGTAATCTAACTTTAGGTGCACATATGATCATGCATATGGGAAATCAAAAGAACAAATTAATCAAGAGGGAATACGCTAGCAAACCAGGAAGTTCCCACGGGTTGAACTTGTAGAGATCGATGTCTGCTATTATAGAAACTATAGAATTTGTGGAAGATGTGATCTTCTTCTTCAGATAATGGACAATAAGCTCCTCATCAGTGGGATGAAACCTGAATCCTGCTGGGAGATAGGGGTTCACCGTATTATATTGTTCCATTGGGAGGTTGAGGATAATCTGAAGTAATTGAATCTCTTTCTGTATATATTTATATTGTAGGCTTAAATAAATAGAAACAAGTGTAGGATAAAGCATATAGATTTGTTGGAGAGATCACCCCTCATAATAATGTTCTCACTATGTCAGCTATTCCTCCATGTCTAACTTTAGTGTTTGGTTTATTTATATATTCAAACACTAATATTTTTTTTATTCGTGTCCAATTTTTATGTTCTCGTAAATTTTTTTTATCATTTTTGAATCACAGTCATGATAATGTTTTATGACCAATGATTCTATACGTTAGGATCCTATCTAAATAATTGCCATCGATATGTATGTTGTTGCAATGTAATTTAATTGGCTCAGTTTCCAATTTCCATTCAAATATTGACAGATGCGTATGGAGAGAGAGAGAGAGAAAGTATCCTAAAAGATTATTAAAGAGAATAATTATTTAATTAACGAAATTAGTAATTTAATCCATATTACTATATTAGTATATATTATGATAAATATGAAGGGTCTTTCTTTATTGTGACTAAGGAAAATATCGGTTTCTCAGTCCCATTATATTATATATATATATTATCTTGTGAGCTCTCAAAACCAATCTTTCATGAAATCTAGCTAGGAAATTGACCTATTGGCTCCATTGTAATTAATTAGTAATGCATGAACACTTATGGTAATCAATAATGTCTACATATATATATATATATATATATATATATATATATATATATATAATCCGAATATTGCATGCTATTTGCCAAACAAGCGAGCTCTTGAATTAATTCTAGGGTAATTTCCGAAGCTAACTGAAGAAATGGTTTCTTTTAGGGTAATTGATTTAGATTAAGCTAATTAATTAAAGGAGATGTTCTTTATTTCCAAGGGAAAAATATTAGGGCTTATAAATGGAAAATATTATAAAAATGCATGAGATAAGACGTAGAAACTATTCTACAAATAGGCTGCTGGTCACCCTCAAGCTTCCATCACAGATTGTTTCGATGCATTTGAATTAAGCTAACCGAAAGCATTTCCATGACAGGCTGAAATTTGGAATTTTCTTGACCGTATTAAATATAAAGGGGAAAAAAAAAGACTTGATAATGCTGTTTATTACTAATTACATGGATATATCTGTTTAATACTCACCTTTGTTTTTAAATCATCGAAAATTGTTTATGTTACCATCCATGCATTTTGTAAACTAATGTCTTAAAATAAGAAACAGACTACATTTTGTTACTCTAATATACTAATACCATGCATGGGGTTAAAAACAGAAAATTAGATGGATGATAGAAATTCCATTGGGGAAAATCTTACAATATATTAAGTTGAAGCAAATATATATATATATATATATATATATATATTAAGAAATTCAGAACACACTACAATAAGGTTAACATTAGAAACTCGAGTCAAATCTCGAATAAATTTAATTTTGGTCAAATATTAAGTTCGTATCAAGTCTCTCATAGTTTAATGGTAAAAAAAAATTACTCACAGGACTTGGATGCATGATGTTAAATTTTAGTCGAATATAGCGAGAAAAAAAAAGACCTAAAAAGTCAGAACTGAACCCAAAAATTCATATATAGTTGAAGATACTATTGATAATAATTTAATTATTTTTGTCCCATATTTTGATGTGAGATTAGGATATTACATTTTTTATATCCATGAACAAACAAATAAAAAGTCGCAATGAACTGCTAAATAAATATAAATAACTTAATTATTAATAATGGAAACATGAATATATACGTTAGTACGGCAGTACAGTTGATGCGTATATATATATATATATATATATATATATATATATATATATATATATATATATATATATATATATATATATATTATATTTGTCCAGAAAAAAAATAATGTTTGTAGCATATAAGAGCACCTATATGATTAAAAGCATAATTGTTGTATAAAGCAAACAAAAGAGAGTAATAAACAAATAAATTTGACTCATGGAAGAAGCACTTGCCGAACTAACCATGTGGGCCCAGAATATATATTATTCTTGCATAAATTTGGACTTAATTTGTTCCTACAAATTTGGACTTAATTTTCAGCCTCCACGTAGTCAGACACAAAATCGAACAATTTCTGAACATAAACCGAATCTCCATGTTTGGATATCAGCAAAAATATATATTGCAAATATTTATCCTCATTTTTTAATTATTAATTACGTAAATAAATATTAATAATAATTTTTTTATAAAAATGTATAATAAATAAAATTCTCTTATAATTTTATTTGTTCTTATATTTTATGTATTAATATTTTTGCAACTGTAATTCGACACAAATTTCATGTCTCAATCAATACATATAGCAAGACTCGTAACATTTTTTTGTCACAAGATATATCAATTTTTTTCATTATTTACAATGTGAAAGATTGCATGAGAGTTAATTTATACAAAAGAAGATTAATTGATTAGCATCCAAAATAACAACCTTTGGATAGGTACCGAAAAAACCATATAATGACAGAGTTTCACTACCCTACAAAAATGGACTAGTACGTAACAAGGACAAAAGTACAATAAATATTTAAGCATATTTAAGTGTATATATATATATATAGTCCGTTTTTTCAGCGAATTATAGGAAGTAAACTATACCAATTATAGAGATGATTTTTTTCATCGCTATAGCATAAAAAGTTAATTTTTTATGCTATAACGATGAGAAAAAACCGTCGATATAATTAATTCGTTCTTAATTCACGTCCCTCTAATTCGCTAGAGAAAGCGGAGCATACATTATCTAGCTATACTTATAAATATGTAAACAACAAATGATGTGTTACTGTATTTTATACGTATCTTGGCTTTACTTATATGCTTGGCCTTGTCGGGAACTGGTCCTGACCTTATCCAGATCAAGACCTAGTCTGGCTACATTGGAGTATTATTTAGCCAAGTGGCCTAAGCGTGTTTGTGCGTGCCGCCATGAGAGAATATATGTCTTCAAATAGGCAGGACACAAATTAAGAAGCTACTATTTAATTATTTTCATAATTAATTAAGAGAAAATAAGTCATACTATCTATTTATGTATGTATAACCTTTTCTAGATAGACATAAAAATTAAATATAAAAATTAAACATGGGTGTATTCGAATTTTACTTATTTATATTTTTACCTATCATTGGAGGTCAAAATACAATTAAGTGAAATTCAAATACACTCATGTCCAATTTCCATGTCCAGTTTTTGATCTATGTATTGCAATAAATTAAGGAGGGTCTGTTACGCCCCCAAAATAGGTATACATCACTCATCTTGAGTCGCTAAATACATGGTACAAAATTCAAATGCAACTTAATAATACAGCTGTCGTGTAAAATACGACAAAACGTAAACTGAGAGTTTTAATAAGAATATTGTCATCTAGACAATATCCACACTCAAAAAAGAGTCCTCATTACATTTATTTTCACACTATTTAATGAGAATAGTGAGGACTACTAATCTTATCATCTGAGACAGTCACTCCGCTTCTCCGACTAGTCAAACTTACGTTCTCATTTCTTGAAGAAAACGGAAAGAAAGAAAGGGTGAGCTCAACTAGCCTAGTAAAAATATTATGACTAAGATAATGCGAATAAATTATTGTTAGCCTTCAACCCGATTGTTAAACGATAAAATATAACAAACATCAAGTTTAACTGCAGCGGAACAAGCAATCCATTAAAAGAGTCAAGTAGAAAATAATGTGACGCCCCCAAAATAGGTCCAATCCATCCAACCTATTCTGAGTCGCCAAATACATAGTACAAAAAATAACTACAACTTTATTACTATAATTATCGTGCAAAATATAACAACACATATACTGTGAGTTTTAATACCAACTGTGACTCATGTCCCAACTATGGACATCACCTCACATTGATACATTACATAAAGGTACAGCTATTTTAGAAATTAAAATCTCTGGGAAGTGCTCAAGAAAACCTTCGTACATGGGAGACCATGAATCTAAGTTATGATAGATATCATATGTCCAGAGAATTATCCTTGGTTGATCCAATAGACCCCAAAGAAAAATGAGAAGATTACTATCATGTTCCTTCCGATGGTGAGTCTTCTCTTGATATATATATAACTATCTCTATCGTCTGCAATTGAACATTATGTTTCAACCAAACTCCAAGATCATATAGGTAGTGCTCGTAGATATACTCAACAAGTGGATGTGCACAACCCTGTCTTATGATAACACGAGGTTGTATGTCATTAGACATCTTGTATGATAGTGACAAAACACCCTTCAAAAGTTGGGTTCGCCTCACCCTATTGTTGTTCACCAAAATCAATTATTAAGTGACGATAATATCGACACACATCATCTTAGAGTCCTCAATACAATTATTTCCATACTATTTAGGGAAAACCTCAACACTATAGACCACCGATTACATTCTCCTCGTTATCCCCGCTCGAATTCCAATACTACTCTTATTACACGAAAGGAATTGTGAAGAAAAAGGGTGAGCACAAATAGCTCAATAAAAATATCATGACTAAAGATAAATAATTTATCAATAGCCTTCATCGATAATAAATCGTAGATTTAGAACATATGGTAGATGATAAAACTTTTCAACCATAGTTAAATTTGAACGAAGCAATCCATTAGAAGAGTCGAATAGACCGTAATGTCTATTATCTTCTCTATGTTAAAAGTCCACCAACAATATTTTATCCCTGTAACATCAATCAACAATTCATGTCCACAATCATATGAATAACTCATAATCATATTTGTGGTTTCAAATTCCTTTTCTCATCCAAGAAGAAGATAATTTTCATCACCTGTCTTTATCTGAAACATCAAAGATCATGGTTATACCAAATCACAGTTCCTGTTCATAATCATACTAATAAATTCATCTTTGCACTACGGGCCAAAGATATTCAACAGGACATCTTTGCACTACGGGCCAAAGATAAAGATATTCAACAACAGGTCATCTTTGCACTACAGGCCAAAGAGATTCAACAACAGGTTATCTTTACACTACAGGCCAAAGATATTCAACAACAATTCATCTTTTCACTACGGGCCAAAGATATTAATATCTCAAAGAAATACATAATCATTTCAGAATTTATATAAACCATAATTATAATCATGTTAATCAATTCACCTTTGCATTTAAGCTAAAAATACTCAATTGTAAATTCAATGTTCATGATCATACCAGTCAACGATTCAACTTTGCACTACTGGCCAAAGAGAACCCATAGTCACGATCATATCAATAATCTACCATCTTTACACTTAAGTCAAAGAGAAATTTCATCACCGGAATTATAAAAATATTTTATATAATAATAAAAATAATATGATCAACAACCACATTTAATTTCAAAAGTAAGATTCATAAATCAATGATTTCATAACACCTTAATCCAAATGTTATAAATCACTTAATAATCTCATAATCTAATATTATTAATATTACCACAATATCTTAATTATTTCTTAAACTTATAAATAATTTATTTTAATTGTTTACACTTTACTAATTAATGCATTTAATCATCCTAAAATGCCAAACTCATAAGATTTCATCACCAATAATCAAAACCCTCATCAAAAATATGCATATACCTCATATAGGATTCTCAAGCCATATAATCTTATTTTTCAATTTTCTTACATCACATAACATATTTAATTCATTTACTCATAACTAGTCCATTTTTATGAAAAATATCAAATCAGTACAAACAAATTTTCTTTTCTAGGATTTAGCAGAACATAGTCCCATATTGAACATATATTTTTCTCGGAATTTTTAAAATTTATTTACTATTTTTCATATGGCCAATACTGCCAAATATTTAGACATTTATCATAAATTGTACTTTTATCCAAAAATTCCAAAATTTACAAGGTATACTGATATTATATAGATGTACTCCCAATAAAAATTTTATCAATTTTGGAGTTAACCATAAGGAGTTATAAGGGTTTACTTTTAAAATTGTCTTTTCTCATAAAATCCATAACTCTTAATCTATACATCCAAAAATTGTCATTTTTGGACACAATCAAGAAAACTCATCAAACTATCATTTCAAATTTTTTCAAAATTTTGAAGGTCCGGAAAAAGTACGAAACTGAAAAACATAATAACCCTTAAAAATTCCTTACCTCAAAAGAGAAGTACTTCTGACCGGAATATCGGATGTAAAGCCGAAGGAAACTTGCACTGAATAGCAACTCTCAAAATATCTAAATACTCACTAACATACGCTCGACAATATAGAGAGAAAGAAAACTTGTTTCTGGTGTGATTTTCAATTCTAACATAAGCACATATTCATAGAAAAATGCTAGAACGCCAAAGGAGACTAAATTAATAAAATAATATATTTATTTATTTTTCTCCCGTTTATGCCCACACTTGTTGAACAAGCTCAGCCACCTTTGAAAACAATTCAGCACATTGGAATAACAAAGGACAAAAGTGGGGCCCGCCCATTTTTAATAAAAATATTTTAATTTCCGAAACTTCAATAATTTATAAAAAATAGCCCGTTTATCAGAAAAATATGAATTTTATGTCCATTCCACATAAAATTGAATTCTCTACAACTTTGTAGCTTTGAGTTTTTCCAAATTCTAAATCAAAAATATCCAAAATCCACAAACGGATGATTTTTAATACCTCATAAAATTCATAACAAATCATACGTTAATTTTTAACGGTTCAAAATTTATGGACATATATTAAACTTATATATGTATAACATATCCAAAAATCAAAACGATCCAACGGTTAGATTAAAATTATAACTCACGCAATAGAGCTTTAGAATACTGATTTGATCTTTAATACCTCCATTCCGATAAAATACTGATAAAACCCCTTAACATTAATTCCTTCATTTATAACCACATAAATAAATCCATCATTTATATCTGCATCAAATAAATATTTCCTTATCATATAAATCAATAATTAATTATTCATGAAATAATATTACGAGAATCCTGATAATGACAACCCAGGGGCAGGTTCCCATGAAAGAGGGGGCTTTCCGATAAGGATTTATCCTTACCGGCACGCAATTAGGTGACCAAACCTCTCCTTGACAGAACTTTCTAGATATTTTCAAGCATGTTATCTAATAATATTATTCAAATAATATGAATTATCGATCTGATAATGAAAAATACTGTGCAGTGACAATTGTAAGACCCCAAATTATTATTAATAAAATTGAATTTCCTCTATTTATTATGTTGAAATAGTAAGGGTTGATTTGATTAATGTGGTGAGTTATGGGTAAAATACGCAATTATTTCAAACATGCAAGTGGTTATAAAATATTCATTATTGTTGGAGAATATTACGTTTGGTGGTAGAATATTCTTCTTTTCGAGAATATTAAATGCGGCCAGTAGCGACCTTATGTGGGCCCCATAATGAAAAGCGATTGGAGGAAGAAAACGACAAGAATAAGTTGTTTATAAATAACGGCGTGGTTATTCTGGATTAATCTTGTTAGAATACCGTTGGTTTAAACCACGATGCACTGCGGTATTGCACCAATTATTGATTCTTACGTGAAGGCATTACTCGATAATTATTACGATAATTCTTGTTCAATATTATATTTTATTGATTCAATAATTGCTACGTTGATATTATTGTTGTTTTAATAATTGCGCTTTGCTGCAATATTTTTCATTATCGGATCAATAATTCATATTATTTGAATAATATTATTAGATAACATTATTGGCGATGTCTAGAGAAAGTTACATCTAAGGAGAGGTTTGGTCATCTAATTGCTTGGCGCCAGATGAGGAGAAATCCTTATTGGAAAGCCCCTCTTTCTGAGGCTGCACGATTGTCGATATTGTGATTACGTAATATTATTTGTGAATAATTAATTATTGATTTATATGATGAGAAAATATTGATTTTATGTGGATATAGATGTAGAAAATTTTAATGTGACAATTGTTGAAAATTAATATTTTATCTTTTTCTCGATAAAATAATTCATTTAAATATATTATTTTAATAATATAATAATGGTGATATTTTTATAATAAATGTGGGATATATGAGTATATGAGGAGGAAGAGTATTTTTATTGCATTAAATGATTAACACATGTTTTGTGTGTCGGTAGACCCCAAATTTGATTATAGCCTGTAACATTGCCCGTTTGTGGATTTCAGTCAATTTCTGTTTAGAATTTGAAAAAACTTTCGTCTGCAAAGTTGTAGAGAATGAAATTTCCTATGGAAAGAACATGTGGTTCGAATTTTTCTGATAAAAGGGCTATTTATTATGAATTATTGAAGTTCTGAAGTTTCGAAATAATTGATTTTTGGAAGTTTTATTTATTTTTTTGATAAAGAACGTTTTTTGTATTTTTTGGATATCATTAACATGTGCAAAGTGCTAAAATCAGATGTCTAGAGGTGGGATAAGAAAATTTTGATAAATATATTAATATTATATTAAATTTTCTGCTTTGGTGTTCTAAGCATTTTCCTATAAATAGGGTGCTTAGGTTAGAATTGAAAATCACACCAGAAACTGAAGTTTTTCTATTTCTCTCGATATATTGGCGTATTCTTGTGAGTATTTTGATACCTTGAGTGTTGCTATATCTGATTGTAAGTTCCTTTGACACTATATATCTAGTATTCGGTCAGAGTCTTGAAATCTTTTCGAGGTAAAGGATGTTATTTTTTCATATATGATATTATTTCTTTCAATATCATTATGCCGAAGTATTGATTTGAACTTTTAATCAAATTTGGAACTTTTTGTGTCGGGATTACTATTCACATTATCTGGCCTTTATTCACGTATCTCTGATCTTATTCACGAATACGACCTTTATTCATCGAAAAATGAAATTTTTTCTTTTAGTCAAAATATCTATTATGGATACTAGCTTTGATTGTATCCATGTTTTGATCATTCTTAAATTTTACTTCACTATGATTATTTATGAGGTATTTTTCGACATGAAATAGGTAAATCTGAATCCTTGATATTTATTTTGTTTCCTTTGGATTCGTTTCCTTTAAAATATTTTTCATCATCCTCGGTCCTAAATGATGATATTATTGAATATCTTTGGCACGTAGTGCAAAGATAAATGATTTTATAATGAATATCTTTGGCCGTAGTGCAAAGATGAGCAGTGTTGAGATGAACATAGTGGTGATGAATATCTTTGGCACATGTAGTGCAAAAGATGAATATTTGATTCAAGATGAATATTGATTGATGTTCTGAGGATAAAATATTGATGATGGACTTTTAAATTCATAGATAATAGTAGAATTCATTCTCTACGTAACTCTTACATGAATTATTATTTTTTCATTGCGAATATTGATCTGAAACTTGTTATACATTATATTCTATCAGTTTTTCCTGTTGAAGACTAACGATAATTTGTTCTATATTATCTTAGTCATAATATTCTTTACTGGGCTAGTTGAGCTCACCCTTTTCCTTTTTGTTCCATTTTTCTTCTCAAGAGACGAGAATGTAGCGAGTACTAGTCGGGGGTACGGAATGAAGGTTCTAGGAAGTTGTTTTAGTAGTCCTCACCATTTTTGTAAAGTATTGTATCAATAATTGTAATGAGGACTTATTTGGTATGTATATTGTCTAGATGACAATATTTGTATTTAAACTCACAGTTTATGGGTTGTATTAATAAAGTTGTAGTTGTTTCTGTACCATGTTATTGACAACTCAGAATGGGTGATGTATACCTATTTTGGGGGCGTCACACTGACGTCTTTCCATCATTGTTGAATCTTCTCTTCTTGAAATGTCCATTCTTATTAATTTGACCATGATTACCACCGAAGTGGTTGCCATTTCTGGCATGTTGATTCTCTCCACGCTTGTTGTCATAGCTTGATGGTTTTATCACAATAGTATTATCATTTTGTCTAATTTTCCTCTTTTGGTTAGGTTGACTCATTATCGCGCTCCAATAACTGAGCCCTATTAACAACATCTGAATACAAACACAGTTTATGAGAGATAAGATATTGACGTATCTCAGGTTTCAAACCTCTTAGAAACATTCGCGTCATTCTCTCCTCATTATCAACCAAATGGGACGCAAATCGGGACAACTCGGCAAACTTGGCTTCATACTGCGACACGGTCATGTTGTTTTGCTCCAACTTGATGAACTCTACCTCTTTCATGTGACGAATACTTTCGGGAAAGTACTTGTCGTTGAACAGTTCTTGGAACTTCTCCCAAGACATCTTCGGTCATGCAAGCAAGTTGAGTACGCTTCTGATTCCCACCATATGTATGCCTCGCCCATAACATGAAGGTGGCAAAGGGAACCTTTTGCTCCTCGGAGCATCCCAAGACATCAAATATCTTGTTCATCTGCTTAATCCACGTCTCCGTCTTAATTGGTTTTGGCTCTCCAAAAAACTCCGGTGGTCCCAGTTCCTTGAACTGCTTAGCGGTGATCGTCCGAGTGTTGCCAGTGTTTCCACCTGTATTTTGGACAGGAACCGCTCTTGCCTGATGTTGCATGAATTGCATAAAGCCTCTGAACATTCCATCGTTCATCATCTGGTTCGTGTTTTTGTTTGCCTGAGGATTGTCGCCTTCCTGATGCACATTATCCTGATTATTGATCTGTGGAGACTCAACGGTCTCCTGTGCTCCATTGATGTTCTCAACATTCTCGGATATCATTTTTAAATACTGCCACAAAATAAGGTTTAAATAACATATCACATATTATCCCTATACTCTGACCGACCAATTAAATACCAAATAAACTTAGGTAGGTCATACTAGCGAAGGAATTCCCCGTCTCTCCCCTCCTAGTTCTTATCTTACATCTTATACAGGGATCATATCCCTAAGCTCTGATACCAACTGTTACGCCCCCAAAATAGGTAGACATCACCCATCTTGAGTCATCAAATACATGGTACAAAATTCAAATACAACTTAATAATACAGCTGTCGTGTAAAATACGACAAAACGTAAACTGAGAGTTTTAATAAGAATATTGTCATCTAGATAATATCCACACTCAAAAGAGTCCTCATTATATTTATTTTTACACTATTTAACAGAATAATGAGGACTACTAATACTATCATCTGGACCGTCACTCCGTTCTCGACTAGTCCCGGCTACGTTCTCATTTCCTGAAGAGAACAGTAAAAGAAACGGTGAGCTCAACTAGCCCAGTAAAAAATATTATGACTAAGATAATGCAGAATAAATTATCGTTAGCCTTCAACAGTGTCAGCGGAACAAGAAATCCATTAAAAGAGTCAAGTAGAGAATAAAATGTACTATCTTTTATGATTTAAAAGGTTTTTCATCACTTTTATTCTTTGAAACTTCGAACAATAAATAATCCACATCATCGAATCACCCTACGCACTACTGCCATGGATATTCTTTAGTATCACGACCACAAATTATTAAATGCACTACGGGCCAAGGATATTCGTGTATTCATCAATGGTCATGATCATGCCAACAATCGTCCATCAATGCACTACGGGCGATGAGGACTTTTACCACATCATTTATAACATTACGGTCATGATTATCTGGAGATTAATCCTCAGTCATAATCATACCAAGTCCATCTATGTACTACTGACCCACAGATAACTTTTTGTGACGCCCTAGAATAGGTATACATCACCCATTCACGAGTTGTCAAATACATGAATGCGAAAATAACTACAACTTTATTACTACAATTGTCGTGCAAAATACGATAACACTTAAACTGTGAGTTTAAATACAAATATTATCTTCTAGACAATATCCTCACCCAAATAAGTCCTCATTACAATTATTGATACATTATTTTATAAAAATAGTGAGGACTACTAAAACAACTTCTAGAACCATCATTCCATACCCTGACTAGTACTCGCTATATTCTCGCCTCCTGAGAAAAAAAATGGAACAAAAAGGAAAAGAGTGAGCTCAACTAGCCCAGTAAAGAATATTATGACTATGATAATATAGAACAAATTATCGTTAGTCTTCAACATGGAAAAATCTTATAGAATATAATGAGCAACAAGTTTGAGATCAATATTACATGATGAAATAATAATTCATAGAAAGAGTTACGTGAGAAATGAAATCTATTATTATCTATGAATTTAAAAGTCCATCATCAATATTTTATCCTTGTAACATCAATCAATATACATCTTGAATCACAAATTCATCTTTTTTACAGAGCCAAAGATATTCATCGATTAGTCATGTTCATCTCAACACTGTTCATCTTTTGCCTTTCTACGGGCCAAAGATATTCATCATAAAATCATTAATCTTTTGCACTACAGGCCAAAGATATTGATTATATCATCATTTAGGACCGAGGATGATGAAAAATATTTTAAAGAAAAGCGAATCCGATTGAAACAAAAGAATAAATATTAAGGATTAAGTATTTCGGTTTATTCATGTCCAAAATATACCTCATAAATAATCATAGTGGAGTAAAATTCAAGAATGATCAAAACATGGATACAATCAAAGCTAGTATCCATAATAGATATTTTGAATGAAAAAAAATTTAATTTTTCTGTGAATAGTGTCGTATTCGTGAATAGTGTCGAATACGTGAATAGTGTCGTATATGTGAATAGTAACCCCGACACTATAAGACAAGAATTTCACAAGAAAAATCTTACCAATATTCCGGCATAATGATATTGAAAGAAATAATATCATTTTTAAAAAAAAATAACATCCCTTACCTCGAAAAGACAATACTTCTGACTGGAATACTGGATATAGTGTTGAAGGGAACTTGCACCTTATAACAACACTTAAAGTATCAAAATACTAACAAGAATACGCTCGATAATATAGAGAGAGAAAGAGAGAGAAAACTTTAGTTTCTGGTGTATTTTCAATTCTAACCTAAGCACCCTATTTATAGAAAATTGCTTAGAACACCAAAGCAGAAAATTTAATAAAATATTAATATATAGATTAAATTTTCTACGCCAACCTTTGAATCATCAATTTTAGCATGTTTAACAACAATTGGGGCCTACCAACTTGCAAAACACGTTTTTATTAAAAAAAATATTTAAAACTTCAAAAATTAATTATTCCGAAACTTTGGAACTTCAATAATTCACAATAAATAGCCCTTTTATCAGAAAATTTTGAATCTTATGTCCATTCCATAGGAAATTTTATTCTCTACAACTTTTCAGAAGATAGTTTTTCCAAATTCCAAACAGAAATTGACCGAAATCCACATACGGACGATTTTGCAGGCTATAAACAAATTTCAATCAAGAAATGGGGTCCACCGACATGTTTAACATGTTTTTAACATTTATTATAACAAAAATACTCTTCCTCCTCATTTATTCATATATCACACATTCATTGAAAAAATATCACCATTATTATATTATTATAATATAATAATATATTTAAATGAATTATTTTATCAGAAAAGATAAAATATCAATTTTTCAACAATTGTCACTTTAAAATTTTATCCATCTATATCCACATAAAATGAATATTTTCCTTATCATATAAATCAATAATTAATTATTCACAAATAATATTACAGAATCACAATCTTGTGACCGGTAGTTCGAGGAAAGAATGGGTTTTCCAATAAGAATTTCTCCTTACTGTCGCGGAATTAGGTGACCAAACCTCTTCTTAGATAGATCTTTCTAGACATTGCCAATAATGCTATCTAATAATATTATTCAAATAATATGAATTATTGCTCCGATAATGGAAAATATTGTATAGTGACAATTATTGAAACAACAATAATATAAAATATCAACATAGCAATTATTGAATCAATAAAATAAAATATTGAGCGATAATTCTTGTAACAACAATTATTGAGTAGTGCCTTCTTACATAAGAATCAATAATTGGTGCAATCTGCAATATTCTCTTGTGTTTTAACCACCGAGTAATTTAACAGTATTAACGGTAACAACTACGCCGTTATTTATAAACAATTTATACTTGTCGTTTTTTTCATCCAATCACTTTCCGTTATAGGGCCCACACAATTTGTCGTGGTCGTCGAATATTCCCAAATGAAGAATATTCAACGACCAAAGGAATATTCCCCGACAACAATGAATATTTTATAATCACTTGCTTATTTAAGATATTTGCGCATTTTACCCATAACTAACCACATTAATCAAATCAACCCTTACTGTGACGCCCTCAAAATAAGTATACATCACCCATCTTGAGTCGCCAAATAAATGGTAAAGAATTCAAATACAAACTTAATTATACAACATGAGCTGTGAGTTTTAATACAAATATTGTCTTCTAGACAGTATTCAAACTCAAAATACGACAAAATATAATCTGAGAGTTTTAACACGAATATTGTCATCTAGACAATATCCACACTTAAATTCAATCTTATTATATTTATTATCACACTAATTCATAGAATAGTGTGGACTACTAATGCTATCATCTAGATCGTCACTCCGTTCCCCGACTAGTCCCTGCTACGTTCTCATTTCCTGAAGAGAACATTGAAAGCAAAAAGGGTGAGCTCAACTAGCCTAGTAAGAAATATTATGACTAAGATAATGCAGAATAAATTATCGTTAGCCTTCAACAGTGTTAAACTGATACAATATAACAAACATCAAGTTTAACGGCGTGAACAAGCAATCCATTAGAAGAGTCAAGTAGAGAATAAAATCTACTATCTTCATGATTTAAAAGGTTTTTCATCACTTTTATCATTTGAAACTTCGACAATAAACAATCCACATCATCAAATCATCCCTGCACTACAGGCCAAGGATATTCTTTAGTATCACGACCATGAATTATCCATGCACTATGGGCTAAAGATAATCATGTTTTCATCAACAGTCCTGATCATGCCATAAAACAATTCATCTTTTGCACCTTGGCGAAGATAATCCATAGCCATAATCATACCAAAAAGCGTCCATCAATGCACTACACGTTGATGAAGACTTTTTTACATCATTTGTAACAATACGGTCATGATTATACCGAATAATCATTGGTCATAATCATACCAAGTCCATCTATGCACTACTGAAGCCACGGATGACTTTCAACATAATATAAACATGAGGATGATGACAATGACATAATAATTCAATAAAACAAGTTCAAGAATTAATTTATCCAGAACCAATAACGTCCAAATTGTCGACATGATACTTCTTTGTAGAGTATAATTCAAGAATGCTCGAAGAATATTTTCATGAAAAGATCTTTGGATGAAGCGCAAATATCAAGGATATTCCACTAATTTCATGGAGTATAGAAGTCAAAACTTTAACCAACCGAGTATAATAAAGAATGGAATAACAAAAGAAATCACCATGCATGCGATAGATCGCCTGAGCGGAGTTATTCCAATGAATAATAAATAACGGAACCAAGTCATGCGTAAAGCGCCTGAGAGGGATATTTCAATGAATAATAAATAACATAACTTGGTCATGCGTAAGCGCACGACGGATATTCCAATGAATAATAAATAATGGAATCGGTCATGTATAAAAGCATTGCAGACGGATATTACAGCAGAATAATAAAAATGGAACCGAATTAATGCGTAAAAAGCGCATTGCATGACGGATATTCAGATAGAATAGTAAAGAATGGAATAATAGAAGAATTTCACCATGTATGCAGTACTTCAAATAGACAGTTTATTCCAACATAATAATAAGGAATGGAATAATAGAAGAATTTCACCATGTATGCGGTACTTCGCATAGACAGGTTATTCCAACATAATAATAAAGAATGGAATAACAGAAGAATTTCACCACGTATATGCGATACTTGGCATAGACATGAGTTATTCCAACATAATAATAAGGAATGGAATAATAGAAGAATTTTACCAAGTATAGGGTAGCCCGCGTATACAGATTATTCAAACAGAATAATAAAGAATGGAATAACAGAAGTTCTCTTCATGAATACAAAAGAAATAATACCCCTTACCTTAGAAGAAACTGGATATAGGAGTAGTGAAGTAGCGAATACTTTTCTTCTTTCTCTATAGTTTCTCTCTAGAGTGTCGATGAATTCATAAGAAATAATGAAGGAATGAGCTTATTTATAGGAGAATGGACCTAATAGTAACTAATTCATGAAGCGGTCCAGTTGATTTACTTTTAAACGGATGGTCCATATTGATTTACTATGCGAGAACACTATGCGAGCAATATGCAACACTATGCATAATAAAATATAATATATTCTAATTATTGTCTAATAAAACAATTAACTTTATAAAAGTATTATGTTTTATATAAAAAGATTTTACTATGCAAAACACTATACATAATAGAATATAATATATTCTATTTATAGTCTAATAAAACAAATAACTTTATAAAAGTATTCTGTTTTATATAAAAAGATTTTACTATGCAAAACACTATGCATAATAGAATACAATATATTCTAATTGTTGTCTAATAAAACAAATAACTTTATAAAAGTATTCTGTTTTATATAAAAAGCTTTTCTGTTTTATTACATAAATAATAATAATAAAACAAAATTTATCACCTTTATTATAATTCACAATATTAATCGACCAGGTCGTTCCTAGGAAAGAGGGAGCTTTTCAATAAGGATTTCTCCATATTGGCGCGCAATTAGGTGACCAAACCTCTCCTTGGCAGAACTTCTAGACATCGTTAATATTGTAAATAATAATATTAATAACTTCGTCGTCTCAATTATTGATTTAATAATATATAGAGTATCGACAATAATTGAATCAAATAACGTGAAATACTATGCAACAATTATTGCAGCAATAATTGAACAAAATTGAGTGACTTCTCACGTAAGCATCAATAATTAATATCGTGTCTGCTACTTATGCAACCACGCGTATTCTTTGTACTTTTACTACTGAAAGAGTAGTTCAACAGTTTTAACGGTAAAACTTCCTCCGTTATTTTCATAAAAATATTTTTGTCATTTTCTCAATCCAACAATAATTCTCTTGTAGGGTCCACCATTTGATTATGCAGTGGTAAATGCGGATATTCCCGATAAAGAATATTCCCAGACCAATCGAATATTATACAACAACTTGCATACTTTTCAAAATTTATAAATATTACCTAAACTATAACATTATCTCAAATCCACACCATAATTTTTAAAAAATCGAGAAAATTAAATCTTTATTAAGTAAAATTTGGGATTTTACAATCTCATTCTCTTATGAAATTTTGCCTCGAAATTTACGTGCGTTACGCACAGTATCTTAGAACAAATGAGGACACTTAAATCGATTCTAACTCTTGAGGTATAACATTTGAGTGTAAAATATATTTTAAGATTTTAACATGTATGTCTTCATATGTTAAATCTTCCGCTATCTTGTTCGGTTCTAAATTAATAATGTGGTTCGGTTCATCCACATATTACGTAACATCGATACGTTAAAAACATTATGAACACGCGACATATTTGGCGGTAAAACGAGTCTATAAGCCATAGTTCTTACTCGATCGAGGATTTCAAATGGGCCAATTAAATCGAGGGTTGAGATTTCTTCTCTTCGTCGATTTTTGCTTCTAGAATAACTCCTTTTTGAACCTTCTTCTTCGTATTCATCAGCTCCGGGTATGTAGCTTTAGCAGCCTTAACATTATCGACTAAAGTCGGTTCTAATCATATATTCGTTATCTTCATGTAGGTCCCTAGAGTCTTTAACTCTATCTTCATCATTTGTAAGTTATACGAAATGGGTTTTTGTGTTAACAACATCGCACTCTTAAACGCATACGATCTTCTACTCAACGCATTAGCTACCACGTTATCTCTTCCACAATGATATTGAATGGAATGATCGTAATCTTCAACAGCTCGAGCCAACGTCTTTGGCGCATTTACGTTCGTTTTGGTTGAATAAATATTTAAGGGTTTTAGAAATGGGGTTTTGTACTGGGGCCAATACAAAATTTTATTTCACGCTCTGGGATAGGTCAAGAAGTCTTCAAGGAAAACGTCAGGAATTTATTAACGATAGAAATATCAATTAAAAACTGTGACTGTCATCCAAGACTTGGATAACACATGAAATGAAGGTTTCTCCTAACGTAGTTTTAACAGATAAGTTAAAGTCTAATTTCTTCGGAGTCAAATTTAAACATTGAGTGCAAGCAAGAGAGATAAAAGAATGGGTAGAACCGGTATCTAATAAGGTATAGACTTCGCAAGAATTTATGATTAACTTACCCGTGACAACTTCGTTCGAGTTCCTCGACAAACGCTCTCACTTAAACTACCGACTTTGACTTGTCTGAGACATCCCTTGGTGTCACCATCCCAGCTGGACTTGACTTCACCATACGACAAAATCGAGCTAGGTGACCTTCTCTTCCGTAATTAAAACACGCTTTGGATTGCTGCGTACAGTTTGGACGGATGTGTCCATCATGTTCGCATTTGAAACATACGACCGGTGGACGTTCTTCTTCCTTTCAAATAGGTGCTGGTGCTGCTGTCTTTCCATCATTATTGAACCTCCTCTTCTTAAAATTTCAACTCCTATTATCTTGGCCATGATTACCACTGAAGTGGTTACCATTCATGGCATGATAATTTACCCCACGATGGTTATCATTTTTCCGATGACCAATGCCACCGGTATGATTATTATCGTGTTGCTGGTCATTACCTTTTGGTTGTGCTGACTCATTATCGTGCTCCAATAACTGAGCCCTATTCACAACATCTGAATACAAACATAATTTATGAGAAATGAGGTATTGACGTATATCGGGTTTCAAACCTCTTAGAAACATTCGCGTCATTCGCTCCTCATTATCAACCAAATAGGATGCAAACCGGGATAACTCCGCAAATTTAGCCTCGTATTGCGACATGGTCATATTGTTTTGCTCCAAATTGATAAACTCCACCTCCTTCATGTGATGAATACTTTCGGGAAAGTACTTGTCGTTGAACAGCTCTTGGAACTTCTCCCAAGACATCTTGAGTGCGTCAGGCTGGGTACGTTTTATAGATTCCCACCAGTGATCTGCCTCTTCACGCAACATAAAGGTGGCAAAGGGAACCATTTGCTCCTCGGAGCATCCCAAGACATCAAATGTGACGCCCCCAAAATAGGTCCACATAACCCATTCTGAGTCGCCAGATATCATACTATAAAAATCAATTACAACTTCATTTATACAATTTGAATGAGCGTAAATGCGAAATGCGACAATAGATAAGCTATGAGTTTCAATACAAAATCTATGTAACACTCATGGTACCTCGACCACAACACCTTACAAAGGTACTTTACATAAAAGTATAGTCAATAACTGTTTTAAAAATTAAAATCTTTGGGAAATGCTCAAGGAAACCTTCGTACATGGGAGGCCATGAATCTAAGTTATGATAGATATCATATGCCCAGAGAATTATCCTTGGTTGATCTAATAGACCCCGAAGAAAAACGAGAAGATTACTATCATGTTCTTTCCAATGATGAGTCTTCTATTGACATATAATTATCTCAGTTGTCTCCAAGTGAGAATTATATTTCAAATATATTCCAAGATCATATAGGTAGTGCTCGTAGATATACTCGATAAGTGGATGTGCACAACCCTGTCTTATGATAACAGGAGATTATATGTCATTAGACATCTTGTATGATAGTGGCAAAACACCCTTTCAAAGTTGGGTTCTCATCAACCTATTGTTGTTCACCAAAATCAATTATTAAGTGATGTATAACATACGACACGCACATCTTAGGTCCTCAATGCAATTATATATTACGTGTCATGCTGTTTTATAATGTATTGAGAAACTTCCACAGTTTCGGACCATCTCACTATTTCCCTGTTATCCCCGCTCGACCCAACTACACTCTTATTACTTGAAAGGAATTGTGAAGTAAAAGGGTGAGCACAACTATCCCAATAAAGAATATCATGACTAAAGATAATTAAATTATCAATAGCATTCATCAGTAATTAATCAAAGATTTAGAACATATATGTAGATGATAAAATTTTTCAACCATAGTTGCGGTAGACGAAAGCAATCCATTAAAAGAGTCAAATAGATCATCGTGTCTATTATCTTCTCAAGTTAAAAAGTCCACCAATAATGTTTTATCCTCAGTAACATCAATCAACAATTCATGTCCACAATCATATGAATAACTTCATAACCATAATTGTGATTTGAATTCCTTTTAGCACCAGAATGAAGATAATTTTCATCACCTATCTTCACCTGAAACATCAAAAATCATGGTTATACCAAATCACAATTTCTGCTCATAATCATACTAATAAATTTATCTTTGTACTACAGTCAAATATATTCAACTGTATAACCAGTAACCAACAGTTCATCATTGCACTACATGTGACGCCCCCAAAATAGGTATACATCACCTATTCTGAGTCGCCAAATACATGGTACAGAATATAAATACAATCTTGAATATACAACAAGAGCTGTGAGTTTTAATACAAATATTGTCTTCTAGACAATATCCACTCTCAGAATAAGTCCTCATTACATTTATTGTCACACTATTTAACAGAATAGTGAGGACTACTAATACACTATCTAGGACCATCACTCCGTTCTCCGACTCGTCCCAGCTACGTTCTCATTTCCTGAAGAGAACAGTGAAAGAAAGGGTGAGCTCAACTAGCCCAGTAAGAAATATTATGACTAAGATAATGCAGAATAAATTATTATTAGCCTTAAATAGTGTTAAACTGATACAATATAACAAACATCAAGTTTAACTGCAGTGGATCAAGCAATCCATTAAAAGAGTCAAGTAGAGAATAAAATCTAATATCTTTTATGATTTAAAGGTTTTTCATCACTTTTATCATTTGAGACTCGACAATAAATAATCCACATCATCGAATCACCCCCGCAGCTACGACGAGGATATTCTTTAGTATCACGACCACAAATTATCCATGCACTTCACGGGCCAGGACATTCGTGTATTCATCAATGGTCATGATCATGCCAACAATCGTCCATCAATGCACTTCTGACCAAAAGGACTTTTACCACATCATTTGTAACATTACGGTTAAACGATTATCTTAGAATAATCCACAGTCATAATCATACCAAGTCCATCATGCCTCTGACAGCCACGTATGACTTTCAACATAATATAAACATGAGGATGATGACAATGATATAAGAATTGAATAAAACAAGTTCACGAATTAATTTGTCCAGGAACCAATAACGTCCAAATTGTCAACATGATACTTCTTTATAGAGTAAAATTCAAGAATGCTCAGAAGAATATTTTCATGAAAAGATACTGGATGAAGCGCAAATATCAAGGATATTCCACTAATTTCAAGGAGTATAGAAGTCAAAACTTTAACCAACTTAGTATAATAAGGAATGGAATAACAAAAGAAATCACCGGGCATGCGATAGGCATTTACAGGCGAGTTATTCCAACGAGAATAATAAAAGGCGGAACCCGAGTCCACGTAAAATGCATGACGAGGATATTCCAACAAAATAATAAAGATGGAATCGGTCCCAAAAACGTGAAACGCCGATGATAGGATATTTCAACAGAATAATAAAGACGGAATCAAGTCCGGCGTAGAACGCATAGACAGGATATTCCAACAAAATAATAAAGAATGGAATAACAGAAAAATTTCACCAAGTATAGGGTAGCCCACGTATACAGGTTATTCCAACAGAATAATAAAGAATGGAATAACAAAAGTTCTCTTCATGAATACAAAAGAAATAATACCCCTTACCTTAGTAGGAAATTGAATACCGCAATATTGTAGTAACAGAAATTTCTTCTTCTTTCTCTCTTATTCTCTCTATTCTTTCTCGCTCTATAGCTTTAGTGAATTCATGAAAAATAATGAAGGAATGAGCTTCTATTTATAACCTTAGCAGAGTAAGGGTAAACTAGTCTTTTTGCCATAATTTATGACATCATCGCATACATCATCGATCATATGACATCATTGCTTACATCATCCTTCTGATGACATCATTGTTTACCTCATCGTTCCGATGACATCATTGCTTGCATCATCAGAATTCAAATTTAATTTGTTCTCTTCCACCTCATTTTACTTTTATACCATGAATTTACTATCATAATGTTACCATTCAAATTATAAAAAACATACTATCATATAATCACATCATACTACTATAATATAATATTATAAAAATATATTTGAGTAAATTATTGATTTGATAATTTGAAATATTGTGTAATGACAATTATTGAATCAAAAATATCAACGTAGCAATTATAAAATAAAATATTAAACAATAATTACTGTAACAATTATTGAGTAGTACCTTCTTACGTAAGAATCAATAATTCAAAAATACTGTGCAACAATGCGTGTTACTGTATTTTTACTACCAAGTAGTTCAACAGTTTTAACTGTAAAACTTCCGTCGTTAATTTTATAAAAATATTTTTGTCGTTTTCTCAATCCGACCATAATTTCGTTGTGGGGTCCACTATGATTGTTAAAATTAAATAATAATATTCCTGTTAAAACGAATATTCCCAGGCCCAATCGAATATTATATAACAACTTGCGTACTTTGCAAAATTTATAAATATTACCCACAACTATAACATTATATCAATTTCATTCCATAATATTTAAAAAAATGATATTTATAGAAAAATCATCTTTATTAAAAAATTTGGGGTCTTACACTACGGGCCAAAGATATACAAATCAGAAAACCAATAATCTTTGAGACTCGACAATAGTATCACGACCACGAATTATCCATGCACTACTGAGCCAAGGATATTCGTGTTTTCAATCTGATCATGATTATACCCGAACAATCCATGGTCATAATCATACCAAGTCCATCTATGCACTTCTGGGCCAAAGATGACTTTTACCACATCATTTGTAATATTACGGTCATGATTATCTTACCGAATAATCCTGGTCATAATCATACCAAGTCCATCTATGCTGCGTAAGCCATGGATGACTTTCAACACTGATATAAGAATGAGGATCGTGACAATGATATAAAGAATCAATCAAATGAAATAAAGGATAAATATTAAACATTTATAATATAATTTATCCAGGGTTCAAGAATATCCCAATTTTATCAATCACTTAATAATCTCATAATCTAATATCATTAATATTATAACAATATTTTAATCACCTCTTAAACTTTTAAACAATTTATTTCAATTGTTTACACTTTACCACATAATGCATTTAATCATTCAAAAATGTCATACTCAGAAGATATCATCACCAATGATCAAATCACTCATCAAAAATATGCATATACCCTATATAGGATTCCCAAGCCATAAAATCCTATTTTCCAATTTTGTTACTTCACATAACATATTTAACTCATTTACTCATAACTAGATCCTTTTTATGAAAAATACCAAATCAGTTCCAAAAATATTTATTTTCTGGGATTTAGCATAATATAGTCCCATAATAAAAATATATTTTTCTCGAAATTTTTAAAATTCATTTACTATTTTTCAAAAATTAATTTTTAATTAATTTCTTAAGAAATTAGCAAGATCTTACACATGTTAACGTGAGCTTTCAGTTTCAATTTCATGGTCATCGGAGTTATAGAACTCCGGTTATAGTTATAGTTTAAATTTCATGGTCAGCGGAACAAGCAATCCATTAGAAGAGTCAAGTAGAGAATAAAATCTACTATCTTCTATGATTTAAAATGTTTTTCATCATTTTATCATTTGAAACTCAACTTAATAAATAATCCACATCATCAAATCATCCACTCGCACTACAGGGCCAAGGATATTTTTTAGTATCACGACCACGAATTATCCATGCACTTTCTGGCTAAAGATAATCATGTTTTCATCAACCAGTCCCCGATCATGCCATAAAACAATTCATCTTTGCACCCTTGGCCGAAGAGAATCCATAGCCATAATCATACCAAAAACTGTCCATCAATTTACTACGAGCCAATGAGGACTTTTTCCACATTATTTGTAACATTACGGTCATGATTATACCTAATAATCTCTGGTCATAATCATACCAAGTCCATCTATACACTACAGGCCACAGATGACTTTCAACATAATATAAACATGAGGATGATGACAATGACATAATAATTCAATAAAACAAGTTCTAGAATTAATTTATCTAGGAACCAATAACGTCCAAATTGTCAACATGATACTTCTTTGTAGAGTAAAATTTAAGAATGCTCAGAAGAATATTTTCATGAAAAGATACTGGATGAAGCGCAAATATCAAGGACATTCCACTAAATTCATGGAGTATAAAAGTCAAAACTTTAACCAACTGAGTATAATAAAGAATGGAATAACAAAAGAAATCACCAGGCATGCGATAGACCGCATAGACAAGTTATTTTAACAGAATAATAAATTACGGAACCAGGTCATGCGTAAACGCACAGACAGAATATTCCAACAAAAGAATTTCATCATGTATGCAGTATTTCGCATAGACAGTTTATTCCAACATAATAATAAGGAATGGAATAACAGAAGAATTTCACCATGTATGCGGTACTTCGCATAGACAGGTTATTCCAACATAATAATAAGGAATGGAATAATAGAAAATTTTCACCAAGTATAGGGTAGCCCGCATATACAGGTTATTCCAACAGAATAATAAAGAATGGAATAACAGAAGTTCTCTTCATGAATACAAAAGAAATAATACCCCTTACCTTAGAAGAAACTGGATATAGGAGTAGTGAATAGCGAGAATAATTTTCTTCTTTCTCTACTATAGTTTCTCTCTCTAGAGTTTCAAAGAATTAAGAAGAAATAATGAAGGAATGAGCTTATTTATAGGAGAATAGATTGAATAGTAACTAATTCATGAATGGTTCAGATTGATTTACTTTTAAGCAGAATCCAGTCCATATTGATTTACTATCACGAGAACACTATCTGAGCACTATATAATACTATGCATAATAAAATATAATATATTTTAATTATTGTCTATTAAAATAAATAACTTTATATAAGTATTACATTTTTATATAAAAAAGATTTTACTATGCAAAACACTATGCGTAATAGAATGTAATATATTCTATTTATAGTCTAATAAAACAAATAACTTTATAAAAGTATTACATTTTATATAAAAAGATTTTACTATAATAGAATATAATATATTCTAATTATTGTCTAATAAAACAAATAACTTTATAAAAAGTATTACATTTTATATAAAATCTTTTACTGCTTTTATTACATTAATAATAATAATAAAACAAAACTTATCACCTTTATTATAATTCACAATATTAATCGACCGGTAGTTCCCAAGAAAAAGGGCTTTCCAATAAAGATTTCTCCCTATTAGTAGCCAATTAGGTGACCAAACCTCTCCTTGGCGAACTTACTGACATCGTTAATATTGCAAATAATAATATTAATAACCCGTCGTCTCAATTATTGATTTAATAATATATAGAATATCGACAATAATTGAATCAAATAACGTGAGATACTATGAAACAATTCTTTATGCGTAATAATTATACAAAATGGTGACTTCTCACATAAGCATCCATAATCAATCTGGTGTGCTACTATGCAACCATGCGTATTACTGTACTTTTACTACCGAGTAGTTCAACAATTTTAACGGTAAAAGTTCCGCCGTTATTTTTATAAAAATATTTTTGTCATTTTCTCAATCCGACAATAATTCCGTTGTGGGGTCCACCAATGATTGTACCGTCGTACGGATATTCCCCGACAAAAAGAATATTTCCCGACCAATCGAATATTATACAATAATTTGCATACTTTTCAAAATTTATAAATATTACCCACAACTATAACATTATCTCAAATTCACACCATAATTTTTAAAAAAAAAATGAGAAAATTAAATCTTTATTCGTAAAATTTGGAATTTTACACTTATTATTTCAAAATAATAAATAAAAGAAATTCAATTTTATTTATAATAAGTTGGGGTCTTACAACTTTCAACATAATATAAACATGAGGATGATGACAATGATATAATAATTCAATAAAAAAAAGTTCAAGAATTAAATTATCCAGGAACTAATAACGTCCAAATTGTCAATATGATACTTCTTTGTAGAGTAAAATTCAAGAATGCTCAGAAGAATATTTTCATGAAAAAATACTGGATGAAACGCAAATATCAAGGATATTCCACTAATTTCATGGAGTATAGAAGTCAAAACTTTAACCAACTGAGTATAATAAAGAATGGAATAACAAAAGAAATCACCAGGCATGCGATAGACCGCACAGACAGATTATTCCAACAGAATAACAAATAATGGAACCACGTCATGCGTAAACGCACAGACAGGATATTTCAACAGAATAATAAATAACAGAAGCAGGTCATGCGTAAAAGCACAGACATGATATTCCAATAGAATAATAAACAACGGAACCCGAATCATGCGTAGCATTACGCATGGGATGTTCCAACAGAATAATAAATAACGGAACCAGGTCATGCGTAACGCACAGACAAGATGTTCCAACAGAATAATAAAAAATAGAATAACAGAATAATTTCACCATGTATGCGGTACTTAATTCGCATAGACAGGTTATTCCAACATAATGATAAAGAATGAAATAATAGAAGAATTTGACTAAGTATAGGGTAGTCCGCGTATACAGGTTATTCCAACATAATAATAAAGAATGGAATAACAGAAGTTCTCTTCATGAATAAGAAAGAAATAATACCCCTTACTAGTAAAAGAAGAGTATTCCAACCGGTGGTAGGCGAGGATATTCTTGAAGAAAACTTGCACTCTTCGCCTCAAAGCTTCTTAAAACTCTAAAGAAATACGCTCAAGATTATGAAGAATTCTCTCAACTTCGGTGTGGTTTTCAATTCTAAGCATCCTATTTATAGGAAAATAGAAAGAATACTATCTTGCACTATGAAATAAAATATAATATATTCTAAATATATATATATATATATATATTTTACTTAAAATCTAATAAAACAAATAATTTTATAAAAGTATTATGTTTTATATAAAAAAATTTTTACTATGCAAAAATACTATCTGAGAAGACATTATACGCAACGCTATGCATAATAAAATATAATATATTCTAATTATTGTCTAATAAAACAAATAACTTTATAAAAGTATTACATTTTATATAAAAAAGATTTTACTATGCAAAAATACTATGCATAATAGAATATTATATATTCTATTTATAGTCTAATAAAGCGAATAACTTTATAAAAATATTTTATTTTATATAAAAAGCTTTTTATTTTATTACATTAATAATACTAATAAAACAAAATTCATCATCATTATTATAATTCACACTATTAATCGACCAGGTCGTTCCCAAGAAAGAGGGGGCTTTCCAATAAGGATTTTTCCTTATTGGCGCTTGATTGGGTGACCAAACCTCTCCTTGGTAGAACTTCTAGACATCATTAATATTGCAAATAATAATATTAATAACTCATCATCTCAATATATAAAATATCGACAATAATTGAATACAAGCGAGTGACTTCTCACGTAAGCATCAATAATCAATCTGGTGTCTTTACTATGCAACCACGCGTATCGTATTACTTTAACATTTGGGTGTTTCAGCGATTAACAGTAAAACTTCCGTCGTTATTTTCATAAAATATTTTTATCGTTTTCTCAATCAAACAATAATTCCGTTAATAGAGGTCCACCAATGATTGTGCCGTTATACGAATATTCCCCACCAATCGAATATTATATAACAACTTGCGTACTTTGCAAAATTTATAAATATTACCCACAACTATAACATTATATCAAATTCATTCCATAATATTCAAAAATGATATTTATAAAAAAATCATCTTTATTAAAAAAAGGTTGGGATCTTACAGGGTCCCACTTATTACACATCTTTTTTAAAAATTATCACTAATATTTATTCACGTAATTGACAATCAAATAGTCGACATAAACATTTACAATATACTATATCATTTTACAAAAAAAAAAAAAAAATTTTGAAAATGCAAATATCTTTTTATTTATATGCCTATCACTGTCATACATTGCATGAACCGTAAATATATACATCTGTTCCAAAAATAAAAAATAAGAGATATAATTTGACTTTTGATCAGGTTAAACAAAGGTATATTAAATTTTAAATTTATTTAATTTTAGTTGATACATACAATTATTATAATTTTATAATATATAACAAAAACTATAAATTACAAAATTTATTTAATTATAACTTTTAGGAGTTACCAATTTTGAAGTTTAACATGTTGATTGACCTCAATACTCAAATTATATCGAAATGAGTATATGAATGCATCATTAAGGTTTTTTGTGCGTTCCTTACAATATTCATGCAGATATCTGAACCAAACCATTCGGTGGACATGGCTGTGATGATATAAAATTAGAAACATAGGACAAAACTATTCATTAAGATTAATTAGCCATGATTAATTAATTTCGAGCTAGCTCTAGCCACATTAAGTCTGGGAGATTTATTTATTTATTTCTGATTCATTGAATGTTCTTCTTGTTTGTAGTATTGACCTTGTGAGTTACTATTTACTTATGATACATTCATTGAAAAATAAAAATGGTGGCCAGGGTGTCATCTTGAACTTTTAAAATATAACCCAGATAGTAATATTAATGCCATGAATATTTTTGCAATCATTGAGTTGAGAAATAATAGCAGGACAACTAATTCAGCCAGTAGAATTACATACAACCTGTTTAGTTAGTTATGGTAGTTAAGTTTAAACAAAGCCTTGTAAGAGTAGTATTTGCAAGGTTTTTTTTTTTTATCAAAGCTGCAAATACGGAACCACGGCCATTACAATAATATCTTCATTCCATTAAATTCCTGCAAAAATATTTGAAGAGGAAAGTTACAAACTAGCTATGTAGCTTGTGATCCACAAAAACCTCAATTTATAAAGCTCAAAAGCATGATAATCTGTAAGGATGATGGAATTGATATAAAGATATTAAGAAATTAACATCACTACACTTGCTTCCATCCATTTTCTTCAACAACCAACCATTAAATCATCCACGTTACCCCGATAAACGACTCTCCATCCTGTTACTACACCATTCAAATTTATTAGGTAAATGCTGCCATTCAGAACCAATCAAGTTTGGAGCAGTCAACTGCATAATAAGGGGGCCGGGGGTCTTCAGTTTACGCTACATTGCAATATCAAGAAGCATATGATCCCTTGCAGTATAGATGTCGCGTGCCCCTAAATTAGTTGCTATTTGAGGCTTTGAATTTAGTTGCTCCTCAACATGAGGCAGAAGAGAAGATTTCGGAGCACATGGAGATTTAACCACAGTTGGATTGCCCTCTTTATAAATGCCGGGACTTCCCTCAGTCAAGGGAAAGCCAAAGAGTTTACAGCTACTTTTACGCGTAGAAACTAAATCTGGAGTCCCCCTAAATGATGATTGAGTTGCAAGAGGAAGATTGGAAAAACCAAGTTGTCTACGCTCTTTCAAAAGACCTAAAGAAGCACGGCTTTGCTGAGATTCCATCCCAGGGCTACTACGTTCACAAGGTAAGGATGATGTGAGCTTTCCAAGAAATCTTTCAGAATTATCAAAAGAACTGTGGTTTGTAATCTCAAACTTCTCCCGACTATTAACACTAGATGGTGCATGAAAGTTGGAAGCTGGAATGCTTGGTTGCTGGAACATTAAAACAGAAGATGGCGATGACACTTGGACCGACAATGCAGACAGGCACATGGAAGTAGTATAACCTTGCATCAAGGAGGACCACCCAGTTACACAGCTTGGTGCTTGAACACCATCAACGATTCCAGGACTACTGCTTTCCTGTACTTGGTTAATACCCAGACCTCTTCCATATGAAAGGTTCGGAAATATTTCTTGACCTTGCAAGACCTTATTGAATCGGAAAGATTCACTAAAGCCTGTACCTTCATAGGATATGTCAGAATTCCCAATCAGGTTTCTCGCACCGTTCCCTAATTCAGAAGCCCAAGAACCAATGGAACCCGAACCAGGAAAGCGCCCCCTCATCAGTTCAGGGGGATGATGTTTTTGAGCTTCGATACCATCATAAGAGGCATAAAAACCCAAAATTTCTTGACCTTGCAAGACCTTCTGGAACCTCGAAGATTCCCCAAAGTCTGACATTCCTGTCCCATCTGTAAGAACTATAGAGATGTTCATTTTTACCAACAAAGAACACAATTGAGCATTAGAAAAGTAACCACAACAATTATGAGAAAAAAATACCCTTCGGAACTGGAAAATCTTGTTCCGTTGTAGGAAAACTGATCCTGCTTCTCTTCGTACCAGGTGAAACCAGACTGCTGCCTCCAGAAACTGTAATAGATGGCTCAATCTCCCATGGAGAAACCCTGTAATGTCGTGTAATTTCCGCATCATCCCACCTAACCTGTAAGAATCAATCAAATACATACTTCAAATTAATGCCATCAAAAATACTAACTTATGCACGAGATTGTAGAATAGAATAAAATTATGGAGCAAAAAACATTCAGGAGGAACAGCATGTGGGTGTGATTTGTGCTGTAATGGCATCAGACCTTCTGCGACAGATAAAATATTACAAGTTTCTGAAGTAATTAACATATATCAAACCCAATAAGAATGTGATAGAATATATTTAAACTGATAGCCAAAGTCAGAGGATGTACATGTTGCTGCGGACAAAAACAACAGAAACGGCACTTGCTCCAACTTTGATCTATTTCTATATAAGCTGGGCCAAATTAAGCAAACTGGTGATGATTAAACTCAGGTAGGATATCCTGGAAGGAAGTATCCTGTACTGTATCATGTATTAAAGAAACACAATGATTCTCAAAGTAAATGATGAGAGTATAAAAGAAACACATAAAGAGTAATGATTCGGCTAGGCGCTCAGACATCTGCTTTGAAACTCTACAATACTTAAATGGCAAAACTAAGAAAAACCCTACTATAGTTGGCACGTTTTACTTATTACACTAATAAACTTTTAAAAATTGAAAATACCCCATTGAACTAATTAAAATTTTAAAATTACACCATTTCTTTAATAAAATTGGATAGACGCCTATTATTTATCTATATGGCATCATGAAGAAAATAATAAAATTAAAAGATAAATTATGTGGCAAAAAATAATAAAAAAGAGTTTAGAACAAGGTGTTCAAAGCAAACACTTTTTCTCCCGTTCTTCTCTCTCTACATAATCAAGAAACCACCTTCTTTGTCATCCACCATCACCACCGTAAGCCACCACCTTTGATACCAACATAGCAATAATTGAGCCAACTAATTTGACAGAACCTTCAATTCATAAACTTACCAAATCTTGGACTCCAAAGTAAACATATTAGTTAATATTTACAAACCTACCGGAATTACCCCATAGATTTGTGCTTCAGATTTATCAAATTGATGAAATTAATGATGCTATTTGGCCAAATTAAATATACCCAAATTTGATTCTTTTGCTTGATATTCAATTTGTTCAAATTACATCATTAATTTGATAAATTTCATACAATTTGAAAGTATATACACCACCATTTTCATAGACAGATGCAAAGGAGGGGATTAGAACCCTAACTGCTATAATATATAAAATAGAAATTAGAAATTAGAAATTTGCTTCATTTAAATAAACTTACAAATCCATATAACAATTTAAGATAATTTATGAAAGCACTCTACCGCAACATCTCAACCTATCATTTTATGTGGAAACTGCACCTTAACATAAGGCGGGCCAAGACAAGAAGCATTAGGACTGAGCAAAAAACGGATATAACCGAATTACCGAACCGAACAGAAATAAATTAACCGAAATTTTTTGATAATTCGGTTATTTTTAACATTTCGGTTATATCCGAAATTATATACGGTTTTCGGTTAGTTTATACGGGTATCATTTTTGGGTTATTCATTTTTTGGGTTATTACTTTATAGCCAGAACTACTTTTGGGTATCATTACTACTTTACTAGCCCAGACTACTTTAATTTTAGGTATCATTACTACTTTACTAGCCCAGACTCTGAACTGAAGTCGTAGCCCACTAGCCCTCAAATCTCAATTCCCAAATCCCAAACTCAGATGTCCAACTCGTCTCGATCTCTCATCTCAAACGGCCAAACCCAGATCTCGAACTCGTCTCAATCTCTCAACTCTCATCGGTCGACGGCCATCGACGCATCGCTTTGGCTTCGGACTACAACATTCGGCCTACCTGCTTTTCTCTCTCCCTTTTTCCTTTCCCCTCCACTTCGGCCCACCATCCCCTCCCTTTCCCTGATCACTACTTTTCTTTCCTAGGTTCTATACTTCTATTTAGCCTTTTCGGTGGCTAATTGAGGACCATCCCGAAGGTCTCTTCTCCAATCTATTCAATTGCAAGTCCGGGGTTGATGGTTCGTGGGTTTTCATTGTTCGATTAGTAGGGGTATTGATGAAGTCTGTCTTTGAAATCGGAGGTTATGATCTGAGTGTGGGGGTTATTTAAGGTGGGGATTTGGATCTTGATAGTTTTTTCGGTGGGTATTTTTTCGATCTAGCTTTACGTTTTTATTGAATATTATTTATATTTTAGATTGAATATTTATTGTTGTGAATTTGAATTTGTTATATTGATTATCATCTAGAAATGTTTCTCGGATTGGTGTTTCTTCCCATGATTTTGTTCTGTTTTCATCCATTACTATATATATTTCCCATGCTTCATTTGTTGTATTCTAGAAATGTATTGGGATTGAGACTTATTCTTCTTCTTCTTTGTTAATTTTTGTAATATATGTTTGGCAAATATATGTTTACTAAACAACGATGTTAATATCACTTTGTATACGTTAATGTTAAGTTAAACGATGAGTTGTAAACTATTAAATTGATTTATTAACCAAATAATCGAATAATTAATTGATTATTCGGTTATCATGTATTTCGATTAGTTGTTCGGATATTCAAAACAGTGCAATTTTGGTTTTCAGTTATACCCGAAATGTTTATTCGGTTCGGATAATAACCGAAGGCTCACCCCTAGGAAGCATACAACATGCTTGCACAATGCATTAAAAGGGGTTAATTGACTTTTTGGTCACTATACTAGGAGTCGGTTTTCATTGTGCTTACCGAATCTTTTTTTTTGTTACAAATGCATTATTATACTCGAAAAAACTTACAAAATAGTCATTACTTATGATTTCGTCCAAAAAAATGAACGAAAGTGTCGAGTAGACTAACGGTTGACAGGTGTTAATTATGTGGCAAGTGACGTGGACAGGTTAATTGATGTTTTGGTCATTGTACTTGAGGTCGATTTTCATTTTGGATACTAAAACTTTTTTTTTGTTACATTCTCGTTATCGAAGTACCAAAAATATTACAAATTAGTGATTTTATAATTTTGTAATATTACAAAATATTTTAACGACATTTAATACTAAGAAAATGAAATATAAAATAAACATACAAGTCGGGTTGCTAGATTCTCATACCAAAGACATTTAAATTGTTGTTGTTCCATAGTAATATTGATGATGAGATTTTGGTGGCAAATCTAATTGATAAAGATAAATTTATTTGGAAGGTTTAGATGCTCAAAAGGTAAGGCTTCTGAGCGATATAAATATTATTAAAAAGATCCTTCTTCCCTTTCAAGCTCGTGGAGACAAACTGGTTTGGCACTACAATTCTCATGGATTAATTCGATTAAATCGGCTTATCACATAACAGTCCAAAGAAAACGTGATGGTCTCAATAGGGGAAGTACTTCGCAGGTTTGTAATTCTTTGTGAAAATTAATTTTGAATTTGAAGGTTCCTCCTAAAATTATACTTTTCTTGTGCGGGCTGCTCTTTGTCGGCGTCGAATGGGGTAGGATCCTTCATATCCTGTGTGTAATTCCCATACTGAGTCCATTTTCATGCTCTATTAGGCTGCCCAATAATCCTAGCATGGTTCGTAACTTGTGAGCCCTCTTGGACTCCTTTGTGACCGAATAGCTAAAGGTAGTTTTGGAGATTGGCTGGCTTGCTAGTTTAAAGGAGCATTTGGACACTAATCATGTTTGCTTACCAAATATTACAAATTATAAAATCATTAATTTGTAATATTTTTGGCATTTCAATAACGAGAATGTAACAAAAAAAAAATCAGTAATCAAAATAAAAATCGACCCCCAGAACAATGACCAAAACATCAATTAACTCGATCAACATCACCTGCCACATAATTACACCTGTCAACCGTTAGTTTTTTTGAGTATAGTAATACGTTTGTAACAAAAAAATATTCGATACAATGACCAAAAAGTCAATTAACCTGCACTAAAAGTATGAAGCCAGGCATAAGCCTAGGTTAAGGTCTGAGGCATAATCCTCTTTTACATCTAAAAGAATTGCAATAGTTAGTGTGCTCCAATTTAATAACATGCACAAGACTGTAATGGAGTAAAGAAACATAAACAGTTTCATACCATCAAACACCTCCATTTTGAACCAGGCCATCTAATAGGATCCACATCACTAATCCCAGTTATGATTCCCGTATACCTGCCAATAAAGCAATGTATTAGATCTTGATAATGGAATATATTGAGGCAACTACTGTGGTGCCCAACCTTCTCTCTGTCGCGTCTTCTGTTTCAAAACGCATTTTAAACCTCATCCCAGATGAAAAAGAAGTTGCAAGGGTCTTCGAGAATTTACATAAAGGTATTACAAATTTTGACGAGCTAGCCCTTCAAAATGCAATAGAATTTCAGATTATCTTCTAGATAGATTCAAGGAAAAGAAAACCAACCAAATTCTGTAAAATAAGCAAACATCAGGTAAACTGCGGAGTAAAGATGAAATTAGGAAAATCAGAAGGTAAGAATTTCAAATATATACCGCAGATCTCATGAAAGCTAATAACTTGGAGGAATACAAAGGTTAGAAAAAATAAAAAATGCAGTTCATACAGTTGATTTAATCATATGACCTACCATCAGATTACAAAATTAGAATTACTAATCTGTTGAAACTCGAAAAATACTAAAGCAATGGCACTAGAATACAACCTACCACTTGCCCAAAATGATAATGAACAATGGAAGTCTGTTACGCCATCGCAAGGAAAAAGGAGCAAGATGAAACTAAAAATATTACAACAAAACCCCTGGGTAAAAATCATAAAAGGTTGCATCCAAATAATTGAACTCTCCCTTCAACTTGATGTCCGACAATATCACGAACAAGAATTCTACATAAGAACATAACTATTGATTTCTTTACCACTAAATGAAAAACACCCATCACACTCTTTGAAGATCATTACAGTTAAAATGTCAAATAATACAACCAATGCAGTTAAATTAAAAATATAACAAATTCAGTAAAAAAGATTTAGCCTTTAGAATAGTAAGCATGCAGTCATGCACGAATGAACCGTCAGCCATCAATAGCAATTAAACACTAATCATTGGTGAGTATCAATGAGGCCAAACTGCTGTATTTTGGGAATCATTTAAATAACTTAATAACACAACAGTCTTCTCAATAAACTAAAATTTAAAAGATATCAAATTTGTTAATATAATTATTGGGATTTCATCTCATTGGATTAATTTTCTATTTTATAAATGGTAATTCGTTAGGAAAGTCCAAAGCAAAATAAAATTTAAATAGGTGTACAAGAGAAATTTTGCTTATCACGCTGTACACAATCACATGATAACTCCACAAAAAGCATGAAATGCACATAAAACTGAGCAAGACCGTGAGAACCAAGTATTTACCCAGTAAGATATGGGCTAAACAAAGCATGCCAAGATATTCAACTATTTATAAAATTGTAAAGTCAACATTCTTGACATGAAATCGTTGTATGATCCTTGCTTCAAAATGAGTAAATAACATGAACTTACCATTAAAAGAGATTAATAAAACTTAGAAAATAATGATAAAAATGTTACCAATATCCCAGTCTCCTTGAGTAGGGGAATCTCACCAACAAAGATTGCATACCAGAATGAAAGTCGTTATGTCACAAAATTATATGATCACAATCTACAATTTTTGCAGCTTTATGGTAAGTTCATTTTTAATAGAGTGCGGAACAGGTTGAAATTATGAAGCTCTGGAGTTGGACGTGAAGTTGTGAACTTTCCTGTGAAGATGCTCATGACAAGACTAAACAAAGTAAGAATGCAGTTAAACGTGGAATCAAATTGACCCCCCCACCACCCCACCCCACACCCCCACCCCACCCCACCCCACCCCACCCAAAAAACTTAACAATCTTTAAAGTTCAATTCGAGAATAGCCACTTTCTAATATAATACCCAAGATTATGTACCTTGGATTGTAGCAAACACTGAAGACACTTCTCATAGAAATGGCAATGAACACATAATTAATATCATTCAACTTTTGGTTACAGGCTACTGCAAACTTAGCTCCATTTTTTACTTGAGCTGCTCTTCGGATCCCCAGCCTCAGTTCTCCATCACCACCCCTGTCATATAATCAAGTTATAGAGCTCAAAAAGAATGTGGTCACTTCTTTTTTTTAATAAAGGTACAATAATACCTTAGAAAGAGCACAGCATCTCCGCAGACAAGCTGCTTCTTATTGACAAAAGCACTCCAACCAGTTGTTAGCAAATAACTTCGAGGCTGGCCTGATTAAACACAAATTTAAGAAAGAAAAAAAAATACTGAAACTCGAATCACAATACAGAGAAGAAACATCACAAAGATATCAGAATTTCTCACATACCTCGGTAGATGTGGCGGAACTTCCACTCAATACCATGCAAATCTTTTGCTACAAGCTCTTGTGAAGGCCTCTGTTGTTTATAATCCTACAGGACAAATCCTACCAAGCTCAGAATTATTTTCAATAAAGAATTAAATAAAAACAACATATAGACATAATTTGGGAATAAAAATAGAAATACCAGAGGAGGGAAACAGTCCTGGCAGCTCGACGTGGGATAGAGAAACCTCCATGGGTGCTGGTGTCAGAAGCAGTGAGTGTCTTGCAAAACATGTGAGGTGTCATCGATTTGGCAGCAATTTCAATATCATCCTCTTCAACTTCTGGTTCAGTTTTCCCGTCCCTCCATTTCTGCTCAATCTATTTCACATAGCCACAGAATTTCACCCAAAGTCAAAATTAGATAAACCAAGAAACTTAAAAACCCAATACCAAATGTAAAGAAAGAATCACCGCCCCATCCTTTGGTTAACATTAGCCATTTTTATCTTGACATATTTCAGCTTATAAAATGCAAAGAAAAGTACTTCAATATAAAATTAGATACTACAAAGCGCACCTGAGAATCTGGAATTAAAGAAACTTGTGCATAAACCTCATCGGAAGCTGCCTCTGCCTAAATAATAATTGAAAAAATTACAACAATATTCACAATGAACAAAATCTCAGCATCAGTGAGCACCATATACTTCACTATCTCCCGTAATTCAAACCCTAGAAATCAATGATCAACCACATTTGAAAAACAAAACCTTTATAATTAAATACTACATAGACATAGAAACATATAATTATAGCAAACTTACATGAAGCTTGACATCAACAACGCGACAAAAGACGTGTGGAGGAAGATCGCGAGCGATGGCGGGAAAATCAGAAACGTATTCCAAGTGACCCTGCGGCAAGTAAACCACCGGGCTTCTTTTCTTCAGCAACGAAATCAGTGGACCAACACACGCGTGCCATAGCTCCAAACACACCGCCGGTGACGATGACGCCAAATTAGCCGTAGCCGAAGCCGGAGCCGGAGCCGAAGCCGGAGCCGAAGCAGAGGAAGACGGCAATGTGGCCGAATTGAAGGAAGACGGGGTCGTTTCTTCGTCGTCTTCGTTGACGATATTGAGATCAATTAGCCCACACATCATCTCAAAATCGCATAAATTAAACAGTCAGGCCTTATCCTAGAGAGAAACACTCGGCAATGGAGATGGAGTAGAAGTAAACTATGCCCAGTGCTAACTGTACCTGCGACTTAATCTTCTCTCTCTAAAAATATATCACTATAGTCTACATACAGTGTAAATAGTTTTTAAATATAAAATCACACCTTATGAATGTTAAAATTTATAAATAGATATATACTGTCTCTACGTATATATAAATATTTAATTTTGGAATTACTTATATTGTAATAGTTCTAACCTGCAAAATGCAAAGCTGCTACTGCAAAGAGCAACGCTGTCACTGCTGAGTCTGGTCACAGCTACTGTGATATGTGGCAGAGAGAGATAGTGATGATATATATATATATATATATATAAGAGTGAGAAAATTGAGTGATGGAGTTTTTACATGTTTTTTGGTGGTTAGTTAGTTAAAATAAGGGGGGCGGGGGAAACCGAGCTAAAAATAAATCGATTATAAAGACGATTTTGACAGTTGTTATAATATAAAAAATCGGTTTTTTATGTTATAAATAGCGACAGAAAAAAGTAGCTATAGCTAGGGATGCTCAATCGGTAAAAATTGGTCCGAATCGGACAGATCTTTCGAATCGAATCGAATCAGAGATTGAAACCAGCCAAATTTTGATATGGTAGGTTGGATGGTATATCGAACCCGTGATCTGGATTTTTATCGAAAATTAATAGAATTATTATTTTTATTATTATTATTATTTTTTATTATTATAATCATTATTTTATTTTTATTATTATTATTAATTATTTATTAATAATAATAATAAATTAGAAAATCGGTATAAATCAGAATTCGGTCAAAAAACAAACCATTAAAAAAATTGAAAATCGGTACCAAAAAAATCGGATCTGGAATTTTTACATCAAAATTAGCGGGTTTGATCCGGACCGAAAAATCGAAAAAACCGATATATTTGAACAGTCCTAGCTATAGCCGGTTGTTCACTCTTTATAATTTGTTGAAAAAACGGATCTTATATATATATATAGGTCTATTTCTCGTGACAAATGAACATGTAAATGTATAAACAATGATTATAAGAAACAGTTTATCCAATAGCATAGAAAACCGACTTTCTATGCTATAGCGATAGATAAAATCCATGTTCAAATGCATGGGACAAAGTAGTATATATATATATTCTGTTTTAACATGTAACTGTATAATATACACCCAACCTTTTCTCTAATAAAAAAAAATCTATGCAAATGCATGGGACAAAGTAGTGGAGTCCATAACCCTGCTAGATATTTGTGTTATGGTCGGGATCAATATGTTCCAACTGTCCAAAAGAATCCACAGAACGGCCAAACGTAATACTAGTACAATAACAGAATATAAATATTGGTTATGTTTGTTTGTCTAATTGAAATTAGGAATGGGTAAATTTGTTAATTCAGGAAGTGTATGTACAAATGTGTCACACTAGGGAAAAGAGGAAAGTCTCTACGGTCTTTTTATGCGGATATAAAAATTGGACAAAAAAATTAGACTGAATATATTTGAATAACTGAAATTTAAATACACTCTGATCCAATAGTCTGGACATTTTATTCAATCTTAAATTTATTTAAAATTAGACAAAAATATTTCAAACTAAAATATATCATTCAATTCAAGATGTTATTATAACAATTACGATATTATTTTAAAACTTGATGTGTTATACGACCTATTCAACGTTATCACACTAATTTTAATAAAAAATTTAGAATATATTAAATAGTTAAATCAAGAAACAATGAATTAACAATTGAAAATTGAATAATTCATTAATCATTTTCAAAATATAAAGATATTTTCCTATTAAGACTATAAACAGATATACATCAATCCAAATACAATAATATTCATATCTGTATATAAAAGATTAATATTTTATCCGTAATTTTAAAACCTTAGGCGTATGTGCCCTCTAATGCAATGGTCATGGATGCACGTTTTATACACTTGCTTAAATAGTGAGTGTGACTTGCTCATAACATTCTTTCTTTTGCTTCCCCTTTGAGTCAGACCACCCACCGCAACTACACCTTGTTTAATTATTAATGGACATGCGATGGGGGCACCCCATGCACTTGTTTAATTGTTACATATATATATATATATATATATATAGATATATAGGACTGGCAAATCTTTCGATTTTTCTGGTTTTTCGGATCAGACCGAATCGATCGGTTGGTACAAAAATAATCGGCCTGATTCGGTACAAAAAAGAATCTATCCTATTTGATTTTAAGATACAATTTTTTTGATTCGATTTTCGAACGGACCTAATATATATATCTGGATTTTCTAATTTTTTATTATTAATAAATAAATAATAATAATAAAATAATGATTATAATAATAAAAGTAATAATTATATTAATTTACGGTAAAAACCGGTTCGATATACCGCTCCAATTGGTATCAAAATTTGACCGATTTTAATAATTAGGTTTAGGTTCGTAGATATTTATCAATTACACACCCCTACATATATATATATATATATATATATATATATATTACACTTGTATATATAAGATGAATGGTATTGATCTTGGTACAACAATACACACAAAAATATGATTAACATATATTCTCAAAGTCATTAGAAGTCATCTTGTTAAGCTAGAAAGTTTGAAGTTACACGAACTGTGGAGTATATATTTGGTATTCGTAATAATGTAGTCCAAATTACTGTTGAGAGCATTGTTTGTTGAGCTCATGATTCTAGTCGTTCGTTGTTGTGCGCATACATTTAAAGAGGCAACTAAAAAATAAAAATTTTCGGTTCATATATGTTGTGTGTATGTTATATATTATTGCACTTCTCGATTCAGGCAGATTCTCGTCTCCGAGTGTACAAAGTCGTATTTGCCCCCGCAAATTAGGGGGTAGACGAGTTGAATTTGAGCGAACACTCTTCTGCTCAGATTTGACTCGACTCAAAAAAATTGAGTTTATATTAGACTAAGACTAGATAAAAAATTTATAATTTTACGCCATTTTAAAGAAGTATTTTTATCCCTTAATAAAAGTCGTTTGATAATTTTAAGTAAGCATTAATTATTTAGTTTTCAATATTACCCCGAGTATTAAATGTAACTTTGGTTCTCTCACTATTTTTTGCCCAATTTAGAGCATCTAGCTCTAACATCCTCTTCAACCACTTTGAGATACTCAAATAAGTGAGCTACATCAGAAAAATTATCTCCAATAGTCTCCCTAATCTTAGTCATCAAATTTGCAACCTTATTATTTCTCTTCAAAATATTTATTTTATTTTGGGAGAATCAAAATCATATGAAAAATGTTAAAAACATTTATTTTACTTGATGGGTTTGATGTACAACTCGTTGAATTGAAGAGATTGATGATATACAAAATATTAAAGTAACAAATAATGTTTTTCAAATTACTACGTAGATCAATAAACTTCAATTTGAAAAAAAAAATTGCTACTATATATTGTTGGAGATGCTTTAAATAATATTTTTAATACAAAAATAATATAGACAATTAATATTATATAATTATTTCATTAATAGTCGACAGATCTTTGGGTTGGATAAGAGGATTTGACAATTAAAATTTAAGGAAAGTAATCATACCTTATTCCAACAACTTAAACTTAGGATGTAACATCCAAACTACCTCGTCCTTTAATTTCTAAGATTCTTAACACATGGTAGACAATGTTAAAGTCATCAAAATTTTGTCTATATTCTTCATCTATTTGATTGTAGTATTTGATTGTAGTGTCATTAAGAGACAACTTACATTTTAGTTATTAAATAATTTTTTAAATTCAGACCTCATAACCATTCAGATGATCTAATTTATTAAGACATCATAATAATTCAGATCTTAATTCTCAGGTTTATCAAACACAACCTAAGGATATGTTTGTTTGTAATAATTATAATTTTGGAATTATAATCTGTGTGATTATAATCTCGAAACTATTAATCATAAAATTATAATTCCGACATTATAATTATAATCTCAAGAATATTAAGTCATTTTATAATTCATAAATTAGTAGTTTCAAGTCTAAATTTAAAAATAAGCAAAACACTTGAAATTAATAATCATATTTTAAATATAATTTTTACAAACAAATATAGCCTAAATGCTACGACTACAAACACTCTAAACGTAGACAACTAAACATGCATTATATAACAAATGTGACGCCCCCAAAATAGGTATACATCACCCATCTTGAGTCGCCAAATATATGGTACAAAATTCAAATACAACTTAATTATACAACCGTGTAAAATACTACAAAACATAATCTAAGAGTTTTAATAAGAATATTCTCATCTAGACAATATCCACACTCAATGGAGTCCTCATTACATTTATTGTCACACTATTTAACAAAATAGTGAGGACTACTAATGCTATCATCTGGACCGTCACTCCGTTCCCCGACTAGTCCCATTTCGCTCTCAATTCCTCAAGAGAACAATGAAAGCAAAAGGGGTGAGCTCAACTAGCCCAATGAAGAAATATTATGACTAAGATAATGCAGAATAAATTATCGTTAGCCTTCAACAGTGTTAAACGGATACAATATAACAAACATCAAGTTTAACGGCAGCGGAACATTCAACCCATTAGAAGAGTCAAGTAGAGAATAAAATCTACTATCTTCTATGATTTAAAAGGTTTTCATCACTTTTATCGCTGGAACTCAGCTTAATAAATAATCCACATCATCAAATCATCGCTGCACTACAGGCCAAGGATATTCTTTAGTATCACGACCACGAATTATCCAAGCACTACCGGCTAAAGATAATCATGTTTTCATCAACGGTCCTGATCATGCCATAAAATAATTCATCTTTGCACCCTTGGCCGAAGAGAATCCATAGTTATAATCATACCAAAAACTGTTCATCAATGCACTACGGACCAATGAGGACTTTTTCCACATCATTTATAACATTACGGTCATGATTATACTAAATAATCCCTTGTCATAATCATACCAAGTTCATCTATGCACTACAGGCCATAGATGACTTTCAACATAATATAAACATGAGGATGATGAAAATGACATAATAATTCAATAAAACAAGTTCAAGAATTAATTTATCCAGGAACCAATAACGTCCAAATTATCAACATGATACTTCTTTGTAGAGTATAATTCAAGAATGCTCGGAAGAATATTTTTCATGAAAAGATATCTTTGGATGAAGCGCAAATATCAAGGATATTCCACTAATTTCATGGAGTATAGAAGTCAAAACTTTAACCAACCGAGTATAATAAAGAATGGAATAACAAAAAAATCACCATGCATGCGATAGATATCAGCAAAACATGTTATTCCAACGGAATAATAAATAACGAAACCGGTCATGCATGTAAACGCACGATGTGATATTTCAACATAATAATAAATAATGTAACCCGGTCATGCGTAAATGCACAAATAGGATATTCAAATGAATAATAAATAACGGAACGAATCATGCATAAACGCATGCAGGATATTCCAACGAGAATAATAAATAATGGAATCGGTCAAATGCGTAAAAGCATGCATGTGATATATTAAGCAGAGAATAATTATGACTCTCCCAAAATAGGTATACATCACCTATTCTGAGTCGCCAAATACATGGTACTGTATACAAATACAAATTAATTATACAACAGTCGTGTAAAATATGACAAAACATATGCTGTGAGTTTTAATACAAATATTGTCATCTAGACAATATCCACACTCAATGGGGTCCTCATTACATTTATTATTACACTATTTCACAGAATAGTGAGGACTACTAATGCACCATCTAGGACCATCACTCTGTTCCCCGACTAGTCCCAGCCACGTTCTCATTCCCTGAAGAGAACAATGAAAGCAAAATGGTGAGCTCAATTAGCCCAGTAAGAAATATTATGACTAAGATAATGCAGAATAATTTATCATTAGCCTTCAACAGTGTTAAACTGATAAAATATAACAACATCAAGTTTAACTGCAGCGGAACAAGTAATCCAGTAAAAGAGTCAAGTAGAGAATAAAATCTACTATCTTTTATGATTTAAAAGGTTTTTCTATCACTTTTATCATTTGGGACTCGACAATAAATAATCCACATCATCCACCGCACTACTGAGGATATTCATTAGTATCACAACCACAAATTATCCATGCACTATGGGCCAAGGATATTCGAGTAGTGAAGTAGCAGGATACTTTTCTTCTTTCTCTCTATAGTTTCTCTCTCTAGAGTTTCAGTGAATTCTTAAGAAATAATGAAGGAATGAGCTTCTATTTATAGAAAAATTGATTTACTTTTAAACGGACGGTCCAGATTTAAAACAAAGTCTTTTAAATAAAATATAATATATTCTATTTATAATCTAATAAAACGAATAACTTTATAAAAGTATTATGTTTTATATAAAAAGATTTTACTATGCAAAATACTATGTGAGGCACTATGCAACACTATGTATAATAAAATATTATATATTCTAATTATTGTCTAATAAAATAAATAACTTTATAAAAGTATTCAGTTTTATATAAAAAGATTTTACTATGCAGAACACTATGCATAATAGAATATTATATATTCTATTTATAATCTAATAAAATGAATAACTTTATAAAAGTATTCTGTTTTATATAAAAAGCTTTTCTGTTTTATTACATTAATAATACTAATAAAACAAAACTCATCATCATTATTATAATTCACACTATTAATCGACCAGGTCATTCCCAGGAAAAAGGGGGCTTTCCAATAAGGATTTCTCCCTATTAGCGCGCAATTAGGTGACCAAACCTCTCCTTGGCAGAACTTTTAGACATTGTTAATATTGTAAATAATAATATTAATAACTCTGTCATTTTAATATATAAAATATCGAAAATAATTGAATACAACTGAGTGACTTCTACGTAAGCATCAATAATCAATATCGTGTGCTACTATGAAACCACGCGTATTACTGTACTTTTAACACTGGGTGTTTCAACAGTTAACGGTAAAACTTCTGCCGTTATTTTCATAAAATATATTTATCGTCTCAATCCGACAATAATTCCGTTATGGGGTCCACCAATGATTTTGCCGTTGTAGGAATATTCTCTGTTAAAACGAATATTCCCCGACCAATCGAATATTATATAACAACTTACGTACTTTGCAAAATTTATAAATATTACCCACAACTATAACATTATATCAATTTCATTCCATAATATTCAAAATTGATATTTATAGAAAAATCATCTTTATTAAAAAAAATTGGGGTCTTACAACCTCCCCTTCTTATGAAATTTCGCCCTCAAAATTAGAGTACGTACCTGGTATGTCGAAGAGGTAAGGATACCTTGATTTCATTTCAGATTCTAATTCCCAGCTCATTTCCTCAACATCGTGGTTTCTCCACAAAACTTTAACTTGAGGTATAACCTTGGAGCATAGAATATGTTCCTTTTTATCCAAGATTTGAACAGGAACCTCTTCATACGTCAAATCTTCCGCTATTTCGTCCTGTTATAACTCAATAATGTGGTTCGGGTCTTCCACATATTTACGTAACATGGATATGTGAAAAACGTTATGAACATGAGACATACTTGGCGGTAAAGCGAGTCTATAGGCCACGCGGTTCCTACTCGATCGAGGATTAAAATGGGCCGATGAATCGAGGATTGAGCTTTCCTCTCTTTCCAAATCTCGTAACTCCTTTCCACGGAGAGCAACACGCGAACAACACACATGATCTCCAATATCAAATTCCACATCCTTTCGATGAAGATCAGCATAACTCTTTTGTCGATCTTGTGAGGTTTTTATACGTTGTCGGATCATTTAAATCTTTTCCGTAGTCATACGTACCAACTCCGGTCCCAACAACGTTGCTTCACCCACCTTATCCCAGTATACTGGAGAACGACACTTTCTTCCATACAGCGCCTCCAATGATAAGAACTTATCCCAACTTCCCTTGAAGTCAAGGACATAGTCTTAATAAATCTTCTAGAGTTTGAATAGTACTCTCTGATTGTCTGTCCGTCTGAGGATGATATGCCAAACTAAATAATAAATCCGTGCCCATAGCTTTTTGCAAACTAACCCAAAATCGTGAAGTGAATCTTGGGTCTCGATTAGAAACTATGGATACTAGCATACCATGCAGTCTTACAATCTCGTTTATGTACATACGAGCAAGACGTTCAAGTGAATAAGTTTCTCGTATTGGTAAGAAATGAGCAAACTTGGTTAATCTATCAACAATGACCCAAATTGCATCTATGCCTTGAGAAACCTTGGGAAGATCAGTAACAAAATCCATGGTAATGTGCTCCCACTTCCATTCTGGAATTTCAAGTGGTTGCAATGGACCTTTTGGTACCTGATGCTCCACCTTGACTCATTGACAAGTTAGACACCTTGAGATAAACAGCATTATCTCTCTCTTCATATTGCTCCACCAAAATGTATGGCGAAGATCACGATACATTTTGGTACTCCTGAGATGGATTACAAAGCGGTTTTATTATGCGCCTCCATCATGATTTTATACTTTAAATCGTGGTCGTTAGGAACACAAAGTCCGGAGTTGACTCAAGTATTCCTTCTTCATCGATTTTTCTTCCAGATATAGCACCTTCTTGCACTCTTTCCTCATACACATGAATCGGCTCAATGCAGAAGCTTGAGCGGCTTTAACTTTATCAATTAAAGTCAGTTTTACTCGTATATTCGCCATCATCACATAGATCCCTGGAGTCTTTAACTCTATCTCCATCCTTTTCAAGTCACACAAAATGGGCCTTTGCGTTGACAATATCGCTTTTCGCACCGCATATGATCTTCTACTTAATGTATCCGACTCTACGTTCGCTTTTCCGAGGATGGTATTGGATGGTATGATCATAATCTTTCAACAGTTCAAGCCAACGTCGTTGTCGCATGTTGATTTCCTTTTGAGTGAAGAAATATTTGAGGCTTTTATGATCAAGTAAAATCTCCACTTTCTCCCCATACAAGTAATGCCTCCAAATTTTAAGTCTGAAAATACAATGCTAACTCTAGATCATGAGTAGGATAATTCCTCTCATATTCTTTGAGTTGTCATGAGTCATAAAGCTATGACTTTCCCATGTTGCATGAGAACACATCCTAACCCTTTGCTCAAGCATCACCGAGATGACAAATCCCTCCGAGCCGGATGGTATTGTCGAGCAGGTCTTTGAAATGAGTCTCTCTTGAGTTCTTGAAAACTCTTCTCACATTACTCGCTCCAACCGAATTTTGTATCTTTTTGAGTCAGTTGATTTAGTGGAGTAGCGATTCGAGAAAATCCTTCCACGAATCTCCGATAATAACCGCTAAGCAAACCGAGAAAGCTACGTTTTGGCCACTAATTTAGGTTGCTCCCAGCTTTGAATAGCTTCAATCTTTGTTGGTTCAACAGATATTCCATGACTTGATACCACGTGCCCAAGGAATGCTACTTCCTCAAGCCAGAACTCTTATTTCTTCAACTTGGCATAAAGCTTATTTTCACGAAGCTTTTGGAGTATCAACCTCAAGTGTTGCTCATGATCTTCACGGCTTTTGGAATAAATAAAGATGTCATCAATAAAGACGACCACAAAGTGATCCAAATATTCCTTGAATACTCGGTTCACCATATCCATGAAGGCAGCAGGAGCATTAATCAATCCAGAGGACATGACTAGGAATTCATAATGCCCGTACCGAGTTCTGAAAGCCGTCTTTGTAATGTCATCGGTTCTAATCTTCAATTGGTGATATCCGAAACAAAGATCAATCTTTGAAAAGAATTTGGCTCCTTGTAACTGGTCAAACAGGTCATCAATACGTGGCAATGGGTACCTATTTTTGATAGTGACATGATTCAACTCCCGATAATCAATAAAAAGTCACATACTCCCATCTTTCTTCTTCACAAATAGAACAGAGCAGCACCACAAGGAGAAGTACTTGGGGCGAATAAAGCCAATGTCTAACAATTCCTGCAGTTGGGTCTTTAACTCCTGAAGTTCAATAGGAGCCATTCGATATGGGGTTTTGGAAATGGGTTTTATATCGGGTTCAAGGTCGATACAAAATTCAATCTCATGCTTTGGGGGTAGGCCAGGAAGTTCTTCAGGGAATACGTCAAGAAATTTTTTAACAATAGAAATTTCATTCAAAACTGACATATTTTTGTTTAGATCTGTAACATGAGCTAAGAAAGCTTGACATCCATTTTTCAATAAATGAATAGCTTTATGGCTTGAGATGACAGTGGTTGATTTTAATGGTTTGGTTGCTTGAATTTGCATAATAGGTTGGTTAGGAATATGAAAGCTAACAACCTTACGAAAATAATCAATTTTTGCATGATGAGTAGTTAACCAATCAATCCCTAGAATCACCTCAAATGGAAGTATTTTCAAAGAAATAATATCGACGGTGAAAGTGCGGTTCTGGATTTGAACTAAACAAGACTTATAAGCGATGGATGCTGATGAAGGTTTCTCCCAACGGAGTTTCAATGAGATAAGTCAAAGTCTAATTTCTCCAGTCGTCAAATTTAAGCGTTGAGCGCAAGTAGGAGAAATAAAAGAATGGGTAGAACCGGTATCAAATAAGGTATAGACTTCGCTAGAGTTTATGATAAAACTTACATGTGATGACCTCATTTTGGGTTCCTTGCTTTTTACGGGAGGTCACAACAAACGCCTCCCTCAGACTCACCTGGCTTTGACTTTTTGGGATGGCCTTTGGTGCCTCCATCCTAGCTGAACTTGTCTTCGGTGAACGACAAAATTGGGCTAGGTGACCTTCTATTCCACAATTATAATATGCTTTGGGCTGCATCGCGCAATTTGGACTAATGTGTCCCTCCCCTCCGCATTTAAAGCATATGATAGGTGGTCGTTCTTTTTCCTTGACAACGGGTGTTGGTGCTGACGTCTTTCCATCATTGTTGAATCTCTTCTTCTTGAAATGTTCATTCTTAATGTTTTGGCCTTGATTACCACCGAAGTGGTTACCATTTCTGGCCTGTTGATTCCCTCCACGCTTGTTGTCACCGCTTCGATGACTGCTCTCACTGGTATTATTATTTTGCCAGCTGCTCTCTTTTGGTTGGGTTGACTCATTATCACGCTCCAATAACTGGCCCAATTAACAACATCTGAATACAAACACAATTTATTAGAGATAAGATATTGACGTATCTCAGGTTTCAAACCTCTTAGAAACATTCAAGGTCATTCTCTCCTCATTATCAACCAAATGGGACGTAAACCGGGACAACTCAAAGAAACTTGGCTTCGTCTTTGCGACATGGTCATGTTGTTTTGTTCGACTTGATGAACTCTACTCTCTTTCATGTGGCCGAATACTTTCGGAAAGTACTTGTCGTTGAACAATTCTTGAACTTTTCCTAAGTCATCTTGGTCACGGCAGGGTTGAGTACGTTTTATAGATTCCCACCAAGAATCGACTCTTGACGCAACATGAAGGTGGCAAAGGGAACCTTTTACTCCTCGGAGCATCCCAAGACATCAAATATCTTGTTGATCTACTTAATCCACGTCTCCGCCTTAAGTGGTTTTGGCTCTCCAAAAAACTCTGGTGGTCCCAGTTCCTTAAACTGCTTGGCGGTGACAATCCGAGAGTTGCCAGTATTTCCACCTGCATTTTGGACAGGAGCCTCTCTTGCCTGATGTTGCATAAATTGCATAAATCCTCTGAACATTCCATCATTCATCATTTAGTCAGTGTTGTTGTTCGCCTGAGGATTTTAGCCTTCCTAATGCACATTATCCTAATTATTGATCTGTGGAGACTCAACGGTCTCATGTGCTCCATTGATATTCTCAACATTTTCGGATGTCATTTTCAAATACTGCCACAAAACAAGGGTTAAATAACATATCACATATTATCCTTATACTCTGATCGACCAATTTAATACCAAATAAACTTAAGTGGTCATACTAGCGAAAGAATTCCCCGTCTCTCCCCTCCTAGTTCTTATCTCACATCTCAGCCAGGGATCATATCCCTAAGCTTTGATACCAACTGTGACGCCCCCAAAATAGGTATACATCACCTATTCTGAGTTGCCAAATACATGGTACTGTATACAAATACAAACTAATTATACAACAGTCGTGTAAAATATGACAAAACATATGTTGTGAGTTTTAATACAAATATTGTCATCTGAGACAATATCCACACTCAATGGGGTCCTCATTACATTTATTATTACACTATTTCACGTAATAGTGAGGACTACTAATGCACCATCTAGGACCATCACTCTTGTTCCCACTAGTCTCGTCCCACGTTCTCATTCCACAAGAGAACAATGAAAGCAAAAGGGTGAGCTCAACTAGCCCAAGAAGAAATATTATGACTAAGATAATGCAGAATAATTTATCATTAGCCTTGAACAAAGAAAGTTAAACCCGATAAAATATAACAACATCAAGTTTAACTGCAGTGGAACAAGTAATCCAGTAAAAGAGTCAAGTTTAGAATAAAATCTACTATCTTTTATGATTTAAAAGGTTTTTCATCACTTTTATCGCTGGGACTCAGCTTAATAAATAATCCACATCATCCCTGCACTACGGCCAAGGATATTCATTAGTATCACAACCACAAATTATCCATGCACTACAGGCCAAGGATATTCGTGTATTCATTAATGGTCATGATCATGCCAAAAATTGTTCATTAATGCACTACGGGGCAATGAGAACTTTTATCACATCATTTGTAACATTACGGGCATGATTACACCGAATAATCCCTGGTCATAATCATACCAAGTCCATCTATGCACTACAGGCCACAGATGACTTTCAACATAAAATAAATATGAGGATGATGACAATGATATAAGAATTCAATAAAACAAGTTCAAGAATTAATTTATCTAGAACTAATAACGTCCAAATTGTCAACATGATACTTTTTGTAGAGAGTAAAACTCAAGAATGCTCGAAGAATATTTCCATGAAAGATCTTTGGATGAAGCGCAAATATCAAGGATATTCCACTAATTTCATGGAGTATAGAAGTCAAAATTTTAACCAACCGAGTATAATAAAGAATGGAATAACAAAAGAAATCACCAAGCATGCGATGGGGCGCACGATGCATGGTTTATTCCAACGAGAATAATAAATAATCGGAACCAAGTCATGCGAAAGCACGCATGTGATATATTCCAATGAATAATAAATAATGGAACTGGTCATGCGTAACGCACGCAGACAAGATATTCTAACGTAATAATAAACAATGGAACAATTCAGTCATGCGTAAACGCGCACGCACGTGATATTCTAACGAGTAATAATAAATAACGAAACCAGGTCATGCGTAGCATGCATGGGGATGTTCCAACAGAATAATAAAAAATGGAATAACAGAAGAATTTCACCATGTATGCGATACTTCTCATAGACAAGTTATTCCAACATAATGATAAAGAATGGAATACAGAAGAATTTCATCAAGTATAGGGTAGCCCGCGTATACAGGTTATTCCAATAGAATAATAAAGAATGGAATAACAGAAGTTCTCTTCATGAATAAGAAAGAAATAATACCCCTTCCCTTTGAATGAAGAGTACTGGATATAGGAGTAGTGAAGTAGCAAAATACTTTTCTTCTTTCTCTCTATAGTTTCTCGCTTCTAGAGTTTCAAAGAATTAAGTAAGAAATAATAAAGGATTTGAGCTTATTTATAGAAGAATGGATCGAATAAGTAACTAATTCATGAAACGGTCCAGATGATTTACTTTTTAAGCAGACGGTCCGATTTAAAACAAAGTCTTTTAAATAAAATATAATATATTCTATTTATAATCTAATAAAACGAATAACTTTATAAAAGTATTACATATTATATAAAAAGATTTTACTATGCAAAATACTATACGAGCACTATATGCAACACTATATATAATAAAATATAATATATTCTAATTATTGTCTAATAAAATAAATAACTTTATAAAAGTATTCTATTTTATATAAAAAGATTTTACTATCACAGAACACTATGCGTAATAGAATATTATATATTCTATTTATAGTCTAATAAAACGAATAACTTTATAAAAGTATTACATTTTTATATAAAAAGCTTTTCTGTTTTATTACATTAATAATACTAATAAAACAAAACTCATCATCATTATTATTATTCACACTATTAATCGACAAGGTCGTTTCCAAGAAAGAGGGAACTTTCCAATAAGGATTTTTTCCTATTGGCGCGCAATTAGGTGACCAAACCTCTCCTTGGCAGAACTTCTAGACATAGTTAATATTGCAAATAATAATATTAATAACTTTGTCATCTCATTATATAAAATATCAAAAATAATTGAATACAACTGAGTGACTTCTCATGTAAGCATCAATAATCAATATCGTAATGCTACTATATCAACCAGCTGCCAGACATTCTTTACTTTTAACACCGGTGTTTCAACAGCTTAATTAACGGTAAAACTTACGCGTTATTTTCATAAAATATTTTTATCGTTTTCTCAATCCGATAATAATTTCGTTATGGGGTCCACCAATGATTGTGTCGTTGTACGAATATTCCTGTTAAAACGAATATTCCCCAGGCAATCGAATATTATATAACAACTTGCAGTACTTAGCAAAATTTATAAATATTACCCACAACTATAACATTATATCAATTTCATTCCATAATATTCAAAAAATGATATTTATAGAAAAATCATCTTTATTAAAAAAAAATTGGGGTCTTCTGATAGTAAAGAATGGAATAATAGAAGAATTTCACCATGTATGCGATGATTTGGCATGGAATGATTATTCCAACATAATAATAAAGAATGGAATAACGGAAAGAATTTCACCATGTATGCGGTGATTGCATGCATAGGCAGTTATTCAACATAATAAATAAGGAATAGAATAACGAAAAATTTTTACAAGTATAAGGTAGCCCGCGTGCTCGAGGTTATTCCAATGTATAATAAAGAATGGAATAACGAAGTTCTCTTCATGAATACAAAAGAAATAATACCCTTCTAGTAAAGAAGAGTATTACATTTGGTAGGCGAGGATATTCTTGAAGAAAACTTGCACTACGCTTTCAAGCTTCTTAAAACTCTAAAGAAATACGCTCGATATTATGAAGAATTCTCGAACTTACGGTGTGATTTCAATTCTAACTAAGCTTCCTATTTATAGGAAAATAGAAAGGATACTATGCAATAAAATATAATATATATATATATATATTTTATTTAAAATCTAATAAAACAAATAACTTTATAAAAGTATTTTGTTTTATATAAAAGAATTTACTACATGAAAACGCTATGCATAATAAAATATAATATATTCTAATTATTGTACTAATAAAACAAATAACTCTATAAAAGTTTTCTGCTTTTATATAAAAAGATTTTACTATACAAAACACTATATGAGCACTTTATACAACACTATACGTAATAAAATATAATATATTCTAATTATTGTCTAATAAAACAAATAAATTTATAAAAGTATTACATTTTTTATATAAAAAGATTTTACTATGCAAAACACTATACATAATAGAATATAATATATTCTATTTATAGTCTAATAAAATAAATAACTTTATAAAAGTATTACATTTTTTATATAAAAGATTTTACTATGCAAAAATACTATACATAATAGAATATAATATATTCTAATTATTGTCTAATAAAACAAATAACTTTATAAAAGTATTACATTTTATATAAAAAAAATTTACATTTTATTACATTAATAATACAAATAAAACAAAACTCATCATCATTATTATAATTCACACTATTAATCGACTGTGTCGTTCCTCAAGAAAGAGGGGCTTTCCAATAAGGATTTCTCCTATTGGCGTGCCAATTAGGTGACCAAACCTCTCCTTGCGTAACTTCTGAACATCGTTAATATTGCAAATAATAATATTAATAACTTTTTGTCATCTCAATTATTGATTTAATAATATATAAAATATCGACAATAATTGAATCAAATAACGTGAGATACTATGCAATAATTACTATGACAATAATTGAACAAAAAGCTGAATGACTTCTCATGTAAGCATCAATAATCAATACGATTGTGTCTTTCATGCAACCATCGCGACATCGCTTTTTTACTACCGGTAGTTCAACAGGTTTTAACAGAAAAGCTTCATTTATTATTTTCATAAAAATATTTTTGTCATTTTCTCAATCAAATGATAATTTCATTTTGGGGGGTCCACTAATGATTGTACCGTCAATTGCACGGATATTTCCCGAAAAAAAGAATATTCCCAAACCAATCGAATATTATACAACAACTTGCATACTTTTCAAAATTTATAAATACACCACCCCGTATCAACTTTTCCAGCGAGGAGTTTTCCATTTTGGATTCACAGATTTGAGATTTCAATTTATTTTGTACTATCAAGTACTCCTATAAATATATATATATATATATATATATATATATATATATATATATATATAGAATACGCTGAATAAAAAAGAAGGGTGATGACTCACTAATACAGTTGTTATATATGAGGAGAGAGAGAAGAAGCATGGGAATAACTAATCCCTAAATTAAGGAATCCTAATTGCATACTAATTTCCTAAATTAAGTAATCCTAATTGCACTAATATTGTAAATAAATATGAAATTGTATAAATTGTGTAAATATTATACGAGTACACTATTGTTGTAATTATTTTTAAAAATGTAATAGAATATGTAATTTATCCTATAATTTAGCGTATTATTTTATGGGCTATAAATATATACAGAGTTGTGTATTATATAATCGGACTATGGCGTCGAATTTTTTAAATTATGACGACGGGTGAAACCGTCGCTATACCCCCAAAATCATCACGATAGCCGATTATAAACTACACAATTATGTACATATATTTTCTCTTATTATTATTACTATTTATATATATATATATATATATATATATATATATATATATATATATATATATATATACGAAATGATCGAGTAAGAGATCCCTTATTTTCTTAAAATGAGGACTTTTTTTTTTTTTTTTTTTGCTTTTTTTAAAACAACTAAAAAAAAGTTTAATATTTTATGGGCTGAAATTTTTCCATAATACAATATTTTGAGGCGTGTTTTGAATACCTATTCAAAAGTGGTGGTATAGTCTGTCCAGGTATTTATATATACGTGTTTTTTGTTATACGTACCCAAATCACACCCAAAACAACGATATGAAAAAATTTCAGTTCCATAAAATATTAAATTTTTTTTTAATTGTTTTAAAAAACAAAAAAAAAAAAAAAAAATCCTCATTTTAAGAAAAGAAGATCACTTCTGAATCTTGATCTTCGATCTATATATATATATATATATATATATATATATATATATAATTTAGTTAGGCAGAAGGTGATAGGCAATGAATAGGACCCAATGGAGACTTTGCAAAAAAGAACTAGACCGGTCTTAGTCGAAGACCAGAAGAGTTGTCGGGTACTGATAAATTTACATCGGTTACGGTGAATGTGTCTGACGAACCGCCAAAACCTTTTGCATCAAATCTAACATGAGGTCTTCGGAAATGAGAATATTTGAATTTTAGTTATTTATGATAGAATTTAAATATTTTTATATTTATATAGAGTTTTTGATCTAACATAATATTTCGTTTTTTAATTTTTTTTTATATTGTATGTATGTGTATTTTGATATTAAATTTATGTTTAATCTAATCTGTAAAATTTTACGTCGTCGATAAACAAATTATTATAAAAAAAAAAAATTCTACTTTTAAAAGATTTAAAATTTTTATTTTCACAAAATTACTCCCGCTTATCCAAAATTTTAAATTTTTTTTAAGCATTAGTTATGAGCTTTAAATTATTTTAATGACATTTTACAGGACCCATACCAGACAATCAAAATAAATAGTCTGATGAGGTGCTATTACATTTACATGTCCGGGTCACTGGCTATATGAATTGGAATAGAACCGGTAAAATATGGGTTTGGTTTAGTTTTGAGTTACATAAAATGGTTGAGTTTAAATAAGAACTAAAATTATATTATTTATTTTTAATATGGCTTGTATGAGTTGAATTTAAATGATTATAATATTAATATAGGTCTATTCATATTTTATTTTTTGAGATTTATGTACTTTTTGTTTTTCCATCTTTTAATTAATTATCTCTCTAATTTTCTAATACATTATCTTTTCAAATAAATTAATATACTTTCTATCTCTAAAAATTTATATAGTGTTCATTCAAAATTAAAAATTAATATACTTTCTCTCTCTAAAAAGAGTCTCATTTTAATTTTTAAATTTTTATTCAAAAATAATTTATCTCAATACACTACCCTTGCTCTCTTTCTATTCTCACCGTCCATTATATTCTATTTAACTTCAAAGGAAAAAAATTGTTCTCTCTCACTCTTAAATCCTCTTCCGTTCTTTCTCGTCCCGAAATCGTCCTCTACCTTTTTCATTCTCTAACACCGTCAATCTCTTCTCCCCTTCGTACGTAATGCCGAAGACACGAATAATACGGCTAATATAAATATATATATATATATATATATATATATATATATATATATATGGGGAATGATCCATAGCATGTATTTGTTATGGAATAAAAAATGACATATAGCATCTATACCTTCTGTTTAACAAATGGATGGTTGTAATTAAAATTGGGAACACGCCGTCCGCTAGTAATTCTAGCGGACGTGGTTCATAAAATAATTTCTCACTTTTGCCCCCACATCCAAGACAAATCAAATTTCACAATGGAAGCTTCCTTATCTGCAATTCCAACAGCATCTGCTTCCGACCCCATTACAACATCAACTAAATCAGCTTCATTTTTGAAGCCAACATCCTTATCTGCCTTAGGAGGCAGAGAATCAATAGCAAAATAAATAACAGATTCTACTTCATCGGGTTCCAATTACCTAAGCCTTGAACACCTTGATCACTTCCTTGTTATGTATCTTGTCGATTGTCATTTCTCCTAGAGTTTTCGAACTGCATTCCAAAGCAGCATCACAACCCAGATTTAAATTATTTGTTTCATATAATTTAGTCACCAGTTCCATATTCGTAAGCACTTGAATTTCACAATGGAAGCTTCCTTCCCCAACCTACAATAAAATTACTAGCGTGAACCACGTCCGCTAGAATTACTAGCGGACGGCGTGTTCCCAATTTTAATCACAGCCATTCATTTGTTAAACGGAAGGTATAGATGTTATATGCCATTTTTTATTCCACAGCAAATACATTTCTCACTTTTGCCCCCACAGCCAAGACAAATCGAGTTGAGTAATTCCAATTGGAAAAATATATTTGCAGGCCTCTATCTCCATGAAGTATCTCTGCCATGAAAACTTTGGAATATCAAAGAAGAAAAAAGATCCAAAAGAGGTAAAAGGGAGCCGGGGTAACTCTTCATTCATCGTCTTCATCATTTGTATCAACATGATGGTCATCATATTCAGCAATTTAATTTCACGTATGTGCACAGATCTTCTAGATGAATTACCTGAGAAGCAGAGGATCAAAGACGGAGCGAAACCCTAACCCTAACTCCACTCTTTTCCTTCCCTTCCTACCTCTCCCCAATCAAATCCAGTGGCCAGATTCGATCCGCCGTCGATCCCGAAGCGGTTACGATATTTCACAACCAAGATCTACGACCTTTTATTTCAATCGACCCACCTCCACCGTCACTGCTCTTTCATTTATTTCTCTATCCTCCTCCTTCCCCAGTAACTCTCTCTCTCACCTTTGTGGCCTCTGTTTATATATATGATCTTGATTCTTTCGTCCCACCTCAAAACCACATTTGTCCCACAAAAAAGGGGTAAATGATATGTTTGTACAAAATGCAGGGCGTTAAGCGCATTTATGGGGAGAGATTCGTGTTTAGGGGATGGTTCATTTGGTGAGAGGAAAGGCGGTGTTTTATTGTAGGTCAAAGGAAGCTTCCATTGTGAAATTCAAGTCTTTACGAATATGGAATGGTGACTAAATTATATGAAACAAATAATTTAAATGCAGGTTGTGATGTTTGCTTTGGAATGCGATTAAAAACTCTAGGAGAAATGACAATTGACGAAAGATACATAACAAGGAAGTGATTGAAGGTGTTCAAGGCTTAGTCTTTGGAACCGATGAAGTAGAATCTGTTATTTATTTTCTTTGTTGATTCTCTGCCTCCTAAAGCAGATAAGGATGTTGGCTTCAAAAATGAAGCTGATTTAGTTGATGTTGTAATGGGTTCGGAAGCAGATGATGTTGGAATTGCAGATAAGGAAGCTTCCATTGTGAAATTTGATTTGTCTTGGATGTGAGGGCCAAAGTGAGAAATTATTTTATGAACCACGTCCGCTAGAATAACTAGCGGACGGCGTGTTCCCAATTTTAATTACAGCCATCCATTTGTTAAACGGAAGGTATAGATGCTATATGTCATTTTTTATTCTATAGCAAATACATGCTATAGATTATTCTCCTATATATATATATATATATATATATATATATATATATATATATATAAATAAACCGACCAAGAGACGGACTTGAGAAACACGCGGGTCAAATTCTGATAAAAAAAGCAACGGACTACTTAAAAAAAAGAAATGCGGATCATTGCAAAAAAGGGGAAAACCCGGGTAAGAACACTCTCTCCCCCCATTGCAAAATAAAAAATTGCTCCCTGTTTTCAAGCTCATAGTCTTTTGATACTGAGAGTTTCAATTATATATCAGATCTAAGTTCAGTATAATCATGAGAAATAGCATACACATAATTGACTCTTTAGTCAATCAATTACTTTACCGACACCATTTTGCAGCTGGATCTCGGCGAATTCTGCGGCAGCGACCGACGGGAGGTTGACGTGAGTGGTGAGCAGTAGATTCCTGTGGATAAAGAAGTCGGTGCCGAACATTGAGCCGCCGAGGGCAATTCTGGCCATCGAAGTACCTTTGTCGGAAAAAATGGCAGCTTTCATTCTCTCAGATTTGCCTCCGCCATTACAGAAACACCACGACTCCCCTAAAACTCCCATTTGTATATGGAAAATTGAGTGTGTTAGGGTTCCAGATCCAAGAGTTAAGCAGGTAAATGGTAATGCATTTTTCTTTGATTCTCCCCCTCTTTGTTGAGCTAGCTTTAGCTATATAATGTTGACTGAGAAGTTATATCTTAGTGTATACGTATGTATGTGGTAAGATAAATTATTACAGAGAGGACGGAAGAAGATGGTGCAGAAATGGGTTAAAATAGGATTTTTTTTTAATCCAAAACTTGGAAGGGATGGAGGGATTTGCTGGGTTGTTCTGCAAAACAAAATTTGTTCTATTTTTACCCATTAGTGGAGCTCAAACCATGTGGTTATCAGGAAAGTTGATAAATTTGGTACTAAATTTGCATTAATTTATAATGTAGGTTGTGAGTGAACCAAGCTTGACAAAGTCTGGAGTGTACTGGAGCTGGAACAAGGACTCGGCTTCATTTGAAAACCAGTTGTCTGAGGAAGCTAGTGATGTGGAGAAGGCGCGTAAGGTTTGGGAAGCTAGTGAGAAACTTGTTGGTTTGGCCTAAATCAGGATCCTTGAGATAATTTCTGGCAAATAGCTAGCTAATCTGATGGAAAATCTGGGTCCTTTGTGTTTGGATTCAGATACAAGGTTGGTGTAACCAATTTTCAGTTGTAATATTAATGTAATTTCAGTTGAAGTTGACAATAAAAGCTCAAGAATTATTGTGCTTCAATCTTTTAGGGACAAGAATTATTTTGTTCCAATTCTTTCTTTCTCATCTCACTTGTCCGTCTGCTCAAGAATTTTGTTCCAATACCCACGTGTTTCTCAAGTCCGTCTGCTGAGTCCGTCCATTTGGTCCGCCCCTGATCCCCCTATATATATATATTACATCTCTCATACTTTCTCTCTCTTAATTTTTTATTCACTTTCTCTCTTTATATTTTATCGGGTTGGTTCAATATTTGTAGTAATAAAACAAAGTAAATGCTATAGTTTTAATAAATTATTTGTTATACAGGAGGAGCAACGCTTACAAAGAAAAGCATGCTCTTAATTTCTGACTGACATTCACAAATAATAATATAAATAAAAATACACAGAATGGGTGCACAATATGTAAAAGGATCATGCATTGCCATGTCTCAAGGGTTAATCAATCCCCGTTTTTTGTGATTAATTTTTGATATAAAAACAATTTTAATTTATCACAAAATCTTTTAATTTACAAAACTGAATTGTATAATCATCCAAGAAAGTCTTCACAAAATCAGTGATCAGTATAACCCAACACAAATTTCTATTAAAATTGGGAGTTCGATTTTTGGGTTTGTGTGCATTCAAGTTAGTAAAAAGAACAATAATAAATATGGTAAATTATCTAACAAATACATCTAAATATGAAATTTTATCTCCTTAAATAAATTGAAAGAATGAAATTACTTATTTTGTTCCAACATAAAACATTATTTTTTATTTTTTTAAAATTAACTATTTTTAAACTTAATATAATAATGAATATTTAATGTAAAAACATTATATTAGTTCATGTTGTTCAATACCTTTTAATTTTTTTAAATTTGATTGTGTTTCAATTTGGCTTTTAAAATTTAATAATAATCTTATAATTTATAAGAAAAAAAAAAGTTCAAACATGGTTGATCCAAGAAACACATTCAGGGAAAACATTCGGTAAGAACAAACACAAAACAACGAGAAAATAAATTCAAAAAAGTGGGAAGTCAATTGAAAGATAATAAGCATTTAATTTCATTAGAAATACTTCCAATACAACTGTAGCATTACTAGAACAGAACTAAACTTTTATAACGAAACCCTAAAACCACTTTACATTGAAAACCCTAAACGACCAGATAGACATTCATTCAAAATCAAGCACGTTCACCTCTAATACGGCGAGCTAGCTGGATATCCTTAGGCATGATTGTCACGCGCTTGGCATGAATAGCGCACAAATTAGTATCCTCAAACAGTCCGACGAGGTAAGCCTCAGCAGCCTCCTGAAGAGCAGCAACGGCGGAGCTCTGGAATCGGAGATCGGTCTTGAAATCCTGGGCGATTTCACGGACAAGACGCTGGAAGGGAAGCTTCCTGATGAGAAGTTCAGTTGATTTCTGGTACTTTCTGATTTCACGGAGGGCAACGGTACCAGGGCGGAAGCGATGGGGCTTCTTTACTCCGCCGGTGGCCGGAGCTGACTTGCGGGCTGCTTTGGTTGCAAGTTGCTTCCTCGGGGCTTTGCCGCCGGTGGATTTGCGAGCAGTTTGCTTGGTGCGAGCCATTGATGGATATGCGTTTGTGAGAGATAATTAGATATAAATTCACAGAGAGATGAGATGATTTGGGAGTATGGAAGTCAGGGTTTTGGGGGTTTATCTTATAGGGAATTCTAAAATTTTTGGCGGGAGATATAGTAAATTGTAAGCGTCGGACTGTGATTTTAAATTGACGGTTTTGAATGCATTTGACGGGGATAGGTGACGTAGATTGGTATTTACGATTATGGCCGTTGATTAGGATTTATTTCCAAGTTTGTTATCGACGGTCTTTGTTGATTTGAAGGATTAAGGGGCGGATCGATGAGATGCCATTTTTCAGCCAGCTATTTTATGTTAGAAAGTGTTTGATAAGGTCCGAATGACTCTTAATAGGTGGCGGTAGAGACTAAACTTATTTAGTAATTATTTTTTTTGTTTAATCGATAAGATATAAAATTAAATTTTAACTATTTAGAAGTAAATCTTAATAGAATTAACTATTTTGTTGAAGGAATGTATATTTTAATTTGATGTTTAAAGTAAATGATCATGATTACATGTAAAGTCCTTAAAAGAATATATGTACAAGGATTTAGTGATAGATCAAATTTGTTAGGTTGATCTAACGTGAAACGTATAGATAGGCTTCAACAAGAATCGTAGTCTATCAAAATTCGATCAATGATTTAACAAAGTCAAAGCAAGATCGTAGAGCTTAGAAGATCGTAGTGTATTTGCCTTGAAGGACCTCTTCAGAAATCGTAGAGTGGTCCAGACGTTTGTCGAAGCTAACTCAGAGATCGTAGTGTGCTCTCGGAAACGTATAGTCTGCAAGACGAGCAAGTGGTGATCGTAGTGTGAAAAGATCGTAGTGTACAAATCCTTGAGAGAAATCGTAGTGTTCTCTTAAGAGCAAGCATCAATATAACAAGACACCACGATATGGATCGTAGAGTGTCATCTGTCTTATGTCAGAAGCATCGAGCCCTACCTTTTATTTGGAGACGAATTTCAACAAATGTGAAATGGGTTTTGAACGTTGAAGCACTCACCAGTCCCAACGGTACAAAAGATATCCTTAGTATTGATCAAAAAGAACGTATTCAAGAAGCTAAGAAAAGGACTATTGGGCAGAGGAAAACACCTTTTCAGGTGTTAGGTGAGAAAGCAGTCTGATGTGTCAATGGGCCATATTGAAATTCAGAAGATGTGCAGAAAAGTCTCCATCAAAGTTCAAAAATGTCAAACGCATTTAATGCTTCATCAAAAGGCTTCAACGGATAGATTTCAAGATCACATATATACAGAACATAGACAGATGAGAGAAGTAAGCAAGCATTGAACAAAAATGCACAAGAACACTCAACGCTCAACTCTACGATCTGAGAAAAATAGGAAGCTTGCTCAGCTACTCAGTTCTTTCGAACAAGTGCTTAAAAGCAACTGAGTAGCACCAATCACGATCTCAACAACAACCAATCAACAGAAGTGAGAGTTCCAAGTCTGAAGGACTTGAAGAGTTCTAAGTGAACTAAGAAGAACCAAGTCTGCTGGACTTGAAGAGTTCAAGAGTGAACTAAGAAGTGCCTAGACTGCTAGTCTAGAAGGAATCTGTGAGATTCAGAAAGTGTAAAAAGACATCCTTAGTGGATTTCCTACTCCAGAAATAGAAGAGTGGACTAGGAGCTTTAAGTACTCTGAACCACTTAAAAATAACTGTGTCTATTTATTACTACTATAACTGTTATAACTGTTATAACTGTCTCACTCTCTTTATTTCACTATCTAAAAGGGATTTCAAAGAAACCATAATTCCGCCGTGCTTAAGATCTTTATCAAAACAGTCTTTAAACAAAGTAAAGTTTTTAATATCTATTCAACCCCCCCCCCCCTTCTAGATAACTATTGTGCCTCCGGGAACTAACATATTTTTTAAACAAAAATAACATCTTCAATATTATAAAATTTTTGTTTTATCCCCTAATTACCCAATTGTTCTCTCTCCACTCTACCCCTTACCCCTCTCCCCTCTCCCTTCTCCCCCTCTCCGTCCATGCCGTCCAATCCTTCAGTCCCTCAACAAACTATATATATATATATTTATATTAAATTATCTTGTAGAAAAAGATTTGTCAAGGTTAGTAGTTGGTATTATGTCCTTAAGACAATTATGCCCTCTGTAAGACCCCAATTTTTTTAATAAAGATGATTTTTTTATAAATATCATTTTTAAATATTATGGAATGAATTTGATATAATGTTATAGTTGTGGATAATATTTATAAATTTTGCAAAATCGTGTAAGTTGTTATATAATATTCGATTGGTGAGGGAATATTCGTTTTTAACGAGAGAATATTAAATGCACTCAAGACAATCATTGTGGACCCCATTAACGAAATTATTGTTTGGATTGAAAAACGACAAAAATATTTTATGAAAATAATGGCGGAAGTTTTACTGTTAACTCTGTTGAAACACCCTGTTAAAAGTACGAGAATACGTGTGGTTGCATAGTAGCACACGATATTGATTATTGATGCTTACGTGAGAAGTCACTCGGTTTTGTTCAATTATTACTTCATGATTGTTGCATAGTATCTCACGTTAGTTGATTCGATTATTATCGATATTTTATATATTATTAAATCAATAATTGAGACGATGAAGTTATTAATATTATTATTTACAATATTAACGATGTCAGAAGTTACGCCAGGAGAGGTTTGGTCACCTAATCAAGCGGCCAATAAGGAGAAATCCTTATTGAAAAGCCCTCTTTCACGGGGAGACTTCGTCGATTAATAGTGTGAATTATAATAATGATGATGAAGTTTTGTTTTATTAGTATTATTAATGTAATAAAATAGAAAAGCTTTTTATATAAAACAGATTACTTTTATAAAGTTATTCGTTTTATTAGACTATAAATAGAATATATTATATTTTATTATGCATAGTGTTTGTATAGTGTTTGCATAGTAAAATCTTTTTATATAAAACAGAATACTTTTATAAAGTTATTCGTTTTATTAGATTATAAATATAATATATTATATTTTTATTTAAAAGATTTTGTTTTATTAGAATATTTTATAGTAAACCAATCTGGACCATCCGTTTAAAAGTAAATCAATCTGGACCGTTCAGAAATTAGTTACTATTCAGTCTATTCTCCTATAAATAGAAGCTCATTCCTTCATTATTTCTTACGAATTCACTGAAACTTTAGAGAGAAAAAGAAGAAAAGTATTCTGCTACTTCACTACTCCTATATCCAGTTTGTTCCAAGGTAAGGGATATTATTTGTTATACTCGTAAGGGGTATTATTTCTTTCGCATTCATGAAGAGAACTTCTATTATTCCATTCTTTATTATTCTATTGGAATAACCTGTATACGCGAACTACCCTATACTTGGTGAAATTCTTCTATTATTACATTCTTTATTATTATGTTGGAATAACTTTGGCTGTCAAGCATACCGCATACATGGTGAAATTCTTCAGTTATTCCATTCTTTATTATTACATTTGGAACATCCTGTTTGTGCGTTTACGCATGACTTCGTTCTACATTATTTATTATTCATGTGAATTTAAACTTCGACTGGTTCCGTTATTTATTATTACATTTGAAATATCATATGCATGCGTTTACGCATGACACGGGTTCCGATTATTTGTTATTCGTTGGAATAATGCATGCATGCGATCTATCGCATGCACGGTGATTTCTTTTGTTATTCCATTCTTTATTATACTCAGTTGGTTAAAGTTTTGGCTTTTATACTCCATGAAATTAGTGGAATATCCTTGATATTTACGCTTCATCAAGTATCTTTTCATGGAAATATTCTTCTGAGCATTCTTGAGTTTTACCCCACAAAGCAGTATCATGTTGACAATTTGGACGTTATTGGTTCCTGGATAAATTAATTCTTGAACTTGTTTCATTGAATTCTTATATCATTGTCATCATCCTCATGTTCATATTATGTTGAAAGTCATATGTGGCATGTAGTGCATAGATGGACTTGGTATGATTATGACCAGGGATTATTCGGTATAATCATGACCGTAATATTACAAATGATGTGGTAAAAGTCCTCATTGGCTTTGTAGTGCATTGATGGGCCGATTGTTGGCATGATCATGACCATTGATGAATACACGAATATCCTTGGCCCGTAATTGCATGGATAATTTATGGTTGTGATCTTAATGAATATCATTGGTCAGTAGTCTGAGGGATGATGTGGATTATTTATTAAGTTGAGTCTCAAATGATAAAAGTGATGAAAAACCTTTTAAATCATTAAAGATATTAGATTTTATTCTCTACTTGACTCTTTTAATGGATTGCTTGTTCATTGCAGCTTAAACTTGATGTCTATTTTATTTTATCAGTTTAACATTGTTGAAGACTAATGATAATTTATTACGCATTATCTTTGTGGCGACCTCAAATCCAGTACTTGAACCCGAACTCGGTTCTCCACGATACCATTTCTTTAAATTTGAATAATACTAAATAATAATACATTCGAACTTAATTTACATACATCAAAGTTTACTTCCCAGTGCACGTGACCTTGAATACATTCCTTACAATACTTGAATAGATACCAATACAACTATAACCATTAACTCATAATACACACTTTCTGATCGACTTTCCTTTTCCTTTGTTCGGTACTGAGCCTTGAGGTTGCTCATACATAACCGAAAATATTTAATTTAAGCAAGGAGGATGAGCATTTAAGTGCCTAAACAAGTAATAGCAATTATATATAAAAATTGAAAGAATATAAGTATTCTCTTTCACATAACACTTCTACAACGAATCGAAAGTTGTGAAGTAATCAGATCTTGATAAAAATTCACATAACAAATCTCTTCCAAATTATTTAAATTTGGCTCAAGCTCTACCCATGAATAGGGTTTAAGAATCATACTATGAACATTCTTTTCATTTTCGAAAAAGGTTTAAGCGGAATTCTATCCTCAAACAAGTGCATAACTTACTAGAACACGAGGGTGATCGACCAGTTGTACCTCATATTGATCAATACTACATAACTTGAACGAAATTCATCGCTCACTCTATGTCACTTGTGCAAAAATCTTCCTATATAGGGATGTTCATACATGCACAGTTCCAAACCCGAAGGTTTTAATCTTACTCAACAATAATATGTAATTCAACATATATGTATACGGGTAATTGACAAAGGTATATCAACATGTGAATAAATGCCATGATTATCTAAGTGGGGACACTTGTATAACCATTTAGAAATCAACTTAACGTAATATATATACGAGCTAACATGTTGATAATCAAAGCGCGTACATAATGCATGCGGGAATAGAATAATTACAAACTTCTTTTCATATCCATTGCATAAAGAAAATGCAAAGGTAAGATACTTTTGATTAACGATTACAAATCTCAACTTAGGTTTTATCTCTTTATCACAACCTATCAATAATCGGATCATTCGCTTCGATTAGAACAATATATCTTAACACATAATCTTGTCTATTACGATTGTTGTAGTCCAATCACATAATCACAAAGATCATACTTTTAGTTCCTATTCTATACTTGAAATATTTTTATACATTTTTCAAATATCTCATCCATGCTCTTACAGTAGCCTTTTCTTTCTATTATAGAATTTACATTTATTTGGCGTGCACTGACAACTTTATCGAATAAATATCTGAGTCTAAGACTCTTATTTTATACCTCAACATCTCAAATATCGGACATCTTAATTTTAATCATTTTCGAAATTTCCGAAATTGAAAAATTTAAAATAATTCAAATCATCACTAAAGGGCCTATAGTGATATAAGCATTACTATAGGTGTTCTTCTTCAAATTTAGAACTTCATAATCGGTTCTCAAGTCAAACTAGTTTTGGGCATTTATAACTTTCAATTATCTAATCATAATTAAATGATTTAAACATTAAACAATTCCATTATCATTAATAGTTTAATTAATACTAAACTATTAATGAAACCATTCATCAAAATATAAAAGTTATTTATAATAACTCAAACTATTTTAAAACATTTATATTACCCTTAAATGATTTTTAAAACAATAAAAATCATTTTAAATAATTACCATTAATATTTAAATATTAATGTACTATTTATCCAAATATTAAAAGTCATTAATTATAACTTAAAATATTTTTAAATCCTTAATATCCTCTTTAAATGGTTTTAAATAAGTAAAACCATTTTTAAACTATTTATTTAATAATAATTATTAAATAAACTAAATATCATTAATATTATCTTAATATCATTAATATTTAATTATTAATGAAATTATCATTTAAATATTAAAAGTTATATTTTATAACTTAAAATATTTTTAAATACCTTATTTTCATTTAAAATGATTTTATAATATTAAAATCATTTTTTAAACTAAATTATTTAATATAATCATTAAATAACTTTAATATCATTAATAATAATTAATTAATGAAATTCATCACAAAATATTAAAAGTCATCACAAATAACTCATTTACATAACCAATTCTAAGCCAAAATAAACATAAGTAAACTAACTAGTTTATTAACAACACTAACTAAACTTCAAAAATTCAAACTTTAACTAACAATTAAAAATAATAACATTACAAAAAATTAAATAAGAAACATACCCTAAATACGAATTCCACAAAAATAATGAATTCCACGCCAAAAATTTAACTAAGGAGATCTTTATAAAAAGTTCTCCCACAACAAAGTCTTTCTCAAAAAATCGGAGCCTTATTGTTTGGTGAATGAAACAAAAGGCCAAGCCCTTCTATTTATAGGTTTAGAAAATGGTGAAGTTCTCAATTTAGTGATGTGGGACTTGGTTTATACTAATTTTTCAATAGCTCACTTTGCGATTTTCTAATGCATTGCTCATAACTCCGATTAATCTGATTTTTGGATATGTTATACATGGTATATAAGACTATTTTTTAAAATCTGAATTACCCAATTCGGGTTCATTAGGTAGCCCAAACAGTCGTCAAAAGTGGGCGTTCATAATTGATTTTCAATCTCGTTTCAGCTTTACCTCTTCCGCTAAAAACAGTCCTAACTCTTTCATTTTAAAACATTTTGAGCGATTCTAGAGCCCACGCGAAGCTAACTTCTGGGGCTACAACTTTTATTCTTTGACCATTTCCAAATTCCGAACACATCAGCCCGAAATTCCGTTTAAATGGACTGCACCGCACTTGTTGGGAAGTTTTGACACTACTACTTTGAAATGTCATAACTCTCTCCTCCGATATCGGATTAGTCCGTTTTAGGAGTCTATGGAAAGATTATTCGGTGTACTATAACATACCAAAAGCCCAGAAGGTTTTGAAAACATTAACTGATCGAAACAGTGTCCCGAATAGCACATCCCAGCTGGCGACTTTCGGTTTGACACATTTCCTTCCAATCACGTAATTCCCTCATCCGAGGTCGGAATGAGGTCATTCCAAAACCTATGGCTTCCTAACTCAGTGCACTACAACATATCAAAAGTCCAGACCTTTTAAAGCACCAAAAGTGGGCGAGAATTCCCCCCATTACAGGCGCCCAAAAGCAGGTTTATCATGATCGGTCAACCATGTTTGACCATCTATAACTTCTAATCTATACATGATATGGACTTGATTCTTTTTGCAGATTAAAGAACACATATCGGGCTACACATAACAACTTTTGAAGAACAAAACTCATGATCGAGCAAAGAGTTATGGCCTCGACATTTGGTGAAAAAATAACAGAATTGGTTTTCGAACTTGCTTAATTCTTCAAATTAAATTGCACTTTGATGTTATGGGTCTTTGATTTATCAACCCATATCATCAATTAACATTCTATTACACAACTTTAAACAATCAATTGTATCAAATAACATCGAATCAAAGGATTTCTAGGTTTAGTGTTCTTATACCCTTTTTGCCAAAAAATTTTTGATTCTTCTTACGATTTGTTATGGGTGATGGTTGGGCTTTGTTTAAGAGTGTATGGGAAATCTTGTACAAGGAAATTAAATGTAATATTTAATCACTAGATTTAATTCTTATAATTTTACCAATTAACTTCTATCCTTTCGTAAATTAAAACACTTATACAATGATAACATCAAAATTAAACCCTATTAATTAAAATTAGGGTTTCTTAACGTCATCAATTAGGGTATTTAATTGACCATTAGTGGTTCTTTAATTATCGTGTATGTTACTAACACGATCGTTACAGTTCTAATTTCAACCGTTAGGGTTATAATAATTAGGGTTTGTCTAATTATCGACATACAACAATAATTAGGGTTTCTTCTAATTACCGATATTCTTATTCATAACTTCATATACACGATCACTACTCGGAGATATCCCATAACGAGTTTAATAATTAGGGTTTCACAACCGCGGTAATTATCTTTATGACCTAATTGCCAAAGTCATTGCTCTCGATATTATCATGTCCGCACATACCCAATACATAATTATAGTCTTTGTAAAATCATTATATAAATAATATAATATTATTATTCTCATCTCTTGATCACAATCCCAATCCAGGGTTTGGATCTCATATACGACTTATTCTTCGTTACACAACATCAATAATTAAGTTAAAATAATTAACTTAAATATTTTGAACAATTCATATAATAAAATATTTATTATATAAATCTAATTATCACTTCATATATTATTTCCAATCATGTTTTCATGAAAATAATTAATAAAAATATTTCTAAACTACGAAATTTATTACCATATAATTTGTGGTAATTAATAATTCCAAAATTATTTCTAATTTTTAAGTAATAAATGTATTAGCATTTATCGTTCACTTTTACTTCGACACTTAGTCTCGTCATTAAATAAAAAAAAAAATTTATCATAAAATTTCTTATTTATTTTATATAGAAAATCTCGAGTTATTACATTCACCTCCACTTATAAGGTTAGTCCCCTAATCACCGCTTAAAAACTCATATGCGAGAAGAATTACATAGCATATAATCATTGTACATAGATCTCGATCATACTTGATCGAACCGATCTTTAATTATTCATCATAACACTTGTCTGTCCGATTAAGCGAAATATAAGATATATAAGTTATTCAAATAGCACGGAGTTACATTTACACCATGCCATTATCACTGGCCATCATATTGTAAACCCTCGGAGTTTCTTTTCGTTGGAGTTCTTGGTTGAGTTTGTCTGAAATTGCTAACGTCCCATGCTTCTTCCCCGTAGTACGTTCCTGCCTCCATTCCCTCATGGACGCTTCCTTTACCTTATTTCGATCGATCCACATATAAAACATCCATCGATCATCCTTGACTTGGGGGCGATTGGGAGATATTGACCTCTTGCCACTTGTAGCATACAAACTTGCCCTTGAGACACTCGCCAAGTGATTCTTCCTTCTTGCCTTTGCCCTTTACTCTCTTTTTATACCAACCTCGCTTCTTTGCATTTTCTAGAAAAATTCCTCATTCTTTTCTCACCCCTATTCCCACTACTACTTTCTATCTTTATTGTTCCTTCCGACTTGCTTTTATTCTTCTTCTCCTTATGGTAGAGGCTCATGGCCTCATGGCCTGTGCTCAATGATGATAGCCTTCTCCATGAGTCTTTATAAAGTATTGATTTGCAATCTTCGACACCTTAATGTAGAGCCGGGGTTTTAAGCCCACTAAATCTCCTTGCCTTCCTAGCCTCAGTATCCACTTGATGTGGAAGCAAACCTAGCCAACTCATTAAATTTTGCGATACTCACATGTGATCGTATTATCGCTTTTAACTCGAGTGAATCTCACCTCCATTCTAGATCATCTTAACAGAGAGATAGTTTTGAAAAATAAATCCTAAACCTATCCCAAGTAATTTCTTCTTCTCTCGCCTCGAGTCTTATTTGCCTCCCACCAAAAGTTAGCTTCCTTTTCATCATATAAGTGGCAAAGTGGTCTTTTGCCTCATCTACTTTAGCAATTCTGAACGCCTTCTCTATCTCATTCACCCAAGTCCGGGCTTCTATGAATTGAGTTGATCCTCTAAAATTCGTGGTACTACTGACTTTGAAGTCTTTGAATTTTACTGCCGATTGTATGGCCGGTTTCCGCACTTAGAATGGTGTTCCTCGCCAGATAGCCTTGAACTACCATGTTTGCAAAGTTTTGCATCGATTCGGCCGCTGCGTTCAAAGATTAGTAGATTCTTCTATCCTTTGGTTTCGAGTTTGACGTCTTGGCGGCATTATCCGTTAAATAAAACCATAAATTATACCCTTTACATTTTAAACCTTATTGCATAAGATTAATGTATTAAACTCGTTTCATTTCTCAAACTTAAGATTCATATTCATTTATCGAATATTTATACGGCACATCCTGCTTTAATCAACGGCTATCCCTTTTGTGACTACGAAAGTGAGGATTTAAAATCTTAACCAACATAAAAGTTAAAAATAGTTCATTACTTATCACACATATTACATACATAACCCATACTACTTATTTACCAAAACCTTTTCTGACATTCATTCGCTCGATGTCCTTCCATTCCACAATTAAAACATCCACCTAGCTTATAGTTGGGGCAATCTGAGAGGTATGTCCTCACTACCACAAATATAACATATCTTTTTCCTTTCTTCTTATCGGGTTTTCCTAAGTCGATCTTCTACCTTTCTTTTCCTTTACCTCTCGGAGTTGCACAGGTGTTGCTTGAGGCTCCCATCCGGTCAATTCGGATTTTGAGCTTATCCTGCTCTTCCATGTTGTTAGCAATGCTTGCCTTTTGGATATTAAGCAACGTCTCAATCTCCCATGACCTTTCAGCGTAGAAAACCTTGTTCTCCGGATCCTGTATCTCCGCTGATGCTTGAGCGGCTTCAACTTTAGTATCTCAATCACTTATCTCACGAATCCACCATTTCTCGATCCGATGCTACGTTTTCCACTATAGCCACCTCGCAAATCGATTTGGGTTCTGGTGAGCTTCTATTTCATTGGCCTTGATATTATTAGCTCGGGGGTCTAGATCGATCCTTCTTATTCCACATATCTTTCTCACCGAGACATCTACATACATAAGTTACCCTAATTAACATATAGTATATATACACGACAATCAAGAGTTCTATATATCTTATTTTGATTGATGATAAATTTATTCAATTCTCATCAACACCTATCTCTTAGAAAGGCGCTTTCATCCACTCGCATCGAATCGCATGAAAGGTGATGACTAAAGCCACAAGTCTAAGGTATGTATCTCGGTGTCTTCGCTTATTTCAACCTTCAACCTGTCTTATCTCTGAATATCTCCTCTGCTCCGACCTCCCTCATAACTCTCAGCTTAACGCTATCTCGTCTTACAACATTCACACATATCATCACATGCTACCCAATACACTCTCACAAGAGTAAAAGTTTTCAAATTGTCTTTGAGGGTCATATAGACCATGAACACATAGTTTTAGCAGTATTCATACCGCAAAAACATTACACAATATGTTTACAATCACAAAGAAGGTAAACTACCATTAATAATACTTTAGGTGATTAGCTATTGTACCCTACGTCATGCATAACGATTAATCATGCCTAGCGAATATTTACGCTATTAGATTGGATTATTTTATCCAAACAACATCGTTCACCTCGGTCTTATCATAGGATTCCGCACTAAAAACAATTTGGTTCGGGAAATTTCTTCAATGAACACTTAGAGTTTTCATAAACATTAGTCTAGGTGATTCAAATAAAGATAGACTCATATCAATAATTCAATTCAATCGAATTATTTAGATGTAAGCCAAACCCAGTTAGCAAATTAAACTTTTGAAAACATTTTTAGAAATGACGTCCACGATGCGTCTTTGTATTAACAATCCGTTGAGGATGCACATCATTGTATGACTTTGTCATAACACATCATCTGATAGTGGAACGACGACTTGGTCAAATTCACACTAAGTATTCATGTATTTACAACTCCATCACATTTTATCATCTGCGCTTTGAGTTACATGGTACATGAAGTGATAATTAAAAACAATTTTGATATTTCAAATCATTTAGTCTAGCCAAATAAGTAGCATATCCAGTACTTTAACCGTTTCAAAAAATGATTACGAGTCTACATTTTTTTGTTTTCAAAAGCATACGTGGTGATTTAGCTTGATGTCAAAAATTTTGAAGTTTAGCATAGCTAGGAGTTTAGGAAAACCCTAACACCTTCACTAAAAATCATTTACTTAACAATCTATCTGTTTCTGTAATCCATAACACTCCATTCACACAAAAACTATACCCAGTTCATCAAACCACACTTATGAGTTCATAAATTGCCACAATCATATGAGCTTAAGAACTTATCCTAAATCAGGACCTTTAGGCGTCCATTCATTTGAGGGGTTCATAAACATTTCATATAATTATGAGTCGAGAATGTCTACATAGGTATGAGTTTTAAGAACTCGAACTTAATCTTATATTCTATCTGTCTATGACTATCTACGCGTATACACACGAGAATGGAGTCATCCTCTTAATGTGCATATAACAAATAAGCGTATACGACAGACATTTCAATGATTATCGCTGCGAAACTAAGTGGTTTTACACCAAGTACAATTCAAATCCCATACGAAGAATCATACAACTCAAATTTAATATACACGAGTCCTCAATTAAATCCCCATCTAACACTAACCCCATTCTCCATACGAATTTATTCGTATTTATAATTTCTTCCGGATCTGTACACTAATTGATAGTACAATTCATACACGTTAATCTTGTCGTAAACTTTTCAATCATCGATTGATTCCTTCGGGTCATTATAGCCTTATCGGATCACGGGTGATCTCATCGTATATATTACGATTTAGTTCTATATCTTGATCGCTTTATTTTACGATCTCTCATAATCGCACTTTCGCCTTTTTTAGACTCAATCTATTCCCCACTACTTTTTAACTTTATAATCGCCACAAAGTTACGAGAGATCGAAAATAAAACGCACTAAGATATGTAACTAAATCGTATTATATACGGCGAGATCACCCCGCGATCCGATAAGGCTACGATGACAAATGTAAGGAATCAATCCGATGATTGAAAAGTTTACAAAGAAGATTGTCGTGTATGAATTGTACTATCAATCGCGCATGCATCCGTAAGAGAATTATAAATACGTAATAAATCTGTATGGAGAATGGGGTTATGTTAGATGGGGATTTAATTGAGGACCTGCTCAAGCAAATTGAGTTGTATGATTCTTCGTATGGGAGCCGAATTGTACTTCGTGTAAAAACCACTTAGTTTCCGCAATCGATAATCATTGAAATGTCTGTGGTCGCGCTATTTGTTATATGCACATTAAGAGGATGACTCCATTCTCGTGTGTATACCAGTAGATAGTCATGATAGAGAATATAAGATTAAGTTCGAAGTTCTTAAAACTCATACCTATGAGACATTCTCGACTCATAATTATATGAAATGTTTATGAACCCTCAAATAATGGACGCCAAAGGTCCGACTAGATAAGTTCTAAACTCATACGATTGTGGCAATTTATGAACTCATAAGTGTGGTTTGATGAACTGGGTATAGTTTTGTGAATGGAGTGTTATGGATTACAGAATGTATAGATTGTTAAGAAATGATTTTAGTGAAGGTGTTAGGTTTTCCTAAACTCCTAGCTATGCTAAACTTCAAAATTTTTTGACATCAAGCTAAATACGCACTACGTGCTTTTGAAAACAAAAATGTGACTCGTAATCATTTTGAAAACTATTAAAGTACTATTTATGCTACTTATTTCGGCCAGACGAAATGATTTGAAATATCAAAATTGTTTTTAATTATCACCATGTACCACGTAATCCAAAGCGCAGATGATAAAATGTGATGAGTCAGAAATACATGAATACTTAGTGTGAATTTGACCAAGTCGCCGCTCCATTATCAGATGATGTGTTATGACAAAGTCATACAACGACGATCCTCAACGGATTGTTAATACAAGACGCAACGATCACGACGCCATTCTCAAAATGTTTTCAAAAGTTTAATTTGCCAACCGGGTTTGGCTACATCTAAATAATTCATTGAATCAATTATTGATATGAGTCTATGCTATTCAATCACCTAGACTAATGTTTATGAAAACTCTATGTTCATCGAAAAGAAATTTCCTAACCAAATTGTTTTGGTGCGAATCCTATGATAAGACCGAGGTGAACGATGTTGTTTGATAAAATAATCCAATCTAATAGCGTAAATATTCGCTTAGGCATGATTAATAATGCTACGCATGACGTAGGGGGTACATAATAGGCTAATCACCTAAAGTATTATTAATGGTAGTTTACCTTCTTTGTGATCAGAACATACTGTAATGTTTTACAGTATTTAATACCGCTAAAACTATGTGTTCATGGTCTATATGACCCCTCAAAGACAATTTGAAAACTTTTACTCTCAGGAGAGGTGTATCAAAAGATGTGATGATATGTGGAATGTCAGAAGACAGATAAATAAGCAATGAAAGCATGAGGGAGGTCGGAGCAGAGGGAGATATTCAGATAAGACAAATAAGGTTGAAATAGAAGCCAAAGACACCGTACACATACCTTGCACTGTGCTTTAGTCATCACCTTCATGCGATTCACGCAGAGTGGATGGATGAAGCGCTTTCTACAGAGATAGGTGTCGATGAGAATTGAATAAATTTATCATCAATCAAAATAAGATATATAGAACTCTTTGATTGTCAGGTATATATACTATATGTTAATTAGGGTAACTTATGTATGTAGATGTCCGTGAGAAAGATACGTGAATAAGAAGGACTCGATCTGACCCTTCTTAGCCAATATCAAGGCCAACAAATTTAAATAAAGCTCACCAGAACCCAAATCGACGATTTAGGTGGCTATAAGGAAAACGTAGATCGATCCGTAAATGGTGGATTCGACAGATAAGGATTCGCATACACTAAAGTCAAGCCGCCAAGCATCAACCCAGAGATACAGGATCCGAGAACAAGGTTTCACCGAAAGGTCAGGGAGATTGAGACGCTGCTTAATATCCAAATTGCACAAGCATTGCTAAGAACAATGGAAGAGCAGATAAGCTCAAAATCCGAATCGACCGATATGGAGCCTCAAGCAACACCTCGTGTGCAACTCCGAGAGGTAAGTGAAAAAGAAAGGTAAAGATCCCACTTAGAAAACCTCGATAAGAAGAAAGTGGAAAGATATATATTTGTGGTCGGAGAGGACATACTCTCCCCGCTGCCCCAACTATAAGCAAGGTGGATGTTTTAATCAGGAATGGAAGGACATCGAGCGTAACGAATGTCCGAGAAAAGGTTTGGTAAATAAGTAGTATGGGTTATGTATGTAATATGTGTGATAAGTAATGAACTATTTTTAACTTTTATGTTGGTTAAGATTTTAAACCCTACTTTCAGAGTCACAAAGGGATAGTCCGCATGATTAAAGCAGACGTGTCAGATAAATATTCGATAAATGAATACGAATCTTAAGTTTGAGAAATGAAACGAAGTTTAATACATTAATCTTATGCAATAAGGTTTAAAATGTAAGTGGTATAATTTATGGTTTTATTTAACTGATAATGCCGCCAAGACGTCAAACTCAAAACCAAAGGATAGAAGAATCTACTAATGTCGGGGAACGACAAAATTAATCGATGCAAAACTTTGCAAACACGGTAGTTCAAAGCATGCAAATAGGAACACCAACATGGAAACCAAATGATAATCGCTAGTAAAATTCAAAGACTTCAAAGTCAGAAGAGTACCACCGTAGAATTGTAGGATCAACTCACCTATGTAAGCCTGCATTGGGTGAATGAGATGAGAAGGCGCTCAGAATTGCTAAAGTAGATGAGGGCAAAAGACCACTTTTGCCACTTATATGATGAAAGGGAAGCTAACTTTTGTGGGAGGCAAATAAGACTCTAGGCAGAGAAGAAGAAATTACTCGGATAGGTTTAAGGATTTATTTTTCAAAACTATCTCTCCGTTAAGATGCAAGCCTAGAATGGAGGTGAGATTCCCGAGTTAAAGCAGATAATACGACTCGCTATGCGAGTATGCCGCAAAATTTAATGAGTTGGCTAGGTTTGCTTCCACATCAAGTGGATACAGAGGCTAGGAAGGCAAGGAGATTTGAGCCGGGCTTAAAACCCCGGCTCTATATAATAAGGTGTCAAGATCGCAAATCAATACTTTTGCAAAGACTCATGGAGAAAGGCTATCATCATTGAATAGGAAGTGAGGCCACGAGCCTCTACCATAAGGAGAAGAAGAATAAAAGCAAGTCAAGGAACAATAAAGATGAAAGTAGTAGTGGGGAATAGGGTGAGAAAAGAATGAGGAATTTTTCTAAGAAAATGCAAGTTAGAAAGTCGGGTATAAAGAAGGTGTAGGCAAAGGCAAAGAATCATGGAAGAATCACTTTCATGAAGTGTCCGAAGGGCAAGTTTGTATGCTACAAGTGCGTGCAAGAGGGTCATATCTCTCCCAACCGCCCCAAGTCAAGGATGATCAAATGGATGTTTTATATGTGGATCGACCGAGCATAAGGTAAAGGAACCGTCCACGAGGGGAATGGAGGCAGGAAACGTAACCACTGGGGAGAAGTAAAGGACGTTAGCAATTTCAGACCAAACTCAACCAAAGAACTCCAACGAAAAGAAACTCCGAGGGTTTACAACATTACGACGCCCAGATACTATGGCAAAGAAATGTAACTCCAAAAAAGCTATTTGAATAACTTATATATCTTATATTTCGCTTAATCGATGACAAGTGTTATGATGAATAATTAAAGATCTGCTCGATCAAGTATGATCGAGATCTACGTACAATGATTATATGCTATGTACTCTTCTCAAGATATGAGTTTTTAAAGCGTGATTCCGGGGACTTTTAACCTTATAAGTGGAGGGTGAATGTAATAACTCGAGATTTTCTATATAAAATAAATAAGAAATTTTGCATGATAAATTTTTTTTTTTTATTTAATGACGTAGACTAAGTGTCAAGTAAAGTGAACGATAAATGCGAATACATTTATTACTTAAAAATTAGAAATAATTTTGGAATTATTAATTACCACAAATTATATGGTAATAAATTTCGTAGTTCTAAATATTTTTATTAATTATTTTCATGAAAACATGATTGGAAATAATATATGAAGTGATAATTAGATTTATATAATAAATATTTTATTATATGAATTGTTCAAAATATTTAAGTTAATTATTTTAACTTAATTATTGATGTTGTGTACGAAGAATAAGTCGTATATGAGATCCAAACCTCGGATTGGGATTGTGATCAAGAGATGAGAATAATAATATTATATTATTTATATAATGATTTTACAAAGACTACATAATTATGTATTGGTATGTGTGACGATAATATCGAAAGAACGACTACCAATTAGGTCACAAAGATATTACCGCGTCATGTGAAACCCTAATTATTAAACTCAGCTTATGGATATCTCCGAGTAGTGACTGTGTATATGAAGTTATCGTGAATAAGAATATCTGGAATTGTAAGAAACCCTAATTATCATTGTATGTCGATAATTAGACAAACCCTAATTATTATAACCCTAACTCGGTTGAAATTAGAAACCGTAACGACTGCGTGTTAGTAACATACATGTATAATTAAAGAACTACTAATGGTCAATTAAATACCCTAATTGATGACGTTAAGAAACCCTAATTTTAATTACCTGGGTTTAATTTTGATGTTATCAGATAAGTGTTTTAATTTACCAAAGGATAGAAGTTAATTGGTAAAATTATAAGAATTAAATCTAGTGATTAAATATTACATTTAATTTCCTTGTACAAGATTTCCCATACACTCTTAAACAAAGCCCAACCATCACCCATAACAAATCGTAAGTTAGAAATCAAGAATTTTTGCAAAAAGGGTATAAGAACACTAAACCTAGAAATCCTTTGATTCGATGTTATTTGATACAATTGATTGTTTAAAGTTGTGTAATAGAATGTTAATTGATGATATGGGTTGATAAATCAAAGACCCATAACATCAAAGTGCACGAAATTGAAGAATTAAGCAAGTTGGAAAAACCGAATTTCGCTATTTTTTTTTCACCAAATGTCGAGGCCATAACTCTTTTGCTCGATCATGAGTTTTGTTCTTCAAAAGTTGTTATGTGTAGCCTGATATGTGTTCTTTAATCTGCAAAAAGAATCAAGTCCATATCATGTATAGATTAGAAGTTATAGATGGTCAAACATGGTTGATCGATCATGATAAACCTGCTTTTAAGGCACCTGAATGGGGAATTCTCGCCCACTTTTGGTGCTTTAAAAGGTCTGGACTTTTGATATGTTGTAGTGCATCGAGTTAGGAAGCCATAGGTTTTGGAATGACCTCATTCCGACCTCGGATGAGGGAATTACGGTGATTGGAAGGAAATGTGTCAAACCGAAAGTCAGCTAGCGGGATGTGCTATTCGGGACACTGCTTCGATCAGTTAATGTTTTCAAAACCTTCTGGGCTTTTGGTATGTTATAGTACACCGAATAATTTTTCCATAGACTCAAACGGACTAAATCCGATATCGGAGGAGAGAGTTATGACATTTCAAAGTAGTAGTGTCAAAACTTCCCAACAAGTGCGGTGCAGTCCATTTAAACGGAATTTCCGGGCTGATGTGTTCGGAATTTGGAAATGGTCAAAGAATAAAAGTTGTAGCCCCAGAAGTTAGCTTCAAGGGCTCTAGAATCGTTCAAAATGTTTTAAAATGAAAGAGTTATGACTGTGTTTTAGCGGAAGAGGGTAAAGCTGAAACGAGATTGAAAATCATATGAACGCCCACTTTTGACGACCGTTGGGCTACCTAATGAACCCGAATTGGGTAATTCAGATTTTTAAAAAATAGTCTTACATACCATGTATAACATATCCAAAAATCAGATTAATCGGAGTTATGAGCAATGCATTAGAAAATCGCAAAGTGAGCTATTGAAAATTAGTATAAACCAAGTCCCACATCGACTAAATTGAGAACTTCACCATTTTCTAAACCTATAAATAGAAGGGCTTGGCTTTTGTTTCATTCACCAACAATAAGGCCTCCAATTTTTTGAGAAAGACTTTGTTGTGGGAGAACTTTTATAAAGATCTCCTTAGTTAAATTTTATGCTGGAAGTCATGTATTCAATTGTGGAATTCAGTATTTCCTGCATGTTTCTTATTTAATTTTTGTAATGTTATTATTTTTAATTGTTAGTTAAAGTTTGAATTTTTGAAGTTTAGTTAGTGTTGTTAATAAACTAGTTAGTTTACTATGTTTATTTTGGCTTTAGAATTGGTTATGTAAATGAGTTATTTGTGATGACTTTTAATATTTTGTGATGAATTTCATTAATTAATTATTATTAATGATATTAAAGTTATTTAATGATTATATTAAATAATTTAGTTTAAAAATGATTTTAATATTATAAAAATCATTTTAAATGAAAATAAGGTATTTAAAATATTTTAAGTTATAAAATATAACTTTTAATATTTAAATGATAATTTCATTAATAATTAAATATTAATGATATTAAGATAATATTAATGATATTTAGTTTATTTAATAATTATTATTAAATAAATAGTTTAAAAATGGTTTTACTTATTTAAAAACCATTTAAAGAGGATATTAAGGATTTAAAAATATTTTAAGTTATAATTAATGACTTTTAATATTTGATAAATAGTACATTAATATTTAAATATTAATGGTAATTATTTAAAAATGATTTTTATTGTTTTAAAAATCATTTAAGGGTAATATAAATGTTTTAAAAAATAGTTCGAGTTATTATAAATAACTTTTATATTTTGATAATGGTTTCATTAATAGTTTAGTATTAATTAAACTATTAATGATAATGGAATTGTTTAATGTTTAAATCATTTAATTATGATTCCGATAATCGAAAAGTTATAAATTTACCAAACTAAATTAATTTTGAGAACCGATTATGAAGTTCTAAATTTGAAGAAGAACACCTATAGAATAAAGCTTATATCACCATAGGCCCTTTAGTGATGATTTGAATTATTTTAAATTTTTCAATTTCGAAATTTCGAAAATGATTAAAAATTAAGATGTCCGATATTTACGTGATGTTGGTATAAAATAAGAGTCTTAGACTCAAGATTTACTCCGATAAAGTTGTTTTGCACGACAAATGTCGAATTCATAATAGAAAGAAAAGGCTATCGTAAGAGCATGGATGAGATATTTGAAAAATGTATAAAAATATTTCAAGTATAGTAATAGAACTAAAAGTATGATCAACCGTGATTATGTGATCGACTACGCTCTTTGAATCGTAATGTATATAGATACGTGTTAAGATATATTGTTCTAATCGAACGAATGATCCGATTATTGATAGGTCGTGATAAAGAGATAAAACCTAAGTTGAGATTTGTAATCAAATGAATCAAAAAAGTATCTTACCTTTGCATTTTCTTTATGCAATGGATACGAAGTAAAGAAGTTTCGTAATTATTCTATTCCCGCATGCATTATGTACGCTTTGATTATCAACATGTTAGCTCAGATATATATTCTGTTAAGTTGATTTCTAAATGGTTATACAAGTGTCCCCACTTAGATAATCATGGCATTTATTCACATGTTGATATACCTTTGTCAATTACCCGTATACATATATGTCAATTACATATTATTGTTGAAAGAAGATTAAAACCTTTGGGTTCGGAACTGTGCATGTATGAACATCCCTATATAGGAAGATTTTTGCATACAAGGCGGATAGAGTGAGCGATGAATTTCGCTTCAAGTTATGTAGTATTGATCAATACAGGTACAATCTGGCCGATCACCCTCCGTTTCGTAAGTTATATTCATTTTGAGGATAGAATTCCGCTAAACCTTTTCGAAAATGAAAAGAATGTTCATAGTATGATTCTTAAACCCTATTCATGGGTAGAGCCAGAGCCAAATTTAAATAATTTGGAAGAGATTTGTTATGTGAATTTTTATCAAGATGCATTACTTCACAACTTTCGATTCGTTGTAGAAGTGTTATGTAAAGAGAATACTTATATTCTTTCACTTTTATATATAATTGCTATTACTTGTTGGGCACTTAAATGCTCATCCTTGCTTAAATTAAATATTTTCGCATGTATGAGCAACTCAAGGCTCGTGCACGAACAAAGGAAAAGGAAAGTCGATCGAATAAGTGTGTATTATGAAAGTTAATGGTTATAGTTGTATTGGTATCTATTCAAGTATTGTAAGGAATGTATTTGAAGGTCACGTGCACAAAGTAAACTTTGATGTATGTAAATTAAGTTCAATGTATTATTATTTAGTATTATTCACTTTTTAAAGAAATGGTATCGTGGAGAACCGAGTTCGGGTTTCAAGTACCTGGATTTGGGGTCGTCACAATCTTAGTCATAATATTTCTTACTGGGCTAGTTGAGCTCACCCTTTTGCTTTCATTGTTCTCTTCAGGAAATGAGAACGTAGCAGGGGCTAGTCGGAGAACAGAGTGACGATCCAGATGATAGCATTAGTAGTCTGCACTATTCTATGAAATAATGTGATAATAATTGTAATGAGGACTTATTTTGAGAGGATTTATTCTGAGAGTGGATATTGTCTAGTAGACAATATTTGTATTAAAACTCACAGCTCTTGTTGTATATTTAAGATTGTATTTGTATTCTGTACCATGTATTTGGCGACTCAAAATAGGTGATGTATATCTATTTTGGGGGTGTCACAGTTGGTATCAAAGCTTAGGGATATGATCCCTGGCTGAGATGTGAGACAAGAACTAGGAGGGGATAGACGGGGAATTTCCTTCGCTAGTATGACCTACCTAAGTTTTGGCATTTAATTGGTCGGTCAAAGTATAGGGATAATATATTGCATGTCAATTAACCTTTGTTTTGTGACAGTATTTGAAAATGGCATCCGAGAATGTTGAGATTAGCAATGAAGCACAGGAGACCGTTGAGTCTCCACAAATCAATAATCAGGATAATGTGCATCAGGAAGGCGACAATCCTCAGGCAAACAACAACACTGACCAGATGATGAACGATGGAATGTTCAGAGGCTTTATGCAATTCATGCAACATCAGGCAAGAGAAGTTCCTGTACAAAATGCAGGTGGAAACACTGGCAACTCTCGGACGGCTCATCGCTAAGCGAGCTTCAAGGAACTGGGACCACCGGAGTTTTTGGAGAGCCAAAACCACTTAAGGCGTAGACGTGATAAAACAGATCCGCAAGATATTTGATGTCTTGGGATGCTTCGAGGAGAAAAAGGTTCCTTTGCCACCTTCATGTTGCGTCTGGAGGCGATTACTAGTGGCAATCAGTAAACGACTCAACTTGCCGCATCGAAGATGACTTCTGGGAGAAGTTCCAAGAATTATTCAATGACAAGTACTTTCCCGAAAGTATTCGTCACATGAAAGAGGTAGAGTTCATCAAGCTGGAGCAGAACAACATGACTGTGTCGCAGTACGAAGCCAAGTTTGCCGAGTTATCCCGGTTTGTGTCCCATTTGGTTGATAATGAGGAGAGAATGACGTGAATGTTTCTAAGAGGTTTGAAACTCGAGATACGTTAATATCTTATCTCTCATAAACTGTGTTTGTATTCACATGTTGTTAATAGGGCTCGATTATTGGAGCGCGATAATGAGTCAACCCAACCAAAAAGAGCAAACAAAGAAATGATAATAATAGTGATAGCGATCCATCGAAGCGGTGACAATAAGCGTGAGGAATCAAGATGCCGAAATGGTAACCACTTTGGTGGTAATCATGGCCAAAACAATAAGAATGGACATTTCAAGAAGAGGAGATTCAACAATGAGGGAAAGACATCAGCATCAGCACCCGTTGTTAAGAAAGGAGAACGACCACCTATCATATACTTCAAATGCGGAGGGGAGGGACATATCAGTCCAAACTGCGCGATGCCATCCAAAGCATGTTACAATTGTGGAAGAGAAGGTCACATGGCCCGATTTTGTCATGCACCGAAGATAGGTCCAGCTGGGATGGAGACATCAAAGGCCGTCCCAGACAAGACAAAACCGGTAGTTCAAGGGAGAGCGTTTGTTATGACCTCCCAGAAAGCAAGGAACCCGAACGAGGTCATCACGGGTAAGCTTATCATAAACTCTAGCGAAGTATATATACCTTATTTGATACCGGTTCTACCCATTCTTTTATTTCTCCTACTTGTGCTCAACGTTTAAATTTGACTCCAGAGAAATTAGACTTTGACTTATCTGTTGAAACTCCGTTGGGAGAAACCTTCATTACATCCACTGTTTATAAGTCTTGTTTGGTTCAAATCGGTACCCTCACATTAACTATCGATCTTATTTCATTGAAAATACTTGCATTTGACGTAATTCTAGGGATTGATTGGTTAAATACTCATCATGCAAAAATTGATTATTTTCGTAAGGTTGTTAGCTTTCATATTCCTAACCAACCTATTATGCGAATTTAAGCAACCAAACCATTAAAATCAATCATTGTTATCTCAAGCCATAAAGCTATTTATTTATTGAAAAATGGATGTCAAGCTTTCTTAGCTCATGTCATGGATCTAAACAAAAATACGTCAGTTTTGAATGATATTTCTATTGTTAATAAATTTCCTGACGTATTCCCTGAAGAACTTCCTGGCCTACCCCCAGAACGTGAAATTGAATTTTATATCGACCTTGAACCCGATACAAAACCCATTTCCAAAGCCCTATATCGAATGTCTCCTATTGAACTTCGTGAGTTAAAGACCCAATCAGAGGAATTGTTAGACATCGGTTTCATTAAATCTGGTAGACGCCTCCTTGGGGTGCTCTGCTTACTATTCGTGAAGAAGAAAGATGGGAGTATGCGACTTTATATTGATTATCGGGAGTTAAACCATGTCACTATCAAAAATAGATATCCATTGCCTCGCATTGATGACTGTTTGACCAATTAGAAGGCGCCAAATTTTTTTCAAAGATTGATCTTTGTTAGGATATCACCAATTGAAAATTAGAACCGATGACATTCCAAAGACGGCTTTTTCGAACTCAGACGGGCATTATGAATTCCTAGTCATGTCTTTTGGATTGACTAATGCTCCTGTTGCCTTCATGGATATGATGAATGAGTATTCAAGGAATATTTGGATCACTTTGTGGTCGCCTTTTATTGATGACATCCTTATTTATTCCAAAAGCCGTGAAGATCATGAGCAACACTTGAGGCTGATACTCCAAAAGCTTCGTGAATATAAGCTTTATGCCAAGTTGAAGAAATGCGAGTTCTGGCTTAAGGAAGTAGCATTCCTTGGGCACCTGGTATCAAGTCATGGAATATCTATTGATCCAGCAAAGATTGAGGCTATTCAAAGCTGGGAGCAACCTAAATTAGTTACCAAAGTACGTAGCTTTCTCGGCTTAGCTGGTTATTATCGGAGATTCGTAGAAGGGTTTTCTCGAATCGCTACTACCTTAACTCAGCTGACTCGGAAAGATACAAAATTCGGTTGGAACGAGGAATGTGAGAAGAGTTTTCAAGAACTCAAGAGAAAACTCATTTCAGCACCTGTTCTGACAATACCATCTGGCTCGGAGGGATTTGTCATCTACAGTGATGCTTCAGGCAAAGGGTTAGGATGTATTCTCATGCAACATGGGAAAGTCATAGCCAATGCCTCTCGACAACTCAAAGAATATGAGAGGAATTATCCTACTCATGATCTAGAGTTGGCAGCTGTTGTCTTAGCACTCAAAATTTGGAGGCATTACTTGTATGGGGAGAAAGGTGAGATCTTTACGGATCATAAAAGCCACAAATATTTCTTCACTCAAAAGGAACTCAACATTCGACAACGATATTGGCTTGAACTGTTGAAAGATTATGATCATACCATCCAATACCATCCTGGAAAAGCGAACGTAGTAGCTGACACATTAAGTAGAAGATCATATGCGGGTACGAGTGCGATATTGTCAACGCAAAGGCCCATTTTGTATGACTTGCAAAGGATGGAGATAGAGATAAAGACTCTAGGGACCCACGTGATGATGGCGAATATACGAGTAGAACTAACTTTAATCGATAAAGTTAAAGCTGCTCAAGCTATAGACCTGGAACTGATGCATATAAGGAAGAACGTACAAGAAGGTGTTATGCCGGAAGCAAGAATCGATGAAGAAGGAATACTTCAAGTCAAATCCAGACTTTGTGTTCCTAACGACCCTAATTTAAAGTATAAAATCATGATGGAGGCGCACAACACACTGTTTACAATCCATCATGGGAGTACCAAAATGTATCGTGATCTTCGACATACATTTTGGTGGAACAATATGAAGAGAGAGATAACGCTGTTTATCTCAAGGTGTCTAACTTGTCAACGAGTCAAGGCAGAACATCAAGTACCAAAAGGTCCATTGCAACCCCTTGAAATTCCAGAATGGAAGTGGGAGCATATTACCATGGATTTCGTTACTGGTCTTCTCAAGGTTTCTCAAGGCATAGATGTAATTTGGGTCATTGTTGATAGATTGACCAAGTCCGCTTCATTTCTTACCTATACGAAAACTTATACACTTGAACGTCTTGCTCAGTATGTACATAAAAACGAGGTTGTAAGATTACATGGTATGCCAAGATTCATAGTTTACGATCGAGACCCAAGATTCACATCACGATTTTGGGTTAGTTTGCAAAAAGCTATGGGCACAGATTTACAATTTAGTTCTAAGATATCATCCTTGGGATTTTGACGGACAATCAGAGAGGACTATTCAAACTCTTGAAGATTTATTAAGTGTGATGCCCCCAAAATAGGTATACATCATCCATCTTGAGTCGCCAAATACATGGTACTAAATTCAAATACAACTTGATTATACAACAGTCGTGTAAAATACGACAAAATACATGCTGTGAGTTTTAATACAAATATTATCATCTAGACAATATCCACACTCAATTTAGTCCTCATTACATTTATTATCACACTATTTAACAGAATAGTGAGGACTACTAAGACAACATCTCGGATCATCACTCCGCTTTCCGACTAGTCCCGACCACGTTCTCATTTCACAAGAGAAAAAGTGAAAGAAAGGGTGAGCTCAACTAGCCCAAGAAGAAATATTATGACTAAGATAATGCGAGAATAAATTATCATTAGTCCTCAACAAAGTTTAAACTAATAAAATACAATAGACATCAAGTTTAACTGCAAGATGAACATGCAATCCATTAAAAGAGTCAAGTAGAGAATAAAATCTACTATCTTTTATGATTTAAAAGGTTTTTATCACTTTTATCGGCTGGACTCGACAATAAATAATCCACCTCATCCTCGCACTACTGACCAAGGATATTCATAAGTATCACAACCACAAATTATCCATGCACTACGGGCCAAGGATATTCGTAAGTATCACAACCACAAATTATCCATGCACTACGGGCCAAGGATATTCGTGTATTCATCAATGGTCATGATCATGCAAACAACTGTCCATCAATGCATTATGGCCAATGAGGACTTTTACCACATCATTTGTAACATTACGGTCATGATTACACCGAATAATCCCTGGTCATAATCATACCAAGTCCATCTATACACTACAGGCTATAGATGACTTTCAACAAAATATAAATATGAGGATGATGACAATGATATAAGAATTCAATAAAACAAGTTCAAGAATTAATTTATTCAAGAACTAATAACGTCCAAATTGTCAACATGATACTTTGTAGAGTAAAATTTAAGAATGCTTAGAAGAATATTTCCACAAAAAGATACTGGATGAAGCGCAAATATCAAGGATATTCCACCAATTTCATGGAGTATAGAAGTCAAAACTTAACCAACTGAGTATAATAAAGAATGGAATAACAAAAGAAATCACCATGCATGCAGTATTTATGAGACAAAGTTATTCCAATGTAATAATAAATAAAAGAATCGGTCCGTCAGTAAAATGCACGCAGACGTGATATTCCAATGTAATAATAAAGACGGAACCAGTCCGACGTAAAACGCATTACATACGTGATATTCCAACAAAGTAATAAAGATTTTAACCAGTCCCACCAGTAAACGCATGTATGGATGTTCCAATAGAATAATAAAGAATGGAATAACGACGTAAATCACCAAGTATAGGGTAGATCACAGCGTATATAGTTATTCTAATGTAATAATAAAGAATGGAATAATGTAAGTTCTCTTCATTAATATGAAAAAAATAATACCCCTTACCATAAAAGAAACTTGATATCGAGAGTAGTGAAGTAGCAAAATACTTTTCTTCTTACTATCTATAGTTTCTCTCTAAAAAGTTTCATTGAATTAAGTAAGAAATAATGAAGGAATGAGCTTTATTTATAGAAGAATGGAATGAATAAGAACCAATCCATGAACGGTCCGCATTGATTTACTTTAATCCAGACGGTCCATATTTAAAGCAAAATCTTTTAAATAAAATATAATATATTCTATTTATAATCTAATAAAACGAATAACTTTTAAAAGATTTTACTATGCAAACACTATGCAAGCACTATGCAAATACTATGCATAATAAAATATAATATATTCTAATTATTGTCTAATAAAACAGATAACTTTATAAAAGTATTCTGTTTTATATAAAAAAAAATTACTATTAAAACGAATAACTTTATAAAAGTATTTTGTTTTATATAAAAAAAATTTCTGTTTTATTACGTTAATAATACGAATAAAACAAAACGTCATCATCATTATTATTATTCACACTATTAATTGACCAGGTCGTTCCCAGGAAAGAGGGGGCTTTCCAATAAGGATTTCTCCCTATTAGCGCGCAATTAGGTGACCAAACCTCTCCTTAGCAGAACTTCTAGACATCGTTAATAATGCAAATAATAATATTAACAACTTCGTCATCTCAATTATTGATTTAATAACATATAAAATATCGACAATAATTGAATCAAACTGAGTGACTTCTCACATAAGCATTAATAATCAATACCGTGTGCTACTATGCAACCACGCGTATTACTGTACTTTTACTACCGAGTAGTTCAACAGTATCAACGGTAAAACTTCCGCCGTTATTTTCATAAAAATATTTTTGTCGTTTTCTCAATCCGACAATAATTCTGTTGTGGGGTCCACCAATGATTGTGTCGTCGTACGAATATTCCCTGACCAATCGAATATTATATAACAACTTGCGTACTTTGCAAAATTTATAAATATTACCCACAACTATAACATTATATCAAATTTATTCCATAATATTTAAAAATGATATTTATAGAAAACTCATTTTTATTCATAAAAGTTGGGGTCTTACATTAAGACTCTGTGTCCTTGACTTCAAGGGAAGTTGGGACTAGTTCTTACCATTGGTGGAGTTTTCCTCAATAGTTATCAAGCAAGTATTGGTATGGCTCCATTCGAAGCGTTGTATGGAAGAAAGTGTCGTTCTCTAGTATGTTGGGATGAGGTGGGTGAAGCAACATTGTTGGGACCGGAGTTAGTGCGTATGACTACGAAAAAGATACAAACGATCCGGCAATGTATAAAAACCTCACAAGATCGACAAAAGAGTTATGTTGATCTTCATCGAAAGGACGTGGAATTCGATATTAGAGATCATGTTTTGTTACGTGTTGCTCCATAGAAAGGAGTTACGAGATTTAGAAAGAGAGGAAAGCTCAATCCTCAATTCATTGACCCATTTTTAATCCTCGATCGAGTAGGAACTGTGGCGCATAGACTCGCTTTACCGCCAAGTATGTCTCGTGTTCATAACATTTTTTATATATCCATGTTACGTAAATATGTAGAAGACCCGAACCATATTATTGAGTTAGAACCGGACGAAATAGCGGAAGATTTAACGTAGTAAGAGGTTCATGTTCAAATCTTGGATAAGAAGGAACATATTCTACGCTCCAAGGTTATACCTCAAGTCAAAGTTTTGTGGAGAAACCACGATGTTGAGGAAATGACCTGTGAGTTAGAATCTGAAATGAAATCAAGGTATCCTTACCTCTTCGACATACCAGGTTTGTACCCTAATTTCAAGGGTGAAATTTTATAAGAAGGGGAGGTTGTAAGACCCCAATTTTTTTAATAAATATAATTTTTCTATAAATATCATTTTTAAATATTATGGAATGAATTTGATATAATATTATAGTTGTGGGTAATATTTATAAATTTTGCAAAAGACGCAAGTTGTTATATAATATTCGATTGGTGGGGGATATTCGCTTTAATGAGAGAATATTAAATGCGACATACAATCATTAATGGACCCCATAACGGAATTATTGTCCGGATTAAGAAAATGACAAAAATATTTTATGAAAATAATTCATGAAAAGTTTTACTGTTAAGTGTTGAAACACCGGTGTTAAAGAAATGTGAATACGCATTGGTTGCATAAGAGCATACGGTATTGATTATTATCGGTGCTTACGTGAGAAGTCACTCGCTTTTGTTCAATTATTGCTTCAAAGAATTGTTTCATAGTATCTCACATTAGTTGATTCAGCTTATTATTTATATTTTATATATTATTAAATCAATAATTGAGACGACGAAGTTATTAATATTACTATTTGCAATATTAATGATGTCTAGAAGTTCTGCCAAGGAGAGGTTTAGTCACCTAATTGAGCGCCAATAGGAAGAAATCCTTATTGGAAAGCCCCCTTTTTCCTGGGAACGACCTGGTCGATTAATAGTGTGAATTATAATAATAATGATGATGAAGTTTTGTTTTATTAGTATTATTAATGTAATAAAATAGAAAAGCTTTTTATATAAAATAGAATACTTTTATAAAGTTATACATTTTATTAGACTATAAATAGAATATATTATATTTTATTATGTATAGTGTTTGCATAGTGCTTGCATAGTGTTTGCATAGTAAAATCTTTTTATATAAAATAGAATACTTTTATATAGTTATTCGTTTTATTAGATTATAAATAGAATATATTATATTTTTATTTAAAAGATTTTGTTTTATTAGAATATTTTATAGTAAATCAATCTGGACCGTCCGTTTAAAAGTAAATCAATCTGGACCGTTCAGGAATTAGTTACTATTCACTCCATTCTTCTATAAATAGAAGTCCATTCCTTCATTATTTCTTACGAATTTACTGAAACTCTAGAGAGAGAAACTATAGAGAGAAAGAAGAAAAGTATTATGCTACTTCACTACTCCTATATCCAGTTTGTTCCAAGGTAAGGGATATTATTTGTTGTACTCGTAAGGGGTATTATTTCTTTCGTATTCATGAAGAGAACTTCTCTTATTCCATTCTTTATTATTTTATTGGAATAACCTGTATACGCGGACTACCCTATACTTGGTGAAATTCTTCTATTATTACATTCTTTATTATTATGTTGAATAACTCTTACCTACGCTGTAATCTGCATACATGGTGAAATTCTTCTATTATTCCATTCTTTATTATTCTGTTGGAATATCCTATCTGTGCGTTTACGCATGACCTGGTTCCGTTATTTATTATTCTGTTGGAACATCCCGTCAAGCGAATTTCACTTTGACCGGTTCCGTTATTTATTATTACATTGGAATATCACGTGCATGACGCTTCGCATGACTTGGTTCCGTTATTTGTTATTCATTGGAATAACCTATCTGTGTGGGTCTATCGCATGCTCGATGATTTCTTTTGTTATTCCATTTTTTATTATACTCAAATGGTTAAAGTTTTGGCTTTTATACTTCATGAAATTAGTGGAATATCCTTGATTTTTAACTTCATCCAAAGATCTTTTCATGGAAATATTCTTGAGCATTCTTGAGTTTTACCCACAAAGCGAAGATCATGTTGACAATTTAGACGTTATTGGTTCTGGATAAATTAATTCTTGAACATGTTTTATTGAATTCTTATATCATTGTCATCATCCTCATGTTTATATTATGTTGAAAGTCATCATGGTATGTAGTGTATAGATGGACTTGGTATGATTATGACCGTGATTATTCGGGTATAATCATGGTAGTAATGTTATAAATGATGTGGTAAAAGTCCTCATTGGCCCGTAGTGCATTGATGGACGATTGTTGGCATGATCATGACCATTAATGAATACACGAATATCCTTGGCCCGTAGTGCAATGGATAATTTGTGGTTGTGATACTAATGAATATATTTGGTAGTAGTGCGGGGATGATGTGAATTATTTATTAAAAAGTCTCAAATGATAAAAGTGATGAAAACCTTTTTAAATCATAAAAGATAGTAGATTTTATTCTCTCTTGACTCTTTTAATGGATTACTTATTCACAATCATGCAGCTTAAACTTGATGTCTATTGTATTTTATCAGTTTAACATTATTGAAGACTAATGATAATTTATTCTACATTATCTTAGTCATAATATTTCTTACTGGGCTAGTTGAGCTCACCCTTTTGCTTTCATTTTTCTCTTCAGGAAATAAGAACGTAGCAGGGACTAGTCGAGGAACGGAGTAACGGTCCAGATGATAGTATTAGTAGTCTTCACTATTCTATGAAATAGTATGATAATAATTGTAATGAGGACTTATTCTGAGAGTGGATATTGTCTAGAAGACTATATTTGTATTAAAACTCACAACTCTTGTTGTATATTTAAGATTGTATTTGTATTCTGTACCATGTATTTGGCGACTCAGAATAGTTGATGTATACCTATTTTGGGAGCGTCACACCCTCCATATGCTGCTCAGAGTTGATATCACTTGTCTCCTAGAATACAATGACACTGTATACTTTAGCAGCACTACAAAAAGTATACTCTACAAACCAAAAATAAATGTTCTAACTCTTTCTTTTTGTAACTATGAAACTGATGAAAAATAATGCTTAATTGCTTGTGAATGAGTGAATGAGAAGGCTGCCCCCTCTTATCTATTTATAGGAGGGGTTGGTGACCCTTCGGATGGATACTTAGCCCTTAAAAAGGCGTGAGATGTTACTGAAATGGCATAGTTGGTATCATTTGGTCAAAATGACGTAGTTTTGATCAGTTGCAGAATGGGCGCATTTATTCGAACCTATAAAACGACGTAATTTTAGCATTAACATAATCAAAACTACGTAATTTTTGCCTTAGTAGAAAAGGCGCGACAAAACAACATAGTTTTGGGCTGTCCATTTAAACTGATACCTTTTCAGCAAATATCGCTTCTCAAAATGACACAATTTTGATAATAATAAATACCGTTTATCAAAATGACACAGTTTTGATAATAGAATTAAATAAATAAATTTTGTCTAAAAAATTATATACAAGGACCCACAACCCAAAGTCGAATTTGGCTTAAGAAGAATGCACATGTGGAGTTCGAACCAAGCCTCACTAGGTCCTCTCCCTTAGGGCCCAAACTCAAGAGCAATTCCCTTGTATATGAACACATTAAAAGTTTAATTCCTAACTTATGTGGGACTTGGTTTTTCTTACTTGTATTTATTATCATTTATCATTTTCAAGTGTGATATTTGGGAGTTAATATCTCATTCATTACTCCATGGATTTGAGCTTTCAAATACTTAATTTAATCTACTCATAGTGTAGAACACATTAATATATGAAATCATTAAAAATAATTAATGACACCTACATTAATTTAGGCTCAAATTCTAACATAATCATCATTGGGGATGGAGTTGGTTAGAAAGATGGATGTCAGCGCGACCATGGGAAAGCAAAACCACAACTGACATAGAACTTAACAGTGAGCTCGCCCCTTTAAAGATCGCAACAAGTCATGCCATTCCTGATAATAAGCTTTTGCTTGCAGTCCAATTTTTATCCATAGCAACACTAATGTTATGTTTGTTTGTAAGAATTATATTTGGGATATGACTATTAATCCTAAGTGTCTTGTTATTTTCAAATTTAGGGGGTGTTTGATAAAAACTTAATGAATTTGAATGAAAAAAATGATTTAATAATTAACATGTCTGAAACATCTGAATGACAGAATTTTATTATTTTACCCCTCTAAAAAAATTCAAAGTTGTTGTAAATTTATTTAATATTACTTAATATAATAGTTAATATATTTTTTACATTATTCAGCTACTCATTCAGTCAAAAAAATCTGACTTAGCCATTCAACTCAATCATCTAACCGATTCAGTTATTTAGAAGTTTTTTTTCAAAATAAACGCACTTGATGACTAACCGATTCAACCATTCAGCCATTCAAATGTATTCAGTCCTAAACAAACAGAACCTTATACTTAGGACTATTAGTCCAAGGATTATAAAATGACTTAGTGGGTGTTTGATAAAAACTGAATGAATCTGAATGACCTGAATCTGAATCTAAATGAGCTGAATCTTAATCTAAATGAAAAAAGTTGTTTGATAATTGACATGTCTGAAATATCTTAATGATAAAACTTTATCATTTTACCCCTCTGAAAAAATTTAAAATTGCTGTAAATTTATTTAATATTACTTAATATAATAGTTAATTTTTTTTCTTCATTCACCTCCTCATTCAGCTAAAAAAATCTAACTTATCCATTCAACGCGTTCATCTTATCAATTCAACCATTCAGACCAAAACAAACGCTTGACTGATTCAGTCATTCACCTCTAAACAAACACCCCCTTAATGGTTTTTAAATTATAATTATAATTCCAAGATTATAATTCTAAAATTAATAGTATTGATTTATAATTCTATTAATTATAATTTTGAGATTATAATCCTTAAAAACATAGTTCAAATGAATAATCATTTCTCTTTCTTGAGATCTTGTATCAAAATGTAACCCATGATTTTGCAAGCATTAAAACCCTTTTAGAACGGTAATACAGGTTGTAATCGTGAGATTTTGCAAGCATAAAACCATGGATTTATTGTAAGACCCCAACTTTTATGAATAAAGAATAATTTTCTCGAAATATATTTTTGAATATTATGGTGTGGATATAATATAATGTTATGGTTATATTTATAAATTTTTCAAAGTAAGCAAGTGGTTATATAATATTCGATTGGTCGGGGAATATTCGTTTTAACAGGGAATATTCGTACGATGGCACAATCATTGGTGGACCCCACAACGAAAGTATTGTCGTTGTTAGAAAACGACATAATTATCTTTTTATAAAAATAACGGCAGAAGTTTTACCGTTAAACTACCCGGTAGTAAAAGTACAATAATACGTGTGGTTGCATAGTAGCACACGGTATTGATTATTGATGCTTACGTGAGAAGTCACTCAGTTATATTCAATTATTGCTACAGTAATTGCTGCATCATATCTCACATATTATTGATTCAGTTATTGTCACAGTATCATCTACATAATATGATATATTATTAAATCAATAATTGAGACGACAAAGTTATTCATATTATTATTTGCAATATTGACAATGTCTAGAAGTTCTGTCAAGGAGAGGTTTGGCCACCTAATTCCTTCTTCACATGCGATAGACCGCACAGACAGGTTATTCCCAACAGAATAATAAAGAATGGAACCAGGTCATGCGTAATCCGCATTGATGCATGGATATTCTAACAAAATAATAAAGAATGGAACCGAATGTCATGCGTAATTACATGCATGTGATATATTCAATGAATAATAAAGAATGAAACCAGTCATGCGTAATCCGCATGTAAAGGATATTCCCTGCATAATAAATAATAGAACACGGTCACGCCAAATGCGTATTGCGAGCGAGATATTCCGACGTAATAATAAAGAATGAAATAATAGAAGAATTTAACCATGTATGCGAGATTGCGCGTAGACAGAGTTATTCCAACATAATAATAAAGAATGGAATAATGTAAGAATTTCACCATATATACTAGAGTCCGATATCTTTAGTTATTCCAATGAGAATAATAAGGAATGAAATAACAATAGCTCTCTTCATGAATATGAAAGAAATAATATCCTTTACCTCGAAAGAAGATGGATCTTTGGAATAGTGAGGTATGAAACTTCTCTTCTTTCTTTCTCTATATTTCTCTCTATAATAATTGCTTTATAGCTTTAGTAAATTGGTGAGAAATGAAGGAAGAATGAGCTTCTATTTATAGGAAAATATAGTTTCAATAATTGCACGTTTTGGGGCTCAAAATATTACAGTATAATACCTTCAACTTTTCTTTTATTTTTAATTTAGTCCTGCAAGTATTATTAAACTTGCACCACCTCCACTAATAGTAAATCATGTGAATTAATAGTACAATCATGTGAATACATAGTTATAATCATGTAAAAATATGAATTACAGTATAGTACCTCCATCTATACCTCCATTTTTAACTTAGTCATGCAAGTATTATCAATCTTGCACCAAATTCCCTAATAGTACAAGAATGTGAATCAATAGTACACACATGTGAACAAATAATTATAATCATGTGAATTAATAGCAATTAATTCTTTATTTACCCGATTAATTACCCGGTTGGTCAATATAACTTCCAGGCATCAATTACTATCAAAATAAATGTCAATTTCCACTAACACTAATAATCCTAACACAATGGAAACATTTTTCTCAACAATTTCATTTTTGAAATTTCAAAGGTTGTAAGACCCCAACTTTTATGAATAAAGAATAATTTTTTTCGAAATATATTTTTGAATATTATGGTGTGGATATAATATAATGTTATAGTTGTGGGTAATATTTATAAATTTTACAAAGTAAGCAAGTGGTTATATAATATTCGATTGGTCGGGGAATATTCGTTTTAACAGGGAATATTCATACGACGGAACAATCATTGGTGGACCCCACAACTGAAGTATTGTCGTAGTTAGAAAATGACATAATTATCTTTTTGTAAAAATAACGACGAAAGTTTTACCGTTAAACTGTTGAACTACCCCGTAGTAAAAGTACAGTAATATGCGTGGTTGCGTAAGTAGCACACTCGGTATTGATTATTGATGCTTTACGTGAGAAGTCACTCAGTTATACTCAATTATTGCTACAGTAATTGCTGCATCATATCTCTCATATTATTGATTCAGTTATTGTCACAGTATCATCTGCATAATATGATATATTATTAAATCAATAATTGAGACGACAAAGTTATTCATATTATTATTTGCAATATTGACAATGTCTAGAAGTTCTGTCAAAGAGAGGTCTGGTCACCTAATTGTGTGCCAATAGAGAAAAATTCTTATTGGAAAGCCCCCTCTTTCCTGGGAACGACCTGGTTGTTAAATATTGTGAATTATAATATTAATAATGAATAAGTTCGTGTTGATTAAAGATGAAATTGATAGTTCCATTGTGTGGAAATTATTAATGTTAGTAGAAATCGACATTTATTTCGATAATAATTGATGTCTATAAGTTATCGGGTAATTAATCGGATAATGAGCAATTAATTACTGTTAATTCACATGCATATAACTATTTGTTCACATGTGTGTACTATTGATTCACATTCATGTACTATTAGGGGAGTTGATGCAAGATTGATAATACTTGCATGACTAAATTAAAGATGGATGTATAGTTGAAGGTACTATATTGTAATTAATTTTTTTTCACATGATTATACTATTGAGTCACATGAATGAACTATTAATTCATATGATTTACTATGAGGGGAGGTGGTGCAAGTTTGATAATACTTGCAGACTAAATTAAAAATGAAAGAAAAGTCAAGGTATTGATCAGAATATTTCGAGCCCCAAAACGTGCAATTATCGAAACTATATTTTTCTATAAATAGAAGCTCATTCTTCCTTCATTTCTCACCAATTCACTAAAGCTTTAGAACAATTATTATAGAGAGAAATTATAGAGAGAAAGAATAAGAGAAGTCTGCTACCTCACTATTCTAATATCCAGTTTCTTCTAAGGTAAGGGGTATTATTCTTTCGTATTCATGAAGAGAGTTATTTTCTTTCAATACTCATAAGGGTTGTTATTCCATTCATTACTATTATGTTGGAATAACCTGTCCATGTGAAGTACCACATACGTGGTGAAATTCTTCTGTTATTTTATTCTTTATTATTCTGTTGGAATAACTTTTATGCATGCGGTCTATCGCATGCAGTGAATTATGTTGTTATTCCATTCTTTATTATTCATTAAAATATCGTAGTACAAGCGGATTACGCATGACCTCGTTCCATTCTTTATTATTCTCGCTGAATATCTCGTCATGCAAGGATTACGCATGACCGGTTCCATTCTTTATTATTCTCATTGGAATATCACGTATACTATGCGGATTACGCACATTTGACTCGGTTCTATTCTTTATTATTCTCATTAAGAATAACCTTTTATCATCGCGATCTATCGCATGCTTGATGAATTCTTCTGTTATTCCATTCTTTATTATTCTGTTGGAATAACCTGTCTATGTGGATTATCACATGCATGGTGAATGATCCTTCGTATTCATTCCTTATTAAATTGTGGAAAAGATCTGTCTATGTGGATTACCGCATGGCGGGCGAAAATTTATTTGCAGTTTCATATATTCTATTATAATCAGTTGGTTAAAGTTTTGACTTCTATACTCCATGAAATTAGTAGAATATCCTGGTTATTTGCGCTTCATCTAGTATCTTTTCATGGAAATATTCTTTTGAGTTTTCTTAAATTTTACTCCACAAAGCAGTATCATGTTGACAATTTGGACGTTATTGATTTCAGGATAAATTAACTTATAAATCTTTAAAATTTATTCTTGAACTTGTTTTATTGAATTATTATGTCATTATCATTATCCTCATGCTTATATTGTGATGAAAGCCATCTTTGGCTTACGTGCATAGATGGACTTGGTATGATTTTGACCAGGGATCATTCGGTATAATCATGACCTGTAATGTTATAAATGATGTGGTAAAAAGTCATCAGTGGCATGTAGTGCATTGATGGACAGTTTTTGATATGATTATGACCAGGGATTATTCGGTATAGTCATGACCATTGATGATTTAATGAATATCATTGGCCCGTAGTGCATGGATGATTCGATGATGTGGTTTATTTGTTAAGCTGAGTCTCAGCGATAAAGATTGATGAAAACATTTTAAATCATAGAAGATAGTAGATATCATGCTCTACTTGACTCTTCTAATGGATTGCTTATTCCGCTGCAGTTAAACTTGATGTCTATTGTATTTTATCAGTTTAACATTGTTGAAGATTAATGATAATTTATTCTGCATTATCTTAGTCATAATATTTCTTACTGGGCTAGTTGAGCTCACCCTTTTGCTTTCATTTTTCTTTTCAGGAAATGAGAACGTAGCCGGGACTAGTCGAAGAACAGAATGATGGTCCGAGATGGTATATTAGTAGTCTTCACTATTCTATAAAATAGTGTGACAATAAATGTAATGAGAACTCTATTTCAGAGTGGATATTGTCTAGAAGACAATATTCCTGTTTAAACTCTCAGCTATGTTTTGTCGTATATTACACGATGGTTATATAATTAAGTTTGTATTTGTATTATGTACCATGTATTTGGCGACTCAAGATGGATGATGTATACCTATTTTGGGGGCGTCACATTTATGTTTTGAGTTTTGGTGATAATGGATAGTGACGTTAATGTTTTTATTTGGTTTAATGGTTGTATTTTTGGATTAATTTGAGTAATTGTTCGTAAAGTTAAAATGGTAAAATATTATTATTCAGACATTTTGAAAAATTTAATTATCAAATATCATTTGTTCCTTCAGATACAATTTTATTTAAATACTCTACATCATTTAGATTCGAACACGAGACCTCTAACTTAAAATTTAAATATATTACCGTCTGAGCTATAACAAGTCTACCTATTATATTTTTGTAAGAATTAATATTTATAATTAAACAAATTATTTCCCCCAAATTAAAACAGATCCCCTTTCCTAAGATTTGTTACGTACATAACTAAAACAATAACAATAATAATAATAATAATAATAATAATAATAATAATAATAGTAATAATAATAATAATAATAAAGAATAATAATACACATTACTGGAATCATTGGTTCTAACATAAACTACATATAATCTAACTGAATTCTCCAATCAACCTCTTAACAAAAAAGCAATTGAAAATGTAGATGACATTTCCCCAGATCATTTTGTTCCAAGTTATGACGGAATTTTCAAATCAACTTCTAACAAAAAAGCGAGCAATTGAAATTATTATTATTATTATTATTATTATTATTATTATTATTGTTATTATTATTGTTATTGTTATTGTTATTGTTATTGTTATTGTTATTGTTATTGTTATTGTTATTGTTATTGTTATTATTATTATTATTATTGTTATTGTTATTGTTATTGTTATTGTTATTATTATTTTATTTATTTGTTGTTGTTGTTGTTATTATTATTATTATTTGTTGGTTCCCAGTAGGCACAATAAAGATCTAGAAGGGGGGTTGAATAGATCCTTTGTTTTTCAAATACTTTTTCTCTTTTAAGTTGTATTGCTCATTAAGTAGCATATGACAAACATAAGAATCTTTTCAAGCACAACGAAATAAGTAAAAGATCTCCTTCATTGATATATTCATAGTTAATCATACATTGTTTGTAGAGTTAACTTAGTAGTAAGCAGTTAGCACATACATAGCAGTTATAGCAGTTAATGTACATAATGTAAATGACATAAAATAAAAGACACAAGAGATTTTAAGTGGTCCAGAGACTCAAGCTCCTAATCCACTCTTCTGCTTTCAACTAGCAGGATTTTCACTAAGGAAGGGCAGTACCCTGAATCACTAAGATTCCATCAAGGCCAGCAGCCTTGAGACTTCAGTTCACTAAGAACTCTTCAAGGCCAGCAGCCTTGGAACTCTTCAAGCCCAGCAGCCTTGGAACTTCATTTAGTCCCTCCGGACAAGGACCCCTCAGGCCCTGGCTTCTCATTGTTGAGTTGTTTGTTTGTTTCTTTGTTGGAGTTGGTGCTAAGCTGCTAAGATGTCTTTAAGCTCTGAACATCTTCTAAACTTAGCAGCTTGGCGTGATCATCCTTGAAGTGTAGTTGAGTGTTGCATGATGCTCAAATTTCTTCGCCACTCAACCACTTCGATGATCCTTTGATGAACCGCCTTGAAGATCATTCTTCTAGATACATGATGGTCACTTGCATGATGAGTTTCTAAGATGACTGTAAGCTCTTCTGCTAGGTACTTAGAAACTTTCTTATGCTTGACACCATGATGGCGTTGGTGATCTTCTTTCTTGATACTCGATACCTTCTCATGATGAACTTGCTAAGATGACTGTAGGCTCTTCTCTCTGGTACTTAGAGTCTTCCCATGATGGACATCAAGATGACATGATGCTCTTCTTTCTCTCTGCAGTTCAGAACACTCTTCTTGTAGTAGAAATCTCACTTCTACTTCTTTCTTTTTCTGTCTCTAAGTGTTCTTGGTAGATCGTAGAGTGAGTCTTCAGACCTTTATTGGTCACTCACTATTTACGTTGGTTAGATCAGTCCACCACTTCTCCAAACTCAGCAACTCCAGCAACACTTGATCTTTGAAGCTCTTGCTGATTTATATTCCTTCCCAATCCTTTCGTTGGAAAGTAGTCGTTGAAAGTTATTCAAATATATTCACAGATCTCGAGTTGACTGAGGTAGACTGCAGATGTGACATGTCATACTTTTATGACACTGCAGTCTACTGTTTCACCTACCCCGTCAGAGATGTCACTTTAATGTCTTGGGCAGGTCGAAGACTTTATTTTCTCCTTCTGATTTCTCGATCAGAGGTTGTCCTTTTGCATCGATGCTCTTAATAAGCTCTTGTCCGAATATTACCCTTCAGATTGAACCATTACCAATGCTTCAGTCTTCAGCTATTTGAACTCTACGATTCTGATGCATGTCTTCATAAACCTGATCGTAGTGTCTTGTTGACATGTAGAGTCAACACTACGATCTCGAGGAGTGTTCACTTGATCTTCAGTGTAGAACACCTCTTCCTCTTTTTTATGCAAAGGCTTCAATACTTACGCTTGCCTCATTCGTTCTCGACATCGATGACTTGATTCCTCGCTTCGGCCTCTTCTCAATAACAAGACACTTCGTGATTTATAGGCGTGTCCAAATTTCGCTTTCTCCTTGTGATCTCCGCTCACTTATCATCAATGGACTGACCCAATGCTTAATCACTTTAGCCTTGTTCTTCAGAGGCTGACCAGTGTGTACTACATCGGTTTCTTCTTCGTTTAGCAAACACTACGATCTTGGTTACTTCCAAGATCGTTGTCATCTTTCTACTTGACAGCTACTGCATATGCTGACTTTCCTTAGTCAGCTACTGAAGTCTTCTTATGATCATTTTGTGGAAGAGTTCATCTTGAATGGCTTTACAACTCAATCTGGATGCTGATTGAGTTGATGCTTAGATCTTCTATTAGCTTGCTGCCATTCGTTGAGGGTTCTCTGACTTCCCTTAAGTGAGATGTATCTTTGCAATACCAACCAGAGCCTTCATCCTTTGGATATGTTGGGAGTGCTCAATTGTTGAGAATCGTGTTTGCTCTACGATTTTTCTTTAGCTTTGTGAGCACATCTATTGAGGTCTTAGTTCTGCACTTTACGATTCAGCTTCGGCTATGCAGACACTACGACTATGAGATCAGATCTTGACACTACGATTTCTATCGTTGTGCTTGTTGTCTTCATCTGATCTTGCTCGACTACATTTTCTGCCTTTGATACGATCAGTAGACTCTATGATTTTGAGTGTAGTGTACGATCCTTTACTTGGCCGTTAGTAGACTCTACGACTCGAAAAGTGCGATCACGATTCTCGACTTGACTTTGGCGGATGCTCTACAAGCTTCGTAGGTAGTCATTTCTCACGATTCTGAACATGACTTCCTCAGCAGACTACGGCTCCGAGGAAGTTTTACTCGACACACTACGATCCTTCCTCGTCTCTCCTGGAAGTCTACGAACTCCGAGATCTACTATCTTACAAACTACGATTCTGCCTCGATAGCTCTCGAGTTATCCTTGACTCTCCCGGCGTATCTATGATTTCAGTGCAAAGGTTTCACGATCGATCGCAAGCCTATTTATTACATCATAAGATCAACCTAACATGCTTGATCTTTCTATATTTATAGTCCTTGTACATCATTTCTTTTTAAGGACTTTACAAAGTTGTTTTACTTATGTAGGATCAACCTAACACATTTGATCAATTCATTCTAAGTCCTTGTAGTTATGTTTCTATTATCTATCAAAGGACTTTACAGATTTTCTTAATGCAAGCATACTTGCATATTCATTCATATATATATATATATATATATATATATATATATATATATATATATATATCATAATCAAATCATATGTAAATAGGAATATCATTCACATGCTTATTCCCCGACATTATTGTTATTATTATTATTATTATTATTATTATTATTATTATTATTATTATTATTATTATTATTATTATTATTATTGTTATTGTTATTTGTAAGACCCCAACTTATTATAAATGAAATTAAATTTTCTCTATTTATTATTTTAAAATAGTAAGGGTTGATTTGATTAATGTGATTAGTTATGGGTAAAATGTGCAAATATTTCAAATAAGCAAGTGGTTATAAAATATTCATTTTTATCGGAGAATATTCGTTTGGTCGTGGAATATTCTTACTATCGGGGAATATTCAGACGACGGTAGATCCTTATGTGGGCCCCATAACTGAAAGCGATTGGATGAAGAAAATGACAAATATAAGTTATTTATAAATAACCTGCGTAGTTAGTTATTGTCAATTATCTCTTGTTGGAATACCCTAAGGTTAAGACACAAGAATAATACCGATATTGCATCAATTATTGATTCTTACGTAAGAAGGCACTACTCAATAATTGTTACAGTAATTACTGTTCAATATTATATTTTATTGATTTAATAATTGCTACGTTTATATTTTATATTATTGTTGTTTTAATAATTGTCACTGCAGAGTATTTTCATTATCAGATCAATAATTCATATTATTTGAATAATATTATTAGATAACATTATTGGCAATATCTAGAAAGTTCTGTCTAAGAAGAGGGTTGGTCACCTAATTACGCGTCAGTAAGGAGAAATTCTTATTGAAAAACCCTCTTTCCTGGTGAACCTACTTTGATTATCGAGATTGCGATTCTGTAATATTATTTGTGAATAATTAATTATTGATTTATATGAAAAGGAAAATATTCATTTTATGTGGATATAGATGGAGAAAATTTTAAAGTGACAATTGTTGAAAAATTAATATTTTATCTTTTCTGATAAATAATTCATTTAAATATATTAATATTTTTTAATAATATAATAATGATGATATTTTTACAATGAATGTGGGATATATGAATATATGAGGAGGAGGAGTATTTTTGTTACTAAAAATATTTAAAACATGTTAAACATGTTCGTGGACCCCATTTCTTGACCGAAATTTGATTATAACCAGAAAAATCGAATTCCATTGTGGATTTCTTTACCAATTTCTCGTATGAATTTGGAAAAACTTAAACTTACAAAGTTGTAGAGAATGGAATTTCCTATAGAAAAGACATAAGGTTCGAATTTTTTCTGATAAAAGGGCTATTTATTATGAATTATTGAAGTTCCGAAATAATTGATTTTTGGAAGTTTTAATTAATTTTTTTAAGAAAAACGTTTTTTGTGAGTTGGTGGGCTATGGTAAATGTGCTGAAATGAGAATTCAAATGGTCCGTATGATTATTTAATAAATATTAATATTTTATTAAATTTTCTGCTTTGGTGTTCTAAGCATTTTTCTATAAATAGGGTGCTTAGGTTAGAATTAAAAATCACACCAGAAACTGAAGTTTTCTCTCTCTTTCTCTCTCTATATTATCGAGTGTATTCTTGTGAGTATTTTAATACTTTGAGTGTTGTTATACGGTGCAAGTTCCCTTCAGTACTATATCCAGTATTCAAGTAAGAAGTACCGTCTTTTTGAGGTAAGGGATGTTATTTTTTTTAAAAAAATGATATTATTTCTTCTAATATAATTGTGCCGGATTATTGGTAAGATTTTTATTGTGAAATTCTTGTCTTTTAGTGTCGGGGTTACTATTCACGTGATACTTATTATTCACGATATCTGACCTTTATTCACTTAATACTAAGACTACTCACAGAAAAATTAAATTTTCGTTTTTTGTCCAAAATATCTATTATGGATACTAACTTTGATTGTATCCATGTTTTGATCATTCTTGAATTTTACTTCATTATGATTATTAATGAAGTATTTTTTAAACTCGGATTGTTTAAAGTACGAATCCTTAATATTTGTTCTTATGTTTCACTGGATTCGTTTTCTTTAAAATATTTTTCATCATCCTCAGTCCTAAATGATGGTATTACTGAATATCTTTGGCATGTAGTGCAAATATGATTGATTTTTCTATGAATATCTTTGGCCCGTAGTGCAAAGATGTACAGGTGTTGAGATGAACATGAATGGTCGATGAATATCTTTGGTCTCAGAAAAAAATATGAATATTTGATTCAAGATGAATATTGATTGATGTTACAGGGATAAATTATTGATGATGGACTTTTAAATTCATAGATTATAGTAGATTTCATTTTCTACTTAACTCATCTATGAATTATTATTTCCGCTGCGAATATTGATTTGAAACTTGTTGTCTATTATATTCTATCAGATTTTTCCCTATTGAAGACAAACGATAATTTGTTCTATATTATCTTAGTCATAATATTCTTTACTGGGCTAGTTGAGCTCACCCTTTTCTTTTTTGTTCCATTTTTCTTCTCAGGAGGCGAGAATGTAGCAAGTACTAGTCGGGGCATGGAATGAAGGTTCTAGAAAGTCGTTTTTAGTAGTCCTCACCATTTTTGTAAAATAATGTACCAATAATTGTAATGAGGACTTATTTGGGTGTGAATATTGTCTAGACGGCAATAGTTGTATTTAAGCTCACAGTTTTTATGTTGTATTAATAAAATTGTAGTTGTTTCTGTACCATGTTATTGACGACTCAGAATGAATGTTATATACCTATTTTGGGGGCGTCACATTATTATTATTATTATTATTATTATTATTATTATTATTATTATTATTATTATTATTATTATTATTACTTTTATTGTTGTTATTATTAGTACTATTATTATTATGACTATTATTATTAGTATTAGTACTATTATTATTATTGTTGTTGTTATTGTTTTAGTTATGTACATAACAAATCTTAGAAAATGAGATCTGTTTTAATTTGGGAAAAATGATTTGTTTAGTTATAAATATTAATCCTTGCAAAAATATAACAGGTAGGCTTTTTGGCTTAGACGGTAATGTATTTAAGTTTTAAGGTGACGCTAATAAGAATAAGAGTTTGATTTTATTTTAGAGTTTAGTGTTTATTGACTAGGATATAGAGTTTATTAACTTTTTTTAATTAGGACCTAGTTAATAAATCATAAATTCTAATTAATAAACGCTAAACTCTGATTAATAAATCATAAATTGTAGTTAATAAATATTAAACTCTGAAATAAAGTCAAACACTTATTCTGATCAGCGTATTAGTAGCGAATGTTATGTATTTTTTTAACAATTTCTAATCATAACCGTTACCTCTTATTTTCAATACTGGTGTATACTCTAGAAAAATCCATAACAAATACATAAAATATTATTTATCTTAAATATTCATATATATATAGATAAATGGATAAAAATAAATTAAAAAAACTCATCCATTATTATTCTATTTTAATTTTTATCATATAAATTTGTTGTCGCGTCAAATTTGGCTCATATGTCAATTATTTTTTCAAAAATGTCCAACCCTTTTTCGCTTCTCAACTGTCCCAAAAAAGAGGGAAATTCGGCCTTCGACCAAGTCCTGGGCTAATTTGCCTTTCTTCTCGAGAAACTTTCAACAAAATAATTGATTTAGTTCGTCAGCGGCAGAAGATCGAACAGTTGGGGAGCATTATAGAAATAATAAAAGAGGTAATTATCAGATCAGAAAGAAGAAGAGGAATGGTCCTTCCTCTGTTTAAGATCGGAACACTCGCTTTAAGGACTCTCAGCAAACCCATCGCTGGTAGACTCAAAACCGCCGCTGGCTTTCATCCTAGATTCCGCCAATCTATCATCAACATCGCCAGGGTACTTATCTACTTATGTGTGTTTTTTTACAGCAATTCTGGAGTTAGTTTCTTTTGCATTAATAAAATAGAAATTTGGTTTTACAGACAATGAGACATAGTATGAACTTAATATGGGTTTAAGGGATTAATGTTGGGGAGTTTGTTTTTTTAGATGGGTTTATGAGTAAAGTAGGAGAATGTTAGTGTTTCCGGAGTCATTATGGAATTTGGGCGACTCTGTTGCTGTGTTGCATTTCTGCATTCAGTTTTAGTTTTAACTTAATTTCTGACTTATAAATAAAAATGGTACCAACTACCAAAGACTTTTATTTTCTAACTTATAAGTCATTTCAAAATTTAAGTTCTAAGTTGTTTTAAAATAAGTCACTTCTGTACATGCCCCTTTGTGTGGCTAATCGTTGTATTTAGAGTAGGTCATTCGAAGAATATGAATTGTTGTCTTGAATACAAATTTTAGTTTCAAATTTAGGCTTTATTGAAATGGACATAAGTGAATGTTTGTACTCATTTTAGTAATTTGAATTGTTGATCCTAATGCAATGTAAAATAACATCTGTAACATTGAAGGAAAATGCCAACTATAAGTATAATTATTTTTATATATATAAGTATTTTTATATATGGCATCTGAGAATTCTTTTCAATTTTTCATTGATCACTTTTAATTTCTTTCATCACCCTTTTCCTTCATTTGGATAAATTTCCCATTTTTTCCCTTATCGATCTAATAGGAAAAAACATTACATTGACATCTGCATAATCCTTAATTTGTTCTTCATTTATGTTATTGCTCACATTATCACATCGTTGCATGTTTTTCCAATTTCTTTGTACACAGGATACTCTACTCAAATAAATAAGAATATCAAATATATAAAACTTGAGTATTTATTTCTGAATTAAACGGAGGAATCATAATGGTGTCATCCAATAAAGTAAAGTGACATGCATAATGAATTCACTCATTGGATTTCTTCCTAGAAAAAGGATATTTGATTAGGTTTGAAATTAAATTAAAAACAAGAAATATCATTGGATTTCTTCACCATGCAGTTAACTAGTTAAACATAAATAATCTTAATTTTAGAAATTAAATGTTGATTAAATGTTGTGGGTTTGAATTATTGCAGGTTTTTTCCCAGAGGGTATAAGAAAAGTGCACAGGAGGGACCTCTGGTGCTTCATATAAACCCCTGATTTGGTTATTTCATCTTAATTCATCACAACATTATACATAATAAAATGGGTGACAAAACTTTTCACATAGCTACATCCATGGTTTGCCATGGGCCATCTTACTTCTTTTCTTCATCAAGGATATTTTTCTGAACATTCTTGTTAAAATTTAATCTTTTCATGTCGGGGTACTATTCACGGAGTACTATTCATGAAGTACTATTCACGGGGTACTATTTACCCAGAAAATTAATTTCTTTTCTGTTTAAATTATTTTTGATACATGAATATTATTCTTGAATTTTACTCCACAAAGCAGTTGTCATGTTGACAATTTAGACATTTTTAAATTTTAGATAAATTAAATTTTTTTAATATTTATCCTTGATTTCGTTTGATTGATGTTTATATCATTGTCATCATTCTCATCATGCTTATATTGTGATAAAAGTCATCTTTGACTCGTAGTGCATAGATGGACTGTTGATTGGTATGATTATGACTATGTATCGGTATAATCATGACCATTAGTGATAATACGAATATCCTTGGCTTGTAGTGCATGGATGATTCGTGGATGTGATAATAATGAATATCCTTGGCCCGTAGTGCATGGATAATTTAGTGATGTTGATTATTTATTGAGCTGAGTCTCAGTGATAAAATTGATGATAAACTTTTAAATTATAGAAGATAGTAGATATCATGCTCTACTTGACTCTTTTAATGGATTATTTGTTCCGCTGCAGTTAAACTTGTTGTCTATTGTATTCCATCAGTTTAACACTGTTGAAGGCTAACGATAATTTTTTTTGTATTATTTTAGTCATAATATTATTTACTAGATTAGTTGAGCTCACCCTTTGCTTTCATTGTTCTCCTCAGGAAATGAGAATATAGCTGAGCTAGTCAGAGAATGGAGTGACGGTCCAGATGGTTGCTTTAGTAGTCCTCACTATTCTGTAAAATAGTGTAATAATAATTGTAATGAGGACTTCATTTGAGTTTGAATATTTTTTAGGAGACAATATTCATGTTAAAACTCTCAGCTTATTTTACACGATAGTTGTATAATTAAGTTTGTATTTGTATTCTATACCATGTATTTGGCGACTCAAAATGGGTGATGTATACCTATTTTGGGGGCGTCAAAGCTTGAGCAACTTTAACTTTATCGATTAAAGTCACTTTACTCGTATATTTGTTATCATCACGTGGGTCCCTAGAGTCTTTAACTTTATCTCCATCATTTGTAAGTTATACGAAATGGGTCTGTGTTAACAACATCGCACTCGTACCCGCATACGATCTTTTACTCAACGCGTCAGCTACCATGCTCGTTTTTCCAGGATGGTATTGAATGATATGGTCGTAATCTTTCAACAGCTCGAGCCAACGTCTTTGGCTCATATTACGTTCGTTTTGGGTGAAGAAATATTTGAGGGTTTTGTGTCAGTTTCAAGGTTAATACAAAATTTGATTTCATGCCCTGTGGTAGTCTAGGAAGTTCTTTAGGGAATACGTCAGAAAATTTATTAACAATAAAAATATCATTCAAATCTGACGTATTTTTGTTTAAATTTGTGACATGAGCTAAGAAAGCTTGACATCCGTTTTTCAATAAACGAATTACTTTATGGCTTGATATGACAGTGATTGACTTTAGTGGTTTGGTTGCTTGAATTCGCATAACAGGTTGGTTAGGAATATGAAAGCTAACAACTTTACGAAAATAATCAATTTTAGAATGATGAGTAGTTAACCAGTCGATTCCTAAAATCACATCAAATGCAAGTATTTTCAAAGAGATAAGATCGACATATAATGTGAGGGTGCCGATTTGAATCAAACAAGATTTATAAACAGTGGATGTAATGAAGGTTTCTCCCAACGGAGTTTTAACCGATAAGTCAAAGTCTATTTTTTTTCTGGAGTTAAATTTAAACGTTGAGCGTAAGTAGGTGAAATAAAAGAGTGGGTAGAACCGGTATCGAATAAGTTATAAACTTCGCAAGAGTTTATGATTAGCTTACCCGTGATAACTTTGTTCGGGTTCCTCGTCACAAAAAATACTCTCCCTTAAACTACCGACTTTAACTTGTCTGGAACAGCCTTTGGTGTCGTCATCCCAGCTGGACTTGACTTCGTTGTATGATAAAATCGAGCTAACTGACCTTCTTTTTTGTAATTGAAACACGCTTTAGGTTGTTGCGTAAAGTTTGGATGGATGTGTCCCTCATGTACGCATTTGTAGCTACGACCGGTGGTCCTTCTCCTTCTTTGGAAACGGGTGTTGGTGTTGCTGTCGATATCTTTCCGTCATTGTTGAATCTTCTCTTCTTCAAGTTGTTCTCACTTAGTTCACCACTCCTATTATCTTGGCCATGATTACCACCGAAGTGGTTACCATTTATGGCATGATAATTTCCCCCACGATGGTTATCATTATTCCGATGGCCGTTACCACTGGTACAATTATTATCGTGTTGTTGGTCGTTGCCTTTTGGTTGAGCTGACTCATAATCGCGTTCTAATAACTGAGCCCTATTCACAACATCTGAATATAAACAAAGTTTGTGAGAAATGAGGTATTGATGTATTTTGGGTTTCAAACCTCATAGAAACATTCGCGTCATTCGCTCCTCATTATCTTCTAAATGGGATGAAAATCGAGATAACTCCGCAAACTTAGCCTCGTACTGCAATACAGTCATATTGTTTTGCTCCAGCTAGATGAATTCCACCTCCTTCATGTGACGAATACTTTTGGTAAAGTATTTGTCGTTGAACAATTCTTGGAACTTCTCCCAAGACATCTTCATGTACCGTGGTTTCAGTGTATTTTACTCATGCACAAAATGTGATGCCCCCAAAATAGGTATACATTACCTATTCCGAGTCATCAAATACATGGTACAGAAACAACTACAACTTCATTAATACAACTATTGTGCAAAATACGACAATACATAACCCATGAGTTTAAATACAAATATTATCTTCTAGACAATATTCACACTCAAATAAGTCCTCATTATAATTATTGATACACTATTTTATAAAATAGTGAGGACTACTATAACAACTGCCATGGAACATCACTCCACACTCTGACTACTTCCCGTTATATTCTCGCTTTCTGAGATGAAAAATGGAACAAAAAGAAAAAAGGTGAGCTCAACTAACCCAGTAAAGAATATTATGACTGAGATAATGAACAACAAATTATCATTAGCCTTCAACAAATCAGATAAAATTTAATGAACAACAAGTTTTAGATCAATATTCGCAGCGAAAATAACAATTCATTAGAAGAGTTTAGTAGAGAATAAAATCTACTGTCTTCTATGATTTAAATGTCTATCACCAATATTTTATCCCTGTAACATCAATCAATATACATCTTGAACCAAATATTTATCTTTGCTTTATGGGCCAAAGATATTCATTTGTACCAACAGTTGGTCATGTTCATCTCAACACCTATCCATCTTTGCACTACGGGCCAAATATATTCATTAGGTAATCATTCATCTTTGCACTCCAGGCCAAAGATATTCATCAAGTATCACCATTAAAGACTGAGGATGATGAAAAATATTTTAAAGAACGAATCCAGTGAGATAAAAGGACAAAGATTAGGGATTCGTACTTTAGATAATCCAAGTTCAAAAATACTCCATAATAAACCATAGTGGAGTAAAACTCAAGAATGAAGATCAAAATATGGATACCATCAAAGATAGTAACCATAATAGACATTTGGAACAAAGAAGGAAAAATTTTATTTTTTGGTGAATAGTGCCGTATTTGTGAATAATGTCGTATACATGAATAGTGTTGTATACGTGAATAGTAACTCCGACACGAAAAGGTAAAAATTTCCTAATAAAATTCATACCAATATTTCGGTATAATGATATTAAAAGAATAACATCATTTAAGAAGAAAATAACATCTCTTACCTCAAAAGAACAATACTTCTAACTAGAATATCGGATATGATGCTGAAGGAAACTTGCACTGAATAGCAACTCTCAAAGTATCTAAATACTCACAAAAATATGCTCGATAATATATAGAGAGAAAACTTATGATTCTGGTGTGATTTTCAATTCTAACTAAGCACCATATTTATAAGAAAATACTAGAACGCCAAAGCAGACTTAACCTGCTACCTGGTGGCTTTACTTGCTACTATTCATGCACACCACTTTTGAAATAAAATTTCAACACATTTCTCACCAACCAAAAGTGGGGCCCACCCATTCTAGAAAATCTTCACCAAAATGTTTTAAATTTAAACAATATTCAGAAACTTTAATAATTCATAATAAATACCTCTTTTATCAGAAAAATTCAAATCTCGTGTCTATTCCATAGAAAATTTAATTCTCTACAACTTTGTAGAAGAAACGTTTTCCAAATTCCAAACAGAAAATGCCCGAAATCTATATACGGACGATTTTAATACCTTCATTTCGATAAAATACTGATAAAACACCTCAGCATTAACTCCTTCATTTATATCCACATAAAAATAAATATTTCCTTATTATATAAATTAATAATTAATTATTTACAAATAATATTACAGAATCACAATATCGACAACCGTGTCGCTCTAGGAGCAGAGGGGCATTCAGATAAGGATTTCTCCTTCATGCGCAAGCATTAGGTGATCAAACCCTTTTCTGTATTTAACTTCCTTAGACATTGCCAATAATGCTATCTAATAATATTATTCAAATAATATGAATTATTGATCTGATAATGGTAAATACTGTGAAGTGATAATTATTGAAACAACAATAATATAAAATATCAACGTAGTAATTATTGACTCAATAAAATAAAATATTGAATAGTAATTACTGTAACAATTATTGAGTAGTGCCTTCTTATATAAGAATCAATAATACAAAATACTGTACAATACCGTGTGCTACTGTGCAACCACGCGTATTATTGTATTTTAACCACTAGGTATTCCAACGGTGTTAACGGTAACAACTACGTCGTTATTTATTAAAACTCAAACTTGTCGTTTTCTTAATCCGACTATTTTTGTTCTGCGCCCACAAATGGCTGCGCCATCGTACGAATATTCCCCGATAACAAGAATATTCCACGAGCAAACGAATATTCCCTGACAACAATGAATATTTTATAACCACTTGCCTATTTTGCAAAATTTACACATTTCACCCATAACCAAAGTTTCATATCAAATTAACACCTGATTATTCAAAATAATAATTAGAGAAAATTCAATTTAATTTATAAAAAGTTGGGGTCTTACACAAAATAACCAAATTCGTAATGCAGGGCTAATCTTTTGGATGGACATGCTTGATTCAAGTATTCAACCACCATTCCACTAAACTAATTTTACTACTACTTGTTCTAAGTTTTCTGATGAGTTTTTTTTTGGCTATGACGACAATCAATATGGAACTTTTATTATGAATGACTAATGTGACACCCTCAAACCCAGGTACTTCATTCCCACAGGATTTGGTGTTCACTTAATCAAACATTCATATCTAACTACCCAATCACAATCAAATTGAATAATAAAAACATTCCCCATTAAAGGGTTACATAATAAAATCTCCTGTGTTGTCTAACCTTTAAATACAATCATTCAAATGCGAATTAAAATTATTACATAACACCATTATTAAGAAGTCTAAGATCATCACAATAATAAAAGTACAAATCAAAGATCACTTGTATAATTTTCCTTTCCTTTGCTAGTTGAAGGTTCATATACCTTCTCCACTTTAGTCAAGCAATGAGTTTATAATATGCAAGAGTGAACAAAACAATTGCTCAATCGGATAAAATAATGAATCAATGTAAGAATAAAATAATAATAATGAATAATAGGCTCATCAAAACTAGATAGTACTCTAACAATGATAATCGTGAACTCAAATTCAAAGTATGGAATAAACATAACCGAGGGTCATAAGACCATGAACTATGTCCACAGCTTGCGAGTAATCTTTCAACTCCAACTTTAACAAATATAAGACTATAAGGACTCTCGTACTTTAGGGGGGATCACCCTTCGTACCATGTATTGTGCACAAACATTTAACGCCACGCTGTAAGTTATCCCCAATAATAGGGTTGTTCATCTCAAGATTTAAAGTACAAGTCCGCACCAAAGAGAGTTTGGTTTGGATAAGCTTTCAAGGGTAATTTGAAGTTCAACGATCATCAACTAGAGGACTAGTTGAATTAATACTAATAACATCATACTATAGAATACTCGTAATTGAATCGTCATGGTAAATTAAAATCATGCTTTAGGAATAATCTAATAGCATACACCTTGAATAACTATAACACACCTTGCTTGAAAAATGTTAAGCTAAGGTTATTTAAAATCGAATACTAAGCATGCGTAGCAATTTGAATGATAAAACTGTTCAACATTAGTATGTATAATTATGCATGCTAAACAACAAGTTAAATACAAGAATAACTTGCTCAATAAAAATAAAGTTCAGAAATCTTGCACCATTATATTGGAATCAAATTGGAAACAATAATTGCTTCAACAAGAAAATAGACTAGAGAACTTGCCTTGCTCGTGGGCTAAATCGAACAATTCAAATCACAATATCCTATAAACATATGTCATCATGACATAATTAGTCATTAGCACCTTACAAACATAACTAAGTACGTTCATCATGTAAAAATTGGATTTTTAATCACATAATCAAGTTACAAAACAATTTAATTGTTAATAACAGGCTCATTCATAGTATAGAAATACTGAAATCAACATTTTACAAACCCTACTTATTATCACATAACAATTCCTTCAAATTTTGAGTACAAAAAGTACAATCACAAAGTTATTGCTAACTCATGCATGCATACGCCATGTTATTATCAAAAGGCAACATTGTTGACAATGATGATGGAGCTACAGAATTAAGCGAGAGTTAGCTACGGGCCGTAAGATCAAGGACGTATGCCATTGTATGACAAGACGACAATTGAATCATTGGTCACATTGGGCATGGCTTACATCATAGCTTCGATCGACAAACTTTCTACAACAGTATGAACAAAATCCAATTTTGGCCTACAAGTTCCTTTCTAACAGCCTAATTAGCATGTAATTCCTATAGAGACTTCACATAAACATAGTTCAAAGATTGTAAACATGTTTCTACTCATAAAACAACATAAACAACGAATTTACAACATATAATTCTATTATTTTTGATAAAAACTCACTTTTTGATGTTTTTAATGAAAATAAACACTGTGCTTTTGTTTTTCAACCAAAACAGTTAATTTAAAGCATTTTATCAATGTTTATACATACTCTATCAAATTCAATAGCCAATTTATCAACTAAACAACTAATTAACCCTTAATTTCTACCTTAAACCAAACAATATATATTCACAAAAACTCTTTGTAAAAAAAAATAGTTTTTCTTCACAACCATATACATAATATAAATTCATGGACTATTCTCAATTATAGCTTAAGAAAATAGTTTTACTACACTAGTTTATCATATAAAACCACATACATAACAACAATTCAACTTCTACTAAGCTTTTATGGAGAAAATTGGGAAAGAGAATACAACTATAGCTTTGAAAAGAAAAATAATAACAGAGTTTAGATGATACCTTATTTGAAAAAGATGATGGCCAACCCTTTTTGATTCTCAAGCCTCTTTTTCTCTCCAATTCACTAGCCTTTCTTCCTTTCTTCTTTTCTCTCTGAAAACTCTCTTCTCCTTTCTATTCTAATTCTACGCCTTAGAATATAACGTATAAGATATAATATATATATTAATTATATAATATAAATATAAATATAATCGATATCGCTTATCCAAGTTTTGAAAACCAAAAGCCATAAGGCTTGTTTAAAAAAAATAATCAATAATCACTAAAAAAACTAATTAGAATAAAGACTTAACCCATTATGCCTTGTTTGCAAAACCTCAATTAAACTCCTTTAAGTTATTTTAATAACTCCTTTATAAAAGGTTATTTGTCACACTTGTATTTAATTAAATTAATCTTAATAACAATTTATTAAATTACTTTAACACATAAATCAATACCAAAAAATTATAATTTTTATATAATTATAACTTTATTTAATCAACTAACACATCCTTTTAATTAAAAATTCAAATAAAAGAATAATAATTCAATTAATCAAACTCTAACTTAATAATTAAATTAAATTAAAGATATAATAATTAATTTTCTTAATTATTTATTTAACAAATAATTAACCAAATTGAATCAAATTTGAACAATTATTTATTCAACAATAAACACATCCATTAAATACTTAAATAATTCAATAAATATTTAATATAATAATTAAAATTCTGGAATGTTACATCATTCCCTCCTTACAAGGATTCTGTCCTCAGAATCATAATTCAAATAATTCATTTGTCACATTCTCCCCTACTTACAAAGATTCTGCCCCCAAAATCGAAGACACAGATTAAACAAATAACTCAGGGTAATTCTTCATCATCTCACCGAGTTCCCACGTAGCTTCTTCTGACATTGTGGTTCCTCCATATCACCTTCATGTAAGGTATCACTTTATTTCGAGCACTTGTTCTTTTCGTCAACTATCCGGATAGAAACCTCTTCATAGGACAAGTCTTTCTCAAATCGCAATGGTTCGTATCGATCACATGCTTGTAATCGGTCTTATATGGTTGTAACACCGAAACGTGAAAAACATTATGAATGTTTTGCAATTACGGAGGTAGAGCTAACCTCATAAGCCACCTCTCCAACTTTTCGCAAAGACTTTGAAGGGTCCAATAAACCCTGCTTAGTTTCCCCTTCTTACCAAATCAAATTTTTCCCTTCCAAGGTGAAACTTTTAGGAAAACGTAATTTCTACGTCCGAATGCACGATCTTGTCTATGTTGATCAACATATTTCTTTTGTCTGTCTTAAGCAACTATCAATCTTGTTCTGATGAGTTTGACAACCTCAAATAGCTTTGTTGTACCGATCCTGGTCCTAACAGCTGACGCTCACCGACTTCATCCCAAAGATAAAGGAGTTATGCACTTTTTTGCCGATAATGCTTCGTAAGGCGGCGATGCCGATGCTTATGTGGTAACCTGTTATTGTAAACAAATTTCACCAACGGTAATTTTTCATCCCAGCTTCCTTTGAAATCCATGACGCATGCTCTTAACATATCTTCCAATGTTTGAATCGTTCGCTTGCTTTGGCCATCTGTTTATGGATGATATGTTTGTACTCATTCGCAATGTGTTCCCATACATTCTTGTAGTCTCTTCCGTAAGTTTGATGTGAATCTCTGATCTCTCGTCTCGACACAATTGACAATCGAACTCCATGTCTTGCAACGATCTCTTTAACATATAATTTTGCCAAATGATCAAGATTGAATCTAATCTTTATTGGCAAAAAGTGTGCAGATTTTGTCAATCAGTCCACTATCACCCATATCGCATCGTATCCTTTCTAAGTCGTTGGGAGACCTACCACAAAATCCATTGTGATATGTTCCTATTTCCATTCCTAGATCTCTAATAAATGAAGTAACTCGCTTGGTCTTTGATGCTCTCTACCGACTCTCTCGACATGTTAAGCACTTTGCAACGCATTCTGCAACGTCTCTTTTCATATTTGGCCACCAAAAATGTTGCCTCAAATCTTGATACATTTTCGTACTTCCTGGATGAATCGAATATCTCGAGCTATGAGCTTTTGTCAAGATGTCCTCTTTAATATCTGGTACTGCTGGAACCCAGATTCGTCCCTCGAATCTCAGCATTCCATCAGTATCAACCTTGTATTTTACATCCTTTCCCTCGACCACACTGTCTCTTATTTTTCTACATTCCTCATCCTGCAGTTGAGCGTTCTTCACTTTGTCCACTAAAGTTTGACTGGCTTCCATCCGCACAATTTCTCATCGATTCTTTTGGAAATTTGATTTCCAACCCTAGCCTTGACATTGTCAAGTATAAGCTCCTCCTTATCGCTTAACAACATTAACTTTTCCTACGCTTTTCCTACTCAAGGCATCTCTGAACCACGTTTGCTTTGCCTGGATGATAAAAGATCTCGCAATCGTAATCTTTTATCAATTCCATCCATCTCCTTTGACGCATGTTCAGGTCTTTCTGAGTGAAAATATACTTCAGACTTTTATGGTCTGTGTAGATTTCATATTTCTCTCCGTAGAGATAGTGTCTCCATATCTTCAGTGCGAACACAACTGCCGCCAACTCTAAATCATGAGTCGGATACCCTTTCTCGTAGTCTTTCAATTGCCTTGATGCATACACGATGACTTTCCCATTCTGCATAAGGACACATCCTAATCCTTTCTGTGAAGCATCACTGTACACCACAAAATTTCCTGTATTATCTGGTAATGACAACACAGGTGCCATACTTAGCTTCTTTTTCAATTCTTGGAAACTTCCTTCACATTTCTCCGTCCAAACAAATTTTACAGATTTCCTCGTCAAATTTGTCAACGGAGTGGCAATCTTGGAGAAATCTTGGATAAACCATCTGTAATACCCTGCCAATCCCAAGAAACTTCTTACTTCTGATGGAGTTCTTGGTTGTTCCCAATTTATCACAGCTTCGACCTTTGATGGATCCACTGAAATTCCATCCTTGTCAATTATGTGCCCAAGAAATTGTACACGTTCTAACCAGAATTCACATTTAGAGAATTTTGTGTACAACCTTTCCTTTCTTAGCGTCTCCAGCGTTAGACGTAAGTGTTCCACGTGTTCTTCTTGAGTTCTAGAATACACCAGAATATCGTCGATAAACACTACCACAAACTTGTTTTAAAATGGTTTAAACACCCTGTTTATCAAATCCATGAACGTTGCAGGGGCGTTTGTCAACCCAAAAGACATCACCAAAAATTCGTAATGTCCATACCGAGTTCGGAATGCCGTCTTCAGTACATCCTCCTTCCTTACTTTCAGTTGGTGATACCCACTTCTCAAATCTATTTTCGAGAAATATCTAGCACCCTTTAATTGATCAAACAAATCATCTATTCTCGACAATAGATATCTATTCTTAATAGTGACTTTGTTTAACTCCCTATAATCAATGCAAAGACGCATTGACCCATCCTTCTTCTTTACGAATAACATCGGTGCTCCCCATGGTGACACACTCGGCTGAATGTATTTCTTGTCCAACAGCTCCTGCAGTTGTACCATCAATTCCTTCATCTCTACCGGAGCCATTCTGTACGGGGCTTTTGATATCGGAGTGGTTCCTGGCGTTAAGTCAATCACGAACTCAATTTCTCTGTCAGGCGGTAGTCCTGGAAAATCCTCCGGAAACACGTCCACAAATTCCCTAACTACTGGTATTTCTTTTAGTTTCACACCCTTCTTCTGAGTATCAACTATGTAAGCTAAATAACCCACACAGCCTTGACTCAATAACTTCTTGGCCTGCATAATTGTCAGACATCTCATTTGTCTAAGCGATTTGCTACCATTGAAAACTACCTTTGACGGAGTCATAAGGTTTACACAATTCTTTTGGCAGTAAATTATCGCCTCCACAATTGAACAACCAATCCATTCCCAAAATAACATCAAACTCTCCAAGCCTAATCTAATTAAATCTACCATCAAAATATTTCCTTAATATTCACCCTACGCTTCTTGTATACGAACCTAACAGAATTACTTCCTTATTTGCAATTTCTATGTTTAAAGGAAATTCAATTCTTCACTAGCAATCCTAATCTCATAGCAAATTCATCGATATAAATGAGCAAGTAACACCAATCAAATAATACATAAGCATCAATATCATTGATTGGGATAATACCGACACCACATCCTTTGATTGCACAACATCTTGCATAACATGTTGAAGGTTTTGGTCAGGGCTTATTGGTTGATGTTGGCCCAAAGAATAGTTAAGCGCACCTCCAATAAAGACTTCCCTTGTTTCCATTTGCCTCACCAGATCTCTTCTTAGGGCATTCACGAGCAAAGTGATCCTTGGACCCGCAAGTGAAGCAAACGTTCTTCTTGGGTTGATTGCAATTTGGGGTGATGTGACCCTCCTGGCCATAGTTAAAGCATACACGTTTCCCCATTAAGTATACACCCTTGTGAAACTTTTCGCATATAGCACATGCTTTAAACTTCTTATTCTGCTGGTTACCTTGTTGATTCCCAGCCCCCACATTTCCATTCCACTTTCTTTTCAGATTATTATTACCATTCCCACTACCACCACCTCCATTCTTAACCTCCACTTCATTCTTCTTCTTTTTCTGTTCCTGATTGAACTTAGTTACAACCTTGCCTCCACCTTCAGCGAGAATTGCCTTTTCCATCACGGCTGCAAACGTCTTCAACTGGAAAAAGGAAACCCTACTAAACAACCAGGGCTTTAGTCCCTGTTCAAACCTCTTCGCCTTGCGTTCATCTGTGCTGACTTGGTATGGTGCAAACCTCGCCAACTCATTGAATTTCGTGGCATACTCTGACACCATCATCGTTCCCTGCTTTAGTTCTAAAAACTGCACTTCTAGCTAACTCTTCGAACTCTCTGGGAAATAAGTCTCGAAGAGCATCTCCTTGAACCTATCCCAAGCCATAACACCTGGTCCTCTTCGAGTTTTATTGGCCTGCCACCAATAACTAGCCTATGCTTTTAACATGAATGTTGCAGAAACAGTTTTCTGATCTTCCCCTACTCCTGCAACATCGAACACTTTCTCTATCTCCATGACCCAGGTCTGTGCCTTAATCGGGTTCATGGACCAATGAAATTCTGGTGGTCCAACCGCCTTGAAGTCCTTAAACGTTGTAGCTTGATTTTGTGGTTGATTCTGCGGTTGATTCTGTAGTGCACCTCTCAAGAACGCCACCAAATTCAACCGAATCTGGGTTAGCTTTCAAAGATTATCATTGTTATTTCCTTCAATGTTCTCTCTCGAGGGTGGTTGACGTCTTGGAGGCATTTTCTGTTAAAAATACACTCATTAGATTATTACTCAACTCTTTCAAGTAATTTCTAATTAACTTGCCCCCAAAATAATCACCACATAACACATAACACTTTGGATAAAAGAAGATAATAACTTTTATTCATTCTTAATTCTTTAAAAACATCATAACAATAGCATCACTGCTATTTACATTATTTTCATGTACTACTAAAGTTTCAGGACATCATCATCATATCCACAAGTTACATAAAACTTGGGATTTACATAATACTTATCATAACATAAATCATAAATCAAGTACACTTCCTACGATGTCCTACTAAGAAATTGCATAGCCTTACGACGCTCTTCTTCCATAATTCGGAACATGGTTTGACGATCTAGTATGTACGAGGGTAGCGTCTCGAACTGAATTGGGTAACCCATGACCCGATCCTGAGCTTGATTAACCATGGTGTTGAACATGTTATTCATTTCCTGCATCTTCATTCTCTTTGCTTGTGCTTCTCCCTCTGCTATTTCGGCTCGTTGATCAGCTTCCTCGTACGCATCTTCGGCTCTTGCCCTTTTTGCAGATTCTTCTCTCAACTTGCTCTTCAACTCTACAATCTCTGTTCTCATTTGCTCGTTCTCTTTTTCAGTGTGAATCAGCTTATCTTCAACATTGTTCAAACGTTCCTCTCGGTCCTGAATTTCATCGTCCTTCTGTGCCATCGAGGCCTGTTGCTCAGTTACTATCTCTTGCAATTCCTTGACAGTATCTTGAAGTTCCACGTTGTGGTCATGCACCTCATCTTATATACGGCCAACTATCGAGTTAAGTGGAATCCTTTCCTCCTCGTCCTCTTCATCCGCCTGTGGCAGCTCCAAGGAATCTTCCTCATCCGTCTATCTCATCATCCTCATCAGGTACTCTCTCCTGCTTTCAACTATCGTGACCAACTGAATCGCTTCCGTAGCAAAGAATTATTCCTAAACTACCTGAATATCTCGAGGCACCTCCTCCCTAACTTGCCTGGATTCTCCTATATTAGACATCCTGTCAACTAAAGTTTAAGTTTTAATTACTAATCATTACTACTCGACGCTCACGAGCACATAAGTTGTTTTATTACTTTTTCCTTAAAACTCGATAAGAGTTTATCATCACTATCTTTTCGAAGGTTACTTCCTAAGGCTTTTCCCCACCTAAGGTTCATAACCTAAGGCTTTGATACCAACTTGTGACACCCCCAAACCCAGGTACTTCATTCCCACAGGATTTGGTGTTCACTTAATCAAACATTCATATCTAACTACCCAATCACAATCAAATTGAATAATAAAAACCTTCCCCATTAAAGGGTTACAATAAAAAATCTCCCAAAGTTGTTTAACCTTTAAATACAATCATTCAAATGCGGAATTAAAATTATTACATAACACCATTATTAAGAAGTCTAAGATCATCACAATAATAAAAGTACAAATCAGCATCACTTGTATAATTTTCCCTTTCCTTTACTAGTTGAAGGTTCATCTTCCTTCTCCACTTTAGCTGCAATGAATTTATAAATATGCAAGAGTGAGCAAAATAATTGCTCACTAGATAAAATAATGAATCAACAGAAGAATAACAATAATAACTGCTAATGAATAGGCTCATCAAAACTAGATAGTACTCTAACAATGATAATCAGGAACTGAAATCCAAAGTATGGAATAAATATAACTGATGGTCATAAGACCATGAACTATGTCCACAACCAGGAGTAATCTTTCAACTCCAACTTTAACAAATATAAGACTATAAGGACTCCTCGTGACTTAGGGGGATCACCCTTCGTACCATGTATTATGCACAAAACATTTAACGCTTACACGTAAGTTATCCCCAATAATAGGGTTGTTCATCTCAAGATTTAGAGTACAAGTCCGCACTTTGAGAGAGTTTGGTTTGGATAAGCTTTCAAGGGTAATTTGAAGTTTAACGATCATCAACTAGAGGACTAGTTGAATTAATACTAATAACATCATACTATAGAATACTCGTAATTGAATCGTCATGGTAAATTAAAATCATGCTTTAGGAATAATCTAATAAAGATACACCTTGAATAACTATAACACACCTTGCTTGAAAAATGTTAAGCTAAGGTTATTTAAAATCGAATACTAAGCATGCGTAGCAATTTGAACGATAAAACTATTCAACATTAGTATGTATAATTGTGCATGCTAAACAACAAGTTAAATACAAGAATAACTTGCTCAATAAAAATAAAGTTTAGAAATCTTGCACCATTATATTGGAATCGAATTGGAAACAATAATTGCTTTAACAAGAAAATAGATTAGAGAACTTGTCTTGCTCGTGGGCTAAACCGAACAATTCAAATCACAATATCCTATAAACATATGTCATCATGACATAATTAGTCATTACCACCTTACAAACATAACTAAGTACGTTCATCATGTAAAAATTGGATTTTTAATCACATAATCAAGTTACAAAACAATTTAATTGTTAATAACAGGCTCATTCATAGTATAGAAATACTGAAATCAACATTTTATAGTCCTACTATTATCACATAACAATTCCTTCAAAATTTGAGTACAAAAAAAGTACATTGTCAAAGGCCATTACCTTTAACTCATAACTGCTTAGCTTTCCAGCTTTATCTTGTGGTGCGGTCGCGACGCATGATGATGCTACTACTGGCGTTAGTTGCGACGGTCAAGATCATGACGCTATACGCGAAGGCAAGCTTGAATGATTGACTGAATGCATACACATTGAAGCTATTGGCTGTGACTGCACATCATATCTTTCGATCTTCGATGCTTTTCTACAACATAAACAAAATCCAATTTTGGCCTACAAGTTCCTTTTCTAACAAATTCCCTAATTAGCATGTAATTCCTATAGAGACTTCACATAAACATAGTTCAAAGATTGTAAACATGTTTCTACTCATAAAACAACATAAACAACGAATTTACAACATATAATTCTATTATTTTTGATAAAACTCACTTTTTTGATGTTTTTAATGAAAATAAACACTGTGCTTTTGTTTTTCAACCAAAACAGTTAATTTAAAGCATTTTATCAATGTTTATACATACTCTATCAAATTCAATAGCCAATTTATCAACTAAACAACTAATTAACCCTTAATTTCTACCTTAAACCAAACAATATATATTCACAAAAACTCTTTGTAAAAAAAAATAGTTTTTCTTCACAACCATATACATAATATAAATTCATGGACTATTCTCAATTATAGCTTAAGAAAATAGTTTTACTACACTAGTTTATCATATAAAACCACATATATAACAACAATTCAACTTCTACAAAGCTTTTATGGAGAAAATTGGGAAAGAGAATACAACTATAGCTTTGAAAAGAAAAATAATAACAGAGTTTAGATGATACCTTGTTTGAAGAAGATGATGGCCAACCCTTTTTGATTCTCAAGCCTCTTCTTCTCTCCAATTTCCTAGCCTTTCTTCCTCTCTTCTTTTCTATCTGAAAACTCTCTTCTCCTCTCTATTTTAATTCTACGTCTTAGAATATAACGTATAAGATATAATATATATATATATATATATATATATATTAATTATATAATATAAATATAAATATAAATATAACTGATATCAGTTATCCAAGTTTTGAAAACCAAAAGCCAAAAGGCTTGTTTGGCTAATCACTAAAAAAATAATCAATTAACCCTTATGCCTTATTTGGTAAAACTGAATTAAACTCCTTTAAGTTATTTTAATAATTCCTTTATAAAAGGTTATTTGTCACACTTGTATTTAATTAAATTAATCTTAATAACAATTTATTAAATTACTTTAACACATAAATCAATACCAAAAAATTATAATTTTTATATAATTATAACTTTATTTAATCAACTAACACATCCTTTTAATTACAAATTCAAATAAAAAGAATAATAATTCAATTAATCAAACTCTCTAACTTAATAATTAAATTAAATTAGCATATAATAATTAATTTCCTTAATTATTTATTTAACAAATAGTTAACCAAATTGAATCAAATTTGAATAATTATTTATTCAACAATAAACACATCCATTAAATACTTAAATAATTCAATAAATATTTAATATAACAATTAAAATTTTGGAATGTTACAACTAATGACTAAACACAATAATAAATGACATCAACAATTTGGATAGACATACAAAATTCAAATCATTTCTTTTTGTTGGGTATATAAAATTCATTATATATATATATATATATATATATATATATATATATTAGAACGTATATTTTCTAAAACTGGAAAACCAAATAACAAATGTAAGAGATTTCATACCTTGGTCATGGAAACTTGGGAAGACTTTCAATTACGGGAAGATAGAAAATGTATTCAAAAGTGATGCATGTCCTCCCTATATGTGATGTGAGTGAGTCCAATTGAGGCTTTATATATATATATATATATATATATATATATATATATATATATATATATATAATGAATTTTATATACCCAACAAAAAGAAATGGTTTGAATTTTGTATGTCTATCCAAATTGCTGATGTCATCAGGAGTAATGAATGTTACATATTATAAATTAGAGAAGTATTGACTGTTATTTGAAATTGGAGGGGGAACGGTGGCAGGGGAGTGGGTGGGGGGGGGGGGACCGGTGATCGAGAGTGAAGGAGCGAGAGTGAGAGAGAGAATGACAGATAAGGTGAGCGTCTGAAATGAAAAGGCAGAAGCTGAAAAGTTTTTATTTGTTATATCCGACGGAATTTTCGTCTGTAATAAGTCCCTCGAAAATAACTTAACTTCGATGAAACGTCCCTCGGAAATAACGTTTGTTCGTCAAAATTACTTTTCCCAGTGGCGCGAAACTTGGCGCCAACTGGAGAGGCCCAAGTTCAAAGGAAATCCGTCAGAATTATGTTATTTTCGAAGGACTTAAAACCGACGCATTATTCCCTCGGAAGTAATAATATTTCGACCGAATTTAATCCTTCGAGGATACGTTCGTCGGAAATAGCTGATTTTCTTATAGTGTATGACCAAGTAAACAATTATAGTTAATAGAATAACTAAATAGTGCAGTTATGAATAAATATCTCATTCAATTTTCCATTCTAAGAGTAGTATTGTAAAGAGTGTCGATACTGTGTTGGTTAATTGATATCAAAATTAACTTCATACTAATCATTCCTGTATTGGATCCAATTACCATGAAGCTAACTTCATGGTAACCGGATTCAATACTGTATGATTTTAATATAACTTTTAACTGGTAAATATTCCCTATAACCCTCTTTCTTATTTTTTTTGGGTGAGAAATATTCCCTAGAGCCGTGCATCAAAATGTAGAACCATGCCAAAATAAATAAATAATATATTAATATATTCTTTTGATATTTTCAATTGTTTTAAAAATAGAATTTTTTTTGTTTATATAATTTCCTAATTTATATCCACCATGCTAATTTAATTTGTATCTACTTACAAAGTTCAATGTAAGATACGAGATTCAATTAAGATGGGGGGAAGTAGGAACCAATTTTTTAACCGAAATCGCAATCATAATCATAAAAACGGTATTAAAATAATCGCACCAATAATTTCAGTGGAATATTATGGGTTTTTTTAAAGAGGAACCGAACCTCTTACGGTTGCATGTACGATTTTGGTGCAAAAACTGTACTTCTAAAAAATCGTACCCGTTTAGAGCTCTTTAAGTTATATCTAAGTAAGATTGTAATCTTAGTTTTAAAACATATAATTTTTCATAGTTTAAGATTTTAAATTTGAAACAATTATTGTATTGCAATAGTGTTTGCATATTAAGAAGTTGTATGATACTATATTTTAACTTTTTAATTTAAGGGATTTGAAGTTTTGAGTTAATTTTTTATTTAGCTTTTTGTAATTGGATATTACTAGTCAGTAACCTGTACAATGCACGGGCTAGTTGGAATATCGTATTATATAATTTATTAAAATTATGATACAAAAAATATATTTTTTTGATAATTTATTTTCATATAAATTTTTAAATAGATTTTTGCATGACATATCACTTATTCCACCTTTAATACAATACACATTGTATTTTGAACTCAGCAATAAGAAATATCTTTTTTTTATAGTAAGTTCTTTTCATATAAACTTTTCAATATATTTTTGCATGACATATGACTTAAATTTTTAAATATATTGATTTTGATATAGTATTGGTGTAAGATCCCAAATTTTATGAATAAAGATTAATTTTCTCGAAATATTTTTTTGAGTATTAAAGTGTGAATTTGATATAATGTTATAGTTGTGGGTAGTATTTATAAATTTTGCAAAGTATGCAAGTTGTTATAAAATATTTGATTGGTCGGAGAATATTCGTTTTAACAGGGAATATTCGTACGAAGACACAATCATTGGTGCACCCCCACAATGAAATTCATTTGAAAGTTAAAAACGAATGTAAGTAACTTTTATGAAAATAACGGCGGAAGTTTTACCGTTAACTATTGCAATACCCGGTGGTAAAAGTACAGTAATATGCGTGGTTGCATAGTAGCACACGGTATTGATTATTGATGCTTACGTGAGAAGTCACTCAGTTTTATTTAATTATTGCTACAGTAATTACTGCATAGTATCTCACGTTATTTGATTCAATTATTGTTACAATATTTTATATTATTAAATCAATAATTGAGATGACAAATTATTCATATTATTATTTATATTATTAACAATGTCTAGAAAGTTCTGTCGATGAAATGGGTTAGGTAATCTAATTGCGCGCCAATAAGGAGAAATCCTTATTAAAAAGCCCCCTCTTTCCTGGGAACGATCTGGTTGTTAATATTGCGAGTTATAATAATAATAAATAAATGTTGTTAAAAATATTGAAGAGATTTTTATGAAGTATTTGTTGTAAATTTTGGCGTATTATTTGGAACCCCATTTACCCATTTTTTAAAAGAATCGGTAGAAAGTAATTCAATTTAATAAAGGTGGGGGCCACATGTGGGGCCCACGTGTGTTGAAAGAATGGAAATGAAATGTCACGGGTGGTTATGCATGTGACATATTTATATTTATATATATATATATATATATATATTATAATATGTTTTATTTTTTGTGAAAAATAGAATATATTATATTTTATTTTGCATAGTATTTGCATAGTAAAATCAAAATAAAATTTTCGCCCATGAATTGAATTCGTCTGATTTCTTCTGTGCGTTCGTGAGAAAAATTCAAATAGTATCCTTTCCATTCTCTTATAAATAGGATGCTCAGTTTAGAAATGAAAATCACACCCGAATCAGAGAATTCTTCTTCTATAATATTGAGCGTATTTCTTTTGAGTTTAATGAAGCTTTGAGTGTAGAAAACAATGAAAGTTTTCTTCAAGAATATCCCTGCTCTACCAGTCAGAATACTCTTCTTTTTGAGGTATGGGGTATTATTTATTTCATATTCGCTTATGATATTATTTTTCGTAATCGTAAGAAATTTTATTTCGTTCCATATTCGCAAAAATATTATCTTCATTTAATATTCGTAAGAAATATTATCTTCTTTCAATATTCGTAAGGAATATTATTTTCATTCAACAGTCGTAAGGGGTATTATTTATTTCATATTTGCTTACGATATTATTTTTTGTATTCGTAAAGAATTTTATTTTTCGTTCAATATTCATAAGGAATATTATCTTCGTTCAATATTCATATGAATATTATTTTCGTTCAATAGTTGTAAGGGATATTATTTTTGTTCAGTATTCGTAAGAAATAATAATTTCTTCCATACTCTGTAGTATGTAAGTAATATTATTTTGTTTCAGATTCTGAATTTTACACTCATTTTGTTAAAGTTTTGGCTTCTATACTCCATGAAATTAGTAGAATATCCTTAAAATTTGCACTTCATTCAGTATCTTTTCATAGAAATATTATTCTGAGCATTCTTGATAAGTTTGAACTTTTTTATGCCGGAGTACTATTTACAGGGTACTATTCCTGAATTACTATTCACAGAGTACTATTCACTCGAGTACTATTCACCCGAGGCACTATTCATGACAAAAATTGATTTTTTTCTGTCCAAATTATTTTTGATACAATATTATTCTTGAATTTTACTCCACAAAGCAGTATCATGTTGATAATTTGGACATTGTTGAATTCTGAATAAATTAAATTGTTAAAGTCTTTAATATTTATCCTTGATCTCGTTTGATTGAATTTTTATATAATTGTCATCATCCTCATCCGTATTTTGTTATTAAAGTCATTTGTGGTCCGTAGTGCATAGATGGACTTGGTATGATTATGACCAGGGAATATTCAATATAATCATGATCGTAATGTTACAAATGATGTGACAAAAGTTCTCATTGGCCCGTAGTGCATAGATGGACTTGGTATGATTATGAACATAGATTATTCAGTATAATCATGACCGTAATATTACAAATGATATGGTAAAAGTCCTCATTGGCATGTAGTGCATTGATGGACAGTTGTTGGCGTGATCATGACCAGTGGTGAAAACACGAATATCATTGGCCCGTAGTGTATGGATAATTCGTGGTCGTGATACTAATGAATATCCTTGACCCGTAGTGCAGGGATTATTCGATGATGTGGATTATTTATTAAGCTGAGTCTCAGAGATAAAATTGATGATAAACTTTTTAAATCATAGAAGATAGTAGATATCATGCTCTACTTGACTCTTCTAATGGATTACTTGTTCCGCTGCAGTTAAACTTGACGTTTATTATATTTTATCAGTTTAACACTGTTGAAGGCTAACGATAATTTATTCTACATTATATTAGTCATAATAATTCTTACTGGGCTAGTTGAGCTCACCTTTTCTTTCTTCTCTTCAGAAAATGAGAATATTGTTGGGACTAGTCGGGGAATGGATTGACGGTCCAGATGGTTGCATTAGTAGTCATCACTATTTTATGAAATAGTGTGATAATAATTGTAATAAGATTGAATTTGAGTGTGGATATTGTCTAGAAGACAATATTCGTGCTAAAACTCTCAGCTATGTTTTGTCGTATTTTACACGACAATTGTATAATTAAGTTTGTATTTGAATTCTATACCATGTATTTGACAACTCAGAATGGGTGATGTATACCTATTTTGGGGGCGTCACAATTGCTTCCACCTATAATGCGATACACATTGCATTAAAGGTCATTTAATTGGCCACTGCCAGTATTACTATCATCGCTATTTCAATAATTTTTTATTTGTTCTGCACTTATTTTTAGAGAACTGCATATAAATAAAAACACATACTTTTATTAAAATAATGTGCAAGATAGCAATGAAATATTACTTAATAAAATCATACTTACCGGCATTACCAATAACCAGACCATAGGCAAACCCACACACTAACACAAAACTTCTACCAAACATCTGAAGTAGTCTTGATGCACTTACTGGGTGTGTTACCTAAAGGTGGAAGATAACAAAGTTGGTCTATAATACTTGTTTGATTGCCACAAAAATAAAAAGAACAAAAAAATAGATTTTGACATACTTCAACATCTACTGGAGCCCCAAAGCAATCAACACATCTCATATCTTATTCTAATTATTGTGTATCCCCAAAATTTAGTTCAATAACAGAGTAAAAGTATAACCCCTAAACAAAAAATTACACAGATTCTGAAATTCATCTAACTAAACCTAGAGAAGAAATAATCCAAGTCTAAAAGAACAATATCCAGAAATCTTGATGACAAATAGCAATTAAAATTATAAACATGATCAAAAAGAATACAGCCACTTGTTCAATTAAGAAATTTTTACCCCAATAATGGAACTAAAGCAAAACCCACATGGGGTTTCTTGATAAAGTCAATTGCTAACTTCAATTGTGCTATACATTTATATTAATATATGAATTTCGAGTAACAGAGTTGAATAATCCCCTCATCTAGAACATTATAATCGTTCCATACAATGTCCATTTAAACCCAATAGTTAATCAAGTAAATTATTTTGATAATTCATTTGCATTGTACATATGGTTGGTATAGAGAATGATGAATTTAAAGACTTTTTGTGAATTAAGGAAATATCATTCTCTTCCATAGAAAGTTTACCTGAATGAGACACTTAGCTTATCTTCTTCACTATTGTTGGTACTTCAGAAGCATCATGATTTTTAGCTGAGGATAAATCGGAATTGGTCGTCTTATTTGATTGAAAACTTTTATCAAACACCTTAGTTTCATGACATAAATATTTTTGTTTTACCAAATCAATTGTTCTTTGCAAGGAATTTGGGGAGCACCACTATACATACTTTCTGATTTCTTCACTCAATCTCTTAACAAATTAAGACGCTCACAACCCATCTTCGGTAAAAAATTCTTCGCTCCAAGTCTCTACCCAACACTTCAATTGCAAGAATGAAGTCGCATACTTCTCAAATAAAAAATATTATGATTTATAGTTCACGGATGATATAAAAGTTATACATAGGGAGATAGAGAAATGAGTATTTGATGTTGGTGGGTATGAGAGATAACAGAGATAATTGTTGTTAATTTATGGGAAAGAAGTGGAAAAAACATAAAAAAAACATTAATTGGAAAAATATCATTAATTTACCGGGAAGAGGAACGCCAATAGTCGTGAGGGATTTCTGGCCTTCCATGGCTAGAGAAAAGGGGTTACCGATTTAGTGTGTGTGTGTGTGTGTGTGTGTAGAGAGAGAGAGAAAGATAAATGAAGAATCGTTCAGAGGATAATCGGAGACAATGAGATAAGAAGGTTGTGTGTACCTGTTGATGCTTAGGTACTCCAAGGCGATTCTACCATTTGTGTTCGGTGGCTCTACATCTATGTGTTAGTAAAATAAAATGGACACTATATATATAAACTTATCTCAAGTTACCAAATTGTAGAATAAACTTGTCATAAATATAGCATTAACCTTGGAACTTTTTATTTAATCCTTGTTGAGGCCCATTACCTGAAAACTTCCTCTTATTAGACTTCGGACATTGTTCCACCACGTTGACTTTATATTCCACAAAGGTCTTTCCTGTTTTCTTCTTAGAAGCATGGTTGTCCTCTTCTATACTTAATCTTACTATTAATTCTTCAAGTTTCATCTTTTTGCGCTTATACTTGAGATAATTCTTAAAATCTTTTCACATAGGTGGTAATTTTATAATATAATGTGTTATCCAATCCATTGAGGATATATTTTTGGCATAGAAAATCAACATGTTTTCATGCATCAATGGTGACAACAACTTGCCTGTCTGTTTTATCTTCTTTGAGAACTGGAGGATCTTCATGAAGAAACATTGCCAAGTTCAGAGTAGTAAGATAAAACAACATCTTTTGTTGCCACCTTTTGAATTTTGCACCACTGAACCTTTTTGGTTTTTCACCATGGTTCACAGGTACATTTGAAGTTATTGGTGTAGAAGAAGAACCAATTATAGTAACGAAATCGGTAGCCATAATTCTTGCACACACACACACACACACACACACATATATATATATATATATATATATATATATATAATAATCTTCTTAAGATTGTTAGTAAAATAAAATGGACAATATATATATAAACTTATCTCAAGTTACCAAACTGTGGAATAAGCTTGTCAAGGTTAGTACTTGGTACTATATCCTTAAGACAATTATGCCCTCCTTACGGTTCTTAGAGTTGATAACACTTGTCTCTCAGGATACAATGATAACATTTACTATAGTAGCACTCTAAATAGTATATTCAATGAATCAAAAATAAATGAATACTTGAATGAAGAAAATTGATGAAGAAATGAATACTTGAATGCTCTATAATGCTTGAATGCTTGTGAATTGAATGAATTCGAATGGCAACACTTCATGTCTATTTATAGGAGGGATTAGTAACCCTTCAGAAGGGACATAACCCTTTGAAAAGGTATTATTTAGCCAAAACAACGTAAATTTAAGGCTTAACAGATAGGGCGCGTCCGTTCGGATAACAAAACGACATAGTTTTAGTCTTATCAGAACAAAAACGACGTAGTTTTAGTCTTAACAGAAAAGGGCGTGTTCGTTCAGTAAAAAGTGACATAGTTTTGGGGCGTCCGTTCAGACAGATAGCCTTTCCCAAAACGACACAGTTTAGACACCTTCATTCGGCAGATACCGCTTCCCAAAATGACACAATATTAATAATAGAACTAAAATAAATTAAATTCTGAAATAAAATTTAAATAAATTTTTTCCAAAAAATTAAATACAAAGACCTAAAGCCACGTGCCACGAGTCCGAGCCAGGCCAAGAAGGTCGTTCGGTCGGCGGCGGAGGCACGGACGTGTGGGTTCGAGCCAAGCCTTGGCTAGGTCCTCTCTCTTCTACAAAAGTGGGGTGCCCCTTGGGGCCCAAACCCAAGAGTAACTTTAATTCTTTCGTTCTTAACCGATGTGGGACTTGGTTTCCCACATGTATTTATTATTATTTATCATTTTCAAGGGTGATCTTTGGGAGTTAATATCTCATTCATTACTTCATGAATTTGAGCTTTCAAATACTTAATTTAATCTACTCATGGAATAGAACACATTGATATGTGGAATCATTACAAATAATTAATGACACCCATATTAATTTAGGCTCAAATTCTAACACTATGTTCTTTAATATTAAAAAACCTTGAATTTGGGCTTTGGAAGATGAAACCCAAAAGTCGACAGAAATGATTGGAAAAGGCAGTCGATTCATTCTATAATTTTGCAATTTGGTACTCCCTCCATTCTTAAAAGATTGTCGTTCTAGGTGAAAAAATTTGAATGTTTGTCGTTTACAACTTTCGAGGAGAATAAATTATTTACTTTCCTATATTACCCTTATCTTCTCTCATTGTCCCAAGAAATTCTCTTCCTTGTATTAATAGTTTTCAACTTCCCATAAAGGGGTAGTGATGGAATTTTAAACAAATTTTACTTGGTAAATGATACTTTCTTAATTTATGTGCAAAAATCTTAAACGATAATTTTTTAGGAACGGAGATAGTATTTGGGAAGATAGAACGTTGGTAAAGATCGAAAAAGGCAGCCGAGTAAAAGGCATGCGAGATTACTCATGAAATTAAGTTAGCACCAACTTTTCAAATTGGAAGTAAAGATTTGAGATACAATGAGATAAGAGGGTTGCGTATACCTATTGATGCTTAGGTACTCCAAGGCGATTCTACCATTTGTGTTCGGTGGCTCTATATCTATGTGTTAATAAAATAAAATGGACACTATATATATAAACTTATCTCAAATTACCAAATTGCATAATAAACTTGTCGCAAATGTAGTATTAGCCTTGGAACTTCTTATTTGTTCCTTTTTGAGGCTCATTGCCTGAAAACTTCCTCTTTTTAGACTTCGGACATTGTTCCACCACATTGGCTTTATATTCCACAAAGGCCTTTCCTATTTTCTTCTTAGAAACACGGTTGTCCTCTTCTATCCTTAATCTTACTATTAAGTCTTCAAGTTTCATCTTTTTGCACTTATGCTTGAGATAATTCTTAAAATCTTTCCACATTGGTGATAATTTTTCAATATAATGTGTTGTCCAATCCATTGAGGATATAGTTTCGGCACAGAAAATCAGCATGTTTTCATGCATCAATGGCGACAACAACTTGCCTGTCTGTTTCATCTTCTTTGAGAATAGGAGGATCTTTGTGAAGAAACCTTGCCAACTTCAGAGTAATAAGATAAATAAACATCTTTTGTTGCCACCTTTTGAATTTTGTACCACTGAACCTTTCTGGTTTTTCACCATAGTTCACAGGTACATTTGGAATTATTGGTGTAGAAGAAGAACCAATTATAGTAACGGAATCGGTAGCCATATTTCTTACAAATATATATATAGATAGCTAATTGTCTTAAGATTTTTAGTAAAATAAAATGGACACTATATATGTGACGCCCCCAAAATAGGTATACATCACTCATTTTGAGTCGTCAATAACATGGTACAGAAACAACTACAACTTTATTAATACAACATATAAACTGTGAGTTTAAATAAAAATATTGCCATCTAGACAATATTCACACCCAAATAGTCCTCATTACAATTATTGATACATTATTTTACAAAACTGGTGAGGACTACTAAAACAACTCTCTAGAACCATCATTCCATACCCCGACTAGAACTAGCTACATTCTCGCCTCCCGAGAAGAAAAATGGAACAAAAAGGAAAAGGGTGAGCTCAACTAGCCCAAGAAGAATATTATGACTAAGATAATATAGAACAAATTATCTTTAGTCTTCAACAGGAAAAAAAATCGATAAAATACAATAGATAACAAGTTTCGCATCAATATTCATGAATTAAATAATAATTCATAGAAGAATTATGTAGAGAATGAAATCTACTATTATCTATGAATTTAAAAGTCCATCATCAATATTTTATCACTGCAACATCAATCAATATACATATTGAATCAAATATTCATCTTTGCACTACAGGCCAAAGATATTCATCAGTCAGTCATGTTCATCTCAACACCTGTACATCTTTGCACTACATGCCAAAGATATTCATAAGAAAATCAACCATCTTTGCACTACAGACCAAAGATATTCAGTAATATCATCATTTAGGACTGAGGATGATGAAAAATATTTTAAAGAAAACGAATCCAGTGAAACAAAAGAATAAATATTAAGGATTCGTACTTTAAACAGTCCAAGTTCAAAAATACTTTATAAATAACCATAGTGAAGTAAAATTCAAGAATGATCAAAATATGAATACAATCAAAGCTAGTATCCATAATCGATATTTTGGGGAAAAAACAAAAATTTAATTTTTCTGTGAATAGTGCCGTATTCGTGAATAAGTGTCGATACGTGAATAATGGTCGATATCGTGAATAAGAACTCCGACACTAAAAAGACAAGAATTTCACAAGAAAAATCTTACCAATAATATAGCATAATGATATTAGAAGAAATAATATCATTTAAAAAAAAATAACATCCCTTACCTCGAAAAGAATAAGAGATTTAAATTTGGAATAAGCAGATATAACGTATTTGAAGGAACTTTCAGCAATCAGAGTATAGCAAAACTCAAACTATCAAAATACTCACAAGAATACGCCGATAATATAGAGAGAGAAAACTTTAGTTTCTGGTGTAATTTTCAATTCTAACCTAAGCACCCTATTTATAGAAAAATGCTTATAACACCAAAGCAGAAAATTTAATAAAATAATAATATAATTACAAAATTTCAAGCCCACCTTGGACCAACTGAATTCAGCACATTTATATCACATGTGAGCCCACTTAATTGCAAAAAAATGTTTTTCTTAAATAAAACAATTAAAACTTCTAAAAATCAATTATTCCGGAACTTCGGAGCTTCAATAATGCATAATAAATAGCCTTTTATCAGAAAAATTTGAATCTTATGTCCTTTCTATAGGAAATTCAATTCTCTACAACTTTGTAAGTTTAAGTTTTTCAAAATTCCAAGCAGAAGTTGACCGAAATCCACAAACGGGCGATTTTACAGGCTATAATCAAATTTCAGTCAAGAAATGGGGTCCACAAACATGAAAAACATGTTTTAAATATTTTTAGTAACAAAAATACTCCTCCTCCTCATATACTCAAATATCCCACATTCATTACACAAATATCACCATTATTATAATAATATATTTAAATGAATTATTTTATCAGAAAAGATAAAATATCAATTTTTCAACAATTGTCACTTTAAAATTTTCTCCATCTATATCCACATAAAATGAATATTTTCCTTATCATATAAATTAATAATTAATTATTCACAAATAATATTACGTAATCACAATATCAACAATCGCCGCTCCTGTGAAAGAGGGGCTTTCCAATAAGGATTTCTCCTTCTTCAAGCACAATTAGTGACCAAACTTCTCCTAGATGTAACTTTCTAGACATTGCCAATAATGTTATCTAATAATATTATTCAAATAATATGAATTATTAATCTGATAATGAAAACTACCATCAGTAATGACAATTATTGAAACAACAACAATATAAAATATCAACGTAGCAATTATTGAATCAATAAAATAAAATATCAATAAAGAATTACCGTGAATAATTATTGAGTAGTGCCTTCTTACCTAAGAATCAATAATTGGTGTAATACCGCAGCTACTATGTTTTAACCAATTTAGTATTCCAACAAGATATTAAAGAATAACTACACCGTTATTTATAAACAACTTATATTTGTCGTTTTTCTTCATCCAATCGCTTTCCGTTATGGGGCCCACACAAGGCTGCGCCGTCGTACCAATATTCCCCGACAGTAAGAATATTCCACGACCAAACTAATATTCCCCGACAACAATGAATATTTTATAACCACTTGCTTATTTGAAATATTTGTGCATTTTACCCATAACTAACCACACTAATCAAATCAACCCTTACTATTTCAAAATAATAAATAGAGGAGATTCAATTTCATTAATAATAAATTGGGGTCTTAAAACCTCCCCTCCCTATGAAATTTTGTCCTCAAAATTGACGTACATACCTGGTGTTTCAAAAAGGTGAGGATACCTCACTTTCATTTTCGTTTCCAACTCCCAGGTCATTTCTTTAATAGCATGGTTCCTCCACAAAACTTTGACTTGTGGTATGACCTTTGTACATAAGACATGCTCCTTCCTATCCAAGATCTTGACAGGTACCTCCTCGTACGTTAAGTCTTCGGCTATCTCATCCGGTTCTAACTCAATAATGTGGTTCGGGCCTTTCACATATTTACGAAGCACAGATATATGAAAAATATTATGAACACGAGACATACTTGGAGGTAACGTGAGTCTATAGGCTACATTTCCTACTCGATCAAGAATCTGAAATGGACCAATAAATCATGGATTGAGCCTTCCTCTTTTCCCAAATCTTGTAACTCCCTTCCATGGGGAAACACGCAACAATACATGATCCCCAATACTAAATTCCACGTCCTTTTGATGAAGATCCGCATAACTCTTTTGTCGATCTTGTGCCGTTTGTATACGTTGTCGAATCATTTAGATCTTTTCTGTAGTAATACGTACCAACTCTTGTCCCAACAATGTTGTTTCAACCACCTCATCCCAACATACTGGAGATCGACACTTTCATCCATATAATGCTTTGAATGGAGCTACCCCTATACTTGTCTGATAACTGTTGTTGTAGGAGAATTCCACCAAAGGTAAATATTTACCTCAACTCCCTTTGTAGTCTAGGACACAGAGTCTTAATAGATATTCAAGAGTTTGAATAGTCCTCTCTAATTGTCCGTCTGCTTTGAGGATGGTATGCTTTAACTCAATCAGAAATGCGCGTCATAGCTTTTTTGCAAGCTAACCCAAAATTGTGAAGTGAATCTTGGGTCACGATCCAAAACTATGGATACTGGCATGCCATGCAATCTCAAAATCTTACTTACATACATATGAGCAAGACGTTCAAGGGAATAATTCTCCCGTATCGGCAAGAAATGAGCAGACTTGGTTAATCTATCAACAATAACCCAAATAGCATTTATACCTTTAGAAACCGTGGAAAGACCCGTAACGAAATCCATGGTAATGTGTTTCCACTTCCATTTTGGAATCTCAAGTGGTTGCAATGGACCCTTAGGTACTTGATGCTCCTCCTTTACACGTTGACAAGTTAAACACCTCGAGATAAACTTTGCAATCTCTCTCTTCATATTATTCCACCAAAATGTATGTCGAAGATCACGATATATTTTGGTACTTCCAGGATGGATTACAAACAGTGTATTGTGTGCTTCCATCATGATCTTGTACTTCAAATTAGATTCGTTAGGAACACAAAGTCTGGAGTGTACTCGAAGTATTCCTTCTTCATCGATTCTTGCTTCTGGAATAACACATTCTTGTACTTTCTTCTTCATACGCATTAGCTCCGGGTCTGTGGCTTGAGCAACTTTAACTTTATCAATTAAAGTTGGTTCTATGCGTATACTTGTTATCATCGCACTCGTTCCTGCATATGATCTTCTACTCAACGCGTCAGCTACCACGTTTGCTTTTCCAGGATGGTATTGAATGGTGTGGTCATAATCTTTTAACAGCTCGAGCCAACGTCGTTGTTGCATGTTGAGTTCCTTTTGGGTGAAGAAATATTTGAGGCTTTTATGGTCCTAATATATCTCCACTTTCTCCCATATAGATAGTGCCTCCAGGATCTTTAAGCGAAAACGATCATTGCCAACTCTAGATCATGAGTAGGATAATTCCTCTCATATTCTTTAAGTTATCGCGAGGCATGATTATGACTTTTCCACGCTGCATGAGAACACAACCTAACCCTTTGCTCAAGCATCATCAGAGATAACAAATCCATCCGAACCAAGATGGTATTGTTAGAACAAAATCAAATAAGTCTCCTTCTATGCTCTTGGAAACTCTTCTCGCATTCCTCGCTTCAAACGAATTTTGTATCCTTCATAGTTAGTTGAGTTAATGGAGTAGCGATTCGAGAAAACCCTTCCACGAATCTCCGATAATAACCAAGGCCTGTAAAGCTACGACGTTTTGGCCAATTTAACTTCGGTTGCTCTAACTTTGTATTGCTTCAATCTTCACCGGATCAACAGATACTCCATGTTTTGACACCACGCGCTCAAGGAATGCTACTTCCTTGCCGAACTCCCATTTCTTCAACTTGGCATATAGCTTGTTTTCACGAAGCCTTTGGAGTACCAAATTTCAAATGGTGCTCATGATCTTCACTACTTTTGGAATATATGAGGATGTCATCAATAAAGACAACAATGAACTGATCTAAATATTCCTTGAATATTCTGGTTCATCATATCCATGAAAGCCAGCAGGAGCATTAGTCAATCCAAAAGATATAACTAAGAATTCATAATGCCCGTCATCAGGAGTTCTAAAGGCGCTTTTGGAATATCCTCGCCTAATCTTCAAATTGATGATATCCGAGCGAAGATTGATCTTTGAGAAGAATTGTGCTCTTGCAATCGGTCAAACAGTCATCAATACAAGGTAGAGGATACCTATTCTTGATCTTGACATGGTTCAATTCCCGATAGTCAATACAAAGTCGCATACTCCGTCTTTCTTCTTTACAAATAAAATAGGAGCACCCCAAGGAGATGTACTAGATTTAATGAAACCGGCGTCCAACAACTCCAGTAGTTGGACCTTTAACTCCTCAAGTTCAATAGAGCCATTCGATATGGGGTTTTAGAAATGGACTTTGTACTGTGTTCAAGATCAATAAAGAATTCAACTTCACGTTCTGGGGGTAGACCGGGAAGTTCTTCAGGAAATACGTCAGGAAATTTACTAACAACAGGAATATTATTCAAATCCGACGTGCCTTTATTCAAATCCATAACATGGGCTAAGAAAGCTTGACATCCATTTTTTAATAAATGGCTTTATGGCTTGATATCACAGTGATTGATTTTAGTGGTTTAGTTGCTTGTATTCGCACAATAGGTTGGTTAGGAATATGAAAACTAACAACCATACGAAAATAATCAATTTTGGCATGATGAGTAGTTAACCAATCAATCCCTAAAATCACGTCAAATCCAAGTATCTTTAAAGAGATAAGGTCAACAGGTAAGGTGATGGTGCCAACTTGGATCAAACAAGATTTATAAACAGTGAATGTAATGAAAGTTTCTCCTAACGGAGTCTCCACAGATAAATCAAAGTCTAATTTCTCCGCAGTTAAGTTTAAACGTTGAGCACAAGCAGTAGAGATAAATTAATGGGTAGCACCAGTATCTACTAAGGTATAAACTTCGTAAGAATTTATGATTAGCTTACCCGTGATCACCTCGTTTGGGTTCCTCAGATTTTGACCAAATCCGACAAACGCGCTCTTCCAGAACCGTTAACTTTGACTTTTTCGGGGACGATCTTTTGAGTCACCATCCCCACGGACGTGGTTTTGTCATTGTATAATCTCGAGCGATATGTCCTTCCTTTCTACAATTATAACATACCTTGAATCTGCTAGGCGCTTTGGGGTGATATATCCTCTTTCCGCATTTATAGCATATAATAACCCAGTGGTCGCTTCTCCTCCTTAGAACCGGTTGTTGTTGTTGGTGCTAACGTCTTCGCATTGTTATTGTTGAATATCCTCTTTTTAAAATCTCCCCCCGACTCGCTTCTTCTATTTTCATAGCCATGATTACCACCAGAGTGGTTACCGCTTTTATCCGTATTTTTCTTCCTCCGCTGGTTATCATTGTTCTGATGACTGTTGTCACCGGTATGATCCTGGTTGTGGTCCCTCATTGAACGTATTTTCGTTATCTCGCTTCTAATAATTGAGCCATGTTGACAACATCTCGAATAGAGAGAAAATTTATGAGAAATGAGATATTGACGTATGCTCGGGTTTCAAACCTCTCGTAAACATTCGCGTCATCGTTCCTCATTCTCCACCAAATGAGGTGCAAACCGGATAACTCGCAACTTCGCCAGCATCGGGACACCGTCATGTTGTTTTGTTCCAATCTAATAAACTCAACTTCCTTTATATACGAATACTTACTTTGGAAAGTACTTGTCATTGAACATTCTTCAAATGTCTCCCAAGACATCTTTGAGTGCGCACTGGATGGAGTACGCTTCACGATTCCCACCAAGATGTCGCCTCATTACTTTAACATAAAGGTAGCGAATGGAACCTTCTGCTCCTCCGTGCATCCCAAGACATCGAATATATTGGTGATTTGTTTGACCCACATTTCGCTTTTCTTTAATGGGATCCGCTTTCCCAGTGCACTCGTGGTCCTAACTTTTGAATCGCTTGGCATTGTGTGACAAACCGTGCGTTGTTATCATTTCCACCTGTATTTTGTGCACGAGTCTCCTTCGTCTGATTTTGAATGAACTGTAAAAAGCTTCTAAACATCCCGTCGTTCATCATTTGCAGAGTGGTGTTGTTCATAAGAGGAACATTGCCAGCCTGTTGCACGTTCTCCTCGTTGGTGAGTAAAGGTGTCTACACGGTCTCATTTACTTCACTGTTAACATTCTCAGTTGACATTCTCAAATACTGCCATAAAACAAGGGTTAATTAAAGAAATCAACATATCACATAATATCCCTATATACTGACCAACCAACAAATAAGCTTAGGTATGACACACTAGCGAAGGTTTTATTCGTCTCTCCCCTCCAAGTTCTATTCCCCGATCTCCGCTAAAGATCATATCCCTAATCTTTGATACCAACTGTGACTCCCCAAAAATAGGTATACATCACCCATTTTGAGTCGTCAATAACATGGTACAGAAACAACTACAACTTTATTAATACAACATATAAATTGTGAGTTTAAATACAAATTTTGTCATCTAGACAATATTCACACCCAAATAGTCCTCATTACAATTATTGATACATTATTTTACAAAATTGTGAGGACTACTAAAATAACTCTCTAGAACCATCATTCTATACCCCGACTAGAACTCGCTACATTCTCGCCTCCTGAGAAGAAAAATGGAACAAAAAGGAAAAGGGTGAGCTCAACTAGCCCAGTAAAGAATATTATGACTAAGATAATATAGAACAAATTATCGTTAGTCTTCAACGGGGAAAAAATATGATAAAATACAATAGACAACAAGTTTCAGATCAATATTCGCAACAGAAATAATAATTCATAGAAGAATTATGTAAAGAATGAAATCTACTATTATCTATGAATTTAAAATTCCATCATCAATATTTTATCCCTGTAACGTCAATCAATATACATCTTGAATCAAATATTCATCTTTGCACTACAGGCCAAAGATATTCATCAGTCAGTCATGTTCATCTCAACACCTGTATATCTTTGCACTACAGGCCAAAGATATTCATAAGAAATCAACCATCTTTGCACTACAGGCCAAAGCTATTCAGTAATATCATCATTTAGGACTGAGGATGATGACAAATATTTTAAAGAAAACGAATCCATTGAAACAAAAGAACAAATATTAAGGATTCGTACTTTAAAAGTCCAAGTTCAAAAATACTTCATAAATAACCATAGTGAAGTAAAATTCAAGAATGATCAAAACATGGATATAATCAAAGCTAGTATCCATAATCGATATTTTGAAAAAAAATAAAAATTTAATTTTTCCGTGAATAGTATCGTATTAAATGAATAGTCTTGATCGTGAATAAGATCGTATACGTGAATAAGAACCTCGACACTAAAAGACAAGAATTTCACAAGAAAAATCTTACCAATAATCCGCATAATGATATTCAAGAAATAATATCATTTAAAAAAAAATAACATCCTTTACGCTTGAAAAGAATAAAGTATTTACATTTGGAATATCGATATTACAAGGAACTTTGCACCGTATAAAGAAAAACTCAAACTATCAAAATACTCACAAGAATACCGATAATATAAAGAGAGAAACTTTAGTTTACGGTGTGATTTTCAATTCTAACCTAAGCACCTATTTATAGAAAATGCTTAGAACACCAAAGCAGAAAAAATTTAATAAAATAATAATATAATTACAAAATTTCAAGCCCACCTTGGACCAACTGAATTCAGCACATTTATATCACATGTGAGCCCACTTAATTTCAAAAAAAACATTTTTCTTAAATAAAACAATTAAAACTTCCAAAAATCAATTATTCCAGAACTTCGGAGCTTCAATAATTCATAATAAATAGACTTTTTATTAGAAAAATTCGAATCTTATGTCCTTTTCATAGGAAATTCAATTTTCTAAAACTTTGTAAGTTTAAGTTTTTCCAAATTCCAAGCAGAAGTTGACTGAAATCCACAAACGGACGATTTTACAGGCTATAATCAAATTTCAGTCAATAAATGGGGTCCACAAACATGAAAAACATGTTTTAAATATTTTTAGTAACAAAAATACTCCTCCTCCTCATATACTCATATATCCCACATCCATTACAAAAATATCACCATTATTATAATAATATATTTAAATAAATTATTTTATCAGAAAAGATAAAATATTAATTTTTCAACAATTGTCACTTTAAAATTTTCTTCATCTATATCCACATAAAATAAATATTTTCCTTATCATATAAATTAATAATTAATTATTCACAAATAATATTACGAAATCACAATATCGACAACCGTGTAGTTCCGAAGAGAGGGGCTTTCGATAAGGATTTCTCCTTCGGCAAGCAAATTAGATGACCAAACCTCTCTTTAGACAGAACTTTCTAGACATTGTCAATAATGCTATCTAATTATATTATTCAAATAATATGAATTATTAATCTGATAATGAGAAATACTGTGTAGCGACAATTATTGAAACAACAACAATATAAAATATCAACGTAGCAATTATTGAATCAATAAAATAAAATATTGAATGTTAATTATTGTAATAATTATTGAGTAGTGCCTTTTTACGTAAGAATCAATAATTGGTGTAATACTGGTGTTATTCGTGTTTTTAACCAATTTGTATTCCAACAAGATTAATGAAGAATAATTACGCCTGTTATTTATAAACAACTTATATTTGTCGTTTTCCTTCATCCAATCGCTTTCCGTTATGGGGCCCACATTAAATGTCAGTAATGTCGCATTGCGAATATTCTCCGACAGTAAGAATATTCCACGACCAAACTAATATTCTCCGACAACAATGAATATTTTATAACCACTTGCTTGTTTGAAATATTTGCGCATTTTACCCATAACTAACCACACTAATCAAATCAACCCTTACTATTTCAAAATAATAAATAGAGGAAATTCAATTTTATTAATAATAAATTGGGGTCTTACAATACATATAAACTTATCTCAAATTTCCAAATTATAGAATAAACTTGTTAAGGCTGGTACTTGATACTATATCCTTAAGATAATTATGTCCTCCTTACGGTGCTTAGAGTTGATAGCACTTGTCTCTCAGGATACAATGACAACATATACTATAGTAGCACTCCAAATAGTATATTCAACAAACCAAAAATAAATGCTGACTTTCTCTCAAAAAATAACTATAGAAAACTGAAGAAGAAATGAATACTTGAATGCTCTATAATGCTTGAATGCTTGTGAATTGAATGAATTCGAATGACAACACCCCCTATCTATTTATAGGAGGGATTGGTGACCCTTCAGAAGGGACATAACCCTTTGAAAAGGTACTATTTAGTCAAAACGACGTAGTTTTAAGGCTTAACAGAAAGGGCACGTCCGTTCGGACAACAAAGCGACGTAGTTTTAGTCTTATCAGAACAAAAACGACGTAGTTTTAGTCTTAACAAAAAAGGGCGCGTTCATTCAGTCAAAAATGACATAGTTTTGGGGCGTCCGTTCAAACATATAGTCTTTCCCAAAACGACGCAGTTTAGACGCGTCCGTTCGGCAGATACCGCTTCCCAAAACGACACAATATTAATAATAGAACTAAAATTAAATAAATTTTAAATTAAATTTTAAAATAAAAATTTTAATAATTTTTTTTCAAAAAACTATATACAAGGACCTAGAGCCACGTGCTACGAGCCCGAGCCATGCCAGGCAGACCGTTCGGTTGGCAGCGGAGGCGCGCACGTGTGGGTTCAAGTCAAGTCTTGGCTAGATCCTCTCCCTTCCACAAAAGTGGGGTGTCCCTTGGGGCCCAAACCCAAGAGCAACTTTAATTCGTTAGTTCTTAACCGATGTGGGACTTGGCTTCCCACATGTATTTATTATCATTTATTATTTTCAAGGGTGATCTTTGGGAGTTAATATTTCATTCATTACTTCATGGATTTGAGCTTTTAAATACTCCCTTCTTCCCTTAATATAAGTCGTTTTAGAGTTGTGCACAAGTATTAAGAAAATAATTGTATAACATTAAATATAATATTAATTGTCTATATTGGCCTTGTATTGAAAAAAGAGAGTGTTATTTATTGGGCAAAAAACAGTGAGAGAATCAAAGTTATATTTAATCCTTGGGGTAATATTGAAAACTAAGCAATTAATGCTTACTTAAAATTCTCAAACGACTTATATTAAGGGATAAAAACACTTCTCTAAAACGTCTTATATTAAGGGTCGGAGGGAGCACTTAATTTAATCTACTGATAGAGTAGAACACATTGATATATGAAATTATTAAAAATAATTAATGACATCCATATTAATTTAGGCTCAAATTCTAACACTGTGTTCTTTAATACTACCTCCATTCCATAATAACTGTCTTTTTAGAAGAAAAAATTTATTTCAATTTATTTGTCGTTTACAACTTTCTAGGAGAATAAATTATTTATTTTCCTATATCACCCCTAACTTCTTTCATTGTCCCAAGAAATTTTCTCCCTTGTATTAATAGTTTTTAACTTCACATAAAGGGGTAGTGATAAAATTTCATATAAATTTTAATTTTTAAATGATAGTATTAAATGAGTTTCTTAATTCATGTGCATGAAGCTAAAAAGACTATTATTATGGAATGGAGGTAGTATTAAAAAACCTTGAATTTGGGCTTTGGAAGATGAAACCCAAAAGTCGATAGAAATGATTGGAAAAGGCAGTCGATTCATTCTGCAATTCTGTAATTTGGTACTTCCTCCGTTCTTAAAAGATTGTTGTTTTAGAAGAAAAAAATTTATTTCAAAATGTTTGTCGTTTACAATTTTCTAGGAGAATAAATTATTTATTTTCCTATACTATCCCTACCTTCTCTCATTGTCCCAAGAAATTCTCTCCCTTGTATTAATAGTTTTCAACTTCCTATAAAGGGGTAGTGATAGAATTTCAAACAAATTTTAATTGTTAAATGATAGTATTAAATGACTTTTTTAATCCATACACAAAAACTTTAAACGACAATCTTTTAAGAACGGAGGGAATATTTGGGAAAAATAGAACGTTGGTAAAGATCGGAAAAGGCAACCGAGTAAAAGGAATGCGAGATTACTCATGAAATTAAGTGAGCACCGACTTTTCAAATTGGAAGTAAAGATTTTTCAAATTGAATTCGGTGTCTGACATCATCATTTACGTGTATTTATGAAAGGTTGGATTTATTTTTTTCAATTAATTTTCGAGCCATAAGCACCATTTAAAACTGCATCGCATTCCTAAAAATTGCTCCTCGCCAATCTAACCAATTTCATTTTGGGGTTCCTAATTTAAACAATCATATTAAAGAGATTTTATGTACGATTTTTGTTTACAACCCCACCAAATCGCATTATGCTTACCCTAAATTAAGATGTTAAACAATATTTAACTGATTGATAATACTTCCTCCATTTCTTAATATAAGTCATTTTAGAGAAATATTTTTGTTCTTTAATATAAATCGTTTGAGAATTTGAATTAAGCATTAATTGCTTAGTTTTCAATATTACCCCAAGTATTAAATATAACTTTGGTTCTCTAATTATTTTATATCCAATAAATAACAATATCTTCTTTCAATACAAGGACAATATAGACAATTGATATTATAATTAATACTATACAATCATTTTCTTAATATTTGTGCATAACTCTAAAACGATCTATATTAAGAAACGGAGGGACACAAATTGTCATTTACGTTGACATTTTGCTAAGAACATAAAAGGTTGTTTATCTTTACTTGTTATTCAAAGAAACGAATAATTCAGGTAAAAAAATATAAATACACGAGTAGATAAGCCCTTTTTTTATATAAATATCATATATTTAAAAATAATAATAATACCATTAAATACGCACGCTCTTCATTTTACCAAAAGAATTCTATTTATTATATATATATATATAAAAAAAAGTTTATTCCATAAAAAGAGTAATTGTGCTTTGTCAATGTTACATCATGGATACATAATTGTAGATTTTATATTTTGAATAAGAGAATAAATTATACAAGTACTGCTCCCTCTCTCCTTTGTCTTTCACATGATGATGTCTAAAGTATATTTTACACATAAATTTAAAAAATAAAAAAAAGTTTTTAAGTTTATTTTTAGTGGTCTCAAATTTTTTCATAAAATTACGCGTCTTTCATTTTTTTATATACTAGTGGACTTCACTAAATGACATATTTATCTTTTATTTTATATATTTGTTGTCATTCTTTTGAGTACAAAAAAAAATTATATCTTAAGTCATCTTTTAAAGAACGGAGAAAGTATAGGTTAAAATTATTTGTTTCTATTGACCAACAATAATATATCATAGTAAAATTATTTAATTAATCAAACTGACTCTGTTAATATAAATTATCTATATCTATATTATAAAGCCTCCATGATAGGTTTGGTACTTTTGTATTACACTCTTCTTTTTCTCTTTTACCCTTACAACTTTAATTATGTTATTATTTTGATTTTTTTATATATATATTTTTTTATTTTTTTCTCTAAATTTTATAAATTTTTTATTTTACATTCTATAATTTATACACGCAGTGCATGTACCACTGATGCTAGTTAAGTATAAGATGGTTAATTATTAAGAAATTGATATTTTCATGTGGAAAAATGATATTTTCACGTGGAAAAAAAATGATATTTTCACGTGAATTTTTTTTTAATATTTTCACACGAATTGATGTAGAATTCACTCACTATTCATGTAAGAGAGATCATGTGAAAATATTATTTTTTTTACGTGGAAATATCAATTCCTAATTATTATTATCATCACTATTTTTAGAATGATAGTTATGTTTAGTTTATTCATATTAAAATTACAAATTTCTTGATTGGATAAAAATTGTGGGAGTTGATATCAAAAAGTACATGTACCGGGGGAAATCCTATACATACCATTAAAAATACAATTTGGCTATACAACATGTCTTTTAAACTACTCCAACAAGGCAACAACCAACTGCAACAGGCAACAGCTAGCTAGCTACTTATCAGATTCAGAAGACATCGTCAGAGCCACGTCGTTTTGTCCACGTGGACTCCCCGCAATTTTCTCGTGCTTTCTTCTCCGTTTTCCCAAAACCCCGTAACTTTCTCTCTCCTCTCGATGTAAAAGTTACAGCCTGTCACCGGTTACTCCCGGTCATCCGGTTTATTCTACATTAATTTTTTCTCAAGTTGGGTTGGGGGTTGACTTTTAAATCCCACTACTTTCCAAGCAAAGTAACACAATTTTTTATTTTAAAAAAATAAATGAATAAATAAATACATGGAGCATGATTATGAAATTGATAAAAATATCATGTAGATTTGGTAAATTTTAAGATTGGGCTCCACTCGGTTATACTTTTTATCCAACTTCATTACATAAATTAATTATTTAATCTTAATAATTTTGTTAATATTCATTAAAATATGTTAGTAGATAGTAAATGATATTAAGATCAACCTTATAAAAAAATTAAAATCATAAAAAATCACCTTTAAAATTTTAAAATAATTTTCACTTATTAAAATTTTGAAGAAATATTCACATGTTCATCAAATGGTGAAAATATTTCGAATTACTTTTATTTTTAAAACAATTATGCTATTCTATATAATAAATTAGTTGACTGGTGTTGATTTCAATTATACTATGCACAACTATAAAAATATGATGTATTTGATAAAATTAGAGGGAAAAAGTAATGGATGGGATCCAAGTCGTAAATTTTGGAATTCGGTAGAACAACCAAAAAAATTATCTAGTATAATAGTTTTATTGATGATACTCCTTCATTTCTAACATATAAGATTATTATTGATTTTTTAAAATTAATTTAAAATATTTTTAAATTTAAAATTGACATGAATTTTATTAAACGTATTGACAAATATTGCAAACTATTTCAAAATTATTGTTTATTATAATAATTTTTAATAAATTATCTCAATTTTAAATTTGAATAATCTCATCTGCTGCATGTATATTATTTTTCGATTGATCGTTAAGATATTAAAACTCTAAGAAGATAATTCTTAGATTTTTAATAACGCAAGTATAAGAATTATAGAGCTTTTAATTATAAGAGAACATGATGGTTTTAAATTGTAAATTCTAGTGATACTAAAGATTAATTGAGACTGATTAGGGCTATTTTAAATTCTATGTAATTTTTAATTATAAAAAAGAAAGATTAACCAAAAATTTTCTTTAATTATATAAATAAACTATCATGTTATATAATTTAGTTATATAGAACTCGTTTATAGCTCTACATTTTCACTTTCACTACTTATAATTATCATATTGTTTATAATGACCCGATAAATTATGTGATCTTTATAATTGGGTTTATGACTTAGATTGTGTTTACGTGTTAGAATATACGAATTGGGGTTTCGTATAAGAAAATAAATTTTTTTTGAGAAAAGACGTAAAAATACTATTTACGCTAAAAACGTTTTTATATATTTTTCGTTTTCTCGAATTACGTCATAACGTTTATAAGATGAAGAAAGACTAAATGTCTAATAAAATTTAAGAAAGAAAAATTTAGTTTTTCGGCTAATCGAACGAATTTCGAAAGTTAACCGAGAATAATACGAAATATATTACGAGTAAAATACGATAACAATACGAATATATATAATACGAAAATTATACGATAGAAGTATGAAAAATCAAAGTTAACGATTACAGCTAACAAACTAGTTGGATTAACCGAACTAGTTAAAAAAAATCTAGTTAAACGAACTAAGTGTTAACTCAATCCAATTGAAGAAGAGAGGAAACTCTAAGAGTAGAAACTCTAGAGAAATCAAGAGAGGAAGCTTGAGAGCTAGTATGAAAGAGAGTTTGGTGTAGCAAGGAAGGGAGAAGAAGTGGCATGCTATCATCTCTAGCAAGCCATCTTAAGTAAAGAAGAAGAGCATCAAGAAAGGTACTCATGAATCATGAACTTCTAATATATATATATATATATATATATATATATATATATTTTTGCTTGTTGGTTGTGGTTGTTGTGGTGTGATAGAGGATCATGAAGGATCAGTTTGTATAAAGAGGTGTGTGATGGTGATAATATGTGTTAAAAACATGTTAGAATGCATAAAAAATGAATGAAATAAACTTAAGTCCAAAGCATAAAGGAATGAACTAACAACATAGTTTGTAATCGAACTTTTGGACTAGTATATCGTAAGAATGATAGATGATTTTTAAGTTTCGGGAAGAAGAGTTGATACTCATAAGAGTTACGTAAACGACACTATTGAAACGAAGCTAAAATGTGTTAAAGAGAGTTTATGGTGAATTGTTTTAGGAAAAAAGGTTAAAAGATGAAAAACCTAGGTCTCGGGGGACTTTCGGGCCAGTTTTGTGCCTGCTTAACACTTTTGAAAAATTATTTTCTTGGGAGTTGTGTAGAGTGTAGTATAAGGGAACCGTAGTCTCAAGAACGAGCTCATTCCAACTTCGGATTAGTAAGTTACGATGAATTGAAAAAGAGACGTTAAAAACGTCAAGTTAAAAAACTAGCTCACTAAAGATTTTTGACCTAATTTTTAGGCTTGTAGAGAATCAGAAAAATTATTCTAACCCAAGGGATTTGTAGAGGATGTTACGAGCAAGAAAATGACTCAAGAACGGACTCATTCCGATATCGAATGAGAAAGTTATGATGTTCAGAAGTAGGTGCAACAAAATATAAAATTTTCTGAAAGTTAAGCGTTGCAAGACTTCAAGGACATGACGTCCAATGGCAGGTCTTTGCCAAAGAGCGTCGGTACCGGATAGAGCGTTATATTTGGTAAGGGACAAGGTCAAGGCGTTGAGATCTACTTAGTCGTGGGCGCCATCTTGGTATTGTTTAGCGGTTGGGCTCGATGTGCGACATCGAGCAACATTATGCACGTCGAGGCGTATTGAGGGATGTCGAGCGACGTTATGCACGTCGAGGCGTATTGAGGGACGACGAGTGATGTCATGCACGTCGAGGCGTATTGAGGGATGCCGAGTGATGTTATGCATGTCGGGGTGTGTTAAGTGATGTCGAGCGGTGTTGTGCATGTCTAGCATGCTGAGCGTGCTATTTCTGAACGTCGCGACACCGTACCACATGTGTGACGCCCCCAAAATAGGTATACATCACCCATCTTGAGTCGCCAAATATATGGTAAAAAATTTAAATACAACTTAATTATACAACGGTCGTGTAAAAATACGACAAAACATAATCTAAGAGTTTTAATAAGAATATTCTCATCTGGACAATATTCACACTCAATGGAGTCCTCATTACATTTATTGTCACACTATTTAATGTAATAGTGAGGACTACTAATGCTATCATATGGACCGCCACTCGCTCCCTCGACTAGTCCATTTGCCACGTTCTCATTTCAAGAGAACGATGAAAGAAAGGGTGAGCTCAACTAGCCCAAAGAAGAAATATTATGACTAAGATAATGCGTAATAAATTATAATTAGTCTTCAACAATGTTAAACCGATAAAATACAATAGACATCAAGTTTAACTACACAATGAAATAAGCAATCCATTAGAAGAGTCAAGTAGAGCATGATATCTACTATCTTCTATGTTTTAAAATATTTTCATCAATTTTTATCGCTGAGACTCAGCTTAATAAATAAATCACATCATAGAATCATCCTGCACTACGGGCCAAGGATATTCATTAAATCATCAATGGTCATGACTATACCGAATAATCCCTGGTCATAATCATACCAAAAATTGTCCATCAATGCACTACAGGCCACTGAGGACTTTTACCACATCATTTATAACATTACAGGTCATGATTATACCGAATGATCCCGGGTCATAATCATACCAAGTCCATCTATGCACGTAAGCCAAAGATGACTTTCATCACAATATAAGCATGAGGATGATGACAATGATAAAAGTATTAATCAAACGAAAACAAGGATAAATATTAAAGACTTTAAATTTATCCAAATATTATCAATCACTTAATAAACTCATCATCTAATATTATTAATATTATAACAATATTTTAATCACTTCTTAAACTTATAAACAATTTATTTTAATTGTTTACACTTTACCAAATAATGTATTTAATCATTCAAAAATGCCATACTCATAAGATTTCATCACCAATGATCAAATCCCTTATCAAAAATCTTCATATACCCTATATAGGATTCCCAAGCCATAAAATCTTATTTTCCAATTTTGTTACTTCACATAACATATTTAATTCATTTACTCATAACTATTTAATTTTCATGAAAAATACCAAATCAGTCCCAAAAATATTTCTTTTCTGGGATTTAGCAGAATATAGTCCCATATTGAACATATATTTTCTCGAATTTTTTAAAATTCATTTACTATTTTCATATAGCCAAAATCTGCTGAATATTTAGACATTTATCATAAATTTTACTTTTGTCCAAAAATTCTGAAATTTACAGGGTATACTCCTGTTATATACATGTACTACCAATAAAGATTTCACCAATTTTGGAGTTAACCACAAAGAGTTATAAGAGTTTACTTTTAAAATAGTCTTTTCCCATAAAATACATAACTCTTAATCTATACATCCAAAAATCGCCTTTTTGGACACAATCTAGAAAACTCATCAAATTATCATTTTAAATTTTTCCAAATTTTGAGGTCGGAAAAATTACGAAACCGCCTTCACGTAAAACCCCTTTTGAATGAAAATACTATTTATATGAATACAAAGGATCATTCACCATGCATGCGCAGAATCCACATAGACAAGTTATTCCAATGTAATAATAAAGAATGATGGAATAACGAAGAATTCATTCATCATGATGTATAGACCGCATGACGTGTTATTCTCAATGTAATAATAAAGAATGGAACCAGGTCATGCATGCCAGTAAGCAAGATGCATGGATATTCCAAATGTAATAATAAAGAATGGAACTAGGTCATGCGTAAACCGCATGCATGTGATATATTTCAACAAAATAATAAAGAATGAAACGGTCATGCGTAAACCGCATGCAGACGATGATATTCCAACAAAATAATAAAGAATGGAATAACAACAGAATTCATCGTACGTGCGATAGAATCGCATGCAGACGGAGTTATTCAATGTAATAATAAAGAATGGAATAATGAAGAATTTCACCATGTATGCGGTACTTCACATGATGGCGAAGTTATTCCAACATAATAATAAGGAATGGAATAACAATAGCTCTCTTCATGAATACGAAAGAAATAATATCCCTTACCTTAGAAAAAACTGGTTACTAGAATAGTGAGATAGCAGACTTCTCTTCTTCTTTCTCTCTATAATTTCTCTCTATAATAATTGTTCTATAGCTTTAGTGAATTGGTGAGAAATGAATAAAGAATGAACTTCTATTTATAGAAAAATATAGTTTCGATAATTGCACGTTTTGGGGCTCGAAATATTACAGTATAATACCTTCCTCTTTTTTTTATTTTTAATTTAGTCCTGCAAGTATTATCAAACTTGCACCACCTCCCCTAATAGTAAATAATGTGAATCAATAGTTCAATCATGTGAATCAATAGTTATAATCATGTGAAAATACAAATTACAGTATAGTACCTCCATCTATACATCCATTTTTAACTTAGTCATGCAAGTATTATCAATCTTGTACCAACTCCCCTAATATTATAAGAATGTGAATCAATAGTACACACATGTGAACAAATAGTTATATAAGCATGTGAATTAGTAGCAATTAATTGCTCATTTATCCGACTAATTACCCGATTTATCAATATAACCCCCAGACATCAATTATCATCGAAATAGATGTCGATTTCCATTAACACTAATAATCCCAACACAATGGAACTATCAAATTCATCTTTAATCAACACGAACTTATTCATCATTAATATTATAACTCATAATATTTAACAACCAGGTCGTTCCCAAGAAAGAGGGGGGCTTTCCGATAAGGATTTCTCCTTATTGGAGCACAATTAGATGACCAAACCTCTCCTTGACAGAACTTCTAGACATTATAAATATTGCAATTTAATAATATTAATAACTTTGTCGTCTCAATTATTAATTTAATAATATATAAAATATTATGCAGATGATACTGTGACAATAATCGAATCAATAATATGAGAGATATGATGCAACAATTACTGTAGCAATAATTGAGTATAACTGAGTGACTTCTTACGTAAGCATCAATAATCAATCTGCAGTGCTACTATGCAACCACGCGTTATTCATCGTACTTTTACTACCGGGTAGTTCAACAATTTTAACGGTAATAATTTCGCCGTTATTTTTATAAAATGATAATTCTGTCATTTTCTACCTACGACAATACTTCTGTTGTGGGGTCCACTAATGATTGTGTCGTCGTGTGGATATTCTCCGACCAAACGAATATTTTATAACAACTTGCATACTTTGCAAAATTTATAAATATTTCCCACAACTATAACATTATATCAAATCCACACCATAATATTCAAAAAAATATTTTGAGAAATTTAAATCTTTATTCATAAAATTTGGGGTCTCACAATCTCCCCTCCTTATGAAATTTTGCCCTCAAAATTTATGTACGTATTCGTATCTTAGAAGAGATGAGGATACCTTGACTTCATTTCAGATTCTAACTCTTGAGGTATAACCTTTGAGTGTTGAATACGATCCTTCTTATCCAAGATTTTAATACGTATCTCCTCATACGTTAAATCTTCTGCTATCTCGTCTAGTTCTAATTTAATAATGTGGTTTGGGTCATCCACATATTTACGTAACATCGATACGTGAAAAACGTTATGAACACGCGACACACTTAGCGGTAAAACGAGTCTATAAGCCACAGTTCCTACTCGATCGAAGATTTCAAATGGGCCAATTAAATTGAGGGTTGAGATAACGCCTTCTTGAACCTTGTTCTTTACATTCATCAGATTCGGGTGTGTAGGTTGAGCGGCTTTAACTTTATCGATTAAAGTCGATTCTACTCGTATATTCGTTATCTTCACGTGGGTCCCTAGAGTCTTTAACTCTATCTTCATCATTTGTAAGTTATACGAAATGGGTTTTTGTGTTAACAACATCGCACTTGTAAACGCATATGATCTTCTACTCAACGCGTCAGCTACCACGTTCGCTCTTCTACAATGATACTGAGTGGTATAGTTGTAATCTTCAACAGCTCGAGCCAACGTCTTTGGCGCATAATACGTTCGTTCTAGGTGAAGAGATATTTAAGGGTTTTAGAAATGGATTTTGTACTGAGGTCAATACAAATTTGATTTCATGCTCTAGGAGTAGGCTAGGAAGTTCTTCAAGAATACGTCAGGAAATTTATTAATGATAGAAAAAAAACTGTGACTCTCATTCAAGACTTGGATAGCACGTCACATTGATACCTATCAACTTGCCACCGTTATTCACGACGTCCCCTACGGATATTTTGGCTTCAGTGTATTCCAAGACTTGGAAGTCACCAGCGAAAGGCTCGGGGCTCTTTACTTATGGCTTGATATGACAATGATTGACTTTAGTGGTTTGGTTGCTTGAATTCACATAACAGGTTGGTTAGGAATATAAAAGCTAACAACCTTACGAAAAGCATGATGAGTACTTAACCAATTGATTCCTAAAATCACATCAAAGGCAAGTATTTTCAAAGAGATAAGATCGACAGGTAACGTGAAAGTGTCGATTTGAATCAAACAAGATTTATAAATAGTTGAGGAAATGAAGGTTTCTCCCAACAGAGTTTCAACAGATAAATCAAAGTCTAATTTCTCCGGAGTCAAATTTAAACATTGAGCGTAAGTAGGAGAAATAAAAGAGTGGGTAGAACTGGTTTCGAATATGGTATAGACTTCGCAAAAATTTATAATTAACTAACCCGTGATAACTTCATTTGGGTTCCTCACTTGTTGGGAAGTCATGACAACTGCTCTCCCTTGAACTACCCGGCTTTGACTTGTCTGTGGCAGCATTTGGTGTCATCACTACCGTTGAAATTGACTTTTCTATAGGGCATATTCCACCCTCCACTACTTCATCGAACTCCTGTTTCATGATCTGAATCATTAATCTTTGATCCGTATCAAATTGAGGTTGATCGCAATGTACAGGGTAATTCAAAACTCGATGTTGGGTTCTCTCAATTGCTGTCCAAAAAGAGAAATACATATCATCTGTAAGACCCCAACTTTTATGAATAAAGATGATTTTTCTATGAATGTCATTTTTGAATATTATGGAATAAATTTGATATAATGTTATAGTTGTGGGTAATATTTATAAATTTTGCAAAGTACGCAAGTTGTTATATAATATTCGTTTTAACAGGGAATATTTGTACAATGACACAATCATTGGTGGACCTCGCAATAGAATTATTGTCGGATTGAGAAAACGACAAAAATATTTTATGAAAATAACTGCGGAAGTTTTACCGTTAACTGTTGAAACACCCGGTGTTAAAAGTACAGTAATACGCGTGGTTGCATAGTAGCACACGATTTTGATCATTGATGCTTACGTGAGAAGTCACTCGGTTTTGTTCAATTATTGCTATAGTAATTGTTGCATAGTATCTCACGTTATTTGATTCAATTATTGTCGATATTTTATATATTATTAAATCAATAATTGAGATAACAAAGTTATTAATATTATTATTTGCAATATTAACGATGTCTAGAAGTTCTGCCAATGAGAGGTTTGGTCACCTAATTTCGTGCCAATAGGGAGAAATCCTTATTGGAAAGCCCCCTCTTTCTTGTGAACAACCTGGTCGATTAATATTGTGAATTATAATAAAGGTGATAAGTTTTGTTTTATTATTATTATAAATGTAATAAAATAGAAAACTTTTTATACAAAACAGAATACTTTTATAAAGTTATTCGTTTTATTAGACTATAATAGAATATATAATATTCTATTATGCATAATGTTTGTATAGTACCTGCATAGTATTTGCATAGTAAAATCTTTTTATATAAAACAGAATACTTTTATAAAGTTATTCGTTTTATTAGATTATAAATAGAATATGTTATTCGTTGGAATATCCTGTCTGTGCGTTTACACATGACCTGGTTTCGTTATTTATTATTCTCATTGGAATAACTCATGTCTGCAAGGCCTATCGCATGCCTGGTGATTTCTTTTATTATTCCATTCTTTATTATACTCAGTTGGTTAAAGTTTTGGCTTTTATACTCCATGAAATTAGTGGAATATCTTTGATATTTGCGCTTCATCCGGTATCTTTTTCATGGAAATATTCTTCTGAGCATTCTTGAATTTGGCTCCACAAAGCAGTATCATGTTGACAATTTGGACATTATTGGTTCCTAGATAAATTAATTCTTGAACTTGTTTTTATTGAATTCTTATATCATTGTCATCATTCTCATGTTTATATTATGTTGAAAGTCATCTGTGGCCTGTAATGCATAGATGGACTTGGTATGATTATGACCAGAGATTATTCAGTATAATCATGACCGTAATGTTACAAATGATGTGGTAAAAGTCCTCATTGGCCCGTAGTACATTGATGGACAGTTGTTGGCATGATTATGACCATTGATGAATACACAAACATCCTTGGCCCGTAGTGCATGAATAATTTGTGGTTGTGATACTAATGAATATCCTTGGCCGTAGTGCAGGGATGATGTGGTTTATTTATTATGCTGTGTCTCAGCAATAAAAGTGATGAAAAATCTTTTAAATCATAGAAGATAGTAGATTTTATTCTCTACTTGACTCTTTTAATGGATTGCTTATTCCGCTGCAGTTAAACTTGATGTTTGTTATATTGCATCAGTTTAACACTGTTGAAGGCTAACAATAATTTATTCTGCATTATCTAAGTCATAATATTTTTTACTGGGCTAGTTGAGCTTACTCTTTTACTTTCACTGTTCTCTTCAGGAAATGAGAACGTAGCAAAGACTAGTCGAGGAACGGAGTGACGGTCCAGATGATAGCATTAGTAGTCCTCACTATTCTATGAAATAGTGTGTTAATAAATGTATTGAGGACATATTTTGAGTTTGAATACTGTCTAGAAGATAATATTTGTATTAAGACTCACAGCTCATGTTGTATATTTAATATTATATTTGTATTCTATACCATATATTTGGCAACTCAGAATAGGTGATGTATACCTATTTTGAGGGCGTCACATCATCTATTTTAGCCTTCTTAGATCGGACATCTCTTTCCACAATATCAACGCGTCGTGTGGATTTTACCCATGCATCACTCATTCTCACTCGTTCAGTTGTTTCTTCTTTCAGCTCAGATTCTAACTTTATCATCTTATACTCTGCCAAAGAGTTCTTTTGTTCAAGCATCACATATCGGGTAACACAAGCTTGAATTGTTGCATCCTTTTGCTTCACGACCGTCTGCCATTCTTCAGCCTGCTCTTCCAACTCATGAACACGATTTTGCAATTCTAAATTTCGATCATAAATTCTTCTAATAAATTCTCCTCAGGCTCCTCTTCTTCCTCTTCTTCCTCACTCTCAACTGCTATCTCTGCGACTATCTCGGGTGCAACTATCAATTCTTCACTTACCACATGGATATCTCTAATTCCTTCTTCGCCTGACATCACATTATCCTGGTTGGTGATTAGAGGTGTTTCCACGATCTCATTCACTCCATTGTTAACATTTTCAGCTGCCATTCTCAAATACTGTCACAAAACAAGGGTTAATTGACATGTCACATATTATTCCTATACCTTGACCGACCAATTAAATACCAAATAAACTTAGGTAGGTCATACTAACGAAAGAATTCCCCGTCTCTCCCCTCCTAGTTCTTGTCTCACATTTCAGTCAGGGATCATATCCCTAGCGTTGATACCAACTGTGACGCCCCCAAAATAGGTATACATCACCCATCCTGAGTCGTCAAATACATGGTACAAAATTCAAATACAACTTAATTATACAACACGTGTAAAAATACACAAAACATAATCTAAGAGTTTTAATAAGAATATTGTCATCTGTGACAATATCCACACTCTATGGAGTCCTCATTACATTTATTGTCACACTATTTAATGTAATAGTGAGGACTACTAATGCTATCATCTGGACCGTCACTCCGTTCCCCGACTAGTCCCGGCTACGTTCTCATTTCCTGAAGAGAACAGTGAAAGAAAGGGTGAGCTCAACTAGCCCAGTAAGAAATATTATGACTAAGATAATGCAAAAAAAATTATCATTAGTCTTCAACAATGTTAAACTGATAAAATACAATAGACATCAAGTTTAACTGCAGCGAAATAAGCAATCCATTAGAAGAGTCAAGTAGAGCATGATATCTACTATCTTCTATGTTTTAAAATATTTTCATCAATTTTTATCGCTGAGACTCAGATTAATAAATAAACCACATCATCGAATCATCCCTGCACTATGGGCCAAGGATATTCATTAAATCATCAATGGTCATGACTATACCGAATAATCCCTGATCATAATCATACCAAAAATTGTCCATCAATGCACTACATGCCACTGAGGACTTTTACCACATCATTTATGACATTACAGGTTATGATTATACCGAATGATTCCTGGTCATAATCATACCAAGTCCATCTATGCACGTAAGTCAAAGATGACTTTCATCACAATATAAGTATGAGGATGATGAAAATAATATAAACATTAATCAAACGAAAACAAGGATAAATATTAAAGACTTTAACTTTATCCAAATATTATCAATCACTTAATAAACTCATCATCTAATATTATTAATATTATAACAATATTTTTATCACTTCTTAAACTTATAAACAATTTTTTTTCAATTGTTTACACTTTACCAAATAATGCATTTAATCATTCAAAAATGTCATACTCATAAGATTTCATCACCAATGATCAAATCCCTCATCAAAAAACTGCATATACCCTATATAGAATTTTCAAGCCATAAAATCCTATTTTCCAATTTTGTTACTTCACATAACATATTTAATTTATTTACTCATAACTAGTTCATTTTCATGAAAAATACCAAATCAGTCCCAAAAATATTTCTTTTCTGGGATTTAGCATAATATAGTCTCATATTGAACATATATTTTTCTCTGAATTTTTCAAATTCATTTACTATTTTTCATATGGCCAAAACTGCCGAATATTTAGACATTTATCATAAATTATACTTTTCTCCAAAAATTCCGAAATTTACAAGGTATACTCTTGTTATATACATGTACTACCAATAAAATTTTTACCAATTTTGGAGTTAACCACAAAGAGTTATAAGGGTTTACTTTTAAAATAGTCTTTTCCCATAAAATCTATAACTCTTAATCTATACATTCAAAAATCGCCATTTGTGGACAAAATCTAGAAAACTCATCAAATTATCATTTCAATTTTTTTCAGAATTTTTGAGGGTCAAAAAATACGTAAATCGCCTCGGCGAAACCCCTTTGAATGAAAATACTATTCATATAAATACAAAGGATCATTCACCATGCATGCGGTAATCCATATAGACAAAGTTATTCCAACGTAATAATAAATAATGGAATAACGTAAGAATTCACCATGCATGCGATAGACCACATGAACAAGTTATTCTCAATGTAATAATAAAGAATGGAACTGAAGTTATGCGTAAACCGCATGCATGTGATATTCCAATGTATAATAAAGAATGGAACCAGATCATGTAAACCGCATTTGCATATGATATTCCAAATGTAATAATAAAGAATGGAATAACAATAGAATTCACTACCATGCGATGATGTATCGCACAGATAAAGTTATTCAAATGTAATAATAAAGAATGGAATAACGTAAGAATTTTACCATGTATACGGTACTTCGCATAGATAGGTTATTCCAACATAATAATAAGGAATAGAATAACAATAGCTCTCTTCATGAATACAAAAGAAATAATACCCCTTACCTTAGAAAAAACTGGATACTGGAATAGTGTGGTAGCAAACTTCTCTTCTTCTTTCTCTCTATAATTTCTCTCTATAATAATTGTTCTATAGCTTTAGTGAATTGGTGAGAAATGAAGGAAGAATGAGCTTCTATTTATAGGAAAATATAGTTTTGATAATTGCACATTTTGGGGCTCGAAATATTACAGTATAATACCTTCATCTTTTTCTTCATTTTTAATTTAGTCCTGCAAGTATTATCAAACTTGCACCACCTCCCCTAATAGTAAATAATGTGAATCAATAGTTCAATCATATGAATCAATAGTTATAATCATGTGAAAATATAAATTACAGTATAGTACCTCCATCTATACCTCCATTTTTTACTTAGTCATGCAAGTATTATCAATCTTGCACCAACTCCCCTAATATTATAAGAATGTGAATCAATAGTACACATATGTGAACAAATAGTTATATAAGCATGTGAATTAGTAGCAATTAATAGCTTATTTATTCGATTAATTACCCGATTTATCAATATAACCCCCAAACATCAATTATCATCGGAATAGATGTCGATTTTCACTAACACTAATAATCTCAACACAATGGAACTATCAAATTCATCTTTAATCAACACGAACTTATTCATCATTAATATTATAACTCACAATATTTAACAACCAGGTCGTTCCCAGGAAAGAGGTGGCTTTCCGATAAGGATTTCTCCTTATTGGAGCGCAATTAGATGACCAAACCTCTCCTTGACAGAACTTCTAGACATTATAAATATTGCAATTTAATAATATTAATAACTTTGTCGTCTCAATTATTAATTTAATAATATATAAAATATTATGCGAGATAATCTTGTGACAATAATCGAATCAATAATATGAGAGATATGATGCGAAGAATTATCGTAGCAATAATTGAGTATAATCGCGTGACTTCTTACGTAAACATCAATAATCAATACCGTGTTGCTACTATGCAACCACGCCGTATTAATGTACTTTTACTACCGGGTAGTTCAACGCTTTTAACGGTAACACTTTCGCCAGTTATTTTTATAAAATGATAATTACATCGCTTTCTAACTACGATAATACTTCATTGTGGGATCCACCAATGATTGTGCCATCGCATTTGGATATTCCCTCACCAAACGAATCTTTTATAACAACTTGCATACTTTGTAAAATTTATAAATATTACCCACAACTATAACATTATATCAAATCCACACCATAATACTCAAAAAAATATTTTTAGAAATTTAAATCTTTATTCATAAAATTTGGGTTCTCACAACATGTTTGTCATGTCAAGTGTTTCGATGTCTAAAATCTGGACATTGAGAGACTCTGAAATGTAAGTCTAATTTATAAATTAAGCTAAAATGAGAAGTAATCCAAGTTGTACAAACTTTCAAATGCCGAATCGTCGTGTGACGTTTGTTTTGATACGTTGTTACGACTTATAAATTCAAATATCGTGGAGGTTAATTATAGTATGATCTAAGATGTTTCAAGTTGTAAACGCAAACATCGAAGGACTTCGAGATAAGAGTCTTGATTAAGAATGAAACTAAATTAAGTTAATGTAAACTAATGAGTAGAGTCATTTTTGTTGCTAATTGGCATGTTGGCCTAAAATGTATTATGTAGGTCGTTTGAAGAGCAGTTTAGCGTAAATTATAAGGAACGTGCCAGGCAAGTTTCCTGACTAATGCAAAATTTTATTTTATGCAAGTTTTTAACTATTGTTTGATTTGTATTCAAACAATTAGTTATCATACTTGTGCCAGTTTTCTATGATGTACCAGTAAATTTTATATTTATGCAAATATTATATTTTTGTACAAGTTTCGAGCTATAAATTGGGCGTTAGGCCAATATCCGCACTTTATGTGCAAATTTGTAAGATTGTTCTATGTTATTGAACTGTTTGAGTTTTTAAAGTTCATATTATTCATGAACTGTGTTAGAAATTATGTCAATGCCAATTGTTTCGGCTAGACAAGGGTATACAGTGTTTTATTGAATTCTATTAATTCATTGATGTTAAGTAGAGTTGTTCCAAACCAAATTAAATTGGTGCGAACTCTGATGGTAAGATTAAGATAAACAACCCTATTATTAGGGAAATTTTTAAGTCAAGAATATCTGATAAGACACAAGGGATTGTCAAAACTAAAATGAAACCAGGACACAAGGGAGTGTCTAAAATAAACGCATATAGTCGTTTGAACGTGTGTGTTATGCATAATTTAGGGTATGATAGGCTAGCTACCTAACGTATTTGCGGAGAATATTTTTAGCTTTTGTTGCTAGATATTTTGTCGATGAATGGTAAAACATAATTATTTTGAAGAGAAAAGTTAAGATCTTGATGATCGCTCAACATTGGGGTTTGAAGGTGTTTATAAAGTAAAGGAGAATTTTTATTTCTATTTATTCGAAGTGCTTCATAATTATTGTCATATTGTCAAAGATTTGTAAGAAGATGATTTTAATTATTATGTTAATTTTATTCGACTAGTATACTTGCTGAGCAATCTAATGCTCACTTTTATTTTAAATATATATTTTCAGTTAAGTCGAAGCGGACCGAAGAATGCAGTGAAAATTAAGGAAATGATAAAGTATATGATTATAAGATTATATGCTAGTTTATATGTATCTATTGTGGCGGATAAAAGTCACAAGTGTTTTAATTATTTGAATAATGTAATATTTATTAGTATGTTTTAAGATGGAAAGGTATCTAGAACTAATTAGGATTAGAATGTGACATATTATAATAATATTAAGGTTATAATTATGTCTTAAGATTATATGGGCGTATGTATTGAATGTGTAGTACTGTGTAGCACCAAACTCGGATTTTGAGGAGACCCAAATTTAAGAGTGTCACATTGTTAATAGTACTTTATTATAATTTTATTAAATAAAGTAATTAAGTTTATTTTTAAACTTAATAATTAATTATACTGTTGGTTATACTTAATTAAATATTTCAAATGTTTTAAGATATATTTCAACCTTTTGAAATCAATTTGTGATATTTTTTTAGTTCAGTATTGATATTAATTCGATCCAAGCCTTAGAAGTAACAAATATGATATTAGTAGTATTTTTTCAATTAATTTATTATAATTATAACAATTTATACCAAAATTAAATAAATTCATAAAAAATTCTAAAGCATTTTCAAATGATTCAGACATAATTTTCAGGTATCTTTTCCTTTGTCCAGTAGATACAATCCACGAATCTAATTTGAATACGTTACTCCTGTAATAATATATTTTTAATAAATGCACTAATTATCTCTCACATTCACTTAGCTTATTTATTTTAAAACTATGTAAATATATTTAAAATGTTTTCAATGTGCACTAAAAAACAGCACCAACGATGAGATTTGATTATATATAGTCAATCAATTTAATTTATTTTTGCGGTAAATGCGGCTTTAAATTCGAGCGGCTACTTTTGTTTCTTTTTGTTATTTGATTATACTCTCTTTTTTTTGTTATATAAATCGTTTAAAACATAAGAGCATTAATAACAGTTTCTCTAATTAACTCTCTATCTCTAATTTTGAAGAATACATCGACAAATCATTATCCAATAGTTTCCATATCTTTATTTGACTCTCTATTTTAATCCCTAAATAGGATTTTACTTCATTAAATGTGAAGTGAGTCAAAAGATCATTCTCTATATATACAAAAATGACATTTCACACCCTCATTTAAGTGAATGACAACTCACAATCATACACATCTTGACATTTTTACTACTTTATTTTTAAATTATAAACTTAATATTGACTTATTTTTTAAAATTAATTTCAAACGTATTCAAATTTAAAATTGATATAAATTTATTTAATTTATGTTAATATAATTATAAATATTATAAAAGTACTATTAATTATAAAATTTATTATTTTCAAAATGTAAATGAATAATATTAAATTTAAATTTAAAAATATCACAAATTAACTTTTTAAAAGTTAATATTGATCTTATGTACATTTGTAATTACTGATCCATTCAATACTCACTCCATAAATTATTTAAAATTTAAAATAAATAAAAATTATTTTAAAGTGGAATATAATTGATATATTATACTCTCTTTTATAAATTATAAGATTATTATTAATTTGATATTTGACTTTTGAAACTTTTAAATTTTAAATTTCATTATTTAAGAAATCAATATAAGGAACTCCATTGGAGTACATAATGAAAAAATTGAATCCCTATTTTGCGTAATCCCCAATAAAGACTGCAGTGCGATGTAGGGATAAATATAAGGAAACTGTTATGAATGTTCTAATCACACATATTAAGAAATCTTAATAATTCTAATGTTAGGTAATTAATGTTGGTTTCAAAATTCATTACTAGTCATACACTAATTAATTACTCTTCCTCCTTTTAGGGGTGTAAATAAACTAAGTTGAGCTGAATATTGAGTTACTCAGATTTGGTTCATTGAATTTATTGAGTCTAAAATATAATTTGATTGGAGCTCATTTAGGTACGGAGTAGAGGACGGTCTCGAATCGAGTTTGATCAATTTGAACTTTTCGAGTGAATATTATCTGAGTGTCAATAGAAAATTACAATTTGAAAATATTTGAGAAACTTTAAAATCTACTCATATTTGAATCGTTTATATTCCGACTCGAGATCGAATCAAATTTTTAATTGAACGTGTACGAATCAAATTCGAGTCGTTCTGTTTATTTTACAGCCTTACCTCCTTTCTCTCTCTCAATTACTTTATTTTTAAGGGTAAAGTAGGAAATAATTAGTCTTTTTTCTTCTAAATATATGTAAAACGTCTCCTATTATAATTTTTTTCCTTCTAAAATGACTTATATAATGAAAAGGAGGGATTATTATATATTTATATTGCTTTAAGTTAATGGAAGGCTTTATGATTGGTTTGTGTTGTTTTCCTTAGATTTTTGTAAGAAAGATTCTATCTTGAATTTTTATTGAACCCTTATTTTCTCTTAAACTTTACTATAAATTTTAGCAAAAACCTTATATTGATCACATGATCATCATTAAATATTTAATATCCAAGGTTAATCATAAAAAAAAAAAGGAATACACGTCCGGAATAGAGTTGTATTCAAAAATCCGTTCTTGATATAAATGAGGGAATACCGACGATGTAACATATAATTATTTTCACATGATTTATTCTAATATAAAAGTGATATTTACTGTATGCTTATATAAGAGATGATCATATGAAATTATAAAAAATACATGTCAAAATATCAATTCTCATATACAATTAGACTCTTTATATGAGGTTTTCAAAAAAAAAAAAAGAATCCTTTTTTTTTTTGTAAAAAAAACTTTATTTCCAATAGGTACACCCCTAAGAGATATTTTCTTATGAACTTTCTCTGTTTGAAAGCCCTATTTTTTTAAAAAATATAATATAATTTTATAATCAAGTATATCATCATATTATTACAATATCAAGAACCATGCAAAACACGAATTAGTTTGATTATTTTTTATAATTTTATTTTCATATGAATTTTTATATATTTTATCTTTATATTTTTTTGTTATGATAATAATAATTTTTTTTACATTATTTAGTCATCTTATACTTATTCCGTTCCAACATATAAGATTAATATTAACTTTTTAAAATATAATGTGAGATATTTTTAAACTTAAATTAAATGTAGAGACATTGACTTTTACGGTAAATATAATCATGAAAAATTTAAATTATAAAAATACTATTATTTAACAAATGTATTAATTTATAATTTTAAATTCAAAAATATCTCAAATTAATTTTTAAAATTAAAATAATAATTTATACTTGGAAAATAAGGTATATATCTTAATATGCAAATGTATATTTAATTCCTCAGATTTTTCATTTGATTTCAAAGGTCAAGATAAAGTGATAAAGTCACAACACAGACATTAAAATTCTTTATCACATAATCCAATGAGTCAACTACTGAATTTATTTAATTTCTTAATATTCACATGCATAATAAACTCACAATCAAATAAATTTCACATAAATTATCACATAATCCACTTACTTGAGTAAATTTCTTTTACTTCAATAAATTTCTTAATATTCATATGTACTTAAAGAGAAAACAAGGGAGTAGTTTTTACTTCAGTAAATTTCTTAATATTCATATGTACTTGAAGAAAAAACAATTAGTTTTACTTAAATTTTTTAATATTGTTTTCTCTCTCTAAAAAGTAAATATTTTCTCTCTCTAACCGGCTACACCGGTAACTTTCTTACATGGTTGTTAGATTAGAAAATTCGATAGGGACGGTCCGTTCTACTCTCTCTATTGTTTCTCTCTTATATTCTTTCACTATATAAACCAGCTCCTGCAGATATGCTATCTTTTTCCTTTCTTTTCCTTCCAATTCTCTCCCTTTTCTTCTCTCCGACCAATATCCGCCGGATAATTCGCCGGCCAGTCGCCGTTGTTCCTTGTCGGAATAATTTATCTCCTTCCATTTGATCTCTGCAAGGTCTGCTCACTTCCTCCTCTCTTATTTTTATATTAAGTTTTAGATCTGCTTTGTCCGTTACATTTTGGTCAAACCTCCCATTTTTTAGCTTCCCAATCAATATTTCATGTCAATTATTGCTCATATGGTTTGATTTTGCAATAGATTAGGGGGTTTCTTTGTGGATCTTGAATTTGTGATGTCATCTTTTGCATTTATGTGTAGATACAGAAATGTAGTTTTAAAGATTGCTTCTGTTTTTGTTCCAGTTTTAGAGGGTTTTTCTCTTTTTATTGTGATGATGAACATTAGGTAATTATTTGAATAAAGATATAAATAAATGTTGGGGATTGTATAATTGATTTATTAATGATGGTTGTGGATAAGGACATTTCAGCTAAAGGTAAAACTGGCCTGTTTTTGTCTTGCTAATTGGTTTGAATGAAATGTTTATTTCAATTTTTGGGTCTTTTAGTTAAAGTTCCTTTCTTTTATTGTTTTTAAGTCTGGACAAGGGCATAGAGCTGAAAAAATTATTATTATTTTTTGATTTTTTTTCTTGGCTTCTTAATTTTTGTGGTAAGTTAATATGATTTGGGTAAGTGGCTGATTTTACAATGTAGTTTAAGTTCTAAAATTGTTTCAACTCTATTTTAAGGCATACTCGTATATTATTTAATTATTATGGTTGACCTTATAGATACTGATTAATTAATGTCTTATTTCCTTTGGTGGTGCAGAGTACTGTTGGATAGGAGAGTTGGGTATGGAGGTTACCAAAGAATATGGACTTAGGAATGTCAGTTCCATTTGCTCCATCTCTGAGATGGATGATTTCGATCTCACAAAGCTTCTCGACAAGCCAAGGCTATGCATTAAAAGGGAAAAATCTTTCGACGAGAGGTCACTTAGTGAGCTGTCTATTGGTTTAACAAGAGCGCTCGATAATTTTGAGAGCTCTTACTCACCAGGAGGACGGTCAGGATATGATACCCCCGCTTCATCAACTCGGAACTCTTTCGAGCCCCATCCAATGGTTGCTGAAGCTTGGGAAGCTCTACGGCGATCTTTGGTTTTCTTTCGAGGCCAACCAGTTGGCACCATTGCTGCATATGACCATGCTTCGGAGGAAGTTCTAAATTATGATCAGGTGAAACTTGCACTTAAATAATTTGAGCTATTTGTACATGCTGATATTTGATATACACTTTGATCAGATATATTATTACCAAAAACTTAAAACCAATATACTGTAAAAAATACTGATGCTGAAAGTTGCATTTAATTTGAAGCAAACTCTAATTGAAGTGGAAAGTTTTTACCCAGTGTTGAAAGCTACTAGATCCAGTGATTATGATGTTAAATTATGTACGTATGTTGAAAAGTTGACCAAAACTTTGTTTGATATGTAGGTTTTTGTTCGAGATTTTGTACCCAGTGCACTGGCTTTTCTGATGAATGGTGAGCCTGATATAGTTAAAAACTTCCTATTAAAGACGCTTCAGCTTCAAGGGTGGGAAAAAAGAATAGACAGATTCAAGCTTGGGGAAGGGGCGATGCCAGCTAGTTTCAAAGTTCTTCATAATCCAGATCGTAAAACAGATAGTATAGTGGCAGATTTTGGCGAGAGTGCAATTGGAAGAGTTGCTCCAGTTGATTCTGGATTCTGGTGGATTATTTTGCTCCGTTCATATACAAAGTCTACTGGAGATCTAACTTTAGCTGAAACACCAGAGTGCCAAAAGGGCATGAAACTCATACTGAGCCTCTGTTTGTCCGAGGGATTTGATACATTTCCAACTCTTTTATGTGCAGATGGATGCTCCATGATTGATCGAAGAATGGTAAGAAACCTCGTGAGCTTATATATCATCGTTTGTGTTTTATCCTTTTATAATTTGTACAGTGTGATACTACCTTTTCAAATCTAGTGTTGGAGATGCTCAGAATTGAATATTACTTAAACATAATATGATAATAAAACTATATGTTTGGAACTGGGCATTTTTCCTAAATTACCATATATTGCTTTTTTGGATGAAAAAAAAGTAATTGTTTGATAATACAATGATCAAAATGCTATTGTTTATTCTTCAAAGGCATGATGTGGAAATGAATCAATTTTGATATTTAAACTTGAGGGGATAAACAACCTAAATCTGAGGAAGCAGTACCTAGAGCCTGCTTTTAATATTGTAGGCTGAAGGTAGTGGTTATGCTCCAACACTATCTTCTAGACTTTTCATTTGTAATTCTAATTATCTGAAAAAGGCCCAATCTTGTGAGTGTACCTACAGCGGTTCACTAATGTTGAGTTGGTAAGTGGTTTAATTTACAGTCATCATCTGTAATGAACTGAAGGAACCTGTATAGTAACAGGTGTTGAAACTCTGATATATATATATATAGATATATATATATATTATAAAAAGATAGAAGTTTGTCACCATTCCCTATTTGATTTAGGTACAAAATTTTCTGTGTTTGAATTTGTGTTTATGATATTCAGCGACAGCAATTGAGAGTTAATTCCATATTTGAATTGCTAAGGAGATAATACAATTATGTTTTAAATTTAAGAATGGGTGCTTACAATTGCCATTATTATCTTTTAAAACTTTTTCATAATAATAAATTGTTTCCGTGCAAGTCTAATATTGAAAATAAAAATCAGTTGGTCTAAATGTTTCTTATACAAACCTAAATATTCATATAAAAAAGAATTCAACAACAAATTAGGACTTTTTTTTCCTGTAGTGAGGGAATATTTTATAGGTGTACTAATGTTATATTTTGTTTTGCTTATTTATGTAACATACTTTTTTAATGTTGCCTAATAAAGATTTAAATAGATAATACTTGATTACTAGATCCGCACCCTGCACCCCCATATATCCATGATAATTTCTTTATAGTACACCCCTCTCACATGAGATTGGGATATGTCCCAACTTGTAAGAGGGGTGCTTATGGAACTACTAGAAACACTTGTGAAAATAACCTCTTCATTAAAATTACTTAACCAACATAAGTGCCATAACCCCTCTTGCATCTGGGCTTTTCCACTTGCTCACTTCCATATTTTTAATAACCAAGGAGAATATAGGCTCGTTGTTCTAAAAATCTCCTAGGCCTCAAGCCTCGCCTAGGCGCTAGGCCCAAACGCCTCACCTAGGCTTAAAGTGGCAAAAAATCCTTCCAGGAAATTAGGTCGGGTCTAGGCGGAGAGTTTTTTATTTTTTTTTTATTAACTACCTAAACCAGATCTTGATATATTTGTTTTTCTAATGATTTTCCATATTCATAATGTAGGTTGTAGCATATCAAATCACACCAAGAAGTGAACAAGATCAAGTCAAAATGAATAATTTTATTATAGTTGTAATTTTTTGAACTTGTACCAACTTCAAATTATATAAATGATGATACATTTGTAATATTTAGTTCAATTCAATATAATTCTTAAATTTATGTTTAGTTTCTTAATTTTTAATATTGAATTGAATTCTTGAAATTTTAAATTTTATTATTTTTTAATAGCAATCTTGTTTATGAATAAAATTAATACGTTAAAGATATGTTTGAACTTTCAACAGTTGCATGTTGTGTTTGAACTTTGACATTGGCAATATGGATATATGGTTGAACTTTAAGCAAATGCCTTTATTATCTTTATTATAGATTGTTTTGTTTTATATTCTTGTTTTGTTTGGATAAATGTAAGATAAAATATTAAAATTGGCTTAAAATAAAAAATTCGCCTAGGCCCTCTCTTGCCGCCTCGCCTCCCGCCTAGCGCCTTTTAGAACATTGATCGCTCTCCTGTTCTATAGTTTTTGTTTTGTATTATTATTTATTGACAAGTTCATTCCACTTTCCTGTCTTTGTTTTACTTGTTTTCTAGGTTTATATATGTCAGACATAGACATTAAAACACAACTCTTCCGCCTCTTGTTTTATTTGATGGGTTTTATGGCGCATCGTATCTGTTTTCATTGAGTTGACATGTAAATTTTCCATTTCAGATGAACAAATGTTGAGAGTCATTGTCATTACATGAATATTATCTCCGTCATATAGACATATACATAAGGTGATTGTGGTTTTAGAGTACTTGATATATCCGTCTAGAATCTAGATCCTTGGTTAATGTGGATGAGATGATGTTGGTGGTTATTATATAGGAGATGAAGAGAGTAACTCTAGAGGTCCCAAATAAGTTCTCAAATTTTGTGTCTCAATCTCAAACACGTGTCATGTTAAAGTAACTAATGTAATAATGAGACATGGATTTGAGATCCAAAACTTGGGAACTCATTTGGTAACATTACTCGCATAATATATTTGGTTCCTATTTAAACGTATCTTTTAAATGCATATAAATAACTCTGCAGTTTTATTTGTGTATGCCCCTTGTATAATAAAATTTTTGTTTTTGATATATAAACTTTGTGAGGTCTTAACTGAATAACATCACCATGTTTTTGTTTTGCCACGTGATGACAAGTTGGTCTACTGTCCAACACAAACCAAACTTGATGAATTTGTGCTCATTACCTGATGCTAGTGGTTTTGTTTACTGGAAGTTCCCTGCTTCTTAGCTATATTCATCATACATGTCCGACACAGAATTTTTTGTTAAACAAACCTTCTGCTAATTTCCTTCTGCTAATTTCTGGCTACACTTGGTCTCCCCTAGTTTTTTTTTTTACCATGATATCATAATTTTGGTCTTGAATAATTCTAAATTTAATACCTGTGAGAACCTGTAATGGCCTAGTGGTTATCCATGCTTATGGAGTACTGATGGAAACATATATCTAATGTTAACTGTGGTTCTTGCTTATATTAACTTGGGGATGAAATTGAAGATAATGCTACATTGCTACCATGAATTGTCTTGCATCCCACTAGATTGTTGCCGTTCACTCTGATTGAAGTATTAGTTTTTGTTGGCGTCTGTGTAACATATTAATTATGTGTAAACATGATATTTTTCTTATATTCATCATTGCATGGGTCATCTTCCACACTCTTGTTATGTTTGTCGCCTAGGATCAGATGTATTGGCCTAATTTTAGTGTTCTGGTTTATTTTTCAGGGAATCTATGGTTACCCTATTGAAATCCAGGCACTTTTCTTTATGGCCTTGAAATGCTCTTTTTGGCAATGCTCAAACATGATACAGAAGGGAAAGAGTTTATGGAAAAAAAATAGTTAAGCGCTTGCATGCCTTAAATTATCATATGAGAAATTATTTCTGGCTTGACTTTCAACAATTAAATGACATTTACCGATATAAAACGGAAGAATATTCTCACACTGCTGTAAATAAGTTTAATGTTATTCCCGATTCAATCCCAGACTGGGTATTTGATTTTATGCCAACACGTGGTGGCTACTTTATTGGCAATGTCAGTCCTGCAAGGATGGATTTTCGATGGTTTGCTTTGGGTAACTGCATTGCGATCTTATCTTCTCTTGCCACTCCTGAGCAATCTGTTGCTATTATGGATCTTATTGAGGCACGCTGGGAGGAGCTGGTTGGAGAAATGCCTCTAAAAATTTGTTATCCTGCAATAGAAAGTCATGAATGGCGAATAGTAACTGGTTGTGATCCAAAGAATACCAGATGGAGTTACCACAATGGAGGATCTTGGCCAGGTTCTTCCATTGTCTCTTATTTCTTGTTCTTACCTAGTGATTATTTTTTCTAGTCTTCTATTTCATTACCATTATGATACGGTTGCTATGATTTATGAGGACAACATTTGCTGCTTTGGTAATGTTATGAACCAGCTTTTGGTGCTTTTAGATGGACCACGAGGCACACAACAAATTTTGTGATAAAAAACAACTGTTAGAAGGATTTATTTAGGAATTTTTAGTTTCCTCCTTTTTTCTGGCAGACTTTGTTTGGCCAAGGTCGAAGTGCATAAATATATACTGCCATTATTTTTTTCAACAAGTCACAGTTCTGATGGTACAAGGATTCTTCCAACATAATCCTAAACACTTCATCTAGTCAGTGATGGTACAAGGGAACTTGGTGCACATTTTACAATTCATTTTCTGGGTCTATGTTCATAATAAAATCTAAAAGCTTTACTACTAGTCTACGGTCTACCACAGCATGATTCTGATTCTTTTCGGACTGTACACGTTCTTTGTCTAACTAGCATTTTCTTTGCCAAAGTTTATTGCCCGTAGGCCCTGTACATGGTTGACTTTAAGATTCTAGTTTTGTTGAGCTTTCAAGACACTACAGCAAAATGGGAAAATTCCAACTATAATCATGATAGCAACCTCTTTTCAATGTTTCCTAAAATGGCAGGTCTTGTGAAAAATGTAACTGTGTCACCATAGTAATCGGCAAAAGATCTATCATTATTAGGTAAGAAAAATCAAATAAAAAGGTAAAAGATCGCCCCGGGGGGGGGGGGGGGGGTTGTTAATTGATCAAACAGCCAGAGTTGATCATATAAAGGTGATGGTATTAGTGACCTACTTTTTACTTTTACTTGTCGAATTTTTATCAACTTTAAAATCATATTAAATCAAGTTAAATTCATTGTCCATGGGTGGATGTGCGTCTAAATTTTGGATTCATCAAACTTTTGAAACTCGTCATTTTTTAACTTTATAAGGTTATTGTTGGTAATTGTAAAATTAAAATTTAGAAATGAACACTTGAGTCAATCATCCATAAAAAGAACATAATTGAGAGTGCTGCTAGCGTTGTTAGATACACTTGCTAGTGACATATCTAAGGAGAATGCTGGGCACAATCTCCCATCGTTGCCCAAATGTGAAGTGTTGGGCGCATTTTGAATATCCCTGTAATAGAGGTAACTGGTAAATGCCCGACAAGAGAGAGATGCACTTGCTATATTTACAACTGCTGGAAACTTATGCAAGTTACACGACAACTCAACTTACGGTGTATCAAGAATTACATGTTTTTCCAAAAGCTTTTCCTTTAAAGTGTTATCATTTGAACTCGATTAGACAATTCCTTCCCTCTTTTGTCGTCATTTCGAATTTAGACTTGATTCCTCTTAAAAATTTAGCTCAATTTATCTATTTGATGATAGTGAGCATCTGCTTTCTCTACAATAAGCAATGTACTTTTGTTATAATACAAATAAACCTAGCTTCTTGTACAAAGGAAAAATATCATTTGCTTTCTCTGGTGCCACAACTCTATTTTTGATGCAGTGCTTTTGTGGATGTTAACGGCTGCCTGCATCAAAACGGGACGGCCACAAATTGCAAGACGAGCAATCGAACTTGCCGAGAGTCGTATGCTCAAAGATAGCTGGCCGGAATATTATGATGGAAAGCTTGGAAGATATGTCGGAAAACAGGCAAGGAAGTACCAAACATGGTCAATTGCAGGATATTTGGTAGCGAAGATGATGCTGGAGGATCCTTCTCACTTGGGGATGATTTCCTGGAGGAAGATAGGCAAATGAAGCCTATGATCAAGAGATCCTCCTCATGGACTTGCTGAAAAGTCAAAAGGAGATAGCAAGAAAAAGAATAGAGATAAAAAGGAGGTGAGATATCTTTTTGTTTCATTATGAAAAAACAGTATTTGTTGGCAATTTCTGTCCTTGTAGGTTTGATTTGGTTTCTTGTACATTAGCATCTGCTAAGACTAGCATTTTGCTTCTCTAATAAATTAATGTTTGTTGTTTTGAACTTTTGAAAATGACATGCTTCAACATGTTTGTCTTGAGACAATATAAACAGACAAATAGTGTTTAGAAAATAATCCCTCCATTTCTTTTTAATAGAGTTTTAGGAGACATCGCATAGATTAATAAATGAATATTTTGTCTAATTAATTAAATTGGGTATAAAATCTCAATATTATTCTTTTAAAAATTTGTTGGAAAGATAAATAAAAAACAAATTAACGTTTAATATTTAGGGATAATATGGAAACAATCACCAATTTTTATTTTATTTTTTTTTTTTTTGGGGGGGGTTTAAACGACAAATAAAGGGCATTTTTTTCAAACGACAAATAAATAGTATACTTGTTTGGGAAGAGAGGGTACTGGTGGGTTTCACATTCATGAGTAAAACTAACAAAATAATTAGAAAAAATAGCTATTTTCATTTTTACATGTGTTGTTAATGGGCTATTTTCATTTTGGAAACTTGACTGGCCTTTTTGTTTGCCTTCCACATGGTACTTGAACAAAACAATACATAAATCTAATATTAGTTGGAACATTTTATCTCTTGAAAAAAGAACTTTCATTTGTGGTGATGATGTAATTACTCTGGTCAAATTTTGAATGCTAACCAAATTATGTGTGAAGGCTCAATTTACAAGTCTCAATAATATCTTTTTAAATTATCTCATAATTGAACTTAGAACCTTGACGTCCTTGTTAGGTCCAAACGCATAGTCACATATAGTCATTCTTGTGGGAGAATATTAGCCGCATTTGAGTCCACGTCTCTGACAATTTGGTCAGATGACTTGACTCGAGTTTCCGACATTCGATTCTACTATCATATGTAATAATTTTCAAAAATGTTAAGGGGATCGGATTTTACTAACAGAGGTAGTGACCGGACAATTATTAATTTTTTTTTTAATGACTTTCAAATAATTTATAAGATTTATTAGAATTGAAATTTTTACAGAATTCAGTGGTTTAGGTGTCATTTGGATACATGTAAAAAACAGGGTTATACAAAAAAAATTTTGCTCGATCACTACCCTTGTCGCCTCAGAAGGATTGAATAATCTGTCAAATCCCAATTGTCTGTCTCAATAATACTCAATTTGTCTCTTTTTTAAAGTCATTTTAGAGAAGTATTTTTATCTTTTAATATTTGTCAATAATAGTCCCTCCGCCCCCTTTTTAAATGTCGTTTTAGAGAAGTATTTTTGTCTATTAATATTTATCGTTTGAGAATTTTAATTAAGTATTAATTCTTTAGTTTCCAATATTACCTCAAGTATTAAATATAATTTTGGTTCTCTCACTATTTTTTACCCAATAAATAACACCCTATTTTTCCAATACAAGGATAATATAGGCAATAAATTAATATTTACACAATATTTTTTGATATTTCTACATAAAAAGTGTCTTTATAGATGTATATCGATGGTGAAAACGGTCGCTATAGGTTCTATAGTGACGGTTTTCATGTGAAAATATCATTTTCTATTGTGAATTTATCAGTTTTCTATAGACAATTAATATTATATTTAATGTTATACAATCATTTATTTAATACTCGTGCACAATTTTAAAATGACATATATTAAGAGACGGATGAAGTATCTTATTGGGGTTATCAACGTAGCGTCCTAGTAATATGTTATATGTTTATGGGACGAAGCCAGGAATTGATCTGGGGTGGGATGGGATGGGGTGGGGTGGGGGGGGGGGGGCAAATTTTTTTAACAACATAATATATATTTAGAAGAAGGGTACTCGGGAAGAATGTATTGATATGCACCGTAATTGATGTAAGCTTGTGAGACTCCAAATTTTATGAATAAAAATTTAATTTTTCTCAATTTTTTTTTAAATATTATGGAGTAAATTTGATATAATGTTATAGTTGTGGGTAATATTTATAAATTTTACAAAGCACGCTTAGTTGTTATATAATATTCGATTGGTGGAGAATATTCGCTTTAACAGAGAAGAATATTCGTATGACTGGCACAATCATCAGTGGACCCCACAATGTAATTATTATTTGATTGAGAAAACGATAAAAATATTTTTATGAAAATAACTATGGAAGTTTTACCGTTAAAACCGTTAAACTACTTGGTAGTAAAGTACGATGAATGGCGTGGTTGCATAAGTAGCTTACCTGTATTGATTATCGATGCTTACGTGAGAAGTCACTCGGTTTTGTTCAAATATTGCTTGATGGAATTGTTGCATAAGATCTCACGTTATTTGATTCAATTATTGTTAATATTTTATATATTATTAAATCAATAATTGAGATGATGAGTTATTAATATTATTATTTACAATATTAACGATGTCTAGAAGTTCGCCAAGGAGAGGTTTAGTCACCTAATCAAGGCTAAATAGGAGAAATCACGAGGAACGACACAGTCGATTAATATTGTGAATTATAATAATGATGATAAATGTTGTTAAATATATTGAGGTGTCTTTTTATGAAGTCACTAAGTTTATATATATATTTATTATATATATAAATTTTGTTTTATTAGTATTATTAATGTAATAAAATGTAAAACTTTTTATATAAAATGAATACTTTTTATAAAGTTATTTGTTTTATTAGATTATAAATAAAATATATTATATTCTATTATGCATAGTATTTTGCATAGTAAAATCTTTTATATAAAAATGAATACTTTTATAAAGTTATTTGTTTTATTAGACAATAATTAGAATATATTATATTTTATTATACATAGTGTTTGTATAAAGTCTTTGCATAGTATTTTGTATAGTAAAATCTTTTATATAAAACAAAATACTTTTATAAAGTTATTTATTTTATTAGACAATAATTAGAATATATTATATTTTATTATGCATAGTGTTTTGCATAGTGCTGCGATAGTGTTTTCAAGACAAGAATTTTTTTTTATATAAAAAAATAATACTTTTATAAAGTTATTCGTTTTATTAGATTATAAATATAATATATTATATTTTATTTAAAAGATTTTGTTTTATTAGAATATTTTATTTATAATGCATAGTATATCAATATGGATAAAATCTGCTCAAAAAAGTAAATCAATTTGGACCGTTCATGAATTAGTTAATATTCATCCATTCTTCATAAATAAAGCTCATTCCTTCATTATTTCTTACGAATTCACTAAAACTCTAGAGAGAGAAACTATAGAGAGAAAGAAAAAAAGTATTCTGCTACTTCACTACTCCTATATCCAGTTTCTTTTAAGGTAAGAGATATTATTTGTTGTACTCGTAAGGGATATTATTTGTTGTACTCGTAAGGGGTATTATTTCTTTTGTATTCATGAAGAGAACTTCTGTTATTCTATTCTTTATTATTATGTTGAATAACTCGCCTATCACAATACCGCATACATGGTGAAATTCTTCTATTATTCCATTCTTTATTATTATGTTGAATAACTCTGCCTACATCTGAGTACCGCATACACGGTGAAATTCTTCATTATTTCATTCTTTATTATTCTCGTTGAACATCCTGTCATCGCGTGCATTTATGCATGACTCAGTTCCATTATTTATTATTCATTGGAATATCCTCATCTGTGTTTTACGCACGACCGGTTCCATTATTTATTATTCATTGGAATATCCTGGTCTCGTGCGTTTTACGCACGACCGTTTCCGTTATTTATTATTCTCGTTGGAATAACTCATGCATCGCGGCCTATCGCATGCCCGGTGATTTCTTTTGTTATTCCATTCTTTATTACACTCAGTTGGTTAAAGTTTTGGCTTTTATACTCCATAAAATTAGTAGAATATCTTTAATATTTGCGCTTTATCCAGTATCTTTTCATGGAAATATTCTTCTGAGCATTTTTGAATTTTACTCCACAAAGTAGTATCATGTTGACAATTTGGACGTTATTGATTCCTGAATAAATTAATTTTTGAACTTGTTTGATTGAATTCTTATATCATTGTCATCATCCTCATGTTTATATTATGTTGAAAGTCATCTGTGACCTGTAGTGCATAGATGGACTTTGTATGATTATGACCAGGGATTAAGCAGTATAATCATGACCGTAATGTTACAAATGATGTGGTAAAAGTCCTCATTGGCCCGTAGTGCATTGATGGACAGTTGTTGGCATGATCATGACCATTGATGAATACACGAATATCCTTGGCCGTAGTGCAATGGATAATTTGTGGTTGTGATACTAATGAATATCCTCGGCCGTAATGCATGGATGATGTGGATTATTTATTAAATCGAGTCCCAAATGATAAAAGTGATAAAAAATCTTTTAAATCATAAAAGATAGTAGATTTTATTCTCTACTTGACTCTTTTAATGGATCGCTTGTTCCGTTCAATGCAGCTAAACTTGATATTTATTATATTTTATCGCTTTAACATCTGTTGAAGGCTAACGATAATTTATTCTGCATTATCTTAGTCATAATATTTCTTACTGGGCTAGTTGAGCTCACCCTTTTGCTTTCATTGTTCTCTTCAAAAAATGAGAACGTAGCGGGGACTAGTAGGGGAACGGAGTGACGATTCAGATGATAGCATTAATAGTCCTCATTATTCTGTTAAATAGTGTGACAATAAATGTAATGAGGACTCCTTTGAGTGTGGATATTGTCTAGATGACAATATTCTTATTAAAACTCTCAATTTATGTTTTGTTGTATTTACACGACAGTTGTATTATTAAGTTGTATTTGTATTTTTGTACCATGTATTTGGCGACCTAAGATGGGTGATGTATACCTATTTTGGGGGCGTCACAAAGCTTGTCGAACTGCGTCACGCCACGACATTTCTATTTTTTGATACGTTTTTCAGGATCACACTCCAAATAATTAATATCTCATTCTTTACTTTCAATTCTTGGTGATTTTAGAGAACAATGTTCTTGTTCAGGGGTAGACAAAGATGTTTGAACATTAGGCTCAGGGGTAACTAAAGATGTGTCAACATGATTTGATTGTTTTCTTTTGAAAAATGATCAATAGTATGTGATTTTCCCATGATTCTAAAACAAAAAATAAAAATTTCAATTAATTACACTACAAAAATGAGTTAATCAATATTATTGGACCACTCATTGAACCTTTTAATAATAAAATTTTCATAAATTTATAATTAAATAAGTAAGGATTTTAGTTGGTTGTCGAAAAATAAATTGAAAATGCAATTGGAATTAACATATACAATATTATGATCACTCATTAAATTAAAAAAAAATTAAAATATCAAGTTTCATAAAATAAATAAAGATTAAAAATAAATAATAAAGGTTTTAGCTAGTTACCTGAATACAAATGTACCATTCAATTGGAATAATATATTACAATATTATGCTTCAATTATACAAATATGCAATTATAATGAATTTAATAATAAAATTAGTTTGTAATCAGAATTGACTTCATGAACAACTTGATAAATGAACAAATGGGCATTACAAAATTTTCAAATGGGGGGGGGGGGGATTTAGTCTATGAGTAGCTCCGTCCCTGATAATTGAAGATATTATTAGTAATAATTTACGTCTTTATATATATATATATATATATATATATATATATATATATACAAACTACACCGCTTAAAATCTTGACATCCTGGTCAAGTTTGCACACTGCCCAAAATCTTTTTTTACTATATATAAAAATCTTGATTCCCGAGTGCGATTCAAATTATAAAATACTCAATACCGGTCCTGGGCTAAAGCCCAAGGTACCACCCGAGCTTTAGGCCCAAAATTTTTTAGAGCCCCCTTAAATATTCTCTTCCTTTTATTACTTACTTAAATATTAAAGCAAATAATCAATATGTAATATTCTACATATACTGATTATTGTAATATTCTACATATTTAAAGCATATAATTTGTACAAAACAATTTATTTATTAGGTACTTGGGGGTTCATCATCAAATTCAATTTTTTGGATTTTTTTAATTGTTTGGGAGTAGTGTTAGACTCTTAATAAAGGAGGCCCTATTTGGTAATTATTTTTTTGACTTAGTGATAATGTGATATCTAAATGATGCTTTGGAAATATTGAAATAGTCGATTATTATATTTGATATTTATTCGTATTGATGCTCTTTTGTTCAAAAAAAGTTCTTCTTTTTTTTATGCCTGTCTTAATAGCAATTCGCAAAAGGCCCATTTGCTTTAGTAGGCCCTTCAAAACTCAGGGCCGGCCCTGAAAATACTAATGCATAATGTATAGTCTTAATAGTATTTTAGATTATATTAGTCCACGACTAAGTCACATAAATAGTAACTTATATTTTTATATACATATCAAAATATCTCGCATGTTATATGCGACTGAGGTGCTACGTATGAACATTTATCGAACTTACAAGTAATGCCCATGTGGTACAAGGGATGACAATAGTTAAAAACTTTACCCCTTTATGAATGGGAAGGGATGGGATGAATCCATTTGAAATTGATATACCTAATGTGGCGTCAGTGAGTTTGGAGAGATATGATGAGAAGTGAAAGTATAAGAGAGAAAGAGATGAGAATGAATTATAATTTTCTCTTGTCATGTTTATGAGTTTTAGAAAGAAAGTGAAGGAATACAATTTTAATTATATTTTTCATTGTTTGTGAGTTTATAAGGAGCGAAGGAAAAGAAAAATATTTTTATTTTTAAACTACACTTACTATATTACCTGTGACGCCCCCAAAATAGGTCTACACAACCCATTTTGAGTCGCCAAATACATACTACAAAATCTAAATACAAACTTTTCTATTTGCAATTATTAAACTGTCGTGAAAAATACGACAACACATATACTGTGAGTTTAAATACAAATATCGTACCACATGTAGTACGATAGTATTCAAATCCAAATTATTACAATACCGTATAAAACACAGCGACACAAGTTTTAAGTCCTGAGTACAATTATTGTTATACTATTTTATAACATGGTGAAGACTACTATATCAACTAACTCGGACCATCACTCTATTCCCCAACTAGTCCCAATTAGTCCCGACTACACTCTTATTTCCTAAGAAGAACAATGAAACAAAAAGAAAAAGGATGAGCTTAAATAGCCGAGTAAAGGATATTATAACTAAGATAATGAAGAATAAATTATTTTTAGCCTTCAACAGTGATAATCAAAGATTTAAAGATAATGTAAGTTTTCAACAATAACTGCAGCAGAACAAACAATCCATTAGAAGAGTCAAGTAGACCATAATGTGTACTATCTTTAAAAGTTCATCATTAATATTTTATCTCTGCAACACCAATCAACAATTCCTGTTCATAATCACGAAAATCAGCAGTTCATCTTTGCACTACGTACGAGCCAAAGATATTCATTTGTAACACAAATAGTCATGATCATGTTAATCAACAGTCCATTTTTGCACTACGGGCCAAATAGAACTATCACCACAAGCCTTTATCTGTAACACCAAAAGTTATGATTATACTAATTTACATTTTCTGGTCATAATCATGCAAATCAATTGTTACTCTTTGCACTCGGGCCAAAGAGAACTTTTTACAATAATTTAAGTCTGAGGATTGTGATAAAGATATAAAGGATGAATGGAAATAATAAGAACAATAACATCAAGAATAAACATTAGAGGTTTATAATTTAATTTGTCCAGAGTCCAAGAAAGTTCAAATTATCAACATGATATCCATAAATTCGATTAGAATTCAAGAATAGAAAAAATAAGGTTTACAATTCAATTATAACGTGTAAAATGCAATAGGAAGATTTAGGTGAAAAGATAATAGATGAAGCACAAACTATTAAGGAAGTTCTAAATAGTTTAAGACTTTTCACCGTTTAATGAAAAAGTTATAGAAACGAATAACAATTTCTTATCATAATATGGACTATGAAAGAAAATAATATTCCTTATGAGTATTGAAAAAGAAATATAATATCATTTACCTTAATAAGAGATTAGATACTGCAATAGTGTAGTAACAGAATTTTGTGTTGTTGGTGTGTACTTGCTTCTTGAATATTCTTCTTCTTTCTCTCTTATTCTCTCTCTATATCTTTCTCTTATCAATTGTAAGTAAAATATGAAGAATACTTGCTTCTATTTATAGACGAACTGAAAGTAGTCCTGACAATGTGAAGAGGCAAGTGGCTTGTCTCTTGATAATGTGAAGAGACAACTGGCTTGACTCTTAGTAATGTGAAGAGACAACTGGCTTGACTCTTGGTAATGTGAAGAGAACTACTATTTGATGAACCTATAGGTCCCACGGAAGGGTCCCACAGAAGAAATTAAATAAAGTTATAGGTCCCACGGACATGCCAAACTTATAAAACGCCACATATCACCTATATTTCCTTCGAGCGTCAGTAAATTATTACTGATGGTTTGCTACGTATCACATAATTAATCAACACTTTTTCTAATTCTTTAATAATTATTCACTACTGATATTATAAACTCACAATACTGACAACCAGATCGTTCCTAGGAAAGAGTGGGCTTTCCAATAAGGATTTCTCCTTATTGACGCACAATTATATAACTTAACCCATTTTCTCAACAAAACTTCTAGACATTGCTAATAGTGCTAACTAATAATATCATTTCAATTAATATTAGTTATTGTGCCATGACAATTATTGATTCAATAATGTGAAATACTGTGCATTTGTGTCAATTATTAAATCAATAATATGAAATATTATGCAATTATCACTGTAGCAATTACTAAGTCAATAATATGAAATATTGTGCAATTACTACTGTGACAATTATTGAATCAATAATATGAAAGACTATGCAATTACTACTGTAGCAATTATTGAATGAAACACTTAGTGGTCACTATTGTAGCCATTATTGAATCAATAATAAGAAATACTGTTCAATACCATGTGCTACTATAGAATACCGCGTGCTACTATAGAATAACGTGTGTTACTATATTACCAGGTATTTCAACAGTTAATGATAAAAGTTTTGTCGTCAATTTTTAAAAAGTTTATTTATGACGCTTTCGCTATCCGATAATTATTCTGTAATAGGGCCCCCACCAATGATTGGTTATTTCGGCGCCGTCATACGAATATTTCCCGACAAAATGAATTTGCACATATCACTCATAGCTATAACATTTATTAAATCAACACCGTACTATTTAGAAAAAATAAATCGTATTCATAAAAAGTTGGGGTCTTACATTACCCTTATATATTAATGTAATAAATGAATTTATTTTGAAATGTTACATATAAAATATCTAACTTTTTCATCCTTTCCCATTTATCCCTCCAAATCCTCCCACTTTTGGGAGGAAAATTTTGAACCAAAAATAAAATCAACTTTACCTTAAAATTTATTCCTTTCCTCCTTAAAAAAACTCTCAAACATGAGATTTCGAGAGATTTTAATTATTTTCTCTTTCCTTCCATTCCCTTCCCCTAAAAAAAACCTTATAAACACTATATAAGTGAAATCTTTTCCTCCAATCAATTGGTATTTTTAAAATAATAAGCATAAATTAATATTTTTGGCAGAAACACTTCTATCCAGAATATAATTTCCAAATTTATCCTTGAAATTGTCAAAACAAAATTAAAAGCTCATACAATACAATTTTATATAATTTAGTCTTTTATTTTTGAAAAACACTTTTACAATTCTGTAATCAAACATTATTTTAACTTTTTAATGAAGATGTTGAAAATTTTTCTTTAAAGTAAGATATAGAACAACAATATTCCTGCCTGAATCGAATGGTTTACCACTCTTTCCTTAAGACTATATTCGCCCCTTACTTTTGCTACACAGAGTTATTGCGAATTAGTCTCCCAAGATAAGACAGACCCAGATTTTATTCTGTACTAAAATTTATTGTGTAGGAACAAATCTAGTGCTAAACCATAAATGAAAGAAGAAAATTATAACAAGAAAAATATATAGAATAATAATTTTTCTTAAGCACTTGAAAAGGATTGAATAATTTTTAATGAATCATTTGGGTGAATTTGTGACCTATTTATATGTTGCTCGTATCCTAATTCTGATGTTGGATCATATCCCAATAATTTGGTCGTATCCCAATTATGGGATATGTCGTATCCCAATTATTGGATATGCCGTTTTGTATTTTTGGTACGTATCCCAATTCATGTCCCCAATTCCAACAGTTGGCCATTTATAATTTTATTATATATATATATATATATATATAAGAATGTTGTTGCCATGACTTGAACCCAAGTCCTTAATATCAACACCTCTCTCTTATCCAACTGAACCAATATTAATTGTTGGCTATATGGATAACATATAATATATTTATTATATACTTTTAGATAATAAAAATATCCAACAATCCTTCCCTATTTTTATAATTCTCCAATCCTTTTCCTTTGACATTCTTCTTTCTCTTATTAAATATAGTATACATAAATAATTGGTGTCTTTCGACTTGAACCTTTACATAGTCTATTTCACAAAATATCTGAATTTTTAGTAGCGTTAGCTTTGAACTAAAAAAATCTTAAAGTGATATCTTGCTCTATAGACATATACTATATCTCTTATAGTTTAAGAAAACCCAACACATTTATGGCCTTGTATTTACCTCTTGGGTTTCGTGACTTAGAGATAAGTCTTATGTCTTGTAGAAGCGGCCCACTTCCTTCACTTACATAGGTGAATCTAATTAGATGCACTTGTATGACCTACATCCTCCAAACCGGACATAGATTCATTAAAGGTTTATCCTACTTTCTTTGTTCTCCATACAAGCATACACTATCTTTGAGATGGTTTTGAAGAATTTCTTCTTCATACTTGTCTAGTGTATAACTGGTTATTACTATAATTATTTTTCCATTGAAGTAATATACTAGATGTTACTCTAGTATTTAGTTGGGTTCCACTTATAGATTACGTCTCTTTTAAAGGCTTTAAACCCATCTCCCTGGAAGTCTTACATATTACATCCTTGCCTAGGCCTTTTGTAAAAGGATCTGCCAAATTTCCCTTTGACTTAACATAGTTAAAGGTAACAACCCCTTTATTGATTTGCTCCCTTACATAACTATGTCTTAAACTTATATGTCTAGAATTTTCGTTATAAAACTTGTTATAAGACCGTGATAATGCTGCCTCATTATCATAATATATTGAGATAGATGTCATTGGTTTGGGCCAAACTGGTATCTCAAATAATAAATCCTTAAGCCATTCGACTTCTTTTATAGCAGTTGATAATGTAACAAACTCAGATTCCATAGTTGAATGTGTTATCAAGGTTTGTTTCTTGGAACCCCAAGAAATTGCCCCTTGATAAGTGGGTTTTATACCTACTTATTGGATATCAATTCACGAAAACTATGCTCATCTCAAGTACACTTTAGTGTGTTTTTAGTTGCATTTTGTTTTGTTTTGCATTGCTTGTACTGAGAACTCCTTTGGTGTAAAAGTGCAGAAAATGGCATAGCTTGGCGATGGTAGATGGCATGAGGCTAATGGAAGCATGACACAAGGAACAATTAGAGATATGCAACTGAGCATGGATGAAGGAAGAGGGATTAACAGCTGGACACAGAAGTAGTAGCAGCAGCAGCAGAGCATAGAATTCAAAATGCAAAAGCATGCCGCACAATGCAACCACACAAAGTTAGAACTTCGTCTTGTGATCACCCGGACTAAGAAGATTTTAAACACGCGCGCCCGCCCGATGATTACAAAGGGACCTTGCGTGCCCGCGCGCGACATCTGCAGCTGCTAATTAATTTTATTTTAATTTTTAAATTGTAAGAGTTTGAGTTGGTTAAAACTATTCTGGTTGGTACCAGACGCGATTATCTTCAGTTTTTACATTTTTTTATAATAGAAAACTAGGGTTTTACGCTTTGAGTGATTTCTAACGTGGAGCTAAGCATAAACTTATTATTTTCTACTTCTTCTTTGGATTTCAATCATTGTGGATGAACTACTTTTATGTTGCCGGATATTAGTGAGGATTTGAACGTTACGTTTGGATTATAATCAACAATTGGGTTTGATCGATTCTATCTTATCTTTTTTAATTGTTTAATTATTATCCATGTATTGCTTTGATCCTATAATGGCTTTTGGTTCAGTCATGAACTAAACTCTATTATGGGATTTTAACGGATTTTAATATGTAGTCTAATAGATTGCTTGATTGCTGGACTGTTTGAGTATTATCAGGAATTTTTATTATGGTTGTTTTAAATGCATGAATGATTGATCACCATTCATTTTATGTGCTTGTATGGAATTGAAAAATAACATGCGAGTATGGTTGTAATCATGATAAGCATCGTATATAAAATTTTTTTGCTTAGCTTTGTATTTAAATGAACCGGATAGACATATCTTTGTTTCACCGTATGAGTTATATAAGGGGCTTGTGCTTAAATTGATATGGCTACAATTTCACATAGAAATATAGTGAGGTTGGTTTTATCGATGATTACATGATGTCTATTGTATGTGGATGTTATGTAAGTAGGTCATAATACATTGAAAAATGGTTATGTCTACATTCGTGCTTTCTTGCTAATTTCCCATGATGTGAATAATCTTGCATGACGGTGGTAATTAGATGAACTATTAAATGAAGTTAGGATCCCATTATTCTCAGATTTGATTTATTACATTGTTATTCTTCTTTTAGTTATTATTTGAGTTTAGAGTAATTCACAATTATAAGCATTTGTTTAAGCATATAAAACATAGTGATTTAGTTGATGCATAATAATTTAAGTTAGAAACCTTGCTCCGTGGATCGATACTCGACTTACTCTGTATTGCTTGTTGACACATGTATGCTTGCATGAGTTAGAGCTCTTTTGATAGAACTAAAAAAGAGGCAACACCCCTACTCCTAAAGTGAATATCCATCCACTTGTAAACTTTATTTCATCCGAATCTGTTATCCAGTTTGCATCCGTGTACCCTTCTACCACAGCTGGGTAACCTGTATAGCATAATGCATAGTTCATTTTGCCTTTAAGATATTTAAGTATCCTTGATATTGCATCCCAATGAACCTGACCTGGATTATGAGTAAACCTACTCAATACTCCTACTGCAAATGCTATATCAGGTCTAGTACACTGCATTACATACATTAGACTACCAATTACACTTGCATACTCTAACTGAGATATGATATTTCCTTTATTGGGAAATAATTTAATAGAATGATCATATTTTACAATTCTCGTGATTAAACTTCTTTAACAATTTCTCAATATAATGAGATTAAGTTAAAGAAATAGTATCTTGAGACCGTACAATTTTAATACCTAAAATTACATCAGCCTCCCCCATATCTTTCATATCAAAAGTAGCAGACAAAAATGCTTTAGTTTCTAATACTACCTTTTCACTAGTACCAAAAATAAGCATATCATCAACATATAAACAAATTATAACACCATAACTTTTACTAAACTTAGAATAAACACATTTATCCGATTCATTTATTTAAAATCCATTTGAAATAATCATTTGGTCAATTTTTTCATGTCACTATTTAGGTGCTTGTTTTAGGCCATATAAAGATTTAATAAGTTTACAAACTTTTCTTTCTTGACCTTTCAAAATAAACCCTTCTGGTTATTCCATACAGACTTCCTCTTCTAAATCACAATTTAGAAAAGCAGTTTTAACATCCATTTGGTGTATAATAAGTTTATGAATTGATGCTAATGCAATTAATAACCTAATGGTACTAATTCTTGCTACTGGAGCATATGTATCAAAGTAATCAATTTCTTCCTTTTGCTAAAAACCTTTGGCTACCAGTCTAGCTTTATACTTATCAATGAATCCATCTGATTTACTTTTCCTTTTAAAAATCCATTTACAGCCAATGGGTTTACAACCAAGAGGTAAATCCACCAAGACCCAAATCTTGTTACCCATGATAGAATTCATTTCATCATTAATGGCTTCTTGCCAAAAATCTGAATCTTGAGAGGACATAACTTCTTTAAAAGTCAATGGATCTCTATCAATAAAATCATGCTCTGTTACAAAAACACTAGAAGAAACAATAACATCCCTATTTTGTAAGACCCCAACTTATTATAAATAAAATTGAGTTTTATCTATTCATTATCTTGAAATAATAAGGAGTTAATTTGATATAATGCTTTGGTTATTGGTGAAATGTGCAAATTTTGTAAAATAAGCAAGTGGTTATAAAATATTCATTTTGTCGGGGAATATTCGTTTGGTCGTGGAATATTCTTGCTGTCGGGGAATATTCGTAAGACGGCGCAGCCATTTATGGGCCCCATAACGAAAAACGGTCGGATGAAGAAAATGACAAGTTTGAGTTTTTTATAAATAACAGTAGTAATTTTTACCGAGTAACACTGCGTTGGATTACACGGTGGTTAAAATACGATGTCGCATGGTTGTACAATGGCACACTGGTGTTACACAAGTATTTTGAATTATTGATTCTTACGTAAGAAGGAAATACTCAATAATTGTTACATAATTCTTTATTCGCTCAATTTTTATTTTATTGATTCAATAATTGCTTTGCGTTGATATTTTATATTATTGTTGTTTTAATAATTGTCACTGCATAGTATTTCTCATTATCAGATCAATAATTCATATTATTTGAATAATATTATTAGATATCATTATTGGCAATTTCTAAGGAGTTCTGTCTAGAAAAGGGGTTTGGTCACCTATTTACGCACCAGTAAGGAGAAATCCTTATCGGAAAGCCCCTTCTTTCTTGGGAACGACCTGGTGGTCATAATTGTGATTCTGTAATATTATTTATGAATAATTAATTATTGATTTATATGATAAAGAAATATTTATTTTATGTGGATATAAATGAAGGAATTAATGCTGGGGTATTTTATCAGTATTTTGTCGGAATGGAGGTATTAAAAATCGTCCGTATGTGGATTTCAGGCATTTTTTGTTTGAAATTTGGAAAAACTTAAATCTACAAAGTTGTAGAGAATTCAATTTCCTATGGAATGGACATAAAATTTGTATTTTTCTGATAAAAGGGCTATTTATTATGAATTATTGAAATTTTGGAAATAAATATTTTTATTTAAAAACATGTTGGGCCCCACTTTTGGTTGGTGTAGAAAATTTGATCTTGGTAGGCCCCACTAGAGGTGTGCTGAGTTTTGGGCAAAGATGGTAGGCGTAGAAATTTTTTAATAAATTAATATTTTATTAATTTAGTCTCTTTTGGCGTTGTAACATTTTCCTATAAATAGGGTGCTTAGTTAAAATTGAAAATCACACCAGAATCAAAAACTTTCTCTCTCTATATTATCGAGCATATTTTGTGAGTATGTAGATACTTTGAGAGTTGCTATTCAGTGCAAGTTTCCTTCAGTATTACATCCGATATTCCAAATCAAATACCGTTCTTTTTTGAGGAGGAGAATTTAGCGAGAACTAAATTGGGGTATGGAGTGATGATTCAAGATAGTTGTTTTAGCAGGCCTCACTATTTTATAAAATAGTGCATTAATAGTTGTAATGAGGACTTTATCTGAGTGTGGATATTGTCTAGAAGACAATATTTGTATTTAAACTCACAGTTTATGTGTTATCGTATTTTGCACGACAATTGTATTAATGAAGTTGTAGTTATTTCTGTACCATGTATTTGGCGACTCAGAATGGGTGATGTATACCTATTTTGGGGGCGTCATAGTTGGTATTAGATCTTAGGGATATGATCTCTGGCGGAGATCGGGGAATAGAACTAGGAGGGGAGAGACGAGTAAATTCTTCGCTAGTGTGTCCTACCTAAGCTTATTTATTGGTCGGTCATAATATAGGGATATTATGTGATATGTTAATTTGTTTAATTAACCCTTATTTTATGGCAGTTTTTAAGAATGGCAGGTGAGAACGTTAACAATGGAGTGTATGGGACCGTGGAATAACCTTCAATCACCAACCAGGAGAACGTGCAACAGGAAAGCAATATTCCTCCTGTAAACAACACTACCGAGCAAACGATGAATGATGGGATGTTTAGAAGCTTTTTGCAGTTTGTCGACGTCGAGATTTTTGAATGTCCCTTTTTAGTTACTTGTTCTTTGGTGTTCTCATGTTAATGTGAGATTTGTTTGAAAAAACAAGTGAAAAAGGTCCGACATGTATAATATCGACTTTTTGACTTTAAGAGTCGCCAGTTGGTGTATTTAATGGTTTCACCAACGAATCGGGGTTTGCACATTGACCCGATGATGTGACAACTTGCTAAACGGGTTCTGTGAAACCGAGATTCATTAGGGTTCGGGGCTTGATTATGCGGAGGGAAGGTGTTAGGCACCCCAGACATCCGTGTTACCATGGTGACCGCCCACTTTTCAAAGAAACTATAGAATGTGTGTGTGTGTGTGTGTGTGAATCAATGTGTAATAATTTGAAAGTAGTCTGAGGCCTCGTTACACCTATATACACAAGGTTTGAATTTATAGAAAAATTCGGTTTTAACGAAGATATAGCAATGAAGTTTTGTAAAAGAGGTTTTTCAAACCACATGCTCAATAGTAATTGAGGCCTTTTCATACTTCCATTTTATTATTAAATGTTCGACTTTTTGCTTTTTTTTGAGATCTGAAGCATCTACGAAAAAAATAATATCTGTTGATCTTTAACTCCACATGGGCATGATGACCATCTAAGGAAATTCAAACACTATAAACAATGTACAAGATGCTTACAACCTGAAAAATGTCCATCACGGAACTGAATCTAGATTCATGGTGAATCAGCGATCACATGATTCCTAGGCTTACATGATCTGCAGTTTGTATGAAAAGCGATGGCGATTATATATATATATATATATATATATATATATATATATATATATATATATATATATAGGCAGTGTGTGCTAATATGAAAAGAAAGGCTTTATAGAATGTAAGAAGGCTTACGGTGGGGTAACGCCAATGTAGACTTCTATGACTCTATATGGATAAACACTCAGCTCCCTCCGGATAAAAATATAGCTATATGTGAGCTAACAGATGTTTAGAATGAGGAAACACTCAATATGGGTGTGTACAGAGCAAATTGGACAGGGCTTCCTCATCTTTCTCTCTTTTTCTCTCCCTCAAAATGGCTGGCCCAAGGTCTATATTTATAGTGATGGCCAGTGAGTGTACTTCTGCGGCAATTTCAGATTGCACTCGCTTGTTGGTCGAGGTGTCTCCGGCTTCCCTTGGTCCGTCATCTCGAAGTACATGCACTCGTGCACTGTAATGTCCGCTCGAACTTGCAGAACTTCAATCCGAGCATCCGAACGAGGTATATGTTACCTTTTTCGGACCGCTTGTGTCGAGAGTTATGCAATGACATGGATTAGAGGTTGTACGAAGTCAGGAAGAAGGGACCATGCCCATAGTCTTCATGCTTCAAATTCTATCCGGTGTGTTGCCACGCGTAATAGTCACTCGGGATTGTAACTCCTCGATTTTTGTGGGACATCATTGTAGGTATGTATGAAGTGTTGAGACGACGCGCAGGTGTCACGTGGCAAGATGACGTTTGGCTCTTCATCGGGGTTATCGCCGGCTTGAGTTGAAAGTAGACGTTGCTCAGGGTTACATCTGAGATTGGACTACTTGTTTGTATGCCACAATGTCATCTTGTGAGTGTGCCTATCTGCCCGGTGTTAGCTCCGGGTCTGAGGGATGAGTGCCTCGACAGAAGGTTTGGGATTGAAGCTGATAGCATGTATTTGAAACAAGCATTTTCGGAGTTATCACCGGAATTGCAACAACATTCCTTGGGGTTATCGCGAGGACCGAAACTTCGAGGTTATCTCAGGGGTTGGAAATGATCCTTCAGATGTGTGTGTTAGGGGTTGAAATGATGTTCCCGATCGTGTTCCGATTTTGGGACTAAACTTCCAGTAGTATCCGGAATGGATGTGAGCTGTCTTCTAGGGTTATCTCCGAAAGACGAATCTGCCCTCCTGTAATGTCAGTAACAGGCGTGTAGAAAATTTTGAGTGTCTACAGATGCCCCTCTTTATCATATTCATGCAATTCAAGGCATGGATAGGATAAAGAATCCTAGACACTTAAAATGCTAGTGAGATAAACATGATGCTATGTGCAACAACATGATGCAAATGTATGGTGCATGATGGAAATGATTGTCGGTTCCCTGATAATCATGTCGGGATGACAATCAGTGATGGCTTGGACATGCGATCCAAGTCTTTAAGGATGTTGACGTTGGGGTTATCACCAAAGTCGCGAATCCTAGACACTGGCTTATATCCCATAGAGGTGCCTCTTATGTACAAGAGATCTGTGGGGAGAAAGTTTTGTCTGTTTGAGGATGTGTATAACATATTTCCTCATCCTATCGGAGTTACTGCCAACAGTCTGTTGTTGTCAGGGTTGCCTGACCTTCATTGATGTGTGTATCACCGGATAGATCCCTGCTGGGTCCATTGTCAAGGTTGCTTGACCTTCATTGATGTATGTGTCAATGGTTGCATTGCGTTGTAACCCCCACCGGGGATATGTGTATAAGTTACTTCGATGAGTTTACTTTCCATTGGCTGACATGACGTCGAGGTTGCTTGACCTTCATTGATGTGTGTATCAATGGTTTAAAATGCGCTGTAACCCCCGCCGGGGATACATGGATGTTTGAAATATTTGCATTGTGACCCCCGCCGGGGATACATTAGCAATTCGTAACTTTGGCGTTGTAACCCCCGTCGGGGAGGTTTAGGGTTGTGACCCTGCAATGACGGCATCAGACCTTTGTGGGGGTATTGCCGAGCATGATTTGTGAAAGCTGAGCTCATTGGTATAGTATACCCTACATTCAGGCAAATACCGATGAGATGACGGGAGTTTAATTTTGACCCGTAAAACCGAGATTCCGAGCTATTCTCTTTCAATCGCAGTAGCATTTTATTCTGATTTGGCCCTTTCGACAGAGACCTCTTTTGCAACTCTAACTGGAGTGAGTCGGAGGTGTGGGACCCACGTAGGAGTTCCACAGGTACACCTGCAGCAGCCGCATGTGGACCTGCGTCCAACCGTGGCTATGTAAAGCCCAAAGGTTGCTTTCATAAGTCATTTTCAAGTTGTGCTGCGAAGGAAATCTGAGAGCTCTTCTTCAGATCTACTGAGTTCGTGAAACTTTCTGCATATTCACACCCTTTCTGAGGTGATTTGGAGACTTGTTGTCTAGATATTATGGATCCGAATCAGCCGAGTAGTTCCTGCAGGACCACTTCTGGTGTACGGAGGAGGGCTTCTAAAGTTCCTCGTCCCCGTTTTGTTAAGCAGCCTCGTCGTTTGGTGGAGGCGGTGATACGTCCTATCCAGGTTGAAGTGCCAAATGTTGAGGACGAGGAGGAGGACGTACCGATTGAGGTTCCTGCTCCTGCTGTACGTATTCCCCATAGGGATTTGCCAGGTATTCAAGTGGCAAACCTAGATCTTCTGGGTAGCTTGAGTAGGTATCCTTCAGTCTACCTGCACGCAAACAAGGTACAAAGTTAGATCTTTAATCTTCCTTATTTCCTATTGATGAGGAGTCAAGGATTTTGATGTTGATCTGCATTTGATGTAGGTTCCCGGCTTTACACAGCCTCGAGGGAACTGGTTCAGCATCCACTCTATGTATCAGGCTTTGCATGATGACTATAAAGAGATTGTACATGGCTGGGGATTTGGGACATTCTTTTCCATTCTTCCCGTCATTTGTCCCCTCAGGGTTACCTCGTGGCCTTTGTCGAATGCAGTGGTTTCACCAGACTCAGTCACTCTATTTGTTGGACTGTGAGGTGATGATGATGCCAATGGATTGGCGATTTATCATAGGTATGGAGTTTGGAGGGGATCCAGTGCCTTGCATAGTGGATAGTACCCCTACTGCCGTCAGATCCTTGTTGGGAGTTCCGGCGGAGGCGTTTAAGTGCAGGACTGTTCGTACAGGTCTTTTGAGAGTAAATGCTATGAGCGGGCTATTGAGTGAGCCTATAACCGATGATGTGAGAGTCAGGGATCGCATTTTCCGGTGATTATTCCTGATGATCATTAGGGGCTGCTTCATAGCAGATAACTCCTCTACGGTGTCCTTCGCTTTGATTAGCGTCACTCGACACGTGGACCGTATAGGAGAGTATGATTGGGGCTCCTACACCTTAAGCCTACTTTCTCAGGAGAATGCACATACGATCGCAGGGCTTGACTGAGGCGTGGTTAGGATTCTACCCATTTCTACTGGTAAGTATTTCTCTTATCTTTTCCTGTGTACATGTTAAGAGTGTTGACTGACAGCAGATGTTGCCTTTGTGTTGGCAGTTTTGGGCCTATGAGAGGCTTCCATGTTTGCGTCCTGTGAGCGTGATAGGTTTAGCCACCTATCCACGAGGACGGAGATGACATCATTCCATACTGGCGGAGGTCTCTGTTGCTGAGGGTTTCACTCATTGTCGCCTATAGCTGGAGTTGTTGACAGCGAATATCATCACATGGGTTCCTACCACAGGGAGCATTTGGGAGTTGGATTTGAGGATGGGTACCACTAGAGTTGAGTCGTCATTTCCACCCGCGCACTCCTCTCTTCACGAGATGGAGGATGGGAGCTCTATTTAGGAGAGTATCTATCGAGAGCACTACAGAGAGATTCGTGATTAGATCTTGCCTCTGCGCCAGCGTTATTGCTTTGTTTTGTAGTCACCCGTTATTGACATCCCATTATTGGGGATTGGCGATTTTACATTGTCGAGGGGCCCCACCTTTCGGGAGATATTCCAAAGATTGGTGGATCCCTCGTGACTATTGGAGCTCGGACCCGCGCCAGCACGAGTTTATGGGGATATGGTTCCGAGATCCGTGATGATGACAGATTGGCTAGCCTGTGTCAGAGATCCGACTCATGTGACACAGATTGACAGATTAACCCGGCAGCTGGACCGGACACATCTCTTCATCCAACATTTGGGCAGAGATCCTTCAGAAGTAGATACTTTTGATCCTTCCAGCTCTGGCGCTGACCCCTCAGATGACCCATATGGGTTTTCCAGTGCAGATCCTCCTTTGTATAGGCCTGACATCCCTATAGATAGAGATCCAGTGACTCAGGAGGAGTTACATCAGGTGGACAGGATCGATGATGTAGACATCGACACCATTGACTTTTTCTGATGTATATTTCTCGTTATCTCTTTTGATAGGCCTCTGTTAGCTGTTGGGTAGCTTCGCCCCATTTCCCTGTATTTTAGTTGTACAGAGATGTATTAGATGATGATATACTTAGGAATGTATGCACAGTTTTCCATTCCCTATATCATATTGCCATTTATTGTATTATGCATGTTATTGTGTTATGCATATGTATGTATGTCCAGAGATATTCAAAGATTGACCATTGGATGGTCATATGACATGCCCATGACGATGTCTTCTTTGACAGTTAAGTAGTATTGATCATACCCCACCATTTTTGGTGGCATTTGGTATCTTATTCATGGTATAATAGTATGTCACCATCGAGACGTGGTGACCGTAGATGATTTTCTCGCAGATACTATGACCTTGTTGATGTTTCAGTCCCCACGTGGTTTATAGAGGGTATGCTTTGAAACCTTTGGGTATCGACATGACAGTGTTTTCCAATTCGGGACCCAGGAGTTGAATCCTACTTTGGAGAATTATGCACGGTTGACGATGCTGCCGCTGGACAGACCTTGCGTGCACATGACGATCGGAGACATGACTAGACAGTTCATGACCCTCACCGAATTGAGAAGTAGAGTGGTACAGGACGAGATTACATCCGGCCACGTAATATCCCAGCGTTTTCTGTTTGACATATTTGGCTTTGAGGATAGTTATGCACGACATTCTGGGGATTTCACCACATCGGAGGATCATTGGCGTTCAACAAGAGTGGATGTAAGACCCCAACTTTTATGAATAAAGAATAATTTTCTAGAAATATATTTTTAAATATTATGGTGTGGATTTGATATAATGTTATAGTTGTGGGTAATATTTACAAATTTTGCAAAGTAAGCAAGTGGTTATATAATATTCAATTGGTCGGGGAATATTCATTTTAATAGGGAATATTTGTACGATGGCACAATCATTGGTAGACCCCACAACGGAAGTATTGTCGTAGTTAGAAAATGACATAATTATCTTTTTATAAAAATAACGGCGGAAGTTTTACCGTTATAATCGTTGAACTACCCTAAGTAGTAAAAGTAATAATATGTCTGGCGCATAGTTGCGTAGTACTTGGTATTGATTATTGATGCTTACATGAGAAGTCACTCAGTTATACTCAATTATTACTACAGTAATTGCTGCATCATATCTCTCATATTATTGATTCAATTATTGTCACAGTATCATCTGCATTATATGATATATTATTAAATCAATAATTGAGATGACAAAGTTATTCATATTATTAAATTACAATATTTACAATGTCTAGAAGTTACATCAAGGAGAGGTTTGGTCATCTAATTGCGGCTACCAATAAGGAGAAATCCTTATCGAAAAGCCCCCTCTTTCCTGGGAACGACCTGGTTGTTAAATATTATGAGTTTAATATTAATGATGAATAAGTTCGTGTTGATTAAAGATGAAATTGATAGTTCCATTGTGTTGGAATTATTAGTGTTAGTGGAAATCGACATTTATTTCGATATTAATTGATGTCTGGAAGTTATATAGACCAGTCGGGTAATTAATCGGATAAATGAGTAATTAATTGCTATTAATTCACATGATTATAACTATTTGTTCACATGTGTGTACTATTGATTCACATTCTTGTACTATTAGGGGAGTTGGTGCAAGATTGATAATACTTGCATGACTAAGTTAAAAATGGAGGTATAGATGGAGGTACTATACTGTAATTCATATTTTCACATGATTATAACTATTGATTCACATGATTGAACTATTAATTCACATTATTTACTATTAGGGTAGGCGGTGCAAGTTTGATAATACTTGCAGGACTAAACTAAAAATAAAAGAAAAGTTGAAGGTATTGTACTGTAATATTTCGAGCCCCAAAACGTGCAATTATCGAAACTATATTTTTCTATAAATAGAAGCTCATTCTTCCTTTATTTCTCACCAATTCACTAAAGCTATAGAGCAATTATTATAGAGAGAAATTATAGAGAGAAGAAGAAGAAATAGTCTGCCTCTCTACTCCAAAGATCCAGCTTTCTTTCTAAGGTAAGGGGTATTATTTCTTTTGTATTCATGAAGAGAGCTTCTCATTATTCCATTCTTTATTATTATGTTGAATAATCATACATGCGAAGTACCGCATACATGGTGAAATTCTTCTATTATTCCATTCTTTATTATTATGTTGGAATAACTTTTGCCTACATGCAGACCTCATACATGGTGAAATTCTTACGTTATTCCATTCTTTATTATTCTCATTGAATATCCTATCTCATGCGGATTACGCTAGACACGGGTTCCATTCTTTATTATTACATTTGGAATAACTTTTGTGCAAGGCGATCTATCGCGTACATGGTGAATTCTTTGTTATTCCATTCTTTATTATTTTGTTGGAGTATCCCGTGCATGCTTTGATTATCTTTGGACTGGTTCCATTCTTTATTATTCTATTGAATAACTCGTTCTGCATGCGGCCTATCGCATGCATGGTGAATTCTTCAGTTATTCCATTATTTATTATTCTGTTAGAATATCTTGTCTGTGCGGATTACACATGACCTGATTTCATTCTTTATTATTCTGTTGAAATAACTTGTCTATGTGGATTACCACATGCATGGTGAATGATCATCCATATTCATTCCTTATTAAATTGTGGAAATGATCTATCTACGTGGATTACCGCATGGCGAGTGAAAATCCATTTATAGTTTCATATATTCTATGATACTCATTTGGTTAAAGTTTTGGCTTCTATACTTCATGAAATTAGTAGAATATCCTGGATATTTAAACCATCCCCAGATCTTTTCATGGAAATATTTTTCGAGCATTCTTGAATTTTACTCCACAAAGCAAAGATCATTTTGACAATTTGATTTAATTGATTTCAAGATAAATTAACTTATAAATCTTTAAAATTTATTCTTGAACTTGTTTTATTGAATTATTATGTCATTTTCATCATCCTCATGCTTATATTGTGATGAAAGTCATCTTTGGCTTACGTGCATAGATGGACTTGGTATGATTATGACCACGGATTATTCGGTATAATCATGACCTGTAATGTTATAAATGATGTGGTAAAAGTTCTCGTGAGCTCAGTAGTGCATTGATGGACGGAGTTTTGGTATGATTATGACCCGAGGATTATTCGGTATAGTCATGACCATTGATGATTTAATGAATATCCTTGGCCCGTAGTGCAGGGATGACTCGATGATGTGGTTTATTTATTAAACTGAGTCTCAGCGATAAAAATTGATGAAAATATTTTAAATCATAGAAGATAGTAGATATCATGCTCTACTTGACTCTTCTAATGGATTGCTTATTCATTGCAGCAGCTAAACTTGATGTCTATTATATTTTATCGGTTTAACATTGTTGAAGACTAATGATAATTTATTCTGCATTGTCTTAGTCATAATATTTCTTACTGGGCTAGTTGAGCTCACCCTTTCTTTCATTGTTCTCTTCAGGAAATGAGAACGTAGCTGGGACTAGTCGAGGAACGGAGTGACGGTCCAGATGATAACATTAGTAGTCCTCACTATTCTGTTAAATAGTGTGACAATAAATATAATGAGGACTCCATTGAGTGTGGATATTATATAGATGACAATATTCTTATTAAAACTCTTAGATTATGTTTTGTCGTATTTTACACGAATGTTGTATAATTAAGTTGTATTTTAATTTTTTACCATGTATTTGACGACTCAAGATGGGTGATGTATACCTATTTTGGGGGCATCACAATTGGTATCAGATCTTAGGGATATGATCCTGGTTTGAGATGTGAGACAAGAACTAGGAGGAGAGACGAAAATTCCTTCGCTAGTATGACATACCTAAGTTTATTTGGTATTTAATTGGTAGGTCGTAGTATAGGGATAATATGTGATATGTTAATTAACCCTTGTTTTGAGGCAGTATTTGAAATTGGCATCCGAAAATGTTGCGATAAACAATGAAGCATATGAGATCGTTGAGTCACCACAGATTAATGCCCAGGATAATGTGCAACAGGAAGATAATAATCCTCATGTAAACAATAACACCGATGAAATGGTGAACGATGGGATGTTCAGTGGCATTATGCAATTCATGCAACATCAGGCGAAAGCGGCTCCTGTCCAAAATGCAGGTGGAAACACTGACAACTCTCGGATGGTCACCGCTAAGCAGTTCAAAGAGTTGGGACCACCGGAGTTTTTTGGAGAGCCAAAATCTCTTAAGGCGGAGACGTGGATAAAGTAGATCAACAAGATATTTGATGTCTTGGGATGCTCCGAGGAGAAAATGGTTCCCTTTGCCACCTTCATGTTATGCGAGCAGTAGGCAGATTCTTTGGTGGGAATCATGGCGCACTCAACCCGCCGCACTCAAAATGTCTAGGGAGAAGTTCCAAGAGTCGTTCAATGACAAGTACTTTCCTCGAAAGTATTCGTCTATATGAAGGAGGTAGAGTTCATCAAGCTTGAGCAAAATAATATGACCGTGGCGCAGTACGAAGCTAAGTTTACCGAGTTATCTCGGTTTGCGTCCCACTTGGTTGATAATGAGGAGAGAATGTCGCGGATGTTTTTAAGAGGTTTGAAACCTGAGATACGTCAATATATAATTTCTCACAAACTGTGTTTGTATTCAGATGTTGTGAATAGGGCTCAGTTATTGGAGCGCGATAATGAGTCGAGCCAACCATGAGAGAGCAACCGACAAGTCGATAATACCAGTGGTAGCAGTCATCGAAGCGGTGACAACAAATGTGGAGGGAATCAACATGCCTGAAATGATAATCACTTCGGTGGTAATCATGGCCATGATAATAAGAGTGGACATTTCAAGAAGAGGAGATTCAACAAGGATGGAAAGACGCGTCGATTAAAGACTGACTGTTGTTAAGGAAGAAGAATGACCACCGGTCGTATGTTACAAATGTGGAAGGGAAGGACACATAAGTCCAAACTGCACGATGCGGTCCAAAGAGTATTATAATTGTGGAAAAGAAGGTCACCTAGCCCGATTTTGTCGTGCACCAAAGTCAAGTCCACCGGGATGGAGGCATCAAAGTGTGTCCCGCATAAGACAAAACCGTAGTTCAAGGAGAAGTTTGTCGTAACCTCCCAAAAAGCGAGGAATCCGAACGAGGTGATCACGGGTAAGCTAATCATAAACTCTAGCGAAGTTTATACTTTATTTGATACCGGTTATACCCATTCCATTATTTCTCCTACTTGCGCTCAACGTTTAAATTTAACTCCGGAGAAATTAAACTTTGACTTATCTGTTGAAACTCCGTTGGGAGAAACCTTCATTACATCCACGGTTTATAAGACTTTTTTGATTCAAATCGGTAACCGTACGTTACCTGTCGATCTTATTTCTTTGAAAATACTTGCATTCGATGTGATTTTAGGGGTTGATTGGTTAACTACTCATCATGCTAAAATCGATTATTTTCGTAAGGTTGTTAGCTTTCATATTCCTAACCAACCTATTATGCGAATTTAAGCAACCAAACCACTAAAATCAATCACTGTCATATCAAGTCATAAAGCTATTCGTTTATTGAAAAATGGATGTCAAGATTTCTTAGCCCATATCATGGATTTAAATAAAGATACGTCAGATTTGAATGATATTTTTATTGTTAATAAATTTCTTGATGTATTCCTCAAGAACTTCCCGGCCACCTACCCAGGGCGTGAAATTGAATTTGTATCGAATTTTGAATCCTAGACAAAACCCATTTCTAAAGCCCCATATCGAATGGCTCCTATTGAACTTCGTGGAGTTAAAACCCAACTATAGGAATTGTTAGACATCGATTTCATTCGTCCTAGTACGTCTCCTTGGGGTGCTCCTGTTCTATTCATAAAGAAGAAAGATGGAAGTATGCGACTTTGTATTGATTATCGGGAGTTGAATCATGTCACCATAAAAATAGGGTGCAGTTGCCTCGCATTGATGACCTGTTTGATCAGTTGCAAGGAGCCAAATTCTTTTCAAAGATTGATCTTCGTTCCGGATATCATCAGTTGAAGATTAAAACTGATGACATTCCAAAGACTACTTTTAGAACTCGGTACGAGCATTATGAATTCCTAGTCATGTCTTTTGGATTGACTAATGCTCATGCTGCCTTCATGGATATGATGAACTGAGTATTCAAGGAATATTTGGATCACTTTGTGGTCGTCTTTATTGATGACATCCTCATATACTCCAAAACCCGCGAAGACCATGAGCAACACTTGAGGCTGATACTCCAAAAGCCTCGTGAAAACAAGCTTTATGCCAAGTTGAAGAAATGCGAGTTTTGACTTGAGGAGGTTGGATTCTGTTAGGTTTGTAACATTCAAGAACACAATCAAATTGCATAAATAAGCGAAAACGTGTAAAAATCAGAGTTTAAAATTTTACAAACCATAAACCCGGATCACCCTTTATGCACAATTATTAATTAAACGAAAAAGAAAAGAACAAGAATCATACCTTGAAGATCCGAGCTTCCTCGTACAAGTTCACCTCTAATCCTTTTCGCTTCAACTTGAATCCACCGAGTTTGGTTCCTTCCTTTGATCAACGTTAGCCACCCAAGTGTTTGGCCTCTAGAGGTGATCCACCAAGGAAGAAGAAGAATTCAAGAAGATGGGTATTTGGCAAAACCCTAGTTTTCTATCTCTATAGAAAAAGGCGTACTCTCCCAACAATTGGAATTACGTCTGTTGTTAAAAAGTCAACAACCCCTCACACCCATAATAAGACTCCTCTTATTTATAGATGTAGACAACCCTCCTTAACAATTAAGAAATTGGGTTTTATTTTAATTAATTAAGCTCCCTAATCTTATTAGGGATAATTAATTAAACTCTTTTAATTAATTTTCCTCCTAATCCTATTAGGATATTTGAGAGTACTTTTATTAATTAATTCCCAAACTCCTTTAGGAATTAAATAATAATAATAGTAATAATAATAATAAGACTCCTCCTATTAATTTATATTTAATATTTCTAAAATATTAAATAATAATATTAAGCTATTTAATTTATTCTATCACCATAGATTAAATTAAATATACTTAACTTATTATTATGATTATGTCATTAACTTCTTAAATAATTATTCTTCCTTTTATGATGGTGTGACCCTTTAGGTTCTCCATATTAAACCGGTTGTGAATAAATCAATTAGAATAATTCTAATCTTATTTAAATAAATAAATTAAACTAATAATTTATTTAAATAAATAATATTTATTCTACAATAGGGATAAGCCTCCCTAGCGATCAACGACTTTCCGGATAATATAGATTTCAACATTAACATAAAAGAACCTTTGAGTAAATAGTTACTGCATAATTCAATCCTTCCACCATACAATGTCCCAATTAAATATAAGACATGAAATTTCTGTCAAGTCTTATTCTATTTAATTATATGTATTTCGACTCTTAAATGCACAACTCCAAATAATGCAAATTAGAAACTCCTTTCTAATTTCATTCTGCCTTGGCCAAGACTCATGAGTTGTCATTTATCGAATCACATAGGACATTTCTCTTCTTTTACTAGAAGTGGTAGATTCTTTATTGATCATACATTATCTCCATGTACAACTTATTATACCCAAGTATACCCTTTGATATACCCCAAGGGTCTTAAGGAATAAGTCAAAGTATAACTCATCATACACAAGATACAATGATGATCTCAAGTCCAAGGATCACTTGTACTACTATCACTACAGGAATTCCTATTGACAGGCAAGCAAAACTCCATTAGGTATTCCTTAGCGAGCCACGTTTAGTGAACTTATTCTCTAATAAGCACCTACATACTTGCTTTAGTGTCTCCACACAAATAATCATGAGATTAATCATCCTCATCTAATGAGCAAGCAACGTATGTACCAATCTATCCGGATTCACTAATCCCCAATTTAGTAATCCAACGATTGGGAACTATTTTAGTTTTAAGCTTTCTAAGAATTTAGATCTCATTAGAATGATCATCATCATTATTCTAAAAGCATTGCTTAAAACTATGGGTTTATCACATATTATAAAACAGCATCATGTAGATAATTAAAAGCCTTTAATAAATTAATACTTTTTATTAATAAATGAATAAGATTGTTACAAAGTATATGCTTTATCATTAAACATGATTGGCTTGTATGCATACTACTTTCAATCTCCCACTTGCACTAAAGTCAATCGTCATGGTATCTCATACTCTTCATTTATAGCTATATACTTTGTCTTTATCACTAAATCAACAACCTTTTGCTATTTGGAACCTTTCCAATTCACTGCACCATCGTTCAAGGTAACCCTTTACCTTAAAGTGGATTTTCTGTCGTCTTGGTCTGTCTGAAAAACTTGAGTCTGTAAAAGCCTTCTAGTTTTAATTCAGACCCACCATGTATGATCACATCTTTAGTGTCGGTTAAGTACTTTAAGATGTTTTTCACTGACTCATAGTGAACTTCTTCAGAATATGACTGATCAACATCAGGTCTCGTACATTTTATTGCATACATGATAGTTACTCATGTAATCTCTCTTTTTGGAGTCTATGGGGGCTCTTAAGAGAGATACACTCCATAGCTCATCAACATGAGACATCTCTTGGAGTTTGCCATGCTAAACGACTTTAACATCAAATGAATATACGTTCCTTGGGTTAAGCTGAGCATCCTTTTAAATCTATCTATATATATTTGTATCCCCAATTAAGATACTCTTCCCAAATTATTCATGGAGGAATGTTTAGACAACTTTATCTTTACATATTATAGCATTAGTATGTCATTCCTTATCCATAGTACATCAACATATAATATTAGGAATGTCACGGCGCTCCCACTGACCCTTTTGTACACAATAGAACTCTTACCTTATTGTATGTAACTGGATCATCATCTTCTATGATGCGTGCACTCATCATCATCATCTATGATGAATCCATACCTCCTGTATCTTCTTGTGTACTATTCCAGATTTACGATTCGGTTGTGGTACAATAGGTCCATCTACAGGTTCCTCTTATTTGACTTATAGTGTTTTGTGGATCTTGAACTCTTCGAGATCTATAATGCTCCCACTAGCCCCTTCAATGATAAACACATTTATCTTAGAAGGCAGCGTGTTTCGCAACAAACACTTTTTGCTAAGTAGGATTATAGAACATATACCCTAAACTTACTTTAGGATGTCCCACAAATCTATACTTGTCAAATCTTGTCCCAAGCTTATCCTTTGAAACCTTTTCACATAAGTTGGACAACCCCTTATCTTAACATACTTAAGATTAGGAATCATCCCTGTCCATAACTTTTATGGAGTCTTGGGGCCGGATTTTGAGGTTACCTTTTCGTAGATATGCAGCCATTTCTAGGACATGATCCTAGAAGGATACTGGAATGTCGGTAAAATCATTATGGACCGTACCATATCCAACAAGGTACAATTTTTCCTTTCAGATACATCAATCAATTATTACGTATCAGGAGGCGTCCATTATGAGAAAACCATTTGAGATGATCTAGAAACTTATTGCACAAGTATTTATTCCTTGATCTAATCAAAGAATCTTAATACTTTGCCAATTTGTTTCACTTCTGAATTCTTTGAACCTTTCGAATAATTCACACTTGTATTTCAGTAAATACACACATTTAACTCTTTGAATGATCATCTCCTTTTCTTATACTAGTTTGTTTAATTTGTAAAATATATTTTTCACATAAGTCAGGTATACAAAATCCATTAATTAATATTCCAGTTCTATACAAAACATTATTATTATAAATAGAACAACAATTGTTCTTAATTATAATACCAAATTTCATTGTCCAACAACAAAATGAAAATAATGTTTCTAACGAGAACTGGAATACAATAACTACTTATTGACTTAATAAATTTGCCCGTAGGCAATGCTAAACTTTAAGTTCCTATGGCTAATGTAGCAACCTTTGCTTCATTTCCCACACATAGAATTACTTATCTTTGTTTAGCTTTTCTACTTCTGCTTGGTCCCTTCATAAATCTATATTTATGATAACCAAAGTCGGTATCCAATACCCAAGTAGAACCTTGACTTAAATTTTTTTTATTTTAAATCATGAACAAATTTGTATTTGTAATCGAAACTTCACTAAGCTTCTTTGGTTAGCCTCTGCAAGATGCTTCTCGCAGTTTCTTTTCCAGTGTCCTGGCTTATTGTAGTGGAAGCAAACTCCTTTGATATCCGTATCAGTTTTATTCTTATTATCCTTTATTTTTGCCTTTTCTATTTACCTTCTTTGAATCGTTCTTCTTTTCAGAAGATCATTTGGCCCCTACCAGTAAGACATGATTTTTCTTGGTTGCAAAGTGACTCTCAATATTTTTAAACATGTTAAGCAAATCAGCGAGGTTGATCTTTAGCTTGTTCATATGAAAAATTTCACAACAATTATGAAAGGAGTCCGGGAGTGAGTGCAAGATCAAATCTTGGCTCAACTCTCTACCCATGACAAAACCAGTTGTCCTAATTGATCAATCAAATTAATCATGTTAAGGACTTTTATCCATCATCAGAGTGTCATCTGTCATTTCGCATCGGAAGAGCTCCTTAGATATCTCGATATCTATTAGTCCTACTTTCCTCACCATCAACTACTTGATGTGCGGGAATATAGTAGGAGCATCCATAGTTTCATCTTTGTGACACCAAGCTCGTTACTTTCGTGGATGTGAGCATGATGCATATTGAGCCAATCATGCATCATCTTGCCACTTTCTAAAAGTAGCAATATCTTCCTCGTAGGTATTGTCTGCAACCATTACGAGGATAGGCGATTATGGACATAAGATAGCCTTTTCAAATGATGAGAACTATTCTCAAATTCCTTAACCAACTGCTTAATACTATCCCTGTTAAATATCATCTAATATGCTTCGCAGATGATAGTAATTTAGACATTGTAAAATTCTGTAAATGAATTTGTAATTAACAACATTTTAACATACATTCTTTTATTAATTACCAAAATAAATTAGTTCTTGTTTTAAATTGGTATCTCCAACTATTTTCTTCAAACTATATTACCCTCAATATATATAGTTCGGCAAAATCTAATTAAAGATTTTCTTGTGAGAATAAGGATCCCATTTCAAATGTATATAGCCTTGTGGTGACACAGCAAACTATATATAAATAAATAAGTAGACAACTCTTGTCAATTACATCAACTATGCAACTCCTTGTATTTTGCCTCTTAGATCATAATAGTCAAGTGTGTGCACATCCGAACTAAAATGATCCAAGTTAAGTCCAACCTAGCACTCCATATATTCAAAAAAGAAAAATATCATCCTTGTGGTGACACAACAAAACAATATTGTTCAATTTTCTTTATAAGCATCAAATGTGATAAATTAACATCTTAAATACTTAATACTTGCCTTGTGGTGACACAACAAACTCATATTAAATATTTAATACTTTATTAATTTTTATCATGCTAGAAGGCGACGTTCGATATTCCAAATATCTTTGAACGCTTAGGACTTAATATATAATATTTGAGGGGTTTGTTATTAATTTGTCTCATCTTGTTTAATAGCGCAAAGATATATATATATATATAAAAATACGCTATCATATTAATTAACATGCTAAGCATGTTTGCATAATATATAATATATATAGTATAAGCATGCACATATAGAATACTATATTCTACCTGGATCGATTATGGACTTTTATTCTAGTTTGGTTCACTAGAGCCACCAAGTGAACCAAAAGGTCTAACCCTAGGGGTGCGAGAATTAATATTTAAATATAACTATTACATTTAAACCCGGGCTTCATTACAAATGGGTCTTCAAGCGCTCCTTGATCCTTGATCTCCCATTCTTCAAAATTAATTCTAACAATTCCTATTACAAAAGTACTATTTAAAATAAATAGAAACCTTGATCAGCAGTCAAGGGGAAGTACATAGGAGGAAGATAGAATTTACATTAAGAAAAATTAGAGAAGACGAGGTACGCAGACCCCATTTAATAAAATCTATACATTCATGCACTCAACTAAAATAGAATCCAATCACATTGGTCAATAGTCCACAATCAATCCCATTTATTATCATACATATCATCATATGCATCAATAAATAAATTTCATCTCATAAATAATAAACATTCAATATGTATATTGATATCATTTAATGGGCAAATTTAGTTAGTATAAAATCTAATTTTGAATCAAAATAAACTCCTTTATTTTAATCCAAATTTAAATCAAAATAAAATTATTTTATTTTAATTTATCCAATTTTGAATAAATAAACTATTTTATTTTAATCAAAATCTTTAATCAAAATAAACTCCTTTATTTTAATTAATTATGGAATCCAATTCCATGTAAAAAAAACTTTTATTAAAGGAAACACGGATTATCTTTCCTATTCACAAATAAACTCTTTATTTTGAATAATATGAAATCTTATTTCATATCTAAATAAACTCCTTTATTTAAGGAAATTAGGATTCTCTTTCCTATTTACAAATAAACTCTTTTATTTTGAATAATATGAAATCTTATTTCATATCTAAATAAACTCTTTTATTTAAGAAAACATGGAATCCAATTTCAACTCCAATTAGTTATCATGGAATCCAATTCCAACTCTAATTAGTTAGCATGAAATCTAATTTTAAAATTAAAATAAATCTTTTTATTTTAATATTAAAATAAACATTTTAGTTTAAGATTAAAATAAACCTTTTATTTTAATTATAAAATTATAAAATATATATTACATATATCCGTGCGTTGGAAAAAAAAACAATTGAAATCACGTGGACTTCATTTATCAGGAAACATACTGATATACCTTTTTAAAAGGTATCTCATGCAACCTTTTTTTAAAAGTGAATAACATGAATCCTGACTCCTTTGTTTTTCCTTATATGCCAACCACGTGAATCATTTTAAAAAAAAAACACACAAACAGGTGATCATATATAACAATAAGAATCACGCCAATCACTGAAAAACCAAAATAGGTTTCGCGATTTCTGATTTTTTTTTATTAAATTTTATATAACAAAATTATGCCCAATTAAATTGTTCTAAACACATATCAAATAAAATAATTAATAATTTGCATAAAGGTTTGGCTCTGATGCCACAGTTAGGTTTGTAACATTCAAGAACACAATCAAATTGCATAAATAAGCGAAAACATGTAAAAATCAGAGTTTAAAATTTTACAAACCATAAACCCGGATAACCCTTTATGAACAATTATTAATTAAACGAAAAAGAAAGAATAAGAATCATACCCTTGAAGATCCGAGCTTCTCAGGTATAAGTTCACCTCCAATCCTTTTCGCGTTGAACTTGAATCCACCGGGTTTGGTTCCTTCCTTTGATCAACGTTAGCCACCCAAGTGTTTGGCCTATAGAGGTGATCTACCAAGGAAGAAGAAGAATTCAAGAAGATGGGTATTTGGCAAAACCCTAATTTTTTATCTCTATAGAAAAAGGCGTACTCTCCCAACAATTGGAATTACGTCTGTTGTTAAAAAGTCAACAACTCCTCACACCCATAATAAGACTCCTCTTATTTATAGATGTAGACAACCCTCCTTAACAATTAAGAAATTAACTTTTATTTTAACTAATTAAGCTCCCTAATCTTATTAGGGATAATTAATTAAACTCTTTTAATTAATTTTCCTCCTAATCCTATTAGGATATTTGAGAGTACTTTTATTAATTAATTCCCAAACTCCTTTAGGAATTAAATAATAATAATAGTAATAATAATAGTAAGACTCCTCTTATTAATTTATATTTAATATTTTCAAAATATTAAATAATAAATATTAAGCTATTTAATTTATTCTATCACCATAGATTAAATTAAATATACTTAACTTATTATTATGATTATGCCATTAACTTCTTAAATAATTATTCTTCCTTTTATGGTGTGACCCTTTAGGTTCTCCATATTAAACCGGTTGTGAATAAATCAATTAGAACAATTCTAATCTTATTTAAATAAATAAATTAAACTAATAATTTATTTAAATAAATAATATTTATTCTACAATAGGGATAAGCCTCCCTAGCGATCAACGACTTTTCAGATAATATAGATTTCAACATTAATCATAAAAGAACCTTTGAGTAAATAGTTACTCAGACAATTCAATCCTTCCACCATACAATGTCCCAATTAAATATAAGACATGAAATTTCACAAGTCTTATTCTATTTAATTATATGTATTTCGACTCTTAAATGCACAACTCCAAATAATGCAAATTAGAAACTCCTTTCTAATTTCATTCTGCTTCACCAAGGACTCTTGAGTTGTCATTTATCTAATCACATAGACATTTCTCTTCTTTACTAGAAGTGGTAGATTCTTTATTGATCATACATTATCTCCATGTACAACTTATTATACTCAAGCATACCTTTGATATACCCTAAGGGTCTTAAGGAATAAGTCAAAGTATAACTCATCATACACAAGATACTATGATGATCTCAAGTCCAAGGATCACTTGTACTACTATCACTACAGAATTCCTATTGACAGCAAGTAAAACTCCATTAGGTATTCCTTAGCGAGCCACGATTCGATTGAACTTATTCTCTAATAAGCACCTACATACTTGCTTTAGTGTCTCCACACAAATAATCATGAGATCAATCATCCTCATCCAATGAGCAAGCAACATATGTACCAATCTATCCGGATTCACTAATCCCCAATTTAGTAATCCAACGATTGGGAACTATTTTAGTTTTAAGCTTTCTAAGAATTTAGATCTCATTAGAATGATCATCATCATTATTCTAAAAGCATTGCTTAAAACTATGGGTTTATCACATATTATAAAACAGCATCGTGTAGATTATTAAAAGCCTTTAATAAATTAATACTTTTTATTAATAAATGAATAAGATTGTTACAAAGTATATGCTTTATCATCAAACATGATTGGCTTGTATGCATACTACTTTCAATCTCCCAGTTGCACTAAAGCCAATCATCATGGTATCTCATACTCTTCTTCTCTAAGTGACGATTATCCTACTGTTGGATAAACTTTATTTAATGGATATGTAATGTTGTTCTTGGGAGTCCACTATCTCTATAGTGATTTCCCATCTTTCAATGATTCCATAATCAAATGAAAGTGCCACAACACATGTTTAGATCCGAGATGAGACTTAGGAACTATTCTTAGTTCTGTAATGAACTTTTCAGCCAAACAATCAACTTGCAGCTTCTTTTATAGCTATATACTTTGTCTTTATCACTAAATCAACAACCTTTTCCTATTTGGAACCTTTCCAATTCACTGCACCATCGTTCAAGGTAACCCTTTACCTTAAAGTGGATTTTCTGTCGTCTTGGTCTGTCTGAAAAACTTGAGTCTGTAAAAGCCTTCTAGTTTTAATTCAGACCCACCATGTATGATCACATCCTTAGTGTCGGTTAAGTACTTTAAGATGTTTTTCACTGACTCATAGTGAACTTCTTCAGAATATGACTGATCAACATCAGGTCTCGTACATTTTATTGCATACATGATACTTACTCATGTAATCTCTCTTTTTGGAGTCTATGGGGGCTATTAAGAGAGATACACTCCATAGCTCATCAACATGAGACATCTCTTGGAGTTTGCCATGCTAAACGACTTTAACATCAAATGAATATACGTTCCTTGGGTTAAGTTGAGCATCCTTTTAAATCTATCTAGATTTGTATCCCCAATTAAGATACTCTTCCCAAATTATTCATGGAGGAATGTTTAGACAACTTTATCTTTACAGATTATAGCATTAGTATGTCATTCCTTATCCATAGTACATCAACATATAATATTAGGAATGTCACGGCGCTCCCACTGACCCTTTTGTACACAATAGAACTCTTACCTTATCGTATGTAACTGGATCATCATCTTCTATGATGCGTACCTCATCATCATCATCTATGATGAATCCATACCTCCTGTATCTTGATCTTATTCCGTATTTACATTTATTCGGTTGTGGTACAATAGGTCCATCTACGAGTTCCTCTTATTTGACTTATAGTATTTTGTGGATCTTGAACTCTTCGAGATCTATAATCCTACCACTAGCCCTTCCAATGATAAACACATTTATCTTAGAAGGCGTGTTTTCATAACAAACACCTTTTTGCTAAGTAGGATTATAGAACATATACCCTAAACTTACTTTAGGATGTCCCACAAATCTATACTTGTCAAATCTTGTCCCAAGCTTATCCTTTGAAACCTTTTCACATAAGTTGGACAACCCCTTATCTTAACATACTTAAGATTAGGAATCCTCCCTGTCCATAACTTTTATGGAGTCTTGAGGCCGGATTTTGAGGTTACCTTTTCGTAGATATGCAGCCATTTCTAGGACATGATCCTAGAAGGATACTGGAATGTCGGTAAAATCATTATGGATCGTACCATATCCAACAAGGTATAATTTTTCCTTTCAGATACATCAATCAATTATTACGTATCAGGAGGCGTCCATTATGAGAAAACCATTTGAGATGATCTAGAAACTTATTGCACAAGTATTTATTCCTTGATCTAATCAAAGAATCTTAATACTTTGCCAATTTGTTTCACTTCTGAATTCTTTGAACCTTTCAAATAATTCACACTTGTATTTCAGCAAATATACACATTCAACTCTTTGAATGATCATCTCCTTTTCTTATACTAGTTTGTTTAATTTGTAAAATATATTTTTCACGTAAGTCAGGTATACAAAATCCATTAAGTAATATTCCAGTTCTATACAAAACATTATTATTATAAATAGAACAACAATTGTTCTTAATTATAATACCAAATTTCATTGTCCAACAACAAAATGAAAATAATGTTTCGAACGAGAACTGGAATACAATAACAACTTATTGACTTAATAAATTTGCCCGTAGGCAATGCTAAACTATAAGTTCCTATGGCTAATGTAGCAACCTTTGCTTCATTTCCCACACATAGAATTACTTATCTTTGTTTAGCTTTTCTACTTCTGCTTGGTCCCTTCATAAATCTATATTTATGATAACCAAAGTCGGTATCCAATACCCAAGTAGAATCTTGACTTAAAAAAAAATTATTTTAAATCATGAATAAATTTGTATTTGTAATCAAAACTTCACTAAGCTTCTTTGGTTAGCCTCTGCAAGATGCTTCTCGCAGTTTCTTTTCCAATGTCTTGGCTTATTGTAGTGGAAGAAAACTCCTTTGCTATCCGTATCAGTTTTATTCTTATTATCCTTTGTTTTTGCCTTTTCTATTTACCTTCTTTGAATCGTTCTTCTTTTCAGAAGATCCTTTGGCCCCTACCAGTAAGACATGATTTTTCTTGGTTGCAAAGTGACTCCCAATATTTTTAAACATGTTAAGCAAATCAATGAGGCTGATCTTTAGCTTGTTCATATGAAAATTTTCACAACAATTATGAAAGGAGTCCGGGAGTGAGTGCAAGATCAAATCTTGGCTCAACTCTCCATCCATGACAAAACCAGTTGTCCTTGTGATAACCCGGGATTTCGAATAATCAAAATTTTACGAATAAATTTTTTTAATATCGACAATGATCGTTAATAGTGTATCGAGAATTAGTGAGACGAAGTCTCGAGAATCGACCAATATGTGTTTTGACCGAGAAAATAGAGTAGAGTTGTGGTTAACAACTTTAGAAACCCTAACCCAATTTTCTGATAGGGATTCTAGAGAAAATATAATTAAAATAATTATATTGCTAATAATGTGTTTGTGCTGTATGTTGGTTATGTTGATCAATAATTGATCGGATAAGGTTTGTATTTAATAAACCTTAATAAGGGATTTAAAACCCTAATCTTAAATTTAGAAAATAAATTGTACAATTAAAACCCTAATCAGACGACGGAAAAAAACTAATTTCAAAACCGGGAATTGTAAACCCTAATTAGGCAACCCTAATTTTTATTAGCATGCCTAAAGTGTTTGTTAAACTTAAATATGATTAGAAAACTCTAATTATATTGTTGTATACTAAATTTCTATTTTAGAAACCCTAATTTTTATTTTAGAAAATTTATTTTTCTAATTAAACCCTAAATTTGCAAATTTTGGGAATTAGAATTTTTAGACCTAAAGGGTACAAAACCTAAACCCTAGATTGTCCAAACCCTAAACCCTAAGGTCTAATGCAAAAATCTAGAAAAAAATTGGAAATGACCTAAATGCCCTTTATGGGTTTTTTTTTAAGTTAATTTGCAAAATTGTCCAACAACTTTATTAGGTCACCAACTCTTTACCAACTATTGACTTTCAGAACATAAAATATCACCAAATTCAAATCTCAAATAGAGATTGAAGCATCATGCATGAATCAAAGTCATATATATAAGATTTAGAGAGAAAGTTCATAAAAACTTAGCCATTTTGCATTTTACTCACACAAATCTCTCTCTCACCAAAAGCTTCAATTATACTAGTAGACCAAATCCATATAATGCGACCAAAGATCAATCAATAATGTATTGGAAAGTCGTAATCAAAAATCAAAGCAAAAGAGGTAGAAACCCTAATTTTGAAATCTTTCAATTCCTTGTTAAATGTTGTAATTGATTGTTCAAAGATATGTAATAAGGTGTCAATTGAAGTTCGGGTTGATAAATCATGAACCCATAACATCAAAGTTCACGAATTTAGAGTTTTTCAAAATCGAAATCTGAAAATCAGGTTTTTCATTAAATGTCCGATTTTATAACTCCTAGTGTGTTACGTGTTTTTGATGTTTAAAACTTGTAACATATAGCTTTGTTGTGTGGCCTTTAAGTTTCAAAAAGAATCAATCGTCATTAGATGTCCGGATCGGAGATATAAACGGTCGAAAGATCGTTGACCTACCATGACCGGTCGAATTTCGGGTAACCTGTAACGATAAATAAAGGTTTCGGACAACGCTTTTAGTAGCGATCGATCTGTCAAGATTTTCATGTTTTGATGTTTTGTTGTACCCATTTTGTAGATGGTTATTTTACTATAACTTTAGGTCTTTATATCACTTATAAATGCAACGGATCGATCGTGACGAGTGGTCAAAGTAGATCATTCATTTGCTTTTTGATGTTTTCTCGAAAACCCAAAAACTGTATGAACTCCGCTTTCACATGTAGTTCGACCGGACTAATCTAGCAGTGTGTGATGTTGGTTAAATGATCTGCTGATTTGTACATGTTCCTTGACATGCGTATTACAAATTTGAACCATCAAACCACTTAAAACATGAAATGTAATATAGATTCGATTAAGCTTGAAAGTGATCACTTGAAACCGCTTAAACCCGTAAAAATTCCGTAAACTATTCGACAAAGAGGTTTTAGCCTTCCGGATCTTCATATTATGTGATGTTATGATCAAGTAATGATGATTATTGTAGTATTACGCTTTTGCTATATGATCGGTTCTCAAGGTAAGAACCCGAATGAATGTAAAGTTACAATTTGGCCAAACGTGGACCCGATTCGCCGTATCGCCGTTGTTCTTGAGCTCAAGAACACCAACAGCGACGCTAAGTGTCGCTATAGGCTATTAGCGACAGATTTATTTATTTTAATTTCAGAATTTCCGGTAATTAATTAAAAATTAGAAATAAATTCTAAAAATTAGTAAAAATGGTTTTAAAAATTATTTTAAATTATGAAAAATAATTTCTGACCAATTGGGATATTTTTCTTTAATATTTATAATTATTTAAATATTAAAGGTATTTAATTTATTTAATTAGTATATTAAATAAATTAGAGAAAAATGATTTAATATTATGAAAAATTATTTTAAATAAGATTATTGTATTTAAAAATATTTTGAGTTATAAAATGTAACTTTTAATATTTTTGGAGAATTTTCATTAATAATTTAATATTAATGATATTAGATTTATTTGATTATTAAATTGAATAAATAAGATAAAATGATTTAAATGATTTAAAAATCATTGTTATTGAGAATAAAGTGTTAGAAAATATTTTAAATTATAAAATATATTTTCAATATTTTTGGAGAATTTTCATTAATAAATTAATATTAATGATATTTGATTTATTTAATTATTTTATTAAATAAATGAATTAAAAATGATTTTATTGATTTAAAAATCATTTAACAATGAGAAAAATAGTTTAAAAATATTTTAAGTTATAATTAATGACTTTTAATATTTAGATGATAATTTCATTAATATTTATATATTAATGGTGGTGATTTAAAAATGATTTTAATTACTTTAAAATCATTTAAGTGAAATATTGTTGATTTAAAATATTTTAAGTTATTGATAATAACTTTAATATTTTGATAAGTATGTTATTAATATTTTAATATTATTAAATATTAATAATGATAAGATTATTTGATAATTAAATCATTTAAAAATGATTCTCGATGTTTGAAAAATTATTATAAATTATAATAATTGCTTGATAATTATTAAAAGCTTCCTAAAAATATTATAATTGATAATTAACTTATCTAAATTAATATTGAAGCTTAGAGACCAAGTTTAATGGACAATCAATGTGTTAATTGTCTTGATAGGGGTGACCGTAACAATTTAGAATGGACCAAGTCCAACCGCATCGATATAGTTAGACTTGTTATGTGTTTATATAGGTTATAAACACCGATGTGGCTATGTGGTAATGTGCCTAGAGAAGTTTGACCGTGAACTACATGTTTACGTGTTATGAATAATTGTGCTAATTGTAAAACCGATATTATTGGTTATAGGTCTTTCAAAGCGGATAAATATTTTGTGTAGTAAGTAATCACGGAAGAGGCAAGTTTCCTAACTCAACCTTGAGTTAAATTCATTCAATTATTATAGTGGTTAATTATTGCTAATTACACCACATCCGTGGAATTTATTGTTGATTATTCGCAGTTAGTGCATGCTTAATAATTCAAATTAAATTATTGATTCGTAAATATATATTTGTAGAATAACTTTTTGTTGGATATTCATATTCAGAGAAGTTAGAATTGACAATACAGATAATTCCTGCTTTATTATCAAATTATAATCGAGAAATATCTTAGCTAATTATTCGGCTGAGCGAATATTAGTTAGAACTTGATAAGTTCGAGAAGAGAATTCAATTATTATTGATAGATCGATGCCAATTATTTCGCTAAGATCGAGAAGTAAATAGAATTTGAAATCACAAGATTTCGTTGTTAAATCAAAATTTTGATTCTTGAGACTGAGAAGAACAACCTTTTATAAAAAGGGAATATCATTAAATCGATATTCGATCATTCTTGCGCTTGACTTAAATATTATGCATAATATAGGGTATACTAAAGTCGATCACTTTATATACTTGCAGAGGGGGTATGATTTAATCTTTACTATTATCTCGATACACTGGGTATATCAAAGTATAACTTTGATAGTTACTCGAGAAGAGAAGTTCAAGATCCAATGGATCGCTTTCAAAGATAAATCGGAAAAACATTCCACTTTGATATTTCAGAGAATTGATTCTTGATTATTCATTAGAATATCGTAGAAACTTTGAAAGCGTTGTACTCTTTCATTATTGAATTATTATGTTGTATAGAATACGAGAAGACTTGTTATTGAATAACAATTTGTTCAGTTACTTCAAAGTTCCCCGAACTTTGGTTTCATTCTATCAAAATAGATAGTCTGGTGATTTGAATACTTATACATTTATTGTATGTATTAACTTGCGGGGCAAATTTGTTGCTCACCCTTGCTAAATAAAACATTTCAGCTAGGGACGAAGTTGCAGGAGGTGTTTTGAAGCAGAACAAAGGCAAAGGCGTAGTTATAAATTAGTTATGTTGGACATATTTATTATGTTGTATTGTAAACCCTTTTTGTATATCTAAAGGGTATGTTTGTAATGTTAAGGTTAGAGAACCTGGGTGATGTATTATTATTAAACTCTGATAAAATCTTATGAAAGTTACTATCTATATATATTATGGGTAGTTAAATGTTAATTATAGTGTGAATCGTGAACACCAAACTCGGGGTCGTGTAACTTAAATTTGGGTCACATCAAATCCTAATTGATCAATCAAATTGATCATGTTAAGGACTTTTATCTGTACTGTAGTGTCATCGGTCATTTCAGATCGGAAGAGCTCCTTAGATATCTGATATCTATTAGTCCTACTTTCCTCACCATCAACTACTTGATGTGCAGGAATATAGTAGGAGCATCCATAGTTTCATCAATCGTCAAGCTCACATTACTCATGGATGCGAGCATGATGCATATTGAGCCAATCAGCATCATCTTGCCACTTTCTAAAAGTAGCAATATCTTCCTCAGAGGTATTGTCTCGCAACCATTGCGTGGATAGGCGATTAAGGACATAAGATAGCTTTTCACCGGGAGAACTATTCTCAAATTCCTTAACCAATCCGCTTAATACTATCCTGCTTAAATATCATCTAATATGCTTCAAGATGATAGTAATTTAGACATTGTAAAATTCGTAAAATGAATTTGTAATTAACAACATTTTAACATACATTCTTTTATTAATTACCAAAATAAATTAGTTCTTGTTTTAAATTGGTATCTCCCACTATTTTCTTCAAACTATATTACCCTCAATATATATAGTTCGGCAAAATCTAATTAAAGATTTGCTAGTGAGAATAAGGATCCCAATTCAAATGTATATAGTCTTGTGGTGACACAACAAACTATATATAAATAAATAAGTAGACAACTCTTGTCAATTACATCAACTATGCAACTCCTTGTATTTTGCCTCTTAGATCATAATAGTCAAGTGTGTGCACATCCGAACTAAAATGATCCAAGTTAAGTCCAACCTAGCACTCCATATATTCAAAAAAGAAAAATATCATCCTTGTGGTGACACAACAAAACAATATTGTTCAATTTTCTTTATAAGCATCAAATGTGATAAATTAACATCTTAAATACTTAATACTTGTATTGTGGTGACATAACAAACTCATATTAAATATTTAATACTCTATTAATTTTTATCATGCTAGAAGGCGACGTTCGATATTCCAAATATCTTTGAACGCTTAGGACTTAATATATAATATTTGAGGGGTTTGTTATTAATTTGTCTCATCTTGTTTAGCGCACATGCACATATATATATAAAATACGCGTCATATTAATTAACATGCGAAGCATGTTTGCATAATATATAATATATATAGTATAAGCATGCACATATAGAATATTGTATTCTACCTGGATTGATTATGGACTTTTATTCTAGTTTGGTTCACTAGAGCCACCAAGTGAACCAAAAGGTCAAACCCTAGGGGTGCGAGAATTAATATTTAAATATAACTATTACATTTAAACTCGGGCTTCATTACAAATGGGTCTTCAAGCGCTCCTTGATCCTTGATCTCCCATTCTTCAAAATTAATTCTAACAATTCCTATTACAAAAGTACTATTTAAAATAAATAGAAACCTTGATCAGCAGTCAAGGGGAAGTACATAGGAGGAAGATAGAATTTATATTAAGAAAAATTAGAGAAGACGAGATACGCAGACCCCATTTAATAAAATCCATACATTCATGCACCCAACTAAAATAAAATCCAATCACATTGGTCAATAGTCCACAATCAATCCCATTTATTATCATACATATCATCATATGCATCAATAAATAACATTCATCTTATGAATAATAAACATTCAATATATATATTTATATCATTTAATGGGCAAATTTAGTTAGTATAAAATCTAATTTTGAATCAAAATAAACTCCTTTATTTTAATCCAAATTTAAATCAAAATAAAACTATTTTATTTTAATTTATCCAATTTTGAATAAAATAAACTATTTTATTTTAATCAAAATAAACTCCTTTATTTTAATTAATTATGGATTCCAATTCCATGTAAAAAAAAAAAATTTATTAAAGGAAACACGGATTATCTTTCTTATTCACAAATAAACTCTTTATTTTGAATAATATGAAATCTTATTTCATATCTAAATAAACTCTTTTATTTAAGGAAATTAGGATTCTCTTTCCTATTCACAAATAAACTCTTTTATTTTGAATAATATGAAATCTTATTTCATATCTAAATAAACTCCTTTATTTAAGGAAACATGTAATCCAATTTCAACTCCAATTAGTTATCATGGAATCCAATTCCAACTCTAATTAGTTAGCATGAAATCTAATTTTAAAATTAAAATAAATCTTTTTATTTTAATATTAAAATAAACATTTTAGTTTAAGATTAAAATAAACCTTTTATTTTAATTATAAAATTATAAAATATATATTACATATATCCGCATGCGTTGAAAAAAAACAATTGAAATCACGTGGACTTCATTTATCAGAAACATACCGATATACCTTTTAAAAGGTATCTCATGCAACCTTTTTTAAAAGTGAATAACATGAATCTCGACTCCTTTGTTTTTCCTTATATGCCAACCACGTGAATCAGCTTTAAAAAAACACAAACAGTGATCATATATAACAATAAGAATCACGCTAATCACCGAAAAAACCAAAACAAAGTTTCATGATTTACGATTTTTTTTTTTATTAAATTTTATATAACAAAATTATGCCCAATTAAATTGTTCTAAACACATATCAAATAAAATAATTAATAATTTGCATAAAGGTTTGGCTCTGATGTCACTGTTAGGTTTGTAACATTCAAGAACACAATCAAATTGCATAAATAAGCGAAAACATGTAAAAATCAGAGTTTAAAATTTTACAAACCATAAACCCGGATCACCCTTTATGCACAATTATTAATTAAACGAAAAAGAAAGAACAAGAATCATACCCTTGAAGATCTTAGCTTCCTCAGGTATAAGTTCACCTCCAATCTTATTCTCGTTCAACTTGAATTCACCGGGTTTGGTTCCTTCCTTTGATCAACGTTAGCCACCCAAGTGTTTGACCTCTAAAGGTGATCCACCAAGGAAGAAGAAGAATTCAAGAAGATGGGTATTTGGCAAAACCCTAGTTTTCTATCTCTATAGAAAAGGCGCATTCTCCCAACAATTTGGAATTACGCCATTGTTAAAAAGTCAACAACCCTCACACCCATAATAAGACTCTCTTATTTATAGATGTAGACAACCCTCCTTAACAATTAAGAAATTGAGTTTTATTTTAATTAATTAAATTCTTTTTAATTAATTAAGCTCCCCTAATCTTATTAGGGATAATTAATTAAACTCCTTTAATTAATTTTCCTCCTAATCCTATTAGGATATTTGAGAGTACTTCATTAATTAATTCCCAAACTCCTTTAGGAATTAAATAATAATAATAGTAATAATAATAGTAAGACTCTCTTATTAATTTATATTTAATATTTTCAAAATATTAAATAATAATATTAAGATATTTAATTTATTCTATCACCATAGATTAAATTAAATATACTTAACTTATTATTATGATTATGCCATTAACTTCTTAAATAATTATTCTTCCTTTTATGGTGTGACCCTTTAGGTTCTCCATATTAAACCGGTTGTGAATAAATCAATTAGAATAATTCTAATCTTATTTAAATAAATAAATTAAACTAATAATTTATTTAAATAAATTATATTTATTCTACAATAGGGATAAGCCTCCCTAGCGATCAACGACTTTTCAGATAATATAGATTTCAACATTAATCATAAAAGAACCTTTGAGTAAATAGTTACCGCATAATTCAATCCTTCCACCATACAATGTCCCAATTAAATATAAGACATGAAATTTCACAAGTCTTATTCTATTTAATTATATGTATTTCGACTCTTAAATGCACAACTCCAAATAATGCAAATTAGAAACTCTTTTCTAATTTCATTCTCGCTTAACCAAAGACTATCGAGTTGTCATTTATCTAATCACATAGACATTTCTCTTCTTTACTAGAATTGGTAGATTCTTTATTGATCATACATTATCTTTATGTACAACTTATTATACCCAAGTATACCCTTTGATATACCCTAAGGGTCTTAAGGAATAAGTCAAAGTATAACTCATCATACACAAGATACTATAATGATCTCAAGTCCAAGGATCACTTGACTACTATCACTACTACAGAATTTCTATTGACAAAAAGTAAAACTCCATTAGGTATTCCTTAGCGAGCCACGCTCGTTGAACTTATTCTCTAATAAGCACCTACATACTTGCTTTAGTGTCTCCACAAAAATAATCATGAGATCAATCATCCTCATCCAATGAGCAAGCAAACGATTTACTAATCTATCCTGATTCACTAATCCCCAATTTAGTAATCCAACGATTGGGAACTATTTTAGTTTTAAGCTTTCTAAGAATTTAGATCTCATTAGAATGATCATCATCATTATTCTAAAAGCATTGCTTAAAACTATGGGTTTATCACATATTATAAAACATCATCATGTAGATAATTAAAAGCCTTTAATAAATTAATACTTTTTATTAATAAATGAATAAGATTGTTACAAAGTTTATGCTTTATCATCAAACATGATTGGCTTGTATGCATACTACTTTCACATTCCTTGGGCACGTGATATCAAATCATGGAATATCTGTTGACCCGACAAAGATTGAAGCAATTCAAAGCTGGGAGAAACCTAAGTCAGTGACCCAAGTACGTAGCTTTCTCGGCTTATCTGGTTATTATCAGAGATTCGTAGAAGGGTTTTCTCGAATCGCTACTCCATTAACTTAGCTGACTTGAAAAGATACAAAATTTGGTTGGAACGAAGAATGTGAAAAGAGTTTTCAAGAACTCAAGAGGAGACTCATTTCAGCACCTATTCTGACAATACCATCTGGCTCGGAGGGATTTGTCATCTACAGTGATGCTTCAGGCAAAGGGTTAGGATGTGTTCTCATGCAACATGGGAAAGTCATAGCCTATGCCTCTCGACAAATCAAAGAATATGAGAGGAATTATCCTACTCATGATCTAGAGTTGGCAGCAGTCATTTTTGCGCTTAAGATTTGGAGGCATTACCTGTATGGAGAGAAGGTGGAGATCTATACGGATCATAAAAGCCTCAAATATTTCTTCACTCAAAAGGAACTCAACATGCGACAACGATTGAGTTGTTGAAAGATTATGATCATACCATCCAATACCATCCTGGAAATGCGAACGTAGTAGCTGATGCATTGAGTAGAAGATCATATGCGAGTACGAGTGCAATATTGTCAATGCAAAGAATCATTTTATATGACTTGGAAAGGATGGATATAGAGTTAAAGACTCCAGGGACCCATGTGATGATGGCGAATATACGAGTGGAACCGACTTTAATCGATAAAGTTAAAGCTGCTCAAACTGCAGACCTAGAGCTGATGCGTATGAAGAAGAAAGTGCAAGAAGGTGCTATTTTGGAAGAAAGAATTGATGAAGAAGGAATACTTCGAGTCAACTCCAGACTTTGTGTTCCTAACGATTCTTACTTGAAGTATAAAATCATGATGGAGGCTATGAACACATCGCTTGCAATCCATCCCGGGAGTACCAAAATGTATCGTGATCTTCAACATATATTTTGGTGGAGCAATATGAGGAGAGAGATAATGGGGTTTATCTCAAGGTGTCTAACTTGTCAACGAGTCAAGGCGAGAGCATCAAGTGCCAAAAGGTCCATTAGAACCACTTGAAATTCCGGAATGGAAGTGGAGCACATTACCATGGATTTCAATTCTTTGGTCTTCCCAAGGTTTCTCAAGGCATAGATGTGATTTGGGTCATTGTTGATAGATTGACCAAGTCCGCCATTTCTTACCGATATGAGAAACTTTTATACTTGAACGTCTTCTTTAGTATGTACATATAAACGAGATCATCGTAAGATTGCATGGTATGCCAAGATCCATAGTTTCTCGATCGAGACCCAAGATTCACTTCAAGATTTTGGGTTTAGTTTGCAAAAGCTATGGGCACGGATTTACGATTTAGTTTGGCATATCATCCTCAAACGGATGGGCAGTCAGAAAGGACTATTCAAACTCTTGAAGATTTAATAAGACTCTGTGTCCATGACTTTAAGGGAAGTTGGGACAAGTTCTTACCATTGATGGAGTTTTCCTACAACAATAGTTATCAAACAAGTATTGGCATAGCTCCATTTGAGGCGTTGTATGGAAGAAAGAGTCATTCTCCAGTATGCTGGGATGAGGTGGGTGAAGCAACGTTTTTGGGACCGGATTTGGTATATATGACTACGGAAAAGATTGAAACGATCCGACAACGTATAAAAACCTCACAAGATCGACAAAAGAGTTATGTTGATCTTCATCGAAAAGACGTGGAATTCAATATTGAGATCATGTGTTGTTACGTGTTGCTCCATGGAAAGGAGTTACAAGATTTGGAAAGAGAGAAAGCTCAATCCTCGATTCTGTTGGCCCATTTTAATCCTCGATCGAGTAAGAATCGTAGCCTATATACTACTTCTTTACAGCCAAGTATGTCTCGTGTTTATAACATTTTTCACATATCTATGTTACGTAAATATGTGAATGACCCAACCATATTATTGAATTAGAACCGCATTTGAGATAGAGGAAAGATTTAACGATAAAGAGTTACCTATTAAAATCATGGATAAGAAGGATCATATTCTACGCTCTAAAGTTATACCTCAAGTCAAAGTTTTTGTGGAGAAACCACGATGTGGAGGAAATGACCTGGGAGTTAGAATCTGAGATGAAATCAAGGTATCCTCACCTCTTCGACATACCAGGTACGCACCCTAATTTCGAGGACGAAATTTCATAAGAAGGGGAGGTTGTAAGACCCCAACTTTTATGAATAAAAAATAATTTTCTTGAAATATATTTTTAAATATTATGGTGTGGATTTGATATAATGTTATAGTTGTGGGTAATATTTACAAATTTTGCAAAGTAAGCAAGTGGTTATATAATATTCGATTGGTCGGGAAATATTCGTTTTAACAGGAATATTCGTATTTACTGACAAGCAATCATTGGTAGACCCTACAACGGAAGTATTGTCGTAGTTAGAAAAATGACATAATTATCTTTTATAAAAAATAACTATTAAGTTTTACCGTTATAATCGTTGAACTACCCTTAGTAGTAAAAGTACAAAGAATACGCGTGGTTGTATAGTAGCACTATTACCAGATTGATTATTGATGCTTACGTGAGAAGTCACTTAGTTATACTCAATTATTGCTACAAAGAATTGTCGCATCATATCTCTCATATTTTTTGATTCGATTATTGTCACAAAGATCATCCGCATTATATGATATATTATTAAATCAATAATTGAGACGACAAAGTTATTCATATTATTAAATTGCAATATTTACAATGTCTAGAAGTTCACCGAGGATAGGTTTGGTCATCTAATTACGTGCAATAAGGAGAAATCCTTATCTAAAGCCCTCTTTTTCCGGAACGACTGGTTGTTAAATATTGTGAGTTATAATATTAATGATGAATAAGTTCGTGTTGATTAAAGATGAAATTGATAGTTCCATTGTGTTAGAATTATTAGTGTTAGTGAAAATCGACATTTATTTCGATATTAATTGATGTTTGGAAGTTATAATTGACCCAATCACTTGTAATTAACTTGGGATAAATGAGCAATTAATTGCTATTAATTCACATGATTATAACTATTTGTTCACATGTGTGTACTATTGATTCACATTCTTGTACTATTAGGGGAGTTGGTGCAATATTGATAATACTTGCATGACTAAGTTAAAAATGGAGGTATAGATGAAGGTACTATACTGTAATTTATATTTTCACATGATTATAACTATTGATTCACATGATTGAACTATTAATTCACATTATTTACTATTAGGGGAGGTGGTGCAAGTTTGATAATACTTGTAGGACTAAATTAAAAATGAAAGAAAAGTTGAAGCTATTGTACTGTAATATTTCGAGCCCCAAAACGTGCAATTATCGAAACTATATTTTCCTATAAATAGAAGCTCATTCTTCCTTCATTTCTCACCAATTCACTAAAGCTATAGAACAATTATTATAGAGAAAAGAATAAGAGAAGTCTCTACCTCCTCTACTCCAAAGATCTAGTTTCTTTCTAAGGTAAGGGGTATTATTTCTTTCAGATTCATGAAGAGAGCTTCATTATTCCATTCTTTATTATTATGTTGAATAACTCGCTCATGCCAAGTACCGCATACATGGTGAAATTCTTCTATTATTCCTTTCTTTATTATTATGTTGAATTACTGCCTATGCCAAGCTTCGCATACATGGTGAAATTATTCTCGTTATTCCATTCTTTATTATTCTCGTTAGAATATCCTCGTCTGCATGCGATTATGCTAGACCTCGGTTCCATTCTTTATTATTATTCGTTGGAATAACCAAATTGCATGCGCCTATCGCATGCATGGTGAATTCTTTGTTATTCCATTTTTATTATTCTCATTGGAATATCCCGCCGTCGCGGATTACGCTAGACCTGGTTCCATTCTTTATTATTCTGTTGGAATAACCTATCTGTGCGGTCTATCGCATGCATGGTGAATTCTTCTGTTATTCCATTCTTTATTATTCTGTTGGAATATCCTGTCTGTGCAGATTACGCATGACCTGGTTCCATTTTTTATTATTCTGTTGAAATAACTTGTCTATGTGGATTATCACATGCATGGTGAATGATCCTTCGTACTCATTCCTTATTAAATTGTGGAAATAATCTGTCTACGTGGATTACCGTATGGCGGGTGAAAATCCATTTGCAGTTTCATATATTCTATGATACTCATTTAGTTAAAGTTTTGGCTTCTATACTCCATGAAATTAGTAGAATATCCTGGATATTTGCTCTTCATCTGGTATCTTTTCATGGAAATATTCTTCTGAGCATTCTTGAATTTTACTCCACAAAGCAAAGATTATGTCGATAATTTGACGTAAATTGATTTCAAGATAAATTAACTTATAAATATTTAAAATTTATTCTTGAACTTGTTTTATTGAATTATTATGTCATTGTCATCATCCTCATGCTTATATTGTGATGAAAGTCATCTTTGGCTTACGTGCATAGATGGACTTGGTATGGTTATGACCACAAATTATTTAAGATAATCATGACCTGTAATATTATAAATGATGTGGTAAAAGTCCTCAAGAGTCTGTGAAGTATTGATGGACGCTTTTGGTATGATTATGACCGTGGATTATTCTTAATATAGTCATGACCATCGATGATTTAATGAATATCCTTGGCCCAGAAAAGGTGGATGACTCGATGATGTGGTTTATTTATTAAACCGAGTCTCAAATGATAAAAATTGATGAAAATATTTTAAATCATAGAAGATAGTAGATATCATGCTCTACTTGACTCTTCTAATGGATTGCTTATTCCGCTGCAATTAAACTTGATGTCTATTGTATTTTATTAGTTTAACATTGTTGAAGACTAATGATAATTTATTCTGCATTATCTTAGTCATAATATTTCTTACCGGGCTAGTTGAGCTCACCTTTTCTTTCACCGTTGCTCTTCAGAAATGAGAACGTGGCCGGACTAGTCAGTGGGATGCAGAGTGATCATCTGGATGGTAGCATTATTAGTCCTCACTATTCTGTTAAATAGTGTGACAATAAATGTAATGAGGACTCCATTGAGTGTGGATATTGTCTAAATGACAATATTCTTATTAAAACTCTTAGATTATGTTTTGTCATATTTTACACGACTGTTGTATAATTAAGTTGTATTTGAATTTTGTAGCATGTATTTGGCGACTCAGGATGGGTGATGTATACCTATTTTGGGGGCGTCACAGTGGATGTTCTGCTATTATGCGTATTGTCATACGTCTTCATGCCACGGTATATGGATGAGCTGGATATCAGCGTAATTATGGCAGTGAGAGCTCTCAGGGAGGGTCATACCATTATACCGATGATTGTTGCAGAGACTCTGAGGTCAGTTACATACTGCTACACTTATCCGGCAGGAGTGTTCACAGGTAGCTCGGTCATGCTGTATGTGTGGTTTATGTCACACTTGAGACCGATTGGCACATTCAGACGGCAGGGGTATTGTTTCACCCATGATATAGCCATGTCATGCTCCTTTCAGCCTGCGAAGTGTACAGATGCTGCATCTTGGTCAACTTTTCTAGCAGGGATCGGAGATCCCTTTGCTATATTGCCGTGTTCAGGGCTTAGGTCACCCTACAGCTTCATTACTTATGCTCCGGACCTGGATTATCTACCTCTAGCTGGTTTGAGGGGCATGATTACTTACCACCCACTGCCCGTGATGTGTCAGTTTGACCAGTTTCAGGATTTTCATCCTTATGAGGGGGCAGTGAGTCAGCGCTTCTCTTCACACCATTTATTAGCGGAGGATAGATCCAGGTTGTATGCCTATTAGGATCAGCGAGAGCTAGTTGAGTTTTCTGTCAGTCATCCGGGTTGTTCTGCAGAGTATTCCTCATGGATGGAGACAGAGACTGAATCGGCTGTGGTAGCATCCATAGTGCAGGGGACTGATTCCGACGATGAGGAGCCTATAGAGGAGGCTGACATTCCCATCGATGACTTGACTGCTGGGCTGCCAATATTTGTGATTGATTCTCCCACCCCGATTGCCACTGTTACCCAGTATTCATTACAGCATTTGGAGCAGAGCTTACATCTGATGACCTATGATAGAGATCAGGCTAGGGCCTCGATGTTGACAGCTCTTGATGAGAGAGATACTGCCTTATTAGAGAGGGATGAGGCTAGATCAGCCATGGATGCATTGATTGTGGAACGGTATGCTGCATTATCTGCTAGGGATGTGGCCATTGCGCAGACAAAGATTTCAAAGAGATCCCGATGATCGCTGTCTTGTTGACATGAGTGCTTACATTGATGAACATTATGCCACCATGCAGTTAGCCTCTGATCTGCTAACTCGTAGATACCTCAAGGTGAGTCAGCTTGCAGCGTTACCTCCTTCTCCAGAGAGGGATGCCATGTTAGATCTGATAGTCCGCATACATACAGATCTGTAGATAGCTTTGTATTTTTTTGTACAGACTAGCTTAGCCATTTTGTCATGTACAACACATATGTATATATCAAACAATATTATGCATGGCAGGGAAATATATTTTTATTCACTTCCCTTTTAGTTTTGCCTTGATACTTGCTTAATATTTTCTTGTTTCTTCAGGGCCTTGTGATCTTGATGCATTCTGAACTTATCCTTGTTATGTGGACATTGAGACGTCGCAAGATCTCTCAGAACGGATCATTGATTTGTGTATATCCCTACCATCTTTGGTGTCTTGGGAATTTGTATCTCAGATTGAAAAGTGGAGAGATGGTGGTTTTCCTCTCCGAGATTGATCATGAAGATGTATGGTCACCAAAGATTTCTATTTATGAGAAGCCTAGTTAATTCCATCTCTTATGGGTTGGTATTGCTCTTTGAGGCACGGCCGCAGCTTAGATGGTCACCGAATCTTCTATTTGTGAGAAAAAGTTGGGTAATTCCATCCCTTTGATCTAAAACCGATGAAATGTGGTGAATTGAAGGTTGATCCCAATACCGTGTGACAAATATTTTTGTTCTGGTAGGGGTTAGACTGAACCATAAATGGCTGCCTACGTACTCCTATTGAAGAGGAGATCAAGTCTGCGTAGTTCGAACTTGGTGTAAGAGGTTCAACGCTAAATGTGAAAGGCAGATGGGTGTAGAAGCTTTATTGACGAAGAAAGGTGTAGAAGTATTTTTGCGGTTTTTGTTTTTTTAGAGAAAGGGTAGAAATGTTTTTGTTGTTTTTTGTTTATTGCGACCGGGCCATATAGAATATGGTTGCCTACGTACTCCCGGGTATCAGGGAGATCGGGTCGATGTAGTTCGCCCCTCAGGACGAATTGCAGCCAAAGAGAAATGTGAATCCCATGTGCAGGCTATACTGTGGGGAAGAAAAAGTTTGATCCCATAATGGGGATAAACTGCAGGTGTGGAAAAAGTTTTATCCCGTCTTCAGGACAAACTGCAAGCGTAGAAAAGTTTAATCCAGTCTTTAGGATAAACTGCAAGTGTGAAAGGTTCAATCCCGTCTTCAGTGTGAGACCCCAGATTTTATGAATAAATATTTAATTTTTTTTTGAAATATTTTTTTTAATATTATTGTGTGGATTTGATATAATTTTATAGTCAGGGTAGTATTTATAACTTTTGCAAAGTATGCAAGTTGTTATATAATATTCTTTTTAGCTCTGGGAATATTCTTTTTTTCAATTGACGACGACATAATCATTAGTGGACCCTACAACCAAGTAATCACGTAATTAGAAAATGATAAAAATATTTTATGAAAATAACTATGAGTAGTGTTACCGTTAAAACCGTTGAACTACCCTAGTAGTAAAAGTACAAAGAATACGCTGTGGTTACATAAGAAAGTACGATATTGATTATTGATGCTTACGTGAGAAGTCACTTAGTTATACTCAATCATTGCTACAAAGAATTGTTTGCATCATATCTCTCATATTATTGATTCAATTATTGTCACAAAGATCATCTCGCATAATATTTTATATATTATTAAATCAATAATTGAGATGACAAAGTTATTCATATTATTAAATTGCAATATTTACAATGTCTAGAAGTTCTCACAAGGAGAGGTTTGGTCATCTAATTGCATGCTACCAATAAGGAGAAATCCTTATCTGAAAGCCCCTCTTTCCTGGAACGACCCGGTTGTTAAATATTGTGAATTATAATATTAATGATGAATAAGTTCGTGTTGATTAAAGATGAATTTGATAGTTCCATTGTGTTGGGATTATTTGTGTTAGTGAAATCGATATTTATTTCGATAATAATTAATGTATGGAGATTATATTGTTCAATCTTTTCGTGTCGGAGTACTATTCACGAGTTACTATTCATGAGTTGCTATTCACGAGTTACTATTGAGTCACATTCACTTACTATTAGGGGAGTTGGTGCAAGATTGATGATACTTGCATGACTAAGTTAAAAATGGAGATATAGATGGAGATACTATACTGTAATTAATTTTTTCACATGTTTAGAACAATTGAGTCACATGATTTACTATTGATTCACATGATTTACTATTAGGGGAGGTGGTGAAAGTTTGATAATACTTGGATGACTGAATTAAAAATGAAAGAAAAGTTGGAGGTATTGTACTGTAATATTTCGAGCCCCAAAATGTGCAATTATCGAAACTATATTTTCCTATAAATAGAAGCGCATTCTTCCTTCATTTCTCACCAATTCACCAAAGCTATAGAGCAATTATTATAGAGAGAAGCTATAGAGAGAAAGAAGAAGAGAAGTCTGCTACATTTCTATTCCAGTATCCAGCTTTATTATAAGGTAATGGATATTATTTGTTGTACCTGTAAGGGGTATTATTCTTTTGTATTCATGAAGAGAATTATTTTCTTTCATTACTCGTAAGAGTTGTTATTCCATTCTTCATTATTATGTTGGAATAACCTATTTATACGAAGTACCGCATACATGGTGAAATTCTTCTGTTATTCCAATCTTTATTATTATGTTGAATAACTCACTTATGTAAGTACCGCATACATGGTGAAATTCTTCCGTTATTCCATTCTTTATTATTATGTTGAATAACCTGCTTATGCGAAGTACCGCATACATGGTGAAATTCTTCTATTATTCCATTCCTTATTATTCGCTTTTAATATCCTCAATCTGCTGCGTTTTATGCTTTACCTGGTTCCATTATTTATTATTCCGTATTTATTATTTTGTCTGAATATCCTGTTTGTGCGTTTACGCCGGACCGGGTTCCATTATTTATTATTCTCATTGGGAATAACTCGTCTGCAAGGCCTCTCTATCGCATGCATGGTGAATCCTTCTGTTATTCCATTCTTTATTATTCTGTTGGAATAACCTATCTATGTGGATTACCACATGCATGGTGAATGATCTTTTGTATTCATTCCTTATTAAACTGTGGAAATGATCTGTATACGTGGATTACCGCATGGCGGGTGAAAATCCATTTGAAGTTTCATATATTCTTTATTATACTCAGTTGGTTAAAGTTTTGACTTCTATACTCCATGAAATTAGTGGAATATCCTTGATATTTGCGCTTCATCCAGTATCTTTTCATGGAAATATTCTTCTGAGCATTCTTGAATTATACTCTACAAAGAAATATCATGTTAACAATTTAGACATTATTGAGTTCAGGATAAATTAACTTATAAGTCTTTAAAATTTATTCTTGAACTTATTTTATTGAATTATTATGTCATTGTCATGATGAGTTATGTTGGTTATTATGTGAAAACATGAAAGTTTCTTAGAAATCACAAAGGGTTGAAAATCAGATTTTGGTGAAAATGGAGCATGAAATTCAATTGACCATATCTCCTATTATATTTCAAATTTTTGGGTGTGGTCCAGTTCTAGAGTTAGATCTATGAGTTATATAACTTATCCAAGTGGAATCACTAGAAAAGGTGTTGTAGATTTTCGTATGGACTGATTTTAACAAAGTAGTCCAAAGTCGCAAAAAAAACAAAAATGCTATCGCCTGTAAACTTTAAAAAAATCAAGTTTTACCACTTAATTTGTGAGAAAAATTCTTGCCTTTTGGGACATGAAAGTATATGGTATAAAGTACCTCCTGTCCAAAAATGAGCTCATTCCGACTTAAAATGATGAAGTTATGACCATTTCAAGTTTTGTGATTTTCTGACGAAAACGACTATAACTGGAGTTCTATAACTCCGATGGCCACAAAATTTAAACTGGAAGCTCATGTTAACATGTGTAAGATCCTGCCAAGATTTGGGGATTTATGGGGTTAAACTTGATGTAGCTAATTTCTTAAGGAATTAATTAGAAATTGATTTTTGAAAAATAGTAAATGAATTTTAAAAATTCTTAGAAAATATATGTTCATTATGGGACTATATTCTCGCTAAATTCCGTAAAAGAAATATTTTGGGACCGATTTGGTATTTTTCATGAAAATGGTTTAGTTACTTAAACATATGAGTTAAATATGTTATGTGAAGTAACAAAGTTGGAAAATAGGATTTTATGGCTTGGAAATCCTATATAAGGTATATGCAGATTTTTGATGAGGGATTTGATCATTGGTGATGAAATCTTATGAGTATGGCATTTTTGAATGATTAAATGCATTATGTCGTAAAGTGTAAACAATTGAAATAAATTATTTATAAGTTTAAAAAGTGATTCAAATATTGTTATAATATTAACAATATTAGATTATGAGTTATTTAAGTGATGGATAATATTTGGATAAATTTAAAGTCTTTAATATTTATCCTTGTTTTCGTTTGATTAATGCTTATATCATTGTCATCATCTCCATGCTTATATGGTGATAAAAGTTATCTTCGCTTACGCAAAGATGGATCGCTGATTATTATTGAATATCTTCGCTTACGTGCAAAGATGGATTTTTGATTATTGGTTTTATTGTTGTATATCTTTGGCTTACGTGCGCATGTATGGACTTGGTATGATTATGACCAGGATTATTCGTTATAGTCATGACCATCGATGATTTAATGAATATCCTCGCCCGTAGTGCAGTGGATGATTCGATGATGTGGTTTATTTATTGTCGAGTCTCAAATGATAAAATTGATGAAAACTTTTTAAATCGTAGAAGATAGTAGATTTTATTCTTTACTTGACTCTTCTAATGGATCGCTTTGTTCACCGCAGCTTAAACTTGATGTCTATTATATTTTATCGCTTTAACATTGTTGAAGACTAATGATAATTTATTCTCGCATTATCTTAGTCATAATATTTCTTATCGGGCTAGTTGAGCTCACCCTTTCCTTCATTGTTCTCTTCAGAAATGAGAATATACCGGGACGAGTGGGGAAACGGAGTGATTTTATCCGTATGATAACATTAGTAGTCATCACTATTCTTCTGTTAAATAGTGTGATAATAAATGTAATGAGGACTTCATTGAGTTTGTATACTGTCTAGATGACAATATACATATTAAAACTCGTAGCATATATTTTGTCGTATTTTACACGAATCGTCAGATAATTAAGTTTTTATTTGTATTTTGTACCATGTATTTGGCGACTCAATATGGGTGATGTATACCTGTTTTGGGGGCGTCACATTTAGGATAACCGAAATTGTATGAAAGGTTTGAAATGAGGTGAAACCAGTCACCGGTTTGACGTGTATGCTTCCCCTCGAGGCGTAAGAGTATGTAAAAAGGGTTAGAAACTGGAATGACTGGTGATTTGATTATCAAAACCAGGATGTTTGTTTGATGGTAACTTTAGACATAGTACTGTTTCACGGCGTCCGAGTTGATAAGTTGTGGAAATTCATCGCCATCTATTTCCTCGCACAATCGAGAGCACCTCCGTCAATACCTCCTTGACAAAAATGGGCCTTCCTGCTAGGGAGCGAATTTTCCTTAGGATCGATCTTGGTTGTCAATGATCTTCTTTAAAACCAAGTCATGTTGTTTGAACCGCCACACCTTAACTTTTTCTGCTTGTAGGATCGCATAATCTTTTCCGATATAACCGACTATGGAAGATAGTCGCGGTCACGCCTTTCGCCTTATTAGAGACAATTGGTGATACCGCCTTGTACCCATTGGTTTTCATCCAACCGAGCATCCATCAACACTCCGAGGGATTCCATTCCCACCTCTACGGGGAGTACTACTTCCATCCTATAGGCTAATGAGTAGGGGTTGCCCCAAATGGAAGTGCGCATGGAAGTTCTCAGAGGCTAATAAAGTCGAGGCAAGAGGTCGCCATCCTTTATGATTAGCGACATTTTCTCGCATGATCTTTTTTGATGTTTTTATTAGCCGCTTCAACAAAGACCATTCATCTTTGGACGATAGATGACTTGAGTTAAGGTGTTTGATGTGGAATTTATCGCATAACTCCTCCATCATTCTCGTTATTGAGGTTCTTAGCATTGTTCATCACAATGACCTCTCGGTTGTCCATATCGATGCATTTACATTATTTCGGCGAAAGCAATGATGACTTCTTTAGTAACCCTGGGGAAGGATGCTTCTTCTACCCATTTGGTGAAATAGTCGATCATGGTAAATATGAATCGATGTCCATTACTGGCTTTGGGCTCGATGGGCCTGATCACGTTCATTCCCCACATTGAGAAGGGCCATGGCGAACTCATATTGTGGAGTACCCTTGGAGGGGCGTGGATAGCATTCCCATGAATTTAGAATTGATAGCATCTCTTGACGTGATCATCACAGTCAGCTTTGAGTGTAAGCCAATAATGCCCTGTTCTAAGGATCTTCTTGACAAATAGGGGTCCGTTCATGTGAGGGCCACATACTCCACCATGGATCTCATCCATGAGCCTCTAAGCTTGGTCTTTATCCAGACATCTAAGGAGACCTAATCCTGCATCTCTTTTGTAGAGTGCATCTCCACTCAGGTAGAATTTCATAGCAAGTTGATGAATCCGCCTCTTCTAAGTTAGGCTCGCCTCAGCAGGTGTAGATCCATCTCGCAGATACTCCTTGATATACTGATACCAAGGGTTGTGGATGGGAGGTAGTTCATCTGATACTTCTCCAATATAGTTCCCATAGACTGGGGCCTTTTGTAGTGAAAATGTGATGCTTGGCATGTTTTCCTTGTCAGGTATGTGAATCAAGGAGGCCAACGTTGATAATGCATCCGCAAAATCATTCCTATTGCGAGGAACGTGTAGGAAGGATTTCTTCGAACTCCAAAGCCATCTGTAAAACTTGTCGATGGTAAGGCAGCAAATGTAATTCTTTGGTTTGATAGATTCTTGTGGATCATCCGATTACCAACTCAATCCCCAAAGACAAGCTTAATCACCGATGCCCATTGAATGGGCAAGTTTTAGCTCCATGAGATGTACCTTCATATTTAGTCGTGTTGTTGGTGCCGATAAACTACAATTTGACGGCGACGGATATCGCCTCCCCGCATCGGATACTAGAATTGCTCCACCCGTAACCTTCCGTGTTAATGTACCCATCAAAATAGATTTTCCACGCATGATGTATCATACCGATGTTGTTGTTCTTTATCATTACCCCTTCATCTGGGAAGTATGTTTCAAGGGTTTGTAGTCCCCAGAGGTGCGGCCGCCATTGATCCGCAAATTCCTTTCCTTCGATGTACTTTTTTTGTGTCATGTAGACGATGTCAAATTGTTTGTAGGATCAACTCGCCATCCGGACGACCGACAATTCAAGATGGGCAGTGTGACCATGGAGGTAATGTTGTAACCTCATGGAAGCCCATGCTAAAGCACAACAAGTTTTCTATCGAGTGTACTTGTGTTCACCGATGTCAATCTTTTGGCGAGGTAATAGATAGCTTTCGTTCTCGGCCTCTATCGCTTTTTGCCCCCAAAGATACCCCCATGGTATTGTCATTAATGGACGGTGTACATGAATAGGGGAACATCATCCTCGGTGGTACCAAAAAGAGCGTTAATAAAATCGCTTTTTAATGGTAAGGAAGGCTTTCGACACTCATTGCTTCCATTTCATGGAGGAGTTCTTCCTTAACAACTTGAAGATGGGCTCACAAAGTTGCTATGAGTTGAGAAATGAACCCGCTAATGAAGTTGATTCTTCCCAAAATCCCCAGATTTCCTTCTCTCGTTCGAGAAATGGGCATTTCCTTGATGGCCTAGATTTTGGTAGGATCCAGCCTAATCCTTTGTGGTCGATCAGAAACCTAGTAACTTGCTTCGACTTGGACGCCAAAGGCGACTTAGCTAGATTCAACTTCAAGTTGTACTTGCGCAACCTGTTAAAAAGCTTTCTGAGATGGTCTAAGTGGTCTTCCTCCTTTCGGGATTTGATAATAATGTCATCCACGTAGATCTCTATCTCCTTGTGCATTAAATCGTGGAAAAGAGCCATCATAGCTCGCTGATAGGTTGCCCCAGCATTGATGAGACCGAATGACAACTGTCTGTAACAAAAAGTCCCATAAGGCGTGATGAAAGCAGTTTTCTCACGGTCCTCCCCAGCGACCATAATTTGATGGTACCCCGCAAAACAATCAGCAAAGGAGTACATGTCGTATTGGGCAGTGTTGTCAATAAGAATGTGGATAAAGGGCACGTGACATCTATCTTTAAGGCAAGCTTTGTTCAAATCCCGGTAATCCATGCAGACTCATACCTTTCCTCCTAGTTTAGGCACGGGAACAATGTTGGATATCCACTCCGGATATGTAGACACCATGATAATGCCAGCTTGAAATTGTTTCAAAATTTCTTCTTTGACTTTTAAACTCCACTCAGGTTTCAATCGCCTGAGTTTCTGCCTAACTGGCTTGAATCCTTCTTTAATGGGAAGGCGATGAAGAACAATGTCAGTGGACAAACCCACCATATCTTCATGATACCATGCAAACACATCCTGGAATTGGGTTAATAATGCAACCATGTCATTTCGCTGATTTATGGTGAGGTCTGAACCAATTTGGATTAACTTAGGGTTTTCTAAGGTTCCAAGATTGAAAGAAGTGGTTTGGTCAAGTTTGGGTTTAGGTTTGTCTACGACCCATTCCTTAATCTCCTGAGGTGTCTCAATGTCCTCTTGTATTTCCATCAAGTCTGAGTCCAACTTTGCATCAAAGTTACAACCCTTATGGAGAGAAGGCACCTCATCAGCAAGTACAGACACATCTAAATTCAGAGTCCTGAAATAAAATATGCTTTCACTTAATATATGCAACTGTTTGATCATACAAAAGTGTTAGCATGGACTTGATAAAATAACTGCTAATACTGTAAAGAAAAGCAAGCAATTAAAGTTATCTACGTAGGCGTAGGGATTTTCTCGCCCATTTTACCCTTTGTCGACCAATGCATGGAGTCTTTGGTCCAATTGTCGAGGCAAAGTCCCGAAGACGTTAGAAGCTGATGGAGGGATCGCCATTGTCCTCCTTCTCCCGAATGATAACCATGACATCTGGGAATTCATTGTCTGGGGTATATCTGTTTGTATGTTTATCATGAACAATGACGCGTATGCCCGACATCATCAAGGCGATGTCATGTTTACGTTTCCGTTCCTTTTCTTCCACTTCGGGATCAGGAATCAGCACCTCTTTTACTTTGATTGGCACTGGTTTCAGAAATATTATGGCCACAACATGGGCTGGTACCTTTACTGGAGACTATATCAACTCATGGGGTAAAGGTAGAGAAAATCGCCGTAAGGCAGAAGCCTGAGGAACCTGCTTGTGCTTATGAGGATTCCTGTGACTGGAATTGGCAGAATAGCCTAGTCCCGCTATTCCAATTTATTTTGAAATTTGAATAGGTGCTTAATACCTCACCGATTTTTACCAAGCCCTTGTCCAGGTGATGACCCAATGACATCATTTCTTGAGTGGCCGAGCGAACCCTCTACAGAAATCTTGGGTAACGGGAAGTATGCGTCCAATAGTATGGTATTGTGTTACTCACTTCCAAAGTATGAAAATCGCCGCCTCAACTTCCGAATTGAAGTCGATGATTGGTAGAGTTCCTTGTTCGTGACATTCCGCTCAGCCGATGACAAATGACTAGATCGTTGTTGATAATGTATTTGAGTTGCTAATGTAGTGTGCAGGGAACGGCTCCAGCCATGTGTATCCATGGTCTCCCCAATAGTAGGTTGTATCCTGAATCTATCTTGAGGACGTGGAAGGATACATTGAATGTATTTGGACCAATCTCAATTGGCAATTCATTCTTACCAATGGAATTTCGTCGGGATCTATCAAAAGCTTTGATAACCGTATGGCTGCTTTGGATCCGCTTGAGATTGACATTCATCTTCACCAAGGTGGCATAAGGACAGATATTTAGAGATGAGCCTCCATCTATCAAAACTCCAGCTAGCATGTACCCGGAAGACAAAACTGCAATGTGTAATGGCTTGCAATGACCGGTCCCTTCGGGCGGTATGTCTTCATCAATGAAGGATATCACATTGTTGTTGAAAATGTGATCAACCAGATGTTGAAATTTTTCTACATCCACTGACTTTGGCAAATAGGCTTCTTCCAAAACCTTTAATAAAACCTTCCGATGATCCTCGGAAAATAAAACCAAGTCCAATATTGATATATGGTGTGGAGCTTCTCATAAGCTTAAAACAACCTTGGCTTCATTATGGCCCATAGTGCCGAGAAATTTTTCAATCTTCTCCATGGGAATCTTCCCCTTTGCTTTGCAAGTAGGTTTCATAACCCGCTGAGGAAGATACAGTGGATTTTCCCTCGACAATGTAGCAGTATTATGAGACGTGGATCCTTCAGCTTCTCCATAATTCCATGGAACTTTGTGTAAGCTGACAATAGGATATTTTAGTCTGAAGGGTAAAGAAATTGGCTTTGGTGCAGCCACTTTCAAAGGATTGTCAGCTCCTTTGAGTTAAATTACTTGTATGGGAAATGCTTTGACAGTCTCATCATCCACTTCAGATATAAATGCTACTAATCCCTTCCATTTGGTAGGACATGTATTCCCACTCTTAAGTTGCATAGTGTAATCATCTGCTAGTTGCAGGACACCGCTATCAATAAGATTCTGAATGAGATGGCGGAGTGCCTAGCATTCTTCTGTGATGTGACCGCGAGAATGTGAATGATATTGACACACTTCATCAGAATTGAACCGTCCTGAATGGGGATTGATTGGAGGCAGAAGGAAGGTAATTCATCCTTCATTGATCAACATTTGCAATATCTCCTCCATAGATTGGCCTAGATAGGTAAATTCCCTCTGATTGGCAAAATCCCGACGGGCTTTAGCATTTGTTCTCTTTGCAACCTTATCCTCCATAGCTTCACTTTCTGAAGGTGGTGATGGAGAATTCATAACAAAAGGAAGGAGATAAACATGTTCCTGGCTGATTAATTGGCATGTGACTTGATGCTGGTGGGTCACCAGTTCTGCCAATTGCTCAATTTGTTTGCAAAGAGCTTTCTTCTTTTGTTCCATAGTAAACTGGAACTTTGCATAATCCCATCTGTTAACACCGTCTTTGAGGGTTTGGGATGATTCACCATTAGAATTGGAACTCTGTCCAGTGTTCCAACTAATCATGTTGACCTCTTCTGCTTTGTGTTGAGGAAGAGGGTTGTCTTGCACATGAAGTTGATCTGGTTTGGTGACCACGATCTCACCGTTGTCTATTAAATCTTGGATCTTGTGTTTCAAGTCCCAACAATCTTGAGTATCATGTCCAGGTGCTCCGGCATGATAAACACACTTCCGAGTAGCATTAAAACCCCTCCCATTAGGGTTGGCTGGTGGAAGAAGACGTGTAACTTTCTTCTGAGTAGTCAGAAGAGTCAGAATATTCTTGAGCGAATCCCCTAAGGGTGTGAACGTTCAAGGATGCTTTACTTCTCCACTTTTAGGCAATGGAGGGTTTGAAGACTGTGCTTGAAAAGGGGAGTAGTTTCTCCTCTATATAGGCATGTTCTGATTGCCTTTTTGACAAGGTAGTATCAAGAAAACATCCTCCTCTTTCTTTTTATGGACCCTCCGGGGGTTGTTTCCATAAGATCCGGACTGGATGTGCTCAGCAACTGCTTTAAGAGCGGCTAAGTCTTGAATCTTACCCGACTTCAATCCCATCTCAGCCATCTCTCCGTGCTTGATCATTTCAGAAAATGGTTTGCCAATACCAGGTAAGACTCTCTCATAGAAAGGAGCTTCCTGTAGATCTATGAATGTCATGACCACTTCTGATTCCATCATGGAAGGAATAACTTGAGCAGCAAAGCGCCTCCACCTTTGAGCATACTCTCTGAAAGACTCATTATACTATTTCTTGACCTTGGTAATTTGGTACCAACAGAGCCATCTGAGATTGAAAATCAGATTGAGTGAGGAAGGCGTGAGCTAGCTCTTCCCAGCTATGGATCTTGGAGTTGTCTAATCTGGTATACCATGAATGGGCTTCTCCAGTCAGACTCTTCTGAAATAGCTGCATTATGAGCTTTTCATTTTCCGCGTAAGATCCAAGTTCTCCAATAAACACCTTTAAATGTGTATAAGGATCCCCTAATCCGTCATATTTTTCAAAATCAGGGGTTTTAAATTTCTCTGGATAATGAACACAGAGAAGATGCAAAGGTCAGCATATGAAACACTTTCATGTGTTCCAATCCCTTTAAGAACATGGATAGTTTCCTCCATTTAGAGTACTTTCTTCTTGATATCACTGGTGTCGGGATCTCCTTTGAGATGGGTGTTTTCAGGGTCTTTGTTGGTTGTATCCAACTGAGGTTCTAGATTTGTTTTATCCAGACCTTGTGTTCCTCCTTGTGTAGAGGATTCTATATGTGGAGGCATCTTTGTACCCTGAGTGGACTGATGCAATTCTTTAAGCAAGACAAATTAAATTTGTGATTTCTTGACTTAATCCGGCAAATTCTTCACGAGAAATGTGATTAGACCGGGTCGACGAAGACATGATTGGTTGTAGGCTCGTGGCCTTTTTGGATTTTGAGCGAGTAACAGGCCCAATGATTTCCCTACAAAAGACTTATGTAGTTTAGTCTTAGGGTAATGTAAATGTTATCATAATATGTCCATTTTAGGCATATGGTCCTACAAAAATGGTTGTTAATTGATAACATGTATGCATAAGCAATCTTTATATTTTCCATTACATAAAGATGAACATGGAATAAAATTACAAGTAAATGCTTTTACAAGTAATTGAAAATGGAAAGCATGAAGAGACTTACCTCCGCGTTTGGTTTATCAGAGGTTGACCTATCTTAGGGTTACTCTCGTGACTTTTTGGCATGAAGGTTCCCAGATCATCACAATCTACTTGACGGGATGTTAATCCGGTCTTTCAACTGGAGCGAATCTGGGTGGTGCCTTTCCTGACCCCCGTTGGAATTATTCTTCCTACGAGTCCAGTAATCAAACACCGACAAGATAGCCTCCTGGTGGAGGAACCACACAACATACATTCACATACAACGTGTCTCACCGTTCATGAAAATGATAACATGTGCGAAGCACTAATATCACAGATAGATATCGTATAGTGCAGTAAGTAAAATGTATTCGTACACATTCATCATAAATTTAAATGCAACATTCACACACAAGCATATAACAGTTTTGAAAAGCTTGTAATAGCGGCTTAAGCCCTCTTACTGGAGTCCCCAGCGGAGTCGCCACCTGTCGACGTCGGGATTTTTGAATGTCCCTTTTCGTTACTTGTTCTTTGGTGTTCTCATATTAATGTGAGATTTGTTTGAAAAAACAAGTGAAAAAGGTTTGACATGTATAATGTCGACTTTTTGACTTTAAGAGTCGCCAGTTGGTGTATTTAACTGGTTGCACCAACGCAATCGAAAAGGTTTGCACATTGACCCAGTGATGTGACGCTGCTAAACGGGTCTGTAAAACCAAGATTCATTAGGGTTCGGGGGCTTGATTATGCGGAGGGAAGGTGTTAGGCACCCCCCGACATCCGTGTTGCCACGGTGACCGCCACTTCTCAAAGAAACTATTATATGAATGTGTTTTTGTGTGTGTGTGGATCAATGTGCAATTATTTGGAAGTAGTGCGAGGTCTCGTTCGCACCTATATGCACAAGGTTTAAATTTATAGAAAAATTCAGTTTTAACCAAGATATAGCAATGAAGTTTTGTAAAAAGAGATTTTTCAAACCCTGTGCTCAATAGTAATTGAGGCCTTTTCATACTTCTATTTTATTATTAAATGTTCGACTTATTTGCTTTTATTTTCGAGATGCGAAGCATCTACGAGAAAATAATATATAGCAGTGTCGAACTCCTCATGGGCATGACAGCCATCTAAGGAAATTCAGACACTGTAAACAATGTACAAGATGCTTACAGCTGAAAAATGTCCATCATGGGAATGGAATCTAGATTCAATGAACTCAATCATGATCACATGATTCCTAGGCTCACATGATATCGCAGCGTTTGTATGGAAAGCGATGGCGCTATATATATAAAAGATGTAAATAGATATATACAGATATGATCAACCACCACGAAGCAACTCCATGGGGATCGAAAATATAAATATATAAAAGCGATAAATATATATATATATATATATATATATATATATATATATATATGGACATGATCAACCACCACAAAGCAACTCCATGGGGGATCAGAAAAGTAAATAAAGCAATAAATACAATCAACTGCCACGAAGTAAACTCCAGGTAGGACAAAATATAAATAAAGTAGTAAAAGCAATCGACCGCCACGAAGTAAACTCCAGGCGGGACGAAAGGTAAATAAAGCTGTAAAAGGCCACGGAGTAAACTCCAAGCCTGACAAAAATGTAAATATATATATATAAGCAGTAAACGCATCGAATGTAAATCCAGCTCAAATGGATATGTCCGACAACAATTATATATATAAGTATATATATATATATATATAGCGGTAAATGCTCCTGGATATAAAATCCGTGCTCATCGATATGTCCGACAATGCTTATATATATATATTATATATATATATATATATATAAGGCAAGTAAGTAAACGCCCGGACATAAGTCTAGGCTCAATCGAGGCATAACTCGATAATGTTAGTCCATATATAAAATATATACATATATAAGTATATACATACAGATAGAAATGAAAACCACTTGATCAAGTCCCGCCAAACGCATACAACACGACTCTCAATATGTATAACAAAAAAGTGTAGCTAATATGAAAAGAAAGGCTTTATAGAATGTAAGAAGGCTTACGTTGGTCACGCCAATGTAGACTTCTACGACTTATATGGATAAACACTTAGCTCTCACGGATAAAAATATATCTATATGTGAGCTAACAGATGTTTAGAATGAGGAAACACTCAATATGGGTGTGTACAGAGCAAATTAGACAGGCTTCCTCGCCTTTCTCTTTTTTCTCTCCTCAAAATGGTGGCCCAAGGTCTATATTTATAGATCGATGGCCATGAGTGTACTCATGGCAACCAAGTAGATTGCTACTACTACCGGGTCGAGGTGTCCCCGGAGCTTTGTGGGTCTCGTCGTCTCGGCACGCAGACTTATGCAATCGCAATGTTAAGCTTGAACTTGCGAACTTGACATCATCCGAACGAGGTATATGTGACCTTTTTCGAATCGCTTGTGTCGAGATTTACGCAATGACATGTATTAGAGGTTGTACGAAGTCAGGAAGAGGGGACCATGCCCATAGTCTTTAAACTTCAAATTCTATCTGATGTGTTGCCTCGCGTAATAGTCACCCGGGATTATAACTCCTCGGTTCTTGTGGGACATCGTTGTAGGAATGTATGAAGTGTTGAGACAACGCGCAAGTGTCATGTGGCAAGATGACATTTGACTCTTCATCAGGGTTATCTCCGGCTTGAGTTGAAAGCAGACGTTGCTCAGGGTTACATCTGAGATTGGACTATTTGTTTGTATGCCACAATGTCATCTTGTGAGTGTGCCTGTCTGCCCGGTGTTAGCTCCGGGTTTAAGGGATGAGTGCCTCGGCAGGAGGTCTGGGATTGAAGCTGATATCATGTATTTGAAAAAAGCATTTTCGGAGTTATCGCTGGAACTGCAACAGCATTCCTTGGGGTTATCGCCAAGGATGAAACTCGGGGTTATCTCCGAGGTTGGAAATGATCCTTCCGGTGTGTGTTCCGGAGTTGGAAATGATGTTCCCAGTGTGTGTTCCAATTTTGGGACTGAACTTCCGGTAGTATCCGGAATAGATGTGAGCTGTCTTCCAGGGTTATCTCCGAAAGACGAATCTGCCCTCCTGCAATGTCAGTAACAGGCGTGCAGAAAATTGTGAGTGTCTACATAGTTCATGTAAAATTAGATGAAGGAGACTCGTGTACAAAATACGGGTGGAAATGATAGCAGCGCGCGGTTTGTCACAGCCAAGCAGTTCAAAGAGTTGGGACCACCAGAGTGCTGAGGAAAGTCGGATCTGATTAAGGCGAAAACGTGGGTCAAGCAAATTACCAAGATATTCGATGTCTTGGGATGCACGGAGGCATAGAAGGTTCCATTCGCCACCTTTATGTTCCGTAGTGAGGCAGATTACTGGTGAAAATCTGTGAAGCATACCCAGCCAGCCGCACTTAACATGTCTTGGGAAACATTTCAGAAACTGTTCAATGACAAGTACTTTCCTGAAAGTATTCATCATATAAAGGAGGTAGAGTTTATTAGATCGAATGTAACAACATGATTTTGTCCCAAAGACGAGGCGAAGTTCGCAGAGTTATCCATGTTTGCACCTCATTTGGTAGAGAATGAGGAACGTATGATGCAGATGTTTTTGAGAGGTCTAAAACCCTAAATTTGTCAATACCTTATCTCTCACAAATTTTCTCTATATTCAGATGTGGTCAACATGGCTCAATTATTAGAGTGAGATAATGAGTATGTTCAACCGAGGGACCACAACCAGGGTCATACCGATGGCAGTAGTCATCGGAGCAATGATAACCAGCGAAGAGGGAAAAATACGGACAAATGCGATAACCACTCGGGTGGTAATCGTGGCAATGATAATAGGAGAGGTGAGTCAAGTGGAAATTTCAAAAAGAGGAGATTCAACAATGATGGAAAGACATCAGCACCAGCACCAGCACCAACAACAAATTCTAGGGGAGGAGAACGAGCGCCAGTTAGATAATACAGATGAGGAGAGGAGGGACATATAAGTCCAAACTGTTCACAACCTTCCAAGGTGTGCTTCAGTTGTGGAAAAGACGGTCATATAGCCCGTTTTTGTCCGATAGCGAAGTCAAGTCCAGCTGGGTTGGCGACACCAAAGGCGACTACGGATAAAACAAAGTCGGTGGTTCAAGGGAGGTCGTTTGTCGTGATTGGCCAAAATGCGAGAAACCCAAACAAGGTGATCACGGGTAAGCTAATCTTGAACGTCTTGCTCGTATGTACGTAAATGAGATTGTGAGATTGCATGGCATTCCAGTATCCAAAGTTTCGGATCATGACCCAAGATTCACTTCACAATTTTGGGTTAGCTTGCAGAAAGCTATGGGCACAGATTTACGATTCAGTTCGGCATACCATCCTCAAATGGACCGGCAATCGGAAAGGACTATTTAAACCCTTGAAGATCTATTACGACTCTGTGTCCTAGATTTTAAAGGAAGTTGGGATAAATACTTGTCATTGGTAGAATTCTTCTACAATAACAATTATCAGGCAAGTATAGGTGTGGCTCCATTCGAAGCATTATATGGACGAAAGTGTCGCTCTCCAGTATGTTGGGACGAGGTGGGTAAAGCAACGTTGTTGGGACCAGAATTAGTACGCATGACTACGAAAAAGATTCAAATGATCCGGCAATGTATAAAGACATCACAAGATCAACAAAAGAGTTATGTTGATCTTCATCGAAAGGACGTGGAATTTAATATTGGAGATCATGTACTGTTACGTATTGATCCATGGAAGGGAGTTACAAGATTCAGGAAGAGAGGAAAGCTCAATCCACGATTTGTTGGTCCATTTGAGATTCTTGGCCGAATAGGAAATACGGTCTATAGACTCGTATTACCTCCAAGTATGTCTCGTGTTCATAATGTTTTTCATATATCTATTCTTCGCAAATATGTGAAAGACCCAAACCACATTATTGCGTTAGAACCGGACGAAATAGCCGAAGATTTAACATACGAGGAGGTACATGTCAAGATCTTGGATAGGAAAGAGCATGTTTTACGAACAAAATTTATACCACAAGTCAAGGTTTTGTGGAGGTACCATGTTATGGAGGAAATGACCTGAGAGTTGGAATCGGAAATAAAAGCGAGGTACCCTCACCTTTTCGAAACACCAGGTACGTACGTCAATTTTGAGGACAAAATTTCATAAGGAGGGGAGGTTGTAAGACCCCAACTTATTATAAATAAAATTAAATTTCCTCTATTCATTATCTCGAAATAATAAGGAGTTAATTTGATATAATGTTTTGGTTATGGGTGAAATGTATAAATTTTGCAAAATAAGCAAGTGGTTATAAAATATTCATTTTGTTGGGGAATATTCGTTTGGTCATGGAATATTCTTCTTTATCGGAGAATATTAAATGCGATGCAAACACCCATTTGTGGGCCCCATAAAAGAAAACGGTCAGATGAAGAAAACGACAAGTTTGAGTTTTTATAAATAATGGCGTAATTGTTAACGTTAACACTGTTGGATTACCTGGTGGTTAAAATACAGTAATACGTGTGGTTGCACGGTAGCACACGGTATTGCACAGTATTTTTAAATTATTGATTCTTACATAAGAAGGCACTACTCAATAATTGTTAAAATAATTATTGTCCAATATTTTATTTTATTAATTCAATAATTGCTGCGTTGATATTTTATATTATTGTTGTTTTAATAATTGTCACTGCGCAGTATTTCCCATTATCAGATCAATAATTCATATTATTTGAATAATATTATTAGATAGCATTATTGGCAATGTCTAAGGAAGTTCTGTCTAGAAAAGGAGTTTGGTCACCTAATTACGCGTCAGTAAGGAGAAATCTTTATCTAAAAGCCCCTCTTTCCTGGGAACGACCTAGTTGTCATAATTGTGATTCTGTAATATTATTTATGAATAATTAATTATTGATTTATATGATAAGGAAATATTTATTTTAAGCGGATATAAATGAAGGATAGGAAAATATTTATTTTATGTGATTAAAAATGAAGGAATTAATGCTGGGGTATTTTATCAGTATTTTGTCGGAATGGAGGTATTAAAAATCGTCTGTATACGAATTTCGAGCATTTTTCGTTTAGAATTTGGAAAAACTTAAATCTACAAAGTTGTAGAGAATTCAATTTCCTATGGAATGGACATAAAATTCGTATTTGTCTGATAAAAGGGCTATTTATTATGAATTATTGAAGTTTCGTAAATAAATGTTTTTATTTAAAAACATGGTGGGCCCCACTTTTGGTTGGTGTAGAAAATCTGATCTTGGTGGGCCCCACTAAAGGTGTGTAGAGTTTTGGGCAAAGATGGTGGGTGTAGAAAATTTTTAATAAATTAATATTTTATTAATTTAGTCTCTTTTGGCGTTCTAGTATTTTCCTATAAATAGGGTGCTTAGTTAGAATTAAAAATCATACCAGAATCATAAACTTTCTCTCTCTATATTATCGAGTGTATTTTGTGAGTATTTAGATACTTTGAGAGTTGCTGTTCAGTGCAAGCTTCCTTCAGCATTACATCCATATTTCAGTCAGAAATACTGTTCTTTTGAGGAGGAGAGAATTTAGCAGGAACTAGTCGGGGTATGGAGTGATGATTCAAGATAGTTGTTTTAGCAGTCCTCACTATTTTATATAATAGTGCATTAATAATTATAATGAGGACTTTATCTGAGTGTGAATATTGTCTAGAAGACAATATTTGTATTTAAACTCACAGTTTGTGTTGTCGTATTTTGCACGACAATTGTATTTATAAAGTTGTAGTTATTTCTGTACCATGTATTTAGCGACTCAAAATGGGTGATGTATACCTATTTTGGGGGCGTCATATATTTCCTTCTACTAGGTACATATAGAAAACAGGGCCATAGAATTTTTCTAGTTCTTTTACTTCTTCTTGGTTCTATTTTTCAGTAGATGTAGTAAGTTCCATTTCATCATTTGTTTCATGATGAACTATTTCTTCATCCTCTTTATCAGTGTCTTCTCTTGACCTTTTCTTAAAGAAAGAATTCTCAAAGAACTCAACATCTTTAGACTCTAAAATTATTTTTTGGCTAATAGAATCTGTGGATTCCATGGTCAAAAATTTATAGGCTTTGTTATTTTATGCATAGCCTATAAAAGCACACTCGATTGCTTTAGCACCAAGTTTAGGCCTTTTAGGATCAGTTAACATTACTAATGTTCTACATCCCCACACCCTTAAATGGTTAAGAGAGGGTTTTCTCTTTTCCCACAATTCATAAGGTGTAATATTAGTTTTCTTATGGGGTATACGATTAAGTATATAACAAATAGTCATTAATGCTTCCCCCATAAATTTTTAGGCAAACCAGAAGTAAAAAGTAATGTATTAATCATTTCTCTAAGTGTCCTATTTTTTCGTTATGCCACTCCATTTTGTTGAGGACTATAAGGGGCTGTAGTTTGATGAATTATACCATAATTCTCACAAAAATCATTATAAGAGAAGTATTCTCCTCCTCTATCCGATCTAAGAATTTTAATTCTTCGGTCTAATTGATTTTCAACTTTAGCCTTGTAGATTTTAAATTTTTCTAAAGCCTCATCTTTAGTCCTTAACAAATAAACTTTAGTGTATCTAGAACAGTCATCTATAAATGTTATAAAATATCTTTTACCTCCCCTAGTTAATATGCCCACAAATTCACAAATATCGGAATGAATTAATTCTAATAATTGTGAATTTCTTTCTACTTTTTTAAAATGCTTCTTGGAATTTCAGATTTAACACATATAGCACATTTTTCTAAATCATAAAAATTAATCTTAAGAATTAAACTAAGATTACTCATGCTACACATACTTTTATAATTTACATGTCCTAATCTAGCATGTCAAACATTAAAAGTAGAAATCATATAAGAAAAAGATGAATTTTCATTGATAACATTTAGTTTGTACATGCCATTAGATTCATATCCTTTTCTGACATACATACCACACTTAGACAATACGATACAATTAGTGTCAAACAAGACTTTTATGCCATATTTGTTTAAAAGACTAACAGATACAAGGTTTTTTCTAATTTCTGGAACATGAAGAACACCATTAAGAGTAATTGTCTTCCCGGATGACAACTTGAGAACCACCATGCCTTTGCCCATCACTTTTGCAGTTGATGAATTTCCCATGAATAGTTCTTGACTATCCTTCATAGGTTCATAGGCTTTAAATATTGTTTTATTCTTGGCAATATGCTTGGTAGCTCCAGAATCGATCCATCATTCCATGTCATCAACAATATCCTCATTGTCTACCATATTTGCTTGGTCATTCTTTTGTTGCCTTTGTTTCAAGTGCAAAGTACATTGTTTCTTGAAATGTCCTGGCTTACCACACTTCCAACAAGAACCTTTCGATTTTTTATTTCTGGAAGTGCTATGTTGACCACCATGCTTTCTTTTATTGTTACCCTTTGGTTTAAATGCATTTTCTATGACAAGAGCTTTAGCACTTTTATTTTTTATTTCTAATTTATCCAAGTTTCGAGAATTTTCTTCAACTTGGAGAAATTTAATAAGTTCTTGCATAATCATTGCATCTTTCTTTTGTTTCAATTCTTTTCGACAATCTTTCCATGAAAATGATAATTTTGAAATGATTGTTGATACTTGAAACCCTTCGTCAAGGTTATGGCCTTCTAGCACAATTTGATTCATAATAATTTGAAGTTCATGTACTTCCAGCATAACAAATTTGTTATCTATCATTTGATAATCAAATAATGAACTTACTATATATTTTTTATTTCCGGCGTCCTCGATTTTGTATTTGTTGTCGAGATCTTCCCATAATTCCCTTGCCGTCTTTTCCATGAATTTGACTTCATACACATCGTATAACGAATTGGATAGTGCATTTAAAATATACCCTTTACACATGAAATCATCTTGTTCCCATTTTATTTGATTCTTCATTTCCGCCGGTGTCTCATTTTTCTTTTCTTCAATTTTCTCTTCATTTAGCGCATGATAGATTTTTAATGCCGTTAAGCAAAAATACATTTTGCTTTTCCAACGTCTGAAGAATAATCCATCAAACTTCTCAAGTTTGTTAATTTGATTCAAGCTATTTTTTGATTGTTGTCCTCCATGGTAATATAGTCTTAAGATTGTTGAAAAAATTACTTTAAAGCAAAATTTATAACAATCTTAAGACTATATTCGCCCCTTACTTTTGCTACACAGGGTTTATTCTGTACTAGAATTTATTGTGTAGGAACAAATCCAGTCCTAAACTATAAATGAAAGAAGAAAATTATAACAAGAAAATTGTATAGAATAATAATTTTTCTTAATTAAGCACTTGAAAATGATTGAATAATTTTCTCAATTTTAATGTTGGGTCGTATCCCAATAATTCAATATTATCGTTGGCCTTTTATAATTATATATATATATATATATATATATATATATATATATATATATATATTGTTGTCAAAATTTGAACTCAAGACCTTAATATCAACACCTCTCTTATCTAACTCGAACTAATATTAATTGTTGGTTTAACATATAATATATTTATTATATACTTTTAGATAATAAAAATATTCAACAGATGTATTTGTCAAAAATTCTATATTTAAAATTGTTTTATATCACAACACCACACAAAGATGGCTTCGCCAATCTGACACTTATTTTTATTTATTTATTTTTGTGATAAAAAGCCTCTTAAAGGCAAATTTCTTATTCATTATAAAGAAGCATCCCTTACAATTAAATGAGATAAACTAGGATACATATTACCAAGAAAAAAAGTATGGAAATTTAAAGACTCGGTGTTTGGAATTGCTTATAAGCACTCAAACCTTATAATCAATTTTAAGAAATAAAAAATATTTGGTAAACTAATTTTAAAACTGCTTATAATCACTTTTTATAATAATAATCAGAAGCTCCAATTTCAAGATTTTGATTTTTTGTTAAATCTAAAAATCAAGTTTGACCAAGTATATTATTAATTTATCCATATTTATTTTAGTAATTTCATCTATTATTCATATTTATTTCTCAAAACATTCATTTTTAGTAATTTACACTTGACTAACAAATTTTTTCATACCAATTTTTTTTCACTTCTTATTAGTTTAAATGCTTTTTATTTACCAAACATAAACTAATTATTAAAAATTAATTATAATCAAAAACACTAATCAAAATCAATAATCACATATTTTAAACAATCCCAAAGTAAACTGTGTTAACTTTATAACGAAAACATTATTTTAACTTTTTAATGAAAACATTTTTGTCAAAAGCTATAAATTGAAAAAATTTGTATCCACAACATTATACAAACTAGTTGGTAGCCCGTGCAATACACGACTAGTTGGAAAAGCTGATTATATAATTTATTAGAATTATGAAAGTTTAGAATATATTTTTGCATGACATATAAACTTTAGAATATTAAAACCTTTTCCAAACAAAAAATTACTACTTATATAATCAAGAAATCACAAAAATGTTTGAATCGAAATTGGCAATGTACTTTACAACTACGTATTAAAATTGAAATACCAACTAAAATTATGAATCAAACCCACATAAAAAAAAAAACCTAAGTTCAATCCATATGTTTTACATTTTTAACGGTACCAAAAGCTAAGTATCTGGATCTATAGCTTGATGAAGGTCCTTGTAAAAGGTTTTAAATATCTTACCTTTAATAAAAAAAACATATAAGTGATACAACTTAAATTATTAATTTGATGACACCAAAAATAATTATCAATTTAATATGATAAATCATCTATTTCCATATGTTCCTTAGTAAAACATGGGTGTTGAGAACTCATAAATTCTCTATTCTTATCAACCAAGGATTCTTCAAGTATTAACGCCTCTTCAGGCCCTAAATCATGATGATCTGCCAATTGATCACACTGAGCTGTTGAAACTTGCTCTACTCAATTGCTACCATTATCCTTGTTCCAAGAGAGAGAAATAAAAACCCAAAAACAACAGAAATGAATAAAAATCAGTAGAATAATTAAAATTTCATTGCTCAATTTAAGATAGATGAATATATCTCAATGATCTACATTCTATATTTTGTCTTTTCTATCCAAAAGAAAAAATAATATTAATTCATCTGAATACATAAATAAGAAATCACCAAACAATTTCAATACTTTTGGTTAATACTTGGTTCCAATAACTTATTGTTTCAATTGCACTTCAACTACAATACAAGTAAATAACCAAACAAAGCAAATTGATATGTATATCAAACATATACATATATATACTACCATTGACGATTGAATGATTGAGAAATAATGCAAGAAATAGAAAACAAAAGCATATAGGCAAAAAAACAGATAAAGGGCATGTTAAATTCAAACCAAATGAAGCGTATAAATACTCACCAACCAAAAAAATCCATATTAACGTAGAATAATTTATTAAATAAAAAAGAAAAAGCTAATAACAAAAATAATAACTAAATATTAAAAAACAAAAGTGGCTTTGATTCCTCAAACAACCATCGCACAATGAAATGTATTCGTTTTGGCCAAAAAAAATAATGAAACATGAAAAGGGATTCAGTTTTATCTATATACCACCATTATTGAACAATAAAAATAAAAACAGGACAAAATTATAGAGTAAAGCGCAAAGAAAAAAGATTTTTCTTTCCTAGTATCTCTTGTAACTCTAATTGAATCTGGAAACAAATAATCATCAACACTCTTGTCAAATTTCACATACTTCTAATCAATCCCTTGGCAATCATATAACACATCACTCACTAAACCTCCTCAGAAACTTCATTCTCCTCCTCTATCAAATTCAGTACTAAACAAACTTGAGTTTAGTACTTTAAGCTCTAGAAGACTATCTTTCAATGTTGCTTACAGTGGGCCATAATTATCGAGGGTCCACTTAAAAAACATCGTCTTTAATTTATATTGAAAATAGTACTGTTTTTTCAGCATAGTATGTTAAATTGTTAATACTTACTATATCCAAGAGATGTATATGAGCACAATTTTATCTAACAGTTTATCCAAATTAAATGCATTCATAACTAAGAAACCTTGCAATTCAAATTTTAATTTCAAAAATTAAACAATTAACAATACCAAACAAAACTGAAATTAATCCAAACTAAACTTGCATGTATCCAGAGATCAAGCCTATGAAATCAAAAAAAAAGACTGATATTCAAATTCATTCAAATTAAACAAAAGTAAAGTTGTAATTACCCATTCCCGAGGCGGAGGACTCCAATCCATTCCCAAAGGCAAATGCGAAGTTCCATCGTGTTCGTGCTTAACAAAGAGCATCTTCAAAATATTAATCTTAAAAAAATGCCACCAGAGCAAATAAAATTTACATGGAAAAGGAGATTACCCTGTAGTAAATGTTGTGAGGAACCTGATGGCTTGAGATTACATAAACAAATGAATCCAATTCAATCCAAGTCCTCGACATAAATCTCCACAAATGCTTCACTACTGCTATACCCAATATTTTGTTGTAAAATAAAAACAAATAGAAAAGAAATAGAAACATATTTGATATGACACTGATTAAACAATATTAAATACTAATCTAGTAAGTTATTAATTGGACATACATTGGGAAGCACTATTTTCCATAATATATAGCTGCTGAATATAGTTGGGTTCTGTAATAGTCCTCCGAAAATAATGTAAATGTCATAATAATAATACCCAAAAAATGGTTTCTCTAGAAAAGAAAGCAAGTAACTGGCACTTGATAGATTCAGTCATGGTGATCCCTGAGACTAACAGTTTTCATGGATTCACATAATAGTTCTTCTAAACCAAATTTTAGAAATTTCTATATGTAATTCAAGTTTATTTTTTGAGTAGACAAAATCCAGTAATCAACATTAGACATCATGATATTGAATCAATGCATGGTCTGCAAAAGTTGGCCTAGAAGAGGTCTACAATTTCCCAAAAATAGAACTGATATTAGAGGTTATGCAGGGAGTAGGTGGAGAACATAAATAAATTTTGAATCAAGCATCAAAACTAATGAAATTGATGTTTTAGACTCAATGTACCCTGATCAAAATTTTGTTTTGAAGCATAAAAGTAATTCAGACTAATAATAGGTATGTTTATGGATATGCTAGCATTTATATATCCAAGATATTTAGAAAACCTAAACTAAAGAGCATATATATACATAAGAGATTGCACCTTCAAGTAGGTATCTATGGCTCTATACATTCCATCCTTTGTTGCCCTAGATTGTTCAGGCATACCTTCAGCAAGATTAACGAACCTTGAAACAGTTAAATTACGATCAAAAGCTATTTCAGCAAGGTAACTCTCCATTAACTTCCCTACCAGCTCCATATCAGTTTGGGGAGGTGAAACAAACAATTCTTCTCCCATACGATTTTCCTCCTCTTCATGCTCAAGGTAATTCATCATTATCCGTTGCACAGTGTCAACATCAAACAATTAAAAATCAATAATCCAAACTGAAATTCGATTAATATAAAGACAATTATATAAACATAAAAAGAATTAAAATCTCATAGAAACCCACATCAAAATCATACCTTATATGTGAATTGACAATTGAAAAACTACAAAATAGATCTCAAAATGTGTCAAACTATTAGGATTAAAATGTGGTCCTGTAATAATGCAATTGTACCAAAATTCACAACATAACACCAACCAACAATAAAATCTAATATAATAAATTACCAATCAAAACACAGCTAAAACCAAAACTTCAACCAATTAAAACTCAAAAATAAAAACACAATCAAATCCAACCTGTTGAGATACACCTAGTTGTGGTATCACCAAATTCGTGCTACACAACAACCAAAATAATTATAAAAATTTTAAAATCATGTGATTTTAAAAAATATAACAACAACAACTTCACACCAAGTTTACTTACTAAATGAAACCCATGAGGTCACAGGAGTAACTTCACTATTGTTGGACCTGTAAAAGAAAACCCAGAACAAATCTCACATTATACTGAGAAAATATAAATACATGTACATGAATTGTATTACCTCTTTCCCAAAAAAAAGTCTCATTTATCAATTTTTGTTGTATCAAAAAATTAACAACTTAACATTAGCAAATTTTGCAATGAGACTTTTTTTGTGGGACGGATGGAGTATATATAAGCAATAAAAGAGTGGGAGATAGATAGAGACCGTTTTCATCTTGGTGAGGGTAACAACACGAAAAAAAAATTAAAGGGGACGGGATTTTGGTGAGGGTATTCGAGGATTTAGCTTGTGTGGCCAACTGGCGCTTGATAGATTTAGCTATAGCGGCTTCATCGGCAGCAATTGACGGATTCATTTGGCAAACTCACCGTTTTGAAGCTAACGGCCATATTTCGTGGCGAAGAGATGCATCTTGATGCCGTCTAGGGTTTCACACGGGCACAAATTATTGTACTCTGCACTGGTATGCAACCCAGATCTATGATGAATGGAAAGAGGTGCAACCGAGATTTGTGATGGAGGGAAAGAAGGGAACATAGCGAATACATAATTGTAGAGCGACTGAAATTGGAAGAAAAGGAAGAGGAAAATAAATGGAAAAGGTCGAGAAACTGAAATTGGAAGAAGAAAAAGAGGAGGAAGAGGAAAGATTGGTGAAAGAATTGGAAAAGGCGCAGAAAAAGTAATTGACTTTTTTAATTGAACCGAGTTGACTCAATAGTATTCCAAATAAGTGGGATTGACTCACCGAATTTTCAAATTAAAAGGATCGTTTGTCGTGCCTTTATATATAAAGATTGATATGGCTTTGCCAAACTGACATTTTTTGTGTGTGACAAAAAGTCTCAAAGGCAAAAAATTTATTCATTATAAAGAAGCATTCCTTTCAAGCAAATGAGATAAACTAGGATAGATATTACCAAGTCAAAAAGTAAAAAAATCTAAAGACTTAAACTGTGCTTATTAATTTGGATATTGTTAAATTCACAATACTTTTTATTATTTTAACAACAAAATATTCAGATCCTAGAAAATATCCAATTGTTAACTTTTAGAGATGATGTGTCAGCTTGCTTTCGGCTATGATATGTCACATCAGACTGCTACAGTGGCAACTATGTGGGTGCTATCATTTCACCAAACTAGTTATTAGACATAACTCGATCTGATCTTCATTTTAAATTTAAGATGATCAACAACTATCTTGTAATCTTCACTCTACAAGTCTTCCCATTGTCAGTCCAATGTCAGAACTTACATACCCTACGATTTTCCTAATCGTAGAGTTTTATGGTGGTTGTAAAGTATCTAACTTGACAAACTATGATTTTCAAGCTCTACGATCCACAAGCTCTACGATCTTCATTTTGTCTTACGATCTCTAAGCGGACTTTGTGATTTTTGACTTGCCTTGCGATCTTTGAACAGACTTTACGATTTTCACTTTGCCTTACAATCTCTAAGCAGACTTTGCGATTGTTCGATCATCTAAACATCTATACGATTGTTTACACAACTTTACAATCGTTTAATTTCCTATAGTCTATACATTTAATTCATTCAATAGATCAACTTAACAAGCTTGATCAATTACACTTTTAAGAACTTCACAAAAGTTATTGGTTACAAATATACATTATCTCATCATCATCAAATTAAATATGCATTAGTCATAACAGATTCACTCAATTTCGATATCAGATAAATTAATTATGAATTTTTTTTCTAAAGGGCTAAAATAAATATTAAAATTATACTTGCGAATTCAACTAATAAAACTAGAAGAGGATTAGTTCATCTAATCCTCTTCTAATAGACTCTTTAATTTTAATAAAATCAATTATTTTAGTTATCTACAAAAATAATGTAATTTTTTCAAACGAAATCAGGAAGATTTTTTTTTATTAACTTACCTTTTTAATTCAATTGTGCTTTTATCCAGATAATTTTATTAACATTTAATTATATAATTAAAAAAAATCGTATTATTACAGTTTATGGTCGAATTCTTATTATAATTTCGTTTGATTTTGATATTCGGAATTTCGTAACTTGTGCCCTTTTGCCTTGTTGAGCATGTCTAGTAATTTATTTTTATCTTTGTATAAATGTACATGTTGATATATTTTTAGAAACTTTGTATTAATGATTCCTTTAGGTATATGTACATATTAGAATCTTTTGTATTTGTATTTTGATGTTTTGTGTAATTATATATTTGTTAGAGTATACTTGAGCTATAACCACCTATAAAGATATACCACATGTATATTTTTTTGACACCGAGATATAACACCTTCTGTAATGATGTGATTAGTCCACGATATATCCATTTGTACTTAGATAGGAGTTGACCATATTATAATTTTTTAGAGGCGTCAACCTAGATTTCTTTTCTATTATGTTTTGTAGATTGATGACATTTGTGCCGAACACACCATCTGATTTTGCAACATCTAGATTACGTAGTTCGATTTATGATTTGTCTGTGTAGCATTATTTTGATTTGTCTATGTGACAAGATATATTTCCGTTTTGTTTTGAACTCGACATGAATTACCTAGCCATTTGATTCATGTTACTATTTATTGTGTTAATTTTGTTCGTTTCAATTCAATTCAGTTTATTGAGTTATTTATTTTAGCTCTATTGTTTTTGGCACTTTATATTAGTACTGAACATTCAACTCATGCTATCTATATTTTTTCTTCTGACAAGTAATCGGGGGATGAGCAAGTGTGATAAGGGTTTCTTTTTATCCAGTTGTTTTTAGAATTTTGTTTAGGCCACGAGACTTTGGCATATGTTTTAGTGTTATTTAATATTTGAAGTTGTATTAAATATTTTACATTGTGATTTGAGTCAATTTGATATTTATTAATGTTTTGACTTGTGACAGTTATTGATTATTAAAATTATTCGTTTTGTAGCATAAAACTCTTAATTTGTTGTGTTTTGTGCATAACATCTAGGGGCGTTACACTATTCTTAACAAAATCCCATTTGCTTTCTTGAAAACATGGAAATCTTAACAAATAATTTTTTTAAAATGTTTAAAATATGTATTAAGTTTTACATTTGTTTCAATTTAATCTTTTCTTGTATTTTTCTTTTCCACATGTAAAAGTACATAATAAAATAGAGCACACAATCCAATTGATTTTTTTCCATTTGGCACAATTATGATATTTAATTATTCAAAGAAAAGCATAAAAACGTGATAACCATAGTTTCTATGGAAATGGGTACTAAAACATTCCCCTCACTTTCAGCAAATCCCCGAGTAAAAAACATTTTTAGGATGAGTTGATTTATCCTTTAAAATATACTCTTTCCGTTCCTAATTATTTTTGACGTTTTAAAGATGGACACAAAAATTAAGATAATGATCGGAAAGCATTAAATATAGTACTCAATTGTCTATAATACCCTTAAATCTTTTGTTGGGATAAAGAGAGTTTTGTTGAGATAAGGAGAAAGAAAAAGTTTAAAATATCAAAAAAATAGGCAGGGTAATGAGGGGTAATTTTAGAAAAATTGTCATTAATTCTCCTAGATTTAAAAAAATGTCGAATAATTAGGGACAAATGAAAAAGTCTAAAACATCAAATAATTAGGGACAGAGAGAGTACATACTAGCTCATCATTCCGTGCCAAATACGAATTTTATTATAAATTTATTGTATTATTTATACTTTTTAATATTATATCATCTTAATATATTAATTATAATAATAATATATTAATATTGTGTATGATAATTTTTATAAGGTAAACTGTTTCCTTCTAAACAATATTATTTAGTTAACAATATATAATTAATTATTGACAAATAATTAAATAGATTTAACAATCTACAATAACAGTTCTTCCATTTATATAATATAAATGCTAGGATTCATCTTTAAATTAACGATTTATTTGTTTATATATTTATATATTCGACTTTGTATGTAATAGATAAAATCTTATTTTAAATCAAATAGTTATACTTATGTAATTTAATAATAAAAATTATTATATAATTATTATTACTATCAAGAATATGAATTTAAGGAACACTAATTAAATTACAAAATGAATAAGAATAAGAGATAGTGATAGTAGATAATTATGATAATAAGAATATACATGAAAATATTTTAAAATTAAATAATTTGATGAAAAAATAGTTTCTTTTCCTAAATTTTAGTGTTGATGTATCATTTCTAAATTTTAGGGTTGAGAGAAGATTTTATGCTATTTATTATATATATGGGGTATATGTATGTAAATAACTGTGTAGTACACAAGTGCCTATGGTGACGGTTTTTTGGGCTATTATGACGGTTCACCTGTCAGCATATAGATTATAATAGCTATAATGTGATTGGTGAACCGTCGCTATAGCCCAAAAAAATCGTCATATAGCGCGATCATACTATACTACATACTATATATATATATATTTATATATATATAGGGTAACGATCCATAGTATGTATTTGTTCTGGATCATTGTAGAACATACACCATTTATATTATTGAAAACAAAAAAGAACAGATAAGATTAGAAACTGAAAATCGATGTCCGCTAGTAAAAAAAACACTTAGCGTCCGCTACTATTAGTAGCGAATATTAATCAGAATTAGAATTTATAAACCAGAGTTTAGGGTTTATTAAAGTTTAGGAATTACAAGTTGGCAATACATAATTGTAAACCCTATCCTGGTTAATAAACCGTGATTTATAAATGGGCTAATAAACCCTAAACATTTATTATGACGCCTCCAAAATAGGTCTACACAACCCATTTTGAGTCGTCAAATACATACTACAGAATTCAAGTACAAACTTTCTTATTTACAACTATTAAACTCTCATGCAAAATACGACCACACATCTACTATGAGTTTTAATATAAATATTGTACAGTATAAAATATGACAATATCCACACTCAAATTAAGTTTTCATTACAATTATTGTCACACTATTTTATAACATAGTGAAGACTTCTATAGTAACTATCTCAGATCATTACTTCATTACCCGATTAGTCCCAGTTGTAAGACCCCAACTTATTATAAATAAAATTGAATTTCCTCTATTTATTATTTTGAAATAGTAAGGTTTGATTGGATTAATGTGGTTAGTTATGGGTAAAATGCGCAAATATTTTAAATAAGCAAGTGGTTATAAAATATTCATTGTTGTTTTAGAATATTCGTTTGGTGGTGGAATATTCTTCTTGTCAGGGAATATTAAATGCGACGGTAGCAAATACCATGTGTGGGCCCATAACGAAAGCGATTGGATGAAGAAAATGACAAATATAAGTTATTTATAAATAACGGCATAGTTGTTACCGTTAATACTGTTAAAATACTCGGTGGTTAAAACACAGTAGCACACGATATTGCACCAATTATTGATTCTTACGTAAGAAGGCACTACTCAATAATTATTACAATAATTACTTTTCAATATTTTATTTTATTGATTCAATAATTGCTACGTTGATATTTTATATTATTGTTGTTTCAATAATTGTCACTGCACAGTATTTTTCTTTATCGAATCAATAATTCATATTATTTGAATAATATTATTAGATAACATTATTGGCAATGTCTAGAAAGTTCTGTCTAATGAGAGGTTTGGTCACCTAATTGCGCGCCAGTAAGGAGAAATCCTTATTGGAAAGCCCCTTCTTTTTTGGGAACGGCCTGGTTGCCAATATTGTGATTCTGTAATATTATTTATGAATAATTAATTCTTGATTTATATGATAAAGAAAATATTCATTTTATGTGGATATAGATGGAGAAAATTTTAAAGTAACAATTGTTGAAAAATTGATATTTTATTTTTTCTGATAAATAATTCATTTAAATATATTATTATATTTTAATAATATAATAATGATGATATTTTTATAATGAATATGGGATATATGAGTATATGAGGAGGAGGAGTATTTTTGTTACTAAAATTGTTTAAAACATGTTAAACATGTTCGTGGACCCCATTTCTTGACTGAAATTTGATTATAGCTTGTAAAATCGTCCGTTTGTGGATTTCGGTCAACTTTGCTTGGAATTTGGAAAAACTTAAACTTACAAAGTTGTAGAGAATGGAATTTCCTATGGAATGAACATAAGATTTGAATTTTTCTGATAAAAGGGCTATTTATTATGAATTATTGAAGCTCCGAAGTTCCAGAATAGTTGATTTTTGGAAGTTTTAATTGTTTTATTTAAGAAAAATATTTTTTTGCAATTAAGTGGGCTCACATGTGATATAAATGTGCTGAATTCAGTTGGTCTAAGGTGGTCTTGAAATTTTATAATTATATTATTATTTTATTAAATTTTCTGCTTTGGTGTTCTAAGCATTTTTCTATAAATAAGGTGCTTAGGTTAGAATTGAAAATCACACCAGAAATAAGTTTTTCTCTCTCTTTCTCTCTCTTTCTTATCGAGCGTATTCTTGTGAGTATTTTGATACTTTGAGTGTTGTTATACTTGCAAAAGTTCCTTCAAAGACTATATCCGATATTCTAAATGTAAGTAATGCTTTTTTCGAGGTAAGGAATATTATTTTTAAAAAATGATATTATTTCTTCCAATATCATTATGCTTAGGAATATTGATAGTATTTTTCTTGTGAAATTCTTGTCTTTTAGTGTATGGGTTACTATTCACTTATACGACCTTTATTCACGATACTCTGATTATTCACGAATACTGGCACTATTCACAAAAAAATTAAATTTTCGTTTTTTGTCCAAAATATCTATTATGGATACTAGCTTTTGATTGTATCCATGTTTTGATCATTCTTGAATTTTGCTCCACTATGATTATTTATGAAGTATTTTTGAACTCGGATTGTTTAAAAGTACTTAATCCTTAATATTTGTTCTTTTGTTTCACCGGGATTCGCTTTTCTTTAAAATATTTTTCATCATCCTCACCCTAAATGATGATTTTACTTGAATATCTTTGGCTTTTCAGAGTGCAAAGATTAATGATTTTTCGATGAATATCTTTGGCCGTGAGTGCAAAGATGAACATGTGTTGAGATGAACATGACCAATCGATGAATATCTTTGGCTCAGTAGTGCAAAGATGAATATTTGATTCAAGATGAATATTGATTGATGTTACATGGATAAAATAATGATGATGGACTTTTAAATTCATAGATTATAGTAGATTTTATTCTCTACGTAACTCATCTATGAATTATTATTTCCGCTGCGAATATTGATCTGAAATTTGTTGTCTATTGTATTTTATCAAATTTTTCCCTGTTGAAGACTAACGATAATTTGTTCTATATTATCTTAGTCATAATATTCTTTACTGGGCTAGTTGAGCTCACCCTTTTTCTTTTTGTTCTATTTTTCTTATCAGGTGGCGAGAATGTAGCGAGTTCTAGTCGGGGTGTGGAATGATGGTTCTAGAAAGTTGTTTTAGTAGTCCTCACTATTTTTGTAAAATAATCTACCAATAATTGTAATGAAGACTTATTTGAGTGTTGATATTGTCTAGAAGACAATATTTGTATTTAAACTCACGGTTTTTATGTTGTATTAATAAAGTTGTAGTTGTTTCTGTACCATGTCATTGATGACTCAGAATGGGTGTTGTATACCTATTTTGGGGGTCATCACACCAGTAACACTCATTTCCTAAGAAGAATAATGGAACAAACGAATGAACTCAACTAGTCCGGTAAAGAATATTATGACTAAGATAATGAAGAATAAATTAGCTTTAGCCTTGAACAATGATAAATCAGATGAAATATAATAGACAACAAATTTTAGATCAACAACTGCAGCAAAACAAGCAAACCATTAGAAAAGTTAAGTAGAGCATGATGTCTACTATCTTCTATGATTTAAAAATTCATCATCAATATTTTATCCATATAATACCAATCAACAGTTCATGTTCATAATTATGCAAATCAACATTTTATCTTTGCACTACGGACCAAATATATTCATTTGTATCACTAGTGGTCATGATCATGTCAAACAACAGTCCATCTTTGCACTACTGGCCAAAGAGAACTTTCACCACAAGGATTTATCTGTAACACCAAAGGTCATAATTATACCAATACATAGTTTCTGGTCATAATCATACCAATCAATAGTCCATCTTTACACTACGGGCTAAAGATAACTTTTCACCACAATTTAAGCATGAAGATGATGACAATGATATAAAGGATGAATAAAAGTGAGATCAAGAATAAATATTAGAGAATTATAATTTAATTTATTCAGAGTTCAAGAAAGTCCAAATTGTCAACATGATAATCAATTGTGGAGTAAAATTCAAGAATGATATTTAAGATTTATATTTCAAAGATAATTTGGACAAGAAAAGAAAAATAAATTTTATCGTGAATAGTACTCCGGTGTGAATAGTACTCTGACATGAATAGTACCTCGACTTGAAATGATTAAAATTTAATAAGAAAATTCAGACAAATATTCTAGTGAAATGATATTAGATGAAGCGTAAACCTTAAGAAATTTCTAATCATTTCAGGAATTATAAAAGCAATACTTACGAGTATTGAAATATGAAATGAAATAATATCACTTACATAATATGGAATATGAAATGAAATAATATCACTTACAATTTTAGATTTAGGAATATGAAATGAAATAATATCACTTACATAATATGAAGTATGAAAGAAAATTATATCCCTTACGAGTATTGAAAAAAAAGAATATCATTTACCTTAGTAGGAAACTAGATCTGACTGGTATAACATATATTTTCCTGAGAAAATCTTGCACTATAAACTACACTCAAAATATCCTTATACTCAAAAGAAATACTCAGAATATTGTAGTAGAAACACTTGTGTTTTTTGTGTCTTTAGGATGAAGGGTTACTTCCCCTTTTATAGTGCAACTCGGAGGAAAAAAAACAAACTTGCCTAATACATGCTTAACTTTCAACAAATGTTTCATGCTAAATTCCCCCATTTATAAAATCGAATAATTATTTACTTATCATATTTATCAACAATTTTTATTCATCAATTATTTACAACTCTTCAATCTTTCAATAATTATTCCTAATTAATATTATAGACTCACAATATTGACAACCAGATCATTCCCAGAAAAGAATGGGGGTTTCCAATAAGGATTTCTCCTTATCAGCGCACAATTATATAACCTAATCTCTTTTTTCGACAGAACTTTCTAGACATTGTCAATAATTATATCTAATAATATCATTTCAATAATATAAGTTACTGTGTCGTGACAATTATTGATTTAATAATGAGAAATACTATTCAGTTGTTAATGTGACAATTATTGAGTCAATAATATGAAATACTATATAATTATCACTGTTGCAATTATTGAATGAAATACTGAGTGACTTCTTACGTAAGAATCAATAATCAGAAATATTGAGCAATACTGTGAAATAACGCGTATTACTGTACTTTTATCACTAGGTATTTCAACAGTTAACGGTAAAAGTTATGCCGCCAATTTGTTAAACAATTAATTTTGTCGTTTTTTATATCCGATAGTTATTTCGTTGTGGGGCCCACCATTGATTGGTTATTTCGATGCCGTCGTACGAATATTTCCCGACAAAATGAATATTTTTTGATAAGTGTTTACTTTGTATAATTTGCACATATCACTCATAACTATAACATTTATTAAATCCACACCTTACTATTAAAAATAATATTTAGAGAAAATTAAATTTTATTCATAAAAAGTTGGGGTCTTACATTTATAGGTAAAACCAAACTCATTCTGATAAGAAGCATTTTTTTTACCGTCAACGTCGATTTTCAGTTTCTAATTTTGGTCATTTTTTCTTATATTCAATGGTGTAGATGGTGTATACCCTATAAGTATTCATAATAAATATATATTTAGATCATTCCATATATATATATATATATATATATATATATATATATATATACTTGAGAGACAATTTGGCCATATTTATTATGTATATAGATTGACGATTCTATGTTGCATAAAATTGTATAGAAAAACTTGAGTTTTCAAAATTCTCACTTTATTTTATGGACATAATTTGGGGTGGGCATTCAATTCAGTTTTTTTGATTCTTTGGCTAATCGAACCTGTTCGAATCGACCGGTTCGGTACAAAACGAAACCGATTCAGCATTGATACATATTTTCGGTATATACCGTTTTTTCGATACCGGGTTCGAGAAGCCATTTTGTATGTTCGGTATGTACCGGACCGAACCGATTGTACCGGTTAATTGAATACAAAAGCAATTTTGCGAAACTTCATCTTCTCCAAAAAATAAAATAAAATACGACTCTACGCTTCTACGACTCCGATACTTGCTGCTACCATCCAACCTTTTTTTGTTGCTACTTAATTTATCTTTTTTATTCTCTTTTCTACTTAATTTGAAGAAGATAGCTAAGATGCAATTTGTGTTTACTCTTTAGACTTCACAACCTCTTTATGTATATTAGGGAGGAGAGAGAGATATATAGAATTTGAGTTGTACAATTAAAACCATCAACTAGTTAGCAAATACACTGTTTGGAAAAAATCAGTACAAAAGTAAATAAAAATTGATATCGAGCTGGTACCGGAGTATACCGGTCCAATCGGTACTGATATCAGTACTTAATTTTTGATATATTCAGTAATCGATTTCGACTGATTTGATACGGTAAATTATCGATGAAAGTAAAATCAAGGTAAATTATTTGATTTGATAATGCTTGGCGCGTGCCACAAAATCAAGGTAGGAAAAGGAAAGTAACGTTTCACTTAGCCTCAAAAAGTCAGGCGTGTGACTGTAAATTTTTAAATTTTAGGGGGCCGTGTCGAATATTGGCCAAATCTAAGGTTTCGGGGCCCTGAAGACGTGTTTCGACTATGTTCAGTACCTACAACGGAGAGTATAAAGGTTAAGGGAGTGCAAACGTGGAGGAATTGGCAGCAATCGAACTTGCACACATTCATTCTCTAAATCAATTAAGATTTCTGCTAACAGAAATGAGGTTTTTCTCTTCCGAGTGATATTGGAAGAAAAGCATACAAATAAAATCACACGAAGATAAATTGGATGAAAGGGGAGGAAGAAGGAAGTAGGAGGAGGAGGAACAGCAGGGTATGCGAGGAGTTCTCGACGGAGTATTACGGGATATGCACACTGGGAGGAATGCTGAGTGCTGGGACTACCCATCTCCTCATCACCCCTCTCGATGTTTTGAAAGTTAATATGCAGGTCCCTCTCTCTCTCTCTCTCTCTCTTTCCAACCCATTCTTCTTGCGCTTTCTTTTTCCTTTTTCTCTTTTGGTTAGGGCTCACCAAATATTTCTTGTTTATTCCGATAGCATCTGAAAAAATAGGACTAGATTTTTATATATTTCATTACTTTTATCTGCTTTGTTTATTAAAGTTCCTTCTTATTATTTGTCAGACTCACATCCTATGGATTTTAGTTAGACTTTCTCTCATTTTATTTGATATTGTTGCAACCCAATTTCGGGCCGTGTTATAGTTTTATTTGTAGTAGGTGCAGTTAATTTCCAAAAGAATGAGATGAAGTGAGGCATTGATGTTCATATCTTGAACGAGAAACAGTTGCAACTTCTTTATTAATACTCTGTGAAATCTGATGTATATCAGGTGTTTGCTATGTTGATTAATACTCTGTGAAACCTGATGTATATAAACTTGTATATCAAGTGTTTACCCTTGTTTGTCTTGAATTATTCTTGAATTTTTTTAATAAATTTAGGTAAATCCAATCAAGTACAATCGCATGGCATCAGGTTTAAATATACTGTGGAAAGAACAAGGTCCATCTGCTCTTTGGAGAGGTTGGTCCAGCAAATTCTTAGGATATGGTGTTCAAGGAGGATTCAAATTTGGTCTGTATGAATACTTTAAAAGACTTTACTCTGATATGTTGGTGGATCATAATAGGAATGTCACATTCTTCCTCAGCAGTGCATCAGCTCAAATTTTCGCTGATTTAGCTCTATGTCCTTTTGAAGCCGTAAAAGTTCGTGTTCAAACACAGCCCTGTTTTGCAAAGGGATTGGTTGATGGGTTTCCGAAACTGTATGCATCTGAAGGGCTCTCTGGGTAAGTTACTGAGCAACTTGATTCTTCTTCATTGTGCTTATCGTCTGTTATAAAGAAGTTGTAATTCATTTATGTTTGATTGCAGCTTTTACAAAGGACTTTTTCCACTTTGGGGTCGTAATCTTCCATGTAACACCACTACTTCATTGCATTGTTTAAAATTTCAGTTTTTTATGTATTGTTAATATCCTAACGTATACTTTTGGCTGTTGTACCGGGAGGCATGCTAGTCTACTTTAGTTTTGGTCAGTATGGTTAACAAGCTAAATATGTGAGGACAAGTTGTCAATAGAAAGATCTATGCATTATAATATGTGCGTTCTGATCATGTAACCTATCTATAACTGCTGAGCATTCTAATCGAAGAACATTTTATATTTGAGATGTGCGACATTCTTGAGGTGTTCAACGTTACTTGTATTTTGATCAACCTTCTGTTGATGCAGATTTCAAAACTATTCTTGTACTTATCTAAAAAAACCATAACTAAAATTTTCAATTCCTACTAACTTCTTTATTTTTATCTTCTCTAAGAGCATAGTTTGTGATATTCATTTATTTTTCTGCTGTATGATTTTACAATACCTTTTCAGAATTTTCAGTAATCACCAAATATAGCATACTACTGTCAAAAGAATGTTTTGGAGTATGGACATTTATTTTAGCTGTTGTGGATCATGGTATCGACCATTTTTATAAGTTGAAAGTATCTGTTTGGTTAATTAGTTCATGTGTGACCACCTGGAAGTTTTATGCCCTAGAGAACACCGTCCTACAATAGAAGTACGCATTCTGGGCAAATTTCAGCAATTGGGAACATGGAGGTTCATATTAGTATTGCACCTCCATAACTACCAGATTTGGAATTGGTATAGTTGATATAGTTGAAAAACAAGGTTGATTATCGTCATATAACTCTCTCAAACAGTAACATATGTTGCATATAAATCTATGCTTTACTTTTTATAATTTTCTTGATCTGCTTAAAGTGTAGTTCTTCTTTTAACAATTTTCTCCCTGGTTTGACAGTCTCTATGATAATGTTTTCAACATTTGAGCACTCGGTGGGTATGTTATATCGCGATATTATACAAAGAAGAAAAGAAGATTGCTCACGAACCCAACAATTTGGTGTGACGTGTTTAGCAGGCTATGCAGCTGGAGCTGTTGGTACCATAATTTCTAATCCTGCTGACAACATAGTATCCTCTCTTTTTAACAAAAAAGCTGAAAGTGTGCTACAGGTATTTCCTCAACCTAACTATTTTTCATTTCTTCCACCTCAAAGTATCTAAAATATTGGTTGCTCTGGTATTCATTTGTTGTCTTATATAGGCAGTGAAGAACATTGGGTTTATTAATTTGTTTACTAGAAGTCTTCCAGTTAGGATTATGATTGTGGGGCCTGTTGTGACCTTGCAATGGTTTCTCTATGACACTGTTAAAGTGCTGAGTGGACTGTAAGTGCATTCTTTTAATCTGAAGTACATCTTCAAACTATTGTGCAGCTTAATTTGGTATAATGAGTTAATATTAACATCTGTTATTTAGGTTTATTGTGTAGACTTGCAGTAGCGGTTCATTTTCCTGTACTTAAAAATCTTCTTATACCAAGTAATTACAGAACAATACATGCAGGCAAAAATACTTGTCACTAGCTCATAGAAGATATGATGTCCTTATTGTATTGTCAAGGGATCTTTGCAGAATACAAATAGTACCTAATGTCATGACTTATAAAACAAAAACAAAATAAATTAACTTATTTTAAATATTACAAAAAATATATATTCACTGCCAAGAGTGGTGCATCAGTTTATAGAATCTCTTATTCTCTTGTTTAATGGATCTCCAAGGTGCCATACAGTAAAACTAGTAGAATTCCTTCACTTTCTTTGTCACTTAACTTTCTTAATATGATTTTTATTTAAAAATAATTTAGGCCTACAAGTGGAGGGCTTAGCAGACATGTGGAAGGAACTACTCAACACATTGAACGAGATACATCATAGCTGCAACATGGGGACCTTCATTGTTAGGGGTGTAAATAAACCAAGTCGAGCCGAATATTGAGTTGTTCAGATTTGGTTTACAAAATTTACTAGGTATGAAATTAGGTTTGATTGAAACTCGTTTAGTTATCAAGTTGAGCACGATCGCCTGAGCAACTTTTGGAGCAAATATGAAGAGTATCAATAGAAAATTACAATTTAAATATATTCGAGTAATTTATCGAACATTAAAATTTGCTCATATTTGAATCATTTATATTTCGAGTCGAGCTCGAATTGAACTTTTAGTCGAGCGAGTACAAATCGAACTCGAACTGTTTAGTCTGTATTACAGCCTTATTCATTCTTGACATGCCCAGAGAAACTCAAGGAAGATTATTTTATTTTATTTTATTTTTAAAGCATGAATATAATTTCTGTTTGTATGTGACGATAGTCTCGTCCAAATTCTTTGCTCCTGATGATTCAATTCCCCACTATTGCTTGTAGTTGCAAACATGGTGATTACTTTTTTACTAGTGTCACAGTAAGAATTTAAAATGTTTGAGGGAGAGGGAAAATAGAATTTTGTGCACACACATATATGTGTGGCTGACATCCCTACGCCCGTGTACTTTAAACATCGGATATGGTGTTCACGGTACTACTTCAGTTACATGCATCTATCTATTTATATAGCTTAAAGACTTAAAAGTAAATACAATTATTTATGCTTTATGCTACCCCATGTTTCTTAACCTTACATATACAAGACATAAATATTATCAACTATTACATCAACTATAATAACTTAATACATAAGTTAATTCTATTCTAGGATTTTTTCTTTATCTTTATTCTTACTCGATCCTGCTGAATCTTCAATTTTAACTGAAAACATATTAGCATAGCAAGGGTGAGTAACTTCTTTGCTCAACAAGTTTAAGACATTATATAAACAAGAAATCACGAATAAAAACATAACTTTTTGGAATCTTTGACGATTGTTCAATAATTATGAGCTAGTATGAATAATTAGGAAATAAATCAATTTCTTTAAATGAGAATATTTACTTTTATACTGAATGGTCATAAAGAACCATGAACTCTTTACAAGGTTTAACCGTCAATCAACTGAGAACCTTCAGAGTATTTATCAATTACAAAGACTGAAAAACACTATCTGCAAGTACATAAGGGGGTCAACCTATTGTACCATATGTTATGCATAACATTCAAGTCTTGCGGGCGCAAAGTCGGTTGCCCGACATAAATTACACCTTTATCAGGGTTGTTCAACTCAATCTTATAATAAGAGTTCGTACCAAAATAATTTGGATTGGATTAAACTTTAATCAATTTTAAAGAATTTATTAATTCAAAACTTATCATTAACAAAGTGTCTAGCCGAAACAAATGACATCAACTCATATTTTTAAACAGTTCATAATAGAACAATAAATTTCAAAGGCACTGAAGTGCGGAACTTCCGCATAATTAAACTTGAACAGTTAAATAACTAGCTAGAGAACTTGCACAAATATATAAAATTTACAAATATATAAAATTTATGTAAGTTAGAACTTGCTTAAATTATGCAACTCTTCATTGGTTACGCTAATAAACCTTTCCAAATGTTTACCTATAATATTCATGAGGACTCACTTAGTAAGTTAATCGTTACTTTAATAATTATTGTCAAAGTTAATCGTTACATAATTCAGTAATTTTTCTTTCGACTTAAATCAAACGTAAACGTCCACTCACGTTATTTACATAATATTTTTATAAAAATACATGATTAATCTTTACTTAGTCTCAGATGTCCCATGTTGACATACTTTAGCCGGTAGAAATTTTATTAATAATTTCTGACTTTACTTTAATTAATTGTTTTACTATTTCATAACTCTATTTTCTTCATTAAACCTAGTTAACCATTTTATTATTTTCTTCCTTCAGGCCCCACATAATTAAAAACATTCCCCACGTAAAAATAATTTTATTATAATTTTTCAACTTTATTTAATATTTTTAAAAGTGTCATTTCTGCTCAAAACTTGGCAAATTTTGCTATATCGAACTTAATTTCAAAAATCAACAAATTTGGTTAGATCTTACACATATCTCAGTATTTCATAACCATATGAGTTATAGAACTCAAGTTATAGCATTTTTAGTTTTTAAAACTCTAATTTTTGATTGATCATATCTCACTCATCTGAAGTCAGAATTCGTTCATTTTCGGACAGGAGTTTCGTTATACCATTTAGTTTCATTACCCAAAAGGCCTTAATTTTTCTCACTGGTTAAGTACCCGAAACCGGTCCTCAAAAAATTAGGCAGACTACTTTTATAGAATTTTAGTTTTGTCCTACTTTGGTAGAAAAATCACCATAAATAATCTACATGGTATTTTATTGAAATTGTTGTTGAAGTGTATAGAGGACTCATATATCTATCTTAGAAAGTAACCACACTCAAAAATTCGAAATAGAATGAGAATTATGGTCATTCGATTTTCATGCTTTGTTTTTAGGTTTTGCATTTTTTGTCTAACTTTCATGTTTCTTGATTTTTCATGCATGTTAACAAAAAACAAGCACATAACTCCATCACAACCAACCTTATACTGTCGAATCCACCACGATCCTCATCACAAACATCAACTCCCACAATAAACATGCTTAAACATAAGCTATCAAATGAACTAGTCTTAGGGTTTGAAGTTCTGTATACCTTCTTACTTTCTTGCTTTCTTCTTACTAGATGAATTGCTTGATCTCCTTGCTAGCTTTCTTTTCCATTTTTCTTCTTCTCCAAATTGTGTCTTCCCTCTCTCTCACTCTCAAGATCTTTGCTCTATAGCTTTCTAACTTGATGAATACTTGCAAACTCTTGCAAGTATATTTGGCGGGGGTATTTATAGGACAAATGGACGACTTACAAATAGCTCCCTCTATTCTTGGTCTTCCCTAAGGTCAACTCTCTCATCTTTTCATCTTCAGTCCCACATGATTACTTAGGCTAATCCTCATTAACCTTAATTATCTAATTAATTAGGCTAAAGCAGGGATTTAACTAGACAAATCAAGGAATCATGATCCACAATTTATAGACTACTTTCAACCAAACTACAAGAGCCGTTGCCCCCTATATTTGGCCAAAGGTAGGCTCCTACACCACATGTGCCTCCTATTGGCCTTAGGTTGGCTCCTACATCACATATGCCTTCTATTGGCCTTAGGTTGGCTCCTGCATCTCATGCAGTGGTCATATTTATTTATTTTTCTTCTATTAATGCATCATGCCTTGCCCACTTCTCCCAAAACTTTGACCAACCCATAAACTTTTATTTGGGCTAGGTTTTGGGCTTCTTGCAAGAATTGAGCAAGGATTGTTAGGGCTTGTATTGAATTTATGTTTGAGCTACTTTAATTCCTCTCTTGGACTCTCCCAATTGGTATGACACTTGGTCTTGCCAACAAAATTAAGGGTCCTTTATAATAATATACAACATTTAATAAGTAATTACACTATTAGTGCACTCATAAAATATTTACACAATTAATACACTTTTCATATTTATTTACAATATTAGTGCAATTAAGATTCCTTAATTTAGGGAATTAGTATAAGATTCAATTCATAATAATAAGGAAACCTAAAATCAAGGAGAAATAACTGCCATAATTAATAATTCAAATATCTTGGATCTAACAACAAAAACAAATTCAAATTTAAAAATAATAATTCAAATTCAAATATTCAAAGTTTGGCAACGCCATCTTCCTCCTCCCCTTCCCCGGTCATCTTCCCCATCCCTTCGCCAGTGAGACCCAATTTCATGTCCAAAAGAAAATAAGAACACTGCATAAGAAAGAGAGAGATAAAAGAGTGATGTGTAATGTAATGTTGTTAACCAAACCTTCTTAAAAAAGGTAACCAAACTTTTATACCAAGGTAACTAAACCTTTATACTAAGGTAACCAATCTACCTCCACACCTGCAGTATAAATTGGTTACCTTAGTCTGAAAGTTTGGCAACCAACTGTATGAAGGTTTGGCTACCAACTGCAGCATATTCAAAATAAATTGGTAACCTAATAACACTGAATTGGTTACCTTGGTATGAATGTTTAGCTACCAACTGCACTATGGAAAAATTATCAAACAAAGCCTGCCTTTTAGCCGACTGAAATATCAAACTCTTTTCAAAGCTTGCTTACTTTTTACAAATAAGCCTCAGAACTCAGAAGCTGTTGTGTTTTTAGAATTAATCTCGCTTTTTCTCTCTCCAACTTCATGTCTTCCTCCATAAAGTCCGGTGACCGGCGACCCACAAAACCAAACCAAATGGGTGGACCACTGCCGGAACCAGAGCACCTACCATGTCCACACTGCGATTCAACCAATACAAAGTTTTGCTACTACAACTACAACTTCTCGCAACTACTGTGTTTCTATCCTTAATGTTCCAGAATACCTTGGTTGCCAAACTAATGTTATGGCAATTTGCATACATGTCAACCACTGCATTTTGTACAAAGATATTGGGCTCGAAACTGGTCTTCACAATATATCCATGGATTTCCTTCCCTTGGATTTATGGGTAACAATTGAGACTGAGCTTGTATTTCTGAGAGAGAGAGAGAGAGAGAGAGAGAGAGAGAGAGAGAGAGAGAGAGGAAGAGGAGTTTACTTATTAATTACTTAATTTAATAAGTAAATCAATATTAATCCCCTAAATTAAGGAATCCTAATTGCATACTAATTTCCTAAATTAAGAAATCCTAATTGCACTAATATTGTAAATAAATATGAAAAGTGTATTAATTGTGTAAATATTTTATGAGTACACTATTATTGTAATTATTTTAAAAAATATATTAGAATATGTAATTGTTCCCAAAATTAATTGCTAAACTTTTTTGCCCCTTATAATAACTTATTCGCTTAATAAATTTGGGCCTTCTTACATTGCCACACAAATCTTGTATCCAAGCTTTGTTAGTTAATAACTTAAGCTTAAATTCACTTGACTTTTAATCAACTTGATTAAATCATTTTTATTGGCTTTCCTTTTTGTTCCTTAGCTAGTTCAAACTAATTAAATTAGTTATTCTTGAATTATTATTAATTTACATCTCCCATCACTTAAATAAATATATAACACACATATTTATTCATTCATAACGTTTGAACAAAATAATTTTGAAATAAATTTCATTTCATTAATAATTATACATAACCCTATTTACAATGCTATATGATCTTATCGGTTATTACATTCTCCCCCTTATAAGGATTATGTCTCCGTAATCACTATTACAAAGTTTATAAAAAAGATGGGAATACTTTTTATTTATCTTTTCCTCGAGTTCCAACGTAACTTTTTCGACGATGTGGTTTTTACATACAACTTTCACAGAAGTTATTACCTTATTCCTTAAAACTAGCTTTTTCCTATCAATTATATGAACATAAATTTCTTTATAAATTAAATCTTTTCAACCTGAATATGTTCATATTCTATTACGTGTTTGTAATCTTGCTTATCCGGTCGTAAAATGGACATATATAACACATTGTGGATATACTCCACTCAAGACGTAAGGCTAATTTGTATGTTGCTTCTCTTACTCTTCTTAATACTTCAAAATGTCTTATAAATCTCGGACTCAATTTTCATTTTTTTCCAAATCTTATCTTCCCTTTCCAGGGATATACTTTCAAAAATACATAGGTTCCCGACGTCAAAGTCCTGCTTCTGCCTATGCTGATCTGCATACTTCTTTTGTCGATCATGGGCCGATATTAGCCTCGTTCTTATCACACTGACAATTTATGCAGTCTGTTGGACCAGTTCTGGCCCCAATAGTTGACGTTCTCCAATCTCGTCCTAACACAGTGGTGTTATGTACTTCCTTCCATACAAGGCTTCATAGGGCGGCATGCCTATACTCGCATAATAACTATTGTTATATGAAAATTCTACTAAAGGTAGATGATCATCCCAAATTCCCTTGAAATCCATGACACGTGCTCTTAACATATCCTTTAACGTCTGAATCATTCTCTCGCTCTGCAAGTTTATCTGAGGATGATATGTAGTGCTCAACCTCAATCAGTGTTCTAAAAATCGGCCTAGGCGTGGGCTTGGCGCCGCACTTAAGACCAAATCGGTGAAAAAAGAGCTCCAACCAATTAGGCAGCGCCTAAGCGGGACAATGGGAAGGCAGGCTAGGCGGGGTAGGCAAGGCCTAGGAGGAGATTTTTTTAAAAAATTACTACCAAAACCAGATCTTGATATATTTATTTTTCTAATGATTTACCATATTCTTAATACATGTTGTAGCATATCAAATCACAACAAGAAATGAACAAGATCAAGTCAAAATGGATAATTTTATTATAGTTGTAATTTTTTGAACTTGTACAAACTTCAAATTATATAAATGATGATACATTTGTAATATTTAGTTTAATTCAATATAATTCTTAAATTTATGTTTTGTTTCTTAAGTTATAATATTGAATTGAATTCTTGAAATTTTAAATTTTATTATTTAATAACAATTTTTTTTAGGAATAAAACTAATACGTTAAATATATGTTAGTGAGTTAGTCATACTTAGCATATGGTATTTATTATTTTCTTTAAGTAATCAATTTTGAAGCTTACACAAATAAAAATAATTTCATAATTAATAATATCAAATGTCTCATTCAATAAACTTCACACTAATTTTTAAAAATAATATTTATTTAACTAGTAACACTAATTCTATAATTTAATTATTTTATGTCATGGATATATATATATATATATATATATATATATATATATATGTATGTATTTTAATTCTTAAATTTATGTTTTGTTTCTTAAGTTATAATATTGAATTGAATTCTTGAAATTTTAAATTTTATTATTTAATAACAATTTTTTAGGAATAAAACTAATACGTTAAATATATGTTAGTGAGTTAGTCATACTTAGCATATGGTATTTATTATTTTCTTTAAGTAATCAATTTTGAAGCTTACACAAATAAAAATAATTTCATAATTAATAATATCAAATGTCTCATTCAATAAACTTCACACTAATTTTAAAAATAACATTTATTTAAGTAAATAACACTAATTCTATAATTTAATTATTTCATGTAATGTATATATATATATATATATATATATATATATATATATATATATATATATATATATATATATTGTAAAACCTCAACTTTTATGAATAACGATGAATTTTTCTATAAATATCATTTTTGAATATTAAGGTTTGAATTTGTTATAATGTCATAGTTGTGGGTAATATTTATGAATTTTACAAAGTAAGCAAGTTGTTATATAATATTCGATTGGTCGGGGAATATTCATTTTAACAGAGAATATTCGTACGATGACACAATCATTGGTGGACCCCACAACGTAATTATTGTCGAAATGAAAAAACGATAGAAATATCTTTTTATGAAAATAACGGTAAGTTTCTACCGCTAAAGCTGTTGAAATACCCCATTGATGATAAAAGTACAAGATGTCTGGCGTGGTAGTTGCGTAGTAGCACTACAGTATTGATTATTGATGCTTACGTGAGAAGTCACTTTCGGTTATACTCAATTATTACTACGATAATTGCTGCATCATATCTCTTATATTATTGATTCAATTATTCTCACAGTATCATCTGCATAATATTTTATATTATTAAATCAATAATTGAGATGACAAGTTATTCATATTATATTTGCATAATTAACAATGTCTAAAAGTTCTGTCAATGAGAGGTTTGATCATCTAATTTCGCGCCAATAGGGAGAAATTCTTATTGGAAAGTCCCATCTTTCTTGGGAACGACCTGATTGTTAATATTGCGAGTTATAATAATATGAATAAAGGTTGTTAAAAATATTGAGGGGATTTTTTTTATGAAGTATTTGTGTAAATTTTGCTTATTTTATGGACCCCCATTTACCTATTTTTCAAAATAATCGGTAGAAATTTATTCGGTATATAATAATAATAATAATAATAATAATAATAATAATAATAATAATAATAATAATAATAATAATAATAATAATAGGTGGGGGCCCACTTATGGGGCCCACATGTTAAAAAATGAATATCAGGGAAGAATGCAAATTTTGGTCATGGGTGGTTATATTTGTGTGTGTGTGTGTGTATATATATATATATTGTAATGAGATTGGGGGGAGGAAAATAGGGATTCACAGGATGAATCACGGGGTATACCTGATTTTTTTTATACCATATGTTATATATATATATATATATATATATATATATATATATATATATATATATATATATATTATTTAAAAGTTTTTGTTTTATTAGAATATTTTATTGCATAGTACAACATAGTAAAATCAAAATTTTTTAGAACATTTGGCCTAACGTCGCCCGTGACTTTTCCTTTACTATGCGTCCAAATAGTATCCTTTCCATTCTCCTATAAATAGGATGCTTAGTTAGAATTGAAATTCACACCAGAATCAGAGAATTCTTCTTCTATAATCTTGAGCGTATTTCTTTAGAATTTAAGAAAGTTTTGAGCGTAGAAAAAAGTGCAAGTTTTCTTCAAGAATATCCCCGCCCTACCAGTCGGAATACTCTTCTTTTCAAGGTAAGGGGTGTTATTTTTGTTCAATATTCGCTTGAAATAATATTTTCTTCCATACTCTGTAGTATGTAAGTAATATTATTTCGTTTCAGATTTCGAATTATATATTCATTTGGCTAAAGTTTTGACTTCTATACTCCATGAAATTAGTAGAATATCCTTAAAATTTGCGTTTCATCCAGTATCTTTTCATGAAAATATTATTCTGAGCATTCTTGAAAAGTTTTAACTTTTTCATACCAGGGTACTATTCACGAAGTACTACATGGGGTACTATTCACTCGAGTACTATTCACCCGGGGTACTATTCATGATAAAAAATTGATTCGTTTTCGGTCCAAATCATTTTTAGTACAATATTATACTTGAATTTTACTCCACAAAGTAGTATCATATTGACAATTTGGACGTTCTTGATTTCTGGATAAATTAAATTATAAATCTTTAAAAATTTATCATTTGCTTTCATTTAATTGAATTCTTATATCATTGTCATCATCCTCATGTTTATATTATGATGAAAGTCATCTCGTGTCAGTAGTGCATAGATGGACTTGGTATGATTATGACCGTGGATTGTTTGAGATAATCATGGCCACCGTAATGTTACAAAAGATGTGGTAAAAAGTCCTCATTGGCCGGAGTGCATTGATGGACGGAGTTTGTTGGCATGATCATGACCATTGATGAATACACGAATATCCTTGGCCCGTGGTGCATGGATAATTCATGATCGTGATACTAATGAATATCCTTGGTCGTAGTGCAGGGGTGATTCGATGATATGGATTATTTATTAAGCTGAGTCTCAGCGATAAAAGTGATGAAAAACCTTTTAAATCATAGAAGATAGTAGATATCATGCTCTACTTGACTCTTCTAATGGATTGCTTGTTCTGCTGCCGTTAAACTTGATGTTTGTTATATTTTATCGCTTTTAACACTTGTTGAAGGCTAACGATAAATTATTCTCATTATCTTAGTCATAATATTTCTTCTTCGGGCTAGTTGAGCTCACCCTTTTGCTTTCATTGTTCTCTTCAGGAAATGAGAACGTAGCCGGGACTAGTCGGGGAACGGAGTGACGGTCTAGATGTCTGCATTAATAGTCATCACTATTCTATAAAATAGTGTGATAATAAATGTATTGAGGACTCCATTTGAGTTTGAATACTGTCTAGAATACAATATTCGTATTAAAACTCTCAGTTTATATTTTGTCGTATTTTACACGACAGTTGTATTTGAATTTTGTACCATATATTTGGCGACTCAAGATGGGTGATGTATACCTATTTTTGGGGCGTCACAGTTGGTATCAAAGCTTAGGGATATGATCCCTGGCTGAGATGTAAGACAAGAATTAGGAGGGGAGAGACGGGGAATTCCTTCGCTAGTATGACCTACCTAAGTTTATTTGGTATTTAATTGGTTGGTCAAAGTATAGGGATAATATGTGACATGTCAATTAACCCTTGTTTTGTGGCAGTATTTGAAAATGACATCTGAGAATGTTGAATATAGCAATGGAGTACAAGAGACCGTTGAGTCACCACAGATCAATAAATAGGATAATGTGCATCAGGAAGGCAACAATCCTCATGCAAATAACAACTCCGACCAAATGATGAACGACGGAATGTTTAGGAGCTTTCTGCAATTTGTGCAACATCAGGTAAGAGAGACTCCTGTTCAAAATGCAGGTGGAAACACTGACAACTCACAGATGGTCATCGCTAAGCAATTCAAAGAGTTGAGACCATCAGAGTTTTGGAGAAAACCAGAACCACTTAAGGCGGAGACGTGGATAAAGCAGATCACCAAGATATTCGAAGTCTTGGGATACTCCGAGGAGCAAAAGGTTCCCTTTGCCACCTTCATTTTGGGAGGAGAGGCAGATTATTGGTGGGAATCTGTAAAGCGTACTCAACCTGTCGCACTGAAGATTTCTTGGGAAAAGTTCCAAGAACTGTTCAACGACAAGTACTTTCCCGAAAGTATTCATCACATGAAGGAGGTGGAGTTTATTAAGTTGGAGCAAAACAATATGACTGTGGCGCAGTACGAAGCTAAGTTTGCTGAGTTGTCCCGATTTGCGTTCCATTTGGTTGATAATGAGGAGAGAAAGATGCGGATGTTTCTAAGAGGTTTGAAACCTGAGATACGTCAATACCTCATTTCTCACAAACTTTGCTTGTATTCAGATGTTGTAAATAGGGCTCAGTTATTGAAGCGCGATAATGAGTTAACTCAACCAAGAGAGAGCAACAGACAAAATGATAATACCAGTGGTAGCAATCATCGAAGCGGTGACAACAAGCGTGGAGGGAATCAACAGGCCAGAAATGGTAACCACTTCGGTGGTAATTATGGCCAAGACAATAACATTTCAAGAAGAGGGGATTCAACAATGATGGAAAGACGTCAGCACCAGCACCCGTTGTTAAGGAAGGAGAACGACCACCTATCATATGCTTCAAATGCGGAGGGGAGGGACACATACGTCCAAACTGCGCGATGCAGTCCAAAACGTGTTACAATTATGGAAGAGAAGGTCACCTAGCTTGATTTTGTCGTACAGGAAAACCAAGTCAAGCTGGGATGGAGGCACCAAAGGCCGTCCCAGAAAAGTCAAAGCCGGTAGTTCAAGGGAGAGCATTTGTCGTGACCTCCCAGAAAGCAAGGAACCCGAACGAGGTCATCACGGGTAAGCTAATCATAAACTCTAGCAAAGTCTATACCTTATTTGATACCGGTTCTACCCATTCTTTTATTTTTCCTACTTGCGCTCAACGTTTAAATTTAACTCCGGAGAAATTAGACTTTGACTTATCTGTTGAAACTCCGTTGGGAGAAACCTTTATTACATCCACTGTTTATAAGTTTTGTTTGGTTCAAATCGGTACCCTCACATTACCTGTCGACTTTATCTCTTTAAAAATACTTGCATTTGATGTGATTTTAGGGATTGATTGGTTAACTACTCATCATGCAAAAATTGATTATTTTCGTAAGGTTATTAGCTTTTATATTCCTAACCAACCTATTATGCGAATTCAAGCAACCAAACAACTAAAGTCAATCACTGTCATATCAAGCCATAAAGCTATTTGTTTATTAAAAAACGGATGCCAAGCTTTCTTAGCCCATGTCACATATTTAAACAAAAATACGTCAGATTTGAATAATATTTCTATTGTTAATAAATTTCCTGACGTATTCCCTAAAGAACTTCCTAGCCTACCCCCAGAGAGTGAAATTGAATTTTGTATCGACCTTGAACCCGGTACAAAATCCATTTTCAAAGCCCCATATCGAATGGCTCCTATTGAACTTCAGGAGTTAAAGACCCAACTGCAGGAATTGTTAGACATTAGCTTTATTCATCCTAGTACGTCTCCTTGGGGTGCTCCTATTCTATTCTTAAAGAAGAAAGATGGGAGTATGCAACTTTTTATTGATTATCGGGAGTTGAATCATGTCACCATCAAAAATAGGTACCCATTGCCACGTATTGATGACCTGTTTGACCAGTTGCAAGGCGCCAAAATCTTTTCAAAGATCGATCTTCGTTCCGGATATCATCAGTTAAAGATTAAAACCGATGACATTCCAAAGATGACTTTTAGAACTCAGTATGGGCATTACGGATTCCTAGTCATATCCTTTGGATTGACAAATGCTCATGCTGCCTTCATGGATATGATAAACCAAGTATTCAAGGAATATTTGGATCATTTTGTGGTTGTCTTTATTGATGACATTCTCATATATTCCAAAAGCCGTGAAGATCATGAGCAACACTTGAGGCTGTGTAACGATCGAGAAATTTGTAATTTAATTTAAATATTTATTGAATTAAATAAATATTTTAAATAATTTATTTATTGAGGAAAATAAATAATTGATGAATTGTGGTGAATTAATTTAGTAACTAAATTGATTAATTAAATTGAGTAATGATAATTTTATTTGAAGGATTTAAATTTAAGGAAATAATTAAATTAAATGAATTGTTTAATTTAAAGGAAATAAATTAAATAAAGTGATATTTCTAATTTATTAATTAAATTAGATATGTAATTATTTATTAATTATAAGTATATGATAATAAGAATTTTATTATTATTATTCTAAGTTATTTAAATTAACTAAATTAAAGTTATTTAAATTAATCAAATTAAAGTGTGACTAGTAGTAACTATATAATATAAATATTATTTAAATAATCTAGTATGAGAATTAGTGTGTAACCAAATGTAGCCTTATGGCTTTTGATTTATTTTAACTGATGTGAGCCTTTTTGTTTTTAACCTGATGTACGTGGGGAAAAGGGAGTCAGTGTATATTATGCGTGATTTTTCCTAAGGCTAGATAACATAGAATTGGAAAGAGGAAAACACAGAGATTTTAGAGAAGGAAGATTACAATGGTTTTGAGAGAGAATCACCATTTCTTGCTAGCATACAACTAGGGTTTTCTAAATCAAGGTATATTCTACTTCTAAGGTTTATGTTTGAGTTTCCATGTTCATTCTCTGTAAATTGCTAAGTCATGTTGTGTTGAAATATACATGTATATATGGTTTATAAACTGATAATCATCATATATGATTGATACTTATGTGTCAAATTTGTTAAAATTGGCTTTGAAGGAAAGAAATTGAGATAACAGTGTGTATGTTTGAAAAAGGGCTTTAGAAAGTACGAAAAATTGATGCTTTATATGTGTTTTAATTTGAAATTTATTGTTGGATTGTGTTACTATGATAAAAAACAAAAACAATGTAGTTTAAATCATGTCGATTGGTCAAGAAACGAATTCGTAGTGATCGAATTCGCTAATAGTGTAAAAATGACGAAATTTGGGAAAATTGGGATTTTAACCCTTCAAAATTGTAGGTATAGAGTGTTTATGTTGTTATTATGTGGTATTGCATGTTTATGGATGTTATCACAAAGTTCTAGTTGCTAGCTTTCATGTTTTCTGTGATATTGGGTTAAATTGAGCGATCATTATGCGAGAGTAATGTAGCTACTCACTGCTGCGTTTTGTTTGGTGTGTGTAGCAATTTTATCAAGATTATCCACAAATGAAAACTGCACAATTTGCGTCATTGGTTTCTATAGTTGAGCACCAAATAAGAACAACTTTGGTGCCAAGCCAAAAATGGCGTTAGAATGCTCTCAGTCCTGGGCTTAGGTATATGCAGCATTGCGCATAATACCCTATTCTGAGACAATGAAGTCTGCTTATTTGCAGGTCATGTATAAGGAACTTATGTTAGCTAAGCAAACATGTTAATGATGTTAAGGCATAACAAAAACTATAATAACAGATTGTAATGTTTGGTGATGCAAAGTGTAAAGATTTGAAATAATTATTTAAATAAGTTATAAAATGAAACCAAATGTGATGTTTTCAAAGGTTAGAAATGAACAGTTAGGTTATGTTGGCTCGTAAAGCAATTTCAGATTCGTTAAGTATATTAACCTAAATCGTTAGGTGCTAGGTTAGGGTTATTGTGACGCCCCCAAAACAGGTATATATCACCCATCTTGAGTCGCCAGATACATGGTACATAAATTCAAATACAACTTAATTATACAACAGTCGTGTAAAATACGACAAAACATAGCTGAGAGTTTAAACAAGAATATTTTCATCTAGACAATATCCACACTCAATGGTGTCCTCATTATAATTATTATCACATTATTCCGTAGAATAATGAGGACTACTAAAGCCATTTATCCTGGACCATCACTCCATTCCCCGACTCGTCCCAGCTATATTCTCATTTCCTGAAGAAAACAATGAAAGAAAGGGTGAGCTCAACTAGCCCAGTAAGAAATATTATGACTAAGATAATGCAGAATAAATTATCATTAGCCTTCAACAATGTTAAACTGATAAAATACAATAGATATCAAGTTTAACTGTAGCGGAATAAACAATCCATTAGAAGAGTCAAGTAGAGCATGATATCTATTATCTTCTATGATTTAAAATGTTTTCATCAATTTTTATCACTGAGACTTAGCTTAATAAATAAACCACATCATCGAATCATCCCTGCACTACGGGCCAAGGATATTCATTAAATCATCAATGGTCATGACTATACCGAATAATCCCTGGTCATAATCATACCAAAAACTGTCCATCAATGCACTACAGGCCACTGAGGACTTTTACCACATCATTTATAACATTACAGGTCATGATTATACCGAATGATCTTTGGTCATAATCATACCAAGTCCATCTATGCACGTAAGCTAAAGATGACTTTCATCATAATATAAGCATGGGGATGATGACAATGACATAATAATTCAATAAAATAAGTTCAAGAATAAATTTTAAAGATTTATAAGTTAATTTATCTTGAAATCAATTACGCCCAAATTGTCAACATGATCTTTGCTTTGTGGAGTAAAATTCAAGAATGCTCGTAAGAATATTTCCATAAAAGATATCGGATGAAGCGCAAAATATCCGTGATATTCTAATAATTTCATGGAGTATAGAAGCTAAAACTTTAACAACCGAGTATAATAGAATATATGAAACTCGCAAATGGATTTTCGCCACCATGCAGTAATCCACGTGAGATGCATCATTTCCACAATTTAATAAAGAATGAATAATGGAAGATCATTCACCATGCATGCTGTAATCCACATGCATGTATTTCAATGTAATAATCAAGAATGGAATAACAAAAGAATTCACCGAGCATGCGATAGGCCACATTGCATGTGTTATTCCCAATGTAATAATAAAGAATAGAACCAGTCATGCGTAATCCGCATACAGCATGTGATATTCCAAATGTAATAATAAAGAATGAAACCAGGTCATACGTAATCCTGCATGCATGTGATATTCCAATGTAATAATAAAGAATGGAGTAACAATAGAATTCACCGGGCATAATGATAATCGCATGCATGAAAAGTTATTCTAATAAAATAATAAAGGATGAAATAATGTAAGAATTTCACCATGTATACTGATTGCAGATAGATAGGTTATTCCAACATAATAATAAAGAATGGAATAACAAAACTCTCTTCATGAATACGAAAGAAATAATACCCTTACCTTAAAGAAAAGCGGATACTTTGGAATAAATGAGGTAGCAGACTTCTCTTCTTCTTTCTCTATAATTTCTCTCTATAATAATTGCTCTATAGCTTTAGTGAATTGGTGAGAAATGAAGGAAGAATGAGCTTCTATTTATAGAAAAATATAGTTTCGATAATTGCACGTGCGTTAATTGGGGCTTAAAATATTACAATATAATACGCTCCTCTTTTTTTCATTTTTAATTTAGTCCCAAGTATTATCAAACTTGCACCACCTCCCCAATAGTAAATAATATGAATCAATAGTTCAATCATGTGAATCAATAGTTATAATCATGTGAAAATAAGAATTACAGTATAGTACCTTCAACTATACCTCCATTTTTAACTTAGTCATGCAAGTATTATCAATCTTGCACTACCTTCCCTAATAGTACAAGAATGTGAATCAATAGTACACACATGTGAACAAATAGTTATAATCATGTGCAATAATAGCAATTAATTGCTCATTTATTCGGTTAATTACCCGACTGGTCAGTATAACTTCCAGACATCAATTAATATCGAAATAAATGTCGATTTTCACTAACACTAATATTTCCAACACAATAGAACTATAATTTTCATCTTTAATCAACATGAACTTATTCATCATTAATATTATAATTCACAATATTTAACAACCAGGTCGTTCCCAGGAAAGAGGGGGCTTTCCGATAAGGATTTCTCCTTATTGCGCCGCAATTAGATGACCAAACCTCTCCTCGATGTAACTTCTAGACATTGTCAATATTGCAAATAATAATATGAATAACTTTGCCGCCTCAATTATTGATTTAATAATATAACATATTATACGTATGATATCTGTAACAATAATTGAATCAATAATATGAGAGATATGATGCAAACAATTCTTTGTAGCAATAATTGAGTATAACCGAAAGTGACTTCTCACGTAAGCATCAATAACCAATACCGTAGTGCTACTATGCAACCACGCCAGACATCAGTACTTTTACTACCGGTAGTTCAACGCTTTTAATCGGTAACACTTTCGTTGTTATTTTTAATAAAAGATAATTCTGTCGTTTTCTTACTACGACAATACTTCCGTTGTGGTCCACCAATGATTGTGCCATCGTACGAATATTTCCTGTTAAAATGAATATTCCCCGACCAATCGAATATTATATAACCACTTGCTTACTTTGCAAAATTTGTAAATATTACTCACAACTATAATATTATATCAAATCCACACCATATTATTCAGAAAAATATTTCGAGAAATTTAAATCTTTATTCATTAAATCTGGGTTCTCACAGTTATGACCTAAATGATGGTTTAAACCCTAAAGCTAATATTCATATAGCTAATTGTTGTTGTGATTGTAATGATGTATGTAGGGTAATTGGAGATTATTTTACACTTGTGTAGCTTACATACAAGGCAAGTTTCTAAACCTTATCTCCTTACAATTGAGCAAGCTTTCTAACTTCATTCTTTTCATATTGATTACAAGTTTCCATTCCTATAATATTATTGTACAAGTTCATAAATTGAGCAAGCCTAATCTATCTTGAATATGTTTGTATAAGCTCTTGTAACCTGATTCGTTACCTCGAGCGAGTTTTACTTTTCTAAATCTTGATGTTATTATTCAAAGAGTATATTGTTCTAATACATCGATTCAAATGAGATTGTTCTAACTCTTTTGGTTATAGCATTTTTCAAGTATATCATGTTTATTCAATCATATATATTGTTGATATCCAATCTTTGACTTTGATAGCCTTGTCCAGTTATACATTCTTGTATTAAACCTTTATTGATGGAAACTGAATAGTGTTCTAAAATTCTAGAAACACTGATAAGCTAGTTCCAAACTAAACTTTCTTTAGTGCGAAAATTCTAAATTCAAATCGAGACGAACAACCCCTAACATAGGGTATTTTGTGCGATGTAACGCTTAGATGTTTACATACAATACGCGGGTACAAAGGGTGATCCCCTAAGAATGCGTTAAGAAGGTCAGATAGTCTAATGACTATTAAAGTTGAGGTAATAATACCTAAATACCGGAGACATAGTTCGTGGTCTTAAGACCCTCAGATAATTAAAGTTTGAACTTGTTTTCTATTTTGATTAGTAGAAAAAGTTCTTTATTGTTCAGATTTCGTTGTTCACTCTCATGTTACTATCATTACTAATTTCTATATCAGTGACCATTTGTTTGCTCACTCTTGCAATTAACACTGCAGCTAAAGTGGAGAAAGTTGATGAGCCATCTACTAGCAAAGGAAAGGAAAAATTTTCCAAGTGCTAAAGACTTATGAGAAATTTATTTAAATGTTTACTCTATGAGACTTATTTTAATTTTATGATGTATTCCGCAACTGATGTAATAAATTTATGGTTAGATTACCTGGGATTATTTTGAGATGATGATGTAACCCTTTAATGGGAGAGATTATTGTTTAAGTTTTTTAAATTATGTCTTTATCCTTTATGATGGGTAGTTAGATGAAATGGTTTTGGATAGTGAGCACCAAATTCTGTGGGAATGGAGTACCCGAATTTGGGGGTGTCACAGGCTGATACTCCAAAAGTTTCATGAAAACAAACTTTATGCCAAGTTGAAGAAATGCGAGTTCTGGCTTGAGGAAGTTGCATTCCTTGGGCACGTGATATCAAATCACGGAATATCTGTTGACCCGGCAAAGATTGAAGCAATTTAAAGCTGGGAGCAACCTAAGTCAGTGATCGAAGTACGTAGCTTTCTCGTCTTAGCTGGTTATTATCAGAGATTCGTGGAAGGATTTTCTCAAATCGCTACTCCATTAACTCAGCTGACTTGAAAAGATACAAAATTCGGTTGGAGCGAGGAATGTGAGAAGAGTTTTCAAGAACTCAAGAGGAGACTCATTTTAGCACCTGTTCTGACAATACCATCTGGCTCGGAGGGATTTGTCATCTATAGTGATGCTTCGGGTAAAGGGTTGGGATGTGTTCTCATGCAACATGGGAAAGTCATAGCTTATGCCTCACGACAACTTAAAGAATATGAGAGAATTTATCCCACTCATGATCTAGAGTTGGCAGCAGTCATTTTTGCACTACAGATTTGGAGGCATTACTTGTATGGAGAGAAAGTGGAGATCTTTACGGATCATAAAAGCCTCAAATATTTCTTCACTCAAAAGGAACTCAACATGCGACAACGACGTTAGCTTAAACTGTTGAAAGATTATGATCATACCATCCAATACCATCCTGGAAAAGCGAACGTGGTAGCTGACGCATTGAGTAGAAGATCATATGCGGGTGCGAGTGTGATATTATCAACGCAAAGGACCATTTTGTGTGACTTGCAAAGGATGGAGATAGAGTTAAAGACTACAGGGACCCATGTGATGATGGCGAGTATACGAGTAGAACCGACTTTAATCGATAAAGTTAAAGCTGCTCAAACTACAGACCTGGAGCTAATGCGTATGAGGAAGAAAGTGCAAGAAGGTGCTATGCCGGAAGCAAGAATCAATGAAGAAGGAATACTTCGAGTTAAATCCAGACTTTGTGTTCACCCTGATTTAAAGTATAAAATCATGATGGAGGCGTACAACACACCGTTTGCAATCCATCCTGGGAGTACCAAAATGTATCGTGATCTTCGACATACATTTTGGTGAAGCAATATGAAGAGAGAGATAGTGGGGTTTATCTCAAGGTGCCTAACTTGTCAACGAGTCAATGCGGAGCATTAAGTGCCAAAAGGTTCATTGCAACCACTTGAAATTTTAGATTGGAAGTGGGAGCACATTACCATGGATTTCGTTACTGGTCTTCCCAAGGTTTCTTAAGGCATAGATGCAATTTGGGTCATTGTTGATATATTGACCAAATCTGCTCATTTTTTACCTATACGGAAAACTTATACACTTGAACGTCTTGCTTGTATGTACATAAACGAGGTTGTAAGACTGCATGGTATGCCAGTATCCATAGTTTCTGATCGAGACCCAAGATTCACTTCACGATTTTGGGTCAGTTTGCAGAAAGCTATGGGCACGGATTTGCGATTTAGTTGGCATATCATCCTCAGACGGATGAGAATTCAGAGAGGACTATTCAAACTCTGGAGGATTTATTAAGAATCTATGTCCTTGACTTCAAAGGAAGTTGGGACAAGTTCTTACCATTGGTGGAATTCTCCTACAATAACAGTTATCAAGCAAGTATCGGCATGGCTCCATTTGAGACGTTGTATGGAAGAAAGTGTCATTCTCCAGTATGCTGGGATTAGGTGGATTAAGCAACGTTTTGGGACCGGAGTTGGTACGTATGACTACGGAAAAGATTCAAACGATTTGATAACGTATAAAAACCTCACATGATCGACAAAAGAGTTATGCTGATCTTCATCGAAAGGACGTTGAATTCAATATTGGAGATTATGTGTTGTTACGTGTTGCTCCATGGAAAGGAGTTACAAGATTTAGAAAGAGAGGAAAGCTTAATCCTCGATTCATTAGCCCATTTTTAATCCTCAATCGAGTAGGAACTGTGTCCTATAGACTCTCCTTACCGCCAAGTATGTCTCGTGTTCATAACATTTTTCACATATCTATGTTACGTAAATATATGAAAGACTCGAACCACATTATTGAGTTAGAACCAGACGAAATAGCGGAAGATTTAATGTATGAAGAGGTACCTGTTAAAATCTTGGATACGAATGAGCATGTTCTACGCTCCAAGGTTATACCTCAAGTCAAAGTTTTGTGAAGAAACCATGATGTTGAGGAAATGAACTGGGAGTTAGAATCTGAAATGAAATCAAGGTATCCTCACCTCTTCGTCATACCAGGTATGTACCCTAATTTCGAAGGCAAAATTTCATAAGAATGGGAGGTTGTAAGACCCCAATTATTATGAATAAAGATGAATTTTTCTATAAATATCATTTTTGAATATTAAGGTTTGAATTTGTTATAATGTTATAGTTGTGGGTAATATTTATGAATTTTGCAAAGTAAGCAAGTTGTTATATAATATTCTATTAGTCGGGGAATATTCGTTTTAACAAGGAATATTCGTACGACGACACAATCATTGGTGGACCCCACAACGTAATTATTATCGGAATGAGAAAACGACAGAAATATCTTTTTATGAAAATAATGACGGAGGTTTTACTGTTAAAACTGTTGAAATATCCAGTGATAAAAGTACAGTAATACGCGTGGTTGCATAGTAGCACACAGTATTGATTGTTGATGCTTACGTGAGAAGTCACTCAGTTATACTCAATTATTGCTATAGTAATTCACGATCATATCTCTTATATCATTGATTCAATTATTGTCACAAAGATCATCTCGCATAATATTTTATATTATTAAATCAATAATTGAGATGATGAGTTATTCATATTATTATTTGCATAATTAACAATGTCTAAGTTCTCATCAAGGAGAGGTTTGGTCATCTAATCATGGCGCCCAATAGGAGATATCCTTATTGGAAAGCCCCTCTTCCCTGAAATGACTTGGTTGTTAATATCATGAAGTTATAATAATATGAATAAAGGTTGTTAAAAATATTGAGGGAATTTTTTTATGAAGTATTTGTGTAAATTTTGCTTATTTTATGGAACCCCATTCACCCAATTTTCAAAATAATCGGTAGAAAGTTATTCGGTATATAATAATAATAATAATAATAATAATAATAATAATAATAATAATAATAATAATAATAATAATAGGTGGGGGCCCACATGTTAAAAAATGAATGGTAGGGAAGAATGCAAATTTTGGTCACGGGTGGTTATATTTGTATATATATATATATATATATATATATATATATATATATATACTCCCTCCGTCCCATGATAAAATTCCTTATTACTTTTTTGGGTAGTCCCGTGTTAAATGACCAAACTTTTACACATTTTTTTCTATTATGCCCGTAACATTAAATATCTCATACTTTTCTTATTCTAATTCTCTCTCCATATTTAATAAGTATTGATGGAGAATATTTTGAATTGAATAGCCAGAAAGTCACTCTCTCACCTACATGAAAAATAATTAATGACATTATTATGGGCAATTTTGTCATTTCATTCTTCTTCTTAATATGCATGAAAAGTCCACCAGGACTTTTATCTTGGGACGGAGGGAGTATAATATATTATATTTTATTTAAAAGTTTTCGTTTTACTAAAATATTTTATTGCATAGTACAACATAGTAAAATCAAAATTTTTCAGAAAATTTGGCCAAACGTCGCCCGTGATTTTTCCTTTACTATGCGTCCAAATAGTATTAGGATGCTTAGTTAGAATTGAAAATCACACCAGAATCAGAGAATTCTTCTTCTATAATCTTGAGCGTATTTATTTAGAATTTAAGAAAGTTTTGAGCGTAGAAAAAAGTGCAAGTTTTCTTCAAGAATATCCCCGCCCTACCAGTCAGAATACTCTTCTTTTCAAGGTAAGGGGTGTTATTTTTGTTCAATATTCGCTTAAAATAATATTTTCTTCCATACTTTGTAGTATGTAAGTAATATTATTTCGTTTCAAATTTCGAATTCTATACTCATTTGGTTAAATTTTTGGCTTCTATACTCCATGAAATTAGTAGAATATCCTTAAAATTTGCGTTTCATCCAGTATCTTTTCATGAAAATATTATTCTGAGCATTCTTGACAAGTTTTAATTTTTTCATGGCGGGGTACTATTCACGAGTTACTATTCATGAAGTATTCACGGGGTAATATTCACTCGAGTACTATTCATGATAAAAAATTGATTTGTTTTCAGTCGAAATTATTTTTGGTACAATATTATTCTTAAATTTTACTCCACAAAGCAGTATCATGTTGACAATTTGGACGTTATTGATTTCTGGATAAATTAAATTATAAATTTTTAAAAATTTATCCTTTGCTTTCATTTAATTGAATTCTTATATCATTGTCATCATCCTCATGTTTATATTATGATGAAAGTCATCTGTGGCCGTAGTGCATAGATGGACTTGGTATGATTATGACCAGAGATTATTCGGTATAATCATGATCGTAATGTTACAAAAGATGTGGTAAAAGTCCTCATTGGCCCATAGTGCATTGATGGACAGTTGTTGGCATGATCATGACCATTGATGAATACACGAATATCCTTGGCCAGTAGTGTATGGATAATTCGTGGTCATGATACTAATGAATATCCTTGGCCGTAGTGCAGGGGTGAGTCGATGATGTGGATTATTTATTGTCGAGTCTCGATAAAAGTGATGAAAAACCTTTTAAATCATAGAAGATAGTAGATATCATGCTCTACTTGACTCTTCTAATGGATTGCTTGTTTCGCTGCAGTTAAACTTGATGTTTGTTATATTTTATTAGTTTAACACTGTTAAAGGCTAACGATAAATTATTCTGCATTATCTTAGTCATAATATTTCTTACTGGGCTAGTTGAGCTCACCCTTTTTCTTTCATTGTTCTCTTCAAGAAATGAGAACGTAGCCGGGACTAGTCAGGGAACGGAGTGGTGGTCCAGATGTCTGCATTAGTAGTCCTCACTATTCTATAAAATAGTGTGATAATAAATGTATTGAGGACTCCATTTGAGTTTTAATACTGTCTAGAAGACAATATTCGTATTAAACTCTCAGTTTATGTTTTGTCGTATTTTACACAACAGTTGTATTTGAATTTTGTACCATATATTTGGCGACTCAAGATGGTGATGTATACCTATTTTTGGGGCATCATATATATATATATATATATATATATAAATTCTTAAATTTATGTTTTATTTCTTAAGTTATAATATTGAATTGAATTCTTGAAATTTTAAATTTTATTATTTAATAACAATATTGTTTAGGAATAAAACTAATACGTTAAAGATATGTTAGTGAGTTAGTCATACTTAGCATATGGTATTTGTTATTTTCTTTAATTCGTTAATTTTGAAGCTTACACAAATAAAAATAAATTCATAATTAATAATATCAAATGTCTCATTCAATAAACTTCACACTAATTTTTAAAAATAACATTTATTTAAATTTTTTAGAGAAAAGAAGTATATATATATGAAGATACTTAGTAAGTAGTAACACTAATTTTATAATTTAATTAATTCATGTAATACCAATGGATATATATATATATATATATATATATATATATATAAATTCTTAAATTTATGTTTTGTTTCTTAAGTTTTAATATTGAATTAAATTCTTGAAATTTTAAATTTTATTATTTAATAACAATCTTGCTTATGAATAAAACTACTACGTTAAAGATATGTTAATAGTTAGCCATACACCATACATAGGATATAGTATTTGTCATTTTCTTTAAGTCCTCAATTTTGAAAATTACAAAAATAAAACTAATTTCGTAATTAATAATATCAAATTTCTCATTCAAATAAACTTCACACTAATTTTTAAAAAGAACATTTATTTACATTTTTTAAGAATAAATACTTGATGGCATAGCTCAACACGTGGCATGATGACAATACATAATTGATAGCTTATAATGTACTGCGGTGAGGATGTATACATGAGATCTTTACTCAAAGCCAAAGATAAAGTTTAATACCCATCACTCATCAGTCATCTCTTTCCTTCCATTCTCTTGGTAACGCATCACCATTAATGAAGAGTGAAGAAGAAAAGGCAGAACTGCAGAAGAAGAAGAAGAAGAAGAAGAAGAAGAAGAAGAGGCGCGACTGCCACAACCCACTCAATCGGAGCGACTACCACAGTGCCACTCCATCGCAGTCGCAGGTAATTTCTTCTTCCTAATTTTTTGGTTTGATATCTTGATTCTTGATGCCTGTGACTTGTAAGGCTGTGAGTTGTGACACATATGCCTCTGTTTTCCTTTGCCTTTGTTTGCACAAAGAAATATAAACAGAGAATGAGATTAAAATTTTGCCACTGCCTTCAACCTTCTATATGTAAACCCATTTTGCAAAAGTTGTAACCTATAAATGTTTTTTCTTAAAAATAAAAATATTAATTGCCATACAATAATAAAATTATGAATTTATGATGCTAAATTTAAGAGTATCAGACTATCATATTTTTATTTATTTTGTTATGCATTTAGTAACAAAATTTATTAAATTCAGTAAACTATCAGACTATCAGTCTATATCTATCAATAAAAATGAGAATATCTTACTTATTTTGCCTCTGTTTGTTGCTTCTGCCTTCTATAGTGAAATTTGTAGGTTTGTTTCAAACTTTCAATTTCAATGGCACAAATTCTTACTTCGGGAGCATCTAATTCCGCCATTGTACCTGAATCATAATTGAAACGTGCATCAAATGACGTTGGATGGGAGTATGGGATGTTGATTAATCCTAAAAATACTGATAAGGTGAAATGCAAGTTGTGTGGACATTATATTAGCGGAGGAGTTTATGGAATTAAACAACACATTGCACAAATTATGAGAAATACTAGATCGTGCCCAAAGGCTACTGATGAAGATAAAGAAAAGTGTAAAGCCGCATTAGAAGAAGTAAAAAAGGAAGAAGCAAGAGAAAAAGAAAGAGATTGAAGAAAATAGAAAAGAGGTTAATATAATTGATGAAGAGGGAGAAGAAGAAATTGAAGTGACGGGGTTAAGAAAAAGACCACAATTTATTGGGGCTATGGATAAATTTGCATCGACCATAAATCTCGATTCTTCAATGAGTGCAAGTAAAAAGCTATGACAACAAAATATCAGTCATGCACTTTGAAAGGAAAAGACGCATAGTGTGCATCAATACATGGCTCGATGGGTGTATGAAGCTGGTATTCCTTTAAATGATATCGATTATGACAGCTTCAAGAGGTTTTGTGAGGCTGTTGGTCAATATGGCCCGGGTTACCAACTTCCAAGCCAATACCAACTAAGGGAGTCATTATTGATAGAGGAGGTAGAGGGGATTAAGAAGTACTCAAGAAACAAGAAGAGGAATGGTCTATCATGACCGATGCTTGGACCGATAGAAAAAGAAGAAGTATCATGAATTTGTGTGTGAATTACAAAGAGGGCATAACTTTTTTTTCTTCTAAAGCAGATTCCAAGGAAGCACGCACTGGAGAATATATTTTCAAATATTTTGATGATTTCATTGAACAAGTTGGGCCACAAAATGTAGTGCGAGTTGTTACTGATAATGCTTCCAACAACATGGTTGCGACGGACTTGTTAATGATAAAGAGGCCACATATATTTTGGACTTCTTGTGCCACTCACACTTTGAACCTCATGCTTGAAGGAATTGGCAAGCTACCAAAGTTTAAGGGAGTGATTGAGAAAGCAAAGGCCTTTACTACCTTTATTTATGCACATCATAAGACATTGGCATTGATGAGGAAGAATACAAAAAAGAGAAACATAATGAGGATTGACACTACTAGATTTGCAACTTCTTTCTTGACTTTGCAAAGTTTGATGGAAAAGAAAGAGAAGTTGAGGTATATGTTTACTAGTAGTGAATGGGATCAATGCAAATGGTTGAAAAATACTAAGGGAAAAACAGCGTATGCTACTGTCTTGAGTTTGAGTTTTTGGAATGGAGTAACACTATGCTTGAAAGTGTTTACTCTATTGGTAAAGGTGTTTTGCCTTGTTGATGGAGACCAAAAGCCATCAATGGGTTTTTTATATAGATAACTCAAAAAAGCAAAGGAAGATATCAAAGAGGCATTCAAAAATAATGAGACTAACTATCGTCCCATTCTCGTGATTATCGATGCTAAAGCCAAAGACCAGCTTGATAGTCCATTGCATTTGACGGCCTACCTATTGAACCCTTATTACTTCTTTAAAGATCCTAGCATAGAAAGTGATCCACTTGTCAAGGATGTGATGTTTACTTGTGTTGAGAAGTTCTTTCCCGATGACTTCGATATGCAAAGTCTTGTCATAAATATGGAGTTATTGAAGTATAAGAAAAAAGATGGTAGGTTTGGAAGACCTTTAACGGCGGCGGGATGTACAATAAATGATGATAATTATGATCCGGGTATAAATATTTATTGATTAATCTTTCTTTACTATTTAATACTTGTTGAAATTTAAGTAGGCACACTTAGAAGGGGGGTTGAATAAGTGTGGGAGCAAATGATATCAAACTTTTGATCAAATAAAAATTCCTTTGGATATTCAATTCAGGAGGCTGGATTCTAAATCCTTATATATTAAAATGTTAAGACAAGATGTTGAGTTGATGTAAAACTTTCCAAAATGCTTAATTTAGAAACTTAGCCTTTTTCAGAATGTGATTATGTGAAAAATAATTTGTTGAATTAGTTTTGTAAGTTAATAGATATTGAATGCATCCTGCTGGATAGTTAGCCGAATGATGAGATAATTTAGCACAATAAGCAATCACATGAACACAAGGAATTTTTACGTGGTTCAACCTCTATCCTCTATTCTAGTGGCCTAATCCACGTCCAATACAAACTAGTATTGGAGACTCTCTTTACTAATTAAATTTGTTTATAATTGAACCCCTTTACAAGATAAGTTTCATAACCTTTGAGTACTTATACTCCCCGGGCACCTTTGCTCCCTACCACCTTTGCTCTCTAGCACCTTTGCTCCCCGTGCACCTATGCACCCTTAAGCACCTATGCTTCCTTGAACTTGCTTGCAAACCCCCTAATCCAATCTGGATTAGAAACCATAGACTAACAACTTAGTCTACCACGTGTTAAGAAAATTAATCAATTATATGACAACTAAATAAACTATGATCAAAGTAATAATTATATCAACAATTCAAGGCTCAACTAAAATGCAATGATCAATATGAAAGATAGATATCACCAAGTTAAATAGCCGTCTCTGAAATCTGGAATATAATCCGTGTAGCACAACAACCTTTTTAAAACTTCACAATTGAAAAACTTGAATAGCGTTTATGAGTTTGTATGTGAAGAAAATGATATATCAGAAAGGAACTTTTTAGTATACTGCTTGGTGTGTTCTCTGTACTTCAAACTCATGGCTAAAGCATATATATTATAAAATAATTTATAGTTGTTGCTTGATATTTTAGCCAACGGGTTGCTAAAGAAAATCTTCCACTTTTACAGCATAATAGACATTACTGCTTATACCCATTATAGAGATTACCATGATTTTAATACATTACATTAAGGCACCAATCATGATCACTTCAAAAAGATGTATACATGCTTTGTATTATGTTAAATTGATTTGTTTATTAAAGCCAAGGCTCCACCTATTTATAATATAAATCTTTATAATCATTGAGGATCAAGAAGGATAATCATTATACTGACTATTATGGTGCTTAATAAACTATGAGATATTTAAGGCAATTAATTTAATTGATTCAAGCCATGTATCTGTTAAAGTCAATTTCCTCAAAATTTTAGTGAATCTTTGTTACCATTAATCATGATATACATTCAGCAGTTTCCAAAAATAATCCAATCACAGTAATTACATAATATGGAATTAATTTAACACTTCAATTATGGATTTAGTTAAATTAATTTAGAAGTTTTAATTATGGAATCAATTTAAGCACTTTTAAATATGAAATAAAGATATCAATTAGATTTACATTTACTAAATGGATGGCAATTAAGATTTCATCATTTAAAAATACTTCCATATTAATTTATGCAATTCAAAAATATTTCCATAATTATGGAAAACCTAATAATGGAAAACCCATATCTCAAAATTTATGGAAACAATATAATATTCAAATCTTATTCCAAATTGATTTTTCCCAATAAAGATAATGGAAACATATTGCTTATTTGAGAAAGGATTTAAATAATGGATAGCTTCGGTTACTAACATATTCAATCAAAAACATCTTTAATATGGAATCAATTGAATCAATTAGATTTTAGCATGATTTTAGCAATGTTACTTGATTGGTTTAATTCATGCTCCACTCAAGATATGATCAGATCATATATGTATATTGTGAGACCCCAAATTTTATGAATAAAGATTTAAATTTCTCAAAATATTTTTTTTTGAATATTATGGTGTGGATTTGATATAATATTATAGTTGTGGGTAATATTTATAAATTTTGCAAAGTAAACAAGTGGTTATATAATATTCGATTAGTCGGGGAATATTAGTTTTAACAGAAATATTAGATACAATGACAAGCACAATCATTGGTGGACCCCACGACGGAAGTATTATCGTAGTAAGAAAAACGGCGAATTATCTTTTATTAAAAATAACGGTAGAAAGTGTTATCGTTAAAAACTGTTGAACTACCCTAGTAGTAAAAAGCACGATGTCTGGCGTGGTTGCATAGTAGCACTACGATATTGATTATTGATGCTTACGTGAGAAGTCACTCGATTATACTCAATTATTACTACAAAGAAATTCTTTGCATCATATCTCTCATATTATTGATTCGATTATTGTCACGGTATCATCTCGCATAATATGATATATTATTAAATCAATAATTGAGACGACAAAGTTATTCATATTATTAAATTACAATATTTATAATATCCAGAAGTTCTGTCAAGGAGAGGTTTGGTCATCTAATTGCGCGCCAATAAGGAGAAATCCTTATCGGAAAGCCCCCTCTTTCTTGGGAACGACCTGGTTGTTAAATATTGTAAGTTATAATATTAATGATGAATAAGTTCGTGTTGATTAAAGATGAAATTGATAGTTCCATTGTGTTAGAATTATTAGTGTTAGTGGAAATCGACATTTATTTTGATATTAATTGATGTCCGGAAGTTATCTTGACCCGATTAAGATGAATTAATCGGATAAATGAGCAATTAATTGCTATTAATTCATATGATTATAACTATTTGTTCATATGTGTGTACTATTGATTCACATTCTTGTACTATTAGGGGAGTTGGTACAAGATTGATAATACTTGCATGACTAAGTTAAAAATGGAGGTATAGATGGAGGTACTATCTTCGTAATTCGTATTTTCACATGATTATAACTATTGATTCACATGATTGAACTATTGATTCACATTATTTACTATTAGGGGAGGTGGGTGGCAAGTTCGATAATACTTGCGAGGACTAAATTAAAAATGAAGAAAAGAGGAAGGTATTATCTTTGTAATATTTCGAGCCCCAAAACGCGAATTATCGAAACTATAATTTCCTACAAATAGAAGCTCATTCTTCCTTCATTTCTCACCAATTCACTAAAGCTTTAGAACAATTATTATAGAGAGAAATTATAGAGAGAAGAGAAGAGAAGTCTGCTACCTCACTATTCCAATATCCGCTTTCTTAAGGTAAGGGGTATTATTCTTTCATATTCATGAAGAGAGTTATTTTCTTTCAATACTCGTAAGGGTTGTTATTCTATTCTTTATTATTATGTTGAATAACCCGTCTATCTGATACCGCATACATGGTAAAATTCTTCCATTATTCCATTCTTTATTATTCATTGGAATAACTTGCATGTCATGCGATCTATTGCATGCCTGGTGAATTCTATTATTATTCCATTCTTTATTATTCTCGTTGGAACATCACATGCATGCGTATTACGCGATGACCCGTTCCATTCTTTATTATTACATTGGAACATCCTGTGCATGCGGATTCTGGCATGACCTAGTTCCATTCTTTATTATTCTATTGGGAATAACCTGTCTGTGCGGTCTATCGCATGCATGGTGAATTCTTCTGTTATTCCATTCTTTATTATTCTGTTAGAATAACTTGTCTATGTGGATTACCGCATGCATGGTGAATGATCCTTCGTATTCATTCCTTATTAAATTGTGGAAATGACCTGTCTACGTGGATTACCGCATGGTGGGCAAAAATCCATTTGAAGTTTCATATATTATATTATACTCAGTTGGTTAAAGTTTTAGCTTCTATACTCCATGAAATTAGTAGAATATCCTGGATATTTGCGCTTCATCCAGTATCTTTTCATGGAAATATTCTTCTGAGCATTCTTGAATTTTACTCCACAAAGCAGTATCATGTTGACAATTTGGAAGTAATTGATTTCAGAATAAATTAACTTTTAAATCTTTAAAATTTATTCTTGAACTTGTTTTATTGAATTATTATGTCATTGTCATCATCCTCATACTTATATTGTGATGAAAGTCATCTTTGGCTTACGTGCATAGATGGACTTGGTATGATTAAGACCAGGGATCATTCAGTATAATCATGACCTGTAATGTTATAAATGATGTGGTAAAAGTCCTCAGTGGCCTGTAGTGCATTGATGGACAGTTTTTGGTATGATTATGACTAGGGATTATTCGGTATAGTCATGACCATTGATGATTTAATGAATATCCATGGCCCGTAGTGCAGAGATGATTCAATGATGTGATTTATTAAGCTGAGTCTCAGCGATAAAAATTGATAAAAACATTTTAAATCATAGAAAATAGTAGATATCATGCTCTACTTGATTTTTTTCTAATGGATTACTTATTCCATTGCAGTTAAACTTGATGTCTATTGTATTTTATCAGTTTAACATTGTTGAAGGCTAATGATAATTTATTCTGCATTATCTTAGTCATAATATTTCTTACTGGGCTAGTTGAGCTCACCCTTTCTTTCATTGTTTCTTGAGAAATGAGAATATAATTTGGGACGAGTCGGGGAATGGAGTGATGGTCCAGGATAAATGGCTTTAGTAGTCCTCACTATTCTACGGAATAATGTGATAATAATTGTAATGAGGACACCATTGAGTGTGAATATTGTTTAGATGACAATATTCTTGTTTAAACTCTCAGCTATGTTTTGTCGTATTTTACACGCATTGTTGTATAATTAAGTTGTATTTGAATTTATGTGCCATGTATCTGGCACTCAAGATGGGTGATGTATACCGCTTTGGGGGTGTCACGGTTGGTATCAAAGCTTAGGATATGATCCTGGTTTGAGATGTGAGATAAGAGCTAGGAGGCGTAGACGGGGAATTCCTTCGCTAGTATAACCTACCTAAGTTTATTTGGTATTTAATTGGTCAGTCAGAGTATAGGGATAATATGTGACATGTTAATTAACCCTTGTTTTGTGACAGTGTTTAAGAATGGCATCTAAAAATGTTGAGATAAGCAATGAAGAACATGAGACCATTGAGTCATGAACGATCAATACCCAGGATAATGTGCAACAGGAAGACAATAATCCTCAGGTAAATAACAACACCGATCAGATGAAGAACGATGAGATGTTCAGAGTGTAAGACCCCGAATTTTATGAAATAAAAGTATTCAATTTTCTTATAATTATTATTTTATTTCGTAAATGGTTAAATTGATAAAGGGTTAAATTTAAGGGTGATATGTGAAAATTTTTGCAAAGTATGCAAGTTATTATAAAATATTCGTTTGATCGGAGAATATTCATTTTGTCGGGGAATATCCGTACGACGGCACAATCATTGGTGGACCCCAGAACAGAAGTATTGTCGTAGTAAGAAAATGATAGAATTATCTTTTTATAAAAATAACGGCGGAAGTGTTACCGTTAAAACTGTTGAACTATCCAGTAGTAAAAGTACGATGTCTGGCATGGTTGTATAGTAGCACACAGTATTGGTTATTGATGTTTACGTGAGAAGTCACTCGCTTTATACTCAATTATTGCTACGAAGAATTGCTACATCATATCTCTCATATTATTGATTCGATTATTGTCACAAAGATTATCTCGATAAATATGATATATTATTAAATCAATAATTGAGATGACAAAGTTATTCATATTATTAAATTGCAATATTTACAATGTCTAGAAGTTACATCGAGGAAAGGTTTGGTCATCTAATCAAGGCGCCAATAAGGAGAAATCCTTATCGAAAAGCCCCCTCTTTCCTTGGAACGACCTGGTTGTTAAATATTATGAGTTATAATATTAATGATGAATAAGTTCGTATTTATTAAAGATGAAATTGATAGTTCCATTGTGTTGGAATTATTAGTGTTAGTGAAAATCGACATTTATTTCGATAATAATTGATGTCTAGAAGTTATCGGGTAATTAATCAGATAAATGAAGAATTAATTGCTATTAATTCACATGATTATAACTATTTATTCACATGTGTGTACTATTGATTCACATTCATGTACTATTAGGGGAGTTGGTGCAAGATTGATAATTCTTGCATGACTAAGTTAAAAATGGAGGTATAGATGGAGGTATAGATGGAGGTATTATACTGTAATTCGTATTTTCACATGATTATCACTATTGAATCACATGATTGAACTATTGATTCACATTATTTACTATTAGGGGAGGTGGTGCAAGTTTGATAATACTTGCAGGACTAAATTAAAAATAAAAGAAAAGTTGAAGGTATTGTACTGTAATATTTCGAGCCCCAAAACGTGCAATTATTGAAACTATATTTTTCTATAAATAGAAGCTCATTCTTCCTTCATTTCTCATCAATTCACTAAAGCTATAGAGCCATTATTATATAGAGAAATTATAGAGAGAAAGAAGAAGAGTGTACTTACCTCTCTATTCCAAAGATCCAAACTTTATTTCTAAGGTAAGGGTATTATATCTTTCTTTTTCATGAAGAGAGCTATTGTTATTCCATTCCTTATTATTATGTTGGAATAACTTTGTCTATGCTAAGTCTTTGCATACATGGTGAAATTCTTACATTATTCCATTCTTTATTATTCATTGGAATATCCCGCTGCATGTATATTACGCAATGACTGGTTCCACTTATTTATTATTCTCGTTGGAATAACTCATGCATGCATCTGAGTACCGCATACATGGTGAAATTCTTACATTATTTCATTCTTTATTATTACATTGGAATAACATGTCTATGCTATCTATCGCATGCCTGGTGAATTCTCGGGTGTTATTACATTCTTTATTATTCTGGAACAACATCCTGGTATCCGGATTGAGCATGACCGGTTCCATTCTTTATTATTCATTTGGAACATCCTGTTCATGCGGATTACGCATGACCCGCTTCTATTCTTTATTACATTTGGAATATCCCCGTCTGCATCACGGATTACGCATGACCTATTTCCATTCTTTATTATTACATTGGGAATAACTCGTCTGCATGCGATCTATCGCATGCATGGTGAATTCTTCTGTTATTCCATTCTTTATTATTCTGTTGGAATAACCTGTCTATGTGGATTACCGCATGCATAGTGAATGATCCTTCGTATTCATTCCTTATTAAATTATGGAAATGATCTATCTACGTGGATTACCACATGGTGGGCAAAAATCCATTTGCAGTTTCATATATTCTATTATACTCAGTTGGTTAAAGTTTTAGCTTCTATACTCCATGAAATTAGTAGAATATCCTGGATATTTGCACTTCATCCTGTATCTTTTCATGGAAATATTCTTCTGAGCATTCTTGAATTTTACTCCACAAAGTAGTATCATGTTGACAATTTGGACGTAATTGATTTCAAGATAAATTAACTTATAAATCTTTAAAATTTATTCTTGAACTTGTTTTATTGAATTATTATGTCATTGTCATCATCCCCATGCTTATATTGTGATGAAAGTCATCTTTGGCTTACGTGCATAGATGGACTTGTTATGATTATGACCAGGGATCATTCAGTATAATCATGACACAGTAATGTTATAAATGATGTGGTAAAAATCCTCGGTGGCACGTAGTGCATTGATGGACGATTTTGGTAATATTATGACCCAGGATTATTCGGTATAGTCATGACCATTGATGATTTAATGAATATCCATGGCCCGTAGTGCAGAGATGATTCAATGATGTGATTTATTTATTAAGCTGAGTCTCAGCGATAAAAATTGATGAACACATTTTAAATCATAGAAGATAGTAGATTTTATGCTCTACTTGACTCTTCTAATGGATTGCTTGTTCCGCAGCAGTTAAACTTGTTGTCTATTGTATTTTATCAGTTTAACATTGTTGAAGGCTAATGATAATTTATTCTGCATTATCTTAGTCATAATATTTCTTACTGGGCTAGTTGAGCTCATCCTTTCTTTCATTATTCTCTTCAGGAAATGAGAATATAGCTGGGACGAGTCTGGGAATGGAGTGATGGTCCAGGATAAATGGCTTTAGTAGTCCTGACTATTCTACGGAATAATATGATAATAATTGTAATGAGGACACATTTGAGTGTGGATATTTTCTAGATGAAAATATTCTTGTTTAAACTCTCAACTATGTTTTGTCGTATTTTACACGACTGTTGTATAATTGAGTTGTATTTGAATTTATGTACCATGTATCTGGCGACTCAAGATGGGTGGTGTATACCTATTTTGGGGGCGTCACAGTTGGTATCAAAGCTTAGGGATATGATCCCTGGCTGAGATGTGAGACAAGAACTAGGAGGGGAGAGACGGGGAATTTTGTGACGCCCCCAAAATAGGTCCATTCCATCCAACCCATTCTGAGTCGCCAAATACATGTTACAGAAATAACTACAACTTTATTATTCCAACATATATACTGTGAGTTTAAATACAATTATTGTCTTCTAGACAATATACATACCCAAATAAATCCCCATCATAATTATTGATACATTATTTTACATTAATAGTGAGGACTACTAAACAACTCTCTTTATAACCATCATTCCATACCCTCTACTTGCATTCGCCACATTCTCGCCTCATGAGAAGAAAAAATGGAACAAAAGGAAAAGGGTGAGCTCAACTAGCCCAAGAAAAATATTATGACTAAGATAATATACAACAAATTATCGTTAGTCTCCAACGAGGAAAAAATCTAATAGAATACAATAGACAACCGCTTTTAAATCAATCTTCGCAGCCGAAATAATAATTCATTAGAAGAGTTAAGTAGAAATGCAAACTACTATCTTCTATATATGAATTTAAAAGTTCATCGTCGATATTTTATCCCCGTAACATCAATCAATATATATCCGAATCAAATATTCATCTTTGCACTACAGCCAAAGATATTCATCGATTGGTCATGTTCATCTAAACACTGCTCATCTTTGCACTACGGCCCAAAGATATTCATTAGAAATCATTCATCTTTACACTACAAAGCCAAAGATATTTAATAATATCATCATTTAAGACCGAGGATGATGAAAATATTTTTAAAGAAACGAATCCAAAGGAAACAAAAGGACAAGGATTAAGGATTCATACTTTATTTTATCCATGTCCAAAATACCTCAAAAATAATCATAGTGGTGTAAAATTCAAGAATGATCAAAACATGGATACAATCAAAGCTAGTATCTAGAATAGATATTTTGACTGAAAAGGAAAATTTTCATTTATCGATGAATAGTGGCCAGATTCGTGAATAAGATCAGATATCGTGAATAGTAACTCCCGACACTAAAAGTTCCAAATTTGATTACAAAGTTCAGATCAATACTTGAAGATAATGATATTAGAATAAATAATATCATTTTAAAAAAATAATATCCCTTACCTCTGGAAAGACAATACTTCTACCGAATAATCGGATATAGGCTATAACTTGAACTTGCAATCAGATAGCAATACTCAAAGTATACTCAAAATACTCACAAGAATACGCTCGATAATATAGAGAGAAAACTTCAATTTAAATGTAATTTTCAATTCTAACCCAAGCACCTATTTATTGGAAAATGCTTAGAACACCAAAAGCGTAAAATTTATTAAAATACTAATATATATATATATATATATATATATATATATATAATCTTCACGTACACCTTTGAATCAAATTGAAATTGAACACATGCCTCACACATGCAAAAAACGTTTTTTGTAAAAAAAATATTTAAAACTTCAAAAATTAATTATTTTGGAGCTTCAGAACTTCAATAATTCATAATAAATAGCCCTTTTGTCAGAAAATTCGAATCTCGAGTCTTTTTATAGGAAATTCAATTATCTACAACTTTGCAGAAGAAAGTTTTTCCAAATTCCAAACAGAAATTGATCGAAATCCACAAACGGGCGATTTTACAGGCTATAATCAAATTTTGGTCAATAATTGTGTCCACCAACACACAAAATATGTGTTAAACATTTATGCCCCAAAATTACTCTTCCTCCTCATATACTCATATATCCCACATTCATTATAAAAATATCACCGTTAATATATTATTAAAATAATATATTTAAATGAATTATTTTATCAGAAAAAGATAAAATATTTATTTTCAACAATTGTAAATTTTCTCCATCTATATCCACATAAAATCAATATTTTCCTCATCATATAAATCAATAATTAATTATTCACAAATAATATTACAGAATCACAAAGATCTTGTGCAACCAAGCCGCTTCTGTGAAAGAGGGCTTTCTAATAAGGATCTCTCTCATCAAGCGCACAATTAGGTGACCAAACCTCTCCTTGAGATGTAACTTTCTAGACATTGCCAATAATGTTATCCAATAATATTATTCAGATAATATGAATTATTGTCTGATAATGGAAAATACTGTGTAATGACAATTTATTGAAACAACTGTAATATAAAATTCAATGCAGCAATTATTGAATCAATAAAATAAAATACTGAATAGTAATTACTGTAACAATTATTGAGTAGTGCCTTCTTACGTAAGAATCAATAATTAGTTCAATACCGTGTGCTACTGTTCAACAACGCGTATTAGTGTGTTTTAACCACCGGGTATTCCAACAGTATTAACGGTGACAACTACGCCGTTATTTATAAACAACTTATATTTGTCGTTTTCTTCGTCCAATCGTTTTTCGTTGTGGGGCCCACAAAAGACTACGCCGTCGTACGAATATTCCCTGACAATAATGAATATTTTATAACCACTTGCTTATTCAAAATATTTGCGTATTTTACCCATAAATATCCACATTAATCAAATCAACCCTTACTATTTCAAAATAATAAATAGAGGAAAATAAATTTCATTTATTAATAATTTGGGGTCTTACAAATTCCTTCGCTAGTATGACCTACCTAAGTTTATTTGGTATTTAATTGGTCGGTCAGAGTATAGGGATAATATGTGACATGTTAATTAACCCTTGTTTTGTGACAGTGTTTGAGAATGGCATCTAAAAATGTTGAGATAAGCAATGAAGCACATGAGACCGTTGAGTCACCAACGATCAATACCCAGGATAATGTGTAACAGGAAGACAATAATCCTCAGGTAAATAAAACACCGATCAGATGAAGAATGATGAGATGTTCAGAGTGTAAGACCCCGAATTTTATGAAATAAAAGTATTCAATTTTCTTATAATTATTATTTTATTTCATAAATGGTTAAATTGATAAAGGGTTAAATTTAAGGGTGATATGTGAAAATTTTTGCAAAGTATGCAAGTTGTTATAAAATATTCGTTTGATCGAAGAATATTCTTTTTGTCGGGGAATATCCGTACGACGGCACAATCATTGGTGGACCCCACAACGGAAGTATTTTCGTAATAAGAAAACGACAGAATTATCTTTTTATAAAAATAACGGCGGAAGTGTTACCGTTAAAACTATTGAACTACGCGATAGTAAAAATACAAGATATCTGGCATGGTTGCATAGTTACACCGGTATTGGTTATTGATGTTTACGTTGAGAAGTCACTCGCTTATACTAATTATTGCTACATAATGAATTCTTTGCGTCATATCTTTCATATTATTGATTTGATTATCGTCACAAGATCATCTCAGATAATATGATATATTATTAAATCAATAATTGAGATGACAAAGTTATTCATATTATTAAATTGCAATATTTACAATGTCTAGAAGTTCTGTCAAGGAGAGGTTTGGTCATCTAATTGCGCGCCAATAAGGAGAAATCCTTATCGAAAAGTCCCATCTTTCCTAGGAACGACCTGGTTGTTAAATATTGTGAGTTATAATATTAATAATGAATAAGTTCGTGTTGATTAAAGATGAAATTGATAGTTCCATTGTGTTGGAATTATTAGTGTTAGTGAAAATTGATATTTATTTCGATAATAATTGATATCTGGAAGTTATCGGGTAATTAATCAGATAAATGAGGAACTAATTGCTATTAATTCATATGATTATAAATATTTGTTCACATGTGTGTACTATTAATTCACATTCATGTACTATTAGGAGAGTTGGTGCAAGATTGATAATACTTGCATGACTAAGTTAAAAATGGAGGTATAGATGGAGGTATTATACTGTAATTCGTATTTTCACATGATTATCACTATTGAATCACATGATTGAACTATTGATTCACATTATTTACTATTAGGGGAGGTGGTGTAAGTTTAATAATATTTGCAGAACTAAATTAAAACTGAAAGAAAAGTTGAAGGTATTGTACTGTAATATTTCGAGCCCCAAAACGTGCAATTATCGAAACTATATTTTTCTATAAATAGAAGCTCATTCTTCCTTCATTTCTCACCAATTCACTAAAGCTATAGAGCAATTATTATAGAGAGAAATTATAGAGAGAAAGAAGAAGAGAAGTCTGCTACCTCTCTATTCCGGTATCCAGCTTTATTCTAAGGTAAGGGGTATTATTTTTTCCATTTTCATGAAGAGAGCTATTGTTATTCCATTCCTTATTATTATGTTGAATAACTTTGTCTATCTGAGCACCGCATACAAGGTGAAATTCTTCATTATTCCATTCTTTATTATTCATTTGAATATCACATGCGTGCGTATATTCGCATGACACAGTTCCACTATTTATTATTCTATTGGAATAACCTGTGTATGCGAAGTACCGCATACATGGTGAAATTCTTCTATTATTCTATTCTTTATTATTTTGTTGGAATATCGTATCTGTGCGTATTACGTATGACCTGGTTCCATTATTTATTATTCTATTGGAATAACCTGTCTGTGCGGTCTATCGCATGCCTAGTGAATTCTGTTGTTATTCCATTCTTTATTATTCTGTTGGAATATCCTGTATGTGCGGATTTCGCATGACCTGGTTCCATTCTTTATTATTCTATTGGGAATAACCTGCCTGTGTGGTCTATCGCATGCATGGTGAATTCTTCTGTTATTCCATTCTTTATTATTCTGTTGGAATAACCTGTCTATGTGGATTACCACATGTATGGTGAATGATCCTTTGTATTCATTCCTTATTAAATTGTGAAAATGATTTGTCTACGTGGATTACCGCATGGTGGGAGAAAATCCATTTGCGCTTTCATATATTCTATTATACTCGGTTGGTTAAAGATTTGGCTTCATACTCCATGAAATTAGTAGAATATCCTCGATATTTAAGCTTCATCCAAAGATCTTTCATGGAAATATTCTTCCGAGCATTCTTGAATTTTACTCCACAAAGCAGTATCATGTTGACAAGTTGGACGTTTTTGAGTTCAAGATAAATTAACTTATAAATCTTTAAAATTTAATTCTTGAACTTGTTTTATTGAATTATTATGCCAATGTCATCATCCTCATGTTTATATTATTTTGAAAGTCATCTGTGGCCTGTAGTGCGTAGATGGACTTGGTATAATTATGACCAGGGATTATTCGGTATAGTCATGACTGTAATGTTACAAATGATGTGGTAAAAGTCCTCATTGGCCCGTAGTGCATTGATGGATAGTTGTTGGCATGATCATGACCATTGATGAAAACACGAATATCCTTGGCACATAATGTCATGGATAATTTGTGGTCGTGATACTAATGAATATCCTTGGCTTGTCAGTCTGCGGGGATAACGCGGTTTATTTAATAAGCTGAGTATCAGCGATAAAAGTGATGAAAAACCTTTTAAATCATAGAAGATAGTAGATTTTATTCTCTACTTAACTCTTCTAATGGATTGCTTGTTCTGCTGCAGTTAAACTTGATGTTTGTTATATTGTATCAATTTAACACTTTGTTGAAGGCTAGCGATAATTTATTCGCATTATTTTAGCATAAATATTTCTTCTTGGGCTAGTTGAGCTCACCTTTTGATTTCATTGTTCTCTTGAGAAAATGAGAACGTGGCGAGGGGACTAGTCGGGAGGCGGAGTGATCGGTCCCGGATGATAACATTAGTAGTCCTCACTATTCTATGAAATAGTGTGATAATAAATGTATTGAGGACTTATTTTGAGTTTGAATACTGTCTAGAAGACAATATTTGTATTAAAACTCACAGATCATGTTGTATATTTAAGATTGTATTTTGTACCATGTATTTGGCGACTCAGAATAGGTGATATGATCCCTGGCTGAGATGTGAGACAAGAACTAGGAGGGGAGAGACAGGGAATTCCTTCGCTAGTATGACCTACCTAAGTTTATTTGGTATTTAATTAGTTGGTCAGAATATAGGGATAATATGTGATATGTCAATTAACCCTTATTTTGTGACAGTGTTTGAAAATGGCATCTGAAAATGTTGAGATCAGCAATGAAGCACATGAGACCGTTGAGTCACCAACGATCAATACCCAGGATAATGTGCATCAGGAAGGCGACAATCCTCATGCAAACGATAACATTGACCAAATGTTGAACGATGGAATGTTCAGAGGCTTTATGCAATTCATGCAACATCAGGCGAGAGCGGCTCCTGTCCAAAATGCAGGTGGAAACACTGGTAACTCTCGGACGGTCACTGCTAAACAGTTCAAGGAGCTAGGACCACCGGAGTTTTTTGGAGAGCCAAAACCACTTAAGGCAGAGACGTGGATAAAGCAGATCAACAAGATATTTGATGTCTTGGGATGCTCCGAGAGCAAAAGGTTCCTTGCCACCTTCATGTTGTGCAAGTGCGAAGAGGCGCATTACTAGTGGGAATCAGAAAGCGTACTCAACCTTCCGTGACCAAGATGTCTTGGGAGAAGTTCCAAGAACTGTTCAACGACAAGTACTTTCTCGAAAGTATTCGTCACATGAAAGAGGTAGAGTTCATTAAACTAGAGCAAAACAACATGACCGTGTCGCAATACGAAGCTAAGTTTGCTGAGTTGTCCCGGTTTACGTCCCATTTGGTTGATAATGAGGAGAGAATTACGCGAATGTTTCTAAGAGGTTTGAAACCCGATATACGTCAATATCTTATCTCTTATAAACTGTGTTTGTATTCAGATGTTGTTAATAGGGCTAAGTTATTGGAGCGTGATAATGAGTCAACCCAACCAAAAGAGAGCAACCGACAAAATAATAATACCAGTGAAAGCAGTCATCGAAGCGGTGACAATAAGCGTAGAGGGAATCAACATGCCAGAAATGGTAACCACTTTGGTGGTAATCATGGCCAAAATAATAAGAATGGACATTTCAAGAAGAGGAGATTCAACAATGATGGAAAGACATCAAAGATCGAAGACCGTTGTTAAGGAAGGAGAACGACCACCTATCATATGCTTCAAATACGGAGGGAGGGACATATCACCAAACTCATGCAAGCAGATCCAAAACACATTACAATTGTGGAAGAGAAGGTCACCTAGTCCGATTTTGTCGTGCACCAAAGTCAAGTCCAGCTGGGACGGTGGCACCAAAGGCGGATACAGACAAAACAAAGTCGGTGGTTTCAGGAAGAGCGTTTTTCGTGACTTCTCAAAAAGTAAATGACCCGAACGAAGTTAGCAGGAGTTAGTTAATTATAAATTCTTGCAAAGTCTATACCTTATTAGATACGGGTTCTACCCATTCTTTTATGTCTCTTACTTGCGCTCAACGTTTAAATTTGACTACGGAGAAGTTAGACTTTGACTTATTGGTTGAAACTTCGTTAGGAGAAACCTTCGTTACCTCAACTGTTTATAAATCTTGTTGATTCAAATAGACACTTTCACGTTATCTGTCGATCTTATCTCTTTGAAAATACTTGCCTTTAATGTGATTTTAGGAATCGATTGGTTAACTACTCATCATGCTTTTCGTAAGGTTGTTAGCTTTCATATTCCTAACCAACCTATTATGCGAATTCAAGCAACTAAAACCCTAAAGTCAATCAATGTCATATTAAGCCATAAGTAAAGAGCCCCGAGCCTTTCGCTGGTGACTTTCAAGTCTTGGGATGCACCGAAGCCAGACTTTCCGTAGGGGACGCCGTGAGTAACGGTGGCAAGTTGATAAGTATCAATGTGACATGTTATCGAAGTCTTGGATGAGGGTCACAGTTTTGAATGATATTTCTATTATTAATAAATTTCCTGACGTATTCTCGAAGAACTTCCTGGCTTACCCCAGAGTGTGAAATCAAATTTTGTACTGACCCCAGTACAAAACCCATTTCTTCAACCCTTAAATATTTCTGCAACCAAAACGAACGTGTAATGTGCCAAAGACGTTGGCTCGAGCTGTTAAAGATTACAACCATACTATTCAATATTATCGTGGAAAAAGCGAACGTGGTAGCTGATGCATTGAGTAGAAGATCATATGCGTTTATGAGTAGAAGATCATATACTAAAATATTCATTTGATCGGAGAATATTCTTTTTGTCGGGGAATATCCGTACGATTGCACAATCATTAGTGGACCCCACAACGGAAATATTATCGTAGTAAGAAAATGATAGAATTATCTTTTTATAAAAATAACGGCGGAAGTGTTACCGTTAAAATTGTTGAACTATCCGGTAGTAAAAGTACAGTAATACGCGTGGTTGTATAGTAGCACACGGTATTGGTTATTGATGTTTACGTGAGAAGTCAGTTATACTCAATTATTGCTACGATAATTCTTTGCATCATATCTCTCTCATATTATTGATTCGATTATTGTCACAGTATCATCTGTATAATATGATATATTATTAAATCAATAATTGAGATGACAAAGTTATTCATATTATTAAATTGCAATATTTACAATGTCTAGAAGTTCAGTCAAGGAGAGGTTTGGTCATCTAATTGCGCGCCAATAAGGAGAAATCCTTATCAGAAAGTCCCCTCTTTCCTGGGAACGACCTGGTTGTTAAATATTGTGAGTTATAATATTAATGATGAATAAGTTCGTGTTGATTAAAGATAAAATTGATAGTTCCATTGTGTTGGAATTATTAGTGTTAGTGAAAATTGACATTTATTTCGATAATAATTGATGTCTGGAAGTTATCGGGTAATTAATAAGATAAATGAGGAATTAATTGCTATTAATTCACATGATTATAACTATTTATTCATATGTGTGTACTATTGATTCACATTCATGTACTATTAGGGGAGTTGGTGCAAGATTGATAATACTTGCATAACTAAGTTAAAAATGGAGGTATAGATGGAGGTATTATACTGTAATTCGTATTTTTACATGATTATCACTATTGAATAACATGATTGAACTATTGATTCACATTATTTACTATTAGGGGAGGTGGTGCAAGTTTGATAATACTTGCAGGACTAAATTAAAAATGAAAGAAAAGTTGAAGGTATTGTACTGTAATATTTCGAGCCCCAAAATGTGCAATTATCGAAACTATATTTTTCTATAAATAGAAGCTCATTCTTCCTTCATTTCTCACCAATTCACTAAAGCTATAGAGCAATTATTATAGAGAGAAATTATAGAGAGAAAGAAGAAGAGAAGTCTGCTACCTCTCTATTCCAGTATCCAGCTTTATTCTAAGGTAAGGGGTATTATTTCTTTCATTTTCATGAAGAGAGCTATTGTTATTCCATTCCTTATTATTATGTTGAATAACCTGTCTATGCGAAGTACCGCATACATGGTGAAATTCTTCTATTATTCCATTCTTTATTATTCTGTTGGAATATCCTGTCTGTGCGTATTACGCATGACCTGGTTCAACTATTTATTATTCTGTTGAAATAACTTGTCTATGCAAATTATTGCATATATGGTGAAATTCTTCTGTTATTCCATTCTTTATTATTCTGTTGGAATATCCTGTCTGTGCGTATTACGCATGACCTGGTTCCATTATTTATTATTCTATTGGAATAACCTGTCTGCGCGGTCTATCGCATGCCTGGTGAATTATGTTGTTATTCCATTCTTTATTATTCTGTTGGAATATCCTCGTGCATGCGGATTTTGAATGACTGGTTCCATTCTTTATTATTACGTTGGGAATAACTTTGTATGTATGCGGCCTATCGCATTTATGCATGATGAATTCTCACATTATTCCATTCTTTATTATTACATTGAATAACTCATCATGTGGATTACCACATGCATGGTGAATGATTGTGACGCCCCAAAAATAGGTATACAACACCCATTCTCGAGTCGCCAAAATACATGGTATAGAAAGCAAACTACAACTTTGACAATACAGATGTCGTGTAGAATACGACAATACAACAACTGTGAGTTTGAATACAAATATTGTCTTCTGCATAATATACACACCCAAATAAGTCCTCATTAATTATTCATACACTATTTTACGTAAATAGTGAGGACAAATTAAAACATCTTCCTAGAACCATCACTCCATACCCCGACTTCGATCCTCGCTATGTTCTCACCTCCCCGAGAGAAAAAATGGAACAAAAAGGAAAAGGGTGAGCTCAATCAACTAGCCCAAGAAAGAATATTATGACTAAGATAATATACAACAAATTATCGTTAGTCTCAACAGGAAAAATCTAATAGAATACAATAGACAACAAGTTTTAGATCAACAAATGCAATGAAATGCAATCCATTAGAAGAGTCACGTAGAGAAAGAATTCTCTTGTCTTCTAAGGTTTAAAAGTCCATCATCAATATTTTATCCCTCAGTAATAACAATCAATATTCATCTTTGCACTATAGGCCAAAGATATTCATTTAAATCACCAAATTGGTTATGTTCATCTCAACACTGCTTCATCTTTGCACTACGTGCCAAAGATATTCATCGATTAATCGTTCATCTTTTGCACTACAGCCAAAGATATTCATTTATATCACCATTTAGGATCAAGATGATGAAAAACATTTTTAAAGAAACGAATCCAAAGAAACAAAATGACAAGGATTAAGGATTAAGGATTCAGACTTTGTTTTACCCATGTCCAAAAATACTTGAAAATAATCATATTGGTGTAAAATTCAAGAATGATCAAAACATGGATACAATCAAAGCTAGTATCCGAATAGATATTTTGGACAAAAAGAAAAATTTTTATTTTTGGTGAATAGTCTTATTGATAAATGAATAAGGTCGTATATCGTGAATAGTAATCCCGACACAACAAGTTCCAAATTTGATAAAAATTTCACCAATACTTGAAGATAATGATATCAAGAAAAATATCATTTTAGAAGAAAATAATACCCTTACCTCAAAATAATCGTATTTCGATGAATTTCTCAGATAGTCTTGTGAAAAACCATAGACCAGTATATAGCAACACTCAAAGTATACTCACAAGAATACGCTCGATAATTTAGAGAGAGAAGAGAGAAAACTTAGTTTCTGGTGTGATTTTCAATTCTAACTTAGCCCTCTATTTATAGGAAAATGTTAGAACGCCAAAGGAGACTAAATAATAAAATATTATTATTCTTATTCTTACTTCTACGCAACAAGCTAGCCACCAATTTCTGAAAATTTTCAGCAGCCCATGTGCATTCAACACCTACCAAAAAGTGGGTCCCACCCATTAATTTAATAAAAATTATTTTATCTTCCGAAACTTCAATAATTAAGTAGAAAATAGCTCTCATGTATCGTAAAAATTCAAAACTCGCGAATTTTCATGGGAAATTCCATTCTCTACAACTTTGCAGAAGAAAGTTTTTCCAAATTCCAAATAGAAATTGACCGAAATCCATAAACGGACGATTTTACAGTCTATAATCAATTTTCGGTCAAGAATTGTGTCCACCGACACCCAAAACATGTGTTAAACATTTAATGCCATAAAAATACTCTTCCTCCTCATATACTCATATATCTCACATTCATTATAAAAATATCATCGTTAATATATTATTAAAATAATATATTTAAATGAATTATTTTATCAGAAAAAGATAAAATATTAATTTTCAACAATTGTCACATTAAAAATTTTCTCCATCTATATCCACATAAAATGAATATTCTCTTTATCATAATAATCAATAATTAATTATTCAAAATAATATTACGTAATCACAAGATCGACAACCGTGCCGCTCCTGTGAAAGAGGGGCTTTCCAATAAGGATTTCTCCTTCTCAAGCCAAGCAATTAATTAGGTGACCAAACCTCTCCTTACACGTAACTTTCTAGACATTGCCAATAATGTTATCGATAATATTATTCAAATAATATGAATTATTGATTTGATAATGGAAAATACCGTGTAATGACAATTATTGAAACAACAAGAATACAAAATATCAACGCAAAGATTATTGAATCAATAAAATATAATATTGAACAATAACTCATCGTAACCATTATTGAGTAAAGCCTTCACGTAAGGATCAATAATTCAATAATATCGCGTAATACCGTAAAGTGTCTATCGCAACCAACCACGAGTATTATCAGTATTTTAACCACCAAAACCCAACAAAGGTGTTAATTGTGAATAATTTACGCCGTTATTTATAAAACTCAATCTTTGTCGCTTTCCTTCATCCAACCGCTTTTTCCGTTATGGGGCCCACCAATGACTGTGCCGTCGTACGGAGATTCCCGACAAAAAGAATATTCCAGGACCAAACGAATATTCCCCGACATAATGAATATTTTATAACCACTTGCTTATTTTGTAAACTTTGTACATTTCACCCATAACCAAAGAATTATATCAAATTAACCCTTATTAATTTAGAATAATGAATAAAGGAAAATTCAATTTTATTTATAATAAGTTGGGGTCTTACAATGATCCTTTGAATTCATTCCTTATTAAATTGTGGAAATGATCTATCTACGTGGATTACCGCATGGCGGGAGAAAATCCATTTGCAGTTTCATATATTCTATTATACTCAGTTGGTTAAAGTTTTGGCTTCTATACTCCATGAAATTAGTAGAATATCCTGGATATTTGCGCTTCATCCAGTATCTTTTCATGGAAATATTCTTCTGAGCATTCTTAAATTTTACTCCACAAAGCAGTATCATGTTGACAATTTGGACGTTTTTGAGTTCAGGATAAATTAACTTATAAATCTTTAAAATTTAATTCTTGAACTTGTTTTATTGAATTATTATGTCATTGTCATCATCCTCATGTTTATATTGTGTTGAAAGTCATTTGTGGCCTGTAGTGCATAGATGGACTTGGTATGATTATGACCAGGGATTACTCGGTATAGTCATGACCGTAATGTTACAAATGATGTGGTAATAGTCCTCATTGGCCCGTAGTGCATTGATGGACAGTTGTTGGCATGATCATGACCATTGATGAAAACACGAATATCCTTGGCCCGTAGTGCATGGATAATTTGTGGTCGTGATACTAATGAATATCTTTGGCCGTAGTGCAGGGATAACGCGGTTTATTTAATAAGCTGAGTCTCAGCGATAAAAGTGATGAAAAACCTTTTAAATCATAGAAGATAGTATATTTTATTCTCTACTTGACTCTTCTAATGGATTATTTATTTCGCTGCAGTTAAACTTGATGTTTGTTATATTGTATCAGTTTAACACTGTTGAAGGCTAACGATAATTTATTCTGCATTATCTTAGCCATAATATTTTTTACTGGGCTAGTTGAGCTCACCCTTTTGCTTTCATTGTTCTCTTCAGGAAATGAGAACGTAGCATGGACTAGTCGGGGAACGGAGTGACGATCCAGATGATAGCATTAGCAGTCCTCACTATTCTATGAAATAGTGTGGTGTATTGAGGACTTATTTTGAGTTTGAATACTGTCTAAAAGATAATATTTGTATTAAAACTCACAGCTCATGTTGTATATTTAAGATTGTATTTGTATTCTATGCCATGTATTTGGCGACTCAGAATAGGTGATGTATACCTATTTTGGGGGCGTCACACAGAGGCTTTGTGCAATTCATGCAACATCAGGCGAGAGAGACTCCTGTTCAAAATGCAGGTGGAAACACTGGCAACTCTCGAATGGTCACCGCTAAGCAGTTCAAGGAGCTGGGACCGCCGAAGTTTTTGGGAAAGCCAGAACCACTTAAGGCGGAGACGTGGATAAAGCATATCAGCAAGATATTTAATGTCTTGGAATGCTCAGAGGAGCAAAAGGTTCCCTTCGCTACCTTTATGTTGCGTGAAGAGGCAGATTATTGGTGGGAATATGTGAAGCGTACCCAGCCTGACGCACTCAAGATGTCTTTGGAGAAGTTCCAAGAGTTGTTCAACGACAAGTACTTTCCCGAAAGTATTCGTCACATGAAGGAGGTGGAATTCATCAAGTTGGAGCAAAACAATAAAACCGTGTCACAATACGAGGCTAAATTTGAGGAGTTATCCCGGTTTGCATCCCATTTGGTCGACAATGAGGAGCGAATGACGCGAATGTTTATAAGAGGTTTGTAACCCGATATACGTCAATACCTCATTTCTCACAAACTTTGTTTATATTCAGATGTTGTGAATAGGGCTCAGTTATTGGAGCGCGATAATGAGTCAGCACAACCAAAAGGCAACAACCAACAACACGATAATAATCGTACCGGTGGCAACTGTGACGCCCCCAAAATAGGTATACATCACCTATTCTGAGTCGCCAAATATATGGTACAAAATACAAATACAACTTAATTATACAACAGTCGTATAAAATACGACATAACATAATCTAAGAGTTTTAATAAGAATATTGTCATCTAGACAATATCCACACTCAATGGAGTCCTCATTACGCTTATTGTCACACTATTTAATGTAATAGTGAGGACTACTAATGCTATCATTTGGACCAAGTATCTGCTCCCCGATTAGTCACGCTACGCTCTCATTTCTTGAAGAGAACAAAGGAAAGAAAGGGTGAGCTCAACTAGCCCAAGAAGAAATATTATGACTAAGATAATGCGTAATAAATTATCGTTAGCCTTCAATGATGTTAAACCGATACAATATAACAAACATCAAGTTTAACTATAATGAACAAGCAATCCATTAAAAGAGTCAAGTAGAGAATAAAATCTACTATCTTTTATGATTTAAAAGGTTTTTCATCACTTTTATCGTTGGGAATCAGCTTAATAAATAATCCACATCATCCTTGCACTACGACCAAGGATATTCATTAGTATCACAACCATCTATGCACTACAGACCACATATGACTTTCAACATAATATAAACATGAGGATGATGACAATGATATAAGAATTTAATAAAAGAAATTCAAGAATTAATTTTTCCAGGAACTAATAACGTCCAAATTGTCAACATGATACTTCTTTGTAGAGTAAAATTCAAGAATGCTCAGAAGAATATTTTCATGAAAAGATACTGGATGAAGCGTAAATATCAAGGATATTCCACAAATTTCATGGAGTATAGAAGTCAAAACTTTAACCAATTGAGTATAATAAAGAATGGAATAACAAAAGAAATCACCAAGCATGCGATAGACCGCACAGATAGGTTATTCCAATAGAATAATAAATAACGGAACCAGGTCATGCGTAAACGCATGCATGTGATATATTCCAAATGTAATAATAAATAATGGAACTCGGTCATGCATAAACGCATGCATGTGATATTCTAACGTAATAATAAATAATGGAACTGTCGTCATGCGTAAACGCACGCATGTGACATTCCAACAGAATAATAAAGAATGGAATAACAGAAGAATTTCACCATATATGCGGTACTTCGCATAGACAGATTATTCCAACATAATGATAAAGAATGGAACAACAGAAGAATTTCACCATGAATGCGGTACTTCGCATAGACAGGTTATTCCAACATAATGATAAATAATGGAATAGCAGAAGAATTTCACCAAGTATAGGGTTGCCCGCGTATACAGTTTATTCCAACAGAATAATAAAGAATGGAATAACAGAAGTCCTCTTCATAAATACGAAAGAAATAATACCCATTACCTTAGAAGAAACTGGATATAGGAGTAGTGAAGTAGCAGAATACTTTTCTTCTTTCTCTCTATAGTTTCTCTCTCTAGAGTTTTAGTGAATTCGTAAGAAATAATGAAGGAATGAGCTTCTATTTATAGGAGAATGGACCTGAATAAGAATTAATTCATGAACGGTCCAGTATTGATTTACTTTTAAACTGGACGGTCATATTGATTTACTATGCAAAGATAAATAAAATATTCTAATAAAACAAAATCTTTTAAATAAAATATAATATATTCTATTTATAATCAAATAAAATGAATAACTTTATAAAAGTATTCTGCTTTATATAAAAAGATTTTACTATGCAAACACTATCGCAATGTACTGCAAACACTATGCATAATAAAATATAATATATTCTATTTATAGTCTAATAAAACAAATAACTTTATAAAAGTATTCATTTTATATAAAAGACTATGCAAAACACTATGCATAATAGAATATAATATATTCTATTTATAGTCTAATAAAATAAATAACTTTATAAAAGTATTCTATTTTATATAAAAAGATTTTTTGTTTTATTACATTAATAATACTAATAAAACAAAATTTATATATATATATAAACTTCCGTGACTTCATAAAAAGACACCTCAATATATTTAACAACATTTATCATCATTATTATAATTCACAATATTAATCGATCAGGTCATTCCCAGGAAAGAGAGGGCTTTCCAATAAGGATTTTTCCCTATTGGCGTGCAATTAGATGACCAAACCTCTCTTTGGTAAAACTTCTAGACATCGTTAATATTGCAAATAATAATATTAATAACTCTGTCATCTCAATTATTGATTTAATAATATATAAAATATCAACAATAATTGAATCAAATAACGTGAGATACTATACAATAATTACTGTAGCAATAATTGAACAAAACTAAGTGACTTCTCACGTAAGCATCAATAATTAATACCGTGTGCTACTATGCAACCACGATATTATCGCATTTCTTTTAACACCGTGTTTCAATAGTTAATCTGCACAACTTCCGTCGTTATTTTCATAAAATATTTTTGTCATTTTCTCAATCCGAAAATAATTCTATTGCGGGGTCCACCAATGATTGTGTCATTGTACGAATATTCCCTGCTAAAATGAATATTCCCCGACCAATCGAATATTATATAACAACTTGTGTACTTTGCAAAATTTATAAATATTACCCCCAACTACAACATTATATCAAATTCATTCCATAATATTCAAAAATAATATTTATAAAAACATCATATTTATTCATAAAAGTTGGGCTCTTACAGCAACGGCCATCGGAACAATGATAACCGTCGTGGGGGAAATTATCATGCCAAGAATGGTAACCACTTCGGTGGTAATCATGGCCAAGATAATAGAAGTGGAAAATTCAAGAAGAGAAGATTTAACGATGATGGAAAGACGTCGGCAGCAGCACCAACACCAGCAACAAATTCTAGGGGAGGAGAACGACCGCCAGTTAGATGCTACAGATGCGGAGATGAGGGACACATAAGTCCAAACTGTTCACAGCCTTCCAAGGTATGTTTTAGTTGTGGAAAAGATGGTCACATAACTTGATTTTGTCCTGTAGCGAAATCAAGTCCAGCTGGGACGGTGGCACCAAAGGCGGATACGGATACGAAATCAAGTCCAGCTGGGATGGTCACACTACTCATCATGCTTTTCGTAAGGTTGTTAGCTTTCATATTCCTAACCAACCTATTATACGAATTCAAGCAACCAAACCACTATTATATTAAGCCATAAGTAAAGAACCCCGAGCCTTTCGCTGGTGACTTCCTTGTGTGGAAGGCACCGAAGCCAGACTATCCGTAGGGGACGTTGTGAATGACGATGGCAAGTTGATAGGTATCAATGTGACGTAATATCCAAGTCTTGGATGAGAGTCATAGTTTTGAATGATATTTCTATTGTTAATAAATTTCCTGACGTATTCTTGAAGAACTTCTTAGCCTACCCCTAGAGCGTGAAATCGAATTTTGTATTGACCTCAGTACAAAACCCATTTCTAAAACCCTTAAATATTTCTTCACCTAGAACGAACGTATTATGCACCAAAGACGTTGGCTCGAGCTGTTGAAGATTACAACTATACCATTCAATATTATTATGGAAGAGCGAACGTGGTAGCTGACGCGTTGAGTAGAAGATCGTATGCGTTTACAAGTGCGATGTTGTTACAACAAAAACCCATTTCGTATAACTTACAAATGATGAAGATAGAGTTAAAGACTCCAGGGACCCACGTGATGATAACGAATATACGAGTAGAATCGACTTTAATCGATAAAGTTAAAGCCGTTCAAACTACACACCCGAAGCTGATGAATGTGAAGAAGAAGGTTCAAGAGGGCGTTATTCTAGAAGCAAGAATCGATGAAGAGAGGAAATCTTAAACCTCAATTTAATTGGCCCATTTGAAATCCTCGATCGAGTAGGAACTGTGGCCTATAGACTCGTTTTACCGCCAAGTATGTCACGTGTTCATAATATTTTTTCACGACGTCGTTGTTAGTAAAAACTTAGTCGTGGGGGACTTTGGAGCCAAATTTAGGAATAATTAATGAATCTAAAAATTATTAAATCATGGGGGTTTTATAGAGCATGTTACAAGCTTTCCATAGCCTCAAAAACGGACTAATTCTGATAACGGATGAAAAAGTTATGAAGATTTGAAGTATGCGTGTCAAAAGTTGCAAAATCTAGAAAATTAGAGTTAAGTGCCAAAGGTCGAGCGCCTAGGCACTAGGCTTGGTGCTTAGAATCTGTTCTTGGGCGCCTAGGCGCTTGCCCAAGGCCAAATTTGGGCGCCTAGGCGCTGGTCAAGTGTTAAGCCAAAATCTGTCCGAACGTCATTTAGTAAATTAGGCATAACTTTTTCATACAAACTCCGATTGAAGTGATTCAAGATGATTCGGAAAGATAACGAGTAGACCTAAAATTTTCATTCTTTATATTTTGAGATTTGAGGTCGGTATTAAGGCCTAAAATGGCTATTTTAGGGACTAATGTGCATTCAGAGGCAATCAGAGGACATCGGGCATGTACGTATACAACGTGTAATGTTTTCAACGATAAAAGGTATTCAAGGTATCCTCACCTCTTCGCCATACCAGGTACATACGTAAATTTCGAGGTTAAAATTTCATAAGGAGGGGAGATTGTGAGACCCCAGATTTTATGAATAAAGATTTAAATTTCTCGAAATATTTTTTTTAAATATTATGGTGTGGATTTGATATAATGTTATATTTGTGGGTAATATTTACAAATTTTTCAAAGTAAGCAAGTGGTTATATAATATTCGATTGGTCGAGGAATATTCGTTTTAGCAGGGAATATTCGTATGAAGGCACAATCATTGGTGGACCCCACACCGGAAGTATTGTCGTAGTAAGAAAATGACAAAATTATCTTTTATTAAAAATAACGGCGAAAGTGTTACCGTTAAAACCGCTGAACTACCCTAAGAGTAAAAGTAAAGAATACGCGTGGTTGCATAAGAAGCACACCTGGATTGATTATTGATGCTTACGTGAGAAGTCACTCAGCTTATACTCAATTATTGCTACAATAATTGTCAGCATCATATCTCTCATATTATTGATTCGATTATTGTCACAGTATCATCTGCATAATATGATATATTATTAAATCAATAATTGAGACGACAAAGTTATTCATATTATTAAATTACAATATTTACATTGTCTAGAAGTTCTGTCAAGGAGAGATTTGGTCATCTAATTGCGCGCCAATAAGGAGAAATCCATATCGAAAAGCCCCCTCTTTCTTGGGAACGACCTGGTTGTTAAATATTATGAGTTATAATATTAATGATGAATAAGTTCGCGTTAATTAAAGATGAAATTGATAGTTCCATTGTGTTGGAATTATTACTGTTAGTGGAAATCGACATTTATTTCAATATTAATTGATGTCTGGAAGTTATACTGATCAGTCGGGTAATTAATCGGATAAATGGGCAATTAATTGCTATTAATTCACATGATTATAACTATTTGTTCACATGTGTGTACTATTGATTCACATTCTTGTACTATTAGGGGAGTTGGTGCAAGATTGATAATACTTGCATGACTAAGTTAAAAATGGAGGTATAGATAGAGGTACTATACTGTAATTCATATTTTCACATGATTATAACTATTGATTCACATGATTGAACTATTGATTCACATTATTTACTATTAGGGGAGGTGGTGCAAGTTTGATAATACTTGCAGGACTAAATTAAAAATGAAGAAAAAGATGAAGGTGCAATTATCGAAACTATAATTTCCAATAAATAGAAGCTCATTCTTCCTTCATTTCTCACCAATTCACTAAAGCTTTAGAGCAATTATTATAGAGAGAAATTATAGAGAGAAAGAAGAAGAGAAGTCTGCTACCTCACTATTCCAATATCCAGTTTCTTCTAAGGTAAGGGGTATTATTCTTTCAGTATTCATGAAGAGAGTTATTTTCTTTTAATACTGTAAGGGGTTATTCCATTCTTTATTATTATGTTGAATAACTCGCCTATGCGGCAATCCGCATACATGGTGAAATTCTTTTTGTTATTCCATTCTATATTATTCTCATGGAATAACTCATGCATGCGATTCATCACATGCCTGGTGAATTCTGTTGTTATTCTATTCTTTATTATTCTATTTGAACATCCTCTCTGTGTGGATTAGGCATGACCTGATTCCATTCTTTATTATTCTGTTGGAACATCCTGTCTGTGCGGATTACGCATGACCTGGTTCAATTCTTTATTATTCTGTTGGGAATAACCTGTCTATGCGGTCTATCGCATGCCTGGTGAATTCTTCTATTATTCCATTCTTTATTATTCTGTTGGAATAACCTGTCTATGTGGATTACCGCATGCATGGTGAATGATCCTTCGTATTCATTCCTTATTAAATTATGGAAATGATCTGTCTACGTGGATTACCGCATGGCGGGCGAGAATCCATTTACAGTTTTATATATTCTATTATACTCAGTTGGTTAAAGTTTTAGTTTCTATACTCCATGAAATTAGTAGAATATTCTGGATATTTGCGCTTCATCAAGTATCTTTTCATGGAAATATTCTTCTGTGCATTCTTGAATTTTACTCCACAAAGCAAAGATTATGTCGACAATTTGGACGAAATTGATTTCGTGGATAAATTAACTTATAAATCTTTAAAATTTATTCTTGAACTTGTTTTATTGAATTATTATGTCATTGTCATCATCCTCATGCTTATATTGTGATGAAAGTCATCTTTGGCTTACGTGCATAGATGGACTTGTTATGATTATGACCAGGGATCATTCTATAATCATGACTGCGCAATGTTATAAACGATGTGGTAAGAGTCCTCAAATTGGGTTGTAGTGCATTGATGGACGCTTTTGGTATGATTATAACCAGAAATTATTCTAAGATAGTCATGACCATTGATTGATTTAATGAATATCCTTGGCCCGTAATGCAGGGATGACTTGATGATGTAGTTTATTTATTGTCGAGTCTCAAATATAAAAATTGATGAAAATATTTTAAATCATAGAAGATAGTAGATATCATGCTCTACTTGATTTTTTTCTAATGGATTACTTATTCACCGCAGCTTAAACTTGATGTCTATTGTATTTTATAAGTTTAACATTGTTGAAAAGCTAATGATAATTTATTCGCATTATCTTAGTCATAATATTTCTTCTTGGGGCTAGTTGAGCTCACCCTTTCTTTCATTGTTCTCTTCAGAAATGAGAATATAAATGGGACGAGTCTGGGAATGGAGTGATGGTCCGGATAAATGGCTTTAGTAGTCCTCACTATTCTACGTAATAATGTGATAATAATTGTAATGAGGACACCATTGAGTGTGGATATTGTCTAGATGACAATATTCTTGTTTAAACTCTCAGCTATGTTTTGTCGTATTTTACACGACTGTTGTATAATTAAGTTGTATTTGAATTTATGTACCATGTATCTGGCGACTCAAGATGGGTGATGTATACCTGTTTTGGGGGCGTCACATATATTCTCAATTTAATATTAATCACTAGGCTTGATATTGATTTATGCCATTACCTGATCTGCTCAAAGACTTTTTATGGTAATAATAAGATATGCCCAAACGATTAATTACCCATCACATATGCCCATCAACAAATAATTAGATATACATGCTTAATTCAAATAGACATTGACACGTTAAATATCCAATTTTTTCTATTGATTTTTAAATCCCAAATTATTTAAATTTACCCTCACTAATTAGCTTTCCAATTAATTGATCCATGCTAATTGATTCTAAAGATATAAATATTGATTTACTAAATCAATTTTAAGGAAAGTTCAATCAATTCATGAATAACTCAATCCCAAGATATATGGTATAGATTTATGTAAAGAATCAAAATTTATTTTAAATTAATTCCTTTAATTATGGGAATGTTTCAAAATTAGCTTTTCAAAAATTACTCCAATTATTGATCCATGATAATTGATTCTGAAGATATAAAAATTTGATTTGCTTGATCAATTTTAAGGAAAGTTCAATCAATTAATAAATCATGGAAAACATAATGAATAACTCAATCCCAAGATATGTGGTATAGATTTATTAAATCCTTTAATTATGGGAAGGCTTCAAAATTAGTTTTTCAAAAATTACTCCAATTTAATTAATATTTGATCCTTATTAATTTTGAAAGCTTAATTAAATATTTTCATAATTAATTAATCATTTTAATTTATTCCACAATTAATTAATTATGCAATGCAAATCCTAGAGCCTTGATTGAGAAATAATTAAAGCTAGGATCTTACATTTATTTCCTAATGACTCAAACAATTCTTCAAGCCTTCATGTCTTCAATCCTTTAATAAATCAAAGCTTCAAGAATTCTTTTAATATCTTGTAAATGCATGAGTAAATATTTTAGTACAATAGGAAAGTTATCGTCAAAACCTAAGGTTGGAATATGAGCAAGTCAACACTTGTTAAAATATTTGTTAATAATTTACAATCTTTAATGGCTAGTTGGATGGTGGTCCAATTATGACAATAGTACACCCAACTTGCAAAGGATGGCGACAAGGATTCTTTCGTTGACTACTAGTACATCCGGGTGTGAGAGAAATTGAAGTACTTTTAAAGGGGTAAGTATCAACTATCAAGTATATAGTAACTTGTAAGTGGTTGTGGTTTATTAAGTAAAATTTAATGTAAATATATAATTTTTTGATTCTTTTTTTAAAAAAAATCATTTTTTGTAGATTCATACAAAGAAAAGGAATAGACTAGACGCAACAAGGTTGAACAATCTAGTCTATGTCCAATTTAATACAAGGCTTAACAACAAAAAGAAACGGGAGAAAGATAGGAAAGTAGATGTGTTACTAGCAATTGATGCTTCAAAAGCGCAAGGATGGATTGTTGAAGGTGGTGTTGATGAAGTTGAGGGTTGTTCGGGCCTTACTTGCGAGGCGGTTGGTGAAGCATCCGGAGCGGATAGCGTGCTAGAGCCTAAGAGAAGTTGTAGAAATATTGGAGCAAGAGAACTTCATGAAGAAGATTTTTTGTCTGATGGTGACACGGAGGAAGAGGGAGATGAGGAGTATGAGTGTGAGTCTGATAGAGACATTATCTTGGAGGGATATGGAGAAGAAGATTTAGAGATATAGAGGGATATGGGGATGAAGACTATTAGTTTGTATTTTTGATTATTTGTTTGTGTGTTGAACTTTGAACAATTGCATGTTTGTGTTTAAAATCTGAAATTGGCTATATGGATGTGTTTAAACTTTAAGCAAATGCCTTTATTATCTTTATTATAGATTTTTTTGCTTTATATTATTGTTTTGTTAGAATAATGTAAGATAAAATATTAAAATTGACTTCAAATAAAAAATCCCGCCTAGGCCCCGTCTAGGTCCCCCAGGCGCTAGGCCCCCCCTGGTCGCCCACCTCCCGCCTAGCGCATTTTAGAGCATTGACCTCAATTGTGTCCCCATATGCTTCTGAAGACTTCTGCAAAAATTTGATGTGAACCTCATATCTTGATCTAACACAATAGATATCGACACAATTGATGTGAACCTCAAATGGAGCCATGCCAATACTTTCTTGATCATTGTTGTTATAGGAAATCTCCATAAATGATAAGAACTTATCCCAACTTCCCTTGAAGTCAAAGACACAGAGTCTTAATAAATCTTCCAGAGTTTGAATATTCCTCTCTGATTGTCCGTCCGTCTGAGGATGATATGCCAAACTAAATCGTAAATCCGTGCCCATAGCTTTTTGCAAACTAACCCAAAATCGTGAAGTGGATCTTGGGTCTCGATCAGAAACCATGGATACTAGCATACCATGCAGTCTTACAATCTCGTTTATGTACATACGAGCAAGACGTTCAAGTGAATAAGTTTCTCGTATTGGTAAGAAATGAGCAAACTTGGTCAATCTATCAACAATGACCCAAATTGCATCTATGCCTTGCGAAACCTTGGGAAGACCAGTAACGAAATCCATGGTAATGTGCTCCCACTTCCATTCTGGAATTTCAAGTGGTTGCAATGGACCTTTTGGTACTTGATGCTCCGCCTTGAGTCGTTGACAGGTTAGACATCTTGAAATAAACAACGCTATCTCTCTCTTCATATTGCTCCACCAAAATGTATGATGAAGATCACGATACATTTTTGTACTCCCAGGATGGATAGCAAGCGGTGTGTTGTGCGCCTCCATCATGATTTTATACTTTAAATCAGGGTTGTTAGGAACACAAAGTCTGGAGTTGACTCAAAGTATTCCTTCTTCATCGATTCTTGCTTCCTAAGATAGCACCTTCTTGCACTTTCTTCCTCATACGCATCGCCTCCAGTGTCCTAGTTTGAGCAGCTTTAACTTTATCGATTAAAGTCGGTTCTACTCGTATATTCGCCATCATCACATGGGTCCCTGTAGTCATTAACTCTATCTCCATCCTTTGCAAGTCACACAAAATGGTCCTTTGCGTTGACAATATCGCACTCGCACCCGCATATAATCTTCTACTCAATGCGTCAGCTACCACGTTCACTTTTCCAGGAAGGTATTGGATGGTATGATCATAATCTTTCAACAGTTTAAGCCAACGTCATTGTTGCATCCTTTTGAGTGAAGAAATATTTGAGGCTTTTATGATCCGTAAAGATCTCCACTTTCTCCCCATACAAGTAATGCCTCCAAATCTTTAGTGCAAAAACGACTGCTGCCAACTCTAAATCATGAGTGGGATAAATCCTCTCATATTCTTTGAGTTGTTGTGAGGCATCGGCTATGACTTTCCCATGTTTCATGAGAACACATCCCAAACCTTTGCCCGAAGCATCACTGTAGATGACAAATCCCTCCGAGCCATATGGTATTGTCAGAACAGATGCTGAAATAAGTCTCCTCTTGAGTTCTTGAAAACTCTTCTCACATTCCTCGCTCCAACCGAATTTTGTATCTTTTCGAGTCAGCTGAGTTAATGGAGTAGCGATTCGAGAAAATTCTTCTATGAATCTCCGATAATAACCAGCTAAACCGAGAAAGCTACGTACTTCGGTCACTGATTTAGGTTGCTCCCAGCTTTGAATTATTTTAATCTTTGTCGGGTCAACAGATATTCCATGACTTGATACTACGTGCCCAAGGAATGCTACTTCCTCAAGCCAGAACTCACATTTCTTCAACTTGGCATAAAGCTTGTTTTCACGAAGCTTTTGGAGTATCAGCCTCAAGTGTTGCTCATGCTCTTCACAGCTTTTGGAATAAATAAGGATGTCATCCATAAAGATGACCACAAAGTGATCCAAATATTCCTTGAATACTAGGTTCATCATATCCATGAAGGCAGCAGGAGCATTAGTCAATCCAAAAGACATGACTAGGAATTCATAATGCCCGTACCGAGTTCTGAAAGCCATCTTTGGAATGTCATCGGTTCTAATCTTCAATTGGTGATATCCGGAATGAAGAGCAATCTTTGAAAAGAATTTGGCTCCTTATAACTGGTCAAATAGGTCATCAATACGTGGCAATGGGTACCTATTTTTGATGGTGACATGATTCAACTCCCGATAATCAATACAAAGTCGCATACTCCTGCCTTTCTTTTTCACGAATAGAAAAGGAGCACCCCAAGGAGAAGTACTAGGACGAATAAAGCCAATGTCTAACAATTCCTGCAGTTGGGTCTTTAACTCCTGAAGTTCAATAGGAGCCATTCGATATGGGGCTTTGGAAATGGGTTTTGTACTCGGGTTCAAGGTCGATACAAAATTTAATTTCACGCCTGGGGTAGGCCAGAAGTTCTTCGTGGAATACGTCAGAAATTTTTAACAATAGAAATATCATTCAAAACCGATGTATTTTTGTTTAGATCCGTGACATGAGCTAAGAAAGCTTGACATCCATTTTTTAATAAACGAATAACTTTATGGCTTGAGATGACAGTGATTGATTTTAATGGTTTGGTTGCTTGAATTCGCATAATAGGTTGGTTAAGAATATGAAAGCTAACAACCTTACAAAAATAATCAATTTTTGCATGATGAGTAGTTAACCAATCAATCCTTAGAATCACATCAAATGCAATATTTCAATGAAATAAGATCGACAGGTAATGTGAGGGTACCGATTTGAACCAAACAAGACTTATAAACAGTGGATGTAATGAAGGTTTCTTCCAATGGAGTTTCAACAGATAAGTCAAAGTCTAATTTCTCCGTAGTCAAATTTAAACGTTGAGCGCAAGTAGGAGAAATAAAAGAATGGGTAGAACCGATATCAAATAAGGTATAAACTTCGCTAGAGTTTATGATAATCTTACCCATGATGACCTCATTTGGGTTCCTTGCTTTTCTGGGAGGTCACAACAAACGCCTCCCCTTGACTACCGGGGGTTTGACTTTTTTTGGGACGACCTTTGGTGCCTCCATCCTAGTCAACTTGTCTTCTGGTGAACGACAAAATCGGCCAGGTGACCTTCTTCCATAATTATAACATGCTTTGACTAAGATCATACAGCTTTGGACCGATGTGTCCTCCCTCCACATTTGAAGCATATGATATGTGACACCCCCAAATTCGGTACTTCCATTTCCACAGGATTTGGTGTTCACTGTACAAACATCATCTATCTATCTACCCGTAAATAAAATGCAAACCATACAATATATAGAAATAATAATAAAATCTCTCCCCTTATGGGGTTACATCAACTGAATAATAAATAAATCCCAGGTTACTCTAACCTTAAATCATCTATGCGAAAAACATAAACAAATAAGTCTTAAGTAACATCAAGTCTAACTATCATTACATAATCACATAAATAAATAGTCTTCATTACTTGCTAAGCTTGCCCTTGCCCTTACTAGTGGAAGGTTCGTCTGCTCTTTCGTTCTTAACTGTAATGTTATTATTACGCAAGAGTGAGCACGATTGCCCACAAGTATAACAAGATAACAATGAATAATAACATGCGAGAGAAATAATAACTTCTGATATAAAGCTCTACTTTTAAATCAAGAATGAATAACAAGAATCAAAAGAAATTCTGAAGGTCATAAGACCTTGAACTATGTCCTAGGTTGTCAAGTGTTTTTACTTGAAACCTTTAATAGTCATAAGACTATGGACTCTTCTTATCGTACTTAGGGGGATCAGCCCTTAGTACCATACTGTGCACAATATCTTAACGTTAAAGCGTAAATAATCCCCTATTCAGGGTTGTTCTTCTCAATTTGACATTCGAGTCCGCACCAAAGGAAGTTTGGTTTGGATAATTCATCAAGGGATTCTGAAATTTAGAACGCTCATCAACTATGGACTAGTCGAATCAATAAGGGTTCGCTAGTCTAACAAGGTTTAACAATGAAATCTAATATTTAACTTGAATAACATCTCAAAAGCTATACAATAGAATAATTATTGTATAACAACATCATGCTTAAAGATTAATAAACTTTAATATACAAGACAGGCTTGATCAATAATAATGAGAACTTGCTCAATATCGAAAGATGAATTAATCAACTTATATAACGATAACAAGTAGGGTTAGGAAACTTGCTCAACAAAAGTTTAGGGTAAGAAACTTGCTCAACGTAAATGTAGAGTTAGAAAACTTGCTCAATGTAACAAGATAAGGTTTAGAAACTTGCCTCGTGTGTAGATTACACTTAAACAAACTCGTTCTTTGAATTAAATCCTACATACCAATTACGTTCACAATACCAGTCAATAACAACGTACTAACATCATAACTTTACTCTTTGTTTAACTCGAATTCATGACTATACTTGGTCAATTATTACACTTAGTGTAAAATTAAGACTTCACGAAAAAATAAACTAATTATGCATTCGATCATTCAATCCACACGTAATTGTGTTATGGACGTGTTAAGACTTTGTTTTAACATCTCATTATAGGTCTAACAAGTCTTTATAATCATTAGACTAAGTTGTTATCACATTCCATACTTGTACACTTTTAAAAACTCATTTCGAATTATTCGCTAAGTGGAAAAGTGGCATTTCACTTTTGTACTTGAGTATTAGTACTGTATTATGCGCTGGCATACCGGTATACATGGCGCTGTAGCATCAAGCATGAGGGCATCGATGATGGGGTTGGAGCCATGCATGGGATATCGCTTGAGTTGGCGCCATGACGCCGACACTCCAGAATTTGATTCCCAATTCGCGAAGAACACAGAGTTCAGCGAATTAAACACTACTTGAGCATTAGTTCCCCAAATTAAACATACCCACATGTTAGAATTAATACATAACCATTACCCAACATATATAGAGTGATTTTAACCCATTAAAACACATAATCATAGAATTAAAACATGAAAATTGGACCGTTTTCTTGATGTTCTTGAAGTTTTGAACATAAATTCTAAAATTCATCGCCATAGATTCAAGATAAGACCAAATCCAACCATTCTAATTTCGCTTTTGTTCATTTTAACATGCATAATCATATCAATGTGTGAATTTTGCAAAATAAATTATATTTGATATATAAAAATCACGTATAAGGCCATATGGCCATATAACATACTCAAATCTTTTATCATTGTATAATTTCATGAAATCAAGATATGGAAACCCATATAATATATATAAAACATGCTATGATGTTATATATTAACACATAATCACATAATTGTTACCCTTTCCAACTACGTAAACTTTACGTAAAAACTTAGGCCATATTCATGAAAACTTAAAAAGATGTAAAATATATAAATTGGGTTGAAGAGATTACCCAAGCGTAGATAAAATAATAGGAGATGAATCAAAGCCTTCCTCAATAATTCTCAAACACCAAGCAATCTCTCTCAACAATTTTCTCAAACTCTCTCTCTCTCTGTGATGTTTTTATCAGACTTAGGAAAAATGAAGAAAAAAGAAAAGACGTCTGATAAATAAGGAGAAGAACTGACGCAGTAATGGTCAGTTACCCCAATCATGGTGAACCGCTAATAACTCCCCTTAGGGCCTCGTTTGGCTGGAATTAAAAGGTTTCAAAAACTATTTAGTTTAATAAAACCTTATCATATAGTTTAAATAATGTCACACTCCTTTATAAAATAAATCCAATATCTAATTTAATAAAATATAATAATTTCTCAATAATGCACATAGTCACATAATTAAATTTCTTATTTAATAATAATATCAAATTATTAAATATTTAATTAATAATTAAATTAATTAAAATAACATAGGTTTATTAAATATTTCTTTTAATTCAATAAGCTCACATAATCACATACTTCGAATAAAAATTCTCCACGTTAATTTAATAAATAAACATATATAATTAAATTAATCTACCATAATTTCATCAATTAATTATTTAATCTAATAATTAATTCATCGAAAAATATTTATTCAATCAAATAAATATTAAAATTAAATTACAAAATTACGGTTGTCACATGATAGGTGGTTGTTCTCCTTCATTAACGACAGGTGTTGATGCTGACGTCTTTTCATCATTGTTGAATCTCCTCTTCTTGAAATGTCCATTCTTATTGTTTTGGCCCTGATTACCACCGAAGTGGTTACCATTTCTGACCTGTTGATTCCATCCACGCTTGTTGTCACCTCTTCGATGACTGCTTTCACTGGTATTATCATTTTGCCGGCTGCTCTCTTTTGTTTGGGTTGACTCAATATCGCGCTCCAATAACTGAGCCCTATTAACATCATCTAAATACAAACACAGTTTATGAGAGATAAGATATTGACGTATCTTAGGTTTCAAACCTCTTAGAAATATTCGCGTTATTCTCTCCTCATTATCAACCAAATGGGACGCAAACCGGGACAACTCAGTAAACTTGGCTTCGTACTGCGACACGGTCATATTGTTTTGCTCCAGCTTGATGAACACTACCTCTTTCATGTGACGAATACTTTCGGGAAAGTACTTATCGTTGAACAATTCTTGGAACTTCTCCCAAGTCATCTTCAGTGCGGCAGGTTGAGTACGTTTTACAGATTCCCACCAGTAATCTGCCTCTGCACGCAACATAAAGGTGGAAAAGGGAACCTTTTGCTCCTCGGAGCATCCCAAGACATCAAATAGCTTCCAGATCTGCTTTATCCACGTCTCTGCCTGAAGTGGTTTTGGCTTTCCAAAAAACTCTGGTGGTCCCAATTCCTTGAACTGCTTAGCGGTGACCGTCCGAGAGTTGCCAGTGTTTCCACTTGCATTTTGTACAGGAGCCGCTCTTGCCTAATGTTTTATAAATTGCATAAAGCCTCTGAACATTCCATCGTTCATCATTTGGTCAGTGTTGTTGTTTGTCTGAGGATTGTCGCCTTCCTGATGCACATTATCCTGATTATTGATCTGTGGAGACTCAACGGTCTCCTGTGCTCCATTGATGTTCTCAACATTCTCGGATGTCATTTTCAAATACTTCCACAAAACAAGGGTTAATTAACATATCACATATTATCCCTATACTCTTACCGACCAACTAAATACCAAACAAACTTAGGTACGTCATACCTACTGTGACGCCCCCAAAATAGGTATACATCACCTATTCTGAGTCGCCAAATACATGGTACAGAATACAAATACAACTTAATTATACAACAGTCGTATAAAATACGACATAACATAATCTAAGAGTTTTAATAAGAATATTGTCATCTAGACAATATCCACACTCAATGGAGTCTTCATTAAAGTTATTGTCACACTATTTAACAGAATAGTGAGGACTACTAATGTTATCATCCCGGACAAGCTTACTGCCTCCCCCGACTAGTCCCTAAGAACGCTCTAATTTCCTGAAGAGAACATTGAAAGAAAGGGTGAGTTCAACTAGCCCAAGAAGAAATATTATGACTAAGATAATGCGTAATAAATTATCGTTAGCCTTCAACAAAGAAAGTTAAACCGATATAATATAACAAACATCAAGTTTAACTACAACTAACAAGCAATCCATTAAAAGAGTCAAGTAGAGAATAAAATCTACTATCTTTATGATTTAAAAGGTTTTTCATCACTTTTATCATTGGACTCACTTTAATAAATAATCCACATCATCCCCCGCACTCTACGCCAAGATATTCATTACTATCACAACCACAAATTATCCATGCACTCACGGCCAAGGATATTCGTGTATTCATCAATGGTCATGATCATGCCAACTCATCATTCCATCAATGCACTACGGGCCAATGAGGATTTTTACCACATTATTTGTAACTTTACGGTCATGATTATACCAATTAATCCCTTGTCATAATCATACCAAGTCCATCTATGCACTACAGGCCACAGATGACTTTAAACATAATATAAACATGAGGATGATGACAATGATATAAGAATTCAATAAAAACAAGTTCAAGAATTAATTTATCCAGGAACTAATAACGTCCAAATTGTCAACATGATACTTCTTTGTAGAGTAAAATTCAAGAATGCTCAGAAGAATATTTCCATGAAAAGATACTGGATAAAGCGCAAATATCAAGTATATTCCACTAATTTCATGGAGTATAGAAGTCAAAACTTTAACCAACTGAGTATAATAAAGAATGGAATAACAAAAGAAATCACCGTGCATAATGATAGATCGCATGCATACAAAGTTATTCAAATGTAATAATAAATAATGGAACCGAAGTCACGCGAAACGCATGCATGTGATATTCCAAGTAATAATAAATAATGGAATCAGTCATGCGTAGAACGCATTATACGAGATATTCCAAGAATAATAAATAATGGAACCAGGTCACAGCGTAACGCATGCATGTGACATTCCAACAAAATAATAAATAACGAACCAGGTCATGCGTAAAACGCATAAACAAGATGTTCCAACAGAATAATAAAGAATGGAATAATGTAAGAATTTCATCATGTATGCAGATTAAGATGAGGCAAAGTTATTCCAACATAATGATAAATAATGGAATAATGTAAGAATTTCACTAAGTATAGGGTAGCTCACAGACATAAAAGTTATTCCAATGTAATAATAAAGAATGGAATAATGTAAGTTCTCATCATGAATACAAAAGAAATAATACCCTTACCTTAAAGAAACTGGATATAGGAGTAGTGAAGTAGCGTAATACTTTTTTCTTTTTCTCTATATAGTTTCTCTCTCAGAGTTTCAAAGGAATTCGTAAGAAATAATGAAGGAATGAGCTTCTATTTATAGGAGAATGGACCTAATAAGAACTAATTCATGAACGGACCGTATATATTTACTTTTAAATGGACTATCCCATATTGATTTATTATGCAAAGATAAATAAAATCTTCTAATAAAACAAAATCTTTTAAATAAAATATAATATATTCTATTTATAATCTAATAAAACTAATAACTTTATAAAAGTATTATGTTTTATATAAAAAGATTTTACTATCAAAAATACTATGCAGTAATTATGAAAACACTATGATAATAAAATATAATATATTCTATTTATAGTCTAATAAAATAAATAACTTTATAAAAGTATTCTGCTTTATATAAAAAAAATTTACTATGCAAAACACTATGCATAAAAAAGAATATAATATATTCTATTTATAGTCTAATAAAATAAATAACTTTATAAAAGTATTCTGCTTTATATAAAAAGCTTTTCTGCTTTATTACATTAATAATACAAATAAAACAAAATTTATATATATATATATAAACTTCGTGACTTCATAAAAAGACACCCCAATATATTTAACAACATTTATCATCATTATTATAATTCACAATATTAATCGACTGTGTCATTCCTGTGAAAGGGGCTTCTTTCAATAAGGATTTCTCCCTATTGGTAGCCAAGCAATTAGATGACTAAACCTCTCCTTGGCAGTAACTTCTAGACATCGTTAATATTGCAAATAATAATATTAATAACTCGTCATCTCAATTATTGATTTAATAATATAAAAATATCAACAATAATTGAATCAAATAACGTGAGATACTATGCAACAATTATCAGAGTAATAATTGAACAAAACCGAAAGTGACTTCTCACGTAAACATCAATAATCAATACCGCAGTGTGCTACTATGCAACCACACATATTACATCATTACTTTAACACCGGTGTTTCAAATAGTTAATTGTGACAACTTCCGCGTTATTTTCATAAAAATATTTTTATCGCTTTCTCAATCCGACAATAATTCTATTGGGGGGTCCACCAATGATTGTGTCGTTGTACGAATATTCCTCGCTAAAATGAATATTCCCCACCAATCGAATATTATATAACAACTTATGCATTTTTGCAAAATTTATAAATATTACCCCAACTATAACATTATATCAAATTCATTCCATAATATTCAAAATGATATTTATAGAAAAATCATATTTATTCATAAAAGTTGGGGTTTTACAGCAACGGCCATCGAAACAATGATAACCGTCGTGGGGGAAATTATCATGCCAAGAATGGTAACCACTTCGGTGGTAATCATGGCCAAGATAATAGAAGTGGAAAATTCAAGAAGAAAAGATTTAACGATGATGGGAAGACGTCGTGAGCAAAGACCAACACCAAAGAACAAATTCTGGGGAGGAGAACCGACCGCCAGCTAGATGCTACTGAGATGCGAGGAGGGACACATAAGTCCAAACTGCTCACGCCTTCCAAGGTATGTTTTAGTTGTGGAAAAGATGGTCACATAGCTTGATTTTGTCTCAGAATAAATCAAGTCCAGTTGGGGACTATGGCACCAAAGGCGATACGGACAAAACAAAGTCTGGTGGTTTCAAGAAGAGCATTTTCGTGACTTCTCAAAAAGCGAGTAACTTAACGGGTTAAGACGAGTTAGTTAATTATAAATTCTTGCGAAATCTATACCTTATTAGATACCTGCTTCTACCCATTATTTTATCTCTCTTGCTTGTGCTCAATGTTTAAATTTGACCCAGAGAAGTTAGACTTTGACTTATTGGTTGAAACTTCATAGTAGAAACCTTTGTTACCTCCAATCGCTTATAAATCTTGTTGATTCAAATCGACACTTTCACGCTAATTCGTCGATCTTATCTCTTTAAAAATACTTGCCCTTGATGTGATTTTAGGAATCGATTGGTTAACTACTCATCATGCCAAAATTGATTATTTTCGTAAGGTTGTTAGCTTTTATATTCCTAACCAACCTGTTATACGAATTCAAGCAACCAAACCACTAAAGTCAATCACTGTTATATTAAGCCATAAGTAAAGAGCCCTGAGCCTTCATTGGTGACTTCCTCATGGGAAGGCAATCGCTTGATTATCCGTAGGGGCGTTGTGAATGACGATGGCAAGTTGATAGGTATCAATGTGACGTATTATCCAAGTCTTGGATGAGAGTCATAGTTTTGAATGATATTTCTATTGTTAATAAATTTCCTGACGTATTCTTGAAGAACTTCTTAGCCTACCCCTAGAGCGTGAAATCGAATTTTGTATTGACCTGGGTACAAAACCCATTTCTAAAACCCTTAAATATTTCTTCACCTATAATCGAACGACATATGCGCTTAAAGACGCTGGCTCTCGAAATCATTGAAAGATTACGACTATACCATTCAATATCATTATGGAAGAGCGAACGTGGTAGCTGACGCGTTGAGTAGAAGATCATATGCGTTTATGAGTGCGATGTTGTTACCAGAAAAACCCATTTCGTGTAACTTACAAATGATGAAGATAAAGTTAAAGACTCTAGGGACCCATGTGATGATAACGAATATACAAGTAGAATTGACTTTAATCGATAAAGTTAAAGCCGCTCAAACTACACACCCGAAGCTGGTGAATGTGAAGAAGAAGGTTCAAGAGGGCGTTATTCTAGAAGCAAGAATCGACGAAGAGAGGAAATCTCAAACCTCAATTTAATTGGCCCATTTGAAATCCTCAATCGAGTAGGAATTGTGGCCTATAAACTCGTTTTACCGCCAAGTATGTCGCGTGTTCATAATGTTTTTCACGTATCGTTGTTAGTAAAAACTTAGTCTTGGGGGACTTTGGAACCAAATTTAGGAATAATTAATGAATCTAAAAATTATTAAATCATGGGGGTTTTATAGAGCATGTTACAAGCTTTCCATAGCCTCGAAAACGGACTAATTCTGATAACGGATGAAAAAGTTATGAAGATTTGAAGTATGTGTGTCAAAAGTTGCAAAATCTAGAAAATTAGAGTTAAGTGCCAAAGGTCGAGCGCCTAGGCACTAGGCTCGGTGATTAGAATCTGCTTCACGCCAGAGGCGCTGCCCAAGGTTAAATTTATGCGCCTAGGCGTACTGGTTTCAGATAAAGGCCTAAAATGGCTATTTTAGGGACTAATGTGCATTTAGAGGTAATCGGAAGACATCGGGCATGCACGTATACAACGTGTAATGTTTTTGATGATAAAAGGTATTCAAGGTATCCTCACCTCTTCGCCATACCAGGTACATACGTAAATTTTGAGGGCAAAATTTCATAAGGAGGGGAGATTGTGAGACCCCAGATTTTATGAATAAAGATTTAAATTTCTCGAAATATTTTTTTTAAATATTATGGTGTGGATTTGATATAATGTTATATTTGTGGAAAATATTTACAAATTTTTCAAAGTAAGCAAGTGGTTATATAATATTCGATTGGTCGGGGAATATTCATTTTAAAAGGAAATATTCGTATGACTAAGACAATCATTAAGTGGACCTCATTAATCTAAGTATTGTCGTAGTAAGAAAAACGACAAAATTATCTTTTATTAAAAATAACTAAAAGTGTTACTGTTAAAACCGTTGAACTACCCTAGAGTAAAGTACAAGAATGCTATGGTTGCATAGTAGACACTGAGATTGATTATCGATGCTTACGTGAGAAGTCACTCGCTTATACTCAATTATTGCTACAAAGAATTGTCGATCATATCTCTCATATTATTGATTCGATTATTGTCACAAAGATTATCTCGCATAATATGATATTATTAAATCAATAATTGAGACGACAAAGTTATTCATATTATTAAATTATAATATTTACAATGTCTAGAAGTTCTCACAAGGAGAGGTTTTGGTCATCTAATCATGCGCCAATAAGGAGAAATCCTTATCTGAAAGCCCCTTTCTTAGGAACGACACGTTGTTAAATATTGTGAGTTATAATATTAATGATGAATAAGTTCGTGTTAATTAAAGATGAAATTGATAGTTCTATTATGTTGGAATTATTCGTGTTAGTGGAAATCGACATTTATTTTGATATTAATTGATGTCTGGAAGTTATACTGACCAGTCAGGTAATTAATCGGATAAATGAGTAATTAATTACTATTAATTCACATGATTATAACTATTTGTTCACATGTGTGTACTATTGATTCACATTCTTGTACTATTAGGGGAGTTGGTGCAAGATTGATAATACTTGCATGACTAAGTTAAAAATAGAGGTATAGATAGAGGTACTATAATTGTAATTAGATTTTCACATGATTATAACTATTGATTCACATGATTGAACTATTGATTCACATTATTTACTATTAGGGGAGGTGGTGCAAGTTTGATAATACTTGCAGGACTAAATTAAAAATAAAGAAAAAGATGAAGGTATTATACTGTAATATTTCGAGCCCCAAATCGTGCAATTATCGAAACTATTATTTCCTATAAATAAGCTCATTCTTCCTTCATTTCTCACCAATTCACTAAAGCTTTAGAGCAATTATTATAAAGAGAAATTATAGAGAGAAAGAAGAAGAAAGTCTGCTACCTCACTATTCCAATATCCAGCTTTCTTCTAAGGTGGGTATTATTCTTTCAGATTCATGAAGAGAGTTATTTTCTTTTAATACTCGTAAGGGTTATTATTCCATTCTTTATTATTATGTTGAATAACTCCTGCCATGTACCGCATACATGGTGAAATTCTTCATTATTCCATTCTATATTATTCTGTTGAATAACTCGTTTGTATGCCTATCACATGCCCGTGAAATCATTGTTATTCCATTCTTTATTTTTCTATTGGAACATCCTCCGTCTGCATATGGATTATGCATGACTCGGTTCCATTCCTTATTATTCTATTGGAACATCTTGTCATCAAGTGCGGATTACGCATGACACAGTTCCATTCTTTATTATTCGTTGAATATCCTGCCTACGCGGATTACGCATGACCTGGTTCCATTCTTTATTATTATTCGTTGGGAATAACCTCGTCTATGCGGTCTATCTCATACCGAATTCTTCTGCGTTATTCCATTCTTTATTATTCGCTTGGAATAACCTGCCTACGTGGATTACCGCATGCATGGTGAATGATCCTTCGTATTCATTCCTTATTAAATTATGGAAATGATCTGTCTACGTGGATTACCGCATGGCGGGCAAAAATCCATTTACAGTTTTATATATTCTATTATACTCAGTTAGTTAAAGTTTTAGTTTCTATACTCCATGAAATTAGTAGAATATCCTGGATATTTGCGCTTCATCTAGTATCTTTTCATGGAAATATTCTTCTGAGCATTCTTGAATTTTACTCCACAAAGCAGTATCATGTTGACAATTTGGACGTAATTGATTTCAGGATAAATTAACTTATAAATCTTTAAAATTTATTCTTGAACTTGTTTTATTGAATTATTATGTCATTGTCATCATCCTCATGCTTATATTATGATGAAAGTCATCTTTGGCTTATGTGCATAGATGGACTTGGTATGATTATGACCAGGATCATTCTTATAATCATGACCTCGAATGTTATAAACGATGTGGTAAAAGTCCTCAATGGCCCAGTAGTGCATTGATGGACGCTTTTGGTATGATTATAACCGTGAATTATTCGGTATAGTCATGACCATCGATGATTTAATGAATATCCTCGCCCGTAGTGCAGGGATGACTTGATGATGTAGTTTATATATTGTCGAGTCTCAAATGATAAAAATTGATGAAAACATTTTAAATCATAGAAGATAGTAGATATCATGCTCTACTTGATTTTTTCTAATGGATTACTTATTCACACGCAGCTTAAACTTGATGTCTATTGTATTTTATCAGTTTAACATTGTTGAAGGCTAATGATAATTTATTCTGCATTATCTTAGTCATAATATTTCTTACCGGGCTAGTTGAGCTCACCCTTTCTTTCATTGTTCTCTTCAGGAAATGAGAATATAGCCGACTTAGCCTGGGAATGGAGTGATGGTCCAGATAAATGGCTTTAGTAGTCCTCACTATTCTACAGAATAATGTGATAATAATTGTAATGAGGACACCATTGAGTGTGGATATTATCTAGATGACAATATTCTTGTTTAAACTCTCAGCTATGTTTTGTCGTATTTTACACGACTGTTGTATAATTAAGTTGTATTTGAATTTATGTACCATGTATCTGGCGACTCAAGATGGGTGATGTATACCTGTTTTGGGGGCGTCACATATATTCTCAATTTAATATTAATCACTAGGCTTGATATTGATTTATGCCATTACGTGATCTGCTCAAAGACTTTTTATGGGAATAATAAGATATGCCTAAACAATTAATTACCCATCACATATGCCCATCAACAAATAATTAGATATACATGCTTAATTCAAATAGACATTGACACGTTAAATACCCAATTTTTTTATTGATTTTTAAATCCCAAATTATTTAAATTTACCCTCACTAATTAGCTTTCCAAAAATTACTCCAATTAATTGATCCATGCTAATTGATTCTAAAGATATGAATATTGATTTGCTAAATCAATTTTAAAGAAAGTTCAATCAATTCATGAATAACTCAATCCCAAGATATATGGTATAGATTTATGTAAAGAATCAAAATTTATTTTAAATTAATTCCTTTAATTATGGGAATGTTTCAAAATTAGCTTTTCAAAAATTACTCCAATTATTGATCCATGATAATTGATTCTGAAGATATAAAAATTTGATTTGCTTGATCAATTTTAAGGAAAGTTAAATCAATTAAAAAATCATGGAAAACATAATGAATAACTCAATCCCAAGATATGTGGTATAGATTTATTAAATCCTTTAATTATGGGAAGGCTTCAAAATTAGTTTTTCAAAAATTACTCCAATTTAATTAATATTTGATCCTTATTAATTTTGAAAGCTTAATTAAATATTTTCATAATTAATTAATCATTTTAATTTATTCCATAACTAATTAATTATGCAATGCAAATCCTAGAGCCTTGATTGAGAAATAATTAAAGCTAGGATCTTACATTTATTTCCTAATGACTCAAACAATTCTTCAAGCCTTCATGTCTTCAATCCTTTAATAAATCAAAGCTTCAAGAATTCTTTTAATATCCTGTAAATGCGTGAGTAAATATTTTAGTACAATAGAAAAGTCATCGTCAAAACCTAAGGTTGGAATATGAGCAAGTCAACACTTGTTAAAATATTTGTTAATAATTTACAATCTTTAATGGCTAGTTGGATGGTGGTCCAATTATGGCAATAGTACACCCAACTTGCAAAGGATGGCGACAAGGATTCTTTCGTTGACTACTAGTACATCCGAGTGTGAGAGAAATTGAAGTACTTTTGAAGGGGTAAGTATCAACTATCAAGTATATAGTAACTAGTAAGTGGTTGTGGTTTATTAAGTAAAATTTAATATAAATGTATAATTTTTTTATTCTTTTTTAAAAAAAATCATTTTTTGTAGATTCATACAAATAAAAGGAATAGACTAGACGTAACAAGGTTGAAAAATCTAGTCTATGTCCAATTTAATACAAGGCTTAACAACAAAAAGAAACGGGAGAAAGATAAGAAAGTAGATGTGTTACTAGCAATTGATGCTTCAAAAGCGCAAGGATGGATTGTTGAAGGTGGTGTTGATGAAGTTGAGGATTGTTCGGGCCTTACTTGGGAGGCGGTTGGTGAAGCATCCGGAGCGGATAGCGTGCTAGAGCCTAAGAGAAGTTGTAGAAATATTGGAGCAAGAGAACTTCATGAAGAAGATTTTTTGTCTGATGGTGACACGGAGGAAGAGGGAGATGAGGAGTATGAGTGTGAGTCTGATAGAGACATTATCTTGGAGGGATATGGAGAAGAAGAGTTAGAGATATAGAGGGATATGGGGATGAAGACTATTAGTTTGTATTTTTGATTATTTGCTTGTGTGTTGAAATTTGAACAATTACATGTTTGTATTTAAATTTTGAAATTGGCTATATGGATGTGTTTAAACTTTAAGTAAATGTCTTTATTATCTTTATTATAGATTGTTTTGTTTTATATTTTTTTTTGTTAGAATAATGTAAGATAAAATATTAAAATTGACTTACAATAAAAAATTCCACCTAGGCACCGTCTAGGCCCCCCAGGCGCTAGGCCCCCCTGGCCGCCCACCTCCCGCCTAGCGCATTTTAGAACATTAACCTCAATTGTGTCCCCAAATGCTTCTGAAGACTTCTGCAAAAATTTGATGTGAACCTCAGATCTTGATCTAACACAATAGATATCGACACAATTGATGTGAACCTCAAATGGAGCCATGCCAATACTTTCTTGATAACTATTGTTGTAGGAAAACTCCACCAATGATAAAAACTTATCCCAACTTCCCTTGAAGTCAAGGACATAGTCTTAATAAATCTTCCAGAGTTTGAATAGTCCTCTCTGATTGTCCGTCCGTCTGAGGGATGATATGCCAAACTAAATTATAAATTGTGCCCATAGCTTTTTGCAAACTAACCCAAAATCGTGAAGTGAATCTTGGGTCTCGATCAGAAACTATGGATACTAGCATACCATGCAGTCTTACAATCTTCGTTTATGTACATACGAGCAAAGACGCTCAAGTGAATAAGTTTCTCAGATTGGTAAGAAATGAGCAAACTTGGTCAATCTATCAACAATGACCCAAATTGCATCTATGCCTTGAGAAACCTTGGGAAGACCAGTAACAAAATCCATGGTAATGTGCTCCCACTTCCATTCTGGAATTTCAAGTGGTTGCAATGGACCTTTTGGTACTTGATGCTCCGCCTTGAGTCGTTGACAAGTTAGACATCTTGAGATAAACAGCGCTATCTCTCTCTTCATATTGCTCCACCAAAATATATGACGAAGATCACGATACATTTTTGTACTCCCAGGATGGATAGCAAACGGTGTGTTGTGCACCTCCATCATGATTTTGTACTTTAAATCAAGGTTGTTAGGAACACAAAGTCTGGAGTTGACTCGAAGTATTCCTTCTTCATCGATTCTTGCTTCCTAAGATAAGACCTTCTTGCACTTTCTTCCTCATACGCATCGCCTCCCAGTGTCCGTAGTTTGAGCAGCTTTAACTTTATCGATTAAAGTCGGTTCTACTCGTATATTCGTCATCATCACATGGGTCCCTGTAGTCATTAACTCTATCTCCATCCTTTGCAAGTCACACAAAATGGTCCTTTGCATTGACAATATCGCACTCGCACCCGCATATAATCTTCTACTCAATGCGTCAGCTACCACGTTCGCTTTTCCAAGATGGTATTGGATGGTATGATCATAATCTTTCAACAGTTTAAGCCAACGTCGTTGTCGCAACCTTTTAAGTGAAGAAATATTTGAGGCTTTTATGATCCGTAAAGATCTCCACTTTCTCCCCATACAAGTAATGCCACCAAATCTTTAGTGCAAAAACGACTGCTGCCAACTCTAGATCAGGAGTGGGATAAATCCTCTCATATTCTTTGAGTTGTTGTGAGGCATAGGCTATGACTTTCCCATGTTGCATGAGAACACATCCCAACCCTTTTGCCCGAAGCATCACTGTAGATGACAAATCCCTCCGAGCCAGATGGTATTGCCGTAACAAAATTTGAAATGAGTCTCCTCTTGAGTTCTTGAAAACTCTTCTCACATTCCTCGCTCCAACCGAATTTTGTATCTTTTCGAGTCAACTGAGTTAATAGAGTAGCGATTCGAGAAAACTCTTCTATGAATCTCCAATAATAACCAGCTAAACCGAGAAAGCTACGTACTTCGATCACTGATTTAGGTTGCTCCCAACTTTGAATTATTTCAATCTTTGTCGGGTCAACAGATATTCCATGAATTGATACTACGTGCCCAAGGAATGCTACTTCCTCGCCGTAACTCGCATTTCTTCAACTTGGCATAAAGCTTGTTTTCACGAAGCTTTTGGAGTATCGACCTTCAGTGTTGCTCATGATCTTCACTTCAGCTTTTGAATAAATAAGGATGTCATCCATAAAGACGACCACAAAGTGATCCAAATATTCCTTGAATACTCGGTTCATCATATCCATGAAGGCAGCAGGAGCATTAGTCAATCCAAAAGACATGACTAGGAATTCATAATGCCCGTACCTAGTTCTAAAAGTCGTCTTTGGAATGTCATCAGTTCTAATCTTCAATTGGCGATATCCGGAACGAAGATCAATCTTTAAAAAGAATTTGGCTCCTTGTAACTGGTCAAATAGGTCATCAATACGTGGCAATGGGTACCTATTTTTGATGGTGACATGATTCAACTCCCGATAATCAATACAAAGTCGTATACTCCCGCCTTTCTTTTTCACGAATAGAACAGGAGTACCCCAAGGAGAAGTACTAGGACGAATAAAGCCAATGTCTAACAATTCCTGCAATTGGGTCTTTAACTCCTAAAGTTTAATAGGAGCCATTCGATATGGGGCTTTGGAAATGGGTTTTGTACCGGGTTCAAGGTCGATACAAAATTCAATTTTACGCTATGGGGGTAGGCCGGGAAGTTCTTCAAGGAATACGTCAGGAAATTTATTAACAATAGAAATATCATTCAAAACTGATGTATTTTTGTTTAGATCCGTGACATAAGCTAAGAAAGCCTGATATCCATTTTTCAGTAAATGAATAGCTTTATGGCTTGAGATGACAGTGATTGATTTTAGTGGTTTGGTTGCTTGAATTCGCATAATAGGTTGGTTAGGAATATGAAAGCTAACAACCTTAAAAAAATAATCAATTTTTGCATAATGAGTAGTTAACCAATCAATCCCTAGAATCACATCAAATGCAAGTATTTTCAATGAAATAAGATCGATAGGTAATGTGAAGGTACCGATTTGAACCAAACAAGACTTATAAACAGTGGATGTAATGAAGGTTTCTCCTAATGGAGTTTCAACAGATAAGTCAAAGTCTAATTTCTCCGGGGTCAAATTTAAACGTTGAGCGCAAGTAGGAGAAATAAAAGAATGGGTAGAACCGATATCAAATAAGGTATAAACTTCGCTAGAGTTTATGATAATCTTACCCGTGATGACCTCGTTCGGGTTCCTTGCTTTTCTGGGAGGTCACAACAAACGCTCTCCCTTCCACTACCGGCTTTGACTTTTCTGGGATGGCCTTTGGTGCCTCCATCCTAGCTGAACTTGTCTTCGATAAACGAAAAAATCGAGCTAGGTGACCTTCTCTTCCACAATTATAACATGCTTTAGACGGCATCACACAGTTTGGACTGATGTGTCCCTCCCCTCCACATTTGAAGCATATGATAGGTGGTCGTTCTCCTTCCTTAATGACATGTCTTTGATCTTGGCGCTATTCCATCATTATTGAATGTCATCTTCCGAAATGTCCATTCTTATTGTTTTGCCTCGATTACCACCGGCGGTTACCATTTCGCCTATTGATTCCTCCACGCTTGTTGTCACCGCTCGATGACTGCTTTCACTGGTATTATCATTTTTCTGGCTGCTCTCTTTTAGTTGGGTTGACTCATTATCGCGCTCCAATAACTGAGCCCTATTAACATCATCTGAATACAAACACAGTTTATGAGAGATAAGATATTGACGTATCTCAGGTTTCAAACCTCTTAGAAACATTCGCGTCATATCAACCAAATGGGACACAAACCGAGACAACTCGGCACACTTAGTTTCGTACTGAGACACGGTCATGTTGTTTTGCTCCAGTTTAATGAACTCTACCTCTTTCATGTGACGAATACTTTCGGAAAAGTACTTATCGTTAAACAATTCTTGGAACTTCTCCCAAGTCATCTTCAGTGCGGCAGGTTGAGTACGTTTTACAGATTCCCACCAAGAATCCTCTCAGACGCAATACATGAAGGTGGCAAGGGAACCTTTTGCTCCTCGGAGCATCCCAAGACATCAAATATCTTATAGATCTGCTTTATCCACGTCTCCGCCTTAAGTGGTTTTGGCTCTCCAAAAAACTCTGGTGGTCTCAATTCCTTGAACTGCTTAGCGGTGACCGTCCGAGAGTTGCCAGTGTTTCCACTTGCATTTTGTACAGGAGCCGCTCTTGCCTGATGTTGCTTGAATTACATAAAGCCTCTGAACATTCCACCGTTCATCATCTGGTCAGTGTTGTTGTTTGCCTGAGGATTGTCGCCTTCCTGATGCACATTATCCTGATTATTGATATGTGGAGATTCAACGGTCTCCTGTGCTCCATTGATGTTCTCAACATTCTTGGATGTCATTTTCAAATACTTCCACAAAACAAGGGTTAATTAACATATCACATATTATCCCTATACTCTGACCGACCAATTAAATACCAAATAAACTAAGGTAGGTCATACTAGCGAAAGAATTTCCCGTCTCTCCCCTCCTAGTTCTTATCTCACATCTCAGCCAAGGATCATATCCCTAAGCTTTGATACCAACTGTGACGCCCCCAAAATAGGTATACATCACCTATTCTGAGTCGCCAAATACATGGTATAGAATACAAATACAACTTAATTATACAACAAATGATAAAATACGACATAACATAATCTAAGAGTTTTAATAAGAATATTGTCATCTAGACAATATCCACACTCAATGGAGTCCTCATTACGCTTATTGTCACACTATTTAATGTAATAGTGAGGACTACTAATGCTATAATCCCATACGCCATTACTCGCTCCCCGACTAGTCCCGACAACGCTCTAATTTCAAAGAGAACATTGAAAGAAAGGGTGAGTTCAACTAGCCCAAGAAGAAATATTATGACTAAGATAATTCGTAATAAATTATCGTTAGCCTTCAACAAAGGTTAAACCGATATAATATAACAAACATCAAGTTTAACTACAACTTAACAAGCAATCCATTAAAAGAGTCAAGTAGAGAATAAAATCTACTATCTTTTATGATTTAAAAGGTTTTTCATCACTTTTATCACGGACTCAAATTTTAATAAATAATCCACATCATCCCTGCACTACGGCCAAGGATATTCATTACTATCACAACCACAAATTATCCATGCACTACGGGCCAAGGATATTCGTGTATTCATCAATGGTCATGATCATTCCAACTACTGTCCATCAATACACTACGGGCTAATGAGGATTTTTACCACATTATTTGTAACTTTACGGTCATGATTATACCGATTAATCCCTTGTCATAATCATACCAAGTCCATCTATGCACTACAGGCCACATATGACTTTCAACATAATATAAACATGAGGATGATGACAATGATATAAGAATTCAATAAAAACAAGTTCAAGAATTAATTTATCCAGGAACTAATAACGTCCAAATTGTCAACATGATACTTCTTTGTAGAGTAAAATTCAAGAATGCTCAAAAGAATATTTCCATAAAAAGATACTGGATGAAGCGCAAATATCAAGTATATTCCACTAATTTCATGGAGTATAGAAGTCAAAACTTTAACCAACTGAGTATAATAAAGAATGGAATAACAAAAGAAATCACCAGGCATGCGATAGACCACACGTATAAAAGTTATTCCAATGTAATAATAAATAATGTATCAGTCACGCAGAAACGCATGCACGTGATATTCCAACAGTAATAATAAATAATGGAATCTGTGTCACGCGAAACGCACGCATGTGATATTCCGTAAGAATAATAAATAATGGAACTGTGTCACGCGTAAACGCACGCATGTGACATTCCAATGTAATAATAAATAACGGAATTCAGTCATGCGTGAACGCATAAAATGTGGATGTTCCAATGTAATAATAAAAGAATGGAATAATGTAAGAATTTCATCATGTTCTCATCATGAACACAAAAGAAATAATACCCTTACCTTAGAAGAAACTCGGATATAGGAGTAGTGAAGTAGCGTATTACTTTTCTTCTTTCTCTCTATAGTTTCTCTCTGAGTTTCAAAGAATTCGTAAGAAATAATGAAGGAATGAGCTTCTATTTATAGGAGAATAGATCTAATAAGAACTAATTCATGAAATCAGACAAGATATATTTACTTTTAAACTGACGGTCCATATTGATTTACTATGCAAAGATAAATAAAATATTCTAATAAAATAAAATCTTTTAAATAAAATATAATATATTCTATTTATAATCTAATAAAACGAATAACTTTATAAAAGTATTCTGCTTTTATATAAAAAGATTTTACTATGCAAAACACTATGCATAAAAGAATATAATATATTTTATTTATAGTCTAATAAAATAAATAACTTTATAAAAGTATTCTATTTTATATAAAAAGCTTTTCTGCTTTTATTACATTAATAATACAAATAAAACAAAATTTATATATATATAAACTTCCGTGACTTCATAAAAGACACCTCAATATATTTAACAACATTTATCATCATTATTATAATTCACATTATTAATCCACTGTGTCGCTCCTCAGAGTAGGGGCTTTCCAATAAGGATTTCTCCTATCATCGGCGCAAGTAATTAGATGACCAAACCTCTCCTTGGCGTAACTTCTAGACATCGTTAATATTGCAAATAATAATATTAATAACTCATCATCTCAATTATTGATTTAATAATATATAAAATATCAACAATAATTGAATCAAATAACGTGAGATATCAGGCAACAATTATCAGAGTAATAATTGAATAAAACCGAGTGACTTCTCACGTAAACATCAATAATCAATATCGTATGCTATTATGCAACCACGCCAGATTATTATACTTTTACTACCGGATAGTTCAAATGCTTTAAATTGCAACACTTTCACCGTTATTTTTAATAAAAGATAATTCCGCCGCTTTCTTACTACGATAATACTTCCATTGTTGGGGTCCACTCAATGATTGTGCCGTCAGACGAGTATTCCCCGTTAAAACGAATATTCCCCAACCAATCGAATATTATATAACAACTTCATGTATTTTGCAAAATTTATAAATATTACCCCAACTATAACATTATATAAATTCATTCCATAATATTCAGAAATGATATTTATAGAAAAATCATATTTATTCATAAAAGTTGGTTCTTACAAAGAACTACCATCGAAACAATGATAACCGTCGGGGGAAATTATCATGCTAAGAATGGTAACCACTTTGGGTAATCATGGCCAAGATAATAAGTGGAAAATTCAAGAAGAAAAGATTTAACGATGATGGGAAGACGCTTTAAAAAAGACCAACACCAAAGAACAAATTCTAGGGGAGGAGAACGTACCGCCGCTTAGATGCTACGATGCGGAGAGAGGACACATAAGTCCAAACTGCTCACGACCTTCCAAGGTATATTTTAGTTGTGGAAAAGATGGTCACATAACTTGATTTTGTCCTCAGAATAAATCAAGTCCAAATTGGGACGGCAACCAAAGGCGGATATTTTACAAAACAAAGTCTGGTGGTTTCAAGAAGAGCATTTTTCGTGACTTCTCAAAAACGAGGAACCCGAACGAAGTTAGACGGGTTAGTTAATTATAAATTCTTTCAAGTCTATACCTTATTGATACCTGCCTACCCATTATTTTATCTCTCTTGCTTGTGCTCAATGTTTAAATTTGACCCCAGAGAAGTTAGACTTTGACTTATTGGTTGAAACTTCATTAGTAAAAACCTTTGGTACCTCCACTGTTTATAAATCTTGTTGATTCAAATTGACACTTTCACGTTACCTGTCGATCTTATCTCTTTAAAAATACTTGCCCTTGATGTGATTTTAGGAATCGATTGGTTAACTACTCATCATGCCAAAATTGATTATTTTCGTAAGGTTGTTAGCTTTAATATTCCTAACCAACCTGTTATACGAATTCAAGCAACCAAACCACTAAAGTCAATCACTGTTATATTAAGCCATAAGTAAAGAGCCCCGAGTTTTCACCGGTGACTTCGCGCTGTGGAAGGCACCGCCGCTGACTATCCGTAGGGGACGTTGTGAATGATGATGGCAAGTTGATAGGTATCAATGTGACGTATTATCCAAGTCTTGGATGAGTCATAGTTTTGAATGATATTTCTATTGTTAATAAATTTCTGACGATTCTTGAAGAACTTCCTAGCCTTCCCCTAGAAATGAAATCGAATTTTGTATTGACCTCAAGACAAAACCCATTTCTAAAACCCTTAAATATTTCTTCACCTAGAATCGAACGTATTATGTGCCAAAGACGTTGGCTCGAAATATTAAGATTACGACTATACCATTCAATATCATTATGGAAGAAGCGAACGTAGGTAAATGGCGATGCGTTGAGTAGAAAGATCGTATTCGCTGGTTTTGAGTGATGATGTTGTTACCATAAAACCCATTTCAGTATAACTTACAATGATAAAGATAGAGTTAAAAACTCTAGGGACCCACGTGATGATAACGAATATATGAATAGAATCGACTTTAATCGATAAAGTTAAAGCCGCTCAAACTACACACCCGAAGCTGATGAATGTGAAGAAGAAGGTTCAAGAGGGCGTTATTCTAGAAGCAAGAATCGACGAAGAGAGGAAATCTCAAACCTTGATTTAATTGACCCATTTTAAATCCTCGATCGAGTAGGAACTGTGGCCTATAGACTCGTTTTACCGCCAAGTATGTCGCGTGTTCATAACGTTTTTCACGTATTGTTGTTAGTAAAAACTTAGTCTTGGGGGACTTTGGAGCCAAATTTAGGAATAATTAATGAATTTGAAAAATTATTAAATCATGGGGGTTTTATAGAGCATGTTACAAGCTTTCCATAGCCTCAAAAACAGACTAATTCTGATAACGGATGAAGAAGTTATGAATATTTGAAGTATGTGTGTCAATAGTTGTAAAATCTGGAAAATTGGAGTTAAGTGCCAAAGGTTGAACGCCTAGGCACTAGGCTCGGCGCTTAGAATCTGTTCTTGGGCACCTAGGCGCTTGCCCAAGGCCAAATTTGGGCGCTTAGGCGCCGTCAAGTGTTAAGCCAAAATCGTCCCGGACGTCCCTTTAAAGAATTGAGCATAACTTTTTCATACAAACTCTGATTGAGGTGATTCAGGATGATTCGGAAAGATAACGAGTAGACCTAAAACTTTCATTCTTTATCCTAAAATGGCTATGTCCAATTTAATACAAGGCTTAACAACAAAAAGAAACGGGAGAAAGATAGAAAAGTAGATATGTTACTAGCAATTGATGCTTCAAAAGCGCAAGGCTGGATTGTTGAAGGTGGTGTTGATGAAGTTGAGGGTTGTTCGGGCCTTACTTGGGAGGCGGTTGGTGAAGCATCCGGAGCGGATAGTGTGCTAGAGCTTAAGAGAAGTAGTAGAAATATTGGAGTAAGAGAACTTCATGAAGAAGATTTTTTGTCTGATGATGACACTGAGGAAGAGGGAGATGAGGAGTATGAGTATGAGTCTGATAGAGACATTATCTTGGAGGGATATGGAGAAGAAGATTTAGAGATATAGAGGGATATGGGGATGAAGACTATTAGTTTGTATTTTTGATTATTTGTTTGTGTGTTGAACTTTGAACAATTGCATGTTTGTGTTTAAAATTTGAAATTGGCTATATGGATGTGTTTAAACTTTAAGCAAATACCTTTATTATCTTTATTATAGAATTTTTTTGCTTTATATTATTGTTTTGTTAGAATAATGTAAGATAAAATATTAAAATTGACTTAAAATAAAAAATCCCGCCAGGCCCGCCTAGGCCCCCAGCGCCAGCCCCCCCTCGCCGCCCACCTCCCCGCCTAATAAGCATTTTAGAACATCGACCTCAATCAGGTCCCCATATGCTTCAAGACTTCTAAAAAATTTGATGTGAACCTCGGATCTTGATCTAACACAATAGATATCGACACAATTGATGTGAACCTCAAATGGAGCCATGCCAATACTTTCTTGATAATTGTTGTTATAGGAAAACTCCACAAATGATAAGAACTTATCCCAACTTCCTTGAAGTCAAAGACACGTAGTCTTAATAAATCTTCCAGAGTTTGAATAGTCCTCTCTCGATTGTCCGTCTCATGCGAGAGGATGATATGCCAAACTAAATCGTAAAACCGCGCCCATAGCTTTTTTGCAAACTAACCCAAAATTGTGAAGTGAATCTTGGGTCTCAATCGAAACTATGGATACCGCATACCATCCAGCCTTTCACAATCTCGCTTATGTACATACGAGCAAGACGTTCAAGTGAATAAGTTTCTCGATTGGTAAGAAATGAGCAAACTTGGTCAATCTATCAACAATGACCTAAATCAGCATCTATGCCTTGTAAACCTTTGCAAGACCAAGAATCGAAATCCACTCAGTAATGTGCTCCCACTTCCATTTTGGAATTTCAAGTGGTTGCAATGGACCTTTTGGTACTTGATGCTCCGCCATGAATATTTGACAAAGTTAGACATCTTGAGATAAATAATGCTTATCTCTCTCTTCATATTGCTCCACCAAAATGTATGACGAAGATCACGATACATTTTGTACTCCCGATGGATAAGAAACGGTGTGTCAGGCGCCTCCATCATGATTTTATACTTTAAATCGTGGTTGTTAGAACACAAAGTGTGGAGTTGACTCAAGTATTCCTTCACATCGATTCTTGCTTCCCAAAGATAAGACCTTCTTGCACTTTCTTCCTCATACGCATCGCCTGTGTCCGTAGTTTGAGCATCTTTAACTTTATCGATTAAAGTCGGTTCTACTCAGATATTCGCCATCATCATATGGGTCCCTGTAGTAATTAACTCTATCTCCATAAAGATCTTTATGATCCGTAAAGATCTCCACTTTCTCCCCATACAAGTAATGCCACCAAATCTTTAGTGCACAAATGACTGCTGCCAACTCTAGATCATGAGTAGGATAAATCCTCTCATATTCTTTGAGTTTTCGTGAGGCATAGGCTATGACTTTCCATGTTGCATGAGAACACATCCCAACCCTTTGCTCAAGTATCACCGTAGATGACAAATCCTCCGAGCCGATGGTATTGCCGTAACAGTCTAAAATGAGTCTCCTCTCGAGTTCTTGAAAACTCTTCTCACATTCCTCGCTCCAACAGAATTTTGTATCTTTTCGAGTTAGCTGAGTTAATGGAGTAGCGATTCAAGAAAACTTTTCTATGAATCTCCGCTAATAACCAGCTAAACCGAGAAAGCTACGATTTTGGCCACCAAAATATATGATGAAGATCACGATACATTTTTGTACTCCCGTGATGGATAAGAAAATCTATGTGTGTTGTGCACCTCCATCATGATTTTGTACTTTAAATCAAGGTTGTTAGAACACAAAGTCCGGAGTTGACTCAAGTATTCCTTCTTCATCGATTCTTGCTTCCAGAGATATCACCTTCTTGCACTTTCTTCCTCATACGATCACCTCCGTGTCCGTAGTTTGAGCACTTTAACTTTATCGATTAAAGCCTTGCTCTACTCAGATATTCGCCATCATCACATGAGTCCCCTCGTAGTCATTAACTCTATCTCCATCCTTCTGCAAGTCACACAAAATGGTCCTTTCATATGACAATATCGCACTCGCACCCGCATATAATCTTCTACTCAATGCGTCAGCTACCACGTTCGCTTTTCCAAGATGGTATTGGATGGTATGATCATAATCTTTCAATAGTTTAAGCCAACGTCGTTGTCGCATCCTTTTAAGTGAAGAAATATTTGAGGCTTTTATGATCCGTAAAGATCTCCACTTTCTCCCCATACAAGTAATGCCACCAAATCTTTAGTGCAAAAACGACTGCTGCCAACTCTAGATCAGGAGTGGGATAAATCCTCTCATATTCTTTGAGTTATTGTGAGGCATAGGCTATGGCTTTCCCATGTTGCATGAGAACACATCCCAACCCTTTTGCCCGAAGCATCACTGTAGATGACAAATCCCTCCGAGCCAGATGGTATTGTCAGAACAGGTGCTGAAATGAGTCTCCTCTTGAGTTCTTGAAAAATCTTCTCACATTCCTTGCTCCAACCGAATTTTGTATCTTTTCGAGTCAACTGAGTTAATGGAGTAGCGATTTGAGAAAACTCTTCTATGAATCTCCAATAATAACTAGCTAAACCGAGAAAGCTACGTACTTCGATCACTGATTTAGGTTGCTCCCAACTTTGAATTATTTCAATCTTTGTCGGGTCAACAGATATTCCATGAATTGATACTACGTGCCCAAGGAATGCTACTTCCTCAAGCCAGAACTCGCATTTCTTCAACTTGGCATAAAGCTTGTTTTCACGAAGCTTTTGGAGTATCAGCCTCAAGTGTTGCTCATGATCTTCACGGCTTTTGGAATAAATAAGGATGTCATCCATAAAGACGACCACAAAGTGATCCAAATATTCCTTGAATACTTTCTGGTTCATCATATCCATGAAGGCGCGAGGAGCATTAGTCAATCCAAAAGACATGACTAGAATTCATAATGCCCGTACCTAGTTCTAAAAGTCGCCTTTGAATGTCATCGCCTCTAATCTTCAATCATGATATCCTAACGAAGATCAATCTTTAAAAGAATTTAGCTCCTTGTAACTGGTCAAATAGGTCATCAATACGTGGCAATGGGTACCTATTTTTGATGGTGACATGATTCAACTCCCGATAATCAATACAAAGTCGCATACTCCCGCCTTTCTTTTTCACGAATAGAACAGGAGCACCCCAAGGAGAAGTACTAGGACGAATAAAGCCAATGTCTAACAATTCCTGCAATTGGGTCTTTAACTCCTAAAGTTTAATAGGAGCCATTCAATATGGGGCTTTGGAAATGGGTTTTGTACCGGGTTCAAGGTCGATACAAAATTCAATTTTACGCTATGGGGGTAGGCCGGGAAGTTCTTCAAGGAATACGTCAGGAAATTTATTAACAATAGAAATATCATTCAAAACTGATTTATTTTTGTTTAGATCCGTGACATAAGCTAAGAAAGCCTGATATCCATTTTTCAGTAAATGAATAGCTTTATGGCTTGAGATGACAGTGATTGATTTTAGTGGTTTGGTTGCTTGAATTCGCATAATAGGTTGGTTAGGAATATGAAAGCTAACAACCTTACAAAAACAATCAATTTTTGCATGATTAGTAGTTAACCAATCAATCCCTAGAATCACATCAAATGCAAGTATTTTCAATGAAATAAGATCGACAGGTAATGTGAGGGTACCGATTTGAACCAAACAAGACTTATAAACAGTGGATGTAATGTAATGTAAGGTATAAACTTCGCTAGAGTTTATGATAATCTTACCCGTGATGACCTCGTTCGGGTTCCTTGCTTTCTGGGAGGTCACAACAAACGCTCTCCCTTGCATTACCCAAGATTGACTTTTCTTGGACTACCTTTGGTGCCTCCATCCTAGCTTGAACTTGTCTTCTACGAACGACAAAATCGAGCTAGTGACCTTCTCTCCACAATTATAACATCTTTTGGGATCACACAGCTTTGACCGATGTGTCCTCCCTCCACATTTGAAGCATATGATAGGTGGTCGCTTCTCCTTCCTTAACGACAAAATCTTGATCGTCGACGCTCTTTCCATCATTGTTGAATCTCCTCTTCTTGAAATGTCCATTCTTATTGTTTTGCCCGACATCACCAAGTGGTTACCATTTCGCCCGTTGATTCCCTCCACGCTTGTTGTCCACCGCTTCACGACCGCTTTCACCGGTATTATCATTTTGCTCACCGCTTCTTTTGGTTGGGTTTACTCATTATCGCACTCCAATAATCGAGCCCTATTAACATCATTTGAATACAAACATGCTTTAGAGATAAGATATCGACGATCTCGTGTTTCAAACCTCTTAGAAACATTCGCGTCATTCTCTCCTCATTATTAACCAAATGGGACGACACTGGGGACAACTCAACAAACTTGGCTTCGTCATCGCGACACGGCCATGTTTTTTGCTCAACTTGATGAACTCTTCCACTTTCATATAAGATTTAATACTTTTGGGAAAGTACTTATCGTTGAACAATTCTTGGAACTTCTCCCAAGTCATCTTCAATGCGGCAGGTTGAGTACGTTTTATAGATTCCCACCAGTAATCTGCCTCTACACGCAACATGAAGGTGGCAAAGGGAACCTTTTGCTCCTTGGAGCATCCCAAGACATCAAATATCTTGCAGATCTGCTTTATCCACGTCTCCGCCTTAAGTGGTTTTGGCTCTCCAAAAAACTCTGGTGGTCCCAATTCCTTGAACTGCTTAGTGGTGACCGTCCGAGAGTTGCCAGTGTTTCCACTTGCATTTTGTACAGGAGCCGCTCTTGCCTGATGTTGCATGAATTGCATAAAGCCTCTGAACATTCCATCGTTCATCATTTGGTCAGTGTTGTTGTTTGCCTGAGGATTGTCGCCTTCCTGATGCACATTATCCTGATTATTGATCAGTGGAGACTCAACGGTCTCTTGTGCTCCATTGATGTTCTCAACATTCTCGGATGTCATTTTCAAATACTTCCATAAAACAAGGGTTAATTAACTTATCACATATTATCCCTATACTTTGACCGACCAATTAAATACCAAATAAACTTAGGTAGGTCATACTAGCGAAAGAATTTCCGCGCCTCCCTCCTAGTTCTTATCTCACATCTCACCAGGATCATATCCTAAGCTTTGATACTAATCGTGACGCCTCAAAAATAGGTATACATCACCTATTCTAAGTCGCCAAATACATGGTATAGAATACAAATACAACTTAATTATACAACAATGTGATAAAAAATACGACATAACATAATCTAAGAGTTTTAATAAGAATATTGTCATCTAGACAATATCCACACTCAATGGAGTCCTCATTACGCTTATTGTCACACTATTTAATGTAATAGTGAGGACTACTAATGCTATCATCCTGATGGAGCCACTCGCTCCCGACTAGTCCCTAAACGCTTCTAATTTCCTGAAGAGAACATTGAAAGAAAGGGTGAGTTCAACTAGCCCAGTAAGAAATATTAAGACTAAGATAATGCAGAATAAATTATTGTTAGCCTTCAACAGTGTTAAACTGATATAATATAACAAACATCAAGTTTAACTACAGCGGAACAAGCAATCCATTAAAAGAGTCAAGTATAGAATAAAATCTACTATCTTTTATGATTTAAAAGGTTTTTCATCTCTTTTATCGCTGGGACTCAGCTTAATAAATAATCCACATCATCCCTGCACTACGGCCAAGGATATTCATTACTATCACAACCACAAATTATCCATGCACTACGGGCCAAGGATATTCGTGTATTCATCAATGGTCATGATCACACCAACTACTGTCCATCAATGCACTACGGGCCAATGAGGATTTTTTCCACATTATTTGTAACTTTACGGTCATGATTATAACGATTAATCCCTTGTCATAATCATACCAAGTCCATCCATGCACTACAGGCCACATATGACTTTCAACATAATATAAACATGAGGATGATGACAATGATATAAGAATTCAATAAAAACAAGTTCAAGAATTAATTTATCCAGGAACTAATAACGTCCAAATTGTCAACATGATACTTCTTTGTAGAGTAAAATTCAAGAATGCTCAGAAGAATATTTCCATAAAAAGATACTGGATGAAGCACAAATATCAAGTATATTCCACTAATTTCATGGAGTATAGAAGTCAAAACTTTAACCAACTGAGTATAATAAAGAATGGAATAACAAAAAAATCACCAGGGCATGCGATAGATCAAGCATGCATAAAGTTATTCAAATGTAATAATAAACAATCTGGAATTCAAAATACGCGAACGCATGCACGTGATATTCCAATGTAATAATAAATAATGGAACCCGGTCGTCACGCCAGAACGCATTGCATGTGATATTCCGAAGAATAATAAATAATGGAACCGTGTCATGCGTAAAGCATACGCATAAAGACATTCCAATGTAATAATAAATAACGGAACCGTGTCATGCGAACGCGCAAACAGGATGTTCCAACGTAATATAAAGAATGGAATAACGTAAGAATTTCATCATGATATGCGATTGCTTGTATGGGCGTTATTCCAACATAATGATAAAGAATGGAACAATGTAAGAATTTCACCATGTATGCAAAGATTTAGCATAAATGAGTTATTCCAACATAATGATAAATAATGGAATAATGTAAGAATTTCACCAAGTATAGGGTAGCCTTAAAGTATACAAAGTTATTCTAATGTAATAATAAAGAATGGAATAATGTAAGTTCTCTTCATGAATACGAAAGAAATAATACCTCTTACCTTAAAAGAAACCTGGATATAGGAGTAGTGAAGTAGCAAAATACTTTTCTTCTTTCTCTCTATAGTTTCTCTCTCTACAGAGTTTCAAAGAATTAAGTAAGAAATAATGGAGGAATGAGCTTATTTATAGGAGAATAGACTGAATAGTAACTAATTCATGAACGGTCCAGATATATTTACATTTAAACGGACGGTCCATATTGATTTACTATGCAGTATAAATAAAATATTCTAATAAAAAAAATCTTTTAAATAAAATATAATATATGTTATTTATAATCTAATAAAATGAATAACTTTATAAAAGTATTATGTTTTAAATAAAAAAATTTTACTATGCAGGCACTATGCAAACACTATGCATAATAAAATATAATATATTCTATTTATAGTCTAATAAAATAAATAACTTTATAAAAGTATTCTGTTTTATATAAAAAGATGACTTTCATCACAATATAAGCATGAGGATGATGACAATGATATAAGCATTAATCAAATGAAAACAAAGATAAATATTAAAGACTTGAAATTTATCCAAATATTAACAATCACTTAATAAACTCATAATCTTATATTGTTAATATTATAACAATATTTTAATCACTTCTTAAACTTATAAACAATTTAATTTAATTGTTTACACTTTACCAAATAATGCATTTAATCATTCAAAAACGCCAGACTCATAAGATTTCCAATGATCAAATCCCTCATCAAAAATCTGCATATACCTTATATAAGATTTTCAAGCCCTAAAATCCTATTTACCAATTCTTCAACTTCACATAACATATTTAACTCATATGTTTGTAATTAAACCATTTTCATGAAAAATTACCAAATCAACTTATTATTTTTCTATCCTTTGTCCAAACATATATACATATATTTCATACACAACAAGTATTTTTTTATAATTTTTCAACTTCCTTAAGTATTTTTCAAAAATCAATTTCTAATTAATTCCTTAATAAATTAGCTACCTCAACTTTAACTCCAGAAATTCCCAAATCTTGGCACGATCTTACACATGTTAACGTGATCTTCCAGTTTAAATTTCATGGTCATCAGAGTTATAGAACTCCGGTTATAGCATTTTTCGTCGGAAAAACCTAAATATTGAAATGTTCATAACTTGCTCATTTTAAGTCGGAATGAGCTCATTTTTGGACAGAAGGTACTTTATACCATATATTTCCATGTCCCAAAAGCCATAATTTTTCTCCTAAATTAAGTGGCCGAAACAACCCTTTTAAACTTCTGGGCAGTAGCCTTTTCGTAATTTGCAGGTTTCGACTCCTTTGCTAAAATTAGTCCACACGAAAATCTATAACACCTTTTACAGTGATTCCACTTGGATAAGTTAGAAAACTCATAGATCTAACTCTAGAACTTGACCACACTCAAAAATTCGAAATATAATAGGAGGTATGGTCAATTGAATTTCATGTTCCATTTTCACCAAAATCTAATTTTCAACCCTTTGTGATTTCTAAGAAACTTTCATGTTTTCACATAATAACCAACATAACTCATCATGACAATGACATAATAATTCAATAAAAACAAGTTCAAGAATTAATTTATCCAGGAACCAATAACGTCCAAATTGTCAACATGATATTGCTTTGTGGAGAAAAATTCAAGAATGCTCAGAAAAATATTTCCACGAAAAGATACTGGATGAAGCGCAAATATCTAGGATATTCCACTAATTTCAAGGAATATAGAAGCCAAAGCTTTAACCAACTGTGTATAATATAATATATGAAACTGCAAATAGATTTTTGCCCGCCATGCGGTAATCGACGTAGACAGATCATTTCCATAATTTAATAAGGAATGAATACAAAGGATCATTCACCATGCATGTGGTAATTCACACAGACAGGTTATTCCAACAGAATAATAAAGAATGGAATAAAAAAGATTCACCATGCGTATGCGATAGATCGCATGACGTGTTATTCCCAATGTAATAATAAAGAATGGAATAACAACAGAAATCACCATGTATGCGATAGACCGCATGCATGTTATTCCAATTAATAGTAAATAATGGAACCAGTCATGCGTAAACGCACGCACGTGATATTTTCACGAATAATAAAGAATCGGAACCGTGTCAAAGTAAATTAAATATCGACGGGATATTCCAACAGAATAATAAGATTGGAATAACAACAGAATTTCACCATGTATGCGGTACTTCGCATTATTCCAACAGAATAATAAAGAATGGAATAACAATAGAATTTCACCATGTATGCGGTACTTCGCATAAACAGGTTATTCCAACAGAATAATAAAGAATGGAATAATAATAGAATTTTACCATGTATGCAGATTAAGACAAAAGCAGTTATTCCAACAGAATAATAAAGAATGGAATAACAATAGCTCTCTTCATGAATACGAAAGAAATAATACCCCTTACGAGTACAACAAATAATATCCCTTACCTTAGAATAAAGTTGGATACAGGAGTAGTGAAGTAGTAGAATACTTTTCTTCTTTCTCTCTATAGTTTCTCTCTCTAGAGTTTTAGTGAATTCGTAAGAAATAATGAAGGAATGAGTTTCTATTTATAGGAGAATGGACTAAATAATAACTAATTCTTGAACGGTCCAGATTGATGTACTTTTAAACGGACGGTCTAGATTGGTTTACTAATAAAACAAAATCTTTTAAATAAAATATAATATATTCTATTTATAATCTAATAAAACGAATAACTTTATAAAAGTATTCTGTTTTATATAAAAATATTTTACTATGCAAACACTATGCAGGCACTATCCAAACACTATGCATAATAAAATATATTATGTTCTAATTATTGTCTAATAAAACAAATAACTTTATAAAAGTATTCTGTTTTATATAAAAAGCTTTTCTGTTTTATTACATTAATAATACTAATAAAACAAAACTTCATCATCATTATTATAATTCACTATTAATCGACCAGTGTCGCTCCTGTGAAAGAGGGGTTTTCCAATAAGGATTTCTCCTATCAAGCGCCAGCAATTAGGTGACCAAACCTCTCCTCGCGTAACTTCTGACATCGTTAATACTGCAAATAATAACATTAATAATTTTTTTATCTCAATTATTGATTTAATAATATATAAAATATCGATAATAATTGAATCAAATAACGTGAGATACTATGCAACAATTCTCAAGCAATAATTGAACAAAACCGAGTGACTTCTCACGTAAGCATCAATAATCAATACCGTAGCGCTACTATGCAACCATGCGACATCGCACTTTTTATTACCGAGTAGTTCAATAGTTTTAACGGTAAAAACTTCCGCCGTTATTTCATAAAAAATATTTTTGTCGCTTTCTCAATCCGGCAATAATTCCGCCAGGGGTCCACCAATGATTGTACCATCATATGATATTTCCCGATAAAGAGAATATTCCCCGACCAATCAAATATTATATAACAACTTGCATACTTTGCAAAATTTATAAATATTATCCACAACTATAACATTATCTCAAATCCACACCATAATTTAAAAAAAAATATTTCGAGAAAATTAAATCTTTATTCATAAAATTTGGGGTCTCACAGTACTCACACACGCTCCTCAAACCTAAATTACCCTTCCTTATCCACCTTGAATTTAATCTCCCCATTTTTTGTTATTCGCTTCCTTATCTTTTTCGTATTCCTCATTCTTATCCTATCATTCCTTAACCCTGTCTAATAAGGTTGGACGAACCTCCATCACAAGTAGGTTCTCCTCTGAATCATTTGAACATTTCACTTCTATCGCCGTCTTTGCCATCTCATTTATTAGCTCTTCCTGAGCCATTAACATTAACAATTTCTCCCAAGCCTTTCTACTTAAGGCATCTGCAACCACATTAGCCTTCCCCGGGTGATACAAAATCTCGCAATCATAGTCTTTTATCAGTTTCAACCAACTTCCCTGCCTTTAGCTCCTTCTGTGTGAAGATATATTTTAGACTTTTATGGTCCGTATATATCTCACATTTCTCACCGTAGAGATAATGCCTCCAAATTTTAAGGGCCAAAACTACCGATGACAATTCCAAGTCATGGGTAGGATATCTTTCTCATAATCTTTCATCTGACGTGATGTGTTCGCGATGACCTTACCATTCTACATTAGCTCACATCCTAGTACTTTGTACGACGCATCATTATACACCACAAATCCACCTATATTATCTGGTAAGGATAACATGGGTGCCTCACTCAACCTTTTCTTCAATTCTTGAAAACTCTCTTCACACTTCTCTGTCCACACAAATTTCATTTTATTCCTCGTTAAATTAGTTAACAGGGTCACTATCTTGGAAAAATCTTGAATAAATCTTCTATAGTAACCCGCTAACCCTAAGAAACTTCACCTCTGTTGGTGTTTTCAGTTGTTCCCAATTGATCACTACATCCACCTTCATAGGATTCACTGATATTCCATCTTTATCAATCACGTGTCCTAAAAATTAGATTCTCTCCATCCAAAATTCGCATTTCAAAAATTTTGCATACAATTTTTCCTTTCTTAATGTTTCCAATACCGCCCTCAAATGTTTGACATGTTCTTCTTGTGTCCTAAAGTAAACCAAAATGTAATTTATGAACACACCTACAAACTTATCCAAACACTTTTTGAACACTCTATTCATTAAGTCCATAAATGTTGTTGGAGCATTTTTCAATTCAAATGACATCACCAGAAACTCATAATGCCCATAATGAGTCCTAAATGTTGTCTTAGACACATCATCCTTCCTCACTAGTTGATGATACCCACTTCTTAAGTCTATTTGGAAAAATATCTCGCTCCCTTCAATTGATCAAAAAGATCATCAATCATATGCAATTGGTACTTGTTCTTGGTCATCACTTTGTTCAACTCTCGATAGTCAATACAGAGTCTTAACGACCCGTCTTTCTTTTAACAAACAAAATTGGTGCTACCTATGGAGATACACTGAGTTAGATATACTTTTTATCCAGTAACTCCTGCAGTTGAACTATCAACTCTTTCATTTCCACCGGAGTAATCCTGTATAAGGCCTTCAATACATGCGCCAACCTGGGTACTACATTTATTACAAATTCGATCTCCCCATCAGACGGAAGACCTGGTAACTCCTTCGAAAATATGTCTATTTCACTATAGGTATCCGTCCCATCTCTACTTCCACTTTTTGAGTATCAATAATGTGGGCCAGATATCCTACACATCCCTTCCTCAACAATCTCTTATGCATCATCGTTAAATAATAAAAGTGTCTAGGCGATGGATTTCCATAAAATACTACCTTAAACTTATTCAAAGTTTGAAGGTTTACATTTTTCTTTTGGCAATCTATCATTGCCCCATGTTTATGTAACCAGTCCATTCCCAAAATTATATTGAACTCTCCTAGTTGAATCGAAATCAAATCCACTGACAATGTATGCCCCCTTATATCAGCACAACAATTCATATGTATATATCTAACGAAAATTATTTTCTTATTAGTTATTTCTTTGTTTATAGGATATTCTAGTTTCTCTAGAGGTAAGTCTAATCAGTGAGCGAATTCATAAGATAAGAGCATGTAACACCCGAATTAAACAATGCATAAATATTAATATCATTGATCGGAATGATACCTGACACCACATCTCTAGAAGCCACTGCGTCTTGGACTATTATGTTAAAAGTCCTGGATGTCGGTCGGTTGGGTTGAGTTGACCCGGTTATGGTTAATTTGTTGTTGTTGCCTCGGTTTTCATTTCCTTCTTTTTTCCCTTCTTTGGACAATTCCTTGACTGATGATCCAAGGCACCACACTCAAAACATCCCCAAATCTTCTTTGGATTTGGGAAATTGGGAGAGATGTGACCCTCTTGCTCGCAGTTGTAATATATGTTCTTTCCCTTTAAACAAGTTTCTAAATGGCTCTTTCCACATTTATTACAAACCCCACATTTCTTCTTTTAGTCTCCCTGCTTACTCCTAGAATTATTATTGTTGTTGTTCCACTTTCTTTTGTTGGAATTGCTTCCTCCACTACTCTCTTCCTTTTTGTTTCCTCATTCGCTCCTCTTCTTCTTATTCTCTTGATTGTACTTTTTTAGAGTCTCACTTCCCCCTTCAACGATGTTCGCTTTCTTTAAAATGTGATGAAGATGTCTATTTGCAACACTACGAATTAGCTAAATATCTAGGGTTTTAAACCCTGTTTAAACCTCCTCGTTTTCCTTTTATCAGTATCTACCTGATGAGGTTCAAACCTCGCCAGTTCATTGAATTTTACGGCGTACTAGGGGACAAACATGTCCTTCTACTTCAGTTCTAAGAACCGCATTTCCATACAACTTTGCATGTTATGCGAAAAATAATTTTTGAAAAATAGGTCTTTAAATCTTTCCCAGGATACCACCCTTTCTCCTACCCGATTTTGGTTTGCCTCCCACTAAAATTTGGCCTCCCATTTAAACATGTAGCTAACAAAAGTCGTCTTTTGCTCCTCCCCCACTCTGGATATCACAAAAGCATTTTCAATCTCCTTGATCCACGATTGAGCCTCTATAGGTTCTATTGTCCCTTTGAATTCAAGGGGTCCTACGATTGGGCCACTGGAGGTGTACGACTACGACATTCAGAGTCTTATTTTGTAATGCACTTACCATTAGATCTACAAACTGTTGTAAGGGATTTCCTTCCTCCCTTTTTCATTAACCGATTCTTCTGGTATTCGTTGTCTCCAAATTTATTATAATTATTATTATTATTATTAACACAGTAATATATATACATATTTCTAAACATAATTTCACAAAACCTTATTAATAGTGTCTATGCGTTCCTCTGCTGCAATAGTTATCACTCGAGGCCTAGTGATGGTGTATCAAGTCTGACCTTCCTCTGCATGGTAATAATACACCCTATTCTGAACTCACCCAATAAACATGTTATAGGTATAGTTCATTATGTCTGTCTTTCTCTTCTTAATCCTTAATTCTTACTCCAACTCGTGGACTTGATCTTCGACCCTCAGTCGATAAAATATATCATCTTCTCTATAGGCTTCAATTACTTGCTTTTCTACCTGGAGATCTTGGACTTTAGCCTCTAACTCTCTCACCTTATCTCCTAACTCAATGTTTATGTCTATTAGTCACATGAGTAGGTTATTCTCAAGTGTTGCATCCGACGTTTCCTCCTCTGAAGGTACAACATCAGACGTTGCGCCCTCCACCTCTTCTACTAGCTCATCCTCCTCAAATCCGGATCACTCTCAGGAGCAACCACGGTTATAGGCTCTGGTGTTGTTATCGGCTCCTCCCAAACTACTAGAATATCTCTCGACACTTCATTTCCAAATATCCTATAATCAATTATGAAATTAATTAGTACCTCGCAATAAAATATATTATTAATGATAATATTTCTTTCGATGAATTTCCTTTATTCACCATCTTAAAATTCTTTGAGTTTATTTCTTTACTATCTTCATTTATTTCTCTAAGATTATATCCCAAGGTATTCTTACCTAGAGCTTCTAACCTACAACTCTGATACCAACCTTTGACGCCCCCACGTCCGTGTACTTCAAACATCGGATATGGTGCTCATGGTACTACTTCATCAAAACACATCTACCTATATATATAACTTAAAGGCATACAAGTAAATACAATTGTAAGACCCCAACTTTTTATGAATAAGATTTGATTTTCTTTATATATTATTCTAAATAGTAAGGTGTTGATTTAATAAATATTATAGTTGTGAGTGATATGTGCAAATTATACAAAGTAAACAATTGTCGAAAAATATTCCTTTGGTCGGAGAATATTCTTTTTTTCGGGGAATATTCGTACGACGGCGCAATCATTGGTGGACCACATATATAATGGAATAACTGTCGGACATAGAAAACGACAAAAATAACCTTTTTATAAAATAACGGCAAAACTTTTACCGTTAATTGTTGAAATACCCGGTGGTAATACGCGTTGTTCCATAGTAGTACATGGCATTGCATAATATTTCTGATTATTAATTCAATAATTTCTATAGTAACAGCTGCATAGTATCTCATACTATTGATTCAATAATTGTTACAGTAACATCTACACAATATTTTATATTATTAAATCAATAATTATCACGACACAGTAACTCATATTATTGAAATGATATTATTAGATAGAATTATTGACAATGTCTAGAAAGTTCTGTCGAGGAAAGGGGTTAGGTAATATGATTGCGCGCCAGTAAGGAGAAATCCTTATCGGAAAGCTCCCTCTTTCCTTGGAACGATCTGATTGTCAGTATTCTGAATCTATAATATTAATAATTATTGAAAGATTGAAGAGTTGTAAATAATTGATGAATAAAAATTGTTGATAAATATGATAAGTAAATATTTGTTTAAATTTTGAAAAATGGAGGAATTTAGCATGAGGCATTTGTTGAAAGTTTGGCATATTTTTTTTTATGAAACCACAATTATCTTCTCCAACATTATTATTCATTCAAATATATTATTATATTATTATATTATAATAATAGTATAGTTTTATAATAATATTTTATATAATATTATAATGATATAATACTTTGTCAGATTGTTAAAGTTTTTTTTTAAACAATTTCGTGCACTTCTTCTTTTGAAGTGGGTGGAATACTTCTCGTGCAAAGCATGTTTTTCCAAATTAGTGGGCCCTCACCCGTAAGAAAATTTTAGTGAAGTAGGAAAATTTGGCCTGCATTAGGTAAGAAGTTAGACAAGTTTATTTTGTATTCCACTGAGTTGTACTATAAAAGGGGAGGTAACCCTTCATCTTAAAACAGGAAAAACAAAAGTGTTCCTACTGCAATATTGTGAGTATTTCTTTTGAGTATAAGAATACTTTGAGTGTAGCTTATAGTGCAAGATTTTCTCATGATAATATCCGTTATACTAGTTAGATCTAGTTTCCTACTAAGGTAAATGATGTTATTTTCTTTTAATACTCGTAAAAGATATCATTTTCTTTCATACTTCATATTATGCAAGTAATATTATTTCATTTCATATTTCTAAATTTACACTTGTTATGGTAAGTATTGCTTCTATAATTCTTGAAATGATTAGAAATTCCTTGAGGTTTGCGTTTCATCTAATATCATTTCACCAGAATATTGGTCTAAACTTTCTTATTAAATTTTAATCTTTTCATTTCGGGATACTATTCATGTCAGAGTACTATTCATCCAGGGTACTATTCATATCAGAGTACTATTCACGATGAAATTTTAAAAAAAATTATTTGTCCAAATTATCTTTGAAATATGAATCTTAAATTATTCTTGAATTTTATTCCACAATTGGTGATCATGTTGACAATTTAGACATTCTTGAACTTTGGATAAATTAAATTATAAATCTCTAATAGTTATCCTTGATCTCACTTGATTCATTTTTTATATCATTGTCATCATCCTCATGCTTATATTGTGGTGAAAGTATCTTTGACCCGTAGTGCAAAGATGGACTGTTGATTGGTATGATTATGACCAGGAATTGTGTATTGATATAATCACGACCTTTAATGTTACAGATAAATGTTTGTGGTGAAAGTCATATTTGGCTCGTAGTGCATAGATGGACAGATGTTTGACATAATCATGACCACTAGTGATACAAATAAATATCTTTGGTCCGTAGTGCAAAGATAAAATATTGATTTGCATAACTATTGATTGGTGTTACAGGGATAAAATATTGATGATGGACCCTTAAATCATAAAAGATAGTAGACATTATTTTCTACATGACTCTTCTAATGGATTGTTTGTTCTGTTGTAGTTGTTGATTTAAAACTTGTTATCCATTATATTTTATCTGATTTATCATTGTTAAAGGCTAAAGATAATTTATTCATCATTATCTAAGTCATAATATTCTTTACTGGGCTAGTTGAGCCCACTCTTTTCATTTTTGTTTCATTGTTCTTCTCAATAAATGAAAGTGTAGCTGGGACTAATCGGGGAGTGGAGTAATGGTCCGAGATAGTTACTTAAAAAGTCTTCACTATATTGTGAAAAAGTGTGATAATAACTGTAATGAAGACTTATGAGTTTGGATATTGTTGTATTATGTACGATGCAATATTTGTATTCAAAATCACAGTATGTGTGGTCGTATTTTGAACGACGGTTTAATAGTTGTAAATAGGAAAGTTTGTATTAGAATTTTGTAGTATGTATTTGACAACTCAAAATGGGTTGTGTGGACCTATTTTTGGGGGAGTCGCAACAATTATTTACAGTACATGCCTTATGTTACGTCAGGTTTCTTAACCTTACATATGCAAGACATAAATATTACCAACTATTACATCAACTATAATAACTTAATACATCATCTAATTTTATTCTTGGATTTTTTCTTTACCTTTATCCTTACTCGATCCTGCTGAATCTTCAATTTTAGCTGAAAACATAAAATCATAGCAAGGGTGGGAAATTATTTTTCTCAGCAAGTTTAAGACATTCGATAAACATAGAAGCATAACTTTTCAGAATATTCGACAATTGTTCAATAATTACAATTGTGAGGTAGTATGAATAATTAAGAAATAAATCAATTTCTTTAAATGAAAATCTTAACTTTTATACTGAGTGGTCATAAAGAATCATGAACTCTTCACAAGGTTTAACAGTCGTTCAACTGAGAACCTTTAGAATATTTACCAATCACAAAAACTGAAAAACACTCCGTCTTATAATAAGAGTTCGCACCAAATAATTTGGATTGGATTAAACTTTAATCAATTTCAAAGAATTTATTAATTCAAAACTTATCATTTCATAGCAAAGTGTCTAGCCAAAATAAATGGCATCAACTCATATATTTAAATAGTTCATAATAGAACAATAAATTTCAAAGCCACTGAAGTGCGGAACTTCTGCATAATTAAACTTGAACATTTAAATAACTAACATAGCCAGAGAACTTACACAAATATATAAAATTTGTGCAAGTTAGAACTTGCCTGAATTATATAACTCTTCTTTGGTTACGCTAATAAACTCTTCCAAATGTTTACATACAATATTCATGAGGACTGACTTAATTAAGTCAATCATTACATCTTAATAATTATCGCAAGTATTAATCGTAATATAATTCAATAATTTTTCTTTCGACTTAAACCAAACGTAAATGTCCCCTCACGTTATTTTCATAATATTTTCAAAGATTTTTTAAAGAAAGTTTTTTCTTTCATAATATAAGACGTTTTGCGTATATCTAGGAGAATTTGCACAAATATATAAAATTTGCGTAAGTTAGAACTTGTCTGAATTATATAACTCTTCCATGATTACGCTAATAAACTCTTCCAAATGTTTACGTACAATATTCATGAGGACTGACTTAATTAAGTCAATCATTACATCTTAATAATTATCGTCGGTATTAATCGTAACATAATCCAATAATTTTTCTTACGACCTAAACCAAACATAAATATCCCCTCACGTTATTTTCATAATATTCTCAAAGATTTTTTAAAGAAATTTTTTTCTTCCATAATATAAGACGCTTTGCGTATATCTAGGAGAATTAATGAGGAGATTATGAAGAAAATGAGAGAGAAAATGAAAAGTTACATATTGGACTCGTAAAATTGAACAAATCAAGAGTAATTGAAAGAGAGAAAGGAGTAGTACAAGTGGTTAAAAATAGAATTTTACAACAAAATTAATTACTGAAATTTCTTAATACGTGAGATACAATATACATAATGAAAATTAGGGACTAATATATAAGAACATGTCAATTAAGTATTCTAAAAGAAATTCAAAAGTTTTGATTGCATTAACAATATAATTGTTTTTAATTGGACAAATATACTCTTAACCATTTATGTTGTAAAGACAATAAATATACTCTTTGCCCCGTTCTAAAGATTGGTAAGTAAAAATTATTGTCAAATCCTCATACTTTTGCACCGTTAATATTAAGTCCCTATTAATATATTCACTTTGTTAAATGAATACTTTTTACCATGACAAATGATATATTTTTTGGTAATAATAAATAATAGTTTTACATTTCAAAATTAAAATATATTTTTTAAAAGATATTTTTAAGAAATATTTTACTTTATATATATATATATATATATATATATATATATATATATATATATATATATATATATATAATTCGATAGAAATGTAATAGTATTAGTATTTGGCAAACTTAATGAAATACCCAATCGTAGTTAAGCGTAATTTATCGATTACACCATTGAGCTTTTAATTTTTTAAATTACTCCACTAAACTAATTATTATTTTGAAATTGGGTCATTCCGTTAAAAAAAATAAACTGACGCTAATTTTTTATCGACAAAACTAATAAATTACTCACTATAGTTGGCTTGTTTTACTGATTATACAATTGAACTTTTAATTTTTTAAATTATCCCATTAAACTAATTAATATTTTGAAATTAGGTCATTCTGTTAAAAAAATTAAGCAGACATTAATTTTTTATCTATGTGGTTTTGGAAAAGAAATTTAAAAATAAAAAATATTACTTATGTGGTAAAAACTTGAAAGTGAAAACAAAAAATCAAAATATTTTAGGTACTTTAATCTCATATGTTTATCAATAGAAAAAACTTACTCGCGAATGAAAAGCAATGCATCAGCAAGAACAACATTTTGCATCTACATCTGAATTATCTCCGCATCCATCCGTAAAAACTCAGGCTCCTATCAAATAATAAATGCAATCCCAACAAAATTAATTTAACCAAATATTACTACTACATGTATATGTGTGTGTGTGTGTGTGTGTGTGTGTGTGTGTGTGTGTGTGTGTGTGTATATATATGGTGGATGCGATTTAGAGTGAATGAAAGGAGTTCGGAGACATAAGGCTAATGATAGTCGGAGGTGAGAGGAAGGAAACCTACTACAACACCATTTACTTCATTTATTGTTGTTGTTGTTGTTGGGGATTTAGACTTCATTATTTTATCTAATGCTGAACTTTAAAGCTTAATTCAATGTTTTGGGTATTCAGATTTAGGAATTTTAATAAATTATAGAGAGAGAAAGTACGCAAATCTATTTGAATTAGCAGAAATTCTAGGGAGACATTTTTTTGGGGACATTCTAGATTTTTTTTTTTGGTTTTTTTTTGTAGTACCTCTTAAAAAATGTATAGTATTTATTTTAACTGAATTTTTGTAAAAAATAGTGTTTTAAGTATAATTTGGATACATACAAAAAATAAGGTCTGTACAGTCTGTACAACCCTGTTTCTTGTATGTATCCAATTTACACCTAAAACACTGTTTTTTACAAAAATTTCAGTTAAAATAAATACTATATATTTTTTAAGAGGTACTACAAAAAAAAATGTCGCTAGAATGTCTACAAAAAAATATCCCCCTAGAATTACTCTTGATTTAGAAGGAGGGGGAGAAGAGAAAGGGGAGGAAGAAAGAGAGAATAAATCAAATTTGTTTATTTTCTTTTTTTTCTTTTTCACGTCCACGTAGGATAAATAGTGAAACTATTTAACACTCATAAGGTCTGTAACAGAATGACCAAATTTCAAAATATTAAATAGTTTAATGGGGTAATTTGAAAAATTAAAAATTTAATGGTGTAATCAGTAAAAACGTGTCAACTACAGTGGGTGATTAATTAGTTTTGTTGATAAAAAATTAACATTCGTTTATTTTTTTTTAATGCAATGACCCAATTTCAAAATAATAATTAATTTATTGGGGTAATTTAAAAAAAATAAATGTTTAATGGTGTAATTAGTAAAACGTGCTAACTACAGTGTGTATTTCATTAGTTTTGCCATATTTTATGTGAACTTCACATGACTTAATAGTGTAATAATAAAAATATTTATCTAATTTAACAAAAAAAATTTTGAAAAGAATAAAAATTGTATCTAATTTTATAACAAAAAAGAATATTTAATATAATCAACGCACCTTGAATTTTTCTTAATATACATACTCCCTACATCTCATATTAAACACTCATTTTTAAATGACACAAGATTAAAATAATAATTTTTTTTCTAATATACCACTATTGAATTAATATCTCCAACTCATTTTCTTTCATAAATAAGTTATTAATAGTTTCACTTTCTCATAAACAAATTAAATGTATCGGGAAATTAGGAAATTGTGGAGGTTATACTTAAAAAAAAAGTGAACAAAAATAATACAAATTTAGCAATGAGACAATTGATTTGGGGCAGAAAAAAAAAGGAAAAGTCGTCGTTTAATATTAATGGGTTTTCGTTTGGCCCAACCCATATAATATGGTATCCTCTCTCTCATACACTACTTGGGCCCATATATCTACTTCAACATCCACGTCAGCTATAAATAGGCAAACAATCCACTTAAACATTTTCTGATAGAACTCTTCTATGCGGACATGATAATTATACATAAAAATTGAAACATGAGTGGGGTCTAAATATAAAGGATAAATTACATATTAGTACAATTTTAGAAATAATTACAATAATCATACATCCATAAAATAATTACAAAAATATGACATTTCATCATATTTATTTACAATACTAATACAATTAAGAGTCCTTGATTTAAGGGATTAATATTAATGGGCTGACATGGCAATTTAGTGTCCATCTTAAAATGGGGTTGGTTTATTTTGAAACGCGTGATAACTGCCATCTATCATTTGATTGAGACTCTTCGCCATAAACCCTTGTTACAGATATCAACCCTTGTTTCTCTTGTTTTGTGCCTTCTTCATCTCTATTGATCGCTTTTCTTGTGATTTATTCTACATTTTCGTGATCGCTACTTGTTATCATCTTCGCTTAGTTGTTCGCCATCTTCGCTTAGTTGTTCGTCATTATCGTTGTTACTCGCTATCGCTGTTGCATGCTGGTTCAGCTTGGTTTCTTCTTCCATTGATCGATTCCGTGTTTATTATTGTTTTAAGTGAGTATTTTCTAAATGCTTTAATGTATTATCTATTAAAGTAGTTTACTAATGTAATGAAGTATTGATTGTTTAGGTTTGTGTTGTTTTTTATGTTTTGTATAGAATGGTTGATACAAGGAAGAAGGATGGAAGAGGAAAAGAATCACTTGAGGGTGATTCTGCAAGGACTTGAAGAAGTTTGCTATGGAGAGGAAGGGGAAGTTTGTTTATGTTTTGGTTACCATTAAAATAAGTTTTCGTTACTAACATATAACTGTTTGGTTACTTCTTTTAGTATTTTTTTTTTGTTACTATTAGTTTATGATTTGGATACCATTCTTGTTCCCTCAATTTGGGATTTTGGTTACTTTTTTATGTTATTTTGGTTACCTTGTATTTGCTTAGTATACATTGGTTGCCTAAACTGGGTTTGGTCTACATGTTTTTTTTGTGTTGGTTACCATTAAAACATGATTTGGTTACTATCATATAACTGTTTGGTTACTTTTTAGTATGGTCAAACCATATATTTACTTAGTATACATTGATGTATTATTTTTGTAAATTCCTTCAAATATCTTCTACAAGGTTTATGCTCTTCTAGTTTTACTTCCATTTCCACAAACACATCTTACATGGGCTCTCTATTCACTAATCCCAAGGTATTTTTCTTCCTCCCACAGGTTCAAAATGTAGAAGTCTTTTCTAGAGAATGAGAGCAGCCATGAAGAAGAAAGTAGTAGCAGCCAAAAAGCTCAAGTTTCAGGAAGATTTGTACCAGATTTTGATTAGTTCGATTGTCGTTGTCTTGTCCTTCTGAATTGTGTTTCGTACTTTGGTTTTTTTTGGATATCCATAACCATTTGTTATGGTTAGTGAATATATAATATTTATTGGAGCTTATGTAAATGGAATTACATATTTGATTATATAATCAATTATTTGACATTGTTTGTTGGTTCGTATTAAGTCAGGTCTCGATACATTATTTGAAAGGTGCAAATTGGTAACCAAACATGCATGTAGAAGGGTAACCATTTTATTTTTTGGTAAGAACTGAGATAGTTACAAGCTTGTATCGTGACATATATTAAGTGTTAAATGTATATGCAAGAGAGTATACATAGGTCGCCTAAACTGGGTCGATATATCTGGTGTTTCGCTTTTGGTTACCATTTAAACATGTTCGTTACCTTTCATATAACTATTTGGTTACTTTTTTATTATGTTTTGGTTATCGCTCTTTATAGTTTGGCTACTATTATTGTGCCTCAATGTGGGATTTTGGTTATCAAGTATTTTTATTCTAGTTAATATGTAATTGTTTAGTATACATGGATTGCCTAAACTGGGTTTCATTACATGATATTTATGTATTGGTTACCATTAAAACATGTTCTGGTTACTATCATATAATTATGTGGTTACTATTTTATTATGTTACATTATGGTTACTGTCATATAATTATGTGGTTACTGTTTTATTATGTTACATTATAGTTACTGTTATTAGTAACCAGATAGTTACAAGCTTGTATCGGGACAAACATCAATTGTTAAATGTATATGTGAGAGTTTTCATTTATATATATGGTTACTTATAGATCTCATATTAAAATAAAAATAGTTTGAGAGGTGCAGTTGGTATCCAAACATGCATATAAGGGTAACCATTTTAATTTTTGTTAGTAACTAAATAATTAAAAACTTATATCGTAATGCTTATCAAGTGTTTAATGTATACGTGAGGTCCCCCATTTATCTAAATGATGGATACTTTTAAATTACATAGTTATAAAAAATTATTTGAAATGGTCCATTGGTAACTAAATATGAATATAGAGGTAACCATTTTATTTTGATGATGGGTAACCAAATTTACATAAAATGTTTCGTAATGCTTACCAATTGTTCAATGTATATGTTTACTTTATATTGACAACTCATGATAGAATCAAAATCAAAATATTAATCAATAACAATTTTAGTTATCAGACACCATCAAAAAAATGTTACCAACCATGTGGTTAATGGTTACTAACAAAGAAACATTATATATTTTTGTATTTACACTCTTTTTGTTTATGTTCCGTTGAAGTAAAGCACAACCGAATCATCTCCATAGTCTAACAACTGAATAAACATTATAAAGTAACCAAATCAATATTAGACAGTAACCAAACTGCATAATCTTAGTAACCAAAACATAAACAACATTTTTACATGCCATTTTTAAGGCCTAAATGATGAAATTTGACCAAAAAACCATGCACATCACGAGCAAAGTTGGTGACTTTTGATCGTTGGCCCGTTTCCAATGAAATTAGGCTCCGAAAACGCCAAAATCTGACACTCCAATTTTGACAAAAATTACCAAATTGCCACTGGATCAAATCTTTCCATAACTATAAAAAACATCAGTACAAGTGTACATTAATATTATTCAACAACCAAATAAACATTATGCAGTAACAAATTAAATAGTATATAGTAACCAATATATATAATCAGATTAATAATTGTATGAAGGTAACCAATGTAGTCAATAAGTAACCACCAATATAAAAGAAATAATTATAAACCACAATAACATTATACAATAACCAAATAAACACCTTACAGTATCTAAATACATATTAGATAAGAACTAATATATATGGTAATATTACTCATAGCTTATGGTCCAGAAAAGTAACCAACTCAATGTCGACAAGAACTAAACTACATAATGTTAAGAACTGTAATATGAACCGGGGTAATATTATGCAAAGAACCATTGTAATTTTACACAAGAACCAAGTCAAGATTATATACTAACAAATCCAGATTAGACAAGAACTAACAAATATGTGAACCAATATATATAGTAATATTATCATAGTTTATGGTCCAGAAAGTAACCACCAATATAAAAGAAACAATTATAAACCACAATAACATTATACAAAAAACCAAATAAACACCTTACAAAGATCTAAATACATATTAGACAAAGAACTAATATATATGGTAATATTATTGTTAGCTTATGGTCCGTAGAAAGTAACCAACTCAATGTCGACAAGAACTAAACTACATAATGTTAAGAATTGAATATGAACTCGGGGTAACATTATGCAAAGAACTATTGCAATTTTACACAAGAACCAAGTCAAAGATTATATACTAACCAAGTTGTTGTCGTTTTTTATGTTCATCTCCGATCTCAGAGTCAAGGTCGCGACAAGAGATTTTGCCTTCTCCTAGAAACGCCGTTGATCCGTTTTTCTCCGATCTCAAAGTTTTCTTTGCCGATCTCGCCGTCGTCAGTCATGATAAAAATTTTCGCCTTCATGATCTCAATGGTGTGTCGCGCTGTAAGATTTGGATTTCTCCGATATCAAAGTCATGTGTTCTCGCTCAAATGCTTGAATGTAGGCTGTGTTCGCTCGCTCAAATATTTGAATGTAGGAGCGTTGTTCTCGCTCGCTCAAATTGCTTGAATGTAGGACTGATTTTAGCAACTTTATATTGTGTTGTTTTATTTTTATAATTATGTTGTGTGTGTTTTATTTTTGTAATTACTTTTTAATTGTTGTATATTAGTATTAAGGACCCAAATATAAATATGTAAAATTATAAAGCATTCGTGTCCAATTATCATGTCTGTATAGAAATTTTTTTCTTGTTATGTCGATCAATTTTTTAAGAAATTAATATTTCCACAATTTTTTTTGATATTTTCACACAAAAATGACCGTTATAGATTATATAGTGACGATTTTTACCAGCGCTATACATCTATAACAACACTTCTTATGTGAAAATATAAAAAAGTCATGTGGTATAAAAATGTACCAATACAAATATTTACGAAAAAATATATTATTAATTAAATAGTTATGCGTGTTTGTAAATATTAGTTGATAGTCTGTGCAATGTACGAAATAGTATGAATAACGGATTGTATAATTTGTTAAAATTACGATGAGAAAAATATATTTTTTATAATAAATTATTTTTGTATAAACTTTTAAATATATTTTTGCATGAGGTATCACTTACATTTGTAAATATATTGATTTTATTAATATTGTTTCTACCTTTAATGCGATACAAATTGTATTATTAACTCAGCAATAAGGAAGATACAAATTGTTCTTGGGCCTGTCCATACATCCCGGGTCATATTAGATATGTATATAAAACATATACATATATTCACTGTATATAAAAAAGAGGAGAGAAAGAGGGTTTTTCTTGTTCTCATTTCTCACATTTTCTCTACGATAACAAACCGACCCACCATGGCGATGAACAACGGATTGAGATCCTGCGCTTCAAAGCTGCCGACAACTACCGAAACAATTCTACCCAAATCAGGTCCATACCCTAATATGATTTTTTTTAATTTACAAATCAATAACTCTAGGGTTTCGCTATTTGGCTGCTGAGAAGATTTGGATATTAGTTATTGATTTTTTGTGTATTAGTTAATGAAAGGTGTGGTTTGTTATTTGATTGCAAAATTATGGAATATAATGTTTTTATATCTTTAGATCTGTTTTTTTATTGGTGTTAATCATGTATTTCTTTGTGGCATGTGCTATCTGTGTTTGTGTGTGACTGCGTATATTTATAGTAATTTGATTTGCGAAAATTATTGTGATAGTTTAGAATTTATTTTTTAATGGATCAGTTTAAAATTAAGTTGTAGTATATTTGTGATGTGGTTTTTGTGCCTATGTATGTTTGAGAGAGACTTGAGACATGGAATTGATGACAGAGATGTATCATTTGTATAATCTTTTTCTTTATGTGTTGATGAATGGCGTCATATTTTGATTACATGATGATTTTGATTAGCCTTTGCATGGTATGGGGTTTATTTACTGAGAAATGGGTTTTAATTACAACATGTGGCCAGGTAATTACCTTGGGTACGTTGAAGAGTTTGTCTATTTTGATGCTATTTAAAATATGATGGACTACTTTAATGAGGAGTTCAGTGTCTTTTGGGTATGTAGGTGGGATAAGCACATATCATTCGTAGAAACATCACAGAATTTTTGGTGAATACTTCTTATTTTGCATACCTTATGATACCAGGCCTGCTTATATTGAACATGAGGCCATTTTGATTGGTTTGTTGGATCCTAGCTAAGGGACTGTCTAGACTTGGTGGTGGTGCTCTGTAGCTCACCTATAGCATTCTTAGGAATACCTCTCTGAGAAAGCAGACTCGTATAAGATACGTAGAATGGCTAATAGATAGATTCCATTTTTGCTCTATCTTTCCCAGATGAGAATTATTTCTGCTAGCGAATTGTATCAACCAGGAAATTCCAAAATTTTGTATAGAAAGAGAATTGATTTGTCTTTCCCTTAACTCAGCATAAATATATACAAGTCATTATCGAGCACAAACATATTTAGGGGGCTGACTGCTGAGTAGTTTCACACCTGATATTGATATGTTGATATGCATGTTTTTTGAGAAATCAAATAGTGATACACCAGGGGTATGTTGGTATTATATATATATATATATATATGTGTGTGTGTGTGTGTATATATATATATAATTCTATATTCTAAAATTTTGTATAGAAAGAGAATAGATTTGTCTTTCCCTTAACTCAGCATAAATATATACAAGTCATTATCGAGCACAAACATATTTAGGGTGCTGACTGCTGAGTAGTTTCACACCTGATATTGATATGTTGATATGCATGTTTTTTGAGAAATCAAATAGTGATACACCAGGGGTATGTTGGTATTATATATATATGTGTGTGTGTGTGTGTGTATATATATATATATATATATATATATATATATATATATATATATATAGAATTCTGTGGTGGAACAAAATATCTCTCATTTCCCCCTCGAATAGATTCTTATTTTTGGTTTCCAAGGGAATATTCTTATGTTGCCTCGAAGGGGGCACCAATCCTTTGAATCCGGTACCAACGGGTATCATCCCACCCCCTCAAGCTCAACGTTCTCTTTCAGGCCTTTCAACCAATCGATACGACCCCGGAGAGCTGCTTTTGCTAAAACTCGAGCAGTTTCGTGAAAACTCGCTTCTGATATGAAACTTTGAGTATTCAGAGATGCTAATTATTTACCCATTTGTAAATATAGCGATTAACCCTTTCCTTGTCCAGTGTCCACTCATATTCTTGAAGTCTTTCCTGTATCTCACACGCTTTTGATTTGGTTTCTTTGTGTTTCCTTAATAGTTATATTTTCATTTACATAAATGTATGGTCAAATTAACTACATGTTTTTCGTGACAAAATTTATTTTCAAATTTGAACATGTTGAAAAGTGTATACATCATCCAAGAGTTTCCATGAGTGTCTGATATGGATACATCATGATCGTTGAAGTACTGCTGCTTCATTACTAAAAAGTCATGTTATTTAAAGAGTTTGAGATATTTTCTTATCATCGTCATACCCAATTTTCAGATCTGCCATATCATTTTGCTATAACAATTTATTTTTAGATCGTGTGCTCCACATCTTGTCCATTTTATCCATGAGTGGATGCTCTAGTTGCAAACTTGGGTTATCCAGCACCACTTGTTGGGTAAAAAACGGTTAAGGTTCATCAACATATGTTGTGATTGCAGAACATTTTGTTATGTTTTTTTTGTGTCCACATTTTGTTAAATGTTATTTTAGCGTGTAGGTAGAAACAGTGAGAGAGACGAATCAGAGGTAGTGTAAATTCCCGACAACATTTGGGAGGAACACACCTGATTGGGTGATGCATTTTGTTAAGTGTGCCTTTAGTCTCTTTAGTGCTTTGCTTTTGCACTCTTGTTTGTTAGCCTTACTCAGCTAACTTCATTTTTTGGGCCATAGATAGCAGTCCTGGTTCGCTGATCACAACCCGAAGTAGAAATCTCTATTACACTACTGAGTCAACACTAAACAGTTTCATGCTTAGTATGCCCCTAACATTTTTCAAATATTTGAAGTGAGGTATGATAAAAAAAATCCACTAGAGCTTCCTGAAAGGATTCCCTTGATTTTATTACTAGCCCATTGTTGATTCTGTTTAGCAGAATCTGTTAATCCTCCAAAAAGGCTATGAGGGTGTTTGTGATGATCAATGAGGCTATAACTGGACAAGTAAAAAGTTCAATGTTGAACCCTCAAGTGATGTAAACTTTAAATTGGAAGGTTGGGACATAATTTGAGCTGTGAATTTTACACAACGTAGATCTCGTCCGCCATATAATGACATTAAATTCTAGCATACCTTCTAAGTTGCTTATGCGCCTATTCTTTTTAGGTAGATCTGAACATTATTGGCAGCTTCTGTTTTTGTTCTCTTAACTTGGCTCTAATAGGTGGTTTATGTTGTGTCGTTACAGCAAACCGAGGCTTCCATTCAACAGGCGCGAAGAGAATGGGAGGACATGGACACGATGAGCCATATTACCTTCACTCAAAACACATGTACAACTTGGACAGGATGAAACATCAAGCCCTCAAGATGAGCCTTGGTGTCTTCACTGCTTTCAGCATTGGCGTTGGAGTCCCAATTTATGCCGTCATCTTCCAGCAGAAGAAGACTGCTTCTGGTTAACTCATCATGCCAACTGTTTTCTGCTTCAATAACAGACACTTCGTGAATGCCTTAATAGTAGAAAGTAGAATGGATTGATTTGTTCAAGAAAATTTCCAGTATTTGCTATATTTCATGATCAAATCATGCGGTGTTGCCCTATGCTCAAAAGAATGTTTTTAATATTGCGTCATTCAAACTATCTGTGGTACTGCAATTTTAATAATACTTCCTGTTTCATTTCAACACATGTTTATTTGCTCTTTGTTAGGAGTGTTACATGCAATGGAAACAAATAGAAACAAACTCGTTACATAAAATGGCAACAAAACATAAGAAATGTGATTTAATCAATATATTAATTTCCAGAAGCATCGGTCCGTCTCTTAATATAAGTTATTTTCGATAAGTGTTTTTTTCTCTTAATATAAGTCGTTTGAGAATTTTAAACAAGTATTAATTGTTTAATTTTTAATATTATTCTAAGTATTAAATATAATTTTGTTTCTCATTATTTTTTATCCAATAAATAACTATCTTTTATTAATACAAGAATAATATAAATAATTTATATTATATTTAATATTATACAATCATTTTTCTAATAATTTTGCACGATTCTTAAACGACGACTTGTATCAAAGAAGGGAGTGAGCTCAATCCGGAACTAGATTCTTGTTTTAGGTCAGGTCAATGTACTACTGGAGATGTTGTTAGGTCACCTACTATTTCACTTCTATTACATTTTTTCCAAGTTCCAGGGCGGCTTCTCATCGCTATACTAGAAAACGATTGTATTGTGATACTTATGATTTTTTGTTGTTCTTTTTTCTTTCCTACTCTTCTGTTTATTTTTTTTACTGCTTATTAAATAATGTTTTTTACAATTTATATTTATAGATTTTAATTTTTTTTAATTTTTTTCTGTATATTTTCTTTTGTCTTTTTCATATTTGTAGAAGTTATATAGTTTAGAATAGGGCTGAGCAAGTAATCAAATTAGAACCGAAACCGCACCAAAAATCGCACGAACCGCACCAACGGTACCGGTTTATGTGGCGGTTTTAGGTGAGTTGAATAACCAAAATTACGGTTCCGGTTTGGTTACTAGCCAAAACCGCATGCATAAAACCGAAATTGCACCATGTGTGTCTATGTATGTATTATCTCTAATAAATTCTAAAGTTACTTTTCACTTGAACACGTTTAGAGAAAACTCCAGTCTTGCATTGTCATTTTTCACCAATTGAAAGAAGATGATTAGAGGTTATAAAGTCAAAATTTGAGCATTTGGGTTTTTGAATTTCGAATTTGTTTGATGCGTTACTAAAGGGGATTATAGGTGAGGGAGCAAATTCGTTGGTTCGAACACTTGATGCATTGGTTAAGATCTATACTATAGTAGTAATAGTCTAATAGAATATTGTGACGCCCCCAAAACAGGTATACATCATTCATCTTGAGTCGCCAAATACATGGTACAAAATTCAAATACAAACTTAAATATACAACTGTCGTGTAAACTACGACAAAATATAAACTGAGAGTTTAAACAAGAATATTGTCTTCTGACAATATTCACTCTCAATGGAGTCCTCATGTATCAGTATACAAACTCAAATTCACCTCATTACATTTATTGTCACACTATTTAATGTAATAAATGAGGACTACTAATGCTTATCATCCGACCGCTACCCGCTCCCCGACTTGTCCCAAATTTATATTCTCATTTCAAAGAGAATAGTGAAGGAAAGGGTGAGCTCAACTAGCCCAGTAAGAAATATTATGACTAAGATAATGCAGGATAAATTATCATTAGCCTTCAACAATGTTAAACTGATAAAACACAATAGACATCAAGTTTAACTGCAGCGGAACAAGTAATCCATTAAAAGAGTCAAGTAGAGAATAAAATCTACTATCTTTTATGATTTAAAAAGTTTTTCATCACTTTTATCGCTGAGACTTAGCTTAATAAATAATCTACATCATCAAATCGTCCCTGCACTACAGGCCAAGGATATTATTTAGTATCACGACCACGAATTATCCATGCACTACGGGCCAAAGATAATCGTGTTTTCATCAACGGTCCTGATTATGCCATAAAATAATTCATCTTTGCTCCCTCGGCCAAAGAGAATTCATAGCCATTAATCATACCAAAACCGCCCATCAATGCACTACGCCAACGAGGACTTTTTCCACATCATTTGTAACATTACTGGCATGATTATACCGAATAATTCCGGTCATAATCATACCAAGTCCATCTATGCACTACAAAGCCAAAATGACTTTCAACAAAATATAAACATGAGGATGATGACAATGATATAAGAATTCAATAAAACAAGTTAAAGAATTAAATTATCCAAGAACTAATAACATCCAAATTGTTAATACGATATACTTCTTTGTAGAGTAAAATTCAAGAATAATATTCATGCACCAAAAATAATTTGAATGTAAAAAAGAATCAATTTTTTCACGTGAATAAGATAGTACCCGTGAATAAGACTTCGAGAATAGTAACTCGTGAATAAGACCCTCGACATGAAAAGTACTCCAAATACCCGAAAGTGAATAATATTCGGTGAATAATAATTTTATGAATAAGAATCCGCGTGATAAGTAATCGTGAATAGTATTCCTATAAAAAGTGCTCCTCAATAATTGAGTGAATAAGAATCCGTGAATAAGTAACTCGTGAATAAGAATTCTCATAATGTAAAATACCAAATAAAATGATATTTCATGATTTGAGTATAGAAGTCAAAAATTTAACCAACCGAGTATAATAAAGAATGGAATAACAAAAGAAATCATCAAGTATGCGGACTTCACATGTATAAAGTTATCCTAACAGTAATAATAATTAATCTGAACTGTGTCAAAGCGTAATACGCACCGCTGTGATATTCCAACGGATTAATAAAGAATGGAATAACAACAAAAATCACCACGCATGCGGATTGCAGATGTATGTGTTATTCCAATGTAATAATAAATAATCTAACCCGTGTCCCAAAACGCATGCATGTGATATATTCCAATGAATAATAAAGAATGGAATAACAATGAAATCACCATGCATGCAAGATTGCGATGAGAGGTTATTCCAATGTAATAATAAATAATCTAACCCAGTCCCACAGAAACGCATGCATGTGATATTCCAAATGTAATAATAAAGATTTAAATTAGGTCCCATACAGAAACGCATGCATGTATGCATTATTCCAAATGTAATAATAAAGAATGAAATAACAACAGAATTTCACCATGTATGCAGATTGCGATGTATGACAGTTTATTCCAAAGAATAATAAATAATGGAATAATGTAAGAATTTCACCAAGTATAGGGTAGCTCATGATACAAAAGTTATTCCAATGTAATAATAAAGAATGGAATAATGTAAGTTCTCTTCATGAATATGAAAAAAAATAATATCCCTTACCTCAAAAGAAGACTGGATACTGGAATAGTGAGGTAGTAGACTTCTCTTCTTCTTTCTCTCTTTAATTTCTCTCTATAATAATGGCTCTTAAGATTTAGTGAATTGGTGAGAAATGAAGGAAGAATGAGCTTCTATTTATAGGAAAAATATAGTTTCGATAATTGCACGTTTTGGGGCTCAAAAAATTACAGTACAATACCTCCAACTTTTCTTTCATTTTTAATTTAGTCATGCAAGTATTATCAATCTTGCACCAACTCCCCTAATAGTAAATCATGTGAATCAATAGTAAAATCATGTCACTCAATAGTAAATCATGTGACTCAATAGTTCTAAACATGTGAAAAAATTAATTACAATATAGTATCTCCATCTTTAACTTAGTCATGCAAGTATTATCAATCTTGCACCAACTCCCCCAATAGTAAATGAATGTGACTCAATAGTAAACACATGTGAACAAATAGTTATATAAGTATGTGAATAAGTAGCAATTAATTGCTTATTTATCCGATAAATTACCCGATTTATCAATATAACCCCCAGACATCAATTATCATCGGAATAGATATCGATTTCAACTAACACCAATAATTCCAACACAATGGAACTATCAAATTCATCTTTAATCAACACGAACTTATTTATCATTCATATTATAACTCACAATATTTAACAACCGTGTCGCTCCTGTGAAAGAGGGACTTTCCAATAAGGATTTCTCCCTATCATGCCGTAATTAGTGACCAAACCTCTCATCGATGTAACTTCTAGACATTATAAATATTGCAATTTAATAATATTAATAACTTTGTCGCCTCAATTATTGATTTAATAATATAACATATCGTGCGTATGATACTGCGGACAATAATCTAATCAATAATACGAGAGATATGATGCAGCGGCCATCGAGCAATAATTGAGTATAACCGAGTGACTTATCACGTAAAGATCAATAACCAATACCGTGCCACTATGCAACCACGCCAGACATCGCATTTCTTTACTAATACCGAGTAGTTCAACAAGATAATCTGTGAAACTTCCGTCGTTATTTGTAATAAAATATTTTTGTCGTTTTCTCAATCCGATAATAATTTCGTTGTGGGGTCCACCAATGATTGTATCGTCGTACGGATATTCCCCGACACAAAGATATTCCCCGATCAATCGAATATAATATAACAACTTGCATACTTTGTAAAATTTATAAATACTACCCACAATTATAACATTATCTCAAATTCACACCATAATATTAAAAAAAATATATTTTGAGAAATTTAAATCTTTATTCGTAAAATTTGAGATTTTACAAATATTGTTCAAATTAGATATAGTTAGGATTATATTCTATAAGTCCTCCCTACAATATATAAGATAAAATTTCATTCTATCTCCAGTATATATTTTTAATTTTTGGGGAATTAAATAAACCTTCTTGCTTGTTATCGAATATATGGTCTTCGTTGTGTTATATAACGTATGTTTTAGTTTTTACATCATCATTCCTTTATTGGTAAAAAGTTTGCAGATATTGTCAATCTGTCCATTATCACCCAAATCGCATCGTATCCTTTCGAAGTCGTTGGAGACCTACCACAAAATCCATCAGATATGTTCCCATTTCCATTCCTAGATCTCCAACGGTTGAAGTAACCCGCTTGGTCTTTGATGCTCGACCCTCGACTCTCTCGACATGTTAAGCATTTTGCAACGATTCTCAACGCCTCTTTTCATGTTTGGCCACCAAAATGTCACCAGAAATCTTGATACATCTTCGCATTTCCGGATGAATCGAATATCTCGAAGTTATGAGCTTCATCAAGATGTCCTCTTTATCTCTGGTATCACTTGAACCCAGATTCGCCCTCGAATCTCAAAGATTCCATCAAGATCAACCTTGTATTTTACTTCTTTTCCCTCGACCACTCTTTCTCTTATTTTTCTGCATTCCTCATCTTGCAGTTGAGCATTCTTCACTTTGTCCACCAAAGTTTGACTAGCTTCCATCTGGTACAATTTCTCATCGGATTCTTTTGGAAATTTGATTTCCAACTCTAACTTTGACATTGCTGTAATAAGCTCCTCCTTATTAGTTAACAGCATCAACTTCTCTCTGCCTTTCCTACTCAAGGCATCTGCAACCACATTTGCTTCGCCTTGATGATAAAAGATCTCACAATCGTAATCCTTTATCAATTCCATCCATCTCCTTTGACGCATGTTCAGGTCCTTCTAAGTGAAAATGTACTTCAGACTTTTATGGTCTGTGTAGATCTCACATTTCTCTCCGTAGATATAGTGTCTCCATATCTTTAATGCGAACACAACTGCTGCCAACTCTAAATCATGAGTTGGATACCCTTTTTCGTAGTCTTTCAATTGCCTTGATGCATACACGATAACTTTTCCGTTCTGCATAAGGACACATCCTAATCCCTTGTGTGAAGCATCACTGTACACCACAAAATTTCTTGTACTATCTGGTAATGACAACATAGGTGCCATACTTAGCTTCTTTTTTAATTCCTAAAAAACTTCCTTCACATTTCTCCGTCCAAACAAATTTTACAGATTTCCTCGTCAAATTTGTCAACGGAGTGGCAATCTTGGAGAAATCCTAGATAAACCTTCTATAATACCCTGCCAATCCCAAGAAACTTCTTACTTCTGACGGAGTTCTTGGTTGTTCCCAATTTATCACAGCTTCAACCTTTGATGGATCCACTGAAATTCCATCATTGTCAATTACGTGCAAGAAATTGTACACGTTTAAAACCGTAATTCACATTTAGAGAATTTTATACAACTTTTCCTTTTTCTTAGCCTCCAAATTAGGACGTAAGTGTTCCACGTGTTCTCTTCTTGAGTTCTAGAATACACCAGAATATCGTCGATAAACACCACCACAAACTTGTCTAAAAATGGTTTAAACACCTTATTCATCAAATCCATGAACACTGCAGGGGCATTTGTCAATCCAAAAGACATAACCAAAAACTCATAATGTCCATACCGAGTTCGGAATGCCGTCTTCGGTACATCCTCCTTCCTTACTTTTAGTTGGTGATACCCACTTCTCAAATCTATTTTTGAGAAATATCTAGCACCCTTCAATTGATCAAACAAGTCATCTATTCTCGGCAATGGATATTTATTCTTAATAGTGACTTTGTTTAACTCCCTATAATCAATGCAAAGACGCATTGACCCATCCTTCTTCTTCTTTTATTTAATAACACCGGTTGCTCCCTACGGTGACACACTCCTTACCGAATGTATTTCTTGTCCAATGTCTCTCAGAAGTTGTACCATCGCCTTTATCTCTCTAATGAGCCATTCTCAGTATGGGCTTTCGATATCGGAGCGGTTCTCGGGCGCTTAAGTCAATCACGAACTCGATTTCTCCGTCGTCAAAGCGGAAGTCCCGAAAATCCTCCGAAACACGTCCATAAATTCCCTAACCACTGGTATTTCTTCTAATTTTGCACCCTTCTTCTGAGTATCGACTATATAAGCTAAATAACCCACACAACCTTGACTCAACAACTTCTTGGCCTGCATAATCGTCAGACATCTCATTTGTCTAGGCGATTTGCTACCATTGAAAACTACCTTTAACGGAGTCATAAGGTTTACATATTTCTTTTGGCAGTCAATTATTGCTCCACAATTGAACAACCAATCCATTCCCAAAATAACATCAAACTCTCCAAGCCTAATCGGAATTAAATCTACCATCAAAATATTTCCCTTAATGTTTACCCTACAGTTCTTGTATACGAACCTAACATGAATTACTTCCTTATTCGCGATTTCTATGTTCAGAGGGAAATTCAATTCTTCACTAGGCAATCCTAATCTCATAGCAAATTCATCAAATATAAATGAGCAAGTAGCACCCGAATCAAATAATACATAAGCATCAATATCATTGATTGGGATAATACCTGACACCACATCCTTTGATTGCACAAAGATCTTGCATACCATGTCAAGGTTCCGGGCTGGTTTGTTTGATGTCATTGGCCCAAGATCGACCCAAGTACCTCCACTACTACCTCCCTCGCTTCCCTCGTTGTTTCTCCAAATTTTCTTCTTAGGCACTCACGAGCAAAAGTGATCCTTGGACCCGCAAGTGTAGCAAACATTCTTCTTGGGTTAATTGCAGTTTGGGGTGATGTGACCCTCCTGACCACAATTAAAGCATACACGTTTTTCCATTAAGCATACACCCTTGTGAAACTTCCCGCATGTAGCACATGTTTCAAACTTCTTATTCTGCTGGCAACCTTGTTGATTCCCAGCACCCACATTTCCATTCCACTTTCTTTTCAGGTTATTATTACCATTTCCACACCACCTCCATTCTTCACCTCCACTTCATTCTTCTTCTTTTTCTGTTCCTGATTGAACTTGGTTACAACCTCGCCTCCACCTTCGATGAGAATTGCCTTTTCCATTACTACTGCAAACGTCTTCAACTGGAACAAGGAAACCCTACTAAACAACCAAGGCTTCAGTCCCTGTTCAAACCTCTTCGCCAAGCGCTCATCTCATGTTGACTTGGTATGGCGCAAACCTCGCTAACTCGTTGAATTTCATGCAGCATACTCGACACCGCTATCGTTCCTCGCTTCGCCTCTAAAACTGCATTTCTAATCGGCTTTTTCGAACTCTCGAGAAATAAGTCTCAAGAAAATCTCCTCAACTTATCCCAAGTTATAATTCTCGGTCCTTCCCAAGTTTTGTTGGCTCGCCACCAATAACTAGCCTCTCGCTTTCAACATGAATGTTGCAAAAGCGAGCTTACAGTTATCCTCTACCCTAGCAACATCAAAAACCTTCTCAATTTCCATGATCCAGGTTTGTGCTTCAACTGGATTCATGGATCACGGAATTTTGGTGGTCCAACCGCCTTAAAGTCCTTAAACGTAGCACCTTGGTTCTGAGGTTGATTCTACGATTGATTCTCAGAAGGCACCGCCAAGAACGCCACCACCGCAATGAATCTGGGTTAGCTTCAAAGATTATCGTTGTTGGTTCCTTCAAATGTTTCTTCCGACGGTGGTTGACGCCTTGAGGCATTTTCTCGTTAAAATACACTCATTAGATTATTACTCAACTCTTTAAAGTAATTTCTAATTAACTTGCCCCCAAAATAATCACCACATAACACATAACACTTTGGATAAAAGAAGATAATAACTTTTATTCATACTTAATTCTTTGAAAAACATCATATCCATAGCATTACTGCTATTTATATTATTTTCCTGAACTACTAAAGTTTCAGGATATCATCATCATATCCCATAAGTTGCATAACACTAGGGATTTACATAATACTTATCATAACATATATCATAAATCAAGTACACTTCCTAAGTTGTTCTATTAAGATATCGCAGCCTTTACGACGCTCTTCTTCCATAATTCGAACATGGTTCGACGATCTAAGATGTACGAGGGTACCGCCTCGAATCTGAATGGGGTAACCCATGACCCGATTCTCGAGCTTGATTGATCGCGATGTTGAACACGTTATCCATTTCCCCGTGATCTTCATTCTCTTTGCTTGTAAGGCTCCCCTCCGCTTATTTCAAATTTCGCTGATCGCCTTCCTCAGACGCTGCCTTCTTGGCCTCTTGCCCTTTTTTGCGCACTCTTCTCTCAACTTTCTCTTCAACTCGCAATCTCTCGCCTCATTTGGTCGTTCTCTTCTTCAAAGCAGGAACCAACTTCTCTTCAACATTGTTCACCGTTCTTCTCGATCCCGGATCTCGCCGTCCTTCCCTTCGCGCCCATCAATGTCCTGCTGCTTCACCACTATCTCTTGCAACTCCTCGATCGTATCTTGAAGTTCTACATCATGGCCACGCACCTCATCGTATATACTACCACCATCGAAGTTAAGTGGAATCCTTTCCTCCTCGTCCTCTTCATCCATCCGGCAGCTCCAAGGATCTTCCTCGTCTGCCTCTATCTCATCATCCTCATCAGCACTCCTCCCGCTTCAACTATCATGACTAATCTGGAATCGCTTCCGTGATATTAATTGTTCCCAAACTACCTGAATATCTCGAGACTCCTCCTCCCTGGCTTGACTGGATCCTCCTATATTAGACATCCTGTCAACCAAAGTTTAAGTTTTAATTACTAATCATTACTACTTGACTCTCACGAGCACATAAGTTATAAACACATAAGCACATAAGTGTTTTATTACTTCTTCCTTAAAACTCGATAAGAGTTTATCATTACTATCTTTTCGAAGGTTACTTCCTAAGGCTTTTCCCCCACCTAAGGTTCATAACCTAAGGCTTTGATACCAACTTGAGACACCCCCAAACCCAAGATACTTCATTCCCACAGGATTTGGTGTTCACTTAATCAAACATTCATATCTAACTACCCAATCACAATAAAACTGGATAAATAAAATCTTTCCCATTAAAGGGTTACATAATAAAATCTCCTGTGTTGTCTAACCTTTAATTACAATCATTCAAATGCGAATTTAAAATAAACTTCATTACAACCATTCAATTAAAATCAAAATCAAATATCAAATTACAAGTCTTCAAAACTTGCTCATCTTTCCTTTTCCTCATCAAAAGCTAGTACATCACCTTTTCGCCTTTAAACTGTAAGAGTTATAGAAGCAAGAGTGAGCAAACAATGCTCACTTGAAACAATAAGGAATCGACAAGAGTATAATAATAATAACTCCCATGATAGGCTAATCAAGACCGAATGGTACTCTAACAATGATAATCGTGAACCGAAATCCAAAATATGGAATAAACATAACCGAGGGTCATAAGACCATGAACTATGTCCACAAATAAGCAGTAATCTTTCAACTCCAACTTTAATAATATAAGACTATAAGGACTCTCGCACTTAGGGGGGTCACCCTTCAGATCATGTATCAGGCATTAAATATTTAACGCTACGCTGTAAGTTATCCCCTAATAATAGGGTTGTTCATCTCAAGATTTAGAGTACAAGTCCGCACTAAAGAGAGTTTGGTTCGATAAGTTTTCAAGGGTAATTTGAAGTTCAACGATCATCAACTGTGAGGACTAGTTGAATTAATAACATTATATTACGTAATAATCGTAATTGAATCAATATGGTAAACCAAAATCATGCTTTAGGAATAATCTAATAAAGATATACTTTGAATAACAATAACATGCCTTGCTTGAACAATATTAAGTCAAGGTTAATTAGAATTGAGTACTAAGCATGCATAGTAGTTTGAACGATAAAATTGTTCGACATTAGTATAAATAGTCATGTATGCTAAACAAACAAGTTAAATACAAGAATAACTTGTTCAATATCAACAACAAAGTTTAGAAACCTTGCATTATTATATTGGAAACAATAATTGATTCAACAACAAAATAGATTAGAGAACTTGCATCATTTATAAGGTAATCGAATTGGAAACCATAATTAGTTCAACAAGATAAAGGATTAGAAAACTTGCCTTGCTCATGGGCTAAATCGAACAATTCAAATCACAATATCCTATAAACATATGTCATCATGACATAATTAGCCATTACCACCTTACAAACATAACTAAGTACGTTCATCATGTAAAAATTGGATTTTTTAGTCACATAATCAAGTTACAAAACAATTTAATTGCTAATAACATGTTCATTCTAGGTATAGAAACATTAAAATCATAACTTAACAGTCCTAATATTAACACATAATCATTTCTTAAAATTCGAGTACAAAAGTACCACGTCGTACCATTCTCTAACTCATGATGCTACCACACGCTTTATATCGTGGTTCGTGATCATGGCCATGATGATGAAATACAATACCACATTTATACTACTGCTGACATAATACATACGCGAAAATGAATAAATTGGTCAAGACCATGTACAAGAAATCATAGCTTTAATCGATGCCTTTTTAAGAATAAAGATAAGAAAAAGCCAATTTTGGCCTCAAGCTCGCTTTCTAATACCTAATTCACATGTAATTCATACAAAGACTTCATATAAACATAATTCAAGAATTCCTAACATGTTTCTATCCATACAACAACATAAACAACAAGTTTAAAACATCCAATTTCACTGTTTTTAATAAAAACTCACTCTTTGATGTTTTTAATGAAAATCAACACTGTAATTTTGTTTTTCAACCAAAACAGTTAATTCAAAGCATCTTTATCAGTATTTAAACATACTCTATCAATTTAAATACCCAATTTATCAACAAAACAACTAAACAACCCATAATTTCTATTTTAAATTAACCCATATTCATTCACATAAACTCTATGTAAAAAGGTTTTCTTCACAAACTACATACATAACAACAATTCATTGATTATAATCATATAAAACTTATGAAAATAACTTTACAACAATAGTTTATCATATGAATACACATAAAATCAACAATTTATCCTATCATAAGAATTTTACAGAGAAATAGGAGAAGAAAAAACTAGAAATTTAAAAACTTAAAAAAAATAGAAGAATAACTTACTTGTAGAAGATGATGGTTATCCTTTTGATTATCAAGCTTTTCTCCAATTCCTTTTTCCAATTCTCTAGCCTTTCTTTCTCTTCTTCTTTTCTCTCTCACTTTTCTTCTTCTTCTTCTTCTTCTTCCTCCTCCAGTTTTTCTTTCTTCCTAACTCTATCTAGCGTATTAGATATCTAACGATATAGGATATAATATATATTAATTATATAATATAAATATAGATATAACTGATATCAGTTATCTAAGTTTTGAAAACCAAAAGCCATAAGGCTTGTTTGGCTAATCCCTAAAAATAATCAATTAATCCTTATGCCTTGTTTGGTAAAACACAATTAGATTAAAGACTTAATAGGCATTAGGCCTTGCTTGGCAAAACTGAATTAAAACTCCTTTAAGTTATTTTAATAACTACTTAATAAAAGGTTATTCGACACACTTTTATTTAATTAAAATAATTCTAATAACAATTTATTGAATTACTACATCACATAAATCAATACCACAAAATTATAATTTTCTATATAATTATAACTTTATTTAATCAACTAACACATCCTTTTTAATTACAAATTCCAATAAAAAGAATAGTAATTCAATTAATCAAAACTCTCTAACTTAATAATTAAATTAAATTAACATCAAAAATTAATTTCCTTAATTATTTATTTAACAAATAGTTAACCAAATTGAATCAAATTTGAACAATTATTTATTTAACAATAAACACATCCATTAAATACTTAAATATTTCAATAAATATTTAATATAACAATAAAAAATTCGAAATATATTTAATATATTTTAAGTATATTTAATTTAATCTATGGTGACAGTAATAAATTAAATAGCTTAATATTTATTAAATAATATTTTAGAAATATTAAATATAAATTAATAAGAGGAGTCTTATTAATATTATTACAATTATTATTATTTTAATTTCTAAAAGAGTTTAGAAATTAATTTAATATAAGTACTCTCATTTATTTCTAATAGGATTAGGAGGGAAAATTAGTTAAAGGAGTTTAATTAATTATCCCTAATAAGATTAGGGAGCCCATTTAATTAAAAGAGTTTAATTAAATAAATAATACCTTATTTTCATAGGGTTACTTGATATTTTTATAAGAGGAGTCTTATATCAGATATCAAATATACGCAATTTCAAGAGTTGGAGAGTACACTCCTTTTCTATAGAGATAGAAAAATTAGGGTTTAGCCAACCACCCATCTTCTTGAGTTTTTTCTTCTTCCTCAGTGGATCACCCTGTAGGCCAAACACTCAAAGCGCTTAACGCTGATCAAAGGAAGGAAACAAACCCATGGATTCAAGTTGAATGCGAAAAGGATCGAGGTGAACTTGTATCCGAGGAAGCTCTCGAATCTTCAAGGTATGATTCTTGTTCTTTCTTTTTCGCTTAATTAATAATTTTGCATAAAGGGTGATCCAGGTATATGGTTTGTAAAATTTTAAAACTCTGATTTTCCACGTTTCCGCTTATTTTTTGCAATTTGATTGCGTTCATGAATATTACAAACCTAACATTTACATCATCATTCCTTTATTATAAGCTAAAACTATTTTATGTGTCTCACTATTCTATAATTTGATGATGAATTTGACATGTTTGGCAGAAGGAGCTATGGTTCTATACTTGATATAATTTCCATTATCGACTATGTCATTAAGTTAATTGCTCGATCTGAGCTCTGTGTTAAATTCTATTATAGGCTTGGATTGGTTTTAGAACCGAAACCGCACTGCACAGTTTAAAACCGCACCGCACCAATTACAAACGGTTTCGTGTGCGGTTTTGGATTTATTAAACCGCACTCTGTTTGCTTTTAAAAGTGTGCTTTATTCCAAATCGCACCATGCTCACCCCTAGTTTAGAGTGTTAAACCAATTTCATATAAAAGTCTGGTTGCAAAGCATACTTCAGTGTTCTTTTTAAAGTTATATTCATAAAATTTTAAAATTTCAATTTTTTAACTAGCATCGTAACATTTTAACTGGGATAATAATGCAAAGGGTGCAAATTACTCCATCCGTTCCTAAAAGATTGTCGTTTAGAAGAAAAAATTTGTTTCAATTTATTTTACAACTTTCTAAATATCACCCCTACCTTTTCTCATTGTCTCAAGAAATTATCCCTTGTATTAATAGTTTTCAATTTTCTATAAAGGGGTAATAATGAAATTTCAAACAAATTTTAATTGTTAAATGATAGTATTAAATGACTTTTTTAATCTATGTGTAAAAACTTTAAACGACAATCTTTTAGGAACGACGGTAATATTACTTAAAATTTAATAAGCTTTTAAATTAAAAAGAGTGCAAATCCATTTTGAACTTGAAACATATGCTACAACTTGTATACACATACCGAGTTATTAAGGGGCTGTTTGATTAGTACTGAATGAATGAATAGCTTACCGATTCAGTAGTACGTTTATTTCGAATAAAAATCATCTGAATGATTGAATCTGAATCGGTCAGCCATTCGATGATTTGGAATGATTTTTTATTTTTTTTTTACAATATTAACTTTTAATAATGATTTTCTAATCAGCAAAACATTCTTAATAATCTGGTATGTACTCATAATTGCATACAAAATTTATTTTGCAATGGGGGAGAAGAAATATTGGAAAAGGATGAATATAATGCGAATCCTTCATCTTAGTAGTTGTAATTTGAGAAGAAAGATGTTAGATTTTGAACACAGAAATATCAAACGCAGGCATCGTAATTGGAGTTTTCAGCTGCGGATTCTCCTTTGTATAGAGGTTTACAGCTCAAAAGAAGTTCATAAAAAGAGGTAAAAATTGAGGCACTTTTTTTGGGTCTTAATGTAGCTTGCTTTGGTAATCCAAGTCGAATGCATTTAATTTCTGCATGATTTGTCTAATTGTGTGGGGGTTTCTCTATGAATCATCACCATCTGTGTATCCTACATATGTACCCTTATGTATGGTTTTATGAATGTATCTTAAGTTTGGATTAATAAATTTTTCCTTAAAAGTCGTCGTCGGTGGCTCTACGAATGTATCTCTAATTCTAAAACATAGGGAGTATGTCTAATTTTTGAATAGAAGGAATACGTACAAGCCGCCCGATTTAAAAATGTATTTCTAATTTTAGAAGGAAATAAGTGTATGCTCTCGGGATTAAACAAAAGTCCACTGGTTAATTGTCTTTCAACTATCAAGAGAGATGGTGGACATGACAGTTGAAGCCTCCACATTAGCACATGATTCAACCTTCATACGTTCATATTCAATAATTGAAGCTTACAGCTATGACTTTTGTTAGATTTCACAGTTGACTTTGTTGTATTTTGGATCAAATTATGTGTATTTCAAAAACAAAACATTGTGTTTTCAAACTTTTCAAAGAACTTGTGAAAATTCTAACTTCTGCATTGGAAACAAAAATGAAACTTTCACATTCATTCTTCTACATTCAGTTGTAATTTTCTTCTGTTTTTATTTTTCTTACCTTTTTTTTTGTTTTGAGCTTTGTAGTACCGGGATACTATTCCCAAGGCCATGTTTGTTTGCAAGAATTATAATCTCAAGACTATTAATCTTATGATTATTATTTCGGGATTATAATACCTACTTGAACATAGTATTAAAATAATACTCCATATTAAGTTATTTTATAATACCTGGACTAATAGTTCCAAGTCTAAATTAAAAAACAAACAAGACATTTGAGATTAATAGTTCTATCTCAAGTATAATCCTTGCAAACAAACATATGGGAAAATATACTCTCTTAGGTTATGTTTGTTTGTAAGGATTCTCATGACTATTAATCCTAGGATTATAATCCCGGGATTATAATTATAATTCAAGACTATTAAGTCATTTCATAATCCATAGACTAATAGTCCCAAGTCTAAATTTAAAAACAAACAAGACACTTGGGATTAATATTCCTATCACAAGTGTAATCCTTGCAAACAAATATAGCTTTGGAGACAGTCCTAGTGCACCTCAAGTACTCCCCACCTCAAAAAAATAAATATATTTTACTATTCTTTTTATTCGTGTTGCAAAATCGGGTCAATCTTTTCATACGGGCTTACGCCTGCGTCCCCCCGTGGCCCATGAACCATTTTTGGACTTGACAAATTGTTGCTGGTGAGAGTTGAACCTAAGATGTCCGGGTTTACGGCTCATCCCAAGAAGACCTTGAACCACTGCGCCTAACTGTTGGAGTTTTAATTGTATCTTTACTGCTTATTTGATTATTTAGAAGAACAGATTTCTGTACTTTAACATCCATATGAGACCCCAACTATATATTTAAGAAAGGATATGGTATAAGTAGAACGTCATTAATCCAAAATCCGAATATATGTACCTTGAATATTCATTTAATTTTCTACTAAATAAACTTATGTTCGTTTTGTTGCAGATTTGATCATGAAAGGAACAGAAAATTGAAATGAAATGAGAAGATTAAAAACATTAAGGGGTGGCAAAAGTATGAAGTATGGTTAACCAATATGTCTTACTAGTGGACTTTTGATTCAATAAATTAACTACAGTAACAATAAAGACTGCGGTTCTGGCAGTTGCCAATTTGCCATTGAAGTGTTCTACTGTTATGTTCATACCTGTAGGCTGTAGTTGACAAAAAAAAAACTATATTTACCCAACGTATCACACTCTTATGCTCCATTGAAGAATCATGGCTAAGTGGCAAGTGTTTCTCTTCAACACCCTTCTTCTTTGGTGGTGCTTCTTCACCAGCACCCCTGCCAATTGCATGGCAAATGAAACTGATCAAATTGCATTGATGGCTTTCAAAGCCGCAATAGATCAAGACCCTTTTGGTGCATTGAGTTCATGGAATGATTCATTGCATTACTGTGATTGGAATGGCATATTATGCAGCCGCCTCCATCCTGACAGAGTAACAATCTTGAATCTAACTTCCCAAGGCCTTGTGGGAACACTCTCACCTCACATAGGAAACCTCTCTTCCTCAGGGCCATTTATCTAGAAGGAAATAGTTTTCATGGCCAAATCCCACCAGATATTGGTAGCTTGTTCCGACTTCAGCATATTGAGTTTGCCAACAACTCATTTGATGGAGAAATACCCAAAACCTTTTCAAGGCTGCCAAAATCTCAAGTATCTCAGTTTGCTTGACAATAGTCTCACCGGAAACATTCCGCCTGAGCTAGGATCTTTGCTGAAGCTTGAAGCTTTGGGCTTGGCCAGGAACAAACTTTCAGGAACTATCCCTCCTTCCATTGGAAACCTATCATCTCTTAACCGGTTTTCTATAGGATTCTGTCGTTTGCATGGAAAAATTCCTGAGGAAATTGTACAGATTAGAGGCTTGAGATTTGTTCAGTTTGCAGAGAATAATCTATCGGGCAAGATCCCTTCTGGCCTCTATAACATTTCTTCTATTAATTACTTGGCAATGGGAAGTAACCGGCTTGAAGGAACCATTCCTCCTGATATAGGCGTCAAACTTCCTAATCTCGAGTTTTTAAGCTTTGGATTTAATCGTTTTACAGGGATGATCCCTTCTTCACTGATGAATGCATCAACGCTCCAGTATTTAGTCCTGGTTGAAAACAATTTTACCGGACCAGTACCAAGAGATCTGGGAAAGCTTCAGAATCTTCGAGGTATGTGGTTATCCAATAATCAGTTGCAGGATGATTTCAGTTTCGTTACTTCTTTAACAAATTGCTCCTTTCTGGAGACTATTGAGGTTGACAGAAATCTCTTCAAAGGTTCATTGCCCAGCTCCGTAGCCAATCTCTCCAAAGAGATGAGCTTCCTCAGTATGGAAGCTAATCAACTGCATGGAAATATTCCTTCAGGTATCCAAAATCTCCTCAATCTCGACACCTTGAGAATATCAGAAAATTATCTTATTGGCCCTCTTCCCTCCGGCATTGGAAAACTGTATAAACTGCAAGACCTATATCTGGGGGAGAACAGTTTCACAGAAGAGCTACCATCTTCAATTGGTAACTTAACTTTGTTGAATCTTCTGTACTTGAATCAGAACAATATCACTGGAAGCATACCTTCAAGTCTTGGCAATTGTCAAAACTTGCAGGAATTGTTTCTCTCCAATAATAGTCTTAGTGGTTCGATACCGCGAGAGTTGCTGAATATTTCAAGCATCTCAATTTACTTCAGTTTAGGCCACAATGCTCTTACAGGATCTCTGCCATCGGAAGTTGGGTCTTTCAGAGATCTTGTAGTGTTTGATGTCTCTAACAATAGATTGTCGGGGAAAATCCCTAGTTCTCTTAGATATTGTGTGGGCTTGGAAAAACTTTACTTGCAGGAAAATTCATTTGAAGGTCAAATTCCTCAAGACTTGGGGTTTTTAAGGGGTTTAGAGCTTTTGGACCTTTCACACAATAACTTGTCAGGCACTATCCCGACAAATTTAAGAGCGCTAGTTCGACTGCAAACATTAAATCTGTCCTTCAATGAGCTAGAAGGCGAAGTTCCAATAGAAGGAGTGTTTAAAAATGCAAGTTCAATTTCAGTTATTGGGAACGTTGGGCTGTGTGGAGGTATTGCAGACCTAAAGCTTTCTCCTTGCCCATCGGTAAAATCCAAAAAGAATGTAGCCATCGTGATAATCCCCGTGGTTATTGGAGTGTTTGGATTTTTAGCTGCCTTAATTTGCTTAGTTATATTTGGTTACGGACGAAAAATGTCAAGAAAGAAAGGCTCTCTTGTGCCATCATTCAATGACCAATTGTTGAGGCTTTCTTATGGAGAGCTCCTAAAGGCAACAGATGGATTCTCGAATGCTAATTTAATTGGTGTTGGGGGTTATTCTTCTGTGTACAAAGGGATTATTGATCAAGATCAATTAATGGTTGCAGTGAAGGTGCTTAATCTTAATCTTCGCAGAGCTTCTAAGAGTTTCATGTCCGAATGCAAAGCCTTAAGATCCATAAGGCATCGGAATCTCTTGAAGATATTGAGCGCCTGTTCTAGTGTGGATTTTCAAGGTAATGACTTCAAAGCCTTGGTGTATGAGTTCAAGACTAATGGGAGCTTGGAAAAATGGTTGCATCAAGAAAGAGTTGGTGATGAAGGGCAGCAAGAAGAGCCAAGAAATCTTAAACTAATTCAAAGGCTGGACATTGCCATCAATATTGCTGCCGGACTCGAGTATCTTCATCATGGCAGTGAGTCTAGAATTGTTCATGGCGATCTCAAGCCTAGTAATGTTTTTTTGGATCATGAAATGACTGCCCAGATTGGAGATTTTGGGTTGGCTAAAGTTATATCAATGTTTTCAAGTGGACAACACACTGATTCAGTTGCAGTCAATGGTACTGTAGGCTATGTTGCTCCGGGTACAGTTTCTCTTATTTCTTTAAAATAGTATCATGAAATAGTAGATACTATTAGAAAATAGTCCCATTGCAAAATTTAAAATTTGCAAGACCCTTTATATAGATACTTATAAAATCCTAGCTTAATATTACAAGGCCTTTACTTATTTACTCAAAACTAGTCAAACATGCTAATCCGGTAGTACTTGTTACGTAATATTTTTCAAACTCTACTAATATTACTATGAATAAATCTTCATATTCTGCACAAGCTACTGCCAATTACTTATTTCTTGGGCCAGATGCATAAATTTATACTAGTAAGCATGAAAAGCTAGTTGGATCTATTATGACTCTTACTATTACTCATTCATATTTGCACCCTTGTTTTTTTCTTTTGTTGGTTCAGTGTATTGATTATAAGCATGATATGGTAGTTGGATGCATGAATATGTTTTGGTTGTGACATGGTTTAATTGTCCTCATTCAGTCATGATACATTGGATATGTAAACTAGTAGGTTGCAGGTGGGGTAGCTGCCCCTCCCAAGTTTTTCCAAATTTTACTTTGTACTCGCTAGATTTTTGGTAATTTATATAAATATATGAATTTGACACTACAAGATTTTTGGGATAATGTTTGTTTTATCCAAGATTATTTAAAAGATTGGATAAAAACTTACTACTAATAAAAAGATATCATATTCTCATTAGTTTAAGTATAGATAGATAGGATAAGATATATATTTTTAAACAAAGTTAAAGGTTAATTTTATCCACAAATTAGTCCCAAATTGGTAGGGATTATAATTCCTAGTTGGACATAATATTAAATTGACCCCCTTTCAAGTCATTTTATTATAGCGGGACTAATAGTTTCAAGTCCATTTTTAAAACAAACAAGAGACTGATTAATTGCTATTGCATGGAGTAGAACACTAGTTTTACATGTCATCAGTGTATAATTTATTCTCATTTAAGAATTTCTTGCATGCCTCCAAAACATCTAAATTCTAAGTCTGTCCCTAAATTAGATGTTGATAATTCTGCATTGTTAACGCATGAATTGTTGCAGAGTACGGGATGGGTGGCATGGTTTCCACACAAGGGGATGTATACAGTTACGGAATTCTTCTACTGGAGATGATCACAAACAAAAGACCAACCAATGATGAGTTTACGGATGGTATAAATAGCTTTGTTAAAAGTGCTTTACCGGACAGAGCGGTGGAAATTGCAGATCCATGCATTATTTTGGAACATAACACGGGCGAGTTGGATAAACGACTGCATTTGCTCAATATTGAGTATTGGAGTTGCATGTTCAGTGGAAGTTCCAAGAGACCGTATGGAGATGGGGGATGTAGTTCATAAGTTGCTCAAGGTGAAAAAGATTTACACACAAGAACTGTTGAGGCAATCCCATGTTTAGAGTAGGGTTGTAAATGGTAACTCAAAATAAGATATTTGTCCGTGTTCGAATTTGTTTAAAGTGAATATTATTTGTATTCGACTTAAACGAATATTGTTCGTATTCGATTAGAGATATTCATAAATAAACGGATACGGATACATATACATGTATATATTCGTATCCGTTTAACATCCGTCAATCAATATATTTATCGAGTCAGTATGGGGTATCATAATCCCGAGCAATGAACGAATCTTATTATAAAATTATAATATTTTTTAATATCTTTCACAAAGATATTTTATTAAAATGAGTGATTATAGTTATTACGGCGTCACGACGAGTCGTGGCAGTAGCTGACTGTCAGTACGTTTAGGCGACAAGACGACTGTCATAACGACCGTATGACGACAAGTCATTTACAATGAACAATTTATATATTATTTATTTTACTTTACAAGTATATTAGTAATAAAATTTTATATACATTAAAACCCAAAGGATCACATTACGGAATAACATTAAGAGTACAATTATGTAAATACATAACAACAACTTAACTTGAGATTTGTTTCGGACTCGGGATTTGACTTGGGTTGTTGCATATGGTATCAAAGTTGACTCTCGAAAGTTCGGGTCGGGTCATCCAATCTAGTTGTCGGAGGTGGGGACACTAAGGGTAGTGGTATTATCCCACAATGGAGAGCGGGAGGTCCGGAGGTGGGATACGAAATCAGCCGGTATTATCCCACAATGGCTAGAGAGGCAAAGATTTGTAGACCATGTGTGATCGATTCTGACGAGGACATTAGAAATTTAAGTGGGGGAGTTTGTAACACTCCAGTCCCACATCGAAAGATATGAAAAAAATTTATCTAAATATAAGGAACTAAGTTACTAAAGATATGGAAATATTTGTCTGAATATAAATAATTAAGTTATTACCAATAATACCTTTAGTTATGACATTTTGAGTGAGCCTGACCCAAAAAGATACTATTAGGTGAGATTTGTTCCGGACTCGAGATTTGACCTGAGTTGTTGCAAGAAGACCCATGGGTCAAAAAATTTGGGTCAAAGCTACTAAGGCGTGCGCGTTGGTAGTTTTGCCCCAAGTCGACACACGACATGGCCTACTTTTCATCGCCAAGATGTTTAGGTGTCGCCTTGGCGACGCCATGACAACTATGAGAGTGATTAATTTTTTTTTTTTGAATTTAATAATTTAATTATATGGTTGATAATCATGTTATGTTATATTAATATCATAACAGTAAAATTTAAAAAATTTAATTATTTATTTATTAATTTTAATTAATTATGTTAATGAATTCGGATATTTATTCGAAAACGGATAATATTTGAATTCGAATATCGAATTCAAATAGTACTTTAAGAAATCCGTCAAATATAAAATACGAATAAAATATTTTTTTTTGAATACATATACCACTGTATTCGAATTCAAATGTGTTCGTTTACAGTCCTAGTTTAGACATCCAATGACATCTAGTACTCAAACATTTGCAAATATTAAGGATCTAGTTTTATTTTATATTTATTCTTGTAAAATAATTATGTGGTTTTTGATTCAATACAAGTATAGTTATGTAAAACACGTTGACAACCCAATGTCGAAATTCATTTTAAGCTTTAAATTTGTGCATTGCTTTAATGTTTACTACTTTAATTTTGCAGCACAAGATAACAACTTGCTCTGCCTGTTCTAAAATTAGATATATATATTGATTTTCTGAAAATTTAAAAAATTCTAATATACAAAATTGACATGAATTCGTTAATGATTTAAAAACAACAAATCTAGTACTAATAATATTTTTTAGTTAATTTACAATAATTATAGTTATTTATAAGTATATCACATTTGCTTAAAAAAAATTAAAAATTATCCCAACACCATTTCAAATGGCGTTGAAGTATCAATTTTTTTTTTTAAAAAAAAAAATCTGACAAAGCTCTAATTTTTTTTTAAAAAATCCCGATACCAATGGCGCTGAAGTATACAATTTTTAATTTTTTTTAAACTAATCTGACAATCACATTTGCTCAAAAAAAAATAATAATAATATTCCTACGCCATTTGAAATGGCGTTGAAGCAATTTTTTTTTTAAAAAAATTTATGACAATCCAGGTTTGCTTTTAGGAAATTTTTTTTTATCCCAACACCATTTCAAATGACGTTGAATTATAAATTTTATTTATTTATTTTTTAAAAATCTGACAATGCTCTATAAAAAAAATCTGAAAATGCTAAAAAAAAATAATATCCCGATGTCATTTCAAATGGTGTTGAAGTATACAATTTTTTAATTTTTTTTTAACAAATCTGACAATCACATATGCTCAAAAAAAGGGGAAAAAAAATATCCCAACGCCAAATGGCGTTGAAGCAATTTTTTTGGCAAAACTAATGAGTTAGTCACCGAAGTTGACACGTTTTATTGAATACCTTATTGAACTTTTAATTTTTCAAATTAACTCACAGAACTAATTTTTATTTTCAAATTGGGTCATTTCGTTAAAAAAAGTTGACAAACGTTAATTTTTTACCTACGTGGCGCTAACGTGGATGTAAAAAAAAGAAAATGACATGGAAAATAAAAGACATCATAAAAAAATAAAAAATATTGTCTATGTGGCAAAAAAAAGAGTAAGGGTCACCGTCTTATAGGTGATTCTCTCTCCAGTATACTCAACATCCATCCCATTACTGTTGAGCAGCAAAAACTCTATGACTGGTCCTTGCCGCCACTCTGCCACAGGAATCCGGCGACCGGACGTCCATGTAAAATAGGTGGGACCCATATAAATTAACATCGGGATTTAAGCTCCCATACAGCTGGGGTGCTACCCCATATTCTTGTTTGATTATCAAGTTTAACTCATGAATGTGCTTTTGTGCTCACTCTCAATGAGTTTAAGTATATTTGGACTCTGTATACATACATTTGATACAGTTGCTTCATAGTGTTTGGAGAATATTTTGTTAGAATAAGGTAAAGGCATACATGCATACATAGGCTAATTACGTATGAGTTGCAGTGTCAACTCATACATATTGTCATTTTAACTTTGAAGATGTATTATTAACTAGCAATAAGTTTATTAGTATGTTTGAATATCAAATTTCTTAATTTTGGTGATATTTTGATCTTATGACTTGCAAAGATTTTAATATTTTTATCAATAGGTTGTCATTTGTCAATATGAGCTATGGTCATTTTATTAATGAGTTGCATTAGTTTTTTATTATTTATTTTTAACTTATTAATTTTGATATTTTTTTGTTTGGATTGCTCAAAAATATGTCCAAATTAGTGATCACATATGGATTGAATTTGAACAACATATTATAAACCTGAAGCTTGAACTCGATCTCAAACTCGTTAATATTTGATTGGACCGAGTTTGAACAGCTTTAAGCTTTTAAGCTCGGTTCAATACTTAACCCAATGAAAGGTGCTAATCAGATCTAATAAACTCCCCAAGCCCCAAGAACAAAATGTATTCATAGGATTGAATTGTAATAATATAAATTCTAAAATAAATATATGTATATATAAAGGGTTTTTTATTCTTGGGGTACTTTAGTACATTCGTTCATTTTTATTAGGTTTAGGTCCACTTATATACCCTTTTGCAGTCATATTCACAGCCACACACAAAAAAATCTAGGGTTGTAAATGGTAATCGAAAAATTCGTATTTGTCCGTATCCGTATTTGAAAAAAATGAATATATCCGTATTCGGTTTATAGGTATTCATAAATAAATGGATACGAATACAGATATAGGCGTATTCGTATTCGTTTAACATTCGATCGTAAATATATCATACGGATAGCGAATATCCAGAATTCAATATTCGGATTTGGTTTATTAATATATACATACATAAGTTATTATTATATATAACACACACACACACACACACACACACACACACACACACACACACACACACACACACACACACACACATTATATATATATATATATATATATATATATATATATATATATATATTTGGCCCGGATCTTAAGCTCACCTTTATTCAACTCACTGAGAGCTCACCCCTCTTTAGCGATGGACTGACGACGGGATTCTATCATACAACCATTGTCTATACTTTTAATGACGCTTATATGTTGTCCGTCTGCTTGCTAAAAGTATAGACGACCACTATATATGATCAAAACCGCCGTCAGTCCGTCCGCTAAAGGGGGGGTGAGTTCAGTGAGTTGATAAGGGTGAGCTTAAAATCCGGACTCTATATAGTTCGGATCTTAAGCTCACCTTTATCATTCACTGAAGTCTCACTTTTTAGCGACGAAACAACGACGGTTTTCCGGTTATTCAATCGTCGCTCATACTTTTAGTGACGCTTATATGTTGTCCGTCGCTAAAAGTATGAGACGACGATTGTATTGACCAAACGTCATTGCTTTTGTCGCTAAATGGGGGTGAGCTCAGTGAGTTGGATAAGGGTGAGCTTAAGATCCCATCATATATATATATATATATATATATATATATATATATATTAATTAGCGACGGACAACATATAGTGTCGCTAAAAGTATAGATGACGGTTGTATGACCGAACCGTCGCCGGGTTCGTCGCTAAAGGGGGGTGAGCTCGGGTGAGTTGAATAAAGGGTGAACTTAAGATCCGGATCGTATATATATTAGCTTGTTAACTAACAAAACTATAGCTATTAGCTTGTTACAAGTTTTTACTTTCAAAATTTACTTACGATGTTGGGAGGCGAGAGCAATGGACAATATAATTTTATTGTTAAAATTTGTTAGGTCCGAATTAATTTAGAATTAATCTATAAGGGATGGCTGAATAGATTAATTCATACTTATGAATTTTTTGATGGAGAGAGTATTTATCACTTTCATTTGTCCAATTACAGTAAAACCTCTATTTAGGAATAGACTTAACCAAACTATTTATATTATAATTGACATGTTATTAATTACTAAATAGAGGTATTGGTACAAAATATTTTTCGAACACTCAAAAATATCCACTTTAACAAAAATATAGATTTTATAACAAAAATTAAAGAAAACATAAATTATTTAGATTTTTAAACTAGGAAAATGTAGTCTTTTATAGAAAATGTAGTCTTTTATAGGAAAATGTGGTCTTTTATAGGAAATATAGTCTTTTATAGAAAAATATAGTCCTTTATAGGAAATGTAGTCTTTTATAGGAAAATATAGTTCTTTATAGGAAATATAGTCTTTTATAGAAAATATTGTCTTTTAAAATTAATATTGTCTCTCTCTCTCTCTCATATATATATATATATATATATAATTATTACTAAATAGAGTTATAGTTTCTTAATACGGACTTAAAAAGTATATAACATATTACAATATAAAGGTTATTCCTATTTATAATCGGCCCAAATTGGGACCAATTTTTTTTTATAATATTGTAGAGATTATTCTTATATATAGAGTATTCTTAAATAGGGGTTTTACTGTATTTAGAAACTAAAATTCCAAATATTTAAAATAACCCCAATGTCAATTTTGGATCAAGTTGGATTAACTAGTTCGCACACATATATTATAACTCGCACACTCAATAAATATAATGAAATAAAATAAATTTTTTATAACTATGTAATCTATATATTGAGGATAAATAATAAATAAGTCCTCATAAACGTACTATTAAAGTTTTAATAAAGTATTTGAGAAAAAATAATTAAATATTCAATAAAAACTTTTGAATCTAATTATAAATTATAAATATTCATACACATTACAAAGTATTACTCCACACATATAAAATTGACAACTACTTATTAATGAACATCTAAACATTAAATAAGTAGAACATTCATTTTGAAATTTAGGATTTCAAAATGATGAAAACTTAATTGAATTATAATTTAATGTATTGATTATTGTATTTATTAAAATAAATAAAATAACATTCATTCATTAATGAACTATACTTTAAAACTCATTATTATTATTTTTTCTTATTCTAGTTATATTTATAATTATAGCATTTAATTTAAAGTAAATTACAATATTAAATACTACATTAATCAAAATCATATAAATACACATAAATTTTAAGTTTAAGAATTTTATAAATTATTATAAAAAATAATTAAATGACATTGGAAAAATGGAAAAGAACATTCTTAAACCCAAAAGTTGAATATAGCCAACCCATGGAGGGTTGGACGATTCTTACACCAAAAGGTAATTAAAATATGCTTAATGATATATTTTAAGTTACAAGTAAAAAAGGGCAAAGTATTCGCACAAATAACAACATACTTTAATAACAAAGATGAGATAATTTTCCACAAATTTCAAAGTTACAAACACAAAAAGGGCAAAGTATCTCATCTTTGTTTATTACAGATGAGATACTTTAATAAACAAAGAAGAGATATATTTTAATGTTGAAATTTTAAATTTCAACATTTCAGTATAAGATTATTCATACTTTTATGTATATTAACTTAGTTTTTTGTTTCGTATCTTTGATAAAATGTTGAATGTTAATGCAATATTTTAACACCTTACACTAATTTATTTCTAGCCACAGATTGATGAGGTATATTTTATTTAATAACTAAAAGATTCATTCTTCAGCATACTATTGGTGTTGTTAACGCCAAGATCTTTTGTCGCGTCCCAATCACGTAAGACGCCTTGATCCTCGCATAAGAACATCAACACCAAAAGCTTGATGATTGGACCGTCGGGGGATAGCTTTCGAGCGTGAGAGTCGAAGATCTGTTATTACAAGGGTTAACAATGGAGGATAAAATATCTAGTGTTAGAGAGATTAGAATTGTGTGTTGTGTGTATGCGTACCTTTTCTTTGAGATTTCCTTCCTATGATATAATACAAGACTCGGTTTCTTGTGCCATCACCTCCTCGACCCTACCCAATGCGCAGTAGCTTTCACTGTTAATCCCATCCCTCACCCAATCACCGATCGATCGTCCGAATCTCATTAATGCCATGTAAGATATCGATCGACCATATCTTTGTCATTATCACCCAATCAAAGATGTAGATATTTAAATATCTGATGGGTCGGTTCAATAATTCACCCAAGACTTTGTAAGACCCAATCAAGATAATCCAATGAATTAGTCTAATAACAAGGCCCAATAATAATGACCCAAGAGAATAACCAAATAAGTAGGCTCAACCAGTCCGACCCACTATGTAAAATATCATGACCCAACATTGCCCCCCAGTCTTTTATTAAACAGGATGTTTAATGAAAGAGTATAAATAATATTGGGAAAGAGTATAAATGGCATCGGTCCAAGGCAAAAGGATTTATAATAAAGTCAATAAAGGCCCAAAATATAGCTTACATCAAGCCCATCCGATGAACATCAAATAACAACATAAATTAAGATTGAAGTCCATTTAAAGAGCCCGCTCAAATTAACATACAACAACAAATATTTCACCGCCTCCCGAACAATTCAGACCTTCGCCACAAAAAACCATCCTAATCTGAATCCAGGCCCGAAGCTGTGGCGACACCGATTATCATCGGTTCGGCAATAATTCCATCATGGAACCGATGGTGAAGGAGTGAAATACCGGACTAAAGGAAGTTGGTATTTGACCATCGGTTTGAATTGATTGATTAATATTGACCATCTGCAAGCAAACGCTATCTTCGGGTACCTCCGTCTCAAATACAAAGAAGTCAAGAGGATACCAAGAGAATACTGAAGAGAATGTTTGAAGAATACTGGCCAAGGGAAAAAGCCATTCTCAAGTCTCGTGTTGGCAAAAGAAATAAGCAACCTTGACATTGTTCTTCTCAACAATGAATGACTTGGAAGGATCTCGACAAGGTCAAAAAGAGTTGGAGACGATCAAGGCCACACATCGGGTCATCACGGATATAAATGTCGACTTCGCTCAAGAATGAAATTTTGACGAAGAAGAATGAAGATCTGGTAGAGTCTAATCGTAGTCCAGCGAAGCAAAATAACAATATCCACGCTAAAGAGGAAAGATATATAAAGACTTCGTCAAAAGCTTGAAGAGGAACTCCGATAACTTCGCCCTTAGGAACTTGGATCTCGCCACCGATCAAGATATTTGTAAGGAGATCCAAGCGAATCTGAAAAAACCACCGAAATTGAACGATGAGATCGTCCATATATATGCTAAATGATATGAAATCAAAAGTAAAGGCAAGAAAAGCTCTCGAGCCAAGGTAGATCCATCTCTTCTAGACTCTTTAGATGGTGACGATGATGAAGGAAGAAGCACGAAGATGACCTCTCCTTATCTTTAGGCAGTAGAACTTTCGTAGAAAAATTCTAACTTGTTGTGAGCAGTTAATATTAAAATATCAACTTCATGCCTTATTACTTCGAAAGTGAACATTTCTTGTCAATAATTGATCATCAATCAACTTGAAAACTGTGCAAGTGCCTCTTATCTTAAACCGTTAGTCAATAATCAAGCAAATTATATAACAGTTAAGAACAATGATAATATAATCCGAACTCAACACTTGAACAAAATAAAGTAATGCATACTTATCGTTACCGAAGTGTGAGACAGATCAGTCAATAGGGTGAATTTGGCTGATCCTCCTTGCACCATCAAGATCTTGTTTACCACTCGGGGTAGAACAAGTATATAAGGACATTTGTTTACCATTCGGGGTAGAACAATTTTATAAGGGCCATGGAATTTGTCTACCACACGGGGTAACAAATTCATAAGGACACTCCTGACAATAAGGCTGCCATCGAATGGTCAGCAAGTCCGACCATACCTCCTTACTTCAGTGTCTTTTGTTTACCACTCGCGGTAAATCAAAATTAAAAAGGACCATGAAATTTGTCTACCACGCAGGGTATAACAAAACCATAAGGACACTCCTGCCGAAGAGGCTACCATCGAATGGTCAGCGAGTCCACCCCATCCTCCTTACTTCAGTGCCCATTGATTTACCACCCTTGGTAAAAACAATATCAAAAGGACCATAGGATTTGTCTACCACACGGGGTAACAAATAAATAGGCTGCCATCGAATGATCAGCGAGTCCGACCATACCTCCTTACACCATTGTGAATTTAGGAACAAATAGAGAGAAGATCGATATAAATTGTAGATGAGCTACCGAAGTCTTTCTGTGCTAAATCCCCAGTTCTTTCAAGAATATCCCTGTTGAAGTACTTTGTAGGCCAATAGTTTCGCAGCTAAATGATTGCCACAAATGTCTTCGTGAACCTCTCAAAGAGCATAATCAAGAAAGGTGTTCACTTGATGTGCTAGCCAATTTTACAAGGCATTAGTAATGGAGTCATCATTGTGATCAACTACTCAATCTGAACCTAATAAATGGGTTGTATCGATTATCCAAGAAGAATATCCGCTTCGCCAAGTACCGCAACGGTGTATTTCCGGACTCTCTTTAGCTTCTCGCCACTGCTTTCTTGACTTATTTCATCATCCCGAAGGATACGGCTTACATAAGCAAACCGGTCTTCTCTTACTTCAACTTCTCGCACCAAAATCGCTCCCTACTATCAACGAACTAGTTTGCGCAGATACAAATAATATAGCTCGGTAGGAGCGGGCTTTACCAACAAAGGCATCAAGAAAGATAGGTCGTTTATTCCTTGGAAGGCGTCTTCACGTTCCAAGTCCATTTGGAACATCTTAGCATTCTTGACTACTTTTTTTCACGCAAGCAAAGATTGGCAAATATCTTTCTTAGATTTGGACATAAACCTTCTCAAAGTCTCTTCCGAATAGTCTTGTCTTTTCCATTAGAACTTGCAGACTTTAGACGGCATCTCCGAAGACAAGTATCCACGTATGCGATGTGCCTCGATTCTCGAGTGTCGACTTCGGGTCTGCTTTCGACCATAATCCCAAAGACCAATAGATGTAATACCCTTCTTCACCAATCGGAAAATGGTCATTGGGTCTTCATCTACTCTGCTTCGACCATAATCCCAAAGACCAATAGGGCGGAATACCCTTCTTCGATCAATCAGGAAAATGGTTGTTGGGTCTTCATCTACTCTGCTTCGACCATAATCCCAAAGACCAATAGGGCGGAATACCCTCTTCTACTAAAGCAGAAAAAATGGTCATTGGGTCTTCATCTACTCTTCAACCATAATCCCAAGACCAATAGTAGTGAGTACCCTTCTTCGATCAATCGGGAAAATGGTCATTGGGTCTTCATCTACTCGCTTGACCATAATCCCGAAGACCAATAGGGCGGAATACCCTCTTGGCCAATCGAAAAAATGGTCATGGGTCTTCATCTACTCTCCACTTCACCATAATCCCAAGACCAATAGGGTATGAGTACCTTCTTCGATCAATCGTGAAAATGGTCATTGGGTCTTCATCTACTCGCTTCGACCATAATCTCGAAGACCAATAGTAGTGAGAGTACCTCTTCATCCAATCAAGAAAATGGTTGTTGGTTCTGCTTCGATCCCGAGGACTACTCGAGACATGTCTTTAAAGTGTAGACTTCTTTCTAACTTGATCGGTATGTCGTCATCGACCACTTGATGATAGGATTCTAAGCAAGATGCTTTCTACCCTTTTCCGACCATGGTCGTCTTCTCTCGACAAGAAAAATCAATCTTCTTCTAAAGCATCACCTTGGGCTCTCGAACGAGAATCCTCGAAACCCGCTGAAAGCGCAGCATCAAAGCATGAGCACTCTTTGAAGGACCCAATCAATCCTCGACAGATACTCATTGTGTAGGCAAGTCATAGCCATCACCATCCTTTAGAAGTAACTATTCTACTCTTCTTCACCATGGATTCCGACGTAGAAGCCTACAATTTGTGATTGAAAACTTCAAGAACACTAGAACACGTACCTTCCTCCTTCTAAATACCAATGTTAACGCCAAGATCTTTTGTCGTGTCCCAATCACGTAAGACGCCTTGATCCTCGCACAAGAAACACGATCGAACACTAAAAGCTTGGCTACACGGACCGTCTTGGGGGATAGCTTCAGTGTGAGAGTCAATCTGATAGTTATTATGAGGGTTAACAATGGAGGATAACATGTCTAGTGTTAGAGAGATTAGAATTGTGTGTTGTGTGTATGCGTACCTTTTCTTGGAGATTTCCTTCTTATGATATAATACAAGACTCGGTTTCTTGTGCCACTGACCCTCCTGACCCTACCCACTGCAGGTAGCTTTCTTGTTAATCCCATCCCCTCTGTCCACCGCTGACCGACTGTCCAATCCTCATTAATGCCATGTAAGATATCAGTCAGCCATATCTTTGTCATCATCATCGGTCAAAGATGTAGATATTTAAATATCTGATGGGTCGGTTCAATAATCCAGCCCAAGACTTTGTAAGACCCAATCAAAATAATCCAATGAATTAGTCTAATAACAAGGCCCAATAATAATGACCCAAGAGAATAACCAAATAAGTAGGCCCAACCAGTCCGGCCCACTATGTAAAATATCATGACCCAACAGGTGTTATAAACTCGCATGCCGAAATTGTGTAGTGTTGGCTTAAGCCCTAGGTTACACATCAAGGAACATAGAGATTTAAGTTGTGTTTGATAAACCTGAGAAATGATTATGATGTATTAATAAATTAGATCATCTAAATGGTTATGAGGTCTGAATTTAAAAAATTATTTGATAACTAAAAAGTAAGTTGTCTCTTAATGACACTATTTTACCATTTTAAAGAGTAAAATTTTATTTAATAATTTTACATATTCAATTTAATAAAAATGAGTGCATAATATTGTTGAATATATTTATATAAAAAAAAATTATCAAAAAAAATCATTAAGAGGTACCTCTTAATTATTAAGATTTCATTTTCTGTCTTACTGATTAAGAGACATTCAGAGGTAACAAAAACAAAAACAAACAACATCATGCCTCTTAGCGAATAAGAGACAGCCCATTAAAAGACAATTAGATGTAAACAAACAGCACCTGTTTTATTTTTTGACTCTTCATGCTAATTGTAGTATTCCACATGCTTTGGTGAATGATTATTAAGGGGTTGTAACCGCAATAAGGGGCTAAAAGTAGCTTTTTTGGCAAAATGTAAAATTTTATTTTATTAACTGTGAAACTGAAACCCATAATCCAAAAGATTTGAATTATGAAAAACTACAAAGCTGAAATCATAATTCATACATTTTCCAATTGCATGTTAAAATATTGCCATGATCATTGCTGTCGACAAATAAAAGTTTGCCTCATTTACAACCACTGCCCTCTTCAAACTTAAGCATTTTATTTTTTTAATGTGTTTCCTAACCCCCTTAAATTCCAGTTTAATACTATCACACTTCCTCTCCACTGCTATTTATCTCTTCCTCTAATTCATTTAGTTTCCCATAATTACCTTCATCTGAAGTTGAGCCAATCTCTAAAAATTGCAGCTGAAAATCTTTGCTCTCTTTACTTAAGAATCTGAATCAATTCCACTTTCCTTCTTTTTTTCCCTTGCCTTTTTTCAATTTTTTTTTTGTTGATTTTCTTTGTTTTTGTCCCCTTCTCATTTTCCTCTTATTTTTGTCTTTTTCCTGTAACTTAGATATACTTGTTCCTCTCCCTCATCGGTGGACATCAGAAATAGTTAGCTAGATTAGCCTTGATCCCGATATGTTTGGAGGGGTCATGCCTAGGACTGAGCATTTGGTTATAACCGAATCGAATTAGCTATTCGGTTATAACTGAAAACCAAAATTCTATAATTTTAAGTATCCGAACAACAACCCGAATTATAAGGTAACTGAATAACCGAATAACATCAACTTAAAACCTAACAAAACATATAACAAAGAATCTGTTCATAAAAAAAGTTTACCCTTTATGGGTCTGCATGTTCTGCACATCATCTTCACTAGAGACTTCTTCCATCACTGGTATCATCATCACTGACCTCTTCGTCACTGTCTTCCGCTGGGATGTTAGTGATATTCTCCTTCTTTGCAAAACGCTCACAGTACACTGCGTTATTAATGAAGATTGTGAAGCATTTGTCATAACAAACAACTTGCTGATAACTCTTTAAGTGAAAAGGCTGAAAATGAACACATTCACGAGGCACCATATATTGCAAACATATGGGAGGACCATTGTCAATGATACAGAGAGAATGCAAAATTGGTAACCACCAAACACCATTGACGTAAATTCGGTTACAAAAATTCAGTTCGGTTCGGTTAGGTTATTCGATTTTATCCGTTTTTTGTTCAGTCCTAGTCATGCCCCTGTCTCTCCTGCAGTACCTAATTGCTTTAAAGTATACTTTTATTATTCAAAGTTAAATGATTGTATGTAGAACATTAATTAGTATTTAAATTAACCCAACATTTTACATTGTTGGATCTTCTTATAAATGAATACAGTGCTTTTTATGTTTTAGGTAATGGATAAAATTTGAACTATTTTACTTTGTTTTGTTTTGTTTTTTTTTTGGCAGGCATGGGAGTACGGTGTTGCTGCAGAATTGAATTCAAGTGGAGAAGATGATGAAGAAATTGATCTAGCAACTAACACTTGTTTCATAACACTAGAGACCTGTCCCTATTTTAATTTTAATTATGCAGATCATTACAGGATGAAATGGATAAGAAACTTATCACAAGGGAGATGACTATAGATCCCGCTTTTGAAGTTACTCTCACTGGCCCCCATACATCAGAATGCACATAGTCAAGTTTTCCATTCGTTTTGTTCACCGCACTCTTAAACTGCACCTTACACTATTTTCCCAAGACACAGAACTTGTAGAAATCTAACTTGCAAGACTTTATCCTTTTCAATAGATTTCTCCTATGTAATTCCAGCATCCCACGTTCTCCCATATGCCCCAACCGCATATGCCATAGTGTAGTATCATCAATATCCTCCGCTGTAGTGGAAGCAACTCCACCTACAACTTTACTCCCTATCATCCGATAGATATTTCCGTTAACCTTAGAACCCTTCATTATTACCAGAGCACCCTTCGTCACTCTCATGGCTCCACCACCAGTTTTGAACTCACAGCTATTAGAGTTTAGGGTTCCTAATGAAATCCAATTCTTCCTTAAACCTGGGATATGTCTCACCTCAGCCAGAGTTCTTACAACACCATCGAACATCTTTATCTTCACTGTGCCTATTTCAATGACGTTGCACGAAGCATCGTTACCCATTAAAATTGTCCCATAGTTCACCGATTTGTAGGTGTCAAACCACTCCCTGTTAGGCGTCATATGAAACAAACATGCTGAATCCAAAACCCACGAGTCTGTCACGTCCGTGTTTGTTGAAACTGACATCATATCCCCATCATCCGATGATTCCTCCACGACGTTCGCCAATTTTATAGATTCTGATTGCTTCCCTGTTCCTTCACCCTTATTCTTGTATGGACAGTCCCTTTTGAAGTGTCCTGTCTCGCGACATCTGTAACACTTATACTCCTTAGGCTTAGGAGTCCCGCCCTCGACTTCGATTTCCCTGCGTTCTGGTTTACCTCTATCCGATTTTTACGCCACGTTGTTTCCACCTTTTACCACCACCCTTCATTCACCAAATACCCTCAGATTGTTGTTTCTGCTGGTTAAACATTAGTAGAGCAGAAGTGACTTCTTCCAACTTCAGAGTTTCTTTTCCCCATAGGAGAGTTGTCACAAGATTCTCTATGGAACCCGGTAGAGAACACAGTAACATCAATGCCTGGTCTTCTTCCTCGAATTTCACTTTAATCCTTAGCAAGTCACTAATTATTTGATTGAACGTGTGAAAGTTCTAAATAAGTTCGGAACCTTCAATCATCTTTAACCCAAATAGTTTTTGCTTCAGAAATAGTTTATTTGTCAATGACTTTGACATGTACCTGGATTCCAATTTACTCTATACACCCGATGGCGATTCATCTCCGATCACGTGATACATAACCTCGTCTGCCAGCACAAACGAATTGTACTCACTGTCTTCGCTTGGAGTTTATCCCAGTCATCAATCGTCATGGACTCCAATTTCTTCTTTAACGCCTTCACTAATCCCTACTGCACCAACATATCCTTTACCCTCTGTTGCCACAGCCCGAAATTCCCAGTCCCATCAAACTTCATCACATCAAACTTTGTCACCGATGAATTTGATGTCATCATTCTTCACGTGATAAACATATGCTCTGATACAAATTTGTTAAAATATAGGATCACACACACGCACACAAAGGATAGAAAATTAAGAAAAGCACAAGAGATTTACGTGGTTCCCCAATTTGGGTACTCCATAAGAGGCTTGTTATTTATTGATGATTCCTTGGTTACATAGGGCTTTACAATAGATAGTATTTATAACTACTAATCATATTCCAACCCTACTTCACATTATGTCTCAATTATCCATAATGTTCCTCTAATAAACAACCCAGGAAAAACTCTTGTACCGTATCGCAACCTTCGATGCAACTACGATGAATATCTCACGTCACTCACGCCGAGACCTACTGACTGAAAGCTATGCTCCGCACTAGCCTTTTCCAGTGGCTTCTATATTATGAGTCACAAGTTTCCAACACTCCCCACTGCTATTTATCTCTTCCTCTAATTCATTTAGTTTCCCATAATTACCTTCATCTGAAGTTGAGCCAATCTCTAAAAATTGCAGCTGAAAATCTTTGCTCTCTTTACTTAAGAATCTGAATCAATTCCATTTTCCTTCTTTTTTCCCTTGCCTTTTTTCAAATCTTTTTGTTGATTTTCTTTGTTTTTGTCCCCTTCTCCTTTTCCTCTTATTTTGTCTTTTTCCCTGTAACTTAGATATACTTGTTCCTCTCCCTCATCGGTGGACATTAGAAACAGTTAGCTAGATTAGCCTTGATCCCGATATGTTGGGAGGGGTCATGCCCCTGCCTCTCTTGCATTACCTAATTGCTTTAAAGTATACTTTTATTATTCAAAGTTAAATGATTGTATGTAGAACATTAATTAGTATTTAAAGTAAACATTTTACATTGTTGGACCTTCTTATAAATGAATACAGTGCTTTTTATGTATTAGGTAATGGATAAAATTTGAACTATTTTACTCTGTGTTTTTTTTTTGGCAGGCATGGGAGTACGGTGTTGCTGCAAAATTGAATTCAAGTGGAGAAGATGATGAAGAAATTGATCTAGCAACTAACACTTGTTTCATAACACTAGAGACATGTCCCTATTTTAATTTTAATTATGCAGATCATTACAGGATGAAAAGGATAAGAAACTTATCACAAGGGAGAAGGCCTATAGATCATTACAGGATGAAATGGATGAGAAACTTATGACTATTTTCGTCAGATCTTAAAGGGGTGAAACATCTCCACAATAATGGCTGGATTCAAAAAGATCTAACGAAAGACAACATCTTCCTTGATTCATTTAGCAAGATCAAAATTGGTGATTTCAGCTTAGATATTGGATTGTGTTATATAGACTATGCAAACATCATTTAAATTTCATACATGTAATGCTTGTTTTCTGATTTATTATTTTGCCAATGGACTATTGGAACTTCATACATGAGGGTAGCTGGGTAGGAAAAACATTTTATAGAGCTCCAGAGATTTCATCAGTTCACGTCAATCCTGCTGCAGGTATCTTTAGGCAGATACCTTTAGTCTCAGGGTCAGTCCTGCTGCAGATACCTTTAGTCTTGGAGTACTGCTTACAACTGATGATAAAGGATTGATTGCTAGTTTTTTTTTCTAATTTCCACCCACACCACACTTACATACCCAAGAATTGAAAGAATCGAACCCTTGACCTCATGGAAACCACAAGGTAAGAGTTACTGCTGGGCTAAGAACGACAGAAGTTGCTAGTTCTTTCCCATTAATCCCTAACTTGAATGGCTTCCCTTGAACGGCATAATATTGAATGATATTATATTGAGTACTGGAATGTTATTATGCTTGGTTTTATGCTTTTTCCTGTTGAAAGAATACAGAATTGTACAATATAATCTATAGCAATGACTCTTATTTTGTGCAAATAGTTATAATTTCTACATACAAGTGGTTATCTTTAACATTCAGTTTTTTGTGTATTGATAGATGGGAACATGTGTAAACAATCTTGTACTCCTATGTCCTAATCCATTTTGACACTTGTTTAGATATTGAATTGTGAAACTCTCGTAATATTTCACTTCACTTGTACTGTTGTACAAGCCTTTTTAGGCTCCGTTTGGAACTACTTACTTGAGGTAAAGTTCTGAAATTTATCATTCTTGGGTCCACCTATATATACATATATCATCAAAATTATCTATTCTTAGGAACTGACAGTCATATTTAACATTATTTAAAATAAAATTATGTCAATTCAAAAATGTCTTAAATTAATTATAAAAAATTAATAATAATCTTGTATTTTGAAACAAAGAGACTATGTATATATATATATATATATATATATATATATATATATATATATATATATATAGGGATCTTACACAGAAAATTTTGAAAGCGGCTCTCTTGTTGCTAATATTAGTAGTTTTATGTTATATATTATTTCTTTTCTTTACTACTTACAACTTTAATTATATAGCGAGCTCTCTTGGGTCGCTGACATTAATAGTAAAATTGTGTCGCCCTATGGTTCTTTCTCGTGCGTGTGTTAATTATTTTTAGATATTAATAATTAAAACTAATAAAATTAAAAATAATTAATAAGAGAAATTTAGATCATAAAAATAAGTGGGCCAGTGGGGACAGAATGTAGGAATAATGGAGAAGGGTAAAAAAAGAAAAGTAAAAAGTTTCATATAATTGTTAACTTTATCTATAATGTTATAAAATTATATCTAGATTTATAATATAATGGATGTCTAGATACATGTAACTCCCATGTGTATTGATTTTTGAAACTCATGACTCTTGAGTTTTGTAACTTCCTAGTAGTATTGATGTTCTTACTTCTATAAATATGACAATTGTAAAGTGATGGAGTTAGATACAAAAGATTATGCAAACACTCTCTTTTCTCTAATCATCTTGTTTTTAGTTATCTTTCATAACATTTCATAACACGTTATCAGCACGATTGCTTCTCACTTTCGTCTTGAAGACAATCATATTTGGTTTGAAGTAGAAAAATGTATAACTCTCTCTCTATATATATAGTGATATATGTTGGTAGTTCTAAAAGCAGTGTCAAAATGCAGTAATGCCACATCTTCTAATTACTATGTGCTAAGCATAAAGTTTATTACTATTTGTTTAACATTTTAGTGCAAGTATTTTACTATTGTTCAAGTAAACCATATGTTCATGTCTATTGATAAGTTAATAATAATCTGAAGAAACATGAAATTTGTGGGTGCAAAAGTGTTGTATCATGTATGTGTGAAAATGAAAATAGTTTATCGCAAATAGAAAAAGAATAGTGTAGTGTAGAAAGCTGTAAAAAAAAAAAAAAAACTCTTGTATTACGCCCTGCCTATTAAATACAATAGAAAGAATTGAGAACAAAGTAAACTCTGTTAATTATTTTTAGATATTAATAATTAAAATTAATAAAATTAAAAATAATTAATAAGAGAAATTTGAGATCATAAAAATAAGTGGGCCAGTGGGACAGAATGTAGGAATAATGGAGAAGGGTAAAAACCTAGGGTTTGCAATTGTTGCAGAAATTGGGATGGAGGAAATTGAGATGGAGTTATCGTTATTCAATTGGTTAAATTTACCTGAAGAGATGCAGGTGGAGATTCTGAAGAGGGTACCTGTGAAGCCTCTTTCTCGATATAAATGCGTCTCCAATGCGTGATTAGGTTCTCCTATGGCTAGTTTACATTTAATTTTGGTTGAGTGTATCTTCAAGAGACTAATATTGCATAAGCATGAACATATTTCACAACATAAAAAATGGAAGAGAAGAACTGCAGTAAAAGCTTGATCAAATTGAATAAACAAACTACAAACAAAAGAACAATGTTTTGGTAGTAGCAAATACTAAGTATATTCTCGTGAAAGTTAAAAGTTTACTTCATAGGATATGTTGCAAGGCTAGAATATACTATAGGTAAATTGGTCCAAACTCGTATGATCACCGTAGTTAAAAAATGAAATAAAATAAGTCAAATATTTTTTGAAATATTCCAACTTAAATGTTTTGAAAAATTATTGAATAAAGAAAAAAGAAATAATTTGTGTCCTTATTCTATTGACAGCATCATGCCTTTGAGAGTACTGCTGAACATTCTAAAAAATTATGTCTACTTAAATGGTGTTCCATCTAGGAATGGTTTTTCGGGGGTGATGCTCCTCTAAGGGAGTCGAATAGCCACTCCAAGGTCTAACCGTTCCCTACACAGACTGGCAATAGTTTTCAGGCCCACTTTTACTGTTTCAGGCAAGGGTGACTCCACCTGTCCACCGGTGAGGTCTTCAGCCATTCCTGTCTCAACAAGATTTAACAACTCTTTCAAATTCATCTTCTTTACCTGCCACCTACCTTGTCTATTATAACTTACTTTGGTCTAAAATTGAGAACTAAACAATGTGTTTACAATGTCTGGCTTTTTGGTAAAATTTCTATTATTTTTATTTTTGGCGACACTGTTTTTTTCCCCTAATTGAAGTATCATTTTGAAATAAGGAGCCTAATTCTACCCGACAGGAGAGTATACGCCTATATATCCATCTTCATTATATTTTCTTCATCTCCATACAAATAATATTTTTCTGTTGGATTATGTGATGTCACTGCAAGTCCAACCATGTTCCTATGAAATTTGAAACTCGCTAGTAGATTGAATATAATTCGATCCGAGTCGGATTGAATAAGAGTAATAAATATTCGAGGAGAGTCGAATTTGAGTAGAATTTTTCAAATACAATTCGAATTTGAGTATGAATTTAACGTTTCGAGTCGAATTCGAGCAGCTCTCTGTTTGTTTTGGTTCGACTCGTTTATACCCTTACTCAAGGATGGGTGACCACAAATTTCCACGTCTCTTCAAACTGTCTTGATTTAGGTCGCGGGTGGAGTCTAGTTTTGGGAAGTCATTTGTTTGATTGTCTTTATGGGTGAGAAAGGTTGGTGCATATCCATAATTTCCTGTGGACTAACATCATCGGCTTCATACACGTATACTTATCTTTGAGAGCATCTCAGGTTCTATTACTGAACAAAAGTATAGTTGTTAGTGTTAACATGGGTAAGCAGGATAAATCAGTTGTGATTAAGTTCACTGATTTAGCAAAGATTGGAAACCTATTCGGAGTTTTTTTCAGGTCATATAACTGGCTAATAGTGTATATCAATGCCTCTTTCCGACTCATTTTCTTGTTCACACATGACACATGACGGGACATCTCAATCATTTGCTGGAATTTTTCTGAATCATTCTTGTTTCACCCTTGTCTTGAATGAATTGTTAGCTTTTAAGAGATGCAGAACAAGATGAAGATGATGAGTATGTAATCTGATGTAAGCTCAATAGCTCATAATGATGCTTTGACATGGGATGCTGTTGCTACAATTCTATTTGAAGTTACCGGGCATAGCAGTAGCTATTTGGGCCTTTCAGTTTTGGTTTTACCGGGCATAGCAGTAGCTCATATTTTTTTTATGAAATTTTTGAAGACAAAGGAGATTGCATTGATTAAAGGACAAAGGTGGTTACCAGAATCAACTGTATTCTGTATCTTGGGGCAGTGTCTTATCTATTTGCTCATTTGGTATTATTATAACAGCTTACCTGCTTATAAACAACATATGATCCAACCCCAAAACATTTACATATATGTCAAAGACCAAACAACTAAATCAATTTGTATTGTAGTCTAATTAATTATATAATCTCTCTTGAAGAAGCTTGTGTTAGTTTATATGCCTTTGGTTTTAATGATAACTACTTGTGTTTTTGTAGTATTTTGTATGTAGTTTATATGTATTTTTATAAACTCTACACCAATTTTAATAATTAAAAAATATATATTCTACCACAATTAAAGTGCCTTGTGCTTATTATTGGTCGATATCTATAGAGTTCAATTATAATCTCTTTTATTCTAAAATTTTATATCTTGTAAAAGGGGCTTCAGAGTAAAGTAAATTTATTTTTTAAATATTGCATTACATATTCTATTTATTTAATTATCTTTATCACTTATTTTCTGCATTAGAAAACCTAAGAAATATTAAATTGGAGAGCTTAAAGATGAATAACAGATATATATGAAGAAAATAATTGATGTAACTAAGAAAAAGTGAATTAATTTGCCAAAGAGCGGGAAAAAAATAATGAGAATAAAATTAAAGCTTATAGTAAAAATTGATTTTTAAAAGTAATAATAATTAAATAATATGAAACGGAGAGAGTATTTTTTTTGTATAAAAATATAAATTTCTTAAAAAAATAAAATTAGATGGACATAGTGAATTTGAGGATTACTTACATTGAAACATGATATAGTTAGTTAACTGTCGGTCAATCCATATTAACTTTGGAACCAAAATGGGTTGTTATAACTATTTTTATTTATTTGGGTTGGGTAAAGTTTGGAACCATATTTTAAAAAATAAATATAGTTCCAACCCTTAACCATTTTTTCGAATCCATATTTTATTCCAAATCTAAATCAAAAGTTCTTTTCCACCTGATTTACATATTCAAAGTTCAACCACCAACGCACCCACCCTCCCACCCCACCCCACACCCCACCCCACCCAACCAAAATATTAATATTATGTGATTATGTATACACCTTACTTCCACCCCACCCCACCCCACCCCACCCCACCCCACCAAAAATATTAATATTATGTGATTATGTATACACCCCTTACTTCCACCCCACCCCACCCCAACCAAAAATAATAATATTATGTGATTATATATACACCCCTTACCCCCCCACCCACCCCCACCCACCTACCCCCACCCACCACTCCACCCCATCCCACCCCACCCCACCCCACCCCACCCCATCCCATCCCAACAAAAAATAATAATATTATGTGATTATGTATATACCCCTTACCCCCACCCCACCCCAACCAAAAAATAATATATATGTGATTGTATACACACCTTACCCCACACCCCCACCACCCCACCCCTACCCCACCCTCACCCCATAAACCCAAAAAAATAATGTGTACACCACCTCATATTATTTTTTTGGGAGGAGAGTGTTAGGTGGGGGTGAAATGGCTTGATGGGAGTAAGTGGGTGGGGTGGAGTGGGGTATCTATCGCTTAATATTATTTTTTTGGGGAGAGGAGTTGTTGGGTGGTGGCTATGTAGGTGGGGGGTGGTGGAGGTGAGGTGGGGTGAAAGGTGAGGATATATACATAATCACATAATATTAATGTCAAATCAGCCTTAATGGAACTCATAACAATATTAATATGGTTAATATGGTTTTTAACCATAACCATATGGTTTCAACCCACATTATCCATATTAAAAATGGTTAATATGATTTTAGTTTTTAAATGGAACCATAACCATATTTTGAAAACCAAAATCAACCCGTAACCATATTTTGCCACGCCTAACTTCCGTTAAAAAAGGGGTTTGGGCTTTGACAATCAAATATTTAAAAGCTGAACAGATCATCAAATACAAAACAGTTATCTTCTTATCCACCTCTCCCAGCCTTATATTACACTTTTGAAGAAGCACCCAACACTCTCAGCAGACAGCAGCCACTCCAATGGCTCTCAGTTCTCACCACCACTCGAGTCCTCTGCAACACTCCCACCAAATCACCATACATAGCCCATTTTCTCCGCCGTCCGATCTTCTTCCCATCAAACCCATGTGGGTCCCCGCCGTTTCCCTTAAGAACTTCTCACAGTCTCTTTTGCCAAGAAGCTCTCCTCTAGAACAGGGAAATTTGACAGCAAGAACAAGAGGAGCTCAACTTCAACAAAAGAAGAAGGGGATGAACGAACGGCTGAGATTGGAAGCCCCAATGATAGTGGTGGATTAGGGATTGTTGATTCTGGGGTGTTGAGAATTTTGACGGGTATATCTTGCCTGACCTTCCTCGGACTGAAAAGGATTTTTGGGAAGGACCAAAATGGGATGCTTTTGGCTTCTTCATTCAGTATTTGTGGGCTTTTGGTATCCTTTTCGCGGTATTTCTCTCTTTTAGATTTCTTGTTTAATTAATGATTTATCATGAATTTGTTTAATGAGCTTATGGTTTGATGTTCCAAAATGGGTTTTTAGTAAGTGTTTCACAATCATAATTACAAGGTTCAATATATTTGTAATGAGGATTATGTTATTAGTAATTAATTTGTTTTGATTACATATGTTCTTGTTCTGTTAAATGATTTTAACATGATAATATCCAATGGTTTGGAGGAGAACTATACCCTGATTTGTAACTGAACTAGGATGATTAATGTAATAAGAATGCATTGAAAAGAGTTTTTTTTTTAAGAAAAAAACAAATTCAGTTTCTCTAGAATGTGGAGTGCTCAAACTATTTCCAGTAAGAGAACTGCTAAAAGAGAGAAGAAAAGTTTGGCAACTAATGACCAGTAGGAACCATGACTTCTTTCATGAGCAAGGACACATTCAATTTTATATAATCATGTTAGGCGTTAATAGTTCACCCTACAAAGTGTCCCAAGGAATCAACACTTTCATGTATAACGATAGTTGATAAGAAATTAAAATCCTACGTATGGATTTTCTATACGCGACGAACCGAACCGACGCCCGGTCCGTCGCTAAAAGTGGTAAGCATGGTATGTAAATTAAAAGGGTATGTCCTTGAAATGGAAAGTCGACCAAAATCATGTAGATGCACAGATTCGAACATAGAACCTCTAACTTGGAACATTGGTCCAATGACCAACTAAGCAACATGAGTTATTGTAATTATTTTGCAAGGATTTATATTTATAACTAAACAATTAAATCACCAAATTAAAAGACAACAGATCCCAAGCAGTTCCCATAGCAATAATAATAATAATAATATATTTAATAATAATAATAAAAATAATATTTTAATTATAATAATAATAATAACAATAATTTAATTATAATAATAATTCTAATAATAATAAAATAATAATAATAATAATAACATTAATATTTTAATTATAATAATAATAATAAAATAATTATAATAATAATAATAATAATAACAATAATATAATAATTATAATAATAATAATAATTTAATTAATGATTAATTAAAATATATTTTAGGTAAATTAAAAAAAATATTTACCGGAAATTATGTAATATTTAAAAAACAAATATGGGGCTAAAATATTAAATATAATGTTGGGTCGTGTTATTTCTCCTATTGGGCCGAATGGATTGGGCCTACTTATTCAGTTAGTCCACCGGGTCTTCACTATTGGGTGTTGACATTATTGGGCCTAGTCACTTTATTATCTTTGTTAAGTCCTTCTAATATCGGACCAAATCAGTGTATCGACCCATCATATATTTAAATATCTTCACTTGGGTTCTGAACCGGTGATGATAACAAAGATATGGCCGACTGATATCTTACATGGCATTAATAAGGATTGGATAGTTGGCCAGCGGTGAACAGTGGGGATGGGATTAACAGTGTCGAGGGTCAAGGATTAGCCAAGGAACCGAGTCTTGTATTATATCATAGCAAGGAAGTCTTCATAAATAGGTAGGTTCTCATACATTTTCATATTCATATTCTCACATACACACAACAAAGAATTATTATCTCTCTCAATACACTAGACATTACATCCTCCATTGTTAACCTTGTGAACACGTATCTTGCGACTCTCACGCTTTGAGCTATCCCCAATGAAATGTACCCACGAAGCTTGTGGTGTTTCTTCGTCTGCGGGATCGTATGGCGTCTTACGTGATTGGGGCGTGGCGTAAGATCCTAGCGTTAACATCAAGCTGGAAGGAGGGTTTTGAGTTCTAAAGGTCATTGAAATTTTCAATCACAATCATTTAACCTACTTCAAGATGATGAGGAGTAGGGATGGTACGCATGCCAAGGCGAAGATGGTATGGTTAGCTTTCATTTGCCTCGTGTTTGATGAAGGATCGTCTGGGTCCTTCTAAAAGTGCTCACGAGCAACCTGGCCTCTAAGCATAATTCAGGAGATCTCCGTCCGAAGATCCATGGTGGGGCCAGACGAAGATTGGTTTTCGGTGCGGACAAGGAGTGTGATCATGGCCGAAGGCGAATAAAAGGCACTCCGCCTAGAACTCGGCACCGAAGTGGTCGGACTGATGAAGATGGTGGACGAAGCAGATAGAGCTTTGGAGGTTCTCTTGGAGCAAAGCGAGGATGTAGCTGAGCGGGGCGAGGAGGTAGCTGAGCAGAGCAATGATATAGTTATACAGATTCTTCGGATTGCCAAGCTGAGGGACAAAGCATTCAATTATGTCCAGTCTGAAAGATGTGGTACACCTAAAGATGGACAATCGTGAACAGTCTATACACTTTGAGGACATGTCTTAAGGTGATCCTCATGACCAAAGAACCATATTCCTGAGCATCTGAAGAGGGTACTCCGCCCTATTTATCTTCGGGATCATGGTCGAAACAGAGTAGATGAAGACCCAACAACCATTTTCCTGATTGACCGAAAAGGGTATCCCGCCCTATTTGTCTTCGGGATCATGGTCGAAGCATAGTAGATGAAGACCCAAAAGCCATTTTCCTAATTGACCGAAGAGGGTATCCCGCCCTATTTGTCTTCGGGATTATGGTCGGAGTAGATCCAGAAGCCATATTCCTAAGAATCCACTGAGGGCACACCGCCACAGGCAACCTTTGTCTTGAGAGATGCCGGTTTAAAGTCATCGGGGTTCGATTCAAAGACACAAAATGTACCCATATTCCTAAGCATCCGAAGAAGGTACCTCATCCTAGGGGTTCTTGGGACTATGGAAGCGAGTGAACAAAGGAAGCGAAAGACAGAGGATATTCACCCGAGAATACAAAAAAGGCACTCATTTCAGTGTTCTCGTCATGCGAAGAAAGACTCGACAAAAAGTAGATCTATAAAGCATGACTCGGAAATCCGAACACTTGATTAAACATTTCCAAGGTCGGTTGACATTGTGGTCGAACAATTCTTTTTCCGAAGCTAATAATAGTTAAAGAGAAGTTGAGAGTCCCGAAAAAAGCCGTTGCAGTTCTTGAGTGACGAGTTCGTGGACATTGCATGCAGATGGATATTCTATTTCGATACATCAAGATCTGATAGGCTATCGAGAGGTCGATCGCAATAACAATTCCAATCCGCCGATACATTATAAGTTGGCCACTACAGATGCTTATAACTTTGATGACGATGGTGTCTTTCCTTCTGATCGAGATCTTTGTGAAGACCAAGTACAAGAGTGTCATTTTTTCTCATTGATAAGAATCTTTTTCGAAGGTCCTTTTTCGTCACCATTGCTCAAACATTTGGTTCCATCCAAATTTAGTATGTTCTTCTGGAAATTCACAAATACATCTGTGGAAATTATTTGGCCCAGTTGTTGGTCTCAAAGCACTTGGCGAGAGATATTCTTGAAAGAATCGGGATTCAAAGACGAAAGACTTGATGGGCTCATCCACATTCACTTTTGCCTGATGATCCTGTTCTATTTGTCCTAAATGTCACTATGGTGTAAGGAGGTATGGTAGGACTCATTGCCATTCGATGGCGGCCCACTTATTTGTTCTACCCGAGTGGTAGAAAAAGGTCTTTATGTTCTATATTGATTTTACCAAGGGTGGTAAGTCAATGGTCACTATCGATCCTGTTCTGTTTGTCCTAAGGTCACTATGGTGTAAGGAGGTATGGTAGGACTCATTTGGCCATTCGATGGCGGCCATTTATTTGTTCTACCCCGAGTGGTAGACAAAGGTCCTTATTTTCCTATATTGATTTTACCAAGGGTGGTAATTCAATGGTCACTATTGATCCTGTTCCTATTAGTCCTAAGTTCACAATGGTGTAAGGAGGTATGGTAGGACTCGCTGGCCATTCGATGGCAGCCTTTTTGGTAGGAGTGTCCTTATGGGTTTGATTTACCGCGAGTGGTAAATAAATTCCATGGTCCTTATATCTTGATCCTTATATCTTGGTCCTTATATAATTGTTCTACCCCGAGTGGTAAATAAAGGTCCTTATATACTTGTTCTATCCCGAGTGGTAAGCAAGATCTTAATGGAACAAGGAGGATCAGCCGAATTCACCTCACACATGACCGATCTCACACTTCGGAAACAATAAGTATACATTACTTTATTTTGTTCAAGTGTTGAGTTCAGTTCATTCAATTCTGTTCATTAAAATTCTATCCATTAAATTCAGTTCACTTCATTTCATAAATTAACATTATACTTTTATCTAGTTTATACCCCTAAGTTAAGTTCATACAGATTAATTGATCTTGAATTATTGACAAGAAATGTTCACTCAGAAGTAATAAGGCATGAAGTTGATATTTCGTTAAATATTAACTGTTCACATAAAGTTAGAATTTTCACAGAAAGTTCTACAGCTAAAGATAAGGAGAGGTCATCTTCAGGCTTCTTCCTTGTCATCGTCACCATCTAAAGAGTCTAAAAGAGATGGATCTACCTTGGCCCGAACTTTTTCTTGCCTTTACTTCGGCAGATTTTATATCCTTTGGCATACATATGGTCGATCTCATCGTCCAGATCGACGGATTTTTTGTATGCTACTTGGATTTCTTATGAAGGTCTTCGGTCAGTGGCGGACTCAACTTCTTAAGGGCCCGAAGCTCTTTGAGCTCTTCTTTGAGCTTCTAACGATGTACCAGATGCTTTGATCCTTTAGCTTGACAGATCAACATTCATATCAGTGATGACCCGATGAGTGGTCTCGGTCGTTTTCAGTTCTTCTTTGACCTTGTCGATATCCTGCCGGAGGCACTCATTATTGAGGAGAACAATGTCAAGGTTGTTTCTTTCTTTTGCCAACACGGACTTCCGGATGGCGTTATCCCTTCGGGCGGCATTCTCTTCGATATCCTCTTCAGCTTCTTTGTATTTGAGACGGAGGTACCCGAAGACAGTGTTTACTTGCAGATGACCAATATTAATCGATCAGTTCAGATTGATGGTCAAATCTCAAGTTCCTTTAGTCTGGTATTTCACTCCTTCACCCATCAGTTTCATGATGGAATTATTGCCGAACCGATGATCATCGGTGTCGCCACAGCTTCGGGCCTAGATTCATAAGAGAATGGTTTTTGTGGCGAAGGTCTGAGTTATTCGGGAGGCGGTGAATTATTTGTTGTTGTATGTTCGGCTGAAGTAGGCTCTTCAATTGGACTTTCGATCTTAATTTATGTTGCTATTTGATGTTCTCCAAATGGGCTCCGGTAAGCCGTATTTTGGGCCTTTATTGGTCTTATCACCATTCCTTTTGTCCTGAACCGATGCCATTTATAGTTTCCTATTAAACCTCCTGTCTAATAAAAAACTAGGGGGCAATGTTGGGTCGTGTTATTTCTCTCTATCAATAGAATGGATTGGGCCTACTTATTCAATTAGTCCACCGGGTCTTCACTATTGGGTGTCGACATTATTGGGCTTTAATCACTTTATTATCTTTGTTAAGTCCTTCTAATATCTGGACCAAATCGATGGATCGACCCATCATATATTTAAATATCTTCATTTGGGTTCTGAACCGGTGATGATAACAAAGATATGGCCGACTGATATCTTACATGGCATTAATAAAGATTGGACAGTTGGCCAGCGGTTAACAGTGGGGATGGGATTAAAAGGTGTCAGGAGGGTCAGTGGCACAAGGAACCGAGTCTTGTATTATATCATAGCAAGGAAGTCTTCATAAACAGGTAGGTTCTCATACATTTTCATATTCATATTCTCACATACACACAACAGAGAATTATTATCTCTCTCAATACACTAGACATTACATCCTCCATTGTTAACCTTATGAACACGTATCTGACTCTCACGCTTTGAAGCTATCCTCGAACGGTAAAATCGAAGCTTGTGGTGTTCTACCGTGTTTATTGTATGCGAGATCGTATGTCTTACGTGATTGGGACGTGGCAGAAGATCTTGGCGTTAACATATAATATTTAATATTTTATCGAAAATATAAGTAAAATATATTTAATATTAAATATATTTTACCGGAAATATATTTAATATTTTAATTAATGATTAATTAAAATATATTTTAGGTAAATTAAAAAAAATATTTATCAGAAATTATGTAATATTTTAGGTAATATATTATTATTATTATTATTATTATTATTATTATTATTATTATTATTATTATTATTATTATTATTATTATTATTAGTATTAGTATTAGTATTATTATTGCTATAGGAACCGCTTAGGATCTGTTGTCTTTTAATTTGTTGATTTAATTGTTTAGTTATAAATATAAATCCTTGCAAAATAATAGCAATAACTCATGTTGCTCAGTTGGTCATTGGACCAATGTTCCAAATTAGAGGTTCTATGTTTGAATCTGTGCATCTACATAATTTTGGGAAAAATTTCAAAAATGGCCACGTCAGCAGGTCAACGCACATGTGGCGCCTGGGGCTCAAAGTCCAAATTTTTGAATAGAAAGGGGTTCAGTTTGCGTTGACCAGAAGAAAGGGGCTCAATACCCAAATATCAGATAAGTTCAGTGGTCGACTTTGCATTTAACCCTATATATTACAGTTGCACTATTGTTGCTACTTTCATGCTCTCTTTTCTCCTAATAAAATTTCACGACTTAATTATGACTCTTAAGGTGGATTTTTAAACTTTTCTCCATTTTCTTCTTATAGTTAATTTCAAGTGGAATTGCGGTGGCGACGTATAATGAAGGTGCAACAGATTTTAAGCAGACCCCTGCTTATAAGGAATCAATTCAATCACAAGATCTATTAGAAGAACCTGAGGATTCTAATTCGGATGTCTTCGAGTCTAACCCAACTGAAGAGGCACCTAGTTTGGAATAGTTGTTCCAAGTGAATCCATGGATGTTATACCTTGGAATGTTGCAAATTTTAGGCAAATAAACAATCCAGCTATTGATTATGTCACGTTCTAGCCTAATGTTTTGATGATGACTTATTCATTGGTACTAAATTGTTTATTGTGAATTTCAGGAAATTGTTTGATGGATTATTCAAGAAGAATGAAGACGTTTTGAGTCCTAAGAAAAATATGTAAGGTCATTGCAAATATTTGATTTTTCAATACAAGGCTCTAGGACATATTATTTGTGCATTAAATTAAATATTTTTTGCATGCTTAAATTATGTTACATTGCTAAGTTAGTTAATATTTACATGCGTAAAAGAAATTTAGTTTATTGTTCTGATTCTATATAAGTTGTATAACATTTGTTGGAAGCACAAAAGCTTGTGGCGGTAAAGATGTGATCAGTATTTGTTGGTTGAATTAAATGCCTAAGTCTTGAGAATATAAGATAATGATTATCCTGGAGAGTTGTGTGATGGTTAACACTCCATTATCTTTTGCAAAGCAGTAATATCTCTTAAACAATTGTTATATAAGTGGCGGTAGTTTGTTTTTTAAGAATCATAATTGCTACAGGTCTAGTCCTATTTGACTTGGTCTCTTTCTAGATTATTTTTGATAGAGTCCAACATTTATCCGAAGGATATTGGATTTTTTATGATTGTTTTCAATAGAAAACCTTTAGAACGTTGCATTCTTATTTTTAACGTAAATTTTTATGAAGCAACGGTAATATATATTTGGGCTATAAAAGGAACTAAGAACAGTGTTGAAAATACAACACTTACATCACTTGAATCAATTATTGCACTCACATACTTTGGAAGTTATTCTATTCTTGGTGCAAATTTCAAGTTGCTGATAAATTGATATTTTCATAAATTTTCGTGGGCATAATATTGGTGATATCTTTTACTCTTTCTACTTGATCATTGCATTCATTAGTTGAGTCTTGCATTGTTAAATTGTTTATTTGCTTTGATCATTAGACCTCTATTATTGTAATCTTAATTTTTTTTAGACTAAGTGTTGTCTAAGGGAATTTTAATCCAGGTGGATTAAGGTTTGTTTACAAACAGGTTCAAGGAAGCATAGGTGCTTAAGGGGTGCATTGGTGCACAAGGAGCAAGAGTGCTCAAGTGAATTATTGTAATTCAATTTTATAGAATTTGTATTGTAACAAGAGTCTTTTAAAGAAATAAAAGTGAGTCTCCAATACTAGTTGGTAGTGGACGTGGAGTAGGCTATTATTATAGAGGTAATAAATAGACCCACGTAAAAAATCTTAATGTTATTTTTATTACTTAATTTAACTTAATTTCACTCAAGTTAATTGATTTGCTATATAAACAAAATTTAATCGTGAGAATTTTTGTTATCATTAAATATTTTATTTAACTTACAAAAACACCAAGATATTTTCTTAAACAAAAATTTAATTCGGTAGACCATATTCTTTCAGCAAGCTGCATTCATCAATATAGTTGACTACATTCAATAATTTGGTTTAAAGTTTTTAAATTGGTCATAGTTTGTATCCACACTTATTCAACCCCCACTTCTAAGTGTGCCTTATCTGAATTTCACCAGCCACAAAGAATTGTCCTCAATTTATAAGGTAATGTTATATGCTGTAATTTCTTTTTGGTTTACTGTATTTGTAACACCCCAGTCCCACATCGAAAGATAGGAGAAAAAATTTGTCTGTATATAAGAAATAAGTTACTACCAATAGTACCTTCAAGTCATGACATTTTGGGAGCCTGTGGTGGGCTAAGATGACCCAAGAAGATACTATTGGGCCAGTAATTTGAGGCCTTATTGTGATGGATTTGATTCGATTCGGACTTGGGATTTGACCCGAGATTTGTTCCGGACTCGGGATTTGACCCGGGTTGTTTCTTATGGTATCAGAGCCAGGTTCTCGAAAGCTCGAGTCGGGTCATCCGATCGGGTTGCCGGAGAATTTAGTAACTAAGCTTCTGATATCTTCTGTGTATAACTTACGAAAGTTAATCTTGTTCATAGTATAAGCAACAATTTTTACTTCCCTTTGACTGAAGAGAGCAAGTTGCTATTTTTTAGTATCGAGTTTCCTCTTCAAATAGTAAATGGTCTGAAATCAGAGCAATCTGATTACTGATCCTTCTATTTAGGAAATTAAGTACTATATTATTTGTCAAAAAATTGCTTTTTTGACAATGCCTTGTTTCTTTGATAAAGCATTAAATTATTGGCTAAACCAAAAAAACTTCAATGCCTTTAATAAATAAAATTTAATAAGCAATCCGTTAATAATAAATTTATTCAAGGTGTAATTGATTTCAATGGAAATAAAATACATAGACATGTCCTAAGCAACAATAGATCATTATATTATGATATGTTAGAAAACTTTAATTAGTTTGAAACTTAGAACTCAGAACTTAACATATAATGTTTATCGGCACAGACAAAGCTACCACCACCCACAAGTGAATCTGTGTCTTAAAATTCATAGATGCATTTTTGTGAAAACCAAGTCCCATAATGCTTGATCTAGGCGTCACCATAACCATAGGGGAAGCTAAAATCACAAACAAAAGAGCATCTCAAGAAATTTGATTTAGAAAACAGAAATTAATCTTCCTAACTAGACTTTTAAAAAATATTAAATTACAATATAATATTCCAGAAAATAAGGTCCTTCTTGGACATCCCTATATATGTATACACACAAATTATAAGCACGTCCAAGGGTAACAAAAGACGGTTAAATGACGTATCTTATGAGTTCTGAGCAAGTCGAACTTCTTCGGGCAGATGAGAATTGGTTTTGGTACCAAAGGAAACCTGAGAAGCAGGTGAGGTAGGAGGCAAAGGAGCCCCTTCACAAAACACAATATCAATAATATATTATTGCATTTAACATATTTTTTTAGCATCTAAAAAATGTACAAAATAGATTTAAGAGGAAAATGTGAAACTATGATATCATACATTATATATATATATATATATATATATATATATATATATATATATATATATATATATATATATATGTTGAGGAAGTGTGAACTGAATAAATTGAGATGTCAACTTGGAGATGGCATAAAAGTGGGAGCTGTAGAGTAAGTGTGTGATTGATAGGGAAAGTACTCAAAGTAGAGTCATTCAGCAAGAGGCAAAGGAAACCATCTTGCTGGGTGTAGATTTGTTTTAGGTTATCGCAACACGTTTGTGCGGGAGAGGGCACTCTACCCTGAACACACGAGGCTAAAGATAGTAGGCTTGTCCCGCATTGGGTGATGGTGGGACCTGATCTAGGGTTCTGTGAAAAGGTGGGTGGTGCAAGGTAAGAGAGAATTACAAGAAAAATATATTTAGTTGTGGGAAGGAAAGAGTGATGCGGAAAAGCCATTCTATATGTTCATCAAGGTAGCTAGAGTATATTTACATTTCTATGGAGAACTTATTTTCTAAATAGATGAAGATGCATTGATTTGGTGTGAAAATTTAGCATGCTTTATGTGTGTCGGTTAAAACACAATTTTATATATTATCTCTCCGGTAAACAACCATTTTGGAGCTACTGATAGCAATTTTATTTGAAAATGCAAGATCGCATGATATGATGATATCTCTTAGAGCTATGTTTTTAACTTGAGAAAAGAAGGAAAAGGAAAAGAGGGAAACAGAAAACAAAGTTAAAGAAAAGTCTATACCTCTAAAAGAAATTAATATCAACAAGTATTATGATGAGGTAGCATAATGGAATTATTTAAATCTCCATTTTTGGGGGATAATCCTTTCTTTAATTCACAAATTGTAGTTGTTTTTTCATGTTTAGTCTCCTAACAATTATTTTATTTTTCACTTTTTATTTACTTTTTTGTTTTTTTTTGTATTTTGTCTTTTGCGCCTGTCATTAGTCACTAAACTATAGCTAGTTTTCACGTTTAGTCCCCAAATTATAGTTGTATTCATGTTTAATCCTCAAAGTGCACTTATTTTTCAAGTTTAATTCATTTTAATTGCTTTAATTTTTGTGTTGTTGGATTGAGATTGCGAAAATAATAATGTTGGACAACAAAATACAAATAAAAAGTAAATAGGGAACTAAACGTTAAAAACAATTATATTTGATGACTAATTAAGATATTATCCTCCCTATATATAAAAAATATATGTGTGAGTGAAAAAAATTGAAGTTTGGATATATAGAACATCTTATCAAGTTAGAGGCGTAGAAGTCATCGGGATCTTGAGCTTGGGGATCAAATAGTTGACCCAACCGTAACCATGTGCGAGTGAATCTTGTAGAGGAGGCTTTTTCTTTGTTAGGCTGCGTAGAAACTTGTTTTATGTTAGGCTACATTACGAATTTGATGTAAACAACCAAATGCGAGCCTCATGACAAAAACCATTTCTCTACCACTTCATTGGTAGGGGTGAGAGAAAGCGTTAGTCCAAAAATCACCGCGATAGTACACCGTAAGGATGATGATGAAAGATATGAGATGTCATCACTCGGATGCCTCCCCCATAATCACTTAATAACAACACTCCAAAGTCAGAGACGCCGCTTTTCTCGTTTACTTCCATTGTGTATGCTAATTACGCAATACATAAACTCATCATGTAAAAAAAAATAAATGAGAAAGGAAGTTATGGGTTTGTCATTATTTCTATTATTTAAAATGATTAATATGCATTCCTTGTGGTCTCTTTATAAAATAAGTTGTATCATATCTATTATCGAAAACGTGAGAGAAAAATTCCAGTTCCTTATTTCTTAAATTTTCTAACAATAAATAATGCATTATTATTCTAGTATATAAATCTGACATAAAACTACAAAGAAATGTACACGGAGTAGCATAACCTAAAGTCCCAAAGAAATGAACTCCGATTAGATTTAGTTTGACTTTAAAATCTTCGCAGACCAAAATCGGATATGTGAGCCCTCATAATAAACATCTAACAATATATTCTTGCTTGATATGTCTCGGTGAACTATCGAGGCGAGCACTCATGGTGCGTGTATGATAAACCATTTGCCACACCTCTAATAACTTTGAGCCTATTTTTCCAATCAAGTTGCATTGCTTCTTCATTGTTGCTCAATATTTTACCCAGCTTCTTCCTTGAAGAAACTCATAAACCAAGAATGAGTGCGATCTGTCATCGAACGAAACCGTAGAGCTTCACGATATTACGATCTTTGAATTTCATTAATACACGAATTTCACTCGTAAAACTTTTTAGATTCCTTAGGTCCCCATCTTGTGATGAAAAAACTTTTCACAAAGAACAACTTGACCACTTTAAGGCTTCGACTTTGTACACCACATCGTAACCTCCTCCTCGCCAATGATGTACGTGGAGTTGAAATTTTACGTGGCCTCAATGATGTTTTCATACACCATCTTCCCATCATAACTCCATATTGTGAACAAATTTACATTTTGAACATCTCTTCGATCATCTGTTTTGCTCTTGGCACCATATGAAAATAAAATACATGCCACCAAATATCAACAAAAAGAAACAGAAGGCGCTCAAAAGAGGAAGTGTAACAGAGATCACTACACGTACATTTTTTCGCTTTCTAACATTGGCTCCATCGGGACAAGGCGTCAAACCAGGAACATTTCCACACAAGCCTTTATTATGTTCCAATGCAGATAAAGGCTTCTTGAAAAGCTTTAATGTTGGGAAGAGGCCCCAAAACTCGATTATAGGATATATCGATAGATGTCAAACTCAACATTCCATGGAAAGTCGATTCAATAGAACCACGAGATCTCATTATGTGAAAGATTCAAATTCACTAGTTTCCACTAGCTCTCCAATTTGTTGTGGTAGCACATCCAAATTCAACAAGTTCCGACTAAGGTCCATATTTTCTAGATTTTTCAAGTTACCTAGTTCATACTGGAATACCCTTCCGAAAACTATTCATGCTCAAATTCAAGCTCAAGATTCATGCAATCGCTTTAATTGTTTTGGAATCGGACCACTCAAATTATTCTTTGCAAAGTTAAGATTCCATAAGTTGGGCAACAAAGCCAATCTCGGGAGGAATATAGCCGAAAGATTATTGTCTTGTAGCTTAAGGTCAAATAATGACCTTATATTTCCAAAACTTTTGGGAATTTCACCGCTATATGATTTGATGAGAGATCAAGTCGAACTAAGCGAAAGTTACTTTGCCAAACTCAAGGGTATCCTTCCAATGAGATAATTGTTAGCTATCTTTAAGGTTTTAAGATTCTTACAGAGACCCCACTTTAGTGACAAATCAAGTAAAACATGTTATTACTTAAATCAATATAGTCCAACTTTGGGTACATGCCAAAATCTTTTGATATATTTCCTATAAATTGGTTTCCATCAAGCTTTAACTCAGATATAAGCGTGTACAGGTTCGCTCGAGCTTATTAGGATGGGACCTGTGAAAAAATTATTATGTACACTAAACTGTTCAAGTAATCCACCACGACATATATCTTGTGGTAGATGACCCGTGAGCATGTTTTCAGCCATTTGAAATACTTTTAGATATGTAAGATTATTCATTTCTGGAGGAATGAAACCAGTGAGGTCATTTGTGAATAATCTTAGCTCAACAAGGGATTTCAACTTCCCCAAACTTGAAGGTATTGATCCCGTGAGATTGTTGTTAAACAAAGACAATATCTTAAGTGAGCTGAGCATTCCAATTTCTTGCGGAATGGAACCACTGAGTTGGTTCGAATACATGCCGCAAATTCTAAGGTTTGTGAGGAACCCTATCTCGTGAGGAATGGTCCCTGTGAGGTGATTTCCCGACAAGTCAAGTTCAGTGAGAGACCTTAGCTTCCTTATCTCTTTCGGGATAGAGCCTACGAGTAAATTTTGATAGAGAGAGAGAATGGTTATGTTGCCCAAGCTCCCTATGGTAGACGGTATTGATCCCGTGAGATTGTTTGTAGATAAATCCAATTCCTCAAGAGAGCTGAGCATTCCAATTTCTTGCGGAATGGAATCACTGAGCTGGTTCCCATACATGTCGCATATTCTAAGGTTTGTGAGCAACCCTATCTCGTAAGGGATCGTCTCATAGAGTGAGTTGTCCGAAAGGTCAAGGCTTATGAGTTGTGGTAAGGATGAGAAATTAAGATGGTGAAGCGTACCTTTTAAACCGTAACTTGTGAGGTTTATATGGGATACATGAGTTCCAGCTTCGTTGCAACCAATCCCAGTCCAATCATTGCAAGGGCTGCTGCTTCCAACCCACGACAACAACGATTGGCTCCGGTTGTGATCGAGGCTGGCTTTCCATGTCAAAAGAGCAGCTGCTTCATCTTCTAGTTGTATTTGTTTTGAAGAAGAAATGAGTAGAATGGCGACTATGAAAAAAAGACTTGTAAAAAGGGTGATGATTCATTGCTTACAAGTAAGTATTAATTATGAAGGGAAATTAATGGTTTTGATGAAGGGATGAGTGATTTTTTAGTGTTAGGATATGGGGGTATTTATTTAAAAATTCAGATAAATGATTGCCGTGTGCGTGCTACTCATGTTTGATTTTTCCTTGTGGTCCAGCCAGAGTACGTACCCCATGATAGATGTTTCTGTCTCTGGTATTTCTTGGAATATTGGGAAATGTGAGAGGGAAACGTCTTTAGTACTTGTTTTGAAGAAGAAATGAGAAACACATGCTTAGATGTTCCATTGCCTTAATTATATATATATATATATATATATATATATATATATATATATCTACGAGTATTGATTTTGAAGGGAAATGGATTTGGATGAGTGATTTTTCTTGGAATTACGCTGACTGAATTTAAATACTAAATGGACTTCAATATTTAAAAATGCATTTATACGATCACCCATGTAAAACCGTCATGGTGTTCCTACATAACCGTCATGGACTGCCCACCTTGCATGGTTTTCATATTCAATTATTCAGTTCTAGTTCATATTCATATTCATATTCAATAATTGACCAAGTGGGTAAAAAGTACTCCTTCAAAATATTCAATTATTTAATATGCACTAATGATTATATAAAAGTCTTTTCAATATAAATACCGCAATATTTAGTTAATTTCAAAACTAAATATAATATGATTATATAACAGTCTTTTCCCTTTATCGATCTAGCTTTTAATTATTGTGCGGGCAAAGCTAGCCATGATGATCGACCACATAGTGCTTCTTTCTTTTTCCCTTCAGTTTTGGATTCTTCATCTTGAATAATTCACCAAGTGGGTAAAAAGTGGTTATTGAATGAGTTTTGGGTAATAAGCAATGGTTTAGAGGACGATAGAGAGACAATTACATACTGACACAAATAAACACTTTGTCTTTTCTCCATATTATTATAGTGAATTTCTTTTCTCCGTAATTTTTTTTTCAATTGGGTTTAATGTAAATTTCTTTGTGCTCATATTTTATGTCTCTTTGTTTATACGTTTATGTTTATGCTGAGTGTATTTTTGTGAGTTTGATTTCACAATACAATCAACCGTTAACGATAAAATTTGACCTTTATGATCTATCCGATTCTTGAAGTCATAAATGCTATGATCCATCTTAATAAATATTCAGTACGAACATACAAAAACTCATCACTTAAAACTTAGCTCATTATACCGTATACTTTTATAGCATAATTGTACTTTACGAGGTTAAATGAAAATTTTTTGATTTCAAAACAAGTATCTTATCAATGTTACCAAATTTAGTACAACTTTCTTCATTTTCATTACAAAAGTTCTTACAACTTACAATCAACAACTAAGAAAAAAACAACATATGTTTGCTTTCCAAGTGCTTTCCAAAACAACCTTAATTGCTTAAGATCAGGTTCGTCAAGTAACTCTTCGTTTAAATCAAGAAATGACATATTTGCAAGAATGAGCACAACGGCTCAAAGAAATACAATAATTTATACATTTCATGCTTCCCATAACAACTATGTCGTTTTATGCAATTCATAATATATAACATAAAGCTTATGTGTTACATTTAAATAAATATACATCTATATCTCATGTTGTGCATCAAACACATTTCTCAGTTTTATACATATTGCACCTAGTTTTAAACATTTAACATCTGAATTATACATAAACATATCACTAAATTCACACATAGCATCGAGCATATATTGGTATTTTCGATCTCTCATTATCATATATCAACTAGCTAGTTCACAAATTACTGTAAGAACTTGCAATAAATATATATTCCTTGTATAACCTATATATATATATATATATATATTATAATTCAGGTTATAATATATTCAATAATCTTATGCAATACTTCAATTTTATTTAGATTAGTTTCCTAATCTTATATAATACTAAAAGAGAGGGGCTTCTGAATGGTAGAAATTTGATCTACATATATGACTTGAATGGTTTTACAAACCGCATTTAAGCTTAATACACAATACAAACGTACATTAAAATACCAATATAGCAAAAAGTTTTAATTAGGAGTGTTAAACTGTCCTTCCTTATCTCTGCTTATGTTGCTATATATATTACTGAAAAACGTTTCAGTATTTCAGTACAAAGTGTAATACTGCACAACAAGCTTTAACATCTTGCTAGCTAGCTAAAATTTCACTAATAGTATAAAAAGTAAATGGCATGAACACGTGGCTCTTATAGACCACCCAAGGATTTAATACTGAAAATAAAACGATTAAAGATGAAATTTGGTAGTGAACATTGCAAGGATAGCATCCAGGAACTGATTACAACCCAAGACAACTTTCAATATTGTTAGTTTTTATATTTTGTAATTAATTTTAATGATGACAATATGCATAAGTATATGATTTATTAAATAAGCTAAAATGATTTTGGAATGGGTTGTTGAAAATAATTTATAATTAGTTTTAGATATAACAGATGGTTGAAATTGCGTTGAGAATTCTTGAAGAATTCCAACATAGTTCCTTACAAATAAAACTCTCATAATACATTAAAATTCCAAGACCAGTCATTTTAGACATTAGTAACCATTCTTCATCTTCTTCCTACCACTTTTGAATATTCAACTCTCTATTTCTTATAAACTCTTCTTCATTGTTATCATCGTTATCAAAAAAACTAGCTAGTATTAGCTGTACGTTCATTCACTTGTGCTAGAATATGATCCATTTTAATAGCATTAACAACTAAACAAGTCAAAACTTCAATTAATTCATACTCATTCCCATGATGAGACCTGTAAATAGATCATATTTAAGAAAAAAAAACTGAAATTTAGAAAAGAAAAAAATGTAGTAACTAGAAAATTTAGAACCAAAACACAAGTAGTTGAACACTTGAAAATTAAGTGCTCTGAATGAAACCTACAAATTTTTTTGGTGGACTCAAGTCCTCCTTAACTAGAAACCATTTTCTTACAAAAATTCTTTCAAGAACTGAGATTAATAAACACAGTCTTGTCTATAGCACAGGGAAACCAAACCCCAGTGTGATAAGTCTTTATTTAAAAAACATTTGGTTATCCAAAGTCCAAAAACCCCTAAATAACCATTTGAAGATTACAAATGTGAATTGAATTAGAGGATGCGTTATCTGAATTGTTCACGAGTTATGTGGTTGCTTAATTGTGGAATTGATATGAAATATATTATTAATAAACCATTTGAAGATCACAAACTTCTGTAATACCAACAGCCTTAATCCTGCTGTATGTAATGTATTCAAGAGGAGAAATTAAGATGAAAATAGAAGGTAAACGTGATTGAATTATTCATTGAAACACAAACTCCATCCAATAAAGAAATGAAATGAATTAATACTCGATTTGTTAAGCTGAACTTATTTTACCCCCAAAAATAAATAGGCACACTGGCTATGATGCTGAGCATCCTTCTCTAATGCTAATTGTTCGCCCTACCATTCCAATTCTCGTAATTAAGAAAATCCTCAATTTGTTAAGTGAATCCAATACCTAGACATAGACAGGCACCTTAAGAAATGACAAAGTATCACCATCCCATGTTAAAGTAATTACCATTAGCTAGCTTACATATATATGTATCATCTTCATCATGTTCAGGTAACAATCACTCAAGACAAGGGTGGATCCCATTTAAGTAAACAGGCCGCCTAGCCATCTTATTATGTTCAACGCACTACAGGTATGAAACGGGTAACCCACTTCCCTGTCTCTGAGGAGAAAACATCCACTTTTTTTATTTTTTTTGCTAGTTTGAACACACACACCACACACAAACACACACTCACAACTCGAACCCCCAACCTCATGGTAAACATGGGTTGGATCATCTATATAATACCACTGGGCCAAAGGCCACTCGGTAACATCCACCTTTCTTTGGTTCTCAGAGACACAACAAAAACGCAAAATTCGATAATTAGGGGAAAGGCAGGGATCAAAAGCAAGAATATTGGCATTGCTGTTGCGGGTGTGTGCAGGATTAACAGGGATGGGGATGCATTAGTATGGAAAGTAGATGCAACGTGCTTGTCAATATATAATCTGATACTTAACAAAACAAATTTGGAGACATAAATATATATATATATATATATATATATATATATATATATATATATATATATATATATATATATATAAAGATAAGAAAAAACAGTACTGGTAGATATTATTATTTCTTTTATTGATTCAATAACAATAACATACAAATATCGATCGATAGTTTCCAAGGCATATCTAATCCAAAACCTTTGTCTTGTCGGGGCGTGGAAAGTAAATGTAGAAGAGAATTGCAGTTAACAGAAAGCTTAGTAAGTTGTAAAGAAACCCAACAAGCCTCCTGGCCATAACTGCACCAGCTTTTCCTTGTGCCTGCAGATCCATTCCATAACTAATTTCTTCATACACTAATTTCACCAGTGACACTACCCAAACCACTGAGACGAAGAGGGGATTTTGCTACAATCTCCAAACACAAGCAAAGTGTCTGGGAGATTGGAAAACACAGATAAAGAAACCAGCAAAGCCACAGTCCAAATACTCAACACAACTATACAAACAAGTTTTAAGCGCAACAAGGCGCCGAGTGGCCTTATAAGCACTTCCTTAAAAGATTAGTCCTTTTTGTAATAAGATGATATGAGAAATGAGATTATGGAGTAGGAAAGAAAAGAAAGTGATTCGAGTCGTAGAAGGATTCCCATATATTGCATATACCCCAACAGGGGATTTGCATATTCATAGCCATATGTTGTTGTAAAAGATGGTTTGGTGAGAAGCTCAAAGATCAAGGGTTTGATGGAGAAGATGTTTAACAAGTAGAAAAGAGAGCATGTGAGGAAAGATAAGACGACAATCAAGGCCATCACCGTCGCATGTTTTGGTAGAATTTCCTTAAAACCTATCGACTTGCTGGAAGAAAAAGAAGAAGAATCCATGAGAAAATTTGAATGAAAGGCTAGTTTACCAATCTGCACGAGGAGTGATCAGGATAAGAGTATGCGCAGCAAGTAGTGTTATTGGACAGCAACAATTTCAATATACAACCCTACAGACTAGTCATAAACATTTTGGGAGTACTCAATTCTATGGGTCTGATGTGCCTTTCAACAAGTTGGATAATTAATTAAATTAGGATTATTAATTATTATTATTATTTTGTTTTGTTTTTAATTTTATTTGTGATTTTATATTTGTAGTGTAATAGTAAATATATTTTTCCGTGTCTAAGTAAAACAACAAATTCAATTTATAATTATATTTATTATAAAGTTAGTTATTATGTTGAGACTCAAATTTGAGCTTAAATTTTAAACTCGCTAGTAGATTGAATATAATTCGATCCGAGTCGGATTGAATACGAGTAATAAATATTCGAGGGGAGTCAAATTTAAGTAGAAATTTTCAAATACAATTCGAATTCGAGTATGAATTTAACGTTTCGAGTCGAATTCGAGCAGCTCTCTGTTTGTATTGGTTCGACTTGTTTACATCCTTACTCAAGGATGAGTGACCACAAATTTCCACGTCTCTTCAAACTGTCTTGATTTAGGTCACGGGTGGAGTCTAGTTTTGGGAAGTCATTTGTTTGATTGTCTTTATGGGTGAGAAAGGTTAGTGTTAACATGGGTAAGCAGGATAAATCATGACACATTTTGTTGTTCACACATGACACATGAATTTTAATTTGTTGTAATTGATTTATTAATATTAAAGGAAAACTATTGTGTATCAATTGATTTCTTGTCTTAAATGTAGGCAGGCTCATAAAGTAGAAGACTAAGGGGGTTGTATTTAATTAAGATTTTTAAAGACTTAAATATTTTAAAAATTTGGTTGTATTCAATCAAGACATTTAAAGAGTTTATAAAAGTTTAGTGGTATTCAATTATAATTTTTTTAATGTCTTTAAAAGTTAGGTGGTATTGAATTAAGATTTTTACAAAGTCTATAAAAGTATTTTGGTATTCAAAAAGTCATAGACTTTTTAGATTTCTATTAAATGGTAGAGTTTGACAGACTTTAAAAGAAGAATTATAACTATCAACCCATATCTAAAGTCTGACCTCATCTCTAAAGATTTCTAAAGACTTCATATCTCATCTTAATAAACTAAATAAATTTAAAATACAATTCACATGAATCCAATATTTCTAATTACTTTACATGAATCCAATATTTCTAATTACTTTATAATCTAGAATAATTAATACTTCTGTTGTACCCACAAAAATAAAACATTTATTTTATTTTTGTAGTCAACGTACAAATTTTTAAATTTGAATTTAGTTGTTATTTAATAATAAACACATGTTATTATTTCAAAAATAAAAATAAATACACAATATTTTATAATTTTATAATTTAAGTAAATTAACTTAGAATCAGAGTTAAATGAAGAAAAAAAAAGTGAGAGAGAGGGAAAGTAATTTATATAGGAGTACGTGCTTTATAGTGATATATAGTTGTATAAAATATATAAGTTCTTCAAGCTTTTTATCATAATTTTATTATATGTTATATTACTAAACTAAAATTTATTAAAAGAATATAAATAAAAATATTTTTTATTTAAAAATAACTTGCTATTTTAAAATATACATGAAACAAGTATATATTATTTTTATTTACAAATTTTGATACTAAGAGGTAATATTCAAATATTTGAATGGAAATTGATATATATTGCAAATGTTTATATTAATTTTTAATTGTTAATTACGTAAATAAGTATTGATGACAACTTTTGTAGACCTGAATGAAAAACAATAATTCCAAATAAAAAATGCGGCATATGCATAAAAGTATATATAGCTCAATGAAAAAGTGAGCTTAATTTTTAATATTAAGTCGATTAGTTTCCAAAGTTTTATTGGTATCCGAGTATCCAAATGTATTATGAAATGAGTAGAATAATATGAACGCTTTCAACATATATAAAATCTTATACCACAATAATATAATGAGATTTACTCTAGTTCATGAAAAAAGAGGGAGATGTTGTACACATGAGCTAATTAACAATTAATATAAGTTGCAAGATATATTAGAAGTATACAAAAGTTATCATCACGGTTATTGATAAAAGTTTATAAAATCATTACTTATTTCATAGTCTATAAAAGTCATTTTAAAAAAGTCTTTAAAGTCTTTGAAAGTCATTAAAATCTCATAAATTCTACAAAAGTATGTCACTTAAAAAAAGTCTTTAAAAATCTTAATTGAATACACCCCCCTAAGCGGCCGAAATAAATATAAATCTTCGTGTGGTTGTATGTTTGATATCTGCATTACATATTCTATTTATTTAATTATCTTTATCACTTATTTTTTGCATTAGAAAACCTAAGAAATATTAAATTGGAGAGCTAAAAGATGAATAACAGATATACATGAAGAAAATAATTGATGTAACTAAGAAAAAGTGAATTAATTTTGTAAAGAGCGGGGGAAAAAATAATGGAAATAAAATTAAAGCTTATAGTAAAAATCTCTTAAGTTAATTTTTAAAAGTAACAATAATTAAATAATATGAAATGGAGAGAGTATTTTTTTTTTTTGTATAAAATATCAATTTCTTAAAAAAAATAAAAAATAAGATGCACATAGTGAATTTGAGGATTACTTCGGTTAATAAAGGGGTTTGGGCTTTGGCAATCAAATACTACTTGAAAGTTGAACAGATCATCAAATACAAAACAGTTATCTTCTTATCCACCTCTCCCAGCCTTATATTACACTTTTGAAGAAGCACCCAACACTCTCAGCAGCCACTCCAATGGCTCTCACCACCACTCGAGTCTCTGCAACACTCCCACCAAATCACCATACACAGCCCATTTTCTCTGCCGTCCGATCTTCTTCCCATCAAACCCATGTGGATCCCCGCCGTTTCCCTCAAGAACTTCTCACATAGTCTCTTTTGCTAAGAACCTCTCCTCTAGAACAGGGAAATTTGACAGCAAGAACAAGAGGAGCTCAACTTCAACAAAAGAAGAAGGGGATGAACGAACGGCTGAGATTGGAATCCCCAATGGTAGTGGTGGATTAGGCATCGTTGATTCTGGGGTGTTGAGAATTTTGACAGGTATATCTTGCCTGACCTTCCTGGGACTGAAAAGGATTTTTGGGAAGGGCCAGAATGGGATGCTTTTGGCTTCTTCATTCAATATTTGTGGGCTTTTGGTATCCTTTTCTGGTATTTCTCTCTCTTAGATTTGATTTATCATGAATTTGTTTAATGAGCTTTTGGTTTGATGTTCCAAAATGGGTTTTTAGTAAGTGTTTCACAATCATAATTACCCTGATTTGTAACCGAAATAGGCTGATTAATGTAATAAGAATGCATTGAAAAGAGTTTTTTTAGAAAAAAAACAAATTAAGTCTCTCTAGAATGTGGAGTGCTCGAACTATTTCCAGTAAGAGAACTGCTAAAGAGAGAAGAAAAGTTTGGCAACTAATGACCAGTAGGAACCATGACTTCTTTCATGAGCAAGGACATATTCAATTTTATGTACTCATGTTAGGTGTTAATCCTCTTTAAATAGTAAAGGTCAGAAATCAGAGCAATCTGATTACTGATCCTTCTATTTAGGAAATTAAGTACTATATTATTTGTCAAAAAATTGCTTTTTGACAATGCCTTGTTTCTTTGATAAAGCATTAAATTATTGCCTAAACCAATAATACTTCAATACCTTTAATAAATAAAATTTAATAAGCAATCCGTTAATATTAAATTTATTCAAGGTGTAATTGATTTCAATAGAAATAAAATACATAGACATGTCATAAGCAACAATAGAACACTATATTATGATTTCTTAGAAAACTTTGATTAGTTTGAAACTTAGAACTCAGAACTAAGAACTCAGAACTCAACATATAATGTTTATCAGCACAGACAAAGCTACCACCACTTACAAGTGAATCTGTGTCTTAAAATTCATAGATGCATTTTTGTGAAAGCCAAGTCCCATAATGCTTGATCTGGGCGTCACCATAACCATTGGGGAAGCTGAAATCACAATCAAAAGAACATGTCAAGAAATTTGATTTAGAAAACAGAAATTAATCTTCCTAACTAGACTTTTAAAAAATATTAAATTACAATCTAATATTCCGTAAAATTAGGTTCTGCTTGGACATCCCCATATGTATGTACACACATTATAAGACGTCCAAGGGTAACAAAAGACTAATTAAATGACGATCTTATGAGGTCTCGAGCAAGTCGACTTACCAAATGATGAGAATTGGTTTTGATACCAGAAGGAAATGAGAAGCAGTGAGGTAGGAGGCAAAGGAGCCCCTTCACAAAACACAATATATCAATAATATATTATTGCATTTAGCATATTTGTTTAGCATCTAAAAATGTACAAAATAGATTTAAGAGGAAAATGTGAAACTATGATATTGTACACTATATATATATATATATATATATATATATATATATATATATATTGAGTGAAGTGTGAACCTGAACAAATCGAGATGTCAACTTGGAGATGGCATAGAAGTGGGAGTCAGAGAAAGCAAGTGTGTGATTGATAGGAAAAGAACTCAAAGTAGAGTCATTCAGCAAGAGGCAAAGACAACCAGCTTGCTGGGTGTAGATTTGTTTTAGGTTATCGCAACACGTTTGTGTTCATCAAGGTAGCTAGAGTATATGTTCTGTTTCTGTGGAGAACTTACTTTCTAAATAGATGAAGATGCATTGATTTGGTGTGAAAATTTAGCATGCTTTATGTGTGTCAATTAAAACACAATTTCTATTATCTCTCCGTAAACAACCATTTTAGAGTCATAGTTAGAGTAATTTTATTTGAAAATGCAACATGCGTGATATGATGATATCTCTTAGAGCTATGTTTTCAACTTGAGAAAAGAAGGAAAAGGAAAAGAGGGGAAAGAAAACAAAGTTAAAGAAAAAAAGTCTATACCTCTAAAAGAAATTAATATCAACAAGTATTATGATGAGGTAAAGATAATGGAATTATTTAAATCTCCATTTTTGGGGATAATCTTTTCTTTAATTCCCAAACTGTAGTTGTTTTTCATGTTTAGTCTCTTAACTATTATTTTATTTTTTCTTTTTATTTACTTATTTTTTTATGTATTTTGTCTTCCACTACGTCGTTAGTCACTAAACTTTAGCTAGTTTTCACGCTTAGTTCCCAAATTATAGTTGTTTTCATGTTTAATCCTCAAAGTACACTTATTTTTCAAGTTTAATTCATTTTAACTATTTAATTTTTGTGTTGTTTGATTGAGATTGCGAAAATAATAATGTTCTACAACAAAATACTAATAAAAGTAAATAGGAAACTAAACGTTAAAAACAATTATATTTGATGACTAATTAAGATATTATCCTCCCTATATATAAAATGTATGTGTATGTGTGAGTGAAAAATTTGAAGTTTGGATATATAGATCATACTATCAAGTCAGTGATAGAAGTCATAAGGATCTTCAACTTGGGGATCAAATAGTTGGCCAATCAAATTCCATGTACAAAGAATCTTGAAGCGAGGCTTTTTCTTTGTTAGTCAGCGTAGAAACTTGTTTCATGTTAGGCCTACATTCGGACTTTGATGTAAACAAGCAAATGCGAGCCTCATGACAAAAAATCATTTCCTCTCGCAACTTCATTAGTAGAGGGGTGAGAGGCGTTGATACAAAGAAGTCCGCCATGATAGTACACTAGAAGCAGATGATGATGAAAGATATGAGATGTCATCACTTTCGGATGCCTCCCCATAATCACTTCTAGTAACAACACTCCAAAGTCAGTAGACGCCGCTTTTCGTTTACTTCCATTGTGTATGCTAATTCAAAATACATAAACTCATCATGTAAAAAAATCTACGAAAGGAAGTTGTGGGTTTGTCATTATTTCTATTATTTAAATTGATTAATATGCATTCCTTGTGGTATCTTTATAAAATAAGTTGTATCATATTTATTATCAAAACTTGAGTAAAAATTCCAGCCTTATTTCTTAAATTTTCTAACAATAAATAATGCATTATTATTCTAGTATACAAATACTAAGATAAAACTACAAAGAAATGTACCTAGAGCGCGATAACCTAAAGTCCCAAAGAAATGAACTCCAGCTAGATGAGTCTAACTTTAAAAGCTTCAAGTAGACAAAATCGATATATGAGCCTCATAATCAACATCTAACAATATATTCTTGCTCAATATGTCTCGGTGAACTATCGGAGGCGAGCACTCATGGTGCATGTATGATAAACCATTGGCAAAACCTCTAATAACTTTGAGCCTAGTTCTCCAATCAAGTTGCATTGCTTCTTCATTGTTGCTCAATATTTTACCCAAAGCTTCCCCTTCACGGAACTCATAAACCAAGAATGAGTGCAATTATACTCTGATGTAAACCGTAGAGCTTCACGATATTACGATGCTTGGATTTACATTAATACACGAATCTCACTCATAAAACTTTTTAGATTCCTTAGGTCCCCATCTTGTGATGAAAAAAACTTTTGCACAGCAACAACTTGACCACTTGGCAGCTCAGCTTTGTACACCACACCGTAACCTCCCTCTCCAATGATGTACGTGGAGTTGAAATTTTATGTGGCCTCAATGATGTTTTCATACACCATCTTCCCATCATAACTCCATATTGTGAACAAATTTACATTTTGAACATCTCTTTGATCATCTGTTTTGCTCTTCGGCGCCATATGAAAATAAAAATACATGCCACCAAATATCAACAAAAGAAACAGAGCGTTCAAAAGAGGAAGTGTGACAAAGAGCACTAAACGTACATTTTTTCTCTTTCTAACATTAGCTCCATTGGGACAAGGCGTCAAACCAGGAACATTTCCACACAAGCCTTTATTATGTTCCAGTGAAGATAAAGGAGCTTCTTGAAAAGCTTTGATGTGAGACCTCGAATTTTATGAAATAAAAGTATTCAATTTTTTATTTCTGTAAATAGTTAAATTGATAAAAGTTTAAAGTTAAGGGTAATATGTGAATTTTTTTTTGCAAAGTAAGCAAGTTGATATAAAATATTTTTGTTTGGGAATATCCGTATTTACGACGTGACAATCATTGGTGGACCCCACAACGTAATTATTATCTGATTGAGAAAAATGACAAAAATATTTTTATAAAAATAACGACGGAAGTTTTACCATTAAAACCGCTTGAACTACTCATTAGTAAAAGTACAAGAATACTGCATGGTTGCATAAGAAGACACAAGATTGATTATTAATGTTTACATGATAAGTCACTCGCTTTTATTTTATTAGTATTATTAATGTAATAAAACAGAAAAAAGCTTTTTATATAAAAAATGTAATACTTTTATAAAGTTATTCTATAAATAGAATATATTATATTCTATTATGCATAGTATTTTGCATAGTAAAATCTTTTTATATAAAATGTAATACTTTTATAAAGTTATTCTATAAATAGAATATATTATATTTTATTATGCATAGTGTTGCATAGTGCCCGCATAGTATTTTGCATAGTAAATTTTTTTATATAAAATGTAATACTTTTATAAAGTTATTCGTTTTATTAGATTATAAATAGAATATATTATATTTTATTTAAAAGATTTTGCTTTAAATCTGACCGTCCGATTAAAAGTAAATCAATCTGGAACTGCTTCATGAATTAGTTACTATGCATTCCATTCTTCTATAAATAGAAGCTCATTCCTTCATTATTTCTTACTTAATTCAATTTGGAACTCTAGAGAGAGAAACTATAGAGAGGGTTCTTCTTCATAATCTTGAGCTTATTTCTTTAGAGTTTAAGAAAGCTTTGAAGCGAGTACAAATTTTCTTCGAGTGTATCATCGCCTCTACTAGTGAATACTCTTCTTTCAAAGGTAAGGAATATTATTTGTTGTACTCGTAAGGGGTATTATTTTTCTTTCGTATTCATGAAGAGAACTTCATTATTCCATTCTTTATTATTCTGTTGGAATAACTCAGATACGTGGACTACCCTATACTTGGTGAAAATTCTTCCATTATTCCATTCTTTATTATTATGTTGGAATAACTTTGATATGCTAAGCACCGTATATCATGGTGAAATTCTTCTATTATTCCATTCTTTATTATTCTCATTAGAACATCCCGCTTGGTCTTAATTTCGCTTTGACTTCGGTTTCGCTTCTTTATTATTCTGCTTTAATATCACATCTCATGCGCTTCACTGGGACCGTTCGATTATTTATTATTCGTTGGGAATAACTCATGCATCAGGTAGCTATCGCATGCATGGTGAATCCTTCATTATTCCATTCTTTATTATTCTGTTGGAATAACCTGTCTATGTAGATTATCAGATGCATGGTGAATGATCCTTTATATTCATTCCTTATAAAATTGTGAAAATGATCTGGTTACGTTGATTATGATGAGAGTCATAATAAAAGCATTGGACTGATGAAAATCATGAGTATATGAGGTATTAGTAAGTGTTATGATGAGTTATGTTGGTTATTATGTGAAAACATGATAAAAATTTGGGAAAACATTTGACTAATGAAAATTGACCAAAAATAGGGAAGGAACACTTTTGCACAACTAAAGCATATTTGAGGAACAACTGTGCCAAAAAAAAAATATTAGAAACACTTTAGCAAAAACATGAGAAATAGAAGGGTCAGATTTGCTAATTAGTCCATCAGATACAAAACAGTTGTCTTCTTATCCACCTCTCCCAAATTTTATATTACACTTTTGAAGAAGCACTCAACACTCTCACCCACTCCAATGGCTCTCACCACAAGAACAAGAAGCTTTTTCAACAAATAAAGAATAATATTAAGATTGGAATCCCCAATTAGAATATTATGGTGTGAATTTGATATAATGTTATAACTGGAAAAGGATTTTTGGAAGGCCGAATATTTATAAATTTTTTTGCAAAGTAAGATTTCTTGCAAGTAATGTTTATATAATATTCGATTATGGTTTAATGTTCCAAAATGGGGTTTAGTAATATTCGTTTTACAAGGTTCAAATATTCGCATTATGTTATTTATACAATCATCTTTTATGAATGGACCCCACAACTAAGTATTGTCGTAGTTATAGTTAAAATTTATAAATTTTGACATAATTATCTTTTATAAAAATAATTTAAAGGGAAAGTTTTATCATCGTTAAAAATTGTTGAACTACCCTAATGGCGAAAGTACAAACCCGCTGATACGCTATGGTCGCATAAGAGAGCACACTAGATTGATTATTGATGCTTACGTGAGAAGTCACCATTATACTCAATTATTGCTAATAATTCGTCGCATCATATCTCTCATATTATCGATTCGATTATTGTCACAAGATCATCCGTGATAATATGATATATTATTAAATCAATAATTGAGACGACAAAGTTATTCATATTATTAAATTGTAATATTTATAATGTCTAGAAGTTTTGTCAAGGAGAGGTTTGGTCATTTAATCATGCGCCAATAAGGAGAAATCCTTATCTGAAAGCCCCCTTTCCGGGAACGACCTCGTTGTTAAATATCATGAGTTATAATATTAATGATGAATAAGTTCGTGTTGATTAAAGATGAAATTGATAGTTCCATTGTGTTGAAAATTATTAGTGTTAGTGAAAATCTACATTTATTTCGATATTAATTGATGTCCTGAAGTTTTAATTGACTAAATGGTAATTAATCTGATAAATGAGCAATTAATTGCTATTAATTCATATGATTATAACTATTTGTTCACATGTGTGTACTATTGATTCACATTTTTGTACTATTAGGGAGTTGGTGCAAGATTGATAATACTTGTATGACTAAGTTAAAATGGAGGTATAGATGGAGGTACTATACTATAATTCATATTTTCACATGATTATAACTATCGATTCACATGATTGAACTATTGATTCACATTATTTACTATTAGGGAGGTGGTGCAAGTTTGATAATACTTGCAGGACTAAATTAAAAATGAAAGAAAAGTCAAGGTATTATACTGTAATATTTTGAGTCCCAAAACGTGTAATTATCGAAACTATATTTTTCTATAAATAAAGTTCATTCTTCCTTCATTTCTCACCAATTCACTAAAGCTTATAGAGCAATTATTATAGAGAGAAATTATAGAGAGAAAAGAAGAAGAGAAGTCCGCTACCTCTACTCCAAAGATCCAGCTTTTTTCTAAGGTAAGTGGGTATTATTTATTTCAGATTCATGAAGAGAGCTTTTGTTATTCCATTCTTTATTATTATGTTGAATAACTCGCCTATGCCAAGAAGTACCGCATACATGGTGAAATTCTTCCGTTATTCCATTCTTTATTATTATGTTGAATAACGTGCCCTATTATATGCCAAGACCGCATACATGGTGAAATTCTTCTATTATTCCATTCTTTATTATTATGTTGAATATCCTCGTCCGCAAGTATTACGCTGTAGACACGGGTTCCATTATTTATTATTCTCGTTGGAATAACCTCGTCTGTGCGCGCTTTATCGCATGCATGGTGAATTCTTTGTTATTCCATTCTTTATTATTCTCGCTGGAATATCCTGTCTGTCATGGATTACGCTGTAGACCGGTTCCATTCTTTATTATTCTCGTTGAATAACCTATCTGCAAGGCCTATCGCATTTACGGTGAATTCTTCTCGTTATTCCATTCTTTATTATTCTCGTTGAATATCCTCGTCTGCGCGATTACGCATGACCCGGTTCCATTCTTTATTATTATTCGTTGGAATAACATGTTTATGTGGATTATCACATGCACGTGGTGAATGATCCTTCAGATTCATTCCTTATTAAATTGTGGAAATGATCTCGTTTACGTGGATTACCGCATGGCGGTGTAAAAATTCATTTGCGCTTTCATATATTCTATGATACTCATTTGGTTAAAGTTTTGGCTTCTATACTCCATGAAATTAGTAGAATATCCTCGATATTTGCGCGCTTCATCCAAAGATCTTTTCATGAAAATATTCTTCCGAGCATTCTTGAATTTTACTCCACAAAGCAAAGATCATGTCGATAATTTGACGTATTGATTTCAAGATAAATTAACTTATAAATCTTTAAAATTTATTCTTGAACTTGTTTTATTGAATTATTATGTCATTGTCATCATCATCATCATGCTTATATTGTTATGAAAGTCATCTTCGCTTACGTTCATAGATGGACTTGGTATGATTATGACCAGGATTATTCTTGTATAATCATGACCTATAATGTTATAAATGATGTGGTAAAAGTCCTCAAGAGTCTGTGAAAGGCATCGATGAATAGTTTTTTGTATGATTATGACCACCAGATTATTCGGTATAGTCATGACCATTGATGATTTAATGAATATCCTTGGCCCGTAGTGCATGGTGGATGACTCGATGATGTGGTTTATTTATTGTCGAGTCTCAAATGATAAAAATTGATGAAAATATTTTAAATCATGTAAGATAGTAGATATCATGCTCTACTCGACTCTTCTAATGGATTGTTTATTCCACCGCAGCTTAAACTTGATGTCTATTGTATTTTATCGCTTTAACATTGTTGAAGACTAATGATAATTTATTCTCGCATTATCTTAGTCATAATATTTCTTACTGGGCTAGTTGAGCTCATCATTTCTTTCACTGTTCTCTTCAGGAAATGAGAACGCCAGGACTAGTCGGAGAACCGGTGACTGGCCCGTCGATGATAATAACATTAGTAGTCCTCACTATTCTATTAAATAAATAGTGTGACAATAAATATAATGAGGACTCCATTGAGTGTGGATATTGTCTAGATGACAATATTCTTATTAAAACTCTTAAATTATGTTTTGTCGTATTTTACACGATCATCGTATAATTAAGTTGTATTTGAATTTTGTACCATGTATTTGGCGACTCAAGATGGGTGATGCATACCTATTTTGGGGAGTCACAATTAGTATCAAAGTTTAGGGATATGATCCTGGTACGGGATGTGAGACAAGAATTAGGGGGAGAGACGTGGAATTCTTCGCTTAGTATGACCTACCTAAGTTTATTTGATATTTAATTGGTTCATTCAAAGTATAGGGATAATATGTGATATGTTAATTAACCCTTGTTTTGTGGCAGTATTTGAAAATGGCATCCGAAAATGTTGAGATAAACAATGAAGCACATGAGACCGTTGAGTCACCACAGATTAATGCCTAGAATAATGTGCAATAGGAAGACAATAATCCTCATGTAAACAATAACACCGATGTAATGGTGAACGATGGGATGTTCAGAGGCTTTATGCAATTCATGCAATATCAGGCAAAAGCGGCTCCTGTCCAAAATGCAGGTGGAAACACTGACAACTCTCGGACGGCCACCGCTAAGCAGTTATATTTGAATTTTACACGACTGTTGTATAATTAAGTTGTATTTGAATTTTGTACCATGTATTTGGCGACTCAAGATGGGTGATGTATACCTATTTTGGGGGCGTCACATTATTAGTACTTAATTTGTTTTGATTACATATATTGTTGTTCTGTTAAATGATTTGAACATGATAATATCCAATGGTTTAGAGGAGAACTATACCTTGATTTGTAATTGAAATAGGCTGATTAATGTAATAAGAATGCATTGAAAAGAGTTTTTTTTTAAGAAAAAAACAAATTCAGTCTCTCTAGAATGTGGAGTGCTCGAACTATTTCCAGCAAGAGAACTGCTAAAAGAGAGAAGAAAAGTTTGGCAACTATTGACCAGTAGGAACCATGACTTCTTTCATGAGCAAGGATACATTCAATTTTATGTAATCATATTAGGTGTTAATAGTTCACCCTACCAAGTGTCCCAAGAATCAACACTTTCATGTATAACGATAATTGATAAGAAATTAAAATCCTATATATGGATTTTCTATGTTGACACACATTCACTTTTAGGTATTATAAAATTGAGGGAGTTACTTTTTATGCCCTTTAAGCAGCATGAAGGACTTTTTCATGACTCATGCTTTATATATATATATATATATATATATATATATATATATATATATATATATGGAAAGGATCAAGGTAAGCCCTCGATCCTAAATACTATTTATCCCTTTAGCGACGGATCGGACGATGTGAGACCCCAAATTTTATGAATAAAGATTTAAATTTTTCAAAATATTTTTTTGAATATTATGGTGTGGATTTGATATAATGTTATAGTTGTGTAATATTTATAAATTTTGAAAAGTATGCAAGTTGTTGTATAATATTCGATTGGTCGGGAATATTCTTTTTGTCGGGAATATCCGTGATACGATGGCACAATCATCAGTGAACCCATTAACGGAAGTATTGTCGTAGTAATAAAACGACGTAAATATTTTTTATGAAAATAACGATTAAGTTTTACCGTTAAAACTGTTGAACTACTTGGTAGTAAAAGTACAAAGAATACGCTGGCATCGCATAAGAAGCACAAGGTATTGATTATTGATGTTTACGTGAGAAGTCACTCGCTTATACTCAATTATTGCTACAAGAATTGTTGCATCATATCTCTCATATTATTGATTCGATTATTGTCATAAGATTATCCGTCACAATATGTTATATTATTAAATCAATAATTGAGACGACAAAGTTGTTCATATTATTAAATTACAATATTTACAATGTCTGTAAGTTCACAAGGAGAGGTTTGTCACCTAATCATGCGCTAACAGAGAGAAATTCTTATCGAAAGCCCCTTTCCCGGGAACAACCTCGTTTGTTAAATATTGTGAGTTATAATATTAATGATGAATAAGCTCGTGTTGATTAAAGATGAATTTGATAGTTTCATCAGTGTTGGGATTATTTTTGTTAGTAGAAAATCGACATCTATTCCAATGATAATTGATGTCCTGGAGGTTATATTGTTCAATCGGGTATTCGGGGCACTTTTCGTGTTTGAAAGTACTATTCATGAGTTACTATTCACGAGTTACTATTCATGAGTTACTATTCACGAGTTACTATTCATGAGATACTATTCACCCTATTCATTTAGATAACAAAATATATTTCTTTTCATTCAAATCATTTTTGGGTACAATATTATTCCATGAGGAGATGTGCTAATTTTTCGCATCTGTTGGTTGAAATTATAATAAGAAATCAATATGGATCGTTGGTTTAAAGTTTAATAAAGAATCGCAGATGACCCTGGTTTAAAGTTTAAAGTTTAATAGTGAATCAAGTATGGACCGTTGGTTTAAAGTTTAATAAGAAATCAATATGGACCATCTGCTTAAAAGTAAATCAATCTGACCGCTAATGAATTAGTTACTATTCACCCCACTCTTCTATAAATAAGCTCATTCCTTCATTATTTCTTACTTAATTCACCAAAACTCTCGAGAGAAAATTATAGAGAGAAAAGAAGAGAAAAGTCGAGAAGTCTACCTTTCTATTCCAATATCCAGCTTTTTTCTAAGGTAAGGGATATTATTTCTTTCTTATTCATGAAGAGAACTTCATTATTCCATTCTTTATTATTCTCATGAATAACTTTGTTTATGCGTAAGTCTGCATATATGGTGAAATTCTTCTGTTATTCCATTCTGTATTGTTATGTTGGAATAACCTATTTATGCAAAGTACCGCATACATGGTGAAATTCTTCTATTATTTCATTCTTTATTATTCTTGAATATCCCGTTACATGGTAATTTCTTCGACTCGTTCCGCTTCTTTATTATTCTGTTGGAATAACCTGTTTATGCAAAGTACCTCATACATGGTGAAATTCTGTTGTTATTTCATTCTGTATTATTATGTTGGAATAACTTGTTTATGCGAAGTACCACATACATGGTGAAATTCTTTTATTATTCCGTATTTATTATTCTGTCGGAATATCCTGTCTGTGCGTTTACGCCGGACCTGGTTCCATTATTTATTATTCCGTATTTATTATTCTCGCTTAATATCCTGCGCTTATGCATTTACGCACGACCGGTTCCATTATTTATTATTCTCATTGAGAATAACTCGTCTGCATGCGATTCTCTATCGCATGATGGTAAATCTTTATATTATTCCATTCTTTATTATTCTCGTTGAATAACTCGTCATGTGGATTACCATATGCATGGTGAATGATCCTTTGTATTCATTCTTTATTAAATTGTGGAAATGATCTCAGATATCGTGGATTACTGCATTATGTGTGAAAATTCATTTGCGCTTCATATATTCGTTATTATACTCAACTGATTAAAGCTTTGGCTTATATACTCCATAAAATTAGTGGAATATCCTTGATATTTGCGCTTCATCCAGTATCTTTTCATGAAAATATTCTTCTAAGCATTCTTGAATTTTACTCTATAAAGAAGTATTATGTTGATAATTTGGACATTATTGAGTTCAGGATAAATTAACTTATAAATCTTTAAAATTTATTCTTGAACTTATTTTATTGAATTATTATGTCATTGTCATGATGCGTTATGTTGGTTATTATGTGAAAACATGAAAGTTTCTTAAAAATCACAAAGGGTTGAAAATCAGATTTTGGTGAAAATGGAACATGAAATTCAACTGACCATATCTCCTATTATATTTCGAATTTTTGAGTGTGGTCAAGTTCTAGAGTTAGATCTATGAGTTATATAACTTATCCAAGTGAAATCACTGGAAAAGGTGTTGTAAATTTTTGTGTGGACTGATTTTAGCAAAGGAGTCAAAAACTGTCAATTTTAAAAAAGGCTACTGCCCATAAATTTGAAGGGCTGTTTTACTTAACTTAATTTGTGAGAAAAATTTCGCCTTTTGGGACATGAAAGTATATGGTATAAGGTACATCCTGTCCAAAAATGAGCTCATTCCGACTTAAAATGAGCAAGTTATGACCATTTCAATATTTAAGTTTTTCCGACGAAAAATGCTATAACCGGAGTTCTATAACTCCGATGACCATGAAATTTAAATTGAAAGCTCATATTAACATGTGTAAGATCCTGCCAAGAGTTGGGAATTTTTGGAGTTAAACTTGAGGTAGCTAATTTCTTAAGGACTTAATTAGAAATTGATTTTTGAAAAATAGTAAATGAATTTAAAAAATTTTGAGAAAAATATATGTTCATTACGGGACTATATTCTGCTAAATTCCAGAAAAGAAATATTTTTGAGACTGATTTGGTATTTTTCATGAAAATGGTTTAGTTACGAACATATGAGTTAAATATGTTATGTGAAGTAACAAAGTTGGAAAATAGGTTTTTATGACTTGGAAATCCTATATAAGGTATATGCAGATTTTTTTTATAAGGGATTTGATCATTGGTGATGAAATCTTATGAGTATGGCATTTTTGAATAATTAAATGCATTATTTGGTAAAGTGTAAACAATTGAAATAAATTGTTTATAAGTTTAAGAAGTGATTAAAATATTGTTATGATATTAATAATATTAGATTATGAGTGGTTGATAATATTTGGATAAATTTAAAGTCTTTAATAATTATCCTTGTTTTCGCTTGATTAATGCTTATTTCATCATCATCATCCTCATGCTTATATGGTGATGAAAGTTATCTTCGCTTACGTGCGAAGATGGACTATTGATTATTGAGTTGTATATCTTTGCTTACGTGCAAAGATGGATTGTTGATTATTGGTTTTATTATTATATTCTTTGGCTTACGTGCGAGAGATGGACTTGGTATGATTATGACTGTGATTATTTGTAGATAGTTTACTTATCGATGATTTAATGAATATCCTTAGCCAGTAAGTGCGAGGATGATTAGATGATGTGGTTTATTTATTAAGCTGAGTCTCAGCGATAAAAAAAAATTGATGTAAATATTTTAAATCATAGAAGATAGTAGATTTTATTCTCTACTTGACTTTTCTAATGGATTGCTTATTCCGCTGCAGTTAAACTTGATGTCTATTGTATTTTATCAGTTTAACATTGTTAAAGACTAATGATAATTTATTCTGCATTATCCTAGTCATAATATTTCTTACTGGGCTAGTTGAGCTCACCCTTTCTTTCATTGTTCTCTTCAGGAAATGAGAATATAGCTGGGACGAGTCGGGGAAAGGAGTGACGGTCCAGATAATAGCATTAGTAGTCCTCACTATTCTATAAAATAGTGTGATAATAAATGTAATGAGGACTCCTTTGAGTGTGAATATTTTCTAGATGACAATATTCCTATTAAAACTCTCAGTTTATGTATTGTCGTATATTACATGACGGTTGTATAATTAAGTTTGTATTTGTATTCTGTACCATGTATTTGGCGACTCAAAATGGGTGATGTATATCTGTTTTGGGGGCGTCATAGGCGATGGTTCGGTCCGTCGCGTATATTAGAAAACCGTCGTCTTAGCTTTTAGCAACGCATCGAACCATCGTCATAACCTATAAACCGTTTATATGTTCTATAATGACGCATCTTATCAACTTAATCGGCCTGGTCATTAAAGGTAAAGGTAGTGAGCATGGTATATAAAATAAAGGGGTATGCCCTTGAAATGGACTATATATATATATATATATATATATATTACAATTGCACTATTGTTGCTACTTTCATGCTCGCTTTTCTCCTAATAAAATTTCACAACTTAATTATGACTCTTTAAGGTTGACTTTTTTAACTTTTCTCCATTTTCTTCTTATAGTTAATTTCAAGTGGAATTGCAGTGGCGACGTATAGTGAAGGTGCAACAGATTTTAAACAGGCCCCTACTTATAAGGAATCGATTCAATCACAAGAGCTATTAGAAGAACCTGAGGAATCTAATTCGGATGTCTTCGAGTCTAACCCAACTGAAGAGGCACCTAGTTTGGAATAGCTGTTCCAAGTGAATCCATAGATGTTATACCTTGGAATGTTACGATGTTTAGGCAAAGAAACAATCCAGCCACAAAGAATTGTCCTCAATTTATAAGGTAATGTTATATGTTGTAATTTCTTTTTGGTTTACTGTATTGTTAGATCGGTATAAAAATGATGTACGAGTAAACTGCAGAATTGATAGTCTTATGACTGTGGAAATGTGTTTCATATTGTTCATATATCTACTTTGTGATTTGAATTATAGTTAAATACTGGAAAAAAATGTTTTAACCTTAAGAATTTAGTAACTAAGCTTATGATATCTTCTGTGTATAACTTACGGAAGTTAATCTTGTTCATAATATAAGCAACAATTTTTACTTCTCTTTGACTAAAGAGAGCAAGTTGCTATTTTTGAGTATCGAGTTTCCTCTTCAAATAGTAAAAGGTCTGAAATCAAAGCAATCTGATTACTGATCCTTCTATTTAGGAAATTAAGTACTATATTATTTGTCATAAAATTGCTTTTTCACAATGCCTTGTTTCTTTGATAAAGCATTAAATTATTGCCTAAACCAATAAAACTTCAATACCTTTAATAAATAAAATTTAATAAGCAACCCGTTTATAATAAATTTATTCAAGGTGTAATTGATTTCAATACAAATAAAATACATAGAGATGTCATAAGCAACAATAGAACACTATATTATGATATCTTAGAAAACTTTAATTAGTTTGAAACTTATAGAACTCAAAACTCAAAACTCAACATATAGTGTTTATCAGCACAGACAAAGCTACAACCACCCATAAGTGAATCTGTGTCTTAACATTCATAGATGAATTTTTATGAAAGCCAAGTCCTATAATGCTTGATCTAGGCGTCACCGTAACTATTGGGGAAGCTGAAATCACAAGCAAAAGAGCATGTCAAGAAATTTGATTTAGAAAACAGAAATTAATCTTCCTAACTAGACTTTTAAAAAATATTAAATTACAATCTAATATTCCAGAAAATAAGGTCCTGTTTAGACATCCCTATATATGTATACACACACACTATAAGCACGTCCAAGGGTAACAAAAGACGGTTAAATGACGCATCTTATGAGGTATGAGCAAGTCAGCTTACCGACAACAGTAGAATTGGTTTTGGTACCAAAGGAAATCTGAGAAGCAGGTGAGGTAGTAGGCAAAGGAGCCCCTTCACAAAACACAATATCAATAATATATTATTGCATTTAGCATATTTGTTTAACATCTAAAAAATGTACAAAATAGATTTAAGAGGAAAATGTGAACCTATGATACTGTACATTATTTATATATATATATATATGTGTGTGTGTGTGTGTGTGTTTGTGTGTGTGTGTTGAGGAAGTGTGAACCTGAACAGATAGAGATGTCAACTTGGAGATGGCATAGAAGTGGGAGCTGTAGAGCAAGTATGTAATTGATAGGGAAATAAGTCAAAGTATAGTCATTCAGCAAGAGGCAAAGACAACCAGCTTGCTGGGTGTAGATTTGTTTTAGGTTATCGCAACACGTTTGTATGGGAGAGGGCACTCTACCCTAAACAAATGGTGTGCACGAGGCTAAAGATAGTAGGCTTGTCCCGCATTGGGTGATGGTGGGACCTGATCTAGGGTTCTGTGAAAAGGTGGGTGGTGCAAGGTAAGAGAGAATTACAAGAAAAGTATATTTAGTTGTGGGAAGGAAAGAGCGATGCGAAAAAGCCATTCTATATGTTCATCAAAGTAGCAAGAGTATATGTTCTGTTTCTGTGGAAAACTTACTTTCTAAATAGATGAAGATGCATTGATTTGGTGTGGAAATTTAGCATGTTTTATGTGTGTCAGTTAAAACACAATTTCTATTATCTCTCTGGTAAACAACCATTTTGGAGCTGCATTAACAATTTTATTTGAAAATGCAGCATGCGTGATATGATGATATCTCTTAGAGCTATGTTTTCAACTTGAGAAAAGAAGGAAAAGGAAAAGAGGGAAAACATAAACAAAGTTAAAGAAAAAGTCTATACCTCTAAAAGAAATTAATATCAACAAGTATTATGATGAGGTAGCATAATGGAATTATTTAAATCTTCATTTTTTAGGGGGATAATCCTTTCTTTAATTCTCAAACTGTAGTTGTTTTTCATGTTTAGTCTCCTAACTATTATTTTATTTTTTATTTACTTATTTTTTTTGCGTATTTTGTCTTCCACCCGTCGTTAGTCCCTAAACTATAGCTAGTTTTCACGTTCAGTCCCCAAATTATAGTTGTTTTCATGTTTAATCCTCAACGTACATTTATTTTTCAAGTTTAAGTCATTTTAATTGCTCTATTTTTTGTGTTGTTGGATTGACATTGCAGAAATAATAATGTTTGACAACAAAATACTAATAAAAAGTAAATAGGGAACTAAACGTTAAAAATAATTATATTTGATGACTAATTAAGATATTATCCTCCCTTATATATAAAATATATGTATGTGTGTGAGTGGAAAATTTGAAGTTTGGATATATAGAACATAATATCAAGTCGGGGCGTAGAAGTCATCAGGATCTTCGAGCTTGGGGATCAAATAGTTGGCCAACTGTAACCATGTGCAGTGAATCTTAAAGCGGAGGCTTTTTCTTTGTTAGTTGCATAGAAACTTGTTTCATGTTAGGCCTACATTCTGGACTTTGATGTAAACAAGCAAATGCGAGCCTCATGACAAAAAACCATTTCTCTCTTACCACTTCATTCGTAGGGGTGAGAGGTGTCATTCAAAGAAGTCTACCAATAGTACACCAGAAGTAGATGATGATGAAAAATATGAGATGTCATCACTCGGATGCCTCCCCATAATCACTTCTAGTGACAACACTCCAAAGCTATAGACGTCGCTTTTCTCGTTTACTTCCATTGTGTATGCTAATTCTGCAATACATAAACTCATAATGTAAAAAAAAAATTATGAGAAAGGAAGTTGCGGGTTTGTCATTATTTCTATTATTTAAAATGATTAATATGCATTCTTTGTGGTATCTTTATAAAATAAGTTGTATCATATCTATTATCAAAATCTTGAGTAAAAAATTTCAGTTCCCAATTTCTTAAATTTTCTAACAATAAATAATGCATTATTATTTTAGTATACAAATACTACGCATAAAACTACAAAGAAATGTACCGAGCCGCGTAACCTAAAGTCCCAAAGAAATGAACTCCAGCTTAGATGAGTCTGACTTTATAAGCTTCATGACTAAAAATCGAGATATGTGAGCCTCATAATCAACATCTAACAATATATTCTTGCTCGATATGTCTCGAAGGAATTATCTGAGGCGAAACACTCATGGTGTATGTATGATAAACCATTTGCCACACCTCTAACAACTTTGAGCCTATTTTTCCAATCAAGTTGCATTGCTTCTTCATTGTTGCTCAATATTTTACCTAGGCTTCCCCCTTCATGGAACTCGTAAACCAAGAATGAGTTCAGTTTATGCGAATAGAAACCGTAGAGCTTCACGATATTACGATGCTGGATTTCTGTTAATACATTAATCTCACTCGTAAAACTATTTAGATTCCTTAGGTCCCCATCTTGTGATGAAAAAAAACTTTTTCACAGCAACAACTTGACCACTTGGCAGCTTAACTTTATACACCACACCATAACCTCCCTCGCCAATGATGTACGTGGAGTTGAAATTTTTTGTGGCCTCAATGATGTTTTCATACACCATCTTCCCATCATAACTCCATATTGTGAACAAATTTACATTTTGAACATCTCTTCGGTCATCTGTTTTGCTCTTCGACACCATATGAAAATAAAAATACATGCCACCAAATATCAACAAAAGCAGAGCGCTTAAAAGAGGAAGTGTGATGAGATCACTACACGTACATTTTTTTCTTTTCTAACATTAGCTCCATTGGACAACAAGGCGTCGAACCAGAAACATTTTCACACAAACCTTTATTATGTTCCAAATGAAGATAAATGAGCTTTTTGAAAAGCTTTGATGTTGGGAAGAGGCCCTCAAATCGATTATAGGATATATCAATAGATGTCAAACTCAACATTCCATGGAAAGTCGATTCAATAGAACGAGAGATCTCATTATGTGAAAGATTCAAATTCACTAGTTTCCCTAGCTCTCCAATTTGTCATGGTAGCACATCTGTCAACAAGTTCTGACTAAGGTCCATATTTTCTAGATTTTTCAAGTTACCTAGTTCATACGGAATACCCTTCTGAAAAATTTTCATGCTCAAATTCAAGCTCTGAAGATTCATGCAATCGCCTAATTGTTTTGGAATCGGACCGCTCAAATTATTGTCTTGTTGCTTAAGGTAAACTAATGACCTTATATTTCCAAAACTTTTGGGAATTTCACCTGCTATATGATTTGATGAGAGATCAAGTAGAACCAACTGAGTTACTTTGCCAAACTCGGGCGGTATCCTTCCAGTGAGATAATTATTAGCTATCTTTAAGGTTTTAAGATTCTTACAAAGACCCCACTTTAGTGACAAATCACCGTAAAACATGTTATTACTCAAATCAATATAGTCCAAATTTGGGTATATGCCAAAATCTTCTCGATATATTTCACAGAAATTGGTTTCCATCAAGTTTAAGTCCAGATAAGCTTGTACAGGTTTGTCGAAGCTTATTGGGATAGATTCGTGAAAAAAACAAGGCTTTCAAGTAATCCACCACGACATATATCTTGTGGTAGATGACCTGTGAGCTTGTTTTCAAATATTTGAATTTTTTTTAGATATGTAAGATTATTCATTTCTGGAGGAATGGAACCAGTGAGGTGATTTGTGAATAATTTTAGGTCAGCAAAGGATTTCAACTCCCCCAAACTTGAAGGGATTGATCCCGTGAGATTGTTGGCATACAAAGACAATTCCTCAAGAGAGTTGAGCATTCCAATTTCTTGCGGAATGGAGCCACTGAGTTAGTTCGAAAACATGTGGCATAATCTAAGGTTTGTGAGCAACCCTATCTCGCGGGGAATGGTCCCAGTGAGGTGATTTTCCGACAAGCCAAGTTGAGTGAGAGACCTTAGCTTCCCTATCTCTTTCGGGATAGAGATTACGAGTAAATTTTGATTGAGATAGAGAATGGTTAGGTTGCCCAAGCTCCCTATGGTAGACGGTATTGATCCTGTGAGATTGTTGGCATACAAAGACAATTGCTCAAGAAAGATGAGCATTCCAATTTCTCGAGGAATGGAACCACTAAGTTGGTTCCTAGACATATAGCAGATTCTAAGGTTTGTGAGCAACCGTAAATCGTAAGGGATAGTCCCATAGAGTGAGTTGTTAGATAGGGAAAGGCTTATGAGTTGTGGGAAGGATGAGAAATTAAGATGGTGAAGCGTACCTTTTAAACCGTAACATGTGAGGTTTATATGGGATACATGATTTCTAGCTTCGTCGCAACCAATCCCAGTCCAATTATTGTAAGTGCTGCTGCTTCCAACCCACGAGGACAACGATTGGCTCCAGTTGTGATGGAGACTGGCTTTCCATGTCAAAAAAGCAGCTGCTTCATCTTCTAGTTGTATTTGTTTTGAAGAAGAAACGAGTAGAATGGCGACTATTAAAAAGACTTGGAAAAAAGGGTGGTGATTCATTGCTTACAAGTATTAATTATGAAGGGGAATTAATGGTTTTGATGAAGGGATGAGTGATTTTTTAGTGTTAGGATATGGGGTATTTATTTAAAAATTCAGACAAATTAATTGCCGTGCGTGTTACTCATGTTTAATTTTTCCTTGTGGTCCAGCCAGAGTACCCCATGCCATGATCGATGTTTTTGTCTTTGGAGAATGAAAATGAATGTATTAGATTAATGGTTGTTAACGCCAAGATCTTCTGCCACGTCCCAATCACGTAAGACGTCCTGATCCTGCATACTAAACACAATCAACACCACAAGCTTGGCGAAACCGGCCAAATGGGGGGATAAATTCGGTATGAGTCGTCGATGAGGTGATCACAAGGGTTAACAATGGAGGATAAAATATCTAGTGTATTGAACAAGATAAATTTATCAGTTACCTTTACTTAGAAGACTTCCTTGCTATGTTATATTCTCTAAAGACGATTTACTGTACCACCCACTCTTGCCTAACACATTTTGATCACGATGGTTTCTGCCATTACACATTTCACCCACTACCTGTGGTCACTGTTTTCTACCGCCGGCCGTCCAAGGATCCCATCCACATTAATGCATGGCAGATATAATAGTCAACCATCATGTTTTTCCATCATTACCAGTCAAAGATGGAGATTTAATATCTAATGGGTCAGCCAAATAACCCAAACCGATCTTATAAAGACTTAACAGAAATAATATAAGGACTAAGCCCAATAACTTTAGGATCCAATAATGATGACCTAATGGACTAACTGAATAAGTAGGCCCAATCCCTTCGGCCCAATATGTGGAATATCATGACCCAACATTGCCCCCTAGTTTTTTATTAAACAAAATGTTTAATAAGAAACTATAAATGGTGTATGATATGAAGAACCTGATAGGATCAAAAGAGGCCCAAACTGACATCTACCAAGGCCCAAACGGTAAAAAAATCAGAATAATAAGGTAGGTAGATTAAAACCGGAAGTCCAATATGAAAGGCCCAATCCGGTAAATACTTGAGACTTCTCTTGGACGCTACCCTTCCAAATTCTTCATGATGGATAACAATTAAATGTGCCGCCCTCGAGTCTCATGCAGTTGTCAATATAAAAGGTAAATTCCCCCAAATTGACGGTTTCACCTGCCAATTGAAATTTCGGACGCCTCTTGACCTTTCTTCTCCTTCGAGCTTTCTCATTCTCTGCAACCTAGCAACAATGGTGGTCCTGAATACCAATCAGAGTTCTCCTCTCCAAGTACCTCCAATCACATCTGTTTCACCTAGCCCTAGCCCCACCAAAGAAGCCTCAAGCTCTAACCCCAAGGCTACCACTCCGAGCAAGAAATCTCTGCCACCGAAATCCATTCCTAACCCCTCCGAATTCTTCAAAAACAAAGAACAGTTCCCTCATGCCAATACTCCCTCCTCTGTTTTTGAAATTGAACTGCGAAAGATTAAGACTCGCTACCATATTCCTGATACGCACCTGGTACGAGCCCCTAAACCTAATGAATGGATGTATCAACGTCCAGAGGGTTGGACGGTCGTTCCAGTGACCTTACTCGAAAAGGGGGTTCGATTCTCTCTCCACATATTCTTGGTTAACCTCTTAGGGTTTATCGGTGTTGGGTTCGCCCAAATTGTTCCAAACTCATACATCCACATCCTAGCTTTCATTGCTTTTTTCCACAAGTTAGGCGTTGAGCCCACTCTTGATTTCTTCTTTAACATTTACAAGGTCAGTCAAACCCGAGATAAGGGATATAAGGTTTTGGGTAAACAATCGTCGAAGGCGGGTGAAAATTTTGAAAGACGATCTTTGGTTTCCACCCCTTCCAGCAACAAGGGATAGCATGAAAAATGGTTCTTTATTAAAGGACCTGAAATTTCTTCTCTTCCTGATTGGACCACTTCTGATCGTATTTCTGCTGACTTTGGAGATATTTTCGAAGAACGAGTAACTGAGATGATAGAACTCCTTGACAACTTCCCGAAGGAGGAATGGAAATATGTACTTCTTTCCAAGCAGGCCTGGCTGTACGATCACAAATATAAGTATAGATTCTAATCTTTCATGACTGCCTAGAATTTTTGGTGATATTGAATCTGAATAATTTGTTGTATGACCCTTGTGCGGTGTCTTTGATAAAACCTAACTCTGCTGAGGTGAAAGATTTTAAAGATTTTTTGGCTGGAAAGATCACGGAAGCAACTAAAGAATTCCCAACAGAAGAATCCCCCCGAGCTGGTCCTCCCCTACTGAAATACCAATTACCAACCCTTCAATCAAAGAGCCACAAATCGACGAGCCTATTCCACCTGAAGAATCCCTCAAGCCCCGACGAAGGAAAAGATCTGCTAAGAGATCTAAATCCATTCGTCCAAAAATAAACCCTGAAAGTGACCCAGAAATAAACCCAGAAGTAAACCCTTCATCTTCCCCCTCTACTACACCATCAGAACCTGCTCCATCCAAGGGGAGTCTGCTTGACATACCTCTAAACGATCGAGCACGAATCCTTCGTGTTAAAAAATTGAGAACGAAGATTACTCCCTTAACCGCTGATGAGCTTCGAGTCCCTCCATCCTCGACTGACATTCCCCCAATAATCCCCACTAAAATTCAAGTGTCTGATGTCGAGCCGATCGAACCCATCCCCACACTCTCTCGAAAAAGGAAGCAACCATCAGATAGTTACCCAGGCTCATCTTCTGTCCCTTCACCGGTTCATGACCCTATTCCTGCTCAATCACCTTCCCCCGAGAACATATACATGGACCCACCACCATCTCATGATCAAACCATGCCCTCTCCCCCAAGGCCATCGTAATACGAGTTTCAAACTGATGCTATAGAATCTCCAACCATGTGGCCTCGGTTTAATGCCAACTTCCCCTTTCAACTGTTTTATGCTTTCGTCAGAAACCAAGCGATCACCGATTTGAATAACAGTTCGAATCAGGGATCTCGCTAAGAAGGCATGAGTTATCTGCCGAAGGTAAATGGTTCTCTCTTTAATTTCCAGATTTATCTTTATACTTAGATATTTGAGACCGAACAAACAATGTCAACATGTGTAGGCAAATGTCTTTATTCTGGACGTTTACGTCCAAGGTCTATTGAATTTGAAATCAAGAAGAAAGCGGTATAAGACAAGAAAATGCCATCCTCAAATCGACGTTGGCGAGAGAAAGTCGATATGGAGCTATCCTCCATACTAATGAGGGTCTTGAAAGGAGTTAGCCCAGACGAGAAGAGGTGAAAGCGTCTAATGAAGAATCAAGCTAACGAAGGCCAACCACCAAGGATTGTCGAAGATGAATGTTGACTGGTTCAAAGGAATGAAATAAGAATGGGGAAAATTAAGGAGTCGAAAGCAATGATAAGAGTCAGCTAAATTGGTTGAACAACCGGAATTAAAAGAAATCTGTCATCTAAATAGGCACCGGAAGCTTGAGGAAGAAATCGAGAACTTGAGCTCTTGGGATCTTGGACCTCCTTTTGACCGATGATCTTCACAAGCGATCTGTGAAGAGTATCGAAATCGAGATGAGATCAATGGAGAGATCATGAAGATATACTCAAGGCTATGAGCTCATGTCGAAGTCGCCAGATGAGAAAAGCTAATATCGGCCAAGTAGACTTTACTCTCGCCGACTCTTCAGAGGGCGAGGATAATGCCTGAAGTGAATACTCCTGTTTTCTTTATCATTTCCGAAGTGTGAGATAGATTAGGCATAAGGTGAATTCGGCTGATCCTCCTTGCACCATCAAGATCTTGTTTACCACTCGGGGTAAAACAAGTATATAAGGACATTTGTTTACCACTCGGGGTAGAACAATTTCATAAGGACCATGGAATTTGTTTACCACACGGGGTAAAACAAGTTCATAAGGACAGACCTAACAATAAGGCTACCATCGAATGGTCGGTTGAGTCCCATCCGTACATCCTCACTTGGTATATTGTTTTACCACTCACGGTAAAACAATATTAAAAGGACTATGGAATTTGTCTCGCACGCGCAGATATAACAAACCCACGAGACACTCCTGCAGATAAGGCTACCATCGAATGGTCACCAGTCCACCCTGTCCCTCCTTTACACCGATGAATTTTGCCTACCCCTGGGGCTGACAAATTCATAAGGACCACACCGCCAAAAAAAGCTACCATCGAATGGTCGTGAGTCCCCCGTCCCCTCCTTACACCATTGTGAACTTAGGACCAATAGGAAGAAGATCAATTGTGAAAAAGTGAATCTTTTATCGATGATGATCCAAATATTTACAGACTTCCGGTAGAACCGACTTCGATCTCTACTCGAAAGTAATTCTAAAGCTTCGGCAAAGATGCCAAGTGTTCTTGATCTCTGATCCGTCCAATGCCTTTAACCGATAAGTTCACGGCTTGAACTTCAATTACTTCCATACTTGGTCCTTCCGATTCAAGATCGCCTTTTGCCCAAGTTCGAGGCATAGATGCTTCGACTTCCCTGAGGACGAAATCTTCCACTTCAAATCTCCGAAGCTTTACCCCCTTATTGTAATGCTTGGCTACTCTTCGTTGATAGTCTTCTAGTTTGATCAAAGCCACTTCTCTGACTTCTTCCAATGTGATCCAAGTTGACCTTCAACCCTTCATCATTGAGATCTCTTTGGTGATTGACCAAGACCGGTGGATCCAATCTCAACAGGACTAAGGCAACAAGGTGTCATAAGCCCATCTGAAAGGTGAGTCCCCATAAGTAGTCCTCTGAGTAGTCCGATAAGCCCATAACACACTGAAAAGCTCTTCAGCCATCTCCCTTAGCTTTCGGCCCATCAGCTTGATCCCATTCAAGAAGACGATTCATTGGTCACCTCGACTTGCCTGCTTGACCGTGGATGAGCCAATCAAGTCTTCTTATGTTGAACCCCGACTCCTTCAAATCCTCAAATTTCGATCCATAACCAAGCGTCCGTTGTCCGATATCACCACCTTAGGAATTCCGAAACGAAACACTACTGACTCCTTCATGAACTTCAAGCATTCTTGTTCCGTTATCAACCTAAGTGGCTTCGCTTCTACCCATTTGGTCATATAATCGATGGAAACTATAACAAAACTGACCTGACCTTTAGCTTTTGGAAATGGACCCAGTATATCTACCCCCCCAGACAGCAAAGGGTATAGGAAATAAGATCGAGTATAGCTCTTCTGGTGGCTGATGTGGGATCAGACTGTTGAGCTGACACTTCTCACACTTCTTCACATACTTCAGTAGCTTCCTCAAGATCAGAGGCCAATAGAACCCCATAGAAGCACTTTGTAAGCTAATGACTTAGCAGCCATATGGTCACCACAAAATACCCTTGTGAACCTCCCGAAGAGCATATTCAGCTTCGGACGGGACCAAACACTTTAACAATGGTGACAAAAATTCCCTTCGATAAAGATCCCCATCAATAAGAACGAAGTTGGCACTCTTGTACTTGATCTTCTTTGCCAGCATCTGATCCGAAGGAAGGACGCCATCTGTCAAGTATTCAATGTAAGGAGTCATCCAACAGGTAGAACGCTCAATGCACATCACAGCTTCATGTTGGATACTCGGCTATTGCAGAACCTCCAAATAGACTGATCCATCGAACACATTAGCATCCGTAGTGGCGACCGATAATGCATCGACAATAGAATTGTCGTTACGCTTCTATACCTCAAACTCATAGATACTGAAATCTCGAAGCCGGTCTTTCAACTCTGCCAAATACTTGATCATTCTTGCTCTACGAGCTTCATAATCCTCGGACACTTGCTTGACGACTAGTTGAGAGTCACTATAAATGATTAACTTCAACCTCCGCACTCTTCGCTAATCGGACCCTCGCTAGCACTCGCTCAGATTTCTACCCTTGTTCGTTAGTTCTCGAACCCAAAATGTGATGGCCTTCTCGCACTCAATCCCTACGAACTTGTTAAAATAATCCCCGCCCAATCGACGTCCAAAGTAGAAGACCCATCCATCAGATACAGAGTCCACGAGTTTTATCGATCAGGTGAAGAACTACAACCGCCGATCGGACGTTTGACTCGGCAACTCTCGGATCTACTTCAAGAACAAACATTCCACCATAAAATTGCCAAGGCTCAATTTTTGATAGCGAGTCGGATGATATTCAATAAAAATTGGGACAACTCAATCGTCCATGCCGCTTAATCTCCCCAAACTTCGGGTTTGCTCATCACTTTCTTTAATGGTTGATCCAGATAAACGACCAGAGTTCAACTCGGTTTTTAGCATCTCTTAGGACATGACTGACATAATAGACTGGATGTTGTTTTCCCCCTACTTCTCGAACCAAAACAGCTCCCACCGCCAACGAACTAGCTGCCAGATATAAGTATAAGGTCTCAGCAGGAGCAGGTTTCACCAATAAAGGAGCCGAAGACAAATACGTCTTTGTGCCTTGAAAGGCGTCTTCACACTCCGAAGTCCACTGGAACGTCTTCGCATTCTTCGGTCCCTTCAACGTATCAAAGAACGGTAAGCATCTCTCTGCCGACTTGGACATGAATCTCCTCAAAGCTGCAATCCTCCCGGTCAGACGCTGAACATCTTTGAATGACTGAGGAATCTTCATATTTAGTATGGCCTGGATCTTCTCAGGATTGGCTTTGATACCCCTTTGACTGACCAGATAGCCCAGGAACTTCCCTGCACCGAGCCCGAAGGTGCATTTGGTGGGATTGAGCCTTAATTTATGATGTCGGACCGTATGAAAGCATTCCTCCAGATCATCCAGATGCTTCTGAACAATCATGCTCTTCACTATCATGTCATCCACGTATACCTCCATATTCCTTCCTAGCTGCTTTTGAAAGACAAAATTCATTATCTTTTGATAAGTGGCTCCCGTATTGATTAAGCCAAAGGTCATTTTCTTGTAGGCTTACACCAAACGGTGTGTGATGAATGCTGTCTTTGGGATGTCTTCTTTGCACATAGAGATTTGATGATAACCTAAAAAAACATCCATAAAGCTTAGTAATGCATACCCCGAAGTCGCATCGATGAGCTGATCAATGTGGGGTAGAGGATAGAAGTCCTTCGGACAAGCTTTGTTCAGGTCCGTGTAGTCGATGCATACTCGCCACTTTCCATTCTGCTTTTGCACCAGCACCACATTAGCTATACACTCCGGGTAATCGATCTCAAAGATGAAGTCATCAGCTATCAGCTTTGTAATCTCCTCATCAATAATCCTCTGTCGCTCAGGTGCAAAGATCCGCCTTTTCTGCCGAACTGGCTTCTTTGATGGATCCACATCTAGTCGGTGCTCGGCAATCTTTCGGCTGATTCCAGGCATGTCTTGTAGTTCCCATGCAAAGATGTTCGCATAGCAGCGAAGAAGTTCCATAAGGTTTGTTCAGAGAGGTTCCGGCAAACCCGAACCTATCTTCACTATTTTGTCTTTCTTCCCCAGAACTAGCTCGATCTCCTCCGTCTCTCCTGCAGGAATAATTGATGGCTCCGAACTGCTTTCAGTGAAGGGCTCGATCTCAATCACCATGGTTTGCTTCTGCTTGCTGACCCCTACTCCCGAGGCAATCACAGCATTCCTGTAGCATCGTCTGGCCAAATCCAAGTCCCCTGCTACCTCTCCAACTCCATGTGTTGTTGGGAACTTGATCTTGAAGTGAGGGATGGAAGTCACACTTGAGAGCCTGTCGGGAGTAGTCTACCCAAGATGGCGTTGTGGTAGAATCTACATGCACAACATAAAATTTACATGTTATTTCTACCTGCTGAGGAGTTGTGCCGAAGATTACTGGTAGTTCAATAGTGCCTGCCACTTTGACCGGATCGTTGCTGAAGCCATATAAAGGAGCCTCCTGCCCCACCTCCATCTTTCGCCCATCAAGATGTATCCTCTGATAAGCATGAGCATATAGAAGGTCACCAGAAGATCCGTTATCAATCATCATACGCTTCACATCCACCGAACCCACTTGTGCAGTGATCACCAGCGCTCCTTCATGGGGTTCGATGGGTTCCGAAGGATAATCTGCATCAGTGAAGGATATAACTGTCCTTGGAAATGGTCTATCGATCTTCGGGGGAGCACCCGCCATGGACATGACCGAATCCAGATATCCCCTCCTCTTCTTCCCTACCAATTTCCCTGTTGTCCCACCAGTTATTACATCAACGACGTGCCTTGGTGGTTGATCCGGAGCAGGTTGAACGAGTGAAACCATTTGAACCGTTTGAATAGTACGGTCAACATTTTGCTGCTCTTGTTGTTGGTCCCTCCCGGCCACATACTGAACTAACAAACCGCTTTGAACCTTCCTCTCCACAAAATCCTTTAAATTACAAAACTCATTAGTGTCGTGGCCTGTAGCTTGATGATAGCCACAAAATTTTTTGAAAGGCCTCTGTCACCGCTTAAAATTATCACGAGGTGGTTCAAGAACTACCGGTTCTGATCCGATCCGAATCACCGACCTATCCGTGTTCGGGCCATTTGTAAACCTTATTCACCTTCTCGCGCGGGAAGTGGTGCGATTACTTCCCCGCCGCCATGTGTTGTTGTACTTCTTTGAGTCGCCTCTGCCGATCATTATACCCCCCCCACCTTCTTTTGATCGCCTTCAGCCTTAGAAATATCTTCCTCCTTCATCCTGGGCCCAAAGAAGGACGCTTGTGCTATTCATAGCCTCCTCCACTACTATGTAGCCCTCCGCTTTATCGAAAAGCTTGGCTAAGCTCTTCTGATGGTGAAACATCGCCTTCTTCACCAACTTCTCCGACTTCACCAGTCTAAACCGCTTCAAACAACCCCACACTGAAGATCATTAAGGTCGACACTTGGCCAACGGCTTCTCGAATCGCTTCACATACGCACCCAAAGATTCATCGAGAATCGGTTTGACTGTGCGAAGAACCAGAGCCTTTCCCTCCTTCTTGTTTCTCCCAAAACGAGCGTGGAACTTGTCACACGGCTTCGGACCACGCATTTAGATTGAATCACCGGCAAGTCCCCATCCACTGCCTTGCATCCTTCCTCAACGTTGTAACAAACGTATGGCACTTGGCAGCATCGTGAAATCATAGTAATTCATCAGTCGGTCGAACGCCTGGCTATGGTCATAAGGGTCTCCAGACTCATCGTAACTCTCCATATGGGGCAACTTCCTTGTGGTATCTGCCTTCTCCTTAAGAATATCCGAGGAAAAAGGAGACGCCTTTTTTCCCGGAGTGTCTTTCACCTGTTGAACCTCGGCCAACTGCTTCCGAAGCTCCTTCAACTCCTTCACTAAAAAGTCTACACCTTCTGGTTGCGAGGAGGCTTCTTTCTCCTGAATAACCTTCTGCTTCTGAGTGGATCGACCTCCTCTATCTGACCCTACTGCCTTTGTTGGACTTCTGGATCTACTCCGGCATGCAACTTTATCCTCATGATGAGAATATTCACGTTGATGCTCTCTCCTTCTACTCTCAGGTGCATAATCTCTCGATCGACTCCTTTGTCTGCCACCATCTCGACCTTGAGAACCAATGACAATAAGTGCTTTCTTTGATATCTCAGGAGTTCTGCTCCTTGATCTCCTTCTCTCCTGAGGTTGACCTCGAGATCCATGTACGAAATGCTCCGGTTCCTTCCCCTCCCGATGTTGTACATCCTTATGCCTACTACGCCTTCCAGACTGAGCATAAGTGGACGCCTCATCCTTCAAATCGGCCATCCGAAGCATCTGCACAGCTATATCCTCCCTCTACTTTAGAAGAACCTCTAAAGCTTTATCTGCTTCTTCAGCCATCCTCGCTAACTTGGCAGCTTTGTCATCTCGACCACTTTGGTGATGAGTTCTAGGTGGTGAATCCTCCACCTACCTTCGGTCTTGGTCCCGACCTTTATCATCAGCAAACACCAACCTCCGTCTGCTCCACCATGAGCTCTCGAACGAGAACCCTTGAAACACGCTTGAAGCAAAGGTTTCACTCTCATGAGCACTCTTTGAAGGACCTGCACCATCCTTAATGTAAATATATTGACAGACGAGCTCACAGCCTTCTATCATCCTTCCGGCATATCTCTTTTACTCCTCACCATCTTTTCTGACGTAGAACAAATGAAAGTTGTGATTGAAAACTCAATGACACTAGAACACGCCCCTCCTTCTAGCGCCAATGTTAACGCCAAGATCTTCTGCCACGTCCCAATCACGTAAGACGTCCTGATCCTGCACACTAAACACAGTCAACACCACAAGCTTGACGGCTTCGACCGTCGGGGGATAGCTCAGGCGTGAGAGTCAGTACAAGCGATCACAAGGGTTAACAATAGAGGATAAAATATCTAGTGTATTGAAAAAGATAAAGTTATCAGTTACCTTTACTTAGAAGATTTCCTTGCTATGTTATACTCTCTAGCCCTGCTTCTGTACCACCCACTCTTGTTCGACATACCCCGATCCTCGATAGTTTCACCGATCGCACACCACACCCACCCACTACCAGTGGTCACTTTGCTTTTCTCTGGCCGTAGTCCAGGATCCCATCCACATTAATGCATGGCAGATATAATAGTCAACCATCATGCTTTTCCATCATTACCAGTCAAAGATGGAGATATTTAATATCTAATGGGTCAGCCTAATAACCCGACCCGATCTTATAAAGACTTAACATAAATAATATAAGGACTAAGCCCAATAATTTTAGGATCCAATAATGATGACCCAATAGACTAACTGAATAAGTAGGCCCAATCCCTTCGGTCCAATATGTGGAATATCATAACCCAACAATGATAAATGTATTAGATTAGTGGTAAATGAAAATGAATTAATGGTAAATGTATAATAAAAAGAATTGATATCTCTAAAACTATTTATTATTTGAATGTATTAGATTAAAATTTTGTCCCCTCCCAATATAGAATATAAAATACTGGTGTTACCTAATGATTTTTTGCAACCTAATAATTTTTTACAACCTAAAATAACTTATAATTACACATAACAATTATCATAATTCACCACATCACCATAATAATTAATTTTACTTGAATTCTCCACATGCGAACTATCTCCTCCTCCTCACAAATCACAATGGTTGAACTGGACAACTACCAAAGACGACTTTTTGTCGGCATATATCAGTAGGCTTGTCTACAGTACGTACCAATTTTTAAGACCTTAAAGCACCATCTGTAATATTGTTTTGATATCAGTATACTCCGTGCTCTTAAGATACATTTTATCCTTAACACTCTATTTCAAAATTAAAGTATTCTTTGATTTTTTAAAAATTAATTTACGAAATCATTAAATTTAAATAATGATTTCGTAAATTAAAACTCATAATGATTTTATTATATTATTTTCAATAGAAATAATACTGCATCATTCCCAGTATATAGACCAAAGTAATTATATATCCTAAATTGAAAAACTCATTTATCTTAATTCTAATATATAATGAGCTAGATAAAATTACAGTTATTTAAACTAACTAACTATTGTTAAATTCCTTGTATGAAATCTGGTGAGTTATTCAGTGATAATTATCATCACAATTTTATCATTCTAAATGAAACAAATAAATTGCCGTGCTACTCGGTTTCCTACATTTTTCCATGCCGTGCAAAACTGTCAACATGATTTATTTTCGTGTTTGATTTTTCTACATGCATGGTGATGGTCCATATTTTTCAATCCTCAACTTTGTATTCTTTCAAATGACCCCAAGTACTCTTCAAGCCCAGTCAACTTGAAATAGCAAACATTGATCACCAATTCACATATTTTTCTATAGTCTGGTACTTTGATTATTTTGTATTATCTATATTTCTTGATATCTCGTTATTTGTAATATATATATTTTTTGTTTTTGTTGGCACTCTTGAATAGATGTTTAATTTTTTGGTACCTTGAGTATCGTGTGGAGAGAATCTTTAGAGTTACTGGATGAAGTGATCGTTGCTTGACAAAAACGCCAAGAGGCTGCCCCTACATGAACATTTTGTAGATTTTTCTATTTTGCATTTTGGATTCTTTCAACTGATCCCTAGTCTTCTAGCCTGGACGCCAACTTGAGGTAGCAAACGTTACTCACCAGTCCACGTACATTTTTTCCCCTATTTTTTATTTATTTTTTATTGAAAATAATGGGGAAAAAATGTGGTCTAGCAATATGGTGGAAACAGTCAACTTCTTAAAGAATCGATGGATCAAATAAAATTAAAACATAAGAGACAACGTCATTTTAATTGGAAGGATAAAAAAAAGACTATAGTTTACTCGGGGTTATGTACTTGTGGTCTAAACCAAAGCTTGTTCTTCATTTTGAGATCGGCTAAATATACAAAGTAAACTTTAGTTTGGTCCCAAAGTAATTGAGTTTACAATTTACTACATAAACTACCTAATTGCATACGATATCCACCCCAAATTCAATTTTCAACGAAAATTAACCTGAATACTTGATTTTTCGGCAAGCCAAATTGTTTTGTACTGTTTGATCGTATTCAGATACGATTTGACTTCATTAAAACAAGAATTAATTACAGAGAAAAAGAAAAAAAAAAGAGACATCTTAACAAATATAAACCGTTATTAAAACTTTAAAAAATTAATAAAAAATTTTAAATGTTAAAATTTTACAAATTAAATAAAATACAAGTTAAATAAAATAGGAGTAAAGTTCTAAACTATACTCTTTTTTCCTCCAATTCCTCCAACACCGTTCGCTCCCGCCTAACAAGCAAAAGTCATAATATAATTTTTCTGTTGCTTTTCTCTTTTCAAGTATCTCCCTCAAGCCATACTGAAACCCGAAATTAGGAGGATACTATATCGCAAATATTATGAGAAATTGCTTAATGTTCAAGTAATGTTGCCCTGCCAAAAAAGTAGATATAGCACACTCTGCACCACAATCCATCAAAGTAGATATAGTAAAATGTCTGAAATCTGATTACTGATCCTTAATTCTATTTAGGAAATTATGTATTCTTGAAAATATGTGGCTATAGTTCTTAAGATTTATGATTCTCTAACATGATTTCGACTAAATTTGATTCGATTTGGACTCGAGATTTTAAAACGTCAGGATTTTTTTTCCAGATGGAATTAACTCCATTTGAAAGAAAAAAAAAGCGAGAACAGCACCGGCTCTGGGCTAAAGCTCAAGGTGCCCGGGCTTTAGGCACATTAAAATTGACAAATTTTTAGGAGTTTCAAGAAGTATTTGTGTTATGTATATATATACCCAAACAAAAGAGTCCAGCCCACATCAGTTTAAATTTAAAGGCCCACAAAAAATTTACCCAATGAAATAGGCCCAAATCTCAATGGCAGACTTGTAGTTTTTGAATCAGGAAGGTCCCTTTTTCATATTACAGCTACACGTTCAGGGAAAGTTCTTATTTTTTTGGATTAATTACATATTTTAGTACATTTTAGTAATAATTACAATAATGGTGCATAGATAAAATAATTACAAAAATAATATATTTTTTCATATTTGTTTACAAAATTAATACATTTAGTATCCTTTAATCGTGGCCGCGATTATCTCCTTATCTCTCGTACCCTTCTACCAATTTCGTATCTCAGTTTCATTTGGCTCTGCAACACCTTCCTTATTCATGTCAAACAGAGATCCATCGGTAAAGGTTAATCCACCCTTAGGCAATTTAGGGTTTCCTTCACAAAGAAGACTGGTTCGCTCGACATCACTCGTAACCATTGCAGCTTTTATTTTTCCAAGCAATGCTTGAGTAACATGTGGAGACCAGAGAACATGTATAGCACGAAGCAACTGAGGATCAAAACATACCACAATTACTATATTTGTTGTTGCAACGACTAAGCTAATAAGATAGATTATTTACAGGAAGATGTGGGAACATTTAGTGAACTGTTCTTTATAGCAGAATATTTACTTTTAGGAGAGGAGGCAGCATCCATGACAGATGAGACACCATAGGATGACAAGGAGCAGAACTTTCTGTTGAAATGTTTTGTAAACTTGCATTTCCTTTTCCTCGCAGCATTGTTGAACCGATCCGCAACATTGTCCGAAAGGTTACTGAAGGGGATATAGGACAACATGTACCTCATAGTGTAGTAGCAGACACATTTTGTTGCCGAATCTCTGTTCCACATAGAATTCATCTTTTCTATATATTAGTATATGTTATATTTGTTTGAAATAAGTTTAGACATATCAATCAGGTTACCAACATGTTCGGCCCGAAATGAAATTTAATTGGTAAATTGTTGTCGGTTCCGTAATTGGATTTTGTGGAGTTGCATTTGAAAGTGTAGGCGGTGCTGGTGGTGGTGGCATATTCGTCCCAATGCTTACCTTGATTATTAGATTTGATCCAAAATCAACAACTGATAGAAAATATTGGTAACCAAACCTTCATACCAAGGTTACCAATCCACCTCCACACCTGCAGTTTTTTCATAGTGCAGTTGGTAACCAAACCTTCATACCAAGGTAATCAAACCGTCATACCAAGGTAACCATTCCACCTCCACACTTTCAATTTTTTTATAGTGCAGTTGGTAACCAAACATTCACACCAAGGTAACCAAACCTTCATACCAAGGTAACAAAACCTTCATACCAAGGTAACCAATTCACATCCATACCTGCAGTTTTTTCATAGTGCAGTTTTTCCTAGTAGGCACAATAGATCTAGAAGGGGGGGTTGAATAGATCCTTTTTCTTTCTAATATTTTTCTGGTTTATTTTGTATTGCTAATAATTTAGCATATGACAAACATAAGAATCTTTTCAAGCACATCGGAATAAGTAAAAGATCACATTCATTGATATATTCATAATCGTACATACATTGTTCGTAGAGTTAGTTAGTAGTAGCGAGCTAAAACATACACACGTTAGCTTATAGCGATTAATGTACATAATGTAAATGACATAAAGTAAAAGACACAAGAGGTTTTAAGTGGTTCGTAAACTCAAGCTCCTAATCCACTCTTATGCTTTCAACTAGCGAGTTTCTACTAAGGAAGGGCAAAGACCGAATCACTAAGATTCCTTGAAGGCGGCCAATTTTTAGGAGTTCAGTTCACTAAGAACTCTTTCAAGGCCAACCTTTTGAAAACTTCTCTAGTTCCCTAGGAACTCTTCAAGCCCAATGAGGCTTGAACTTCGCTTAGTCCCTCCTGACAAGGACCCTCGTGCCTCGCTTCTTGTTGTTGTAGTTATTATTGTTGTTGGTCTTTGAAATGCTAAGATGTCATTAAGCTTGAACATCTTTTGTACTTAGCAGCTTGGTGTAGTCCTCTTTGCATTCTGCTTCGAGTCTGGACCATATCTTTTCTGGTGCAGCTGATCTTCACTCTTTTCTGTTCATCTTCATTTGATATCAGTTGTGCACCATCACCATCTGGATTTACTAAGTCTCTGAGCTTTTGGTAGACTTAGTCAGGCACTTAGCAATTCTTGAACCCTTCTTGAATGTTTTGCAGACATGATTCTACATCTGTTCTTTTTCAGTTTTTGGTTCATGGTGATCTGAAGAGTGGCTCTCTTGATCTTCTTTATACTCTGCCACTTTTCTGAATGCTATCTCCTCGCCTTCTTGGCCTCGGCTTTTTTGCCGCCATCTTTAGTGGCATTCTCATCTTTGTTGAATGAAGCTCTGATCTGTTTAAGTCCTTCTTTAAAGTTGCTTCACTTCCACCTATATGGTCTCACTGTCACTGAGACTTGTTCTCTTAATCTCTGGTGGAACTCATAGAGTCAACTATAGCATTTAACAACTCAACGATTCTGCAACATTGCAATCATCAGCACCTTGATCTTTGAAGCTCATTCTGATTTATACTCCTTGTCAATCTTCCCATTGGAAAGTAACCGTTGAAAGCTGCTCAAATTGCTTCACAGGTCTCGAGTTGTTTGGTGTAGACTGCAGATGTGACATGATATGACTTTCTGATACTGCAGTCTACTGTTTCACCTACCCCGTCAGAGATGTCACTTTGATGTCTTGGGCAGATCGACGACTTTATTTCTCCCTTCTGATTTCTTGATCAGAGGTTGTCCTTTTTCATCGATGCTCTCAATAAGGTCTTGTTCGAATACCAACCATGAGATTGAGCCGTTGCCAATGCTTCAATTTTTGGATGACCGAAGTCTACGATTCTGATGCACATCTTCTTGGGCCTGATTATAGTGTCTTGTTGACTGTCGTTCATTGACGTGAAGAGTTAACACTACAATCTTTGAAGAGTGTTTAATAGCTCTTCAATGTGGAACACATCTTCCTTCTCTTGTGCAGTACTTTATCACTTCTGTTTGCCTTTACTACTCTCTGAAACTGATTGGTTGATTCTTTGTTCTGGACCTTTCTGAACAGCAAGACACTTCATATTTTTGGCGTGTCCAGCTCGCTTTCTCCTTGTGATCTCCCGTTCACTTATCATCAATGGACTGACCCAATGCTTAATCACTTTAGTCTTGTTCTTCAAAAGCTGACCAGTATCTTTGTGTGCACTCCATTCAGTTCTTTCTTTGTTCTGTCAAACACTACGATCCTGGTTACTTTTAAGATCATCGCCTTCTATTTACTTGACACTCATCATTGACTTTGGCGACTTTCCTTGTCGATTCATCAAGTCTTCTTCTGATCAACTTGTGGAAGACTTCATCTCGAATGGCTTCACAACTCAGTCTGGATGTTGATTGAGTTGGTGCTTAGATCTTTTGTTAGCTTTCATGTCATTCGTTGAGTGCTCTCTAGTTTCCTTTAGGTGGGATGTATCTTTGCAGTATCAACCAGAGGCTTCATTCCTTTGGATATTCTAGGAGTGCTCATTTGTTGAGAATCGTATTTGCTCTACGATGACGTTGTGAGCACATCTGTTGAAGTCTTATGTGACGCCCCCAAAATAGGTCCACACGACCCATTCTGAGTCGCCAGATATCACACTATAAAAATCAAATTCAAACTTCATTTATTAATCATTGAATCGTCAGTGCAGATGCAGTGCGACAAATGTATAAGTTGTGAGTTTTTAATACAAATACATATAACTCTCGTGGTGCTCAACCACAAGACCTTACAATGGTACTTACATAAAAAGTACAATCGATAACCTGCTTTTAGAAATTAAAATCTTTGGAAAATACTCAAGAAACCTTCGCATACATGGGAGGCCGTGGCTCAGGTTATGATAGATATCATATGTCCACGGAATTATCCTTGGTTGACCCAAAAGTCCCCAAAGAAAAACAAGAAGATTACTATCATCTTCTTTCCAATGGTGAGTCTTCTCTTGACATATAATTATCTCTGTTGTCTCCAAGTAAAAATTATATTTCAAATAAACTCCAAGATTATATAGGTAGTGCTCATATATATACTTAGCAAGTGGATGTGCACAACCCTGTCTTATGATAACACGAAGTCGTCTGTCATTAGACATCTTGTATGATAGTGGGAAAAATGCCCTTCCAAAGTTGGGTTCACCTTGTAAGACCCCAAATAATTAATAAATGAAATTTAATTTCCTCTAATTATTATTTTGAAATAGTAAGGGTTGATTTGATTAATGTGGATAGTTATGGGTAAAATACGCAAGTATTTCAAAATAAGCAAATGGTTATAAAATATTCATTATTATCGGAAATATTCGTTTGGTCGTGGAATATTAAATCTTTGTCGGAATATTAAATGCGACGACGCCTTGACCATGTATGTGGGCCCCATAACGAAAAGTGATTGGAGGAAGAAAACGACAAATATAAGTTGTTTAAAAATAACTACGTAGTTATTCTGAATTTACATTTGTTGGAATACTCGGTGGTTAAAACACGATGTCACGCGTTGTTGCACGATGAAGACCAGATATTGCACCAATTATTGATTCTTACGTAAGAAGGCACTACTCAATAATGGTTACGTAATTCTTTATTCAATTATTTTATTGATTTAATAATTGTTGCGTTGATATTTTATATTCTTTTTGTTTTGATAATTGTCATTACACAGTATTTTTCATTATCGAAGCGATAATTCATATTATCTGAATAATATTATTAGATAACATTATTGGCAATGTCTAGAAAGTTCTGTCTAAGGAGAGGTTTGGTCACCTAATTGCGCGCCAGTAAGGAGAAATTCTTATTGGAAAGCCCCCTCTTTCCTGAGAACGGCCTGGTTGTCGATATTGTGATTCTGTAATATTATTTGTGAATAATTAATTATTGATTTATATGATGAGAAAAATATTGATTTTATGTGGATATAGATGGAGAAAAGTTTTTAATGTGACAATTGTTGAAAATTAAAATTTTATCTTTTTACGATAAAATAATTCATTTAAATATATTATTATATTTTAATAATATAATAATTGTGATATTTTTACAATGAATGTGTGATATATGAGTATCTGAGGAGAAAGAGTATTTTTGTTGCAATAAATGTTTAAAACATGTTAAACATGTCGGTTGGACCCCATTTCTTGATTGAAATTTGATTATAGCCTGTAAAATCGCTTGGTTTGAGGATTTCTTGGTCAATTTTTGTTTGGAATTTGGAAAACCTTTCTTACGCAAAGTTGTAGAGAATTGAATTTCCTATAAAAAATTGCGAGATTCGAATTTTATGATAAAAGGGCTATTTTTTATGAATTATTGAAGTTCTGAAGTTACGAAATAATTATTTTTTAAAAGTTTTAAATTTGTTTTAAAAAGAAAAACGTTTTTGTTGTTGGTTGGTGGGCACATGTGTTTGCAAAATATCTTTGAAATCGAATTTCCAAGTTTGCGTATGATTTATATAAATTTATTAATATTTTATTAAATTTTTCTACTTTGGTGTTCTAAGCATTTTCCTATAAATAGGGTCTTAGGTTAGAATTGAAAATCACACCGAAATTGAAGTTTTCTCTCTCTATTATCGAGCGTATTTTGTGAGTATTTTGAGTATACTTTGAGTATTGCTATATCGGTCTGAGTTCAAATCATAGCCTTTATATCCTGTGTTTATTTAAATCTTGTCTTTCGAGGTAAGGGATATTATTTTTTTCGTAATGATAGTATTTCTTCAATATCATTATCTTGAAGTATTGATCTGAACTTTTTAATCAAATTTGGAACTTTTAGTGTCGGGGAGTTCTTATTCACGTTATCATGACTATTCACGATATCTGATCTTATTCACGAATCTGACCTATTCATCTAAAAATGAAAATTTTTCTTTTAGTCCAAAATATCTATTCTGGATACTAGCTTTGATTATATCCATGTTTTGATCATTCTTGAATTTTACACCACTATGATTATTTTTGAGGTATTTTTGGGCGTGGATAAAAGCAAAAGTACGAATCCTTAATCCTTAATCTTTGTCATTTTGTTTCAATTGGATTCGTTTCTTTAAAAATATTTTTCATCATCCTCGATCTTAAATGATGATATTATGGAATATCTTTGGCACGTAGTGCAAAAGATGAATGATTTCGATGAATATCTTTGGCCGTAGTGCAAAGATGAGCAGTGTTTAGATGAACATGACCAATGATGAATATCTTTGGCTGTAGTGCAAAGATGAATATTTGATTCGGATATATATTGATTGATGTTACGAGGATAAAAGATAGAGCGATGAACTTTTAAATTCATATATAGAAGATAGTAGGTTGCATTCTCTACTTAACTCTTCAATGAATTATTATTTCACTGCGAAAATTGATTTTAAACTTGTTGTCTATTGTATTCTATTAGATTTTTCCTGTTGGAGACTAACGATAATTTGTTGTATATTATCTTAGTCATAATATTCTTCTTGGGCTAGTTGAGATCACCCGCTTCCTTTTTTGTTCCATTTTTCTTCTCGTGGAGACGAGAATATAACGAGTGCAGTGTGGGTACGGAATGAAGGTTCTAGAGAGAGTTGTTTAGTAGTCCTCACCATTTTGTAAAATAATGTATCAATAAATGTGATGAGGATTTATTTGAGTATAGATATTGTCTAGAAGATAATATTTGTATTCAAACTCACAGTTTCTTGTTGTAATAATAAAGTTGTAGTTGTTTACATACCATGTATTGACAACTTTCGTAATGGGTGATGTATACCTATTTTGGGGCGTCCACGGTTGGTATCGAGCTTAGGGATATGATCTCTGGCGGAGATCGGGGAATAGAACTAGGAGGGAGACACGAGTAAATCCTTCGCTAGTGTGTCCTACCTAAGCTTATTTGTTAGTTGGTCAAGATATAGGGATATTATGTGATATATTGATTTGATTAATTAACCCTTGTGTTTTATGACGATTATTTGAGAATGTCGATTTGAGAATATTAACAATGGAAATGAGATCGTGGAGACGCCAGACTCACCAACGAGGAGAACGTACAACAGTCGGGCAATGTTCCTTCATGAACAACACCATTTGGCGCGATGATGAACGAGGGATGTTTGTAAGCTTTTTGTAGTTCATGCAAAATCGGGGCGAGGAGACTCGTGTTTAAAATACTGAGGAAGAAATGATAGCAATTCACGGGTTGTCACAAAAGCGCTTCAAAGAGTTGGGACCACCAGAATTTAAGGGAAAGCCGAGATCCGATCATGGCGGAAACATGGGTCAAGCAAATTACCAAGATATTCGATGTCTTGGGATGCATGGAGGAACAGAAGGTTCCATTCGCCACCTTTATGTTCCGTGGCGAGGTAGACTACTGGTGGGAGTCAGTGAAGCATACCCATCTAGCCTCACTCAAAGACATCTTGGGGAGACATTTGAAAATTATTTAATGACAAATACTTTCCCGAAAGTGTTCGCTATATGAAGGAAGTGGAGTTCATCAGATTAGAGCAAAACAACACGATTTGGTGTCTCAATACGAGGCAAAGTTTGCAGAGTTATCCAGGTTTGCACCTCATTTGGTGGAGAATGAGGAACGTATGACGTGGATGTTTCTTAGAGGTTTGAAACCCAGCATACGTCAATATCTCATTTCTCATAAATTTTCTCTCTATTCAGATGTTGTAAACATGGCTCAATTATTAGAGCGAGATAACGAGTACGGTCAATGAGGACCACAACCGATCATCATCTGAGAGATGGCAACAAAGAAAAACAACGATAACCAACGGAGAAAGAAAAAGATGACAAAATGGTAACCACTCGTGGTAATCATGGCCATGAGAATAGAAGAAGCGAATCGGGAGGAGATTTTAAAAGAGGAGATTCAACAATGACAATGTAAAAATGGCAAAGACCAAAGAAGAATCGGTTCCAAGGAGGAACGACCACCGGTCAGATATCTACAAATCTGAAAAGAGGACATATCGGTCAAAACTGCCCACAACAGTTCAAGGTATGCTATAATTATGGAAAGGAATGACATATCGCTCGGGATTGTACGGTAGCAAAACCTAGTTCAGCGGGGATGGTGACTCAAAATATTGTCCCAGAAAAGTCAAAGTCAATGGTTCCTGGAAGAGCATTTGTTGTGACTGATCAAAATGCGAGGAACCCAAACGAGGTGATCACGGGTAAGCTAATCATAAATTCTTGTGAAGTTTATACTTTACTAGATACCGTGCTACCCATTCATTTATCTCTCCTACTTGTGCTCAACGTTTAAATTTGACTCAAAAAAAATTAGACTTTGACTATCTCGTGGAAACTCCGTTAGGAGAAACTTTCATCATATCCACTGTTTATAAATCTTCTTTGATTCAAGTTGGCACCATCACCTTACTCGTTGACCTTATCTCTTTAAAGATACTTGTTTTGATGTGATTTTAGGGATTGATTGGTTAACTACTCATCATGCCAAAATTGATTGTTTTTCGTAAGGTTGTTAGTTTTCATATTCCTAACCAACCTATTGTTCAAATTCAAGCAACTAAACCATTAAAATCAATCACTGTCATATCTAATCTTAAAGCTATTCGTTTATTGAAAACGGATGTCAAGCTTTCTTAGCCCATGTTATGGATTTGAATAAAGACACGCCAAATTTGAATAATATTCTTCCTGTTATTGACTTTCCGACGTATTTCTCAAGAACTTCCCTGGTCTACCCCTAGAACGTGATGTTGAATTCTTTATCGACCTTGAACTCGTACAAAGCCCATTTCTAAAACCCCATATCGAATGGCTCTATTGAACTTCAGAGTTAAAGGTCCAACTACGAGTTGTTGGACATCGGTTTTATTCGATCCCCAGTACATCTCCTCGGGAGCTCCTATTTTATTTGTAAAGAAGAAGAAAGACGGGAGTATGCGACTTTGTATTGACTATCGGGAATTGAACCATGTCACTATCAAGAATAGGTATCCTCTACCTCGTATTGATGACTTGTTTGACCAGTTGCAAGGAGCACAATTCTTTTCAAAAATCGATCTTCGCTTCTTGATATCATCACCAAGATTAAAGATTAGAGCGAGGATATTCCAAAGACGCCTTTTGAACTCCTGATGACGGGCATTATGAATTCCTAGTCATGTCTTTTGATCGACTAATGCTCCTGCGGCTTTCATGGATATGATGAACTGAGTATTCAAGGAATATTTGGATTAGTTCATTGTTGTCTTTATTGATGACATCCTCATATATTCCAAAAGCCGTGAAGATCATGAGCACCATTTGAAGCTGGTACTCCAAAGGCTTCGTGAAAACAAGCTTTATGCCAAGTTAAAGAAATGCGAGTTCGCTTGAGGAAGTAGCATTCCTCGGGCACGTGGTGTCGAAACATGGAGTATCTGTTGATCCGGCCAAGATTGAAGCAATACAAAGTTGAGCAACCAAGTTTGTGACTAAAGGACGCAGACTTTACGGGCTTAATTTGGTTATTATCGGAGATTCGTGGAAGGATTTTCTCGAATCGCTACTCCATTAACTCAGCTGACTCGGAAAGATATAAAATTCGTATGGAGCGAGGAATGCGAGAAGAGTTTCCAAGAGCTTAAGAGCAATCCATTAGAAGAGTCATATAGACTATAAAGTCTATTATCTTCTCCACATTAAAAGTCCACCAACAATGGTTTATCTCTGTAACATCAATCAACAATTCACATCCCACAATCATATGAGTAACTTCATAATCATAATTGTGATTCTAAATTCTTCTTCGCACTTTGGATCAAGATAATTTTCATCACCTATCTTCACCCAAACATCAAAAATCATGGTTATAACAAATCACAATTCCCCGCTTTCATAATCATACTAATAAATTCATCTTTGCACTACGACCAAAGATATTCATTAACAATTCATCTTTGCACTACAGGCCAAAGACATACAACTGTATTTTAAAAAAGTCAAGTAGAGCATGATATCAACTATCTTTTACGAATTAAAAGTGTATAATCAATATTTTATCATTTGAGACTCAAACAATAAATAATTCACATCATCGAATCATCCTCGCACTACTACGACGCCCCCAAAATAGGTATACATCACCCATCTTGAGTCGCCGAAAAATACACTACTCGATAACTTCATTTATACAATGTTGTGCAAAATACTGACGACATGTATCTTGTGAGTTTAAATACAAATATATATACCAACTCGACTCATGTCACCATTGCACCTTACATAAAGGTACGATCATAATAATGCTTTAGAAATTAAAATCTTTGGGAAGTGCTCAAGAAACCTTAGTACATGGGAGGCCATGCGTCTAGGTTATGATAGATATCATATGTCCACAGAATTATCCTTGGTTGACCCAATAGACCCCAAAGAAAAACAAGAAGATTACTATCATCTTCTTTCCAATGGTGAGTCTTCTCTTGACATATTATTATCTCCGTTGTCTCCAAGTGTAAATTATATTTTAAATAAACTCCAAGATCGTATAGGTAGTGCTCGTAGATATACTCAGCAAGTGGATGTGCACAACCCTGTCTTATGATAACACGAGGTTGAATGTCATTAGACATCTTGTATGATAGTGAAAAAACACCCTTCCAAAGTTGGGTTCACCTCACCCTATTCGGTTCACCAAAATTAAATATCAAATGACGTATACAATATGACACACTTATCTAAAGTTCTCAACAAAATTATTTCCATACTTATTTAGGGAGAACCTCAACAGCTATAGACCACCGTTGTATTCCTCGGTTATCCTCACCAATCTTAAGAACACTCTTATTACCCTAAATGAATTGTGAAGCAAAAAAGGTGAAACATGACTAGCCCGATAAAGAATATCATGACTAAAAGATAATTTACATCATCAATAGCCTTCATCAAGAATAAATCGTAGATTTAGAATATATGGTAGATGATAAAACTTTTCAACCATAGTTATAGTGAATCGAAGCAATCCATTAGAAGATTCAAATAGACCATCAGGTCTATTATCTTCTCTATGTTAAAAGTCCACCAATAATGTTTTATCTCTGTAATATCAATCAACAATTCATGTCCACAATCATATGAATAACTCGTAATCATAATTGTGATTCTAAATTCCTCTTTGCACCCAAAGACGCGAGATAATTTTCATCACCTATCTTCACCAAAACATCAAAAATCATGGTTATACCAAATCACAATTCCTGCTCATAATCATACTAATAATTTCATCTTTGTACTACGGCCAAAGATATTCATTAAAAATTCATCTTTGCACTACAGGCCAAAGACATACAACTGTATTTTAGAAGAGTCAAGTAGAGCATGATATCTACTATCTTCTACAAATTTAAAAGTTAATTATCAATATTTTATCGTTTGAGACTCGACAATAAATAATCCACATCATCGAATCACCCCTGCACTACTTCTGACGGCGAGGATATTCGTTAATATCACATCCATGAATTATCCATGCACTACGGGCCAAGGATATTTATTATTATCACATCCATGAATTAATATTTCATTGCTGAGACTCAGCTCAATAATTAATCCACATCATCGAATCATCCCTGCACTACAGGCCAAGGATATTTATTAGTATCACGACCACGAATTATCTATGCACTACGGGCCAAAGATAATCGTGTTTTCATCAATGGTCATGATCATGTCATAAAATAATTCATCTTTGCACCCTTGGCCGAAGAGAATCCATAGCCATAATCATACTAAAAACTGTCCATCAATGCTTTACGGGCCAATGAGGACTTTTTCCACATCATTTGTAATATTACGGTCATGATTATACCAAATAATCCCTGGTCATAATCATACCAAGTCCATCTATGCACTACAGGCCACAGATGACTTTCAACATAATATAAACATGAGGATAATGACAATGATATAAAGAATCAATCAAATGAGATAAAAGATAAATATTAAACATTTATAATACATTTTATCCAACGTTCAATAATAACCAAATGTTATCAATCACTTAATAATCTCATAATCTAATATCATTAATATTATAACAATATTTTAATCATTTCTTAAACTTATAAACAATTTATTTTAATTGTTTACACTTTACTAATTAATGCATTTAATCATCATAAAATACCAAATTCATAAGATTTCATCATCAATAACCAAAACTCTCATCACAAATCTGCATATACCTTATATAGGATTTCCAAGCCATAAAATTCTATTTTCGAATTTTGTTACTTTACATAACATATTTAATTCATTTACTCATAACTAGTTTATCTTCATGAAAAATACCAAATCAGTCCCAAAAATATTTCTTTTCTGGAATTTAGCAGAATATAGTCTCATATTAAACATATATTTTTCTCGGAATTTTAAAATTTCATTTACTATTTTTCATATGGCCAAAACTGCCGAATATTTAGACATTTTTTATAAACAGTACTTTTGTCCAAAAATTCCGAAATTTACATGGTATACTTCTGTTACATACATGTACTCCCAATAAAAATTTCACTAATTTTAGAGTTAACCACAAGGAGATATAAGGGTTTACTTTTAAAATACTCTTTTCTCATAAAATTCATAACTCTTAATCTATACATCCAAAAATCGCCATTTTTGGACACAATATAGAAAACTTATCAAATTATCATTTTAAATTTTTTCCAAAATTTTTGAGGGTCAGAAAAATTACGAAACTGCAAATGGATTTTCGCCGCCATGCGAAGAAACCACGTGAGATGCATTATTTCAATGTAATAAAAAAGAATGGAATAACGAAGAATTCACCATGCATGCGATAGACCGCACGATGACAAGTTATTCCCAATGTAATAAATAAAAAAAAGATGGAACCAGTCATGCGCGTAATCCGCACAAACAGGATGTTCCAAATGCATGTGATGTTCCAATGTAATAATAAAGAATGGAACCATGTCATGCATAATCCGTAAATGCATGACGATATATTAAACGAGAATAATAAATAATGGAACCAATCATGCGTAAACGCACAGACAAGATGTTCCAACAGAATAATAAAGAATGGAATAATAGAAGAATTTCACCATGTATGCGGTACTTCGCATAGATAGGTTATTCCAACATAATAATAAAGAATGGAATAATAGAAGAATTTCACCAAGTATAGGGTAGTCCACGTATACAGGTTATTCCAATAGAATAATAAAGAATGGAATAACATAAGTTCTCTTCATGAATACAAAAGAAATAATACCCCTTACCTTAGAAGAAACTAGATATAGGAGTAGTGAAGTAGCAGAATACTTTTCTTCTTTCTCTCTATAGTTTCTCTCTCTATAGTTTCAAAGAATTCAAAAGAAATAATGAAGGAATGAGCTTCATTTATAGGAGAATGGACCTGAATAAGAACTAATTCATGAATCGGTCCAGAAGTTGATTTACTTTTAAACTGACGGTCCATATTAATTAATTTACTATGCAAGATTAATAAAATATTCTAATAAAACAAAATCTTTTAAATAAAATATAATATATTCTATTTATAATCTAATAGTATTTTGTTTTATATAAAAAGATTTTACTATGCAAATAATATGCAGTACTATATCTAAACACTATGCATAATAGAATATTATATATTCTATTTATAATCTAATAAAACGAATAACTTTATAAAAGTATTCTATTTTATATAAAAAGAATTTACTATACAAATACTATGCAGGCACTATGCAAACACTATGCATAATAGAATATTATATATTCTATTTATAGTCTAATTAAACGAATAACTTTATAAAAGTTTTCTGTTTTATTACATTTATAATAATAATAAAACAAAACTTATCACCTTTATTATAATTCACAATATTAATTGACCAGGTTGTTCTCAGGAAAGAGGGGGCTTTCCAATAAGGATTTCTCCCTATTGGCGCGCAATTAGGTGACCAAACCTCTCCTTGGCAGAACTTCTAGACATCGTTAATATTTCAAATAATAATATTAATAACTTTGTTATCTCAATTATTGATTTAATAATATATAAAATATCGACCATAATTGAATCAAATAACGTGAGATACTATGCAACAATTACTATAGCAATAATTGAATAAAACTGAGTGACTTCTCACGTAAAGCATCAATAATCAATACCGGTGCTAACTACTATGCAACCACTCAGACATTATTACATTTTTTTACTAAGGAGTAGTTCAAAAGTTTTAATGGTAAAACTTCCGCCATTATTTTCACAAAATATTTTTGTCGTTTTCAATCCGACAATAATTTACATTCTTGGGGCCCACCAATGATTGTGTCGTTGTCATTTAATATTCCTGTTAAAACGAATATTCCCCACCAATCGAATATTATATAACAACTTCGTGCTTTTGCAAAATTTATAAATATTACCCACAACTATAACATTATATCAAATTCATTACATAATATTCAAAAAAATATTTCGAAAAATTTAAATCTTTATTCATAAAATTTGGGATCTCACAACTACGGCCAAAGATATTCATTAGTATTATGACCACGAATTATCCATACACTACGGGCCAAGGATATTCGTGTTTCCAACAATGGTCATGATTATACCGAATAGTCCCTGGTTATAATCATACCACAACTTTCCATCAATACACTACGGGTCAATGAGGACTTTTATCACATCATTTGTAACATTACGGTCATGATTATACCGAATAATTCCTGGTCATAATCATATCAAGTCCATCTATGCATGTAAGCCACAGATGACTTTCATCACAATATAAGCATGAGAATGATGACAATAATATAAGCATTAATCAAACGAAACAAGGATAAATATTAAAGACTTTAAATTTATCCAGAGTTTAAAATATCCAAATTGTCAACATGATACTACTTTATGGAGTAAAATTCAAGAATAATATTCATGTACCAAAAATAATTTGGACAGAAAAAAAAATATTTTTTGGGTAAATAGTAACTCGTGAATAGTAACTCATGAATAAGAACTCGTAAATAAGACTCAGATTCGCATGCAGAGCAATCGTATACATAAATAATATCATATACGCAAATAATGTCATATACATGAATAAAGGCCATATACTTGAATAGTGTCGATACGTGAATAAGAACCCTAAGACAAAAAGATAAAGTTTCACAATAAAATCCATATCAATATTTATAACACCTTAATCCAAATGTTATAAATCACTTAATAATCTCATATTCTAATATTATTAATATTACCACAATATTTTAATCATTTCTTAAACTTATAAATAATTTATTTTAATTATTTATACTTTACTATTTAATGCATTTAATCATCCTAAAATGCCAAACTCATAAGATTTCATCATTAATAACCAAAACTCTCATCAAAAATCTGCATATACCTTATATAGGATTCTCAAGCCATAAAATCTTATTTTCTAATTTTCTTACTTCATATAACATATTTAATTCATTTACTCATAACTAGTCCATTTTCATGAAAAATACCAAATCAGTAGAAACAAATTTTCTTTTCTGGGATTTAGCAGAATATAGTCCCATATTGAATATATATTTTTCTCAGAATTTTTAAAATTCATTTACTATTTTTCATATGACTAAAACTGTCGAATATTTAGACATTTATCAAAAAATTATACTTTTGTCCAAAAATTCCGAAATTAACAGGGTATACTTCTATTATATAGATGTACTTCCAATAAAAATTTCACTAATTTTAGAGTTAACCACAAGGAGTTATAAGGGTTTACTTTTAAAATAGTCTTTTCCCATAAAATTCATAACTCTTAATCTATATATCCAAAAATCGCTATTTTTGGACACAATCTAGAAAACTCATCAAATTATCATTTCAAATTTTTCTAGAATTTTTGAGGTCGAAAAAATTACTGAAACGCCTCACGTAAATCCCTTACTTACAATGGTTGAACGAAAATAATATTCCTTACGAATATTGAACGGAAATAATATTCATTATGAATATTAAACGAATATAATGAATATTGAACGATAATAATATTCATACGAATAAGAAAAATAATCTCTTCAGAATATAAAAATAATAACCCTTACGAATATTGAAAGAAATAACTCTCTTCATGAATACGAAAGAAATAATACACCTTACTATAATAATAATATCTCTTACCTCAGAAGAAGACTGGATACTGGAATAGTGAAGTAGCAGACTTCGCTTCTTCTTTCTCTCTATAGCTTCTCTCTCTATAATAATTGCTCTACAGCTTTAGTGAATTGGTGAAAAATAATGAAGGAATGAGCTTCTATTTATAAATAAATATAGTTTCGATAATTGCACGTTTTGGGGCTCAAAATATTACAGTATAATACATTTCTCTTTTCTTTTATTTTTAATTTAGTCCTACAAGTATTATCAAACTTGCACCACCTCCCCTAATAGTAAATCATGTGAATCAATAGCAAATCAAGTGAATCATTAGTTCTAGACATGTGAAAATACGAATTACAGTATAGTACCTCCATCTATACCTCTATTTTTAACTTAGTCATGCAAGTATTATCAATCTTGCACCAACTCCCCTAATATCAAATAAATGTGAATCAATAGTACACACATGTGAACAAATAGTTATAATCATGTGAATCAATAGCAATTAATTGCTCATTTATCTGATTAATTACCTGATTGGTCAATATAACCTCTAGACATCAATTATTATCGAAATAAATGTCGATTTTCACTAACACTAATAATTTCAACACAATGGAACTATCAATTTCATCTTTAATCAACACGAACTTATTCATCATTAATATTATAATTCACAATATTTAACAACCAGTGTCATTCCTGTGAGAGGGGCTTTCTCGATAAGGATTTCTCCTTATCGGCGCCGCAATTAGGTGACCAAACCTTTCCTCGATGTAACTTCTAGACATCATCAATATTGCAAATAATAATATGAATAACTTTGCCATCTCAATTATTGATTTAATAATATAACATATTATGCATGATCTTGTGACAATAATTGAATCAATAATATGAGAGATATGATGCAAAGAATTATCGTGAGAATAATTGAGTATAACCGAAAGTGACTTCTTATATAAGCATCAATAATCAATATTGTGTGCTACTACTAACCACGCCAGATTATCGTACTTTTACTAATGGGTAGTTCAACAGCTTTAACTAACAACACTTTCACCGTTATTTTTATAAAAGATAATTTTGTCGCTTTTCTTTACTACGACAATACTTCCATTAATAGGGTCCACCAATGATTGTGTCGTCGTCTTTAATATTCTCTCGTTAAAACGAATATTCTCCGACCAATCGAATATTATATAACAACTTGCTTACTTTGCAAAATTTATAAACATTACCCACAACTATAACATTATATCAAATCCACACCATAATATTAAAAAAAATATTTTGAGAAATTTAAATCTTTATTCTTAAAATTTGGGGTCTCACATCTTAGCTCTACACTCTAAGATTCAGCTTCGGCTATGTAGACACTACGACTCCGAGGTCAGATCTTGATAATCTACGATTTTTGACTTTGTGTTCGTTGTCTTCATCTGATCATGCTCGACTACGATCTCTGCCTCTGATACAATCAGTAGACTCTACGACTCTGAGTATAGTCAATGATACTTGACTTGGCTTCGGCAGATGCTCGGTCGGCTCGTAGGCAGGTTGTCTTTATGATTCTGAACGTGACTTCCTCAGCAGACTATGGCTCCGAGGAAGTGCTCCGAGGACACACTACGATCCTTCCTCGTCTCTCCTGGCAGTCTACGAACTCTGAGATCTACTATCTTGCAGACTATGATTCTGCCTTGATAGCTTTAAAGTTATCCTTGACTCTTCTGGAAGACTACGATTTCGAGGCGGTGCTTCGGATTTATCGAATGCTTCTATCTATTACATCATAAGATCAACCTAACATGCTTGATCTTTCTATATTTATAGTCCTTGTACATCATTTCTTTTTAAGGACTTTACAAAGCTGTTTTTCTTATGTAGGATCAACCTAACATATTTGATGAATTCATTCTAAGTCCTTGTACATATGTTTCTATTATCTATCAAAGGATTTTACAGCTTTTCTTAATGCAAACATACTTGCATATTCATTCATATATATCATAATCAAATCATATGTAAATAGAAATATCATTCATATGTTTATTCCTGATAATCTCCCCCTATTTGATTATGACAAAAACAATAAGTGCATATGCATGTTATGAATGAATCTTATATACAGTGAGCAACTGTATTTCTAAAATAGATAATCATGAATGTCATTTATAATGATGTAAAATTTAATACATCGACATTTTACATCCTCGGATCCGTAACATACCTAACTAGTTAGAGATGTACCTCTTTTGGCTCCATGTATGCTTCCAGATGTCTCATTGACCCAAATTATTCATCTGCTTGATTTCTTTGCTTCGCTTCCTTGGATGTTGACTTCATTTCTTTTGTTTGCTCCTCTGCAGATGTATGCTCCTCTTTTTCTTCTTCCGCTCCCCTCACCTCTGAATACTGTGCTCATCATCCTTTGGCTCCCCTCGGATGATGAACCCGACTTCTTCTTCATTGCCTTCTTCTTCTTTGTTTCCTTCGATATCCTTGTCCTTTCTTGAGTGCCTCTTACTCCCGCCTTTTCTATACCTCTTTTCTCCCCTTTTTTCATTAATCACTGGGAGAGCTGCTCCATGTTGGACATAAGTTGCTCCATCGTGTGAATGAATTACCAACTTCAATCTTGAGTTCTTGTTGGCTCACTTTCAAGTTGCACTTTGAGAAAGATCGATTCAGTTGTCAATCTTGTCGGAGAGGACTTGGAGTTTCTCTTCATTAGCCTTCTGTGCTCGTAGAGCTTCTGCCTTCTGATCATTTATGGCTTTTAGATAGATGTGGTCTCTCTCTTTGATTTTGAGAGATGCATCAGCCATGGTGGCTTGTAGTCTGTCATGAACTAAGTTATCTTCTGTTGCTGTCAACCTCTTTGACTCTTCAGTGATTTGACATATCTTCTTGATCAACTCATCAAAATTCTTCAATAGTTCCTGCTCCATAGGAATTTGGTCATTTGGTTGGGCAGCCTCTTGTTCAAAACCTGATTGGACTCTACGATTTTCATCCTTTGACAGATTTTCAAAAGCAGTGAGAATCTGAAAAATTGTTAAATACCAATCGTGATTGAAGGATGAAGGAATGTCAGATAGCTGTGCTTAGGTAGACGGAGGCTCCTTGTTGGTTGATTTCTCAATCAATGAATTTGTGCAAGTGTACACAGTCAACAAGTAATAAAGTGATAAGATAGAGTGTCGATCCCACAAAGAATTCTAATCAATAAATTACAACTACTAGCACTATATCAATCCAATTTTATTTAAACAACCATAAATGTGATTTTTCGTAATATGGAAACTAAATTAAACAATTAAAAAGAAATTATTCTAAAATCAATCAAATAAATAAAACTAAGATTTTAACGAATGAATTCAGATAAATAAAGATTAAGACTCCAATATCCCCAATTATGAACTATAAACCAATTATCCAATTATCCCAATTATTATGCCTCATGAATTGTTAATCGAATTCCAAGTGTCAAAAGCCCTTTCCAAGTGATCAATTAACTTCTATTTAATCCAATTAATCTTGCTATATTCCTATGCAAAACAATTAAATTAAACTCTTTCAATCCCAATTCCTAACTTGTTACATGCAGTGAACAGATATTTCCATTCAATTCACGAACCTAATTATCCGTCATGCAAATAATTAAGAATACATGTTATCATGCCCAGTTCGAACCCTAGATCTCCTCTTCTAATTCCTTCTAGAGTAACAAGGTAATTATTGGCCAAATAATTAATCAATAAGCACAAGACGTGATAAACAATTCACTCTGATATAAATAATTGGAATAAATTGAATAACTAATTTATAGACATAAAAGGTTCAATTGAAATCTTAATGAAAGAATTAGTTCATTGTCATTGAATTAAAATGAAGAATCCACAACTGAATAGACATTAAAAGATAAAATTATGATAAGAAAAGAGAATAGAATCTGTTGTCAGCAAATCTGATGCTCCCCTCTTGCTCTTGCTCTTGATCTCCAGTGTTCTTCAAGTTTCTTCAATCTCCAATGGCTAATTAAGAAATAGGGTTTATATTCTAATCTAATGGAGTGTTTTATCTAGTCTAATCTATCTAATCCCCCTTTATTTTATGCCTTACATCATGTATTTATAGGTTACAAGTCCAATTTTTAGCTTAGGAACAAACCCAATCCAATTCGGAGTCAGAAAAGTGTCAAAATTCGCCCCTAAATGCGTCCAAGCCTCACCAATCCCTTCTTCAGTGCCCCGGCGCTGGGCGTAGGCCTTGTTTGGGCGCCCCGACGCTGGAACATTTTTTAACATTTTCTGCTCTGACGTCCTTTGGGAAAATAGCCATAATTTCTTCGTCCGAACTCTGATTTTGATGATTCAAGATATTTCAGAAATAGGAGACGTAGATCTACAACTTTCATTCTTTAAGGTTTTCAAAATAAGGTCCAGAGCAATACTCAAATTGACTCTTAAGTGACTACTGTGTAAATGGAAAACCAAAAACGCGAATCTAGCCACCCCAAACGTCGATCCAAGTAAATTTTGTCCCAATTCCTACAAAACAACGTAAAACATACATGAATAGACACAAACACTTAAAAACATCCAAAAGATTAAGCTCAAACGCACTCAATTCATGTGTATAAAACTCACTCATCACTCCTCATTTTGGACTTAAACACCATCATTGGTAGAGTGAACAGACTTTACAATTATCTCCTTGGCCATAATCCTTCTGCCTTCAGAGTTCACTCTACAATCGTAGGGAATATAGTGATTGTCAGCATGTCGATAGACTTTGTAATGGGGCTGGTCATTGATAATCATGGTTGTAAACTTCTTTACCCTTGGGAAGTTTTGTGACACCAGCTCCAGATTTGAAAACTGAGAGTAGCACCAGCTGAAATAGCTCTCATCTTTATCAGTATGTGCCTTTAACCACAGCATCCACGGGAAGAACCATCTCATCAGAAGATCTTCGGAGTTATACAGTATTGTTATGCAATCTAACTCCATATTTTTCCAGTTATGAAGCACTTCATCTGTAGTCATTCTTACAACTTGAATTTGTTCATTTCCATGACTTATCCATCTTGCTACTGGTTCAGCTGGTGGTTCATCAAAAACTTCAACCTCTATTCTTCTGTTAATTCTGGCTGGAGAGAGAACATGGTAGTATTCTGGTTCCTCTGATTCCTGATGTGCAGAATCAGAATCTTTCTTCATTTCTTCTCTTTTGGAGCTTGAATCATTCTGATCAGATTCATTAGTGAATCCTTCTTGTTGGTTTTCATTTTCAGAACCTTCTTCAGCAATATCTTCCTTGGATTCATCCTCTTCATCATTAGTCCTACCTTCAGCACTTTCTTCCTTTGATTTAGATTCATCATCACCTACTTCAATGACTGTAGTAGAGTGATCACTTTTCTTGTTGGAGGCAAATTTAGCCAGTAGTCTATAGCTCTTCCTTCTCCTTGGAGGTTCAGCTATAGGAGAGTCATACTCTTCTTTCTCTTCAGACTCTGAGGTCTTTGGATCATCAGACGAACTTCCTTGAGGTTCAGCATTGGCAGGGGCAAGTATTTCTTCTTCGGACTCATCATCTTTTGAACCATCATAAGGGCTTGTTGGAGCATTTGCATTTGGAGATGCAGATGGGTCATCTTGTAGCTTTTCTTCATCATCAGAGTGAGTAATTTGAGAGTTAGCCATAGGGCTTACATATTCTTCTTCATCAGCAGGGTTTACATTTTCTTCCATGAATCCAATTCCACCTTCATCTCTGGATTTGTTCTTTGGGGACTCATTCTTGTCATCATCAGTTCCCTTTTCTTCTTCTGACTCTACCACCTTAGCTTTCTTCCTTGATGGCCCTTGAAGCAGTCTGTTGTTTCTTCTCTTTGTGGTTTCTGGTCCAGTTAAGATCTTTTCACCTTCATCTTTGTCTTTAGTGGAGAGACTCTTTTGTGGAGCCTCTATTTTCTTCATACTCCTGGATCTCTTCCTTACTGATGTGGCTGCTACTGGTGCAGAGTTACCAGACTCAGAGATTTCCACCTCTTTCGCCTTCCTCTTCTTTATAGAGACCTTGTTTCTGCTCCCAGTTGTTAGTTTTCTATTTCCTTTGGGTTCTTCTTCCAGTTCACGAACAGCTGTGGAGACATCACTTTATGAACATTTAGAGGCTCTCCTTCATCATCCTTGATTTTGCCTCCGTACGACGGCACAATCATTGGTTGACCCCACAACACAAGTATTGTCGTAATAAGAAAACGACAGAATTATCTTTTCATAAAAATAATCTACGAAAAGTGTTACCGTTAAACCGTTGAACTACCCTAGTAAAGTAGTACAGAATACGGCGTGGTTGCATAAGAAGACACAGTATTGGTTATTGATGCTTACGTAAGAAGTCACTCAAATATACTCAATTATTGCTACAATAATTGCGCATCATATCTCTCTATATTATTGATTCGATTATTGTCACAAAGATCATCCGCATAATATGATATATTATTAAATAAATAATTGAGACGACAAAGTTATTCATATTATTAAATTGCAATATTTACAATGTCTAGAAGTTCTGTCAAGGAGAGGTTTGGTCACCTAATTGCGTGCCAATAGGGAGAAATCCTTATTGGAAATCCCCTTTTTCTGGGAACGACATTTTTGTTAAATATTGTGAGTTATAATATTGATGATGAATAAGCTCGTGTTGATTAAAAATGGAATTGATAGTTCCATTGTGTGGAAATTATTAGTGTTAGTAGAAATCGATATTTATGTCGATAATGATTGATGTCTAGAGGTTATATTGTTTAATCAGGTATTCGGGGCACTTTTCGTGTCGGAGTTACTATTAATGAGTTACTATTCATGAGTTACTATTCATGAGTTACTATTCACAGGATGCTATTCACCCGAAAAATATAATTCTTTTCGGTCCAAATCATTTTTGGGTACAATATTATTCCATGAGGAGATGTGCTAATTTTTCAGACCGTTGGTTGAAGTTATAATAGTGAATCAATATGGATCGTTGGTTTAAAGTTTTAATAGTAAATCAATATGGACCGTCCATTTAAAAATAAATCAATCTGGACCGTTCCTGAATTAGTTACTATTCAGTCCATTCTCCTATAAATAGAAGCTCATTCCTTCATTATTTCTTACGAATTCACTAAAACTCTTGAGAGAGAAATTATAATAGAGAGAAAGAAGAAGAGAAGTCTACTACCTCACTTTTCCAATATCCAGCCTTCTAAGGTAAGGGTATTATTTCTTTCTTATTCATGAAGAGAACTTCTCATTATTTCATTCTTTATTATTATGTTGAATAACTTTGCTTATGCCAAGTAATAAGCATACATGGTGAAATTCTTCATTATTCCATTCTTTATTATTATGTTGAATAACTCCGCTATATGGCATCGCATACATGGTGAAATTCTTCTATTATTCCGCTCATTATTATTCTGGCCGGAATATCTTGTCTCATGCGCTCTGCCGGACCGGTTCCATTATTTATTATTCTGTTGGAATAACTCGTCTGCAAGGCTTCATCGCAAGCATGGTGATTTCTATTGTTATTCATTCTTTATTATTCTGTCGAAATATCATGTCTCGCAAGGCTTACGCATACGGACTCGGTTCCATTATTTATTATTCTCGTTAGAATAACCTCGTCTGCATTTATCTATCGCATGCATGGTGATTTCATTGTTATTCCATTCTTTATTACTCGCTTTTAATATATATCGTTCGTGCGTTGCTTTACGCCGGGACCGGTTCCATTATTTATTATTATTCTGGGAATAACTCCGTCTGTAGTAGTCTATCGTATTTACGGGTGAATCCTTCATTATTCTATTCTTTATTATTATGTTGAATAACTTTGCTCATGTGAGTACCACATGCATGGTGAATAATCCTTTGTATTCATTCCTTATTAAATTGTGGAAATAATCTGTATACGTGGATTACCGCATGGCGGGTGAAAATCCATTTGCAGTTTCATATATTCTATTATACTCAGTTGGTTAAAGTTTTGGCTTCTATACTCCATGAAATTAGTGGAATATCCTTAATATTTGCACTTCATCCAGTATCTTTTCATGGAAATATTCTTCTGAGCATTCTTGAATTTTACTCAACAAAGAAGTATCATGTTGACAATTTGGACGTTATTAATTTCTGGATAAATTAATTCTTGAACTTGTTTAATTGAATTATTATGTCATTGTCATCATCCTCATGCTTACATTATAATGAAAGTCATCTTTGGCTTACGTGCATAGATGGACTTAGTATGATTATGACCAGGGATCATTCGGTATAATCATCATCTGTAATGTTATAAATGATATGGTAAAAGTCCTCAGTGGCCTGTAATGCATTGATAGACAGTTTTTGGTATGATTATGACCAGGGATTGTTTGGTATAGTCATAACCATTGATGATTTAATGAATATCCTTGGCCCGAAGTATGTGGATGATTAAATGATGTGTTTTATTTATTGTTTGAGTCTCAAATGATAAAAATTGATGAAAATATTTTAAACCATAGAAGATAGTAGATTTTATACCCTACTTGACTCTTCTAATGGATTGCTTATTCGCATTGCAGCTTAAACTTGATGTCTATTGTATTTTATCGCTTTAACATTGTTGAAGACTATTGATAATTTATTCGCATTATTATAGTCATAATATTTCTTCTTGGGCTAGTTGAGCTCACCCTTTCTTTCACCGTTTCTCTTGTGAAATGAGAATATAGGTGGGAAGAGTTTGGGAAAGGAGTGACGATCCGTATGATAGCATTAGTAGTAGTCGCCACTATTCTCATTAAATAAAGTGTGACAATAAATGTAATGAGGACTCCTTTGAGTGTGGATATTGTCTACATGACAATATTCCTATTAAACTCTCGAGCTTATGTATTGTCGTCGATGTTACACTGACGGTTGTATAATTAAGTTTGTATTTGTATTCGTACACCATGTATTTGGCAACTCAAGATGGGTGATGTATACCTATTTTGGGGGCCACAATTGGTATCAAAGCTAGGATATGATCCCTGGCTGAGATGTGAGATAAGAACTAGGAGGGGAGAGATAGGGAATTCCTTCGCTAATATGACCTACCTAAGTTTATTTGGTATTTAATTGGTCGGTCAGAGTATAGTTATAATATGTGATATGTTAATTAACCCTTTTTTGTGATAGTGTTTGAAAATGGCATCTGAAAATATCTTGGGAGAAGTTCCAAGAGTTGTTCAACGACAAGTACTTTCCCAAAAGTATTCGTCACATGGAGGAGGTGGAATTCATCAAGTTGGAGCAAAACAATATGATCGTGTCGCAATACGAGGCTAAATTTGTGGAGTTATCCCGGTTTGCATCCCATTTGGTCGATAATGAGGAGCGAATGACGCGGATGTTTCTAAGAGGTTTGAAACCCGAGATACGTCAATACCTTATCTCTCATAAACTTGGTTTATATTCAGATGTTGTGAATAGGGCTCAGTTATTGGAGTGCGATAATGAGTCAGCACAACCAAAAGGTAACGACCAACAACACCATAATAATCGTGACAAATGGCAACAATCCATCTAACAATGATAACCATCGTGGGGAAATTATCATGCCAAGAATGGTGACCACTTGGTGGTAATCATGGCCAAGATAATATAATTGGAAATTTTAAGAAGAGAAGGTCATTTAGCTCAATTTTTCATGCACCAAAGTCAAGTCCAAATTGGATGGAGGCATCAAAAGGTGTCATGCACAAGACAAAACCTAGAGTTCAAGGGAGAGCGTTTGTCGTAACCTCCCAAAAAAGCGAGAATCAAGCGAGGTGATCACACGGGTAAGCTAATCATAAAAGCTAGCGAAGTTTATACTTTATTTGATAACCTGCCTCTACCCATTCCTTTATTTCTCCTACTTACAACGTTTAAATTTGACTCAGTAGAAATTAGACTTTTGACTTATCTCGTTGAAACTCCGTTGGGAGAAACCTTCATTACATCCACGGTTTATAAGTCTTGTTTAATTCATATATCGAACCGCACGTTACCGTCGATCTTATTTCTTTGAAAATACTTGCATTTGATGTGATTTTAGGATTGATTGGTTAACTACTCATCATGCTTTTCAGTAAGGTTGTTAGCTATCATATTCCTAACCAACCTGCAAGTATGCGAAATTCACAACCAAACTACTAAAGTCAATCATTGTCATATCAAGCCATAAGTAAAAAGCCCCGAGCCTTTATCCGGTGACTTCTCGTGTGAATGCAATGCAATCAAGCTAGACTTTCTGTAGGCGACGTCATGAATGATAATGGCAAGTTGATAGGTATCAATGTGACGTACTATCCAAGTCTTGGGATGAGGGTCACAGTTTTGAATGATATTTCTATTGTTAATAAATTCCTGATGTAATCTTGAAGACTTCTTAGCCTACCCTAGAGCGTAAAATTGAATTTTTTATTGACCCCAGTATAAAACCCATTTCTTAAACCCTTAAATATTTCTTCAACCAAAACGAACGTATAATGCGCCAAAGACGTTGGCTCGAGCTGTTGAAGATTACGATCATACCATTCAATATCATCGTGGAAGAGAGAACGTGATAGCTAACGCGTTGAGTAGAAGATCGTATGTGTTTACGAGTGCGATGTTGTTAACACAAAAACCCATTTCGTATAACTTACAAATGATGAAGATAGAGTTAAAGACTCTAAGGACCCACGTGGTGATATCAAATATACGAGTAGAATCGAATTTAATCGATAAAGTTAAAGTCGCTCAAACTACGCACCCGAAGATGATGAATGTGAAGAAGAAGGTTCAAGAGGGCGTTGTTCTAGAAGCAAGAATTGACGAAGAGAGGAAATCTCAACCCTCGATTTTATTGGCCCATTTGAAATCCTTGATCGAGTAGGAACTGTGGCATATAGACTCGTTTTACCGCCAAATATCTTGCGTGTTCATAACGTTTATCACGTAACGATGTTATGTGAATATGTGGACAACCCAAACCACATTATTGAATTAGAACTAGATTTAGATAGCGTAAGATTTAACGTGTGAGGAGATACGTGTTAAAATCTTGAATAAGAAGGATCGTATTCAACACTCAAAGGTTATACCTCAAGAGTTAGAATCTGAAATGAAGTCAAGGTATCCTCATCTGTTCGGCATACCAGGTACGTACGTAAATTTCGAGGGCAAAATTTTATAAGGAGGGAAGATTGTGAGACCCTAGATTTTATGAATAAAGATTTAGATTTCTCGAAATATTTTTTTTTAATATTATGGTGTGGATTTGATATAATATTATAGTTGTGGGTGATATTTACAAATTTTGCAAAGTAAGCAAGTTGTTATAAAATATTCGTTTGGTCGGGGAATATTCTTTTTGTCGGGAATATTCGTATGCGACTCAAGACAATCATTGTGGACCCCATAAACGAAAGTATTGTCGTAGTAAGAAAAACATGTAATTATCTTTTTATAAAAATAACTACAAAGTGTTACCGTTAAAACCGCTGAACTACCCTAGTAGTAAAAATACGAATGACGCTGTGGTCGCATAAGAGCAAGACATGGTATTGGTTATTGATGTTTACGTAAGAAGTCACTCGCTTATACTCAATTATTGCTACAAGAATTGTTGCATCATATCTCCTATATTATTGATTCGATTATTGTCACAAGATTATCCGTGATAATATGATATATTATTAAATCAATAATTGAGACGACAAAGTTATTCATATTATTAAATTGTAATATTTATAATGTCTAGAAGTTCTATCAATGAGAGGTTTGGTCACCTAATTGCACGCCAATAGGGAGAAATCCTTATTAGAAAGCCTCCTCTTTCCTAGGAACGACCTGGTTGTTAAATATTGTGAGTTATAATATTGATGATGAATAAGCTCGTGTTGATTAAAGATGAAATTGATAGTTCCATTGTGTAGAAATTATTAGTTTTAGTATAAATAGATATTTATGTCGATAATGATTGATGTCTGGAGGTTATATTTTTCAATCAGGTATTCGGGGCACTTTTTGTGTCAGAGTTACTATTCATGAGTTACTATTCATGAGTTACTATTCACGAGTTACTATTCATGATTTACTATTTACGAGTTACTATTCATAATTACTATTCACGGGGTGCTATTCACCCGAAAAATATAATTCTTTTCGGTCCAAATCATTTTTGGGTATAATATTATTCCATGTGAAGATGTGCTAATTTTTCAGACCGTTAGTTGAAGTTATAATAGTGAATCAATATGGATCGTTGGTTTAAAGTTTTAATAGAAATCAATATGGATCGCTGGTTTAAAGTTTTAATAGTAAATTAATATGGATCCGTGGGTTTAAAATTTTAATAGTAAATCAGTATGGACCGTTGCTTTAAGTTTTAATAGTAAATCAATATGGACCGCCCATTTAAAAGTAAATAAATCGGACCGCTCTCAATTAGTTACTATTCAAATCCATTCTCCTATAAATAAAGCTCATTCCTTCATTATTTCTTACTTAATTCACTAAAACTCTTGAGAGAAAATTAAAGAGAAAAAAGAAGAGAATTTCGCCACCTCACTTTTCCAATATCCATTTCTTCTAAGGTAAGGGTATTATTTCTTTCTTATTCATGAAGAGAACTTCATTATTTCATTCTTTATTATTATGTTGAATAACTCGCTTTGCCAAGCACCGCATACATGGTGAAATTCTTCCATTATTCCATTCTTTATTATTATGTTGGAATAACTGCTTTATGCAAAAGTACCGCATACATAGTGAAATTCTTCTATTATTTCATTCATTATTATTCTGCGGAATATCCTCCTCAAGGCGTTACGCCGGACCGTTCCATTATTTATTATTCTGTTGGAATAACTCGTGCTGTGCGGCTTCTATCGCATGTATGGTGATTTCGCTGTTATTCATTCTTTATTATTCGCCGAAAATATCCATCGTATGCTTACGCCGGACCGGTTCCATTATTTATTATTCGCTTGAATAACCAAATTCGATGCGATCTATCGCATGCATGGTGATTTCGTTGTTATTCCATTCTTTATTACTCGCTTTCAATATACTATCTCGTATGGCGTTACGCCGACCGGGTTCCATTATTTATTATTCTCATTTGGGAATAACTCGTCTGCGCTTTATCGCATTTACGGTGAATCCTTCATTATTTTATTCTTTATTATTCGTTGAATAACTCGTCTATGTGGATTACCACATGCACGGTGAATGATCCTTTATATTCATTCCTTATTAAATTATGGAAATGATCTCAGATATCGTGGATTACTCGTATGGCGTGAAAATCCATTCGCAGCTTCATATATTCTATTATACTCAGTTGATTTAAGTTTTTGCTTCTATACTCCATGAAATTAGTGGAATATCCTTGATATTGGCACTTCATCCAGTATCTTTTCATGGAAATATTCTTCTGAGCATTCTTGAATTTTACTCCACAAAGAAGTATCATGTTGACAATTTGGATGTTATTAATTTCTGGATAAATTAATTCTTAAACTTGTTTTATTGAATTATTATGTCATTGTTATCATCCTCATGCTTATATTATAATGAAAGTCATCTTTGGCTTACGTGCATAGATGGACTTAGTATGATTATGACCAGGGATCATTCGGTATAATCATGATCTGTAATGTTATAAATGATATGGTAAAAGTCCTTAGTGGCCTGTAATGCATTGATAGACGCTTTTGGTATGATTATGACCGTGGATTGTTCTAAGATAGTCATGACCATTGATGATTTAATGAATATCCTTGGCCCGTAGTACGAGGGATGATTAGATGATGTGTTTTATTTATTGTCGAGTCTCAAATGATAAAAATTGATGAAAACATTTTAAACCATGAAGATAGTAGATTTTATTCTCTACTGACTCTTCTAATGGATTGCTTATTCACCGCAGCTTAAACTTGATGTCTATTGTATTTTATCGCTTTAATATTGTTGAAGACTATTGATAATTTATTCTCGCATTATCATAGTCATAATATTTCATCTTGGGCTAGTTGAGCTCACCCTTTCTTTCATTTGTTCTCTTCTGTGAAATGAGAATATAGCTGGGACGAGTCGGGAAAAAGAGTGACGGTCCAGATGATAGCATTAATAGTCCTCACTATTCTATTAAATAGTGTGACAATAAATGTAATGAGGACTCCTTTGAGTGTAGATATTGTCTAGATGACAATATTCTTATTAAACTCTCAGTTTATGTATTGTCGTATATTACACGACGGTTGTATAATTAAGTTTGTATTTGTATTCTGTACCATGTATTTGGCAACTCAAGATGGGTGATGTATACCTATTTTGGGGGCGTCACAACAGGCCTCAAAGATACTATTGGTACTCAAACAATATATCCAATCAAGTCAAAATCCATAACTATAACCAATTAGTCAATCCAAACCAGTCATCACCCATGTTGTGTGTGTGCTTGTTAACCATTCTAACCAACCACGCTTCAAGATAATCACATAACAAACTTCTTAGAAGGAAAATTTCGGCCCAATTTAATTACTTTTGTGAACATGACAACTCAGCTTAAAACTAAGCAATTACCAAGTCTAAGGGTAAATCTGAGGATTTATTTCTACTTTTATTCAATCACGAGGGCATTTTGCTCTTTCTCATGTTTTATTCATTTTTTTATTTTTCTCATGGTCAGTAAATGTCTTATTCCCTTAGGCTTTTCAAAGGTTACCTTAACGAGCTTTTGTCCAACGACTCCCAAGCCATTAAGACCTTAGGGCGCTTAGGTGTAAAGACAATCCCCTCAAGCTTTTTTACTCAAGAAAGAAGGCCACAAAACTAGACAAGCATGCCACTTGTTTATTCATTTTTTTTTTGGATTTTCTATTTTTTTTTCTTTTCATCATTTCTTTTTTTCATTTTATTTTTTTTTTCATTTTCATTTTGTATATATATACCACATAGATTCCCCCAAACTCAAGCTTTTACGTCATTCCAACCTTTACCACCAGTTCACTAATTTCCTTAAATTTTAACTAAGATTTTCCCTCAAAAACAAATTATAAAACTCTTGAACCAAGTGGATTAAAATAGTTAAACTTTAAGTGCTAACCGGTTACATAAGTTTAAGACAGGCTCAGATTATCATCATGATTAAAATTAGAACTCATCATCAATTATCAACACTATTCAAGTTAACATGCAAAACCAATCTTATCATAGGCCGAGCTAAGACCACACCAACCGATCACACAGATTCATGCAAAAAAAATGCAATTATACTACATGAACACATACTAATACAACACATATATCAATATGCAAATAACAACCATGTATTATATGCAACCTAAAAAAATACAATGCTAACACATAAAAAAATGAACTACCATGCAGATAACTAACTATATGCAATACGACACTAAAGTGCCCCCAAACTTAAACTAGACATTGTCCTCAATGGCTGAAATAGAAAAAAGTAGAGCAGAGGACTTCCCTGAAAATATAACAATCTTCCTCCTTGTCCACTAAGTTTGGAGGATAGGCTAAGCACATGGAAAAAATTGGGCACCACACTTGAATTTGACTTGAATAACCTATAAACCATGATAGAAACAATTTTATTAAATTCTAAATAAATGAAAATTCAAAACTACTAATATAAAACCTAATAAAAACTAAAAATAAAAATTAAACTTGGGTTGCCTCCCAATAAGCGCTTGTTTTATAGTCTCAGCCTGACTTCTACAATTCTCTATCCAATTCCCCTACGAAAATTGAGGAACCCTCCATCCATCAGTAACAATGTCTCTTTTGGGAGGTTCCCATTAGTAATGACCCTTGAATGAAAGTCACCTAGCATGCTCTTTGTAGATAGGTTCCCTATTAAGAACGTCCAACAACTAGGTGTCTTCTCCGTTATGTCTATAATCAGATTGGGGCATTGAAGCTTAGTAAACACAATGTGATCTTCCTCTATCTTCAACTTTTCAACCCACCATGACTCCACTGTTGTATTAGCTCTTATGTCACAAAGAGCTTTGCCTACGATATGACTGCCAATTGGGCAAGGTCTTGAAAAACTTCCCGGATCCTTGAGCTTCGAAGGTAACTTATTCTGGATAATTGCGTTGCACTCTTCGGTCAACGCCACTGTTTCAAAATCACCCAATTTCCTCGTTTTTGATAAGACCTCCTTCATGAACTTGGCGTAACTCGGCATTTGTTCCAAGGCTTCGGCAAATGGGATGTTGATACGCAGTTTTTTGAAAATATCCAAAAATCTTGAAAACTGCTTATCTAACTTGGTTTTCTGAAACCTATGCGGATATGGTATGGGAGGTATTGTGATGGTTTGTTCCGGTGCTTTCTGCTCTAAGGTCTCATCTTTACATTTGTCGATTTCCATAACTTCCTCTGTTTCACTTGTTGCGTTGTCCCTCTTTTCCTTATCCTTGACTATCTCTTGCAAATCCTTTCCACTGCGTAAAGTCACAGCCTTGCAATGCTCATCTCTGCCCAGATTTATCTTTGTATCACTAGGGAGTGTTCTATGTGGACGGTTATTCAACGCATGTGCTATCTGCCCCAATTGATTTTCCAGATTCTTTATTGACGCACCTTGGCTTTTCACATACATATCTACTTGATTCAATAACTTTTCCTGATCACCGATCCTTTTGTCAGTAGCTAAAATGAATTTTTCCAAAGCTTCTTCCAAACTTGATTTCCTCTCTAGCTGTTGTTGAGTCTGATTTTGAAATCCGGATGTGTTTTGCTGTCTAGGTGCTTGAGCTTGATTGTTACTCCATGAAAATCCCGGGTGATTTCTCCAACCCGGATTATATACGTTTTGATTCGGATACGGTTGGGTGGATCGATTATAGCTCCCTACGAACTGAGCTGATTCAGAATTTATGGCACATTGATCTGTAGCATGACTCCCAGCACATAACTCACAAACCATTGCTACTTGTTGTGTGGATGGTGGACTCCATGTTTCTATTTTCTTTGCTATTGCGGACACCTATGCTGCCAACGCTGTCACTGGATCCATTTCAAACTTTCCCGGTGTTTTCGGAGGATTAGACCTAGTCATGGGCCACTGGTATTTCTTGTTCTGCCAGGTTTTCTTCCTCAAGTGACACCGCACTAGTCAACTGCAATTTCTGGAACTTCCTTTCGATATCGTCTGTATAAGGAAAATGTTCCTTTTTAGCTCTTGATCTAGTGTGCATACACTCACAAAGAATTCCTGCAAATACAAGAAGAAAAATAAATAACGTTTAAATTAAGACCGAATTGATTATAACTAATATGGAATTAATATTAATAAAGAATTCTCCGACAACGGTGCCAAAAACTTGTTGGTTGATTTCTCAATCAATGAATTTGTGCAAGTGTACACAGTCAACAAGTAATAAAGTGATAAGATAGAGTGTTGATCCCACAGAGAATTCTAATCAATAAATTCCAACTACTAGCACTATATCAATCCAATTTTATTTAAATAACCATAAATGTGATTTTTTGTAATATGGAAACTAAATTAAACAAATAAAAAGAAATTTTTCTAAAATTAATCAAATAAATAAAACAAAAATTTTAACGAATGAATTCAGATAAATAAAAATTAAGACTCCAATATCCCCAATTATGAACTATAAACCAATTATCCAATTATCCCAATTATTATGCCTACTGAATTGTTAACGGGAATTCCAAGTGTCAAAAGCCCTTTTCCAAGTGATCAATTAACTTCTATTTAATCCAATTAATCTTGCTATATTCTTATGCAAAACAATTAAATTAAACTCTTTCGATCCCAATTCCTAACTAGTTACATGCAGTGAATAAATATTTCCATTCAATTCCCGCCCCTAATTATCCGTCATGCAAATAATTAAGAATACATGTTATCATGCCCAGTTCTAACCCTAGATCTCCTCTTCTAATTCCTTCTAGAGTAACAAGGTAATTATAGGCCAAATAATTAATCAATAAGCACAAGACATGATAAACAATTCACTCTGACATAAATAATTGGAATAAATCGAATAACTAATTTATAAACATAAAAGGTTCAATTGAAATCTTAATGAAAGAATTAGTTCATTGTCATTGAATTAAAATCAAGAATCCACAACTGAATAGACATTAAAAGATAAAAGTATGATAAGAGAAGAGAATAGAATCATTGTCGCCGAAATCTGATGCTCCCTCTTGTTCTCGCTTCTCGATCTCCAAAGTTGTTCTTCAAGTTGCTTCAATCTCCAATGGCTAATTAAGAAATAGAGTTTATATTCTAATCTAATGGAGTGTTTTATCTAGTCTAATCTATCTAATCCCCCTTTATTTTATGCCTTACATCATGTATTTATAGGTTACAAGTCCAATTTTTAGCTTACGAACAAACCCAATCCAATTTGAGTCGAAAAAGTGTCAAAATTCTTCCAAAACGCTCCCAAGCCTCACTAATCCTTCCCTTCAGCATTCTGCCTTTGGGTATGGCGTCGAATGACCTTGCATTCTAGCGCCCTTGCTACCGGCATAGTTTTGTTTGGCGCCCAATACTGTAACATTTTCTTTTTCCCGACATCCTTTGGGAAAATAGCCATAACTTCTTCGTTCGAACTTTGATTTTGATGATTCAAAATTTTTCGGATAGAGGAGACGTATATCTACAACTTTCATTCTTTAAGGTTTTCGAAATAAGGTCCAGAGAAAAACTCAAATTGGCTCTTAAGTGACTATTGTGTAAATGGCAAGCCGAAAACGCAAATCTAGCCACCTCAAACGTCGATCCAAGTAACTTTTGTCCCAATTCCTACAAAACAATGTAAAGCATGCATGAATAGATAGAAACACTTAAAAACATCCAAAAGATTAAGCTCAAACGCACTTAATTCATGTGTATAAAACTCACTCATCACTCCTCATTTTGGACTTAAACACCATCATTGGTAGAGTGAACAGACTTTACGATTATCTCCTTGGCCATAATCCTTCTGCCTTTAGAGTCCACTCTACAATCGTAGGGAATATAGTGATTGTCAGCATGTCAGTAGACTTTGTAATGGGGTTGGTCATTGATCATCATGGTTGCAAACTTCTTTACCCTTGGGAAGTTTTGTGACACTAGCTCCAGATTTGGAAACTGAGTGTAGCACTAGATGAAGTAGCTCTCATCTTTATCAGTATGTGCCTTTAACCATGGCATCCACGGAAAGAACCATCTCATCAGAAGATCTTCGGAGTTATACAGTATTGTTGTGCAATCTAACTCCATATTTTTCCAGTTATGAAGCACTTCATCTGTAGTCATTCTTATAACTCGAAGTTGTTCATTTCCATGACTTATCCATCTTGCTACTGGTTCAGCTTGTGGTTCATCAAAAACTTCCACCACTATTCTTCTGTTAATTCTGGCTGGAGAAAGAACATGGTAGTATTCTGGTTCCTCTAATTCCTGATGTGCAGAATCAGAATCTTTCTTCATTTCTTCTCTTTTGGAGCCTGAATCATTCTGATCAGATTCATCAGTGAATCCTTCTTGTTGGTTTTCATTTTCAGAACCTTCTTCAGCAATATCTTCCTTAGATTCATTATCTTCATCACTAGTCCCACCTTCAGCACTTTCTTCCTTTGATTCAGATTCATCATCACTTACTTCAACGATTGCAGTAGAGTGATCACTTTTCTTATTAGAGGCAAATTTAGCTAGTAGTCTATAGCTCTTCCTTCTCCTTGGAGGTTCAGCTATAGGAGAGTCAGACTCTTCTTTCTCTTCAGACTCTGAGGCCTTTGGATCATCGAATCTAACTTCCTCGAGGTTCAAAGATTGGCGGTAAGGTGTATTTCTTCTTCGGACTCATCATCTTTTGAACCATCATGAGGGCTTGTTGGAGCAATTCCATTTGGAGATGCAGATGGGTCATCTTGTAGCTTTTCTTCATCATCAGAGTGAGTACCCTATATACCCTATATAGGATTCCCAAGCCATAAAATCCTATTTTTCAATTTTGTTACTTCATATAACATATTTAATTCATTTACTCATAACTAGTTCATTTTCATGAAAAATACCAAATCAGTCCCAAAAATATTTCTTTTCTCGGGATTTAGCGTAATATAGTCCCATATTGAATATATATTTTTCTCGCAATTTTTAAAATTCATTTACTATTTTTATATGGCCAAAATCGCTTTAATATTTAGACATTTATCATAAATTGTACTTTTGTCCAAAAATTCAGAAATTTACACTAAGATACTCCTGTTATATACATGTACTCCCAATAAAAATTTCACCAATTTTTGAGTTAACCACAAAGAGTTATAAGGGTTTACTTTTAAAATAGTCTTTTCCCATAAAATCCATAACTCTTAATCTATACATCCAAAAATCGCTATTTTTGGACACAATCTAGAAAACTCATCAAATCATCATTTCAAATTTTCCGTAATTTTTTGAGGGTCGAAAAATTATGAAACCGCCTCGCGTAAACCCCCTTTGAATGAAAAAATACTATTCATATGAATACAAAGGAGCATTCACCATGCATGCGTAATCCATATAGAGAAAGTTATTCCAATGTAATAATAAAGAATGGAATAACAAAAGAATTCACCATGCATGCGATAGACCGCATTGCAGCATGTGTTATTCTCAATGTAATAATAACGAATGGAACCAGTCACGCCAGAAACTGCGCGTGTATGTGATATTCCAAATGTAATAATAAAAATGGAACCAGTCATACGTAAACCGCATGAATGTGATATTCCAAATGCGGAATAATAACAAATGAAACCAGTCATGCATAAATCGCATGCATGTATATTCCAAATGTAATAATAAAGAATAGAATAATAACAGACCAATGAGTACGCGATAGATCAGATGTATGCAGGTTATTCCAATGTAATAATAAAGAATGGAATAACAGAAGAATTTTATCATGTATGCGGTACTTCGCATAGACAGGTTATTACAACATAATAATAAGGAATGGAATAACAATAGCCCTCTTCATGAATACGAAAGAAATAATATCCCTTACCTTAGAAAGAAACTGGATACTGGAGTAGAGAGGTAGCAGACTTCTCTTCTTCTTTCTCTCTATAATAATTGCTCTAAAGCTTTAGTGAATTGGTGAGAAATGAAGGAAGAATGAGCTTCTATTTATAGGAAAATATAGTTTCGATAATTACACGTTTTGGGGCTCGAAATATTACAGTACAATACCTCCAACTTTTCTTTCATTTTTAATTTAGTCCCCGCAAGTATTATCAAACTTGCACCACCTCCCTAATAGTAAATAATGTGAATCAATAGTTCAATCATGTGAATCAATAGTTATAATCATGTGAAAATACTGAATTACAAGATATAGTACTCCATCTATACCTCCATTTTTAACTTAGTCATGCAAGTATTATCAATCTTGCACCAACTCCCCTAATAGTACAAAAATGTGATTCAATAGTACACACATGTAAACAAATAGTTATATAAGCATGTGAATTAGTAGCAATTAATTGCTCATTTATCCGATTAATTACCCGATTTATCAATATAACCCCCAGACATCAATTATCATCGGAATAAATGTCAATTTTCACTAACACTAATAATTCTAACATAATGGAACTATCAATTTCATCTTTAATAAACACAATCTTATTCATCATTAATATTATAATTCACAATATTTAACAACCAGGTCGTTCGCAGGAAAGAGGGGGCTTTCCGATAAGGATTTCTACTTATTGGCGCGCAATTAGGTGACCAAACCTCTCCTTGACAGAACTTCTAGATATTGTAAATATTGCATATAATAATATGAATAACTTTGTCGTCTCAATTATTGATTTAATAATATAACATATTATGCAGATGATACTGTGACAATAATTGAATTAATAATATGAGAGATATGATGTAACAATTACTGTAGCAATAATTGAGTATAACTAAGTGACTTCTTACCTAAGCATCAATAATCAATACCATGTACTACTATTCAACCACGCGTATTACTGTATTTTTATTACCGGGTAGTTCAACAGTTTTTACGGTAACACTTTCGCCGTTTTTTTTATAAAAGATAATTACATCATTTTTAACTACGACAATACTTCATTGTGGGGTCCACTAATGATTGTCTTCGTCGTGCATTTTATATTCTCCGACAAAATGAATATTCCCCGACCAATCAAATATTATATAACCACTTGCTTACTTTGCAAAATTTGTAAATATTACCCACAACTATAACATTATATCAAATCCACACCATAATATTAAAAAAAATATTTTGAGAAATTTAAATCTTTATTCATAAAATTTGGGGCCTCACAACTGATGTACTTCATGAAGCCTTTGGGCACTTTTCTTCAGCAGGACATCTTTCCAACCAGCATTCGAACTTATCTCCTCGTAATCTGAATGGTTGAGCAATTATCTCATTCTTCTAAGCTCCCTATGAGCTAGAGTATCCTCTTGTAAGACTGCGATCGTCGAGTCTGCTTCTATGATTGTTGAGGTTGCTCCACGATCGTTAAGTTTGCTTCTACCTTTACTCTATGATCGTTGACTGTCTTGGTCCTTGAGATGAACTTGAATAAGCAATCCTTCTGGGTTAAGGTAGCTCAGGAAGGGCCAACCTCTTAGAGTGAGCTAAAGGTCAGGTTTTTCCCTGAGGCGCTTTCCAGATGAAATACTTTGGAAGTGATTTGCACCGATATCTCATTTGACCTTTTCTGGTGGTGAGGTCCTCTACCAACTTTAGACAATTGCATTTGTTGTAATCGTGGTGTCCTCCTGCTCTTATACTATGATCAGGTGTTTGATCATAGGCGCTCCATGATTTTAAGTTGGGTGGCTGAAAGGTTATTAGAAGTACGTTTTGAGACGTTCTTACTGACTATGGATCTTCATTTGGTTCATCAGCCACAAAGTTTTGGGACTCTATAGCAGGTATACTGCTTCATAGTATATCTCAGTGTTGTTGTTTCTTAATAGATCACTGCTTCCCCATGTTTATGCTATCTTCTCAGTGAGGTGTGATTTCCTTTTTCTTCATGTGCATTAGGAAGCATCCCTGTCTATTTCCTTCTGACTGGAATCACCACTGATAGTCAATTCTATTTACATCGTAGACATAAATATCTCCAAAACTGATCATTCTACGATCATTTGACATTACTACGAACGTAGTCTTCTTTGTCAGTTTGTGCTCGTGGAGTTCTCCTCCCGAAATGAGTTCCTCATGTTTGATGTTTGGTGATCCTCTGTGGTGAGCTTCCTTAAGGATTCTTCTTTTATGACATGTTTTGCATGATTAAGCATCTGAGACTCTTTTTCATCTCTAGTTGAATGGCCTGCTCTCATATAAAGATCAGCAGCCATGTGAGCTTTATTCAGATTAGCTCAGCAGGTATTCAAGGACAGGCTTTGACATATAGGATTTTTATCAGAATCATTTATGAACAGTCTTATGCCTTCTGCTGGTTGAATTTTCTTGACTAAAGTCTTCTACTTCAGCATTCCTTAGTGTGGCCAGATAGACCAAGTACCTACAGGTTATAAATTTCTCTTTTTCGTACCCATGGTTAAATGGGTCCTGCTAGGTTAGTTTTTTAAACCACTGTTCCTCATATATTTGGATAATCATCATATTGATCACCACCAGTCATATTCTTGCATGTAACTAATTTAGATAATACATTTTGAGATGCATGATGGTGAGTGCGTGTGAGATTTGCTATTTTAATAAAACACTCTTTTTCTTTGAAGGTTTCATCATTTGCTAGGATATGTTCACAGGGTTTAAATGTTCACAGAGTGAGAATCAACTCAACGATTTATTAGTATCTGGTTGATTCATGGAGGTGATCAGTTTCTATGAATCTTCAAGATTCTCTTGTAAAACTAATCATACTCTGTGTGTTATTAAACACTTAGACCATAGGTTGTACATACATACTAACCCATCAGCAAAGATTACTTCACATTAATTTAACCTGTGATGCTCTTATGACCCATTTCAGATTTCTTTCGAGATGTCATCTTCAACCTAAAGCTTGGATGGAGAGAAAGTTTATAGGCATTTGAGTTTCCACCCTCAGTGTACTTTCTCTCTTCACCTTTTTAGGTAGATTATGATTCCTTGAAAGAATATTGTTATAGTTCATAAGGGGGTGCAATCATGATGTATATATTAGTGAGGAACCGTACCTTTTTACTGTCAATTTCTTAACAACCATTTATCTTAGATATACTGAGTTTAGGCATTGATGTGCATGGTTTCTCATTTACTCCTGACAACTAGTTGCTCCAGTTGACCTTCAATCAATCAGTCGTGGTCATGAAGATGCAAGCTAAGAAAATATCAGCATCTTTAGTTCTTTGACATCCTTGAGTTCACAAGGTTTACATCCAGCTACTGGTTGGCCAAACACTTGTTTGAGAAGTTCTTCTTTCTTCTCTGGATAAGTATTTCTTAGCATGTATGGCCTTTTCATCTTTCTGACTAGTGGATGTTTGACTCTTGAGCTTTCTCGCCTGGTCTTCAGACTTCAAGATTAACTGCAGACAAGGGTTGGTCGTGTTGATATGGCAATCAAGAACATGAACCAATCTGAGCAGCTTCAGGGGTATATACACATTTACCTGTACACAATATTTTCAACGTGTGAGCTCATCTGCATATAGCATGTGACTTACTACTCAACTAAGTTTAGAACAATGTTTGTGCCTAGGATCAGACTCAAAGCGATTAGCTTTTGAATATACATGAGAACCTACTTTGATACCAATTATTAGTTCCTAGTAGGCACAATAGATCTAGAAGGGGGGTTGAATAGATCCTTTTTCTTTCTAATACTTTTCTGGTTTATTTTGTATTGCTAATAATTTAGCGTATGACAAACATAAGAATCTTTTCAAGCACAGCGGAATAAGTAAAAGATCCCCTTCATTGATATACTCATAATCATACATACATTGTTCGTAGAGTTAGTTCAATGGTAAGCAGTTAAAACATACATAACAGTTATAACTGTTAATGTACATAATGTAAATGACATAAAATAAAAAGACACAAGGGGTTTTAAGTGGTTCAGAGACTTAAGCTCCTAATCCACTATTCTGCTTTCAACTAGCAGGATTTCCACTAAGGAAGGGAAGCACCCTGAATCACTAAGATTCCTTCAAGGCCAGCAGCCTTGGGACTTCAGTTAACTAAGAACTCTTCAAGGCCAGCAGCCTTGGAACTCCTCTAGTTCCCTAGGAACTCTTCAAGCCTAGTAGTCTTGGAACTTCGTTTAGTCCCTCCAGACAAGGACCCCTCAAGTCCTGGCTTCTTGTTGTTATAGTTATCGTTGTTGTTGGTGCTGAGCTGCTAAGATGTCATTAAGCTTGAACATCTTTTGTACTTAGAAGCTTGGTGTAGTCCTCTTTGCATTCTGCTTCGAGTTTGGACCACATTTTTTCTGGTGCAGCTGATCTTGACTCTTTTCTGTTAGGGGTGAAAACGAGTCGAATCTCAGCGAACACTCTAATGCTCAGATTCGGCTCGACTCGAAAATATTGAGCTCGAATTCGATAAGGAATTTCTAATTTTGCGCCAGATTTGACTCGGATCATTACTCGGCTCGTAAGTACCCGACTCGTTTACAAAATGAGTTACTCACGAGCATTCAAATCAAGTTTCGAATATGAACCATTTCGCTTAATACTGAACGACTACATACTAAAATGATTATTGAACTAATGTTTATATATAAAAGTCTTTTACTTTTATTTATGTAAAGAAATTACAAAGAATGTAATACGAATTGACAATCAATTCACTGATTTATTCAAGTACAAGCTTACACAATTTAATACTACACTTTATAAATTATAAAGATTGATACAAATATCACATATTTAGCTTATTAGTATGGATCGCACCAAAGATTCAAGATCTATCGAAAGTGTATCGAGTATGGTTCGAGAAAAAATAAAATACTCGAACCCTAATCTGAGTTAATACTGGTATACTTGAATTCGACTCGTATCATTAAATGTAAAACGCAGTATGGATCATATTCGACTCGAATCAACTTCGAATTCGAGCTTTGGATCATATTTTCAAACCCAATCTCGAGATTTAGTATCGAGCTACTCGCTCGCCTAACACCCCTATTTTTTCTCGCTCATCTTCATCGATATCATCACCAGCACCATCACCATCTGAATTTACTAAGTCTCTGAGCTTTTGGTAGACTTAGTCAGGCACTTAGCAATCCTAGAACCCTTCTTGAATGTTTTGCAGACATGATTCTGCATCTGTTCTTTTTCAGTTTTTGGTTCATGGTGATCTATAGAGTGTCTCTCTTGATCTTCTTTATACTCTGCCACTTTTCTGAATGCTATCTTCTTGGCCTTCTCGGCTCTCAGCTTAGCTGTCATCTTTAGTGTTATTCTCATCTTTGTTAAGTGAAGCTCTGATCTGTTTAAGTCCTTCTTCAAAGCTACTTCACTTCCACCTATATGGTCTCACTGTCACTGAGACTTGTTCTCTTAATCTCTGGTGGAACTCGTAGAGTCAACTATAGTGTGACGCCCCCAAAACAGGTATACATCACCCATCTTGGGTCGCCACTTACATGGTACAAAATATAAATAAAAACTTAATTATACAACTGTCGTGTAAAATACGACAAACATATACTGTGAGTTTTAATAGGAATATTGTCATCTATACAATATCCACACTCAAAGGAGTCCTCATTACATTTATTGTCACACTATTTAACATAATAGTGAGGACTACTAATGCTATCTTACGGACCGCCACTCTCTCCCTTCCCCGACTTCCCCGGCTATGTTCTCATTTCAAGAGAATAAAGGAAAGGAAGGGTGAGCTCAACTAGCCCAAGAAGAAATATTATGACTAAGATAATGTAGAATAAATTATCATTAGTCTTCAACAATGTTAAACTGATAAATACAATAGACGTCAAGTTTAACTGCAGCGGAAAAAGCAATCCATTAGAAAAGTTAAGTAGAGAATAAAATCTACTATCTTCTATGATTTAAAAGTTTTTCATCACTTTTATCGCTGAGACTCAGCTTAATAAATAATCCACATCATCAAATCATCCCTGCACTACAGGCCAAGGATATTATTTAGTATCACGACCACGAATTATCCATGCACTACGGGCCAAAGATAATCGTGATTTCATCAACGGTCCTGATCATACCATAAAATAATAAATCTTTGCTCCCTTGGCCGAAGAGAATCCATAGCCATGATCATACCAAAAATTGTCCATCAATGCACAACGGGCCAATGAGGATTTTTTCTACATCATTTGTAACATTACGGTCATGATTATACCGAATAATCCCTGGTCATAATCATACCAAGTCCATCTATACACGTAAGCCAAAGATGACTTTTACCACATCATTCATCGCATTACGGTCATGATTATACCGAATAATCTCTGGTCATAATCACACCAAGTCCATCTATGCACGTAAGCCAAAGATGACTTTTATCACAATATAAACATGAGAATGATGACAATGATATAAGCATTAATCAAACAAAAATAAGGATAAATATTAAAGACTTTAAATTTATCCAAATATTATCAATCACTCATAATCTAATATTATTAATATCATAACAATATTTTAATCACTTCTTAAACTTATAAATAATTTATTTCAATTGTTTATACTTTACCAGATAATGCATTTAATCATTCAAAAATGCCATGCTCATAAGATTTTATCACCAATGATTAAATCCTCATCAAAAATCAGATATACCTTATATAGGATTTCCAAGCCATAAAATCTATTTTTCTAACTTTGTTACTTCACATAACATATTTAACTCATATGTTCAGAATTAAACCATTTTCATGAAAAATACCAAATCAGTCCCAAAAATATTTCTTTTCTAGGATTTAGCAGAATATAGTCACATAATGAACATATATTTTTCTCAGAATTTTAAAAATTCATTTACTATTTTTCAAAAATCAATTTCTAATTAATTCCTTAAGAAATTAGCTACCTCAAGTTTAACTCCAGAAATTCCCAAATCTTGGCGGGATCTTACACATATTAATGTGAGCTTCCAGTTTAAATTTCATGGTCATCAGAGTTATAGAACTCCGATTATAGCGTTTTTCATCGAAAAAACCTAAATATTGAAATGATCATAACTTGCTCATTTTAAGTCGGAATGAGCTCATTTTTGGACAGGAGGTACTTTATACCATATACATTCATGTCCCAAAAGGCCAGAATTTTTCTCATAAATTAAGTGGCCGAAAATGCCCTTTTAAAAATGCAGGCAAGCAGAGTTTTTCCCATTTTTCACTTTTTCGTAGTTTTGCTAAATTCAAATCCACACGAAAATCTACAACACCTTTTCCAGTGATTCCACTTGGATAAGTTAGGAAACTCATAGATCTAACTCTAGGACTTGACCACACTCAAAAATTCATAATATAATAAGAGATATGGTCAATTGAATTTCATGTTCCATTTTCACCAAAATCTGATTTTCAACTCTTTATGATTTCTAAGAAACTTTCATGTTTTCACATAATAACTAACATAACTCATCATAACACTTACTAATACTACATATACCCAAGATTTTCATCATTCCAATACTTTTATTATGACTCTTATCATAATTAACGTAAACAGATCATTTCCACAATTTAATAAGGAATGAATACAAAGGATCATTCACCATGCATGTGGTAATCCACATGAGGCAAAGTTATTCCAATGTAATAATAAAGAATGGAATAACGTATGGATTCACCATGCGTGCGATAGATCGCATGCATAAAAGTTATTATTCCAACGAGAATAATAAAGAATGGAACTGGTCATGCGTAACGCATAGACGAAGATATTCCAATGTAATAATAAATCTTTGGAACCAGTCCCCCAGAACGCATGCATGTGATATTCGACGAATAATAAATAATGGAACTAGGTCCGACGTAACGCACAAAACAGGATATTCCGACGTGTAATAATAAAGAAATGTAATAATAGAAGAATTTCACCATGTATGTATCACTTAAATAAAGTTATTCCAACATAATAATAAAGAATGGAATAACAAAAGAATTTCACCATATATGCGGTAATTTGCATAAACAGGTTATTCCAACATAATAATGAAGAATGGAGTAACAACTCTTACGAGTATTGAAAGAAAATAATTCTCTTCATGAATACGAAAGAATAACACCCCTTACGGGTACAACAAATAATATCCCTTACCTTAGAATAAAGCGTGATACTGGAATAGAGAGGTAGCAAACTTCTCTTCTTTTTTTCTCTCTATAATTTCTCTCTATAATAAATGCTCTATAGCTTTAGTGAATTGGTGAGAAATGAAGGAAGAATGAGCTTCTATTTATAGAAAAATATAGTTTCGATAATTGCACGCTTTTGGGGCTCAAAATATTATAATCTGATACCTCCAACTTTTCTTTGATTTTTAATTCAGTCATCCAAGTATTATCAAACTTGCACCACCTCCCCTAATAGTAAATCATATGAATCAATAGGAAATCATGTGACTCAATAGTTCTAAACATGTGAAAAAATTAATTACAATATAGTACCTCTATTTTTAACTTAGTCATGCAAGTATTATCAATCTTGCACCACCTCCCCTAATAGTACCAGAATGTGAATCAATAGTACACACATGTGAACAAATAGTTAATAGCATGTGAATTAATAGCAATTAATTGCTCATTTACCCGATTAATTATCCGGTTGGTCAATATAACTTCCAGACATCAATTACTATCGAAATAAATGTCAATTTCCACTAACACCAATAATCCCAACACAATGGAAATATTTTTCTCAACAATTTCATTTTTGAAATTTTGAAGTTTGACTTTTTTTTGAAAAAGTCAACTATTGACTTTTTGACCAAAAAGTCAACCCCGAAAAATTTTGTGTTTATAGTCTATTCTTACTAATTTCATCGCTCCGGACTCAAATATCACATCCGCGTCTCCAAATTCAACTCCGAACTTAAATTCAATTTTTAATAACATTTATTCACTATTATTATAACTCGCAATATTAACAACCAGTTCGTTCCCAAGAAAGAGGGGGCTTTCCAATAAAGATTTCTCCATATTGGCGCGCAATTAGGTGACTAAACTTCTTCTTGACAGAACTTCAAGACATTGTTAATTATGTAAATAATAATATGAATAACTGTATCGTCTCAATTATTGATTTAATAATATATAAAAATATCGACAATAATTGAATCAAATTGAGTGACTTCTCACGTAAGCATTAATAATCAATACCGTGTGCTACAATGTAACCATGCGTATTTTACCACCGATTAATTTATGACAACTTGTTTACTTTGAAAAATTTTCAAATGCCACCCTTAACTTTAAACTTTTATCAATTTAACTATTTACCAAATTAGAAAAATTGAATACTTTTATTTCATAAAATTTGGGGTCTCACATATAGCATTTAACAATTCAACGATTCTGCAACATTGCAATCATCAGCACCTTGATCTTTGAAGCTCATTCTGATTTATACTCCTTGTCAATCTTCCCGTTGGAAAGTAGCCGTTGAAAGCTATTCAAATTGCTTCACAGATCTCGAGTTGTTTGGTGTAGACTGCAGATGTGACATGACATGACTTTCTGACACTGCAGTCTACTGTTTCACCTACCCCGTCAGAGATGTCACTTTGATGTCTTGGGAAGGTCGACGACTTTATTTCTCTCTTCTGATTTCTCGATCAGAGGTTGTCCTTTTGCATCGATGCTCTCAATAAGGTCTTGTTCGAATACCAACCATGAGATTGAGCCATTGCCAATGCTTCAATCTTTGGATGACCGAAGTCTACGATTCTGATGCACATCTTCTTGGGCCTGATTATAGTGTCTTGTTGACTGTTGCTCATTGACGTGAAGAGTTAACACTACAATCTTTGAAGAGTGTTTAATAGCTCTTCAATGTGGAACACCTCTACCTTCTCTTGTGCAGTACTTTATCACTTCTGTTTGCCTTTACTACTCTCTGAAACTGATTGGTTGATTCTTTGTTCTGGACCTTTCTGAACAGCAAGACACTTCATATTTTTGGCGTGTCCAGCTCGCTTTCTCCTTGTGATCTCCCGTTCACTTATCATCAATGAACTGACCCAATGCTTAATCACTTTAGTCTTGTTCTTCAGAAGCTGACCAGTATCTTTGTGTGCACTCCATTCAGTTCTTTCTTTGTTCTAGCAAACACTACGATCCTGGTTACTTTTAAGATCATCGTCTTCTATTTACTTGACAGCTACTGCACTTGCTGACTTTCCTTAGTCAGTTACTGAAGTCTTCTTCTGATCAACTTGTGGAAGACTTCATCTCGAATGGCTTCACAACTCAATATGGATGTTGATTGAGTTAGTGCTAAGATCTTCTGTTAGCTTTCATGCCATTCGTTGAGTGCTCTCTAGTTTCCTTTAGGTGGGATGTATCTTTGCAGTATCAACCAGAGGCTTCATTCCTTTTGATATTCTGGGAGTGTTCATTTGTTAAGAATCGTATTTGCTCTATGATGACGTTGTGAGCACATCTGTTGAAGTCTTAGCTATACACTCTACGATTCAGCTTCGGCTGTGTAGAAACTACGACTCCAAGGTCAGATCTTGACACTCTACGATTTCGGACTTTGTGTTCGTTGTCTTCATCTGATCTTGCTCGAATACGATCTCTGCCTCTGATACGTAGACTCTACGACTCTGAGTGTAGTCTACGATTCTTGACTTGGCTTCGTGGCATGCCCTCGGTATTTACCAGAAAGGGTTTGTCTCTCACGATTTTGAACGCTACTTCCTCGATGAGACTACGGCTCAGGAAGTGCTCCCTCACACTACAATCCTTCCTCGTCTCTCCTGGCAGTCTATAAACTCCGAGATCTACTATCTTGCAGACTACGATTCTGCCTTGATAGCTCTCGAGTTATCCTTAACTCTCCAGGAAGACTATGATTTCTGTGCGATGCTTTAACGATCGAATGCCTATCTATTACATCATAAGATCAACCTAACATGCTTGATCTTTCTATATTTATAGTCCTTGTACATCATTTCTTTTTAAGGACTTTACAAAGTTGTTTTGATTATGTAGGATCAACCTAACATATTTGATCCATTCATTCTAAGTCCTTGTACATATGTTTCTATTATCTATCAAAGGACTTTACAGCTTTTCTTAATGCAAGCATACTTGCATATTCATTCATATATATCATAATCAAATCATATGTAAATAGGAATATCATTCATATGCTTATTCCTGACATAGTTGGTAGCCAAACATTCATACCAAAGTAATCAATTCAGTGTTATTAGGTTACCAATTTATTTTGAATGTGATGCAGTTAGTAGTCAAACCTTCATGCAGTGGGTATCCAAACCTTCATACTAAGGTAACCAATTCAGTTTTATTAAGTTACCAATTTATTTTGAATGTGATGCAGTTGGTAGCCAAACCTTCATACAGTTGGTTGCAAAACTTTCAGACCAAGGTAACCAATTCATACTGCAGGTGTGGAGGTAGATTTGTTACCTTGAACATCGTATTGCTAACTTGGAATCATTCTGAACATGTCTTGGGTTAGAAATGTTACGATGACTGAGACATGACATTCAAATATGTTCAAAGGCGGATGCATTTTCTTCAAGATTTGATTGCTGAAAAAACCATAAGATGGTTGGAGTTCAAAATAAAATGCAAGGCATGTGTTTGTCTTGTCCTTCTGAATTGTGTTTCGTACTTTTGTTTTTGATGGATATCCATAACCATTTGTTATGGTTAATGAGTCTGTAATGTTTATTGGAGCTTATGTAAATGGGATTACATATTTGATTATATTACCAGTGATTTGACATTATTTGCTGGTTCATATTTGTTACTTATAAGTTGTGTCTGATACATTGTTTGAAAGGTGTAGTTGGTAACCAAACATGCATAGAAGGGTAACCATTTTATTTTTTGGTAGTAACCAGATAGTTACAAGCTTGTATCAGAACATATATCAAGTGTTAAATGTACACGTAAGAGTATACATGGGTTACCTAAACTGGGTTGAATATACAGGTTGTTTCTGTTTTGGTTATCATTATTAAAACTTCTTCTGGTTACTTTCATATAACTATTTGGTTACTTCTTTATTATGTTTTGGTTACTGTTATCCTATGGTTTGACTACTATTATTGTGCCCTCAATGTGAGATTTTGGTTACTTTTTTTTTATTCTGGTTAATATGTAATTGTTTAGTATACATGGATTGCCTAAACTGGGTTTCATTACATGATGTTTCTGTTTTGGGTACCATTAAAACTTCGCTCACAGTTACTATCATATAATTATATAGGTTCTTGATTTATTATGTTACATTATGGTTCTTGTTATTAGTAACCAGATAATTACAAGCTTGTATCAGGACAAACATCAAATGTTAAATGTACATGTGAGAGTGTCATATTTATCTAGCTGATGTATACTTATAAATTACATACTCATAAAAATTATCTAGAAATTGTACAGTTGGTATTTAAATCTGCATATAGAGGTAACCATTTTATTTTTTGTGAGTAACCAAATTTACATAAAATTGGTTCAGAACAATATCCATCAGTTATTTCAGTTGAAATGTTAGGTTCGTATCCAAACCTACATATATGGTAACCAATTTTATTTTTGTTAGTAACCAGATAATTATAAGTTTGTATCAGGACTGTTATAAAGTGTTAAATGTATATATTTTATTTATACCCTGTCATCATGATGAAATAAGAAACTCCAATTAAGAGTTCTCATTTATATATATGATGGTCACTTATAGATCTCATATTAAAATAAAAATAGGTTGAGAGGTGCAGTTGGTAACCAAACCTGCATATAAGGGTAACCATTTTAGTTTTTGTTAGTAACCAAATAATTAAAAACTTATATCAGAACATTTATCAAGTGCTTAATGTATATGTGAGGGTTCTCATTTATCTAGCTGATGGATACTTTTAAATTACATAGTTATAAATAATCTAAAGGTTGCTTCATCTGATATACTGATCGGTGGAATGTCGCTTCTAATCTGAAATTTGATTGACAATGTTGTTGTGTTTGTGTCTAGCCGTAATGCACTGCATATCAAGTTTTGCATTTCTCTAAACGAACTAGTTGATGGAACTAGCAGGCTGGTAACTTCAAATTTGTTGTATTGGTTACTGTCAGTCCATGTTCCGTTGAAATAAAGTACAACTAGAATCATCTCTATTGTCTGAAAACTGAATAAACATTGTAAAGTAACCAAAACAATATTAGACAATAAACAAACTACATAATCTTAGTAACCAGAACATAAACTACATTTTACATGCATCTTACAATGAAAACAATCAGTATGAAGGTTTGGTTACCTTGGTATGAAGGTTTGGTTACCTTGGTGTAAAGGTTTGGTTACCAACTGCACTATGAAAAAACTGAAGGTGTGGAGGTGGATTGGTTACCTTGGTATGACAGTTTGGTTACCTTGGTATGAAGGTTTGGTTACCAACTGCACTATGAAAAAACTGCAGGTGCGGAGGTAGATTGGTAACCTTGGTATGAAAGTTTGGTAACTTTGGTATGAAGATTTGGTTACCTTGGTATGAATGTTTGGTTACCAATCTTTTCCATCAGTTGTTAATTTTGGATCAAATCCAATAATTAAAGTAAGTATTGGTTTCTCAAGCTTCCCCTGAAGATAATATATTCAAAATGGGAAATAATATATTGCAGAATTCTAAACTTCAAAAGAGATATATAAGCCACTATTCGCATGGTTAATGGATACTTATGTTGTCATGAAGCAACTATATAAAGGAAACAAAGCCTTACAACTAAAGACGGCAACGGCCAGTTAGTCCACTTCGCGAACCATGTTGCCTCCCCTTAACCCTGACACTGATAAAGATTGTCTAGATATAAATGTAAATAATGATGGGAATAGGATGTTTCATACCCCGTTAACCCTAGATCCCAAGCAAATTCCAAGGCTAGATTGCTTTTGCCACCATTGCAGCCTCTGGCGATTTCTCAGAGAAGTTTAGATTAGTGGCCGAAAGTTGGGTTTGATGATGTTGGGGAGTGGCCACTTCCATGTACTCCTAGTGGGAGAGGCTTAAACAATGGCTGCCTGTTTTCTTCATTAGTTTGAATTTAGGATCGGTTGGTTGTAAATTTGGAAGTCGGTAACTGACCCTAATTTTAGGGTCCTTAACACTAATATACAACAATTAGAAAGTATTTACAAAAATAAAACATCCACAATATAATTACAAAAATAATGCAACATAATATTACGTTGCTAAAATTACGGATCATTATCTCCCTACACGTCAGTTACCAATTTTCATACTTCCAACTAACCGCACCTAAATTAAAGCAACTGAACAAAACATAAAAGATCGACGGCAACTCTGAGATCAGAGAAGAACAGATCAACGACGTATCTACCGGAGAAGATGAAATCTCTTGTCGCGACGCAACTCTGAGATCGGAGAAGAACATATCAACGACATATCTACCGGAGAAGACAAAATCTCTTATCGCAACGCAACTCTGAGATCAGAGAATAACATAAAAGATCGACAACAACTTCAAGATCTGTAACCAGAAACTTACTGTAACTGCACTGATTGTTGATCGTACTGCACTGATTGTTGATTTGTTACAAATTTGTATACTGAGGTATTTGAGTTTCCAATTTATATGCATAGTGTTACCCCGTGTTTACTACGTATTCGTCTATTGGTTACCTTTCTCAAATTTTTCGCTCTTTAAATGGTCACAAAGTCAGAATAATGAATGTTTTGAATGCAAAATGCATTTGAAAATATGTTTTATACTCTGGTTACTAAATACATATAAATTGATTACTGTTTATTATTGATTTGGTTACTGTTTATTATTGATTTGGTTGTTGTATATGTTAGATTTGTAATATTCATGAACGCAATCAAATTGAACAAAAAGCGGAAACGTGGAAAAAATCAGAGTTTAAAATTTTTACAAACCATATACCCGGATCACCCTTTATGCACAATTATTAATTAAACGAAAAAGAAAGAACAAGAATCATACCCTTGAAGATCCGAGCTTCCTCAGGTACAAGTTCACCTCCAATCCTCTTCGCGTTCAACTTGAATCCACCGGGTTTGATTCCTTCCTTTGATCAACGTTAGCCACCCAAGTGTTTAGCCTCTAGAGGTGATCCACCAAGGAAGAAGAAGAATTCAAGAAGATGGGTATTTGGCAAAACACTAGTTTTCTATCTCTAATAGAAAAGACGTACTCTCCCAACTATTGGAATTACGTATTCACGTATTGTGAAAATGCCAACCACCCTCACCCATAATAAGACTCCTCTTATTTATAGATGTGGGCAACCCTCCTTAACAATTAAGGAATTGGGTTTTATTTTAATTAATTAAATTTCTTTAATTAATTAAGCTCCCTAATCTTATTAGGGATAATTAATTAAACTCTTTTAATTAATTTTTCTCCTAATCCTATTAGGATATTTGAGAGTACTTTTATTAATTAATTCCCAAACTCCTTTAGGAATTAAATAATAATAATAGTAATAATAATAATAATAATAATAAGACTCTCTTATTAATTTATATTTAATATTTCTAAAATATTAAATAATAAATATTAAGTTATTTAATTTATTCTATCACCATAGATTAAATTAAATATACTTAACTTATTATTACGATTATGACATTAACTTCTTAAATAATTATTCTTTTTTTTATGGTGTGACCCTTTAGGTTCTCCATATTAAACCTATTGTGAATAAATCAATTAGAATAATTCTAATCTTATTTAAATAAATAAATTAAACTAAGAATTTATTTAAATAAATAATATTTATTCTACAATAGGATAAGCCTCCCTAGCGATCAACGACTTTCCGTATAATATAGATTTCAACATTAATCATAAAAGAACCTTTGAGTAAATAGTTACCGTACAATTCAATCCTTCCACCATACAATGTCCCAATTAAATATAAGACATGGAATTATCACAAGTCTTATTTTATTTAATTATATGTATTTCGACTCTTAAATGCACAACACTAAATAATGCAAATTAGAAACTCCTTTCTAATTTCATTCTCTTTCGCCAAGGACTACCGGGTTGTCATTTATCGAATCACATAGACATGTCTCTTCTTTTTACTAGAAGTGGTAGATTCTTTATTGATCATACATTATCTCCATGTATAACTTATTATACCCAAGCATACCCTTTGATATACCCTAAGGGTCTTAAGGAATAAGTCAAAGTATAACTCATCATACACAAGATACTATGATGATCTCAAGTCCAAGGATCACTTTACTACTATCACTACAGAATTCCTATCGACAGCAAGTAAAACTCCATTAGGTATTCCTTAGTTAGCCAATGCTCAAAGAACTTATTCTCTAATAAGCACTTACATACTTGCTTTAGTGTCACCACACAAATGATCATGAGATCAATCATCCTCATCCAATGAGCAAGCAACGTATGTACCAATCTATCCGAGTTTACTAATCCCCAATTTAGTAATCCAATGATTGGGAACTATTTTAGTTTTAAGCTTTCTAAGAATTTAGATCTCATTGGAATGATCATCGTCATTATTCTAAAAGCATTGCTTAAAACTATGGGTTTATCACATATTATAAAACAGCATTATGTAGATAATTAAAAACCTTTAATAAATTAATATTTTTTATTAATAAATGAATAAGATTGTTACAAAGTATATGCTTTATCATGAAACATGATTGGCTTGTATGCATACTACTTTCAATCTCCCACTTGCACTAAAGTCAATCGTCATGGTATCTCATACTCTTCTTCTCTAAGTGACGATTATCCTGCTGTTGGATAAGCTTCAGTAAATGGATATGTAATGTTGTTCTTGAGAGTCCACTATCTCTATAGTGATTTCCCATCTTTCAATGATTCTTATAATCAAATGAAAGTGCCACAACACATGTTTAGATCCAAGATGAGACTTAGGAACTATTCCTAGTTCTGTAATGAACTTTTCATCCAAACAATCAACTTGTAGCTTCATTTATAGTTATATACTTTGTCTTTATCACTAAACCAGTAACTCTTTGTTGTTTGGAACCTTTCCAATTCACTGAACCACCGTTCAAGATAACGCCTTATCTTAAAGTGGATTTTTTGTCGTCTTGGTCTATCTAAAAAACTTGAGTCTGTTAAGCCCTCTAGTTTTAATTTAGACCCACCATAAAATTTAATCACATCTTTAGTACCGGTTAAGTACTTTAAGATGTTTTTCACTGACTCACAGTGAACTTCTCCAGAATATGACTGATCATCATCAGGTCTCGTATATTTCATTGCATACTTGATTGTCACTCATGTGATCTCTCTTTTTAGGAGTCTGTGGGGACTATTAAGAGAGATACACTCCATGGCTCATCAACATGAGACATCCCATGGAGTTTGCCATGCTAAACGACTTTAGCATCAAATGAATATACGTTTCTTGGGTTTTGTCGAGTATCCTTTTAAATCTATCTATATAGATTTGTATCCCCAATTAAGATACTCTTCCCAAATCATTCGTGGAGGAATGTTTAGACAACTTTATCTTTACTAATTGTAGCATTGGTATGTTATTCCTCATCCGTAGTATATCAACATATAATACTAGAAATTTTATGATGCTCCCACTGACCCTTTTGTACACACTAGAACTCTTACCTCATCGTATGTAAGTTTGGATCATCATCTTCTATGATGTGTACCTCATCATCATCATCCATGATGAATCCATACCTCCTAGGTATCTTCGGTACTATTCCAGATTTATGATTCGATTGTGGTACAATAGGTCTATCTACAGGTTCCTCTTATTTGACTTATAGTGTTTTGTGGTCTTGAACTCTTCAAAATCTATTATCTTCCCACTAGCCTCTTCAATGATAAACACTTTTATCTTAGAAGGAAGCGTATTTCACAACAAACACCTTTTGCTAAGTAGGATTATAGAACATATACCCTAAACTTACTTTAGGATGTCCCACAAATCTGTACATGTCAAATCTTGTCCCAAGCTTATCCTTTGAAACCTTTTCACATAAGTTGGACAACCCTTATCTTAACATACTTAAGATTAGGAAGCCTCCCTATCCATAACTTTTATGGAGTCTTGGGGCCGATTTTGAGGTTACCTTTTCAGAGATATGCAAATGACATTTCTAGGACATTACCCTGTAAGGATACTGGAATGTTCAGAAATCATTATGGACCGCACTCATGTCCAACAAGGTAAGATTTTTTCTTTTAGATACATCAATCAATTATTACTTATCGGAGGCGCCCATTATGAGAAAACCATTTGAGATGATCTAGAAACTTATCAGCACAAGTATTTATTCCTCGATCTAATCAAAGAATCTTAATACTTTGCCAATTTGTTTCACTTCAATTCTTTTGAACCTTTCAAATAATTCACACTTGTATTTCAACAAATAACATTCAACTCTTTGAATGATCATCTCATTTTCTTATACTAGTTTGTTCAATATGTAAAATTATTTTCACGTAAGTTAAGTATACAAAATCCATTAAGTAATATTTCAGTTCTATACAAAACATTATTATTATAAATAGAACAACAATTGTTCTTAATTATAATACCAAAAATTTTATTGTCCAACAATAAAATGGAAATAATGTTTCTAACAACAATTGGAATACAATAACAACTTATTGACTTAATAGATTTGCCCATAGGCAGTGCTAAACTATAAGTTTCTATGGCTAATGTAGCAACCTTTGCTTCATTTCCACACATAGGATGGCTTATCTTTGTTTAGTTTTCTACTTCTGCTTGGTCCCTTCATAAATCTATATTTATGATAACCAAAGTCGATATCAAATAACCAAGTAGAACCTTGACTTAAAAAAATTATTTTAAATCATGAACAAATTTGTATTTATAACCGAAACTTCACTAAGCTTCTTTGGTTAGCTTCTGCGAGATGCTTCTAGCAGTTTCTTTCCAGTGTCCAGGCTTATTGCAGTGGAAGCAAACTCGTTTGCTATCCGTATCAATTTTGTTCTTATTATCCTTTGTTTTTGCATTTCTATTTACCTTCTTTGAATTGTTCTTCTTTTCAGAAGATCCTTTGGCCCCTACTAGTAAGACATGGTCTTTCTTGGTTGAAAAGTGACTCTCATCATTTTTCAACATGTTAAGCATATCAGCGAGGCTGATATCTAGCTTGTTCATATGAAAAAAATTCACAACAATTGTGAAAGGAGTCCGGGAGTGAGTGAAAGATCAAATCTTGGCTCAACTCTCCATCCATGATAAAACCAAATTTGTCCTAATTGATCAATCAAATTGATTATGTTAAGGACTTTTATCCATCTATAGTGTCATTAGCCATTCTAGATCTAAGAGCTCCTTAGATATCTCGATATCTATTAGTCCTACTTTCCTCACCATCAACTACTTGATGTGCGTGAATATAAGAGAGCATCCATAGTTTCATGTCGACATCAAGCTCATTACTCATGGATGCGAGCATGATGCATTGAGCCAATCAGGCATCATCTTGCCACTTTCTAAAAGTAGCAATCTCTTCCTCGAGGCATTGTCTGCAACCATTGCGTGGATAGGCGTGACATGACATAAGATAACTTTTCAAATGCGCGAGAACTATTCTCAAATTCCTTAACCAATCCATTTAATACGATCCTGGTTAAATAAAGATCTAATATGCTTCGCAATGATAGTAATTTAGACATTGTAAAATTACGTAAATGAATTTGTAATTAACAACATTTTAACATACATTCTTTTATTAATTACCAAAATAAATTAGGTCTTGTTTTAAATTGGTATCTCCCATTATTTTCTTCAAACTATATTACCCTCAATTATATAGTTCGGCAAAATCTAATTAAAGATACGCTAGTGAGAATAAGGATCCCATTTCAAATGTATATAGCCTTGTGTGCAACAACAAACTATATATAAATAAATAGGTAGACAACTCTTGTCAATTACATCAACTATGTAACTCCTTGTATTTTGCCTCTTAAATCATAATGGTCAAGTGTGTGCACATCCTAACTAAAATGATTTAAGTTAAGTCGACTCAACAAGATTTCCATATAAGTGAAGAGAAAACTACGTTTCTTGTGTGTGCACAACAAAGCAAAGAATGTTCAATTCCTTATAAACATCATATGTAATAAAATAACATCTTAAATATTTAATACTTGCCTTGTGTGTGCACAACAAACTCATATTAAATATTCAATACTCTATTGTTTCTATCATGCTGTAAGGCTTACACTCGATATTCCAAATATCTTTGAACGTTATAACTTAATATAAAATATTTGAGGGTTTGTTATTAATTTGTCTCATCTTGTTTAACGCACACATGCAAATATATATATATATAAATATACGCTATTATATTAATGAACATGCAAAGCATGTTTATATATATATATATATATATATATATATATATATATATATATATATATATATATATATATATATAAGACTATATATTACTATATTCTACCCGGATTGATTATGGATTTTTATTCTAGTTTGGTTCACTAGAGCCACCAAGTGAACCAAAAGGTCAAACCCTAGGGGTGCAAGAATTAATATTTAAATATAACTATTACATTTAAACCCTGCTCCATTACAAACAAGTCTTCAAGTCTTCTTCAGTGATCCTTGATCTCCAATTCTTCAAAATTAATTCTAACTATTCCTATTACAAAACTTTTTAAAATAAATAAAACCTCGATCAACAAATAAGGGAAAAGTACATAGAGGGAGATAGAATTTACATTAAGAAAAATTAGAGAAGACGAGGTACGCAGACCCCATTTAATAAAAATCCATACATTCAAGCATCCAACTAAAATAAAATCCAATCACATCGTCAATAGTCCATAATCAATCCCATTTATTATCATACACATCACCATATGCATCAATAAATAACATTCATCTCATGAATAATAAATATTCAATATATATATATATTGATATCATTTAATGGGCAAATTTAGTTAAGATAAAATCTAATTTTGAATCAAAATAAACTCCTTTATTTTAATCTAAATTTAAATCAAAATAAACTATTTTTATTTTAATTTATCCAATTTTGAATAAAATAAACTATTTTATTTTAATCAAAATCTTTAATCAAAATAAACTCCTTTATTTTAATTAATTATGGAATCCAATTCCAAGTAAAAAAAACTTTATTAAAGGAAACACGGATTCTCTTTTTCCTATTCACAAATAAACTCCTTTATTTTGAATAATATGAAATCTTATTCCATATCTAAATAAACTCCTTTATTTAAGGAAATTAGATTCTCTTTCCTATTCACAAATAAACTCTTTATTTTGAATAATATGAAATCTTATTTCATATCTAAATAAACTCCTTTATTTAAGAAACATGGAATCCAATTTCAACTCCAATTAGTTATCATGGAATCAAATTCTAACTCTAATTAGTTAGCATGAAATTTAATTTTAAAATTAAAATAAACAATTTTATTTTAAGATTAAAATAAACCTTTTATTTTAAAATTAAAATAATTAAAATTAATATCAAATTCTAACTCTAATTAGTTAGCATGAAATTTAATTTTAAAATTAAAATAAATATTTTTATTTTAAGATTAAATAAACTTTTTATTTTAAAATTAAAATAAACTTTTTATTTTAATAATAAAATAATTAAAATTAATATATATATATATATATATATATATATATATATATATATATATATATATATATAATATAAACCGAAAACATGCTGGCAAAGTTTTTGAAACAAAAGAAAAAAAATTTTGATCCTGAATGATTTGGTGAATCCTGCCTTGTAATATATATATAATATATCATATATCATATAATATATATATATATATATATATACACACACTAATACATGACCACGTGGGAGTCCTTTTTTCCTTTGAATAATCGTCAAGAAAAAAAAAAGCCACGGATTCAGCACTTTCGCGAGTTTTTATTTTTAAATAAATTTTATACAATAAAATTATGTCCAATTAAATTGTTCTAAACACATATCAATATACATATCAAATTTGAACAATTAATAATTCGCATAAAGGTTTGGCTCTGATACCACTGTTATGTTTGTAATATTCATGAACGCAATCAAATTGAACAAAAAGCGGAAACGTGGAAAAAATCAGAGTTTAAAATTTTTATAAACCATATACCCGGATCACCCTTTATGCACAATTATTAATTAAACGAAAAGGAAAGAACAATAATCATACCTCAAGATTCGAGCTTCCTCGTGTACAAGTTCACCTCCAATCTTTTTCGCTTCAACTTGAATCCACCGGGTTTGGTTCCTTCCTTTGATCAACGTTAGTCACCCAAGTGTTTGGCCTCTAGAGGTGATCCACCAAGGAAGAAGAAGAATTCAAGAAGATAGGTATTTGGCAAAACCCTAATTTTCTATCTCTCATAGAAAAGACGTACTCTCCCAACTATTGGAATTACGTATTCACGTATTGTGAAAATGTCAACCACCCTCACCCATAATAAGACTCCTCTTATTTATAGATGTGGGCAACCCTCCTTAACAATTAAGGAATTGGGTTTTATTTTAATTAATTAAATTTCTTTAATTAATTAAGCTTCCTAATCTTATTAGGGATAATTAATTAAACTCTTTTAATTAATTTTCCTCCTAATCCTATTAGAATATTTGAGAGTACTTTTATTAATTAATTCCCAAACTCCTTTAGGAATTAAATAATAATAATAGTAATAATAATAATAATAAGACTCTCTTATTAATTTATATTTAATATTTTCAAAATATTAAATAATAAATATTAAGCTATTTAATTTATTCTATCACCATAGATTAAATTAAATATACTTAACTTATTATTACGATTATGCCATTAACTTCTTAAATAATTATTCTTTCTTTTAATGTGACCCTTTAGGTTCTCCATATTAAATAAATAAATTAATAAATCAATTAAACAATTCTAATCTTATTTAAATAAATAAATTAAACTATTTATTTAAATAAATAATATTTATTCTACAATGGATAAGCCTCCTAAATGATCAACGACTTTCCGTGATAATATAGATTTTAACATTAATCATAAAAGAACCTTTGAGTAAATAGTTACCGTACAATTCAATCCTTCCACCATACAATGTCCCAATTAAATATAAGACATGGAATTACTGTCAAGTCTTATTTTATTTAATTATATGTATTTCGACTCTTAAATGCACAACACTAAATAATGCAAATTAGAAACTCCTTTCTAATTTCATTCTGTCTTGGCCAAGGACTACTGGGTTGTCATTTATCGAATCACATATGACATTTCTCTTCTTTTACTAGAAGTGGTAGATTCTTTATTGATCATACATTATCTCCATGTACAACTTATTATACCCAAGCATACCCTTTGATATACCCTAAGGGTCTTAAGGAATAAGTCAAAATATAACTCATCATACACAAGATACTATGATGATCTCAAGTCCAAGGATCACTTGTACTACTATCACTACAGGAATTCCTATTGACAGGCAAATAAAACTCCATTAGGTATTCCTTAGTTAGCCACGTTCAGTGAACTTATTCTCTAATAAGCACTTACATACTTGCTTTAGTGTCTCCACACAAATGATCATGAGATCAATCATCCTCATCCAACGAAAGCAAGCAACGATGTACCAATCTATCCCACTAATCCCTTTAGTAATCCCTAAACTATTTTAGTTTAATCCAACGAATTTAGATCTCATTAGAATGATCTATTTATTCTAAAAGCATTTAAAACTTAGGTTTATCACATATTATAAAACAAAGATCATTAGATCCTTTAATAAATTAATACTTTTATTAATAAATGAATAAGATTGTTACAAAGTATATGATTTATCATCATTATTCTTTCAAAGATAATATTTATTTGCATTGCTTTATACTTTTAAAGTTTATTCTATGATGTTTTTTATATTAATGATTACTATTAAATACATATTCCTAAAAAAACAACATCAACTGGATTTGGTTAATATATAATGTTGATAATTAAAATTGCCTTTAATTAATATTACTTTTTACTAACATTATGTAGTTTGTTCTTGTTTGACATTGAGTTGGTTACGTTATTGTATAAGCTAACAGAACCAAAAAACATACTAAAAGGTTGCTTTATCATCAATATCATAATCTGAAATTTGATTGACAATGTTGTTGTGTATTATACATGATTGACAATGTAAAATGCATTTGAAAATATGTTTTATATTCTGGTTACTAAATAGATATAAATTGGTTACTGTTTATTATTGATTTGGTTGCTGTATAATATTTATTTGTTTGCTTTATAAATTTTAAAGTTTATTCTACTGATATTTTTTATATTAATGATTACTTATTAAATACATTAGTTACCTTCCTGCAACTGTTAGATCTTTAAGTACATATTAATATTTTTTATATTAATGTTTTTTATATTGTTTGTTTTTGCTGTAAAATGCATGGAAAAATATGTTTTATATTATGGATAATAAGTAAATATATGTTGGTTACTGTCTAATTTGGATTTGGTTAGTATATAATGCTAACTTGGTTACTGTGTAATATTACCATGGTTACTGCATTATATTACTGTGTTTTATACTGAATTTTTTATATTGATGGTTACTAATTACATATATCTTGGTTACTAATTACATATATATTAATTGGTTACTGTCTAATATGTATTTAGATATTGTAAGATGTTTATTTGGTTACTGTATAATGTTATTGTGTTCTATAATTGTTTCTTTTATATTGGTGGTTACTTATTGACTACATTGGTTACCTTTATATAACTGTTAATCTGATTATATATATTGGTTGTTGTATACTATTTAATTTATTACTATATAATGTTTATTTGGTTGCTAAATAATATTAATGTACACTTGTACTGATGTTTTTTATAGTTATGGAAAGATTTGATTCAGTGGCAATTTTGTTGTTTTTGTCAAGTTTAGAGTGTCGAATTTTGGCATTTTCGGAGCCTAATTTCATTAGAAACGGGTCAACGATCAAAAGTCACCAACTTTGCTCGTGAACTGCAGGGTTTTTTGGTCAAATTCCATCATTTAGGCCTTTAAAATTGCATGTAAAAATATAGTTTATGTTCTGGTTACTAAGATTATGTAGTTTGGTTACTGTCTAATATTGATTTGGTTACTTTACAATGTTTATTCAGTTGTCAGACAATGGAGATGATTCCAGTTGTGCTTTATTTTTCAATAGAACATAAACAAAAAGTGTGTAAATACAAGAATATATAATTGTTTATTGTTAGTAACCATTAACCACATGGTTGGTAACATTTTTGATGGTGTACAGTAACTAAATTTGTTATTGATTAATATTTTGATTTTTGATTCCATCATGAGTTGTCAATATAAAGTAAACATATACATTAAACAATTGGTAACTGTTCTGAAACATTTTTATGTAAATTTGGTTACCCATCTAAAATAAAATGGTTACCTATATATTCATATTTAGTTATCAACTGGATCATTTCCAAATAACTTTTATAACTATGTAATTTAAAAGTATCCATCAGCTAGATAAATGGGAACCCTCACATGTACATTAAGTACTTGATAACTGTTCTGATATAAGTTTTTAATTATTTGGTTACTAACAAAAACTAAAATGGTTACCCTTATATGCAGGTTTGGATAAAAACTGTACCTCTCAAACTATTTTTATTTTAATATGAGATCTATAAGTGACCATATATATAAATGGAAACTCTCACATATACATTTAACAATTGATGTTTGTCCTGATACAAACTTGTAACTATCTGGTAACTAATAACAGTAACCATAATGTAACATAATAAAACAGTAACCACATAATTATATGATAGTAACCATAACAGATTTTAATGGTAACCAAAACAGAAATATCATGTAATGAAACCCAGGCAATCCATGTATACTAAACAATTACATATTAACCAGAATAAAAATAAAAGTAACCAAAATCCAACATTGATGACACAATAATTGTAGCCAAACCATAAGGTAACAGTAACCAAAACATAATAAAGAAGTAACCAAATAGTTATATGAAAAGTAACCAGAACATGTTTTAATGGTAACCAAAACAAAAATAACCTGTATATCCAACCCAATTTAGGCAACCCATGTATACTTTCACATGTACATTTAACACTTGATATATGTCCTGATACAAGCTTGTAACTATCTGGTTACTACCAAAAAATAAAATGGTTACTCTTCTATGCATGTTTGGTTACCAATTGCACCTTTCAAATAATGTATCAGACACAACTTAGAAGTAACAAATATGAACCAACAATCAATGTCAAATAATTGATAATATAATCAAATATGTAATCCCATTTACATAAGCTCCAATAAACATTACATACTCACTAACCATAACAAATGGTTATGGATATCCAACAAAAACCAAAGTACGAAACACAATTCAGAATGACAAGACAACGACAACCGAACTAATCAAAATCTGGTGCAAATCTTCCTGAAACTTGAGCTTTTTGGCTGCTGTTACTTTCTTCTTCATGGCTGCTCTCATTCTCAAGAAAAAACTTCTACATTATGAACCTGTGGGAGGAAGAGAAATACCTTGGAATTAGTGAATAGAGAGCCCATGTAGGATGTATTTGTGGAAATGGATATAGAACTAGAAGAGCATAAACCTTGTAGAAGATATTTGAAGAATTTACAAAAATAATACATCAATATATACTAAGCAAATACATGATTTATTATGACTTGGATTTTTTATTATTTACAAAAATAATACATCCACAAACTAATGATGCCTTAAACTTCTCCAACTGACCTGGGTTCAATTTTTTGGTAATAATGTTGGGGACATCCATGTCACACCAATATATAATTTTTCCAGTGAATTTTCTATTGCATTTCTCATAATAAAGATCTCATAACTGTAAATAAACAAAATCAGATTTATACAATCATTAGTAACTAATATAAACAATATTTATACCATAAACAATTACGTAGTAACCAACAAATAATATCATACTAACAAAAAATAATTACACATTAGCCAAAATAGACTATAAAAAGTGGCTAACATCCCACATTGACTGCACAATAATAGTTATCATATCATAATATACCAGTAACCATAACATAATAAAGCAGTAATCAAACATTTATATTATATAATCTAATGGTAACCAAAATATAAACAACATGTAGTACAGACCAGTTTATGTAGTAACCAAACAATTATATATAATATTAACCAAAACATAATTTAAAGGTCACCAAAATAAAAACATGTAGACCAAAAATATACTAAAAACTAACCGAACAATTATATGATAGTAACCAAACCATGTTTTAATGGTAACCAACAAAAAAAAAAATATTTAGACCAAACCCAGTTTAGTCAACCAATGTATACTAAGCAAATACAAGGTAACCAAAATAACATTAAAAATTAACCAAAATCCCAAATTGAGGGAACAAGAATGGTATCCAAATCATAAGCTAACAGCAACAAAAAACATACTAAAGAAGTAACCAAACAGTTGTATGTTAGTAACCAAAACTTATTTTAATGGTAACCAAAACATAAACAAACTTCCCCATCCTCTCCATAGCAACTTCTTCAAGTCTTTAACAGAATCACCCTCTGTGATTCTTTTCCTCTTTCCATCCTTCTTCCTTGTATCAACCATTCTATACAAAACATAAAAACAACACAAACCCAAACAATCAATACTCCATTCTGTTAGTAAACTACTTTAATAGATAATACATTAAATTATTTAGAAAATACTCACTTGAAACAATAATAAACACCAGAATCGATCAATGCAGAAGAAGAAACCAACTGGACCACCGTGCAACAGCGATAACGAGTAACAACGACAATGACGAACAACTAAACGAAGATGGCGAACAACTAAACGAAGATGATAACGAGTAACGATCACGAAAATGTAGAATAAATCACCGGAAACGATCAATAGAGATGAAAAACGCACGAACAAAAGAGAGAAACAAGGGCTTCAGTATGCAGAACAAGGGTTTGTAACTGAAGAGTCCCAATCAAATGATAAATGGCGGCGTTTCAAAAAAACAACCCCATTTTAAGATGGACACTAATTTGCTATGTCAGCCCATTAATATTAATCCCTTAAATTAAGGACTCCTAATTGTATTAGTATTATAAATAAATATGATGAAATGTCATATTTTTATAATTATTTTATGGATGTATGATTATTGTAATTATTTTTAAAAATGTACTATAATATGTAATTAATTCAAAAATCTATCCTGCACAATGACCCAATAGCACTCTAAAATAGAGATAAAAATAAGGAAACTATTGTGAAACTCTAAAGTCTATTTAAGACAAAATTTAATTTAAAAGCGATATAATTTTTCTTATTGTCAAATTTATAAATATTATAAATTATTAAAAGTATTCCACTAATTACTTAAATTCATAATTTATAAAATTTAAGTCAAAATGTGTCGAATTGAATTTAGAAAGTCTATATTCTAATTTCCTTGTGAAGCTTTTTGAAGTTTTGCCGCCGATCTCCTCTCCCTCCCTCCCTCCCTCCCTCCCTTTCTTTATTTCTTCTACTTCTTCAGGGTTTCTGCACTTAAAATTCAACCTCTCCAAGTGTTCAATGGCATCAACTTCTACTATCCAAATCATTGACGACGACTATGTAAGTTCATTTCATTTCATCTAATCTCACTCCTCTTTTCTCTCTCTAAACAATTAACCCTTTTTTGGGCTAATTTCTCTAGGAATTTGACTGGGAAGCAGCTGTTCAAGCAATTGATGTCGCTTGCGAGAGCACTAAGAACCCTTGTTCGAAGAACGAGAAGAGACCCATTAATTCTCGGCAATCTACACTTCATAATTTTATTGGATTTGGGGTAATCCTAAAACCCCAAGAGGTGAACAATAAGAATACTAGGTGTTTAAATCATAATACCGTTGAGGTTGATGAAAAGGGAAGCTGCATCGAGATTGATGCTGAGGCTGCTAAGACATGGATTTACCCAGGTTTCATCTGCTTAATTTACGGTGTTTAATACTGTTATTTTGTTGTGAGCAAGTGGGTTAGTTTGGGGTTTTTAATAATATACTGAATGGGGTATTATTTTAATTGGAATTTAACATTTTATTTTGAAAGAATTCACATTTGGGGCAATATGATAGGAATGCCCCTTTTTGTTTTGAAAGAATTCACATTTGGGGCAATGTTATAGAATGCCCCTTGAAAACTACTATTTTTTTTGTGCTATTGAATTCTTATCAAACTTGTATTCATTCTATTTTATTCACTTTTTAGTTCCCCCCATTCTTTTCTGGGTTTATATTGAATTTGCTGATAATGGGTCTTTCTATAAATATGTATATGATTTTTGAATCTTTAACTGGGTCTTTTTTGACCAGTGTATATATTTCTAGTATTCTTCCACAGCATCTCCAGCAGTGATGGCGTGCACAAATCCTAGACTATATTTAATCTAAAGAACACAGATCTCGCTCCAGCAGTTGGACTAAATATAGTCCATCAAATTTTCTGGCGAGGCACAAAGAGTGTATCAAGGAACAAAAGTTGGTGGACTATAATTGTGACTATAAATTTTAATATATTTAAATGGGAGAGATGACTGAAAAAGAAGAAGGAAAATGAGTTTTTTTGAATTCATTGATTATTTTAATCTTTTTATATTATAGTCCACAGATAGTCCATATGCTGATGCTAGAAGGAATTTAGGACTGAGCAAAAAACGGGTATAACCGAATTACCGAACCGAACCGAAATAATTTAACCGAAATTTTCTGATAATTCTGTTATTTTTAACATTTCGGTTATATCCAAATTATTTACTACGGTTTTTAAGTTAGTTTGTATCTGAGTTTCACTTTTTGGGTTATTCGGTTTAACAAGAATAACCGAATAAACCTTTGCAAAGTTGAAACAATATTATAACCGAACAAAGCCTTATGCACTACTTGTCTACTTTACTAAATAAAGCTGCTCTACTGACTACTTATGGTCTACTCTACATCATAAAGCTTCTTTTAGTAAAGTAGCCATTAGCTTCGAGCTTCACGCCCCCAAACTTCTCGATCTCCATTCTCCAATTCTCTAAATCATCGAACACGTCATCTTCAAAATCAAACCCGATCTGGAATCAGAAAAAGTCTCGCTTATGTTCGATGTTGACTCAACTCAGCCTTTGATTTCACTCTCTGCAGAGGTCCACCTCACCGCCGATCCGCTCCTCCGCACCCATTTCTCCTCCCTCACCTTCAGTCACATGCTCCACAGCCGCTACAACTCCAAAGAAGACCTCAAAGCTTATGCGGTACACCCGACGCACGTTAGCTTCATGCGGTACACCCATTTCTCCGTCCTTTGTTTTGCCGGAACGGGAATATCCATAATTCGATCTTTTTTCCAACATTAACTGCAATAAGATAGAAAATTTGTTTCAATCTCACTGCATGTGACTCTTCAATTTTGGTATGGATAACATCAGAGTTGATTTAGGCATTTTGTGGAATCATAATTTTGGGTGTTATTTTTGATAGCAGTGTTCGGTTATTACCCGAACTATCGAATTTACAATTCGGTAATTCGGTATTCGGTTATTACCAAAATTCGGTTATTAGTTCGGATATTGAAAATAGGAATATTTCGGTATTCGGTTATAACCGAATAGCCTATTCGGTTCGGTTATAACCGAATGATCACCCCTAGGAAGGATTGAAGACTAAAGGATATCTGCTGATGTCACATGGACTAAATATAATCCACGGGATAGTCCATCTCCTAGAGATGCTATTTATCGGAAATTTGAATATTTTTTCTTTATGCAAGTATCTGCATGTATACCCCAAGTGTTTTCTCTACCTGTAGATACACATTATGTCATTTCCTAACGGTTGTGCACTGGTGAGGCAATAGATTTCCTGCAAACAAATTTCTATCACCGGGTTCTTTGACAGGCTTATATATCTTTTACTTTCTTGGCAGAGAATGTTCCACGTCGTGACTATCAGTTTGCTATTACCCAGACATCTTTATTCTCAAATACGTTGGTGGCATTGCCAACCGGACTTGGCAAAACTCTTATTGCTGCTGTTGTAATGTATAATTACTTCAGATGGTTTCCAGAAGGTAATTCAATATTTTAACTCGAGTCTTGCTACATCACTGACATTCTGTGTTGAATTTTCAGCCTAGTAGACACAATGCCATGCCCCATAAATATTTGCATCTCCAGAGGCATTTATTGTGTCTAATTGGCTGGAAAGTCTACTAAAAAGTCTGAGAATGTGTCATTTTCTTGACTTATTATCTATTTCCTCTTCAGAAATTTAGCTCTTGAAAATTAAGTAGTTGCTCCTTCACATATAACATGTTACTTTCAGTTGCTTCAAAGTGTATCGTGTATTGCATATGTGATGTGGTCAACAAGGTGTTGTCTTTCTCAGGGGTATGCATAACAGTGCTTTCAGTCATTCGTCATAATGTGATATGATTCAATTCTTAATGCTTTTGTGTATCTCTATTGTTAAATAATGCATTTGTTATTACATATGAATTTAAAAATCATAGCGGATGTTCATGTTGTAGTTTCTTAATATGGTGTCAAACAACTTTTTCAATCTGCATGTGCATGATTACATTTTGGTTGCTGCTGAATTCTCTTTTATCCTCGGAAAGAGAAATTATTATTACTGATAAGGTTTCCACCTAAATCTTGTGTTGTTGTCTTTAATATTTTGTTGATTTATGTGTTTGACCATACTTGTTGTAACAATAATATTATTTAGTGACACTAATTTGGAAAATTAATGTCTATGTTTGGTGTCTCCCATGGTAGGAAAAATTGTATTTGCAGCTCCTTCAAAACCTCTTGTTATGCAACAAATAGAAGCTTGCCATAATATTGTGGGAATACCACAAGTAAGCCACAAGCTTCAGCATTCACGAGTTTTTGCTCAACTTTTCTTGTCACATACATCTATATATTTTGAGAAGATTCACTATCAAACTGATTGCAGGAATGGACAATCGATTTGACAGGTCAAACAAGTCCCAATAAAAGAGCGTCCTTTTGGAAAGCTAAAAGAGTTTTCTTTGTTACCCCACAAGTGCTGGAGAAGGATATTCAATCTGGTGAATCTCTTGACTTGATTTCCCGTATAATTCTTTGTTTTTAGATGTGCGAGTTGTGAAGATATTATTGTCTAACCTGAATTTAAAATGTCACAGAGGCATGTTTGATGCACATTTTTGACTTTATTTCTCCAGTAAGATTGCTGATTGCTAAAGCTTATGAGAAATGTAGGGTATTTACTTAAAACTCATAGATTTGTGAAGGTTCTATAAAAGCTTGTTTAAGGGTATTTATGTTTTAGGGTAATTTATATTATTGTACATGATGACTTTAATATGAATCGGAGATGTAATTTGATGAGATTTAATGCTCTCCAATTCCTTAAACCTTTCTGCCTTGCTTCGTATAGGAGCAATGATGCTGAGATTTTTGATAGAAGAATATATATGTATATATATATGTATATAGTTATGTATCTAGGTATATATATTTATGTATATAGTTATGTATCTAGGTATATACATATATATATATATATATAATTATATATATATATATATGTGTGTGTGTGTGTGTGTGTGTGTGTGTGAGAGAGACAGAGAATAGAATCAAAAGATAGAATTTTTTTTGATAGAGGAAGAATTAATTCAGTCCTCTATTATCAGAACACTTGGTTGTTTCTTCATATTGTCGATCTGACACCTCAATTAGCCTGTCACCCTACTGTCTTCATCAGGCTATGCCATTTTTGTTCATGCCATCATTGCGCCTTTGTCATCGAGATCCCTTGCATATCTCCTCAGTTTTCAAGAGTTCCCATTGTTGCCTTACATTATGCAACTTCGCGCTGCTGCTGTTTTACATTTTCAAGACCCTAGCTTCGGAAGGCAAACCACCTCTGGAATTCATTTTGAGAAAACAACCTAGATATTTTTGTTAACCCAGATCAAAGATTAGACCAGACCTGAGTCTGGGTTAGTTTAGGCAATAAAAGAAAAACAGAGAAAGGGAAGCTTCATTCTATTCTGCAAAGAATTATGATTTTATTTTCCTTTCATTTCCCAAGTTTAATGGTATAATCCTTTAATTTCTAACCACAAAAGTTTTTGTGGTGTTGCTAGCTTTTCTGCTTATATTTTTACTTGGGGATGGGGCCTGTTTGATGGACAATTACTCTGTTGAGTATCGGATATCTTGTGTTAAGGTCTAGTGAAATACAAAACCTACATTTCCTGTATGTTGCTTCCACAAATTACTACTTACAAGCTAACTGATGTTAACTATGTGGAGTGGGCTAAAAATGGTTAAAGTTGTTTTGACTGATTAGGCCAAGCGATGCTGATAATAAGTTAACTGTATTTGTATTGATAGGGATTGATCTATGAGACGTCGTCGTGGTGGATGATTCACTATGTTAACGCCAAGATCCGTCCACGCGCTCCAATCACCAAAGCGCATTCAATCCTGCACAAAAACGGGTAAACACCAAAAGCTTGACAGCTTGGGCCGCCGGGAGATAGCTCCGGTGTGAGAATAAGTACAGGCTGAATAAAGTTAACAATGGAGGCTTAAAACTCTAGTGATGGAAAAAATAATTATGAGGGTGTCTGCCTTAGAATCAGAGTAAAGCCTTATATTTATAACGTATTTATAACGATCTCACCACCTCCATAGTCCTCCGTATAGAATTGAAACTACTCATTAGGTAAGATACCTTAATGGGAACAAACATAATTCTCTTAAGGAAAGAAAGTTGATTTAAAATCTTACACTTCCCTTAGGGATTAGAAACCAAATATATTAGGAATCCTTGATTCCTTAAAATTCCCAACTGCCCAAACAAGATCCTACATGGGTTAAAATAAATCCACGTGGACTATGACCCACCATACAATTCGGGCCTAAATAATCATAACCCAACATTGCCTCCCAATCTTCAGTTGAATGGAACATTTAATTGAAGAGTATTTTAAACAAAGCCCAATAATTGGCAATAAATACTGCAAAGCCCAACAGCCTCCTCGAAAACTCACCCCATCAAGTAAGGCCCCCCCAACATCCCCCACGATTACAATAGTGGCAAAACATTAAATAGCCGCCTCTGAGAAGCTCGCAAATTCGAGAAGTCATTTCATTTAAAAACCCTTTACCCCAAAACAGACGAACCCTCACCTTATTATTCAAATCCTCAGATCCCTTCCTTCTCTCACATCACTGACTTTTTAACAAGAACAACTCAGTCTCTATCAATGGCTTCCTCCCAGATTCCAACCACCTCCCTTACTAGCAGCGACGAGCCCATTCGAGCTATCCCCTTTCATCAATCCCTACCAATCTCCGCCGCCTCCACTAACAACCCAAACACTATCGTGAGCACCATAACAACCGACTCCACCATCACCACCACTACCACCACCCAATCTTCCTCCTAAACCGCAAAACCATCTAGGTGAGAGAGACTTAGAGCATCTAGGTGAGCCACCTCTTAGGCATTGGGGGAGATGAAAACTCGTCTAAAGCAATATTATTTTCCCGTAGAACATACCGATAGGTTAATGGAACAGTATGACAAATCAGTGAGAGTGATAAATTTACCATTATGAAGTTCAAGAATGGGTTACGACCTGAACTTCAATCACACATCTTGACCAACGACATCTTCTAAGTTGATCATTGATGGGGGTAGTTGCTTAAATGTGGTTACTGAGTCTGCCTTAGTACGAATGAAGCTAAAGACAGAACCACATCCCTAGTCTTTTAGCATTGCTTGGGTCAACAAGACATCCATTCATGTGTCAAAGAGATGTCTAGTGCCGATCCACCTTCAGGGATATAAGGAGAGTATTTAGTGTGATGTCCTTCCTACGGATGTTGCACATATTCTACGAGGACGACCTTGGCTATATGACTGTGATTTGACTCATTATGGGAGAATGAACACATATGTGTTTACACACAAGGTGCAAAAAATAACATTAGCATTTGTGAGACCTCGAGTGTTGTCCAAGAGTCGATCAAAAGAGACTAGCTTACCTACCCGCAAACTAGATCACTCCATATTCTTAATAGAAAGGAGTTTGAGCGGAGTGTGTTGGAGGAGAATATAGTTGTCGATGCGTTGAGTGGGGTGTCTATCCTTGTCAACTCTTTAAGAGTGAAGGTTGTGGGATTTGCATTATCCAGCCTTATGGAGACTTTAGTGACATTTATGCTTCCTTACAGGATCCTAGTTCCCCACCCTCTAGTGATTTTCGTATCCATGATGGGTATCTTTTTAAGGGCACCCGCTTGTGTATTATTACCACATCTATGCGTGAGTATTTGTTTTTGGAGTTACACGCGGGAGGTTTAGCTGGGCACTTTGGTTGAGATAAGACCATTGCCATTTGTTGAGGATAGGTTCTTTTGGCCTAGCATCAAGATGGATGTAACTTGTGTTGTCTCTGAGTGCCGCACATGTCAGATTGCTAAGGGCAGGAAGCAGAACACGGGTTTGTACACTCTACTTCTAGTTCCCAATGCACCTTGGGTTTGTACCCTGAGGGGTCATGATTTAGTTTTTGTTGTAGTGGACCGTTTCACTAAGATGACACATTTTATTCTTTGCAGCAAAATTGATAAAACCTCACATATTTCCATGATTTTCTTTAGTGAGGTAGTGAGATTGTGTGGGTTACCATTGACTATAGTTTCTGATAGAGATGCGAAGTTATTTTTGGAAAACTTTCTGGAAGAAACTTAACACCACACTTAAGTTTTCTGTTGCGTATCATCCCGAAACCAATGGTTAGACCGAGGTTGTTAATAGAAATCTAGGTGATTTGATACGTTGTCTTGTGGGTGATCATGTGTCTAAATTGGATAAGGTTTTACCTATGGTTGAGTTTCAGCATATAATAGCTCGTTAATTCGACCCGAGTATGTCCTTTTCGACCTTACATTGGTTATTAGCCTAGGAAACCCGCTGTTGATTTAGCTCATTTTCCTATTGCATTGATATAGTAGTCTAGTGAGTCTCTTCAGAGTCTTTTATCATCATATTCATGATTTGCAAATTATAAGTTTGCTAGAGATAAGAAAGAAAATTAATTTGAGTAATAAAAATTATAAGTCTGCTGCAGATATTCATCAAGATTAGTTTGGGTAATTATTAAAATAAAAGAAAAAACCTCTCTAATGCTTTATTATATTCACTTTAATTTCGAGGATTTTTTGCACTATTATTAACTTTACCGGATGTGAGGCGCCATGCAGGGGGTTTTCTAAGCGCTTAGGTGAGGCGCCATGAGGGGCCTATATTTGTATATTTTTTCTAATGAACTTGTACCAACTTCAAATTATATAAATGATGATACATTTGTAATATTTATTGAATTGAATTATTGAATTTTAAATTTTATTATTTAATAGCAATCTTGTTTATGAATAAAACTAATACGTTAAAAATATATTTGAACTTTGAACAATTGCATGTTTGTGTTTGAACTTTGACATTAGCAATATGGATGTGTTTGAACTTTAAGCAAAGGCCTTTATTATCTTTATTATAGATTGTTTTGCTTTATATTATTGTTTTGTTTGGATAAATGTAAGATAAAATATTAAAATTGGCTTAAATAAAAAATCCTGCCTAGGCCCCTCTGCCGCCCGCCTCCCGCCTTTTAGAATATTGATCGCATGTATCAAGTGTTTAATAAGAATGATCGAGTGATGCTGCGATACGTGCTGAGAGATTACCTTTTGACATAGGGAAGAAAGTGCATGCTAAGAGGATGGGTCTATTTTGAGTTCGAAAGAAGGTTAGCGTTAATGCATATGAGTTGGATCTTCTGAGTGATATGGGTATTGGTCCTGTATTCAATATGAAAGACCTTACTCCTTATCACGGGCCTTCTGATTCCACCACTTCTTCTCCTACTTCTCCTATTTCGCCTACACTTGCTAACCCTGATGAGCTTATACTTGTCCTTTACCTGTTCCACCTGCTTCTACTGTCCTTACACAACATACAACAGAGGTTATTGAGGATGTTTTTGATGGGCGGATTGTGTCGACCAGGTAGGGCGGTTATCGTCGGATTTTGGTGAAATGGCGCAACTGACCTCCGGATGATTGTATATGGTTTAGTGCTGTGGAGTTCTGTCGGCTTGACCATACCTTTTTGAGAGATACGAGGCTTTCACTTCGTCAGAGACTTCATTTTTCGCAGCCATGGAGAGTTGATAGGGATTGATCCATGAGACGTCGTGGTGGTGGATGATTCGCTATTTAGTTATTTATTTATTTAGTTCGTGGACTTGTTATTTATTGGTTTATTTCAGTATTGAATTATTTATTTAGAGGCTCAATTTTAATGAGCTTAGGATTATTAGAGTTTCTTTTTATTATAAATATGTTAGTTGTGATAGATTATTGGACACACTTTGATATTGAATCCTAATTATTGGTTGCGATCAATACTTTTCCCTAATTCTTTTATTTTTCCTTATTGATTTACCACTTCCAATTAATTATTTGTTCATCAATTTTCGTCCTACATCATGCGTAGCCCAGCCATAGTAGCATAATAGTAGATTTGTTATTTATTAGAAGTTGGATGTTACTCCATCTGTTCCAAAATTAGAGATACAATTTGACTTTTGAGGTCAAATGATGGCATATCAAACTTCAGATTGATGTAAATTTATTTAATTTTAGTGTATACAAGTATTATAATTGTATAGTATATGAATTTATTTCATTCTAAACTTTTATGAATCATACCAATTTTGAAGTTTAATATGCCGTCGTTTGACCTCGAAAGTCAAATTGTATCTCTAATTTTGGAATGGAGGGAGTATTAGATAGTGTATGACCTCACACGGCCCAAATATCAAATCCATCAAAATCTTACAGTTCTTCATAAAACCAAAAATTTCTTCCTTTGGGGACACAATGTCTAGTGTTTGCGCGAGTCAGTAAAATAGGGTAATAAAACACTGTCAGTCCATTACCTAGCCTCTAAACCTTCTTTTGTGTTCATAATCCTTTATTCAAAACTTATTCACCCTCATAAGTGATAATTCTCTGTATTTGCGAGACGGACTTCTGAAATTTTATGAATTTGGATGCTAAAATCGTTCTTGAGGAAGTCCATTTCCACCATGAATAGGTACTCGATATAATATACTCGTCAATTAGCTCAGTTGTTTCCTAATTATATTGTTCGATTCAGGGCTTCCTAATTTCATTTCTTCATTTACCATGGCTGGAACGTCAAACTCAAGCACCAACTAAATGCAACAAGATATTATGAGTTACCAAGAGTATACTATTGAGAGCTACATAAACATCGAGAAAATAGAATAATTCATGACAAATCCGCACATGTGACTGAGGTGATAAGGTAAAGGCCTTCTAATAGTAACACTGAATTTTCAAATCCATTTGGTGCAGAAATGGAGTTGGCAGGCCTAGTTTAGGATTTAGAGGATTCATTAAAGATCCCTATCATACTTAGATAGAAAAGAGGAGACAAAAAGCAGATGTCTGTGACTGTGCTTGGAAGAGGAGTGGAGCATGAATATGATGGAAGAGGAATAGATGAAGATGATGATCTCAAGTTTTTGAAGTTATAGCTCCTCATTTACAAGGAAAATTCAGATTATGAAGCACCACTGTATGATGAACCTTGAATTAATGATGTAGAACATGAATATGATGATTGATGAGGCTTTGAAACCTCTATATATGATGAAAAATCTGAGTACTAGGGTTTAAGTATTGTGGAGACAGATATTCGGATTTTGGAGTTTAAAAGGGGCACCAAGGCAACTCTAGAGCAAAAGAAACATTGCAGCAGCTTGTAATGACAAGAATCATCCTGGTAACAAAAGCCAAAAGAGGAAAAAATTCTCGGTTCAACCAAGGGTTGGAGCATGACAAACACTCTTCTCAAGAGAAATCTTCACACTCGGTGTTGAGTACAATAAAACTCGGCCCAAATATGGTTTGAATGCAGCTTTTGATCCTCAGAGTGAAAAAATGGATGAAGTTGCAACTTATGACTGAAGTCTGCACTTATGTTTGATGAAGACTTTAAGGAACCTTCTATAAATGATGAGGTGCAATCATTAGAAGAATAGGGAATGGTTGCCATAATTAGTGATACAGAAAGAAATCAAAGGCTGTTAGGATGATAAACATTGTTGGGGCCTCTCTCTAACAATTTAAGCTTTTAAATGAGTTGGTAACTTAACATGGTATTAGAACTTTGGGTATATGAGGTCTTGGATTCAAATCTTCTCGCATGCGCGCTGCCCATTATATTGATATTGATGGTGCAAATGCACTTTAATTTGTCTCATGACGTATGCATGTGAGGGGAGTGTTAGCATGATATACATTGTCGAGGGCTCTCTCCAACAATTTAAGTTTCTAGATGAGTTTGTAAATTAAAAAACTTAGAGTAAAATACATTGACCACCCCTGTAGATAACCATTATAACACTCACCATCCCTCTAATTTTTTAAGTAACAATTAGTACTACTCTAGTATATAATATGTGATATTCACTATTCCTAGTATGGTTGACTAACTAATATTTAAAAATATTGTTAATATAATGTTTAATATACCCTTCAAGTTATAATATTTAATATATCTACTAAATATAAATTTGTATGTTAAAATTTTTACTTAACTTGATCTAATTAATTAAATTATGAATTTGTGCAATAAATAACATAAATGTCAAAAAATAATAAATATTTAATTGATCAAGAAAATAAAGTCATACACTTTTTGTTAATTAAATTTCTTAAAGATTAAATTTACGTAATATACATTTAAATATATTTTTTGTAATTAAAAAGTAAAATTTTAATAAGCATAAAAGTACAAATTAACGCAAAAAAAATATTATAATTATTTTTTCCAAATATTAAAATTTACGTAAAATAAACTTGTTATTACATAAAAAAAAATCTTTATTATTCAAAAATCTTATTAAAAATTATATAAATTATTTTTTTTCTCAAATATTAAACTAGACATAAGTCTCTTAAGCATAATTATTTACAATAAAATGACAAATTTTATTACTCAAAAAAGAAAAAATACATTATTATTTTTTTTTTTAATAAGATAAAGGTAGTAATAAATATTTTTATATTTTTTATTCAATATTGTATAAAAAAAACACCAATCAGATCCTAAAAAATGTAATTAAAATCATAAACATCTCAAATTTTGACATATACTCAAGAAAATTTAACATATAAAAATCATAATATAAAACTAAGAATTCAAATAATAATTTTGTTGTTAAAGACCAAAAACTAAACTCTCAACATACTCGATCACTTTAATTAGAAAACCTCATTTAATAATTTAATTTAAAATTCTTAATATTTGTATCACTTATCCAAAAATATGTGTTAATTAAATTAAATTATTTGAATGAGATAGTCTTAATTACAAATAAATCTATAATTAAAATGTATTGTATTAAAAAGGATAATTAAACATATATATATATATATATATATATTATTCAGGAATTAAGATTTGATAACATGGTAAATATATAATTTTATCTATTTAGTCAACCCTAAAAACTTGCAGGGGTACTAACTGTTACTTAAAAAACTAAAAGGGAGGTGAGTGTTATTATGGTTATCTAGAGGGGGTGTCACTGTACTTTACTCAAAAACTTAACATGGTATCAAAACCTACTATGTGTGTGTTGGATAACTTGGATTTCCTTAATAGGGGTCACACCCCAAACTTACCCCAAATATGCACTTGATAGAGCCCAATAAGAGCCTGCAAGTGATGGGGAGTGTTGGTTCTAGGGGTCCACAAAAAGCCTGAACTTGGCCTGTAAAAACCCTGGTCTGCTTCGGGCCCGGGCTTGGCCTGAGGGCTATTTAGCTTAATATTTTTTTTTCAAAAGAACGGCCTCAACTGGTCTGAAACTTGAAAAAGCTCGGCCTAGGCTTGTACAAGCTAAAGCCTGAAGCCTGACTTGAAAAGCCTGAAAATAGGCTTTTTTTTAAGGTATTTTTGTATATATATTTTTAAAATTTACTTGTCCTTGCTATGTAAAGGCTATGTTTGATTTTATTTTCTATTTTGGTTCACAAAATTTCAAAACTGTTATCAATTGTATTTATATATGTATAACTTTTTTTGTATTACCCATTTATTTTTAATTCTATCAATCTATTTTATATATATTTTAAAATTCTAAATAATTAAGAGTTAACTTATTTATACTTTACTTTATGTTGATTATATATTTTTTTGAAGTAAAATAGGAATATAAATTTAGGGAATTACTATTTCCATGAGGAAAACATGATATTTCCACAAAATCTCACTCACATGAAGGTGGATCCTACTTACTATTCATGTGAGGAGAGTTTTGTAGAAACAACAATTTTTCTTATGGAAATATCAATTTCCTAAATTTATTAGAAACATTAAAAAGTGGAAAAAAAGGAAATAGAGGCCTGAAAAGCCTGAAGCCCGGCTTGAAGCCTGCATGGGCTTTATCTGAAGGCCTTGATCAGTCCAGTTTTGGCAAGAAAAGACCAGCCTGGTTTGACCAGGCTTGAGGTCTGGCCTGCTAAAACCAGGCTCTAGCCAGGACTGGTCATCGGACCCCGCCCGCCCGCCCGCCTCCGCCCGCCTCCCGCCCGCCCGCCCGCCCGTCACGTGCCAGCATGCCTAGTTGGTGCACTAATCTTACTTTGATTGGGACTTGGGAGTGATTCTCTAAAGTTCTTCATATACCTGTTGGGCCACTCCACCTGATGGCTTAAGCTCAGTGGTTTGAATTTGGAAACTTAAAAAAGGAGCTGGATGGCGGGGCAGCCTCAAAATTATGTGCTGAAAGAAGGGGAAGGCACCCACATGAGCCTATGCTTGAGCGTAACGTATAGTGTGGGATGGAACTTGCAGGTCCTATAGCTGTCCCCTTGAGGCCCGACAGCAAGGTAATTAAGAAGATAACTAAAGTTACTAATAATTTGAATCTTTGATAGTCATGTACCAGTAAAGAAAGCTTGTTCCACTCATGGGGAGGAGAACAAATAATAACTAAAGTTGATTACAAGGAAATGATGAACACAACACTAACAAAATAGTGCTTCAGTTATAAATAACTCAAGTGCAAGCGGAGAATATATGGAAAGATCCACATTCAGATATAAAGCTATATGATCAACGACTTGCATACAGCATACACTCTCTTAATGTGCTTTCCACTACTTACGGGATGAGTAAAGATATATGACCTTATGCCCCCATAGATTAGCTATATTGAACTCCATAGCTGTAAATTAGGCCAAAAATATTATTAACTGCTTGGTTGCTAATAATTTGAATCTTTGATATATGTCAATGTGCTGTCATGCTTCTTCAGATGTGCTACTTTATTATGTCATCTGCTCCATATTCTCTGTGTTTACAATTTATTCTAACTTCGGTGATGAAGAGGAAAATTATACAAGTGTAGACCAAATACTTCTGGATCCCAATATTTTATTTTTCCGAAGTAGTTAAACTGATTAATTTAATGATTCATATTTGCACTTACATTAATAATATTATTACCAAAAAGAATTTCATCAGCTTCATTCCTTATTATCTGCTTGATGACGGTGTCACCATTCAGTTACTTTCTTGAGTAAAATGTAATATGCCAAACCCATTTACTTGAGGATTTCTGTTTCTTCCTGGGTTTGGCTTATGAAATAATGTACTATAGGTTCATGTTTGGCAAAACACATAGTGTGTTTGGTGATCGATGAGGCACATCGGGCATCGGGAAACTACTCATACTGTGTCGCAGTTCGTGAGGTTTGTCATTCTTTTCTTTCTTGTCATCCTTATCCGCATATAATAAATATTGATGTCCCTTTGAAATTGACAGTTTAATCTCTTTTCCCCAGTCTCTTTTGACATGTATATAGAAGATCAGTTAAGGGAGTTCAGATTGAATGTAACATAAATAAGATTCTAAGGGTGAATAAAGATTTCTGTAGATATATAGCTGCTTGCCTGCTTCAACCTTCCCCCTCTCCCGAACTGGTTCATTTATTTTGAGAAAGTTAGTTTGTCCCCCCATCCCTTTTAAAATATTCATCAACTATACTTAAATACATGTTAAATATTACAGAATCTGTTACACATTTCTACAACATTGTTTAATCTTATATCACCGTTCTTTTTATGCTGTTATTCGAGTGTGCTATTTAAGATGCGTTTTACTAAAATGAATATTTTACTGCTTCGAATTTGTAGTTGATGGCTGTTGATGTGCAACTCAGAATATTAGCTCTAACTGCAACACCAGGATGTAAGTCATTTATCAACTTATACAAAATTATATTTAGATCTCATATGTTGAATCCTTATATTAAATGCAACTATTCAGCTAAGCAGCTGACAATCCAGCAAATTATTGATAACTTACAAATATCTACACTTGAATACCGAAATGAAAGTGACCATGATGTGCTCCCATATGTACATGACAGAAAGATTGAGTTAATAGAGGTACATCCCGGTCCCTATTTGGTAAAGTATAACATTCCAATGGTTGTTTTGCTGTGTATTTGATTATCAACACAATGATGCTAGGTTGCTATGGGCCATGATGCTGTTGAAATAAATGATCTCCTCTCAGAAGTAATTCGCCCTTTTGTCACTAGGCTTTGTACACTTGGAGTGCTTCAGAAGAGGGACTTCCAGACGGTAATCTCTCTCTTGTTGGGAATATGAGATACTTCATTTATTTACAATTCTAATATAGCTACTGTCGTCTTTTACAATGCTTTTATTAATATAATAACTGATTTAATTTTGTGACTGTATTAGCTTTTTTAACTCTTGAAACATGTTATCTATGACTCCTATATATATAGTATATACATGTCTCTCTCTCTCTATGTGTGTAAATGAGTTACGTTTCACTGATACGCTTATTATCATATATTAACCAATTGACTCTTCAAACTTAGATAGAAGCTACACTTAATTGTGCAATGAGATTGCACTATTACAGTAGACAATTTGTACCTAAGCAGTGTTCTTAAAGTTGCTAGTCGGTCCCAGCTCGGTTGGCTACCGACTAGAGACTAGGGGATTAGTCGGGGATTAATCGGCTAGTCGGATTTTCATTTTTTTTTTAAATATATATTCTCCTTCCTCCATAAGTTTTGAGCAAGTAGAATAACATAAGTAACACAAATCATCAAAGAAAAACATGGAAACTAAGTAAATCTAAATAGTTCGACGCTCTAAGTTCAAAACCAATTAACCAAATGAAACTAAGTAGCACAAAATCAATAGTCAATCACTCCTTCTCCTCTTCTCTATATCCCTCCAAGACTTGCTCTCCATCGGACTCAAACTCATAATCCTCATCTTCCTCTTCGTTGTCATCATCTTCCGACACAAACTTGTCTTCATTTAGTTCTCGCACATTTCTACCACTTCTTCTAGGTAGAAGGACCTCATCTACTCTCATTTTTTTCGATTTTCCCCGACTTCTTCCGATTTTCCCCGACTTGTTCCGATTTTTTAATTTACTCCAACTGGGCGACTTTACCGACTAGTCGCCGACTGGAGCCCGACTAAGTCGGCCAATGACTAAATCAAAGGACTAGGTCCTAGTCGACTCGTTGAGGCTCCGACCCCGACTTAGTCGCTGACTAGGCCGAATTTTCGAACACTGTAGCTAAGTGCAGCACTAGTAGGTGTCAGTGTCTTGTAAAAATCTTCGTCAACTCAATACACGTTCCAACATGAATTGATACTTCATTTGACAGAGACATTGCATTTACTCTTAATTTTATAAATAAAACAATCATTTAGAATGAGAAAAAGCAACTTTATCTGCCGGATTACTAGATGGTATGCATCATGCAATGTTGATATGTTCTATGAAGCAACATATCTTTTTTTTTTTTGCTAAGTAAATAATTCCTTTAAAGCGTCAAAAAGTGGGGAAGCCCAAGTAAAATCGCAATATACAAAGCATGGAGGAATTTAAATGCACACCCGCGGCAAGCCAAGCAAAGCCTCCCCTTATACAAGGAATCTACAAAAAATACCATTAGGTCCCTAGAGCAATTCTTCCAAAATATCCACAAATTCACAATGGATCCCTAAATAACCATATGAAACCAAAAGAAAAGAGGGCTCAACAGGAGAATCGAATACGGGTAAGTGGCCTCACTCTATATTGATGGACGAATTTAGCTTGGAATATTTCTGAAATTTAATAGAAAACTAAGGAAAGCTAAAATTAGGGTGGAGCTCGGCCGCTCCACTATCCTAGGATCCTCAACCGCAAAAGCGTATAGTGATAGCAATCAAATTTTAGGACTCAAACCAATTCTTCAATAATCTCTAGTATAATAGTCTTGGGGATTACAGCACAATTCAAAGAGATTCAAAATCCTAATATTGCTTGGGAACGACTAAAATAACTTAACTAAATAATAATAATTTCTAATAAATATAAATATCCAAATCTCCACTAATAAATAAATAGTTACATCATTTTTTCTCAAATTAAACATAACAAAATTTTTATACGATAAATAAAAATTTCTTATTAACTTTTGACGTATCATCCTCATTATTTTTCCTTGGTTGGAGAAAACTCAACCTCCTAGAATCATCCACAAATATATGGAAACCTTGGAGATCTTCAGACTTGACTTACAATAAAGATTTCTTATTAACTCTTGACTTGTTATCCTCATCACTCTTACCTATCCAATATCGGATATTCCGTTCCACCAATTATCGTGGGAACCAAATCCTGTTGCTTTCTCTATTCATTTCTCACTTTCACCTTATGCCAAGACTATAATATCCCACTAATTGACCTTTGCATCAGCAAAGAAATGCCACACAAGACTATAATAAGCAAATGATGAACCATCTCTTGATTCTCTTCCTTAGAGTTGCACATTATGCACCTGTTTGCTAGCTGATGCCCCCTCCTTTATGTCGATTATATATAGTGAGGATTGTCCCCAAAGTCGACATCTTGGAGAAGAAGGCTACCTTATGAGACTTTCTCACCTGGAAATTGCTCCTCCACTGTAGCAGTCCAGTTCCTCCACCATGCTATTTTCTAAAGTAAGATTTGACGGGAAAACAAACAATATTATGCTCCTATCGGATTGAGTCCAACCACTCAAGTGAAACCTAGGAAGCAGGGGTGTGGGTATAGCGGGGTGCGGTATAGGCCTCACCCCCAAGTTTAATGTATGAAAAGATATAGAGAAACACGTCTTACTTTTTAAGATTAATTAGCATACTAGATGAGCGATTGGAGGAGGATTAGAACGATATTGCTGCACATGTATGCCTCCTCTCTCCTCTGTTTGTCATCTCTTTCTTCTCTGCTGTTTGGAATTCATCGTATTTGGTTGAATGAGGCGACTAAAAGCTTTTAGAGTTATTTATGTTTAGGCCCATTATTACGGGCTTGCAGTAAAATTTTATTCTTAAACTCTTCCAACCAGAGAGTTAACATATGTGGCAACTTATCATAATAATGTTTGCACTTGAATCAAGCCTAAATAAATGTGGGCTTGCACTACCTTTTTTTTTAATTAAAAAATTGCTAATTTAACAAGATTCATTTTTTTTCCATTAATATAAAATAAGTACTATAAAAATTTTGATTTCTCAATTAGTGCCTTAGTGGTTGTGAAGATGCTGTTGGGATCCAATCTGATGAGAAGGAGCTTAATTCCTCTACATAGATACTGGTGGTAAGGTGTCACATGATCACCACCTACTTCTTTCAAGCGTAGACTGGAATGAATAGCCCAATGCCCTTATATGAAGTGAAGCAACCGAACTTTCCTATGAAATACATATTTTATTTAAACCTAACAATTTTTTAATAAAAAGATGAGATATTTTTTTTGTAGTTTTTCATGTATAATATGTGAGATTATATCTTGTATATAACAATAACAAAAACTAGTTGTGCCATATCCCCGTCACACCCGAATCCCCAATTTTTGAAATTTGAGGATCCCCTCTATTTTCGTATCACGCACCCCCGTATCCCTGCACCTAAATTCTTGATTCCTAGAGCAAAACAAATAAGTCGGCCACACCTCCAACTCTCAATCCAAAACTTTTGCCTAAGTACCGGCTGCCACAACCAATTTCCCTTAACTTGTGAGCAATAATCAACAAGTTGCCTTTTGGATTCATCGCAATACTAGAAAAAGTTGGAAACCATTTTTCCAGAGTTGCATCTCCGCACAAAGAATAAATTCAGAAGTGAATCTTCCTATCATCGCTAACTATCTAGACATTGTGTCTAAACTACTCATTTGAGCCCGTTGTAATGGCTTTTTAAACCCCTCCCCCAAACGGTAAGCTCCCCATTTGAGGCAAAAACCTTCTATCATACAAACCAAAAAGACTAATAGCCAACCTCTTTAGAAGGCTTCCATCTTCTGGCAAGAACCTCCAAAGCTATTTTCTAAATAAAGCTGAATAAAAATACCTCCAGAACTCACTCTGTAAATAACATGCTTTCAATTAGCTAAATTATATATACCTCCCCCTCCATAGATAGTTATGCATAAACATGAACTGCATAGTAAGTTACATAGCGTGCTCTTGATAAGCACCTTTCTTAGTCCTTTAGATAAGTAGTCCCTCTTCCAACCCTAAGCCTTTTCTCAAGTCACTCAAAATGATAGGACCCTAAATAGCCTTTGACTTAAATGGACCCCAATTGGTAGGCCTAAGTAAGAAGTTATGGTGTGGGACAAAAGCGACAGGGGCTAGATATCGTTCTAGTGCTGATGGAACCTAGAGTTCACTAGTTAAACAACCCTAGAATCCATTAGGGGCCCTTGAATTCACAAGGAAAATAGACTTACAGAATCCACCAGATAGAGGGAAATAAAACTCAAAGATAAGTTTTTTATTAATCAAAAGTTGTCTTACAGTGGAATATTGGACATCCATTTATCCTAAGGGTTGATTACAATTAAAAAGGAAAGTAAAATGAAAATTTAATGCATAATTTAAATCCCTAAGATTATGCCTAAGATCTTCCTAATTGATAAATTAATTCCTAAAATCATGCATACAACTAAAAATTTAAAAATTATATATTACATTAATTAAATTCATGTTAACACAATATCTTCCTCCATCAAGTCGGGAACTATGTTACATGAACTCTTCAGTTTGCCCTAAAGTACTCGTGTCCAACCCTCAATACTCGGACAAGTAGGGGTGTTCATCGGTAAAATACCGAACCGGTACCGAAAATACCGAACCGGTACCAAAAATACCGAACTGGTACCGATCCGAAATTACCGGAAAAACAAGAACCGGAATCGGTACCAGATTATCGGTTTCGGTATCGGTTCGGTACAAAATCGGTACCGGTTTTTTCGGTTCGATTTCAGTTATACCACATGGTAATATATATAATTATTAATAAATAATAATAATTAAATAATTTTTTTTAATATATTAACAATTTTTTTTTTAAAACTAAGAAATCATCTACGATTATCAATTGAAGCTGAAGCTAGTCAAGCTACTGTGTACTGTGTACTGTGTCTATGTGCAGACTGCAGTTGTGCGGCTTGTGCCTTAGCCCTTATGAGTTATGGCCTTATGCCCTTATGTAGTTGGCTTGTTGTATGTATTGTTGGTTTATTAGACAGTATGTATGTATTGTTGGTTTATATGCCTTTCGTTTTAATGATGGCAACTTGGGTTTTTATAGTATCTTGTATGTTGTTATAGATTTATTGGGGCCGAAAACTTCTCAATATTACATGAAACTAACAAATCAACCATATTACAAATGAAAGTTATGAAACCAATAAATCAACCTTCTGTAGCTTCCACATTCACAGATGCAAAACAGGAATGCAAATCCACATGAATGAGGAACTTCAACTATGTTATGGGCTAGGGGTCCACCCTCAGAAATCAGAATACTGAGAGATTACAGTAGCTCATTTAAGAACAAATCTCTCCTGCAATACCAGAAATGGACTTTCTAAGAATTTAAAATAGAATCAGTTGGAACTTGGAAGTTCAGAAAACATCAACTGAACATAACCATGTGACAAAACAGAGTAATGCATGTGAAACAGAACAGTAAATTCCCTGTGCCTGAACATAACCATGTGACAAAACATAACAGAACAGTAAATTCCCTGAACATAACCATGCGACAAAACATCAACTAAAGTCATTTCATCAACTGAAACAGAACAGTAAATTCCCTGTGATAAAGTAATGCATTACCATCACCTGGGGAAGAAAACTAAATCAACTAAACTAAAAATGCCAAAGCAAGAATAAACCATATTACATATCCAAATTAAATATCACATAATCAAAGCTGAAACAAGCAGTAGCCAGTAGGTACAAAGTTCAATCAACCATATTACATATCCAACTAATCCAAGATTAAAAACAAACAACGCACAAGGCACAATCTCTCAACTATCAAGTCTCCAGTCTCCAACAAATCAACCATATTACATATCCAAGATTGATGCATCTAAATCGCCTGCTGAAAATTCTACAATTTTTAAAAGATAAATGTGAGCAAATCATAATTTATTAAGAATTTAAACTACATTACAAAAAAATATATAAACAATACAAAGTGTTACAAAGAGTTACTTTGGTCGCATACTTTTTCAATTTCTTCAAGGGATTCCAACTTTTCTTCGATATCAATTGGTTCGTTGCTTCGACGAAGCCAATCTTGAGCACAAATAATTCCTTCCACCATCCTAGGAGTTAAAGAGCTCCTAAAGGAATCAAGGATGCGTCCTCCTGTGCTAAATGCCGATTCGGAAGCCACGGTAGAAATGGGAATCGCTAAGACATCTCTAGCCATTAATGAAAGAACAGGAAATCTATGAGGGTTGGATCTCCACCAAGCTAAAAGGTTAAATTTTTCATCTTTTCTTTCAACTCGATCCTTTAAATACATTTCTAACTCAGTTTGAACTTCCCCACCTTGAACATCCTCAACATGTTGTTCAAACAAGCTGTCAATTTTTCTTTTTTTTCTTGACATATTTTCTGCTAATGATGGGCCACCACTTTGAGTTAAGCTTCCACTCCCACTTGGAGTTTGAGATGAATGACCTTGGGACGATAAATGATTGAGATTATAATAATTGAACAACTCAAATAATACATCCTTAGCCCCTCTAGTCATTTTGATTGCCAAATCACTTTCTTTACCATACATGTGATTAAATACAAACTCAACGAAAGTGAACTTGTGTCTTGGATCAAGAACCACGACAATGTATAACAACTTGTTCATTTTATCAACATCCCCCCAATATTTCATTAACTTTGATCCCATCCTCATAATAGCCATTTCTCTCATTTGATAATCATCATCATCTTCCATTTCTTTCAAAAGACCATCAACTTCCACAAACTCATGAACAAATCCATTGGATGTAACATATAATGTGCCGGAGATTCTAAGTGTTAATTCATAGAAGTGTTTCAAAAACAAAATAATTCTTCTCACATTACCCCAATCCTCCACCGCTGGCCACCCTTCACTTGAGATCATTTCTTGTTTAAACAAAGGATCTCTACTCCCAAGCCTATTAAAAGCACGCTTAAAATGTCGAGCAACATTCAACATCAATAAGTGGAGTTCCATCTAAGTAGCAACATCTAGGATTAATGAAGATTTATTTTCAATTTTTCAAAGTCAACACACTCCTTGAACTTTCTAATCCTAGATGGAGATTGCCTTACCCACCTAATCAATGCCCGAAAACGAAGCCACCAAATATTAACTCTTTCAACCCATCAACTACGACCAAGTTTAAAATATGAGCAACACATCTAATATGAATGAATTTATTCTCACAAACACTATGTCCCCATACTTGCAATTGATTTTTAAATAAGATATCGCAACATCATTTGAACTCGCATCATCAACAGCTTATAGTAAAAACTCTCTTAATCTCCCATTCTATCAAACAATTCTCAATTGCCATTCCAATGGCCTCACCCTTGTGACTCAAAATTGGAACAAAGTTTATAATTTTTTTTCTCAATCTCCATTTCTCATCAATGTAATGAGTCACACAACCATATAATTAAGTCTACATGCATTGAAGTCCATGTGTCACCAGAATACATATCCTTTGAGAAGATGAGTTAAAATAGATTTTAACTTCTTTTTCTCTTCCATATATATTTTAAAACAATCTCTTGTAATTGTGTGACGTGAAGGAACATTGAACCTAGGACATGCAATGGACACAAAATATCGAAATTCCTCATTTTCGACAAAATTTAAAAGGAAGTTCATCAACTCGAATCATATATGCTAAAGCATCCCGAGTTAGATCCACATCAAACTTCCAAAGACAATTATTTGTTGACTCCCCTTCCATGGTCTCATCATCATTATTAGCACTTGCAGATTTAAAGTTTAAGATTGCTTGATTTCTTAACTCCACATTTGGGGGGTAAATTTTACATCTCCTATTGTGAGCATTTAGACCACTAGTCCCATTATTTTTTGGATCAGCACTTAAAGTAGCTCCACAATATTTACATTTAGCTTTAATTTGATCATTTTGCTTAAATCTTGTATAATGAGGCCAAATTTTAGCACGAGTCTTACCGGCATCAAGTTGCTCAATTTTACCTTCATTCAACTCCTCTTCATCAATATGAATTGGATTTTCAGCATTCGATTCCACGTTGATGGGTGCGTCAGACTGCTCCTCAACCATTATAACCTACACATGCTCAAAACAACGAGTCTTACTTTTTTCACAAAATAATGAATTATGATAAGTACGTCAAAGAACATCCAGAGTTGGCAAAATAATACACTACTTTCAACAATTTAAATGTTGACATGTCTTGTTAATATAGAGTGAGCATTGTCGTAATAAATAATTATTTAACTTTAAGAATAATGTTGAAAGTAGTTAAAAGCTCTTGAATATAAATCTAACTTGAAAAAAAAATAGAGTGCGGTTTACCAAGCTGCATTCCCTTGTTAAATTTTACCTTTCCTACTTGATGCACATTTTACATTCTTATTATTTATTTTCAACTCATAATATGCAAAGTCTAAATATACGAGGGTATCTAGAAGACTAAATAAAAGCAGATGACATATAAGATATAGTTTAATAGAATAACAAGTTTGTAAGAAATAGATGCCACCCTATGATATGACAAGTCGCCTAGGTGGTACGGCGGGTATCACTATATCACCAAGGAAAGCACTAAAACCAGGACAACAGCTAATCATCCAAATCAAGTCATCATTCTTGACACTCTGCTCAGGTTTTGGAAAAACACAAGCAACTGGCCTTCCTTACAAACTATGATTTTAGTTATGTAGGTGCAACACCATGCTTTTCTCATAAAGATTTATGCCCACCACATAATAACAGATAAATTTCTTTTCGATATCATGAAGAATAATAACCTACAACACTTGTCCTGCAATATAAAGGAAACTTTTGGATTTGATTTAATTTTGGTCCCTACAATCTTCCTAAATATAAATCCACTAGAAAAAGTCGGAACCATTTTAAAACATAGAAGGTTCCATACAGAAGGGAAAAAATATCGAAATTATACCTTGAAATGATATCCCATAATTTGCTCTGATATGTTTTTGTACCTAATCAGTTCAAAATCATACAAGTAAAACTGATTTTAGACATAAAATAAGAAAATTATAAACTTCTTGAGCTCTATTTTCATACGCACTCACTTTGGAAATTAAGGAGAGGTAGTTTTTCGAAAAAATTATTATTAAAAAACTTTTCTTAAAAAGCAAGAAATAAGAAAGCATATACATTTATCTACAAGTTAGGACCATGTGCAGGCGTAAACAACAAAAAAATAAAATAAAAATACAGCAAGGTCTAAAAACTCTGAGAAAACTCTGAGATAAAATAAGATAGACATAGATTGCTAATTAGTTTAGTCCATCTTTTATGGAATTAAAAACTCTGAGAAAAGGAATTTGGGAGGATTTAACCCCATCTCAAACATGCTGTAAATGATGTGTAGACTGTAGTTGTATACAGATCTCAGATCTGGGTGCAAAAATCAGATCTGGGTGCAGTATAGTGTATATGATGTGTATAGATCTCAGTATCTCACGACTTACCGTCGGCGTCTAGTCGGAGATGTTGGGTACTTGGGTGCGTGCTGGCTCAGTGGTCACTGCTCAGGGTCAGAGGCTCAGAGATGCTTAGATTTGAGATTGAGAGAGGTCAGGACGGCAGGGTGAAGAAGTGAAGAATGGAGTGCAGAAGCAAAAGAGTGAAGAACAGAAGAAGTCTGTAGAGTGAACTAGTGAAGTGAAGAGAAGTCTGTAGAATTAAAAGAGAGAGACAGAGAGTAACTGAGTAAATAAACTAATAAAGTACTCAAGTATTAATTATTATATTATTAAATTCAGTTTTTCAGTTTTTTACCGAATGCAAAAAGTTAAGTACCGCTACCGGTACCGAAAAGTATAAAAAAACCGATACCGAAAAAAACCGGTACCGTCGGTTTCGGTACCAACCGGTTCGATAAAAAACCAAAAAAATCGAATTTTTTGAGCACCCCTACGGACAAGGGTATGTGTACTGGACATTTCATTTTAATGTAAAACATTGGCAAAATTTAGGAGTACCTGTGTCAGACTTTTCAAAATACCAATATACCGTGTCCAACTGGACACTCCATCCGAGTTTGTGTCACATAGGTTGGGAAGGCATTAATCCTTCAATCCGGAATGGTGACTAAACCTCCATGTTAGCAATCTCTCCCATTGGAAACAAAGCACTCTACCGTACATTATTATTAAGCTTGAGACCAACTAAAAACAATTTAGAACACTTTAGCTATTTGGTTGCCTTGTCACAGAAAATGATGGTGTCATCGGTATCAAATATTCTGGTTGCATGTTTTTACGTATTTACATAGAAGCATTTTTGTTAAGGGGATGCAACTTTTGGATTGGGAAAGTAATCTTAACTATTTTTTGCAAAAAAAATTGCTGGTTTAAGCTGTGATTAAGATTCAGTTTTACCTCCTTTTCAATTTAAGTTGTAAGTTTGCTTTGGTGTATTTTGACAAGGATAAGGCATGCCAAAAACAAATATACGCATACATGCTTTATATATATATATATATATATATATATATAAATTTTCTATAAGAAACCTTATCACTTAATATGGACCAAAGGGAGTAAACTTCAATTCCTTATGTATGAAAGTCTGTGACTCTAATTTCTGATTTTCTTCACCTGGCCAGGTGAATGTATAAATTTGCTTAGATTCCACTGTTATTTTTTTAACACTAGCATGCTTTATTGTGTTTCTATAAAATTTCTTATTTTAAACTTGTTTTTGATAATCTGCAGTTGAGCCCATGTGATTTGCTTAATTCAAGGGATCGATTTCACAAGCCCCACCAGAAAACCTGCCTCAAATGAACTATGGTGAAATAGAAGGATATTTTGGAGTTCTAATTACGCTTTACCATGTTCGGAAGTTACTTTCAGGCCATGGAATAAGGCCAGCATTTGAGATGCTTGAAGATAAGTTGAAGCAAGGGTATGCCTGTTTCACTTTTGCAGTGAAAAGTACTCTCTTGACCTCCTAACATGCAAACTATTGAATATTGATGAATAATTTCTTACCGGTATAATAATCTCTCTTTAACACTTTCCAACAAAAAAATATCTTGCTTTTTTGGTAGTCTTCAGCTGTAAGATAGATTGGAATCATCAATTGAAGCCAAAATATGATGTTTAGCTCTTGACTTGGGAAACTAATCGTCAAATACATTAAAACCATGTTGCTGCTGGTAATGTGTATGTTGGAATACAAAGGACTGAATGATCCAAGCTTACCCTTTTCAAGGTTGACTTGTTCAAAAAGCGTCTAAAGATTGAGTCCAAGTTTGATCAATGTTCAAAGGCGCTAGGCGGGGGGCCTAGCGCCTAGGGGGCCTAAGTGGGATTTTTGATTTTAAATCAATTTTAATATTTTATGCTACATTTATCCAAACAAAATAATAATATAAAGCAAAACAATCTATAATAAAGAAAATAAAGTCCTTTGTTTAAAGTTCAAATATATATCTTTAACGTATTAGTTTTATTCATAAACAAGATTGCTATTAAATAATAAAATTTAAAATTTCAAGAATTCAATATTAAAACTTAAGAAACTAAACATAAATTTAAGAATTATATTGAATTAAACTAAATATTAAAAAATGTATCATAATTTATCTAATTTGAAGTTGGTACAAGTTCAAAAAATTACAATTATAATAAAATTGTCCATTTTGACTTGATCTTGTTCACTTCTTGTTGTGATTTGTTATGCTACAAGCCTACAACCTATATTATGAATATGGTAAATTATTAGAAAAATAAATATATTAAGATCTGGTTTGGGTAGTTATTAAAATTAAAAAAAAAAACTCTCACTTTAGGGGCTTGCCCCGCCTTGCCCGCCTAGGCCTTCCTTTTCCGCTTGAGCCTGCCCAGCCCCCACCTAATTTCTGAGTGGATTTTTGGCCTCAGCGGCGTCGAGGGCCTAGGGGACTTTAGCAAGCTAGTAGCATTTTTAGAACACTGAGTTTGATTTGTCCTCATATAATGAACTAGTTCGTTATTTATCAAAAATATTTAGAAAATGAATGAGTTTTAATAATCTTACAGTGATCTCTTGGTTTCATATGTACAAGGAACCTTTGAAAGTGATCCTAAGATCGGCTCTATAAGACACCTCAATAAGGAAATCATAGGCAAAAATAACATTTATCCCACTGTAGTTGGCATGTTTTGTGCAGGTCATTGAACTAAAAAAATTGCAATTAACTAATTAAATTAATTAAAACATTGAAATTGCACCATTCAAATTGCACCATTCCGTTAAAAATTTCTTACATGGCACTGGAAGAAAAACTAAAAAAACGACATTACTAACATGGCAAAAATAATAATAAAAATGAAAAAACAACTATTGCCAACTCATTTTCTATTATACATTTACTTTTTCTTTATTCTATTTTCTCATTTTTTATTATCAAATAAGAAGATAAAATCTTACTTTTTACATTTGGGTTCTAATTCTAACCAGCCACACCACCATCCTCGCCCAAATCTCGACCATCATTTTCCTTTCATCTTATCGCCGTCATGACACCTTATGACCACCAAATTCTTCTTTCTTCTCCATTCTATTCAGGTATATTCATAGTTGTCATGACGCCAATGCGATTTAAATACGATGATAGTTGATTTTATTTTACTAAACAAAGCGTCTGTATGGTGATTGAATGTGCAATTAAATTTATTTACTAAACAAGTAAAACCCAAAATTTTATACTCTCCGTTTATAATAAAAAGTCACCGGTGGGCTTTTTCACGAATATTAATTTAAAAAAATGACAAAATTATATGTCATTAAATACTTATAATAAGAAAAGTATGAAAATTACAAAAATAGGAAAATATGTGTAAAAAGTTTGGTTATTAAAAAAATGGACTAGTGGAACAAAATCAACAAACATCATGGTAGAATATAGGGAGTAATCAAAACTCAAAACATTATAACCAACACTATGGAATACATTTAATAATTTATATGAATACTTACACAAAATAAAACACATTAAAAAACTAGTGGAACAAGTCAACAAACATCCATGGATTTTGAATAATTTATAAAATTACACCACATGGATCCATGGATTTTGATTAGTTAATAAAAATGACAATCATTTAACTTGGGTTAACTATTAAAGCGTGAGTTTTGGCATTTCGACGTCCAGGCGCTTCTGCTTTGCCCTTCTCCAAAGGCCGGGACGCCTGGCGGCGTCTTGACCACTAACTATGGGTATATTCACCCACCACCAAAAACTAGAAAGCTATATATTGTCCAATACAAACCACCCTAGATTTTATTATTCATCAAATTAAGAATTAAGGGCTTCCCTCACTTTGCAACCCTCTTCCCACTGAGGCCTCCTTTTTAGATTTGGTTTCTCCCTACATATATAATTCCTTTTTCATCATCTAATATCATATGGTGATTATATATGGTTATAAGAGCACCAGATCTTGTTCAGGATGAAAATATTGGAGTAGTACACCTGAAACCACATAAACGTCACACGAACACTAAAAAACTATGCTTAATTTCTCTCTTATCTACACCAGTTTGTTGGGTTTGTTTTTTTAAAACCAAATTTCAGATCTAGTGCATTCAAGGTAGAAGAAGGATGACGAATTAGTAGTTAATTAGCTCATAAATTATTATTGGGAAGAATACGGATGATGGATTGAAAAGAAGATGAATTTGGGTTATAACGTGGTTCGATTTTGTTTCTGAATATATAATTTTGTTCATGTAATTCATCTCACCCGGGAAGAAGATGGATGAGGGTTCATTGTTTCATCTCACTTGGTCATTGTTTTTTCCATGTCATTTTTTTTTCCAAATTAAAGCCATATATATGAAAAACAAAGCCTGATTTCGACAGCGTTTAATTAATTTGACGGAATGGGTCGATTGCAATTTTTTTGAGTTCAGTTGATTAATTGTAGCTTTTTTTAGTTCAATGACCTATTTGTAACACCCCAGTCCCACATTGAAAAATATGAGAAAAATTTATCTGTGTATAAGAAATTAAATTACTAACAATAGTACTTTCAGTCATGACATTTTGAATGAGCCTATGGTGGGCTAAGATGACCCAAGAAGATAATATTGGGCCAGTGGTTAAGGTCTTATTTGGGGATTTGATTCGATTCGAACTTGGGATTTGACCTGAGATTTGTTCTAGACTAGGGATTTGACATGGGTTGTTTTATAAGGTATCAGAGCCAGGTTCTTGAAAGCTCGGTCGGGTCATCCGATTGGGTTGTCGGAGGTGGGGATATGATGGCTGGTGGTATTATCCCACAATGCGGAGAGGTTGGTCCGGTGGTGGGGACACGTAGCTAGCCAGTATTATCCCACAATGGTTAAAATGCAAAATCTTTGGACCGTGTGTGTGATCGGTTCTGACGGGGACATCAGAAATTTAAGTGGGGGAATTTGTAACATCCCAGTCTCACATCGAAAGATATGAGAAAAATTTGTTTGTGTATAAGGAATTAAATTACTAACAATAGTACCTTCGGTCATGACCTTTTGGATGAGTCTATGGTGGACTAAGATGACCCAAGAAGATACTATTGGGCCAGTGGTTTAAGGCCTTATTTGGATGAATTTGATTCGATTTGGACTTGAGATTTGACCAGAGATTTGTTCCAAACTCGATTTAACCCGTTTGTTTCAAAGATTGCACAAAATGTGCCAACTACAATGGGGTAAATGTTATTTTTGCCGTTCAAATTAATTAACTGTAAAGAAATTATAAACGAATAGAAGTTTGAACAAATTATTGTTGGCAATAAAGTTGAACAAAAAACATATAAAATGACATTAATAAAACAAAATTACGTTGCATATATATTCAAGTGTAAAAAATCAGATGATAAACAAATAAATGATTGATATGACTAAACTAAGAAATAATTTTCGAGGTCTGTTGTTGGGGATCCTAATGGACTTGATGTACATCACAAGTGCATATGTGCATATGACAAATGGAGGTGTAAGTTTAGGCCCAATGGATAATATAGGAGTTTATTTTTGTTATTTTGTCAATTTAGTATAATGTAAGTACTCCCCCCGTTTTAGTTTGAGTGTCATGGTTCAAAATCAAGTTTGTGGCACAAATTTTAAGATGGGCAACTGACACATTTAGATAAAATATTCTCGCTTTATTTAAAATTTTCACTTTAGATGCTAAAGAATAATTAAGGATTTGAACCATATATCACTCAAACATATATAGAGGGATCAATTTCTTATTGTAAGATTTTAGTGTCTTGGTCCACAAGATATGTATAGTACATGTAAATAAATATAGAATATTTGAAAAGTATATATTTATTACAGACAACGTATATTAAACATTGGGATCTCAAAAAAGGTTTTCTTATATAGAAACATATACATATTTATATATACCAAAACCTATGTTCAAGAGCAGAGCTGAGCTTTATGAAGTTAAAACTCGTGTAGTTGATGACAGGTGCATCTCGGCTCATCTAAACAGTGAAAGAGCTCAAGTAGAACCTTGAACTTTTCATGAACAATTTGGTCTGTTGTTTTATGTGTCAAATTTTGATTGTGAAATTTCCCCTGAAAAAATTTAAGGAACTCCCTGGTTGTTTCTTAACTTTGAGCCAGGGCTTTTAGGGATGTGAGATAAAGGTTACATCTATCCTTAATTTTGTCGCACTTGCAAGGATTTAGTTTGGATATAGATACAAGAAGAATCCTAAAGAAGTTCCATGTAATGCATATTTTTGTTACACCTCAAAAGATTTCCTTTTTGTCTCAGAGTTTAGAGATGATTCCCAGACATGTTTATGAAGCTAATACTTAACCTAATATAATCTATCTCAAATAATTGCAGGCCTTTTGCACGACTTATGAGTAAAAATGAAGTTCTTTGGAAAACAAAGATTCTAATGCAGCAAAGCTTGTCTCGTGGTGATCCTAGTCCTAAATTGTCAAAAATGTTAGAAGTACTGATTGATCATTTCAGTATGTTTCACGGAATCTTGCTCCTTTACGGCTCTTGACTTGTATGACATAGTTGTTTATCTCTTGCCTGTGTCCGTGTCAATAGTATTTCTCTCTCTCTCTCTCTCTCTCTCTCTCTCTCTCATGATATGCAATATCTATAGTATTTAATTGCAAAGCTGATACTGTTTGGACATACTGTGGACAACAATTCAAAACCAAAGTATCAGTTGTCTTTGAGCAGCTTGAAGTCTTATATATTCCTTCTTCTTCCTCCAGATGCGATAACTTACACCCTTAGTTGGTGCACATTAGGATTTTGATAAGTTATAATTCAATATTCTTTGAACCTGATAATGCAATGGGATTGGACCTTAACTGAACCACTTTGACTATTATCAAAGAACCCCTTGTGTTTAAATTTGTATTCATCGCTGAATTTGCTGGATAGTTGCTGTAGATTTTCTTCCAGATCTGTACTCTTTTGTGGGTGATTTTAAGACTTAATGGTAAAATGGACTCTAAGTCTTATAAAATTGAACTCATTCCCCAATTTTCCTGCAACATGAATTTTTCGTTACCCTGTTTCTCAGAATGAAAGGCTTGTTCAATTGTCTCTTATAGTGCTTTGTACTATTGAGACTAGTGCAACTGATGTTGTTTCTTTCTTTCCATTTATAAAAAAATGATTTTTATAGATGTAGTTCTTATACCTGACTATGTTTATATTTGTCGTTTCCGGAATATCTGACTGCTAAATCTGCTGGTGCAGAAACGAAAGATCCACAGAAGTCTAAGGTTATTATTTTCTCAAATTTTAGAGGTAGCGTAAGGTGAGATGATATGCTGATATTTTCAAATTCTCTAATGTTGTCAAACTGATTTCCTTGAAAACATCTTATGACATTGTCAATGATAAAATTTCACTTATATCTTACATTTTTCTCCTGTTATAATGATATGTACTTCAGGGATATAATGGATGCATTAGTCAATATTGGGGAGTTTGTTAAAGCTACCGAGTTTATTGGTCAAAGCTCAGGTTTGTAACACGGCTTCTTTATTGTTTATTGTTTTCTATATGCTATCATACATTAAACTTCCACCATCTTTTCATTTTCTGTGACACCTTTCATTTACTTTGTAATATGTCCTTGGATTTGTCAATTTTGGAATGGTTGACTACGTTGAAATTCTCCTTCAAATTGAACTTACTTTGGGTCTGATCGTTCTCCTTAATCAGGTTATGAAGTTGCTTTAAGTCTCTGACTTGCGAGTAATGCAACTCAATTAGACAATGTTATATTGTTGGATCTACAACTGCTATAAACTATCATTTTTAGCAGTGATATTGAAATATCTTATTGAAAGCGGTATCTTAATTTCAACAAAAAATAAATGTTTATATATACGTGTATTGTGTATGTATATTGCACTCTTGTTCCATTTTTATTTACAACAGGAATTTTGAAGAACTGATCTCTTAAGAGCTGTTTTTTCATGTTTCCAACTAAAGTTTCACAATTTTGTGGATATTTTGTTGACTGTGGTAGCTGTGATGATTGTAGCTGCTTGAGCCAAGCTTAATACTAAGCAATTACTCCCAGCACAGAATTTTAACTGATCTGAAAATCACAATTATACATTATACTTTTAATCTTTGATTAATTTAAAACGAAAAATAGAAGGATATATAAATATATTGAAATTATGATTTATAAAAATGTTTTCAACATGTCTTATATTCTGTGCCAAAATATGTCTAAAAGCTTACTGCTTTACAGACTATCAAATCTTCAATGTGAGAGATAAAGACATCTCAAGGTGCTCACAATCCAACCAGAACAATACCATGCTACATGCTTCTGACAATGAACTTATCCTAAGTATAACTGTGTTGATTGAACTTGTGAGTAAATCTAGCAAGAAATGAGCTTCTGCTTGGTTATAATGTTAAATTCTTAGGCAACCAAACATGATATAGGATCCAGTCTAATGCTGTTTAATACAATGAAGTGGAGGGGGAGCTTTGCCATAGGAAAGGAAAGAAAACCTCTTTTACCTAATGTTGGTTTATACAATGGGAATAAGGAGAAGGGATAAGGAGTTTTTACAACGTTTAGTTGAGTGGAGGGAAGGAATGCATCAATCATCTTGTAAATTTCTTGTAGTAACTAGACTCATTACTCTTAATAAATATGAGAATGGTAATTCTTCAAATCACAATCATAACTTACAAAGCTCAGCAATTGCGTTTCTCTTTTCCTCCCACTTCTGGAATTGAAGAGGTTTGTAGGCATGGAGGGGTGATGTGGGTGGGAATACAAGAGCAGATGCATTGAGAAAGTTGAAGCACCGAGTTGTATATATATGGGTGTGTGTATTATATATATCAAAATATGAGCAAACATGTATCATTAGCATCTAATCAAAAAAACAAACACCATCATTAGAATTGAAAAAAAAACCAACGGCTGATTAGTATTGAATGCCACGAATATTACTATTAGTAGCGGATTAGTAGCGGACGTAATTTTTTAGTTCTAATCTTGTCTATTAGTTCCTATACGTAAATTTTTAGTTCTAATGATGTATGCTCATTTTTTGAACCATAGAGATGATGCATGCTCATTTTTATCCATAACAAATACATACTATGGATCATTACCCTATATATATATACACACACATGTAGTTATGCGGATGTGATATAATTTCTGGGTTCTCGTCTGCACAATAATTGTGCGGATGATATATCCCATCCGCATAGTTATTGTGCGGATGGGGTCCACCATCAGCAGAATAGTTATGGGGATGGGAGTAATTCTAACTCTTAGATCAATGAATGCATGGTAGGATCTACGTTGGATAATAAGGGCTCCCATCCAACTTTGGCTATGGATCAATATTCTCTCTCTATATATATTATAGAGAGGAGAGCAAAAGCATCTTGATATTCGTGTAAAAGATATAGTTTGGTTGGCATGGAAATGGATTTCCATATAATCTTGCATTTCGTCCATTGACTGCATCAGTCCACATCTTTGCTTTAACTAAAATGGGGATTGTATATGACTGAAATCCCTATTCCTCGAATTCATCCATCATCTGAACTAGCAAATAAGGTCATTTCGGTGGAGTCCCCTCCATTTTAATTCTCTCCTTTTTACTCTGTACCAATCAACAGAAACATCACTATACTTCCACCCCTTTAGCTAGACGAGGAAAACAATTTTAGATTTAACTATTTATCCTTTACATTTTTCAATTGAGTAGAAATTAATATAATTAGGTATTCTATTAAAAATTGGGGATTTAAGGTAATTTAAAGGAAGTAGAGATTTAAAATTACTTGGTAATTAGTATTTTCTAGCCCATTAAAGTTTTTCTTTCTTATTCCATTATGGATTTGGGTTTTCTGATTCATCAAAGTTTTAGTCTTCTTATTCAATTATGTATTTGGATTTTGTTTCTTTTTAAATAGAGATATAATTTCCACATGCTATTTAGCTCATTAAAGTGTTTATAAAAATTGAGATTTCGAATGCTAGTAATCTATCTATACAGAGAACATGGCCAACGATAGGAGTGAGTGGAGGAGGGAAATCCAAATATCAAGGACTGAGTAGGCAAAATATTTTCCATTCCTCTCGTCTTTCTTCTTTATGTTTACATATAAGATCCATTTTAAGCGTACCCCAAATAGTTTGGATAACAAGCTACTGTTGAGTTGAGTAGAATATTTTCTCAAACTTTTGTTATGTTTAGAGTTTGTAACGTACTTACGTTTAGATTCCCACATGGATACAAAGCTGTTATGTTTACCCTGAGTTGCTGTCTAATAAATCAAAGAAACAAAACTGAAAGGACGAGCCAAAAAAGAACACAAGCAAGAAAATTCTCTTCTTTCTATTCTTCTTCTCCTCTTCTTCATTTTCTTTTAAAAGATTCAACTTACCTTGCGTACCACCACCACCCATAGACACCATCACCTACGACCATCACCAAAAAGGAAGGTCAGACAAAGGAGGTTTGAGGAGTTTCTTCCTCACTCCCTTTTCCAAATCTGCAGTGATCTGGGTGTTGGCTTCATCTTATCAACCTTTTGTTTTGCGTTGGTCACCAACAGTAAATCCATATAGATGGGTATGATTGCTTAGATTCCAGCGACTCTCAGTATTACTCCCTCATCGAAATTTGCTCCACATCGAAGGTTGAAGCTATTGTTTCATTCATGTCTGATGTAAAATTCATCATTGGTGCATGACAGCATGTCCTTCTTCCTCTACATCATTGGTGCATCACCTCCTTCCTCTTCTGTAACGGGACATGGTTATTCACTATTATTGTTTTGATTTTTAGACAATTTTAACACATTTTTTTTTACCTTTTGTCAAAATCCAGTGAGCACTAGCTAATCGATTTCATAAAAATAGGTAAGGTATGTATATCTAGAGAGAAAAGAAAAAATAAATTGAAAGCCATACAACTCTTATTTATCATTTTTTGCCACGTCATTTAGTGTTGATTTTATTTTCCTACAAAGGGAAATTCTACTAAAGTGTCATTGTGGCAGTAGAAATTGTATCCTTGTTTAGTGTTAATTTTATAACAATAACTGGAAATATCTGGCAAGAGACAAATCATAAAAGTTGGCAACAAGGTTTAGAACCATGAGTAGCAAGATACGTGTTGACTAGTAATCCTCTTTCTCTTTCGTCTATTTCTTAGTTTGGTAGAACCTGACGTTATGGTTCTATCATGTTATGTTCCTCTATATATCCTTGAGGGCACTCAATATATATAAACTGGTAGTGGAAACATAATACTCCCTCAATAGCAGTTTGGGTTGGCTAAAATGAATCCAATATTAAAGTGTAAAAGAAAGATAATTAGAGGAAAAAGGATAAGAACAAAAGGAAATAAAAGTAATAAAATAAATAAAAATAAATATTTTAAGAAAAACATATCATAATAATATTCCAAAAAATATTTAATATATATATATACACAAATAAATAATGTAATATTTATATATATGCTTCATTCTTGAAATATGAAAATTCAGTTTAACGCTTTAGTCTATGAAGTGTAAAGAACTCAATAATACTGCAAACCTTTAATTTTTCAGAGTTTAAATCTTTTAAGTAATAATTTTGAGATGCTTGTTTTTTATAATTTGACTGTATCTATAGTCTTTCGTTTGGCGGGAGTATAAGGCTTAACAGCACTTGCCTTATGTTTTCTATTTGTTTCCTTTTCTTTTACAGGCTCCTTGTGTTTTCTTAGTTCTATAATTTTGCATTTAAAATATTAATCATTTCAATTTTTAACTTTATGGGAGAACATAACATTTCCCTTCTCAAATAAAATTTCTGCTTTAATTGCCAATTTGTTTGCCTCTCTTCTACGAACTTATTCTTAAATAGGGATTTTGTATTGCTTATCCATTTTTTTAAAAAGTTTTTTTGAAGTAATTCTTAGTTATAGTTTTTCACAGGAAAAACATTAAAAGGACAGTCACAAAAAGTTCAACAGGCTGTTTTGGAGGTAATTATAAATTATTTCTTTCTTTCTATGCCCACGTTGCTTACTTGATTTTTTCCTACAGAAATTTCGTGCTGGTGGTTTTAATGTAATTGTTGCAACATCGATTGGGGAAGAAGGCCTAGATATCATGGAAGTTGATCTTGTGATATGCTTTGATGCTAATGTCTCGCCTTTGAGAATGATACAGCGCATGGGGAGGACTGGAAGGAAGCATGAAGGGCGAGTTGATATCCTTCTGTCATCCATTAAGATTTTCCTCGAGTATATTGTGGCTAGTTAATATGACCATGTGGAAAACTTTCTCATATTTTCTTCCTGCACCTCCAGGCTTCAAAATTGTTAGAAATTGTTTTTCAACCTTACTTTAGGTCTTTTCTAAAATTTCTTTAACAAGTTTTACTAGTTTTAGCTTGTGAAGGGTCAGAATTGAAGGGTTACATGAGAAAGCAAGCAAACTCAAAGGCTATTAAGAAACACATGCGAAATGGGGGAATTACTAGTTTCAATTTTCATTCTAGTCCGAGGATGGTAATTATTTCATAAGGTTCCTCAGTAATTCCTTCAAACTTTGCAAACACTCTCCTTTAAAAGTTCCATATTGTTTTAATTACAGATTCCTCATATTTTCAAACCAGAGGTTCAATTTGTTAAGCTCTCAATTGAACAATTTGTCCCTCGCGGAAAGAAAGTGCTAGAAGATCACAATGTCCAGACGCCGGAGTTTGAAACTAAATTAACCAATGCTGAGTCTGATATACTAAGAAAGTATTTCCAGCCTACCACTGAAAACCTTTTCAGACCTTCCCTTATTGCCTTCCCTCACTTCCAGGCATTTCCCTCCAGAGTGCACAAAATCATGCATTCATTCAGATCAGTGATGTTGATTGATACAATGCAACGTATGCAAGGGCTATCATATTCTAGGGACAAAAAGGCCTTCTGTATTGAGGTTTGATATTGAAATTTGTTATTTCCTGCTAGATTAATCTTATTTAACTAAGCATTATGGTTTATGTGACTTCATGATGGTTCAGGATAAAGGCGCCTCAGATCTATGCTCAAGTGTTGAAACTGTTGAGCACCATGACAACAGCACGAAAGGTGATACCATCTTTGACAGATCAAAAATGCCTATGGCACAAAAAGTTCTTATTTATAAGGTGTTTCCCTTTTAATACAGTTTGTGAACTGTTGGTGATTTTCATGTTCTGGTATATAGTCAGAAGATATATCTATACCAAGGAAACTACTCGGAGGATCTGGATTTAGGAGCTTTGTGTTGTTTTGCTTTGAAAACCTGCATCAGAAATTCCACACATTAACATGCGAACAGATTTTGTGAGGATACTTTGAAGTCAAAAAGGTTTTCATTCAAATAACTAAATGAGACGAGGAAATTTGTGGATTATGATTTAAGATCTAATGGTTATTCATATATCTTTTTCTATCGACATCATAAATTCTATTCATATTTAGTACTCGTTCCATCCAGCTTTTGTTGTCCTCATTTTAATTGTGCAAATTTTAAGAAACATCGAGATTAGGGTAGAAAGTTTCTAGAAATTTAAAATAAGCCTTTTGTGGACCATATTTGGGACCTCTAATAAAGGAAGAGGGACTAGTAAAGGTGGACGGAAGAAGTACTTCTTATGGATTTCTTATGTAGTAATTAGGTTTTCCTAATTCTTTTTCCTTTTTTGGTCAGTTAGGTTTTCTTAATTCATTAAGGCTTTCGCTTTCTTATTCATTTGGGTATTAGTGATTTAATCCCCATATGTTGATTAGCTTATGAAATATTGAGAGTTCATAAAACCAACATTTGGTTGTGATCGATTGTTTGTCAATGGATGAGTAGTTAACTATTTAAGGGTTTCACTGATCACTTACGAGAATGAGTTTTGAGCCCGATTCCGATATGCCTTTAATCTCTGCAGAGTGGATTCAAAACCTTTTGTGGAGTTTCGGAGATAGGAATCAATCTTTCTTGGTTGCAATCAAGAGATTATAATGTTAAGGTGTTGAGGCTAAACCCCAATTAATTTTCCGTCTAATCACTTTTTTTCCCTTCACTAATCGGTCTAATTCCCATTATTTTTTGACTGGTGATACTTCCTAATCTAAGAACCATTTGCCAAGTGATATTATATGTGCGAAGCAAGAACCTCTACTAAAGAACATGTTTATGAATCTCTGGTCGGCCACTCTTCTTTTCTTCTACCTATGGCCACCTTCTGCCATTCCACACATGGTATGACTTGCACTTGTTTTTAATGTCTTTTCCTCGTTCACTTCCCTAACTATTCTGATCATCACAATTAGAATAAATAACCATCCTAACCGACAATTGCATCTCATGCTCTCCTTTTTAGTTTCTACCATAAGCACTATCATATATTTACCATATTTTTCCATCTTCTCATAGTGGTGTCTTGAAGCACCATTACCATCTTGAATCCCGTATGCTTTCTTTTTCTGGTACATACTGTCTTCATCATTAGCAATGATCTATAGAAAAATTTAAGAGAAAACAATATAAACACAATTGGAGAACCAACAGAATAGTATGTTCCACTTTTCTTATGTCCTCTTTTTGTTACCATCATCTTCTTCCTTGATACTTGATTTTGAGTAATGAGTATTAATTTAGATTTGATCCAGTTTGGGCTACTGCTTTAACAATGGTGTTAAAAAATTATAGTGCTTCCCAACAACCAATAAACTAAGCAGGAGTGACAATTGTTATATACCGAGGAGATTAATGAAGACTATGGAGTGGTGCTAAAAGAATCTCTAGGCTATGAACAATGATATTAATGGTGGAATAATGATGGCAGTCATGCAAAGATGAAGAAAGCCTTCTTGACAAGTTGGGCTTTCTGCATATATTCGTGTTCACACATAAAACACTTTCCTTTTAACTTTTTGAAAACAAAATGAAGTTATATCTTTAGTTGGAAAGGGCTTTGGATTCAGATGGAAGAGATGAGTTTTTAGAGAAGGGTGATGAAGAGAAAGGGCTTTAGAGTCAAATGGAGGAGAAAACTGATGCAGAGGAAGGGCTTTGGACTCAGATGGAGGAGATGGGTCCATGGTTGTCTTCAGTCTTCTTTCTTTATAATTATTTGAATAAGGAATCTTAAAGTTGGTTTAAGGCTTCAAGGGGTTTGAGATAGGGTGACTCTGTGTCCCCCTTTTTCTGGTTATTGATGTTCTTTGCAAGATGTTATTGCATAGTGAGAAGGTTGGGTTGATGGCTAGTGGTTGGATGTGCGGATAGAGAGGAGATTAGAGTATCCAACCTTCAGTTTGCTGATAATACTATTCTCTTTCTTGTTAACAAATATTTTGGGTTTTAATTACACTTTGACCATCTGTAGATTTTTAGGGGATCTCTAGACTTAAAGTTAAATTGTCTAAATTTAGGTTTACTGGTTTTAATTTAGTCACCCAGTCTCTTGGTGCCTCTGTCTCTTTGGAAGCTATGCTATTTAGGAGCTGCCATAGTGTCATTAGTTGGTAATCCTTCTTCTAAATCTTTGGATTTGGTTGTTCGAATTGGGTACCCATAAGTGAAAGGGCATGATCTCCTAGTGTGGAGAGAGTAGCTAAGAGATTAGGTGGATAGAAGACAGCGTTCTTTCATTAGGGAGCTAATCATGTTGATAAAGACTAGTCTTTTTAGCATTGCAATATATATTATGTCTCTCTTTAAGCTTCCTGTTCTAGTGACTACCTCTATTGAGAATATTATGAATTGGTTTCTCTGGGCAGCACTTGCGCTTCGTTAGTTTTTTCTTAGTTCTCTATTTGTATTTCATTGAGGACTCTTGGCCTCCTTTCTATATTTTCTCTATCTAATAAAACTTATTCTACCATCACAAAAATATCATAAATCAGAATGTGCCAAAAAGTACACCCATTCTCAAAATAAAAACAGTAAATGAAAGATTAAATGGAACTAATGGGGTTGACATGAAAGTATGAAACAGAAATGCAATTAACTTAGGAGTTTAACATGAATTATGACTTGGTTCTTATGTAATAGTCCATCAGTCCCATCCTTTATTTATTAAGTTTTTAAAGATAAAAGGAAGTTTTAGATAGAAGAGAGAGTAGAAAAAGGAAGGACAAAAGAGTTGCCCAAAAAAGCACAAATGGGATATTAAAGAAAAACTTATGAAAGCATTACAATATTATATTCGCTTTTGTAATAATGACAGTCACAAAGTTAAGACTTGCAATTGGTATGCTAAGATGTTATATTTTTTAAATCATTTGTTCAAATTACACTTGTATGTTGTATTGTTGCATCACAATGGGGTGGAAAAAGAGCTATATAAAAACTAATAATCTTCAAATGTATTATTATCATGGCTTAAATTATGTGCCAAAAACATGAAGAGGACATATAATATTGGATGGAGGGAGAAAGTATGATATAGGATTAAATTAGGGTTCTTTAATGTAGTTTTCGGATTATTAGGCTTTTAGGTGTCTATGTTATATTTGTAAATTTTTAACACTATTTTGGATTTTTGGTTGTATAGTGTAAGTTAATTTGGGTATTATAGCTCTACCCTAATATTGGCTCAGTTCTAGGTTTTCCTTTAGGTTTTCCTAATATTTGGCTTTAGAGTGTTGTTTTAGGTTTTCCTTTAGAGTGTTCCTTTAGAGTGTTGTGGGACTATTCTTAATTCCTACCTATCTTATGTATGTACATACGTCTTAATTATAATTCAACAGAAAAATATCGTATTACCTATCCATGTATACACATACGTCTTAATCATAATTCGGCAGAACACTTTCGTAATACATAACAAGACTCGTGTTGTAATCCCTTTATTTTTCATATATCTGATTATCTTTTAGTAAAGTTTCGTGCTTCTAACCTGTGGGGCTCTCCTGTTCCTTGCAATGAAGAAGCAAGCTTTGTCTAACTGTCTAGTAAATCGCTTGCGAAGGTGCTGCAAACTAGCCCTTCTTCTCCATCTCACTTTCTATTTTATTATACACTCGTTAACTTTCCCTGATTCAAAACCACAAAAAAGAGAGGAAAAAATAGAGAAGTGGTTGGCTTCTGGTCTACTTGCATGCTTACATCTCATATATATGGGATCAATTTGTTTTCTTGATTTCTGAATACATTGCTTGACTGTCATGTTATCGAAACTCAAAATTATCCAATTCTATGTAGGGCTACTCCCTTCATCTTTCATTACTTCCTCTTTGCCTCCTGTATTTTTATGCAACTAGGTATGATTGACGCGTATGCCACAAATTTTTACAATGCAATTCTAGTGTTTTACTTTTTAATTACCTTTTTCAGATCTGCAGACTTTTCACGATTCCCCAGAAGTGAATTCAAAAAGAGAAGTATCAGAATCACATTTATCTCCAATGTATGCCTATAGAACAGAGGAGAAGCAGTGTCTTCCAGAGTTTCAACCACAAAGTCCTTCCGTGCACTCCTACTTGTTTGGGTCAGATTTCGTATCGGTTGATGATCTTGGCAAGGTCCTTGTTATGTCTGTACCACTACTTCCATTGAAAGAAGTTTTTCGTTCTAAATGTACAACTGCAAGCAGTGTTGACTTGCTAAACTGTTCGAAGCAAGATGCTTTTCACTTTGGGTCATCACTTGCGGAGTACAAAGAAGATCCTATGCAAGTAAAGTGTGTGAAAGCTACCGGGACAAGATGCAAAGGAGATGCGGATATGCTAAATGAATTTTCCGACTCTGACACCCAGCAAGAACTAACCCTAGTTGGGGATGAAAGAGTTCTGCCGACCCCAATTTCAAAAAGTAATTTTTCAGATGGAGAAACCAATGAGGCTCCTCAAGTCGTGGAAAAGAAAACACCATTGGTGTTGGCTGTTGACTCTTGCAATGACTTTAGTGAAGTTGAGCTTAGTCCTCGGTTAACTAACCTTCTTAAGAGCGGTGTTGTTCCAGAGTCTCCTACAGATGGCACAGGTTAGTAATTTTTAAAAAATATATATTCTGTTTTCTGCTTGTCTGGTTCCTTACATGAGTAATATTCTTTGCTGAAAAAGTTTCCGATTTTATAGGAACATCAGAAAGTAAAAACAAGGGCGAGTTCATGGTTCAAGACCTGGATTCACCTTCCAAATTGCAAACTGAACTGATCTTTAATTCTTCAGTTCTAATAAAGAATGGTAAGGTTATCAAGGACAGTGATGCTAGTGGAAGAGATGTCCCAGCTTCATCTGTTAAAGATCAGATTCAAACATCTACAGTCAATGGAAACAATAGTTCCACAAGAACATATGCTGCTTTCCCGGTTGTGGAAGAAATAGGAAATCCACTGGAAAATCCATCACCCAATAGTTGCAGCAAAGACTGGCATTTTAATTCTGGAGGTAAATCAGAAAGTGTTGAACAAGAATGCAAGTTTAAAAGATTGCGGAAGTATGGAGATCTCCACAAACAGCCTTCAAAAGAAAAGGAGGAAAGTAGAGGTGCTCTAGTAGAACTGGCAAGATCTTCTATCTGCAGCAGTCCTGTCACACATAAGCGTGCCAGAGGTATATTAAGTTTGTGCTTCATGTGATTTTAGGTGTTTATAACAATGTTGTTGCGGATGAGTTGTTTGCCTTGTCAGATCCGGCATTACTAATTAATGTCATGTTTTGGACCTGTAAATTATCCATTTTTTTCTGGCTTAAACCGATTAAGAGCCAATTTTATTGTTTTGCATCACTCAGTATCATGTGTTGCATTCAGGTGAGAAGAAGATAGTTAAGGCTGCCAGAGTCTTCATTGAAGAGCAAGCAGAGTAAGTCCATGCTTAGACTAAATTTTGTGTAGTGACAAAATATTCTTGTTTGGACCCTTAACTTTTAAAAGGATTGGCAGATGAACTCTGCTCAATAAACAACTAGGCTGAGATGAGACATCCACTCTATGGATAATATATCTATTGCATTAAACATTGTAAAAGATATTGATTTTCTCGTAATGCTGTGATTTAATATGCTCAGGGTTTCAGGAGAAGTTCCAGTATCTGAAGATGATGAGGATGAGCAGGACAATAATTCATATGATGATAGTTTCATAGATGACAGGATAAACCCTACAGCAGGAAGTACTCAAGCTGAAGCCAGTAGAATTGATATGATGGCTGTTTACAGGTATTGTATGAGCATTACCTCCTATGTATAATGTTTTTGTATTTTTCATTTTTTTTTGTTTAATTTCTCTTGTTCGTTTCTTTCAGTCTTTTGCTTGTGAATGATTGGGGCTGAGGCAAGAGTCTCTGGTATTTACAGATGCCAAATTAGACATGGATGTTTTCTTACAACATTAGCATTATTTCTGTTGGAATTTACTATATTATAATCGGTACTATTATTAAATTAGAGTATTAGCTTTAATCTTGGCCACCAAGTTCAGTAGCTTGGTCATCACACAAACTTGGTGACCGAGTTTGTTTTATGCATATATAAAGGCTTGTACTAAGAAGCACAAATACTGATGTGGGGATACTCGGTGCGTCACACGGAGATATGACAATTCGTCAAATATTAAAATATGGGGATTTGGGTGCGGGGGAACTGGCAATCGACACATTGTATTATTAAATGTGTAGGCTTTTTTTATATATATATATATATATATATATATATATATATATGGGTAGTGATCTATAGCTTGTTATGGACACTATTCCAGCAAACGAATCTACCACCGTCTAATGCGAAATCTAACGGGCAAGATTAATGGAGATTAAAACCCTCCTGCTACTAAGAGTAGTGGTATGCAAAAAAATAGGATACCTGCCTCTACTCTTAGTAAAGGTATGGAGGAATGTCCTAAATACTACCCCCACTTTAGTTAGATTTAAATAGTTTCAATGTATTTATTTATATAAATAATTTCTTAAGTAATAAAATTTAATATTGTCAATTATATTCAATGTATTTATTTGTATAGATAATTTCTTAAGTAATAAATTTAGCATTCTCAATTATTGTGACAATTTGATTATTTAAAATTTAAACTTCATATTGTAATACAATTTGATTTAATTACATTACAAATAAATCTATTGAAGCTATTTAAATCTAACTAAAGTGAAGGTATTTAGGACATTTCTCTATGCCTCTATTAAGAATAGAGACAGGTATCCTATTTTTTTACCTGCCACTACTGTTAGTTGCAGAAGGGTTTAATCTTCATTAATCTCTTACATTAGATGATGGAAGATGCGTTTGCTGGAACTGTGTCCATAACAACTATTTGCTATAAATCACTACCCATATATATATATATATGTATATATATATTGAAACATTTGACAAAATAGATACTGCACGAAAAAAACATCAAACAAACACTACAAGTTTCATGAATCTGTAAACATGAAGGCATAAACAATAGCAAAAAATAATCAGATATATAAATTCAAAACACATAAGTTGTAAAGTAGGAGAGAATCCCCGAGAATCAGAGCATCTAATGCTGGGATTCGATAGTTTGTTGTGGAAAATGAAGAATCCCTTTTCTAGAGCTTTTATTTCTCTTCTTTGACAATACACAATACAACTTTTTCTTTCTTTCTATGATATTGACATGGTATCAAAACTGTAGAGTTGTTCTTGTTTGGCAATCAGCTTGCATCATCCGTCGGCATTCATGTCTACCAGTAAACATTAAACACAATATTATCTTGCTTCCTCCACATGCGACACATAATTGTGATCGAATATTTTCTTACCTTGGTCCAGATCTCAAAACTCCCTTCTGATCAAAGTTAATTCTAATATGGTTTAGCACAAACATAATTACAGTGTGGTCAGCACTACTGTGCTGCCATTGCTGCCAGCAGTCAGCTCTACAGTACAGTAAAAAGAAATTTGATTTGAAACTACCTGTGTTCTATTTCACAAGGCTTATTATATATTTTGGATAAGGAAGTATAATTATCCGAGACATCCTCAACAGTCATGGTTTGTTAATGTTCCTTTGCATAGTGAAAGAAGCAAGTTGGGCCCATGTGTTTTCTAAAATTAGGGAATTTAGTTTATTATCACATAGTTTAGTCCCTCGTTGCTGTCGAGCACTTTACATTTGCAGTTGTAGTCAGCATTTTGCATCCGCATTCAACACTTTGTGTCCGCCGTTGCAGTCTGCACTTTGCATAGAGTATTATTTTATAATTGTATGGATTAGTTTTTGTGACAAGGAAAGTTACTGATATAAGATTTTTTGCTTGGGGGGAGTGTCAACAACTCAAAATATTGTTGTATTATATTAGATATTTTTATTAAATTAGATTATTAGCTCTAAACTTGGCCAGTTCAGCAGATGCTCATCACAAAAACCTGGTGCGAAAGTTTGTCTTAGGCCGATATAAAAGGCTTGTATTTCTCCTCTAAAATTTTACAATACAACATTTTCTTCAATCAATGATATTAACATTTTCATCCTCACCCTGTTGTTTACCTTCTTTACTTAACCTTCAAGTCAAACTTGGTACTCCCTCATCCTCAAAAGGATGACTAAAGGTACTAATTTTTCTGTCCCAAAAGATGAGATAAAGTACATTAAGTGAAGAGTAACTAAGTCATTTAGTGGTGTCCATTAGTATAAAATAAATAAAAGTACTCATCACTTTATATAATCTTGTAGGGCCACTAAAGATAAATTTGGAACTTTTTTACTCTCTTTCCTCTACTTTTACTTTTCTTAATATATGTAAATTGTACTTTGCTCATCCTTTTGGGGACGGAGGGAGTACATGTTTTCTCAGTGATTGGATATTATACTTGCTATAAATAACTTCTAGTCTACGTCTGCTACATTTTAAGCTTCCTTGCTGGATATGCGAATTTGGAGATTGTCCAAGGTTCTACGTGTTTAATGAAAAAGAAAAATGAAGGATTTGGTTTGTTAAGCAATTAGGATTTGTTTGGACTAGGATATAAATCTATATATAGTTGATATTTAAACTTGTAGGAATAGCAAGTACAACGGACTTGACGTTTGCTAGATGGCAGGGGATGGTTATTAGGTTTAAAGGAGTAGAGGATGGATTTAGCTTTGCAATGAGAATACTTGAGCCCGGACTGCTGTGTCTTGTGGTCTTATATTAGTACTTAACTACTTTCTCTTAGGACTTGAGAGTTGATGTTTGAGAAAACTATCTTCTTAGCAAATCAGATTCAAGCTGAATCCAAATAAAACTGGGAATAGTGAAGTGAATGAAGCCAAAGTATCTTCACACCATTACTAGGATATAATAAAGAGAGAATTATTATTTTCTTAAGCTCGAGGCTGCAAGAATCGACTCCACAGAAAAATGTACGACAGAAAAAGGAGAAAACGTTAAGTTTATGTATATTTATGCATGTATTTCTCGTTAATAGTTCCATTTTGATATAAGTACTGCTGCATTGCTTTATTCTGGCTATAGCTAATACAACATTTTATGACAGGCGTTCTTTACTAAGTCAATCACCATTGGAGAGAATGCCAAACTCTTTGACAGACTATAGTCCTGATTCTGTGGTTCGTTTAACCCGAACAAATGAAAGTGCGAGCTCAGCAGGAACAACAAAACATTCTCTCCAAACACCGCAGATTGGTTTAGAATCTGACTCTACTGGTTTGAATTCTGCATGCTCTCAATTGAACCCCAAAAAGAATCCAGAGTCAATGCCATGCAAGAGTAATTGTACCCAAAGAAAGGATGAGAGCAACAACGAAAGTCGAAAAAGAAAGTTGAGTTTTTATCAAGCCAAGACTCTTCCTGTACAGAACTTGGAACAGGAATTCTTGCTTCAGTCTGAAGCTGCAGGAAAAGCCTTGCCTCTGCATGATCAGATTGAGAAAAGTGAACCAATCAGGGATGAGTTTGACTATGATCAGTTCTATGAAGGTATTGATCTTGATGCAGTAGAGGAACAAGCTACCAAATATCTCAAATACAAATCTGAGCAGCCAATGCAGAATCAAACGACGATTCCTAAACCCCAAAATCCCGCTGTTCTGGATTCTCCTACATTTGATCTTGGCTTCTGATTATCTGCAGCTAGAATGGTTCTGAATGGTGCTCAGTGCTCAGCACAAGTGCCTTTGCAGGAATACTTGCCTCGATGGTGGTTTCCTTTGCCATCAAGATCTCAGGTTGGCTGTAAATAGTTACTCCCTCCGTCCCATAAAAGATGACTCAAAGTACCAAAAAAATTGTCCTATAAAAGATGGATTAAGTACACTAGAATGCTATACAAAAAGTACTTTGTCCTCGAAGTACTTAGGTGGGGTCCACTAATTTAAAGAAAGAAAAAGATTTCCTAGTGAGGATCTACTATGGATAAAAATGGAACCTATTCAATGCTCTCTATTTTAAATTTCTTACTTTGCGTGAAAACTGAAAAGTGTACTCAAGTCAATTTTTTTTTGGGGCGGATGGAGGATTTCCTACAATTGGTTCCTTTGATAGTAAATTATTGGTAGAAGCACTGTCATGAGCAGATACCAATGTATGTATCATATACCCTATTTGATTGTGCATGCACATAGATGTATTTATTATATGCTGATAGTGGAAACTTTACCTGAATGAAATGCAAATAAATATATTGTTATGGATGGTCTTTCTGTTTGCTGTATTCCAATTTATTTGTAAAAATGTTAATACCTGAAAGGCCTGGTTTCAAGTAATAGAGATGTTTGCACTGTTAAAAGAGTTGTGATTTTCTTCACCCTTAGTGTATAGCTGCTGTAGATCCATCGGATTTATGTATTTAAACATGCATACTCAGATGCATGTTCGTGGTTGAATATATGTTTTGCTTGTGATGCCTGGAGATGAGAGTGCTTCATTACATAGAACAACATACCCTGGAGCTTAGGTTGCTCGTTGAATACAGAGATTTAAAGCTGAAATGTGGCTTGTTTATCGTTTGGTTGATTAAACGAGCCGAGTTCGAATCCATCTTCATATGTTACTGAACTTACAATATACTTTTATTTTTATTAAGTTCTCTCTTTTAACTCTTTTTTTTTTGGATTTCCATCTTTTTGGACATGTTAGTTTTACCATGAACGTAAATGTTCTTTTTATTTATTTATTATTATTACTACTACTTTTTATATATTAATATATTAATTTGGGTTAAATATATTTTTCTCTACTATACTCGACCTTAGTTTATAAATGCATCATTGGGCTGAAAATTTTAACGGTCAACTCATTGAACTACACATTATTTACAAAAAGTGATAGTCGTCTTTGTCCGTTAACTATTTAATAAAAAATTGAGGTGACAATACGTGACTGTATATTATATTACTTACGTGGATTAAATATATAACTAAAAGACTTAAATTGTTGAATTTTATAAAAATCGTACCTTTATACTGCCAAAGACTTATCAAAAGCCCCAAGTCCCTTAATCAGTCCCAAATTGATTCCAAATTGGTTTCTCATCCATCACCGAGAGCGACGAAGAAGAGAAGACAATTAACAGAGGAATTAACATAAGCAACTCCAATAAAATCAGCATCACAAATCATGCCGATGATTGGGAGATGTCCAGAAGTCTGGTGACATGCCGATGTGGTTTAGTTGTGTTGATGTGGGTAACATGAAAAGAGGGAACTGTAGATCCGGAAAGAAGGTTCATCGATGGTTCTCATTTCAAGGTGTATACTAATCTCTTGTATTCTTTCTTCTAATTTCTTTATTATTTCTTCTAATTTCTTTCTCCCTTCTCTTTTTATGTTTTGCCATATTCCATTTTGTCTATCTCAGAAGCCATCTACTCTTACTATTCATATGGGTACTATGAAGTTGCAGTATGTATGTTTTGCTTTTGTGGCAAGCACTATCTATTTATTTTGTTAATTTTTTTACTATTCTGATTTGATTATGAATGAGAATAATAATTGGGTTAATTTATGGCAGGATAGAAGATTATGTTTTAGGTTTTTTAAATGGTGTGTTGAAAGAAACAATGAAAAAGTTGAGAGATTGATGGAAGAAATAAAAAATATGGAAATTGGCAACCAATAAACGAGCAAAGACGACAAAGAAAATGAAGAAACCAAGCACAAAGATGTATTGGTGATGCAAAGACAAGTCTAAACGTTAAAGAAACAGATTGTCAAGTAAAGTTCAATTGAGAAGAAATTATGGATTGCTTTTGTAGTTTCTTAAAATTTGATTTTTGTTGAATTGCAAACAAATGTGTAGATTAGTATATTTGAAGGTATTGAAGGTTGTTTATAATTTATGTATTGAAAGTTATTTTGACAAGTGTGTATTGAATGTTTATTTGGCTTCATTTGAATGTATGTTTGGCTAGGTTATTTCATTAATTTATTAAAACTAAACAATTACATAGCTTAATACCACACTTTGCTACCACATTCATTTCCTAAAGGTGTGAAATTTACTATCATAAAGTGAAGTGCTCAAAGGGAATAACACGATCGTTGAGCGAAGACTAAGTCACTTTACTATCGTAGAGTGAAGTGCTCAAAGTGAACTTTACGATAATTGAGTGAAAGCTGAAGTCACTCTACTAACATAGAATAAAGTGCTCAAAGGGAATAATACAATCATTGAGTGATGGCTGAAGTCACTCTACAATAGTAAGTTTTATGATCGACTTCAATAGCTTTATGTTGTATGCTTTTTGAATGGTATGATCCACCATTTCATTATAAGGAGTTTACAAAAGTTACTAGATACAAATATACATTAATTATATCATCATGAAATCAAAGATGCATTTGTCCTAACATATTACTGTAAGAAACTTATGCAACAATGCCGACTAAATGCATTCATCAACTTATTACACCTATAAAAAGTAATTACCAAAATTATTCAATCCAAATCAGAGCATGAGTACATATTAAAATATTGGGTTAAATACACTTTTCCCCACTCTACTACGGGTCAGTTTATAAATGCATCATCGAACTGATTTTTTTTACATTCGACTCACTGAACTTCAATTTTTTTACAAACCGTTACAAATTCTGTTAAATTGTTTGACTTTAGACGGAAAAATTACAAGAACTGCCACGTAAGAGAGAGAAAACTTACATGTCAGATATTTTTCTTTGTGGCATGCCTAGATGGAAACTTTTATAAATTTAATACTAAATTAATCAAAATCAAATAAATAATTTCTTAAGTCAGAAAGCAAGCAAGTCTGAATGAAATTCTTCTCATTCAATGTCATCCACCATGTATTAGACAATCTTTGCTCCATAATATTTTCTGCACACCCTTACATTGCATTCTTTAGAATAGTCATGACCTAATTCTCACTTTTTTTCTCTATAAGTAACTAATTTATTCACAAATACAGAAAAAAAAATTTGCAGTCAAACTATGACTTACCAATTGATAAAGAGGAACCCTAACTTTCGCAGCGAATCAATCGGACCAGTCGACCAATTGGACCACCCACCAGATCTGGCGTGCGGCAGAGGAGGAGGTGGTGTCGGAGGTAGAAAAAGGTATAGGAGCAGTGGCAACGGTGGCGATGGGTGGAACGACGGTGGGTGGAACGTGGCGGTGGTTGTGATAAGAGGTTTATGGATGATGGTGGTGGTTATGGATGATCGGTGGTTGTGATCGGAGGTTTATGGATGATAGTGGCGGTGGTTATGGATGATGGTGGCGGTGGTTGTGATCAGAGGTGGATGATGTTTGGGTTGTTGAAAGGTCAATAATAATCTAGAAGGGGGGTTGAATAGATTATTACAAGTTAAAAATTATGTTTAGGTCTTTTTGAATTTTTAGTTATTAATTAGCAGTTTTAGCAATTAGCATGCAAGATAATAAAAACTCAATCACAATTCACAGAGATTTATCTGGTTCACAACATACACCCCTTGGTATGTTGCTACGTTCAGTCTCACGTCCCTACTTGGAACTTGAGATCTTATTACTATCAGTAATAACGACTCCTTCAACAGGCGGAGAAGCCTTTACAAAGTTTTATAGATAAACTTTCAACTATTCAACTATTCTATCTTGGATAGCAAACTCCTCGCTCCTTCCTCAAGTCTAGTTGTACCACCTTTTGAGTTTAGTTCTATTCAATGATCTGGTCTTGAAACAACAGCCTCTTCCTCACCTCACAAGTACACTAGAGACCCAACTTCCTGCTGACCTCACTAATACCCTGGTCTTGGTCGAAGAATTACTTGTCTTTCTCACAGGTACATAAAATAAACTAACTCTAATCCTTTCTCTGTTTACAAACGTTTACAACAAAGTGCTTATTCAATAAGCCGATGAGAGTTAAGTACAGAGTAATGCTTCTCAAATAAGCAGATAGAAAATTAGGAACAAATATATCAGTATAAAAGTTCAAGAACTTTTATATTCAACAATAAGCTTCTTAAAAGCATATAAAACTTTTGTTTAGATCCACTGATGCTTCAAATTAAGCAAATATATGATTTTAAGGCACTTTATAAAGAATTAACAATTCTATAAAATAAAAAGTGTTTTTCTATGGATATTATAAAATTGTTTCTTAGATAGTCTTTACCAAGTATTATATGAATTATTTTTATGAATCAATACTTGTATAAAAGAATAAATCAAATCAAGTATAATATTTAAATCAGTTAAACACAAACTGATATAACAAATATCACTATTTAACTCAAATAATATATAAAAATATTTTATCTATTATGTGAACTTTTATAGATAATGTCACTTAGTACTATAAGGAATCGTACGGTTTGAATTCTTCTTGATAGAGGTGTATCTCCGTAGCCTTGCGGCATCTAAGTATGACAAAATTTATAATTTTCACAATTGATATTTATATAAATATTTTCAATAGATCACTACGATTCTCAAATCCAGTTCGGATGACTACTCTTTTTGGAGCAGTATCTCAGTGTTGTTTTGAGCTATCAAGTGTCGTATCTAATTTACGATATTTATATAAATAATGTCGATAAAAGGTTACTGAAGACTATAAGGAATCGTACGGTTTAAAAATTCCTCTTCGTAGAGGTGTATCTCCGTAGCCTTGTGGCGCCCCAGTATCCTTTTACTTGACAAATAGATGAAATATAGATATATAAAATTATTTAGAACAATATGTATTTGTATATATATAGATATAAAACAATTAAGAAATAATTCAACAGAAATTAAACTTATCTCAATACTTGGACCAATTTTTCTCTTCAAAAATAATCAGAACTTTTGTAAGAAGAGATATAAAGCTTTTTAGAGAGAATGTAGGCAGGGAAAGTATGCTTTGCTTTTCACTTAATTGGTAAAAACCAAATGAATGAAATACTCCCTATTTATAGAATTTTTGAAGTAGGGGCAAAATTGTAATTTTGAAAATTAAATTTTGAATGCACGATTTTGATCAAATATTTTTGAATTGAACGGTCCAGATTAAACCAAGCTTTTACGCGGTAGAAGATCAAATTCCGCCCAGTCTATTTTTTGCCAACTTAGCATTTATTATGCATATTGACCATGGAAGAGGACTGCTCGATTTTTCCATGCCATCTCACCCACTGATTTTATTAAGTCCCATTTTGAATGTCATTTGCACACACATGATTTTTGACACATGCATGCATTAATTATGTAGTTAAGATATATGCATTATACTAGTTATATTATATAAATTGTATATGTATATTTATGTGTGTGTATATATATATATAGTATACTGATAGTTATAGTAATATATAAATATCCTATTTTATACATATATAATAAGTATTTTATATGTTTTAGTATATATATGAAGTATACATACATAAAAATATTTTGCCCAACTTTAGTTTAGAAAAAAATAGGGTTTCTTGCCTTGAATATTATATGAATTAATTTATTTAACACTTGACATATAATTTATCAAGGTCAATAAAAATTAATTCAAGTAAAAAATGTAAAAAATAGTTAAAATAAAATAAGGAAAAATAAATAAATAATTACATATTTATTAAAAACATAATTGTTATCATCAAAATATATAAAATAAAATTATACCTATCAATCTCCCCCTTTTTGATGATGACAATTATAAAAATATTGTTAGTTTTAAAAAAACTCCCCCTTAAACTATGAACCCTTTATAACAGTATATATTCAATCTCATGGAAGCTTATAACAGTTTAGAGCAGTTTATATAATTCATTCATAGCAGTTTATATAATCCATTCATAGCAGGTTATATCCATATTTTTCTTCTCCCCCTTTGTCATTATAAAAAGTGACGGGGTAAAAGAAAATTTTAAACCTGCAGGAAATATGTTAGAGAACCTGCAAAGAGAGTTAGTTAACCAAAAATATATAAAACGAGTAAAGATAAGGAGTAGTAGTAGTACTAGTAGCAGTGGTAGTTAGTGTAGTAAGAGATGGGTAAAGGGTTAAGGGTTACAATTATCCGAATAGTTAGTTAGACAAGTTTAAGCAAATAGTTAGATGTCCTCTAAATTTAGAGGAGAGAAGTGAGAAATATCAGGAATGTTGCCTTCAGGATCTTCTTGTGGAGGAACAGGAGCAGTGAAATCAGCAGTGGTATTGACATTGAAGGGATCCATCAGCAGGTTGTTGTTCTCCAATAACAAGCAGACCACAGATTTAACAGTGTGTAAAGAGAACTGAATATCTTCTAATTTTTCCAAAATTAGAGTTTGATTTTGCAACAAAAGTTGGTTCATACTATTGAGTGAGTCGATTTTTGAAGCCATGTTGATATTAGTTTCATGAATCTCATGATCATGAGGTTTAAAAATAATGAGGGGTTGCGGTGGCAGATTCGAGTGGGATACGATGTTGCTAGTGGGAACAAGTTGAGATTGATGATTAGACAAAGGAATGTTCAAATAATGGAACACATGTGTAAGAAGGAGACCAAAACCAAGACAGTTATTTTGAAAATAGAATTCAAACGAGGACAACAAGAAGTAGGCCAGATTGTAGGGCATGTATTCATTTAAAAGACTCTTGATAATTTCCAGATCAAAGGGTAACATTTTTCGATCATCACGTACATGCATAAAATTATTTCTTAAAATTTTGCCCAAAAAATGGCATTCAGTAGTTAGAAATTCCAGACCAGCTTTGTAGGGATAGTCAAATAAAATAGCTGGTACCATTTGATCAGTTACCACAAACAGATTGAACTTGAACAACATGCATTCTTCTACAGATATTCCAGAGGGATGAAGATATGAATTTATACTAGGTAATTCTAGAGTAGAAGGAGGTAAATGCAGTGCATTGACAAGAAATAATTCATCAATGATATATGTTTGTCCTTGAATGTAAGTGGTAATGCTCTTTAGTATACTAGAGGAATCAATTGAAAAATCCATATGAGCATAAAATTCAGCTATAATACTAGGATAAATTGATTTATCATTTAAGGAAACCAAGCATTCCCACCCAATATTTTTAAAAATCTCAAACAATTTTGAAAAGCTGTGAAATGTGATGACATTTCCAGGGCAAAGATTGTGTCTCATAGATCTGTACGTAGACTGAGCAGAGACAATAGTAAGATGAGGGACAACATTTGAAAATTGTAACTCAGAATTTAGAGGAAGAGCTTTTCTTTTAGATGAAAATAAGTTAGACATGATAAGGAGGGATGCAGGAAATATAGGGGAAAATATTAAGCCTAAGAGAGAACTTATATAGAAATGCACCATTTTTGAAAGAGCTTATATAGATAGAGAAAGGAGGGATGATATGCGGCAGGTAATATACACTCCAAGTAATCAAGTAAAGGTAGCAGTTAATAAACTGAGAAGGGAGTAAGTTGTAAGACCCCAACTTTTATGAATAAAGATTAATTTTTCTCGAAATATATTTTTGAATATTATGGTGTGGATATGATATAATGTTATAGTTGCGGGTAATATTTATAAATTTTGCAAAGTAAGCAAGTTGTTATAAAATATTCGATTGGTCGGAGAATATTCGTTTTAACAAGAAATATTCGTACGACGACACAATCATTGGTGGACCCCACAACGGAAGTATTGTCGTAGTTAGAAAACGACATAATTATCTTTTTATAAAAATAACGGCGAAAGTTTTACCGTTAAACCGTTGAACTACCCGGTAGTAAAAGTAAAGTAATACGTGTGGTTGCATAGTAGCACACGGTATTGATTATTGATGTTTACGTGAGAAGTCACTCAGTTATACTCAATTATTACTACAATAATTGTTGCATCATATCTCTCATATTATTGATTCAATTATTGTTACAATATCATTTGCATAATATTTTATATTATTAAATCAATAATTGAGACGACAAAGTTATTCAAATTATTATTTGCAATATTAACAATGTCTAGAAGTTCTGTCAATGAGAGGTTAGGTCATCTAATTGCGCACCAATAGGGAAAAATCCTTTTCGGAAAGCCCCCTCTTTCCTAGGAACGACCTGGTTGTTAAATATTGTGAGTTATAATATTAATGATGAATAAGTTCGCGTTGATTAAAGATGAAATTGATAGTTCCATTGTGTTGGGATTATTAGTGTTAGTGGAAATCAAAATTTATTTCGATAATAATTGATGTCTGGAAGTTATATTGACCAATCAGGTAATTAATCAGATAAATGAGCAATTAATTGCTATTAATTCACATGCTTATAACTATGTGTTCATATGTATGTACTATTGATTCACATGCATGTACTATTAGGGGAGGTGGTGCAAGATTTATAATACTTGTATGACTAAATTAAAAATAGAGGTATAGATGAAGGTACTATACTGTAACTATTTTTTTCATATGTATAGAACTATTGATTCACATGATGTACTATTAGGGGAGGTGGTGCAAGTTTGATAATACTTGCAGGACTAAATTAAAAATGAAGAAAAAGATGAAGGTATTATACTGTAATATTTCGAGCCCCAAAACGTGCAATTATCGAAACTATATCTTCCTATAAATAGAAGCTCATTCTTCTTTCATTCTCACCAATTCACTAAGACTCACAAGAGCAATTATAGAGAGAGAAGCTATAGAGAGAAAGAAGAAGAGAAGTCTGCTACCTCACTATTCCAGTATCCAATCTTCTTCTGAGGTAAAGGATATTATTTTTTTTCCAGTATTCATAAAGAATAATATTTTCTTCCATACTCTGTAGTATGAGAGTAATATTATTTCGTCTCGTATTCCTGATTAAACCCTCATTTTGTTAAAGTATTGCTTCTATACTCCGTGAAATTAGTAGAATATCCTTAAAATTTGCGCTTCATCTAGTATCGTTTCACAAGGATATTTTCTGCACATTCTTGTTAAATTTTAAGCTTTTCATGCCGGAGTACTGTCCATGAATACTATTCATTTATACGGTACTATTCATGGGTACTATTCACAAAGTACTATTCATAAAGTATTATTCACGAAGTACTATTCACGAGTACTATTCACGGGGTACTATTCTCGAAGTACTATTCACATGGTACTATTCACCCGAAGTACCCTTCATGACAAAAATTAATTTTTTTTGTCCAAATCATTTTTGATACAATATCATCCTTGAATTTTACTCCACAAAGCAGTATCATGTTGGCAATTTGAACATTATTGAATTCTGGATAAATTAAATTATAAATCTTAAAAAATTTATCCTTTGTTTCTTTTAATAGAATTCTTATATCATTGTTATCATCCTCATGCTTATATTGTGATGAAAGTCATCTTTGGCTTACGTGCATAGATGAACTGTTGATTGATATGATTATGACCAGAGATCATTCAGTATAATCATGACCCGTAATGTTACAAATGATGTGGTAAAAGTCCTCATTGGCCTGTAGTTCATTGATGGACAGTTGTTGGTATGATTATGACCAGGGATTATTCGATATAATCATGACCATTGATTATTACATGAATATCATTGGTCGTGGTGCAAGGATGATTCGATGATGTGGTTTATTTATTAATCTGAGTCTCAGCGATAAAGTTGATGAAAAACTTTTTAAATCATAGAAGATAGTAGATATCATGCTCTACTCGACTCTTCTAATGGATTGATTGTTCCACTGCAATTAAACTTGTTGTCTATTATATTCTATCAGTTTAACATTGTTGAAGGCTAACGATAACTTATTCTGCATTATCTTAGTCATAATATTTCTTACTAGGCTAGTTGAGCTCACCCTTTTGCTTTTATTGTTCTCTTCAGGAAATAAGAACGTAGCCGGGACTAATCGGGGAACGAAGTGACGGTCCATGTGTTTGCATTAGTAGTCCTCACTATTCTATGAAATAGTGCAATAATAAATATAACGAGGACTCCATTTTAAGTTTGAATATTGTCTAGAAGACAATATTCGTGTAAAAACTCTCAGCTAAGCTTTTATCATATTGTATAAAAGAAGTTTGTATTTGAATTATGTACCATGTATTGGGCGACCCAAGATGGGTGATGTATTCCTATTTTGGGGGCGTCACAGTTGGTATCAAAGCTTAGGGATATGATCCCTGGCTGAGATGTGAGACAAGAACTAGGAGGGGAGAGATGGGGAATTCCTTCGCTAGTATGACCTACCTAAGTTTATTTGGTATATAATTGGTCGATCAGAGTATATGGATAATATGTGACGTGTCAATTAACCCTTGTTTTGTGACAGTATTTAAAAATGGCATCTAAAAATATTGAGATAAGCAATGAAACACATGAGACCGTTGAGTCACCAACGATTAATACCCAGGATAATGTGCAACAGGAAGACAATAATCCTCAGGTAAACAACAACACCGATCAAATGATGAACGATTGGATGTTCAGAGACTTTATGCAATTCATGCAACATCAGGCGAGAGCGACTCCAATTCAAAATACAGGTGAAAACATTGGCAACTCACAGATGGTCACCGCTAAGCAATTCAAGGAGCTGGGACCATCAGAGTTTTGAGGAAAGCCAGAACCACTTAAGGCAGAAACATGGATATAAAGCAGATCACCAACATATTCGAAGTCTTGGGATGCTCAGAGGAGCAAAAGGTTCCCTTTTCCACCTTCATGTTGAGAGGAGAATTATCAGATTACTGGTGGAAATCAGTAAAGCGTACTCAGCATGCCGCACTCAAAATGTCTTGGGAGAAGTTTCAAGAGCTGTTTAACGACAAGTACTTTCCCGAAAGTATTCGTCACATGAAGGAGGTGGAGTTTATCAGGTTGGAGAAAAATAATATGACCGTGTCGCAGTACGAGGATAAGTTTGCTGAGTTATCCCGGTTCGCATCCCATTTGGTTGATAATGAGGAGAGAATGACGTGAATGTTTCTGCGAGGTTTGAGACCCGAAATACGTCAATACCTCATTTGTGATGCCCCCAAAATAGGTATACATCACCCATTTTGAGTCGCCAAATATCACTCCATCAAATACAAACTTCATTTATACAACTGTTGAACTGTCGTGCAGAGTACGACAACAGATAAGTTGTGAGTTTCAATACAAAATCTATGTAACTCTCATGGTGCCTCACCACAACACCTTACAAAGGTACTTTACATAAAAGTACGATCGAATAACTATTTTAGAAATTAAAATCTTTGGAAAATGCTCAAGGAAACCTTCGTATATGGAGGCCATGAATCTAAGTTATGATAGATATCATATGTCCGGAATTATCCTTGGTTGATCCAATAGAGCCCAAAGAAAAATGAGAAGATTACTATCATGTTCCTTCCAATGATGAGTCTTCTCTTGACATATAATTATCTCGATTTGTCTCCAAGTGAGAATTATATTTCAAATATACTCCAAGATTATATAGGTAGTGCTCGTAGATATACTCAAAGAAGTGGATGTGCACAACCCCGCCTTTATGATAACACGAGATTGTATGTCATTAGACATCTTGTATGATAGTGGCAAAACACCCTTCCAAAGTTGGGTTCTCATCAACCTATTGTTGTTCACCAAAATCAATTATTAAGTGACGTATAAAATACAACACGTATATCTTAGGTCATCAATGCAATTATATATTGCATGTCATGCCGTTTTATAATGTATTGAGAAACTTCAATAGTCTCAGACCATCTCACTATTTCCCTATTATTCCCGCTCGACCCAGCTACACTCTTATTACCTGAAAGGAATTGTGAAGCAAAAGGGCGAGCACAACTTGTGATGCCCCCAAAATAGGTATACATCACCCATCTTGAGTCGCCAAATACATGGTACAAAATTCAAATACAACTTAATTATACAACAAATGTAAAAATACGACAAAATACATGCTGTGAGTTTAAATACAAATATTGTCATCTGCATAATATCCACACTCGAAATAAGTCCTAATTACATTTATTGTCACACTATTTAACAGAATAGTGAGGACTACTAATACTATCATCCGGACTGTCAATCCGCTCCCCGAACTCGTCCCAAATATATTCTCATTTCACGAGAGAACGGTGAAGGAAAGGGTGAGCTCAACTAGCTCAAGAAGAAATATTATGACTAAGATAATGCGTAATAAATTATCATTAGTCTTGAACAATGTTAAACTGATAAAATACAATAGACATCAAGTTTAACTGTAGCGGAACAAGCAATCCATTAAAAGAGTCAAGTAGAGAATAAAATCTACTATCTTTTATGATTTAAAAACATTTTTCATCACTTTTATCGTTGAGACTCAGCTTAATAAATAATCCACATCATCCCTGCACTACGGCCAAGGATATTCATTAGTATCACGACCACAAATTATCCATGCACTACGGGCCAAGGATATTCGTGTATTCATCAACGGTCCTGATCATGCCATAAAACAATTCATCTTTGTACCCTTGGCCGAAGAGAATCCATAGCCATAATCATACCAAAAACTGTCCATCAATTCACTACGGGCAACGAGACTTTTTCCACATCATTTGTAACATTACGATCATGATTATACCGAATAATCCCTAGTCATAATCATACCAAGTCCATCTATGTACTACAGGCCACAGATAACTTTGAACATAATATAAACATGAGGATGATGACAATGACATAATAATTCAATAAAACAAGTTCAAGAACTAATTTATTTAGGAACTAATAACGTCCAAATTGTCAACATGATACTTCTTTGTAGAGTAAAATTCAAGAATGCTCAGAAGAATATTTTCATGAAAAGATACTGGGATGAAGCGCAAATATCAAGGATATTCCACTAATTTCATGGAGTATAAAGTCAAAACTTTAACCAACCGAGTATAATAAAGAATGGAATAACAAAAGAAATCACCATGCATGCGGTACTTGTGATGATAAAAGTTATTCCAACGTAATAATAAATAATGAACTGTGTCAAAGTAATACGCACCGGCATGATATTCCAACGTAATAATAAAGAATAGAATAACAATAAAAATCACCATGCATGCGGTACTTTGTATGTATGTGTTATTCCAACAGAATAATAAATAACGGAACCAGTCAAAGTAAATTGCACCGGCAGATGTTCCAATGTAATAATAAAGAATGGAATAACAACAGAATCACCATGCATGCGGTATTGGCGATGATAGCAAGTTATTCCAATAGAATAATAAATAACGGAATCCGTGTCCAAATGAAAACGCATGCATGTGATATATTCCAATGTAATAAGAAAGACTAACCGTGTCCGACGTAAATGCATGCATGCATGTGATATTCCAAATGTAATAATAAAGAATGGAATAATGTAAGAATTTCACCAAGTATAGGGTAGATCATGATACAAAGTTATTCCAATAGAATAATAAATAATGGAATAATAGAAGTTCTCTTCATGAATACAAAAGAAATAATACCCTTTACGAGTACAATAAATAATATCCCTTACCTTATAAAGAAGAATACTCTACCAGAGGCGGGGATATACTTGAAGAAACTTGCACTACGCCAAAGCTTTCTTAAACTCCAAAGAAATACGCCAAGATTATAGAAGAAGAATTCTCTATAGTTTCTCTCTAGAGTTTCAAAGAATTAATAAGAAATAATGAAGGAATGAGCTTCTATTTATAGAAGAATGGACCTAATAAGAACCAATCCATGAACTCGGTCCGTATTGATTTACTTTTAATCTGACGGTCCAGTTTTAAAGCAAAATCTTTTAAATAAAATATAATATATTCTATTTATAATCTAATAAAACAAATAACTTTATAAAAGTATTCTGCATTTTATATAAAAAGATTTTAGTATGCAAAACACTATGCAGCACTATGCAACACTATGCATAATAAAATATAATATATTCTATTTATGTAATAACTTTATAAAAGTATTTACATTTTATAAAAAAGATTTTACTATGCAAAATACTATGCATAATAGAATATAATATATTCTATTTATAGAATAACTTTATAAAAGTATTCTGTTTTATATAAAAAAACTTTTCTGTTTTATTACATTAATAATATTAATAAAACAAAACTGAGTGACTTATCACGTAAGTATCAATAATCAATACCGTGTACTACTATGCAACCACGCGTATTACTATACTTTTACTACCGAGAAGTTCAACAGTATTAACGGTAAACTTTCGCCGTTATTTTCATAAAAATATTTTTGTCATTTTCTCAATCCGACAATAATTTTGCTGTGGGGTCCACCAATGATTGTGCCGTTGTACAAATATTCTCCGACACAAAGAATATTCCCTGACCAATCGAATATAATATAACAACTTGCATACTTTGCAAAATTTATAAATATTACCCACAACTATAACATTATATTAAATCCATACCATAATATTAAAAAAAAAATCTAGAAATTTAAATTTTTATTCGTAAAATTTGGGATTTTACAATCTCCCCTCCTTATGAAATTTTGTCCTCGAAATTTACGTGCATACCTGGTATGCCGAATAGATGAGGACACTTCGTCCGATTCTAACTCTTGAGGTATAACCTTTAAGCGTAGAATATATTCCAGGATTTTAATAGGTACAACTTCATACGTTAAATTATCCGCTATCTCATCCGTTTCTAAATGAATAATGTGGTTCGGGTCATCCACATATTTACGTAACATTGATATGTGAAAAACATTATGAACACGCGACATACTTGGCGGTAAAACGAGTCTATAAGCCACAGTTCCTACTCGATCGAGGATTTTAAATGGGCCAATAAAATCGAGGGTTGAGATTTCCTCTCTTCGTCGATTCTTGCTTCTAGAATAACGCCCTCTTGAACCTTCTTCTTCACATTCATCAGCTCTGAGTATGTAGCTTGAGTGGCTTTAACTTTATCGATTAAAGTCGATTCTAATCGTATATTCTTTATCTTCACGTGGGTCCTTAGAGTCTTTAACTCTATCTTTATCATTTATACGAAATCGGTCTTTGTGTTAACATCGCACTCGTAAACACATATGATCTTCTACTCAACGCGTCAGCTACCACGTTTGCTCTTCCACAATGATATTGAATGGTACGATCATAATCTTCAACAGCTCGAACCAACATCTTTGGCACATGTTACGTTCATTTTGGGTGAAGAAAATATTTGAGGGTTTAAGAAATGGGGTTTTGTACTAGGGTCAGTACAAAATTCGATTTCACGCTCTGAGGTAGGCTAATAAGTCTTCAAGAATACGTTAGGAAATTTTAAAAAAAATATCATTCAAAACTGTGACCCTCATCCAAGACTTGGATAGCACGTCACATTGATACCTATCAACTTGCCACGCTTATTATTTACGACGCCCCTACGTATAGTCCGCTTCAGCAGCATTCCATATAAGGAAGTCAACAACGAAAGGATCGTAGCTTTTACTTATGGCTTGATATGACAATGATTGACTTTAGTGGTTTGGTTGCTTGAATTCGCATAACAGGTTGGTTAGGAATATGAAAGCTAGAAAACTTTACGAAAAACATGATGAGTAGTTAACCAATCGATTCCTAAAATCACATCAAAGGCAAGTATTTTCAAAGAGATAAGATCGACAGGTAACGTGAAAGTGTTGATTTGAATCAAACAAGATTTATAAATAGTGGAGGTAACGAAGGTTTCTCCTAACCGAGTTTCAACCGATAAGTCAAAGTCTAATTTCGCCAGAGTCAAATTTAAACGTTGAGTGCAAGCAAGAGAAATAAAAGAATGGGTAGAACCGGTATGTAATAAGGTATAGACTTTGCAAAAATTTATAATTAACTAACCCGTGCTAACTTCATTTGGGTTACTCGCTTTTTGAGAAGTCACGAAAAACGCTCTTCCTGAAACCACGGACTTTGTTTTGTCCGTATCCGCCTTTGGTGCCACCGTCCCAGCTGGACTTGACTTCACTATACGACAAAATTGAGCTAAATGACCTTCTCTTCTTGAAATTTCACTTCTATTATCTCGGCCATGATTACCACCGAAGTGGTTACCATTCTTGGCATGATAATTTCCCCCACGATGGTTATCATTGTTTCGATGACCCTTGCCACTGGTACGATTATTATCGTGTTGTTGGTCGTTACCTTTTGTTGTCTTAACTCATTATCGCTACTTCCAATAATCGAGCCCTATTCACAACATCCTAATATAAACAAAGTTTGTGAGAAATGAGGTATTGACGTATATCGGGTTTCAAACCTCGTGAGAACATTCGCGTCATTCGCTTCCTCATTATCGACCAAATGAGATGTAAACCGGGATAACTCAAGAAACTTAGCCTCGTATCATGATACGATCATATTATTTTTCTCCATTGCTTATCTCAACATTTTTAGACGCCATTTTCAAATACACCGTAAAAAACAAGGGTTAATTAACATATCACATATTATCCCTATACTCGAATGACCAATTAAATACCAAATAAACTTAGGTAGGACATACTAACGAAGGAATTCCCCATCTCTCCCCTCCTAGTTCTTGTCTCACATCTCAAATGCAGGATCATATCCCTAAACTTTGATACTAATTATGATGCCCTCTAAATAGGTATACATCACCCATTTGAGTCGCTGAAATACATGGTACAAAATTCAAATATAACTTAATTATACAACAAATGTAAAATAATACGATAAAATATATGCTGTGAGTTTTAATATCAAATATTGTCATCTAGACAATATCCACATATCACTCCTCATTATATTTATTGTCACTATTTATCTTCATTATTAAAATCGAATACAATTCAAGATTATCGCAATTTAATTATCTTTTATGAATTAAAATGGTTACATCACTTTTATACGCTAGCTCACCCTATACTTGGTGAAAGTGATGAAAACCTTTTAAATCATAAAAGATAGTAGATTTTATTCTCTACTTGACTTTTTTAATGGATTATTTGTTCACAAGCAGCTTAAACTTGATGTCTATTGTATTTTATCGCTTAATATTATCAAGACTAATGATAATTTATTCGCATTATCTTAGTCATAATATTTCATCTGGCTAGTTGAGCTCACCCTTTCCTTCACTGCTCTTCGTGAAATGAGAATATACCGACGAAGCCTGGGGAACCATGATACCCGCATTATAAGATTACTAGTCCTCACTATTATGTTAAATAGTGTGATAATAAATATAATGAGGACTCAATTGAGTGTGGATATTGTCTAGATGACAATATTTGTATTAAAACTCATAGCATATGTTTTGTCGTCATATTTTGCACAACTGTTGTATAATTAAGTTTGTATTTGATTTATGTACCATGTATTTGGCGACTCAAGATGTGTAATGTATACCTAATTTTGGGGGCGTCACATCGACCAAGTCTGCTCATTTCTTACCGATACGAGAAACTTATACACTTGAACGCCTTTCGCTCAGATGTATATAAATGAGATTGTAAGATCAAGATGGTATGCCAAAGATCCATAGTTTCGATCGAGACCAAATATTCACTTCAAGATTTTGGGTTAGTTTGCAAAAAGCTATGGGCACGGATTTACGATTTAGTTCGGCATATCATCCTTAAACGGACGGGATGTAATACCCAATAAAATAATTAAGTAAGCTTTAAAATATTTAATTGGGCTTTCCTTATGTTTGGGTCAGATTCTATTTAATTTATTTGGGCCATAATAAGTAATATTACATTGAATTGGGTCTAAATTATATTTGTGTAATTTTATTTTATTTATTTATTTATTTTATCTTAATTAAATTAAGAGTATTTTTAAATAAACCAAAACCTAATTCTATATTCATTAGTTCTGCCGCAATTTAGAAAGGGTTGGGTGTGAGACGAAAAAAGAGCAAAAAGGGAGAAGTAATCAATTCGACTGGTAAGCTATTTTTTTGAGAAGTTAACTTGCTGCAGATTTGTTAATATATATGTATACCTGCTGTAGGTTAGTTAATATATATATATATATATATATATATATATATATTTTACCTCTTGATTCTCTCTCTATATATATATACCTCCTGACTAGCAGTTCGAATTTTCATTATAATAATATATAACTTGTAGCAGCTGATTCGTTAATACATATATATGTAACCTGCTTGTGGTTCGTTAGTCATATATATATATATATATAATTACTTCAGTTTCGATTTATATATATATATATATATATAAATGATTTACGTAAATGTTTTTTAAAAAAAATCGGATTTATAATAAATTATATTATAATATTGTTATTATAATTTAAATATATCTTTTGAGTACAAATTGAATATAATATATTAAAATTATTGAATTTACGAAGATATAATTTGTATGAGTTCATAATTTAATTATGCTTTATATTTTATTTTGATAATTAGATCGGATTGGGGGAGTTTAGCGGGTGATATTTGGATTCGGCGAATTATTTTGGTATTATACTAAGGTACCTGATTCAGCATTTTTTCAAATGATATTCCTTTAAATTTAATTCGCTCATTTTGTACTCGCTTGAAATTTGGTATTGCCTCTTGATTATTCCTTGTCAAAATTATTGAGATTGTTTCATTTTGGCGCCGATATTCAATTCGTGATTGGTACTCTTTGAACTAGTTAATCGTGTCAATATTTTGGAGACTTTATTCGCTTGTACCATTGTTCAGATATTTTCGCTCACACCTTTCGAGTTGTTTTGATCATTGATATCTTGTAATAATTGGGTATGTTTGTATTTGATAATTGAGTTCATTTGAATATGGTCATGTAAGCCTTGTGATTTGAACCCCTTTTGGCTTACATTTTGTAGTTTGATCCTTAGGGTATACTTGAGCTAACCACCGTGGGGGGTACCACAGCATGTCCTCTCGACACAAGGGCATGACACCTTCCGTGGCAAAGTGATTAGTCCACTGCATCCTTTTGATGCTCTATATGAGCTTTGGCCATTTGATATATTTGTTCGTGATAATGTATGGGTTCAATTCCAAGATTTGATTTGATTCGATTTGTTTGACGGATTAGTGACGTATGTGTCGTATGCGATTATCCGATTTGATTTGTATACATCATGGTACCGATGTATTTTGTTAGCCTTTGGCTATTTGTATTTGAGCTCAGTATGAAATTGTTATCTTACGACCATTTGATTCAGCCTTATTTGTTTGGGATTCTTTTGGCTACAATTATTCGATTGTCAGGGTTAGTCATTTGTAAATGGACTCGCAAATTCTGGTTTATTCGTAATTCGTTGTAATTCACATGTGTTCATTCATTTAACTCTTTTTGATTCATTACTTAGTGTGATATATTTATTCATCTCCATATCCGTACTGGGCAATTGGCTCACGCAGTGTTCTCTTTCCGGCAGGTAATCAGGGGTGATCAGGATTTGTGGGATGAGAGCTACCTTTAATCCAAATGAATAGAGTAGTTTTTGAGACTTATTATTAGACTTGGTTTTTCCTAATATTTTGTATACGGATGTTTGGGCCATTTCGCATTATTTCTTAATTGTAGAGACTACGTAAATGTGGAGTTCCTTCTAATTATTGGAGTATGTGACTTTTGGTATTAAATTGTATTGGAGATATTTTGAGGTTTATTAGAGGTTTGTATTTATTATGCTTGTGCGTGACATTCCTTTTCCTTTTTGGGAGAGGGGGTGTTACACGGGCAGTCGGAGAGAACTATTTAAACTCTTGAAGATTTATTAAGACTCTGTGTCCTTGACTTCAAGGGAAGTTGGGACAAGTTCTTATCATTGGTGGAGTTTTCCTATAACAACAGTTATCAAACAAGTATTGGCATGGCTCCATTTGAGGCATTATATGGAAGAAAGTGTCGTTCTCCAGTTTACTGGGATGAGGTGGATAAAGCAACGTTATTGGGACCGGAGTTGGTACGTATGACTATGAAAAATATTCAAACGATCCGACAACGTATAAAAACCTTACAAGATCGATAAAAGAGTTATGCTGATCTTCATCGAAAGGACGTGGAATTCAATATTGGAGATTATGTGTTGTTACGTGTTGCTCCATGGAAAGGAGTTACGAGATTTGGAAAGAGAGGAAAGCTCAATCCTCGATTCATTGACCCATTTTTAATCCTCGATCAAGTAGGAACTGTGGCCTATAGATTCGCCTTACCGCCAAGTATGTCTCTTGTTCATAATGTTTTTCACATATCTATGTTACGTAAATATGTGAAAGACCCGAACCACATTATTGAATTAGAACCAGACGAGATAACGGAAGATTTGTGGAGATACCATGATGTGGAGGAAATGACCTAGGAGTTAGAATCTGAAATGAAATCAAGGTATCCTCACCTCTTCGACATACCAGGTACGCACCCTAATTTCGATGATGAAATTTCATAAGAAGGGGAGGTTGTAAGACCCCAACTTTTATAAATAAAAATTAAATTTTCTTGAAATATATTTTTGAATATTATGGTGTGGATATGATATAATGTTATAGTTGTGGGTAATATTTACAAATTTTACAAAGTAAGCAAGTTGTTATAAAATATTCGATTGGTCGGAGAATATTCGTTTTAACAAGGAATATTTGTACGACGACACAATCATTGGTGGACCCCACAACGGAAGTATTGTCGTAGTTAGGAAACGAAAAAAATTATCTTTTTATAAAAATAACGGCGAAAGTTTTACCATTAAATCGTTGAACTACCCGGTAGTAAAAGTACCGTAATACGCGTGGTTGCATAGTAACACACGTTATTGATTATTGATACTTACGTGAGAAGTCACTCAGTTATACTCAATTATTGCTATAATAATTGTTACATCATATCTCTCATATTATTGATGCAATTATTGTCACAATATCATCTGCATAATATTTTATATTATTAAATCAATAATTGAGACGACAAAGTTATTCATATTATTATTTATAATATTAACAATGTCTAGAAGTTCTGTCAAGGAGAGGTTAGGTCATCCAATTGCACGCCAATAGGGAGAAATCCTTATCGGAAAGCCCCCTCTTTCTTGAGAACGACCTGATTGTAAAATATTATGAGTTATAATATTAATGATGAATAAGTTCGTGTTGATTAAAGATGAAATTGATAGTTTCATTGTGTTGGGATTATTAGTGATAGTGGAAATCGACATTTATTTCGATAATAATTGATGTCTGGAAGTTATATTAACCAATCAGGTAATTAATCGGATAAATGAGCAATTAATTGTTATTAATTCACATGTTTATAAATATGTATGTAGTATTGATTAACATGCATGTACTATTAGAAGAGGTGGTGCAAGATTTATAATACTTGCATGACTAAATTAAAAATAGAGGTATAGATGAAGGTACTATACTGTAACTATTTTTTTCACATGTATAAAACTATTGATTCGCATGAATGTACTATTGATTCACATGTTGTACTATTAGGGGAGGTGATGCAAGTTTGATAATACTTGCAGGACTAAATTAAAAATGAAGGAAAAGATGAAGGTATTATATCAGTAATATTTCGAGCCCCAAACGCGTAAATTATCGAAACTATATTTTCCTATAAATAGAAGCTCATTCTTCTTTCATTCTCACCAATTCACTAAGACTCACAAGAGCAATTATAGAGAGAGAAGCTATAGAGAGAAAGAAGAAGAGAAGTTCTACCACCTCACTTGCTCCAAAGATCCAATCTTCTTCCAGAGATAGGGATATTATTTTTTCAAGATTCATAAGGAATAATATTTTCTTCCATACTCTGTAGTATGTGAGTAATATTATTTTGTCTCGTATTCCTGATTATACCCTCATTTTGTTAAAGTATTGCTTCTATACTCCGTGAAATTAGTATAATATCCTTGAAATTTGCGCTTCATCTAGTATCGTTTCACAAGGATATTTTCTGCACATTCTTGTTAAATTTTAAGCTTTTCATGCTGGAGTATTGTCCATGAGTACTATTCATTTATACGGTACTATTCACAAAAGTACTATTCATGGGTACTACTCATAAAGTACTATTTATAAAGTATTATTCACAAAGTACTATTCATAAAGTATTATTCACGAGGTACTATTCTTGAAGTACTATTCATGATAAAAATTGATTTTTTTTTGTCCAAATCATTTTTGATACAATATCATTCTTGAATTTTACTCCACAAAGCAGTATCATGTTGGCAATTTGAACATTATTGAATTCTGAATAAATTAAATTATAAATCTTTAAAAATTTATTCTTTGTTTCTTTTAATTACATTCTTATATCATTGTCATCATCTTCATGCTTATATTGTGATGAAAGTCATCTTTGGCTTACGTACATAGATGAACTATTGATTGGTATGATTATGACCAGGGATCATTCGGTATAATCATGTCCCGTAATGTTACAAATGATGCGGTAAAAGTCCTCATTGGCCTGTAGTTCATTGATGGACAGTTGTTGATATGATTATGACCAGGGATTATTCGATATAATCATGACCATTGATGATTACATGAATATCATTAGCCGTGGTGCAGGGATGATTCGATGATGTGGTTTATTTATTAATCTGAGTCTCAACGATAAAGTTGATGAAAAAAAATTTAAATCATAGAAGATAGTAGATATCATGCTCTACTCGACTCTTCTAATGGATTGCTTGTTCTACTGCAGTTAAACTTGTTGTCTATTATATTCTATCAATTTAACATTGTTGAAGGCTAACGATAACTTATTCTACATTATCTTAGTCATAATATTTTTTACTGGGTTAGTTGAGCTCACCCTTTTGCTTTCATTATTCTCTTCAGGAAATAAGAACGAAGCCGGGACTAGTCGGGGAATGGAGTGACGGTCCAGATGTTTGCATTAGTAGTCCTCACTATTCTATGAAATAGTGTGATAATAAATATAACGAGGACTCCATTTTAAGTTTGAATACTGTCTAGAAGACAATATTCGTGTAAAAACTCTCAGCTAAGCTTTTGTCATATTGTATAAAAGAAGTTTGTATTTGAATAATGTACCATGTATTGGGCGACCCAAGATGGGTGATGTATACCTATTTTGGGGGCGTCACAGTTAGTATCAAAGCTTAGGGATATGATCCCTGGCTGAGATGTGAGACAAGAACTAGGAGGGGAGAGATGGGGAATTCCTTCGCTAGTATGACCTACCTAAGTTTATTTGGTATATAATTGGTCGATCGTAGTATATGGATAATATGTGACGGTCAATTAACCCTTGTTTTGTGACATGATTTAAAAATGGCATCTAAAAATATTGAGATAAGCAATGAAACACATGAGACCGCTGAGTCACCAACGATTAATACCTGTGATAATGTGCAACAGAAGACAATAATCCTCGTGTAAACAAAACACCGATCAAATGATGAACGATTGGATGTTCAGAGACTTTATGCAATTCATGCAACATCAAAGAGAGCGACTCCAATTCAAAATACAGTGAAAACATTGGCAACTCACGATGGTCACCGCTAAGCAATTCAAGGAGCTGACCATCGTAGTTTTGAGGAAAGCCGTAACCACTTAAGGCGTAAAACATGGATATAAAGCGTATCACCAACATATTCAAGTCTTGGGATGCTCGGAGGAGCAAAAGGTTCCTTTTTCCACCTTCATGTTGAGAGGAGAAAGCTAGACACTGGTGGGAATCAAGAAGCGCACTCAAATGTGCACTCAAAATGTCTTGGGAGAAGTTTCAAGAGTCATTTAACGACAAGTACTTTCCCAAAAGTATTCGTCACATGAAGGAGGTGAAGTTTATCAAGTTGGAGCAAAATAATATGATCGTGTCGCAGTACGAGGCTAAGTTTGTCGAGTTGTCCAGGTTCGCATCCCATTTGGTTGATAATGAGGAGAGAATAACGCGAATGTTTCTACGAGGTTTGAGACCCAAAATACATCAATACCTCATTTCTCATAAACTGTGTTTGTATTCAGATATTGTAAATAGGGCTCAGCTATTGGAGCGCAATAATGAGTCAACCCAACCAAGAGAGAGCAGTCGAAAAGTCGATAATACTAGTGGTAGCAGTCATCGAAGAGGTGACAACAAACGTGGAGGGAATCAACATACAAGAAATGGTAACCACTTCGGTGGTAATCATGGCCAAGATAATATGTAATACCCGGTAAAAAAAATAAATAATAAATAAAATAAATAAATAAATAAATAATATTTTAATTAGGCTTTTCTTATGTTGGGTCAAATTGTATTTAATTTGTGTGAACTATAATAAGTATGTGATTACATTAATTTAGGCTTTTATACTAATTGGGTCTATTTTGTATTTGGGTAATAGTAAAATCCTATTATAATTAGGAGAAACAATAAGTAAATAGATAAAACCTAACTGTGCTGCATTATATCTCATATATACAACGTAAGAAAGAAATTTGGGCATGAGGCGGCACAAGGAAAAGAGGAGAAAAGTACTTTTGCACTGCAATTTGGAGAAGAGAAAATTAGTAGATTACTTTGTTGCATAAGAAGCGAAAAAGTATTATAACTTTACTATTAATAATGAATTGAAGTTTTATGTTCTGTATGTATGTATGAATTGATGATTTCTTTTTCCTAAAAAAAACGTTAGTGTGATGAAGGCTAGTACATCAAGTTGATGAATATTATTTTTCTGTAACCAACTGTTGTTCTTACATTGGATTATATTATGAATACAATGAATATTATATTTTTAAGGGAATATGGATAGGTAAAAACCCTTGATAATGTCAGAAACTTTGAGGGATGACACTACAACAAAAACAATCCAAAGCAACATGAATTAAACACAGGTAACCCAATCCCAAATTCTTGGTCCTCCATGATTCCGTTATTATATATATATAAATATATGTTTCGTGGGTGTAGGCCTGCAGCACTGCTGCAGGTGTTTATTCGTTATTTGTTTGCATATTTATATATATAAATATTATATTTTAATAATATTTGGCCATAAAAGTTATAAATGTAATTAGTAAATCAAATCGGGTTATGTATATTAATTTGAATTAATTAATTTTGTGGACATAGTTATAAAATTTTTAATAATAAATTTAATAGTATTATGTTATTAATGATTGGATTGTAATAAAATCTTATTAAATTATTTAAATTAAACTAAAGAATTTAAAGAGTTATACTTAGTATATAAATTTTGGAGTATTAATAATTGATTTAAGGCGATGATTAAATGTACCTTGAATGAATTATGTAATTATTTTGGAGTTTATGAGTTGGATTATATTTAATTTGAGGTGAATATGTTTAGGTGGTGAGTAACGCTTCGATTTGATATCGCTGGCATTTGAGGGTAATATTTTGTGGAGTGTTCTATAAATGGTTTGAAGTATCGTGCACGGATTCTCAGATCTTTCAAATGATACTCTTGTTAAATTTGATTTGTTCGTTTTGTCGCTTGTTCGAATTTTGTTATTATTTCACATAATTGTTTCTTGTGAAATAAATATATTAGTTTCATTTTAGAGTTGATACATATGACTCGTATTTGTACTCTTTGAATTAGGTTATCATGTTTAGTACTATTTATTTTTGATAATTGTAGAGTGGAACATGTTGCTACCTTCTTTTTGAGACCTTGTGACCATAATTGATTTTGTTCAACATGTAGATATAGAACCTTTTTATTGGTATTATGTCGCATGTGTTGTGACATGGTATTTTTGTTAGAATATACCGTAGGGTATACTTGAGCTATAACCACCTGTGGGGGTACCACTGGCATGTCGTCTTGGCACGAGAGGCATGACACTCTCCGTGGCGGTGTGATTAGTCCATGGCGTCTCCGTTTTGGGCTCCGAAGGAAGTGGGCCATTTGGTATTTTGTTATGGGAGGCGTATGGGTTAACCCTAGTTTTCTGTTCTGCGGATTTGTGATGTTGTGCCAAACACACTTATCCAATTTGCATACATTTGGATTCGCGGTCCTATGTGTGATTTGCCTGTGTGGCATTATTTTGACTTGCCTGTGTGGCATTGTTTTGATGTGCCTGTGTGGCATTATTTTGGTTGCCTTTGTGGCATCATTTGATTTGCCTGTGTGACATTAGTTTGACTTGTCTGTGTGGCAATGTGTATTTCTGAGCTCATTCGGTATGAAATAACACCCAACCATTTGATTCAGCTTATTATCTCATTATATTGGTTTTGTTTGTTTCTGTTCGGTTTAATTCATTGAGTTAGTTACTTCAGTTCGTTATTTCTTTACTCTTCTGTTGATTCAGATATATTCTATTTAGATCTTGGAGATTATATTTTTGTCAGTATTTACACTTAAGGCTTTGTACAGTATTTTGTCTCAGTTGTTTTTGTATATCAGTTGTATATCCAGATCCGTGCACCGGACAATCGGCTCATGTCTTGTGTTTTTCTTCCAAAGAGGTTCATAGGGTGATTCGTAATAGTGTGATGAAAGAGTTGCTTTTGACCATCTAGGTTGTTTCAATTTTAAGTTTTGATTATTTTGACTCTATTTGGAGAATTGTATTTAGTACGCTATTAATGGATCACCACTATTAATATTTTGAAGTTATTAGTGCTCTGTTTTCTTATTTTGAGGTTTGTTGTGCTTTGCATGTGACCTCCCTTTTTTTCGGGATGGGGGTGTTACAGAGATGGTATCAGAGCTTAGGTTCTTTCTTGTAGAAAACCTATTTAGGTTTGACCTGTGAGTTGTGGGTAAACCATTGGGTAGACGTAGGAGTTTGATTCGATTTTGTTCTTTGTTTGGTTGGTCTCTATTTGGACCAACTGTTAATCTCTTTTTGATTTGTAGTTGATTTGAGGACAATGAAATAATTTGTTAAGGTGATTGAGTAATGATATTAGTTAAGAATTGTGATTTAATCATTGAGGTGAATAAAGTTATACTTTGTACCGATAAGAAATGATCTTATATGAGATGCGATTATGATTTGAGTATTTGTATCTAGGAGTATTTGATTTTGGAAAATTATTTGTTAGAGTTGTTTTTTTTTTGTGACAATTATTATGATCGTTGAATTGAGGATTTGATTTGAATTAGGTTTTGATTTATGTTAAGCTTGTGGATAATTTGAGGTTTGTGTATTGATGGCATGCTATGATAAAGTAAAAATTATCTAAGTATAGAGGATTTCTTGTAATTTGAGTTGTTGATATTCGGGGTAATTAGATTAATCATTTGGAGTTAGTGATCAATTTTGTGACTATTTCTAGTAGGATATTGGAGTTATGTCCTATGAAGTTTCTTTGTGATAGTATGGGGAGACATTGAAATTTATTGGATTAAGGTTTACAATAAGGGGTCACTACAAAAAAGTGGGGCTTCAGAAACAACCGATTTTCGTTGCTAAAATAGCCAAATTTCGTTGCTAAAGGGTTTTGGCAACTTTATTTTATTGTTGTCATTTTCGTTCGTTATGAATGAGCGCCATAATTGTTTCAGATGAACGATTTTTTTATTGCCAAAAGTAATACATTTTGTAACGAAATTTGACTTTCGTACAGAGACATCGATCCTTTAACAACAAAATGTATTGTTGCAGAATAATTAAAATGTCGTTGCTAAAAACCCCATTTCGTTGCAAAAGCCTGCTAATTGGCAACAAAATGAACTCTTTTTTTTTGTAACGACCATGCATTTTCGTTGCAATTGACACCATTTTGCAACGACATTTTTCGTTGTAGTATATTATGAAAATTGTTGCCTAAGATTGCTTTCGTTGCGGAATGGAAACTTTTTAGCAACGATTTTCGTTCTTGATTATATTATTTGGCAACGATAATATCTTTGAATCAAAGAACGAAAATGTTTGTTCACTGGTTATTTTTAATAAAGAACGAAAAGTCGTTGATTAGCAAACGATATTATATATGTTGTCGCTTTTTATATGTGCAACGAAAGTTGATATGATTTGCAACGATAAAAAATGTTACGTTTTATTTTAGTATTGACAACAATATCCTCTCCGTTGTTATTAGACTAATTTTTCGTTGTCAAATATTATATTTTTAATGTCATTAGCAACGAAAATTTATTTGCTAAATGTAAAAAAAATTATTGCTATATTAAAACTTGTCCAATGCTTTGGTAACGAATTATATTGTTGCCAAATCAAAATTTAACATTCTTTTTGTGTAACTGGCTGGCTCAATGTCCCCATAGCAAATAATGACAAAATACAAAAAACTAAAATATTATTAACTTAATAAAATCATCCACTACATAATCATTCATTATCTTTACAATTAATCATCTAAAGCTACCACAGTTCTTAAATCAAAGTATATATCTACATATATAGAGAGTACACTTCATAATTTCGTCCCTTGTCTTCCGTGTAAACGATCACGAAAAATTTGATACCCAGTGATTGTAAGGCGGTGTCGTAGAAGCTATTCCTTCCCTGACATTTAAAAATAATAGCAAGTCAAAAAAATGAAGCAAATAAGTCACCAAAGGCACTTAGTGCCAAAATCAATACACAAAAACAATAAAGTTGTTACGTGGTACAATGTCAAGGCTTGGCTCCTATTTCATAATACTTTAGAATACCACCGATTTCTTGTTCAATTTGAGTGACTAAATAATAAATATGGTTGGCACATCATTGCATACTCACTCTCCAACCTGGTTATAGCACAAGTTAGAACAAGTACTCCACTTTCCATTGCCAAAAATATTTCCCATCATTGCATTCAATTTAATAAGGGATGGGTTATCTTCAAAAGCATGCAAAAATACTTGAAAATGATATCTTGTGAAAAGCATTTATGAGTCAAGATTGAGACTACATACCATACATGCGAATCATAGCCGTTGTTGCGATTATCACCCATCACAAAAATTGAGTTTTCTGGTACACGATGCACCACAGTATAAAAGCATTAGTTTCATAATCAATATTTGTTGGCCAAGAATAGCTTCATTCCTATAAAATCATCTACATCATGCTTTCAATCGGTGCTTGCCCATTTACAACATACATAGGCTAAAATCCTAGGCCACTTATAATTTAAAAAGTTTTATGTATGCATTTTTCAAATTTTGAGACAGAATAGGAAAAGAACAAGAAAATAAATGGGGAGTTGGAAGTATAGTGAAACTGCACATACAACTAATGTCATTTCATATTTAGGTGCTCCGAGAATGAAATCTTCTTCCTTCATGAACTTGAAACGTAACAGATTATACCAAAACCATGACTACCAAGACATATTATAGGGTGGAAAAAACGTACAGATAAGAAAGAACATTGTCACATTATATGTGCCTGTCAAAAACTAGCATATATTACAGTTTATATGGTAGAATAAATATTCACCCCAAGATGTGTTTAACATCAAGCTCAATATTAACCTCAGTTTGGTTCTTCAGAAATAGAAATCTACATTCTAGAAGTGAAGCAAAACTTACCTCCTCCCATTTGGAATTTTCCATTCAAGGATATCGATAATATGATCTGCCCAAAATCGATGTAGCTTTCAATATCTATAGGATCGCTTTTAACCAAATTCCATAATCCGAAAAAGGTTATAAATTTGATAGCATCATACATTCACTGAAGGAGATCATAAAACTTCGGTCAAATAGGTTAGCTTCCCATAAATATTAACATACCTGACTTCGCAAGACAAGGGAATTCACCAAGATCTTTTCTAAAAAGTTTGAAAACAATACGATCAATACGACTCTGAAATCAGTCAAAAACATATTTAGTTAAGACAAATATCCTTTTGAGGCCAAATTCAAATGACAAAGGAATAATTAATCTTGAAGAAGTATATAACAATACTTTTTGGCCATCTCACGAAAGCACTACACCAACTCCACCAAGGTGTTTTTTGTACAAAAGAAAAACAATTATACATAACAAATGAAACTAAACATAACCCAATTCCTATAAAATTCAAGATACAGAACTTAACTTTCATTATAAGAGAAACACAAAATACAGGAAGAATATTTACTAAAAAACTTGATCATACAAAACATTTCAACTTTTTTTTTTAATTTTGTTATATTAAAAAAAAGTGCTACAATTGAGTAACAAAGAGATCAAACTGAAACCCCAAATTAAGCCTAACCAAACACCTCCAAATTCAAAGTTATGCATCAAAATAAAGGTCAGTTACTCCTCAGTCCCATTTTGATTGTCATCTTGAAACGAGAGCTGCAAGGCACATAATTTAAGAAGCATTACTAGACACGTCTAAATTTGAACTTTTACAACACAAAAAAAATATAAAAATATAATTCTAATTGTTCAATTGCATATAGTACAATCTATGACAACACATTCATAGTTTTGATACATAAACTCAAACAGAATGAGCAAAATAAGTTGTACAACTCAACAAGATAAGTTAAAGCCCTGAAGGTATTGATAGTCAGGTGAAAACTTACACTGTAATGGAAGAAGTGCCCATTAACATTGGTCACATTCACTTTGAAGTGATTAGTCTGGAGTGAAATTTTTTGCCCCTTGGATGCCAGGCCACATCTAGCTATTGGTACTCGCACAATCTTCTTCTTAACTGGTTCAACAATAGAATCTGTTTCTGCCCGCATTGGAACATCTGCATGAACAGGAGGAGGCGGAGGCTTGTAGTTCAGCAATAACTTACTCCGTAATTGTACAATGTTTTTGTGCATTTGAATGCTTTAGTTAATCTCTATCATTATTTAGTTTTATTATACCCCCTTCTTCAAGTGTATATACAGGATGTAGGTAATAGAGATCTACTCGTAGAACATTCTGAATATATATGTAACACTGCAATTAGAATTTAGTTGCTAGCATCAATGGGGAGAAATCTTCACAAAACACAATAAAAGATGAAAAATAATTATTCAGTACAGGGGACATAACACCCATAACACCTATGGTTATAATGTCTTCCTCTGTTTTTGCTATTTCCTTCTTATTAAGTGGTCTCTTACGAACCTATATCCAAAATATATACTAGCATTTACTATCACGAATAGAAAGTAAACAAAAATACAAAACAAGCATTTGGAATCATTAAATACATTTCTGCAACACAAGCCTCGGGATTGGAGTCGATAAAAATGTAATTTCCACTGGAAATTCCTGTACTTTGTTTCTATTATTTGACCAATAACCAAATATGCAATTAACCAAACTTGATAATTTTGTTGGCATTGCAATAAATTTGGGGATAAGAAGGGTAAAACCTTAAGCAACACTGCAATGAGAAGTATATATAGTAAGAATGAGGCATACCACAACTTTGATCTTAGCAACATTACTAGCCCTCTCTTTATCTGCAGAGAAGTTCTTTTGAGGATTGTTGTCTGGCATACTACGAGAACTATATGTAGGTTTAGCAGAAATATGCAGCTGAGGTTCATCAAAACCTCTACCATGAACAGGTTGATTAACTGTGGATCCAATGTTTATGTTATGAACCTGCATATACCACGCAATAATGCTAAGATATGATGGCACTGGTTCTCCCTTGCTATAAATTAACTCACATCCATAACAAAGATTTCACATTTATGTAAAAATATGCCAAATTAGGACAAGTGAGGATCCAATATATAAGGTTTAGTCCCTCACGCCCAACTAAGGCCCTAGAAAAGTCTTACGAGGACTAAAGTTATTGATGAGATCTAGTTGATTTGACATCAATAACTGATGGTAGGGATTTTTAGGAAGGAGTATTACCAATCTAAAATCTGTTTGTTACCCATTCTGGAAGGAACTCAACTCATTTTTCTTACAAAAGCAGATTTATAGAAAATTCTGCTCTCAAAAGCAGAATAAGCATCAGAAATGCATCCCAAAGCCATAGAACTTCAAAAGGCCACAACTTTTTGAGTTCATTTAAAACTTCAAAAAGGTCAAAACTTTTGATCAATAAAATGATGAGACGACAACAATATCATTGTTTACTGTAGTTTTCAAGAATATGTTACACTTCTGCAGTTTTAGTTTACAAAATAACCACCTATGGCTATGAGTTATAGATAGCAAGAAGACAGACCTCAGATAAGAGCTCAGTATCAACGGAGTTTGGGTCAAATAACCCAAGGCTGAGCTCATTGGGCGACACAAGCTCGCTGCTGCCATACAATCTCATGCTGGACGAGTGCGAAAGTGACAGTGGTGTTGAAGAACCCTCATTTCCTCATCCTCCTATCATACCACCCCTCTGCACATTTTTGCTCAATCTTGAATCCTGACAGCCTCCATTATTGCCATATAACCCAAAAATCCTGAAATCATTTTAACCCAAAAACCTGATTACCATAAAGAATTCCTTTTCATTAGTAAAACAATTATCATCCCTCTATATCATATAATAATTTGTACTTATATATACACATACTTTAAGACTGTACAGACAAAAACACATACATGCACAGTTCTGAAATATGATCAATCTTGAAATTCTGACTCCTCCATTAAAAGCAGAAACCCATAACTGGTGAATTTTATATAATCCCCGAAGAATGAATCTTTTTGACTTATGAATCCATTTGTAGGTATGTATACATACATATTCTTACACAAACACAATCTAATTAAAAACAAAAACAAAAGAAATATGAACCTTGGATTGAATCCATTTATTATTTTTGTTGAAAGTAGCACCTTCAAGGAAGTTGTCGGAGTACTGATGCTGGTGGTAGCCGGTGGAGCCTGATCTTTGCATCATTTTTCGACCAACAGCATTCATCTTTCTCTCTCCTCGACCTTTTACTTAATTTCGTATGTAAAATTGTTCAAAGTTGTCCAGCAAGAAAAGGGTTTGGTTTTGGTTATGGTTACTATGTATAAAGAAGTGATTTTTTAAATTTTGTGAAGAAAATTGAATAAACATCTCTGCTGGCCGTACATAAAGAACAAAGAGCTTGGCCAAAAACTTAAAAAAAAAATTGCCCAAGTCAATTCAATACCAAGCCATCCTATATATATATATATATATATATATATATATATATATATATATATATATATATATATACACACACACATACACAAAAAAATAAAACTAATTTGAAAACACAGAATTTCCCAACTGAACAGAACACGAATAAAAAGGCAAGACAATATGCTTAAAGCATCCAATTACATGATGTACTCAATGACTAGAAATCTCAGATTACTTATCAGCGACTAATTAGATACCTTCATCCTCTTGTATTATTAGCGAATACATTTAACATCCAATTGGGTTTAAAAAAAACAACCTTTATATGTTTTCATTAAACAAAAGATTTAAAAGAGTTGGTTTTTGTACCTTAGATTCGAAATTGTAAGCCCTAAATTTGTCTATGTTCTTACTTAAATTACCCCTCTAATTGGTAGCTGTGATTTCCCAAAAAAATCCAAACCCTAAGACGAAAGAGAGTAATGGCACATGAAAACCCTAAATCGATATTATCAGTTAAAGAACTAGAGGAATCACCACGCAATTCTTCAAATTGAGCTCAAAAATTAACAATTGATTTCAATCCAGCATATCACAAATAAATAATCAGTTAATCACCATCCAAATCTTCAAATTGGGCTAAAAAAATTAACAAGTAAAAGAAAATTTTCCCTCAATTTTTAAGTTACAAAACTATGAACATAGAGGGTACGGAAAGAAATTTTTACCTTCAGTTTTGCAACGAAGTAGGAATAGAGCTTCTCTTCATATCTTATCCTCGATCTTCGTTCTTTCAGTGAGTCGATTAGAGTTTTCTTTTTCTTTCTCTCTCCTGCCTCTGCTGCTCTCTATTTTTTTTCCAGCATAAGGTAGGTGTATCTATATATAAAGAAAACTACTATCACACCAAGCTTCCTGATCCTTTGAAACCATTAAAAAAATAAAATTAAATAAAATTGAAGGAGCTCATCACATGCTGCAGATTCAATCCAAAATCCCACATATTATTTTTACTTATTATTTATTTTTATTTTCATTTTATTATTAATCAAACTTAGATATTTTTACATTTATAATATGTATAAAAAAAATTCCTCCACTAATTATGAAATTAAATTCATAATTAAAGTAAACACTTTTAGCGTAACAAATCACTAAAAAAATTATCTTAATTTTTTAAAATAATTTTATTTTTTAAAGAAATTTGAAAAAAATAAAAATACAATCCAATGCCAAACTAACCGGTATTGTAACTTTTTAAAAATTTTTTATAAAGTAAATTTGTAAAAAATAATAGTAAGATGTAACATCATTTTAATTGTCGTTGGAATCTCTTTTTTTTTTTTTTTTTCTTTGATCTCTTGTTCTTGCTTTACAAACATCAATATTTTTTATGTTTATTCTCTATTATAATTACGTTGGAAATGAAGGAGTATATAAGACTTCAACTTTAAAAAAATAAAATTAAAAATTCTAACACCAATTAAAGTGACGTTGCATCTTATTCTTCTTTTTTACAAATTCATTTTTTTTAAAAAAATAAAATAAAATAAGGATAAAATTAATATTACATTAATATGGGTCAAACTAACTTATTAGGAATGACTTATAAGTCATTTTAAATAAATTTATTCTGTTTTAGTTCATAAAACATAATAAATTTTTCTTCATCTTTTATGTTTTCTCTTAGACTTAAAAATATGTTCATGATTTAAGTTACTCCCTCCGTCTAAGAATAAAAGTTCTTATTATTTTATGTAATCTCAAGTTAAATATTTACTTATATTAAATAATCTATTTTTTTATAATAATTTGTGTAATATCCTTAGTATTAAATGTCATATTTTTATTATTTATAAATATTTATATAATATCACTAGTCATGTATAGAAAAATATGCAATAGTTATGACAGTAGTTTAGTTAACTAATAAATTAGAATGGTTCAATGGTAGCTTAATGACCCAATAACTCATAGATATTTTTGCTTCTTATGTTATATTTTTTGTGCATTAGATAAATTCTATTACCATATATATATATATATATATATATATATATATATATATATATATATATTCATATAAATATTTATAAACAAATATTTATTTATAATTTATAAATATTTCATCTAAAATTTATAAAATTTAGATATGAATATTTTTATAAATATTTATATGAATATTTGTTATTATTATTATTATAATTAATAGTACTATTATAATTTTATTACTATAATTATAATAATAATAATTATTATTATAATTATTACTATTACTATTATTGTATTTACTATTATAATTACTATTATTATTATTATTATTGTTATTTTTATTATTATTATTATTATTATTATTACTATTATTATTACTATTACCATAATTATTAATTTAATTATTACTATTATTATTATTATTATTTTATTAATATTACTATTATATTTATAATAATATTATAATTATAATAATTATTATTACTATTATAATTATTATTATTATTATAATTATTATAATAATTATTATTAGTATAATTATTATTATTACTATTACTATTATTATAATTATTTTTATAATTATTATTATTATTATTACTAATATTATAATTAATATTATTATTATGAATTATTATTATTATTATTATTATTATTAGTATTAGTATAATTATTATTATAATAATAATAGTACTAAAAATATTCATCTCTGTTGTCAAATTAGGTGAATAAATATATATTATTGATAATTTTTAAACAAATATTATATATTATGTAAAGTGTTACATTAATATGGGTCAAACTAACTTATTAGGAATGACTTATAAGTCATTTTCAAATAACTTTATTATGTTTTAGTTCATAAAACATAATAAAAAAATTCATCTTTTATGTTTTCTCTTATAACTAATAATATTATAATTTAATTTTATAATATATTTGAGAAAAAGGTAAAAGGAGAACTAGGAATAAATTAGGGGTATATCATTACTATTCTTCTTTTTATGTTTTATTTTTGGACTTAAAAATATGTTCATGATTTAAGTTACTCCTCCGCTTAAGAATAAAAAGTTCTTATTATTTTATGTAATCTCAAGTTAAATATTTATTTATTTTAAATAATTTATTTTTTTATAATAATTTTTGCGTAATATCCTTAGTATTAAATGTCATATTTTTATTATTTATAAATATTTATATAATATTACTAGTCATGTATAGAAAAATATGCAATTATATGAGAATTTAAATATGAATAATTTTATCATTTGACATTTTTTTTAAAATTCGCATAAAATCAATCATCATTTTCATTCTCGGAGTGAGGGAGTACTTCTAAGTATATCCTACTTCTATCTGAAAATAGGAAACATTGGAAGCATAGATATAATAATCAGGTTTGATGAGGTTGGGTTTATTTGGGTTAGAGGCCCAGAACTAACATGTTTGGCAATCGGTTGTCACGGGTATTATTTCAACAACCATAATCTATACCATTGATCGCAACATTGGATGGCACTTCAGTACATCTATTGTCATTGGATTTCATCTAAAATTTAGATATGAATATTTTTATAAATATTTATATGAATATTTAGAGATAAATTTATAAATATTTATATGAATATTTATGTGTGTGTATATATTGTGACGCCCCCAAAATAGGTCCATTCCACCCAACCCATTCTGAGTCGCCAAATACATGGTACGTAAATAACTACAACTTCATAATACAAATGTCGTGTGAAATACGACAATACATCTTAATGAATTTAAATACGTATATTGTCGCCTGCAGACAATATCCACACGCAAATAAATCCCCATCATAATTATGGATACATTATTTTACAAAATGGTGAGGACTACTAAACAACTCTCTCTAGAACCTTCATTCCATACCCCGACTCGATCCTCGCTATGTTCTCACCTCCCGAGAAGAAAATGGAACAACAAGAAAAAAGGTGAGCTCAACTAGCCCAAAGAAAGAATATTATGACTAAGATAATATACAACAAATTATCGATAGTCTTCAACAGAAAAAATCTAATAGAATACATAAGACAACAAGTTTTAGATCAACAAATGCAAATGAACGAAGAATCCATTAGAAGAAGTCACGTGAAAAGAATTCTACCGCCTTCTAAGGTTTAAAAGTCCATCATCAATAGTTTATCCTGTAATAACAATCAATATTCATCTTTGCACTTCTGGGCCAAAGATATTCATTTAAATCACCACTGGTCATGTTCATCTCAACACTGCTCATCTTTGCACTACTGAGCCAAAGATATTCATCGATTAATCGCTCATCTTTACCTACTACAGCCAAAGATATTCATCAAGTATCACCATTAAGGATCGAGGATGATGAAAAACATTTTTAAGAACGAATCCGGTGATATATGAAGGACAAATATTAGGGATTCGTATACAACGGTTTATCCAAGATCGATAATACTTCATAATAAACGATTTTGAAGCGTAACTCAAAAATAACGATCAAAACATGGATACAATCAAAGATAGTAGCCAAAATAGACATCTTGGACAAAAAGAAAAATTTTCATTTTTCTATGAATAGTCAGATATCGTGAATAGTGCCGTATCGTGAATAATAGTAACCCCCGACAAAAAGATAGAAATTTCACAAAAAACATCTTCACGCTTTTGTGAATAGTACTGTGAATTGTAACTCGTGAATAAACTCATGAATAAGAACTCGTAAATAAGTAACTCATGAATAGTAACCCCTACATGAAAAAGTTCCAAATTTGATAAAAAGTTCAACAAAGATTTTGGCATAATGATATTGAAGAAAATAATATCATTTGCGAAGAAAATAACATCCCTTACATCAAAATAACCGCATTTACGATTTGAATTTTAGATATAGTCTTGTAAACTCGCAACTATATAGTATAGCAATACTCAAAGTATACTCACAAGAATACGCTCGATAATATAGAGAGAAAAGAGAAAAACTTAGTTTCGGTGTGATTTTCAATTCTAACTTAGCCTCTATTTATAGAAAAATGTTAGAACGCCAAAGGAGACTAAATTAATAAAATATATTATTATTTATTCCAAATTCCTACCCACATGTTTTGAAAACTCTAGCATGCCTTCTTTGGTCAAAAACATCACCCACCCATGTGCCAACAACCACAAAAAACGTTTTTCTTATATAAAATAATTAAAACTTCCAAAAATCAATTATTTGAACTCCTAACTTCAATAATTCATGATAAATAGCCTTTTATCGTAAAAATTAATCTCAGCGAATTTTATAGGAAATTCAATTCTCTACAACTTTTCGTAAGGAAGTTTTTCCAAATTCCAAATGAAATTATCTCAAATCCATAAATGAGCGATTTTACGATTATAATCAATTTTCTATTCGAGAATTGTGTCCACCGACACACAAAACATATGTTAAACATTTAATGCCACAAAATACTCTTCCTCCTCATATACTCATATATCCCACATTCATTATAAAATATCACAGTTAATATATTATTAAAATAATATATTTAAATGAATTATTTTATCGTAAAAGATAAAATATTAATTTTCAACAATTATCACAGAAAAATTTCTCTCATCTATATCCACATAAAATAAATATTTTCTTTATCATAATAATCAATAATTAATTATTTAAAATAATAATATTGCGAATCACAAGATCGATAACCAGTGCCGTTCCAGGAAAGAGGGGCTTTCCAATAAGGATATCTCCTTCTTGGCGTGCAATTAGGTGACCAAACCTCTCCTTGATGTAACTTTCTAGACATTGCCAATAATGTTATCTCGATAATATTATTCAAATAATATGAATTATTGATCCGATAATGGAAAATATCATGCGATGACAATTATTGAAACAAGAATAATATAAACTAGCAACGCAACAATTATTGAATCAATAAAATATTGAATAAGAACTCATCGTAACAATTATTGAGTAGTGCCTTCTTACGTAAGGATCAATTCATAATTCAACAACATCTGCAATAATAATTTCTTTTGTGCAACCACGCATATTATCGTATTTTAACCACCGTAACCCAACAATGTTAACGATAACAATTTCTGGCCGATTATTTATAAAACTCAATCTTTGTCGTTTTCTTTCATCCAACCGCTTTTTTCAGTTATGGGGCCCACCAATGATCTCAAGGCCAATTGCACGGAGATTCCCGAAAAAAAAGAATATTCCACGACCAAACGAATATTCCCCAAATAATAATGAATATTTTATAACCACTTGCTTATTTTGTAAAATTTAGCATTTTACCCATAACTAACCACATTAATCAAATCAACCCTTACTATTTCAAAATAATAAATAAAGGAAATTCCATTTTATTTATAAAAAAAAAAATTCGGGGTCTTACAACCTCCCCTCCTTATGAAATTTCGTCCTCGAAATTGACGTACGTACCTGGTGTTTCAAAAAGTTGAGGATACCTCGCTTTCATTTCTATTTCCAACTCCCAGGTAATTTCTTCAATAGCATGGTTTCTCCATAAAACTTTAACTTGTGGTATAACCTCGGTACATAGGACATGCTCCTTCATATCTAATATCTTGACAAGTACCTCTTCGTACGTTAAGTCTTCAGCTATATCGTCTGGTTCTAACTCAATGATGTTATTCGGGTCGTCCACATATTTACGTAACATCGGTACGTAAAAAATGTTATAAACACGCGACATACTTGGTAGTAAAGCGAGTCTATAGTCCACGTTTCCTATTCGGTCAAGAATCTCAAATGGACCAACAAACCTTGGATTGAGCTTTCCTCTCATCGCCAATTCTCGCTTTTGGAATAACAACTTCTTGCATCTCCTTCTTCAAATTCATCAGCTCCGGTGTGTAGCCTGAGCGATTTTAACTTTATCGATTAAAGTCGATTCTACTCGTATATTATCACGTGAGTCCCTAGAGTCTTTAACTCTATCTTCATCATTTGTAAGTTATACGAGATGAGTCTTTGACAATATCGTACTCGTACTCGTATACAATCTTCTACTCAACACGTCAGCTACCACGTTAAGCTTTTCCGAGGATGGTATGGTCGAACATGTGCAAAATGAGTCTCCTATTGAGTTCTTCAAGCTCTTTCCACATTCCTTGCTCCATTCGAATTTTGTATCTCTACGAGTCAGCTGCGTTAATGGAATAGCGATTCGAGAATATCCTTCAACGAATCTCCGATAATAACCAACTAAGCCTAGAAAGCTACATATTTCGATTACTGACTTAGGTTTCTCTCAACTATAACTCATATCCCAATCTTGGATAGCACGTCACAATGACACCTATCGGTTTACTCTTGCCACGAATATGGCGTCCCCTACGAGATGAGTCCGGCGGTGTATTCCACAAAGGAAGTCATAAGATAGAGGCTTGAGTATCAACTTCTATAGTTGGGTTTTAACTCCACGAAGTTCAATAGGAGCCATTCGATATGAGATTTTAGAAATGGGTTTTGTCTTAGGATTTAAAGTTGATACAAATTCAATATCACGCTCGGGAGTAGGCGAAATTCCTCAGAAATACGTCCGGAAATTCACTAACAACAAAAATATCATTCAAATCGGCGTATTATTGTTCAAGTCCATAACATGGCTAAGAAAGCTTGACATTCGTTTTTCAATAAACAAATAGCTTTGTGGTTTGATATGGCGATGTTTGACTTCAATGGTTTGGTTGCTTAAATTGAATAACGAGTTGCTTAGGAATATGAAAACTAACAACCTTACAAAAGCAATCAATTTGGCATGATGAGTAGTTAACCAATCAATCCCTAAAATCACATCAAAAGCAAGTATCTTTAAAGAAATAAGGTCAACAGTAATGTGATGGTGCCAACTTTGAATCAAGCAAGATTTCTAAACTGTAGATGTAACGAAGGTTTCACCCAACAGAGTTTCAACGGATAAATCAAAATCTAATTTCTCCTGAGTCAAGTTTAAACGTTGAGCACAAGCGGAGAGATAAAAGAATGGGTAGAACCATTATCTAGTAAGGTATAAACTTCGCAAGAATTATAATTAACTAACCCGTGTTAAACTTCATTCGGGTTCCTCGCATTTTGATGAAGTCCACGACAAACGCTCTTCCAAGAATCGCTGATTTCGACTTATCCGGGACAACGCTTGGAATCACCACTTCCGCTAAACTTGGTTTCGCTATAGTACAATCTCGAGCGATGTGGCCTTCATTTCCACAGTTGTAACATACCTTGGAATGTTGTGGACAGTTTGAGCTGATATGTCCCTCCTTCCCGCATTTGTAACATACGAACGGTGGTCTTTCTCCTCCCTTGGAACCAGTTGCTACTGGTGCTGACGTCTTCACATGGTCGTTGTTGAATCTCCTCTTTTTAAAATCTCCTCTCGACTCGCTTCTTCTATTTTCATGGCCACGATTACCACCAGAAGTAGTTACGCCTTTGTCCAGTATTCTTTCCTCCTCAAGGTTATCATCGTTCACGATGGCTACCTCGGTCAGTTGTGGTCCCCGGTTGAGTATACTCACTATCTCGCTTAATAATTGAGCCTATTTACAACATCCGAATATAGAGAAAATTTATACGAAATGAGGTATTGACGAATTTGAGTTTTAGACCCCTCGAAACATACGTCATCGTTCCTCATTTTCCACCAAATGAGGTGCAAACTGGACAACTCATAAACTTACCTCGTCTTCGAGACACCGTCATGTTTCTGCTCCAGTCTAATAAACTCCACTTCCTTCCATATAGCCGAATACTTTCTCGAAAGTACTTGTCATTGAAACGATTCTGAAAATCTTTCCCAAGACATGTTAAGTGCATCTGGTCAGTACGCCTACGATTCCCACCATGTCTCGGCTTCACCACGAAAACATAAAGGTGGCGAATGGAACCTTCATTCCTCCGTGCGTACCAAGACATCAAATATCTTGGTAATTTGCTTGACCCACGTTTACGCCTTGATCGGATCCGGCTTTCCATGGAAATCTGGTGGTCCCAACTCCTTGAATCGGTTGGCTATATGATGAATCATGCGTTGCCATCATTTCCACCCAGTATTTTGTACACGAGTCTCCTCGTTGCGATTTTGCATGAACTTCAAAAAGCTTCTAAACATCCGTCGTTCATCATCTCGCTTGAGTGGCGTTGTTCACACAGGAGGAACATTGCCACTGTTGCTGACGTTCTCCTCGTTGGTGAAAGATTGGCGTTTCCACGGTCTCATTTACTCCACTGTTAATATTCTCAGCAGCCATTCTGAAATACTGCCATAAAACAATGGTTAATTAAACAAATTAACATGTTACATAATATCCCTATATTATGACCTGACCAACAAATAAGCTTAGGTAGGACACACTAGCGAAGGATTTACTTTCGTCTCTCCTCCTAGTTCTATTCCCCGATCTCCGCCAGATCATCATCCCTAAGCTCGATACCAACCGCGACGCCCCAAAAATAGGTCCATTCCACCCAACCCATTCTCGAGTCGCCAAATACATGGTGCGAAATAACTACAACTTCATAATACAAATGTCGTGTGAAATACGACAATACATATTAATGAATTTAAATACGATATTGCCGTCTGATAATATCCACACGCAAATAAATCCCCATCATAATTATGGATACATTATTTTACAAAAATGGTGAGGACTACTAAACAACTCTCTCTAGAACCTTCATTCCATACCCAGGCTCGATCCTGCTTTATGTTCTCACCTCCTCTCCGAAAAGAAAATGGAACAACAAGGAAAATGGTGAGCTCAACTAGCCCAAGAAAAGAATATTATGACTAAGATAATATACAACAAATTATCGTTAGTCTTCAACAGGAAAAAAATCTAATAGAATACAATAGACAACAAGTTTTAGATCAACAAATGCGGTGAACGAAGAATCCATTAGAAGAGTCACGTAGAAAGAATTCTACCGCCTTCTAAGGTTTAAAAGTCCATCATCAATAGTTTATCCTGTAATAACAATCAATATTCATCTTTTCGCACTCAGGTGCCAAAGATATTCATTTAAATCACCAGGTTGGTCATGTTCATCTCAACACTGCTCATCTTTTTCACTACCAAAAGCCAAAGATATTCATCGATTAATCGTTCATCTTTTGCCTTACTGTGCCAAAGATATTCATCAAGTATCACCATTAAGGACCGAGGATGATGAAAAACATTTTTAAGAACGAATCCAAAGATATAGAAGGACAAATATTAGGGATTAAATAACAGCGGTTTATCCAAGATCGATAATACTTCATAATAAAAGCGATTTTTGAAGCAGAACTCAAAAATAACGATCAAAACATGGATACAATCAAAGATAGTAGCCAAAATAGACATCTTGGACAAAAGAAAAATTTTCATTTTTCATGAATAGTCAAGATGATTCGTGAATAGTGCCAGTATCGTGAATAATAACCCACACAAAAAGATAGAAATTTCACAAAAAACATCTTCACGCTTCGTGAATAAGACTAAATGAATAAGAACTTCGTGAATAAGTAACTCGTGAAGAGTAACTCTCATGAATAGTAACCCGAATGAAAAAGTTCCAAATTTGATAAAAAGTTCAACAAAGATTTTGGCATAATGATATTGAAGAAAATAATATCATTTGCGAAGAAAAATAACATCCACACCTCAAAATAACCGTATTACTTACATTGAATTTCAGATATAGTCTTGTGTAAACTTCATGTGATATAGCAATACTCAACGATATACTCACAAGAATACGCCGATAATATAGAGAGAGAGAGAGAGAAAACTTAGTTTACGGTGTGATTTTCACTTCTAACTTAGCCCTCTATTTATAGGAAAAATGTTAGAACGCCAAAGGAGACTAAATTAATAAAATATATTATTATTTATTCCAAATTCCTACCCACATATTTTGAAAACTCTAGCATGCCTTCTTTGGTCAAAAAACATCAGCCACCCATGTGCCAACAACCACAAAAACGTTTTTCTTATATAAAATAATTAAAACTTCCAAAAATCAATTATTTGAACTCCTAACTTCAATAATTCATGATAAATAGCCTTTTATCAGAAAATTCAATCTCGCAATTTTTATAGGAAATTCAATTCTCTACAACTTTGCGGAAGGAAGTTTTTCCAAATTCCAAACAAAATTATCCCAAATCCATAAATGAGCTATTTTACGATCTAAAATCAATTTTCGGTCGAAATTGTGTCCACCGACACACAAAAACATATATTAAACATTTAATGCCACAAAAATACTCTTCCTCCTCATATACTCATATATCCCACATTCATTGTAAAAATATCACCGTTAATATATTATTAAAATAATATATTTAAATGAATTATTTTATCAGAAAAAGATAAAATATTAATTTTCAACAATTGTCACATTAAAAATTTTCTCCATCTATATCCACATAAAATAAATATTTTTTTATCATAATAATCAATAATTAATTATTTAAAATAATATATTGCGTAATCACAATCTTGTGCTAAATGACAAAGCCGCTTCCGGAGAAAGAGGGGGCTTTCCAATAAGGATTTCTCCTTACTGGCGCGCAATTAGGTGACCAAACCTCTCCTTAGACAGAACTTTCTAGACATTGCCAATAATGTTATCTGATAATATTATTCAAATAATATGAATTATTGATCTGATAATGGAAAATCTTTGTGCGATTGACAATTATTGAAACAAAGAATAATATAAAACTAAAGAACGCAACAATTATTGAATCAATAAAATATTGAACAATAACTCATCGTAACAATTATTGAGTAGTGCCTTCTTACGTAAGGATCAATAATTCAACAATCTTCGCAATACTGCAATGTCTTCTTTCAGGCAACCACGCATATTCTCGCATATTATCTTGGCCAGTAAATGAGATTCCCGACAAAAAAGAATATTCTACGACCAAACGAATATTCCCGACAATAATGAATATTTTATAACCACTTGCTTATTTTGTAAAATTTATGCATTTTACCCATAACTAACCACATTAATCAAATCAACCCTTACTATTTCAAAATAATAAATAAAGGAAATTCCATTTTATTTATAAAAAAAAAATTGAGGTCTTATATATATATATATATATATAAATATGTATAGTTACTTTATATATATATTTAGTTTAATGTTGAGATTTGTTTAGTATTTTATTTAGTTTGACAATTTTTTTAAAAGAATATATATATATATATATATATATATATATATATATATCAGTAGAATAAATTTAAAAATATTGGAGACTACAAGTTATGGCGTTAGTTTAGTTAACTAATAAATTAAAATGGCTGAGTGATAGCTTAATGGCCCAATAACCTATAGGTCTTAGGTTCAAAACCTAGCTGTGATATTTTTGCTTCTTATGTTATATTTTTTCTGTATTAAATAAATTCTATTACCATCTATATATATAGATACTCATCTTAAATCTCCACATTAAACTAAATATATATATATATAGTAACTATGAATATTTATATAACGTAACTATGAATATTTTAATATATATATATATATATATATATATAAATTTATCTCTAAATATTCATATAAATATTTATAAACAAATATTCATATAAATTTATCTTTAAAATTTATAAACAAATATTTATTTATAAATTTATAAATATTTCATCTAAACTTTAGATATGAATAATTTTTATAAATATTTATATGAATATTTAGAGATAAATTTATAAATATTTATACTGAATATTAGTTTATATATATATATATATATATATATATATTATATATATATATATAATTATTCATAGTTACTTTATATATATTTAGTTTAATATTGAGATTTGTTTAGTATTTTATTTAGTTTGACAAGAAATTTTGAAAAGAATATATATATATATATATATATATATATATATATATATATATATATACATATCGATAGAATAAATTTAAAAATATTGGAGACTACAAGTTATGGCGTTAGTTTAGTTAACTAATAAATTAGAATGGCTCAATGGTAGCATAATGGCTTAATAACCCCTAGGTCTTAGGTTTCAAAACCTAGTTGTGATATTTTTGCTTCTTATATTATATTTTTTGTATTAGATAAATTATATTACCATATATATATATATATATATATATATATATATATATATATATATATATATATACACATCTTAAATCTCCACATTAAACTAAATATATATAAAGTAACTATGAATATTTATATAACGTAACTATGAATATTTTAATATATATATATATATATATATATATATATCTAATATTCATATAAATATTTATAAACAAATAGTCATATAAATATTTATGCATGAAATACAAATATATTATCTTATAATAATAACATACTAATTTGTCATTTTATTATGTGATATATAAGATCGTTAGTATGGAAAGACCTATTTGACTTCTTTTTTTCCCTTTTTTCCACAAGCGCTAATTATTATATCAATTCTTTTTTTTTTTTACAAAATAAAAAAGCAGTAGATTTTTGGAAAATAATAACATTAATTATTCCTTATTTTAAAATGTCCAATATTAAAAAACTAATTAATTAACTTGGCTATTAATTTACGTTATAATCTTCTATATATTGATCATGTATGATCATCGATATGTCATTTAATTATTTTATTACCAATTTCCATCAAAAAAGTGTTCGATCGCCCATTAATTATTTGCTGCAAAAGAAGAAGATAATTGAAAAGAATAACTTATACTATATTCCAAGGCAAAATAAATAAATTAAAGAACAAGTAAGATAAATATCATAATTTTGTAAGTATTTGACATATATAAGCATAAATTATAATGTTATTATTATTATTATTATTATTTTTATATTATTATTATTATTTTATTGTTATCGTTATTGTTATTATTTTTATTATTATTGTTATTAGTACTATTATTATTATTATTATTATTATTATTATTATTATTATTATAGTATATAACTTCCTGAGATTATATTAATGGTATGTAGTGAAGGAGAAGAAAGGAATATATGGGAGAAATCTCATGTTTTGATATAAATATTAATCCTTGCAAAATATTAACAGATAACTTGTGTTGCTTCATCGGTCAAATGACCAAAGTTCCAAATGATAGGTTACATGTTTAAATATGTTCTGCATTTGGACATAATTTTTAAATACTAAATACGAATATTTTTTGACAATTCTCCGAATACCGAATATGGTCTCAAAAACATGTTTATTGGGATTATCTTAAATTAAGGTAATATTTTAATAGTTGTTACAAAAAGTTGTATAAATTATGCAACGAAAATAAAAATTATTGCCAATGAATGTTGTCCATATTAGGCAACGAAATATAGCAACAAAAAAACTTTCGTTGCCTACGATAAGGAGAAATTAAGTGGTTAGAAATTTTGCAACGAATTTTGTTTCCAAATTTTGCAACGATTTATGAATTTCGTTGTAAAAAGTGAAAGCCCGACACAATCTGCAACGAAGGACAAGTTTCGTTGCTAAACATACACTTTTAACAACGACTTATAAAGTCGTTGCCTAAAAAATCGTTGCTAAAGCCCCATTTTTAGCAACAAAAAAACTTTCGTTGCCCACGATGACGGGAAATCAAGTGGCCAAAAATTTTGCAACGAGTTTCTAACGAACTTTTTTCCCGCCAATGAATTAGCAACGAAATTTTGCAACGACTTATGAATTTTGTTGCAAAAAGTGAAAGCCTGACACAATCTGCAACGAAGGACAATTTTTCGTTGCTAAACATATACTTTTAGCAACGACTTATAAAGTCGTTGCTTGAAAAATCGTTGCTAAAGGCCCATTTTTTTGTAGTGGGTGATGATTTATTATATAATTAGATAGTAAGTGATAAAATTCAATTGATTTTGAGAGATCTTGAATATTTATAGTTTTCTTATGCAGATAGTAGAATATTTGGCTTAGAGTTTGATATGACGATAAAGAGATCTTAGTAGTATATTCTTTGGTGTAATAATGTTTAAGAACTAGCTAGTTCAAATTGAGGTTTGAATATTTTGAAGTTATTAAGGATTTAGGAAAAAGTTGATATAATTTGTAGTTGTTTAGTTTATCCGATATCCTTGGAGTTTTGTATAATCAATTTTATGTAAATTAAATAAAAATAATTTGTTAGATCTTTGTCATGTGTGGAACATAAACGTTTTACGAATTAAAGATAATTTTAAATATTTTGGGTATTCGAATTGTATTTAGATGAAGAATTTTTTTTTTTTTTGTGATTTCGAATTATGTTCCGAAGAGTAAGTTTACAAGAATTAAACTCAAAGATATTAGCGACAGCTCGCACCAATGGTGGATCATATGATCTAATTTGATGCAACACGAAGAACCTTACCAAGGCTTGACACGGTAGCTGACGAATCTTTTACAAGTACATTAATATTTACGTGGACCGATGACTTATCCGCGTTGATCGTTACAATTGGCGGCGCTACGTCTTAACTAAAATTTATGAATAATTATGTAATTTAAATAAAAATATTTTTCTTTGTAAGTTATTTGAATTCCGAGGACGGAATTATTTTTAAGGGATGAAAAATGTAATAACTCATTTTTTTTATTAAATAATAATTGATTTTTATCTTATACAATTGTATTTAAATGGGAAAAGGTAAATGATTTTGTTTCCCTCTTTTCTTTCTTGTTTTGTTTGGAAAATTAAATTCTTTTAGTAGATAATTAAATAACTGATTAAATTAAAATTGAGGAAGATAATTCCTTTTGTTAAATCTTGTGCTAAAATCATTCGGAGCGGGAAGCTACTTGGGAGATAGAGGAGTCTATTCGAGCGGAGTATCCACATCTTTTGATAATTAGATACGTAAGTTCTTTTGATTTCGGGGACGAAATTCTTTTTAAGGGGTAGGTGATGTAATACCCGGTAAAAAAAACAAATAATAAATAAAATAAATAAATAAATAAATAATATTTTAATTGGGCTTTTCTTATGTTGGGTCAAATTGTATTTAATTTGTGTGAACTATTATAAGTATGTGATTACATTAATTTGGGCTTTTATACTAATTGGGTCTATTTTGTATTTGGGTAATAGCTAGTAAAATCCTATTATAATTAGGAGAAATAATAAGACAATAGATAAAACCTAACTGCGCTGCATTATATCTCATATATACAACGTAAGAAAGAAATTTGGGCGTGAGGCGGCACAAGGAAAAGAGGAGAAAAGTACTTTTGCATTGCAATTTGGAGAAGAGAAAATTAGTAGATTCACTTTGTTGCATAAGAAGCGAAAAAGTATTATAACTTTACTATTAATAATGAATTGAAGTTTTATGTTCTGTATGTATGTATGAATTGATGATTTCTTTTTCCTAAAAAAACGTTAGTGTGATGAAGGCTAGTACATCAAGTTGATGAATATTATTTTTCTGTAACCAATTATTGTTCTTACATTGGATTATATTATGAATACAATGAAGATTATATTTTTAGGGGAATATGGATAGGTAAAAACCCTTGATAATGTCAGAAACTTTGAGGGATGACACTACAACAAAAACAATCCAAAGCAACATGAATAAAACACAGGTAACCCAGTCCCAAATTCTTGGTCCTCCATGATTCTGTTATTTTATATATATAAATATATGTTTCGTGGGTGTAGTCCTGCAGCACTGCTGCAGGTGTTTATTCATTATTTGTTTGCATATTTATATATATAAATATTATATTTTAATAATATTTGGCCATAAAAGTTATAAACAAAATTAGTAAATCAAATCGAAGTTATGTATATTAATTTGAATTAATTAATTTTGTGGACATAGTTATAAAAGTTTTAATAATAAATTTAATAGTATTATGTTATTAATGATTGGATTGTAATAAAATCTTATTAAATTATTTAAATTGAACGGAAAGAATTTAAAGAGTTATACTTAGTATATACATTTTGGAGTATTAATAATTGATTTAAGGCGATGATTAAATGTACATTGAATGAATTGCGAATTATTTTGGAGTTTATGAGTTGGATTATATTTAATTTGAGGTGAATATGTTTAGGTGGTGAGTAACGTTTCGTATTTGATATCGTTGGCATTTGAGGGTAACATTTTTTGGAGTGTGCTATAAATGGTTTTGAAGTATCAGATACGGATTCTGTACTCTTTAAGCGATACTCTTGTTAAATTTGATTTGTTCGTTTTGTCGCTTGTTCGAATTTCGTTATTATTTCACATAATTGTTTTCTGTAAAATAAATATATTAGTTTCATTTTGGAGTTGATACATATGATTCGTATTTGTACTCTTTGAATTAGGTTGTCATGTTTAGTACTATTTATTTTTGATAATTGTAGAGCGGTACATGTTGCTACCTTCTTTTTGAGACCTTGTGACCATAATTGATTTGGTTCAACATGTACATATAGAACCCTTTTGTTGGTATTATGTCGCATGTGTTGTGACATGGTATTTTTGTTAGAATATCTTGTAGGGTATACTTGAGCTATAACCACCGTGGGGTACCACAGGCATGTCGTCTTGGCACGAGGCGCAATGACACTCTCCGTGGCGGTGTGATTAGTCCACCTGCGTCTCGCTTTGGGCTCCGGAGGAAGTGGGCCATTTGGTGTTTTGTTGTGGGAGGCGTATGGGTTAACCCTAGTTTTTTTTTCTGTGGATTTGTGATGTTGTGCCAAACACACCTATCCGATTTGCATACATTTGGATTCGCAGTCCTATGTGTGATTTGCCTGTGTGGCATTATTTTGACTTGTCTGTGGCATTGTTTTGATGTGCCTGTGTGGCATTATTTTGGTTGTCTATGTGGCATCATTTGATTTGCCTGTGTGGCATTAGTTTGACTTGCCTGTGTGGTAATGTGTATTTCTGAGCTCATTCGGTATGAAATAACACCCAACCATTTAATTCAGCTTATTATCTCATTATATTGGTTTTGTTTGTTTTTGTTCAGTTTAATTCATTAAGTTAGTTACTTCAGTTCGTTATTTCTTTACTCTTCTGTTGATTCAGATATATTCCATTCAGATCTTGGAGATTATATTTTTGTCAGTATTTACAGTTGAGGCTTTATACAATATTTTGTCTCAGTTGTTTTTGTATATCAGTTGTATATCTTTTGTATATCTCAGATCCGTCTTTGGGCAATTGGCTCATCTTTGTTTTTTCTTCCGAGTTTGCGAGGGGTGATTCAGGACTAGTGTGATGAGAGAGTTGCCTTTGACCATCTAGGTTGTTTCGAATTTTAAGTTTTGATTATTTTGAATCTATTTGGAGAATTGTATTTAGTACGCTATTAATGGATCACCACTATTAATATTTTGAAGTTATTAGTGCTCTGTTTTCTTATTTTGAGGTTTGTTGTGCTTTGCACGTGACCTCCCTTTCCTTTTCGGGAAGGGGGTGTTACATAATAGAAGTGGAAGTTTCAAGAAGAGGAGATTCAATAATGATGGAAAGACGTCAGCACCAACACATGTTGTTAAAGAAGGAGAACGACCGCCAGTCATATGTTACAAATGCGGAGGGGAGGGACACATCAGTCCAAACTGTACGCAGCAGTCCAAAGCATGTTACAATTGTGGAAGAGAAGGTCACCTAGCCCGATTTTGTCGTGCACCAAAGTCAAGTCCAGCTGGGATAGAGGCATCAAAGGCCGTCCCAGACAAGACAAAACCAGTAGTTCAAGGGAAAGCGTTTGTTGTAACCTCCCAAAAAGCGAGGAATCCAAACGAGGTGATCATGGGTAAGCTAATCATAAACTCTAGCGAAGTATATACCTTATTTGATACCGGTACTACCCATTCTTATATTTCTCCTACTTGCGCTCAACGTTTAAATTTGACTCCGGAGAAATTAGACTTTGACTTATCTGTTGAAACTCCGTTGGGAGAAACCTTCATTACATCCACTGTTTATAAGTCTTGTTTGGTTCAAATCGGTACCCTCACATTACTTGCTGATCTTATTTCCTTAAAAATACTTGTATTTGATGTGATATTAGGGATTGATTGGTTAACTACTCATCATGCAAAAATTGATTATTTTCGTAAGGTTGTTAGCTTTCATATTCCTAACCAACCTATTATGCGAATTTAAGCAACCAAACCAATAAAGTCAATCACTGTCATATCTAGTCATAATGTTATTCGTTTATTAAAAAATGGATGTCAAGTTTTCTTAGCCCATGTCACGGATTTAAATAAAAATACGTCAGATTTGAATGATATTTCTATTGTTAATAAATTTCCTGACGTATTCCCTGAAGAACTTCCTAGCCTACCCCCAGAGCGTGAAATTAAATTTTGTATCGACCTTGAATCCAGTACAAAACCCATTTCCAAAGCCCCATATCGAATGGCTCCTATTGAACTTTAGGAGTTAAAAACCCAACTACAGAAATTGTTAGACATCGGTTTCATTCGTCGTAGTACGTCTCCTTGGGATGCTCCTGTTCTATTCGTGAAGAAGAAAGATAGAAGTATGCAACTTTGTATTGATTATCAGGAGTTGAATCATGTCACCATCAAAAATAGGTACCCGTTACCTCGTATTGATGATCTATTTAACTAATTACAAGGCATCAAATTCTTTTCAAAGATCGATCTTCGTTCCGGATATCATCAGTTGAAGATTAAAACTGATGACATTCCAAAACGACTTCTACGAACTAAAATGCAGGCATTATGAATTCCTAGTTATGTCATTTGGATTGACTAATGCTCCTGCTGCCTTCATGGATATGATGAACCGAGTATTCAAGGAATATTTGGATCACTTTGTGGTCGTCTTTATTGATGACATCCTCATTGACTCCAAAAGCTGTGAAGATCATGAACAACACTTGAGACTGATACTTCAAAAGTTTTGTGAAAACAAGTTTTATGCCAAGTTAAAGAAATGCGAGTTCTGGCTTGAGGAAGTTAAAGAAATGCGTAGTAGCTGTCGCGTTGAGTAGAAGATCATATGCAGGTACAAGTGCGATATTATCAACGCAAAGGCTCATTTTGTATGACTTATAAAGGATGGAGATAGAGTTAAAGATTCTAGGGACCCATGTGATGATGGCGAATATACCAGTAGAACCGACTTTAATCGATAAAGTTAAAGCTGCTCAAGCTACAAACCTGGAGTTGATGCGTATGAGGAAGAAATGGCAAGAAGGTGCTATTCCGGAAGCATAAATCGATGAAGAATGAATACTTCGAGTCAACTCCAGACTTTGTGTTCCTAACGATTCTGACTTGAAGTATAAAATCATGATGGAGGCGCACAACACATCGTTTGCAATCCATCCTGTGAGTACCAAAATGTATCGTGATCTTCGACATACATTTTGGTGGAGCAATATGAAAAAGAGAGATAGCGGGGTTTATCTCAAGGTGTCTAACTTGTCAATGAGTCAAGGCGGAACATCAAGTGCCAAAAGGTCCATTGCAACAACTTAAAATTCCAGAATGGAAGTGGGAGCATCAACCACTTGGGACAAGTTCTTATCATTGGTAGAGTTTTTCTACAACAACAATTATCAAGCAAGTATTGACATAGCTCCATTTAAGGCGTTGTATGGAAGAAAGTGTTGTTCTCTAGTATGATGGGATGAGGTGGGTGAAGCAACGTTGTTGGGACCGGAGTTGATACGTATGACTACAGAAAAGATTCAAACGATCCGACAACGTATAAAAACCTCACAAGATCGACAAAAAAAGTTATCTTTGATCTTCATCGAAAGGCGTGGAATTCAATATTGGAGATCATGTGTTGTTATGTGTTGCTCCATGGAAAGGAGTTACGAGATTTGGAAGAGGAAAGCTCAATCGATTCATTGACCCATTTTAATCCTCGATTGAGTAGAATCGCGTGGCCTATAGATTCAATTTACATGAAGTATGTCTCATGTTTTCATAACGTTTTTCACATATCTATGTTACATAAATATGTGAAAGACCCGAAGCACATTATTGAAATAGAACCGGACGAGATAGCGGAAGATTTAACGTATAAAGAGGTACTTGTTAAAATCTTGGATAAGAAGGATCATATTCCAAGGTTATACCTCAAGTCAAAGTTTTGTGGAGATACCATGATGTGGAGGAAATGACCTGGGAGTTAGAATCTGAAATGAAATCAAGGTATCCTCACCTCTTCGACATATCAGGTATGCACCCTAATTTCGAGGACGAAATTTCATAAGAAGGGGAGGTTGTAAGACCCCAAATTTTATGAATAAAAATTATTTTTTTTTGAAATATATTTTTGAATATTATGGTGTGGATAAGATATAATGTTATAGTTGTGGGTAATATTTACAAATTTTGCAAAGTAAGAAAGTTGTTATAAAATATTCGATTGGTGGGAGAATATTCATTTTAACAAGGAATATTCGTATGATCGATTACAATCATTGGTGGACCCCCTACAACGGAAGTATTATCAAAGAGTTAGAAAATGACGTAATTATCTTTTATAAAAATAACGACGAAAGTTTTACCGTTAAACGTTGAACTACCCTTAGTAAAAATACGATAATATCGTGGTTGCGTAGTAGCACTGCGGTATTGATTATTGATGCTTAAGTGAGAAGTCACTCAGGTTATACTCAATTATTGCTACAGTAATTGTTGCATCATATTTCTCATATTATTGATTTAATTATAGTCACAATGTCATCTGCATAATATTTTATATTATTAAATCAATAATTGAGACGAAAAAGTTATTCATATTATTATTTGCAATATTAACAATGTCTAGAAGTTCTATCAAGGAGAGGTTAGGTCATCTAATTGTGCGCCAATAGGGAGAAATCCTTATCGGAAAGCCCCCTCTTTCCTGGGAACAACTTGGTTGTTAAATATTATGAGTTATAATATTAATGATGAATAAGTTCGTGTTGATTAAAGATGAAATTGATAGTTCCATTGTGTTGAGATTATTAGTGTTAGTGGAAATTGACATTTATTTTGATAATAATTGATGTCTGGAAGTTATATTGACCAATCGGATAAATGAGCAATTAATTGCTATTAATTCACATGCTTATAACTATGTGTTCACATGTATATACTATTGATTCACATGCATGTACTATTAGGGGAGGTGGTGCAAGATTTATAATACTTGCATGACTAAATTAAAAATAGAGGTATAGATGAAGGTACTATATTGTAACTATTTTTTCACATGTATAGAACTATTGATTCACATGATGTACTATTAGGGGAGGTGGTGCAAGTTTGATAATATTTGCAGGACTAAATTAAGAATGAAGGAAAAGATGAAGGTAATATACTATAATATTTCGAGCCCCAAAACGTGCAATTATCAAAACTATATTTTCCTATAAATAGAAGCTCATTCTTCTTTCATTCTCACTAATTCACTAAGACTCACAAGAGCAATTATAGAGAGAAGTTATAGAGAGAAAAAAGAGAAGTCTCACTACCTCACTTTATTCCGATATCGATCTTCTTCTAAGGTAAGGGATATTATTTTTTTCAGTATTCATAAGGAATAATATTTTTTTCCATACTCTGTAGTATATGAGTAATATTATTTCGTCTCATATTCCTGATTATACCCTCATTTTGTTAAAGTATTGCTTCTATACTCCGTGAAATTAGTAGAATATCCTTGAAATTTACGCTTCATCTAGTATTGTTTCACAAGAATATTTTCTACACATTCTTGTTAAATTTTAAGCTTTTTATGCCGGAGTACTGTCCATGAGTACTATTCATTTATATGGTACTATTCATGAGTACTATTCACAAAGTACTATTTACGGGGTACTATTCCTGAAGTACTATTCATAGGGTACTATTCACTCAGAGTACTATTCATGACAAAAATTGATTTCTTTTCGGTCCAAATCATTTTTGATACAATATCATTCTTGAATTTTACTCCTGGCAAAGCGATGTCATGTTGGCAATTTGAACATTATTGAATTACGGATAAATTAAATTATAAATCTTTAAAAATTTATCCTTTGTTTCTTTTAATTAAATTCTTATATCATTGTCATCATCCTCATGCTTATATTGTGATGAAAGCCATCTTTGGCTTACGTGCATAGATGAACTGTTGATTGGTATGATTATGACCAGGGATCATTCGGTATAATCATGACCCGTAATATTACAAATGATGTGGTAAAAGTCCTCATTGGCACGTAGTTCATTGATGAACAGTTGTTGGTATGATTATGACGGAGGATTATTACATATAATCATGACTATTGATGATTATATGAATATCCTTGGTAGTAGTGCGGGATGATTCGATGATGTGGTTTATTTATTAAAATTTGAGTCTCGATGATAAAGTTGATGAAAAACTTTTTAAATCATAGAAGATAGTAGATATCATGCTCTACTCAACTCTTCTAATGGATTGCTTGTTCCGCTGCAGTTAAACTTGTTGTCTATTATATTCTATCAGTTTAACATTGTTAAAGGATAACGATAACTTATTCTGCATTATCTTAGTCATAATATTTCTTACTGGGCTAGTTGAGCTCACCCTTTTGCTTTTATTGTTCTCTTCAGGAAATAAGAACGTAGCCGAGACTAGTCGGGGAACGGAGTGACGGTCTAGATGTTTGCATTAGTAGTCCTCACTATTCTATGAAATAGTGTGATAATAAATGTAATGAGGACTCCATTTTGAGTTTGAATACTGTCTAGAAGACAATATTCGTGTAAAAACTCTCAGCTAAGCTGTTGCCATATTGTATAAAAGAAGTTTGTATTTGAATTATGTACCATGTATTTGGCGACCCAAGATGGGTGATGTATACCTATTTTGGGGGCGTCACATAAGTAATATTGAACAACAGTAACAAGAAACAGAAAAATATTTAAGTTAAACAGTAGGGCAAACACTGTTTAAAAATCTGTCATTTAAGAAGGTAGGGTGAGTATTTAGAAAAATATCCACATGTCATTTGAAGAACACAGAGAATAAAAGATTTCAGTCAAACGTAAGAATGATTACCAAGGCCAGAATGATGTATCATTTAAAATAATTTTAATAAAACACAACAAGAAATTATCATTTCAGACAATAATTTTCAAAGAAGCAGGTAAAGTGCAAGATTTTAACATTTATAGCAAATCTTAGATATATAGATCACATAGCAGTTAATGCAATGAACAATTCCAGTGGACATCAGTATCCATACACTATATAGGACATAAAAATTAATCCAGTGGACATCAGTATCCACGCAAGTAGTAATATACAGAGAGATAGGAAGGTTATACCTGAGTTGGTAGCAATAATATACCAATTTCAGTATGACAAGCTCTTCATTGTATAGATTTCTCAATGGAGACATCAGTGAGCCCAGCAAAGGTGCATAATCACACACACACACACACACATATATATATATATAGTTTATTAAAAATAATTTAGTGGAAGATAAATTAGAATTTGTTTAAACAAAAATAAAAACAATTAAGAAGAAATATCTAGCATTCCTAGCTCAATTCTTAATGTCTATATGTTTTGATCTAGCATGCAAGACTGTATTTTTGCTTAGATTTATAGTATTAGTATTATCACATAAAATTAACACATAGTCAAATTTTAGGTTATAATCAGCAAGGGTCTGTTTCATCCACAGTATTTGAGCATAGCATCGTGCAGCAACAATATATTCAGCTTCGGTGGTTGAAATAGATACCAAGTTCTATTTTTTGGAAAACCAAGAAACCAAACATCCTCCTAGGAATTGGCAGGTACCACTGGTACTTTTTCGATCGACATGATGACCTGCATAGTCAGAGTCTGAAAAACATACTAGATTAAATGGTTGATCCTTAGGATACCATAGACCCAATTTAGTGGTTCCTTTAAGATATAGAAAAATCCTTTTCACTGCGTTCAGGTGAAATTCTTTAGGATCAGCTTGAAACCTGACACATTTATAAACATTAAACATGATGTCAGGTCTACTAGCAGTTATGTATAATAAACTTCCTATCATTCCTCTATATTTCTTTGAGTCAATAGATTTTTTATTTTCATCAATAATTAATTTATCCGTCGTTGACATAGGAGTGTTAAGAGGTTTTGCTGATTCTAATCCAAATTTCTTGATCATTTCTTTACAGTATTTAGGCTGAGATATATGAATACATTTTTCTCCTTGTTTGATCTGCAGTCCGAGGAAGAAGTTTAATTCTCCCATCATACTCATTTCAAATTCTTTACTCATACTTTTAGAGAAATCATTGCATATACTAATGTTAGTAGAACCAAAAATAATATCATCAACATATATTTGAATTACCAAAAATTTACTTAACCTTTCATACCAAGCTCTGGGGGGGCCTATTTTAAACCATATAGAGCTTTATGCAATTTATAAACATATTCAGGATAACTAAAATCTTCAAATTCAGGAGGTTGTTTAACATAAACTTCCTCTTCTATAACACCATTTAAGAATGCAGATTTCACATTCATTTGAAACATTTTAAAATTCTTATGGCATGTAAATGCTAATAACATACGAATAGATTCAATTCTAGTAACATGAGCATATGTTTCATCATAGTCAATTCCTTCCATTTGATTATACCCTTGTGCAACTAATCTTGCCTTATTACGTACAACAGTTCCATTTTCATCAAGTTTATTACGAAATACCGATCGAGTTCTAATGATTGAAACATCCTCGGGTTGTGGGACTAACTCCCATACTTTGTTTCTAGTGAATTGTTCAAGTTCGTCTTGCATAGCCATTATCCAGTCTTCATCTAGTAAGGCATCTTTTATCAATTTAGGTTCAATTTGAGACAAGAAAGACAAATGACCAGCTCGATTATGTGCTTGTGATCTAGTGATAACCCCTTTTTCAATATTACCAATAACATTTTCTATAGGATGATTTTTAATAACATGAGACTCTTTGGGTAAATCATTCAACTGAGGGTTTGGATTTTCAAGGGGATTCTCAACAATAGGTGGAGATGCATTATCTAGTTTTGGTTCTTCTATATTTCTGAGAATATCTTCAATTACAACATCATTATCAGTTAGTTCTTTATATTTCGGAGGAGGCTGAGTTTCATCAAAAGTCACATTCATTGATTCTTCCACAACTATACTTCTTTTGTTGAAAACTCTGTATGCTTTACTATTAAGAGAGTATCCAAGAAATATTCCTTCATCAGATTTAGGATCAAATTTCAATAAGTGTCATTTGGTGTTTAGAATAAAACATTTGCTCCCAAAAATACGAAAATAGTTTATTTTTGGAGTTCATTTATAGTAGAGCTCATAGGAAGTTTTGAGCAAAACGGATCTTAATAAAACTCTGTTTAATATGTAACATGATGTTGCCACTGCTTCAGCCCAGAAATACTTTGGAAGACGGTATTCATTTAACATGGTATTAACCATTTCTTGCAAAGAACGATTTTTCCTTTCAACTACACCATTTGACTGAGGTGTACAAGGAGCAGAGAAGTTATGACTTATACCGTTCTCATCACAGAACATAATGAAATCAGAATTGTCAAATTCTTTTTCGTGATCATATCGAATATAAACAATAGAACTCCCCTGTTGATTTTGAATCATTTTACACAGAGTAGAAAAAGAATTAATAGCCTCATTTTTAAATTTTAGAAAATCAACCCATGTAAATCGTGAATAATCATCAACCAAAACTAGAATGTATACAGCACCACCCATGCTGTGTTTAGGGATTGGTCCAACAAGGTCCATGTGTAACAATTCTAAGGGTCGAGAGGTTGACACAGTAAATTTAGGTTTATGCGATGCATGCACTTGTTTTCCTAATTCGTAAGATTCACAGATGTGGTCTTTAAAAAAATTTAATTTAGGAAGACCACGAACATGTTCTTTAGAAGAAATGTTATTTATGAGTTTCATATTTATGTATCCTAGTCTGCGATTCCATAGCCAAGGATCCTCATTTGCATATACAAGACAAATGTTATCTAAATGAGAGTATGCATCTAAGTCACAAGTATACACGTTTTGATATCTAGGACAAACTAAGACCAATTTACCAGTTTTATCAAAAATAGAGCAGTTATGTGTACTAAAGGATATTTAAAAACCTTTATCACATAGTTGACTGATAGATAGAAGATTATACCTGAGTTCAGTGACTAACTGAACATTGGAAATGGTTATGTGTTTATTACCAACACATCCAACTCCAATTATTTTACCTTTATTGTTATCACCGAAAGTTACCTCACCAAAGTTTGTAGCTTGCAAATTTCTTAGTTTGGATTTGCCTCCAGTCATATGTCTTGAGCATCCACTATCAAGATACCATTTGCTTTTATTTATATCAGCTGCAAGACATACCTGCAATATATGTACTACTTTTACAAGTTGGTACCCTTTAAATTGAAGGGTCCTTAGGGTGAGTTTTCATTTTGTATAAGGAGCATTTGAAGTTTCCTTTACAAAACTCGGCATAGGATAATCAATTTTAGTAGAGAAAAGCATTCTATGAGTAACTAGATTGTGAGAAGTGTGATAATGTTGTTTATGAAATTCTCTTCTTGTGATGATTGGTGCAGTATATGTTCCTTTGGGAACCCAAATCATTTTTCCTTTATAGTTTCCATTTCTAGCATTGCACATATAAACGGAATGACCATTTATGTTTCCATAGGAACATTTTGTAAAGGGAGATATATGACTTTCTTTTTCTTTAATTTTAACGTGATATAGTCCTTTATCTTTTGATTCACTTGTTTCTCCAGTATATCCTAAACCTTCTTTATTAAAGCTACATTTTTGTTAATTTAACATGACATCAAGATTTTCTTTTCCTTTTATAAATTTATAAATTATAGTATTCAAATCTTTACGTTCTTTTGTTAAGTTTTCAATTGTGGAATTATGGTTTTCTATTTTTAATTTATAACTTGAATTTTCATTCTTGATTTCTTCAATTACTGCTTGATCTTGAACTTGATTATCTTCATTAATTACAACAAGTGTTGAATTTTCAATTTCAAGATTTTCAATTGAGATAATAAGTGAGGAATTTTTTATTTCAAGATTTTTATTAATTTTCTTAAGTTGTTCTAATTCTTCTTTATTTTCTAAGTTTATTTCATTTAAACTTTCGTTGGTGATAATTAAATTAGCATTTTCAATTTCAAGACTTTTATTTATTTTTCTTAATCTTTCTAACTCTTCTTTTAATAAGTCATTACTTCCGTATAAATGACTATAAGCTTCTTGTAATTCATAGTGTTCTTCATTTATATTTTCTAGTGTATATGAAGAAAATGAGGTGCTAGACAGCTGGTGTTCAGAATTTACCTCAGATCTTGGTGATGAGTCATTATCTGCCATTAATCAGAGATTGGCAATTTCTTCGGTTTGTTCGGCAGTTTCTTCCTCGTCACTTAGATCCCATCCTTCTTCAGCTACAAGAACTTTGTTGTTGACTATTTTTGGACAATCCTTTTTGAAGTGCCCAGGCTACTTGCATTCAAAACATGAGTTTGAATTTTCATTTGGGTTGGTACTTCTGAAGTTGTTGTTGATTGTTTAAAAATTTCCTCCTTGCGTCTTTGGCTTGAAAAATTATTTGCCTTTGAAGTTGTTGAAGTTGTTATTTGTTTTCATGAAGGTTTGCCATATTTTCTTTCCTTGCTTTGAATTACCCTCCTTAGTTGTCTAGACAGTAGAGCAACTTCATTGTTGTCTAGACTGAGGAGTTCTTCATTTAATTCTTCATCGTTACTTTCTTGATCCACTAGAAGAGCTTTGAAGGCGTTTCCTTTCTTTTTGAGATCTATGTCTGATCCAGCTTTTTCAACAAACATATCGATTTCGTGGGCACGAAGATTTCCAATGAGATTATCCATAGGATATGTGGTTAGATCTTGCATTTCTTTTATTATTGTAACCTTCATTTTTTAAATAGATGGAAGGGCTTTGAGAATTCTTCTGTTTTTCTCATTTCTAGTGTATGCTTTTCCCAGTTGCTCTAGCTCATCAATGATTCTAGAAAACCGAGTTTCCATATCAATGATCTTTTCTCCTTCTTCAAGCTTGAAACTTTCATACTCTTGAATTACAGCATCTTTTCTAGTTTCTTTGATGTGATTGGTACCTTTATAGGTTATAATCAATTTTTCCCAAATTTCTTTTGCATTTTTATAGTTACTATAAGACCCCAAATAATTAATAAATGAAATTTAATTTCCTCTAATTATTATTTTGAAATAGTAAGGGTTGATGTGATTAATGTGGATAGTTATGGGTAAAATCATAAATATTTCAAAATAAGCAAGTGGTTATAAAATATTCATTGTTGTGGGGAATATTAGTTTGGTGCGTGGAATATTAAATCTTTGTCGGGGAATATTAAATGCGGCCAGTAGCGACCATGTGTGGCCCCATAATGTAAGCGATTGGAGGAAAAAGCGACAAATATAAGTTGTTTAAAAATAACGGCGTAGTTATTCTGATTTACCTTTGTTGGAATACCGGTGGTTAAAACACGATGTCTGGCGTTGTTGCGCGTAGCACAGGTATTGCACCAATTATTGACTCTTACGTGAAGGCACTACTCGATAATGGTTCTGATAATTCTTTATTCGATATTTTATTTTATTGATTCAATAATTCTTTGCGTTGATATTTTATATTCTTTGTTGTTTGATAAATTGTTATTACGGTATTTTTTTTCATTATCGAAGCAATAATTCATATTATCTGAATAATATTATTAGATAACATTATTGGCAATGTCTAGAAAGTTACATCTAAGGAGAGGTTTGGTCACTAATTGCTTGCGCCCGATGAGGAGAAATTCTTATTGGAAGCCCCTGCTTTCACAGGAGCTGCACAGTTGTCGATATTGTGATTACGTAATATTATTTGTGAATAATTAATTATTGATTCATATGATGAGAAAAATATTGATTTTATGTGGATATAGATGGAGAAAATTTTTAATGTGACAATTGTTGAAAATTGAAATTTTATCTTTTTACGATAAAATAATTCATTTAAATATATATTATTATATTTTAATAATATAATAATGGTGATATTTTTTACAACGAATGTGGGATATATGAGTATCTGAGGAGGAAGAGTATTTTTGTTGCAATAAATGTTTAAAACATGTTAAACATGTCGATGGACCCTATTATTATTGAAATTTGATTATAGCACAATAAAATCGCTTTGTTTATGAATTTGATCAATTTACATTTGGAATTTGGAAAAACTTTCTTACTGCAAAGTTGTAGAAATTGAATTTCCTATAAAAACTCGAGAGATTCAAATTTTCTGATAAAAGGGCTATTTATTATGAATTATTGAAGTTAGAAAGCTCAAAATAATTGATTTTTGGAAGTTTTAAATATTTATATTAATAAAAACGTTTTTTTTTTGTTGTGTGGGCAGCCCTAGCATGTGTTTAATGATCTGAGATCAGTTGTCAAAGTGGGCGTAGAAGATTATTAAATATATTAATATTATAATAAATTTTACTGCTTTGGTGTTACAGCGATTTCTATAAATAGGTCTTGGGTTTAGAATTGAAAATCACACGAAGCTGAAGTTTTCTCTCTCTATATTATCGGCGTATTCTTGTGAGTATTTTGAGTATACTTTGAGTATTGCTATACGGTGAAAGTTCAAGATATAGCCTATATCCGATTATTCGAGTTAAATCTTGATCTTTCGAGGTAAGGGATGTTATTTTCTTCTCGAATGATATTATTTCTTGATATCATTATCTTTGAAATATTAGTTGAAACTTTTTATCAAATTTGGAACTTTTTCATGTCGGGGTTCTTATTCATGAGTTCTTATTCACGAGTTCTTATTCATGAGTTCTTATTCACGAGTCTTATTCACGAAATCTTATTCAATGAAGCGTGATGATGTTTTTGTGAAATTTCTATCTTTTGGTGTCGAATTACTATTCACGTATCTCGGCCTTATTCACGTATCTGACCTTATTCACGAATCGACCTTTATTCATCAAAAATGAAATTTTTTCTTTTTGTCAAAATATCTATTATGGATACTAGCTTTGATTGTATCCATGTTTTGATCATTCTTGAATTTTACACCACTATGATTATTTTTTGAGGTATTTTTGGGCGTGGATAAAACAAAATCTGAATCCTTAATCCTTAATCCTTGTCATTTTGTTTCCTTTGGATTCGTTTCTTTAAAAAATATTTTCATCATCCTCGGTCTTAAATGATGATGAATGATGATTTATGATGAATATCTTTGGCACATAGTGTGAAGATGAATGATTTCGATGAATATCTTTGGCGTAGTGCAAAGATGAATGATTTCGATGAATATCTTTGGCCGTAGTGCAAAGATGAGCAGTGTTTAGATGAACATGACCAAGTGGTGAATGTCCTTGGCACATAGTGCGAGGATGAATATTTGATCGAGATATATATTGATTGATGTTACGAGGGATAAAAATAGGCGATGAACTTTAAAATTCATACATAGAAGATAGTAGTTTGCATTCTCTACTTAACTCTTCTAATGAATTATTATTTCATTGCGAATATTGATTTAAAACTTGTTGTCTATTGTATTCTATTATATTTTCCTCCTGTTGAAGACTAACGATAATTTTGTTGTATATTATCTTAGTCATAATATTCTTCTTTGGGCTAGTCGAGCTCACCCTTTTCCTTTTTGTTCCATTTTTCTTCTCGGGGAGGCGAGAATATAGCAAATGCAGTCGGGGTATGGAATGAAAGTTCTAGGGAGAGTTGTTTAGTAGTCCTCACCATTGTTGTAAAATAATGTATCAATAATTATGATGAGGATTTATTTGTATGTGGATATTGTCTAGATGGCAATATATACGTATTTAAACTCACAGTTTTACTATTGTAATAATAAAGTTGTAGTTGTTTACATGCAGTGTATTGACAACTCGAATGGGGATGTAGACCTATTTTGGGGGTGTCACGGTTGGTATCGAGCTTAGGGATATGATCTCTGGCGGAGATCGGGGAATAGAACTAGGAGGAGAGGCAGGTAAATCCTTATTTAGTGTGTCTACTAGCTTATTTGATAGTTGGTCGATATATAGGGATATTATGTGATATATTTATTTCCTTAATTAACCCTTGTTTTATGGCGGTGTTTGAGAATGTCGTGAGAATATTAACAATGGAAATGAGGCCAGTGGAGGCCTTTGTACTCACCAGCGAGGAGAGAGCGTGCAGCAGTGGCAATGTTCCTCTTGTGAACAACACCACTGAAGCGAGATGATGAGCGAGGGGATATTTAGAAGCTTTTTGCGGTTCATGCAAAATCGAGCGAGGAGACTTCGTGTTCAAAACATAGGAGGAAATGATAGCAATTCACGGGTTGTCACGTGACGATTCAAAGTTGGGACCACGAAATTTAAGGAAAGCGGATCCGATCATGGCGAAACATGGGTCAAGCAAATTACCAAGATATTCGATGTCTTGGGATGCGGAAGAACGAGAAGGTTCCATTCGCCACCTTTATGTTAAAAGTGGCGAAGCGGACTCTTGGTGGGAGTGCGTGAAGCGTACCCATCCGGTACCTTCGGCGTGTCTTGGGAGCGTTTGAAACTATTTAATGACAAATACTTTCACGAAAGTGTTAAATCGTATATGAAGGAAGTGGAGTTTATTAGGCGGAAGCGAGAACAACATGGCGGTGTCTCGATGCGGGCGAAATTTGCGAGTTATCGGTTTGCACCTCATTTGGTGGAGAATGAGGAGCGTGTGGCGCGGATGTTTACGAGAGGTTTGAAACACGGCATCGTCGATATCTCATCTCTCATAAATTTTCTCTCTATTAGGATGTTGTTAACGAGGGCTCGATTGTTAGAAGCGAGATACTTGAAATGCGGTCGGCCCGAAGTACCACAATCGAGGATCATACGAGAGATAGCGATCAACAAAACAACAATAATCGGTGGAGAAAGAAAAAAGGCGGACAAAAATGGTAACCACTCTAGTGGTAATCATAGCCATGAAAATAGGAGAAGCGAGTCGGGAGGAGATTTTAAAAGGAGAGATTCAACAACGACCATGTGAAGGCAGCGATGCAATGACAAGCTGGTTCCAAGGAGGAGAAGCGACCACCGGTCATATCTTATAAATCTGGAAAAAGAGGACATATCGGTCAAGCGCCCTGACAGATTCGGTATGCTATAATTGTGGAAAGGAAGGACATATCGCTCGAGATTGCCGCGATGGCGAAACCCTAGTTCGTGAGGGACGGTGACTCAAAAACATCCCGAAAAAGTCAAAATCAGCGGTTCTGGAAGAAGCGTTTGTTGTGGTTGGTCAAAATCGAGGAACCCAAGCGAGGTGATCACGGGTAAGCTATTTATAAATTCTTGTGAAGTTTATACTTTACTGAATCTGGTCTTTACCCATTCATTTATCTCTCTGCTTGTGTGCTCAGCGTTTAAACTTGACTCAGGAGAAATTAGACTTTGACTGTCTGTGGAAACTCAGTTAGGAGAAACTTTCATCACATCCTTTGTTTATAAATCTTGTCTAATCCATGTTGGCACCCTTATCTTTTTATTGACCTTATCTCTTTAAAGATACTTGCTTTTGATGTGATTTTAGGGATTGATTGGTTAACTACTCATCATGCCAAAATTGATTGTTTTAAATAAGGTTGTTAGCTTTCATATTCCTAAACAACTTTGTTGTTGAATTCAAACAACTAAACCATTAAAATCAATCAACATCATATCTAATCATAAAGCTATTAGTTTATTAAAAAGCGGATGTCAAGCTTTCTTAGCCCATGTTATGGATTTGAATAAAGACCGTCAAAATTGAATAATATTCTGTTGTTATTAACTTTCTGGCGTATTTCTGAAGAACTTCGGTCTACCCCGAGCGTGAAGTTGAATTCTTTATTGACCTTGAACACAGTACAAAGCCCATTTCTAAAACCCCATATCGAATGGCTCTATTGAACTTGAGGAGTTAAAGGTCCAACTACGAGAGTTGTTGGACATTGGTTTCATTAAATCTAGTACATCTCCTTGGGGTGCTCTGTTTTATTAAGTAAAGAAGAAAGAGCGGGGTATCGACTTTATATTGACTATCGGGAATTGAACCATGTCACCATCAAGAATAGGTATCCTCTACCTCGTATTGATGACTTGTTTGACCCGATTCTGAGGAGCACAATTCTTTTCAAAAATCGATCTTAGATTACGGATATCATCGGTGAAGATTAGGCGAGGATATTCAAAGGCGCCTTTAGAACTTCGATGCGGGCATTATGAATTCTTAGTTATGTCTTTCGGATTGACTAATGCTCCTGCGGCTTTCATGGATATGATGAGCCGAGTATTCAAAGAGTATTTGGATCGATTCGTTGTTGTCTTTATTGATGACATCCTCATATATTCAAAAGCGTGAAGATCATGAGCACCATTTGAAATTTGGTACTCGAAGGCTTCGTGAAAACAAGCTTTATGCCAAGTTAAAGAAATCGAGTTACGGCTTGAGGAAGTAGCATTTCTTGGGCATGTGGTGTCAAAACATGGAGTATCTGTTGACGTGAAGATTGAAGCAATACAAAGTTAGAACAACAATAGAAATCGGTGGTGAAATCGTAGCTTTTGGGCTTAAATTGGTTATTATCGGAGATTAATGGAAGGTTTTCTCGAATCGCTACTCAGATTAACTCATCTAACTTCGGAAGGATACAAAATTAGTTTGGGCGAAGAGTGCGAGAAGAGTTTCAAGAGCTTAAAGGAGACTTATTTGGCTTTGTTCTAACAATACCATCTGGTTGGGATGGATTTGTTATCTCTGATGATGCTTGAGGCAAAGGGTTAGGATGTGTTCTCATGCAGCGTGGGAAAGTCATAGCCTATGCCTCGCGACAACAAAAATAATATGAGAGGAATTATCCTACTCATGATCTAGAGTTAGCGGCCCGATCGTTTTCAGCTAAAAAGATCTGGAGGCACTATCTATATGGAGAGAAAGTGGAGATATATTGGACCATAAAAGCCTTAAATATTTCTTCACTCAAAAAGAACTTAACATGCTTGGCGACGACGTTGGCTCGAGCTATTGAAGACTACGACCACACTATTGATACCATCACGGAAAAGCGAGCGTGGTAGGTGGCGCGTTGAGTAGAAGATCATATCACGAGGAGCAGAGTGCGATGATGTCAAATATCGCGTAGAGCCAACTTTAATAGAAAAAGTTAAGGTTGCTCGAGCCCCAGGCAGGGGCGATGCATATGAAGAAGAAAGTACAAGAGGAGCTATTAGGGCGAGAATTGATGAAGAAGGAATACTTGAGTCCACTCTAGACTTTGTGTTCTAACGATTACGATTTGAAGTACAAGATTATGATGGAGGCACACAATACACCATTTGCAATCCATCACGGGAAGTACTAAAATGTATCGTGATCTTGACATACATTTTGGTGGAACAATATGAAGAGAGAGATTGCAAAGTTTATCTCAACATGTTTAACTTGTCAGCGTGTAAAGCGCGAGCATCAAGTGCCTAAGGGACCATTGCAACCACTTGAGATTCCGAAATGGAAGTAGGAACACATTACCATGGATTTAGTTCTGGGACTTCCACGGTTTCTCAAGGCATAAATGCTATTTGGGTTATTGTTGATAGATTAACCAAATCTGCTCATTTCTTGCCAATCTGGAGACTTATTCCTTGAGCGTCTTGCTCAAATGTCGTAAATGAGATTGTGAGATTGCATGGCATGCCGGTATCCATAGTTTGGGATCGTGACCCAAGATTCACTTCAAGATTTTGGGTTAGCTTGCAAAAAGCTATGGATGCAGTTTAAAGATTGATTCGGCATACCATCCTCAAGCAGACGGACAATCGAGAGAGGACTATTCAAACTCTTGAAGATTTATTAAGACTACGTGTCCTAGACTTCAAGGCGGTTGGGATAAGTATTTACCATTGGTGGAATTCTCCTACAACAACGATTATCGAGCAAGTATAGGTGTGGCCCCATTGAAGCATTATATGGGCGAAAGTGTAAGCTCTCCAATATGTTGGGATGAGGTGGGTGAAGCAACATTGTTGGGACCCGAGTTAAAATGCGTTATGACTCTGAAAAGATCCAAATGATTAAACAAGCGTATACAAAGCGGCACAAGATCGACAAAAGAGTTATGCGGATCTTCATCGAAAGGGCGTGGAATTTAGTATAGGGGATCATGTATTGTTGCGAGTTGCTCCATGGAAGGGAGTTACAAGATTTGGGAAGAGAGGAAAGCTCGATCCACGATTTATTGGTCCATTTCAAATTCTTGACCGAGTAGGAAATGTAGCCTATAGACTCGCGTTACCTCCAGTATGTCTCGTGTTCATAATGTGTTTCACATATATCGTACTTAAATAAATATGTGAAAGACCGAACCATGTTATTGAGTTAGAAGCAGGACGAGATAGCGAAGACTTAACGTATGAGGAGGTACTGTCAAGATCTTGGATAGGAAGGAGCATGTCCTACATACGAAGGTCATACCACAAGTTAAAGTCTTGTGGAGAAACCATTCTATAGAGGAATGACACAGGAGTTGGAAGCGGAAATAAAAGCGAGTATCCTCACCTTTTGAAACACAGTGCGTATGTCGATTTAGGGGCGAAATTTCATAAGGAGGGAGGTTGTAAGACCCCAAATAATTAATAAATGAAATTTAATTTCCTCTAATTATTATTTTGAAATAGTAAGGGTTGATGTGATTAATGTGGATAGTTATGGGTAAAATCATAAATATTTCAAAATAAGCAAGTGGTTATAAAATATTCATTGTTGTCGGGGAATATTAGTTTGGTGGTGGAATATTAAATCTTTGTCGGGGAATATTAAATGCGACGGTAGCGACCATGTGTGAGCCCCATAATGAAAGCGATTGGAGGAAGAAAGCGACAAATATAAGTTGTTTAAAAATAGCAGGCGTAGTTATTCTGGTTTACCTTTGTTGGAATACCGGTGGTTAAAACACGATGTCTGGCGTTGTTGCGCGGTAGCACTGCGGTATTGCACCAATTATTGACTCTTACGTGAAGGCACTTTTTCAATAATGGTTACGATAATTCTTTATTCGATATTTTATTTTATTGATTCAATAATTCTTTGCGTTGATATTTTATATTCTTTGTTGTTTGATAAATTGTTATTACGGTATATTTTTCATTATCGAAGCAATAATTCATATTATCTGAATAATATTATTAGATAACATTATTGGCAATGTCTAGAAAGTTACATCTAAGGAGAGGTTTGGTCACTAATTGCTTGGCCCGATGAGGAGAAATTCTTATTGGAAAGCCCCTGCTCTCAGGAGGCTGCACGGTTGTCGATATTGTGATTACGTAATATTATTTGTGAATAATTAATTATTGATTCATATGATGAGAAAAATATTGATTTTATGTGGATATAGATGGAGAAAATTTTTAATGTGACAATTGTTGAAAATTGAAATTTTATCTTTTTACGATAAAATAATTCATTTAAATATATATTATTATATTTTAATAATATAATAATGGTGATATTTTTACAACGAATGTGGGATATATGAGTATCTGAGGAGGAAGAGTATTTTTGTTGCAATAAATGTTTAAAACATATTAAACATGTCGATGGACCCTATTTATTGGTGAAATTTGATTATAGCACATAAAATCGCTTTGTTTATGAATTTCGGTCAATTTACATTTGGAATTTGGAAAAACTTTCTTACGCAAAGTTGTAGAAATTGAATTTCCTATAAAAACTCGCGAGATTCGAATTTTTCTGATAAAAGGGCTATTTATTATGAATTATTGAAGTTAGAAGCTCAAAATAATTGATTTTTGGAAGTTTTAAATATTTATATTAATAAAAACGTTTTTTTTTTGTTGTGTGGGCAGCCCTAGCATGTGTTTAATGATCTGAGATCAGTTGTCAAAGTGGGCGTGAAAGATTATTAAATATATTAATATTATAATAAATTTTACTTTTTGGTGTTACAGCGATTTCCTATAAATAGGTCTTGGGTTAGAATTGAAAATCACACGAAAGCTGAAGTTTTCTCTCTATATTATCGGCGTATTCTTGTGAGTATTTTGAGTATACTTTGAGTATTGCTATACGGTGAAAGTTCAAGATATAGCCTATATCCGATATTCGAGTTAAATCTTGATCTTTCGAGGTAAGGGATGTTATTTTCTTCTCGAAATGATATTATTTCTTGATATCATTATCTTTGAAATATTAGTTGAAACTTTTTATCAAATTTGGAACTTTTTCATATCGGGTTTACTATTCATGAGTTCTTATTCACGAGTTCTTATTCATGAGTTCTTATTCACGATTCTTATTCACGAGTCTTATTCATGAAGCGTGATGATGTTTTTGTGAAATTTCTATCTTTTGGTGTCGAATTACTATTCACGTATCGGCCTTATTCACGTATCTGACACTATTCACGAATCGACACTATTCATCGAAAAATGAAATTTTTCCTTTTAAGTCCAAAATATCTATTATGGATACTAGCTTTGATTGTATCCATGTTTTGATCATTCTTGAATTTTACACCACTATGATTATTTTTTGAGAGGTATTTTTGGGCGTGGATAAAACAAAATCTGAATCCTTAATCCTTAATCCTTGTCATTTTGTTTCCTTTGGATTCGTTTCTTTAAAAAATATTTTCATCATCCTCGGTCTTAAAAGATGAATGATTTATGATGAATATCTTTGGCTGTAGTAGTGCAAATTTATGATGAATGATTTCTGATGAATATCTTTGGCGTAGTGCAAAGATGAATGATTTGATGAATATCTTTGGCCGTAGTGCAAAGATGAGCAGTGTTTAGATGAACATGACCAATTGGTGAATGTCCTTGGCACATAGTGCAGGATGAATATTTGATCCCGGATATATATTGATTGATGTTACGAGGGATAAAAATAGGCGATGAACTTTAAAATTCATACATAGAAGATAGTAGTTTGCATTCTCTACTTAACTCTTCTAATGAATTATTATTTCATTGCGAATATTGATTTAAAACTTGTTGTCTATTGTATTCTATTATATTTTTCCTGTTGAAGACTAACGATAATTTTGTTGTATATTATCTTAGTCATAATATTCTTCTTCTTTGGGCTAGTCGAGCTCACCCTTTTCCTTTTTGTTCCATTTTTCTTCTCGGGAGGCGAGAATATAGCGAAATGCAGTCGGGGTATGGAATGAAAGTTCTAGGGAGAGTTGTTTAGTAGTCCTCACCATTGTTGTAAAATAATGTATCAATAATTATGATGAGGATTTATTTGTATGTGGATATTGTCTAGATGGCAATATACGTATTTAAACTCACGTTTTACTATTGTAATAATAAAGTTGTAGTTGTTTACATGCAGTGTATTGACAACTTCGAGAATGGGGATGTAGACCTATTTTGGGGGTGTCAATGCGACTTCTTCCACACCTCACAAGTACACTAGAGACCCAACTTTCTCACGACCTCTCTAAGACTCGGTCTTGGTCGAAGAATTACTTGTCTTTCTCACAGGTACATAAAATAAACTAACTCTAATTCTTTCTCTGTTTACAAATGTTTACAACAAAGTTCTTCTTCAATAAGCTGATAAGAGTTAAGTACAGAGTAATGCTTCTCGAATAAGCAGATAGAAAATTAGGAACAAATATATCAGTATAAAAGTTCAAGGACTTTTATATTCAACAATAAGCTTCTTAAAAGCAGATATAACTTTTGTTTAGATCCACTGATGCTTCAGATTAAGCAAATATATGATTTTAAGGCAATTTATAAAGAATTAACAATTCTGTAAAATAAAGAGTGTTTTTCTATGGATATTATAGAATTGTTTCTTAGATAGTCTTTACCAAGTATTATATGAATTATTTTTATGAATCAATACTTGTATAAAAGAATAAATCAAATCAAGTATAATATTTAAATTAGTTAAGCACAAACTGATATAACAAATATCATTGTTTAACTCAAATAATATATAAAAATATTTTATCTATTATGTGAACTTTTATAGATAATGTCACTTAGTACTATAAGGAATCGTACGATTCGAGTTTCTCTTGGTAAAGGTGTATCTTCGTAGCCTTGCGGCGTCTAAGTATGACAAAATTTATAATTTTTCCAATTGATATTTATATAAATATTTTCAATAGATCACTACGATTCTCAAATTCGGTTCGGATGACTACTCTTTTTGGAGCAGTATCTCAGTGTTGTTTTGAGCTATCAAGTGTCGTATCTATTTTACGATATTTATATAAATAATGTCGATAAAAGATTACTGAAGACTATAAGGAATCGTACAGTTCGAATTCTTCTTCGTAGAGGTGTATCTTCGTAGCCTTGCCACGCCCAAGTATCCTTTTATTTGACAAATAGATGAAATATAGATATATAAAATTGTGTAGAACAATGTGTATTTGTATATCTATAGATATAAAACAAGTAAGAAATAATTCAACATAAATTAAACTTATCTCAATACTTGGACTAATTTTTCTCTTCAAAAATAATCAGAACTTTTGTAAGAAGAGATATAAAGCTTTTTAAAGAGAATGTAGGCAAGGAGAGTATGCTTTGCTTTTCACTTAATTGGTAAAAACCAAATGAATGAAATACTCCCTATTTATAGAATTTTTGAAGTTGGGGTAAACTTGTAATTTTGAAAATTGATTTTTGAATGCATAGTTTTGATCAAATATTTTGGAATTGAACGGTCTAGAATAAACCAAGCTTTTACGTGGTAGAATATCAAATTCCGCCCAGTCTATTTTTTGTCAACTTAGCATTTATTATGCATATTGACTATGGAAGAGGACTGCTCGATTTTTCCATGCCAGCTCAGCCACTGATTTTATTAAGTCCCATTTTGAATGTCACTTGCACACACACAATTTTTGACACATGCATGCATTAATTATGTAGTTAAGATATATGCATTATACTAGTTATATTATATAAATTGTATATGTATGTTTATGTATATATATATATATATATATATATATAGTATACTGATAGTTATAGTAATATATAAATATCCAGTTTTTTATATATATAATAAGTATTTTATATGTTTTAGTATATATGAAGTATACATACATAAAATATTTTGCCCAACTTTAGTTTAGAAAAGAAATAGGGTTTCCTTGCCTTGAATATTATATGAATTAATTTATTTAACACTTGACATATAATTTATCAAGGTCAATAAAATTAATTCAAGTAAAAAGCAGAAAAATAGTTAAAATAAAATAAGGAAAATAAATAAATAATTACATATTTATTAAAAACATAATTATTATCATCAAAATATATAAAATATAATTATGCATATCAATTGTTAATTACGGGTTGTTAATTCTCCACTAACAATAATAATAATAATAATAATAATAATAATAAAAATAATAATAATAATAATAACAACAATAATAACAATAACAACAACAACAACAACAACAATAATAATAATAATAATAATAATCTCTCCATTTTAAAATATTAGATAATTTTATATTTTTAAAATGAGCTTAAAATATTTAAAAATTAAAAAATAATATGAATTCATTAATTTATATAAATATATTTGTAAAAATTATACATTAATGTATTTATTATTAATTAATTTAATTATTTTTTATGTACATTAATTTGATTTATATTTTGGTTAACTATTTGTTATAGAATTGACAATTGTTGTATTTTTTAATTGTTGAATATCCACCTAAGCATCTGATGTGTCCATCTAAGCATCTGATGTGGTGCCACATAAACATTCCGTTAACTTTTAACACTTTTAGACGAAAATTTTAATTTTTGTAAAAAAATTATAGTTCAATGAGTTGACCGTAAAAAAATTCACTTCAATGATGCATTTGTAAACCGACCCCTAGTAGAGTGGGAAAAAGTGTATATAACCCTTAAAATATTGAACTATAAACATCCACATATAATATATTCATATTTCAAAACTATAAACATTAAATTCCAGTTATACAAAATATTTATAACCCTCTCCTAATCTAACCACCAAAACTTCATAGTTACCGTGTCATGAACCATAATACACTACCATAATTAGCAACAAAATATTATACCTTATCCTCAACCATCAAAAACAGTAATAACATCCAACCATAACAACACGTAGTTTAAACAGTTTCAAAAACACTGCAACATGACATAATTAGTTGTAATCCCAAAAATTCAGTCCCAATTACATATATTTTAATTTGTATCTAAGTTTGATATGGCTTTCGTGTGGATTCTTGGCTTCCAACAACATCTATCTTCCTTCCACCCCCTCCTCTAGTTTGAATTGAGGCGGAAACTGAACTAATATTTGGTGTTTGGAATCCCATTTCACTAAGTTGTGCTTCATTTGACGGGGTAATAACTGGAGGGGTATTATTGGTTGGAAAAACACAATTATTCATCACACATAGAGTTGACATCTACAAAAGAAAAAAAAAAGTCACAAATTAACTCAGCTTTTTAAATGATAGAATGGAAAGTAGAGCAATATATGTCTTTAATACTTACATAAATTCCTCACCCTCATACATTAACAAATGTTACATCCAATTTCAATTTAATTTTAATTTCTTCTTGCATGTCTTTTAACTTCCAGTTTAGATTTTTCCTTATCCTATTTCCATGAAACTCTGCCAAGAACTTGTTATTTGCCAACTTGTTTTTAAAAGTGTAGACACAATTATTTTATTTGTTTTCTTATTTATTTTAATTTTATTACTCTTCCTCTTCCGAGTATTCTTAGTCTCATTCTTCTTACCCCTCTTACTATTCTTACTCTCCTTTTACCGACTCCTCTTACTATTCTTACTCTCCTTCTTACTCCTCTTAAACTTCTGCAAATTATCATTGCACTAGTACTTCCCTAGTCATTAATCACAGGTTGTTCATTTACAGCAGGTTCTTCATTCAGAACTCCTTCTTCATTCACAAGTACATGATCAACATACATTTCAATCATACCAAAATGGAGACATTTATCATGTCTCTAATACTGCCATCATCATGCACCAATCTAAAATAATTTTCACTAGTTTGACCATTATTCTTAAAATAAACCTTACTTTTATTATAATCTAAAGCTACAATCAATGACTTAATTGCACTCATTCACATGAAATCAACATCAAGGATAAACTTCAATCTTACCTCACTTGTATTCATATTTAGGTTGATATGAACAAATTTGTCCCCATAATGAACATGTAGGTGACAAATTCCACTCATTATGTGAAAACATAAAAAATACAAAAAAATTATTATTTATTTACCAACAACAGCAGTGGGGAATATATATTAACAAAAGATCATTACTTTCCATATGCTTCCATATGTACATGTGGGGGAATAGTAAATAAATAAGAGAATAAAGACGACAATCGTAAAAATTAAACCCTATAGACCACATGTCGGATGTATAAAGTCAAGAAACATAGAGATAATATAAAGACCCACAAGATAGCAACAAGTGATTAAAAAGCCCTAATTTAATCATTGTGTTACTCACCCATGTCCAGAATCAATTTAATCAAAAAAATCTAACATACCTGCTTGACAAGATTCACACTGAAAAGAATTCGCCAGCAAGATTTTCAAGGATAATCTGCAAATTTTAGCAGCTACGGTGTAAGACCCCAACTTTTATGAATAAAATGAAATTTCCTCTATTTATTATTTTGAAATTGTAAGGGGTGATTTAATTAATGTGGTGAGTTATGGGTAAAATGCGCAAATATTTTAAATAAGCAAGTGGTTATAAAATATTCATTTTGTTTGGGAATATTAGTTTGGTGGTGGAATATTCTTTGCTTTGTCAGGAATATTAAATGCAATGGTGCGACCTTATGGGACCCCATAACTTGAGCGATTGGATGAAAGAAAACGACAAGTATGAGTTTTTATAAATTACAAACGTATTTATTACCGAATTAACACTTTTTGGAATACCCAATGGTTAAAACACAAGATAACACTGCAGTATTGCACTAATTAGTGATTATTGATTCGTACGTGAAGGCACTACTCAATAATTATTACAGATAATTCTTTGTTCAATATTTTATTTTATTAATTCAATAATTACTCCATTGATATTTTATATTATTGTTGTTTGATAATTGTCACGGACGATATTTTTCATTATCGGATCAATAATTCATATTATTTGAATAATATTATTAGATAACATTATTATGAATGTCTAGAAAGTTACATCAATGAGAGGTTTGGTCACCTAATTGTGCGTCGATGAAGAGAAATTCTTATCGAAAAACCCCCTCTTTCCTAAGAATGACTGGTTATCGATATTGTGATTACATAATATTATTTGTGAATAATTAATTATTGATTTATATGATAAGAAAAATATTTAATTTATGTGGATATAAATGGAGGAATTTTTTAAAGTGAAAATTATTAAAAATTGATATTTTATCTTTTCTGATAAAATAATTCATTTAAAATATTATAATAATATAATAATGGTGATATTTTTACAATGAGGGTGTGATATATGAATATATGAGGAGAAAGAGTATTTTTGTTACAAAAATGTTTAAAACATGTTTTTAATGTTAGTGGACCCTATTTTTTGGCTGAAATTTGATTATAGCTTTGAAATCGTCGTCAGTATGTGAATTTGATTCAATTTACGCTTGGAATTTGGAAACAACTTAAACTTACAAAGTTGTAGAAATTGAATTTCCTATGGAATGGACATAAGATTTGAATTTTTCTGATAAAAGGGCTATTTATTATGAATTATTGAAGTTTCGGAATATTGGGTCTGAATTGATTTTGTTACAAAAATTGTTTAAAACATATTTTGTGTGTTGGTGGGACCCACTTGAAGTTGCAAAATTCTGAAATTAGATTTCAAAGGTGTGCGTAGGAATTTTTATTAAAAATAATAATATTTTATTAAATTTTCTTCTTTGGTGTTCTAAGCATTTTCCTATAAATAGGGTGCTTAGGTTAGAATTGAAAAAATCACACCAGAAACTAAAATTTTCTCTCTCTATATTATCGAGCATATTTTTGTGAGTATTTTGATACTTTGAGTGTTGCTATACAATGCAAGTTCCTTTCAGCGTTATATCTGATATTCCAGCCAGAAGTACTATTCTTTTGAGGTAAGGGATGTTATTTTCTTTTATAAATGATATTATTCTTTCAATATCATTATTTCGGAATATTGGTAAGATTTTTCTTGTGAATTTCTTGTCTTTTTGTGTCGAGGTTACTATTCATGTATACGACACTATTCACGTATACAACACTATTCACAGAAAAATTAAATTTTCGTTCTTTGTCCAAGTTGTTATTATGATTACTAGTTTTGATTGTATCCATGTTTTGATCTTTATTCTTGAATTTTGCTTCACAATAGTTTATTATGGTATTTTTGAACATAGATGAACTAAAATATGAATCCTTAATTCTTGTCTTTTTATCTCACTGGATTCATTTTTTTAAAATTATTTTTCATCATCCTCAGTCCTAAATGATGATATTACTAAATATCTGGCCTGTAGTGCAAAGATGAATGATTTTCTAATGAATATCTTTGGTCCGTAGTGCAAAGATGAACAAGTGTTGAGATGAACATGACCAACTAATAAATATATTTGGCCTGTAGTGAAAAGATCAATATTTGATGATGTTACAGGGATAAAATATTGATGATGGACTTTAAAATCATAGAAGATAGTAGATTTCATTCTCTACTTAACTCTTCTAATGAATTGTTATTTCTGCTGCGAATATTGATCTAAAACTTGTTGTCTATTATATTCTATCAGATTTTTCCCTGTTGAGGACTAACGATAATTTGTTTTATATTATCTTAGTCATAATATTCTTTACTGGGCTAGTTGAGCTCACCTTTTTCCTTTTTGTTCCATTTTTCTTCTCAAGAAGCGAGAATATAGCGGGAAGTAGTCAGAGTGTGGAGTGATGGTTCTAGACAGCTGTTTAGTAGTCCTCACTATTTTATAAAATAATGTATCAATAATTATAAGGACTTATTTGAGCTTGAATATTGTCTAGAAGACAATATTTGTATTTAAACTCACAATGTGTGTGTTGTCGTATTTTGCACGACAATTGTAATAATGAAGTTGTAGTTATTTTATGTATCATGTATTTGGCGACTCAAAATGGGTGATGTATACCTATTTTGGGGGCGTCACAGTTGGTATCAAAGCTTAGGGATATGGTCTCTAGCGGAGATCGGGAAATAGAACTAGGAGAGGAGAGACGAATAAATCCTTCGCTAGTGTGTCCTACCTAAGTTTATTTGTTGGTTGGTTAGAGTATAGGATTATTATGTTGCATGTCAATTTCTTTAATTAACCCTTGTTTTATGGCAGTATTTAAAAATGGCAGCTGAAAATATTAACGATGGAGTGAATGAGACCGTGGAAACACCTTTAATCAACAACCAAGAGAACGTGCAACAGGATGGCAATGTTCCTCCTGTAAATAACACCACTGATCAGACGATGAACGATGAGATGTTTAGAAGCTTTTTGTAGTTCATGCAAAATCAAACGAGGGAGACTCGTGTACAAAATATAAGTGGAAATGATAGCAATGCGCGGTTTATCATAGCCAATCAGTTCAATGAGTTAGGACCACCAGAATTCTGGGGAAAGCCGAATCCGATTAAGGCAGAAACGTGGGTCAAGCAAATTATCAAGATATTCGACGTCTTAGGATGCACGGAGGAACAGAAGGTTTCATTCGCCACTTTTATGTTCTGTGGTAAGGCAGATTACTGGTGGGAATCGTGAAGCGTACCACCACCAATTTGCACTCAATATGTCTTGAGAAGAGTTTCAAAAACTGTTCAATGACAAACACTTCCCTGAAAGTATTCGTCATATGAAAGAGGTAGAGTTTATCAGATTGGAACAGAACAACATGATTGTGTCTCGATCTGAGGCTAAGTTCGCGAGTTATCCAGTTTGCACCTCATTTGGTAGAGAATGAGGAGCGTGTGGCGGATGTTTACGAGAGGTTTGAAACCCGACATTCGTCGATACCTCATTTCTCACAAATTTTCTCTATATTGAGATGTTGTCAACAGGGCTCAATTATTAGAGCGAGATAATGAGTATGTTCAATGAGGGACCACAACCCGAGGGTCGGGGCCAGTGGCGGCGATCATCGAAGCAATGATAACCAAATGGGGAGGAAAAAGAATGGGACAAAAGCGGTAACCACTCTGGTGGTAATCGTGGCCGTGATAGTAGAAGAAGCGAGTCGGGGAGATTTCAAAAAGAAGGTACAACAATGACAATGTGAAAGGCGACGTCACCAACATCAACTGTTTTAGGGGAGGAGAACGACCACCGGTCGTATATTATAAATGTGGGAAAGAGGGACACATCAGCCCAAACTGCCCACAACAATCCAAGGTATGTTATAACTATAGAAAGGAAGGTCATATAGCTCGAGATTATTCTGTAGCGAAACCAAGTCCAGTGGGGATGGTAACTTCAAAAGCTGTCCCAAAAAAGTTAAAGTTAGTGGTTCCTGGAAGAGCGTTTGTCGTGACTGGCCAAAATGCGAGGAACCCTAACGAGGTGATCACGGGTAAGCTAATCATAAACTCTTGCGAAGTTTATACCTTACTAGATACCGGTTCAACCTATTCTTTTATCTCTCCTACTTATGCTAAACATTTGAACTTGACTCCAGGGAAATTGGACTTTGACTTATCTGTTGAGACTCCATTAGGAGAAACTTTCATTACATCCATTATTTATAATTCTTGTTTGATCCAAGTTGGCACCATCACATTACCTATTGATCTCATCTCTTTAAAGATACTTGCTTTTGATGTAATTTTAGGGATTGATTGGTTAACTACTCATCATGCCAAAATTGATTGTTTTATGCGGTTGTTAGTTTTCATATTCTAACCAACTTTGTTATACGAATTCAAACAACTAAACCACTAAAATCAATCACTATCATATCAAGCCATAAAGCCATTCGTTTATTGAAAAAGCGGATGTCAAGCTTTCTTAGCCCATGTTATGGATTTGAATAAAGACACGTCGATTTGAATAATATTTACATTGTTAGTGAATTTCTGATGTATTTCTGAAAAACTTCCCGATCACACCCCGAACGTGAAGTTAAATTCTTTATTGACCTTGAACACAGTACAAAACCCATTTCTAAAACCCCATATCGAATGGCTCTATTGAACTTGAGTTAAAGGTCCAACTAAAGGGAGTTGTTGGACATCGGTTTCATTTGTCCTAGTACATCTCCTTGGGGTGCTCTCTGTTTTATTCGTAAAGAAAGAAAGACGGGAGTATGCGACTTTGTATTGACTAAAGGGAATTGAACCATGTCACCATCAAGAATAGGTATCCATTACCTCGCATTGATGACTGTTTGACCCGATTGCAAGGAGCATAATATTCTTTTCAAAGATCGATCTTTGTTACGGATATCATCAATTTGAAGATTAAAAGCGAGGATATTCCGAAAGCGCGCCTTGAAACTTCGATGCGGGCATTATGAATTCTTAGTCATGTCTTTTGGATTGACTAATGCTCCTGCGGCTTTCATGGATATGATGAACCGTGTGTTCAAGGAATATTTGGATCAGTTCGTTGTTGTCTTTATTGATGACATCCTCATCTATTCCAAAAGTCGTGAAGATCATGAGCACCATTTGAAGCTGGTACTTCAAAGGCTTCGTGAAAACAAGCTATATGCCAAGCTGAAAAAATGCGAGTTATGGCTTGAGGAAGTAGCATTCCTTGAGCACGTGATGTCAAAACATGGAGTATCTGTTGACTCGGCGAAGAATGAAGCAATACAAAGTTAGAGAACAGCCAAAGTCGATGACCGAAGTCGTAGCTTTACGGGCTTAGTTGGTTATTATCGGAGATTCGTGGAAGGATTTTCTCGAATCGCTACTCAGTTAACTTCGGTGACTCGAAAGATACAAAATTCATATGGAAGCGAGGAATCGAGAGAGAGTTTCAAGAGCTCGAGAGGAGACTCATTTTGGCACTGTGTTACGACAATACCATCTGGTTCGGAGGGATTTGTCATTCTCTGATGATGCTTGAGCAAAGGGTTAGGATGTGTTCTCATGCAACATGGGAAAGTCATAGCCTATGCCTCGCGACAACTTAAAGAATATGAGAGGAATTATCCTACTCATGATCTAGAGTTGGCAGCAGTCGTTTTCACGCTAAAAATCTGGAGGCACTATCTATATGGGGAGAAAGTGGAGATATATTCAGATCATAAAAGCCTCAAATATTTCTTCACCCAAAAGGAACTTAACATGCGACAACGACGTTGGCTTGAACTGTTGAAAGATTATGACCATACCATTAATACCATCCTGGTAAAGCGAACGTGGTAGGCGGCGCATTAAGTAGAAAGATCATATCACGAGGAATGAGTGCGATCTTTGTCAACACAAAGACCCATTTTGTGTGATTTACGAAAGATGAAGATAGAGTTCAAGACTCCGGGGACCCATATGATGATGTCAAGTATACATATAGAACCAACTTTAATCGATAAAGTTAAAGTTGCTCAAGCCACAGACTCGAAGCTGATGCGTATGAAGAAGAAAGTACAAGAAGGTGTTATCCCAGAAGCAAGAATCGATGAAGAAGGAATACTTCTAGTCAACTCCAGACTTTGTGTTTCTAACGACTCTGATTTGAAATACAAGATCATGATGGAGGCACACAATACACCATTTGCAATCCATCTTGGAAGTACCAAAATGTATCGTGATCTTCGACATACACTTTGGTGGAACAATATGAAGAGAGAAATCGCGAAGTTTATCTCGAGGTGTTTAACTTGTCAACGTGTAAAGGCGGAGCATCAAGTGCCAAAGGGTCCATTGAAACCACTTGAGATTCCAAAATGGAAGTGGGAACACGTTACCATGAATTTCGTTACGGGTCTTCCCAAAGTTTCTCAAGGCATTGATGCGATTTAGGTTATTGTTGATAGATTAACCAAGTCTGCTCATTTCTTACCTATACGAGAAACTTTTTCCCTTGAACGTCTTGCTCGTATGTACGTGAATGAGATTGTGAGGTTGCATGGCATGCCAGTATCTATAGTTTCGGATCGTGACCCAAGATTTACTTCACGATTTTGGGTTAGCTTGCGAGAAAGCTATGGGCGCAGATTCTGATTGATTCGACATACCATCCTCAAAGCAGACGGACAATCAAAGAGGACTATTCAAACTCTTGAGGATTTATTAAGACTCTATGTCCTAGACTTCAAAGGGAGTTGGGATAAGTACTTGCCATTGGTGGAATTCTCCTACAACAATAGTTATTAGGCAAGTATAGGTGTGGCTCCATTTGAAGCATTGTATGGATGAAAATGTCGCTTTCCAGTATGTTGGGATGAGGTGGGTGAAACAACATTGTTGGGACCAGAGTTGGTACGTATAACTACAGAAAAGATCCAAATGATCCGACAACGTATACAAACGGCACAAGATCGACAAAAGAGTTATGCGGATCTTCATCGAAAGGACGTGGAATTTGATATTGGGTATCATGTATTGTTACGTGTTGCTCCATGGAAGGGAGTTACAAGATTTGGGAAGAGAGGAAAGCTCAATCCACGATTTTTTGGTCCATTTCAGATTCTTGACCGAGTAAGAAATGTGACCTATAGACTCACGTTACCTCCAAGTATATCTCGTGTTCATAATGTTTTTCACATATTTGTGCTTCGTAAATATGTGAAGGACCCAAACCACATTATTGAGTTAGAACCAAACAAGATAGCCGAAGACTTAACGTACAAGGAGGTACCTGTCAAGATCTTGGATAGGAAGGAGCATGTCCTACGCACAAAGGTTATACCACAAGTCAAAGTTTTGTGGAGGAACCATGCTATTGAAGAAATGACACGGAGTTGGAAACGAAAATAAAAGCGAGTTATCCTCACCTTTTGAAACACACCGAGTGCACGTCGTCGATTTCGAGGATAAAATTTCATAAGGAGGGAGGTTGTAAGACCCCAACTTTTATGAATAAAATGAAATTTCCTCTTTTATTATTTTGAAATAGTAAGGGTTGATTTGATTAATGTGGTTAGTTATGGGTAAAATGCAAAATATTTTAAATAAGCAAGTGGTTATAAAATATTCATTGTTGTTGGGAATATTCGTTTGGTCGTGGAATATTCTTCTTTGTCGGGAAATATTTATGACAACGCGACCTTCATGGACCCCATAACGGAAAGCGATTGGATGAAGAAAACGACAAGTATGAGTTTTTATAAATAATGGCGTAGTTATTACCATTAACTAACATTGTTGGAATACCCGATGGTTTAAAACACATAATGTCTGCGGTGTTGCCGCGATGGCACGGTATTGCACCAATTATTGATTCTTACGTAAGAAGTCACTTTTCAATAATTGTTACGATAATTACTATTCAATATTTTATTTTATTGATTCAATAATTGTTACGTTGATATTTTATATTATTGTTGTTTCAATAATTGTCACTTTACGACGATATTTTCTATTATCGGATCAATAATTCATATTATTTTAATAATATTATTAGATAACATTATTGGCAATGTCTAGAAAGTTACATCTAGGAGAGGTTAGTTCATTTTAATTAATTGCGTGGCAAGATAGAGAAATCCTTATCTGGAAGGCCCCTCTTTCACAGGAAGCGACACTTGGTTATCGATATTGTGATTACGTAATATTATTTGTGAATAATTAATTATTGATTTATATGATAAGAAAAATATTTATTTTATGTGGATATAAATGGAGGAATTTTTTAAAGTGACAATTGTTGAAAATTGATATTTTATCTTTTACGATAAAATAATTCATTTAAATATATTATATAATATAATAATATAATAATGGTGATATTTTACAATGAATGTGTGATATATGAATAAATGAGGAAGAAAAAGTATTTTTGTTACAAAAAATGTTTAAAACATATTTTTCATGTTAGTGGACCCCATTTTTTTGACTTGAAATTTGATTATATCTTGTAAAATCATCTCGTATGTGGATTTGATCAATTTTTGCTTGGAATTTGAAAAAACTTAAACTTACAAAGTTGTAGAAATTGAATTTCCTATGGAATGGACATAAGATTTGAATTTTTCGATAAAAGGGCTATTTATTATAAATTATTGAAGTTAGAATATATTAATTTTTTTTTATAAAAATTTTTTAAAGAAAATGTTTTTTTGTTGGTGTTACCCACTTGAAGTTGCAAAATTTTGAAATCAGATTTTTTGAGAAAAATTGGTGTGCGTAGAAAATTTTTATTAAAAATAATAATATTTATTAAATTTTCTGCTTTGGTGTTCAAAGTATTTTCCTATAAATAGGGTGCTTAGGTTAAAATTGAAAATCATACCAAAAACTGAAGTTTTCTCTCTCTATATTATCGAGCATATTTTTGTGAGTATTTTGATACTTTGAGTGTTGTTATACGGTGCAAGTTCCTTTCAGCGTTATATCTGATATTCTAGCCAGAAGTACTATTTTTTTGAGGTAATGGATGTTATTTTCTTTTATAAATGATATTATTCTTTCAATATCATTATGCCGGAATATTGATAAGATTTTTCTTATGAAATTCTTGTCTTTTTGTGTCTAATTTACTATTCACGTATACGACACTATTCACAGAAAAATTAAATTTTCGTTCTTTGTCCAAGTTGTTATTATGATTACTAACTTTGATTGTATCCATGTTTTGATCTTCATTCTTGAATTTTACTTCACAATAGTTTATTATGGAGTATTTTTGAACATGGATGAACTAAAATACGAATCCTTAATCCTTGTCCTTTTATCTCACTTTGGATTCATTTTCTTTAAATTATTTTCATCATCCTCGGTCCTAAATGGTGATATAACGCGAATATCTTTGGCTTTATAGTGCAAAGATGAATGATTACATGATGAATATCTTTGGCCAATTAGTCTGAAGATGAGCAGTGTTGAGATGAACATGACCAATGTAGAATACGATTGAATATTTTGGTTGTATTGCAAATATGAGTATTTGATTCAAGATATATATTGATTGATGTCACATGGATAAAATATTGATGATGGACTTTAAAATCATAGAAGATAGTAGATTTCATTCTCTACTTAACTCTTCTAATGAATTGTTATTTTCAATTCTGAATATTGATCTAAAACTTGTTGTCTATTATATTCTATCGATTTTTTCCTGTTGAGGACTAACGATAATTTGTTTTATATTATCTTAGTCATAATATTCTTTTATTAGGCTAGTTGAGCTCACCCTTTTTTTTTTTTCCATTTTTTTTCTCTCGTGAAACGAGAATATAGCGAGGTAAGTAGTCGGGGTGTGGAATAATGGTTCTAGAGGTTTTATTTTTAGTAGTCCTCACTATTTTATAAAATAATGTATCAATAATTGTAATGAGGACTTATTTGAGTTTGAATATTATGTCTAGAAGATAATATTTGTATTTAAACTCACGATTATATGTGTTGTCGTATTTTTGCCGACAATTGTAATAATGAAGTTGTAGTTATTTTTCACACCATGTGTTTTGACGACTCAAAATGAGTGATGTATACATATTTTGGGGACGTCACATACGGTTCACATGTTTGTTTTTTTCTCTTTGACATGGTATGGTTTGCGCTTTCAATTTCTTTGGCTGAGAATATAACCTTTTGGTCGACCAAATGTTGTTATACCAACGTGGTAATGACTAGGATGAACGCACGTGAAATAAGTGACTTGAACTTGGATGTGGGTCATCCTTTTCTAATGTAATAAGTTTCTGTTAAAAGTCAACTCATTTAACGGATTTTGTAACGATTTGACAAATATTTGTAGTTATTGTTAAAATTTTCAGTTCAGTGATATATTTATAAATTGTGATCGAGTATAGTGGGAATAGTGAATTTAACCCACATTAATTCAGATCTGTTTGTTTAGGCATTATAAAACAAATTTAAGAAGTGCTCTTCTAAGTGGACATGAATGTATTTGAATTTCACCTATTTATATTTTTACCCACTATTAGGGTCAAAATATAAATAAATAAAATTCAAATACACTCATGTCCAATTTTCATGTCCAAATTCTATGTCCACGTAGATTTTTTGATTTAAGTGACTTTGGTTGTTTAAAGGAAAACAATAATCAGTGATATATTTATAAACTGTGATCGAGTATAGTGGGAATAGTAAATTTAACCCACATTAATTCAGATCTGTTTGTTTGGGCATTATAGAACAAATTTAAGTGGAACACTTCTAGGTGGACATGAAAATTAGACACGAGTTTATTTGAATTTCACATATTTATATTTTTACCCATCATTGGAGTCAAAATACAAATAAGTAAAATTTAAATACATTCATATTTAATTTTTATGTCCAAATTTCATGTCCACGTAGAGTTTTTGATTTAAGTGACTTTGGTTGTTTAAAGGAAAACAGTAATCAGGTTAGAAGCTGTTTTTTTCTTATTATTTCAGACCACTTTGTTTTAACTGCATTTTAGATTATTTTACCTTCAAGATGATAATAAGGACGTTTGATGATTTCAGAATAATAATATCATTTTCTATTATATATGAATAGAAATAATTTTTAAAATTATTTTTTTTAAAAGTACTGTTATTCTCAGCTCATAAAACAGACCTTGATTATTTGGGCAATCACTCGTAACTATACTTCAACAAAATCACAGTTTCAATAATTTTTTAAAGTAGAAAATTAGACATATAATCCCCTCCACAGTATATGATCCTTGTGCTTTTATCTAATAGACATACTAATAAACATCTTAGTTATTGAGTGAATGCTCATTACCACTAATAAAAATGTTTGATTGGTGCTTAGCTTGTAGATCCTCTCTTCTGTCAGATAAAAATAAATCAAAAAAGCTCTTTAAACCTTCAAAGAAACCAACCTTCAATCTACTTTAAACAGCATAATACAAGCATATTCATGAAAAGCATAGCTTACTCTACATAACCAAGGTCCAGGGTAAAAACATTCTTTATACAAGAGGACACTAGCAGCATAGCCAGAGTTGAACATCAGACGGAGATCTCCAAGGATTAGCAAATAGGAGCATTAAAGAAGGAAACGTTAACCAGACATGAATGACATTGCTCGTCTGAAATCCAAGGAATTGAGTGCCGAATCTGGAAAAGGTTTCCCGTTGGGCATCCAGAGTCTGCCTTGATGGGGCATTAGTACAGGTGTCTGGCTACTCTTTGCCGCTGTATCTGTAGCTGCTGCTTCACCAACTGGAACTTCCTTCTTTTTCTTCACAAATTCAAAGAAATCTGCAACTTGGCGAGCATACCTTCACAGAAGGTAAATTGTAATTGAATAAAACTAAATTCATATATGCATCCAAATGTAACAAATAATTAGCCAAAAACAAAAATTAATGCAACAAAATATGAAATAATATTGTTTACTAGTGAAGAAAAGGTATGGTAGGAGGGTTGCAAAAAAGAAGGCACTCAAACAAGCATAGGCTAGACTTTTCGTGTATTAGAAACTTATGGAGCAGGGCTCAACAACCAATAGTGTTTTAAGTAAAATTCAATTAAGAAACCAAGTTTCAGTAAATGGAAGTCCACTTGAGCCACTCATTGTTCAAATAAAAATTCATAGAGGAAGCAAACTACTCAACAAGCAGTATAAATTAATTCTCAATAGTCATAAATTTTGCATTTTCCTTGAATGGTACTCTGAATCACACAACATTACGAGCACTTGTACAATAAAGAAAATGAAATGACACAGCTTAAGATCTACATATTGCCACCTTACCAAGGATACTATGTTTCTGTAGTACAATATTGTTTCAAAGATAAAATTTAATTCTTAAATGCTTCCTACTAATTTGGTAAAATCTAATAAATCACCACGACATGGTTTCTTGGAGGATTGAAAAATTTCATCAGTAGTGTACTACAATAAAATCAGATTAGAATGAGGAAGGGATAACTTGGCAAAGCCAAAATTGATAGATGAAACTGTCCAGGTATCAACTTCGATGCCAGACTCATAGCTTCTTTCACATGCATCTCACATCACACTCGCTTCACAACATACCAGATAATTAGATAAATATAAAATCAGTTTCGAGATAGAATATTGTGATGATACTGCTTGCAAGATTTCTAGCAAAGTTTTACTCCGGTAATGCCGAGGGCCACAATTAAACATAGGATCATGCAAAATAAGCAAACAACATAAAACAACCAAGCATCAAATGGGGAAGTTATCATACTGCCGCTTTGCTTCAATATCCTTGTTAAAATCAATGTTGGGCTCACAGTCGAGAACCAAAGCAGGAACCTGCTCAGCAAAATAACAAAAACAAAATATGTAAAACAAAAATCAAAAACATATGTATTGAATTTAGGAAGAGGGAATGAAAGGAAAGTACCTTTTGAATGCTTGAATGCATATGTTCACCCTCTAAATAAAACACACGGTCCCTTATGTCGGCAGGCAAAGAGCAGTCGACATGAAAGGGCAGCTTACTTACAGATAATACCCCGTGATTTCCAGTTTGGGATGGGAAAAGCCAACTCTCATGCTTTTCATGTAAGCCACAAAGATAATCGAGGCTTACACCTCCTTCCTCTGCTCTCTTTCGTAGCATCATTCTCTTGTGGCAAGTGTCAGGGCTAGCTCTAAGATATATAAAGGCATCAGGAATAAGCCCAGGCAAAGATGAAACGACTGGATCAAACCAAGAGTCATATATGCTAATTTCCATTTCATTCATCCATTTTGCTTCATGAACGGCTCGCACAAAGACCTTTTAAGTAACAAGGAAATAAACACGAATTAGCCATGTAATTCTAAATAAAGGCATTGCTCCTATAAGAAATGGAGATCAACACAAAGAAAATGGACAGGTTAGCCTTATTTTCAGTCCTGATTAAATGCTGATCAGGTTTTCATATTCTGTAAATAAGCAGCTATTTTGCATTAAAATAAGATATCTAATGACTTGCAAACAAGATTAAATGTGGGAAATTCTAAAATATGATATAACAAAAATTAAATAGCTTGGGTGCATACCATCCTATCACTGAAAACACTTCTCTCCATCAATCTGAGGGGCTTTATTCCACCAGAGGACTCTTTCTCTTGCATAAGTCTTGTGACGAACACGTAATTTTGGAAGGTATATGCATACCTTTCGGGCTCAGCATAAAAAGCATCCAATATATTGAAGTGATCTGGTCCAACATCTTGCCACTTGTTGATAGGCTCAGGAACAATCTCCACAAGATCCTGTAGCTCAAGAGTTTCGTTAGCTATTCTCTGCAGGAAAGTCGATTTTCCAACACTGATATTCCCTTCTACACAGAAGGTTAGCCGTTTTTTTGGGCTTGGCTTCACATCCAAATTGGAAGTATCCTCCTTTAAATCTTCATCCACGCTCTCTTTTATGTAAGTAGTTATACTCTCGGCATGATTCTTGTGAATTATTCCAACTGAACCCTGTAAGAACTCGACCATTTTCTCACTGGATTTCCCAAAAAACTGCAGAAAGACCAACAATCCTCATTATGACAGAATGACATGTTTTTATCGAATCTAGCATATTGCATGACATGTCAATAACAAATATATGTATTCATCAAAAGAATATTCTGAAGTACAAGAAAAAATCTACCACATTCAACGACACTAGTTCAGTTACCTTGCCTTTGCTTTCTTGAGTCTATTGAGTCTATTTCTCTTCTTATTGTATTCATTTCCATTATCCAACAAAAACTAATTGCCACTTCATACTCAAATACTAGTATGCACAACATAGTAATACATATATATAGATAGATATAGATAAAAACCTTATCTTTGTAGATTTGTTTGAGCTCTGCAACACCCCCTATTCCCTTCTCCACCAGTTTCTTCAAATTCCTCGGCCCCACGCCAGGTATTGTCAACAAATCAGGATTCCCTGGCAGTAACCCGGCCACAGAAGCAGCATTCCCACCACTCAAACCACTACTCCTCTGCCTCCTATTCAACCTCACAGTTGGCTTCTCCTCCAAATCATCTACACTCTCACCACCCCCTTCAAAACTCTTTGCCGCCACCGAAAACCCGTTCTCGTTAGCCCTGGCATCTGTATGAAACCACACCGTACGCAACCCGTTTCGGCTCTCCTTCATCGCAACCCAAGCCCTCGACGGCACACCATTTTCCATCGAACACCTGCAAATTCTACAGCTACCACCATCAACGGAAGTGGGTTTTCTCGAAATTGCGGTGGCAGCGGCCGTCACAGCCGCTGAGCCACCTGCAGAGGGGCGGAAGTGCAAAGCAGCGGCCATCACCAACTGGGTCGAAGTAGAAAAAGGAAACAGCAAAGGATTCTTCTTCCGGTGGTTCTTAAACCCTAGGGAGAAAATTTTGGGGTGAAAGTTAAACCCTAAAGGAGAGAGAAAGTTGTGGGCAGTGTTATATTGGAGGGAAGGGGGACCTGAAGGGCTTATACGCAACAATTTCTGCATAATTTTCAAGCATTTCACAGTTACCCCTCTATTTCTTTTGTCTTTTTGTTTCTTTCACGCTGAGAAGATAACCTAGAGAGAGAAAATCAGAGGGAGAAGAGAGATAGTGGGCGGGAAGGACAAGGGTTTTGTGTATCTGACAGAAAATTTATGCAGGGGTTTTCGTTCTTTTGAAAGGAGGGTTTTAGGGTTAGGGAAGAAGGATTAGGACGTATTACCATTTTTATTTATTTATTTTTTATGTGGTAATTTTTTTTATTATTGTTAGTGCTCCCTACCACGAATAAATAAATCATGACTTTAGTATATCTTTATGTAAATTAAAAAAATTAGAATAAAGAAGAGTATATTATTATTAGATAAGTTTTATTTTTGTCCATTCTACCTATTATTTCATTATTATTGACTTTTTAAAATTAATTTAACAAATTTTTAAATTCAAAAATTAACATAATTTATATTTTTTCAAAATATCATACGATTAAAATTACTATATAATTTTCAATTGCTTTTAATTTAAAACGGAGGAAGTACATTAGATTATTTTACTTTAAAATAGTATACATTACCCACTTATTTTTAAAGATAAAATAGTTTTAATATATTATCTTAATGTACTTAAGTCGTTTTTTTTGGATAAAAATATTTTTATGGGCGAAAGTATTTATTTCTGGGCGAGGAGTATTTATTTATTTTATTTTCTAGAGCTTATATTTTTACATTTCAATTCAACTACTGAAAGGGAGAGCAGATACTCTATTCTCAAATTTTTTGTTTCCTTATGTTCTTCTACTTAAATTTTGACACATGTCTTTTTATTTAATTTTAAAATTAATTAGTGTTAAGTAAGAGATTAGGTGTCAAAATTTAAGTATAGGAACACAAGAGAATAGGAAAATTGGGGATAAAGAATCTGCTCTCATTGAGAGGGTTTAACGGGGACCTAAAGAAGCTGTAAAATTAAGGAGAGTTTAAGAAAAACTTATCTTCAATTTCTAGGCGTCTATTTAATTCTGACTTTTGTTGACCGATAAATTAAAGAATAAATTATATATTCTATTACATTTTTAAAAATAATTACAACAGTAGTACACTCATAAAATATTTATATAATTAATACACTTTCCATATTTATTTACAATATTAGTGCAATTAAGATTCTTTAATTTAAGGAATTAGTATGCAATTAGGATTCTTTTATTTAGGGGATTAGTATTGGTTTACTTAGTAAATTAAGTAATTAATATCTCTACAAAACTACCAAATAAATTGCAGTTCTTCTCTCATTGTGAATCTTCATGAACTCATCCGCCGACGAATCCTTCCGACCGATTGTCACCACGCCGGGGTGGCAAGTCCTTACTATCATCGATGCAGCCGCCTTTAAAATCGGACACTCGATGGCGTGAGAATCATCCATAAAATTTGTCGTAGGGCACGGATATTGGCTCGGAGTCAAGAATTATTGCTTCTTAGCAGATTTGGACATAGTGATCAAGCCACTTCCGAGAGTTCATAGATGCTATGTTTTTTGAACCAGAATGATATCATAAATGATGACACCGATTGAGTACAATGTTACGGAGGAATTTTCCATTGGAGATGATCAAGAAATTTAAGTAATAATTCTTCTAGTGATCCAAAGGAGATGATGTTTATCCACACCATTAACGTCATCCTCCACATCTACACCTGCGATTTTTTCATAATACAGTTGCTGCGATTTTTTTATAGTACAGTTGATAGCCAAACATTCATACCAAGGTAACCAATTCAGTGTTATTAGGTTTCTAATTTATTTTTAAAAAATCTATTATAGATTTTTTTTATTTAATAGTGCAGTTGGTAGCTAACACTTTATACAAATGTTACCAATTCGATTTTTTATTAATTAAAAAAAATTATTGTAGATTTTTTTTTATAATGCAATTGGTAGATAACCTTAATACAAAGGTAACCAATTCAGCTTTTATTGGGTTACCAATTAATTATAAAAATTTATTATAGATTTTTTTTTTAAATAAAGTGCGAGTTGGTAGTCAAACCTTAATACAAATGTAACCAACAAAAACTAAAATTGTTACCTTTGAAAGTTTTGGTTACCAACCGCATCGAAATTTCTATTTGCTTACCCACAAAACTAAAATGGTTACCTTTGTATAAATATTTGAATACCAACCGCACTAAAATTTATCTTTTCTCTTTTTAATTTCTGGACTAAATCAACCTTCGTTATAATGGCATTTGTGGCATCCCAAGGCCCATGATGTTGAAGCGAACGACGGGGGGAGGAGGAAGATGAATTGAAGGGGAGGGAAGAAGAAGATGACGTTACCAAACTTTGAATATTTGAATTTTAATTATTATTTTTGAATTTGAATTTGTTTTGTTTGTTAGATCCAATATATTTGAATTTGAATTATTAATTATGGTAGTTATTTCTCCTTGATTTTAGGTTTCCTTATTATTATGAATTGAATCTTATACTAATTCCCTAAATTAAGGAATCCTAATTGCACTAATATTGTAAATAAATATAGAAAGTGTATTAATTATGTAAATATTTTATAAGTGCACTAATAATATAATTATTTTTTAAATGTTGTATACTTATGTAAAGGATCCTAAATTAAATCATGTAATTTTGTAGTGTAAAAGAAGAGATTTACTAGGCTACCACCAATTGGGCCTGTTTGGTTAATACATTGATTGAGTTAAAGACAACCGGTTAAAAGTATGAGCCCATTTCATTTATATTTTTGGATTGATTTTTATTCGGCCTTTTTGGTTGTTTGTTTTAAATTAGGAGCTCCGTTGGAATACTTTTAATTTTGGGCTTTTTGTCAATCCAGGTGCTCGAAATTTGGGTCAATCTCCAATAGGGGTTTTATTTGTGTTTTTGATAAGGGTTCTTTACAGAAATATACAACAATTAAAAAGTAATTATATCATTAATGCATCAACAAAATAATTATAAAAAGAGTATAATTAGGACCCATATTATAAAAATAGTACAATAAGGAAACCTAAAATCAAGGAGAAATAACTGCCATAATTAATAATTCAAATTCAAATATTTGGGATCTAACAACAAAAATAAATTCAAATTCAAAATAATAATTCAAATTCAAATCTTCATCTCCCTCACATACACTTTGAAATAATAATTAACAAATAAATAAATAAAATATCTGTACATGTAAATTGGGCTCTGTTTCAGATTTTACTTTTTTAGTTCTCTCTCTTCCTCACGGCTTCTCTTCCGCTTACTCATGGCATTACACATATTTAATCTCCATTGTCCAAAACGCCAATGAGAAGAAGAAGAAGATTCGTCCAACAAAAAGTTTAAAAATAAATAGATGTAACTTTTACTGTTCTAAAATTTTTTTTATGACTATTTTGTTACTCATAAATACTAAAATAGTTACCTTTGTATGAATGGTTGGCTACCAACTGCATCACATTCAAACGAAATTGGTAACTTAATAAAATTTAATTGGTTACCTTGGTCTGAAGGTTTGGCTACCAACTGCACTAAGAAAAAACTGCAGGTGTGGATGTGAATTGGTTACCTTGGTATGAAGGTTTGCTTACCTTGATCTGAAGGTTTGGTTACCAATTATACTAAGAAAAAATTTAAAGTGTGAAGGTTGATTGGTTACTTTGATATGACAGTTTGGTTACCTTGGTATGAAGGTTTGGTTACCATCAACTATACATATATAAAAACAAGATCTAATAAATTGAGGTATAAGGATCCAAACCTTCAACAAAATAGGTCGCAATAAGTTATATATCAAAACTGATGAGCATCTAACAAAATAGGAGTAAACAGTGTTTAATATTTTGAATTACCACCAAGCACCACATGAATGCTTCGGGTGTGACAACACCTTCTGGAGCATAATTGATTGCCTAAACATAAACCTTGGTCAATGGGACTATGTTTCAAGTCACTAATAAATAGCCTATTTCGCATATCTTTATAAGTAAGAACTTCCATGCGAGTGTTTCCAAACGTTCTTAGATTTAACAAACATAAGAAGAAACTGATGAACAACGTAAAAATGGAAATAGTTGGTTAATTTTCTTTATTAAATAATAAAATAAATTAAAATAGAAAAGAAGAGGAAGAAAAAGTACAAAATAAAGAGGAAGGAGAAATACCTGTAGGGCTGCTTCGGAAAAGAGAGGGCAAATGCAGGTACGTATCTCTTGCCACTCTTTCTTCTCTTGCAGTAGACTCAACTATACATATATATAAAAAATAAAATATATATAGAAAGAATACGTTGAATGAAGAAGAAGGGTGATAACTAAGTAATTCAGTTGTTCTAGATGAGGAGAGAAAGAAGAAGCCATGTGGATAACTAATCCCTAAATTAAGGAATCCTAATTGCATACTAATTCCCTAAATTAAGGAATTCTAATTGCACTAATATTGTAAATAAATATGAAATTGTATTAATTGTGTAAATATTTTATGAGTACACTATTGTTGTAATTATTTTCAAAAATGTAATAGAATATGTAATTCATCCTTTTGATAATGGATAAATCCATAGGTACATCAGTACATGTAAACATGTAGAGATGCACAACAGGTTGACCTGGTTTGGTCTGGCTTAGGCATGTTCGTTGACCAGACCAAACTAGGTTAGGCCTTGACTTTGGGTCTGTCAGGTCAGGTTAGGCTTATCATGCGAAAATATGACATGTTGAGGCTTGTAGGACAGGCCAGACCAATCCAACACTTTTTTTTATAAAAAAAAAATTGTGCAAGTCCGCAATGTGAAGCTGAATATGCAGGTGATATTCTCTATTTTTGTTAAGTTCTTTACTCTACAAAGAAATTTACATAAATTACTAAATGACTGTGAGGGAAAAAATAATCAAGTGAAAATTAAAGGGAAAAAAATATTTGTTCGCTCACGTAATTCAAAAGGCTTAAACTTAAGATCGTAGTGCCTCTTCAATTTGCGTCTAGTATGATATTTTCTATCAAGCCATTAATAGTTTTTCTTTACCATTTAGAGAAATACTACAAAAATGAAATAAACCCAATAATATTAACATCGGCCCGCCTTCAAATAGCTTAACAAATAGTACAACTGACGTTATGTCTAACAACTAAATTTCAAGCTTCAGAATTAGAATTTAGTACCAAGTTTAAATGGAAGTGAAAATTATAATGTCAGTTTCAATTTTGAATCTTGGTATTGAGTTATCAAACTCAAACGTAGTGTAATTATTATTTCAAAAATACATACTTGGATATTAAATCTCAAAATTGATCATGATTGAAGTTTGAGATCTTTGAAATTGTTCCTCTCCATGACAATTGTGTTGCCATATATGGTTATCATGATCATAGACCACCATGTCACAGGTGACATTAACCTTAGGTACCATTTTGACTTCTCGGGTTGAGATGAGACATAAACAAATCCTAGTCGTAGATGATATATGGCTTTATGATCGTTAAGTCATGATTTAACGATCGTAGAGTTTAGAGTAACTTCAACCTTTACTATCGTAGAGCTACTATACTATCGCAGTTACTCTACTATTGTAACATCTACTATCACAGAGTTACTCTACTCTGCTATCATTTTTTGTTAAAAAAAATTACCTACTAATTATGTTTATGTTCTTAAAAGATTAAATATTAATAAAATTTTAATCAACTAATACTAACTTAGTAATATTAAATAAACTAACTAGTATATTAATATTAAAATTTAATCAACTAATTTTTAATGTGAAATATTAAATAAACTAACTACTATATTAATTAAATGTATTCACAATAAATTAAAAATGATTAATTAAATTTATTGATGTATTCATTAAAACTAAGTTATTACAACTTACAAATTACAATAATGAATAAGTAAAATTTATGTTTTATTGAAGTGGTTTTTAGTGGTAAAGTGAAATTTACTCTTATTTTTAATCTTTCTCCTCCCCATCTTCTCTCGTCTTCTCTCTCTTAGCCATCTTCTTCTCTATTTTTCTCTCTCCTCCCCATCTTCCCCATCTTCTCTCCTCCCCATATTCTGCATGAATGAATCTTTAATTTTCCCAAAATAGTTCAGATCTAAATCTCAGAATTTAAAATTCTTCTCATCTTCTTCATGAATGAATCTTTGATTTTCCCAAAATAGTTCACATCTAAATCTTAGATTTAAAATCCTCCTCATCTTCTCATCTACGTTCTTTTGAACCTCAAATTTGAAATTCTTTACCTTCAATAGTTCCATTGAATATACTCCATCACCAACAAGACCACCACCAATTACATGTTTTTTGTCCTTAATTTGAATCTACGCCCACTTAATTTGGGGAAACTGTTCTATCTAAACTTAGAAAAAAATAAAAAAACTTAACTACTCCCCCTTCTCTTTCTTTCTAACGTCCCCACCTTTGGATCCCAAATACACGTACAATCTCTCACAAGAACAAAGAAATCTAAGAATCAAATTTTATCTGTTGATGAAAGGACAACTCACAGCCGTCAGCAACTAATAAACCAACAAAGTAGGCCAGGCCTGTTGCGCCGGACAAGGCTAGATGTGACGCCCCCAAATTCAAATATTTATATCTTGAATTTGCTGCTTCACGATCTAGCTCAAATAATACACTGAAATCTCAAACAATGAAAAATAGAATAATTTACATTGAAATAATATACATATTCTCGTCCCAAGGTCTCGCAACCGTTACTAACTTAATACATCACTTAAACTGACACTTAACTTAATACATAATACCGAATAAGTTTTATTACAAACATAATAATAATACACTTCTAGCATAAAGGACTAAAGCTACTCCATAGCCTTGCCCTTATCATTCCCTGAAGTACTGCCTTGCTTTGCCTTAATTGAAATGTTTTAGGGGAGCAAGAATGAGAAACAAGTTTTCCCAACAAGTAATATAGCAATAAGGGTAAACAAGTATATAAAGTTCATGATCTCAAGGGTATAACAGTGAATGATAATTCAGGAATTTAAAAGAATAATAAGTAAGAATTATCAATTGTTCCAAATCTGACCTTTAAATCGAAATAAGAGCCACAATGGACTAAATAATATTCAACAAAATTTAAAGGTTTCAATACTTTAAAGTTTAAAGAAGATTAAACACTGAGTAGTCACTATGGACTGAGAACTTCTGCTAGAATTAACAGTATTTAACTGACAATTCATTATAAACAAGTACAACAGGTGATCAACCTATAGTCCCTTACGTTATGCATAACATTTAAATATGTTGTTTGTGCGCACGTCGGTTCCCCGACAATATAAAATTTTTCCTTCTAAGAGGGTTGTTCATCTCAATAGATTTATAAGATTCTGCACCAAAGCAATTGGTTTGGATAGTTTTCTAACGCATAAATATTTGTTTAGCTGAATCAAATGGCTTAGACTTCTTTCTCAATACGTTTAAGAAGGATAAGTTCAAAATCGCAACATGAATCAAGATATAAAGTTTAAGTCAAATTTCGGGATATAAATAACAATTCATACGAGTATAAATATTTGCTCAATAATTTGAAACTTACACAATATTCAACGCGGTATAAATTTAGGAACTTGCATTCAATATAAGAATCAAATGAAGTTAGGAAACTTGCATAATCATAGATTCCTTGCATAAAGCAAATGCATAGGTTAGGATACTTGTCTTTCGCGTCGCTTACCAACTTATAGCTTAATGTCATTGCAAAGTCTTATAGTATCCTATATATATATATATATATATATATATATATATATATATATATATATATATATATATATATATATATATATGATTCACATTAGTTATACAAGCTCGATACCCAAACTATCTCATACACATACTCAATACGTATGTTAAGCACATACATTAAGTCCTATCCTTGTCACACAATCAGACCATGTATAGCATACTATCAAACCACGTAGTTTCGTAATTGCCATAAACTTTGCTATTGAAAGCTTGTTTAGAACTCATTTATAAACTTTGGAATTTCTTGATTCTATATGACCACCACACCAATGAATACTTAAAACATCATTAAGACTCTGCTTTATAGCTTAGAATAGCAATGTAAACTTGTCGCTGTGTTCGCATCACTTTTAAAACAAAAGCTTAGGCGAAATGCCTGCATGGCTCACAACATTGGCTGCAATCTAGCCTCGAGAGGGCGCACCACTGTGATTACTTAGACAAACCAGATTTAAGTTTTGATTTTCCTGGTTCCATTTCAATTTTAGCATACATGGGTGTTAACACATAACAAATATACACATTAAGAGATCTTGCACTCTCCTAGGGTCATTTCAAGTTCACCTTTACACATTATGATTTTAGTTGGAAATTCTATTTAAGGCTAAATAAGTTCATGAAATCAAGAGGCTAACTACATTAACCATTTAACTACGCAAGGATGTCTTACAACTTGTAATACGCATGCTCACATGTATTCAATTCATTTACACATAGTTAGTATCGTTCATTTCTTGAAAACGTGTTTAAAATTATGCTTGAATAGTTCGTCATGTGCCTAATTAGATGAGTGCACATATAGGTCACGTTTAAAGACATGAAGAGTACTAGCATGCAATCCTATAATTTTAGAATGTAAATAACACAATGCTCATGGATATTAGTTTTAAATCTTTCAAGTTTTCTTTAAAAGTTATTCTAGCTCAAGCTAACGCAAGATGATTATAAGCAAATCAACTTTAAATCACATATCATACTCATGTGTACACATAAATAAGCTATATACACATGCCAACAAGTCCAGAACTTAAATTATATACGTTTTTCAAAACTCTAAGTTTTAAGTTCTCTTTAGAAAATGCATATTAAAGTAAACCAAAGTAATTTATGATATACAACGGAACATGAAACCATATATCAGACCTATTTCTATGCATAACTAAGTCAAACTAGCATGTTAAAAAATATCAGACTATAACAGAAGTTCAAATTCCTTTCTGGTGTAGGGCATAATGAGTTGTTACAGATTATGGGAGCTACAGCAATTGGCCGCTCAGAAAAGTCCAAAAATAGCAATTGGCGCGGACCAGACATAAATGATCTGCAGAAGGACCGCATTTGCGCCCTTCCTTGGACAGTCTCAGGAAGGTCTCTGATTTTCTAGAAACTCAGAACATTCAACCATTACACTTTCATTTAGCATGATCAAAACATCAAATTGACGCATAACACACATACAAACTCTGTTAACACAATAACATTCCTTCCCAAATCAACTAATAGAGAATTCATGAGAATTTCTAATAATTTATAAAACTTTGAAATTAATAAAAAACATAAAGATGTTACCTCTTTTGAAGCTAAATTGATACTCCTTGACCCTTAACTTCAGATTGCTCTCAATTCTTAGTAACACTCTCTCTAATTTAACTTAACAGACAATCTAGCAAAGTGAATTTGAGAAGAGGAAGCTGCTATTTATAGAGGACTTAATACCCAAATTTGGGCTTAGTCATTGAATTAAACCAATGGAATTAAGAAGAAACCATTGGATTAAAAGATTTTGGTGAAAAGAAGTTACCAACTTCTTCTCGTCCATTCTTCTCACCATCATTACAGCTATAAACAGTAGAGAAGCATAGGATAGGCCAATGGCCTAATCACGACAGTTAAATAGAGTGTGACACTGATTTTGGGACAAGACTTGTTACTCTTTTATTTATTAGTAAAGTGGACCTCATACACTAAGGTTATTTCCTTTAGGGTTCACAAGTGCAATTTTAATGAATTAATATTATTATCTTGTGATAATTTAGGGGTATATATACACATAATTATATAATCCATGCATTGGGTTAGTTTCAATAATATTTAAATTAGATTAGAATAAAATTCAGTTGTGTACTAACAACCCATTATTTCCCATAAAACTTATTATTTCAAATACACCCAATATTATAATAATACTTAATATTAAATGTTTATTTTCTAAAAATTAACTTTCTCCCATACTTTTAAAATACACATTTAATTAACTCACTAAGTACTATAATGCCACACAAGGCTCATTTATATGACTTAGTAAATCACATATTTCAAACTTATTTTTATCATATAGTTTTATATATTAATCATTTACATTATAACATTATTCTTAATGTCCCACTTTTCATTTCATGCATAAAGCAACAAAAATAAATTTTCAAGAACTGGTCACCGGCAATTTCATACTGGTTTATCTTCTTGAAGTATGCGTAATGCACCCACTGGGACGGCCCCAAACCAGGCATGCTCCAACAGAGATCCAGACCACACCACAATGAAATTGCACATAATAATTAATTAGCTAAAATAATAATAACAATTAGTCTATCACATTATTAAATAATTCCTTCATTAATTTAATTATATGATTACTTAGTCCATTATTATGCCACACTAGGCATATCACATAAGTTTAAATTAAGCTTTTCTTCATTTCCATCACATTACTAATTCTTAACATATCTAACTCAATTTAAATTGAATTATCACTTCGCAAGACACATATATATGTATTTCAACACAATATTCAAATAATTAATTTTCCAATATTAATCTTATTCATAAAAGTCACGGGTATTACATTCTCCATCCCTTATAAAAATTGTCCTCGGAATTGGTACAAGGTTACACAAACAGGTGGGGATATAGTCCCTCCTCATCTTATCATCTAACTCACATGTAGCCTCCTTTGTGTTGTGGTTTCGCCAAATTACTTTTACAGAAGATATAACTTTATTTCTTAAGGTTTTCTCTTTCCTATCTACTATCTGGACATGAATTTCTGCATAAGTCAAATTCTTTTCAACTCGAATGGGCTCATAGGATATCACATGCTTATAGTTGGGCTTGTATAGACATAACATGAAAACATGAAACACGTCGTGGATGTGTTCCAGTTCAGGTGGTAAAGCTACCTTATACGCCACTTCACCTATTTGTTTTAATACCTTGAATGGTGCAATGAACCTCGGACTCAATTTCACTTTCGTGTTGAATTGTATCTTCCCTTTCCAGGGAGACATTTTCAAAAACACGAAACTACCGACTTCAAAGTCTCGGTTTTGATGATTCAAAACTGTGTATTTCTTCTAGAGATCTTGAGCTGCTACCAATCTAACTCTTATTGTTGTCACCACATCGGTAGTTTGTTGAACTAGTTCCGGTCCCAAAAGTCGTCATTCTCTGACCTCATCCCAACACAACGGTGTTATGCACTTTCTTCCGTAAAGAGCTTCATACGGTGGCATACCGATACTCACATAATAATTATTATTATAAGAAAATTCTACTAAGGGTAAGTGATCGTCCCTGTTCCTTTTAAAATCCATTACGCAAGCTCTCAGCATGTCCTACAACGTTTGTATGATTCGTTCACTTTGCCCGTTGGTTTAAGGGTGGTAAGCAGTACTAAATCTTAACTGTGTTCCCATCCTCTCTTGCAAGCTTTTCCAAAAATTTGATGTAAAGCGTGGATCTCGATCAGAAATAATTGACACCAACACTCCATATCGCGAAATAATTTCCTTTACGTACAACTTTGCTAACTGATTTAAATCGAATCAAATCAAATCTTTATTGGTAAAAAATGAGCTGTCTTCATTAGTCGATCTATGATAACCTATATGGCATCAAAACTCTTTTGCGTAGTCGGAAGTCCCATCACGAAGTCCATCGTAATGTGTTCCCATTTTCACTTTGGTATTTCCAATGGTTGAAGTAGTTCACTCGGCCTCTGGTGCTCTGGTTTTACTCGTTGATAGGTAAGACATCTACTGACGTACTCTGCATTTTCTCATTTCAAATTGAGCCACCAAAAGTGTTGTCGAAGATCCTGATACATTTTTATGCCTCCTGGATGAACAGAATATGACGAATTATGTGCCTCGTGTGAAATTTCCTCCCTTGGTTCAGTTACAACTGGCATCCACACTCGATCTTCGAACCTTATTATATCGTTCTAATATAATCTGAATTTTTCTCCTTCATTTTCTGCTATCTTTTTCCTTATCTTCTCACACTCTGTATCTTTCTCTTGTGATTCCTTTATTCTATCCAACAATGTCGGATAAGCTCCTATCACAAACAACTTCTCTTCGGACTCTCGATATCCCTTCACTTCTATTTTTAATATCTCTATTTCTCTTATTAGCTCGTCCTGAGATGTAAGCACAAAAAATTTCTCCTTTCCTTTTCTACTTAACGCGTTGGCTACGTTTGCCTTTCCCGGGTGATAAAGAATTTCACAATCGTAGTCCATAATTAATTCCAACCACCTCCTTTATTGCATATTCAACTCCTTCCGTGTGAAGATATATTTCAGACTCTTGTGGTCCGTATATATCTCACATTTCTCCCCATATAGATAATGCCTCCATATCTTTAATGCAAAGACCACTGCCGCTAACTCCAAGTCATGGGTAGGGTATCGCTTCTCGTAATCTTTCAATTTTCGTCGCATACGCAATGACCTTTCCATGTTACATTAGCACACAACCCAACCCTCGTATGGTATAGATGCATCACTAAACACCACAAAACCTCTCGTATTATATGGTAATGATAATAGAGGCGCCTTGCTTAACCTCTTCTTCAGCTCCTTGAAACTTTCTTCGCACTTTTCCGTCCACACGAACTTCACTGTCTTCCTCGTTAGATTGGTCAAAGGTGTTGCTATCTTAGAAAAATCTTGGATGAATCTTCGATAGTACCCAGCTAACACTAAGAAACTTCTTACCTCCATTGGAGTCTTTGGCTGCTCCTAATTACTTACCGCTTCTACTTTTGCAGGATCTACTGAAATTCCATCCTTGTCTATCACGTGTCCCAAAAATTGGACCTTTTCCATCCAAAATTTGCACTTAGAAAATTCCGCATATATCTTCTCCTTTCTCAATGCTTCTAATACCATCTTTAGATGTTTGACGTGTTCTTCCTTGGTCTTTGAGTAGATCAAAATATTTTCAATGAAAACTACGACGAACTTATCCAAGTATGGCTTGAAAACACGATTCATCAAGTTCATGAATGTTGCTGGAGCATTAGTCAAACCAAATGGCACCACCAAAAATTCGTAGCATCCGTAACAGGTTTGAAATGTTTGGTATGTCTTCCTTTCGCACTTTTAATTTATGATGTAAGACCCCAACTTTTATGAATAAAGATGAATTTTCTATAATTATCATTTTTGAATATTATGGAATGAATTTGATATAGTTATAGTTGTGCGTAATAGTTATAAATTAATTCTTGAGTACGCAAGTTGTTATATAATATTCGATTGGTCGGGGAATATTCATTTTAATAGGGAATATTAGTACGACGGCCCATTCATTGGTGGACCCCATAACAGAATTATTGTCGGATTGAGAAAACGACAAAAATATTTTTATGAAAATAACGGCGGAAGTTTTACCGTTAATCTGTTGAAACATCCGGTTGTTAAAAGTACGATAATACACGTGGTTGCATAAGAAGCACACGATATTGATTATTAATGCTTACGTGAGAAGTCACCGCTTTTGTTCAATTATTGCTTTCATAATTGTTGCATAAGATCTCACGTTAATTGATTCAATTATTATCGATATTTTATATATTATTAAATCAATAATTGAGACGATGAAGTTATTAATATTATTATTTGTAATATTAACGATGTCTAGAAGTTCTGCCAAGGAGAGGTTTGGTCACCTAATTGTGCACCAATAGGAAAAATCCTTATTGGAAAGCCCCCTCTTTCCTGGGAACGACCTGGTCGATTAATATTGTGAATTATAATAATGATGATAAATATTGTTAAAAATATTGAGAAAATTTTTATGAAGTGTTTGATTTAAATTTTGCTTATTTTATGAACTCCCATTTACCAATTTTTTTTCCAAAATAATCGGCAGAAAATTTAAGTGGGGCCACATGTAGGGCCCACGTATGTTGAAATGGGGGGAGGGAAATGGAATGTCACGGGTGGAATTGGGGGAAAGGAATTGTCAGGAGGGTGTTTTATTATAATATACATATATATATATATATATATAGGTTTGTTTGGATGGAAAAAAAGGGGGGTGATTAGTTTTTAACATATATATATATAGTTAGTGTTTGCCTTATACGGCAGGTCACATATTATGTATATATATATATATATATATATTTATATATATATATATATATATATATCTGATTATTTTATTTAAAAGATTTTGTTTTATTAAGATTATTTTATTGTAAACCATTCTGACCGTCCGTTTAAAAGTAAATCAATCTGGATCGTTCATGGATTGGTTACTATTCAGTCCATTCTTCTATAAATAGAAGCTCATTCCTTCATTATTTCTTACGAATTCACTGAAACTCTAGAGAGAGAAACTATAGAGAGAAAGAAGAAAAGTTTTCTATTACTTCACCACTTCTATATCCAGTTTCTTGTAAGGTAAGGGGTATTATTTCTTTCGTACTCATGAAGAGAACTTCTGTTATTCAATTCTTTATTATTCTGTTGGAATAACCTGTATACGCGGGCTACCCTATACTTGGTGAAATTCTTCTATTATTCCATTCTTTATTATTCTGTTGGAATAACCTGTCTATGCGAAGTACCGCATACATGGTAAAATTCTTCTGTTATTCCATTCTTTATAATTCTGTTGGAACATCCTATAGGTGCGAATTTTGCCTGACCTGGTTCCGTTATTTATTATTCTGTTGGAACATCTTGTCTGTGCGTTTTCGCCTGACCTGGTTCCGTTATTTATTATTCTGTTGGAACATCTTGTCTTGTCAGTGCAATTTCTTTGACTCGTTTCGTTATTTATTATTCTGTTGAATATCCTCGTACATGCGTTCTACGCATGACCTAGTTCCGTTGTTTATTATTACATTGGAATAACTCATCTTCGTGTGGTCTATCGCATGCTTGGTGATTTCTTTTGTTATTCCATTCTTTTATTATACTCAGTTGGTTAAAGTTTTGACTTCTATACTCCATGAAATTAGTGGAATATCCTTGATATTTGCGCTTCATCCAGTATCTTTTCATGGAAATATTCTTCTGAGCATTCTTGAATTTTACTCTACAAAGAAGTATCATATTGACAATTTGGACGTTATTAGTTCCTGGATAAATTAATTCTTGAACTTGTTTTTATTGAATTCTTATATCATTGTCATCATCCTCATGTTTATATTATGTTAAAAGTCATATGTGGCCTGTAGTACATAGATAGACTTGGTATGATTATGACCAGAGAGATTTATCGGTATAATCATGACCGTAATGTTACAAATGATGTGGTAAAAGTCCTCATTGGCCCGTAGTGCATTGATGGACAGTTGTTGGCATGATCATGACCATTGATGAATACATCATTGGCCCGTAGTGCATGGATAATTTATGGTTGTGATACTAATGATTATCCTTGGCCGTGGTGCAGGGATGATGTGGATTATTTATTAAGCTGAGTCCCAGCGATAAAAGTGATGAAAAACCTTTTAAATCATAAAAGATAGTAGATTTTATTCTCTACTTGACTATTTTAATGGATTGCTTGTTCCGCTGCAGTTAAACTTGATGTTTGTTATATTGTATCAGTTTAAACTGTTGAAGGCTAACGATAATTTATTTTGCATTATCTTAGTCATAATATTTCTTACTGGGCTAGTCGAGCTCACCCTTTTACTTTCATTGTTCTCTTCAGGAATGTAGAATGTAGCAGGGACTAGTCGGGGAACGGAGTGACGGTCCAGATAATATCATTAGTAGTCCTCACTATTCTGTTAAATAGTATGATAATAAATGTAATGAGGACTCAATTGAGTGTGGATATTATCTATATGACAATATTTGTATTAAAACTCACAACATATGTTTTGTCGTATTTTACACGACTGTTGTATAATTAAGTTGTATTTGAATTTTGTACCATGTATTTGGTGACTCAAGATGGGTGATGTATACCTATATTGGGGGCGTCACAGTTGGTATCAAAGCTTAAGGATATGATCCCTGGCTGAGATGTGAGACAAGAACTAGGAGGGGAGAGACGGAATTCCTTCGCTAAGTATGACCTACCTAAGTTTATTTGGTATTTAATTGGTCGGTCGGTAGTATAGGGATAATATGTGATATATTAATTAACCCTTGTTTTGTGGCAGTATTTGAAAATGACATCCGAGAATGTTGAGAACATCAATGGAGCACAAGAGACCGTTGAGTCTCCACAGATCAATAATCGTGATAATGTGCATCGAGGCGGCGACAATCCTCGTGCAAACAACAACACCGACTGGATGATGAACGATGGAATGCTCGTAGTCTTTATGCAATTCATGCAACATTAGGCAATAGCAGCCTCGCATAAAATGCGCAGTGGAAACACCGGCAACTCTTGGATTGGTCACCGCTAAGTAGTTCAAGGAACTGGGACCACCGGGAGTTTTGGAGAGCCAAAACCACTTAAGGCGAGACGTGGATAAAGCGGATCCGCAAGATATTTTATGTCTTAGGATGCTCCGAGGAGCAAAAGGTTCCTTTTGCCACCTTCATGTTGCGTCTGAGAGGCATTCATCGGTGGGAATCAGAAAAGCGTACTCAACTCCGCCGCACCGAAGATGACTTGGGAAGTTCCAAGAATTGTTCAACGACAAGTACTTTCCTCGAAAGTATTCGTCACATGAAAGAGGTAGAGTTCATCAAGCTGGAGCAAAACAACATGACCGTGTCGCAGTACGAAGCCATGTTTGCTGAGTTGTCCCGGTTTGCTTCCCATTTGGTTGATAATGAGGAGAGAATGACGCGAATGTTTCTAAGAGGTTTAAAACCCGAGATACGTCAATATCTTATCTCTCATAAACTGTGTTTATATTCAGATGTTGTTAATATTGCTTAGTTATTGGAACGCGATAATGAGTCAACCCAACCAAAAGAGAGCAAAATTTAAGAAAAATGATAATACCGGTGATACTTGGTCATCAAGCGGGTGACAATAAGCGTGGAGGAATCAACATGCCAAAATGGTAACCACTTTGGTGGTAATCATGGCCAAAGCAATAAGAATGGACATTTCAAGAAGAAAGGTTCAATAATGATGGAAAGACGCTCGGCACTCAAAGACCTGCTTTTAAGGAAGGAGAACGACCACCTATTATATGCTTCAAATGCGGAGGGAGGACACATCACCCAAATCACGCGATGCCGCGTCCAAAGAATGTTATAATTGTGGAAGAGAAGGTCACCTATCCCGATTTTATCGCTCACCGAAGACAAGTTCAAATAGGATGGAGGCACCAAAGGACGCCCCGAAAAAGTCAAAAGCCAAGATAGTGCAAGGAGGCGTTTGTCGTGACCTCCCAAAAGTAAGGAACCCGAACGAGGTCATCACGGTAAGCTTATCATAAATTCTAGCGAAGTATATACCTTATTTGATACCTAGGTTCTACCCATTCTTTATTTCTCCTACTTGCGCTCAACGCTTAAATTCGACTCGGATAAATTAGACTTTGACTTATCTCATTGAAACTCCGTTGGGAGAAACCTTCATTACATCCACTTTGCTTATAAGTCTTGTTTGGTTCAAATCAGTACTTCACATTACCCGTCGATCTTATTTCATTAAAAATACTTGCATTTGACATAATTCTAGGGATTGATTGGTTAACTACTCATCATGCAAAAATTGATTGTTTTTGTAAGGTTGTTAGCTTTCATATTCCTAACCAACCTATTATGCGAATTCAAGCAACCAAACCATTAAAATCAATCACTGTCATCTCAAGCCATAAAGCTATTCGTTTATTGAAAAATGGATGTCAAGCTTTCTTAGCTCATGTCACGGATCTAAACAAAAATACGTCAATTTTGAATGATATTTCTATTGTTAATAAATTTCCTGACGTATTCCCTGAAGAACTTCTTGGCCTACCCCTAGAGCATGAAATTGAATTTTGTATCGACTTTGAACCCGGTACAAAACCCATTTCCAAAGCCCCATATAGAATGGCTCCTATTAAACTTTAGGAGTTAAAGACCCAACTACAGGAATTGTTAGACATTGGCTTTATTCGTCCTAGTACTTCTCCTCGGGGTGCTCCTGCTCTATTCGTGAAGAAGAAAGATGGGAGTATGCGACTTTTGTATTGATTATCTGGAGTTAAATTATGTCACCATCAAAAATAGGTACCCATTGCCACGTATTGATGACCTGTTTGACCCGATTTAAGGCGCCAATTTTTTTCAAAGATTGATCTTCGCTCGGATATCACCAATTGAAGATTAGAACCGATGACATTCCAAAAGATTTTTGTAACTCCTGTGACGGGCATTATGAATTCTAGTCATGTCTTTTGGATTGACTAATGCTCCCGTTGTCTTCATGAATATGATGAACCGAGTATTCAAGGAATATTTGGATCACTTTGTGGTCGCCTTTATCGATGACATCCTTATTTATTCCAAAAGTCGCAGAAGATCATGAGCAACACTTGAGGTCGATACTTCAAAAGCTTCGTGAATATAAGCTTTATGCCAAGTTGAAGAAATGCGAGTTCGGGCGAGGAAGTAACATTCCTTGGGCACGTGGTATCAAGTCATGGAATATTTGTTGACCCAACAAAGATTGAAGCTATTCAAAGTGGAGCAACCTAAATCGATGGATCAAGACGTAGCTTTCTTGGTTTAATGGCTATTATTATGGAGATTCGTAGAAGGTTTTCTCGAATCGCTACTCCCCTTAACTCACCGACTCAGAAAGATACAAAATTACATTGGAACGAGGAATGTGAGAAGAGTTTTCAAGAACTCAAGAGAGACTCATTTCAAAGACTGCTCGACAATACCATTTGGCTCGGGAGGATTTGTCATCTCTGATGATGCTTCGAGCAAAGGGTTAGGATGTGTTCTCATGCAACATGGGAAAGTCATAGCTATATGCCTCTCGATAACTCAAAGAATATGAGAGGAATTATCCTACTCATGATCTAGAGTTGGTAGTCATTGTTTTCGCACTTAAAATTTGGAGGAATTACTTGTATGGGGAGAAAGTGGAGATCTTTACGGATCATAAAAGCCTCAAATAGTTCTTCACTCAAAAGGAACTCAACATGCGACAAACGACGTTGGCTTGAATCATTGAAAGATTATGATCATACCATCCAATACCATCTTGGAAAAGTGAACGTGGTAGTCGATTTATTGAGTGAAGATCATATCGGTACGAGTGGGATATTAACAACGCAAAGGTCCATTTTGTGTGACTTGCAAAGGATGGAGATAGAGTTAAAGACTCCAGGGACCCATGTGATGATGGCGAATATATGAATAGAACCGACTTTAATTGATAAAGTTAAAAGCTGCTCAAGTTACAGATTTGGAGTTCATGCGTATGATGAGGAAGAAAGTGCAAGAAGTGCTATCAAGCAAGAATCGATGAAGAATGAATACTTGAGTCAACTCCGGACTTTGTGTTCCTAACGACCACGATTTAAAATATAAAATCATGATGGAGGCGCACAACACACCGCTTTGTAATCCATCTCAGGAGTACCAAAATGTATCGTGATCTTCGCCATACATTTTGGTGGAGCAATATGAAGAGAGAGATAGCCATTGCTTTATCTCAAGGTGTTTAACTTGTCAACGAGTCAAAGCGGAGCATCATGTACCAAAAGGTCCATCAGCAACCACTTGAAATTCCGTAATGGAAGTGGTAGCACATTACCATGGATTTCGTTCTTCGGTCTTCCCAAGGTTTCTCAAGGCATAGATGCAATTTGGGTCATTGTTGATAGATTGACCAAGTCTCGCTTTCATTTCTTACCAATACGAGAAACTTATACACTGAACGCCTCTTGCTCAGTATGCACATAAATGAGATTATAAGATCGCATGGTATACCAAATCCATAGTTTACGATCGACACCTAAGATTCACTTCACGATTTTGGGTTAGTTTACAAAAAGCTATGGGCATGGATTTACGATTTAGTTCGACATATCATCCTCAGACGGACGGACAATCAGAGAGGACTATTCAAACTCTTGAAGATTTATTAAGACTCTGTGTCCTTGACTTCAAGGGAAGTTGGGACAAGTTCTTACCATTGGTGGAGTTTTCTTACAACAACAGTTATCAAACAAGTATTGGCATGGCTCCATTCGAGGCGCCAGATGGAAGAAAGTGTCATTCTCGATATCTTTGGGATGAAATGGGTGAAGCAACGTTGTTGGGACCAGAGTTGAATACGTATGACTACGAAAAAGATTCAAACAATCCGACAACGTATAAAAACCTCACAAGATCGACAAAAGAGTTATGCCGATCTTCATCGAAAGGACGTGGAATTCAATATTGGAGATCATGTGTTGCTCCATGGAAAGGAGTTACAAGATTTAGAAAGAGAGGAAAACTCAATCCTCGATTCATTGGCCCATTTTTAATCCTCGATCGAGTAGGGACTGTAGCCTATAGACTCGCTTTACCGCCAAGTATGTCTCGTATTTATAAAGTTTTTCATATATCCATGTTACGTAAACATGTGAAAGACCTGAACCACATTATTGAGTTAGAACCGGACGAAATTGCAGAAGATTTAATGTATGAAGAACTTCCTGTTCAAATCTTGGATAAGAAGGAACATATTCTACGCTCCAAGGTTATACCTCAAGTCAAAGTTTTATGGAGGAACCACGATGTTGAGGAAATGACCTGGGAGTTAGAATCTGAAATTAAATCAAGGTACCTCTTCGACATACCAGGTACGTACCCTAATTTCGAGAGCGAAATTTCATAAGAAGGGGAGATTGTAAGATCCCAACTTTTATGAATAAAGATGAATTTTCTATAATTATAATTTTTGAATATTATGGAATGAATTTGATATAATGTTATAGTTGTGGGTAATAGTTATAAATTAATTCTTGAGTACGCAAGTTGTTATATAATATTCGATTGGTTGGGGAATATTCATTTTAACAGGGAATATTTGTACGACGACTCAATCATTGGTGGACCCCACAACGGAATTATTGTCGGATTGAGAAAACGACAAAAATATTTTTATGAAAATAACGACGGAAGTTTTACCGTTAACTATTGAAACACCCGGTGTTAAAAGTACAATAATACGCGTGGTTGCATAGTAGCACACAATATTGATTATTGATGCTTACGTGAGACGTCACTCAGTTTTGTTCAATTATTTCTTCAGTAATTGTTGCATAGTATCTCACGTTAATTGATTCAATTATTGTCAATATTTTATATATTATTAAATCAATAATTGAGATGACGAAGTTATTAATATTATTATTTGCAATATTAACGATGTCTAGAAGTTCGCCAGGAGAGGTTTGGTCACCTAATCACGCCGCCAATAGAAAAAATCTTTATTGAAAGCCCTCTTCTCGGGAACGACATACGTCGATTAACATCATTGAATTATAATAATGATGATAAATGCTGTTAAAAATATTGAGAAAATTTTTATGAAGTGTTTGATGTAAATTTTGCTTATTTTATGAACTCCCATTTACCCATTTTTTTTTTCAAAATAATCGGTAGAAAATTTAAGTGGGGCCATATGTGGGGCCCACGTATGTTAAAATGGGGGAAGGGAAATGGAATGTCACGGGTGGAATTGGGGGAAAGGAATTGTCAAGAGGGTGTTTTATTATAATATATATATATATATATATATATATTTAATGTATTTATATATATATATATATATATATTATAAAATTTTATATATATATATATAGGTTTATCTCGGATGGAAAAGTGGGGGGTGATTAGTTTTTAACATATATATATAGTTAGTTCCTGCCTTATACTGGTGTCACCTATTATGTACGTATATATATATATATAACGTTATTTTATTTAAAAGATTTTATTTTATTAGAATATTTTATTGTAAACCAATCTGGACCGTCCGTTTAAAAGTAAATCAATTTGGATCGTTCATGGATTGGTTACTATTCAGTCAATTCTTCTATAAATAGAAGCTCATTCCTTCATTATTTCTTACGAATTTACTGAAACTCTAGAGAGAGAAACTATAGAGAGAAAGAAGAAAGGTGTTCTACTACTTCACCACTTCTATATCCAGCTTTCTTCTAAGGTAAGGGGTATTATTTTTTTCATATTCATGAAGAGAACTTCAGTTATTCCATTCTTTATTATTCTGCTGAATAACTCAGATCATGCTGCCACCCTATACTTGGTGAAATTCTTCTATTATTCCATTCTTTATTATTCTGTTTGAATAACTTTCGCCCATGCCAAGCAATGTATACACGGTGAAATTCTTCATTATTCCATTCTTTATTATTCTGCTGGAACATCATGCCATGCAAAATTTCGCCGACCCGGTTCCGTTATTTATTATTCTGTTGAACATCCCATGCCTAAAGCGCTTACGCATGACCTAGTTCTCGTTATTTATTATTCTGGCTGGAACATCCCGTTGGTGCGAATTTCACTTTGACCAGTTCCATTGTTTATTATTCTGTTGAATAACTCGTCTGCAGGCGCCTATCGCATGCCCGGTGATTTCTTTTGTTATTCCATTCTTTATTATACTAAGTTGGTTAAAATTTTGACTTCTATATTCCATGAAATTAGTGGAATATCCTCGATATTTCATGCTTCATCCAAGATTCTTTCATGGAAATATTCTTTTTGAGCATTCTTGAATTTTACTCTACAAAGAAGTATCATGTTGACAATTTGGACGTTATTAGTTCCTGGATAAATTAATTCTTGAACTTGTTTTATTGAATTCTTATATCATTGTCATCATCCTCATGTTTATATTATGTTAAAAGTTATCTCATGGCTCAGAAGTATATATGGACTTGGTATGATTATGACCAGGATTTATCAAGATAATCATGACCGTAATGTTACAAAATGATGTGGTAAAAATCCTCATTGGCCCGTAGTGCATTGATGCACGCTTGTTGGCATGATCATGACCATCGATGAATACACGAATATCCTCGGCTCAGAGTGCATGGATAATTTGTGGTTGTGATACTAATGATTATCCTCGGCCGTAGTGGGGGATGATGTGGATTATTTATTGTCGAGTCCCAATGATAAAAGTGATGAAAAACCTTTAAATCATAAAAGATAGTTGATTTTATTCTCTACTTGACTCTTTTAATGGATTGTTTGTTCCGCTGCAGTTAAACTTGATGTTTGTTATATTGTATAAGTTTAACACTGTTGAAGGCTAACGATAATTTATTCTGCATTATCTTAGTCATAATATTTCTTACTGGGCTAGTCGAGCTCACCCTTTTACTTTCATTGTTCTCTTCAGGAAATGAGAACGTACCAGGGACTAATCGGGGAACAGAGTGACGATCCAGATAATAGCATTAGTAGTTCTCACTATTCTGTTAAATAGTGTGATAATAAATGTAATGAGGACTCAATTGAGTGTGGATATTGTCTAGATGACAATATTTGTATTAAAACTCACAACATATGTTTTGTCGTATTTTACACGACTGTTGTATAAATAAGTTGTATTTGAATTTTGTACCATGTATTTGGCGACTCAAGAATGGTGATGTATACCTATTTTGGGGGCGTCACAGATGATAACCCGTTCGTAGGTTTATCTTGGAAAAACACTTCGCTCCCTTCAATTGATTGAAAATGTTGTCAATCCTCGGTAACAGATATCTATTATTAATCCTCACTCTGTTCAACTTTTGATAGTCAATACAGAGCCTCATCGATTCATCCTTTTTCTTTATAAACAACATTGGTGCTCCCCAAGGAGACACACTCGATTGAATATAACCTTTATCTAGCAATTATTGCAGTTGTATCATCAATTCTTTCATTTATACCAACGCCGTACGATATGGGGCATTCGAAATTGGTGCAGTCCCCGATACTAAATCTATCATGAATTCGATTTCTCTGTCTGGCGGAAAGCCAGGCAGATCGTCTAGGAATACGTCTTGAAATTCTCTCACTACTGGTATATCTTTTATTTCTACTCCCTTTTTCTGAGTATCTACAATATAGGCTAAATAACCTATACATCTTTTTCTCAACAATTTCTTAGCATGCATCATCGTAAGACAACACGATTGCTTAAGCAATGAGCTACCATAAAATACTACCTTAGACCGGTTTTGAGTCTGAAGGTTCACACATTTCTTATGACAACCAATTATTGCAGCATGGTTATATAACCAGTCCATTCCTAGTATCACATCAAATTCTCCCAGTCTTATTGAGATCAAGTCTATGCTTATATCCCCTTATTCTGTGCAACAATTACGGTATACGAACTCTACGGGGATTACTTCCTTATTCGTAACTTTTATGTTCAAAGGATTTTCTAATCGTTCTTGGAGTAAATTTAATTGACTAGCAAATTCTTCAGATATAAAGGAACATGTAGTACCCGAATCAAATAATACATAAGCACTTATATTACTGATTGGGATAATATCTAACACCACGTCCTGCGTAGCTAATGTGACAACCCAGAAAATAAGATTGTCCATAATTTAAGTTTAAAGAATTAATTATTAATAAAATGAATTTTTTTTATTAATAATATTATGTGCTATGTATTTATTAATCATTCTAGAACCTAGGATGATTATAAAATGGGAGGATTCTGGCTACGAGCTAGACTAAACGAGCAAGAATTTTCAAGACGAAAATAAAAAAAATTTGGGAAAAAAAATATTTCTGAGGAAAAAGACGAAATATGCACTATTCATCCGACGAAACCTAAGGGTTAGGGTTTGAATAATCTAAGCCTTTTCGAGAGTTCGGTATGTCAAAATGACATTCTGTCGATAGATTTGACGATAATATGTCATGAAAAGTTAAGTAAGTCGATAATTTTTTTCTTAAAAAATGTGTAGAAATCGAACGAAATAAAAATGACGAAAAGTACTGTTATGTACTTTTCATTCGTTTAACTACATTAGGGAAAAACGTGAAGGAAAACGCTTAACATCAAAAAGTGTTTTTCACTTTTTGGGAGTTCCGAAGAATACGTAAAAGTTAAACTGTAGAGGAAAGACGAAATATCCAAAAATATTTGGATTTCGAGAAACCCAATTTTTAAAACTGTCGGACGAATTCCGTAAGATGGAAGCACAAAGCTTCCAAGAGAAGCTTCGTGAATAGTAAGGAGGTTAGTTAAGGAGGTGGGAATAGTAACTTTTAGGGTGAATTAACTATTTTACCCCTAGCCTTGGTTTTCTATATAAGAGAGCCTTAGCTCATTTGTTGGTGATTTTGAAAATCATCAACACTTGAGAGAGAGATAGAGTTCGGATGAGGAAGAGAAGGAAGAGGAAAAGCTAGCCCGAGTGCAAACTTTGTCCAACGGAAGAAGATTAAAGAAGAAAGGTAATCCAAAACCTAGTCTAGTATAAATTTTCTTTAAGTTTTCTATGTTAAAAATATAGCTTAATGAGAATATAAGTAAAAGATGTTAAGAATGATTTCATATGGTTGAAATCATAAGAAAAAGAAAAAATAAGAACAAGAAGTTTAGTTTATAAATTTCTTAAGGAAGTATGAATTTTGTAATGAATTCGAATGATCCAAATGAATCATATGAACGATTCGGTGAAATAAGTAAGGAATGGTGTTTCATAACACCGAATTCTAAGAAAAAGTGAAATCGTAATCAAAATATCGATTAAAAATAAAGAACTAACGAATAACGGGAAGAACACGAAAAACGTTGTTGATGGACAAATTTAAAACCATCGTAGTATAATTTGTTGTTAATGGACAAGTTTAAATCCATGGCGTATAAGTTAGTTGCTTAGTGCTTGGTTAGGAACGATAGAAACGTTCATGAAAAATGAGTTAAACTTAGCTATAACGATGTTATGGTGAAAATTTCGTAAAAGACGAATGAGAAGTAGAAAGTATGTAAATGAACCCGAATGTGTAGGGTTTTGTAGGAATTTAAGAGAACGTAGAAAACGTGAGTTGTGGACTCAAGAATGAACAAGTTCCGAGTTCGGATGACCTAATTACAGACGAATGAACTAAGAACGTTAATAACGTAAAATAAAAGCATGATGAAGGTTAAGCCAATTGAATGGCATGTTAACGGATTCAGAATAAAATACTATCTGAGGGAAGTTGAAGTACATAAGATAAGGAAGAGAATGACTTTGGAACGACCTCATTCCGAGTTATAACGAAGGAGTTATGAGATTGTAAAGTAAGCGTCTCAAACCAGTTCAAAACTTAGAAGAAGAAAAAATAGGATGGACCCCCCCACCGGGCGGGAATTTTATATTAAACCCGTACGTAAGTACTTAGTTCATTAATGTATAGGGCCATCAAGGAAATTTTAGAGTACAATACCCCGTCGGGGCGGGGGTATGTGAAAGGCCCATAGAAGAGCTTTTAACTACTCAACTCTTAGGGGAAGTGTAAGGGAAGATAAAGAACATATAGTTCGCCTAATATAACACTTAATCAAGTGACTTAAACCTTTATTAATGGTTGAACGCAAAGATTAAACATGATTAAAAGATAAAGAATGTAAACGCAAATTACGGAACCGATATCCGGGGACCGTAGTCGCGATAAAATGAACGTGGGGGATTACTATGATTGTGATTCCTTAGACGTTGAGTGACGAGGATGATGTATAACATTCCTATGTTATGATGTCGTAATGAGAGATAAGTGTAAAGCGTATAAACGCTGTAAATGTAATGCTATTGCGATGAATGATCGATCTTAGCATACAACAAATAGTATGGCTTCGACATTAAGAAAGAGTAATGAATATGAGTTTCATATAATGAATAACGAATAAGAGTAATTAAAACCTTAGGTAAAGGTTGAATGAGAGATTAAGAGACAAGCAACATGAACATTGAATACGTAAACGATCCTCGTGAATCGTATTCACGTCGAACGAACATTCTAAGTATACATTGGTTGTATGACTTAAACGTTGACAAATGTAGTAAGTAATATATGAATTATCGGGAAAGGCGTAATGAACGGTAATAAGAATAATGAAAGTCTGAATGTGAGTCAGATATAAAAATGTAAAGATGAAACGTAAGAGTTAAACACTTTAACCGACGTGAGGGTTGGGTGTACACGAATATTAAATGGGCAAAATCTACACCCCGTGTATGGTTTGACCATAAAGTAATGAAGACTAATAATTAAACCTGTGAGCGGTGAAAAATTGAATTAAAGACAATAACGTATATCGTTAAGAAGCCGAGTTAATAATTTTAACTTGAATGACATTCCGAGTTGAATGAACCGGATGTTATAAGATAAGAATAAGGTAACGTAAAATGCTTAATGCTATGAATGCATAGAATTAATATTGAATGATCGTTATAAGTATACAAAAGACTGTATGACTTAGATGATAAAGAATGAATCTTGAGGTATGGTATTTAGTTGCCAGAAAACCATAAGGAATAAGAAATCAACTTAATAAAAATTATAGTTTTAATGGTTTGAATAAGTTAAGAAAAAGTTTTGGTTGTGGTACAATCGTAATCTTTAATGGTTGACATATGGGAGCTGGGCTAAACAATTCCTTCAGAGAGCGGAGGTATATACGAAACTGGAAACCGATCTAACTCACTGTGAAAGACAGTGTAGACGAGACATAAAATTAAACTAGTTTGTTGGTTGTTTGTGGGAAACCACTCAGAGTACCATATGAAATACTAGTAGAGACGCGATGTGTGCTGAGAATAAGAGTATAAGAAGAAGATAAGAATGCAAATTGTAACGCCCGAGAAAATTGGATTTTTATGACAATTAAATTTTTATTTGATTATGTGAATTAAATGAATTTAATTGATTACTTTGTGAGTAAGCTATGTGAAGGTCGTTCTATGACCTAGAATGTGCTAACGTGGTTAGATTACGGCTTCGCTAGAAAATAATTGTTTGAATTTCCAAGATAAAATAAATATTTTCCCGAGAAATTTTCGTAAAACACTATTCATCCGCTTTACGTCGGGAAATTATTTTGAAATTTTGAGAAGCGCGTAATGATGTAATATCGAGATAAGATGGAATATCCGATAATATTTCATTTATGGCAAACACGGTTTTCTACCGCGACTTAAAACCTAAGGGGTTGAGTATATTGATTTAGGTAGGAAATAATACGCGTAGAAGGAATGGCGTTAGGTTAATGTGAGTGTTATATATTTATGGTACTATTTAGTATCTATGTATAATACGATGAGTAAATACGAAGTACGATATGATTATTATACGTGTAGTATACAGAGAGAATACGTGAATTGTACGTTTAGAATATGATTCGTATTACAGAATTAAGCTAAGTCTTATTGTTTATTTCATTTGTGTTGGATTAATATTAGTCCAATCAAATTTAATGACTAAGCCCAAGGAGATTAGTGGGTTAAGCCCAAGTCAAGGCCCTATGTTTAATTAGTAAGCCCAATTCATTAAAACCGAACTGTGGATCGAACCGTGGGTCACCGAATGGGCAAAACCCATGGGGCAACCCATGGGATGTCATATGGAAAGAGTGGTGGGCCGACTACTTGGTGTGGAAGCCAAGCATAAGGCTTGGTCACCAAGTATTTTACTTGGTGACCAAGAGTGAATAGTAAGGAGGTTGAGTGTGTATTATCTAAATTACCCTCCATTCTAATTTCCTATAAATAAGAAGGCAAGGTTGGCCATTTGAGGGTTTAACAAATTCCAACCTAGATTATTTGAGAGAAAAAGAGAGCTAGACTTGAACAATTCTCCTACTTTGAAGCTTTGTCATTAGAAGTTCTCAAGATCGTAAGAGTTCTTAAGGTATAATCCTTATCTTTCCTCTCCATCTCTTTTTGATTTTTCTTTTATCTTGGAGAATCATAGATGGGTGGTATATCTCTTGTATGAGGGATTAAAGATGGCTTATCATAGATTCAATCTCTTCAAGCCATGAGATTATAAGAATCATAAGGTTTAATATAGTTTTGAACCATGAAAATATTGTTTGTTGAGGTTGATCGTTTATAAACGATTGAACTCCATCAATACGTTAGTATTTGCATCTTGATTGGTTAGGGTGTAGATATAAAATCCATGGAGTATTCCATGTGATTTGGCTTAGAGAACGATAGTAACGAAGTTATGGCGGATTTCACGGAATTAGATGTTAAACGTCGAAAACGTTGAATTCCAGATTGGGGGTCAAAAGTTACCGTGAGACTTGAAAAAGTTAGTTTTCAATGTCAACACGTGAGATAGGGTGATTAAGAGTTGTGGTTTCGAGAATCGTCGGATTCCGACTTAAAATGAAGAAAACGAGCATTGAACGCTCATTAACGTTTACGAACGTCTAGAAAATGAACTCAATAGTCAATTTTGAGTTATCGAATTCGAAAGTGTCAAATTCTTATATGAACGCGTAGATTATGTTATTTATGACGTGTAGGCTTTTGAACGGACCAAATCGGGCTTGTAACGATGAAGTTATAGTCACGGGAATTTCATAAAATTTTTGGAAATTTTCTATTTCCTTATGTGTTATATAGGGATTACGGTAAACAGTTCAGCGTAAACTTTAAGCTGTAGCTATGTGTAAGGTAAGTTTCTTAACTTCATTCATATTTTAAATGAATGCTTGTTTCTTAAACTTTCTCTGATGTTGAACTTGAGAAGTTTTGTCTATGTGCAAATGTGTGATATTTGTATAAGGTGGTAGAATGTATGAGGCCTTGTGCCACAATTTTAACACTGTGGTGTTTCTATGAGGTGAACTGTTCTGTGATTGAACTGTTCAATATGAGAATGTTCTATTTATACATGAACCTTTATTGATAAGTCTGTGCTAAAGATTCTATCCAGACAGGATGTGCATGAAAAAGGTAGAAGAATGAAAGTATTTCAAAGTGAATGTGATTAATGTTTTAAAATGATAAGAATCAGAATTATTCTTATTATTCAAGCTGCTTCATAACCTTTATTCGGTTATCGAAGTTCTAAAGGAATGTTTAGATTCTTGAAGTTGTTTGTTCAACTGCTATGACTTGTTGAGCAATTGAATGCTCACACTTGCTTTAAATAAAAACATTTTCAGTGAGCGATGTTAGAAAGAACTTAAGGAGTCCGTAAAGATCAAACTGACCAGTATCCAGACGAAGTGCCATTCAGTATATAAATGAGCCTGACGATCAAGCCAAGACTTGTAATGTAAAATAATTTGATTGAACTATAGATTAGTTTAATGAACTATTATGTATCCTTGGTGGCGGATGAAAGTCACTCTTGTAAGATGTAAAGAATAATGTAATTATCATTATTTGTAATGAAAAAGGTTAGAAGGCATTAGAACCTGGGATTTGAGAATGTATGTTGTTATATTTAGCTATATAATGATGTATATTTAGAAAGAAGTGGGACCGTGATGTATGGAATCCGGGTGAGAAGATAGACCAAATTTCGGGGCGTTACAACTAAGGCTTCTTGGACTGTTATGTTAAAGGTTTTGGCTGGCGATCCGTTAAGTTGCGCTGGTCCACCAATCATGAGCTTGCTACCTTCTCCCTGTTTACCGCTTTCCCCGCTGTTTCCTTTCTTTGGGCAGTCATTAATCTGATGGTCTGTAAAGCCATAAGTAAAACACCCTCTGATTTTCTTTGGTTTTGAGAAGTTTGGTGAAATGTGCCCCTCCTGACCACAGTTGTAACAAACACTGCACCCTTTCCAACATTCTCCTTGATGACTCTTTCCATACTTTGAACACGTCTCAGCTCATTTCTTAAATCCTCCATGGTGACTTCCCGCTTGATGGTTGTTTCTGTTGTTGTTGTTCCACTTCCTCTTTCCTAAGTTGCTTACTCCACTACTACTTCCTCCTCAATTTTCTCCCCCAGTATTCTTGTTCTTCTTCTCTTTGTTGTACTGGCTCAAAGCCTCATTACCTCCTTCAGTGATGATGTCCTTCTCCAACAGCGTAGGGAATAAATCGATTTGGAGTACTGACACTTTGTTGAACAACCACGATTTTAACCCTAGTTCGAAGCGTCGAACGTTTCTCTTTTTCGTATCAACTTGGTGTGATGTAAAATGTGCGAGTTCATTAAACCTTGCCGCATATTGAGACACGGTCATTCTGTAACGACCCCAAAATTAATACAATTCATCTCTCAACTTCGGTCGTTAACAATACGCTTAACTTTTTATTTTACATCATTATTCGATGTTAAACTAAATAAAATGCAGAATAATTTAAACTTTTCTATCTTCTTACTTAAATTTCCTGAATCAAAACCTTTATCATCTACACATCTCCTAATCAAATTTATTTTATGATTCGCTTCATCACAATTATTATATAAAATCTTACATTTCAGCTCGATATTCCTTATACATTGGGTAGCTCAAACATTACAACTAAATATGAAGTTTCACATCATAAATTATTAAGTACATTTCTCAAAACCTTTATCTTTACCTACCTTTGAACCATTCTTAGTTTATTACTTACTTTATTAGAGTTAATAAATAAAATTTACATCTAGGTTCAATACCCTTTATACATCGAACATAATTTAAACTTTATAACTCAACATCTATTAAACATCATACATTTTTAAGTACATCATCCGGAACCATAAACATGGTTCAAAATAATAACAACTCAGCCAAAATATATAAATCTTCATGCATTACATCTGATTCATGTCTTTCAAATAGCACATAGTGTTGTTACCTTGAATCCTTAACCTGCAAAAGTGGTTATTTTCAAGGTTGAGCTCGACAGCCCAACAAATCTAACAGTTTTCATGCATCACATAACACATAATAACATGCTCAATAGACATCTCATAATCATTGGACTAACATAACATACATGTTGTAGTTCATATAACAAGTATAAAGATTGAGTTCCTTACTCAATCAACATTCTTTACTCAATCAACGTAGTCGTAAATTGACTTTAACATTTCATAATTTGAACATATATAACACATCATGCTCTTTACAATAAAGATTTAAAATAGTTCATCATCAAGTTCAAATAGCAAATAAGAACTGAAAGACTTTCCTTGATCGTTGTTTACCAATAACAGATTAACAGTTTACAGCTATCTGCACTTCACGTGTCCTACACAATTATATAATCATGCACATCAACTATGAGTCACATAGCAACGCATAGTAGTTGTAATATAAACTTTACTTTACATCCCATAACCCTTCCTATTAATGAATACACAATGTTCAACAATTTGATTGTGTTTACTTTCGACTTATATCTCACTATATTTCTTCTTAGGTCATACCTGAAGTTCATTCAAGTGTTTAAGTATTTCTATGACTCCTTATTGGTTTATATTAACCAAATTCCATATCTTATAATCTTAACTTCAATTGAATTGAAACACTTTTTAAGTTCATTAATACTTGTCACGGAGTTTCAACATTCGTTCGTTAGACGCTCGATTCGTCTCTCCTGCGTACGCTTAGTATGCTTATAAAACTTATCTAATACATCATTTATTATTTTTAAGCATCATTATATTTACTAATATTCATATTTTATAACTTAGAACAACATATTTTATCGTTAGAAGCACTGCACTTGCATACGTGCATGCCCGACGCCCTCCGATTGCCTCCGAATGCACATCAGTCTCAAATATGGCTATTTTTACCCCTACTAAAGACCTCAAATTGAAAATCTTAAAGAAATAAAGTTGTAGGTCTACTCGTATTCGTTCTAGATCATCTTGAATCGCCTCAATCGGAGTCCGTATGAAAACTTTATGCCTATTTTACTACAAGAGGTCAAAACAGTCCAACCTGACAACTGCTCCAACACTGCAGTGCCCTATATAGCCTTGGGGGCAGCGCTGTAGCGCCCCCTAGAAGAATGGTACGCGATTATTTTTCAGTTTTGTTGTTCTTGTGAATTTTTAACCCTTTCTCCTTCTAACCTTCATAACTCAAGTTATACACATCCAAATCAGTCCATTTTTGGCTCTATGGATTCGTAATTCATAGAACTACAGCATAACAGAAAATCAAAATTTACATAAACATTAACTAACCCATATCTTGACCCAAAACTCATGTTCATACTAAATTTTCATGTTTTAACATGTTTAGCGAATTCATTCACTACGAATTCGTTTCTTAACCAAATTGATTCATTCAACTTGCGTTCTTTTAGTTTTTCAACATTCTTATAACATCCATCATCAATTTAAGGTTTCCTTTATGATTTCATAACTAATTTTAGTCTCAAAATTGACCAAAATGTATATATTCAATCAAAAACTTAATTCTTTATTTTAAAACATATCTTCAAGGATTTGATTACTCAAAATCCACTTATAGATGATATAAAAACGAATTATTCATACCCATTAACACTTAACACCAATTCTTTAACAAATCATCTACTAAAAATCCCTTTACAGAGAAGTATATTCAAGAACACAAAATACATTTTACAACCAAATTATTACCTTTGATTTCTTCTTTAAATTGATTAAGAGAGCCTTGACTATCCTTCTTCTTCCTTCTTAGATTCTCAGACTTTCTTCTCAATTTTGTAGAGAATTTCTTCTCCCAATTTCTTCTCTTCCTCTCTTCTCTGTATTTGCTCTTTAGACTTGGCAAAATAATACGTATCTGACAAATGATTTACGCTAAGTTAAGGGTCTAAGCAGTTACAACCCACTAAAGGTCATAAGACCTTGTTTAGTTTAACTTTATTAAACTTCTTCTAGTTTATTTTAATAATCTTCTTATCATATGTTATACCAAATGTCATACTTCATTTTATTTAAACACGTATCCCAAAACAATTACAATTTAATTAACAAATCTTTAATTCTCTAATTTAATTATTTAACAAAATTAGATTAGCGTAATAAAATACGCACCGATTATAAAATCATTTAACATAAATTAAGTCAATATTATCATATTTAAACAAATTATTCCCTAATAATTTTCATCGAATATTTATTTCATAAATATTCCAACTAAAATATTTATTCTATTCGATAAATATTTTAACTATTTACAAGACTCACAATCGAATTATTAACATATTACATTTATATGTAATATAATACATTCTCATTTTTATTAAAATAATTATATTAATTCACTATTTAAATTAAATGAATTTCTCACATTATTTACGAAATTTAATTCATAATCATTTCTATCGTTTCAATAATAATTAAATTATATTCTCTCATAATATAATTTTAGCTTAATCAAATTAACTAATGTTACTCAGTTAATTTCCTTTTCATAACATTTTCATTTAATTTCTTCAATAGTTTAATTAACTGTTAAACCTCTTTTTTTCAATACATGAATATATAATCCTCTTCACACCAAATCACATATTTCACAATATATAACACATATATACACATACTCAAACTCAAAACATCCTATAATAAGAATTTTATTTATTAAATTCTTATTTAAATAATTTCTAAAAATTCGAGTTGTCACATCCTTCCCTTCTTATAAGGATTCCGTCCTCGGAATCAACGAAACCTCCTTTACTCGGTTTTTATTGAATCCCTTTTAAAATTATCGTTGAATAACTTCAACACATTACCTTAATAATAAGAATTTTATATTCTCTATTCCATTCTCTTTTTTTCAATAAATTCTCGCAAGCTTTATTTTATAACCTTTACTTAAACTCAATTATATTTTGGGTATTATATATTCTTTAACCCGTTCATTATCTTTTTCTAAGTATCATTGTCACATACTCAATTCATAAACACTTGGGATATTACATATTCTCCCTGCTTTAGTTCTAGGAACTTAACCTCCATTCGGTTCTGCATGCACTTCGGGAAGTAATTCTCGAATAACAGCGTTTTGAACCTCTCCCCCGGTATGATTCCTTTTCCCGCTCTCTGCTGATTCACTTACCACCAAAATTGTGCTTCGCCCTAAGTCGCGTACATAGTCTTCTGGTCATTTCCCACACGAGCAATTACAAAAGCTTTCTCTATCTCCTTGATCCAAATTTGTGCCTCGATGGGATCGATAGTTCCCCTAAATTCCAATGGTCCTACACTCTTAAAATCTTTAAAGTTGGTTATGGGGATTGCTTAGGGGTTTGTACGCACTGGTTCATTGTTTCTCCCTTGAAGGACTTCTCCTAAAAAGTCAGTTAATCGTTGGATATGGTCTACTTAATCCCTCTCATTATTAACTGATTTTTCTGGTGCTGGTAATCTACGTCTAGGTGACATTTTCTGCATCATAAAATTTCATTTTATTATCTAATTATATTATTTAGATATTTTCTCTTTTAATGTAACACTCACATAACACATTTAAAATAAGAACATTTATATTCATATGCCAAAATCATTACATCATATATGATAATTTCCTAGCATACTTCTATAAAATGTTACCATCTATCCCCTACTATAACAAAAGATGGGGAATACTAATATACTACCCCTCTAACAAGAGCATTTTTTGGGGTTTATATACACTATCCTGCATCTTACACAAAAGATGGGATTATACAATAATACATACATAAACATTGCTCCCACTAATAGACTAACGACAAATACTCAACCCAGCATCCCGCACTCCACTGTGCACCTATACTCTATCTGTCCCATATGCTCCATCATGTCCCTGCTCATGGTGTAATGGGTTTGTCCCTGCTCTGCCGGATAATGGTATACACCATCAATCCATCTATCCATGGTCGTGCGAAAAACGTAGCCCATCTTGTTCATCTTTCTTTTTTTGCATCTCACTTCATCCTCTAAATCTTGGACCGTATCATTGGCTTCCTCCCACTTCTCCTCAAAGTGGATCCTCTCCATAACTTCTAACTCCAGCTGTGTGCGAAGAGCCTCCTTCTCAATCTTCTCACTCAGCTCCCTCTATTCTAATTATTTTAGCTTCCCTACTAACTCCACATTTCTGGACAACAAATGGTGAATGAGGGTCCTTATCTGAGTTCCTACTTCCTTGTGATATGTAATTTCTACCTCCATCTCCAACATCTTAAGCTGCCTCTCATGAGCTTCAGTCTTCAGATTCTGCATCTCAGTCTGATTCTCCTAAGCCTCAGTTTCTAGCTCCTTAACTCTGCATCCTAACTTTAGGATTCACTCCTCATACTCTGCCAACATCCGATCCTCAAAGGTGTTCTCATCGGAATCTTCTACGGGCTCATCCTCCATGGGTTCTTCCTCTAGATCAGACTCTACTTCTATCTCGTCCTCATCATCCTCCTTAGCAGGTGCCACTGCCAAAATAGGCTCAACTATCAAAGGTGCCTCATATACCACATGTATGTCACGTGGCTCCTCTTCTACAACCCTACTAGGTTCTCCCATATCTGTCTTCCTAAAACCACAACATAAGACAAACAACAAAACTCCATTAGTATGTCAAATAAAACATAAATTCATTGTATGCAATGAAATTATATTTCACAATGCGACTAACTCTCTAAGAAAACTCTACATAAGTTTATCTTCTTGTACTCTCTAAATTCTTCTAAGGTTATAGTCTAAGGATTCTCGCTCCTAAGGTTAATACCTAAGCCTTTGATACCAACCTGTGACTCCCCCAAATTCAGATACTTACATATCAAATTTGGTGATTCACGATCTAACTCAAATAATACACTGAAATCTTAAACAATGAAAAATAGAATAATTTACATTGAAATAATATAAATATTCTCGTTTTAAGGTTTCACAACCATTACTAACTTAATACATCACTTAAATTGACACTTAACTTATACATTATACCAAATAAGTTTTATTACAAACATAATAATAATACGCTTCTAGCATAAAGGACTAAAGCTACTCCATAGCCTTTCCCTTATCCTTCCCTGAAGTATTGCCTTGCTTTTCCTTAATTGAAATGTTTTAGGGAAGCAAGAATGAGCAACAAGTAATATAAAAATAAGGGTAAACAAGTATATAAAGTTCATGATCTCAAGGGTATAACGGTAAATGATAATTTAAGAATTTAAAAGAATAATATTGGAAGTAAGAATTATCAATTTTTCCAAATCTGACCTTTAAATCGAAATAAGAGTCACAATGGACTAAAGTATATTCAATAAAATTCAAAGGCTTCAATACTTTAAAGTTTAAAGAAAATTAAACATTGAGTAGTCACTATGGACCGAGAACTTCTGTTAGAATTAACAGTATGTAATTGACAATTCATTATAAATAAGTACAATAGGTGATCATCCTATAATACCCTACATTATGCATAACATTTAAACATGATGTTCGTGCGCACGTCAGTTCCCTGACAATATAAAATTTTCCCTTCTAAAAGGGTTGTTCATCTCAATAGATTTATAAGATTCCGCACCAAATAAATTGGTTTGGATAGTTTTCTAACTCATAGATATTTGTCTAGCTGAATCAAATGGCTTAGACTCCTTTCTCGATACGTTTAAGAAAGATAAGTTCAAACTCGCAACATGATTCAAGATATAAAGTTTAAGTTGAATTTCAGGATATGAATAACAATTCATACGACTATAGATATTTTCTTAATAATTCGAAACTTGTACAATATTTAACGCGGTATAAATTTAGGAACTTGCATTCAATATAAGAATCAAATGAAGTTAGGAAACTTTTTTAATCATAAATTCCATGCATAAAGTAAATGCATATGTTAGGATACTTGCCTTTTGCGTCGATTACCAACTTATAGCTTAATGTCACTACAAAGTCTTATAAGATCCTATATATATATATATATATATATATATATATATATATATATATATATATATATATATATTTCACATTAGTGATACAAGCTTTATACCCAAACTATCTCATACACATACTCAATACGTATGTTAAGCACATGCATTAAGTCTTATCCTTTTTACACAATCAGACCACGTATAGCACACTATCAAACCACGTAGTTTCGTAATTGCCATAAACTTTGCTATTGAAAGCTTGTTTAGAAATCATTTATAAACTTTGAAATTTCTTGATTCTATATGACCATCACACTAATGAATACTTATAACATCATTAAGACTTTGTTTTATAGCTTAGAATAGTAATGTAAGCTTGCTGCCAAGTTCAGATCACTTTTAAAATAGTTAGGCAGAATTGCCCTGCAGCGCAGCTGCGCAGTTCCCTGGCCAGACCAGATTTGAGTTTTGATTTTCTTGGTTCCATTTCAATTTTAGCATACATGGGTGTTAACACATAACAAATATACACATTAAGAAGTCTTGCGCTCTCCTGGGGTCATTTCAAGTTCACTTTTACACACTATGGTTTTAGTTGGAAATTCTATTTAAGGCTAAATAAGTTCATGAAGTCAAGAGGCTAATTACATTAACCATTTAAGTACATAAGGATTTCATACAAACTATAAATCGTATGCTCACATGTATTCAATTCATTTACACATAGTTAGTATCGTTCATCTCTTGAAAATTTGTTTAAAAATCATGCTTGAGTAGTTCGTTGTGACAACCGAGATTTTGTAATTTAAATTTTTAATATTTATTGGATTAAATAAATATTTTTGATGAATTAATTATTAGATTAAATAATTAATTGATGAAGTTGTGGAAGATTAAATTAATTATATGTGTTATATTTATTAAATTAATGTGGAGAATTTTTATTATTCGAAGTATGTATTTATGTGAGCTTATTGAATTGAAAGGAATATCTAATGAGCCTAATGTTATTTTAATTAATTTAATAATTAATTAGAGATTTAATAATTTGACATTATTAATAAATGAGAAATTTAATTATGTGACTATGTGAATTAAGGAGAAATTATTATATGTTATTTGAATTAAATAAAACTAGATGTTTGATTTATTATCTAATTGAATGTGACATGATTTAAACTATATGATAAAAGTTTAATTAAATTAATTGGATTTAAGCCTTTTAAGGCTAGCCAAACACGGTATTTGTGGAGGTTGGGAGCAGTTAACCCATGATGGGTAACTGACCTCCACAACACGTCAGTTCTTTATTATATACGCTTTCCTTCTTTTTATTTGTTAAGTCTTTTATTTGCTAAGTCTGGAAAAGTAAAAACAGAGAGAGAGTTTTGAGAATCAGTGAGATTAAAGGAGAAGAAGTGTGGGGAAATTGGGAGTTGTTATCACCCTGTGTAATCCAAACAGAGTAATCAAGGGTAATCTATTCTTCTCCAAATTTCAAATTACGTTGTTTAAGTTTTTGTAAAATAATTGGCTTTCAAGTTTCTGTAAAGTCTCTGTAATTTGGAAATGGTATTGTTATGAAAATATATGTGATGATATGTTAGCATAGCATGCATTACTATATATTATAGATTCCCATATCATCAATTTCATAATATTATAATTATATAGTATATGGTTACAGAGTATATTATATGGCCATATGGCCCTTATACGTGAATTTAATATGTCAAACATAAATTGTTTTGTAAAATTCACACACATATATAATTATGCATGTTAAGACGAAGAAAACAAACCTTGAATGGATGGATTTGGTGTTATAACGAATCCGTAATGTTAATTTTATGTTTTATGTTCAAAACCTTCAAGAACATTAAGAACAGAGAAATTAAATGTGCTGATTTTGCAAATTATGTATTTTAACTTGTTAAAATCATGCTAGAAGGGTTTAGTATTAGTCATTTGTGTACTACAATGTTTGGTTATGTCTAAATTCGTGTAAAAATAAGTTAATTGGAGTTTTTTGGCCATGTTCTGCAATTTTTGCGAATCACAGAATCAAATCGAGTTTCGCTCATAGCGCCAACTCCCGCTTATATATCGCAATGCAGACTGTCACATGAGACCATGCTTAAGTACATACGGCCAAGAACTAGTATAATACAGGTGCTTAGCGTCACTTAGCAGAATGGTCCAGAAATAAATTCTTAAATGCTCAAGTCTAGCAATGTGTTGGTAACTTAATCTAATGAACATAAAAACATGTTAGACATATAATGAGGTGTTAAAATAGATTCTTAACATGTCAATAACACATTTATGTGTGAATTGAATGATTGAATGCATAGTTAGCTTATTATTCATGAAGTGTAAATTATGTGACAATGAGTGTTGTAGTTGACTAAGTCGAGTTAGACAAAAAGAATGAACTTGTGATAATTCGTACGTTATAATTGACTGGTATTGTGAACGTAAATGATATATAGGATTTAAATCAAGGAACGAGTATAATTAACGTGTAATCTACGCACGAGGTATGTTTTCTAACCTCACTCGTTATCTTAATATGAGCTTATAAGTTGTCTCTTTACATCGAGCAAATTATCGTTATTATTGATCAAGTCCATTTTATTATACTAAAGTGTATTAATCTTTCGAGTTTAAACAAAAAGAATGAACTTGTGATGATTAGTGCGTTATAATTGACTAGTATTGTGAACGTAAATGATATGTATGATTTAAATCAAGGAACGAGTTTAATTAAAGTGTAATCTACGCACGAGGCAAGTTTCCTAACCCTACTTGTTATCGTTATATAAGTTGATAAATTCACCTTTCTACATTGAGCAAGTACTCATTATTATTGATCAAGTCTGTTTTGTTATATTAAAGTTTATTAATCTTTCAAGCATGATGTTGTTATACAATACTTATTCTATTGTATACCTTTTGAGATTTTATTCAAATTGAATTATCAGTTACTATTAAACATTGTTAGACTAGCGAAGCCTTAATGATTCGACTAGTCCATAGTTGATGAGCATTCTAAATTTCAGAACCCTTGATGAATTATCCAAACCAAACTTCCTTTGAAAGTGACTCTAATGTCAAACCGAGATAAACAACCTCAGATAGGGGATTACTCATGCGTTAGCGTTAAGATATTGTGCACATTATGGTACTAAGGGCTGATCCCCCTAAGTACGAGAAGAAGAGTCCTTAGTCTTATGACTGTTAAAGGTTTCAAGTATAAACACTTGACAACCTAGGACATAGCTCAAGGTCTTATGACCCTCAGAAGTTCTTTTGTTTCTTGTTATTCATTCTTGATTCAAAAGCTAAGTTTTCATGTTTCAGAAGCCTTTAATTTATTCGCATGTTATTATTTCCTTGTTATATTGTTATACTTGTGGGCAATCGTGCTCACTCTTGCGTAATAATAACATTGCAGTAAAGAACGAAAGATCAGACGAGCCTTCCACTATTAAAGGCAAGGGAAAGGTTAACAAACGAGGAAGAATTGTTGTTATTGTATATTTATTTTAGACTTGATGTTATTTAAGACTTGTTATTGTTTATGATTCTGCACAGATGTTTAAGGTTAGAGTGACTTGGGATTGTATTTTATGCAGATGATGTAACCCCATAAGGGGAGATTTATTTATTTAATTCTATCTATTGCATGGTTTGCTTTTATTTATGGGTAGATAGATAGATGATATTTGTATAGTGAACACTAAATCCTGCAGAATGGAAGTACCCGGATTTTGGTGGTGTCACAGGTTGGTATCAAAGCTGTAGGTTATGAACCTTAGGTGGGGGAACAACCTTAGGTAGTAGCCTTGTAGGAGATTGAGAACATAGTAGTGGTAAACTCTTATCGAGTTATAAGAAATGAATATCTAAATTCATTGAAGATAATAAAAGACTTTATGTGCTTATGTGTTAAATTATGTGTTCGCTAGCACGTATTATTAACTAAAACTTAAAATTTTGTTGTCAGGATGTCGGATGTTAGAAGAGCTAGTCGAGCTGGGGAGGAGGAACCCTGAGTACCAACGGAGGAGGATCCCCGAGACATTCATTGTAAGACCCCAACTTATTATAAATAAAATTAAATTTTCTCTATTCATTATTCTAAATTAATAAGGTGTTAATTTGATATAATGCTTTGGTTATGGGTGAAATGTGCAAATTTTAGAAAATAAGCAAGTGGTTATAAAATATTCATTTTTGTCGGAGAATATTCTTTTGGTCGTAGAATATTCTTTTTTTCGGGGAATATTCGTAATAGAATAACAGAATAACTGTCGAATGAAGAAAACGACAAAGTATGAGTTTTTATAAATAATGGCGTAGTTATTACTGCTAATAACCGCTGAAATACCGTAGTGGTTAAAATACAATGAATACGCTGGGTCGCATAAAGAAGACACCATATTGCATAAGATTGTTGAATTATTGATTCGCATGCGTGAAGGCACTACTACGAATAATTGTTACAATAGATACATCGCTCAATATTTTATTATATTGATTCAATAATTGTTTGCGTTGATATTTAATATTATTGTTGTTTCAATAATTATCATCGCACAAGATTTCCCATTATCGATCAATAATTCATATTATTTAAATAATATTATTAGATAACATTCGACAATGTCTAGAAAGTTCTGCCTAAGGAGAGGTTTGGTCACCTAATCAAGCCAAAGATGGAGAAATCCTTATCGAAAGCCCCTCTTTTCTGGGAACGACACTGTTTGTCATAATTGTGATTCTGTAATATTATTTGTGAATAATTAATTATTAATTTATATGATAAGGAAATATTTATTTGATGTGGATATAAATGATGGATTTATTTATTTTATGTGGTTAGAAATGAAGAAATTAATGTTGAGGTATTTTATCAGTATTTTGTCAGAAGGGAGGTATTAAAAATCACCCGTTTTTGGATTTCAGATATTTTTTGTTTGGAATTTGGAAAAACTCAAAGCTACAAAGTTGTAGAGAATTCGATTTCGTGTGGAATGGACTTAAAATTCGTATTTTTCTGATAAATGGGCTATTTTCTATGAATTACTGAAGTTTCGAAAAATAAAATGATTTTTATTAATTTATGGGTGGGACCCACTTTTGTGATTTAAAGCTTGAGGGTCACTGGATTTTTCAAGAGTGGCATGTCGGTCTTTGATGGCTAGCATGCATAGAATTTTGAATAATAAAAATAATATTTTATTATTTTAGTCTCCTACCATGCTTCTAAAGATTTTCCTATAAATAAAGCGCTTTAGGTTAAATTGAAAATCACACTAGAAATAAGTTTTCTTTCTCTAGATTATCGAGCGTATTTTTGTGAGTATTTTGATACTTTTAGAGTTCTTGTTGCAGATAAGTTTCCTTCGACTTTCTATCCGATATTCACGTCGAATCATCTGCTATTTTGAGGTAAGGGGATGTTATTTTCTTTCAAAATGATATTATTTTCTTCAATATCATTATGCCAAATATTGGTTTGAACTTTTTAATCAAATTTGGAACTTTTTGTGTTGAGTTATTATTCACGATACGCCACTATTCACGATACTTCAGATTATTCACTTAATCGGACTATTCAATCAAAAAATAAAAATTTTCCTTTTGTCCAAGATGTTTATTTTGGCTACTATCTTTGATCAGATCCTCGCTTTTGATCGTTATTTTTGAATTCGCTTCTCAATTGGTTATTATGAAGTATTATCGATCTTGGATAAACCGCTATACTGAATCCCTAATATTTGTCCTTCCGCTCCACCGGATTCGCTTTCTTTAAAATATTTTTCATCATCCTCATTTTAAATGATGATATTATCAATATCTTTTTAATTTGTAGTGCAAAGATGAATGATTAATCGATGAATATCTTTGGCCCGTAGTGCGAAGATGAAAAGGTGTTGAGATGAACATGACTAACCTTGGTGATATAAATAAATATCTTTGGCACATAGTGCAAAGATGAGTATTTGATTAAAGATGTATATTGATTGTTGTTTACAGGATAAAATATTGATGATGAACTTTTCAATCTTAGAAGATAGTAGAATTCATTCTCTACGTGACTCTTCTAATGGATTGTCAATTTTACCGCAGTTGTTGATCTAAAATTTGTTGTCTATTGTATTCTATCAGATTTTTCCCTATTAAAGACTAATGATAATTTTTTTTATATTATCTTACTCATAATATTCTTAACTGGGCTAGTTGAGCTCACCCTTTTCCTTTTTGTTCCATTTTTCTTCTCGTGAGGTGAGAAACATAGCGAGGATCTCAATCGGGTAATGGAGTGATAGTTCTAGAAAGATGTTTTAGCGACCTCACTATTTCGTAAAAATAGTGTATGAATAATTGTAATGAGGACTTATTTGAGTGTTGATATTGTCTAGAAGACAATATTTGTATTTAAACTCAAAGATATTTTATTATCGATTTTGCACGACAATTGTATTATTGAAGTTGTAGTTTGCTTTCCGTACCATGTATTTGGCGACTTTCGTAATGGGTGTCAGATACCTATTTTGGGGTGTCACAGTTGGTGTCAAAGCTTAGGATATGGTCTCCGGCGGAGATCGGGAATAGAACTAGGAGGGAGAGATGAGTAAATCCTTCGCTAGTGTGTCCTATCTAAGCTTATTTGTTGGTTGGTCATAATATAGGGATATTATGTGATATATTAATTTGTTTAATTAACCCTTGTTTTATGGCAGTATTTAAGAATGGCTGCTGAGAACGTTAACAATGTAGTGTATGAGACTGTGGAACAACCTTTAGCCACAAACCAGGAGAACGTGCAACACAAAGGCAATATTCCTCCTGTAAATAACACTACCGAGGAAACGATGAATGATGGAATGTTTAGGAGCTTTTTGCAGTTCATGCAAAATCAGACGAGGGAGATTCGTGTACAAAATACGTGTGGAAATGATGGCAACGCACGGTCTGTTACAGCCAAGCAGTTCAAGGAGTTGGGACCACCAAATTTCTGGGGAAAACCCGATCCGATTAAGGCAAAAACGTGGGTCAAGCAAATTACCAAGATATTCGATGTCTTGGGATGCACGGAGGAACAGAAGGTTCCATTTGCCACCTTTATGTTCCGTGGAGAGGCGATTCTTGGTGGGAATCAGTGAAACGCACCTACCCAAATTGCATTTAACATGTCTTGGGAAAGATTTGAAGAATTGCTCAATGACAAGTACTTTCCGAAAGTATTTGTCATATGAAGGAGGTAGAGTTTATTAGATTGAATAGAAATAACATGATTTATGTCTCAAAGATGAGGCAAAGTTCGCAGAGTTATCCAGGTTTGCACCTCATTTGGTGGAGAATGAGGAACGTATGACGCGGATGTTTCTGAGAGGTCTAAAACCCGAGATTCGTCAATACCTTATCTATCATAAATTTTCTCTGTATTCAAATGTTGTCAATAGGGCTCAATTATTAGAGCGAGATAATGAGTACACTCAACCGAGGGATGATAACCAGGGTCATACCGGTGATAGCAGTCATTGGAGCGATGATAACCAGCGAGGAGGGAAGAATACGGATAGAAGTAGTAACCACTCGAGTGGTAATCATGGCCATGATAATAGAAGAGGTGAGTCTAGTGGAATTTTAAAAAGAGGAGATTCAACAATGACGAGAAGACATCAGCAGCAACACCAGCATCAACTGTTGCTAGGGGAGGAGAATGACCACCGGTCGTGTGTTACAAATGCTGGAAAGAGAGACATATCAGCCCAAACTGCCCACAACAATCCAAGGTATGTTATAACTGTGGAAAGGAGGGTCATATAGCCCGAGAGTGTTTTGTAGAAAAACCAAGTTCAACGGGGATGGTGACTCCAAAAGCTGTCCTGGATAAGTCGAAATCAACGGTTCCTGGAAGAGCGTTTGTCGTGACTGGCCAAAACGTGAGGTACCCGAACGAGGTGATCACGGGTAAGCTAATCTTGAATTCTTGCAAAGTTTATACCTTACTAGATACCAGTTCTACCCATTCTTTTATCTCTCTTGCTTGTGCTCAACGTTTAAACTTGACTCCGGAGAAATTGGATTTTAACTTATCTGTTGAAACTCCATTGGGTGAAACCTTCATTACATCTACAGTTTATAAATCTTACTTAATCCAAGTTGGCACTATCACATTACCTGTTGATCTTATCTCTTTAAAGATACTTGCTTTTGATGTGATTTTAGGAATTGATTGGTTAACCACTCATCATGCCAAAATTGATTGTTTTCGTAAGGTTGTTAGTTTTCATATTCCTAACCAACTGTTATACGAATTCAAACAACTAAACCACTAAAATCAGTCACTGTCATATCAAGCCACAAAGTTATTCATTTATTGAAAAACGGATGTCAAACTTTCTTAGCCCATGTTATGGATTTGAATAAAGACAAGTCAAATTTGAATAATATTTCTATGGTTAGAGAATTCCCTGATGTATTTCCTGAAGAACTTCCTGGTCTACCCCCAAAACGTGATGTTGAATTCTTTATTGACCTTGAACCGGGTACAAAGCCCATTTCTAAAACCCCATATCGAATGACTCTATTGAACTTGGAGTTGAAAGTCCAACTCACAGGAATTGTTAGACATCGCCTATTTCCCCAAGTCTGAGTACATCTCTTGGGGCGCCTCTGCTTTATTCAGTAAAGAAGAAAGATGGGAGTATGCGACTTTGTATTGACTATCGAGAATTAAACCATGTCACCATCAAGAATAGGTATCCGCTACCTCACATTGATGACCTGTTTGACCAGTTACAAGGAGCACAATTCTTTTCAAAGATCGATCTTCGCTTCGGATATCATCAATTGAAGATTAAAACTGAGGATATTCCAAAGACTGCCTTCAGAACTCGGTACGGGCATTATGAATTCTTAGTCATATCTTTTAGATTGACTAATGCTCCTACTACTTTCATGGATACGATGAACCGTGTATTCAAGGAATATTTGGATCAGTTTGTTGTTGTCTTTATTGATGACATCCTCATCTATTCCAAAAGCTGTGAAGAACATGAGCACCATTTGAAGCTGATACTTGAAAGACTTTGAGAAAATAAGCTTTATGCCAAGCTGAAGAAATGCGAGTTCTGTCTTGAGGAAGTAGCATTCCTTGGGCACGTGGTGTCAAAACATGGAGTATCTGTTGACGGCAAAAGATCAAGCAATATAAAGTTAGGGAGCAACCAAAGTTCGAGGTGACCAAAATGCTAAATTGTTGATCGATTTTGCAATCAATGAATACGTGCAAGTATACACTTCAACAAGTAATAAAGTGAAAGTAAATGTATCGTTCCCACGAGGAATTATTTAATAAAAATCACCAAGTGCTAATTCTTAACCAAACTAATTTTATTTAAACAATCTCAAATCATGTTTTTTTCTAATTAAGAAAACTAAATTAACTAATTAAACTAAGATTTTAACGAATGAATTCAAATAAATAAAGATTAAGACTTCAATATCCCCAATTATGAATTATAAATCAATTATCCAATTATCCCAATTATTATGCCTCTTGAATTGTTAATGAGGAATTCTCAAATGCCAAAAGTCCTTTTCCAAGTGATCAATTGCCTTCTATTTAATCCAGTTTAATCTTGCTATATTCCTATGCAAAACAATTGAATTAAACTCTTTCCAATCCCAATTCCTTATGTTACATGCGGTGAATGAGATATTTCCATTCAATTCACAAACCTAATTATTCACCATGCAAATAACTAAGTCACATGATATCATGCCCAGTTCTAATCCTAGAATTCCTCTTTCAATTCCTTCTAGAGTAACAAAGTAATTACTGATCAGATAATTAAGCAATAAGCACAAGACAAGATAAACAACTCACTTTAACATAAATAATTGGAATATAATGAATAACTAATTCATAGCCATAAAAAGTTCAATTGAAATCTTAAGGAAAGAGTTAGTTCATAATTAATGAATTAACACCAAGAATCCACAATTGAATAGACATTAAAAGATAAAAGTATGATAAGAGAAGAGAATAGAATACATTGTCAAACCAAATCGATGCTCCCCTTCTTTCTTTGCTCTTGCTCTTGATCTTGATGTTCTTCAATTTGCTTTAATCTACAATGCCTAATTAAGAACTAGGGTTTATATTCTAATCTAATGGAGTGTTTTATCTAAGCTAAGCTATGTAATCCCCCTTTATTTTATGCCTTACATCATGTATTTATAGGTTACAAGTCCAATTTTAGCTTAGAACAAACCCAATCCTATTTGGAGTCAAAAGGTGTCAAAATTAGCCAAAAACGCGTCCGGTGCCATCACTTAAGCCTTTCCTCAGTTGCCCAAATACTGGGCACTCAACCTTCAAACTCTGCTCCCAGGCTTTTGCCACCGGGCATAGGCAAAAATGGGCGCCCCGGCGCTACCACATGTTCTGACATTTTCTACTCCGACGTCCTTTGGGAAAATGGCCATAACTTCTTCGTCCGAACTCCGATTTTGATGATTCAAGATGATCCGGAAAGAGAAGAAGCAGATCTACAACTTTAATTCTTTGAGTGTTTCAAAATAAGTTTCGGAACTATACTCCAATTGGCTTTGAAGTGACTGCTGTGTAAATGACCACCCAAAACCATGACGTTCGACGTCCGTTGGTACAACGATCATAACTCTTGCATCCGAACTCTGATTGAAATGATTCAAAATGTTCCGAAAATCTAAGACGATGCTCTTCAATGTAAGCTAAGTTCCGAACCAAGAACATGAAGTAAACATGAAAGCCCAAATGATGTCCTATTCTTTATTCTTTCGTTTTCTTTGCTTTTCCTTACCAATAGTACGCACACCACAAGCCCCAACGTATAACCTACAAAATGCATGAAAAGTAACTAAGACACATAAATATAAGCAACTAATTCAAGTAAAGATACCGGATAAGTGTATATAAAATCCACTTATCAAATACCCCCAAACTTAAAGCATTACTTTCCCCAAGTAACCTGACATAATGCAATGCAATGCAATGAAATGCAACTAATCTATATGCCTCTTTAATCCAAAGAAGATTTGATAAAATCAAATCTATTTACTCGACCTTAGAGCAATCAAGCAAACACGACAATACTTCATATCAAAACCAATCAACAATTTCCTAGTCAATCATCAAGTCTTAAAATCTGTTATTATTTGGTATAGTGCGTGTGTGTGCTCAACAACCATGCTAACTGATATAAAATCAAATTTAACACATAACAAGTCTCTTCGAAGGCATCATACAGTGTAAACTCAAGAAATCTCAAAGATATGCACGATTCAACTAAAATTAAACTCAACCAAATTGTGGTGCATGCAGGATACTTATACTTTTTTTTTTCTTCTTTTTTTTTTACACGGGCTTTTTGCTCTTTTCCGTGATTATTCATTTTTTATATATACATAAATGATATGCAATGTCTCATCCCATTAGGCTAATACGTTACCCCTTAGCGAAGCTTTCGACCAACGACTCCCGCACCATAAAAAGACCTTAGGTATTTAGATGTAAAGACAATCCCCTCGGGCGTACTTTCTCAAGTAACAAAGGCCCTGAAACAAGACTAGTCACCCTGTATACCTTTTTTTGCCCTTTTCTTTTTCTTTTGATAGATGGTTGGTGAGTGCATTTTACGCTCCATCTCACGCTTGTGTTTATGGGGAGTGTTTCTCCTCAACCCACCACAAGACTCAACATGTTTTCTTTTTTTTTTTTCTTTTTTTTAAAGCTTATATACCCCATATATATTCCCCCAAACTTAGGTTCTTGTCTAACTTTAGTCATCACTACTTATTCTTGTCATTCTTTCATTCAAACTAGCATTATCCTTTAGAGTCCCATTATGTATCAATTTAAACTCAATCAATCAACACGTTGTTTTTACTGTGCTATCATTATTATACTAGTTTCAAACAGAAAAAGATTCAATTCATAACAAAAAATCACATCAAAGCTCTAATAGTCAGTATTATTTTTGTCTACCTAATTCCAATCTCATCATTGGCCAAAATAAACTTAACTATAACAAACCGCTGGACTTATGCAAAATGAACATAGTAACTAACTATTATTTTTTTTTTGATTTTTTTTTTTTATAAATGAACCTAAACTATATTAACAACATATGCAAAATAACATAACATAAACATGAAACTAAATATGCAATAAAGAACTAAACTAAACTCCCCAAACTTAGCAATTACAATGTCCTCATTGTAAAAATATAGCGATAAGTAGAAGAGAACTTCCACGTAATCGGCTAAGCGTGAGGTCTTTGGCGAGTGGTGATGGTAGCGACGATCATTTTCCTATCCATTGAACCTCCAATACCGCAATGAATGAAGAGAGACAACATGTATTAGATTATAAGAGAACTTACTAAGCAAATTAATTCCTATCTACTAAATAAACTAGTAAAGCATATAAATATAAAAATTCTGGGTTGCCTCCCGATTCGGTAATTGATTTATAGTCTTTCGATTTGACTTTATGCAGTCAATGCTATCCATTCCTCTTCGAAAGTTGAGGAACCCTCCATCCATCGAAAATAATATAGCTTTTGGTAGGTTCCCATTTACGATAGCCATTGTATTAAAGTCACCTAACATGCTTTGTTTAGATAAGATCACATTAAAGAACGTCCAACATCTAGGTGTTTTTTCCATTGTGTCTGCGAATAGATTCTGGCATTGAGGCTTGTCAGACACAACAATCTCTTCTTCTATCTTCTCCAACTCATTGAACCATGGCTTCGAAGTTGTACTCGCTTTTACGTCACAAGGAGTATTGCCGACGACATGACTACCTAGCGGACATGGTTTTGCAAATCTAACCGGATTCTTGAACTTTGGCGGAGAAGGAACTTGGGGCACTAATAACATCGGCTCCTCCTCGTTGGTAATCAAAGTTAGATCTTCGCCGATCTCCTTTTCTTGGTTCCCAATTGTTTCCTCTCTTTCAACATCTTGTGGCTCATCTAGTTGTAGATTTTGTTCGGGCTCTCCATCAGTCTCGGAATCTATGTCATAGGGCCAGGTGTATTGAGGATGGTTGTTCAACGCATGTGCTATTTGTTCCACTTGATTTTCCAGATTCTTGATCAACGCCCCTTGGCTTTGCAAATTCAGCTCTACTTGATTCATTTTCTTGTCTTGTTCCTCGTTCCTTTTTTCAGAAGCTTTAATAAATTTTTCCAAGGCTTCCTCCCAATTTGAATGTTCTTCCTGTTGTAGTGGAGGTGGACACGAGAAATCCTGTGGGTATGTTGGACTTGGAGCATAAAATTTATCTTGATTGTTACTCCATAAAAAATTCGGGTGATACCCCCAATCCTGATGATAGTTGTTGGGATAGACATAATTATTGGGGTAATCACCACTATATCTTTATCTTGGCTTCGGCCCGATGGGCGCATTGATAACTCATATGATTTCCAGCACAATAATCACAAGTAACCGCCATACCTTGACGACGTTGAGCTTCAAAAGCTTCAAACATCCTCGAAAGTGTCTCAATCTGTGCTGACAATGCAGAAAGTTTCTCGAGTCTGTCAATCTCCGCTCCCCTTGGTTGAGTCATGTTCGTGTATGGCCATTGATATAGAAAGTCATCCATGGTACCTGAAAAGAGAGAAATATAGAAAGAGAATTAAAAATAAAAATATTTAAATTAAGACTAATTTGATTGAAATTAATATTGGTAAATAATTATTAAATTAATTCCCCGGCAACGGCGCCAAAAACTTGTTGATTGATTTTGCAATCAATGAATACATGCAAGTATACACGATCAACAAGTAATAAAGTGAAAGTAGAGTATCGTTCCCACGAGGAATTATTTAATAAAAATCACCAAGTACTAATTCTTAACCAAACTAATTTTATTTAAACAATCTCAAATCATGTTTTTTCTAATTAAGAAAACTAAATTAACTAATTAAAACTAAGATTTTAACGAATGAATTCAAATAAATAAAGATTAAGACTTCAATATCCCCAATTATGAAATATAAATCAATTATCCAATTATCCCAATTATTATGCCTCTCAATTGTTAATGAGAATTCTCAAATGCCAAAAGTCCTTTTCAAGTGATCAATTGCCTTCTATTTAATCCAGATTAATCTTGCTATATTCCTATGCAAAACAATTGAATTAAACTCTTTCCAATCCCAATTCCTTATGTGTTACATGCGTGAATGATATTTCCATTCAATTCACAAACCTAATTATTCACCATGTAAATAACTAAGTCACATGATATCATGCCCAGTTCTAACCCTAGAATTCCTCTTTCAATTCCTTCTAGAGTAACAAAGTAATTACTGATCAGATAATTAAGCAATAAGCACAAGACAAGATAAACAACTCACTTTAATATAAATAATTGGAATATAATGAATAACTAGTTCATAGCCATAAAAAGTTCAATTGAAATCTTAAGGAAAGAGTTAGTTCATAATTAATGAATTAACACCAAGAATCCACAATTGAATAGACATTAAAAGATAAAAGTATGATAAGAGAAGAGAATAGAATCATTGTCAAAGAAATCGATGCTCCCTCTTTGCTCTTGCTCTTCTTTCTTGATCTTCAATGTTCTTCAATTTGCTTTAATCTACAATGCCTAATTAAGAACTAGGGTTTATATTCTAATCTAATGGAGTATTTTATCTAAGCTAATCTATATAATCCCCCTTTATTTTATGCCTTACATCATGTATTTATAGGTTACAAGTCCAATTTTTAGCTTAGGAACAAACCCAATCCTATTTGAGTCAAAAGGTGTCAAAATTACCAAAAATGCATCCAAGCCATCACCAAGCCCTTCCCCAGTACTTGAAGCCTTTGGGCACCATGCTTAAACTCTGCTCCCCGAAGCCTTGGCGCTGGGCATAGGCAAAAATGGGCGCCCCGCGCTACCACATGTTACGACATTTTCTCTGCTCACGTCCTTTGGGAAAATGGCCATAACGTCTTCGTCCGAACTCCGATTTTGATGATTCAAGATGATCTAGAAAGAGGAGAAGTAGATATACAACTTTAATTCTTTGAGTGTTTCAAAATAAGGTACGGAACTATACTCCAATTGGCTCTGAAGTGACTGCTGTGTAAATGACCACCCAAAACCATGACGTTCGACGTCTGTTGGTACAACGATCATAACTCTTGCATCCGAACTCTGATTGGAATGATTCAAAATGTTCCGGAAAGCTAAGACGATGCTCTTCAATGTAAGCTAAGTTCCAAACCAAGAACATGAAGTAAACATGAAAGCCCAAATGATGTCCGGTTTGCTATTCTTTGCGTTTTCTTTGCTTTTCCTTACCAATAGTCGCTCACACCGCTCCCAAACGTATAACCTACAAAATGAACACAAAATGCATAAAAAGTAACTAAGACACATAAATATAAGCAACTAATTCAAGTAAAGATACTTGGGATAAGTGTATATAAAATCCACTTATCGCCAGACCTTTCTGTCCCTTACATGGTTATTATTAAGGACGGAGATTCGTGGAAGGATTTTCTCGAATCGCTACTCTGTTAACTCAAATTGACTTTCAAAGATACAAAATTCATATGGAGCAAGGAATGCGAGAAGAGTTTCCAAGAGCTCAAGAGAGAGACTCATTTGGCACTGTTCGCAATACCATCTGGTTCGGATGGATTTGTTATCTATAAAGCGATGCTTGGTGCAAAAGGTTAGGATGTGTTCTCATGCAACATGGGAAAGTCATAGCCTATGCCTCATGACAACTCAAAGAATATGAGAGGAATTATCCTACTCATGATCTAGAGTTAGCGTGAGCCGTCGTTCACATTGAAGATATGGAGACACTACTTGTATGGGGAGAAAGTGGAGATTTATACGGACCATAAAAGCCTCAAATATTTCTTCACCCAAAAAGAACTCAATATGTGGCAACGATGTTGGCTTGAGCTATTGAAAGATTATGATCACACTATTCAATATCATCCTGGAAAAACAAACGTAGTAGCTGACGCATTGAGTAGAAGATCATATGCGAGTACGAGTGTGATATTGTCAACGCAAAGGCCCATTTTGTATGACTTGCAAAGGATGGAGGTAGAATTAAAGACTCTAGGGACCCACGTGATGATTGCGAATATACGAGTAGAACCAAATTTAATCGATAAAGTTAAAGCTATTCAAGCTGCAGACCTGGGGCTGATGCGTATGAAGAAGAAAGTGCAAGAAGGTGCTATTCCAGAAGCAAAAATCGATGAAGAAGGAATACTTCGATTCAACTCTAGACTTTTCATTCCTAACGATTCTGACTTGAATCATAGAATCATGGTGGAGGCACACAACACCCCATTTGCAATCCATCCTGGGAGTACCAAAATGTATCATGGTATTCGACACACATTTTGGTGGAATAATATAAAGAGAGAGATCGCGGAGTTTATCTCGAGATGTTTAACCTATTAATGTGTAAAGGCGGAGCATCAAGTGCCAAAGAGTCCATTGAACCCACTTGAGATTCCCAAATGGAAGTGGGAACACATTACCATGGATTTAGTTACAGGTTTTCCCAAAGTTTCTCAAGGCATAGATGCGATTTGGGTTATTGTTGATAGATTAACCAAGTCTGCTCATTTCTTGCCTATACATGAGACTTATTCCTTTGAACGTCTTGCTCGTATGTACTTGAATGAGATTATGAGATTGCATGGCATGCCAGCATCCATAGTTTCGGATCGTGACCCAAGATTCACTTCACGATTTTGGGTTAGCTTGCAGAAAGCTATGGGCACGGATTTACGATTCAGTTCGGCATACCATCATCAAACGGACGAACAATCAGAGAGGACTATTCAAAATCATAAAGATCTATTGTGTTCTAGACTTCAAAGGGATTTGGGATAAGTATTTACCATTGGTAGAATTCTCCTATAACAACAGTTATCAGGCAAGTATAGGTATGGCTCCATTCGAGGCGTTGTATGGACAAAAGTGTCATTCTCCAGTATGCTGGGACGAGGTGGGTGAAGCAACTTTGTTGGGACCGAAATTGGTACGCATTACTACAGAAAAGATCCAAATGATTCGACAACGTATTCAAACCTCACAGGATCGACAAAAGAGTTATGCTGATCTTCATCGAATGGATGTGAAATTTAATATTGGAGATCATGTACTGTTACGTATTTCTCCATGGAAGGGAGTTACAAGATTTGGAAAGAGAGGAAAGCTCAATCCATGATTTGTTGGCCCATTTGAGATTCTTGACCGAATAGGAAATGTGGCATATAGACTCGCATTACCTCCAAGCATGTCTCGTGTTCATAATGTTTTTCACATATCTATGCTTCGTAAATATGTAAAAGACCCAAACCACATTATTGCGTTAGAACCAGACGAGATAGCCGAAGATTTAACATACGAGGAAGTACCTGTTAAAATCTTGGATAGGAAAGAGCATGTTCTACGCACGAAGGTTATACCACAAGTCAAGGTTTTATGGAGGAACCATGCTATTGAGGTAATGACCTGGGAGTTGGAATCAGAAATAAAAGCGAGGTACCCTCACCTGTTCGAAACACCAGGTACGTACATTAATTTCGAGGACGAAATTTTATAAGTAGGGGAGGTTGTAAGACCCCAACTTATTATAAATAAAATTAAATTTTCTCTATTCATTATTCTAAATTAATAAGGTGTTAATTTGATATAATGCTTTGGTTATGGGTGAAATGTGCAAATTTTACAAAATAAGCAAGTGGTTATAAAATATTCATTTTTGTCGGAGAATATTCTTTTGGTCGTGGAATATTCTTTTTGTCGGGGAATATTCGTACGACGGCGCAGCCATTCGTGGGGCTCATAACAGAATAACTGTCGGATGAAGAAAACGACAAAGTATGAGTTTTTATAAATAACGACGTAATTATTCTGAATTAACAATGTTTGGAATACACGGTGGTTAAAATACGATAATACGTGGGTTTGCACAAGAAGACACACGGTATTGCATAAGATTGTTGAATTATTGATTCAACGTGAAAAGCACTTTACAATAATTGTTAGAGTAATTCTTGCTCAATATTTTATTTTATTGATTCAATAATTGTCATGTTGATATTTAATATTATCGTTGTTTCAATAATTGTCACTGCACAGTATTTCCCATTATCAGATCAATAATTCATATTATTTGAATAATATTATTAGATAATATTATTGGCAATGTCTAGAAAATTCTTTCTAAGGAGAGGTTTGGTCACCTAATTGCGCGCCAGTAAGGAGAAATCCTTATTGGAAAGCCACCTCTTTCCTGGGAACGACCTGGTTGTCATAATTGTGATTTTATAATATTATTTGTGAATAATTAATTATTGATTTATATGATAAGAAAATATTTATTTGATGTGGATATAAATGATGGATTTATTTATTTTATGTGATTATAAATTAAGAAATTAAAGTTGAGGTATTTTATCAGTGTTTTGTCAGAAGGGAGGTATTAAAAATCACCCGTTTGTGGATTTCGGATATTTTTTGTTTGGAATTTGGAAAAACTCAAAGATACAAAGTTGTAGAGAATTCAATTTTGTGTGGAATGGACATAAAATTCGTATTTTTTTGATAAACGGGATATTTTCTATGAATTACTGAAGTTTCAGAAAATAAAATAATTTTTATTAATTTATGGGTGGGACCCACTTTTGTGATTTAAAGCTTGAGGGCTGCTGGGATTTTTCAAGAGTGGCATATTTGGTCTTTGATGGCTAAGGTATGCGTGAGAATTTTGAATAATAAAAATAATATTTTATTATTTTAGTCTCCTTTGGCGTTCTAGCATTTTCCTATAAATAGACACTTAGGTTAGAATTGAAAATCACACCAGAAACAAGTTTTCTTTCTCTCTAGATTATCGAGCGTATTTTTGTGAGTATTTTGATACTTTGAGAGTTGCTGTTCGGTATAAGTTTCTTTCGACTTTCTATCCAATATTCCGATCAGAAGTACCGTTATTTTGAGGTAAGGGATGTTATTTTCTTTCAAAATGATATTATTTTCTTCAATATCATTATGCCGAAATATTAGTTTGAACTTTTTAATCAAATTTGGAACTTTTTGTGTCAGGGTTACTATTCACACATACGACACTATTAACGAATACGGCTATTCACTAAAAAATGAAAATTTTCCTTTTTATCCAAAATGTTTATTTTGGCTACTATCTTTGATTGTATCCATGTTTTGATCGTTATTTTTGAATTCTGCTTCACAATTGGTTAGTATGAAGTATTATTGATCTTGGATAAACTGTTATACGAATCCCTAATATTTATCCTTCATCTCCATTGGATTCGCTTTTCTTTAAAATATTTTTCATCATCCTCGAATCTTAAATGATGATATTATCGAATATCTTTGGCTTGTAGTGCAAAGATGAATGATTAATCGATGAATATCTTTGGCTGTGATTACTTAATGAATGAGCAAAAGATTAAAAGGTGTTGAGATGAACATGACCAACTGGTGATACAAATGAATATCTTTGGTCTGTAGTGCAAAGATGAGTATTTGATTAAAGATGTATATTGATTGTTGTTACAGGAATAAAATATTGATGATGAACTTTTCAATCTTAAAAGATAGTAGAATTCATTCTCTACGTGACTCTTCTAATGGATTGCTGTTTCTGCTGCAGTTGTTGAACTAAAATTTGTTGTCTATTGTATTCTATCAGATTTTTCCCTGTTGAAGACTAATGATAATTTGTTGTATATTATCTTAGTCATAATATTCTTTACTGGTCTAGTTGAGCTCACCCTTTTCCTTTTTGTTCCATTTTTCTTCTCAGGAGGTGAGAACATAGTAGGATCTAGTCGGGGTATGAAGTGATGGTTCTAGAAAGATGTTTTAGCAGTCCTCACTATTTCTGTAAAATAGTGTATGAATAATTGTAATGAGGACTTATTTGGGTGTTGATATTGTCTAGAAGATAATATTTGTATTTAAACTCACAGTATGTGTTGTCGTATTTTGCACGACAATTGTATTATTGAAGTTGTAGTTTGCTTTCTGTACCATGTATTTGGCGACTCAGAATGGGTGTTGTATACCTATTTTGGGGGTGTCACATTCATGTCGTCAGGGAACAGTTGGTACAGTGAGAGCCATCTCCGTTGATCACTGTTGTTGGTCGGGAGCATGAGCCTAAGACTGATCCAGAGGAGGATTCTGATGAAGAAGAGGAGGAAGGGGAGTTCCCACCAAACTCCATCGATGCTGAGATGTATGATGCACTTTATGATCATAACATAGAGTTGCAAGACACTCTTCAGGTGCTGAAGGAGAGGACTGTTATTCAGCAGAATACCATCGAGCAGAAGGATGGGGAAATTTTGACTCTTCACACACGTTTAAGAAACGTGAAGTGGGATTTGGTTCACGAGAAGGGTCAAACTGAGGAGAAGACCGAAGAAATAGAAAAGTTGAAGAAAGATCTAAAAGAGAGCTCAGAAAGACTGGCCTTAGCAGAGGAGGGCTGGGTAAGAGAGTCACGTCGTGCTGATCTTGCAGAAGAGGATTGTCGTGCGAAGAAGGCTAAGCTTGGGGAGACGTACTCTACACTTCACAACGCAATGGATTCGGCCCAGGATCGAGTTATGAAGTATCCAATCCAGTTTGAAGGTCTACCATCATATATGCTAGATCGCAGGACGATGTCCCGCATCATGGAAGAAGAACGTGGCAAGGCTATTCAGCGCCTTAATAGGCAGTGATAGGATTAGTTTATTTATGTGAAACCTATCTGGTAGTTAAAGATGTAAATTCCGATGTGGTTATAAACAAAGGAATATTTTAATATTTTAAATCCTGTAGATTCTTTATCTCGGGGTAGTTGATGTAAATAGTAGTGATGCTATCGTATGATGTTAAAACTTTTGAATTGAATGAAAATGTCAGAGTTTATTTGAATTGATGTGTTAAGTGAATTATGATTAAATGTTTTAGTTAAGCCTTAAATGTTTAAGAGATTAAATAAATACCTAATAAGCGTATATTCTTAACAGAAATATGCTGCCTATAAGAAGACAAAACTGTCAACAAGCTCATGAAGAACCAATGAATAACAACAATGACGCCAATGCTAACCCTGTTCAGCAATTGGTGAACCTATTAGCCGGAACAATTAACAATCAACCACAAGCTCCACCAAACACCTCGTTCAAGGATTTTAAGGTGGTGGGACCGCTAGAGTTTAAGGGCTCCATAAACCCAATTGAGGCTCAAACATGGGTTATGGAGATGGAGAAGGTGTTTGACGTCTCCAGAGTAAGGGAAGACCAGAAGACCGCATATGCAACATTCATGCTGAAGTCTAAAGCCAGTTATTGGTGGCAGGCAAACAAAGTACGAGGAGGAGAAGGTGTAATAACCTGGGCGAGATTCAAGGAAATGTTTTTCGAGATGTATTTTCTGACCAGCTCGTAGAACCAAATGGAAGTTCAGTTTCTGGAGTTGAAACATGGGAGTATGTCCGTAGTAGATTATGCGTCAAGGTTCAAAGAGTTGGCTAGGTTCGCCACATACCAAGTACATACTGATGAGACTAAGGCAAGACATTTCGAGCAGGGACTGAAGCCCTGGTTATATAGCAAGGTGTCAATGTTCCAATTGAACACTTTTGCTGGAGTGTTAGAGAAGGCCATACTCGCTGAAGGTGGAAGCGATGCGGTAACTAAATATAATCAGGATCAGAAGAAGAAGAAAAAGAGTGAGAATGAAGGAATTAACAAGACTGGTGGGAGTAGCACGGGGGGTAGCCATAATTAGAAGAGGAAGTGGTCTGATAACTCGTCAGCTGGAGGTCAACAAGGAGGGCAGAAGAAGAAGATTGAAGCGTGCCCAACCTGTGAAAAAACTCATTTGGGAGTTTGCATGAAAGGAAAATGAGTGTGCTATAATTGTGGTCAGGAAGGCCACATAGCACCTAACTGTCCTAACCCAAAGAAGGGTGTCTGCTTCACTTGTGGCTCAAAGGATCATCTTGCAAGGGATTGTCCTAAGAAGGGATCTGGTGGAACAGGATCAGGAGGGAATAGAGGAAACAACGGTGGAAGCACTCTGACTATCGCAGGACCAACTGCAACCAACCGACCTACCGCCAGAACATTAAACATGACAGTATAGGATGCAGTGCAGTCTCGCGATATGGTGTCAGGTATCATTCCGATCAATAAAGTTAATGCTTATGTATTATTTGATTCGGGTGCTACTTGTTCATTTATATCCGATGACTTTGCTAAGAACTTAGAGTTGGTTAAGGACGAGTTAGAATACCCCATGAACATAGAAATTGCAAATAGAGAAATAATCCCTGTTAAGTACGCAAGAATTTGCATAATTAAAGTCAAAAAAAATAAATTGCATAACATAAATAAACCTAATTTCAGGAAATTAAAATATAATCCCAATTTCTGATACAACAAGAAGTCCAAAATTATTCTCAGTAACACATGAACAACTTTAGCAAAATCAACAACTCAAATCTGCAAACTATATTTAGTAATCTCAAATCATCATTTAGGATTGCTTACCTTGAATTAAAGGAGGAAAAACGAGGAAGAGAAAGGAGGAGCAAGGAGCTATCGTACGTCGTGCCGCCGCTCCTCGTCGGCCGAAAATGGGCAGTGGTCGGAAATGGGACTAGGGGGAGATGAGTGGCCGGGGAGATGAGAGATGAGAGATATTAGAGAGTGAGAGAGTACTCAAAGAGAGAGAGAGAGAGTGAGAGTTAGGAGAGAAATGAGAAATGAGACGCGACGGGAGAAGACGAAGTCTGATTGGGTTTTATAAGTTATTTATGACGGAATTTCCGTCGGACATAAGTCCCTCAGAATTATATTATTTTCGACGTAAATTCTGTCGAAAATAACTTCAGTTTCGTTAATTTTATGTTTCGCGCTCGCGGGAAACTTGGCGCCAATTAATGAGGGTATTGTTGACTTTGTCATATTCCATCCTTAAGTTTTGATGATGAAATGATTATATACTAAATTATTTTATGGTGTTTCGGGTATTTGTTGATAAAAAGAACATCATGGATTTTTTCAAATGGACTGAAGAGTTTTTCTCTCTCTAGGAAGATAAATGTAAGGTCAATTGCATAATAATTGATTTTTCATTTAAAGGCTCTAGGACATATCATTTGCATTTTTGTTATATGTCTTAAATGAAAAATATTTTTAAAATCTTATGAAATAGGGTTTTCTAAAAATAAAATGAGATCAGATTAATCAAATATAAAAAGTGATTTGATATATATATTACATGTGTATATCACTTATATATCTCATGCATTAGTCCATATGCCTAGAAGTTAATTGATATCTCTTGGACATTTTAAAGTTACTGCTACACGTGGATTTGCATGTAATCATGATTTTCTAGAAAGTTTAAAGAGACGATAGCTAATTTTGTGATAGTTGTATGCGGTTTTCAAGGATTGTGTATAGGTTTATTGGGACTTTAATATACCTTGATAATTGAAGGTGATATGTGATATGGTTGTTCATATCACTTTAATGGATTAGAAAAATCTTAAAGTCAGATATCTTTTTGATGGGATATCTTTAAAAGTATTTTAATTATTCAACATTAAAAGGTTGTTCTTTAACGTTGTGGTTTGTTACAAATAATTTATTATTCTCTTTTTTGTGGGATTAATAGAACGGATGGAAATATGGGTTGTTTTTCTCTGGATATTATCTTTTCATTACCGTTTATCTTTTTGATAACTTCTAATTTACTTGAACAAACAAGAACTTATCTTTAATTAATGGTAATATATTGTTATATAAACTAAGTTTTTCATTGTTTGAAATATACCTCACTCACGAAAAATTTATTGCACTTACTATTGATATTATTGAGCAACATATTTCTTAATCGGTGCAACATTTGATCGGTAAGTAATTAAATTTACGATATTATTTGAGTGATATTTGGTAAGATTTAATTGTTTATTTATTTTGTGCTAATTGATCATTGCATATAGTTGAGCCTTTAATTGTTAAATTGATTATTCTTGCATTGATCATAGACCTCTATATTTGTATTGAATTTTTATTTTTAGACTAAGTGTAGTCTAAAGGTGTTAATCTAGTGGATTAGAGAAAAGGGTTACAAAAAACGCAGTTCAAGGAAGCAAAGGTGCTTGAAGAGTGCATAGGTGCACAAGAGCAAGAGAGAGAGCTCAAGAGGAATTAATTGTTAATTAATTTTTGTAAGAATCTGTTTTGTAATATGTGATTATTTATAAAGAAATAAATAAAGTGAGTCTCAATACTAGTTGGTATTGGACGTGGACTAAACTATTATTATAGAGGGTAATAGTTGAACCACGTAAAAAATCTTGGTGTTGATTTTATTATTTGCTTTACTTTAAAATCACATAAGCTATTTAATTATCTTAATAATTAAAATTTGAATACTTATATTATATTAAGATAATTCTTTAACATCAAGTATTTTATTTAAGTTATAAATTCAAATGGATATTTTCTTAAAATAATCAGGTCTCTTAAATAGGCTATATTAAATTCGATGTAAGTTGATTTCAATCATTATAGTAGCTTTGAAATTAATAGTTTAATTTAAAGTTTAAAAATTGGTCATAGATTGCTTCCACACTTATTCAACCCCCCCCTTCTAAGTGTGCTAGATAAATTTCATTTGGTATCAAAGCTTGGCTCTACTTATCTTGGTCTTAAAGGTGACTTGTAGGGAAAGATTACGACATGGCACAGTTAGGAACAACAATCAAGAAGGACAATCAACGATAGACCTCCTTTCTTTGTTAGGAATGAAAAATTACAACTTCGGAAGTTTCGAATGAGGATCTATCTGAAAAGAGATCCTTGGGAATGGTGGGTTGTGGAGAAACGGACCGATTATTCCACGAAGAGATGATGGGACACCAAAGATTCTACTAGAAATGGATTCAACCAAAATCTACATGGTCTCATATGATTCAAAGGCAATGAACACACTTCTCGGTGGCATGGTACAATCAAGATAGACAAAGTTTCCTCATGCAACACACAACTAAGGAAATTTGGGATACTCTAGTGGTAAGTCATGAAGGTACTTCCAAAGTACGAGAAGTCAAGCTAAGCATGCTTATGCACGATTATGAAATGTTCAAGCTCGAAAAAGATGAAACCATTAAGCTAGCTCAAGCAAGATTTCTAGTCCTTATAAACTCCTTGAAATTACTGGACAAGACTATTCCTCAAAGTGAGATCAACCGTAAGTTGCTTCGGGCTATGCCCAAAAGGTTTGCTTCTAAAATCACTACTCTTCAAGATTCTGCAACTATTTCTTCCATGGATACTTTAACTTTGTTTGGTGAATTAGAAGAATATGAACATCAGTTAAAGAGATATGATGATGAGGAGGAAACTCCTCGAAGAAAGGTCTTAGATCTTAATGCAAATAATGAAGATGAGCTTGATGATGACTCGGATGAAGAAATAGTCATGATGTCAAGAAGACTCAAGGGGATACTACAAAGGAAGAATAAAGAGAAGAAATACTTTCAATTCAAATAAGTCCAAAGGAAAGCAAAGCGAAGAGACATGCTTTGAATGTGGGCGTCTGGTCATTCAAGAAAGATTGTTTTCAATTAAAAAACAAAGGAAAGACAAACTACAAAGACAACAAGAAGAACAAAGCCTTTGTGACTTGGGTGATGAGGAATCAAAAGTGGAGATCGATGCTAAAGATGAGATAACACAAGTATGCTTCGTAGGGAATTGAAGGTGAATCTAATCGGTATCTTTTAATGAAATTGAACTCATTAGAACAAGAAAATAAGAAGTTAAAAGAAAAGAATGCATGCTTAAAAGGTTTAGTTAATACTTTAATGAGTGAAGTGGATTCACTAATAGATGAAAAGAAAGAAATTGAAAAGGAATCTACATGTAAAGAAGAAAAGGTTTTGATTGCTAAGATTGATTATTTAGACAATTATAACAAAATACTTTTCAATAAGGTAAATTTCTTGAATAATGAAGTCCAAAAATTGACTAATGAGCTAAAAATGAGAGATGTGTGTGTATTGATGCATTTAGTGATAAATCTCTGTTATAAAACCTTTCCTAATAATGAACTTCAAAAAGAAATAGCTTCATTAAAATTATCTCTTGCTAAATTTGTCCAAGGTGAAGAAAATTTAAATGTCATATTAGGTAAACAAAGACCTAGTTTTGAAAGACAAGGAATTGGTTATGATCCTATGCATAAAAAGAGTAATATGAAAATGCTAAAATCAAAGTCACGATTTAGTTTAAATTATTGCTCTCCTTTCACAACTTGTAAACATTGTGGTATTAAAGGTCATTTAGATATAAATTGTTTTAAGAAACGAAACAAGGTTAAAAAGGTATGGATTAAAAAGAATGATTTACTTGCTACTAACATAAGTGGACCCAAAAAGATATGGGTACCAAAAGGATAAATTATTCTTTCTTGGCGGTATGCTTAAAGCAAGAGTTCCATCTCAAAAATGGATTCTTGATAGCGGATGTTCTCGGCACATGACAGGTGATAAATCAAAATTCGTAGAACTAAATATCAAGAAGAAGAATGGAACGGTCACGTTTGGAGACAACAAAACCTGCGAGATAATTGGAAAAGGTAAAATTGGTAATGGCAAGGTAAGTATAAATAATGTGCACCTTGTTAATGGTCTTGAATTCAATTTAATTAGTATTAGCCAATTAATGGATAATGGCCATCAAGTTAACTTTGAAAAAGATAAATGCACAATATTTCATGGTACTAACAATACTACTCTAGTTGCACAAAGAGAAGGAAATATATACACTCTTGATTTTGAGCAACAGGATGAAGAACTATGCCTTACATCCGTACAAGATGAAGCTTATCTATGGCATAAAAGGATAAGACATGTACACATGGATTTAATCAAGAAACTATCCTCAAAGAATCTTGTCAAATGATTGCCAAGAATCAGGTTTGAAAAGAAAGAATATGTATTCCTTGTCTCATCTGAGAACAAGTAAGAACTTCTTTTTACAAACAAAGAATATGGTATCAATCTCTTCTCCTTTGCAACTACTTTATCTTGATTTATTTGGATCAAAAAGACATTCAAGTATTAATGGTAAATTTTATGCTTTTGTAATAGTTGATGATTTTTCAAGATACATATGGGTATTATTTTTGAGAACTAAGGATGAAGCATTTAAAGAATTTGAAAAATTAATAAGGAATCTTGAAACAAAGTATAGCTATAAACTTATTAGAATTAGAAGTGATCATAGTCTTTGAATTTCAAAAGATTTTATAACTTTTTGTGATCAAAAAAGTATTAGCCATGAATTTTTCATTGAGGACTCCTCAACAAAATGCGGGGTGGTGGAAAGGAAGAATAGGACTCTACTGAGGCAATGAGAACTCTCTTTGACAAGAAAGTAAGCTTCAAAGAAATTTTTTGGGCGAAGCGATAAGTACATCATGTTATGTTTTAAATAGAGTACTCATTAAGTCCTATTATTTTGAAAACACCTTATGAGCTTCTAAATAATAAAATTCCAAATATAAGTTATTTCAAAGTATTTGGTTCTAAATGTTTCATCTTAAATACAAGTGATAATTTGGGAAAATTTGATGCTAAGTCATATGAAGGAATTTTCATTGGTTATTCTCAAAATAGTAAAGCTTATCATATTTTTAATATTAGAAAGTCATGTGTGAGAAGAGATACATTCATATCACTTTCAATGAGACTAACAATGATCTTCGAAAAGAAAGTGAAGATGATGCGGAAATTTAGAGACAATCGAAATTCCAATGAACCGAAAAAGAACAAAACGGGAGACCAAATGAGCAGTTTCAGGAAACTGAAATGGACAACCAGCAGGAACGTGAACCTGAAAATTTGCAGGATGCTGAAGATGAGTCTCATGATCAAGAGGAAGTTTTACATGATATTCAAATGCCAAAAACAGCTAGATATGTCAAGAATCATCCTCCGGAGAATATCATTGGAGATATCAACAAAGGTGTAACCACACGAAGAGGTTTACAAAATCATTGTGCATTCTCTGCATTTTTGTCACAGGTTGAGCCAAAGAATGCAAAGGATGCAGTCCTTGATGAAAATTGGTTATTAGCAATGCAAGAAGAACTTCAACAATTTGAGAGATGCCAAGTATGGGAACTTATGCCTCCTCGAAAGATGCTTCCATCATTGAGTGCGAAATGGGTATTCAAAAACAAGCTTGATGAGCACGGAACAATCACTCGTAACAAAGCAAGGCTAGTAGCTCAAGGTATAACCAACAAGAGGGATCGACTATGAAGAAACCTATGCACCGGTGGCTAGGTTAGAATCAATCCAATTTTTGTTGGCATTTGCATGCTACAAAAGTTTTAAAGCAGTATCAAATGGACGTAAAAAGTGCTTTCCTCAATGGATACATTAATGAAGAGGTCTATGTAAAACAACCTCTGGATTCGAGCATGAAAAGTATCCTAATCATGTCTACAAATTAAAGAAAGCTCTTTATGGCTTGAAACAAGCTCCAAGGCGTGGTACGAAAGGTTAAGTAAGTATCTCTTATCAAATGGATTTATTAGAGGTAAAATAGATTCTACATTATTTATTAAGCATAAAAATATAGATATCATTATTGTTCAAATATATGTAGATGATATAATTTTTGGTGCTACTAATGATCATCTTTGTGAGTGGTTTTCAAGTGCATGCATAAAGAATTTGATATGAGCTTAATGGGAGAACTCAACTACTTTTTGGGACTTCAAATCAAAGCAAACAAACGAAGGATGAAATTTACATCCATCAAACCAAATACACAAAAAAGATTACTCAAGCGATTTGGCTTTGAAGGATCTAACTCAAAAGGTACACCTATGAGCACATCAATAAAGCTCACCACTTTGATGACAAAAAGGTATTGATGTTGATATAACAAAATATCGAGGTATGATTGGATGCTTGTTATATTAACTACCTCTAGACACGATATAATGTATAGTGTTTGTTTGTGTGCAAGATTTCAAGCTAAACCCAAAAGAAATCACATTTTAATCTTTGTTAAAAGAATTTTGAAATATTTAAGTGGTACTATTAATTTAGGGTTATTTTATCCAATTTCCAATCACTTTGAACTAATAGGTTATTCGATCTTGACTATGCGGGATGTCAAATCGATAGAAAAAAATACGAGTGGTGCTTGTACTTTCTTGGGAAAAGTCTCGTATCATGGCATAGTAAAAAGCAAACCTCGGTGGCTCTTTCAACTCACGAGGGTGAATACCTAAATGCGGAAGTTGTTGCTCTCGAATATATTATGGATCGACAAACTCTCTGTGATTTTGATATATTATGTGATTGTGTGCCTATTTATTGTGATAATTCTAGTCTTATAGATATATCTAAAAATCATGTGTTACATTCACGTACAAAACACATAGAAGTTAGACATCATTTTTAAGAGATAATGTGTCAAAAGGTTTAATTAAATTGATTTTTATTCCAACTGAAAATCAAATTGCGAGATATTTTTACTAAACCATTAAGTGAAGATAGATTTTGCATCTTTGAGAGAGAACTTGGGATGTGTCTTGCATAATTTATTTTTTTATATGTATTATTATTATCCTATTATGCATGTATATCTCATTATTATTATTAGGATAATTATGATAATTATGTTTCGGTTGCTTACTTAAATTCCTTAATTCATGGACCTTAGAGAATCAAGGAGTCTATCATAATTATTTTTTTGAAAACCGAAAAAAAAAAGATGACGAGAAAGGGTTTCTTGGGAGGCGTATGCGTAATGCATCTCTCTCATAATGGTTTTTGAAAATTGAAAAGACAAGTTTCATTGAGAGGTTATTGGAAGACGTAAGTAGGTAGGAGTGTACGTCAAGATATATTCTTTTTAAATCTCATTCTATATTCATCATATTCTCATATTCTCAAACCCTTTCTAACTCTTATTTCTTTTTGATCTCTCTCTCTTTTTTTTATACTTTTATCTATTCTAACCTTACCTTCAAAATCATGAGAACTCGTACACATAAGAGATCGATGATGGATTCCGATGATGAACAAACAACAGTTCCTCCCCAATCGACTACTGATCGGACCATCTCATGAAAAAAGAAAAATGAAGAAGGTTGTGTATCGAGAGGAAGCAGTACGTGGACTCTTCGTCTTCTTGATGAGTCCACTTTCGATCCTTCTTTGCCAAAATCATCTGGACCTCTCGACGACGTCAGCCAATGACTCCATCTTTTAAGCAAGAGGTTACACCTCCACCGGTTTTAATAAACCCTAACCTTTCCTCTGCTATGCCTGACAACTTCTTTCGAAGTAATGCATATGAGGTGCGTTTTAAAACAGTTATTTTTCCCAAATAGTTGGTTTATGAAAAATCAGTAGATCAAATATGTTATCAAGAGTCTCCTTTAAAAATTCTGTTTGAATCTTGTGGTATCTCTTCCATGCTCTTTCCTCCTTCTATTGCATATCCCAGATTAGTTCAACAGTTCTATACTAATCTGGAATGTCATGGGGAGTTTTATACTTCATTTATTAAAGGCAAATCTTTGTATTTTATGCTCATAGATTTCGGTAGCATTTTAAACATTCCATTCATTGGTAATTGTCCATTTACTCGGAAAGGGGCTGTTCATTCTCCTTTTTCCCCTTTGGAACAATTAAAAATTGTAATGGATAATCCTCTGTTGAGTGATGTTTTTACTTCAAAAACCGTAGATGTCTCTCCCCTTGCTTGTGTGATTCATCATCTTGTTAAGTTTAATCTTTTGCCTCGTTTAGGTGGTAGTGCTGATTTTACTTATCAGGATTTGATCATTGTTGCCATGATTTTAAAAGGTCTGTCTTTTAATTTAGCCCAAATGCTACTCCATCAAATGATAAGCTGTCTGAGAAAAACAAAAACTTGTTTGTCGTATAGTGCTAGTCTCACTACTTTCTTCAATCACTTTAAAATTTCTTTTGAAAATGAACTCTCTGTTGTTGTGAATGATTCACTCAGTGTCAATACTTTAAAGTTGTCTCGTATCACTTTGATTGATGGTCAATTTGTTCGTGTTAATTCTGAGAATCTTGTTCCTCCAATCTCAATTTCATCCTCTTCTGTTCAGCCCCCCACTCAATCTTCTTCTGAAATAATTGACATGTTGAAACTGGTGCTTGGTAATCAAGAAAAACTGCAGGCTGAAATATCTGGCCTTAACACCCGTATGACTCTGTTGGAAAAAGGCAAATTGCCTTTGGGTGCCCCTGAAATTAACAAACTGTACAATAATCTTGAAGATGAATTTATTGACTTACAGGAAGGCTTTGAACTGCAAACCACTACTTTGGCAGAGGTTATGCAGAGAAGGCTTAATCGAAATTCCTGTCTGCTGAGTCAAGAGATGAAGTTTGTTAGTAATCAAATCGGGGAGTTGGCTGAGTTCATTTCTAATCGTTTCAATGATGTGGGATCTAAACTCCATATCTGGCGTAAACATTCAAGCATTCGTGGAGAATGGGTTCATTATGGCAACTGGTTGGCCGAAGTACATTGGTGAATTTCTTGATGTACCTCTACCACCTAGCCACTTTCATTCCAGGACCTCCCCAATTTGTTCTTTGATTTGAGCATTGTTTGAAAAGGTTCATCGTGCCAATCATCGACCCTATTTCACCTGAAAAAAGTTTCGGTAGCGTTGTTGTGGTAGATCTCGAAGAATGAAATGCTTCCTTTTTGTTTGATGACAAAGGGGAGAGTTTTTTTTTGATTATTTTGGATGTTTTTGGATGGATTTTAAAAATGTTGGTTTTTTGGTTTGGTGTGCATCACCAAAAGACTTATGTTTAATTTGGGATTTAGATTTTAATATTTGATATATTTAGCAGTAAATATTTTGATATTTGATGAACTAACAATTACTGTAGGTAACAGGTTGTTTAGAAGTGTTTACAAAAATCAGGATTTTGTAACTTTACTGAAAATCGAATTTCAATCAAATTTCAGTAACCTGAAATGATGTTGTTGCATGAATTTAGGGGGAGCTAATTATGTTATGCATATATTCAGGGGGGGTTAATGAGATTTAAACAATTTTGGGTTGTCATCATCAAAAAGGGGGAGAATGTTGACTTTGTCATATTCCATCCTTAAGTTTTGATGATGAAATGATTATATACTAAATTGTTTTATGGTGTTTCAGGTATTTGTTGATAAAAGATCATTGGCGGGTTTTCAAATTGGTGAAGAAGGTTTCTCTTTTCTAGGAAAACAAATGTAAGGTCAATTGCATAATAATTGATTTTTTTTTTAAAGGCTCTAGGACATATTATTTGTATTTTTTATTATATGTCTTAAATGAAAAATGTTTTTAAAATCTTATGAAAAAAAGGTTTTCTAAAAATAAAATGAGATCGATTAATCAAATACAAAAAGTGATTTGATATATATATTATGTGTATATATTTATATATCTTATACATTAGTCCATATGCCTAGAAGTTAATTGATATCTCTTGTTTTTTAAAAAGCTAATTTATATGCATGGATTTCCATATAATCACTGATTTAGTAGCTAGAAAGTTTTTGAAGGTTAAGTACATGACTTTGTTGTGATAGAGTATCGATTTTCAAGGATTGTGTATATACTTTTATTGGAACTTTAATATACCTTGATAATTTATAAAGGATATGGTTATTCAGTCACTTTAATGGATAGAAAAAGACTTTATCTCTTGTCTTTTGATGGGTTATCTTTAAAAGAATTTTTTAATTATTCAACGGTATAAAAAGTTGTTCTTTAAATGTTGTGGTTTGTTACAAATATTTTAGCTTTTTTTTGTGAGATTAAAAGCGTTGTGGAAATATAGAAATTAACTCTATTACTTGTATCTTTTTGATTATTCTAAGCAACGTAATTGAACAAAGCGGAGTCTTATCTTTATTAAAGGTAATATTGGATATATATAAACTAAGTGTTTTTCATTGGAATGAAAAATACACAACTCACAAAATTTTTTTTTTGCACTTATTATTGATTATTATTGAGCAAATTGATTTAATTGGTGCAACGTTTGATTAGCTAAGTAATTAAATTACGATATTATTTGAGTGATATTTGGTAAGATTTAATTGTTTATTTATTTTGTGCTAATTGATCATTGCATATAGTTGAGCCTTTAATTGTTAAATTGATTATTCTTGCATTGATCATAGACCTCTATATTTGTATTGAATTTTTATTTAGACTAAGTGTAGTCTAAAGGTGTTAATCCTAGTGGATTAGAGAAAAGGGTTACAAACAGGTTCAAGGAAGCAAAGGTGCTTGAAGAGTGCATAGGTGCACAAGGAGCAAGAGAGCTCAAGATGAATTAATTGTTAATTAAGTTTTGTAAGAATCTGTTTTGTAATATGTGATTATTTATAAAGAAATAAATAAAGTGAGTCTCCAATACTAGTTGGTATTGGACGTGGACTATGCTATTATTATAGATAGGTAATAAATTGAACCACGTAAAAAATCTTGGTGTTGATTTTATTATTTGCTTTACTTTAATATCACATAAGCTATTTTAATTATCTTAATAATTAAAATTTGAATACTTATATTATATTAAGATAATTCTTTAACATCAAGTATTTTATTTAAGTTATAAATTTAGAAGGATATTTTCTTAAAATAATCAGTCTCTTAAAAAGGCTATATTAATTCAGTAAGTTGATTTCAATCATTATAGTAGCCTGAAATTAATAGTTCAATTTAAAGTTTAAAAATTGGTCATAGATTGCTTCCACACTTATCCAGCCCCCCTTCTAAGTGTGCCTAGATAAATTTCAACATCCCATAACCCTTCCTGTTAATCGATACACAATGTTCAATTTGATTGTGTTAACTTTCGAATTATATCTCATTATATTTCTTCTTAGGTCATACTCGAAGTTTATTGAAGTGTTTAAGTCTTGCTAACATCTCTTTATTCAATAGGTTTAATTACGTTAAACTTATTTTTCCTTCTGGTTACGTTTCACTTTAATTGACACTTGACATTCAGTTAAGTCTTAAACATTGTCTTTACATCATATTAGATAGATGCTTGTTAACATTACTTAAGTTAACCCTTCATCTCATATTTTTTGTACTTCTCTTTTAGTTGACATTTAACGTTTGGTTAAATCTTTAAAGTTTACTTTCAGATCTCATTAGATGAAAACTAGGTTTAATCAACTTACTTACAAATTTTCATAACATACTTCTAGAATTTCGTAATAAATATTTCAATTAACTATATAGATTAAACTAGTTTCAACTTATATTTATAATTAATAATATAGATCTAAAATTAAACTAATTTATAACATAAAAATTAATTAATCAATCTAATAGATTCAAATAATTTTAATTGTCTATATGTTCTCAACATGGTGAAATTGCCAGATCTATTAATTATAGTAATATTAACTAAGATAGAGAAAACAAAGGAGAGGGAAGAGAAGACACGTAAAAGTAGAGGTACCTACCAAATCCAGTCCTATCTGTAACCACTCGTCTTTCTTACCAACTTAACTTGGTCAAATATCTATTATATATATATATATATATATATATATATATATATTTTCACTTATGAATTCTTCTTGTTATTTATATAAATTTATAACAAGTGAAAGAGAAAAGAAAAATAGATGATCGCGAGTCTATTGGCTACACTCCCTGTTTCTCCCTTATTTCTCCTCCCTCCACTCTCAACGCATTCTCTCTCCTCCTTTTTACCTTCCCCCTCTCCACATACTTCCTTCTTATATCTGTCTCTCTTTCTTCCCACTTCTTTCAATAAAACTCTGACCTCTCTAAAAACTCTCTCTCTCTCACTCCCTCCTCAGCTTTCTTTCAGTCTTATCTCTATATCATCAACAATCTACAACAGTACACATAAGGCCGCTTATCTATTTACTCTCTCTCTATATATATCTATATATCTCTCTTCCTTTAAGCTGTATATATATAACAGAGAAAAATTAAGGAGCTAGAAGAAATTGACGACGATGGGACGTTCACCTTGCTGCGAGAAAGCTCATACCAACAAAGGGGCCTGGACCAAAGAAGAAGATCAACGCCTCATCAACTATATCCGTCTTCACGGCGAAGGCTGCTGGCGTTCCCTCCCCAAGTCCGCCGGTAGGTTTGATAAAATTCATACATATATGTACGTACGTAGTCTATAAACAGAATTGGTTGGATCCATCCAACAATTCGTCAAACACTGGTTGGTTAAGGAACAATTGTTATTAATCAATTTCTTTGACGGACGCAGCTATGGATCACCTTCCCACCTCTCATCTTTCTATGTTTAATTAATTTATTTATTTTCTAATTTTTTTTAGGATTATTGAGATGCGGGAAGAGTTGCAGATTACGGTGGATAAACTACCTCCGGCCAGACCTCAAGAGAGGGAATTTCACAGAAGAAGAAGATGAGCTAATTATCAAGCTTCACAGTTTGCTGGGAAACAAGTATGTCTATATATATATATATATATATATATATATATATATATATATATATATATATACCCTTAATAATTCTCTCTCTCTCTATATATATAGACACAAAGTTTACATACACCTGTGTGGAAGCCGTGTAGTAGCATAAGAGAACAAAGAAAGTACAGTAATAATATTACACTTTCGACTTACCATTATTAACTTAAGTCCACATCTATACCAAACTCTATTGTATTTTAATAAGGAAAATAATGTTTGCGCTTCAAATTTCTTTGGCGTCCAACTGCAAAGTCAAAATAATCAATAATTCTACGCCGACCGGGAATAGCCGACCGGGGCAGCGACCGGCCAAATTTTTTTTTTTTTTATTATTTTATAATGTCTCTCAAATAATTTATGTGATTTATTGGAACTGGAATTTTTACAGAATAAAGTGATTTGAATGTCATTTGGATACATGTAAAAAATATGTTTGTGCAGTCTGTCCAGACATATTTTTTACATGTATCCAAATGACATCCAAATCACTTTATTCTGTAAAAATTTCAATTTCAATAAATCACATAAATTATTGTGAGACATTATAAAATAAAAAAAAAAAAAAAAAAAATTTGGCCGGTCGCTGCCCCGGTCGCCCAATCCCGGTCGGCGTAGAAGGACTCCAAAATAATACGAAAATTTATTTCACATTAATAAATATTTTGCATTTAGATTTTCATATATATATATATATATATATATATATGTTTTTTTAGCTATTGTTTGTTTTGTTTATAGATGGTCTTTGATAGCTGGAAGATTACCCGGAAGGACTGATAATGAAATCAAGAACTACTGGAACACCCACATCAAACGGAAACTCATCAGCCGTGGACTCGACCCGCAAACTCACCGGCCGCTAAACGCCACTGCCACGGCCGCCACCGCCATCACCGCCTCGTCTCTAGACTTCAGAAACACTGTTCCATCAAATATTATACCCACCGAAAACAACATATACAAGCTCAAAACGGAGTCCCTGGAAGATGGAAACTGCAGTAGCAGCACAACTGAAGAAACACAGCAACATCAACAACAACAGCAGCAGCAACAACAATATTTCGCCAAATTCCAAAACAATCAAGTTCTAGACCTCGAGTTATCGATAGGACTCCCGAGTTCACGGACTCAGACTAATGATTCCTCGTTATCCGTAAACTCGATCGAGTCTAATGTTCGGCGCGAGTTCATGATGGTGGCTCCGCCGTTGCCAGTTCTGTCAACGACGGTGGCCCCACGGATGTGTTTGTGTTGGAAGTTAGGGTTTCAGAAAGGAGGTCAGCATCAGCAGCAGCAGTTGTGTAGTAATTGCAAAAGCACAAGTGGGTTTTACAGATATTGTTGACTGTTGGGAAAATGAATAGAACTGTACTCTAGTTGTTAGGTTTTAGATATTTAATGTTTTTATTACTTACTATTACTCCTACCATCAGAATGTGCCTACCCCTACCACCAAATGTAATCAATCCATTTGCACACCAATATTTACTAGACAAATTATAAATAGAGTGGTGAAACTAATTTATCTTGTGACGTAAAATTTTCTTTATTCATTTATATAATTTATTGATTAATATTCTCCTATTTTAATTTGTTTTTCACTCGATCTTTATATTTGTGGTTTTTTGGTATTGTGAGAAGAAAATTACCATTAACATGGATAAATTTTAATTATTTTTTTGTGTCAAGTAAATATATTAGGTAAATATTTTGATTTTGTAATTATTTGTATGTCGTTTCATTATATGTCTATTCGGCATAAATTTGTTAATATATAGTAGGAAAATAACCGATGATTTTATAATTATTTAGGCATTGTGTTATTGTGTTTACCGGATAAAAAAGTTAATCAATTTTATTATTATTATTATTTTTGCATGTACAAGTTATAATTAGGATTATTTTTAGAAAGGTGGGTTTTAAGAGAGATTCGGTTATCACAAAGTTAACATCATGATAAATTAATTAATTGATCAATACAGTGCTGACATACAAACAAAAAGATCACTTCCTAACCTGCATATCAACACTGTATTAATCAATTGAAATTTAAAAAGTTGCTTGACATATCAACAGGACTACTTGTTAAGTTATGCATTCGAATGCCCTCTTCTTTTTAAGAACCATTTAAAAACACCAACTCCGTCCATTATTTATTTATTTTTGAAGAAACAGTCGAGCTGAAATTTTTAAAATTCATTGATCTGACGAGTTTCGCAAAACCATGAACTACTCGATTACCTTCCCTCCCAACGTAATCAAACACAATATCATTAAAATCACAACTCATCAGTCGACTATATTATTGAGATCATAAGCTACCTAAAAATACTAGTTATAAGATTTTATTATTTTTATTGATCTGACGAGTTTCGCAAAACTATATCATTGAGATGAGAAGTTACATTCCGACGATCACTATTGATCAGACGGTCAATAATCCTCTTACTTTCACTGATTATCCGGCTAAACACACAATTTTATGAACTTCTTCCTAAATTATAAGATTAATATTGACTTTAAAAAATTAGTTTTAAATATTTTTAAATTCAAAATTAAGATGAATTTATTTAGTTTATGTACGTCAATACAATTCTAAATATCACGAGCTACCTAAAAATACTATTAGTTATAAGATTTATTATTTTCAAAACTTAAATGAATCATGTCAATTTTAAATTTGAAAATATTTGAAATTGACTTTAACTTTAACAAAGTTAATATTGATCATCTTATAATTAAGAAAAGAGTGAGTATATTTATTCAATAAATATTTAATGTAGGTGTAATATGTATTGCCTTTTCCAATATTAGTAAAATCTTATATTTTTGTTAATTTAATTTCAATATTAAAAGGATATATATATATATATATATATATATATATATATATATTGATATGTATATGATTATGATGAATATCAATATAGAGTTATAAAATGTATCAATATATATGATTTACCAAAAGAATGTCATATATGGTAATTATAAAACACAAATTAAAGAAGGGACAATATTTTTTTATTTTTAATGTTTGAGAATAATTAGCACAATAAGTTTGAGATACGACATACAAATTAATCTAACTTTATTTAATATTAATTAATTTCATGTTATCTGCTTCATCATAATATCGTATTAATAATATAAATTAAATTGTTCATGTATATATTAATTTTTTATTTTTACCTTATTTTTGTTCACCTCTAAACTAAAATCTTTTTATATTTTAGGGTTTTACATAATACAATGCACCAATATATATAATTTATGAAATGAATTAGGAGTTGCGTAATGATAATCCTCACTTTTATTATTTAATTTCAAACCGTGTGAATTCCGATTAAGTTAAATGTGTGCTTCAAGAGATTTGACTTTGAAAGAATTTTCTGATAAAATCATAAAAGTGCTTTTTCCAAATAGTTTTCGTGTAGAAAAGGCAGCATCCTATATACCTTTTTCTCCATGCCCCCTATCTTAATCTTATTCTTAATCTTAATTAATAAAAGCACGAGGCGATTAATAATAATAATAATAATAATAATAATTAGTAATTGATAAAACATGATTAATTCAATCGTCTAGCCTAAAAGGTTGATGTCTAATCATATATGAATCCTTAAGAAGGCTGATTGCCAGAACAAGAAAGTTGATAAATATTATTTAAAATGTTAAGTGTCGATAAAATAATTATAAAAATATTAGTGAATGTATAATATTTTTTGTAATACTCTCTCCGTCCCATAAGATATGACGTTTTAGATGATTTTATTTTTTTCAAATTATTTGATATTTTATATAATCTAAGATAATTAACTATTATCTTTCCAAAATTACCCTTCATTGAAAAATGTTACAGATAAAGAGAGTATGAGATAAATATACGGTAAAAAGTATTATAGATAATTAAAACTATATTTAATGTCATACAATTATTTTTTTAATTTTTGTGTATAATTCTAAAATCTATATAATAAAATACAAATGATTTTAAATTTTTCGCTCATCCTAATAAATCATCCGGATAAATACAAAGTTTGGGATAAATCTATCATACATAGTCTTGGGATATTAGTATTATATATTATGAGACGGAAGAAGTATTATTTTTGATCCGACAATATTAAAAATTGTTCTTACCTATCTATATTTAGAAATTAGAATAGATTTTGACAACCATTTTGATTTATAATTGAAATTTGATTCTTACCACTTTTGACCTACCCAATCCAACCAACGATACCAACATTTTGCCATATTTTTAAAACTTCATGGATAAGTACAAGTAGTTGTTATTTAAGGGAAATGTCTACATCATATAATAGCAAAACCTAACTATTAACAGCTTTCTAGCTGCATGCAAGTCTTTTTTGATTATTTTTTTAACAACATTATTGTGCAGATAAATTACACCATATATTTAACCTGAAGATGTTGACATTAATCCAACTAATTTAAAGCTTAAAACAAGCAATTTTTAGTTTTTATTTTACCAACGACAAAATAAAATAAAATAAAGGATATAAATAGACAAAACCATCTCAATGAATACAAGTCCGATTAATTAAATATTTGTTTATTTACAACCCTCAATTTTTTTTTCTTTTAATTTCCATTTATTTCCCTTCAAAAACTCTACGAGGACGGAAAAATTGGACATGCGTGTAATTTAAATTTTACCTATTTGTATTTTGACCCCTCAATTTTTTTGTATAATTTTTTGACCACATAAAAGAACTCATTTCCTTTTGGTCTTTCGTAGTATCAAACAAAAGATTATGCTCCTAACCCCATTATAGCCTTCAAATATTAAAATAACATTATACTTGTAACACATTAAAAATGGAGTAACATTTTGTTCTGAAAAATTCAAAGAACATCTAGTAGAATTCTTTTCTTTAGAAGGGAGGGAATATTTTCAAAACTTCTAATTTCTATAACCTTGAAAAAAATATGGGTCTTACCAAACTTGATTTTGAATGATTAATTAAGTGCAAGGAATCTAACACTAGTGGTATATAGTGCTTATGTTATGTTCCACAAAGAATGGCGGATCTTCCTCCACCTAGAATTACCAACTACATAAAGAATATATTTTATGTTTATGGGTTCAACTATTTAAAAAACTTATAGAAGAAAATTAGAATTTAAGCATCTCTCTTATTGGTGTGTCCATATGTGTATGTCTGTCTCCTCCTATATATATATATATATATATATATATATATATATATATATATATATATCCATATTTAAAAAGGCTACTCGTCGTCCGCTAGAACTTAATTCTCCCAACGCAAATCAGTGAATCGTGTAATTGGGGGCATAATCGACCTAAACTAATTTTCTTAACCCAGTACGCTATAAATTCTAACGGACGACGATTTTATATATTTAATTTGGGCCCTTGATAATTCTAATGGAAAGTTAAGATGTTATATGTCAATATTTGATCCATAACAAATAGATATTATGGATCATTACCCATATATATATATATATATATATATATATATATATATATATATATTATGTCATGTGTGCATGTAAGTTGATATTAAATGGGAACTGATATTTCCACATATATTTTTGATATTTTCATATGATCCTCTCTCACATGAGCATATAGTGGGTCCCACTTTCATGTGAAAAAGAATCATGTCGAAATATTAAAATACATGTAGAAATAATGTTCCCATATTACAAAGATAAAAAGTATGGGATGTGTCTATTATTTTAATTTAGGCAAATACGTCCTTGTCAATAAAATAAATCATTAATAATATTAGAGCAATAATTATGTTACTAGATTAATAAGTATTGTTGAAAGTTTAAAATGTTTCTGAAATAAGCGTAAAAGTATCCTTAAATATATATTTGCTCTATTAAAAATAAGCTGGTTGATATTATCACAACAAAATTATTGCTTGCAAGAATAAAAAGTGTCATTTAGAATTTAACTTATCGCTATAGTAATTATAAAAATGTTACTAAATATATATTTATTTTTCTATGATTAATTTGCTCTGACAATATTACATATCTTTATATTTTTTGTCCTGTTAATATTAGTGACTTATATATATTTTTGTGTTTATATGTGTATATATATATATAAATATATATATACAATCTTAGACATGTATTCTGCATTCATTTATGACGATAAATTTTTGGATTATAACGATGGTTTCACCCGTCGCCATAGCTATCATGGGCTATAGCGACGGATGAACTGTCGCGATAGTCCAAAATATCCGTCATCATAATTTTACTATGTAATACACAGCTATGTATATATATATAACCCATATATATATATATTGATAGAGAAGGTATAAAAAGAAAGAACATGTGACATGTTTGGAGGGTAGGTAACCGAATCAGTGATTAAGATAATAGAGAAGGAGAGAGAAAGAGAGAGAAAATTGAAAGAAAACAGTTGGTTAGTTAAGGGTGGATGGTGGGGTTGGGAGAGTTAGAGAAGGAGGGGGGTCATGTGCTAATACAGTGAGGTATGGGATTCCCACATTAACGGGAATATAAATTGGTAGATTAGGCCAGCCAAACAAGACCTCTTTTATAGGAAAAGTCCAAATACAAATCATCCACTATGCTACCTAAGCTTGCTTCCTCTTTTTCTCTACTAATACTTAATTTGCCCTAACTATTCACATATACATACATATAAGCATGTGATATTGCATAATTTTGTTTCTTAAGCCTAAATATACTCTAATGTTTGGATCTCATGAAGAAATTAAAGAAGGAAAAAAGGGTAATAATAATGAATCTATTTATATTTTTAAAAAAAACATTGATTGCCTTTTATCCCAGATGCTAATAATTATGATATTTATTTTCATTTTAAAAGTATAAAGTGACATGATTTTATTAATTTTTACGTTACTACGGCTAGATTCTTTATTACTATCACATGTACATTTGAGAATATAAAATTATTCTTAAAAGTCGTCGTTTCGAAATAAATCTCTAATTTTAGAAAAGAATGAGTAAAAAGTAAACCTAAGTTTCTTAAATTGTACTATTCTAAACTGAGAGAATTGACCATTTATAATAACACAAGTTTATAATGAACAATTCAATATATCTGAAAATTAGAGCTTTATAATTATGAAAATTGAGGGACGATATTGTCACAATAAGATAGGTTGGGGGTCCAATTTTACATTTCACTAATACAAGTATTGGATATGGCCTTCCGCTAGTATATCACCATTTACTTTTAAGATTATATCTTTGAACATGATATCTGATTAATCCAGCTTTAATGGTCCCACACTCGATTCTATCATTCTAACCAATTTTATACTTCCTCCGTCCCATGATAAAAGTTTTTATTATTATTTTGGATAGTCCCATGTTAAATGTCTATTTTCCTTTAATAACTAAACTTTTACACATTTTTTTCTATTATACCTGTAGCATTAAATATCTCATACTTTTCTTATTCTAATTCTCTCTCCATATTTAATAAGTATGGAAAGAGAATATTTTGAATTGAATAGCTAGAAAGTCACTCTCTCACCTACATTGAAAATAATTAATGACATATTATTATGGGTAATTTTGTCATTTCATTCTTCTTCTTAATATGTGTAAAAAGTCCACCCGAATTTTTATCCTGGAACGGAGGGAATAATAAGTTTGTATTTTTTCTCCTTTTCTATGAGACTTTTCTCTCTCCTATTTTGGGATTTATAACCAATGTTTGGAAATTGATATTAATTTTCACGTGATCTTTTGATATTTTCACATAAAAAGTGTCGTTATAGATGTATAGCGACTGTAAAAACTGTCGCTATAGGATCTATTGCGATAGTTTTTATGTGAAATTATCAAAAAGTCATGTAAAACTATCACTTTCCCCAATGTTTTCATATTTGGACCGGTTATCAAACTAAAAAAGCTACTGGGTGGATGAGTCGTTGGTCTAACTAGTGGTGAGACCGTTATTAACCCAATGACGTCATTAATATGTAATAAATAATAAATAATTAAATATGTTAATTATTATATATTATATATAATATTTAGTAAATATGTAAAATATATTAATCAATCTAGCTATCTACGAAAAAAAGTTAAACTTATTTGTACAATGTTTACTTTATACAATTCAAATAAATACTAAATCTATATAAAAAGAAAGATATTACGTACATCATGATCATAACTCAAAACTCAAGACTCAAGAGTGATAAAATCAAACACAAATAATAAACATCTCTATGATACATTCAATCGAATTCGATAAAAAAAAAAAAACTAAATCTATTTGTACAATGTTTACTTTATACAATTCAAATAAATACTAAATCTATATGAAAAAGAAAGATATTAAATTATGATCATAACTCAAAACTCAATCAATGATACATTCAATCAAATTCAAAGGCTTAAATTAATCACACAAAAAAAGAGAGGTAGGGAACTTGTAAAACTGGTGACCCGGTTATCGGGTTACTAGTCGACTGGTCCAACCGTCAGTCACCAAATTTGACCAAAAATAATTTTTTTGTTCAAATTGGACCGGAGTGCCTACCAGTTTTGATTTTTATCGGTGGAATCGGCGGTCCAAATTTAATTACCATGTTTATAACTTCCTCAATATTGCGAGTTTTGTATTTTCACGTATGAGACGTGACCTCGACTGTCATTACTGTTAAGAGATTTAAAGATTGTTGAGATTAGTACATTATTCATTGCACTCGTATTCGTATCCGTAGAAGTATAATATAATTTTTATTGATACATTCTTAATATAATTTGTTTATAATTGTAGACATCTCTCTAAAAAAAAATAAAAATTCTAATATGGGTATTTCTACAATATACCTTGATTTTGGTCTCCATCCTCTTCTATACTCTATCAAGAATTCTATCATTTTTGTTTAGATTTTTCATGGATAAGATGGGGGATTAAAAGAACATAACTTTGGGTTAGGAGTCACACGCATGTTCGGCATAAGAATAGATAGTATCAACCAAATAACTAATATTATATGGTCGATAGGTCTTTCTACCTACAAGCTTACGACCCATGCCGGGCATGGGATATTTTTTAAAATAATTTTAATTTTTAAAATTTGTATTATGTTTTGTTAATTCTCTATTAAGTGTCAAAATTTAAGAAGTATTTTTATTAATTTTATAAATTGTATATCAACTACATTTCTCAAAAATTAAATAAATTAAACTCGTAAGTATTAAAAAATATAAAAAAAGAAGTGAAATTTATATTTATTTTTTTGTAAAATTCCATCTTACACATATAAAATGGTGGTGCTTGTAGGAAACGATTTCCAAATAAATTAATAATTTTTACTTTTAAAAAATTTATTATTCCAAGATCTTTCTCATAATTTAGCATAATAAAAATAAATAAATTATATTTCATACATCGTGCTTGGTTATAGCACAATGGAGAATTTTTTGTTCTGATGAAGGCTTTTCCTCCCTCCTGATCTTCCTCCCTATGATCGTTATTTTGATATTACGTACTTTTCTGAGTGTTGGCTCAAAATACTGCAAAGTGATATAATATATAGAGTCCTCAACTCCCTGATATTTATCAGGATAATTTGAAAACTTTTCTGATATATTTTATCATGCTATTTTGATATATCTTATTAAGGGCTAGAGTGGGGATCAAGTAGGATTCTACGATTCTAGCTCCAATATAATACTAATTTTTGATTAACTATTTAATCAATTAGAATTATATTAATTATAACTAATTCCACTAAATAGTTATAATTGCACTCTAGAATCAATAGAATTAAAATTAATTAATTAAATCCTTCCACTATTAGTATCTTGCAAAATACTCCTCTACAATAATATTCATAAACGCGTGTAGGAATAAAATTGTTAACCCACTACGTTTACTGCTTATATCCTTGACTACATAATTTATAAACTTTTGATCACACATTAATTTAATAAATTAAATTAATACTTTAGTAATTTGAATTACTAAAATACTTGGCCAAGATTCCGGTGATCAACTAATAAATTATATTAAGGGGATATTATAATTTAATTGTAGAATTCCATTTTGAAAAATACATGTTCCTAATTTCATAACATATATCACCAAACATATTGAGGTATTGATTGTATTTAAAATCTCACTCTTTAATATATTAAAGTGACATACATTATAAAATTATGTTCATTATTCTCCCAGGATTAAGAGTAATTGCACATTAATAGTAATTAAAAAATTATTTATAATAACAGTATTTAACAAAAAATTTTGTAACGATCAAGTTCTATGTATTTCAAAAATACTCCAATACACTAGATTAAAGTCTTCACTTTATATGATTAAGACAAATCATTCAATCAAGTGTATTACAATCTACTAGAATAGTTTGTCCATTTCCATCTAAAATTGAGAATAATATATTTCTTTAATTATACATAACATATAATATATGTCTTCTGTATATGATACTCCTTCACATACATAAATTATAAAATATATAATTATGGACAAAATTTATGACACATTTAATTATACAAAATGAAATGAAATTTTATTATTAAAATAATAAAATAAAAATCAACATTGAATTTTTTTGGGCTTAAAACCTTACAGTGCTAAACTAAATCGCAATAACAAATTAGTTTTACGAAAAGAAAAGAATTAAGAAAAGTGAAAGAGTACTTATATCTTTTATCCATTATATATATATATATATATATATATATATATGTGTGTGTGTGTGTGTGTGTGTGTGTGTGTGTGTGTGTGTGTGTGTGTGTGTGTGTGTGTGGGTGGGTGTGTGGTGGGTGGGTGGGTGGGTGTGGGTGTGGGTGTGGGTGTGGGGGTGGGGTGGGGTTTGATCCATAGCACATACTTGTTATGGATTAAAAATAGACATATATCATCATTATCGTACAAAACAAAATCTAACGAATTTGATTAGAAATGAAAAATCACCTGTCTGCTACTATTAGTACGGACATAACTCATCGTCCGCTATTATTAATAGCGCATGCAATATTATTTTTCATCTATGTCCGCTACTATTAGTAGCGAACGAGTGATTTTCTATTTCTAATATCAGTCGTTGATTCTTGCAGTGAACAATAAAAATGATATATGCTCATTTTTGATCCATAGGAAATACATGCTATGAATCATTCACTTATATATATATATATATATATAACATGTTCGTGTGAGTATATTGATAAGTAATATTAATTACATGTATTTTTTTGTAGTGAATATGTATAATTAGTATATAGAAAAATATGCACTTACATGAATTTAAAAGTGTGAATAATTAAATATATTTTTTATTTAATTTATACTATTAAAGTTGTGAAGTTACATATTAATGAAATTGAAAGTTGTTATAATTAATTTTGGGTTTTGCTAGCTAATAAAAAAAGGGAAAAGGAAGAGAAATAATCAATATGGTAGTGAGAGAAAATGAATGAAATGAAAAATTAAAGTTCAATGAACAATTCATTAATGCAAGTTCAATAAATAATAATTTATTAATTTAGCTTGAGTTAACTCATTGAGTTAACTCAATCAACCAAATTAATTGAATTCAATTGAGAAGTGGATAACTTCTTGGCTTATAGTATATACTAGTATTGATTGCAAATTAATAAAATATAGGTTTGAATTATTTTATTTTTAAATAAATATTTTTTTATTTAATATATATAATGATTATAAAATATTTTTTGAATTTCAAATTAATTTATTATTACTATTAGAATGATACAAACTTTGCTCAAGCAAATAATTATCAAAGACTCACAATTAAGTGTTAGCAATGTGTTTCTTTTTATCTTATTTGAAGTTTAATATTTCTTTTTAAATTTAATATTTAGTTTTCTTTTCATTCTTTTGAATTTATATATAATTTTTAGACTTCAAAAATCAGTAGAACCTAATAGTCTAAAGTTGATGATTAAGAAATTCTATATGAAATATATAGAATTGTTGTAAAAAAAATTACCATCATGGTTTTTAGTTTTAAAAGATAACTAAATTTCAATAACTAATATATAATTGATATTTTTTTAACATTAATTAACTAAAGATCTCATATTTGAAATAAATTTTGTATATAAAGTACTTTAATCATTAATGTATTTGTAATATATATTATGCTTTTAATATTAATTATTATTTTCTCATAATATTTTTTGTAAGACCCCAACTTTTATGAATAAAGATGAATTTTTCTCTAAATATCTTTTTGAATATTAAGGTGTGAATTTGTTATAATGTTATAGTTGTGGGTAATATATATTTATAAATTTTGTAAAGTAAGCAAGTTGTTATAAAATATTCGATTGGTCGGGGAATATTCGTTTTAACGAGAAAATATTAAATGCGATGGCACAATCATTGGTGGACCCCACAACAAAATTATTGTCGGAGTTAGAAAACGACAGAAATATCTTTTTATAAAAATAACGTCGAAAGTTTTACCGTTAATTGTTGAAATACCCGGTGATAAAAGTACAGTGATACGCATGGTTGCATAGTAGCACACGGTATTTAATGCTTACGTGAGAAGTTACTCAGTTATACTCAATTATTGCTACAGTAATTACTGCATAGTATCTCACATTATTGATTCTATTATTGTCACAATATTTTATATTATTAAATCAATAATTGAGACGACAAAATTATTCATATTATTATTTGCATGATTGACGATGTCTAGAAAGTTCTGTCGAGGAAATGAGTTTGGTCACCTAATTGCGCACTAATAGGGAGAAATCCTTATCGGAAAGCCCCCTAATAGGGAATGATCTGATTGTTAATATTGTAAGTTATAATATTAATGATGAATGTTATTAAAAATATATTTTGTGAAGCCAAGTGAATTGAGATAAATAGATGAGATTTTTATGAAGTATTTGTTATAAATTTGGCTTATTATTTGGACCCTCACTTACCCATATTTTTTTAAAACTATCGGTAGAAATTATCTCAATTTTGTTTTATATATATATATATATATATATATATATATATATATATATATATACACACGTATAGGGAACCCATCCATGGTAACCGGTTGCCATGGACAACATCTGAACAACCCCTTTTCTGGATAGTTGATAAATTGATTTGAAGGCTGAGATTGGATTTTAAATTTGATAAGCCGGCACAGGTTGTTGTGCCTAAATATATACTTGTACCGGCTTCTATTTTAATAAGAGGGGCCCACATATTAACATATTGTCAGTATAGTTAAACAAAATGAATATTTAATATTAAAATATTCTGGCCGGTATAGCTTGTACCGGCTTACCTTTTTTTTTTTCTTTCTATTTCTCCATTATATGTCATGACTCAGCAAATATTTAATGTTAAAATATTTCGGTCGGTATAGCTTGTATCGGCTTACCCTTTTTTTTTTTTCCATTTCTCCATTATATGTCATGACTCAGTAAATATTTAATATTAAAATATTCTGGCCGATACAACTTGTACTTACCCTCTTATTTTTTTTCATTTCTCCATTATATGTTATAAATCAACAAATTAAAATAGAATAAAAAAATAAATTGAAGGCCGGCCGGACCAAGCTGTCACGACTGGGAATTAATTTTTTTTTAATAATATCCAACTATTCGCTGCTAAACAAATTCGAACTCACGACCTCAAGCTCCAAACCCTCATCATATGACCACCCGACCACCACGGGCCTAGCTGTTCATTTCTCGCAAGGATATATCTTTATATTAAAACTTCACCATCCCCCAAAATCTATATATTATTATTATATTACGATTTATTTTTATGTAAATCTATATTATTAATTGGGTTTGTTAAAATAGAAATAAGTTAATTTTTATACCAAAATAGGTATACATCACCTTTATTCTCGAGTCGCCAAATACATGGTACATAATACAAATACAATCTTAAATATACAATATGAAATGTGAGTTTTAATACAAATATTGTCTTCTTCAATTAGTCATAAAGATTCAAACTCAAAATAAGTCCTCAATACATTTATTATCACACTATTTCATAATAATAGTGAGGACTACTAATGCTATCATCCGACCGCCACCCGCTCCCCGACTAGTCCCTCGCCACGCTCTCATTTCCTCAAGAGAAACAATGAAAGCAAAAGGGTGAGCTCAACTAGCCCAAGAAGAAATATTATGACTAAGATAATGCGTAATAAATTATCGTTAGCCTTCAACAAAGATTAAACCGATACAATATAACAAACATCAAGTTTATCAACAATCACAATGAATAAACAATCCATTAAAGAGTCAAGAGAGAATAAAATCTACTATCTTCTATGATTTAAAAGGTTTTTCATCACTTTTATCACCGAGACTCAAATTTAATAAATAATCCACATCATCAAATCATCCCCGCACTACATGCCAAGGATATTCTTTAAGATCACGACCACTTAATTATCCATGCACTACGGGCCAAAGATAATCGTGTTTTCATCAACTATCCCGATCATGCCATAAAACAATTCATCTTTGCACCCTCGTCAAGAGAATCCATAGCCATAATCATACCAAAAATCGCCCATCAATGCACTACGGGCCAATGAGGACTTTTTCCACATCATTTGTAACATTACTACCCATGATTATACCGAATAATCCTCGGTCATAATCATACCAAGTCCATCTATGCACTACAAAAGCCACAAATGACTTTCAACATAATATAAGCATGAGGATGATGACAATTCAATAAAACAAGTTCAAGAATAAATTTTAAAGATTTATAAATTAATTTATCCAGAACCAATAACGCCCAAATTGTCAACATGATACTCTTTTGTGGAGTAAAATTCAAGAATGCTCGTAAGAATATTTCCATGAAAAGATATCGATGAAGCGCAAATATCCGTGATATTCTACTAATTTCATGGAGTATAGAAGCCAAAACTTTAACCAACCGAGTATAATAGAATATATGAAACTCGCAAATGGATTTTCGCCGCCATGCCATGCGTAAATCCACGTAGATGCATCATTTCCATCATTCAAGTTAATAAGGAATGAATACAAAGGATCATTCACCATGCACGCAGAATCCACATGACATGTGTTATTCCAACAGTAATAAAGAATGAATGGAACTGTGTCATGCGTAATCCGCACATGCATGTGATATTCCAAATGTAATAATAAAGAATGGAATGGAACCAATCATGTGTGATGCGAATCCGCATGCATGTGATGTTCCAATGTAATAATAAAGAATGGAATGGAATAACACAAAACCAAGTGCATGCGTCACCAGTCATGCGCAATCCAAGCATGCATGTGATATTCCAATGTAATAATAAAGAATGGAATAACAACAGAATTCACTGCATGCGATAGATAGATCAAGATGCATAAAATTATTCCAATGTAATAATAAAGAATGGAATAATGTAAGAATTTCACCATGTATGCAGAGATTTCATGTTATTCCAACATAATAATAAAGATTCCAACATAATAATAAAGAATGGAATAACAACCCTTACGAGTATTGAAAGAAAAACTAACTCTTTCATGAATACGAAAAGAATAATACCCTTTACCTTAAAAAGAAGAGTATTCCACCGGTAGGGCGGGATATACTTGAAGAAAACTTGCACTATTTTCTACGCCAAAGCTTTCTTAAACTCTAAAGAAATACGCCAAGATTATAGAAGAAGAATTCTCCTAATTTCGTGTGTGATTTTCAATTCTAACTAAGCATCCTATTTATAGGAGAATGGAAAGGATACTATGCAATAAAATATAATATATTCTATTTATAATTATATAATAAAACAAAATTTATAATATATATATATATATATATTTAAAATCTAATAAAACAAATAACTTTATAAAAGTATTCTGTTTTATATAAAAAAAGATTTTACTATGCAAACACTTTTACTATGCAAATAAAATATAATATATTCTATTTATAATCAAATAAAACAAAACTTTTATAAAAGTATTCTATTTTATATAAATGCAAAAAAACACTACTATGCATAAATATAAAATATAATATATATATTCTATTTATAATCAAATAAAACAAAACTTTATAAAAAGTATTCTATATATAAAAAGTTTTCTATTTTATTACATTTATAATAATAATAAAACAAAATTTATATATATATATATATATATATATATATATAAATTTCCGTGACTTCCCAAATGATCCCCATTTTTCAAAGTCACATGTGGCCCCACATGTGGGCCCACATTTTATTAAAAAAAAAAAAATTTCTACCGATTATTTTGAAAATGGATAAATGAGGGTCCAAAAATAAACAAATACTTCATAAAATCACCTTAATATTTTTAACAACATTTATCATTATTATTATAATTCACAATATTAATCGACTGTGTCGCTCCTGTGAAAGAGGGGGCTTTCCAATAAGGATTTCTCCCTATCATGCGCGCAATTAGGTGACCAAACCTCTCCTCGATGTAACTTCTAGACATCGTTAATATTGCAAATAATAATATTAATAACTTTCGTCGCCTCAATTATTGATTTAATAATATATAAAATATCGACAATAATTGAATCAAATAACGTGAGATACTATGCAAAGAATTATCAGAGCAATAATTGAACAAAACCGAGTGACTTCTCACGTAAGATCAATAATCAATACCGTGTGCTACTATGCAACCACGCCAGACATCGTATTTTTTTACTACCGAAAGTAGTTCAACAGCTTTTAACGGAAAACTTCCGCCGTTATTTTCATAAAAATATTTTTGTCGCTTTCAATCCGACAATAATTCCGCTAGGGGGGTCCACTAATGATTGTAGATCATCGCATTTAATATTCCCCGACAAAAAGAATATTCCCCACCAATCGAATATTATACAACAACTTGCATACTTTTCAAAATTTATAAATATTACCCACAACTATAACATTATCTCAAATCCACACCATAATTTTGAAAAAATATTTTGAGAAAATTAAATCTTTATTCAGTAAAATTTGGGATTTTACAATCTCCCTCCTTATGAAATTTCGCCTCTAAAATTTACGTGACGCACTCGTATGCCAATAAAATGAGGACACTTCATTTCGATTCTAACTCTTGAGGTATAACCTTTGAGCGTAAAATATATATTTCAAGATTTTAACAGTACATCTTCATACGCTAAATTATCCGCTATCTCGTCCGGTTCTAAATTAATAATGTGGTTCGGTCATCCACATATTTACGTAACATCGATACGTTAAAAACGTTATGAACACGCCGACATACTTGGCAGTAAAACGAGTCTATAAGCCACGCTTCCTACTCGATCGAGGATTTCAAATGGGCCAATTAAATCGAGGGTTGAGATTTCTCTTCAAAGAACTCTTGCTTTAAAAATAACGCCTCTTTGAACCTTCTTCTTCATATTCATCACCTCGGTCCAGAGCTTTAGCAATTTTAACATTATCGACTAAAGTCGGTTCTAATCATATATTCGTTATCTTCACGTAGGTTCAGTGATATTCGCACTCGTAAACGATACGATCTTCTACTCAACGCTGCCGCATACCACGCTCGCTTTTCCACGATGGTATTGAATGGTATTATCATAATCTTCAACAACTTTGAGCCAACGCCTTTTCAGCGATGTTACGCTCTGCTTTAGTTGAAGAAATATTTAAGGGTTTTAGAAATGGGTTTTGTACTCGGGTCAATACAAAATTCGATTTCACGCCTAGGGTAGGCCAAGAAGTCTTCAAGAATACGCCAAGAAATTTATTAACGATAGAAATATCATTCAAAATCGTGACCTCATCCAAGACTTGATAACACGTCACATTGATACCTATCAACTTGCCACCGTTATTCACGACGCCCCTACTTAAAGTCGGCTTAGTGCATTCCACACAAGGAAGTCACCAACGAAAGGTTCGGGGGCTCTTTACTTATGGCTTGATATGACAATGATTGACTTTAGTGGTTTGGTTGCTTGAATTCAGATAACAAAGTTGGTTAGAATATAAAAGCTAACAACCTTACAAAAATAATCAATTTTAAAGACGATGAGTAGTTAACCAATCGATTCCTAAAATCACATCAAGGGCAAGTATTTTCAAAGAGATAAGATCGACAGTAACGTGAAAGTGTCGATTTGAATCAAACAAGATTTATAAATAAAGGAGGTAACGAAGGTTTCTCCCTAACGAGTTTCAACAGATAAGTCAAAGTCTAATTTCTCAAGAGTCAAATTTAAACGCTGAGCGCAAGCAAGAGAGATAAAAGAATGGGTAGAACCGAGATCTAATAAGGTATAGACTTCAAAGAATTTATGATTAACTTACCCGTGATAACTTCGCTCGAAGTTCCTCGACAAACGCCTCACTTAAACTACCGACTTTGACTTGTCTCGAGACATCCTTTTGGCATCACTATCCCAAATTGGACTTGACTTCACTACACGACAAAAAATCGAGCTAGGTGACCTTCTCTTCCGCAATTGAAACACGCTTTGATTGTCATGCATATAGCTTTGACTTGGATGTGTCCTCTCCCGTCCGCATTTGAAACATACGACCGGTGGTCGCTCTTCTTCCTTTGAAACGGGTGTTGGTGTCATTGCCTTTCCATCATTATTGAACCTTCTTCTTGAAATTTCCACTTCTATTATCTTGCCATGATTACCACCGGTGGTTACCATTCTTGGCATGATAATTTCCCCACGATGGTTATCATTGTTCCGATGGTCGCTACACCGGGACATTTATTATTATCGTGTTTGTTGGTCGTTGCCTTTTGGTCAGTGCCGACTCATTATCGCGCTCCAATAATCGAGCCCTATTCACAACATCTCAATATAAACAAAGTTTGTGAGAAATGAGGTATCGACGATATCGGGTTTCAAACCTCGCAGTAAACATTCGCGCCATTCTCTCCTCATTATCGACCAAATGGGATGCAAACCGATAACTCCGCAAACTTAGCCTCGTATCGCGACACTACCATATTGTGTTTTGCTCCAACTTGATGAATTCCACCTCCTTCATGTGACGAATACTTTCGAAAGTACTTGTCGTTGAACAATTCTTGAAACTTCTCCCAAGACATCTTGAGTGCCCAGTCGGGTACGCTTTTATGATTCCCACCAATGATCTCGCTTCTTCACGCAACATAAAGGTGGCGAATGGAACCTTTTTGCTCCTCCGAGCATTCCAAGACATCAAATATCTTGGTGATCTTCTTTATCCACGCCTCTCTTTTAAGTGGTTCTCGCTTTCCCAAAACTCCTGGTGGTCCCAACTCCTTTGATCGCTTAGCGGTGGACCGACCGTGTGGTTGCCATTATTTCCACCTATATTTTGAACAGAGTCTCTCTTATTCGATGTCGCATGAATTGCATAAAGCCTCCGAACATCCCATCGCTCATCATTTGATCAAGTGTTGTTATTTACCCGAGGATTATTGTCTTCCCGCTGCACATTATCCTCGGTATCGATCGTGGAGACTCAACTGGCCTCATGTGCTCCATTGCTATTCTCAACATTTTCTGGATGCCATTTTCAAACACCGCCACAAAACAAGGGTTAATTAACATATCACATATTATCCCTATACTCCTAACCGACCAATTAAATACCAAATAAACTTAGGTAGGTCATACTAGCGAAGGAATTCCCCTGCCTCCCTCCTAGTTCTTGTCTCACATCTCAGCCAGGGATCATATCCCTAAGCTTTGATACCAACTGCGACGCCCCCAAAATAGGTATACATCACCTATTCTGAGTCGCCAAATACATGGTACATAATACAAATACAACCTTAAATATACAATATGAGCTGTGAGTTTTAATACAAATATTGTCTTCTAGACAGTATTCAAACTCAAAATAAGTCCTCAATACATTTATTATCACACTATTTCATAATATAGTGAGGACTACTAATGCTATCATCCGACCGCCACTCCGCTCCCCGACTAGTCCCTCGCTACGCTCTCATTTCCTCAAGAGAACAATGAAAGCAAAAGGGTGAGCTCAACTAGCCCAAAGAAGAAATATTATGACTAAGATAATGCGTAATAAATTATCGTTAGCCTTCAACAAAGATACAAACCGATACAATATAACAAACATCAAGTTTAATCAACAACCGCAATGAATAAGCAATCCATTAAAGAGTCAAGAGAGAATAAAATCTACTATCTTCTATGATTTAAAAGGTTTTTCATCACTTTTATCACGAGACTCACTTAATAAATAATCCACATCATCAAATCATCCCCGCACTACGTGCCAAGGATATTCTTTAAGATCACGACCACGAATTATCCATGCACTACGCCCAAAGATAATCGTGTTTTCATCAACTATCCCCGATCATGCCATAAAACAATTCATCTTTGCACCCTTTGGTCAAGAGAATCCATAGCCATAATCATACCAAAAATCGCCCATCAATGCACTACGGGCCAATGAGGACTTTTTTCCACATCATTTGTAACATTACTACCATGATTATACCGAATAATCCTCGGTCATAATCATACCAAGTCCATCTATGCACTACAGTGCCACGTATGACTTTCAACATAATATAAGCATGAGGATGATGACAATTCAATAAAACAAGTTCAAGAATAAATTTTAAAGATTTATAAATTAATTTATCCAGAACCAATAACGCCCAAATTGTCAACATGATACTCGCTTTTGGAGTAAAATTCAAGAATGCTCGTAAGAATATTTCCATGAAAAGATATCGATGAAGCGCAAATATCCGTGATATTCTACTAATTTCATGGAGTATAGAAGCCAAAACTTTAACCAACCGAGTATAATAGAATATATGAAACTCGCAAATGGATTTTCGCCACCATGCAGAATCCACGAGATGCATCATTTCCACAAGTTAATAAGGAATGAATACAAAGGATCATTCACCATGCATGCGAATCCAATCCACATCCAACATAGTAATAAATTCCAACAGTAGTAATAAAGAATGGAACCACAGTCATGCATGAATCCGCATGCATGTGATATTCCAATGTAATAATAAAGAATGGAACTGTGTCACGCCAGAATCCGCATGCATGTGATGTTCCAACAATGTAATAATAAAGAATCCAACATGTGAATCAAGACGCATGTTGTTCCAATGTAATAATAAAGAATGGAATAAAGAATGGAACCAATGTCAATGCGAATACTCACAGCATAATCAAGATGCATGTGATATTCCAATGTAATAATAAAGAATGGAATAACAACAAATTCACTGTGCATGCGATAGACCGCATGATGCATGTGTTATTCCAATGTAATAATAAAGAATGGAATAATGTAAGAATTTCACCATGTATGCGGTATTGTGATGTATAAAAGTTATTCCAACATAATAATAAAGAATGGAATAACAGCTCTTACGAGTATTTGAAAGAAAATAACTCTCTTCATGAATACGAAAGAATAATACCCCTTACCTTAAAAAGAAGAGTATTCCGACCGGTAGGGCGGGGATATACTTGAAGAAAACTTGCACTATTTTCTACGCCAAAGCTTTCTTAAACTCTAAAGAAATACGCCAAGATTATAAGAAGAAGAATTCTCCTCAATTTCTCGTGTGATTTTCAATTCTAACTAAGCATCCTATTTATAGAGAATGGAAAGGATACTATGCAATAAAATATATTCTATATATTCTATTTATAATATATATAATAAAATAAAATTTATAAAATATATATATATATATATATATTTAAAATCTAATAAAACAAATAACTTTATAAAAGTATTCTGCTTTTATATAAAAAAGATTTTACTATGCAAACACTATGCAAAAAGATTTTACTATGCAAACACTATAATAATACTATATAATAAAATATAATATATTCTATTTATAATCAAATAAAACAAAACTTTATAAAAAGTATTCTGCTTTTATATAAAAAGTTTTACTTTTATTACATTTATAATAATAATAAAATAAATATTTATATATATATATATATATATATATAACTTTCCGTGATTCCCCCAATCATCGATTTAAAACACACGTAATTTCCTATTCTATATAAAAATACTAAAAATTTCTACCAATTATTTTGAAAATGGATAAATGAGGGGTCCAAAAATACAACAAATACTTCATAAAATCACCTCAATATTTTTAACAACATTTATCATCATTATTATAATTCACAATATTAATCGACTGTGTCGCTCCCTGTGAAAGAGGGGCTTTCCAATAAGGATTTCTCCCTATCATGCAATTAGGTGACCAAACCTCTCCTCGATGTAACTTCTAGACATCGTTAATATTGCAAATAATAATATTAATAACTTCGTCATCTCAATTATTGATTTAATAATATATAAAATATCGACAATAATCAATTGAATCAAATAACGTGAGATACTATGCAAAGAATTATCGTAAAGCAATAATTGAACAAAACCGAGTTTCTCACTTCAATCAATACCGCATCAATCAATATCAATATACTACTACGCAACCTATGCAACATCCAGACATCGCATTTTTTACTACGAAGTTTTCAACAGCTTTAACGGTAAAACTTCCGCCGTTATTTTCATAAAATATTTTTGTCGCTTTTATCTCAATCCGACAATAATTCCGCTAGGGGGTCCACTAAATGATTGTACCGCCGCATAACATTTAATATTCCCCATACAAAAAAATATTCCCCACCAATCGAATATTATACACAACTTGCACTTGCACTTTTCAAAATTTATAAATATTACCCACAACTATAACATTATCTCAAATCCACACCATAATTTTGAAAAAATATTTCGAGAAAATTAAATCTTTATTCAAAAATTTGGGATTTCCCAGATTGGCGATTGTTGACAATTCTTTATATCTTCCACCACTTTTAGTTGCATCTGCATTATACACTGCATAAACCTTAGTATCAGTGACACACAACTCACTAAGTTTATGAACATTGTATTTTATGGAATCGACGAATTGACGTTGGAAACGTCTAAACATCTCTTTTGTGTATACTTGTGCAGCATGAACTTCTAAAGATGAACCAGTACCATAATCATTTTACGATGTTTTGTTATGTAGTCGGCCTTCCTCTCCCTGATAAATTGTTTTTCTATAGCCTTTTGACTATGCAGTACAAAATATAGCATACCTGTTGATGCATTAATATACTCATCAAAAAAGGAATTCATGCTCTCGCTTCTTCCAGTGGTAGTCATTCCCACGACAAAATATCTCTTTGTATATGCTGGAATCCATTTCTATCGTACATCATACAAACTTCCAAGCCATTCATTGGTATACAATTCATAGGAACTTATCAGAATATGTCAACGTTCTTCAAATTCCTCGATGGACAATGAGTTATACACACAGTTGTTAAAATCATTTTTGAACGATGGGTGCTCAGAATAAATATGATGCAATTTTTTAGGAAATTTATTGCTAATATGCCAAGAACACAATAAATGATAACTAGAAGGAAGTACCGTAGCAATATCATTACTCATGGCTCTCTCTTGATCAGTGATGATGGTTGTAGGTGCCTTGTAGTCCATGGCTTCAAGCCATGTCTGTAATACCCAAACGAAAGTGTCCTCTGTCTCGTCTCTTAACAATACAAATCCAAATAGTATAGACTGATAATGGTGGTTGACCCCGGCAAATGGAACAAATGGCATGCCATACTTATTTGTCCGGTATGTACTATAAAATGTCACAACATCTCCGAACCGTTGATACATAAACCTTGATCGGGCGTCAACTCACAAAATATAAGCTATGCGGTTGTTTTCACCGGGTTTCACTAGGAAAAAAAATTTATTTGCACTTCCGAATGCAAGTTTTTTCAAATGATTGACAACAGCTTGTGCATCATTTTCATATGCAGAATCACACCTTAAATCTCGCACCACATTCTCAACATTGACATTAGAGAAAGGAACATTTTGCAACCCACCTCCCATTGTGCTCAAAATATTCATCATCTTACTAGGACTAATACCGAACTTATTTAAAGTGTCAATTAATTTTTTTGCAACAGGAGTAATATTTATGTGTGTCTCTATCAAATCTACTTTGGTGGGGGTCACTAAGTGATGATTGTGCTCTAATTCAACAAAGAGAAATCCAATTTGTCTTCTTTCTTATTGTGGACAACATATATTCTAGCTTTGCACAATGTTCCTCCTATAGAGTCTCTCTGTCTAGTTATTTTATTACTACCATCTTCATCATCAGGTAAACTCTTGCCAACAATTGGTGTACCGGCTTTCTTACATACATACATCCTAGATCTGATATCATTCGTATTAGCATGTTTATGACTAGTTGCAATTCTAATCTCAAATCCATTTTTACGAGCATATGATCTATAAAAATTTTCAACCTCTTCCAACTTACAAAATAATTGACCAACGTACGGAACAATTTCAAATTTATTACTTTCAACTTCACTGACAAATTCAGATGTATTTTCACAATTTAAACTTGCAACAGAATCTGAAGAAGTAGATTGAAATACTTTCCTATGGATATTATATGACATTTTGAAAAACTTACTTGCGAATAATAGTGATGAATTTTTCTCGATTAGAACTTCAACTTGAACTTCCGAAGTGAAAGTGGGCAACCAGATGAAACAAATTCTGAGTAGAGGTGAAAAGAGAAATTAATATCCGAGAGCAAATTTCGAGGAAGGATAAGAAGATAACTTGAGAAAATAGCAGCTTCCTAGAGAATATTAAAAGGGCAAAAAGACCAGCCGGTACAGCTTGTAGCGGCTAATGCTCAAAAAGTCAAACTAATGTACTTTTCCCATATAATCAATGTCAACTTTTTCTATTCCCATAGTGTACGTTATTATGTTTGACTACTTATTCACCAGACAGTCTTAATAATAATAATAATAATAATAATAATAATAATAATAATAATAATAATAATAATAATAATAATGATAATAATGATAAAATAATAAGTACATAAAGCCACAATATAATACTCAATGATATAATAGCTTTATACTCAATTCTAAATATAATAATAGAATAATAATAATAAAATAATAATTATAATAAAATAATGGGAAAATATAATTGGGGGGTGAAATGTAATATTTTAACATATATTATAATCCTTGGTAAAGTATAAGCAACACTTTTGCAACTTGGTGCTCGAGTAATAGAATATAATAATAATAGGGTTTATTATAATTAATGGAGGTTTCGAGTTCGAGTATGTTGCGTATCGAATTTTTTTTAATTTTTTATTACATACAAGCCGGTGGAGCTTGTACCGTCCGAGCAAATAGGCTTTTTTTCAATAATTTATTACTACAATTATGGATGTGGAGCTGTCTTTGGTAGAAATAATAATAATTTTAAATAATTTATTATATAATAATAACACTTTTTGAAAAGTGTGTGTCCGGTTTTTTAAATTTTTTATTACGGTTTGACTACTTTTTCTGCCACATCGCCTCAGGAAAGAACACTTGCAACATAGAAAAGCTAAAAGTTTTTTGGAAAGACCACCGCAAGCTCAAAACTAAAAAGTTTGAAAAGTTGAAACCCATATACAATCAGATCTTTTGAATTTGGTCCAAAATTCATGAGTTTGTACCAAACTTGCTTGAGCTTATTTAACCATCTATTGAGAACATATGTTGTTCTAAAGTTCAGTATATAGCTAGATAAAAATAACAGAAAGTATTTCGGAAGAGATGAGCAAATTGTGATACAAGTTGAAGCGCCTGGATTCCATTTATTATCTTCTGAAGACACCGAATTATTTGTAAGATATTTTTATTGGTATTTAATATTATTATTATTATTATTATTATTTTTTTTTATTATTGGCATTGTTATTGGCATCGAAAACAATTTTAATTTTTGTAAGATATTGATATGTATTTTTTTTATTGTTATAGTTGTTGTTGTTATTTGTTATATTTGTAATAGTTTTTATTGATTGTTATTTGTTAAGTTTTTAATAGTTTTTATTTTATTATTATTTTCATATAATAATAAAATAATATTATTACATTATATAAATGAAAAAACTTATACTCTTATACTCAATTAATTATTTTATTTTATTTTTATTTTTATTTTATTGTTTTTGTTGTTATTAATACACTTATACTCAATTATTGTTGTTTTTGTCATGCATGTTATTACTGTCGTTTTTTTGACAAAGATGTTATTCATACACTTAATAATTAATATCCGAGTTTTTGTTTTGTTATTATTTCATATATTAATATCATTCTCAACATTATCATTATTATCATTCAAATTGTTATCTAGATCTTAATACTAATAATGAATTGATGTTGTATTTTTAGGTAAAAGATGGACAGCTGGGAATATGGGCCAATTGATCCAAGTGTTCTTCATGATCAACAAGATCATGTATCAGATGACATATATCATGGGAAAGATAGGGGAAAACTAGGCTCCAGTCAATATACTGATCAAAAATATAATCAGTGGAATTTGACAAAAGAACAAAAAATCCTTTTAGATAAATGTGGATTTGGAGTATTTAGTTTTCGAGGTGTTGTACACCAAACTGACCTTGGTCTCATATCTTCCTCGTCGAGAGAGATGGCCTTAGGAGACCAATACTTTTCATTTAAACTGTGGAGAAATAACAATCACGTTAGAGGATGTTCACTTTATTTTTGGGTTACCGGTGGTGGGAAAGCCCTTAACGAGTCCCCTTGTTGTCACCAATTTGAATTATTTTAGGGATTATTTTGGAGATAATTTAGCTGGTGAATATTTTAGCTCAAAAAAGCGTAGTGCAATTTCATTAGTGTGGTTGCACGAACATTTTAATAATTGTCCCGAGAATGCAAGTAAAGATGTTGTAGGGCGACACACAAAGGCCTACATGTTGTGGTTGTGTGGGGAAATATTATTCCCGAATAGGAATAGGAATAGGAATAGTGTGCACCCAAAATATATGTCTTTTATTGCCAACGCTGAAGATTGTGTAACTTACTCTTGGGGCGCGGCAGTGTTAGCATATTTGTACAGATCTTTATACACTGCTACTAGGAAAGGAGTTAAATACATTAATAGTTGTGTAATATTGTTACAAATTTGGGCCTATGAGCGTGTAAATATTGGAAGGCCAAACCCTTGGCCACAATCATCCGTATGGTTACCTAGGGCTTTAACAAGGTCATATTTAGGAGCCCACAGTTACCTTGGTAGATGTGAGAATCCCCACCACCATTTGTCATTTTACCGAGGGGAGTTAGATATTAAGTCTATGTGGGATGTGGTTTGGCGGCCTTACATGATGTGGGATGATGATATCAGCAGATTTAATTTTGAAGGCAAGTTGTTGGGATCTGGTGGGGTCCCCTTGATCCACTTTGATATTGTGGAATTTCAGATGTTGGACCGTGTGATGAGACAGTTCGGGTTCATGCAAGGCATACCATCACCCGCCAAAAACCATGGTGACCTTAGGAAGGAGAAAAAGTTTAAATTTATTGATGTCGAGGATTGCATGGCCTTGAGAGGGGAATACATTTCGATTTGGGAGGCATACATGGATCATCTCGAAGGACAACAATATGAAATTTCTAATTATGTGTCAGTAGATGATTACATGGCCTGGTATAGGAAAATTACACGTTGGAAAATTCACCGACCTCGACAGGCAAGGGACCTCGACAGTTGTTATGAGCCTCGGGCCATTTACAACCAACAACACCTTATTAAAATGGTAGAAAATTATATTCTTCTTTAATTTATTTATATTAGAGTAAATACTTAATATTACATTTATTCATATTTAGTGTTATTAATATTTGTTTGTGTTCATCTTACATGACAGGTTGAGAGTGCAAAGTCTTTACTTGATAAATTTTCAGCACTTACTCAGCTGCCTCCCGAGTTGGTTCTGCAAAAACACAATTGGGATTACCAATACAGTCTATACGACTTCGAAGCAAGAGGGAAACAAATACCTCGACAGGGGGTCCCACAATTTTTGGACCACAGTCCCAATTCTCCCAATTCAATGAAGAGCTTGGGAAACAAACTGATTATGTTGTATAAGAGAGCTACATACCCACACACAAGCATATGAGGAGAGCTCCATTCCCACCTCCCAAGCTTACGAGGAGTGTTACATTCCGATCTCCCAAATCTATGAGGAGTGTTACATTCCAACCAACTCGATTCTTTTTGGGACTTTCTGACGTCATAGGAGCTGGTTCATTTAAGGTATATATAGTGATGGTTTTAATTAAAGCATATTAATTATTACTTATATTCATATTTATAAATAAAAAAGGCATGCTATATAATAATAATGTACAATTGGGTCTCAATCAGGTAAAAGATACGAGAGATCACATTTCTTATGGACCAAAAGGGTCCTTAATCAAAAAACTGAAAGATTGGAAGGAGGAATTTATCAATAAACATATGTTTGGAAACGTGGTGGCCTCGGAAGAGAATTTATATCCTTTGTCACATCCACGTCAGTTATATATTTTAGACCACAGCGCATTGCATTCCTTAGGACCTGGGAATTGGATTTTCGAGCATGTCCTCGATGCTTATATGTTGTTGCTACGAGACAGAGAGGAATACTACAGGTCGCGGGGAATACAAAGGTCGGCCAAATTTGGTTTCGTGAATTCATTCTTCATGCATCTTGGGCAGAGCTACGTGCCCCCAACTGAAGAGAATCATGCATGGAGTTTTTGCAATCCGTATATGAACCAAGATGTTGGCCCACCTTTACATGAATGTCAATACATATTCATGCCGGTGTGTAGTACACATCAAAGTCATTTTGTCTTGTTCCTATTTGGAGTTGAAGATTGGATGGTTACGATAATTGACCCGTACTACAATGATACCAAACATATGAAGTTACAGGAAATGTACGCAGAATTCGTTAAAGTTGCGGTATGTGTAGTTTTAAAATATTTTACTTTTATAATGTCCTTTAATATTAAAAAATTATTAACCAACTACTTTGTACATGCAGGTACATTTGATACCATTTTATTTGCAAAATGGTAATCCGATGCGTGAGTGGGCTCAAATGATAATCCTACTTATCATGGACCACAAAGATTCGAAAAAAACAACACAACAACTCAAATCTGTGGCATTTTGTATGCAAGTATGTTGACTCATTCGTTAGGGCCAATGTTGATATTTGCTGAGAAGTGGTCCTTGGAAGATGTCACGGTCTTTTCGTTCTCGCATCGCATAGGAGCTCTACAAGAAATCCACAAGATTACTTCCTACTCTAGATATAGAACTTGTCCAAATAATTATCTAATGTACATATTAATTAATAAGAATATCTATTTGGTTGAACTATATGGGATTTTCAAATTCATAACTTAGTAATATTAATATTATTTAATCACATAAAACCACTTCATATTATTAATACGGAAAAATATCTATTTGGTTGAATCTAGATGGATATTATTATTCTGGATTAATTATTAATAATCACATTATTTATATTAATATTAAAATAATTATTAATATTATTTTAATAATATTAATACATGAATATCATACTCTCATACTCAAATAATAATAATAATAATAATAATAATAATAATAATAATAATAATAATAATATAATAATAATAATAAAATAATAAATTATTATAATCTAACTCCATTTAAATTTCCACTACCAATTTACTACCACTTTCATAAATAGATAAGGCATTCATTTTCTATCATCAAAACTTAAATAATAATAATAAAAAAAAAATATAATAAAATTGCTTAATAATAATAATATTAATAATTTAATAATAGTATTTATTTTTATATTAATAATCCTTTTTATTGATAGTATTGCAAAAATAAGAAAAAATATTAAAGGGATAATAATAAATATAAAAATTAACTTATTTCTATTTTAACAAACCCAATTAATAATATATATTTATATAAAAATAAATCAGTAATATAATAATAATATATAGATTTTGGGGATGGTGAAGTTTTAATATAAAGATATATCTTTGCAAGAAATGAGCAATTAGTTCAGAAGTAGTGCTCGGGTGGTCATATGACTTGGGTTTGGAGCTTGAGGTCGCGAGTTCGAATCTGTTTAGCAGCGAATAGTTGGATATTATTAAAAAAAATTAATTCCCAGCCGTGACAGCTTGGTCCGGCCGGCCTTCAATTTATTTATTTTTATTCTATTTTAATTTGCTGAGTCAGGACATATAATGGAGAAATAGAAAAAAAAAAGAAAAAAGGGTAAGCCGGTACAAGCTGTACCGACTAGAATATTTTAATATTAAATATTTGCTGAGTCATAACATATAATGGAGAAATGGAAAAGGAAAAAAAAAAAAAAAGTAAGAAATGTCGTTTGCTTCTTACCAATATTTTAACATTAAATATTTATTTTGTTTAATTATACTGACAATATGTTAATATGTGGGCCCCTCTTATTAAAATAGAAACTGGTACAAGTATATATTTAGGCACAACAACCTGTGTCGGCTTATCAAATTTAAAATCCAATCTCAGCCTTTAAATTAATTTATCAACGGTCAGAAAAGGGGTTGTTAGACGTTGTCCATAGCTACTGGGTTGCCATGGATGAGTTCCTATATATATATATATATATATATATATATATATATATATATATATTATAATAAGTTTTGTTTTTTATGAAAAATAGAATATATTATATTTTATTATGCATAGTATTAGCATAGTAAAATCAGAAAATTTCAGTCGATCGGTTGCAACGCCCGTGATTGTCCACTGTGCAGTCCATGATTTGTTAAATTCAAATAGTATCCTTCCATTCTCCTATAAATAGGATGCTTAGTTTAGAATTAAAAATCACACCAGAATTAGAGAATTTTTCTTCTATAATATTCAGCGTATTTCTTTAGAGTTTAAGGAAGCTTTGAGTGTAGAAAATAGTGCAAGTTTTCTTCAAGAATATCCCCGCCCTACAAGTCAGAAATACTCTACTTTTAAGGTAAGGGATATTATTTTTGTTCAGTATTCGTAAGAACTAATATTTTCTTCCATACTCTGTAGTATGTGAGTAATATTATTCCGTTTCAGATTCCGAATGCTACACTCGTTTTGTAAAGTATTACTTCTATACTCTTTGAAATTAGTAGAATATCCTTGAAATTTGCGCTTCATCTAGTATCTTTTCATGGAAATATTATTTTGAGCATTCTTGATAATTATTAATCTTTTCATGTTGGAGTGCTATTCACGGGGTACTATTCACGAAGTACTATTCATGGGGTACTATTCACTAGGGTACTATTCACCCAGGGTACTATTCATGACAAAAATTAATTTATTTTTGGTCCCAATCATTTGTGATACAATATTATTTTTGAATTTTACTCCACAAGTAGTATCATGTTGACAATTTGGACAATTGTTGAATTCTAGATAAATTAAATTATAAATCTTTAAAATTTATCATTGCTCTCATTTAATTGAATTCTTATATTAGTGTCATCATACTCATGCTTATATTGTGATAAAAGTAATCTTTGGCCCGTAGTGCATAGATGGACTGTTGATCGGCATGATTATGATCAGGGATTATTCGGTATAATCATGACCTTTAATGTTACAAATGATGTGGTAAAAGTTCTCATTGGCCCGTAGTGCATTGATGGACATTTGTTGGCAGGATCATGATCAATGGTGATAACACGAATATCCTTGGCCGTAGTGCATGGATAATTCAAGGATGTGATACTAATGAATATCCTTGGCCCGTAGTGCATGGATAATTCAGCGATGTGGATTTTTTATTGAGTTGAGTCTCAGCGATAAAATTGATGATAAACTTTTTAAATCAAAGAAGATAGTAGATATCATGCTCTACTTGACTCTTCTAATGGATTGCTTGTTCCGCTGCAGTTAAACTTGTTATTTATTATATTCTATCAGTTTAACACTATTGAAGGCTAACGATAATTTATTCTGCATTATCTTAGTCATAATATTTTTTACTGGGCTAGTTGAGCTCACCATTTTGCTTTCATTGTTCTCTTCATAAAATGAGAACGTAGCCGAGACTAGTCGGGGAATGGAGTGACAGTCGGAGATGGTGGCTGTAGTAGTAATCACTATTTTATAAAATAGTGTGATAATAATTGTAATGAGGACTCCATTTGAGTTTGAATATTATCTACGAGACAATATTCGTGTTAAAACTCTCAGCTACGTTTTGTCGTATTGTATTAATGAAGTTTGTATTTGATTTTTGTACCATATATTTGGCGACTCAGAATGAGTGATGTATACTTATTTTGGGAGTGTCAAATTTTTCTCGTATTGTTAATATATATTTATTTAGGAATAATTAAATTTTTGTAGAATAATATGTTGCCATTATGACTTTTAATTTTAAAAATTAACTAATTTTAATCATTAATATATAAGTCATAATTATTCTTAACATAATTAACTAAAAATGTTTACTATATGAAATAAAATTGGTAACTAAAGTTTAATCATTAATATATTTTATAATATTTAATATTTTTTTATTAAAATTAATTATTATATATGTAATCATAATATTTTTTTTGGCAAAAATCACTTTTACCTCACTGTGGTTGTAGTGTAAAGTAATTAGCCACTGTGCTTTTAAAATATTCAATTAGCCCACTGTACTTTTTAAAAATGTTCAATCAATCCATTCCGTCTAATTTCTTGGACGGACGTTAAAAAATCAGCTTGGATTGCTTACGTGGCTTTTTGAAATAAAAAATTAAGTGGCATATGCTTAATTACGTGGTATATCCTTATGTGGCATATGCTTCATTTTTTTATAATTTTTTCTTTTCCTTTCTTTTAATAATTATTTCTATTGTAAAAATTAATTCCAAATAATATAAATAATATATCAAAATTTTTTGTATCAATGAGATCTATTACAACATTATATTAATTCCTACAAAAAATTAAAAATAAAAATCATTAATTATGTGACAAAAAATAATTAAAATAATAATAAATTTAAAATAAATATTTTAATTCATTTTCTTTATTTGTATTCTTTTCCTTATCTCTTTTCCTTTCTTTTTAATAATTATTTTTATTTTAAAAATTAATACTAATATATATTTTAATGATATAAAAAAGGTAAGTACATAATTAACATAAAATAGGAAATTTGATACAATTACCAAAAATTAGTTAAACAAATGACATAAAAATTAAAATTATTTATATAATCAAAGCCACATTATTTTTTTTATAATTTATTCTTTTCCTTTATCTCTTTTCCTTTCTTTTAATTATTTTAATTCTAAATAATACAAATAATCAATCATTGATTATGTGACAAAAATAATTAAAATAATAATAAAATTAAAATAAATATTTTAATTCATTTTTAAATAAGTTTTCATTTCCTATTTTCTTTCTCCTTCAAAATGAATAAATAAGCCTAAAATGAAACAATAAATAAAAATACAATTTTGCCCTGTACAATACATGTTGACTTTATATTTGACAGTAAAAGTCCAAATTTTTTTTTTTGAAATTTTTAGACAAAAAAGAAATAATGCAAATTACAAACATAAATAAATAAAATATTATTAATTCTACAGTTCATCTTCTTCCCTAAATAAACCCTACTGTTCATCTTCTTCCCTAAACAAACATAAGAAATATGCATAAAACATATAATATCTAGATCGGAAAGTTATGAGACCACCGGACAAAGCTCAATCTCACTATCTCCTCCACAAATCCCAATAAAAAGCTCGTTTTGAACATCTTGTCGTGATAGAAATCTTCCAGTAGCATCAATAATAGTGGAAGATTGGAAATCCGATAAAAGATAAGGAACAAATGCTTTTGAAAGCTTTCTTCTTGCATCAATTTCTGAAAATGGAATTGCAAGGCATGACCTCAGAAATTGTTGCTTAAAAAATGCCTCCTCCTCCTCCTTCTCGAAGCCGCCTTCTTCTTCTGAAAAGGTTGCTACGAAAACAACCTCAAAATCACCCTTAGAGTGATGTTCCTCACCACCGCCGCCGACGACTCCTCCCGACTCACCACAAAGCTCAATCTCACTATCTCCTCCACAAATCCCAACAAAAAGCTCGTTTTAGCATACGACACCATTGAAATAAGCATTCATCACTATATATATATAGCAGCTCACAACTTCTAGATCTGAAGAAAAAAACTGGGTTGCCATTGAAATTTTTTTTGGATACCCAAGTGATTGTTAAGGCGGATGAAGATTTGGAAATGGACCTTTTAATTTTCACTGATCAATTGTTGTTTGTTTAATTTAATTATTTTGTTGTGGGTCCTTCATTTTTTTGGTTTGTTTGTAGAATTGAGAAAGAGAAATACATAAAGTTTGGGTTTTTATTTTATTTTAATTTTATTATTATTTTAATTATTTTTTACCACATAATCAATGATTTTATTTTATTATTTTTTTTATGTTGCCACATCAGAAAATAATGATTTTTTGATTTTTTTTTCAATACCACATGTGAAATTATTTGACGTCCGTCCAAGAAATTGGACGGAATGGTCTGATTGAACATTTTTAAAAAGTACAGTGGGCTAATTAAATTTTAAAAGCACAGTGGCTAATTGCTTAAAACACTACAACCACAGTGGGGTAAAAGTGTTTTTTGCCATATTTTTTTCCTATACGTCTAATATTTAGTTCTTTAGAGTGCAAAATTGAGTAAAGTAAAATTCTTAACATATTTTTAAAGTTCAAATTTATTGTATAATTAAATAATTAAAAGAATTTTTCATAGAATTTTTTTTATAGAATAATGTGTAAACATTAAAATTTGGAGGGCCATAAAAAGAATTTTGGTTCTATAACACTAACTATTAGTTATTTTTCACGAGTACTTATAACTTACTAATTATATATAATTTAGTTTGGTTTTATTGTTTCATAATTTATTATTAAATATTATGGTATTAGGTCATTATGGACAACGTTTTGATTGGCAGCAAAAAGGAGGTGCGGCCAGGATGAAAAAAAATAATAATTTAGGGGCAGTTTGATAATTGGTCTAACCATAAGAAGGAGTTGCACTAGCCGTATGTATGAGGTGTGACAAAGTCCCGACCAAATTTAATCTCAGCGCTCAAATAATTGAATGGACGACCACATATATGTTAGCTGGAATAGTGTCCCCAACTAACGTTAAATGTGGAATAGGTCCCTTGAAACAATCACATGAATTGAATTTATAAACTTTGGAATTGCACAAATTTGTAAAATAAAGTAAAAGTTAACTAAACAGTCACAATTTAATTATTGATAAAATCCGAATAACAAGAGTTAACCCTAAAATAATTAAAATCATCCTTTAAATACTAAGTAATAAGTTAAAAATACTAATTATGAAAGAAATAGTAAAATTACAGGAAAAAAAATTAATAAAAACTTCGGAATGCTCAAACATATCTTTCTCAGCCTCTTTTAAATTTTAAATAATATTGATTTAATATATTATAGGTTATGTAATTCTCAATGAATTAAAAGTTATGATTAAATCAATTCCATCCCCTCTTAGACTTGAATTTCCAACCTTTTCTTCTTTTGCACGCCGTGTCACATACATGACTGCTGAACTCTCAATTTTTTTGTTTGGATTTTTAATGTCCACGACTAGAAAATTCTCTTATACTTTAAAAGTATAAGATAATTAAGTAATACTCATTCTCTTAATTTATAAAAATAACTTTCATTTGTCAAATATTTTTTTATGATATATATAAAATGACGTATTATTTTAAAATTTATCATGCTAATAATATCACTACAAGAAATAGGACTATTTACGACGGAATAAAGGTCGACTGAATGACTTCGCTCGGGATTAACTTATTGCCGACGGAATATTCAGTCGTTCATAATTCCCTCGATAATAATACAACTTCGACTGAATTCAGTTGATCCTATATCATGCCTGTGGCGCGAAAGTTTCCCTTCGGTGTCAAAAACAACCTCGACGGAAGAACTTATATATAAATGGTTAATAAATATAGGTCGTCAATAATACTAGAGAAATTATGTTTTCCGAATAAATATGTATTTGTCGATATTTTTACATTTATATATTTTAACATTTTTTTCACTACTTTTTATTTTGATTTCTAAAGAAGATGATAAACACATGATCAAATAAGGGACTCCTGACAATTTCATTTTGAGCGTTAAATCATTTAAATTGTGAATTAGATCTGTAACAACCCGCTTCCCGGGTGATCACGAGTAAAGCATAATAAATCTTAAATAAATAAAAAGAGCATTAATAACTTCTAAAGTATTTAATAACTAATAATTCATACAAGTTGAATTAAATAAAATTCTTGTAAATTTACACAATAATCAAAATTAGTCGAAACTTAAAATCAAATTAACTTAGATGATCAAAGACAAACTCTCCTCACACAACCTTGAATCACCCCTGCAAATTAACCTACCAGAAGAAAAACATAAATGAGTCAAATGCTTAGTACGATATAGAGATACACAAATATACCACAATATGCATAATGAAATCAAATGAGTCGAACGAATAAACGAATACGAACTACTAACGAATTATAAATATATCAACACTATGCCGGAAGCCAAGAATATAATGGGAACGTAAAACCACAATGTTGTCAACAACAAGATAGTTTCAAAGAAGAATCAAATATTACATAGAATGGTAACATTTAATCCCAAAAGATTAACTTAACTCAAATATACTAATAATATTCCCCGTCTAACGACCTTATCACCCCTAATGGCTTCAACAAGCCTATGCGCACATATAAATATAGTAAAAGTCTCATAGACCCCCTTTAACAAATAGTTGTTCAAATATGTTCGATCTTACACAAGAATAAGATATAACATAAATGACCCAAAGTCCGATAATGTTAATTACACACGAAAAACAACATAATGATTATGAACAAAATTTGTATTGTTTTACAAAAGTTGAAATAAATCATGCGTGAATATCAAGAAAGGAAGTAATATTGCAAGAAAATTTTGGATAGTTGGAAGAGCTTTTCAACAAATCAAGAATCACTCAAATCCAAATGAAAATGAGGTCTAGGTGAATTTTATAACGAATCTATTATATGTTGTTGGACAAAAAGTTAAACAGATTGCATATGTTTTACAAATCATAATATAAATCAAGTTTAGAGTCAGAATTGGAAAAAATATTATTTCACAAATCATGTAGATAACTAGCAGAGCTTTATAGGGAATCAAGAATCAAGCAATTTCGTTATGGTATAAATTTATATGAATTTTAGAACAAGACTGGTCAATTCCCGTCACTAGGCATATCAGATTTATAAATTGCAAAATTGATTATGTTTAGGAGCAAAATGGATAATTAAAATTAAAAGAGTATCGCTGAAGGAGTACAGAATTTGTACTTGGTAGCCAAATTCACTTATTGCACAATCCATAAAATCTTAACCTCAATTGTTAACGATATCCCGAAACCTTATTCACCATATAAACATATTCACTCAAACTTAAGTATACAATTCAACCTACTAATTTTAAAACACTTTTTAAAATATTCAAGATTCCTTTAGTTAGTCTTCTTAGATCATTCTATATTAATACCTCCAAAGCATAAAACTCGATAGCAAAAGTTAAGAAATCTTAATCCCTAATATGACAATTTATTTTTAAAATTTCGGTCCATTATATCGTTCATACCAATTAGATTTTATAATTATTTTTTAAATTAAATAATTTTATCAAAAAATAAACTTCAAATACTTCAATTAAGCATCAAGAGTCACTCAAATCGAATTTAAAATCATTAAGTTATGCATTTTTAAATATATATTAGAGCTTGTTGAAAATTCTGCCACAAAAATTTTTAAATATATTTTGCTTAAGGTTAAATGCAAAGTCGACTACTGAATTTTAGTGATTTTTGGGTAGTGAGCCCCTTTCTTCCGGTCAACGCAAACTGAGCCTCTTTCTATTCGGAAGCCTACGTGGCACACGTGGAATGTAAAACCCCAGCTTTTTAATAAATAAAATTGAATTTCCTCTATTCATTATCTTGAAATAATAAGAAATTAATTTGATATAATGCTTTGGTTATAGGTGAAATGTGCAAATTTTTCAAAATAAGCAAGTGGTTATAAAATATTCATTTTGTCGGGGAATATTCGTTCGGTCGTGGAATATTCTTGTTGTCGGGAAATATTTGTACGACGGCGCAGCCATTTATGGGCCCATAACATAATAACTGTCGGATGAAGAAAACGACAAGTTTAATTTTTTTTTAAATAACTGCGTAATTGTTACCGTTAACACTGTTGGATTACCTGGTGGTTAAAATCAGTAATACACGTGGTTGCACAGTAGCACACGGTATTGCACAATATTTTTGAATTATTGATTCTTATGTAAGAAGGCACTACTAAATAATTGTTACAGTAATTACTATTCAATATTTTATTTTATTGATTCAATAATTGTTGCGTTGATATTTTATATTATTGTTGTTTCAATAATTATCATTTCAAATTATTTCCCATTATCAGATCAATAATTCAAATTATTTGAATAATATTATTAGATAACATTATTGGCAATGTCTAAGAAATTACGTAGGAGGAAAGGTCACGGTCACCTAATTATGCGCCCGATGAGAGAAATCTTTATCGGAAAGCCCCCTCTTTCCTGAAAACGACCTGGTTGTAATAATTGTGATTCTGTAATATTATTTGTGAGTAATTAATTATTAATTTATATGATAAGAAAATATTTATTTTATGTGGATGGATAGGAAAATATTTATTTTGTGTGGATATAAATGAAGGAATTAATGCTGAGGTGTTTTATCAGTATTTTGTCAGAATGGAGGTATTAAAAATCGTCCGTATGTGAATTTCGGGCATTTTTCGTTTGGAATTTGGAAAAACTTAAAGCTACAAAGTTGTAGAGAATTCAATTTCCTATGAATTGACATAAAATTTATATTTTTCTGATAAAAGGGTTATTTATTATGAATTATTGAAGTTTCAAAAATTAAATATTTTTATTAAAAACATGGGTGGGCCCCACTTTTGTTTTTGGTAAAAATGTGCTGAATTAATTTTTCAAATGTGGTGGGATGTTCAAAGGCATGCATAGAAGAAAGAAAAATAATAATATTATTTTATTAATTTAGTCTCCTTTGGCGTTCTAGCATTTTCCTATAAATAGGGTGCTTAGTTAGAATAGAAAATCACACCAGAAATAAGTTTTTTTTTCTCTCTCTATATTATCGAGCGTATTTTGTGAGTAATTAGATACTTTGAGAGTTGTTATTCAGTGCAAGTTTCCTTCAGCTTTCCTTCTGCTATTACGGTCAGAAGTACTGTTATTTTGAGGTAAGGGATGTTGTTTTCTTCGTAAATGATATTATTTCTTTCAATATCATTATGCTGAAATATTGGTATGAATTTTATTGTGAAATTTCTTCCTTTTTGGTGTCGGGGTTACTATTTACGTATACGACACTGTTCACGTATATGACACTATTCACGTATACGACACTATTCACGAATACGACACTATTTACCGAAAAATAAAATTTTCTCTTTTTTGTCCTAGATGTCTATTATGGTTACTATCTTTGATTGTATCCATGTTTTGATCTTCATTCTTGAATTTTACTCTATTATGGTTTATTATGGAGTATTTTTAAACTTGAATTATTTAAAGTACGAATCTCTAATCTTTGTCCTTTTATCTCACTAGATTCGTTCTCTAAAATGTTTTTCATCATCCTCAGTCTTTAATGGTGATACTTGATGAATATCTTTGGCATGTAGTGCAAAGATGAATGATTACCTGATGAATATTTTTGGCCCGTAGTGCAAAGATGAACAGGTGTTGAGATGAACATGACCAACTGGTGATACAAATGAATATCTTTGGCCCGTAGTGCAAAGATGAATATTGATGCAAGTTGTATATTGATTGATGTTACAGGGATAAAATATTGATGATGAACTTTTAAATTCATAGATGATAGTAGATTTCATTCTCTACTTAACTCTTCTATTGAATTGTTGTTTCCGCTGCAGTTGTTGATCTAAAACTTATTGTCTATTATATTCTATCAGATTTTTCCCTATTGAGGACTAAGGATAATTTGTTGTACATTATCTTAGTCATAATATTCTTTACTGGGCTAGTTGAGCTCACCCTTTTTCTTTTTGTTCTATTTTTCTTCTTAGGAAGTGAGAATATAGCAGGAACCAGTCGGGGTATAGAGTGATGGTCCTAGATAGTTGTTTTAGTAGTCCTCACTATTTTTGTAAAATAGTGTATCAATAATTGTAATGAGGACTTATCTGAGTGTGGATATTTTCTAGAAAATAATATTTGTATTTAAACTCACAGTTTATGTGTTGTCGTATTTTGCACGACAATTGTATTAATAAAGTTATAGTTGTTTCTGTACCATGTATTTGACAACTCAGAATAGGTGATGTATACCTATTTTGAGGGCGTCACATGGAAGATCTGACGTGGGCATTTTATATTGTAATTTTACACGTGAGCAACGCTGATGTGGCTTCTTTTGATTTTTTTTCAAAAATTTGCCTCTCCACTGATTCGAACTCGCAACCTTATGTTTGAAACCTTGGTCATATGACCACCCGAGCACTACGTGCCTAGCTGTTAAAATCTCGCGAGGATTAATCTTTATATCAAAACATTTCCTTTCCCCCCAAAAAATTAAAATACTACATAGATCCTTCAAATAATCTAAGATTCATTTCGTTCTATATCTTTCTCTCTTTCTAAACCTCTCGCATGCACAGAGAAAAGCTAGGGTTTCAAAATTTCGTCAAATTAGGGGTTTGTAGTGGGGATACAAAAGCTAATCGAAGGATCTGAAAGTGCTTTGTAGTGGGGATGTAAAACCCCAAATTTTACGAATAAAGATTTAATTTTCTCAAAATATATTTTTTGAATATTATGGTGTGGATTTGAGATAATGTTATAGTTGTGGGTAGTATTTATAAATTTTGCAAAGTATACAAGTTGTTATATAATATTCTTTTTATCGGGGAATATCCGTACGACGGTACAATCATTGGTGGATCCCACAACGGAATTATTGTCGGATTGAGAAAACGACAAAAATATTTTTATGAAAATAACGGCGGAAGTTTTACCGTTAAAACTGTTGAACTACTCTGTAATAAAAGTACAGTAATACGCGTGGTTGCATCGTAGCACGCGGTATTGATTATTGATGCTTACGTGAGAAGTCACTCAGTTTTATTCAATTATTGCCACAGTAATTGCTACATAGTATCTCACGTTATTTGATTTAATTATTGTCAATATTTTATATATTATTAAATAATTAATTGAGACGACAAATTTATTAATATTATTATTTACAATATTAACGATGTCTAGAAGTTACATCGAGAGAAGTTTGGTCACCTAATTACGCTTGATAGGGAGAAATCCTTATTAGAAAGCCCCTCTTTCTAGAATGACACAGTTAAAGACTAATATTGTGAATAATAATAATAATGATGAAATTTGTTTTATTATTATTATAAATGTAATAAAACATAAAACTTTTATATAAAATAGAATACTTTTATAAAGTTATTTGTTTTATTAGACTATAAATAGAATATATTATATTCTATTATGCATAAGGTATTTACATAGTACACTGCATATTGTTTGCATAGTAAAATCTTTTTATATAAAGCAGAATACTTTTATAAAGTTATTTGTTTTATTAGATTTTAAATAATATATATATATATATTTTTGTAAATAGAATATATTATATTTTATTGCATAGTATCCTTTCTATTTTCCTATAAATAAGATGCTTAGTTAGAATTGAAAACACATCAGAAGTTCAGAGAATTCTTCTTCTATAATCTTGAGCGTATTTCTTTAGAGTTTAAGAAAGCTTTGAGCGTAGTGCAAGATTTCTTCAAGTATATCCCCGCCCTACCCGTCGGAGTACTCTTCTTTATAAGGTAAGGGATATTATTTATTGTACTCGTAAGGGGTATTATTTCTTTCGTCTTCATGAAGAGAACTTCTGTTATTCCATTCTTTATTATTATGTTGGAATAACTTTGTGTACATCAATCCGCATACATTGTGAAATTCTTCTGTTATTCCATTCCTTATTATTCTATTGGAATAACCTGTATATGTAAAGTACCGCATACATGGTGAAATTCTTCTGTTATTCCATTATTTATTATTCTACTGGAATATCCTGTCTGTGCATATTACGCATGACCTGGTTCCATTATTTATTATTTTGTTGGAATAACCTGTCTGTGCGGTCTACCGCATGCATGGTGAATTCTATTGTTATTCCATTATTTATTATTCTGTCGAAATATCATTTCTGTGTGTTTACACATGACCTGGTTCCATTATTTATTATTCTGCCGAAATATCTTGTCTGTGCGTTTACGCATGACCTGGTTCCATTATTTATTATTCTGTTGGGAATAACCTGTCTGTGCGATCTATCGCATGCATGGTGAATTCTTCAGTTATTCCATTCTTTATTATTCTATTGGAATAACCTGTCTATGTGGATTACCACATGGATGGTGAATGATCCTTTGTATTCATTCCTTATTAAATTGTGGAAATGATGCATTTCGTGGATTATGATGAAAGTCATAATATAAGCATTGGATTTATTGATTATGATGAAAGTCATAATAAAAGCATTGGACTGATGAAAATCATGGGTATATGTAGTAATAGTAAGTGTTATGATGAGTTATGTTGGTTATTATGTGAAAACATGAAAGTTTCTTAGAAATCACAAAGGGTTGAAAATCAGATTTTGGTGAAAATGGAACATAAAATTCAATTGACCTTATCTCCTATTATATTTCAAAATTTTGAGTGTGGTTAAGTTCTAGAGTTAGATCTATGAGTTTCTAACGTATCCAAGTGGAATCACTTGAAATGCTGTAGATTTTTGTGTGGACTGATTTTAGCAAAGGAGTCAAAAACTGCAAAGTACCAAAAAATAATTGCCCATAAATTTAAAAGGGCATTTTCGACCACTTAATTTGTGAGAAAACTTCTGGCCTTTTGGGACATGGAAATATATGGTATAAAGTACCTCCTATTCAAAAATGAGCTTATTCCGACTTAAAATGAGCAAGTTATGACTATTTCAATATTTTGGTTTTTCCAATGAAAAACGCTATAACCGGAGTTCTATAACTCCGATGACCATAAAATTTAAACTGGAAGTTCACATTAACATGTGTAAGATGCTGCCAAGATTTGGGAATTTCTAGAGTTAAACTTGAGGTAGCTAATTTCTTAAGGAATTAATTAGAAATTAATTTTTGAAAAATACTTAAGGGAGTTGAAAAATTATAAAAAAATACTTTTTGTGTATGAAATATATGTATATATGTTTGGACAAAGGATAGAAAAATAATAAGTTGATTTGGTAATTTTTCATAAAAATGGTTTAGTTACAAACATATGAGTTAAATATGTTTTGTGAAGTTGAAGAATTGGTAAATAGAATTTTAGGGCTTGAAAATCCTATATAAGGTATATGCAGATTTTTAATGAGTGATTTGATCATTGGTGATGAAATCTTATGAGTATGGTATTTTTGAATGATTAAATGAATTATTTGGTAAAGTGTAAACAATTAAATTAAATTATTTATAAGTTTAAGAAGTGATTAAAATATTGTTATAATATTAACAATATGAGTTATTTAAGTGATGGATAATATTTGGATAAATTTAAAGTCTTTAATATATATCCTTGTTTTCGTTTGATTAATGCTTATATTATTGTCATTATCCTCATGTTTATATTGTGATGAAAGTCATCTTTGGCTTACGTGCAGAGATGGACTTGGTATGAGTATGACCAGGGATTATTAGGTATAATCATGACCTGTAATGTTATAAATGATGTGGTAAAAGTCCTCAATGGCCTGTAGTGCATTGATGGACAGTTTTTGGTATGATTATGACCAGGGATTATTCGGTATAGTCATGACCATTGATAATTTAATGAATATCCTTGGCCCGTAGTGCAGGGATGACTTGATGATGTAGTTTATTTATTAAGCTGAGTCTCAGCGATAAAAATTGACGAGAACATTTTAAATCATAGAAGATAGTAGATATCATGCTTTACTTGACTCTTCTAATGGATTGCTTATTCCACTGCAGTTAAACTTGATGTCTATTATATTTTATCAGTTTAATATTGTTGAAGACTAATGATAATCTATTCCGCATTATCTTAGTCATAATATTTCTTACTGGGCTAGTTGAGCTCACCCCTTTCTTTCACTATTCTCTTCAGGAAATTAGAACGTAGCCGGGACTAGTCGGGGAACGGAATAACGGTCTAGATGATAATATTAGTAGTCCTCACTATTCTGTTAAATAGTGTGACAATAAATGTATTGAGGACTCCTTTGAGTGTGGATATTGTCTAGATGACAATATTCTTATTAAAACTCTCAGTTTATGTTTTATCGTATTTTACACGACTGTTGTATAATTAGTTTGTATTTGTATTCAGTACCTTGTATCTGGCGACCCAAGATGGGTGATGTATACTTATTTTGGGGGCGTCACAAGGGAGATGGTGTAAGTGTCTCGAAATCCCTCTTTATTGATGTCTCCCCTTTATTCTATTCTCCTTTATCTATCTAATGTGGACCCTTTATTTACCTTCACATGTCTATTGTCTAGAACTTAATCCCCTTTCCTTGTCTATTGTCGGCCATTTACTAAAATTGTTTGTTATTATATAAATATCAACTTGATTGGGTATTATATTGTGGTCCTTATGTTGTGGTCCTAATGTTGTCTGGTAATAATTATATATTGTCTCGTCTGTATTTGTGGTCTGTCTTTTTGTTCCATAGTCCAACATGAGATTTCTACTATATTTTATTGGTAGTGGAACTCCACCAATAAACTTTTGTCTATCATGTGATGGAGGGAAATAAAGTATTGTTTGTCCTGTCATAATAATAATAAATATTTTTTTTCAAATTAATGTTTATTGTATTTTTATTGTAGAAACTTGGAAGTGGAACTCCACCATGGGGGTTTATTTGGGTTACATCCTTTTTTCAATTATGATTATGGGAAAATTGATAAGTTTCAAATCCCTTATTTTGAATTGATTTTTGAGAAGCTGAAGACAATGTGTGAGGGTTTTGGGTACACATATGTAATTGGGTTATATTACAGACTGTCTTGAACTATATTTTGTGGGCATTTTTCAAATCTTAAAGATGATGATGACCTAAATATAATATTAGATGATGTTGTAGATTATAAATATGTTGAGATTTATCTTGAGCATGAATGTGAAAGGGGTAAACAGGCTAAACAACCTACACATACTAAACATGCTAGTGATAGGAAAAAACAGGCTAAGAAAGTGAGTTTGATAATTAATATTAGTCATGATGGTGATGTGTTGGTGGAAGAAAATAACTATGAGGACTCTAGTTCTTCTAGTGATAGTGATATTCTTGATGAGGAGGAAGAAGAAATGTTTCTAACTGATGATGAAGAAATAATTGAGCCAAGAAAAAAAAAGGGAATATAAAGAACATAAGAATAAAGTAAAACAACCAACTGTTGAGGGTGGCAAGACTGTTGAGGGTAAGGGCAATGCTGAGGGTGATAATACTTTTGAGGGTGAGGGCAATGCTGAGGGTGACAATACTGTAGAAGAACAAGGTAGTGAGAGTGATGATGATTATTCTAATGGCAGTGAAACAGAAAATGGGGATACTCAAGATTATGACTTTGATCAAGCAGAAAATGACAGCCCTGAGGAAGCTGACTTTGAGGATGATACACTTGTGTGGAGGCAAAACCCTTTCCTAGTGTATAAACCCAACACCAAAATCACGGGGACAAACTTAGAGTTAGATATGTTATTTGCAAACAAGAAAGAATTCAAATCTGCAGTCATTAATTGGTCATTAACAAAAGGTTTTGATTTAAAATTTGTGAAAAGTGAAAGACATAGGGTGAAAGAGAGGTGTATGAATAACAAAAATTTTCCTGTGAAAGTATGAGGAAGTAAAGTTTAGTTTCAACCAACTTTTCAACTTAGAACAATGTGGAAAAAGCACAGATGTTCTAAAAATTTAGTGAGTAGGCAGGTTAATGTCAAGTGATTAGCAAAGAATTTGAATACAGAACTTAAAGAATTCAGGAATTGGAGACTGGTTGATATCCAGTCTTATGTGAAAAAAACCTTTCTAGTTTCTGTGTCAATAGACAAATGTTATAGAGCTAGACAGTTTGCTTTGTAAGAGTTGACGGTGAACATGAAAGAACATAATGCCAAGTTGCATAGATATATTAAGGAGTTAAGAAAATCAAATTCTGGGATTACAATTGACTTGTATCAAGTATTTCATTCTGGTGCACCTGAATTCAGAAGACTTTATATTGGATTTAAGGCTTGTAGAGTTAGTATGCTAGCTGGATGTAGGAAAATAATTGGTCTGGATGGTTGCTTTCTAAAAGGCTATTTTGGTGGGGAGCTTTTAAGTGCTATAGCTAAAGATGGAAACAACCAAATGTTTTCAATCTCTTGGGTTGTTGTAAAGGGAGAAAATAGAGATTCATGGGAGTGGTTTCTGGCATTGCTCAAAGATGACCTGAAGTTAGAAGATGGTGAAGGGTGGACCTTTATTAATGATCAACAAAAGGTAATTATCCAACAATTGTTATTTGTTATACATTTTCTACTTCAATTTTAATTATTAATTCTAATACATGTGATGTTTCTAACATATAATTTTGTGTTTGTATTGCAGGGATTAGCTGGTGGATTATATTATCTGTTTCCTTTCTCAGAAACTAGAAACTGTGCAAGGCATATATATGAAAATTTGAGAAAGAGGTATAGAGGTATAAATTTGAAGAAAACCTTTTGGAGGGCTGCAAGATCCTTAATTAACATTAATTTTGAGGATGAGATGAAAAGAATTAAGGAGTTAGATGAAGGGGCTTATGACTTTTTGATGGCTAGGACTCCTAGGAAATGGTGCAAAGCTTTTTTCAAGATTAATAAAAAGTGTGACATCGTGGATAACAACCTCTGTGAGTGTTTCAATGGATACATAATCCAATCAAGAGGCAAACCATTGATTGGATTACTAGAAGATATCAGATAGCTGAATTACTAGAAGATATCAGACAGCTGTTAATGACCAGACTACAATAGAAGAGAGATATAGCCATCAAGAATAAGTGGTACATTTTTCCAAGACCAAAAAAAAATACTTGACAACAACATTGAATACAACTGCCAGTATGTTATGTTATACAATAGAGATCTGCTGTTTGAGGTGACATCTAGGATTGCACCTGATGCATGGATACACAGTTGATTTGAAACTTCGCACTTGTGCTTGTAAGGCTTGGGACCTTAGTGGAATTCCTTGTGTACATGCATGTGCAGCTATGTTTTACATGAGATACAATCTTGCAGACTATGTGTCACACTAGTTTAGGGTACAAATATATGTGAGAGTATATTCAAAAATGTTGAGTGTGGTTAGAGGGGAGAGATTTTGGCCAAGAGTTAATATCACTCCACCATTACCTCCTCTATTAAGACACTGAGAGGAAGGCCCCAAAAGTTGAGAATCAGGGAAATGCATGAGGAGTCAAGTGTTGCAAGTTAAAACAAAATTAATAAAACTAAGTCATACAAATTATCTAGGAAAGGCACAATAATGGTATGCAGTACTTGCAAGATAGCAGGCCACAATTGTGTCACCTGCAAGCTATCTACACAAACAACACAATCAGATGTAAGTATTTTGGTACACACATGCAAGTTTTTTAAAAATTCTTTTGACTGAACTGTTATTATTAATTTCTAATTATTATTGGTTTGTTTTTGCAAGAACAAGTTGTAAAAGATAAGGGAGACATTGGGAAGAAGAGAAAACAAAGAAGGAAAGGGGAACAAGACAAGGTTACTATTTAGTTACAATTACTTACAAGTTTACTATCAAAAAGGGGAACTATTAAGCAGTACTTGTTAATTATTTTCTAATTTTGTAGGAACAAGTTGGACAAGGTAAGGGAGACAGTAGGAAGAAGAGAAAAAAGAGCATCAATAAGGAACATAACAAGGTTCTTTCTGCACCCTTTTATGTGATTTTCATGTTTTAGTTAACATAATTATGTTATTTTAAATGTCTAAATCATTATTTAGTATAATTTAGGATCCACTGACACAAATGTTGGGAGAGAGTAACAAGCATACTAAACAAGAGAACAAAGGAGTAAAGGTCTGTCCCTTACAATTTTGATTAATCATGTTTAGTTACATTGGTAATATTGTTCTAAACATATGTTAACAATTTTAGGAACAAGTTATAAAAGATAAAACTGACATGGTAAATAAGGGAGATAGTGGAGCTGATACCAGTTCAAGTCACAAATAGGTGAGTTGGGACCTAATTACAATTACTTAGAAATTGTGTTTACTAGTCAAATCTGATTTTCCTATTTTATAGATAAATGTGGCAGACAAAGGTGTAGTTATTAGAGCAAAAATACCAATCACGAGAAATCCTGCAAGAAGAGAATGGGTCCATTCTAGTTTTGGCTGTTTCATTTCCCCAAAATCCGACAACACTTATATTTCAGTAAGTATATGTGAATGATTATTATTTTATACTTGTATCATTACATTTCATTAATTAGTAAAATGTGATATATACACTTATTGTGTTAACCAACTGTTGTATATAGAGCACACCTGGGAGATATGCTTAGCTGGATCTGGCCCAAAGACTGCACCGCACACCATCCACCAAGGCCAAAGACAACTGCACCTAAGGCCACAAAACTAATGTCTGGTGCTATAAGATCAGTAGTAGCTGCACTTAATAGAGAGACTGAAACATAGGATCGTTTGATGACTCAAGCTTTGTATAACAACTTTAAGGAGACTAGAAGGGGAGGAAGACCAAAGGGTGAGGTTTAGTCAAGTGGAGTGACAAACAAGTTCAACAAGATTGGTGGTACTCAAGAAAGTGTGAACAAGGAGTAGAATTTTAAGATCTATTAATATATATTATCATTTTGTGTGAACTTTTATTTATGGTATTTTTGGTGTTTGTATTATGTCAAACACAAAACTGATACAGTAAGAAAAAAAATTTGGGGTTTTGTAAACCTGATTATATTGTTTATTTGGTGTCTAGTATCCTAGACTCTTATATTTATTTTTGTGTTTGTAATCATGACAATGGTGTTACTGATTAAATGAAAAAGAGAGTTTCTTATTAAGTTTGTGTACAAATGTTACAGTTACAATTATAATTATGTGTAGTTTGTTAGGTATGCATTATTTGTAGGTATTAATTTTTTGACATTTTCTTAACAATGGGATTGAACAATTATGTGCAGTTTGAACAATGGGACTGCAGACTATGAGATAATTAAGAGCTTTATGTCATATTAAGAGTACTTTCACTTCTAAGATGAGTGCTCTGTTTTGCTTATTATCAATTTTAAAAAACTAGGATGCTCCCTGTTCATATTCAATGCTTTGTTTTGTAAAAGAAAAGATCAAATAATTTGGAATATCCCCAATTAGTGAAGTATGCTCTATTTTGCTAAATAATTATTCAAATAAACACAATTATCACATTTCATGAATCTACATTAACATAATCATTCTTCAAATCATGATTTTTAACATTATCCAATCACTACTTATATATCAAATTGAATATGAACAAGGAACATCCAAACAACATTATCCAATCACCACTTATATATCAAATTTTTTCAAACATCAAAACAATTAAAACTATTTCATGGTTTTTAACATGCTCAAACACAACACAAAAACAACCCAATTACAAGTAAGAACCACTTCTCCCTAGTTTGTAATTTCCTTATTTCTTCTTTTAAACACTTCAAATCATTCTTCAATTTGACTTTCTTTTTTTCAATTTCGATACTTGCACTCCCAAGTCATGAGCTTTCTCCTTCATCATCTGTAGGTTAATTTATATGCCCCTCAAATTCAACAGACCCGAATCATTCTCTACCCCAGAATCTTCTAACATGCGGATAAAGTCAATCCATTGAAAAAAGCTACAAAATGCTTGGGTCTGTAGAAAATTAAACAAACAATTATCACGATTGTATGTAAAAATTTAAAATTTTATCATGGTAAATACAATAACTTACACCATAATTTGAACAACCATAAAACTTCCTCCCAACACTGAGTCCATTTGACGATGTACAAATTCGTACTCGTATCCCACACCCACAATACCTTGGTGATGAAATCCCACTGACTCTAGTGGATATTGAATCTTCCCCAACCTTTTGGTGGCTATTTTCTTTAGGGTGCTGCTTTCTCCTTTTCATTCCTCATGAAATTCGAGATTATATCAAGCGAGAGTGAGAGACGACTATTGATAGAACCCTAACCTTTTGCCTCATTTTATCGACCCCTCGCTGGGGAGTATCTGAAATTTCTCCAAAAATTAGATGAGAGAGAGAAAGGTAAAGAACGAAATGAATCTTAGATTGATTGAAGGATATGTGTAGTATTTTAATTTTTTTTGGGGGGAAATGAAATGTTTTTGTAAGACCCCATCTTTTATAAATAAAGATGAATTTTTTCTATAAATATCATTTTTGAATATTAAGGTATGAATTTGTTATAATGTTATAGTTGTGGGTAATATTTATAAATTTTGCAAAGTAAACAAGTTGTTATAAAATATTCGATTGGTCGGGGAATATTCGTTCTATCAGGAAATATTCGTACGACGGCAAAATCATTGGTGGACCCACAACAAAATAACTTTCGGAGTGAGAAAACGACATAAATAACTTTTTATAAAAATAACGGCAAAAATTTTACCGTTAACTGTTGAAATACCCGGTGGTAAAATTACAGTAATACGCGTGGTTGTATAGTAGCACACGATATTGATTATTGATGCATACGTGAGAAGTCACTCAGTTATACTCAATTATTGCTACAATAATTGCTGCATAGTATCTCATATTATTGATTCTATTATTGTCATAGTTCATCTGTACAATATTTTATATTATTAAATCAATAATTGAGATGACAAGTTATTCATATTATTATTGGCATTATTGATAATGTCTAAGAAAGTTCTGTCGAGGAAAGGGGTTTGGTCACCTAATTGCGCGCCAATAGGGAGAAATCCTTATCGGAAAACCCCCTCTTTCCTAGAAATGATATGGTTGTTAATATTGCAAGTTATATTATTGATGAATAAATGTGTTAAAAATATTGAGGGAATTTTTATGAAGTATTTGTCCCCACTTACTCATTTTCAAAATAATTGGTAGGAAGTTATAAAGTATATATATATATATATATATATATATATATATATATATATATATATATATATATAAACATGTGTGTGTGTGTGTGTGTGTGTGTGTGTGTGAGTGTGTGAGTGTGTGTGTGTGTGAGTGGAAAAGTAGTGGTGGGTGAATTATGTATTGATGTGTGTGTGTGTGTGTATATATATATATATATATATTATAAGTTTTGTTATATTAGATTATAAATGGAACATATTATATTTTATTTAAAGTTTTCGTTTTATTAGAATATTTTATTGCACAATAATGAATAGTAAAATCAAATTTTCAGAAAATAGCTGATTGCAGTTCCGTGATTTTCTTCCTACTGTGCGTCCGTGATTTTTCCTAACTAGTGTCCTTCCATTCTCCTATTAATAGGATGCTTAGTTTAGAATTGAAAATCACACCAGAATCAGAGAATTCTTCTTCTATAATATTGAGCGTATTTCTTTCGAGTTTTAAGAAGCTTTGAGTATAGAAAACATACAAGTTTTCTTCAGGAATATCTCCGCTCTACTAGTCAGAAGTACTCTCTTTTTAAGGTAAGGGATATTATTTTTGTTCAATATTTGTATGAAATAATATTTTCTTCCATACTCTGTAGTATGTAAGTAATATTATTTCATTTCAGATTCCAAATTTTACACTCATTTTTTTAAAGTATGACTTCTATACTCCTTGAAATTAGTAGAATATCTTTGAAATTTGCGTTTCATCTAGTATCATTTCATTGAGATATTATTCTGAGCATTCTTGATAAATTTTAATCTTTTCATGCCAGAGTACTATTCACGGGATACTATTCACTTGGGTACTATTCACCTGGGGTACTATTCATGATAAAAATTGATTTCTTTTCGGTTCAAATTATTTTTGATACAATATTATTCTTGAATTTTACTCCACAAAGCCGTATCATGTTGACAATTTGGACATTATTGAATTCTGGATAAATTAAATTATAAATCTTTAAAATTTATCCTTTACTTTCATTTAATTGAATTCTTATATCATTATCATCATCCTCATGCTTATATTGTGATGAAAGTCATCTTTGGCCCGTAGTGCATAGATGGACTGTTGATTGGTATAATTATTGTAAGACCCCAACTTTTATGAATAAAGAATAATTTTCTCGAAATATATTTTTGAATATTATGGTGTGGATTTGATATAATGTTATAATTGTGGGTAATATTTACAAATTTTGCAAAGTAAGCAAGTGGTTATATAATATTCGATTGGTCTGGAATATTCGTTTTAATAGAAAATATTAAATGACGGCACAATCATTAGTGGACCCTAGCGGAAGTATTATGTCGTAGTAAAAAAAGCGACGAAATTATCTTTTTATAAAAATAACGGTAGGAAGTATTCTGAATTAAAACTGTTGAACTACCCAGTAGTAAAAAATACGATGTCTGGCGTGGTTGTATAGTAGCACACATTATTGGTTATTGATGCTTTACGTGAAAGTCACTCGTTATACTCAATTATTGCTACGTAATTACTTGCATCATATCTCTCATATTATTGATTCGATTATTGTCACAAGATCATCTGCATATATATGTTATATTATTAAATTAATAATTGAGACGACAAAGTTATTTATATTATTAAATTGCAATATTTACAATGTCTAAAAGTTACATCGAGGAGAGGTTTGGTCATCTAATTACATGGCGCCAATAAGGAGAAATCCTTATCGAAAATCCTCTTTTCACAGGAACGACCTAGTTGTTAAATATTATGAGTTATAATATTAATGATGAATAAGTTCGTGTTGATTAAAGATGAAATTGATAGTTCCATTGTGTCGAAATTATTAGTGTTAGCGGAAATTGACATTTATTTCGATAATAATTGATGTCTAGAGGTTATATTTACCAATCGGGTAATTAATCGGATAAATGAGGAATTAATTGCTATTAATTCACATAATTATAACTATTTGTTCACATGTGTGTACTATTGATTCACATTCTTGTACTATTAGGGGAGTTGGTGTAAGATTGATAATACTTGCATGACTAAGTTAAAAATGAAGGTATAGATGGAGGTACTATACTGTAATTCGTATTTTCACATGATTATAACTATTGATTCACATGATTGAACTATTGATTCACATTATTTACTATTAGGGGAGGTGGTGCAAGTTTGATAATACTTGCAGGATTAAATTAAAAATGAAGAAAAAGAGGAAGGTATTATATTGTAATATTTTGAGCCCCAAAACGTGCAATTATCAAAACTATATTTTCCTATAAATAGAAGCTCATTCTTCTTTCATTTCTTATCAATTCACTAAAGCTTTAGAGCAATTATTATAGAGAGAAATTATAGAGAGAAAGAAGAAGAGAAGTCTGCTACCTCACTATTCCAATATCCAGTTTCTTTTAAGGTAAGGGGTATTATTCTTTCTTATTCATGAAGAGAGTTATTTTCTTTCAATACTCGTAAGGGTTGTTATTCCATTCTTTATTATTATGTTGGAATAACCTGTTTATGCGAACCGCATACATGGTAAAATTCTTCCATTATTCCATTCTTTACTATTCTCATTGGAATAACTCATCATGCGTATCTATCATCGCATGCTTGGTGAATTCTCATTGTTATTCCATTCTTTATTATTCTGTTGGAATATCCTCATGCATGCGGATTACGCGTGACCACGGTTTCATTCTTTATTATTACATTGGAATATCCATGCATCTGGATTCTGGCGTGACACAGTTCCATTCTTTATTATCCTGTTGGGAATAACTTTTATGCATGCGATCATCGCGATGCCTGGTGAATTTTATGTTATTCCATTCTTTATTATTACATTGGAATAACCCGCCTATGTGGATTACCAGATGCATGGTGAATGATCCTTCAGATTCATTCCTTATTAAATTGTGAAAATGATTTGTCTACGTGGATTACTGCGTATGCGCAAAAAATCTATTTGTAGTTTTATATATTCTATTATACTCAGTTGATTAAAGTTTTGGCTTCTATACTCCATGAAATTAGTGAAATATCCTTGATATTTGCGCTTCATCCAGTATCTTTTCATGAAAATATTCTTCTAAGCATTCTTGAATTTTACTCCACAAAGAAGTATCATGTTGAAAATTTGGACGTTATTGATTTCTAGATAAATTAAAATTATAAATCTTTAAAATTTATCCTTGAACTTGTTTTATTGAATTATTATGTCATTGTCATCATCCTCATGCTTATATTGTGATGAAAATCATCTTTGGCCTATGTGCATAGATGGACTTGGTATGATTATGACCAGTGATTATTCGGTATAATCATGACTGTAATGTGACGAATGATGTGGTAAAAGTCCTCATTGATTTGTAGTTCATTGATGGACAGTTGTTGGTGTGATTATGACCAGGGATTATTCGGTATAGTTATGACCATTGATGATTACATGAATATCCTTGTTCGTGATGCAGGGATGATTTGATTTGATTTATTAAGCTGAGTCTCAGCGATAAAGTTGATGAAAAACTTTTTAAATCATAGAAGATAGTAGATTTATGCTCTACTTGACTCTTCTAATGGATTGCTTATTCCGCTGCAATTAAACTTGATGTTTATTGTATTTTATCAGTTTAACATTGTTGAAGGCTAATGATAATTTATTTTGCATTATCTTAGTCATAATATTTCTTACTGGGCTAGTTGAGCTCACCTTTTCTTTCACTGTTCTCTTCAGGAAATGAGAATATAGCTGGGACGAGTCGGGGAACGGAGTGACGGTCCAGATGATAGCATTAGTAGTCCTCACTATTCTGTTAAATAGAGGGACAATAAATGTAATGAGGACTCCTTTGAGTGTGGATATTGTCTAGATGACGATATTCTTATTAAAACTCTCAGTTTATGTTTTTTCATATTTTACACAACAGTTGTATAATGAAGTTGTATTTGAATTTATGTAGTGTGGTATCTGGCGACCCAAGATGGGTGATGTATACCTATTTTGGGGGTGTCACAATTATGACCAGGGATCATTCACTATAATCATGACCTGTAATGTTACAAATGATGTGGTAAAAGTCCTCATTGGCCCGTAGTGCATTGTTGGACAGTTGTTGGCATGATCATGACCATTGGTGATAAAACAAATATCCTTGGCCCGTAGTGTATGGATAATTCGTGGATGTGATACTAATGAATATTCTTGGCCCGTAGTGCATGGATAATTCAGTGATGTGGATTATTTATTAAGCTGAGTCCCAGTGATAAAATTGATGATAAGCTCTTAAATCATAGAAGATAGTAGATTTCATGCTCTACTTGACTCTTCTAATGGATTGCTTGTTCATTTATTTATTAAACTTGATGTTTATTGTATTTTATCGGTTTAACAACTTTGTTGAAGACTAACGATAATTTTCTACATTATCTTAGTTATAATATTTCTTCTTTGGGCTAGTTGAGCTCACCTTTTTGCTTTCATTGTTCTCTTGTGAAATGAGAACGTAATTTTAGACTAATCGAGGAATGGAGTGACGATCCGAGATGGTGGTTGTAGTAGTCCTCACTATTTTATAAAATAGTGTAATAATAATTGTAATGAGGACTCCATTTGAGTTTGGATATTGTCTAGAAGACAATATTTGTGTCAAAACTCTTAGCTATATTTTGTCGTATTTTACACGACAGTTGTATAATTAAGTTTATATTTAAATTCCGTACCATGTATCTGGCGACTCAGAATGGGTGATGTATACCTATTTTGGGGGCATCACAGTTTTGATATAAAGAATAATCCTTGTGAGATGTTAACAGTTAGGCCCGTGGTGCTCGGGTGGTCATATGACCAAGGTTTCAAACGTGAGGTTGTGAGTTCGAATCAGTGGAGAGGCAAATTTTTGAAAAAAAAATCAGAAGAAGCCACGTCAGCATTGCTTACGTGTAAAATTACAATATAAAATGCCCACATCAGATCTGCCTCATGTGCCACGTAGGTGCTACATGTGACACATCATCAGGTCAACACACATGTGGCATCTGGGGGTTCAAAGTCCAAATTTTCGAATATAAAGGGACTCAATTTGCGTTGACCGGAAGAAAGGGGCTCAATACCCAAAAACCACTAAATTTTAGTGATCGACTTTGTATTTAACCCATTTTGCTTAAGAATAATCTCTCATTTAAAAACCCACTAAAAATTTAAAATACAAAATAATATTCACCTTCTCTGTTCATCTTTTTATAAATCACAACAACAAAGAATCAGGTCTTTTAGAGTCTTTAAAATCTTTTTACGTCTTTACAAAAATTGAAGCCCTCGAATAGATAAAAATAGGCTCAAGAATCCATTGATTCGGAGTTAATATAACTAAGTTATAAATTTTCAAAATTAGGGCTGAAAATAGTGATGAAAGTAGAGACAGATTGCAGTTTTCAACCATTTAAGACATGAAGATTACATCAAATAACTTTTCTTCCTTCTTCAAAATTGAAGAGGATGAAAAAGAATGAAGAAATAGACTGTAGATTCACTCAATTCCGACATCAGATTAATTACTATAGTTTTTTTAAAGTACTGCAATGTAAAAAAAAGGTGAAAATTCAAGAGAGAATAGGAAAGGATTAAGGTTACATCTAACAACCTTTAAATATAACTCTACCTAATATAACTTCTTTTAAGTAGTAATTTTAGGAGATAATAATTAAATTAGAAAGGTGTGGGCCTAAGTGCATATTAGGATTCACATGACCTAATTGAAATAAATGTATAAATTAGGATTTACATAACCTAATTAAATGTACAAATTAGGGTTCATATGACCTAATTAATTGTACAAATTAGGGTCCATGCTGCAATTAAATGAAGACCGAAAAAGCTGGAAATAAATGTGCTAGATCTAGGAAAGCCTCCACGTGTTCCAAGGCAGAAGACTTGTGGAGGTAACTCATTTTGGGAATTGATTGAGGGATTGGATTGGCGGATAGAAGGACAGGGCAATTTGGGCATTAATTTGATGACTAAAGGGTATTTCTGGAATTTCTCCTTAAAGACATGACTAAGGGTTTTCGGAAATTTCTCTTAAAACATGTGCCTGGCATGTGACTACTTCCCAGGGAAGCTCTATAAATAGCCTTCTATCCTAAGAAGGAAAGGGGACTTTTTGGCCAAACATTTACACTTGGACTCTTGGAAGCTCTGAGCACTTGGAATTCTTTCCCAACTCGAAGACTCAAGAAGGTTCTTGGAATCCCTGCTACGCTAACCCGGTTTTCGGATTCTGAGAGTCCTGCCATGTGTCATTGGAGTAATCGCCCACCTGTCGTTCTCCCCTCTTCAATCAATCAGTCAATTCCTTATTCTTCGTGGATTTCTTGCCTCTCCAGCCAACACAAAATCCTAATTGGCAAGGCACGATTTTCTTGCCCACAAAAGGATAATATCAGAATAGTTGACATTACCAAAATAGTTTAGATTTGTAGTTATTTAGGGGATTATAAATTTAAAATATTAATTTGGGATTAAAAAAGTAGTAATTTTAGGAGATAATAATTAAATTAGTAACGATAATATTAGAACAGTTAACATTATCAGAACAATTTAGATTTGTAGTGATTTAGGGGATTATAAAATTAAAATATTAATGTGGGATTAAAAAGTAGAGATTTTAGGAGATAATAATTAAATTAGTAATGATAATATTAGAACAGTTAACATCATCAGAACAGTTTAGATTTGTAGTGATTTAGGGGATTATAAAATCAAAATATTTATTTGGAATTAAAAAATAGTGATTTTAGGAGATAATAATTAAGTAACGATAATATAAAAACCGTTAGATTGAAAAAGTAGTGATTCATGGGATTATAAATCAACATAGTAAGTTATGATTGATATTATCTGTTATTTAATTTTATTTTAAATGTTTTAAAGCGTATAATATTATGTTGCAATATAATTATAAATGGTATAATATTATGTTGTAATATAATTAAATTAGTAATGATAATATCTACACAATTTAGATAGGTAGTGATTTGTTATATACAAGTATTATAATATTATACCATACATGTATGATATAATGTATGGTATAATTATGAATGGTATAATATTAGAAAAAAAGTGATTTTAGGATATAATAATTATGTTTTAACATAATTAAATTAATAACAGATTTAGAAAAATAGTGAATTTTGGAGATTATAAAATAAACATATTAGTGTGGGATTATATATATGTATGATATAATGTATGGTATAAGATTATAAATATTATATAATAATGTAAAATTCTAAAAACAAATTTATTGGGTTATCACGGTTAGTAATGTTGGAACTTATATATGTATGGTATAATATTATAAAAGATATAATATTATAAAATTCAAAAATTAGTGTAATTATGTAGGACATGTGAAAACTGGATTAATAGATGAACATATTAATTATGTAAGACATGTATTGCAATATAAAAATGACAAATATTATATAATGATGTTATGTAATGTAATTTAGTATATTTAATAGATAGAAACCATGTCAAATGCAATGTGGCCACATGCATGATGCCCTTCCCCTAATAAATCATTTATTAATGGCGTTGTTTTTATAGATTGACTTGGTGCTCTCTCTCTCTCTCTCTCTCTCTCTCTATATATATATATATATATATATATATATATATATATATATATATATATATATAGGTTCCATCCACAAAGAACCAATTATTGTTGAAAGAATCATGGCCAACAGCTACGAACATGCACTTAATATATAAAAAAAAAAAAAAATTATCTAAGACCCAGTGACAAGCTCTACTTACGCCAAAAAATGGGTTCTTTCCCCAACAACCTATTGTTGTGGATGGAATCCCATATATATATATATATATATATATATATATATATATATATATATATATATATATATAAGGATAGATAGAGGAGTAATTAATAGAGTAGACGCAACAGACAGAAAATGAGAGACAAAGACAAACATGGGGAGGTGGTTGGTGGAGTTTGGTAGCTGTATGACGATAGAGATCGCAACTACTTCTGTCTCTTCTAATCAATTCTTCCCTCTACTTTCTTTCTCCTTTTTTATATAATATATATATAACTCATCCATAACAAATGATTGTTATCAATATTATTCTAACAAATAACAAACGCAATTCTTACTGTCCAATATAAAATTTACAGTTCTTTTAGGGGGATATTTTTTGTGGATATTTTTTTTTGGTTTTTTTTTATAGTACCTTTTAAAAAATATATAGTATTTATTTCAACTGAAATTTTTATAAAAAATAATGTTTTAAGGTATAAATTGAATACATACAAGAAACAAGATTATGCACTGGCATATCACTGAATACTGCTTTTGTATGTATCCAAATTACACCTAAAACATTGTTTTTTACAAAAATTTTAGTTGAAATAAATATTATACATTGTTTGAGAGGTACTACAAAATAAAAACCAAAAAAAAAAAAAGTCGCTAGAAATGTCCCCAAAAAATGTCTCCTTAAAATTACTTCTAAATTTAACGGGTAAGTACGAAGCCAGAATTTGATTTAAGAGGGTAAATTTTTTTTTTTTAACATAATATATATTTAGAAAAAAGTTATTTGGGAAGAATGCATTGTAATTGATGTAAGTTTGTCGAACTTAATCACACCACGACATTTCTATATTTCGATACGTTTTTCAGGATCACGCTCCAAATAATTAATATCTCATTCTTTACCTTTAATTCTTGGTGATTTTAGAGAACGTTGTTCTTGTTCAGGGGTAACTAGGTAGAGATGTTTGAACATTAGGCTCATGGGTAAGCAGAGATATATGTGTCAACATGATTTGATTACTTTTTCTTGAAAAATGAATCAATAGTACGTGATTTTCCGATGATTCTAAAACAAAAAATAAAAAATTCAATTAACTACACTAAAAAAATTAGTTAATCCTTTTAATAATAAAATTTTCATAAATTTGCAATTAAATAAGTAAAAGTTTTAGTTGGTTACCGAAAAATAAATTGAATATGCAATTGGAATTAACATATACAATATTATGATCACTCATTAAATTTTTAAAAATTAAAATAATAAGTTTCATAAAATAAACAAAGATGAAAAAAATAAAATAAGCGTTTTAGTTGGTTACTTGGATACAAATGTATCATTCAATTGGAATAATACATATACAATATTATGCTCAAATTATAGAAACATACAATTATAATGAATTGAATAATAAAATTAGTTTGTAATCAGAACTGACTTCAAACTTGATAAATAAACAAGTGGGCATTATAAAATTTTCAAATATTGGAAGGGGGGCGGCCTCTCCAAATCATGAGTAGCTCAGTCCTCATTAATCTGGTGAGATTAATGGGGAATAAGTCCTTGACGCTACTAAGAGTAACAACAGACAAAATGAGATTAAACTCCTGCCTCTACTCTTAGTAGCGGCATGCAAATTTTTTTTACTTGCCTCTACATATTAAGAATAGAGAGATCCGTTTGCTATAATAGTATTCATGTAAAACCCCAAATTCACTACAAAAAATTGGATCATAGGCGACGGGAGAATAGCCGTCGAGAATGACCTCACTAGCGACGGCCAAGCCGTCGTTAATGTATGCCGTCGGCAATGACTTATTTTCACTCATATGGCGCCATCTTTTCCACTGCCCGCGCGCGGGAAGGGTGTAGGGCGACGGGCTTTAGCATTGACGACGGGAGTAATCTCGACAGCGATGCCGTCGAGAATGAGTCCTATATAACAGATCAGTTTTAATTTTTTTGCTTATCCTTTTTCTTAACCCCCCCCCCCCCCGCGCGAATCTTCTTTCCCTCTTCCTCCTGCCGTCTCCCTGAGTAGCTCACCGTCGTCCATCTTCCGATTACACCGTCGCCCAGCTTCCGATTACCACATACCACCTCTCCGTCGAGTCCCCGTCACCGCCTCGCCTCTGTCCTCACCGTCGACAGTCCTCGCCTCGAGCTCAGTAAGTTTTTTCAATTCAACTTTTTCCCCTAATTAGCTTATGGAACCATTATAATAGCTTTGTTATCATCTCAATGTATAATAAGATTTGATTTAAAGGTCTATATTATTTAATTTATCTTTGGTATCGGCAGTGCTTTGTGTTAAGCTAGTTTGGTAAATTTCCCAATTTTTTTGCCAAAATCAAAGTACAAATTGCTTGTGTTTAGCTTCTTTAAATCAAAGTATGAAAACTTTTGGGCATTGTGTTATTCTTCAAATTAAAAACTTGAGATTGTCAAGTGGCTTTTGGAGCCTGAATCCCAGGTTGGTCTTGCATTCTGTTTTCAGTTTTATAGGATTTGTAAAAAAAAAACCTTGCCTTTTCATTTTGCTTATTGTTTTATATTTTGTACATATCTGTATTATTGTTATGTACATAGAGATAAATTTACATACCATTCTGTAGTGTATTGTTATGTACATAGTATATATATTTCTATATGTGTGTGATGGTTAATTTATGTGTGCTACCATCTTATGTTGAGAATATTTATGTCCCAGGTCAATTCCATATGCCATTACTATTTTAGTTTCTAAAATGTGAATAAATGCACTAATCTCTCGTTACGTTGTAAGCTATTCGCACCTTTTGTTGTTGTATATTCAGTGTCGTACTGTGCGTGCTCGATGTCTTGTTTAAACGAATCTTTCGTTTATTTCTATTTTTTATTCTTTTGGGGTTAAGTTTTTTGTTATCACTAGTAGCTTTCAAGCCTTGGGTTAAGCTTGAGTTCATAAAGAATAAGGTTGAGATGAAATTGGTTTGAGCTTAGACCGTGCCTTGTACATTCTAAACCCATTTTAATTTTTATACAAAATTTTAAAACTATATGAGACATTATGTGTACTTAGCTATTAAAATATGAGTTTTTTAAATAATAAAGAAGCTTAACATTCAATCTAATCATATGAAGTCCAATCTCAACATGTTGTTAGACTAATTAGGTATGAATGATATTAATATCTAATCATAGTAATCAAGAGCAAATCAATAGATGCTATGAAAAATATATCTAAATAACAAGTACGCGGAGCAACATCAATCAAAAGATAATGGATCAACCAAATAGAAATGGTAAGTAATGTTTGTCTTGGCTCTTAAAGGAGGTTTGGAACCTAAGTTGCCTTAATTTATAAAAATTTACACTAAAATCATATAAAGAAGCTAAGGATCCTCCTGCTTCTTCTGTGAGTTAGATCCAACTATATATATATTTGTCTCTGTTCATGAAGAATGAAAGCTAGCAAATAAGTAAACCTACTGGAGTTGATATATATAGAAAGAATTGAGGTACAAATAAATAAAATTTGCCCACTATATCGCTTAAACCATTACTGTCGCACTTAATGTATAATTCTATAACATCTATCATTTTTACAAACAAAAGTAATCGTATAATTTTTTGTGACTGCTTGAAAGTTTTGGTTTATTATGTCACAATATTTTGACAATTTTGACATGGGTACTCCTCAATTTTATCAATTATTTGTACTAAAATGAAGTGTCTAGTACCCTAGTACCTATACCCTTTTGTGTGTCGAGTGTCGGAAACTAGTATTTTAAGGCAAATTATGAAGAGTCCGTGTAAAACAATATTAGCTTTTCTATGTAGCAAGTTCCCATGTAAAGCCAAGACTCATGGAAACATGTACTCGTTGTGTAATAATATTAGGAGTATGTACTCTTTGTGTCCTTTTAGTTGTATTCAAATGTAATAGTTTGTAGTAGTACAATCATTATCTTCAACTTATATTAATCTACTAAATAAGGTGTTAGTTGTTTTAGGTTACTATTTATGTTTGTATCCTTTTAGGTTACTATTTATGTTGCATTCTTTAATTGTATCTCGTATGTTATCCTCTTTATTACCGCTCACAAATATAGTATTTACGTATGTATACATACATATGATTTGACAAAGATATATGTTATCTTCTTTTTTCTCAGATTCATGTATGTTATCCTCTATGTTATCCTCTTTACCGTATGTTGCATTCTTTTAGTTGTATCAATATAGTATTTTTTTAGTTTTGGTGGTATACATATATATGGCGCACACCACACTGATGATCGTGGTGGGCGTCGCAGTCGTGGGGGGCCGTGGCGATTCTACAGCGTGATGATCGGTAGGATCGTCGTGTATAATTACATATTTTATTGGGATACATCTTATTATTTTTATTTTATATTGTATTGTCATTATATTCGTTTATATAAATATTGATGTATTTCACTACATAGGTGATCGACGTGAGCCTCCGCGGGATCTAAGACGTGGCTTCTTGAGGGAATCCCCAGTGCGCCGCTTATATGTCGTGGTTGGGACTCATAGGTAATTTCATAATCCTATATAGTATTACTATAATATAAGTATTTAGTTCTTAATTATATATTTTTGTAATTTGCAATGTATTAATTTCAATTGTAGTATCCTCGACGCTACGCCAAGGAACACGTTGCTGGGGATCGTCTCGCAATCGATTCTCAAGCCCGCGGATGAGGTGGGCGGATGTGGATGACCGCACACGCCGATTGATTATTCTTTGAGTTTAGGGTAGGATGTCAATCATTCATACGCTAGTTTTATATTCCATTTGAATATACTGTTACCTCTTTGATTTATGTTGTTTACTAAGCTTCTTAATGTGTAATGTGCAGAGATATTATCGTTTTGAGGAAAGGAAGGAAGCCCATGGCATGACTGTTCTACACAGATACCTAGAGATGAATTGGCACAAGTGGGTCTACGACTGGAAGAAGAAGGCCCAGACGAAGATGGCTGATGGACAGACACTTAAGGATGTCCGGCCAAATTTCACATCTGCTGCGGTGTGGGACCAGATGTGCAATATTTGGGACTGTGAGGCCTTCAAGAAGATGTCGGCCTGACAAAGATTCACCGCCTGACAAAGTAGTCGCCTCTCCCACACCGCACTGGGTCTCGATCGTCGAACTGCATGCAGGAGAGACTTGAGGTGAGTTTAAAGCATGCACCCTCCCGCTTGGAGTTTTGGTGGCACGCCCACCAAAAGAAAGGTGATGGTGGTTATATCTCACCTGAGGCAGAACGCATTGCTGTAAGTTATTTAATTCTCTTATTTAGTATGTATTTAAAATTCGGATATTCTTTTGTATTCTTTCATTTTATACTTTGCGTATCATCTACTAATGTGTTTTTTTTCAGTGATGGTTCGAGGATCTTGTAGTGGCCCTGTGCGTGCCGAGTGACACTCCAAGAGACGAAGTCGACGCGCAAGGACGAGGAGATAGAGGATCAAGCCTGCAGAGCTGTGGGGACCAAGAAGGGTAGAGTTGTGGGCATTCCCCATGTCCCAGCTTACACCCTAGTCCCTGCTGCAAGATCTCGGCGACGCCCACCCACTAGAGGTAGTGGTGCTAGTGGATCGGGCGCCAACCCTTCATTATCCGATGACTTCTTTCGGCGGATCATAGAGGGGTGCATGGCGAGCGGTGTTGTGCAGTCAGACGCACCATCACGCGAGCGGATCTATCAGCTGGCTAAGGAGGTTGTCCACGGCTCTATCAATCCTACAGCTGCCGTTGACGACCTCATAGATGTAGTGTGGGAGGAGGCCATCCGCGTGTGTGCAGTTATCTTGGCCAACATCTTCCTACCATATATTCGATAGGTAAAAACAATTAAATTTTGTATTTCCTTATTTAATTTATGTAATTTATAATTGTATTGCTTAGATAAACTTAAGATAAAACCAAAACTTCCATTAAACTTACTAAACTTTTGGGACTCGATTCTGACATACAGACTCCCTCTAAAATACCATTAAACTTACTAAACACACACGTAGAACCACGTAGGTATTAGACATGCGTTACAACTTACGGGACTCGATTCCGACATACGGAGATCGAGTTATCTCCCAAATTGCAAAACTCGCCAACAGTTAGGCAAAAAGCTGAAAAAGAGACCAAAATCCGCCTCGATCATCGGAATGACACGGAAACACACACGTAGCACCGTATAGGTATTAGGCACGTATTGCAACTTACAGGACTCGATTCTGATATACGGATGCCGAGTTATCAGCCCGTTTTCCTGATGAACCAACAGTTAGGTAAAAAGCCAAAAAAGAGACCAAAACCCTCCTCGATCGTCCGAACGACACGTAAACACACACGTAGTACCACATAGACATTAGGCACGTGTTGCAACTTACGGGACTCGATTCTGATATACGGAGATCGAGTTATCGCCTAAATTGCAAAACTCGCCAACAGTTAGACAAAAAGCCGAAAAAGAGACCAAATCCCGCCTCGGTCATCCAAATGACACGCAAACACACACGTAGCACCGCATAGGCATTAGGCACGTGTTGCAACTTACGGGACTCGATTCCGACATACGGAGATTAAGTTATTGCCCAAATTACAAAACTCGCCAACAGTTAGGCAAAAACCCAAAAAAGAGACCAAAACACGCCTCGGTGGTCTGAACGGTACGTAAACACACACGTAACACCGCATAGGCATTAAACACTTGTTGCATCTTACGGGACTCGATTCCGACATACGGATATGTCAATTAACCCTTGTTTTGTGACAGTGTTAAATTTGCGGAGTTATCCCGGTTTGCATCCCATGACGTGAATGTTTCTAAGAGGTTTGAAACCCGATATACGTCAATACCTCATTTCTCATAAACTTTTTTTATATTCAGATGTTGTGAATAAGGCTCAGTTATTGGAGCGCAATAATGAGTCAGCGCAACCAAAAGGCAACAACCAACAAAACGATAATAATCGTACCGGTGGCAACGACCATCGGAACAATGATGACCATCATGGGGGAAATTATCATGCCAGGAATGGTAACCACTTCGGTGGTAATCATGGCTAAGATAATAGAAGTGGAAATTTCAAGAAGAGAAGGTCATTTAGCTCAATTTTGTTGTATAGTGAAGTCAAGTCCAGCTGGGACGATGACACCAAAGGCGGATACAGACAAAACAAAGTCGGTGGTTTTAGGAAGAGCGTTTTTTGTTACTTCTCAAAAAGCGAGTAACCCGAACGAAGTTAGCATGGGTTAGTTAATTATAAATTTTTGCGAAGTCTATACCTTATTAGATACCGGTTCTACCAATTCTTTTATCTCTCTTGCTTGCGTTCAACATTTAAATTTGACTCTGGAGAAGTTAGACTTTGACTTATCGATTGAAGCTTCGTTAGGAGAAACCTTCATTTCATGTGTTATCCAAGTCTTGGATGAGAGTCACAGTTTTTAAATGATATTTCTATCGTTAATAAATTTCCTGACGTATTCTTGAAGACTTCTTAGCCTACCCTAGAGCGTGAAATCAAATTTTGTATTGACCCTAGTACAAAACCCATTTCTAAAACCCTCAAGTATTTCTTCACCCAAAACGAACGTATAATGCGCCAAAGACAATGGCTCGAGCTGTTGAAGGTTACAACTATTCAATACCATCGTGGAAAAGCGAACGTGGTAGCTGACGTGTTGAGTAGAAGATCGTATGCGTTTATGAGTGCGAATATACGAACCTACGTGAAGATAACGAATATATGATTAGAACCGACTTTAGTCAATAATGTTAAAGTTGCTAAAGCTACGCACTTTGAGGGTGATGAATAATAAGAAGAAGGTTTAAGAGGCGTTATTTTAAAAGCAAGAGTTGCTGAAGAGAGGAAATCTCAACCCTCGATTTAATTGGCCCATTTGAAATCCTCGATCGAGTAGGAACTGTGGCCTATAGACTCGTTTTGCCGCCAAGTATGTCGCGTGTTCATAATGTTTTTAACGTATCGATGTTACGTAAATATGTGGATGACCCAAACCACATTATTAAATTAGAACTAGACGATATAGCAGAAGATTTAACGTATAAGGAGATACGTGTTAAAATCTTGGATAAGAAGGATCGTATTCAACACTCAAAGGTTATACCTCAAGAGTTAGAATTTGAAATGAAGTCAAGGTATCCTCACCTCTTCTAAGATATCAGTAATTCACGTAAATTTCGAGGGCGGAATTTCATAAGGAAGGGAGATTGTAAAACCCCAAATTTTATGAATAAAGATTTAATTTTCTCGAAATATTTTTTATTATGGTGTGGATTTGAGATAATGTTATAGTTGTGGGTAGTATTTATAAATTTTGCAAAGTATGCAAGTTGTTATATAATATTCTTTTTGTCGGGGAATATCCGTACGATGGTACAATCATTGGTGGACCCCACAACGGAATTATTATCGGATTGAGAAAATGACAAAAATATTTTTATGAAAATAACGGCGGAAGTTTTACCGTTAAAATTGTTGAACTACTCGGTTAGTAAAGTAAATGTGAATACTGCGTGGTTGCATAGTAGCACGGTATTGATTATTGATGCTTCACGTGAAGTCACTCGGTTTTGTTCAATTATTACTACGATAATTCTTTGCATAGTATCTCACGTTATTTGATTCAATTATTATCGATATTTTATATATTATTAAATCAATAATTGAGACAACGAAGTTATTAATATTATTATTTTTAATATTAACGATGTCTAGAAGTTCTGCCATGGAGATGTTTGGTCACCTAATTGCGCGTCAATATGGAGAAATCCTTATTGGAAAGCCCCCTCTTTCCTGGGAACGACCTGGTCGATTAATAGTATGAATTATAATAATGATGATGAAGTTTATTTTATTATTATTATAAATATAATAAAACATAAAAATTTTTATATAAAATAGAATACTTTTATAAAGTTATTTATTTTATTAGACTATAAATAGAATATATTATATTCTATTATGCATAGTGTTTGCATAGTGTTCTCATAGTGTTTTTGCATAGTAAAATCTTTTTATATAAAATGTAGAATACTTTTATAAAGTTATTTGTTTTATTAGATTTTAAAATAATATATATATATATATATATATATATATTATAAATAAAATATATTATATTTTATTGCATAGTATCCTTTCTATTTTCCTATAAATAGGATGCTTAGTTAGAATTGAAAACACACCAGAAGTTTAGAGAATTCTTCTTCTATAATCTTGAGCGTATTTCTTTAAAGGTTAAGAAAGCTTTGAAAGCGTGGTGCAAGTTTTCTTCAAGTATATCCTCGCCACTACCCGTCAGGAGTACTCTTCTTTATAAGGTAAGGAATATTATTTGTTGTACTTTCGTAAAATATTATTTCTTTTTCTTCATGAAGATAACTTTTGTTATTCCATTCTTTATTATTATGTTGGAATAACTTTTATATCTCCAATACCCCCTACATTGTGAAATTCTTCATTATTCCATTCCTTATTATTACGTTGGAATAACTTTTGTATATATAAAGTACCGCATACATGGTGAAATTCTTCATTATTCCATTATTTATTATTCTACCGGAATATCACATGCATGCATATTACGCATGACCTGGTTCCATTATTTATTATTTTGTTGGAATAACCTGTCTGTGCGGTCTACCGCATGCATGGTGAATTCTATTGTTATTCCATTATTTATTATTCATTGAAATATCATTTCGTAGTTTACACATGACTGGTTCCATTATTTATTATTACGCCAAAATATCTTGTCTGTATGCGTTACGCATTTACTGATTCCATTATTTATTATTACATTGGGAATAACTTGCTCGCTCATGCGATCTATCGCATGCATGGTGAATTCTTCAGTTATTCCATCCTTTATTATTCTGTTGGAATAACCTGTATATGTGAATTACCACATGCATGGTTAATGATCATTTGTATTCATTCCTTATTAAATTGTGGAAATGATCTGTTTACGTGGATTATGATGAAAGTCATAATATAAGCATTGGACTGTTGATTATGATGAAAGTCATAATAAAAATATTGGACTGATGAAAATCATGGGTATATGTTGTAATAGTAAGTGTTATGATGAGTTATGTTGGTTATTATATGAAAACATGAAAGTTTCTTAGAAATCACAAAGGGTTGAAAATCATATTTTGTGAAAATGGAATATGAAATTCAATTGACCATATCTCCTATAATATTTCAAATTTTTGAGTGTGGTCAAGTTGTAGAGTTAGATCTATGAGTTTTCTAACTTATCCAAGTGGAATCACTAGAAAAGGTGTTGTAAATTTTTGTGTTAACTGATTTTAGCAAAGGAGTCAAAAACTGCAAAGTACTAAAAAGCTACTGCCCATAAATTTAAAAGGGCATTTTCGGCCACTTAATTTGTGAGAAAAATTATGGTCTTTTGGGACATGGAAATATATGGTATAAAGTACCTCCTGTCCAAAAATGAGCTCATTCCTACTTAAAATGAGTAAGTTATGACTGTTTCAATATTTAGGTTTTTTTGATTTAAAACGCTTATAACTTGAAAGTTCTATAACTCAGATGACCATGAAATTTAAACCGGAAGCTCACGTTAACATGTGTAAGATCCTGCCAAGATTTGGGAATTTCTAGAGTTAAACTTGAGGTAGCTAATTTCTTAAGGAATTAATTAGAAATTAATTTTTGAAAAATACTTAAGGGAGTTGAAAAATTATAAAAAAATACTTTTTGTGTATGAAATATATGTATATATGTTTGGACAAAGGATAGAAAAATAATAAGTTAATTTGGTAATTTTTCATGAAAATGGTTTAGTTACAAACATATGAGTTAAATATGTTATGTGAAGTTGAAGAATTGGTAAATAGGATTTTAGGGCTTGAAAATCCTATATAAGGTATATACAGATTTTTGATGAGTGATTTGATCATTGATGATGAAATCTTATGAGTATGACATTTTTGAATGATTAAATGCATTATTTGGTAAAGTGTAAATAATTAAATTAAATTGTTTATAAGTTTAAGAAGTGATTAAAATATTGTTATAATATTAACAATATGAGTTATTTAAGTGATGGATAATATTTGGATAAATTTAAAGTCTTTAATATTTATCCTTGTTTTCGTTTGATTAATGCTTATATTATTGTCATCATCCTCATGCTTATATTGTGATGAAAGTCATCTTTGACTTACGTGCAGAGATGGACTTGGTATGATTATGACCATAAATTATTCGGTATAATCATGACCTGTAATGTTATAAATGATGTGGTAAAAGTCCTCAGTGGCCTGTAGTGCATTGATGGACAGTTTTTGATATGATTATGACTAGGGATTATTCGGTATAGTCATGACCATTGATAATTTAATGAATATCCTTGGCCCGTAGTGCATGGATGACTCGATGATGTGGTTTATTTATTAAAATTTGAGTCTCAAATGATAAAAATTGATGAAAACATTTTAAATCATAGAAGATAGTAGATATCATGCTCTACTTGACTCTTCTAATGGATTGCTTATTCCATTGTGAGTTAAATTTGATGTCTATTGTATTTTATCGGTTTAACATTGTTGAAGACTAATGATAATTTATTCGCATTATCTTAGTCATAATATTTCTTCTTTGGCTAGTTGAGCTCACCCCTTTTTTTCAACATTATTATCTTGAAATGAGAACGTAGGGCTGGGACTAGTCGGGAGACCGGAGTGATGGTCCAGATAATAGTATTAGTAGTCCTCACTATTCTACATTAAATAGTGTGACAATAAATATATTGAGGACTCCTTTGAGTGTGGATATTGTTTAGATGACAATATTCTTATTAAAACTCTCGATTTATGTTTTATCGTATTTTTTACACGATTCATTATATAATTAGTTTGTATTTGTATTCAAGACTCTTGTATCTCATGCACCTAAGATGAGTGATGTATACCTATTTTGGAGGCGTCACAATTTATAACAAACCATTAATTATGGATGAATTTCCTATATATATATATATATATATATATATATATATATATATATATATATATATAACAAATACTTGCTATAATATTATTCGGATAAATACATATTTGACCGTTTATAAGAAAAATGTGTGGTTCAGGTTCAAAAATTAAATGTCATCTGCTACACACTAATAGTATAAATGAATTAAAAAAAATAAATTTGGAATACCCAATCTCTTGTGGGCGGTCAGAAATTTATTTAATCGAATAATATCATAACACATATTCATTATGTTTTAAAATTAAAGATATAATTATGATTTTTTGAAGTCAAAGGATAACATATTAAATTTTAAAATTTTGTATGACTCATAAAAATTTAGAATGAAATAAATTTTGTGATTAATAATTTTTGTTATATATTATTTAATTATAATAATTATATCAACTAAAATTAAATAAATTTATATTAATTTGAAGTTTAATATATTATCAGTTGATCAAAAATTAAATTGAATCTTTAATTTTAAAAACAAAAAGAGTATTTTATTATGATGATGTGTGTCCTCGTCAAACACTACTATACAATAAAAGTAAAAGGTCAAAAAGTTAATTCTCATTTTAGGACAGGAGTATTAAGAAAATCTCTATCAACTTAATTTTCAGAAATATTGGAGTTTTTTTGTGCAATAAATCTGAAAGTAAGGGACTGTGAGTGTAATTAAAAAATTCCTGCAAAATAAGGAGAGAATAGAAGGGGGATGATGGGGCTTTGTTGTACAAGGAAAAGCATGAACGCACGTTATTCCCACCTAAATCACTTGGCATTTTCCTCCCCCTCAAAACTATTCTTTGTGTGATCGGTGTCTGCGTGTGTCAACGTTATAGATAATGTTATTATTATTGTCGCCTAATTTTGGAGCTTTTCCAATTCAAACATTATCACTCTGTCCCTCCCCTTTCGTCAAGATTGCTCTCGACTCTCTCTCTCTCTCACTCCGTATATATATACATATATATATATGATTAATTCATGTTGATTATTATTAGTAGCGGACGACGAATTATGTCTACTATTATTAGTAGCGGACAACAACAGATATAATGGGTGTCGTCCGCTACTAATAATAGCGGACGTGGTTGAAAAAAATAATATTATTGTCCGCTACTATTAGTAGCGGACATAATAGTAGCAAACATAACATGTCGTCTTCTATTAATACTATCGTCGTCCATTGCTAATAGTATCAGACATGAATTTTTCAGTTATAATTTCGGTTGTTGATTTCTATATTGAAGGATAGAAATATAGAAATTACATTTATAAATTTAAAATGGAGGGGCTATATTTAGAAGCCTTGACGTTAGTTTAGGTTGGCAATAAAGTGGATTCGACTTGGTACCTTTTCCCCCTGAAATTAAATTTATTCAGGATTTTAATATTTATGTTGAAGCACAAGAGGTGAAATATATATATATATATATATATATATATATATATATATATATGTGTGTGTGTGTGTGTGTATGTACACATACATCTTGCACGTACATTGTAAAATCTGACGGTCAGATTTTTTTTTTAAAAAAGATGGGGTCTTCCGTTAGAATTACTATATTCTACAACTGCAACATTGAAAAGATTACTAGTCCCTCACTTCTAAATTAAGAGATAAATTTGCAAAACAACAATTTTAAAGGATAAATTTAAATTTCAAAATGCTTTAATATTTATTTTATCAAATCCATTTCCAACAATCCCCCACATGAATATAAAATTGGCTTTACAATATGTAAAATATGTTATGAATATGCAGACACTAATTCGAGTACATAAGAAAAGATATTTTATCAGGTTAAGTAGCCTAGTGGCTTTGAACTTGCCCTAGTAAAATCTATCGGATTTACTTGGCTAATCAGTAGACTTGATGTCTTTGAACTGTCAGCTTTTCATGTAAACCAAGACAATAGAATTCACAAAATATCTCTTCTGACATAGTTGGTTCTCACGTTTGTGTTCATTTTGGCCTTGAAACACCTCTTGGTTCCGTGAGGTATATTAGAGAATTCACCTTCAAAATTCTCACAGATGACCCCTTCTTACTCACGTGGGTGACTTCTATCAAGAGTATCCTGCAATACTCCACTTGAACATATTTCAAGATATAAAAATTATTAAAAGCGTATCTTATCCTGATTCTCGCGGCAGATGTGCACTGTTTCATAATAGGAATGGTTAGGATTAAATACCTCCTCAGTGCTTTACTGAGTACTACATAGTTCAATTTGCCCATTGAACCTAGATCTTGGGATCTCGATACCAGGTTGGGTTGCCACTATGACGACTCTTATTTAAACAATGAGGCTTTAAACCCATTCCTTCGATGATTTTTCCACTTGCTCTCTTGTTAAATCTTTTGTAAGCGGATCCGCAATATTATCTTTTGACTTTACATAGTCAATTGAGATAATTTCATTTGAGAGCAATTGTCTAACGGTATTATGTTTTCGTCGTATATGGCGTGACTTTCATCATATATAAATGACTCAGTCTTTTTCCAATCATTGATTGGCTATCACGATGTATACATATAAATTTGGTGGTCTCTTGACCAATTTGAAATATCTTCTAAGAAATTACGAAGCCACTCTGCTTTTCTCCAAATTTTGTCTAATGCAATGAATTACGATTCCATTGTAGACCTTGCAATACACGTTTGTTTTGAGGATTTCCAAGATCTGCCACAGCACTCCAAGGTAAAGACATATCCACTTGTGGATTTCGAGTCTTTATTGTCGATATCCAATTAGCATCACTATATCCTTCCAATACCGCTTGGATATCTTGTAGAGTGCGATCCATATTTTTGAGTATGTTTTAAATATCCTAAAACTCTCAAAATTGCTTTCCAAAGATCTTTACCGGATTACTCAGTATACCTACTTAGCTTACTTAAGAAATAAGCTATATCTGGTCTAAAGACAGCTTCACTTACATACATTAAACTACCTATTATACGAGAATATTCTAGTTGAGATATGCTATCACCTTCATTTTTAGCTAAATAAAGATTTATATCAACTGGGGACTTATTTTAGAATTATATTATACTTGTTAAAATTTTCAAGTATTTTCTCAATGTAATGAGATTGAGATAATATAATTCTATCAAAGGTTCTAGAAATCTTGATTCCTAAAATTATATCAGCAACCCCCAAGTCTTTCATATCAAACTATTTGACAACATACGTTTTGTTGAGTTGATAACTTCATTGTTGCTACCCATGATTAACATATCATCTACATAAAGACAAACAATGACATATTCTTTTTGAGTAATTTTGACATAAACACATTTGTCACACTCATTGATTTTAAATCCATTTGATAACATAACATTATCAAATTTCTCATGCCATTGTTTTGGTGCTTGTTTTAATCCATACAAGGATTTAACAAGTTTGCATACTTTCCTCTCTTGTCCAGGAGCAATAAAACCTTCAGGTTGTTCCATATATATTTCTTCATCTAATTCACCATTTAAGAATGCAGTCTTGACATCCATTTGATGTATTTCAAGTCTATTTAAAGATGTTATTGCTATTAATATCCGAATAGATGTAATTCTTGTAACAGGTGAATAAGTGTTGAAATAATCCAATCCTTCCTTTTGTCTATAACCTTTAACAACAAGCCTTGCTTTGTATTTATCAATTGAACCATCAGCTTTCATCTTTTTTTTGAAGATCCATTTATACCCTAAGGGTTTAGAACCAGGTGGAAGGTCCACCAATTCCCATGTATGATTTTGCATAATGGACTCAATTTTGTTATTTATTACTTCTTTCCAATGAGAAGCATCTGGAGAGGATACTGCTTCCTTGTACGTTTGAGGATCGTTTTCTAACAAGAATGTTAGAAAATCCGAACCAAAAGACTTTGAAGTCCTTGACCTTTTGCTACGTCTAGGTTCATCCTCTACAGACTCTTTGTCTATATTTTTTGGATTATTACTAGTAGCATCCAAAGGTCTTTTGTTTGAACTTGAATCTTTATTTTCATTATATGGAAAAATATTCTCAAAGAATGATGCATCTCTTGATTCAATAAATGTATTAACATGAATATCATTAATTTCAGACACAGTCAATTGTTTTTGGTCCTATCTTAACCTTTTTAGGTTTAGGAACCATCACTTTTGCTAGACACCCCCACACTCTTAAGTATTTATAGCGAGGTCTATGACCTTTCCATAATTTATAAGGTGTTTTGTGAGTTTTCTTATGAGGCACTTTATTAAGAATATAATTGGCAGAAAGCAATGCTTCCCCCCCACAAATTCTGGGGTGCTCCAGAACTGTTTAACATAGCATTCAACATTTCTTTCAATGTTCGGTTCTTGCGTTCAGCAATACCATTAGATTGAGGTGAATAAGGAGTAGTAGTTTGGTGAATAATACCATGAGTAGAGCAGATTTCTTCAAATGGTGATTCATATTCACCACCTCTATCGCTTCTTATTGCTTTAATCTTTTTGCTAAGTTGGTTTTCAACTTCATTTTTATAAAGTTGAAACATTTCTATTGCCTCATCTTTGCTTCTTAGCAAATATACATAACAATATCGTGTGCAATCATCAATAAAGGTGATGAAATATTTTTTCCCACCTCGTGTTTGCACAAACTTTAAGTCACATATGTCAGTGTGAATTAAATCTAGAGGTTCAGTTTTCCTTTCAATAGAATGAAAGGGTAATCTTGTCATTTTTGATTCCACACATATTTCACATTTATGTTTTTGATTAATATCAAATTTAGGCAAGAATTCTAAATTAATTAATCTACGCAAAGTATTATAATTAACATGTCCTAATCTAGCATGCCATATATTTGAAGATTCCAACAAGTAAGCAGAAGAATTAATTTTATTATTATCAATAGATTTCATTTTATGATCCATAACATTCATCTTAAAGAGCCCATCATTCATGTAGCCCTTTCCTACAAACATATCATTCTTCGTAAGTATAAACTTATCAGACACAAATACCAACTTGAAGCCATTCTTGCTAAGTAGTGACCCAGAAACTAGATTGTTGCGGATATCTGGCACATGAAGCACTTCATTCAAAGTCAGTTCTTTGCCAGATGTCATTTTTAGTATAATCTTTTCACGTCCTTCAACCTTTGAACTTGAGTAATTTCCCATGAATAGTTGATCATCATTTTCTACTGGTTTGTAAGTAGAAAACATCCATTTGTTGGAACAAATGTGGCGAGTAGCCCCAGTGTCCACGTACCATTCTTTGGGATTTTCTACCAAGTTACATTCAGATATAACTGCACAAAGATTCATGTCTGAAATATTTTCAAAAAGTTTTTCCAGTTCTGTCACATTTGCTTGAGCCTTTTGTTCTTTCTTGACTTTCTTTAGCTTGCGATATTCACTTGATTTATGTCCTGGAATGCCACAATTGAATCATTTGCCTTTGAATTTCTTCTTGTCCTTGAAGGTATCTTTGCCTTCACGCTTCCTTTTGTTGTTGTTTGGCCTTTGTTCTACCACATTTGCCTTTGCTTCAATGAAATTCTTCCCACTCTTCTTCTCAGATCCTCGATTGTCCTCTTCAATCCTAAGTCGCACAATCAGCTCTTCAAGATTCATCTCTTTGCGTTTATGCTTCAGATAATTCTTGAAGTCTTTCCATGATGGTGGAAGTTTCTCAATTATTGCTGTTGTGATGCCCCCAAAATAGGTCCAATCCATCCAACCTATTCTAAGTCGCCAAATACATGGTACAGAAAACAACAACAACTTTATTACTACAATTGTCGTTCAAAATACAACAACACTTAAACTATGAGTTTAAATACAAATATATACCAACTGTGACTCATGTCCCAACCTTAGATAGCACGTCACAATGGCACCTTACATAAAGGTACAATCAATAACTATTTTAGAAATTAAAATCTTTGGAAAGTGCTCCAGGAAACCTTTGTACATGGGAGGCCATGCGTCTAGGTTATGATAGATATCATATGTCCACAGAATTATCCTTGGTTGACCCAATAGATCCAAAAAAAAAACGAGAAGATTACTATCATGCTCTTTCCAATGGTGAGTCTTCTCTTGACATATAACTATCTCCACTGTCTGCAATTGAGCATTATGTTTCAACCAAACTCCAAGATCATATAGGTAGTGCTCGTAGATATATTCAGCAAGTGGATTTTCACAACCCTGTCTTGTGATAACTCGTAGGTCATTAGACATCTTATATGATAGTGGCAAAACACCCTTCCAAAATTGGGTTCACCTCACCCTATTCGATTCACCAAAATTAAATATCAATTGACATATACAATACGACACACTTATCTAAAGTTCTCAACAAAATTATTTCCATACTATTTAGGGAGAACCTCAACAGCTATAGACCACTTATTACTATTTCCTGTTACTTCCAAGCTTCATTTCATTACCTACTCTTGTTACACGAAAAGGAATTGTGAAGCGAAAGGGTGAGCACAACTAGCCCAGTAAAGAATATCATGCTAAAGATAATTATATTATCAATAGACTTCATCAGTAATAAATCAGAGATTTAGAACATATGGTAGATGATAAAATTTTCAACAATAGTTGCAGTGAGAGCAATCGATCCATTAGAAGAGTCAATGAGACAATAAAAGTCTATTATCTTCTCCACATTAAAAGTCCACCAACAATGTTTATCCTCAGTAACATCAATCAACAGTTCTTTTCCATAATCATATGAATAACTCATAATCATAATTGTGATTCTAAATTCTCTTCGCATCCAAGACGAAGATAATTTTCATCACTGTCTTTACTCAAACATCAAAGATCATGGTTATACCAAATCACAGTTCCTGTTCATAATCATACTAATAAATTCATCTTTGCACCACGACTAAAGATATTCATCAACAGTTCATCTTTACACTACATGCCAAAGATATTCAACAACAGGTCATCTTTCTACGGGCCAAAGATATTTAATAACAGGTCATCTTTCCACTACGGACCAAAGATATTCATCAATAATTGATCTTTGCACTACAGGCCAAAGATATTCATATCTCAAAGAAATACATAATCATTTCAGAATTTATATAAACCATAATTATAATCATATATGTTGATCAATTCACCTTTGCACTTAAGCTAAAGATATTCAATTATAAATTCAATGGTCATGATCATACCAGTCAACAATTCAACTTTGCATTACTGGCCAAAGAGAACCTATAATCACGATCATACCAATAATCTACCCATCTTTACACTCAAGTCAAAGAGAAATATCATCATTAGGGTTATAAGAATGTTATATATGATAATAAAAACAATATAATCAACATATAGATTTAATCTCAAGAGTAAGATTCATAAATCAATGATTTCATAACACCTTAATCAAAATGTTATAAATCACTTCATAATCTCATAATCTAATATTATTAATATTACCATAATATTTTAATCATTTCTTAAACTTATAAACAATTAATTCCGATTGTTTACAGTTTACTAATTAATGCATTTAATCATCTTAAAATGCCAACCTCATAAGATCTCACCACAAATAACCAAAACCCTCATCAAAAATCTGCATATACCTCATATATGATTCTCAAGCCATAAAATCATATTTTTCAATTTTCTTACTTCACATAATATATTTAATTCATTTACTCATAACTAGAACATTTTCATGAAAAATACCAAATCAGTTCCAAAAATATTTTTTTTCTGGGATTTAGCATAATATAGTCCCATATTGAACATATATTTTTCTCGGAATTTTTAAAATTCATTTACTATTTTTCACATGGCCAAAATCACCGAATATTCAGACATTTATCATAAATTGTATTTTTATCCAAAAATTCCAAAATTTACAGAGTATACTGATATTATATAGATGTACTCCCAATAAAACTTTCATCAATTTTGGAGTTAATCACAAAGAGTTATAAGGGTTTACTTTTAAAATAGTCTTTTCTAATAAAATCCATAACTCCTAATCTATACATCCAAAAATCGCTATTTTTGGACACAATCTACAAAACTCATCAAATTATCATTTTAAATTTTTCCAGAATTTTTGAAGGTTCAGAAAAATTTCGAAATTAAAAAACATAATAACCCTTACATACTAACGACAATATCCCTTACCTCAAAAGAAAGCGGAGATTGACATTTGGAATAACATTGAACGAACTTGCAATCAGATAGCAACACTCAAGATATCAAAATACTCACAAGAATACAATCGATAATATAGAGAGAGAAGTAGAGAGAAAACTTCAGTTTTTAGTGTGATTTTTAATTCTAACCTAAGCACCTATTTATAGGAAATTGCTTAGAACACCAAAGCAGAAAATTAAATATAATAATATTATTTATAAACAAAATTCCTAAGCACACCACCAGCTGATTTCAACAATTTAACACATTCCCCTCAAATGAAAAAAAAACATTTTTCTTAGAAATAATAATTAAAACTTCCAAAAATCAATTATTTCAGAACTTCGGAACTTCAATAATTCATAATAAATAGCCCTTTTATCATAAAAATTCAAACCACATTTCCTTTCCATAGGAAATTTCATTCTCTACAACTTTGCAGAAGAAAGTTTTTCCAAATTCAAAATGAAATTGACCAAATCCACAAGCAGACGATTTTACAAGCTATAATCAATTTTCAACAAAATTTGTACACCACCATCATGTTTAACATGTGTTAAACATTTTTGTAACACAAAACATGTGTTTAGCATTTATAGTAACAAAAATACTCTTCCTCATTTATTCATATATTACACATTCATTGTAAAAATATCACCATTATTATATTATCAGTAATGTAATAATATATTTTATCGAAAAAGATAAAATATCAATTTTAATAATTATCACATTAAAAATTTTCTCCATCTATAACCACATAAAATGAATATTTTTCTTATCATATAAATTAATAATTAATTATTCACAAATAATATTACGAAATCACAATCTTGTGTGAAAAAGGTTCTTCCTGGAAAGAGGGGCTTTCCAATAAGGATTTCTCTTTTCTTGGCGCATAATTAGATGATCAAACCTCTCCTTGATGAACTTTCTAGACATTGCCAATAATGCTATCTAATAATATTATCCAAATAATATGAATTATTGATCCGATAATGGAAAATACTTTGCCGTGACAATTATTGAAACAACAATAATATAAAATATCAACGTAGCAATTATTGAATCAATAAAATAAAATATTAAACAGTAATTACTGTAACAATTATTGAGTAATTCCTTCTTACGAATTTTTTTTTTATCATGCTTCGTGAATAGTAACTCGTGAATAGTAACTCATGAATAGTAACTCATGAGTAGTAACTCATGAATAGTAACTCATGAATAGTAATTATAAAAAATTGAATACTTTTATTTCATAAAATTCGGGTTCTTACAGCTGCAACTTGGAATGAGTCACTTAATGACATTCCTTCAGAATGAATGTCATGTAGAATTACTTGTAATTCTTGAACTTTGATGATAACCGCTTTAGAATCTACCATTTTATAGTCAAGAAATCTACCAACTATGAATTTTTCATGCCAAAGATCTTCATTTTATATTTCTTGTCTAAAGATTCCAAAGTTCTTTTGCAGTTTGAATTGTACAATATACATTATATAATGTATTATCTAAACCATTCATCACATAGTTCCTGCAAAGGAAATCTGCATGTTTTCATGCATCAACAGCAGCCACCTTTTCCTTGTCAGTTTCTCCTTCAACAAGAGTAGGACAATTCTCTTGTAAAAACCTTGCCAAGTTCAATGTGGTGAGATAAAAGAGCATTTTTTGTTGCCAACGCTTGAAATCAGTTCTATTGAACTTTTTAGGCTTTTCTCCATGAGACATACTCACGGCAGGAATGGTACTAGTAGATGTCATTTCTGTTATACAAATAAAGACTATCAATAATCAAAATAAATTTCTGTTTTTTTTTTACAAAAATTTAACAGAATTCAAACAACAAATAAAAATTTGTATAGCACAAATCTAAATTCTGTTTACTAATTTCAGTTTACAAATTTTTGTTTTAAAAACAATTTGTATATAAATATGATAAAACAAAACGGTACACGCATGAATAAAACAAAGGGAATACTACTCACTCGTATGCATGCTCTGAGATGCTTTTGCATATTAATAATAACGAAAAATCAGAATATTAACATGAAAAAAAAAATTAAACAAAATATTAACATGCAAATATTTAAACAGAATATATATTAACATGTAAATATTTAAACAGAATATTAACATGCAATCAATATATTATTATTATTATTAATATGCAGTCAATATATTAACATGGAATTTATATAATAACGAAATATATAAAACATTTAACATGTAATATAAAATAACAGAATATTTTATATATTACTCATATATATATTAAATAATAATTGCAGTTTAGAAATATATATATATATATATATATATATATATATATATATATATATATATATATATATATATATATATATATATATATCTGCACATATAGAATTAGCATGCAAACAATTTAATACATATAATATGCCTGTAATTCAAAGTCAGTAACATTAATTTGTATAAAACAAATTAACAGAATAATGATATATAAATTAACAGAATAATGACATATATAGCTATTCTTCCTCGTAGTACACGTAAGATATATATGCATCAATTTTATTTAATATTCAGTAAGATATATCATATATGCATGTATATATATACTAATATATAAATAAAACAAACTCTTTTCCCCGAATCAGTGTAATTCGGTTTTATGGTCAATTCGATTTTGCAATATATACAAATAATGCATGCACAACTTCTATTACGTAATGATTATATATATAATTGTTATACATATATGATAATATATTCTATTACGGAATTCTTTGGCAGTTGGATTATATATATATATATATATATATATATAGAAGATGACTTGATACATCATACCCAACTTCCTTTTATAAAAATTCTCTTCAGAAAGCCTATGAAAATTCCCCTCCAGTCTAACGTAATATATTTGGAATGCATGAATGTAATATTACGTAATATATTTACGTGATACATAAAATCGGATATTCTGTTCACATAAATAAATCTAATAATACTACAATTACAGAATATTAAATTTGTTTTAAAATTGTTATCTGTAATATATAGTATTATTTAATAATTTTATATAAATATAACACATAAAATAATAATAAATAAATCTGAGTCATTTGAATTCACAAAATCTCCTTAAAGCAAATTTATTTCCTCACAGGTGCTAAGGATTAATTGAATAATTGTTTCCCAAGATAAAACGGATTTCAATTCTTAATTAGTAGCACTACAAAATTAAGAATTCGTTGAACGCAAATTCTATGTTTTATACTCGAACTTTACAGTCAATAATAATGATGCATGAAAGTGGTGCATGAATACACTTACTCAGAAAATGGGAAAATATTTGCAGAACGGCAAAACGGTGGGAAGGAACGGAATCTGCAGAAACGAGATTTTTAGCGTAAGGAAGGAACGGGTTTTGCGAATCTGAACGGAAATATATTGCGAATCGGATTTGCGTAAAGCAATCGGGACTTAATATATCTGCAGAATCGGGATTGCGTAAAAGCAGAATCTGGGAGAAAAGGAAAAATGTTATGTCTTTGAAATGTTCCCACATCGTTTATTTATAGAATAATTCTGCAGCATATCAGACCGTTGGGGAGCAACCATCATCAAAACTACGTAGTATTATGATAATAAAATCAAAACGACGTAGTATAATGCTAAACGGTTTTTGTCCAAAAAGTTATATACCCGAGCCGACCCAACCCGACGGTGGCGCACGTGTGGATTTGAACCATGCCTTGGCTAGGTCCTCTCCCTTCCACAGGCGCATTAAGCAAACATCTCATATATAAAGACTTCACATTTCCTTCACACATTCTATGTGGAACTATGCAATTTACAACATATCAAGTAAGTGACTTTGGAGTCAATTTTCTCATTCAATTTCTAATGAATTTGAACAAATAAGTATACCACGTTATACACCTCTTGGAGAAGAACGCATTGGTGCATTGACCCGACATTTACGGAATGTGGGTCCTACAATAAATTAAGCCTCAAAATGCTTTAATATTTATTTTGTCAAACCCATTTCCAACATTAGTATTAGTTAAGAATTCGGCTGTGATAGTGTAATATTAAAAATGATAGTAAAAAAAGAATGACAAATTAAGAACATCATGTCACTTTATAGTTTAAAAAAATAAATATATCTCTAATTTTAGAACGAATTAAAAAATATATATATATATATATATATATATATATCTCTAATTTTGAAACAAATAAAATAATTTTAAATTAACCATAAAACAACTTTCTTTCCACAACATTGTTGCGAGTTACTTTTGCAATGGTAGAATAAAATTGGTGTCAAATTAAAATCATTTATTATAAATCGACTCTTATATATATATATATATATATATATAATGATTCATAGTATGTATTTGTTATGAATAAAAAATGAGCATACACTATCTTTATCGTTCAATATAGAAACCAATAACCGAAATGGTTAATTCCCAGATAACTTATCAACAAAGAACTACAATCTCTACTGCATATACTGTACTTCCTCTTGAATTCCCAGAACAAAATGATTAATTCTTGAACAAAGTGGCTCACCGTTTAACCACTTTGTTCAGAAATTCAGAGAAAGTACAATTGAATTAACCACGTATCTGATCAATGATACGTTGGGTATAATCTCTACTGCACATTTAGTATATGTGCAGACCTTGAGTCAGATAAGACTATGAGTAAAAAATGTCTTAGTTGACAACCCTTCACTCTATGGCAGTTAATTTTACAAAAATAGGAGTATCATTGAAAGGCCTAGGGCTTTAAAACCGAGGAAGTTTCTCGATTTCATGAAGAAATGGGACAAAAACTTTTAAATTTCTCAAGGAGTATTGGGGGAAAACTTTATCGTGATAGTCTTGAATCTATATATATATATATATATATATATATATATATATATATATATATATATATAAGTGAATGAGAAGTCGTAATCTGTTTGTTCACAAAATATAATATCATAAAGATGTTTATATAAAATACGTACTGAAATATATCTTTCGCCCATATAAGAATATATAACTATGTAGCATTCTTCAGAAGTCGAGTTGAAAGTTTTAATGTTTTCTAATTCTCCTTTTTCTCCTCCCTCCTTCATTTTCGATGTTGTGTGGTTTTTGGTCTCTAGATTTTCAATTATTTAACATTGGTACTTTGCTTTATATAAAGTTATTTTGTTTGTATTGTTTCATATTGTACACCGTCAACATATAAACCAAGTAAATCAACACGAAGTGGACTCATGTTATCTTTTTCAAAACCTCGTCCTTTTGGATTTCCCTTTCTGATATGATCTCGCTTTATACTACTTATTAAGATTAATTTGTTATGTGGGCCTTGAATTCTAGTTCGGCATTTGATATATTTTGCGATGACTCGAAGGAAAAGAAAGATGAGGTTTAGTGGCGATATATGAGTAATGACTACTAGTAAAAGAGTCATTCATGTTCCATTAGGTTGATTTGTCTTCGCATAACCACTAGATTGAACATATATAGATGCTCTTAAGTTGGAAGTGAATATTTTTCGCCCATGAGTAATGACTACTAAGAGAAGAGTGAAGGACTTCCTTTGTATGCAGGGTTCGACATAGCATTTACAACTAATAGTAGAGCATGATGGTTCCTCGACGGCAAAAAAATATGGGTCGTAGTTCCTGTTTGTGTCCTATACTGGAGTAATAAAGTTAATTGAATTACTGCAGGCATTCCTCACTGTTCCATCATAATAAATGACAACATCCCGAAGGAGTGCCATTAAGTTGTTGAACAAAGTCCCAGGTTAAGCAACCCTCTAGATGAACGAACGATCACTTCTCTGCTAGGAATGAATCATCTCCCCATATGGGTCCAATCCATGACATAGACAGCGCCTCACCACTCTGAATTCCTCATATGGTAGTTCTCACAGAACGTCTCACAGAAAAAGAGGTGAGATGTTCTATAAGAACTATCCATCTGAGGAATTCAAGTCAGAGGTCGAGATGGATCGACCCATATAGGAGATGATTCATTCCTAGTAGAGAAGTGATCGTTCGTTCATCTAGAGGGTTGCTTAACCTGAAACTTTGTTCAACAACTTAATGGCATTTCTTCGGGATGTTGTCATCTGTTATGATGGAACAGTGAGAAATGTCCGTAGTAATTCAATTAACTTTATTACTCGAGTATAGGACACAAACAAGAACTACGACCTATATTTTTTTTGCTGTCGAGGAACCATCATGCTCTATTATTAGCTGCAACTACTATGTCGAACCATGCATACAAGGAAATCCTTCACTCTTCTCCTAGTAGTCAATCATTACTCATGGGCGAGACATATATATTGTTTCTTGAAAATGGAAAATCTTTATCAGAGATGCAATTGCTTGCAGTTGAAGTTTAATAAAAATCTTGACCAACCTTATATAAGCTAGGGTTTGATTTTATTTAATTTAATTTAATAAATTTATTAAATTTTATTTTATTTTATTTATTTATTAATTTATTTTATTTAAATTTTTTTTATTAAAATTAATTTAATTTAATAAATTTATTTTATTTATTTTGTATTATATTTTATTTTAAATTTAATTTAATCTATTTATTAAATTATATTTATTTCATTTATTTCATTTTATTTTATTTTATTCTATTCTAAATTATATATTATTATATTAAATATAAAATTTTTAATTTATTTTATTTTTTAATTAAGTTGATTAAATAAATTCATATTTGAAGTATAAATTATTTGATTTGATTTTATTTTATTAGTCAAAAACTAATTAAGTAAATGTTACTTAATTAGTGAATTTTAGCATTAGATGTGACGCCCCCAAAATAGGTATACATCATCCATTCTAAGTCGCCAAATACATGGTACAGAAATAACTACAACTTTATTAATACAATTATCGTGCAAAATACGATAACAAATAAACTATGAGTTTAAATACAAATATTGTCTTCTAGACAATATCCACACTCAAATAAGTCCTCATTATAATTATTGATACATTATTTTACAAAAATAGTGAGGACCACTAAAACAACTTTCTAGAACCATCATTCCATACCCCGACTAGTACTCACTACATTCTCGCCTCCTGAGAAGAAAAATAGAACAAAAAGGAAAAGGGTGGACTTAATTAGCCGGTAAAGAATATTATGACTAAGATAATATAGAACAAATTATCGTTAGTCCTCAACAGGAAAAAATCTGATAGAATATAATAGACAACAAGTTTTAGATCAATATTCGCATCGAAAATAACAATTCATTAGAAGAGTTAAGTAGAGAATTAAATTAAGTAGAGAATTAAATCTACTATCGTCTATGAATTTAAAAGTCCATCATCAATATTTTATCCCTGTAACATCAATCAATATACATCTTGAATAAAATATTCATCTTTGCACTACAGACCAAAGATATTCATCAGTTGGTCATGTTCATCTCAACACATGTTCATCTTTGCACTACGGGCCAAAGATATTCATCAGAAAATTATTCATCTTTGCACTACAGGCCACAGATATTCAGTTATATCATCATTTAGGACTAAGGATGATGAAAAATATTTTAAAGAAAACGAATCCAGTGGATAAAAGAACAAATATTAAGGATTCGTACTTCAATTTATCCATGTTCAAAAATACCCCATAATATACTATGGTGGAGTAAAATTCAAGAATAATGATAAAAACATGGATAAAATCAAAGATAGTAACAAAAATAGACATGGGATAAAAAAAGAAAATTTAATTTTTCTGTGAATAGTATCGTATTCGTGAATAGTACCGTATACGTGAATAGTAACTCCTACACAAAAAGGTAGAAATTTCACAAGAAAAATTATACTAATATTTCGGCATAATGATATTGAAAGAAATTTATAAAAAAAAATAGCATCCCTTACCTCAAAAGAATAAGATTTAAATTTTAAATATCGATATAATCAAGAAGAAACTTGCATCGTATAACAACACTCAAAGTATCAAAATACTTACAAGAATACGCCGATAATATAGAGAGAAAAACTTCAGTTTACGTATGATTTTCAATTCTAACCCAAGATCTTATTTATAAGAAAATGCTTAGAACACCAAAAGCGTAAAATTTAATAAAATATTATTATTTTTAAAAATTTCCACACCCACCTCAAGAGAATCTGATTTCAGCATGTTTACAACACTTGTGGGGCCCACCAAAATGAAAAAAATGTTTTTCTTTAAAAGAATATTTAAAATTTCAAAAATTAATTATTCTGGAACTTCAATAATTCATAATAAATAGCCCTTTTTCAGAAAAATTCGAATCTTATGTCCATTCCATAGGAAATTCAATTCTCTACAACTTTGTAAGTTTAAGTTTTTCCAAATTCCAAGTAAAAATTGACCGAAATTCACATACGGATAATTTTACAGGCTACAATCAAATTTCAGTCAAAAATGGGGACCACCAACATGTTTAACATGTTTCTAGCATTTATTGTAACAAAAATACTCTTCCTCCTCATTTATTCATATATCACACATTTATTGTAAAAATATCACCATTATTATATTATTATAATATAATAATATATTTAAATGAATTATTTTATCGTAAAAGATAAAATATCAATTTTCAACAATTGTCACTTTTTAAAAATTCCTCCATTTCTATCCACATAAATAAATATTTTCCTTATCATATAAATTAATAATTAATTATTCACAAATAATATTACGTAATCACAATAATGACAATCGTGTCGCTTCCAAGAAAGAGGGGGCTTTCCAATAAGGATTTCTCCTTATCATGCCGTTGATAAGGTGACCAAACCTCTCCTTGATGTAACTTCCTTAGACATTGCCAATAATGTTATCTAATAATATTATTCAAATAATATGAGTTGTTGATCCCGATAAAGGGAAATATCTGCAAAGGACAATTATTGAAATAAAATAATATAAAATATCAACGTAGCAATTATTGAATCAATAAAATATTGAATAAGAATTACATGTAATAATTATTGAGTAGTACCTTCTTACGTAAGAATCAATAATTGGTGCAATACCGTGCTACCGCTTTATGCACACGCCAGCATATTCTTCTTTAACCACCGGTATTCCAACAAGTTAATTAATCAGTAATAACTATATCGTTATTTATAAAAAATACTTATACTTGTCGCTTTCTTCATCCAATCGCTTTCCGTTATGGGGCCCACACAAGGTCATACACATATACTAATATTCCCCGACAAAGAAGAATATTCCACGACCAAACGAATATTCCCTACAACAATGAATATTTTATAACCACTTGCTTATTTAAGATATTTAAGCATTTTACCCATAACTAACCACATTAATCAAATCAACCCTTACTATTTTAAAATAATAAATAGAGAAATTCAATTTTATTTATAATAAGTTGGGGTCTTACAACCTCCCTCCTTATGAAATTTCGTCCTCATTTAAATTGACGACGCATTCTGTGTGTTTCAAAAGGTGAGGATACCTCGCTTTCATTTCCGCTTTCCAACTTCCAGGTCATTTCCTTAATAGCATGGTTCCTCCACAAAATTTTGACTTGTGGTATGACCTTTGTGCGTAGGACATGCTCCTTCCTATCCAAGATCTTGACATGTACCTCCTTGTACGTTAAATCTTTGGCTATTTCGTCTGGTTCTAACTCAATAATGTGGTTCGGGTCTTTCACATATTTACGAAGCACAGATATTTGAAAAATATTATAAACACGAGACATACTTGGAGGTAATGCGAGTCTATAGGCCACATTTCTTACTCGGTCAAGAATCTGAAATGGACCAATAAATCGTGGATTGAGCTTTCCTCTCTTCCCAAATCTTGTAACTCCTTCCATGGAGCAACACGCAATAAATACATGATCCCCAATACTAAATTTCACGCCCTTTCGATGAAGATCCGTGATAACTCTTTTGTAGATCCTGTGTTGCTTTTGTATACGTTGTCGAATCATTTGGATCTTTTCCGTAGTCATACGTACCAACTCTGGTCCCAACAATGTTGTTTCACCCACCTCATCCCAACATATTGGAGAGCGACACTTTTGTCCATACAATGCTTCGAATGGAGCCACACCTATACTTGTCTGATAACTGTTGTTGTAGGAGAATTCCACCAATGGTAAATACTTATCCCAATTCCCTTTGAAGTCTAGGACACTTAGTCTTAATAGATCTTCAAGATTTTGAATAGTCCTCTCTGATTGTTCGTCCGTTTGAGGATGGTATGCCGAACTTAATCGTAAATCCGTGCCCATAGCTTTCTACAAGCTAACCCAAATTGTGAAGTGAATCTTGGGTCACGATCCAAAACTATGGATACTGGCATGCCATGCAATCTCACAATCTCATTTACGTACATACGAGCAAGACGTTAAAGGGAATAAGTCTCTTGAATCGGCGAGAAATGGGCAGACTTAGTTAATCTATCAACAATAACCCAAATAGCATCTATGTCTTGAGAAACCGTGGGAAGACCCGTAACGAAATCCATGGTAATATGTTCCCACTTCCATTTTGGAATCTCAAGTGGTTGCAATGTACCCTTTGGCACTTGATGCTCCGCATTTACACGTTTACAAGTTAAACACCTCGAGATAAACTTCGCGATCTCTCTCTTCATATTGTTCCACCAAAATGTATGTCGAAGATCACGATACATTTTGGTACTTCCAGGATGGACTGCAAACGGTGTATTGTGTGCCTCCATCATGATCTTGTACTTCAAATCAGAGTCATTAGGAACATAAATTCTGGAGTTGACTCAAAGTATTCCTTTTTTATCGATTCTTGCTTATGGGATAACACCTTCTTGTACTTTCTTCTTCATATGCATCAGCTCCGGGTCTGTGGCTTGATCAACTTTAACTTTATCGATTAAAGTTGGTTCTATGCATATACTTGACATCATCGCATGGGTCCCCAGAGTCCGAATTCTATCTTCATCTTTTGTAAATCACACAAAATGGGCTTCAGTGTTGACAACATCGCACTCGCTCTCAAGATATGATCTTCTACTCAACGTCGCCACTACCACGCTCGCTTTTCCGAGATGGTATTGAATGGTGTGGTCATAATCTTTCAACAAATTCAAGCCAATGTCGCCAAGCCGCATGTTGAGTTCCTTTTGGGTGAAGAAATATTTGAGGCTTTTATGATCCGAATATATCTCCACTTTCTCCCCATATAGATAGTGCCTCCAGACTTTTAGCGCGAAAATGACTGATGCTAACTCTAGATCATGAGTAGATAATTTCTCTCATATTCTTTAAGTTGTCGCGAGGCATAGGCTATAACTTTCCCATGTTGCATGAGAACACATCCTAACCCTTTGCACAAGCATCATCAGATATAAAAATCCATCCGAACCAGATTTGTATTATCGTATCAGTAGCCAAAATGAGTCTCCTCTTGAGCTCTTGAAAACTCTTCTCGCATTCCTCGCTTCCATACAAATTTTGTATCCTTCCGAGTCACCGAAGTTATCTGAGTAGCGATTCGAGAAAATCCTTCCACGAATCTCCGATAATAACCAGCCTAAGCCTAGAAAGCTACGGACTTCATCCACCGACTTTGCTGTTCCCAACTTTTATTGCTTCAATCTTCGTCTTCTAGTCAATGGATACTCCATGTTTTGACACCACGTGTCCAAGGAATGCTACTTCCTCGCCGAACTCGATTTCTTTAGCTTGACATATAGCTTGTTTTCACGGCCTTTGGAGTACCAAATTTCAAATGGTGCTCATGATCTTCACGACTTTTGGAATATATGAGGATGTCATCAATAAAGACAACAACAAAAACCGATCCAAATATTCCTTGAATACTCGGCTCATCATATCTATGAAAGTCATAGGAGCATTAGTCAATCCAAAAGACATGACTAAGAATCCATAATGCCCGTCTCGAGTTCAAGGCGGACTTTGAATATCATCGCCTAATCTTCACCGATGATATCCGTGATCGAAGATCGATCTTTGAAAAGAATTGTGCTCCTTTCAACTGGTCAAACAGGTTATCAATGCAAGGTAGAGGATACCTATTCTTGATAGTGACATGGTTTAATTCCCAGTAGTCAATACAAAGTCTCATACTTTCGTATTTCTTCTTTACAAATAAAATAGGAGCACCCCAAGGAGATGTACTAGGACGAATGAAACCGATGTCCAACAACTCCTGTAGTTGGACCTTTAACTCCTGAATTTAAATAGGATCCATTCGATATGGGGTTTTAGAAATGGGCTTTGTACCAGGTTCAAGGTCAATAAAGAATTCAACTTCACGTTCTGGGGGTAGACCGGGAAGTTCTTCAGGAAATACATCAGGAAATTCACTAACAATAGAAATATTATTCAAATCTGACGTTTCTTTATTTAAATCCATAACATGGGCTAAGAAAGCTTGACATCCATTTTTTAATAAACGAATGGCTTTATGGCTTGATATGACAGTGATTAACTTTAGTAGTTTGGTTGCTTGAATTCGCATAACAGGTTGGTTAGGAATATGAAAACTAACAACCTTACAAAAACAATCAATTTTGGCATAATGAGTAGTTAACCAATCAATTCCTAAAATCACATCAAAAGCAAGTATCTTTAAAGAGATAAGATCAACAGGTAATGTGATGGTGCCAACTTGGATTAAACAAAATTTATAAACAGTGGATGCAATGAAAGTTTCTCCTAACGGAGTCTCCACAGATAAGTCAAAGTCTAATTTCTCCGAAGTCAAGTTTAAACGTTGAGCACAAACAGGAGAGATAAATGAATAGGTAGAACCGGTATCTAGTAAGGTATAAACTTCGCAAGAGTTTATGATTAGCTTACCCATGATCACCTTGTTCAGGTTCCTCGTATTTTGTCCAGTCACGAAAAATGTTCTTCTTGGAACCGTTGACTTTGACTTTTCTAGGACAGCCTTTTGAGTCACCATCCCCGCTGGACTTGGTTTCGCTACAGTATAATCTCGAGCGATATGTCCTTCCTTTCCATACTTATAACATACCTTGAACTGTTGTGGACAATTTGTGCTGATGTGTCCCTCTTTTCCACATTTATAGTATACGATCGGTGGTCGTTCTCCTCCCTTAGAAACGGTTGGTGCTGACATCTTCACATTGTCATTGTTGAATCTCCTCTTTTTGAAATTTCTACTTTACTCGCCTCTCCGATTATCATGGTCACGATTACCACCAGAGTGGTTACCGCTTTTGTCTGAATTTTTCCCTCCCCCGTTGGCTATCATTGCTCCGATGACTGCTATCACCGGTATGACCCTGGTTGTGGTCCCTAGGTTGAACGTACTCATTTTCTCGCTCTAATACTTGAGCCATGTTGACAACATCTGAATATAGAGAAATTTTTTGAGAAATGAGATATTGACGTATGTCGGGTTTTAAACCTCTCAGAAACATCCGCGTCATACGTTCCTAATTCTCCACCAAATGAGGTGCAAACCTGGATAACTCCGCGAACTTCGCCTCGTACTGGGACACCGTCATATGGTTATGTTCCAGTCTAATAAACTCCACCTCCTTCATATGACGAATACTTTCAGGAAAGTACTTGTCATTGAACAGTTTCTGAAATGTCTCCCACGACACACTAAGTGCGGATGGCTGGGTACGCTTCACATATTCCCACCAGTTATATGCCTCACCACGGAACATAAAGGTGGCGAATTGAACCTTCTATTCCTTCGTGCATCCCAAGACATCAAATATCTTGGTAATTTGTTTAACCCACGTTTCTGCTTTGATCGGATCCGGCTTTCCCCAAAACTCCGACGGTCCCAACACTTTGAATTGCTTAGTAGTGACCAGCTGTGAGTTGCCATTGTTTCTACCCGCAATTTGAACAGGAGTCTCCCTCGTCTGGTTTTGCATGAACCGCAAAAAGCTTCTAAACATCTCATCGTTCATCGTCTGCTCAGTGGTGTTGTTTACAGGAGGAACATTGCCATCCTTTTGCACATTCTCCTGATTTGTGAGTAAAGGTATTTCCATGGTCTTATTCACTCCATCATTAATATTTTCAGCCGCCATTCTTAAATACTGCCACAAAACAAGGGTTAGTTAAAGAAATTGACATGCAACATAATAAACCTATACTCTGACCAACCAACGAATAAGCTTAGGTAGGACACACTAGCGATCGATTTTTTCGTTTCTCCCCTCCTAGTTCTATTCCCCGATCTACGCCAAAGACCATATCCCTAAGCTCTGATACCAACTGTGACGCTCCCAAAATAGGTATACATTACCCATTCTGAGTCGCCAAATACATGGTACAGAAATAACTACAACTTTATTAATACAATTGTCGTGCAAAATACGATAACGCATAAACTGTGAGTTTAAATACAAATATTATCTTCTAGACAATATCCACACTCAAATAAGTCCTCATTACAATTATTGATACATTATTTTACAAAAATAGTGAGGACCACTAAAAAAACTTTCTAGAACCATCATTCCATACCTTTAACTAAGACTTGCTACATTCTCGCCTCTCGAGAGAAGAAAAATGGAACAAAAAAGGAAAAGGGTGAGCTCAACTAGCCCAGTAAATAATATTATGACTAAGATAATATAGAACAAATTATCGTTAGTCCTCAACAGGGAAAAATCTGATAGAATATAATAGACAACAAGTTTCAGATCAATATTCGCAGCAGAAATAACAATTCATTGGAAGAGTTAAGTAGATAATTAAATCTACTATAATCTATGAATTTAAAAGTCCATCATCAATATTTTATCCCTGTAACATCAATCAATATACATCTTGAATCAAATATTCATCTTTGCACTACAGGCCAAAGATATTTATCAGTTGGTCATATTCATCTCAACACCTGTTCATCTTTGCACTACGAGCCAAAGATATTCATCAGAAAATCATTCATCTTTGCAATACATGCCAAAGATATTCAGTTATATCATCATTTAGGACTGAGGATGATGAAAAATATTTTTAAAAAAATGAATTCAGTGAGACAAAAGAACAAATATTAAGGATTCGTACTTCGGTTTATCTATGTTCAAAAACACCCCATAATATACTATGTTGGAGTAAAATTCAAGAATAATGATCAAAACATGGATACAATCAAAGATAGTAACAAAAATAGACATCTGGGATAAAAAATGAAAATTTAATTTTTCTTTGAATAGTGCCGTATTCGTGAATAGTGCCATATACGTGAATAGTAACCCTGACACAAAAAGGTAGAAATTTCACAAGAAAAATTATACTAATATTTCGGCATAATGATAATGAAAGAAACAATATCATTTATAAAAAAAAATAACATCCCTTACCTCAAAATAATAGTACTTCTAGCAGGAATATCAGATATAACGCTGAAGTGAACTTGCACCGTATAACAACACTCAAAGTATCAAAATACTCACAAGAATACGCTCGATAATATAGAGAGAAAACTTCAGTTTCTGGTATGATTTTTAATTCTAACCTAAGCATCCTATTTATAAGAAAATGCTTAGAACACCAAAGCAGAAAATTTAATAAAATATTATTATTTTTAAAAATTTCCACACCCACCTCAAGAGAATCTGATTTCAGCATGTTTACAACACTTGTGGGGCCCACCAAAATGAAAAAAATGTTTTTCTTTAAAAGAATATTTAAAATTTCAAAAATCAATTATTCTGGAACTTCAATAATTCATAATAAATAGCCCTTTTTCAGAAAAATTCAAATCTTATGTCCATTCCATAGGAAATTCAATTCTCTACAACTTTGTAAGTTTAAGTTTTTCCAAATTCCAAGTAAAAATTGACCGAAATTCACATACGGATAATTTTACAGGCTACAATCAAATTTCAGTCAAAAATGGGGACCACCAACATGTTTAACATGTTTCTAGCATTTATTGTAACAAAAATTCTTTTCCTCCTCATTTATTCATATATCACACATTTATTGTAAAAATATCACCATTATTATATTATTATAATATAATAATATATTTAAATGAATTATTTTATCAGAAAAGATAAAATATCAATTTTCAACAATTGTCACTTTTTTAAAAATTCCTCCATTTCTATCCACATAAATAAATATTTTCCTTATCATATAAATTAATAATTAATTATTCACAAATAATATTACAGAATCACAATAATGACAATCAGGTCGTTTCCAAGAAAGAGGGGGGCTTTCCAATAAGGATTTCTCCTTACTGACGCGCAATAAGGTGACCAAACCTCTCCTTAGACAGAACTTCCTTAGACATTGCCAATAATGCTATCTAATAATATTATTCAAATAATATGAGTTGTTGATCTGATAAAGGAAATCATCGCGGCAAGTTGACAATTATCAATTAAAAATAATATAAAATATCAACGTAGCAATTATTGAATCAATAAAATATTGAACAATAATTACTGTAACAATTATTGAGTAGTACCTTCTTACGTAAGAATCAATAATTGGTGCAATACCAATGTGCTACTTCAGCGACACCGCGTACATCTTTGTTTTTAACCACCGTATTCCAATGTTGTTAATTAGTAATAACTATATCGTTATTTATAAAAAATACTTATACTTGTCGCTTTCTTCATCCAATCGCTTTTCCGCTATGGGGCCACACAAGGTCATACCATATACGAATATTCCCCGACAGTAAGAATATTCCACGACCAAACGAATATTCCGCGACAACAATGAATATTTTATAACCACTTGCTTATTTAAGATATTTGCGCATTTTACCCATAACTAACCACATTAATCAAATCAACCCTTACTATTTCAAAATAATAAATAGAGGAAATTCAATTTTATTTATAATAAGTTGGGGTCTTACATTAGATAATTAAGTAATATATATAAATAGTTAGTAGAACCCACAAATTTTGCATCTCAAGAATTCTGACAGAATTTTCGTGGGAATTTTCGTTGGAAATATCAAGCACCACATTAGTTACTGTTATGAACATATATACACTATTGTAATTGAAGAAATACACTGCAATATTGCACAAAATTGCACAAAATCAGAGCAATTTATAGAAGATGCAATATTGCACAAAATCAGAGCAATTTCATAGAAAAATTATAAACCCTTAGACCCAACAATTTCAGAACAATAAATTATAAACCAAAATCTCCTAATATTAGAGCAATTTCATAGAAAAATTAAACCCTCAGACCCAAATTGATCAATTTCAGACTAAAAATTGAAGTCATTCTAGTAATTAATTTATAATTAGTAATAAGTACCTTGAATGCAGACAAATGAATGGCGGCACGATTTACGACGGGTCTTGTGGTGGTGGTCATGAAGGCAGTGGGGGGATCGACGAGAGTGGGTGGGGGTACCGGGGAAGGGGGTACGTACCAAGACAGGGGGTGGGGTTACCGAGGCGGGGGGGGGGGCCCAAGGTAGGGGTCAGGGGTGGGGTACCAAGGGGAGTGGGTTTGCATAGAGATAGAGAGATTGAAGAGAGAAAGAGAGGGAGAGATAATATATATACATGAAATGTGATCGGCGCTGGAGAAGATGATAGCTTTTAAGATTTATTTATGACGGATTTTTGTCGGAATTAATTCTCTCAAAAATAACTTAATACCGACGGCTATTCCCTCGGAAATAACTCTAATTCCGTCGAGGTTATAATTCGCGATGGCCAGAATATTGGCGCCACTGATGGAGTTCTACTTCCGACGAAATTCAATCGAAAATACACTATTGTCGAGGGAAGTAAGGTCGACGGATTATTGTCTCAGAAATAACATAAAATCGACATAATAAAGTCCGTCAAAAATATTTCTTTCGGAAATAACCTTTTTCCTTGTAGTGTATATATATGAGAGTCGATTTATAATAAATGATTTTAATTTGACACCAATCTTATTCTACCATTGCAAAAGTAACTCGCAACAGTGTTGTGGAAGGGAAGTTGTCTTATGGTTAATTTAGAATTACTCTATCTGTTTCAAAATTAGACATGTATTTTTTTTTAATTCGTTCTAAAATTAAAGATACATTTATTTTTTAAGACTATAAAGTGACATAATGTTCTTAATTTGTCATTCTTTTTTTACTATCATTTTTAATATTACACTATCATAACTGAATTTTTAGCTAATACTAAGACTATATTTTGACAATATAAATTTATCCTTCAAAATCGTTGTTTTTGTTATAAAACTTTAGCAAAGTGTATAAAGATACTATAATTGTTCCATAAATTTAGAGAGAATAAGCAAGAGAAAGAGAGAGAAATTCTTCAGAAAAAATTCTTATTTCTTTTCCTTCAGATCATCTCCTTTATATAGGCAATGAGAGGAGTCACGGGGGAGGAGAATGATTCACGGACGGAAGAAAGGAGAAGGAAAAAGGGGGAGGGAGAGTCACGGGGAGATCCCTCATGATGAGGGAATCACTTTATAACACTCCCCCTGATTCCCTACGATAGAATATTATGTCTCATTAAAAACCTTGTTAAGAAAATTCAATGGGAAAAACTTAACGAAGGAAAAAAAAAGTATATATCTTTTACATAAATATCTTTTAATTAACTGTCTCGTTAAAATCTTGTCAGGAAAAACCCATTGGGATAAAAACCGTGACTAAGGAAAAAGAGTACAGTCTTCCCCTCAAAAGGATTTCATTACTCCTTGATGAAATGTTATCATAAGTCTTTCAGTCGACACATTTCGATCCTTTTCCAAAGTTTTGCAATCATTGCATTTGGTAGCGATTTTGTGAATAAGTCGGCTAGATTATCACATGATCGAATTTAATGCACATCTATATCACCTTTCTTTTGTAGCTCATTGTGAAGAAGAATTTAGGTGAAATGTGCTTTGTTCTATCTCCCTTGATGTACCCTCCTCTAAGTTGAGCAATGCATGCAGCGTTATCCTCATACAGAATTGTAGGAATGTCTTTGATTGATGGTAATCCACATGACTTTTGAATATCTTGAATAATTGATCTCAACCAAACACACTCTCTCTTTTGCTTCATGTATAGTGAGAATCTCCGAGTGATTTGAAGATGTAGTGTCATATGGTTTTCTTTGTGGATTTCCAGGATATAGTCGTGTCACAATATGTAAATACATAACCTGTTTGTGATCTTCCATTGTGTGGATCTGATAAATATCCTGCATCGGCATATCCAACCAATTGAGACGTTGAATTTCTTGGATAAAATAACCCAAGATCTATACTTCCACGGAGGTATCTCAAAATGTGTTTTATCTCATCCCAATGTCTTTTAGTCAAAAAAGAACTATATCTTGCTAACAAGCTGACAGCAAAAGTAATATCAGGTCGTGTACAGTTTGCAAGATACATAAGAGCACCTATTGCACTTAGGTATGGAACTTCAGGTCCAAGAACTTCTTTCCCACTTTCTAGAGGCCGAAATGGATCTTTATCAACTTATAAAGATTGAACAACCATCGGGGTAGTCAAAGGATGAGCTTTATCCATATGAAAAACGACTGAGAATCTTTTTAGCATATGTGGATTGATGAACAAAAATTCCAGATGCTAAATGCTCCACTTGTATTCCCAAACAGAATTTTTTCTTTCCAAGATCTTTCATTTCAAATTCATCTTTTAAATAAGTAGCAGTTCTTGTGAGTTTTTCAGGAGTACCTACAAGATTCAAATCATCCACATATACAGCAATGATGGAAAATCCACTTTGTGATTTCTTAATAAAACACATGGACATACTTGATCATTTATATATCCATCTTTTATTAAATAATCACTAAGTCGATTATACCAAATACGACCAGACTGTTTCAACCCATACAATGAGCGTTGTAACTTGATTGAATATATGTGACGTGGCCTTTGTGATTCAGCCATTTTCAATCCTTCAGGGATTCTCATGTAAATCTCACTGTCAAGTGAGCCATATAGGTATGCTATTACAACATCCATCAGACGTGTTTCCAAACCTTCCATCGTTGCCATACCTATCAGAAAGTGAAAAGTGACTCCATCCATTACTGGAGAGTATGTATCCTGATAATTAATACTAAGTTTTTATGAAAACCCTTGAGCTACAAGTCGAGCTTTGTATCTCACAATTTCATTTTTCTCATTTCGCTTTCGTACAAATACCCATTTATTTCTAACCGGGATTACACCCAGCGGTGTTTGGATTATTGGTCCAAATACTTCTCTTTTCAATAGAGATTGTAGCTCAGTTTGAATAGCATCTTTCCATTTTGGCCAATCTTTTCTTTTTCGACATTCTTCCACGTTTTGTGGTTCAAGATCCGTGTCAGGAATCAAAGTAATATCTGATGCTATAGAGAAAGAAAATATATCGTCAATCATGACTTTTCTTCGATCCCATATTTTCTCATCATGTACATAATTTATTGAGATCTCTTGGTGTTCATATCTTATCCCTTCACTGAGATTTTGAACCTCTTATGGGGCTATTCCCACTCTTGGAATAAGTGCTACTTCTGGAGCGATTTGTATCTCTTCTGGGGCTATTCCCACTCTTGGAATAAGTGCTACTTCTGGAGCGGGTATTCCTTCTGGGATTCCCTTATTTGCTTTTGATTTTCGTGGTACAGTGTTTTTTGTACCAACCGGTCTTCCACGCTTCTAGCGTGGTTTAGATTCTTCTATTACCTTATTCGTCAATTCTCCAGGAATTGATTTTTTAATAGGTATTTCTATCCTTGTTGGAGTATTCACTGCAGGTGTATGTGACTTTATCATTTTCCTAGCATCATTAAATGCATCTGACATTTGATTTGCAATATTTTGTAAATAAATAATTCTTTGAACTTCAATTTCACGTTGTCCTGTACGAGGATCAAGTGAATTTAAATCTGATGCATTCCATGATATTTCAGAGAGTTTTTTATTTAAAACTTTCTCTACTCCTCATGGAGGAAATACAGTTTCATCAAAATGACAATCTACATAACGTGCAGTAAAAACATCTCCAGTTAAAGGCTCAAGCTATCTGATAATAGAAGGAGAATCAAAACCAACATAAATACCTATTCTTCGTTGGGCTCCCATCTTAGTTCTTTATGGAGGTGCAATTGGAACATATACTGCACTTCCAAAAACTCGAAAGTGTGATATGTTGGGTATCTGTCCAAGAACTAACTTTAGAGGAGAGAATTTATGAAGAGCCGTTGGTCTTACTCGAATGATGGCTGCAGCATGAAGAATTGCATGACCCCAAACTAAGGTAAGTAAGTTAGCCCTTAACATTAATGGTCGTGCAATTAGTTGAAGTCTTTTTATTAAAGATTCAGCTAAACCATTTTGTGTATGAATATGAGGAACAGAATGCTCAATAGAGATTCCAATAATCATACAAAAATCATTAAAAGTCATTGATGAAAATTCAGCTGCGTTATCAAGTCGAATTGACTTGATTGGATGATCCGGGAACTGAGCCCATAACTTGATTATTTGAGCAAGAAGTTTTGAGAAGGAAAAATTTCGAGAAGGGAGAAGACAAACATGAGACCATCTAGTTGAAGCATCTATTAAAATCATGAAATATCAAAATGGGCCAGACAATGGTTGAATAGGTCCACAAATGTCTCCTTGAATTCTCTCTAGGAATTTTGGACCTTCTTTACAAACTTTTACTGGTGATGGTCGAACAATTAATTTTTCTCGAGAACACGCAGCACAAGGAAATTCACTACTAGGAAAAACTTTCTTATCTTTGAGAGGATGACCAGTAGAATTTTCAATAATACGACACATCATAGAAGTACCTGGATGACCGAGTCTTTCATGCCAAAGCATAAAGGATTTGGGATCTATGATTTTTGGAATCATAACATTATGAGACTCAATTGCTCTAATTTTCATAGTATATAATCCAGAAGAATTTGAATGAAGTTTTTCTAGGATATTCTTTTTTCCAAAAAAAGTAGAAGTGATGAGAAGATATTCATTATTATTTTCATTAGTTGTTTCAATATGAAAACCATTCAGTCGAATATCTTTAAAACTAAGCAAATTTCTTCTTGATTTACTAAAATATAGAGCATCTTTGATAAAAACTTGTGTCTCATTTGGTAGCAAGAAACTAGCTTTTCCAAATTCCTCGATTAAATTTGATGTGCCAGAGATAGTTCCTACATTTCCCTTAGCTTTGATTAGTTGTGAAAAATATTTTTCACTTTGAAGGATTGTATGAGTTGTTGCACTGTCTGCTAAACATATATCCTCCATATCCATTAAAGATGGTCTGACACATTTAAAAACATAAATAAGAAAAGTTACATTTCATATATAATTTTATTCATGATAAACACATACCACGTATAGAACGAAAACTAATAATATTATACATGCAGGATGTTTAATTAAAACAAGAAATTAAACGATATCCCAAAAAATTCTTTCAGAAGGTTCAGTAATATCAACAATCTTTTCCTCATTGTTGGTCATTGGTGGATCATCAACAATATTAAATTGATGATTAACAAAGTTTGTTTCTGCCTCCATTACTTTGTTCTTTTGAGACTCCTGGAATAAATTAGCCAGATGCCTCGGCGTACGACAGGTACGCGACCAATGCCCTTTCATCCCACACCTAAAATAAATATCTGGTTTGTTCTTTATCGATGCTGCATTTTTTTTATTTTTACCCGACCCAGACACTTGCCACTTCTGGTGGCCTGAATTGTCGCGGTTTTGGAATTTGTTGTTATGATGGCCTCGTTTATTCTTTCATCCCCAAGACTTCTTATTGTATGACCATCTCTTGTCACGTTTATTCTCACCTTTGGAATGACGTCTCATGTTAATATCTCGGCAATGGGGTAGCACCCGCTAGCGTGATTTCGATGATTTTTCAACAACAATTCATTATTCTTTTACGCAACAAGGAGGATAGACAACAAGTTCTTGAATTTTGTGAACTTACTCTATCTATATTGTTGTGGACAGAATCATGTTGGTGGGATGAAAAGTTGAGGCGTTTTCTCTAACATTTGGGTTTTAGAACCGGATCTCACATAAAAGCCAAAGTAGAGGTTATTCTATAAACATTAGAACTATAATCTTTCGTAATTGATTTGTAATCTTGTAGCCTTAAATTAAGCCACTCAAATTTGGCATTAGGAGAACAACCAATTTTGGTGGTCAAATCTTTCCTTCAATTGTGGTCTATAAAGACAAAGGATCTTTATTTATTAAATACTCGGTCTTTAATCCTTCATCAATATGGTGACGAAGAAAAATTATGGCTTTTGCATTTTTGTGTCGAAGTTGTCTTTGTTTTTACGATTCAATGGTCTTTTCTAACTCATTTGCACTTAGGTGCAATTACACATCAAGTGACCAAGCCAAATAGTTGTCTCCAGAGATTTTCAAAATAGAAAAATATATTTTTGCCAAGTTTGCCATCTATTTTGGGTTAAAACACAATTATTATTTATTAAAATAATAAATAATTGCATGTATAATATATATATATATATATATATATATATATATATATATATATATATAAAAACTAAATCACGACTTTAAGTGGTGATAAAGTGCAAATATAAATAATATAAATATTCTTATATTTATGTTATTAGCATATTATCTTAGTAAAAAGAATATGCAATCGTTAATGTATATATACAATTACAATTATATATATATATATATATACAAAACTGCAAATGGATCTTCACCCGGCATGCGATAGTTCGCATGTATGTATGTTATTTCAACGAGAATAATAAAGAATGGAACCCGGTCATGTGTAATTCACACGCATGTGATATTCCAACGTAATAATAAAGAATGTAACCGTGTCATGCGTAATCCGCATGTAGATAGGATATTCCAATGAATAATAAAGAATGAAATAACAACAGAATCCACTGGGCATGCGATAGATCGCGCGTGAGGCGAGTTATTCCAATGAAATAATAAAGAATAGAATAACAGAAGAATTTCACCAGGTATGCGGTATCCCGCATATACAGGTTATTCCCACAATTTAATAAGCGATAAAAAGGTTCCCATCAAGTCTTGTAAGATTAACAAGGATAGATGGTACCATTGTAAATAACAGAATTTAATGGCAAAAAGGTTCTCACCAAGTCTTGTAAGATCAACAAGGATAGATGTTGTAAATAACAGAATTTAATGACAATTATAAGAATAAAATTATATTATTGGTGGCATAGCCAAACCGGTAATATAATAATAAATTACAAGAATTTAATTTTACCGTCTCAGTTGGTTAGAGCTTCGTGCTGATAATGTGTTATAAAATTTTAGCAAAGTATATAAAGATACTCTTATAATTACTGCATAAATTTAGAGAGAATAAGAAAGAGAAAGAGAAAGAAATTCTTCAGAGAAAATTCTTATTTCTTTTCTTTCAGATCATCTCTTTTATACAGACAATGAGAGGAGTAACGGGAGAGGAGAATGATTCACAGACGGAAGAAAGGAGAAGGAAAAAAGGGGAGGGAGAGTCACGGGTGATCCCTCATGATGAGGGAATCACTTTATAACAGTTTTGCAAATTTATCTCTTAATTTAGAAGTGAGGGACTAGTAATCTTTTCAATGTTGCAGTTGTAGAATATAGTAATTCTAACGGAAGACCCCATCTTTTTTAAAAAAAAATTCTGACCGTCAGATTTTACAACGTACGTGCAAGATGTATGTGTACATACATATATATTTCACCTCTTGTACTTAAACATAAATATTAAAATCCTGAATAAATTTAATTTCAGGGGGAAAAGGTACCAAGTCGAATCCACTTTATTGCCAACCTAAACTAACGTCAAGGCTTCTGAATATAGCCCCTCCATTTTAAATTTATAAATGTAATTTCAAATTAATAATTTTAAAGGATAATAGTGCTAAAAATAATAGTAAAAAGTTAAAAATTAAGAATATTACTTATAGATCATTTTATAGCTCTAAAATAAATATAAATGTTTGTCTATTTTTTTAAGAAACAACTAATAAAAAAATTGTATCTAATTTTAATATGAAGGAACTATGTACTTAAAATTATCACAGATGTATTTATAAGTAACAATTCTCTCAGCATCTGTAACCTCTAATTATTAATTAATTATATATCCAATGAAATGTTCTTAAACCTAAAAGCATTCGCAATAATTTTTTTATCTTTATCCCTACTCTGTAGTACTATTGAGTCATTCTGCAGGATAGAGATTCAAATTTTTCAGTATGTACCCAACATATTCTATATATTGATTGCTTAAATAATGAAATTTGAAATTTGAAAGTTTCAACAATCAAAACATATTTTGACAGTTCTAACTATTTGACCTTTGTATTGGTTTCATGCGTTAGAGCTTATGATAGATGTAATATACTACAATATCTTGTTTTTAATTATAAAATAGCTATTAATTTATTAATCTTTTTTAAGTAAGTATGTGATATTTTTAATTTAAAATTAATATAAATTTAATCAATACATATTGTAACTTATTTAGAAAAAAATACTAATACTTATAAAATTTATTATTTTTACAAGTCTTAGCAAAATTATTAAGTTTGAGAATGCATTAAATTGACTTATAATCTTATAATTTAGAAAAGAGAGTATAAATTATCAATTGTATTTCAACGTAAAATAACTTTTATTTTATTTTATATTTTAAGTAATTTATGGAGTGAGTATTGAATGAATTGTAGTTATGAAATATACATAAGATCAATATTAACTTTTAAAAGTTAATTCATGATATTTTTAAATTTAAAATTAATATGATTCATTTAAATTTTGAAAATAATAAAGTTTATAATTAATATTTCTTTTATAATATTTATAATTATATTGACATGAATTAAATAAATTTATATCAATTTTAAATTTGAATACGTTTGAAATTAATTTTTTAAAAAGAAGTCAATATTAATTTTATAATTTGAAAATAAAGATGAGTTGGATAATGATTGATGAGTTGTTCACTTAAATGAGGGTGTAAAATGTTATTTTGCATATATAGTGAACACTTTTTTGATTTCCTCACCCTGAAGAGTAAAATACTATATAGAGATTAAAATAAAGAGTTAAATAAGGATAAAAAAAATTGTTAGATATATAATAATTTATTGATGTATTTTTTAAAGTTGAGGATAGACAATTTATTAGAGAAACTGTTGTGAATACTCTAAGAGCATTCACATCAGTTTCCTCAATAGACTCTTTATCTCCACATTTGAAGAATATATCAATAAATAAGTATCCAACAATTTTCTTATCCTTATACAATTCTCTATTTTAATCCCTATATATGATTTGACTCCTCAGGGTGAGGGAATCAAAAGAGCGTTCCCTATTTATATAAAATGACATTTCACACCCTATTTATTGCGATTTTTTGTTGGTTAAAGGATCTTATCTCACTTAATTGCTGATTTGGGTATGCTTATCAAATTCACTCATTTTTATTTTTTAAACAGAGAATTTAGAGAAGAAAGATAACTATAAAAAAATAATATTAAAACTCAATCAAATTTTGATTTTGATCATTTTTGTAAAAAATATTACTACTAATTATAAATTTTATTATTTTATAATTAAAATAATGTTGTTTTAGTTCTCATAAACACATAATGATCGTTGCACATTTTGATTTTTAGCAATATCTATTTTTAAATTAAAATAATTGTAATTTTTAAATTCAAACAATAATTACTTTTAAATAAAAAATAGTTACAACGTTCAAAACATGATTTGACGGTTGTAACTTTCAAATTTTAATATTTAAGGAATCAATATTAGGAACCTGTTGGGTAGATAGTGAAAAAATTGAATCCCTATTTTACAGAATGACCCAATAGTACTGTAGTGTAGGGATAGAGATAAAAAAACTGTTATAAATGCTCTAAGGACATGTAATTTTGTTACTTCTATAGGCAACATTATATGATAACTCCACCCTAGTGGGGAATAATTTGTCTGCAAACCTAAATACAATAGTTTTAACTTAACTCAATTTCTACACAATTAAACATGTCCACCCTGATTAGGGAACACAAGAGGTTAAAATGGTAAAAGAAAAAAAATGTATATATATATATATATATATATATATATATATATATATATATGTGTGTGTGTGTGTGTGTGTGTGTGTGTGTGTGTATGATTAAGAAAAATGTTATATCAGCTCAAGCTCTATTTTGAATTTAGTTACTATGAAGTTAATTTTATAGTAAGTTGGTTAATTGATCAATACACGATCTTTGTACACGCAAAGAGAGATTACCTCCCGACTATGATATGGTTAAGCCACGAAAAATTTTTAGTGGGGTCAAATTGTTAAATTACACCCACAAAAAATCTATTACATCATATATAAAAAAAATCAATGGGGTCAAATTACTAAATTATACTCATAAAAAATTATTACATATATATATATATATATATATATATATAAATTTAGTGGGGACAAATTACTAACTTACACCCAAAAAATTTATTACATCATATATATAAAAAATAAGAAATTCAGTGGGGTCAATTGACCTCACAATCTAACACCTAGCTTTGTCCCTGCCTCCTGGCCTACATGTGGACAATGTATTAATCAATTGACCAAAGTTAACTTCATGTTAACCAACTCAAAATTGTGTTGAATTTATTTTTATGCATGTATATTATTCCATAGACAATTTAACATTTGTGAGGTCGATATCTTGTAATAACATAATCCTTTTCATCTTCACAGATACTGATATTATTACATGTTTAAATTATACTCCTTTTCATCTTCATAAATACTAATGTTATTACATGTTTAAATTAATATAGTCTAAAGGTCTCAGATTTAATTCTCAGTAAATGGATTTATTTTCTTCTTTATGTAAGTTTGTTTTCTCTTTAAATGAAGTTTATTTGTGAGTTTGTTTCTTCCTCATCTATGAGATTTGATTGATTATTGATATTGTAATAGGGATAATGTATTTCATTATGAAATTCTATTGTACATGTACTCCCTATAAAATGGGACTTTCAAAAAACAAAAAAATTCAATTCAATTAATGACGTCTCTTTTTTTTATTGGACAAGACTATAGATTCGAGTCTACCCATCATCAAAAAATCAAAAATTTAGAGGTTCAAATCTACCAGTCAGAAAAAAATCAAAATTTACTGATTTAAGTCTGCCTACCAGTAAAAAGTCTGAAATTCAATATTCAAAGGTATGTTTTGTAATATCCGCGAATTTCAAAGAATAATATTAATAATTAAAGTAATAAAAGTGTGAACATTTATTTTAATATAAATATATTTTGTTGTGGCATAATAAAGGATTAAGTAATTATTGGATTAAGTTGGTTAAAGAATGATTTAAGAATGGACTAATTATTATTATTACTATTATTTCATTAAGTAAGTATTATGTGTAATTGCATTGTTAGTATGGGATATTTTCTGCACTAGCCAAACCTGGTTTGAAAGTTTTTTAGAGTGGCACAGTTGCGCCACTTCTGTATTGTAAACCAGTACAGCTGCGCTGGTAGCAAATCTTTGAAGAATAATTTTGCGTCATGCCTGAGTTATTAAGATAGAATATTAACATTAATAAACAAATGAATAGGTGATGTAGTGGACTAATTATCATTTTATTTCTATTGTTAATAATGTGAACATTTTTATTTAATTAAATGGTGTTATGTGCCACCATGTGTGACATAGGAACATGTAAGTAGTAGTACCATATAGTTGCTTCATGCATTAAATATAGTATAAGGTGTGACATTTAAATGTGAATAAATGTTATACAAAACTATACGGTAAAAATAAGTTGAATTAAATAATTATCTAATAGAGTAGGTTATGTGACATGATTAAATATGTATTTTAAATATATGGGTGAAAATAAATCTAAGTAAATAAATTATTTATTATTAAATATTCATTTCAATATTTACGTATAATTGGAATAATAAAGTTTTATGAAAATTAATTGGTTGTTAATTAGTACTCAACTGAATTATATTTATACCTAATGTAAATATTATTTGATCTAACCCAAATGTACATGGATTATATAAATATGTGTATACATATACCCCCCAACTTATCACAATGTAATAATATTATCGCATTAAAGTTGCACCCAAAAAAAGAGAAAAAACCTAAGTATGCTTACATCAATTTGCTAATGCTGAGAAACTAATTGCTTGCCCCATATTGTGAGTCCCTTTCCTTCATTCACGTGTTTAGGCCATTGGCCTATGCCTACTCTCTCCTTCAATGTCAATTCTCAACAACAATCAAATGATGGAAAGGGGAGTAGGCTGAATAGTAACAGTAGAATGCTTTCTACCAAACCTCCATGAACCACCATTTTCTTCTTCTCCCTACTAAAAAAAATTGGTGGACAAAGGCTTTACATGGTTATTAAATTCTCTATAAATTAAGCTCTTATCTTCTCAAATTCAATTTGTTGAGTTTCTGTTAAGTTGCAATTAGAGTGTGAACTACCTATAAGAGTGAGCAATCTGAGTTAGGAGCAAAGCCTAGCAATTCAAGCTCCAACAGAGGTAGTATTCATGTTCCATGTTCTTAATTTTCAAGTTGGTCAATTTATAGAATTTTATGAAATTCTAACAAGTTGAATTGGCTTAGAAGTTGCTAGCATGATGTTAGTTAAGTTAATATGAATGTGTAAGGTATAATGTGGTAGATATTGAGCATGCTAAAGGAGAATTTTTGAATATGGGCCTTTACGGATTGTCCAGGAAGGCGCAACACTCTCTCTCTGAGTTCAACACTTGACACCACGCTTCTGCACCAGGAAAGGATTCTGATTTCTATTACAAATCCGATAAATTTTAACTTGTTAATATAACTTAAACATGCATAAAAATAAACTTATCATGTGGTCTAGAGTCATCTTACATACTATAAGTCGTTTTAAGTTGTTTAAAGAATGTTTCCTAAAGAAAGTTGGAACCTTGATAATGAGCATGGCAAATCTTATGGTTTCTAAGTTCTGACCTTGTGAGCATGTACACGTGACCTAATTACATATGAAATGTGATTCCAAGATGTTACGGGTGTGCTAGATTACCTTGACTTGGTTTAAAGGAGACTTTTAATAACGAGATTAGACATTTTGCAAACTTATAACTATGAACATGATGTAAGTTATATTATGAACTTTAGAACAAGCATGCTAGCACTGCTTATGTCATTAAGCTGGCCTATACGTACACACACCTTGTTAGACACAAGACAAGTTATTCAAGCATGAGTTTAGACATGTTTTAAAGTGATAAACGATACTAGCTATGTGTAGATGATGTGAATACTTTCGAGCATGCATATTACAGAGTATATGACCTTCTCATATGAATAGATGGTTAACATAGTTGGCCTCGTGATTTCATGACCTTATTTGGTCGTAAGTCTTTAAAAAAAATTCTAAACTAAAACCATTACATATAAAGGTGAACATGGAATGATCGTAAAAACATGCAACACCTCTTAACGTGTGTGATATCACCCATGCTAGAAAGGAAGTTAAAAACTAGAAATCAAATTTTAGTTTTGGTTTGGCCAGGGGACGGCGCAGCTGCGCCCATCCTAAGCCTAATTGCAGCGCAATTGTGCCTGCGTTCAGTTATGTCTGACCGTTTTATAATCTAAATTGGCAGCTTGCTTACATTCCTATTCTAAGCTATGAGACATAGTCATAATGATGTTTTGAGTGTTTACATTGTGTAGTAGTCGTATAACATGAAGGTTTCAAGAATTGTAAATGATTTATAAGAAGGTTTTCAAAACGTAAAGACAACGTTGATTTCAAAACTACTTGGCATGGTAATATGCTAATATGTGACCTACTTTTATAACAAAGATAGGATCCATACTTGTTTTATGTATTCGAGTATGTGTTCTATATGTGTGTTGGATGATTACTTGATATAACAAGTATGTGTAACTAATGAACATGTATATTTACATAACTATGATACAATAGGACTCCAAAGTGTTGATAAGCTATATATTGGTAAACTACGCTTAAGGCAAGTTCTCTAACTTCATTCTTATATTGAATGCAAATATCTAAACTGTGACACCTCCAAAATAGATACATCACCCATTTTGAGTCGCCAAAAATATGGTACAGAAAACAACTACAACTTTATTAATACAATTATCATGCAAAATACGACAACACATACTGTGAGTTTAAATACAATATTGTCTTCTAGACAATATCCACACCCAAATAAAGTCCTAATTACAATTATTGATGCACTATTTTAAAAAAATAGTGAGGACTGCTAAAACAACTGTCTAGGACCATCACTTTATACCCCAACTGGTTCCTGCTATGTTCTCGCTTCCTGAGAAGAAAAATGAAACAAAAAGGAAAAGGGTAAGCTCAACTAGCCCAGTAAAGAATATTATGACTAAGATAATATACAACAAATTATCCTTAGTCTTCAACAGAGAAAAATCTGATAGAATATAATTGACAACAAGTTTTAGATCAACAACTGCAGCGGAAACAATAATTCATTAGAAGAATTAAGTAGAGAATGAAATCTACTATCATCTATGAATTTAAAAGTCCATCATTAATATTTTTTTCCTGTAACATCAATCAATAAACATCTTGAATTAAATATTCATCTTTGCACTACGGGCCAAAGACATTCATTTGTATCACCAGTTGGTCATGTTCATCTCAACACCTGTTTATCCTTGCACTACGGGCCAAATATATTCATCAGATAATCATTCATCTTTGCACTACAGGCCAAAGATATTCATCAACTATCACCATTAAGGACTGAGGATGATGAAAAACATTTTAGAGAAAATGAATCCAGTGAGACAGAAGGACAAATATTAGGAATTCGTATTTCGATTTATCCAAATTCAATAATACTCTATAATAACCAATTGTGAAGTAAAATTAAAAAATAAAGATCAAAACATGGATACAATCAAAGATAGTAACCATAAAAGACATCTAGGAGAAAAAAAAGAGTATTTCATTTTTTCTATTGAATAATGTAGTGATATCGTGAATAAATAACCCCAGGAGCACAAAAGGTAGAAATTTCACAATAAAATTCATATCAATATTTCAACATAATGATATTGAAGAAAATAATATCATTTACAAAGAAAATAACATCCCTTACCTCAAAAGAATAGTACTCCCGGCTGAAATTTTGGATATAGTGCTGAAAGAAACTTGTACTGAATAGCAACTCTCAAAGTATATAAATACCCACAAAATACACTCGATATTATATAAATAGAGAGAGAGAGAGAGAGAGAGAGAGAGAGAAATCTTATGTTTCTGATGTGATTTTCAATTCTAACTAAGCACCCTATTTATAGGAAAATATTAGAACGTCGAATCAGACTTGACCTGCTACCTGATGGCTTTACCTGCTCCTATTCCCACCCACCACATTTGAAATAACATTTCAAAGACATTTTTCACCAACCATAGGTGGGGCCCACTCATTCTAGAATTTTCCACCAAAATGATAAATTCAGAAACTTCAATAATTTCTGAACTAGTCACCTTTAAAATTTATAACAAATCATACGTTCAATTTTAACGGTTCAAAATTTATGGACATATACTCAACTTATATATGTATAACATATCCAAAAATCACAACGATCCAACGGTCGGATTAAAAATTATAACTCATGTAATATATCTCAAGAACACTGATTTTTCGGGTTATGAGTCATTCGGACCAGTTTCCTTCATTTATATCCACATAAAAATAAATAAATCCATTATTTATATCCACATAAAATAAATATTTTCTTATCATATAAATCAATAAATAATTATTCATAAATAATATTACAGAATCACAATAATGACAACCAGGCCGTTCCCAGGAAAGATGGGGCTTTCCGATAAGGATTTCTCCTTACTGGCGCGCAATTAGGTGACCAAACCTCTCCTTGATAGAACTTTCTAGACATTGCCAATAATGCTATCTAATAATATTATTTAAATAATATGAATTATTGATATGATAATGGGAAATATCTTTGTCTTAGTGACAATTATTGAAACAACAATAATATAAAATATCAACGCAAAGAATTATTGAATCAATAAAATAAAATATTGAATAATAATTCTTGTAACAATTATTGAGTAGTGCCTTCTTACGTAATAATTAATAATTTAAAAATAATGTGCAATACTGCAGTATAACTTCTTTGTGCGAACCACAGCCAGACATCGTATTTTAACCACCGGTATTCCAACAAGGTTAATTGAATAACTACGCCAGTTATTTATAAAAACTCAAACTTGTCGTTTTCTTCATCCAGCGATGTTATTACATTATGGGGCCCACAAATGATCTATACTATCGTCTTTAATATTCCTCGATAATAAGAATATTCGATGACCAAACGAATATTCCCCGACAACAATGAATATTTTATAACCACTTGTTTATTTTGCAAAATTTGCACATTTCACCCATAACCAAAGTATTATATCAAATTAACTCCTTATTATTTCAAGATAATGAATAGAAATTCAATTTTATTTATAATAAGTTGAGTCTTACAACCTCCCTCCTTATGAAATTTCGTCCTCGAAATTGGCGTGACGTACACAGTGTTTGAAAAGGTGAGGTACCTCGCTTTCATTTCTGATTCCAACTCCCAGGTCATTTCTTCAATAGCATGGTTCCTCCATAAAACCTTGACTTGTGGTATAACCTTTGTTCATAGGACATGCTCTTTCCTATCCAATATCTTGATAGGTACTTCCTTCAGACGTTAAATCTTCGGCTATCTCATCTGGTTCTAACGCAATAATGTGGTTTGGGTCTTTCACATATTTACGAAGCATAGATATATGAAAAACATTATGAACACGAGACATGCTTGGAGGTAATGCGAGTCTATAGGCCATATTTCCTATTCGGTCAAGAATCTCAAATGGACCAACAAATCGTGGATTGAGCTTTCCTCTCTTCCCAAATCTAGTAACTCCCTTCCATGGAGCAATACGTAACAGTACATAATCTCCTATATTAAATTCCACGTCCTTTCGATGAAGATCATCATAACTCTTTTGTCGATCTTATGAGGTCTTTATACATTGCCAGATCATTTGAATTTTTTTTGTAGTCATGCGTACTAATCCTGGTCCCAACAACGTTGCTTCACCCACCTCATTCCAATATACTGGAGAGCGACACTTTCGTCCATACAAGGCTTCAAATGGAGCCATACCTATACTTGCCTGATAACTGTTGTTGTAGGAGAATTCCACCAATGGCAAGTACTTATTCCAACTTCCTTTGAAATCTAGGACACAGAGTCTTAATAGATCTTCAAGGGTTTAAATAGTCATTTCCGATTGCCCGTCCGTTTGAGGATGATATGCTGAAATGAATCGTAAATCCGTTCCCATAGCTTTCGGCAAGTTAACCCAAAATCGTGAAGTGAATCTTGGGTCACGATCCGAAACTATGGATACTGGCATGCCATGCAATCTCACAATCTCATTTACGTACATACGAGCAAGACGTTCAAGGGAATAAGTCTCATGTATAGGCAAGAAATGAGCAGACTTTGTTAATCTATCAACAATAACCCAAATCACATCTATACCTTGAGAAACTTTGGGAAGACCTATAACGATATCCATAGTAATGTGTTTCCACTTCCATTCTAGAATCTCAAGTGGTTGCAATGGACCTTTTGGCACTTGATGCTCTGCCTTTACACGTTGACAAGTTAAACACCTCGAGATAAACTCCGCGATCTCTCTCTTCATATTGCTCCACCAAAATGTATGTCGAATATCATGATACATTTTGGTACTTCCAGGATGGATTGCAAACGGTGTGTTGTGTGCCTCCCTCATAATTCTATGCTTCAAGTCAGAGTCGTTAGGAACATAAAGTCTGGAGTTGACTCAAAATATTCCTTCTTCATCAATTCTTGCTTCCGGAATAACACCTTCTTGTGTAACGACCCCAAAATTCATACAATTTAATTCTCAACTTCAGTCGTTAATAATACATTCAACATCTAATTTTTTACATCATTAAACCATAATACAACCATTAAAATTTGCGAAATAATTAAAATTTTCTATTACAAACTATTCTCGTTCCCAGAACTTTCAACCTTTACATATAAATATCTCAAAATCATTTTTAATACAACAATAGTTTACATTGCAAAATAATATTACAATTCAACATTAATACATTATTCGGAACCTTAAACATGGTTCAAATAATAATGACACAACAAAAGTGTATAAATCTTCAAGTATCACATCTGATTCATGTCTTTCAAGTAACACATAACTTTACCTTGAATCTCTGCAAAAGTGGTTATTTGCAAGGTTGAGCTCGACAGCCCAGCAAAATCTAACAGTTTTCATGCATCACGTAGCACATAATAACATGCTCAACATATATCTCATAAACATCAGACTAACATAACATACATGCTACGATTCATATAACAATTATAAAGATTGAGTTCTCATACAATCAAATGCTTTAGACAAACAACGTAATCATAAATTGACTTTAACATTTTATACATTCAACATATATATAACACATCATGCTCTTTGCAATAAAGATTTAAAACAATCAAATTTGCATAGCAAATAGGAACTGAAAGACTTGCCTTGATCGTTGTTTACCAATAACAGTTTAACAGCTTACAGATATCTACACTTCACGTGCCCTACACAATTATATAATCTTTCACATCAACTATTAGTCACATAGTAACACATAGTAGTTGTAATGTAAACTTTAATCTACATCCTATAAACCTTCCTATTAATCAATACACAATGTTCAATTTGATTGTGTTAACTTTAGACTTATAACTCACTATATTTCTTCTTAGTCAAACTCGAAGTTCATTCAAGTGCTTAAGTCTTGCTAGGAGTACTTATTGGATTTATATTAAATCCATTCCATATCTTATAATATTCATTTCAATTGAATCAAAACACTTTTTAAGTTCACTAACACTTGGCACGGCGTTTCAACTTTCATTCGTCACACGCCCGATTCGTCTCTCATGTGTGTGCTTAGTATGCTTATACAACTTATCTAATACATCATTTATTAATGTTAAGAATCATTATATTTACTAATATTCATGTTTTATAACTTAGGACAACATCTTTTATCATCAGGAGCACTACATTTGCATATGTGCATTCCCGACGCCCTCCAATTGCCTCCTAATACATATCAATCCCACAAATGACCATTTTTACCCCTGTTCCCGACCTCAAATTTAAAAACTTAAAGAACAAAAGTTGTAGGTCTATTCGTCCTCGTTCAGGATCATCTTGAATCACCTCAATTGGAGTTCGTATAAAAACATTATGGCCATTTTACTACAGAAGGTCAAAACTGTCCGACCCAGACCACTTTTCCAGCGCTGGGGCGCGAATTCCAGTGCTAGGGCACGAACTTCTGGCCTATTTTTGGCGTTGAGGCGGGAAATTTGGCGTTGGGGCACGAAATTTGACGCTGGGGCGCGAAATTTGACGCTGGAGCTCCGAATTACAGAACACCTAAAACCAAAAACAAAACTAAGCTACTGTGTCTTAATTTCTAACACCAATTAACATGTATAACTCCACGTAAATTACACATAAACGTTAACAATCATCCATATACCAATTACTAACAATTGAACAACGATTTTAGCAAACTTAATTCTTTGAAACGTGTTTTAAAATAAAACTCCATTTTTGACAGTTGATAAACACAGTGAACACTATAAATCCTACTGACAACCAATCTGATTACTTTAAATTATGTTTCTCTGAATTTCTTACCCAAAACACATGTTCATATACTATTTCATATTTTAAACACATTTAGCGAATTCAATCGCCACGACTTCATTTCTTAAACAATTTACATGATTCAAACTACGTCGTTTTTGTTTCTTAACGTACTAACACAATCCAACACCAATTTGCAGATTATAGCACATATAGGACATGAAATTTTATACTTTCTAAAGCCATTTTCAAATATAAACATCAATTTTATTTTTTTCATCCTACAAAACCCAATTTCATGTGTTTGATACTCAAACAACCCTTATATATAATGATTGATGATTATAAACCCTACCAACATGTATATGTATCAATCCAACATAATTATTAATAGAAATTTCAAAAACAAGAGTTAAAATTAGAGTAGGTTATACCTCCAACCCTAGTTATAGGCTAGCGAGAGATGGTGACCTCCTCAAAACCACCATGATTTTTCCTTCTCAAAAAAAAATCTCGTGTTTCTTCATCTCTCCAAACCTCTCTCAGACTTGGCTTAAAAATAAAAGACGCTTAGAAAATAAATAAACAAGACTCCCCACGTTCATCACTTAAGTTAGGCCAAAAGCCATAAATCGTGTTTTGGCTACAAAAATTCCCTCATACTAGATTATTTTAATAGCATTATATTATATAGTTACTTTTGTCACACACGCCACCAATTTAAATAGCTTATAATTTATAATTATAATAATTATATTCTTATTATAATTATGCTTATAATAAATAATTAAATAATTATATATCTAATTTAATTAATAAATTAGAAACATCACTTTGTTTAATTTAATTATTTCCTTTAAATTAAATAATTTATTTAATTTAATTATCTTCTTAAATATTAAGCAATTGATCTAATTTAATTATTTTCTTAAATTAAATCCTTCAAATAAAATTAACATTATTCAATTTAATTTACATTAATCAATTTAGTTACTAAATTAATTTACCACAACTTTATCAACCATTTATTTATCTCAATAAATAAATAAATTTAAAATATTTATTTAATTCAATAAATATTTAAAATTAATTACTAAATTCATTTAATTCCTTCAATAGTTAACTCAACTATTAAACCTCACTTTCCCAATATATGAATATATATTTCTCTTCACACCAGATCATATATTTCAACATATATAGCACGTATATATACATACTCAAACTCAAAACATCTCATAATAAGAATTTTAACTATTAAATTCTTATTTTAATAACTTATAAAAATTCGGGTTGTCAAATCTTGCACTTTCTTCTTCATAATCATCAACTCCAGGTCTGTAGCTTGAGCAACTTTAACTCTATCGATTAAAGTTGGTTCTACTCGTATGTTTGATATCATCACGTGGGTACTTGGAGCCTTTAACTCTATCTCCATCCTTTGCAAGTCATACAAAATGGGCCTTTGTGTTAACAACATTGCACTCGTACCTGCATATGATCTTCTACTCAATGCGTCAGCTACAACGTTTGCTTTTCCAGGATGATATTGAATGCTATGGTCATAATCTTTTAACAGCTCGAGCCAACGTCGTTGCCGCATGTTAAGTTCCTTTTGGGTGAAGAAATATTTGAGGCTTTTATGATCAGTATAAATCTCCACTTTCTCCCCATATAGGTAGTGTCTCCAGATTTTCAACACAAAAACGACTGTTGCCAACTCCAAATCATGAGTAGGATAATTCCTCTCATATTCTTTGAGTTATCGCGAGGCATAGGCTATGTCTTTCCCATGTTTCATGAGAACACATCCTAATCATTTGCCTGAAGCATCGCTATAAATAACAAATCCATCCGAACCAGATGGTATTGTTAGAACAGGTGCTGAAATGAGTCTCCTCTTGAGCTCTTGGAAACTCTTCTCGCATTCCTCGCTCCATACGAATTTTGTATCTTTCTGAGTCAGCTGAGTTAACGGAGTAGCGATTCAAGAAAATCCTTCCACGAATCTCTGATAATAACCAGCTAAGCCCAAAAAGCTATGCACTTTGATCATCGACTTTTATTGCTCTAACTTTGTATTGCTTTAATCTTTGTCGGGTGAACAGATACTCCATGATTTGACACCACGTGCCCAAGGAATGCTACTTCCTTAAGCCAAAACTCGCATTTATTATGTTTGGCATATAGCTTGTTATCACGAAGTCTTTGAAGTACCAGCTTCAAATGGTGCTTATGATCGTCACGGCTTTTAGAATAGATGAGGATGTCATCAATAAAGACAACAACGAGCTGATCTAAATATTCCTTGAATACACAGTTCATCATATCCATGAAAGCAACAGGAGCATTAGTCAATCCAAAAGACATGACTAAGAATTCATAATGCCCGTACCGAGTTGTGAAGGCAGTCTTCGGAATATCCTCAATTTTAATCTTCAGCTAATGATATCTAGAACGAAGATCGATCTTTGAAAAGAATTGTGCTCCTTTCAACTGGTCGAACAGGTCATTAATACGAGGTAAGGGATACCTATTCTTGATGGTGACATGGTTCAATTCCCGGTAGTCAATACAAAGTCGCATACTCCCGTCTTTCTTCTTTAAAAATAAAATAGGAGCACCCCAAGGAGATGTCTTAGGGCCAGAATGAAATCGATGTCTAACAATTCACAGTAGTTGAACTTTTAACTCCTCGAAATTCAATAGAGCCATTCGATATGGGATTTTAGAAATGGGCTTTGTGCGGCTCAAGATCAATAAAGAATTCAACTTCATGTTCTTGGGGTAGACCAGGAAGTTCTTCAGGAAATACGTCAGGAAATTCACTAACAACAGAAATATTATTCAAATCGGCGTATTTTGTTCAAGTCCATAATATGGGCTAAGAAAGCTTGACATCCATTTTTGAATAAGCGAATAGCTTTATGGCTTGATATGACGGTGGTGATTTTAGTGGTTTAGTTGCTTGAATTAAGTATAATAGATTGGTTAGGGATATAAAAACTAACAACCTTACGAAAACAATCAATTTTGGCATGATGAGTAGTTAACCAATCAATCCTAAAAATCACATCAAATGCAAGTATCTTTAAAGAGATAAGATCAACAGTAATGTGTTTGTGCTAACTTGGATCAAGCAAGATTTATAAGCGATGGATGTGATAAAGGTTTTTCCTAACGAGTCTCCACAGATAAGTCAAAGTCTAATTTCTCCTGAGTCAAGTTTAAGCGTTGAGCACAAGGCGGGAGAGATAAAAGAATGGGTAGAATGGTATCTAGTAAGGTATAAACTTACAAGAGTTCAAGATTAGCTTACGTGATCACCTCGTTCGGGTTTCTCGCATTTTGGCCGATCCACGACAAACGCCTCCCTTGAACCACAGACTTTGTTTTGTCCAGATAGCTTTTAGTGCCTTGTCCCGATTGGACTTGACTTTTTGCTATCGCACAAAAATCGGGCTATATGACCATCCTTTCCATAATTAAAACACTCCTTGGAAGGATGTGAGCAGTTTGGACTTATGTGTCCCTCCTCTCGCATTTGTAGCATCTAACTAGCGGTAGTTCTCCTCCCCTAGAATTTGTTGTTGGTGCTAGTGTTGCTGTTGATGTCTTCCCGTCATTGTTGAATCTCCTCTTTTTAAAATTTCCACTTGACTCACCTCTCCTATTATCATGGCCATGATGACCACCCGAGTGGTTACTGTTTTTGTCCGTATTTTTCCTCCTCATTTGGTTATCATTACTCAGATGACCGCCATCACCTTAGGGTATAACCACAGTTGTGGTCCCTCGGTTGAACATACTCACTATCTCGCTCTAATAATTGAGCCCTGTTGACAACATCTGAATACATAGAAATTTTGTGAGAGATAAGGTATTGACGAATCTCGAGTTTTAGACCTCTCAGAAACATCCACGTCATACGTTCCTCATTCTCTACCAAATGAGGTACAAACACAGATAACTCCGTGAACTTACCGCCTCGTCTTTGGGACATCGTCATGTTGTTCGCTCGATCTAATAAACTTTAACTCCTTCATATGACGAATACTTTCAGGAAAGTACTTGTCATTGAAAAGTTTCTGAAATCTTTCCCAAGACATGTTGAGTGCGGATGGCTGGGTACGCTTCACAGATTCCCACCAGTAATCTGCCTCACCACGGAACATAAAGGTGGCGAATGGAACTTTTTGCTCTTCTGTGCATCCCAAGACATCGAATATCTTGATAATTTGCTTTACCCATGTTTCCGCCTTAATCAGATTCGGCTTTCCCCAAAAATCTGGTGGTCCCAACTTCTTGAACTGCTTGGCCATGATAAACCGTGCTTTGCTATCATTTCCACCCGTATTTTATACACGAGTCTCCCTCGTCTGATTTTGCATGAACTGCAAAAAGCATCTAAACATTCCACCATTCATCGTTTGCTCCATAGTGTTCTCTTGGTTGGTGATTGATGGTTGTTCCACAGTCTCATACACTCCATTGTTAACGTTCTCAGCTGCCCTTCTTAAAAACTGCCATAAAACAAAGGTTAATTAAACAAATTAACATGTCACATAATATCCCTATATTATGACCGATCAACAAATAAGCTTAGGTAGGACAAACTAGCGAAGGATTTACTCGTCTCTCCCCTCCTAGTTCTATTCCCCGATCTCCGCCAGAGACCATATCCCTAAGCTCTGATACCAACTGTGATGCCCCCAAAATAGGTATACATCACCCATTCTGAGTCACCAAAAACATGGTACAGAAAATAACTACAACTTTATTAATATAATTGTCGTGCAAAATACGACAACACATAGTGTGAGTTTAAATACAATATTGTCTTCTAGACAATATCCACACCAAAATAAAGCTCTCATTACAATTATTGATGCACTATTTTACAAAAATAGTGAGGACTACTAAAACAACTGTATAGGACCATCACTTTATACCCCGACTGGTTCCTGCTATGTTCTCGCTTCCTGAGAAGAAAAATGGAATAAAAAGAAAAAGGTGAGCTCAACTAGCCCAGTAAAGAATATTATGACTAAGATAATATACAACAAATTATCCTTAGTCTTCAACAAGAGAAAAAATCTGATAGAATATAATTGACAACAAGTTTTAGATCAACAACTGCAGCGGAAACAATAATTCATTAGAAGAATTAAGTAGAGAATGAAATCTACTATCATCTATGAATTTAAAAGTCCATCATTAATATTTTTTTCCTGTAACATCAATCAATAAACATCTTGAATTAAATATTCATCTTTGCACTACGGGCCAAAGACATTCATTTGTATCACCAGTTGGTCATGTTCATCTCAACACTTTGTTTATCCTTTGCTACTACGGCCAAATATATTCATCAGATAATCATTCATCTTTGCACTACAGGCCAAAGATATTCATCAACTATCACCATTAAGGACTGAGGATGATGAAAAACATTTTAGAGAAAATGAATCCAGTGAGACAGAAGGACAAATATTAGGAATTCGTATTTCGATTTATCCAAATTCAATAATACTCTATAATAACCAATTGTGAAGTAAAATTAAAAAATAAAGATCAAAACATGGATACAATCAAAGATAGTAACCATAAAAGACATCTAGGAGAAAAAAAAGAGTATTTCATTTTTCGGTGAATAGTGTCGTATACGTGAATAGTAACCCCGACACAAAAGGTAGAAATTTCACAATAAAATTCATATCAATATTTCAGCATAATGATATTGAAGAAAATAATATCATTTACAAAGAAAATAACATCCCTTACCTCAAAAGAATAGTACTCCCGGCTGAAATTTTGGATATAGTGCTGAAAGAAACTTGTACTGAATAGCAACTCTCAAAGTATATAAATACCCACAAAATACACTCGATATTATATAAAGAGAGAGAGAGAGAGAGAAATCTTATGTTTCTGATGTGATTTTCAATTCTAACTAAGCACCCTATTTATAGGAAAATATTAGAACGTCGAATCAGACTTGACCTGCTACCTGATGGCTTTACCTGCTCCTATTCCCACCCACCACATTTGAAATAACATTTCAGCACATTTTTTCACCAACCATAGGTGGGGCCCACTCATTCTAGAATTTTCCACCAAAATGATAAATTCAGAAACTTCAATAATTTCTGAACTAGTCACCTTTAAAATTTATAACAAATCATACGTTCAATTTTAACGGTTCAAAATTTATGGACATATACTCAACTTATATATGTATAACATATCCAAAAATCACAACGATCCAACTATTTGGATTAAAATTATAACTCATGTAATATATCTCAAGAACAACGATTTTTCTAAGTTATGAGTCATTCTTGACGATTTCCTTCATTTATATCCACATAAAAATAAATAAATCCATTATTTATATCCACATAAAATAAATATTTTCTTATCATATAAATCAATAAATAATTATTCATAAATAATATTACAGAATCACAATAATGACAACTGGTAGTTCCCAGAAAGATGGGGCTTTCTGATAAGGATTTCTCTCTTTATGGCGCCAAGATTAGGTGACCAAACCTCTCCTTGATAGAACTTTCTAGACATTGCCAATAATGCTATCTAATAATATTATTTAAATAATATGAATTATTGATATGATAATGGGAAATACTGTGCAGTGACAATTATTGAAACAACAATAATATAAAATATCAACGCAACAATTATTGAATCAATAAAATAAAATATTGAACAGTAATTACTGTAACAATTATTGAGTAGTGCCTTCTTACGTAATAATTAATAATTTAAAAATAATGTGCAATACTGCATATCTCTTTTGTGCACCCACGCGTATTCATCGTATTTTAACCACCGGTATTCCAACGAGTGTTAATCAGAATAACAACTTCTGTGTTATTTATAAAAACTCAAACTTGTCGCTTTTCTTCATCCGGATGCTTATTCTACATTATGGGCCCCACAAATGATCACGTAGGTAAATGCATTTAATATTCCACGATAATAAGAATATTCGATGACCAAACGAATATTCCCCGACAACAATGAATATTTTATAACCACTTGTTTATTTTGCAAAATTTGCACATTTCACCCATAACCAAAGTATTATATCAAATTAACTCCTTATTATTTCAAGATAATGAATAGAGAAATTCAATTTTATTTATAATAAGTTGGAGTCTTACAACCTCCCCTCCTTATGAAATTTCGTCCTCGAAATTGACGTACGTACCTGGTGTTTCGAAAAGGTGAGGGTACCTCGCTTTCATTTCTGATTCCAACTCCCAGGTCATTTCTTCAATAGCATGGTTCCTCCATAAAACCTTGACTTGTGGTATAACCTTTGTTCATAGGACATGCTCTTTCCTATCCAATATCTTGATAGGTACTTCCTTGTACGTTAAATCTTCGGCTATCTCATCTGGTTCTAACGCAATAATGTGGTTTGGGTCTTTCACATATTTACGAAGCATAGATATATGAAAAACATTATGAACACGAGACATGCTTGGAGGTAATGCGAGTCTATAGGCCATATTTCCTATTCGGTCAAGAATCTCAAATGGACCAACAAATCGTGGATTGAGCTTTCCTCTCTTCCCAAATCTAGTAACTCCCTTCCATGGAGCAATACGTAACAGTACATAATCTCCTATATTAAATTCCACGTCCTTTCGATGAAGATCATCATAACTCTTTTGTCGATCTTATGAGGTCTTTATACATTGCGGATCATTTGAATTTTTTTGTAGTCATGCGTATTAATCCTGGTCCCAACAACGTTGCTTCACCCACCTCATTCCAATATACTGGAGAGCGACACTTTCGTCCATACAAGGCTTCAAATGGAGCCATACCTATACTTGCCTGATAACTGTTGTTGTAGGAGAATTCCACCAATGGCAAGTACTTATTCCAACTTCCTTTGAAATCTAGGACACAGAGTCTTAATAGATCTTCAAGGGTTTAAATAGTCATTTCCGATTGCCCGTCCGTTTGAGGATGATATGCTGAAATGAATCGTAAATCCGTTCCCATAGCTTTCGGCAAGTTAACCCAAAATCGTGAAGTGAATCTTGGGTCACGATCCGAAACTATGGATACTGGCATGCCATGCAATCTCACAATCTCATTTACGTACATACGAGCAAGACGATCAAGGGAATAAGTCTCATGTATAGGCAAGAAATGAGCAGACTTTGTTAATCTATCAACAATAACCCAAATCACATCTATACCTTGAGAAACTTTGGGAAGACCTATAACGATATCCATAGTAATGTGTTTCCACTTCCATTCTAGAATCTCAAGTGGTTGCAATGGACCTTTTGGCACTTGATGCTCTGCCTTTACACGTTGACAAGTTAAACACCTCGAGATAAACTCCGCGATCTCTCTCTTCATATTGCTCCACCAAAATGTATGTCGAATATCATGATACATTTTGGTACTTCCAGGATGGATTGCAAACGGTGTGTTGTGTGCCTCCCTCATAATTCTATGCTTCAAGTCAGAGTCGTTAGGAACATAAAGTCTGGAGTTGACTCAAAATATTCCTTCTTCATCAATTCTTGCTTCCGGAATAACACCTTCTTGTGTAACGACCCCAAAATTCATACAATTTAATTCTCAACTTCAGTCGTTAATAATACATTCAACATCTAATTTTTTACATCATTAAACCATAATACAACCATTAAAATTTGCGAAATAATTAAAATTTTCTATTACAAACTATTCTCGTTCCCAGAACTTTCAACCTTTACATATAAATATCTCAAAATCATTTTTAATACAACAATAGTTTACATTGCAAAATAATATTACAATTCAACATTAATACATTATTCGGAACCTTAAACATGGTTCAAATAATAATGACACAACAAAAGTGTATAAATCTTCAAGTATCACATTTGATTCATGTCTTTCAAGTAACACATAACTTTACCTTGAATCTCTGCAAAAGTGGTTATTTGCAAGGTTGAGCTCGACAGCCCAGCAAAATCTAACAGTTTTCATGCATCACGTAGCACATAATAACATGCTCAACATATATCTCATAAACATCAGACTAACATAACATACATGCTACGATTCATATAACAATTATAAAGATTGAGTTCCTTACACAATCAGCATGCTTTAGACAAACAACGTAATCATAAATTGACTTTAACATTTTATACATTCAACATATATATAACACATCATGCTCTTTGCAATAAAGATTTAAAAGAATCAAATTTGCATAGCAAATAGGAACTGAAAGACTTGCCTTGATCGTTGTTTACCAATAACAGTTTAACAGCTTACAGATATCTACACTTCACGTGCCCTACACAATTATATAATCTTTCACATCAACTATTAGTCACATAGTAACACATAGTAGTTGTAATGTAAACTTTAATCTACATCCTATAAACCTTCCTATTAATCAATACACAATGTTCAATTTGATTGTGTTAACTTTAGACTTATAACTCACTATATTTCTTCTTAGTCAAACTCGAAGTTCATTCAAGTGCTTAAGTCTTGCTAGGAGTACTTATTGGATTTATATTAAATCCATTCCATATCTTATAATATTCATTTCAATTGAATCAAAACACTTTTTTAAGTTCACTAACACTTGGCACGATGCGTTTCAACTTTTCATTAACACACTTGATTCGCCTCTCATGTGTGTGCTTAGTATGCTTATACAACTTATCTAATACATCATTTATTAATGTTAAGAATCATTATATTTACTAATATTCATGTTTTATAACTTAGGACAACATCTTTTATCATCAGGAGCACTACATTTGCATATGTGCATTCCCGACGCCCTCCAATTGCCTCCTAATACATATCAATCCCACAAATGACCATTTTTACCCCTGTTCCCGACCTCAAATTTAAAAACTTAAAGAACAAAAGTTGTAGGTCTATTCGTCCTCGTTCAGGATCATCTTGAATCACCTCAATTGGAGTTCGTATAAAAACATTATGGCCATTTTACTACAGAAGGTCAAAAGCTGTCAGGCCAGGACCACTTTTCAATTTGGGCGAATTCGATCTTCAGGCACGAACTTACAGCCTATTTTTTATTTTTGAGGCGGAAATTTGGCGTTAGGGCACGAAATTTGTGTTGTTGGGCGCTGAAATTTGATTTGGAGTCTCAATTACGAACACCTAAAACCAAAAACAAAACTAAGCTACTGTGTCTTAATTTCTAACACCAATTAACATGTATAACTCCACGTAAATTACACATAAACGTTAACAATCATCCATATACCAATTACTAACAATTGAACAACGATTTTAGCAAACTTAATTCTTTGAAACGTGTTTTAAAATAAAACTCCATTTTTGACAGTTGATAAACACAGTGAACACTATAAATCCTACTGACAACCAATCTGATTACTTTAAATTATGTTTCTCTGAATTTCTTACCCAAAACACATGTTCATATACTATTTCATATTTTAAACACATTTAGCGAATTCAATCGCCACGACTTCATTTCTTAAACAATTTACATGATTCAAACTACGTCGTTTTTGTTTCTTAACGTACTAACACAATCCAACACCAATTTGCAGATTATAGCACATATAGGACATGAAATTTTATACTTTCTAAAGCCATTTTCAAATATAAACACTGTATTTATTTTTTTTCATCCTACAAACCCAATTTCATGTGTTTGATACTCAAACAACCCTTATATATAATGATTGACAGATTATAAACCCTACCAACATGTATATGTATCAATCCAACATAATTATTAATAGAAATTTCAAAAACAAGAGTTAAAATTAGAGTAGGTTATACCTCCAAACCCTAGTTATAGGCTAGCAAGAGATGGTGACCCTCCCTCAAAACCACCATGATTTTTCCTTCTCAAAAAAAAAATCTCTGTGTTACTTCATCTCTCCAAACCCTCTCTGTACTTGGCTTAAAAATAAAAGACGCTTAGAAAATAAACTGAAGACTCCCCACGTTCATCACTTAAGTTAGGCCAAAAGCCATAAGGCTGTGTTTGGCTACAAAAATTCCCTCATACTAGATTATTTTAATAGCATTATATTATATAGTTACTTTTGTCACACTTTTATACCAATTTAAATAGCTTATAATTTATAATTATAATAATTATATTCTTATTATAATTATGCTTATAATAAATAATTAAATAATTATATATCTAATTTAATTAATAAATTAGAAACATCACTTTGTTTAATTTAATTATTTCCTTTAAATTAAATAATTTATTTAATTTAATTATCTTCTTAAATATTAAGCAATTGATCTAATTTAATTATTTTCTTAAATTAAATCCTTCAAATAAAATTAACATTATTCAATTTAATTTACATTAATCAATTTAGTTACTAAATTAATTTACCACAACTTTATCAACCATTTATTTATCTCAATAAATAAATAAATTTAAAATATTTATTTAATTCAATAAATATTTAAAATTAATTACTAAATTCATTTAATTCCTTGAATAGTTAACTCAACTATTAAACCTCACTTTCCCAATATATGAATATATATTTCTCTCACACCGGAGATCATATATTTCAATATATATAGCACGTATATATACATACTCAAACTCAAAACATCTCATAATAAAATTTTAACTATTAAATTCTTATTTTAATAACTTATAAAAATTCGGGTTGTCAAATCTTGCACTTTCTTCTTACATAATCATCAACTCCAGTGCAGATTGAGAGGCGCTTTAACTCTATCGATTAAAGTTGGTTTCTACTCGTATGTTTGATATCATCACGTGGGTACTTGGAGCCTTTAACTCTATCTCCATCCTTTGCAAGTCATACAAAATGGGCCTTTGTGTTAACAACATTGCACTCGTGACTGCATATGATCTTCTACTCGAATGCGACTTTCTGGCGTTTGCTTTTCGAGGATGATATTGAATGCTATGGTCATAATCTTTTTAACATTTCGAGCCAACGTCGTTCTTGGCATGTTAAGTTCCTTTTGGGTGAAGAAATATTTGAGGCTTTTATGATCAGTATAAATCTCCACTTTCTCCCCATATAGGTAGTGTCTCCAGATTTTCAACACAAAAACGACTGTTGCCAACTCCAAATCATGAGTAGGATAATTCCTCTCATATTCTTTGAGTTATCGCGAGGCATAGGCTATGTCTTTCCCATGTTTCATGAGAACACATCCTAATCATTTGCCTGAAGCATCACTGTAAATAACAAATCCATCCGAACCAGATGGTATTGTTAGAACAGGTGCTGAAATGAGTCTCCTCTTGAGCTCTTGGAAACTCTTCTCGCATTCCTCGCTCCATACGAATTTTGTATCTTTCTGAGTCAGCTGAGTTAACGGAGTAGCGATTCAAGAAAATCCTTCCACGAATCTCTGATAATAACCAGCTAAGCCCAAAAAGCTATGCACTTCGGTCACTGACTTCGGTTGCTCCCAACTTTGTATTGCTTTAATCTTTGTCGGGTGAACAGATACTCCATGATTTGACACCACGTGCCCAAGGAATGCTACTTCCTTAAGCCAAAACTCGCATTTATTCTGTTTGGCATATAGCTTGTTATCACGAAGTCTTTGAAGTACCAGCTTCAAATGGTGCTTATGATCGTCACGGCTTTTAGAATAGATGAGGATGTCATCAATAAAGACAACAACGAGCTGATCTAAATATTCCTTGAATACACAGTTCATCATATCCATGAAAGCAACAGGAGCATTAGTCAATCCAAAAGACATGACTAAGAATTCATAATGCCCGTACCCGGAGTTGTGAAGGCGGTCTTCGGAATATCCTCAATTTTAATCTTCAGCTAATGATATCTAGAACGAAGATCGATCTTTGAAAAGAATTGTGCTCCTTTCAACTGGTCGAACAGGTCATTAATACGAGGTAAGGGATACCTATTCTTGATGGTGACATGGTTCAATTCCGTTAGAGTCAATACAAAATCGCATACTCCGTCTCTTTCTTCTTTAAAATAAAATAGAGCACCCCAAGGAGATGTACTAGGGATTTAATGAAATCGATGTCTAACAATTCCTGTAGTTGAAATTTTAACTCCTGAAATTCAATAGGAGCCATTCGATATGGGATTTTAGAAATGGGCTTTGTACCCGGTTCAAGATCAATAAAGAATTCAACTTCATGTTCTTGGGGTAGACCAGGAAGTTCTTCAGGAAATACGTCAGGAAATTCACTAACAACAGAAATATTATTCAAATCTGACGTATTTTTGTTCAAGTCCATAATATGGGCTAAGAAAGCTTGACATCCATTTTTGAATAAACGAATAGCTTTATGGCTTGATATGACAGTGACTGATTTTAGTGGTTTAGTTGCTTGAATTCGTATAATAGATTGGTTAGGGATATGAAAACTAACAACCTTACGAAAACAATCAATTTTGGCATGATGAGTAGTTAACCAATCAATCCCTAAAATCACATCAAATGCAAGTATCTTTAAAGAGATAAGATCAACAGGTAATGTGTTTGTGCCAACTTGGATCAAGCAAGATTTATAAACAGTGGATGTGATAAAGGTTTTTCCTAACGGAGTCTCCACAGATAAGTCAAAGTCTAATTTCTCCGGAGTCAAGTTTAAACGTTGAGCACAAGCAGGAGAGATAAAAGAATGGGTAGAACCGGTATCTAGTAAGGTATAAACTTCGCAAGAGTTCAAGATTAGCTTACCCGTGATCACCTCGTTCGGGTTTCTCGCATTTTGGCCAGTCACGACAAACGCCCTCCCTTGAACCACCGACTTTGTTTTGTCCGTAGTCGCCTTTAGTGCCGCCGTCCCAGTTGGACTTGACTTTGCTATCGCACAAAATCGGGCTATATGACCATCCTTTCCATAATTAAAACACTCCTTGGAAGGATGTGAACAGTTTGGACTTATGTGTCCCTCCTCTCCGCATTTGTAGCATCTAACTAGCGGTAGTTCTCCTCCCCTAGAATTTGTTGTTGGTGCTAGTGTTGCTGTTGATGTCTTCCCGTCATTGTTGAATCTCCTCTTTTTAAAATTTCCACTTGACTCACCTCTCCTATTATCATGGCCATGATGACCACCCAGTGGTTCTTTTGCTTTTGTCAATATTTTCCCTCCTCATTGGTTATCATCACTCCGATGATCTATCATCACCGGTATAACCACGTTGTGGTCCCTCGGTTGAACATACTCACTATCTCGCTCTAATAATTGAGCCCTGTTGACAACATCTGAATACGTAGAAATTTTGTGAGAGATAAGGTATTGACGAATCTCGAGTTTTAGACCTCTCAGAAACATCCACGTCATACGTTCCTCATTCTCTACCAAATGAGGTACAAACCTGGATAACTCCGTGAACTTCGCCTCGTACTGGGACATCGTCATGTTGTTCTGTTCCAGTCTAATAAACTCTAACTCCTTCATATGACGAATACTTTCAGGAAAGTACTTGTCATTGAACAGTTTCTGAAATCTTTCCCAAGACATGTTGAGTGCGGATGGCTGGGTACGCTTCACAGATTCCCACCAGTAATCTGCCTCACCACGGAACATAAAGGTGGCGAATGGAACTTTTTGCTCTTCTGTGCATCCCAAGACATCGAATATCTTGATAATTTGCTTTACCCACGTTTCCGCCTTAATCAGATTCGGCTTTCCCCAGAAATCTGGTGGTCCCAACTTCTTGAACTGCTTGGCCATGATAAACCGTGCTTTGCTATCATTTCCACCCGTATTTTATACACGAGTCTCCCTCGTCTGATTTTGCATGAACTGCAAAAAGCATCTAAACATTCCACCATTCATCGTTTGCTCCATGTTGTTCTCTTGGTTGGTGATTGATGGTTGTTCCACGATCTCATACACTCCATTATTAACGTTCTTAAATTTCCTTTCTTAAAAATCGCCATAAAACAAAGGTTAATTAAACAAATTAACATGTCACATAATATCCCTATATTATGACCGATCAACAAATAAGCTTAGGTAGGACACACTTTAATGAAGGATTTACTCGCCTCTCCCCTCCTAGTTCTATTCCCGATCTCTCCAGAGACCATATCCCTAAGCTCGATACCAACCGTGATGCCCCAAAATAGGTATACATCACCCATTCCGAGTCACCAAAAACATGGTACGTAAAAATAACTACAACTTTATTAATATAATTGTCGTGTAAAAATACGACAACACATAGTGTGAGTTTAAATACAATATTGTCTTCTAGACAATATCCACACCAAAATAAAGCTCTCATTACAATTATTGATGCCTTATTTTACAAAATATAGTGAGGACTACTAAAACAATTATATAGGACCATCACTTTATACCCATTCGGTTCCTCTTTATGTTTACGCTTCACGAGAAGAAAAATGGAATAAAAAGAAAAAGGTGAGCTCAACTAGCCCAGTAAAGAATATTATGACTAAGATAATATACAACAAATTATCCTTAGTCTTCAACAAGAAAAAATCTGATAGAATATAATAGACAACAAGTTTTAGATCAACAACTGCAGCGGAAACAATAATTCATTAGAAGAATTAAGTAGAGAAGGAAATCTACTATCATCTATGAATTTAAAAGTCCATCATTAATATTTTATCCCTGTAACATCAATCAATAAACATCTTGCATCAAATATTCATCTTCGCACTACAGGCCAAAGATATTCATTTGTATCACCAGTTGGTTATGTTCATCTCAATACATGTTCATCCTAGCACTACGGGCCAAAGATATTCATCGGGTAATCATTCATCTTTGCACTACAAGCCAAAGATATTCATCAAGTATCACTATTAAGGACTGAGGATGATGAAAAATATTTTAGAGAAAATGAATCCAGTGAGATAGAAGGACAAATATTAGGGATTCGTATTTTGGTTTATCCAAATTCAATAATACTCCATAATAACCAATTGTGAAGTAGAATTCAAAAATAAAGATCAAAACATGGATACAATCAAAGATAGTAACCATAAAAGACATCTGGGATGAAAAAGAGAAAATTTCATTTTTCTAATTGAATAGTCTGCGTATTTGTGAATAAGTCGTATAAGTGAATAAATATAAGTATATGTGAATAGTAATCCCAACACAAAAAGGTAAAAATTTCACAATAAAATTCATATCAATATTTCAGCATAATGATATTAAAGAAAATAATATCATTTACGAAGAAAATAACATCCCTTACCTCAAAAGAATAGTACACCCGGCTGAAATTTTGGATATAGTGCTGAAAGAAACTTGTACTGAATAGCAACTCTCAAAGTATCTAAATACCCACAAAATATGCTCGATAATATAGAGAGAGAGAAAGCTTATGTTTCTTGTAATACCCCAACTTTTATGAATAAAGAATAATTTTTCTCGAAATATATATTTGAATATTATGGTGTGGATTTGATATAATATTATAGTTGTGGGTAATATTTACAAATTTTGCAAAGTAAACAAGTGGTTATATAATATTCGATTGGTCGGAGAATATTCATTTTAACGAGGGAATATTAGAATGGCGCGCCAATCATTGGTGGACCCCACAAAAAAAGTATTGTCGAAATAAGAAAAAAACGACAAAATTATCTTTTATAAAAATAACGGCGGAAGTGTTACTGCGTTAAAACATTGAACTACCCGGTAGTAAAAAGTACAAGAATGTCTGGCGTGGTTGCATAGTAGCACACGATATTGGTATTGATGCTTACGTGAGAAGTCACTCGCTTATACTCAATTATTGCTCACGATGATTCTTTTGCATCATATCTCTCATATTATTGATTCAATTATTGTCACAGTATCATCTGCATAATATGTTATATTATTAAATCAATAATTGAGACGACAAAGTTATTCATATTATTAAATTGCAATATTTACAATGTCTAGAAGTTCTGTCAAGGAGAGGTTTGGTCATCTAATTGCGCACCAATAAGGAGAAATCCTTATCGGAAAGCCCCATCTTTCTTGGGAACGACCTAGTTGTTAAATATTTTGGGTTATAATATTAATGATGAATAAGTTCGTATTGATTAAAGATGAAATTGATAGTTCCATTGTGTTGGAATTTTTAGTTTTAGTGGAAATCGACATTTATTTCGATATTAATTGATGTCTGGAAGTTATATTGGCCAGTCGGGTAATTAATTGGATAAATGAGCAATTAATTGCTATTAATTCACATGATTATAACTATTTGTTCACATGTGTGTACTATTGATTCACATTCATGTACTATTAGGGGAGTTGGAGCAAGATTGATAATACTTGCATGACTAAGTTAAAAATGGAGGTATAGATGGAGGTACTATACTGTAATTCGTATTTTCACATGATTATAACTATTGATTCACATGATTGAACAATTGATTCACATTATTTCCTATTAGGGGAGGTGTTGCAAGTTTGATAATACTTGCAGGACTAAATTAAAAATGAAGAAAAAGATGAAGGTATTATACTGTAATATTTCGAGCCCCAAAACATGAAATTATCGAAACTATATTTTCCTATAAATAGAAGCTCATTCTACCTTCATTTCTCACCAATTTACAAAAGCTATAGAGCAATTATTATAGAGAAAAATTATAGAGAGAAAGAAGAAGAGAGGTCTGCTACCTCACTATTCCAGTATCCAGTTTATTCTAAGGTAAGGGGTATTATTCTTTCATATTCATAAAGAGAGTTATTTTCTTTCAATACTCGTAAGGGTTGTTATTCCATTATTTATTATTATGTTGGAATAACATGTCTATGCGAAGTACCGCATACATGGTGAAATTCTTCTGTTATTCCATTCTTTATTATTACTGTTGGAATAACTCATTATGCATGTCTTGATCTATCGCATGCCCAGTGAATTCTGTTGTTATTCCATTCTTTATTATTCATTGAAATATCACATGCATGCGGATTACGCATGACTGGTTCCATTCTTTATTATTCATTGGAATAACCTTTATGCGTCTGATTTCATCGCATGCCTAGTGAATTCATTGTTATTCCATTCTTTATTATTACATTTGGAATATCCTGTCTGCGGATTATGCATGACTGGTTCCATTCTTTATTATTCTATTGGAATATCATATGCATGTGGAGGGTTACGCATGACTTCGTTTCATTCTTTATTATTACATTGGAATAACTTTGTCTATCGCGGATTACGCATGCGCTGGTGAATTCTTCTATTATTCCATTCTTTATTATTACATTGGAATAACTTTTGTCTATGTGGATTACCGCATGCATGGTGAATGATCCTTCGTATTCATTCCTTATTTAATTGTGGAAATGATCTGTCTACGTGGATTACCGTATGGCGGGCAAAAATCCATTTGCGATTTCATATATTCTATTATACTCAGTTGGTTAAAGTTTTGGTTTCTAAACTCCATGAAATTAGTGGAATATCCTTGATATTTGCGCTTCATCCAGTATCTTTTCATGGAAATATTCTTCTGAGCATTCTTGAATTTTACACCACAAAGAAATATCATGTTGACAATTTGGACGTTATTGATTTCTGGATAAATTAAAATTATAAATCTTTAAAATTTATCCTTGAACTTGTTTTATTAAATTATTATGTCATTGTCATCATCCTCATGCTTATATTATGATGAAAGTCATCTTTGGCTTACGTGCATAGATGGACTTGGTATGATTATGACCAGGGATTATTCAGTATAATCATGACCGTAATGTAACGAATGATGTGTTAAAAGTCCTCATTGACCTGTAGTTCATTGATGGACAGTTGTTGGTGTGATTATGACCAGGTATTATTCGGTATAGTCATGACCATTGATGATTACATAAATATCCTTGGCCGTGATGCAGGGATGATTCGATTTTATTTATTAAGCTGAGTCTCAGCGATAAAGTTGATGAAAAACTTTTTAAATCATAGAAGGTAGTAGATTTTATGCTCTACTTGACTCTTCTAATGGATTTCTTGTTCCACTGCAGTTAAAATTGTTGTCTATTATATTCTATCAGTTTAACATTGTTGAAGGCTAATGATAATTTATTCTGCATTATCTTAGTCATAATATTTCTTACTGGGCTAGTTGAGCTCACCCTTTCTTTCACTGTTCTCTTCAGGAAATGAGAACGTAGCCGGGACTAGTCGGAGAACGGAGTGACGGTCCAGATGATAGCATTAATAGTCCTCACTATTTTGTTAAATAGTGTGACAATAAATGTAATGAGGACTCCATTAAGTGTGGATATTGTCTAGATGACAATATTCTTATTAAAACTCTTAGATTATGTTTTGTCGTATTTTACAGGACTGTTGTATAATTAAGTTGTATTTAAATTTTGTACCATGTATTTGGCGACTCAATATGGGTGATGTATACCTGTTTTGGGGGCGTCACATTTCTGGTATGATTTTCAATTCTAACTAAGCACCCTATTTATAGGAAAATGTTAGAACGCCGAAACAGACTTGATCTGCTACCTGATGGTTTTACCTGCTACTATTCTCACCCACCACATTTGAAATAACATTTTAGCACATTTCTTCACCGACCACAGGTGGGGCCCACTCATTTTAGAATTTTCCACCAAAATGATAAATTCAGAAACTTCAACAATTTCTGAACCAGTCACCTCTTAAAATTCATAACAAATCATACGTTCATTTTTAACGGTTCAAAATATATGGACATATACTCAACTTATATATGTATAACATATCCAAAAATCACAACGATCCAACGGTCGGATTAAAAATTATAACTCACGCAATATATCTCAAGAACACTGATTTTTTGGATTATGAGTCCTTCGGACTAGTTTCCTTCATTTATATCCACATAAAAATAAATAAATCCATCATTTATATCCACATAAAATAAATATTTCCTTATCATATAAATCAATAAATAATTATTCATAAATAATATCATAAAATCACAATAATGACAACCAGGCCGTTCTCAGGAAAGAGGGGGCTTTCCGATAAGGATTTCTCCTTACTGGCGCGCAATTAGGTGACCAAACCTCTCCTTGACAGAACTTTCTAGACATTGCCAATAATGTTATCTAATAATATTATTTAAATAATATGAATTATTGATATGATAATGGGAAATCTTTGTCTTTAGTGACAATTATTGAAACAACAATAATATAAAATATCAACGCACAATTATTGAATCAATAAAATAAAATATTGAATAAGATAATTCTTTATAAATAATTATTAGTGTAGTGCTTTCTTACGTAAGAATCAATAATTTAAAAATAATGTGCAATCTGCAATCTCTTCTTGTCGCAACAACGCTAGACATTCTTTTTTAACCACCGGTATACCAACAAAGGTTAATTCAGTAATAACTACACCGTTATTTATAAAAACTCAAACTTGTCATTTTCTTCATCCGACAGTTATTCCGTTATGGGACCCACAAATGGCTGCGCCGTCGTATGAATATTCCCTGACAATAAGAATATTCTATGACCAAACGAATATTCTCCAACAACAATGAATATTTTATAACCACTTGCTTATTTTGTAAAATTTGCGCATTTCACCCATAACCAAAGTATTATATCAAATTAACTCCTTATTATTTCAAGATAATGAATAGAGAAATTCAATTTTATTTATAATAAGTTGGGGTCTTACATAAACTTTATCTCATATTGTGCAAACTTTGAATCATTTTTATACCAATTATATCCATATTGAACAAATTTATATATTCGTATGAATCGTTATTCATATTCAGACAGAAATTTATTATATATCTTGATTCATGTTGCATTGAACTTATTGTTCTAAAATGTATAGTAAAAGTTGTCTAAGCAATTTGACTCGGCTAGACTAATATCATGTGTTAGAAAACGCTCCAAACCAATTGTCTTGGTGCGGAATCTTATAAATCTACTGAGATGAACAACCCTCATTAAAGGGGAAATATTTATATTGTCGGGAAACTGACATGCGTATAAACAACATGTTTAAACGTTATGCATGACGTAGGGTACTTCTGGCTGATAACCTATTGTACTTGTTTATATTTGATTATCGGTTTAATACTGTTAATTCTATTAGAAGTTCTTGGTACATAGCGACTACTCAGTGTTGAAACCTTTGAATTCTTTTAAAATCTTTCGGTCTATAATGACTCATCATTTAGAATTCAAAGGATCGTTTTGAAGCTATTGACATTTCCTTGTTACAACATTATTCCTTAACTATCGAATTATCCTTGATTAATACACCTTTGAACTTATTAACTTTATATTATGCATGTTCACCCTTATTATTATATACTTTTTGGGCAAACTTGTTGCTCATTCTTGTTTTCTTTAAACCTTTTAGTTAAGGCAAAACGTGGTGAAACCTTAGGCAAAGATAAGGGAAAGGGAAAACCTACGGATTAGTTATAGTCTTTTGTGCTAGAAGTTTATGTTACTTTGGGACATGAATAATTATAATAAATCAATATAAATTATTCTATTATTCTGATGTATAAGTTATTAGTGTATTATTAGAATGAGATCGTGAAGCACCAAATTCGAGATAATAGTGTCTGAATTTGGGGGCGTCACAGGTTGGTATCAGAGTGTTAGGTTATAAACGTTAGGAGCGAGAATCCTTAAACTATAACCTTAAAATAATGTAGACAGTATAAGGAGATAAAACTCATGTAGAGTTTTCTTAGAGAGTTAGTGGCGTTATGAAATATATTTTCATTCCATACAATTAATTTATGTTTTATCCTAATGGAGTTCGTTGTTGTTATCTTGTGTTTGTGGTTGTAAGATGTCAGACTTGGGAGGCCCTAGTAGGACCTTGGAGGAGGAGCCACGTGATATACGGATGGTGTACGAGGCACCTCTGATAAAGGAGCACATTTCGACAATGGCCTCTATCAATGATGAGAATGAGGAGGAGATGGAGCCAGATCCCGTAGAGTCGGATCCCATGGAGAATGAGCCCGCGGAAGATACAAATGAGACCACATTCAAGGATCAGATGTTGGGAGAATATGAGGAGAAAATCCTAGAGTTAGAATGCAGAGTTGAGGAGCTAGAGTCTGAGGCTCAGGAGAGGTAAACCGAGATGCAGAAGCTGAAGGATGAGGACCATAAAAGGAAGCTTGAGATACAGAAGCTAGAGGTAGAACTTGCATATCACAAAGAAGTAGGAACACAGCTAGGAGCGCTAGTACACCATTTGTTGGCTAGGAATGCGGAGCTGGTAGGGAAGCTAGAATAATCCAAGGAGAGGGAATTGAATGAGAAGACCGAAAAAGAAGCGCACACAGCTGGAGATAGAGGTCATGGAGAGGATGCACTTCGAGGAGAAGTGGGAGGGAGCTAATGATAGGGCTAATGACTTAGAGGATGAGGTGAGATGCAAAAAGAGGGAGATGAACAAAATGGGCTACGCTTTTCGCACGGCTATGGAGAGATGGATCGATGGTGTATACCATTATCCAGCGGAGCAGGGACAGACCTATTACACCATGAGCAGAGATATGATGGCACACATAGGACGGGTTGAGTATAAGAGCGTTGTGGAGCACGGGATGTTAGGTTAAAGTTATGTGTCCAGTATCAGTAGTTTGTATTTATATATGTACTGTTATGTGTAAATTCCCATATTTTGTGTAGGATGTGGAATAGTTTATGTAAACCCCGAGTATGTTCTTGTTAGAGAGATAATATATTAGTGTTCCCCATCTTTTGTGATAGTAGGGGATAGATGTTGACATTTATAGAAGTATGCTAGGAAAGGGTCATATCGATGTAATGGTTTTGGCATATGAATATAAATGTTCTTATTTCAGAAACATGTTATAAAAATTTTCTTTTGCATTAAAGAAGTATTTAAAGAATATAAGTAGATAATAAGAATGAAATTTGTGATGCAGAAAATGCCGCCCAGACGTAGACTAACCACACCAGAAGAGTCAATTACTAATGAGAGAGAACAAGTAGACCCTATCCAACGATTAGTCGATTTGTTAGGAGAAGCCCTTCAAGGGAGAAACAATGAACTAGTACGCAATAACCGACAAATAGTTCTGGTAACCAATTTTAAAGACTTTAGGAATGTAGGACCTCCAGAATTTAGGAGTACTACCGATCCTATTGAGGCACAGACTTGGATCAAAGAGATGAATAAAGCATTCGCCATTGCTCGTGTAGGTGAAGATCAGAAAACTGTGTTCGCTACGTATATGATGAAGGGTAAAGTAAACTATTGGTGGGAGGCTAATCAGTAGAGAGCGGGAGAAGGAGTTGTAACTTGGGAAAGGTTTAAGACCCTGTTCTTCGAGAATTATTTCCTGAAAAGCATGAAGAATCAGATGGAGGTGAAGTTTCTAGAACTAAAACAAGAGGATATGACAGTGGCGCAATACGCGACTAAGTTCAACGAGCTCGCACGATTTGCAACGCATCAAGTGGACACCAAAGAGAGAAAAGCCCGATGCTTCAAACTAGGACTGAAACCTTGGTTGTTCAAATAAGGTTTCAGTTCTCCACATTGACTCATTCGCCACACTGTTGAAGAAGGATATCATTGCGGAAGGAGGTAGTGAGGCCTTGAGTCAGTATAACAAAGAGAAAAAGAGTAAGAATACTGAAGGAGAGAACTGTGGAGGAAGCAGCAGTGGATGAAGCAATCTAGGGAAAAGAAAGTGGGATACAACAATAATAACAACAGAAACAACCATCAAGAGGGAAGTTTTCAAGGAGGGTTTAAGAAGAAAGCGGATGGATGCTTGAAGTGTGGAAAGAACCACCAAAGAGAGTCTTTGGAAGGGCGCATGTTTTTTTGGCTACTGCCGGGAGAAACATTTTACCAAACTGCCCAAAGACAAAGAAGATCAAGAGATGTTTTGCTTATGGCTCAACCAGCATCAGATCAAAGACTGTCCAAAGAAAGGGAGCAGCAGAGGAAGCGACCATCAGGGAGGAGGCAGTAAGCTCATGATTGGCAGACCAACATAATCCAACCGACCAACTGCCAGTACTTTTAACATGACCGTCCAAGACGCAGTAGCTACAAATGGCGTGGTGTCAGGTATTATCGCAGGCAATAATATAAATGTCTATATATTATTTGATTTGGGTGCTACCTGTTTATTTGTGTCTGAGGAATTTGCTAGTCGATTAAATTTACCCCAAGAAAGATTAGAAAACCCGTTGAACATAGAAGTTGTGAATAAGGAAGTAATCCCCGTAGAGTTTGTTTATTGAAATTGTTATGCAAACCTTAGAGGTCACGAACTAAGTGTAGATTTGATTCCAATAAGATTAGGAAAGTTTGATGTGATATTAGGAATGGATTGGTTGTCCAGCCACGCTGCGATAATCGATTGTCAAAAGAAAAGTGTGAACGTTCAGACTCCAAATCACTCTAAGGTGGTGTTTTATGGTAGCTCATCGCTTAAGCAATCGTGTTGCCTTACGATAATGCAGACCAAGAAATTGTTAAAGAAGGGATGTGTAAGCTATCTAGCCTATATAGTGGATACTGAGAAGAAATGAGTAGAGATGAAGAATATATCGGTAGTAAGAGATTTTCAAGGCGTGTTTCCAGACGATCTACCTGGCCTTCCGCTGGACAAAGAACTCGAATTCGTAATAGATTTAGCACTATGAACCACACCGATTTCGAAAGCCCGATATCGTATAGCGCCGGTAGAAATGAAAGAATTGACGATACAACTGTAAGAGTTGCTAGATAAGGGATATATTCGACCGAGTGTGTCTCCTTGGGGAGCACTAGTGTTGTTTGTCAAGAAGAAGGATGGATCGATGAGGCTCTGTATCGACAATCGGGAGTTGAACAGAGTAACAATTAAGAATAGATACCCGTTGCCGAGAATCGACGACCTTTTTTACCAATTGAAAGGAGGAAAGTGTTTTTCAAAGATAGAGCTATAGATGTGATATCATCAGCTGAAGGTACGAGAAGAGGACATAACAAAGACGGCATTCCGAACCAGATACAGACACTATGAGTTTTTGGTGATGTCATTCGATTTGACTAACGCCCCGACAACATTCATGGATTTGATGAACCGAGTTTTCAAACCATATTTGGATAAGTTCGTGGTGGGTTTCATTGATGGCATCCTAATTTATTCAATGACCAAAGAAGAGCACGTCAAACATCTGAAGATAGTATTAAAAGCATTGAGAAGGGAAAAGATGTACGCAAAATTTTCAAAATGTGAATTTTGGATAGAGAAGGTTCAATTATTAGGACACGTGATAGACAAGGATGGAATTTCAATAGATCCTGTAAAAGTTGAGGCAGTGAGTAATTGAGAACAATCAAAGACACCGACGGAGGTCAGAAATTCCTTAAGGTTAGCTGGGTACTATCGAAGATTTATCCAAGATTATTCTAAGATAGCAACCCCGTTGACCAATCTAACGAGGAAGACAGTGATGTTTATATGGATGGAAAAATGTGAAGAAAGTTTCCAAGAGTTGAAGAAAAGGTTAAGTGAGGTACCTATATTATAATTACCAGATGATACGGGAGGATTTGTGGTGTATAGTGATGCATCGCACAGAGGAATTGGTTGTTTTCTAATGCAACATGGCAAGGTCATTGCATATGCATCACGTCAGTTGAAAGATTACGAGAAGCGATACCCTACCCATGACTTGAAGTTAGCGGCGGTAGTTTTTGCGTTGAAGATTTGGAGGCATTATTTGTATGGAGAAAAATGTGATATATATATATATATATAAAACACAAGAGTCTGAAATATATCTTCACACAGAAGGAGTTGAATATACGACAAAGGAGGTGGTTGGAATTAATCAAGGAATATGACTGCGAAATTCTTTATCACCCGGGAAAGGAAAACGTAATAGCCGACGCATTGAGTAGAAAAGGAAGGGAGAAGTTATTTGTGCTGACATCTTAGGAGGAATTAATAAGAGAAATAGAGAGACTGGAAATAGAAGTAAAGAGGCCCGCAGAGTCCGGGAAAAAAATTGTTTGTAATAAGAGCTCATCCAACATTGTTGGATAGAGTAATGGAATCACAAGAAAATAATGAATGGTGTGAGAAGGTAAAGAAAAGGATAGCAAAATATGAGGAAGAAAAGTTCAAAATGGATAGGGACGGTATCTTGAGATTCGAAGATCGAGTGTGGGTGCCGCCCGTAACTGAGTTAAGGGAGGAGATTTTGCACGAGACGCACAGTACGACATTTCAGTTCATCCAAGAAGTACAAAAATGTACCGAGATCTTCAAAAACACTATTGGTGGCCCAATATGAAACGAGAGGTTGTAGAGTACGTTAGTAAATGCCTTACTTGTCAATGAATCAAACCAGAGCACCAGAGACCGAGTGGTTTACTTCAACCTTTTGAGATACTGGAGTGGAAATGGGAACACATTACGATGGACTTCGTGGTGGGACTTCTGATCACACAGAAAGGTTTTGATGCCATTTAGGTTATCGTGGATCGACTAACGAAGACGGCTCATTTTTTCCCAATCAAGATTCTTTTCAACCATAATATGTTAGAAAAGTTGTACGTAAAGGTGATCATGTCGAGACATGGAGTACCGGTATCAATTGTTTTTGATCGAGATCTGCGCCTTACGTCAAATTTCTAGAAGAGCTTAAAAGAAAGAATGGGAACATAGTTGTGGTTGAGTACTGCTTATCACCAACAGACAGACAGGTAGAGTGAGCGAACCATAAAAACGCTAGAGGACATGCTAAGAGTTTGCGTGATGAATTTCAAGGGAAACTGGGATGAACACTTACCTTTAGTAGAATTCGCATATAATAATAGTTATCATGCGAGTATCAGTATGCCATCATACGAAGCCCTCTATGGCAGAAAGTGAAAAATACCGTTATGTTAGGACGAAGTCGGAGAACAACGAATTTTGGGACCAGAATTAGTTCAACAACGGTCGATGTGGTGGCAAAAATAAGAGCCCGATTGGTAGCAACTCAAGATCGCTCAAAGAAATATACAGATTTGCATCGTCAAGACCGAGACTTTGAAGTTGGCAGTTTTGTATTTTTGAAAGTGTCTCCCTGGAAAGAGAAGATACGATTCGGCAAGAAAGGGAAACTGAGTCTGAGGTTAATAGGACCCTTCAAAGTTTTGAAGCGAGTGGGCGAGATGGCGTACAAGGTTGCATTATCGCCTGAATTGGAACACATCCACAACGTGTTTCACATTTCTGTATTACGTCCATACAAGCCTGACTATAATTAAGCACGAGATATCCTATGAGCCCATTCAAGTAAGGAAGAATTTGACTTACGAGGAGATTCCTATCCAAATAGTAGATAGGAAAGAACAAACTTTGAGGAATAAATTTATCTCTTCTATAAAAGTAATTTGGCGAAACCACAACGCCGAGGAGGCTACGTGGGAATTAGAAGATAAGATTAGGAGAGACTATCCCCATCAACTTGTGTAACCTTGTACCAATTCCGAGGACGGAAATTTTATAAGGGGGGGGGGGATGTAATATCCGCGAATTTCATGAATAATATTAATGATTAAAGTAATAAAAGTGTGAATATTTATTTTAATATAAATATATTTTGTTGTGGCATAATAAAGGATTAAGTAATTATTGGATTAAGTTGGTTAAAGAATGATTTAAGGATGGACTAATTTTTATTATTATTTCATTAAGTAAGTATTATGTGTAATTGCATTGTTAGTATGGGCTAGTTTCTGCAGGAGCCAAACCTGGTTTGAAAGTTTTCAGAGTAGCACAAATTGCCATACATTATTATATTGAACTAAGCAGCCTACGCAGTAAGAAATCTTTAAAGAATAATTTTGCTTCATGCCTGAGTTATCAAGATGGAATATTAACATTAATAAAGAAATGAATAGGTGATGTAATGGACTAATTATCATTTTATTTCTATTGTTAATAATGTGAACATTATTGTTTAATTAAATGTTGTTATGTGCCACCATGTGTGACATAGGAACATGTAAGTGGTAGTACCATATAGTTGCTTCATGCATTAAATATAGTATAAGATGTGACATTTAAATGTGAATAAATGTTATACAAAACTATATGGTAAAAGTAAGTTGAATTAAATAATTATCTAAGAGAGTAGGTTATGTGACATGATTAAATATGTATTTTAAATATATGGGTGAAAATAAATCTAAGTAAATAAATTATTTACTATTAAATATTCATTTCAATATTTACGTATAATTGGAATAATAAAGTTTTATGGAAATTAATGGGTTGTTAGTACTCAACTGAATTATATTTAGACCTAATGTAAATATTATTTGATCTAACCCAAATGTACATGGATTATATAAATATGTGTATATATATACCCCCTCCCAACTTATCACAATGTAATAATATTATCGCATTAAAGTTACACCCAAAAAAAGAGAAAAAACCTAAGTATGCTTACATCAATTTGCTAATGTTGAGAAACTAATTGCTTGCCCCATATTGTGAGTCCATTTCCTTCATTCACGTGTTTAGGCCATTGGCCTAAGCCTAATCTCTCCTTCAATGTCAATTCTCAGCAACAATCAAATGATAGAAAGGGGAGTAGGCTGAATAGTAACAGTAGAATGCTTTCTACCAAACCTCCATGAATCACTATTTTCTTCTTCTCCTTACTAACAAAATTGGTGGACAAAGGCTTTACATGGTTATTAAATTCTCTATAAATTAAGCTCTTATCTCCTCAAATTTAATTTGTTGAGTCCCTGTTAAGTTGTAATTAGAGTGTGAACTACCTATAAGTGAGCAATCTAAGTTAGGAGCAAAGTATAGCAATTTAAGCTCCAATAGAGGTAGTATTTATGTTCCATGTTCTTAATTTCCAAGTTGGCCAATTTATAGAATTTCATGAAAATCTTTGTGAATTGGCTTAGAAGTTGCTAGCATGGTGTTAGTTAAGTTAATATGCATGTGTACGGTATAATGTGGTTGATATTGAGCATGCTAAATGAGAATTTTCGAATATGGGCCTTTCTGGACTGTCCAAGGAAGGGCCCAGCTGCGTTATCTCTGTAGTTCAACACGGCGCAGCTGCACCGTGCACTAGGAAAGGATTCTGACTTCTATTACAAATCCGATAAATTTTAACTTGTTAATATTATGCATAAAAATTAACTTATCATGTGGTCTAGAGTCACCTTACATACTATAAGTCGTTTTAAGTTGTTTAAAGAATGTTTCCTAAAGAAAGTTGGAACCTTGATAATGAGCATGGCAAATCTTATGGTTTCTAAGTTCTGACCTTATGTGCATGTACACGTGACCTAACTACATATAAAATGTGATTCCAAGATGCTTCGAGTGTGCTAGATTACCTTGACTTGGTTTAAAGGGGACTTTTAATAACGAGATTAGACATTTTGCAAACTTATAACTATGAAAATGATGTAGGTTATATTCTAAACTTTAGAACAAGCATGCTAGCGCTCCTTATATCACTAAGCTGGCCTATACATACACACACCTTGTTAGACACAAGACAAGTTATTCAAGCATGAGTTTAGACATGTTTTAAAGTGATAAACAATACTAGCTATGTGTAGATGATGTGAATACTTCCGAGCATGCATATTAAAGAGTATATGACCTTCTCATATGAATAGATGGTTAACATATATAGTTGACCTCGTGATTTCATGACCTTATTTGGCCGTAAGTCATTAAAAAAATTCTAAACTAAAACCATAACATATAAAGGTGAACATGGAATGATCGTAAAAGCATGCAACACCTCTTAACGTGTGTGATATCACCCATGCATGCTAGAAAGGAAGTTCAAAACCAGAAATCAAAATTGATTTTGATCCGCCAGGGACGATACACTATTTGGGCCCATCCAAAGTTTAATCATGAACGCATTCATCTTTCTTACGATTTTGTCTCGATTGCTTTATTTATAATCTGAATTTGGCAGCTTGCTTACATTCCAATTCTAAGCCATGAGACAGAGTCATAGTGATGTTTTGAGTGTTTACATTGTGTAGTAGTCGTATAACATGAAGGTTTCAAGAATTTTAAATGATTTATAAGAAGGTACTTTTCAAAACGTAAAGACAACGTTGATTTCAAAACTACTTGGCGTGGTAGTATGCTAATATGTGATCTAATTTTATAACAAAGATAGGATCCGTACTTGTTTTATGTACTCGACGAGTATGTGTTCTATATGTGTGTTGGATGATTACTTGATATAACAAGTATATGTAACTAATGAATGTGTATATTTACATAACTATAATACAATATGACCCCAAAGTGTTGATAAGCTATAGATTGGTAAACTATGCTTAAGGTAAGTTCCCTAACTTCATTCTTATATTGAATACAAATATCTAAACCTTATCTCATATTGTGCAAACTTTGAATCATTGTTATACCAGCTATATCCATATTGAGCAAATTTCTATATTCGTATGAATCGTTATTCATATTCAAAAATTTATTATATATCTTGATTCATGTTGCATTGAACTTATTGTTCCAAAATATATAGTAAAAGTTGTCTAAAGCCATTTGACTCGGCTAGACTAATATCATGTGTTAGAAAACGCTCCAAACCAATTGTCTTGGTGCGGAATATTATAAATCTACTGAGATGAACAACCTTCATTGAAGGGGAAAACTTTATATTGCGGGTAACCGACGTGCGCACAAACAATATGTTTAAATGTTATGTATAACGTAGGGTACTTCAGGCTGATCACATATTGTACTTGTTTATATTGGATTATCGATTTAATACTATTAATTCTAGTAGAAGTTCTTGGTCCATAGCGACTACTCAGTGTTGAAACCTTTGAATTCTTTTAAAAATCTTTCGGTCTATAATGACTCATCATTTAGCATTCAAAGGACCGTTTTGAAGCTATTGGTTTTCCTTGTTACAACATTATTCCTTAACTCTTTAGTTATCCTTGATTAATACACCTTTGAACTTATTAACTTTATATTATGTCTGTTCACCCTTATTGTTATATACTTGCTGAGCAAACTTGTTGCTCATTCTTGCTTTCTTTAAACCTTTCAGTTAAGGCAGAACGTGGTGAAACCTCAGACAAAGATAAGGGAAAGGGCAAAGCTACGGATTAGCTTTAGTCCTTTGTGCTAGAAGTTTATGTTTAAGGTGTAATAAAACTTGTTTAATATTATATATTAAATATGTTTTAAGTTGTGATGTATTAGTAACGGTTACGAAACTTTGGTACATGAATAATTATAATAAATCAATGTAAACTATTCTATTATTCCGTTGTCTGAGTTATTAGTGTATTATTAGAATGAGATCGTGAAGCACCGAATTCGAGATATTAGTGTCTGAACATAGTTGGACCTAGGCAAGGGCCAACAGGGCAACCACTCAGGGCCCACAGTTGAGGGGGCCCAAATTTTTTTATAAACTAGGTATTTATGTGTATAAAAAAATAAAATAATAAAAAGATTAGCGATATTATACATTAAAAATGATATGTTAGAAAATATTAAATATGATAGTATAATTGATGATTTTGCATCTAAAAGTGCAACAAGAAGACATTTTAAATAATGTTTTGTGGTTTAAATTTCATTGGGCAAAACTAAAGAAATACTCACTGTAGTTGGTAGGTTTTACTGATTACACCATTGAACTTTAATTTTTTAAATTACATCACTAAACTAATTATTATTTTGAAATTGGGTCATATTCCGTTAAAAAAAATAAACGGACGTTAATTTTTATCTACAAAACTAATGAATTACCCACCGTAGTTGGCACATTTTATTAATTATACCATTAACATTTTAATTTTTAAATTACCCCATCAAACTAATTAAAATAATTATTTTAAATATTTTTAAAAATAATTATTATTTTAAGTAAAAATATTAAAACTTTTTTTTCTTCATAAAATGAGTAGAGTTTCATAAAATATAGATTCAAAAAAAATTAAAGTGATTTTAAATTAAATTAATGTCTACTTAATTTTTAATGACCATTCTTAATATTAGAATTTTAAAAAAAACTAAAAATAGAAATCAAAATAAAAAAAAATAAAAGATAAATAGAAAAAACTGATTCAATTTTTTTCAAAAAGAAATTAATAATTTTTATAAATAAATATTATTTTCAAGAAAAAATTGGAAAATTCTTCATATTTTAAAAAAATGAGTAAAATTTATAAAATATAGATTCAAAAAAAATAAACTTTATTTTCAAATGGAAAAAAAAAAAATAAAAATCAATAAGGTTTCATAAAACTTTAATTTTTTTAAATCTATATTTTATGAAACTTTACTCATTTATGGAAAAAAAAAAATAAAAGTTTCTAATATTTTTTATTGAAAATAATAATTATTTTTAAAAATATTTAAAATAATTATTTTTAATTAGTTTAATGGGGTAATTTGAAAAATTAAAAGTTCAATGGTGTAATCAGTAAAACGTGTCAACTACAGTGAGTCATTCATTAGTTTTGTAGATAAAAAATTAACGTCCGTTTATTTTTTTTAACGGAATAACCCAATTTCAAAATAATAATTAGTTTAGTGTAGTAATTTGAAAAATTAAAAGTTCATTTGTGTAATCAGTAAAACTTGCCAATTACAATGGATATTTCATTAGTTTTATCGATTTTATTGATATTTTTATTTTGTAGGTACGTGATGATTCTTTACTTCGATGACATTTTAAAGTGTTCTTCCTTATCTTTTGTAATTTTTTATAATTTTAATAAAAATAATTAGTTGATAATTTATTTATTTTTTATTTAATTTATATAAAAGGGCACATTTGAAAAAATTTATCCCGAAACTTAGAAAACCCAGGACCGACTCTGTGTCTAAATTTGGTAACGTCACATGTTTCCCCTTAGGTTTACCTCCAGTTCTCGACCTTTTTTCTCATATTCCCCTTAAACCCCTAGAATTGAAATGTATTCCTAATTTTGTTATATTATATTATTGTACGTTCTCAAAACAAATAAATTCAAAATTCATTGAGCTTGTTGACATCACGATAACATTATCTTTTTTTAGGAACATAGATGATTAAAAGCCGGTTAGGTATAAAAGCAAACAAACATTAGGGTTGACATGCTCAACCAATCACATGGGCCTTACCTAATTACTTAAAGCAGTCTTAAATAAATAGTTGTATCACCATCACCTCTTTAAGCAAAGCATTACTTAACAACTCAAATCTGTCTGTTGACACTTTAGATCTAACTGCATATTTGATCATAATTTATTTTTTTATTTGATTCAAGTCATTTTTTATTTAACACTTCATCTTCCCGCAAAGTTCAATTGATTGATAATTTGAAATCACTCAACAATTTAAACTCATTTATGCCGATTAGATCTTAGTCTAGTGATTAAGATCGAAGTGTCAACTTTTAAGTCTTATGTAAGGCTTCATGCAAGGCTTGTTCGATTTGTGAGTTTACCTTAAAACCCGAAAAAATTGAAAATTTTGCCCACCCCTAACTGTTGCTTTTAACTATAACAACTAAATACATCCAAACACCACGACGCCGAAGATTTTTAAAATAATGACTTTCATCATAATAAACCAATTTTCACCAAACAATCCCCAAGAAGGTTTAAAATGTAGATATAGGAGTGTAGCAGAAAGGAAAATTAATTATGTCCTTTTTAGATGAAATTTGACTGGTGTGGAATATCATCTGAGTAATATGTTTTTATGCTTGAATTTGGATATTAGGTACACAAACATGTTACAGCCATCTCTATCACATTTAAGCTTTAGAGTGCTGGATGTTCATGGCTCACTTACAAAAACCTAATTTTAGTTTTTGTCTTGGATTCATCCTACTTTGTTAAAGACCGTTTTAACCTTACTTTTAATTATTTTTTTCACTTGACGACGAGAAATCTGTTCTATCATGCAACACTGACCTAGGTTTGCTTGGCGAACTCTAGACCTGGCAAAATATGGTTATGGATTGATTTTGATTTTTAAAATATGGTTATGGTTCCATTTAAGAACTAAAACCATATTAACCATTTTTAATATGGAGAATGTGGGTTGGAACCATATGGTTATGGTTAAAAATCATATTAATCATTTTAATTTTGTTATGGGTTATGGGTTCCATGAAGGTCTGATTTGACACTAATATTATGTGATTATGTATATACCCCTTACCCCTCATCCCACCCCACCCCACCCCAAAATAATAATAAAATAATAATATTATGTGATTAAGTATACACCCTTACCTCCACCTCACCCCACCACCCACCCCCCACCCCACCCACACCCACACCCACACCCACACCTAAAAAATAATGTGTTCACCACCCACCCCACCCCACTCACTCCCCACCACTCTCTCCCAAAAAAAATTAATATTAAGCAATTATGTATATCCCACCCACCTCACCCCCACCCACCCACCCCACCCAAAATTAATAATATTATGTGAATACACCCTTACCCCTCACCTCACCCCACCCCACCCCCACCCCCACCCCCACCCAAAAAAAATAATGTGTACACCACCCACTCCACCCCACCCCACCCCACCCCACCCCACCCCACCCCACCCCACTCCACTCACTCCCCACCACTCTCTCTAAAAAATTAATATTAAGCGATTATGTATACACCACCCACCCTCTACCCCCACCCACCCCAACCAAAAATAATAATATTATGTGAATACACCCCTTACCCCCACCCCCACTCCACCCCACCCCCCCACCCCACCCCACCCCACCCCACCCCAACCCCCACTCACCTCACCCCAACCCAACCCCACTCACTCCCATCACTCTCTCCCAAAAAATTAATATTAAACGATTATGTATACACCATCCACCTCTACCCCACCCACCCCACCTACCTACCCACCCACCCACCCAACACTCTCCCAAAAAAAAATATTAAGCGATTATGATACCCCACTCACCCCACCCCACCCAGCCACCCCTAATCCCCCACCCCCCACTCAACACTCCCTCCCAAAAAAAATAATATGGAGTGGGTGGGGGTAGGTGGGGGTGGGGTAAGAGGTCTATACCTAATTACATATTATTATTATTTTTTTTTTTGTGGGGGGGGGAGTGGGGGTGAAATGAGGTGAGGTGGGGGGAGGTGAGGTGAGGTAGGGAATAAGGGGTATATACATAATCATATAATATTATTATTTTTAAGCGGGGTGGGGTGGGGTGGGGTGGGGTGGGAGGTAAAGGGTATATACATAATCACATAATATTATATTTTTTGGTGGGGTTGTAGGGGGTGGAGTGGGGGCGTGGGGTGGCTGCGTGGGGGTAGGTGGATAGGTGGGTAAGGAGGTGGGGTGGGGGTGGAGTGAGGTGAGTGGTTGAACTTCTTAAATATATAAATATGGGTGGAAAGAACTTTTGATTTAGATTTAAAATAAAATATGGGTCGAAAAATGGTTAATCGGGTTGGAACTATATTTCTTTTTAAAAATATGGTTCCAAACTTTACTCAATCTAAATAAATAAAAATAATTAATCAACTCATTTAATTCCAATTAATATGGATTGACCCGACAGTTAATCAACTATATTGAACTCGGATACTTCCACAAGCTACGAATATCACTTAAGGTCAAGTGTTATTATTACGGTTAACGTGAAACTCTAAGCCATAAAGATAAAATAAACTCATTAAAGCCCAGCCAGCCAGTTTTAAAATTTTACCGTTTTGGGTCCGTGGTTTATATTTCATAGGCAGCCCGTGACAGTTTTGGGCCAGCCCGACTAATTCCCTAAACCAAACGATTGAAAAAAATAATAATAATAAAAAAAAAACACAGAAAAAGAACAAAGAAAAGAAGGAAAGAAAACTGGAATTTACCACTGCACAGACTTTAATCCATGTAGAAGGAAAGAAAACTGGAATTTACCACTGCAGACTTTAATCCATATAGACCCATTTCACATATGCCACAAATTTAAGCAGTTGCCCTGTGTTACTGAGTTTTAAGAAGAATGAAAAAAAAATACTCTAGTTTTTTAATCCACTTATATTGTTATTAAAATTTTTAATGGATAGAAAGTTTTCTATTCTTTTCTTTTCTTTTCTTTTCTGTTAAAAAGTTGTACCATGTTGCAGTGCAGCAATCTTAAAAAGGAAACAAGTTCATCCCAATTCTGGTTTCAATGTAGAAAAAAGGAAGATAGAAGCACAACACTTGGTAGTTAGAACCATAAACCTCTACAATGAAAATTAGGCATTATTTTGCCCGAGTAAATTACTACAAAGAATATTTTAACTTCATTAGTATGTATGTATGTATCATATACAATGAAATTATGCTTATGACACTGCACATTAGACGCCTAAAAAATTTCAAAACCCGAAAAAGTTTCTTTCCCCTCTAATAAACATGAAAAGAATTACTCACTCTCGATTGAATGCTATCCTAAAAGCTACAAGCTTTGGTACGTAAAGTATAATTTATGTTCTAAGTATGTTTCGTCATGTTACTGTTTTCAGTTGTTATATCTGCTTGTTTACACATGCAATCTGGCATGGGATAAGTATAGAGTGATCCACTTGCCTTTCTCACTTCACTCCCTTTTATATCATTATGATGTAGCATGTCTCGCAACGGGCGCTTAAAGTTCTCCCACCTGCAAAACATATAGATGAATGAATATAGCTGTGCATTATTGCACAAGGTGTCTGTGACTGATGACAGAGAACATTGTGTCAAAACCTAATGACTTGTTTGATGAGAATAAAACTCATCTATATTATAAAATAATATTGACTTTGTCATATTCAATCCTTAAGTTTTGATGATGAAATGTTCAAGTACTAAATTGTTTTATAGTGTTTCAGGTATTTGTTGATAAAAGAACATTGGCGGGATTTTCAATTGAACGAAGAGTTTTTTCTCTCTAGGAAGACAAATGTAAGGTCAATCGCATAATGATTGATTTTTCATTTAAAGGCTCTAGGACATATTATTTACATTGTTATTATGTCTTAAAAGGAAAAATGTTTTTTATTTACGTGGAGATACGAGTATGTCTAGAAGCTAAAAAGGAGAATAGTATTTTGATATCTGTACAAGGGTGAAAAAGTGATTAATTGATATCTCTTGGACATTTTTCTACACGTGGATGTGTATAATCATGGTTTCCTAGAAAATCTAAAGGATGTCAGCTACTTTATTGTGATTTGTTGCTTACGGTTTTCAAGGAGTAATTTTTTATTGGAATTCTAAAGATTTGTTGGAAAAAGGAGTATGATGTCACACGTCTTTCTAGTTACTCCACTTCAGTTGCTACACGCCACTTTTATAAAGTAGAAGAGTCAGAGTTATTATCTCTTATGGGTCTTTTGATTTATTCAAACTAAGTAACTAACGAGATTATGTTTTGCTGGATAACAATTGACTCTTTACCGTTGTACCCTTTGACAACTTCTTATCGATTGACTTGAACAAACAAAGTCTTATCTTTAATTTAACAGTTATGTTTTGTAGGTTATAAAATCAGTGTTCTCAAGCATGGAAAGACACAACTCTCACGAAATTATTACTTGCACTTATTACGGTTATTATCGAGCAAATTAATTTTATCAGTGCAATCTTTGGGAAGCTAAGAAATTAAATTTCTGATATTATTTGAACTAGTATTTCCGTATTTGGTAAGAAATTAATTGTTCATTTATTTTGTGTTAATTGATCATTGCATATAGTTGAGCCTTTAATTGTTAAATTGATTATTTTTGCATTGATCATAGACCTCTATATTTGTATTGAATTTTCTGTTTAGACTAAGTGTAGTCTAAAGATGTTAATCCTAGTGAATTAGAGAAAAGAGTTACAAATAGGTTCAAAATAGCAAAGGTGCTTGAAGAGTGCATAGGTGCACAAGGAGCAAGAGAGCTCAAGAGGAATTAATTGTTAATTAATTTTTGTAAGAATCTGCTTTGTACTCTGTGATTGTTTATAAAAATATATAAAGTGAGTCTCCAATACTAGTCGGTATTGGACGTGGACTAGGCTATTATTATAGAGGATAATAGCTGAACCACGTAAAAAATCTTGGTGTTGATTTTATTATTTGCTTTATTTTAAAATCACATAAGCTATTTTAATTCTTGCATTATATTAAGATATTTCTTTAACATCAAGTATTTTATTCAAGTTATAAAATCAGTAGGATATTTTCTTAAAATATTCTATCAATTCAATAGGTTATATTAATTCAGTAAGCTGATTTCTATTCTTATAGTAGCCTGAAATTAATAGTATAGTTTAAAGTTTAAAAATTAGTCATAGATTGCTCCCACACTTATTCAACCCCCTTCTAAGTGTGCCTAGATAAATTTCATTTGGTACAAAGCTTGGCTCTACTTATCTTGGTCTTAAAGGTGACTTGTAGGGAAAGATTCTGACATGACACAGTTCGGGAACAACAATCAAGAAGGTCAATCAACCAATAGACCTCCTTTGCTGTTTGGAACGAAAAATTACAATTTCTGGAAATTCCGAATGAAGATCTATCTAAAAATAGATCCTTGGGAATGGTGGGTTGTGGAGAACGGACCAGTTATTCCACGAAGAGATGATGGGACACCGAAGATTCTACTAGAAATGGATTCAACCGAAATCTACATGGTCTCATATGATTCAAAGGCAATGAACACACTTCTTAGCGGTATGGTACAATCCGAGATAGACAAAGTTTCCTCATGCAACACAGCTAAGGAAATTTGGGATACTCTAGTGGTAAGTCATGAAGGTACCTCCAAAGTACGAGAAGTCAAGCTAAGCATGCTTATGCACGATTATGAAATGTTCAAGCTCGAAAAAGATGAAACCATTAAACTAGCTCAAGCAAGATTTCTAGTCCTTATAAACTCATTGAAACTACTGGACAAGACGATTCCTCAAAGTGAGATCAACCGAGAAGTAAAGTTTGCTTGTGCTATGCCCAAAAGGTTTAAGTCTAAAATCACTACTCTTCAAGATTCTGCAACTATTTCTTCCATGGATACTTTAACTTTGTTTGGTGAATTAGAAGAATATGAACATCAGTTAAAGAGATATGATGATGAAGAGGAAACTCCTCGAAGAAAGGTTTTAGCTCTTAATGCAGATAACGAAGAGGAGCTTGATAATGACTCAGATGAAGAAATAGCAATGATGTCAAGAAGACTCAAGGGGCTACTACAAAGGAAGAATAAAAGAAGAAATACTTTCAATTCAAATAAGTCCAAAGGAAAGCAAACTGAAGAGACATGCTTCGAATGTGGATGTCCTGGTCACTTCAAGAAAGATTGTTTTCAATTGAAAAACAAAGGAAAGACAAACTACAAAGACAACAAGAAGAACAAAGCTCTTGTGACTTGGAGTGATGAGGAATCCGAAGTGGAGATCAATGCTAAAGATGAGATAACACAAGTATGCTTCGTGGGAATTGAAGGTGAGTCTAATCAGGTATCTTTTAATGAATTGAACTCATTAGAACAAGAAAATAAGAAGTTAAAAGAAAAGAATGCATGCTTAAAAGGTTTAGTTAATACTTTAATGAGTGAAGTGGATTCACTAATAGATGAAAAGAAAGAAATTGAAAAGGAATCTACATGTAAAGAAGAAAATGTTTTGATTGCTAAAATTGATTATTTAGACAACTATAACAAAATACTTTTCAATAAGGTAAATTTCTTGAATAATGAAGTCCAAAAGTTGACTAATGAGCTAAAAATAAGTGATGTGTGTATTGATGCATTTAGTGATAAATCTCTTGTTAAAACCTTTCCTAATAATGAACTTCAAAAAGAAATAGCTTCATTAAAATCATCTCTTGCTAAATTTGTCCAAGGTGAAGAAAATTTAAATGTCATATTAGGTAAACAAAGACCTAGTTTTGAAAGACAAGGAATTGGTTATGATCCTATACATAAAAAGAGTAATATGAAAATGCTAAAATCAAAATCACGATTTAGTTTAAATTATTGCTCTCCTTTCACAACCTGTAAACATTGTGGTATTAAAGGTCATTTGGATATAAATTGTTTTAAGAAACGAAACAAGGTTAAAAAGAATGATTTACTTGCTACTAACATAAGTGGACCCAAAAAGATATGGGTGCCAAAAGGATAAAATGTTCTCGGCACATGACAGGTGATAAATCAAAATTCGTAGAACTAAATATCAAGAAGAAGAATGGAACGGTCACGTTTGGAGACAACAAAACTTGCGAGATAATTGGAAAAGGTAAAATTGGTAATGGCAAGGTAAGTATAAATAATGTACACCTTGTTAATGGTCTTGAATTCAATTTAATCAGTATTAGCCAATTAATGGATTAATGGCCATCAAATTAATTTTGAAAAAGATAAATGCACAATATTTCATGGTACTAACAATACTACTCTAGTTGCACAAAGAGAAGGAAATATATATAATTTTGATTTTGAGCAACAGGATGAAGAACTATGCCTTACATCCGTACAAGATGAAGCTTATCTATGACATAAAAGAATGGGACATGTTCACATGGATTTAATCAAGAAACTATCCTCAAAGAATCTTGTCAAAGGATTACCAAGAATCAGGTTTGAAAAGAAAGGAATATGTATTCCTTGTTAACTGGGAAAACAAGTAAGAACTTCTTTTACGGCAAAGAATATAGTATCAACCTCCTCTCCTTTGCAATTGCTTCATCTTGATTTATTTGGACCGGAAAGGCATTCAAGCATTAATGGTAAATTCTATGCTTTTGTAATAGTTGATGATTTTTTCAAGATATACATAATGGGTATTATTTTTGAGAACTAAGACGAAAGCATTTAAAGAATTTGAAAAATTAATAAGAAATCTTAAAACAAAGTATAGCTATAAACTTATTAGAATTAGAAGTGATCATGGTCTTTGAGTTTCAAAAGATTTTATAACCTTTTGTGATCGAAGGGTATTAGCCATGAATTTTCAGCCCCAAGAGGACTCCTCAACAAAACGGGTGGTGGAAAGAAAGAATAGGACTCTATAGAGGTGGAAAAGCAAGTAGGCGGGCTCAGACAGGCCGAAGGCTGAGGGCAGGCCAACGACGGCCGGTCAAAAAAAGGTCCTTTTGGTTTAATGGCTGAAAATGTGAGGCCGTGGCCCTGGTTGATTTACCGAGCCCACCATGCTTCTTCCCTATTTTGTTTTTTTTTTTTTCAAAATTTTGCTACACCAAAAATAGTAATAATAATAAATATTAAAAATAATAAAATAATTTATAACAAACAATAATTCTAATACATATAAACATTGTCCGCTTAATATAAACAATAATTCTACTTATTCATTTATGGATAATTACTTTTTACTGAACAAAAAGATTGAATTTTTTTTATTTCTACTATATAATCAATTGTAAATGGTGGGTGTTGCTAATCAATATAACTTTCAAAGGGTTTGAACTTTTATTTATTTATTTACAAGTCTTGTATTCAAGCCTCATAACCCACAAGTATCAAAATTTTGTATTAAAAAAAATATTCATGACCATGGGCAGCCTTCACTTGGTAAGACCAAAAACTCCTACATTTTCATGGGCTAAACAATCTGAAGCCCAACGCCTTGGCCGTGGTGGTAGTGGCCACCCCGGCGTGGGCTGGGGCCTCTTGCCAGTCTGAGGACTCTCTACAAGAGACTACGAGAACTCTTTGTGAGAAGTAAAGTAAGCTTCCAAAAAATTTTGGACCGTCGTAAAGTACATCATGTTATATTTTAAATAGGGTACTCATTAGTCTATTATTTTGAAAACACCTTATGAGCTTCTAAATAATAAAATTCCAAATATAAGTTATTTCAAAGTTTTGGTTCAAAATGTTTCATCTTAAATACAAGTGATAATTTGGGAAAATTTGATGCTAAGTCATATGAAGGAATTTTCATTGGTTATTCTCAAAATAGTAAGGCTTATCATATCTTTAATATTAGAAAGTCATGTGTAGAAGAATACTGCTTCATATCATTTTCAATGAGACTAACAATGATCTTCCAAAAGAAAGTGAAGATGATCACAGAAATTTAGAGGCAATTGAATTCCAAAGAAAACCGAAAAGAACAAAATGGGAGACCAAATGAGCGGTTTGAGAAAGCGAAATGGACAACCAAAGAGGAAAGTGAACCTAAAAATTGCGAGGATCTTTGAAGATGAGTCTCATGATCGAGAGGAAGTTTTACATGATATCCAAATGTCAAAAAAAATTTAGATATGTCAAGAATCATCCTCCTGGAGAATATCATTGGAGATATCAACAAAGGTGTAACCACACGAGGTTTACAAAATCATTGTGCATTCTCGCATTTTTGTCACAGAGTTGAGCCAAAGAATGCAAAAGGATGCGATCCTTGATGAAAATTGGTTATCGCAATGCAAGAAGAACTTCAACAATTTGAGAGATGCCAAGTATGGGAACTTATACCTCCTCCAAAAGATGCTTCCATCATTGGTACGAAATGGGTATTCAAAAACAAGCTTGATGAGCACGGAACAATCACTCGTAACAAAGCAAGGCTAGTAGCCCAAGGGTATAACCAACAAGAGGGAATCTACTATGAAGAAACCTATGCACCTGTGGCTAGGTTAGAATCAATCCGAATTTTGTTAACATTTGCGTGCTACAAAAAGTTTAAGCTATATCAAATGGACGTAAAAAGTGTTTTTCTCAACGGATACATCAATGAAGAGGTGTATGTAAAACAACCTCCTGGTTTTGAGCATGAAAAGTATCCTAATCATGTCTACAAATTAAAAAAAGCACTTTACGGCTTGAAACAAGCTCCAAGGGCATGGTACGAAAGGTTAAGTAAGTATCTCTTGTCAAATGGATTTATTAGAGGTAAAATAGATTCTACATTATTTATTAAGCATAAAAATATAGATATCATTATTGTTCAAATATATGTAGATGATATAATTTTCGGTGCTACTAATGATCATCTTTGTGAGTGGTTTTCTAAGTGCATGCATAAAGAATTTGATATGAGCTTAATGGGAGAACTCAACTACTTTTTGGGACTTCAAATCAAACAAACAAAGGACGGAATTTACATCTATCAAACAAAATACACAAAAGAATTACTCAAGTGATTTGGTTTTGAAGGATCTAACTCAAAAGGTACACCTATGAGCACATCAATAAAACTCACAGCCATAGTTGTTAAGGCGTCGCCTAGGCGACGCCAAGTTGTCCAGTCGAGCAGAAATGGGAAAGACGAGCTTCCGACTTGGTAGATGGCTTAAAGGCGAGCGCCTGTCACAAAAAGTCGTCGCCTTGGACAACGCGACGACGACTTAGATGATGACTATATCTGGCTTATCGAAATATCGCTCTCATGGTCGACCCAAATCTGAAAACAACCGTTCGATGGTCGAACGACGTCACTCTGCAATTTCAAACCTAATGTAGTAGTCGAACTCGATTCACAAAGAATAACTCAGAAGACGAAGCCGAACCGGGAGAGATCGAGAGAAGGCGAAGTCGAGAGAGAAGAGAGAGAAGACGAAGCCGACGACGACGGCGACGGCGAAAGCAACCAACGGCGACTTCAACAGCGACTTCGACGGCGAGCACTGCAGGTATGTTTTCTTCCCCTTTCTTCTTCTTCTGATCTGTTCCTATTTTTTTATGCGTGCGACTTTCGACTTGGCGAAAGCTTCTTCATTGTTCTTCTTCTACTACTCTGTTCCTTTATATATAAACACGTAGTTCCTCTATTTTTTTAGCCTTTATGAGTTCTTCCTCGTTCTGTTTTTTTTTTTTTAACCTTATCAGTTATCATTTTTTTTGTACGTAAATATTTGATATTTCACTAAACGAAAGAAAAGCATGACTGTTAGTACTACTGTGAATCTGTGATTAGTATGCTATAATGGATAAATGCTATAATGGATAAATGCATGATTGTTAATAATTATTTGATTTGATTATGTTTAATTATTTTTTTATTTAATTGTATTGTGTAGACAGTAAAATGGCGGAAAGTTCGGGGGCCGATAATTATGATATAACGAAGGACCCTAAAAGAAAAGGTGAATCGAACGATCCGGGTTGGAAATATAAATATTGGCCGGATTTAAGTAATAAGGATGTCGTGCAATGTATACTTTGTGGGAAGAAATGTCATTCGGGCATCAAAAGGCTCAAACAACATCTAGTCGGAAATTATGGATATGTAGCTAAGTGTCCCAAAACAACAACAGAAATTATGAGGGAGATGCAAGCGGCTTTGAATAGTAGAAAGAGGAACAAGCCACTTGAGTTAGATGATGATGATGATGTAGTAGAAGTGCAAGAAGAACAATTATCTACTCGTCCAACCATGGCTTCCAATACTTCTTCTAACACTATCCCAAGTTTTGGGACGGCTTCTAAAAAGAAGAATGTTGTATTTCAATTCCAAAATCCACAACCAAAAGCAAAGACGGTTGAAGCACTTCTAAGGAAGACTCCCGAAGAAGTTGTAGAGGAGAGGCATATCAAGCGTTTAAGCCAAACGAGTATTGAAAGTCGTTTGAGGACACCGGAGGAAAAGGAGAGTCCAAATGCACATTGCCGACTTTTTTTACGAATGTGGAATACCATTCAATACTGCAAATTCAAGGAGATTTGAAGTAATGGTCGAGTCCATAGGGCAATATGGGCCGGGTTTCAAGCCTCCAACGTATCATGAGTTGAGGGTTCCTTTACTTGAGAAAGCAAAGAAGAAAAGCGATGACTTAAAGAAGAAACATGAAGTTGCTTGGAAGGAATACTTTTTTTCTCACTCATATCGGATGGTTGGACGAGATAAGCGGGGAAGACACTTGTTGAATTTCCTTGTTAATAGTCCCGAGGGGACTTATTTCATGGGTTCTGTTGATGCCTCCAGTCAATCTCAAGATGCCACAATGTTGGCAAATCTACTTGATAGCAAGATCGAGGAAATTGGCCCCAAATATGTTGTTCAGTGGTCATGAGAATAATGCCTCTAATTACAAGGCGTGGGCATATACTAATGGAGAGGAGACCTACACTGTTTTTGACACCTTGCGCCGCTCATTGCCTTGACCTTATGTTAGAGGACATAAGCAAGTTGAAGCAATTTCAGCCCACAATCACAAATGCAAGGAAAATTACAACATTCATTTATAGACATGGTCGTCTTCTTAGTGCGGTGAGGGAGAAAACGAATGGGAAGGATCTTGTGAGACCCAGATTTACTAGATTTCCTACGACTTTCCTCACCTTGCGAGTTTGTACAAGAATAAAGATGCATCGAGGCATTTGTTCATCACGAGGATTGGTCAAAATCAAAGTTGTCGACTCTTCGGGCGAGGAAGAAAAAGTATGTGATCTTGTTATTTCAACAACATTTTGGCATCTTTGTTGAGGATTGCATTAGAGGCGCCACGACCCACTTCTTAGTCTTGAGGATTGTTGATAGTGATGAAAAGCTTCTATGCTCAAGTTATTGTTGCGATGGAATCGCGAAGAAGAAAAAATCAAAGATGCATTTGATAACAAACAAAGATCGTATAAGAAGGTGATTGAAATTGTTAAGCGGCGATGGAAAAATTAAATGGAGCAAAAAATTATATGAAATTGCGTTGTTTCTCAATCCGGCAAGTACTTTGAAATCAAAGAGGAACGTCGGTTTGTTTGCTAATGCTTTACGAGATGACTTGATGACTTTCTTGCAAAAGATGGTGCCCGAGTTAGAATTGCTAGACAAGATAAGCAATCTAATGACAACTATGATGCTTCTCGAAACTTTTGCAAGAGAAATGGTGATTAGGCAACGAAAATAAAGAATCCTCGTCGTATATTAAAAAATATATAAAGATATATTATGATTATAATTTATAATTTATATACATTCTTTATTTCCTCCCTTTAAAAATATTTATATTTCTTTTAAATGTTTGCTAGTTGATTGGTGGAATGCTTTTGGAGCGCGAGCTATTGAGCTATCCTCATTTGCAAAAAGAATTTTAGGCCTCTGTTGTTCTTCTTCCTGGTTCTTGAAATTAATTGGAGTACATTTGAGTTTGTAAGTACTTTCTATTGTTAGTTCAAATTTCAAAAGTAATAAATCATTCACAATTATTAAAATTTTATCATTCATATTATTATTTTTTGTTTTATTTATTTTAGATTCATACGAAGAGGAATAGATTGGAACACAAACGATTGAGTGACTTGGTGTATGTCCAATACAATCGAAAGATCGACTCAAGGTTCCAAAAGAGGCGTGAACTTGGCAATAATTTTGATCCATTAGTCATTGATGACTTTGAATGAGGTAATGAATGGATCGATAATGATGCCGATGTTGTTCATCCCGGCGGGGATCTTACATGGAATGATGTGGTGGTGGTTCAACTTCAAGGGAATCAAGGTTGATAGATTCCGACTCCGATAATGAAGTTGCTGAAGAAGAGAGAATTCCAAATGATGATGAAGAGTGGAGGATGATTTTGGAGAAAGACCACCACCTACGCCTTTGAATGAGAGTAGTTCTCGTGGAAGAGATGGAGATGACCTTTTCTATGATGATTTTGATTGAATAATGTTTTTAGAATCTAGACTAGTGTAGAGAGTCTAAACATTATTTTGGCTTGCTATGGTGGTGTTTTATTAGTTATTAAACTACATAATTGTGATGGTTGGTTGCAACTTTATTTTCTATGTGTTGTTTGTTGAATTCTTCATTTCTTTTACTAATCTTTAATATTAAGTGTGTTGTTTTTGGATTGTTATTGATAAGTATTTACATAATTATGCCTTTAATGTTATTCCATAGTGTTATGTTTTAAGTTTTAATGTATATAAAATTTTATTGCCAATATACTTGTTAAGTAAAATAAATAATATATAAATTGCATATTGTAAACGACTTGTCGCCTTACGGACGCCATGGCGGTCGCCTTGTCGCCTAGGCATCCAGGCAGTCGACTACCTCCATGACTCGTCGTGGCGCCGTAACAACTATGCTCACAGCTGATGACAAAGGTATTGATGTTGATATAACAAAATATCGAGGTATGATTGGATGTTTGTTATACTTAACTGCTTCTAGACCTGACATAATGTATAGTGTTTGTCTATGTGCAAGATTTTAGGCAAAACCCAAAGAATCACACTTAAATGCTGTTAAAAGAATTTTAAAATATTTAAGTGGTACTATTAATTTAGGGTTATTTTATCCAATTTCCAATCACTTTGAACTAATAGGTTATTAAGATGCTGACTATGCAGGATGTCAAATTGATAGAAAAAGTACGAGTGGTGCTTGTACTTTCTTGGGACAAAGTCTTGTATCATGGCATAGTAAAAAGCAAACCTCAAATGGCTCTTTTTCAACTCATCGAGGAGAATACCTAATGCAGGAAGTTGCTACTCTCAGATATTATGGATGTGACAAACTCTATGTGATTTTGATATATTATGTGATTGTGTGCCTATTTATTGTGATAATTCAAGTGCTATAGATATATCTAAAAATCCTGTGTTACATTCACGAACAAAGCACATAGAAGTTAGACATCATTTTTTAAGAAACAAAGTGTCAAAATGTTTAATTAAATTGATTTTTATTCCAACTGAAGTTTAAATTGCAGATATTTTTACTAAACCTTTATTTGAAGATAGATTTTGCATGTTGCAAAGAGAACTTGGATGTGTCTTACATAATTTATTTTCAAATATGTTATCCTAACTTGCATGAATATCTCATTATTTAATTAAGGATAATTATGAATTTGAATTTATGGTTATTAATTTAAGTCTTCTACTCTTACACGCCATATCTGTCATAATTATTTTGAAAACCGAAAAGATCGGACGGCTGAAGGGTTTCTTCGGAACTGTATGCGTACATGCATATCTCATAATGGTTTTTTTTTCGAAACGCCAAGTCGACTAAGCGTCTCGGGAGACGTAAGTGTGCAGAAGTGTATTGTGTACATACCTCTGATTATCTATATCTTTCTATCTAATCTCTTTTCATCCTCCTAAAACTCTTTTCTCTATTTCTCTCTATTTTTTTGTTTCTAATCTTATCTTGGTATCATGAGAACTCGAACACATAAGCGATCAATGATTGATTCCGACGATGATCAGACGCCGGTTCCACCCCCATCAACAGCCAGACCTTCCCGTAAGCCACAAAAAATGAAAAAAAATCATATCTGAGGAATCAGAGTACGTTGACTCTTCATCTTCTGATGAGTCCATGTTCAGTCCTTTGCCAAAATCTACTGGACCCTCTTGACGACGTCAACCAACGACTCCATCGTTTAAGCCGGAGGTTACACCTCCACCGGTTTCAGTAAACCCTAACTTTTCCTCTGATCTGCCTGACAACTACTTTCGCAGTAATGCGTATGAGGTACGCTTTAAAACAGTCGTTTTTCCAAAACAATGTCTATGAAAAATCTGTTGATCAAATCTGTTTTCAACAATCTCCTTTGAAAATATTGTTCGAGTCTTGTGGTATTTCTTCCATGCTTTTTCCTCCATCTGTGCCATACCCTAGACTTGTTCAACAATTTTACACAAATCTAGAATGTCATGGTGATTCTTATACCACTTTTGTCAAAGGAAAATCGTTATATTTTTCGGTCATGGATTTTGGTAGTATTTTAAATATTCCATCTTCGGGTGTGTGTCATTTTACAAAGAAAGGTGCTGTTTATTTTCCATTTACTCCTCTGGAGCAACTACAAATTGTGATGAACAACAATTTGTTGACTGATGTTTTCACTCCTAAAACTGTTGATGTCTCTCCTATATCTTGTGTCCTCCATCATCTTGTTAGATACAATTTGTTGCCTCGTTTAGGTGGAGCAGATTTTACCTATCAAGACTTGATCATTGTTGCTCTGATTTTAAGAGGTGTTTCTTTTAATTTGTCTCAACTGATGCTTCATCACATGACTACATGTTTGCGAAAAACCAAGACTTGTTTGCCTTACAGTGCTACTCTCACTACCTTGTTTAAACATTTTAAAATTTCTTTTGAAGATGAAAACTCCGTTTCAGTTACTGATTCTATCAGTGTCAGTTCTCTGAAAATGTCGCATATCAATTTACTTGATGGTATGTTTGTTCGTGTCACTTCTGAAAATCCTGCTCCTCCAATCTCTATTCCATTCTCTCCTGTTCTGCCCCCCACTTCCTCTTCTCCTGAAATTGTGGACATGTTGAAAGTAATTCTTAGTAATCAGGAAAAGATGCAACTTGAAATGACTGCCCTTCATAATCGCATGACTTTGTTGGAAAAAGGTAAGTTGCCATTGGGTGTACCTGAAATCAATAAACTCTATCATAACATTGAAGATGAGTTTATCGATTTACAAGCCGGTTTTGATGTACAAACAAGCGCTTTGCCGATTTGAGTTGATCTGACGACGTCTTAATCGCAATTCTTGTCGGTTAGTCGAAATTAAGTTCGTTAATAATCGGGTTGGGGAGTTAAATTTGAATTTGTGGCTCGAGGTTTAATGATGTTGGTTCTAAACTCCATATATCAGTAAAACACTCCACTGTTCCGGAGTGGGTGCATTGCAACTAGTTGGCTGAGTATCAAGGTGAATTTCTAGATGTACCTCTTCCACCTGCTACTGTCATCCCCAGACCTCCCCAATTTGTTGCGGATTTAAGCATTGTTGAGAAGGTCCATCGTGTAAATCATCGCCCCTACTTCACTCAGCTTGCAGCTCAACGTGCAGCCATGGTAAAGCTCGACGAATGAATTGCTTCCTTTTTGTTTGACGACAAAGGGGGAGAGTTTTTATGATTATTATTTTGGATGATTATGGACGGATTTTAAAAACTGTTGTTTATTTTGGTTTGGTGTGCATCACCAAAAGACTTATGTTTAATTTGGGTTTTTAAATATTTGATATATTCAGGGGGAGTTAATGAGAGTTAAAACAATTTTGGGTTGTCATCATCAAAAAGGGGGAGAATGTTGACTTTGTCATATTCAATCCTTAAGTTTTGATGATGAAATGTTCAAGTACTAAATTGTTTTATAGTGTTTCAGGTATTTGTTGATAAAAGAACATTGGCGGGATTTTCAATTGAACGAAGAGTTTTTTCTCTCTCTAGGAAGACAAATGTAAGGTCAATTGCATAATAATTGATTTTTCATTTTAAGGCTCTAGGACATTATTTACATTGTTATTATGTCTTAAAAGGAAAAATGTTTTTTATTTACGTGGAGATACGAGTATGTCTAGAAGCTAAAAAGGAGAATAGTATTTTGATATCTGTACAAGGGTGAAAAAGTGATTAATTGATATCTCTTGGACATTTTTCTACACGTGGATGTGTATAATCATGGTTTCCTAGAAAATCTAAAGGATGTCAGCTACTTTATTGTGATTTGTTGCTTACGGTTTTCAGGGAGTAATTTTTTATTGAAATTCTAAAGATTTGTTGGAAAAAGGAGTATGATGTCACACGTCTTTCTAGTTACTCCACTTCAGTTGCTACACGTCACTTTTATAAAGTAGAAGAGTCAAAGTTATTATCTCTTATGGGTCTTTTGATTTATTCAAACTAAGTAACTAACGAGATTATGTTTTGCTGGATAACAATTGACTCTTTACCGTTGTACTCTTTGACAACTTCTTACCGATTGACTTGAACAAACAAAGTCTTATCTTTAATTTAACGGTAATGTTTTGTGGGTTATAAAATCAGTGTTCTCAAGCATGGAAAGACACAACTCTCACGAAATTATTACTTGCACTTATTACGGTTATTATCGAGCAAATTATTTTATCAGTGCAATCTTTGGGAAGCTAAGCAATTAAATTTCTGATATTATTTGAGCTAGTATTTCCGTATTTGGTAAAAAATTAATTGTTCATTTATTTTGTGTTATTTAATTGTTAAATTGATTATTTCTGCATTGATCATAGACCTCTATATTTGTATTGAATTTTCTGTTTAGACCAAGTGTAGTCTAAAGGTGTTAATCCTAGTGGATTAGAAAAAAGAGTTACAAACAAGTTCAAGGAAGCAAAGGTGCTTGAAGAGTGCATAGGTGCACAAGGAGCAAGAAAGCTCAAGAGGAATTAATTGTTAATTAATTTTTGTAAGAATCTGCTTTGTAATCTGTGATTGTTTATAAGAAATAAATAAAGTGAGTCTCCAATACTAGTTGGTATTGAACGTGGACTAAGCTATTATTATAGAGGATAATAGCTGAACCACGTAAAAAATCTTGATGTTGATTTTATTATTTGTTTTATTTTAAAATCACAAGCTATTTTAATTCTTGCATTATATTAAGATATTTCTTTATCACCAAGTATTTTATTCAAGTTATAAAATCAGTAGGATATTTTCTTAAAATATTCTATCAATTCAATAGGTTATATTAATTCAGTAAGCTGATTTCTATTCTTATAGTAGCCTGAAATTAATAGTATAGTTTAAAGTTTAAAAATTGGTCATAGATTGCTCCCACACTTATTCAACCCCCTTCTAAGTGTGTCTAGATAAATTTCAAATAAATAAATAAATAAATTGATGGAAGCACAGCCTAATATCAAGGCAAATAAAGATATTATCCAAAGTAAAAACAATAATTGAAGAAAGTTTAAGAGGTGTTTGTTAGAGTAACTTGTCTCCCATTGAATACCTAGGAAAAATATGCCAGTATATAATTACTAGGGCCAACTCTTCTCATTGTCAATTATTTTGGGTTAGAAAGCTAAACGTCTTCATATGCTAGATTTAGGATCATTTATAAATTTAATATGATATCAGAGAGGATCTATCCTTGGGCTAACTAAACACTCTTTTTGACCTGCATTCTTACCCACTTAAAGTTTATTTCTTAAGGGTAAAGTTACTCATTTCTAAACTAATAGTCAGTAGACACTTATCAATTGGACCAATAGTTCTAAGCTGGTCTTGTGACTAGCTTTTTTCTGGGTTGGTCTTGTGGCTAACAGAGTATAACTGGAGAAGAAGCAAGATTCCCAGTGCTAAACTTACGAATGAAAAAGAGAAAGTAGTCCAATTAACTTTAAGGCAAAGGTGACTTACCAGCAATTTATCACACAATAATACGTGCTTGATTTGTGGATTGTTCAATAAGGAGATCTCATTATCAAGGGATGTAAAGAATAAATATTAAAAAGATGTTAACTTGATAAACAAGAAGGTTCCCAAGTTTAATTAATTAAAGAATAAGAGATGAACTCCAGAAAAATTATGCATAATGATTTACCCACCTTTCATTACTGAAATTAGTGATATTGAGCAACAAGAAAATAATGAAGTATGAGGCAAAGAGACAAGTCAACAGTCATTGTCCTCATCGTCCCCCCCCCCCACCCCCCCAAAAAATCCCATAGTTTGTGTTGTCAATTGATTGAGATTGCCAACCAAAAGCAATAAAAATAAAATTTTGAGCAGAGCTATATCGTATGTTACCTGATTTTTGGGTTATCAAAAAGTAGTGCTAATTTCCTCTTATCAGGTTTGATTGTCTTGGCATGACCTTCATACAAGTAGCGTCTATGACCAATCAAGAAGTGGGGAAAATTTCCACCGTGAGTAGTGACAAAGACTTCACTGTGAAGGCAAACTGTATAATCAAGAGCAGCCAACCTAGACGAGTGCCCCTGCACCAGAAGCAAAAGGAAATATATAGTTTTCTAATTGAAGTTATTATAGATAAGTAGATAAGGAATAAAAAGCGACCAGGTGTAAACCTTAAATGGAGCAAGCTCTTCTGCTGAAGCTAGAGTATCTTTTGTTTCTAAACGAGGAAACATCTGTTTAAGTTGTGCTATATACTTGTTGGCCTTATAAATTTTACCCGCTGCAACATAAACTGATGTGTTATTGTCGAAACCCATGCCCCTGAGCATCATTCCCACCTACAGATTGAAAGCATGTCATTCAAGAACAAACATATGTCCAACGTGATTCTATAACTAAATCAAGATATCATTTGAAGAATTTCTGTAGTTAAATGAGAAAATAGAAGTTGTAAAGCAAATAATACAAAAAATAAAAGGATTTGACAAAGAAAAAGTTGGTTCTCATTCAAAACAATTTGACAAAAAAGTAAAAGTATTCTATTCCAAGTAATTAGCACAAAAAAAACAAAGTGAATGACAAAAGACCAGCGTGTTCATCCAATTCAAAGTTAAACACCGATCCGTTTGCCACATTATAAGCTAGTATCAGATGGCCTTGGAATGAGCAAAGAAGATTGTATAAGAAGTTATATATAGTGGTTATATATATAAACCTCTAAATTATATTTGTTTAAAGAGAATAAATTATATAAGGACCGCATGTAAAACAATTGTTTTGCACCATCCAATAGCAATATGCCACGTAGGTAATAAAGGAGAAAATCAAGGGATTTGAATTGTATTAATAGATTGTGTAACTATCATTTACCATGGTGAAATTGTTTAATTATTATCATTTACCATGGTAAAACTGTTTAATTAATCCTACTAGATTTCAACTTCTTGATTTTCTCCTTAATTACCTATGTGATAATCTGCTATTGGATGGTGCAAAACAATTGTTTTACAGGCAGTCCTTGTATATTTGTTCTCTTGTTTATACATAAAACAAGTTGTGAGGTCAATACCCGGGGTATCTCAGCCACATGTTAGCAAGTAGGGCACATATCCCAAGTATGCTTAACATGGGTATGGGTCCTTAAGAGTGTTGATGCTTCTTAAAATCTTCCACAGGTTAAAAGACAGATTGGTCAATTACTCAAAAAATAATAAATATCATGAAGGGCTAGAAAGACATGCAGCATATCAGATGCAAATTTCTCACATCATAACGAACTTTAAGAGCTTTAGCTTAAGAAACAAGAAAGACAAGAATTACAAAGAATAAATTTCTGGCAAACGGATACCTCTAATGGAGTTAACGGACATTTTCCATCCATCCGAATTGCACCAGGCCTTATTATCCGACCCCTCTTCCGAAATTTTCCTCTCCAACTTCTTTCACGAGCAATATCCATTTCATGTTGCTCTTCCTCACCACCATCATATATACAGCATGAAAATGCAACCATATCCTTTAACAAGAAGAAAGCACCCAGAGATAATTTAACATATGCATACATTACAGAGTTCATATGTGCATTCTTATATAAAATTAAAAACTAGCACCTCTTCAAATCGGAGATGCACTGAGATATACTTTCCTCCACTGCTGGAGCTATTCTTAACCATTCGATCAACCATTTTACGCAGCAAGCATGCGAATGGTTTCTGAAAACCTAAGCGCTTCAAAATTGGCCAAACATCTAAGCGCTTGGACATTTGAAGGAACAACATGAGCCAATCTGTTAGAGAAAGGCGCAATCGCACAGCCCTGCATGATTAATTTGTGACCATATTAGTTGTCATATAAAATGTGTTGCTACTCTATAGTAACTAACAAAACAAAAAGCCTTTAATGACAGAAATAATATGCAAAAAGAGGGGGAATACCGATGTGTGAGGGAAGAGAGAGGGGGGTACTCTCTGCTGGATAGTGACAAAATTTCAAGAAAGAAGTCAAATGGTAAAGAACTCTGAACTCTGATTTGGCACAAACATTCCAAATTGTTCCCCTATTTAATCTAGTTTTATCATTATAAAGTCAAACATTAAAAAGAAAAATGTAAATATAATAAGAAAAATATTCTCAATTGAAGATTCAGGAAAATCACAAAAAATTATATTTATAATTTAGCATGCTCTACTCTCAAATAATTTTATCCACTAGTTTCCTTTATAAGAACCTAAAATAAAGTATTTGTGCATTTTATAATAATCATTTATGTTATACATGCCTAAATTCTTGTTCAGGATCCGACTTTTGACCCGACCCAAATTATTTTGTGCAATGATTCGAATAAAAAGAAAAATGAGGTTTAGTGATGACTGTGGCTGATAGGCGAAGTCCGTGGCCCACCACAAATCCTCTAGGGGGGTGTGGGTATGAATCTTTTGTGTTATTTGGGCTCATTATGTTTTTAGTCCAGCAATATATATGTTATTGTAGTTAGGGTTTCGGTATTCTTTACTTTCTTAATTTTAGTCGCTTTTAGAGAGATTCACAACTTGTATTTTTTAAACTTTGATATAGTAATATCTTCTCCCTCTCACCTGTGGTTTTTCCCCATTTGGATTTTCCAAGTAAATATTGTGTTCTTGTATTAAATTTCCTTCATTGATTTTTGTGTTAGTCATACTTTGTTCCAACAATTTACTTTCTCAAAGAAAAGCATTCTTTAAATCTAGAAACACTTCAACACATTAAATGCACAGCTACCTCTAGGCTTTAACTGTTTAACATACCACATTAGAATTACAAGGCCTACAGCCCTTTCATTCCCCTTTTGTTTGCCAAAAGTAGACCAAAAACCATCCACATTCAGATAACATTGACTAAACATTAATCATCTGCCTAGTACCCAAAAAAAAAAAACTTCTGTCTGATGCACCAACCATTTCTTTTAGCCAGTCTAAACCTTATTAAATAATTATGATTTTTTATTCTTATTATAAATAAAAAAAATATAAATATTGTTGTACTGTCATATAAATACTTCTACTAATGAAAGCAAACTAATCAATTATATCAACAACTAAAGTATAAGCTTTTGTGTAATAATGTAAATGTAAATCCCACCTAGATTTGATTTCACTTTCTATTCCCACATTATACCACTAGAAAAAACAAATCTATCAAATGGATTTTATTTCAATTAAAATTTTGTGCGAACATTAAAACTTCTTTATAAACTCGAATATCTCACACAAACACTTGTAGCTCTGACTAAAAGGTTGAACTATAAGTAAAGAATAAATATGCTAGCAATGAGCAGTAAAGGTTAGTAATAAGTAACTACAGTGCTAAATTTAAGTGCGCAGTTTAAACAATCGACTGTAATTTTATACTCCCTCCGTCCTCAAAAGGATGTCTAAAAATATACTAGAATTTTGTTCCATAAAAGGATGACTTTTAAGTACACAAACCAAATGTAAGATATGGTATAAATTATAATTTACCCCAAAGTACACATATGCCCATAAAACCCTTCACTCTCAAGTTAATTATGGTATTTGTGTGGGCCCAAACAAAAAGTATAATTAGAACAAATTGTATACTCTCCTCTAATTTTCAAACCTAATTTGCTCAAACTTTAATTTGTGTGCTCAATGTCTGTCACTTCAAATCATTACTACATCCTTTGGTGAACTCGGGGATGGAGTATCATATGGATCTTTCTATTTGAATATCTTTCATCTAACTCACTTTTAAAGATTTCAAATCAATCAAATAAACTATTTTTCTCTTCCTTGATAAAGAATTTCTGTGAATCTCGGCTAAATCAGTATGCCTTCTTTGATCATATGGATCTTTCAAAACTTTATTGAACCCTTTATCTTGTTGTAAATTCCTTTAATATTACTTAATATAATAGTTAATATCTTTTTTTAATTTTATTTCTAATTTTTTTTTACTAAATTCATCAATCAAAAAAATCCAAAGCGTTCATCATTTTCTCTTTACTTACTGAAATTAGAATCAAGTCTTATTCACTTCAAAAAACATCATTAAAAAACATCATAAAACATTGCACCAATTTATCACATTCAATCATAGTCAACCAAAATGATAAAGATCAAGATGCATGAAAAAATGTGGCAGAATAAAATTGAAGCAGGCCCAGTAATAAGAAGGAACCACAAACCCCATCTCGAGCAGCTTCGGAAGGACCTTTTGAAGATAGTAGGTTGTACTTGACCAACCTTTTACTCTCAAATTTACAATGTTGCTTATATTATTGTCGAAATGATGTAGTATATCATCTGGGAGCCCTCTGACCACATTCACATGATTTCTGAGAGCATATACAAAGAATTCTTCGTCGAATATGTCTCCAAACTTGCTGTTAAAATAAAAAAGAAATAATTTGATTAATGGTTTCAAATGAAGCTAAAATAGAAAGAGGCGGGGAGATGAATATTTACTATTTCTCTTTTTCTAAGTACTACGGGAGGTGAATATACTTACAGGCATAAAATGAGGTGATCTATGCACACTCATTGGTTACTATTAGACCCTTATAGTTTAGCATGGAAAAATGACAATGTCATGTGCAGTGAAGTTCATGGAATAAGCTAGAGGCAATTTGTCAAACACTTGTCAAGTTGTCAGGTTGACACACTATTATACCTCCTCAAACACTACTTATGTCTTCTCTAAGGAGGAGTGAGTAGCAGTGCCCTGGGCGGGCAACAGGCGGGGTATATAAGGAGTATCACAATATATAAGGAAGGGATCCTGCGCAGCATTAGGTTTCTGTGTGAAATAGGTTTTCTTGTATCGCAGTATGTAAGGAGGGGGAAGGGGATCCTACACTGCATTAGGTTTCTGAGTAAAATAGGTTTTCTCGTATCACAGTATATAAGGAGGGGATCCTGCAGCACAATCTTTGGGTGAACCATATAAATGTGTAACTGTTTTTCTTTTGATTTTTCTTTGCTATTGTTTTCACTGCGTTATTAATTGCTTACAACAAACTCAGTGCATATATACATGTGTGTCTGTTGTTGTGATCATTATAAGGTTGTGTGCTTGATCCTATACAAATGAGTGTGTCTGTGTATTGGTTGGATTGGTGGTCGGCAAAAAGCAGGCCATCACAAGGCAGAAAATTGGTGGTAGATTCTGGCCCAGTGAAATTTGCCATGATTAAAGCGGGATTATAATGAGTGTTGAACTAACTAAAGAAAGTGTTCAACGTCATCTTGCAAAGTAGGCGACACGTTATAACTTGCAAGATAGAATGTTTGCAAGAGACCAGGTATGCAAAGTTTGGGCTCGAAAATATAAACTAATGAGAACTGAGCAGAATGTACTTGACTAGACTAATAATTACTCGTTGTAATGATCCTGATCTTATATGTTTGTCAATGGTTAAATTATTAATTATATTTATACACTCCTGAGTTAATCTTGGGCTCCACTCTTGACTCTACAGAGCTCGACTAACAATATATAGCAACACAAATTGGGCATGTTTAGAAGTGTTCAGGCTTAGTAAACCTGCTACCAAAATGTCAAGGAAGTTATTTGATTATGGACATCTTTGTAATAACAATAGACAGCTATGTAAATCAAAGTGTAATCAAATAGACGTCTAGACTCTAGACACATGTGATTGCTGAAAGTGATCCTGAACTTATATGTTGGTCAATGGTTTATAACATAGAGCTCCCAAGTGCAAGTATGTTCTCTGGCTGAAGAACGCCATTGCAAACATAAATGTCCCAAACGGAGCACAAAGGGGAATAGGTCTGATGCCCGGGATGGATCAGTCTATAGATCCGTCATGTTTGAGTGGAAGATATTGGCATTTTCAATCCAGTGACAACCATGATGAGCTGGCACATGGCCTAATCAAATTCTTCTTAAATGAGGGGAAGTAGAGAATACACCAATAGGGGACTGAGAAAGAGAGCTGGGAGTTATAACCCACATAAACCAAGACCACATACATAGTAGGTCTTTCAAAAAGTAAAGAGATACAGTCCCTCTGTCCAACTTTAATAGCTACAGTTTTTTGGTGTGTAAAGTGTAAACTAGACATGCTGAAACCACAATTAGATATTACTCCTTTTCTTCCAAATTATAAGATCATTATTGACTTTTGGAAGTCGATTTGAGATATTTTCAAACGCCAAATTGATATGATTCATTATTAATTCCGAAACAATAAATCTTATAAAATATTCATGATTGTATTCACTAAAATTGAATGAATTTTGTCAATTTTTGAGTTTGAAAATATCTTAAATTGATTTTAAAAGTCACTAAAAAATTTATACTTTGGAAAGGAGTGAGTATATCCTAAAATAATTGTAATATAGTTATTAACATTTAAACATATTTAAAATATATCAAATAAATTATATATTAAATGTATTTTTGGAGCACCCTTAAAATGAATGTCACGCACAAAATCAATTAAAGTGTGTCGGAAGGAGTATGAATTTCCTTTCGTGGAATAAAAGAAATACATTGATGTTCAATAGAGAGCTCTAGAGTCAAATTGGTTTTGTGTGTGTTTGCTGGTAATTTTCTTTACTTTGATCTCACCAGGGCCCAACAAAAAGCCATTAATTAACCATATGTAGATCTTGACTTGCAAGTCTAAGACCACAAGATGCATTATATGATTTGATTTGTTTGTCTTTCAGAGCATGCATTTACTTATCTAAGCAATAAAAATTTACTTGTTCTGGCTCAACTGAAATCTACTGGCAGGTACTCGGGCAAAAGCTCTATTGAGTTACGACCACTTAATCCTAACAACTCTAGTAAAAGGACTCTGACAACAATTTTTGCTAGTCTTTCTGGAGTCTCTCTCTGATAAACTACAATAGAAACACCAATTAGACATTGGTAAGTAGGTTGTACTACATAACAAGCATAGCAAATGTAGGAAAATGTTAATCATGTAGTGCTTTTCAAACTTCAGTAACACTTTTAGCCATAGTAAGATTCAAAGTATCAAACCAACATAAGAAAAACTGAATATATATATATATATATATATATACACACACACACACATACATACATACACATACACACACATATATATAATACATGATTTTTTAAAGTAAGTTACCTGGAATCACGCCAAACACTATTTAAATGAAAAAATGGAATGACAAGAGTAGCATTCAGCAGTCCTGCCACAGCCACTGCATCACATATCTGCATCCAGTATAATTAAAATTAATAGTGTATATTTTTATGATTTAGGAATAATTGATGCTTTCATCAACACTACGTTAGCTTAAACGCCTCAATTATATTTGGTTTTGATTATAAAATTCTAGAAAGGACTTATGTGTCTTTTGCAATTGAGCTTGGACAAATTAAAGTTGGAATGAGCATATATTTACATTATTTAACCATATGGTCTCGATAATCAAGTTTCAAGTATTTATGTGTGGGATTTTTGTTATATTTGTCATTTCCTTGTAATATTAAGATCATAGGTCTTAGAATTGCACTCATTGGCCTTATTGTATTGATCTTAGGGAATCACCTGGAGCGAACAGTCTGCATAACTCAGTGCCATGTGTAAAATATATTGAGAGGTCAATGTGACAACTAGTCCCATATGAGAACAACTTATTCAAAGGTCACTTGATCAACCCTAACTCCTCTTTGTATTGACGCTACCTATTTTACATGTTCCATTCTGAAGCTTGATGCGTCTGAACTTCACTTAACAGTGCAAATGCATACCATTTAATTTTCATGTCTAGCTTTTAAGTTTTAATGGTTAGTAGGCGTGTCAACAAATCTAACACAATGACCAGACACTAATTTTTCAAAATTTCAAGATTGATGTGCCTACAAGTTAACTATTTCCTTATGTAAAAGTATATAAATACTCATTTCAAAATACTATTTCACATCTCTTGAGCTTTCAAGTGAGTACCTTCCAAGAGAATTTTAAATTCAAAAGCTTCCATACAGACACTTGCTCATACATTCAATTAAAAGCATTGGGAATATCCATGCTTTTGTATTGAGTATTTCTCTATATATTCATTCTTTGTTTAAGATATTAGTTGGGATAGCTAAATAACTTCCGATAATGCTTTGGTGGCAAAAGATTGAATACAAAATGATGCGGATGATAGTTATTGGTATAACCATTGGACCACCCATGTATGGTGGAACCTGAACTAATTATAATCCGACACATCATTATGTATCCATATTTTTGTAGCCATCTTTTCTCACCGTAGCATTACTGAATAACTTCAGTGCATCACGCGTCATTTTATCTACGGTGAGGTTGTGGGGACCATGCCTCTGATGGGTATGGTTGGCTATAGCACGTGCTTTCTTTTCTTTTCTTATTGCAACTCATCTTCCTTTGCGTTTTACTCTAGATAATTGCATTTTGGAAGGCTGGGAGCTTAAAACTTCCAAGGCTTTTTTCCTTTATTTTTCTTTACAAATTTCTTTTTGTCCTTAATTAAGGCTGAAAACCAAGTCAGATGGTCCAAACCGACTAGGAATTGACTCATAAAATAGTGTGCGAGACTTGTATTCGATATAAAGGCTAATTGAATCAGATCTCAAATAGGGGACTGAAAGAAAAGGCAAGTCAAAATGTAAGAGCTATAGGGTTCAACTCGATGTCCATGTGAATTGCTCAGTCTTTTTCAATTTACTCGATTGAATCTTCTCATTTATGGTCCGTGAAACGTTATAGTTTATATACATTGTATATATAAAATTGTTTGTGTTTTAATTTCTTCAATAAGTGCAACGGTATGTATATTTATCTCATATGTTGAATTTGCAGTTTTGCACACATATTTGGTCCGTATTCTACTTATAATTTTTCTTTGGAAACCATTGGGAAGACTAATAGATAAGAAACTATTTAGTAAGAGATTTGGGTACTTATGTCCACCATTAGGTGTAAAACCTCATTTGTAGGTCATGTCACTCTTTCATTGAAAAATAAAAGGTCGCGAATTGCGTTTTGATACGACCATTCCAAAACATGGTACACTTTCGCTCCAAAATATTAGATGTAACGATCCAAAACTTTTTCTCCTATTTACTTAAACTTCTATTGCACAAAAATAATTACAACTTTGCTTTATGATTTAGAAACAAGGAACATCCTCCTATATAGCCTTTGTGCCATACAACCAATGACATTGATCAAATTTAATGAAAGGCTAGGATCCACCAGCTAGAATCATCCTCTAAAATATAAGCATAATGGAAGGCTAGAATCAACTATCTAGAATCATCCTCTAAAATATCTAGGATATTTACAAGTATAGTAATTATATGAGTAAAGTTAGAACAATCAACACTACTATGTAAAAGAAGATTCTAGGGAATGCCACCTAATGTAGCTAATTGAACGCCTTATGTGTGCCAAGTAAGCTCGTTGAAAATGCGCTTGTTGTGAAGAAAGTTATTTCCAGCGTACCACCTTTTAGATAAATTTATTTCTTACCAGCTACGCAATTTGAAACAACATACCACTATCGTACTCCATACCACGAAAAGTAACATTTTTCACTCCCGATTTCGTTTCACGAACCACATGACATAGTTGTCAAAACCGTACGATACAATACAGAGACAATTTGATATGTATCGCAAGGTTAATCAAAAATGAAAGGGTATCATACGATTCAATTACAATACGATACGTATATTATGAAACGATACAATACACAATTCTTTTTAAAGTTAGCAACAAACTTGAAAACGTTTTTATGTGAATCAAAAGAGTAAAAGTAAAACTTTTAAACTTCCTACCATTTCAAATGAAGAGCATTTTTAACATTAAGTCGTTAACATATTCTACATCGCTTGATGAGCCTTTAAATGCTTGTTAGAGTTTCATATGTTCTACAAAATGTCGCTTTACTTTTCTTATGTCACTTTCCACAAACAGAAACATAAACCTCCACTTATTAATTTGATTTGTTTTTGAATTTTCGTTTTCTCTTGGTACTCTATAAACATTACTAAAATAATATCTAATAATTCAATTTGGAGTATTTTGGCTACTATTTTTAGGTTATAACAATATTTAATTTTTATATATAGTCAAAATAATATGTTTGATTCTCCAATAAATTGTGTGTTTTATATGTTTAAATATATATATATATATATATATTACCATATTTTTTTCATTTTGTTTTTGTATTGTACAATAGTATTTACGATACATGAGACACGATATGGGGGTTTCTGATACGTGATACGCCATGATCTAGGTAACATTGGTCATAAACCCTTTCTCACTCGCTCCTTTATCAGACCATCAACTGTCTCTGAATTTTCTCTTATTTATAGGTCATAATGATGGATTGCAAATAGGTTTTGTGGTCAATGGCCGAATGGGCCTTTGTTTTTGAGACACCTTTAGAGCGAAAAGTGTTGATCATCCTCTTAAATGGGACAAACGGGCCAGATAAGTACTGCAATCATTTGGAGAAAAATGTAATGCAGAATCATGAGGATCAGAGTGAAAGATGTCAGAGATTCTTAACAAAAATCTAAAGGATTGTAGCAACAAGAGATATTTGAGAATTTTATATAAACCTATAATCAATGATCTTTCTTTTAAACCCTCGAACATTCTAAGATGTAAACCCAATAAGAAGACATACAGGTAAAGTGCAGTATCATCCCAAGATTCAGAGACTGTTTAAATCAAAACATACCGATAATCTTTGCTGGTTCAACCCTCCATTCGCTTCAATTATAAGGAACCCATTTGACTTTGGCAGCTCTTGGAAGCCTTGAAGCAAAAAATAAACAAGTAATACATCATCATCATTATCATTGGTAAGTTAAATAGCCTAAACTGATTTTAGAAGAATATAGCTACAATTTTAGCATAAAAGCATAATATATGTACATGAAAGTAATTAAATTGGAGATCAGGAAAAATAGTCGAGCTTAGTTTATATGCAGCTGCTGATATATACACACAGACGTAGAAAAATAAAACATGAAGAACTTGACCATTTTAAACTTAATTATTACGCAAGCTAGCCACTCCTTTTCTTAGATGCAAAAGGAAACCGCGGTGAATATGGATGCAATGATTAGCTGGTTTTACTAATGTAAATGACCTGGAGCCAAGCTCACTCATGTTCAGTTTATGTTCTTTATCAAAATATTAAAAAAATGATTTCAACAATAATGAATGATATGCGGCCGACCAGAATAGTTTTTGAAAATTATTACAAAAATTGTTAAAATTTTATTTTCTTGATATGAAAGCTTATTAAAATTATTTGAAACGACATCAAATGATTAATAAACTTATAAAATGTAATTAAAGTGTACCTCATGTTATGTGAACAAGCCAAACTCAAGCTCAGTTAATGGGCTAGTTTAGCTAAACAAGCCAAGTTCAAGATCAACTCAAAGCTCAACTCGTTAAAATATTCACTTATCACACTTTAATTACATTTTTATAAGTTTATTAATCATTTGATGTCGTTTCAGATAATTTTAATAAGCTTTCATATCAAGAAAATAAAAATTTTAACAATTTTTGTAATAATTTTCAAAAACTATCCTGGCTCACAAACTCGGAAGCATATCATTCATTATTGAGAAGAGCCGATTTAAATCATTTTTTTTAATATTTTGATAAAGGACATAAACTGAACATGAGTGAGCTTGGCTCCAGGTCATTTACATTAGTAAATTTTATCATATTTGCAGAAATTATGTGTAGTTGCTATAAATGGTTGTTGTGAATTGTGATTGATGAACTTGGGGAATACATAATATTTCTCAAAATGTGTATGTCAAAATAAGACTGAAAAAAATAAGGACATATAGGTGTGACCATCTATATTTGAAACTATAATTTTGTCATGTTAACATTGAAAGGTAATATTTAAATCTCAAACCTGGAGAAGTTTTCTGATGGACACAAGGCTTCCAAACTTGACGTAATTTTGGATTCCAAACATTGGTCAGCTGTATAATTTCCACGTAAGCATATTGTTAGTCAAATTGATCAATCACGAAAGGAGAGGAATTTTTTGTGGCTTATTCTAAATATTGGGAATGCAGGCATGTTGGATCAACTCCCACTGAATCCAAAACATATACCTCTCGGAAAATAATAATATGCTCCCTCCATTCCTTAATATAAGTCGTTTTAGAAAAATATTTTTGTTCCTTAATATAAGTCGTTTAAGAATTTCGAGTAAGCATTAATTGCTTAGTTTCCAATATTACCCCAAGTATTAAATGTAACTTTGGTTCTCTCACTATTTTCATCCAATAAATAACAATCTCTTATTCCAATATAGACAATTGATATTATAGTTAATGCTATATAATCATTACCTTAATACTTGTGTGTAAAACGACCTATATTAAGGAACGGAGGGAGTAATTAAAAAAAAAGTGGCATCATATTTATCATAAAACATATACCCCAGAAAATAATAATATAGTTGGAAAAAAAAAGTGGTATCATTTTAAATGATAAATACATAAATGAAATAAACTTTTGAGTCATGATATGAACAGTTATCTTAGTAATCAAACATCAAAAAATTTCTCAAGCAAACCGGAAAAAACGAATCAAAGACGAACCGGCTATAGCGACGGTTCTTTCATCACTAAATCACAGAAAGAACAATTTTTTGAGCTATTAGCGACGAACCGTCGCCATAGCTATAACGTCAGCTTTCTATGCTATAACGACGTCGCTATAGCCGATTCGCTAACGAACCGGTCCGTTAATTAAACATATTGTTCAATAACGTCCAAGCTTACATCTGTTCCCACCCATGACCCTACTGTCATATACTCATAGGTGGAACCAACGCATGGCTGGGGTGGACCATATTTGGCCCCATCTGGTTTCAAAAATTTTAATCGAAGTCCCTGAGTTTTTTAGAATTTTACTTAAAATCCTCCCAAAAAACTTTCAATATTTTATATAAATGTTCAAAGTTGAATATACACACATACAAAAGATAGAAGTGGACCAATTCCTATGTTACATGGACTATTCTAAAATCGAGAAGTACACATTTCGACACGACACAAGAACAAGTGTTAGACACGACAGTTTGGTGAAAAATGAACCAAAATGTTCTAAAAATAGATCTGTTTGTGTCGTGTTCTTTAAGGATACCTATAGGGGTTGTCGAGTTCGTATAACATAGCCTAATATAATACTTCCACTAATGTTTTAAGTTTTCATCTTTTACAAAACATATAAATTATTTTATTTTTGTTTTTTAAATTTATTGTTTGTTGTATTTTATTTAATTATTATAAGTATTTAGGATAGACTCCTTACCTTTGTACATTGAGAATTGAATCCCAAGACTTTCACCAAATAGATGCATTTCGTGACCTAAAAAAGGTCCTAGTGTCGCTTTAATAGGAGAGTTAACATCACTAGAAAATCTGGTTATATTTCTTTTTTTACTTTCATAAACATAAATAATACACTTTCCGCCCTAGACTTTATAGACATGTTGAGGTTTGCATCCCAAGTTCCTAAACGTGCCTACATGCACCCTAATATTTAATTAATGAAATGCACACTACAAACATTCAAACGGATAAAAGTGACCAATTGTTTTGTAAACCTAGCTTTTGAAGGGTAAAAGTAAAACACGTACAACATGTTAAAAAAATTAAAATGAGTAAAACATGTAATAGAAAATATTAAATAAATGGCAAAACTAAAGAAATACCCACTGTAGTTGGTAGGTTTTACTGATTACACAATTAAATTTTTAATTTTTCAAATTACACCACTAAACTAATTATTATTTTGAAATTGGGTCATTCCGTTAAAAAAATAAACGCACGTTAATTTTTTATCTACAAAACTAATGAATTACCCACTGTAATTGGCATATTTTACTGATTACATTGAACTTTTAATTTTTCAAATTACCCCATCAAAATAGTTAAAAATAATTATTTTAAATATTTTTAAAATAATTATTATTTTAGGTAAAAAAAATTAGAAACTTTTTTCTTCATAAAATAAGTAGAGTTTCATAAAATATAGGTTCAAAAAAATTAAAGTGATTTTAAATTAAATTAATGTCTACTTAATTTTTTAACAGAATGACCCATTCTTAATATTAGAAATTTTTAAAAAAAACTAAAATTAAAATTAAAAAACAATAAAAGATAAATAAAAAAATTGATTCAATTTTTTCAAAAAAGAAATTAATAGTTTTTATAAATAAATATTATTTTCAAGAAAAAATTGGAAATTTCTTCATATTTTAAAAAATGAGTAAAATTTTATAAAGTATAGATTCAAAAAAATAAACTTTATTTTCAAAAGAAAAAAAAAGATTTTTTTTTTAAAATCAATAAGGTTTCATAAAATTTTAATTTTTAAAATCTATATTTTATGAAACTTTACTCATTTTATGAAAAAAAAAATTAAAGTTTCTAATATTTTTACTTGAAAATAATAATTATTTTTAAAAATATTTAAAATAATCATTTTTTAATTAGTTTAAATAGGGTAATCTCAAAAATTAAAAGTTCAATTGTGTAATCAGTAAAACGTACCAACTACAGTGGATAATTCATTAGTTTTGTAGATAAAAAATCAACGCCCGTTTATTTTTTTAACGGAATAACCCAATTTCAAAATAATAATTAGTTTAGTGGGGTAATTTGAAAAATTAAAAGTTCAATTGTGTAATCAGTAAAACTTGCCAACTACAGTGGGTTATTTCATTAGTTTTACCTTAAATAAATTGTAAACACATAACTCAAACCCATAGTTGTCAAAACGTGAATCGTATTGTGTATCGAAAACTCCCGTATCGTGTTTCATGCATTGTATCATGAATCGTATCGTACGATTCACAAACAAAAGGAATAATATGGTAATATATATTTAAACATATAAAAAAAACACAATTTATTGGACAATCAAGCATATATTAGCTTGACTATATATAAAAGTAGTCAAGTATATATTATTATAGACTAAATTTTTAAAAAATTTACATAGTATTCAAAATATTCTAAATTAATTTATTAGATACTCCCTCCATTCCGAATTATAATATCATTATTGACTTTTTAAAAGTCAATTTCAAATTCAAAATTGACATGAATTCATTTAGTTTATATTAAAAAAATTATGAATATCATAAACTACTTAAAAAAGTACTACTAGTTATGAAATTTATTATATTCAAAATTTAAATGATTCATGTCAAATTTGAAAATATCTCAAATTTGACTTTTATAAAGTCATTAGTGATCTTATAATTCGGAATAGAGGAAGTATTATTTAAGTAATCTTTATAGAGTAATAAAAGAACACAAAATTTCAAATTCACCTTTAAACTATAAAACAAAAGATAATAATTCAAATTAACAAATGAAGATTTATGTTTTTACTTGTGGAAAATAACGTGAGAAAAATAAATTAACATTTTGTGAAGAAGATATGAAACTCTAAAAAGCGGTTAAAAGCTCATCAAGCAATATAAAATATGTTAACACTAAAAAATCTTTTCACTTGAAATGGTAAAATGCTTAAACTTGTTGTTTTTTCTCTTTCGGAGCTACATAAAAACTTTTTCGAGTCGGTTGCTAGTTTTAAAAAATATCGTGTATAGCATCGTATCATAACTGAATCGTATGATACGATGTCATTTTCAATTCACCATGCGACACTTATTGAATTGTCTCCATATCGTATTGTACGATACGTATCGCATATCGTACGATTTTGATAACTATACTCAAACGCTAATCATATCCCTAACCCACATCCAAACCTTATCCTCAAGCATCAATTCATCCATCCAACATCACCACTATAGCCACCATCGACCCTAACCATCACTGTCGACTGACACAATCAATCGCTATCTCCGATCAACTTCGCCATCATCACCATTATTGTTCCAAAATCACTGTATCTAAATATAAGCCCTTCAACAAATTTTGTAGTCCCTAAATACAAGACCATTAACAAAGCACAGTCCTTAAATCAGTTATTACACCATCCAAAAAAAGGAAAAAATAATTAGGAGGGAGGAGACTAGCCACTGCCCTTTCATCATCACCCACTACATTTCGCCTTATCATAGACAAACACCAAAATTGACAAACGCCAAAGCCAGTCCAACAAACCAATCACAAAGCACGCTGAATCCATTGTTGATCTCTACAAATAAAATCTCCGACATGTGGTTGTCATTGCTTCTATGATCATCTACATCTCCGATGAGTTTGATCATCATCTCTATCTCTCCATCGTTCCAGATTTTTATTTTTTTGCTTGCAGTGATGGGGATCTGTGGTTGGCAGTGGATTAGGTTGGTTGGTTGTCGGCGCAATGTTCGAAGATGGTTTTATTATTGTGGCAGCACAATGGTTGGTGGTGATATGGTGGAGGTTTTGGTCTGACGATTATGGGGTTTGTTGATGATGGGGATGGCCAATGATGGATGTGATTTGAATTTGCTCTTTGTTGAGTTGGGTTATGATGGTTAAGGTTTGGATATTGAAAATGATGAGCAAATAAATTTATGGAATTGAGGGTTAGCCTTTCGGATTTTATTAGGATTTGGATTTAAGATTTCTAACTATTAAATGTTTTTCATTACATAACTTTTAAGTTTTTAATCTTTTTTAACATGTACCTACTTACCTTTAAAAAATGGGGTTACAAGAACAGTCGGGCACTTTTGACCGGTTGGATGTTTGGAGGGCGTGTAAGTTGTTTCACTAATTAAACATTAGGGCACAAGTAGATACATTTGGAAACTTGGGGTTGTGCAAACCTCAACATGCCTATTAAGTTTTGGGTGCAAAGTGTGTTTTAGTCTTGTTATTATATTAATATTAAAAAAATTAAGATATTTTGGTACCCCGCGATATGGATTCCTGGTTTAGCCTCTGCATATAATAAGGAAATCAAAAGGGGAAAAAAAGGTGAAGGCCTTTACTCAGGAAAAAACTAGGCTTTTTTCGTGAGGGTGATGAGACATGTGGTCAAATATAAATTTACATCATACCCTTGTTGGTTTTTTATCTTTATATATTTACCGTCAAAATATGTTTTGTATTTATAATTGAAACCACAAATTCCTTTTAGTTAGAATTTAACTGAAATAAATAATAATCTTTCAAGTTAGCTGCGCAAATTATATAAACCTTAGGGCTTGGAGCGAAAATATCAAGTTTTCAAGGGCTTAAATTTTCGTCTCTAAATTTGTGGGTATCAGCACCCCAAAAGTACTCCAAAAGGGATTCATCATTGCCTGTACTTTATATTGTCAATTTATATACCATAAGAGTTATCTTGTATAGACCCATTACATAATTTTGGAAAGTAAAGTGGAAGACTGAATTTTGGAATTCTATAAATTTTCTTTAACTGTTTAGGAGATGGTATAGAACCAAGAATCGGGCTAGATGAGTATACGACTAACTTAGCCGATGTTTGGTTGAATCTCACATTCTTGAATTTGTTCGAGTTTGCAAAGCATAAGGTAAGGAATACCTTCTTCTTTTTTCCCTTTGATAGACCAAGAACTGGTTGAGGGTTTGAATCCTAAATATTTAAGATACCTTACTTCCTATTAGTATTACATTTATGACCATCAAACGTAACATTCCCACATTTCCCCAAACTACCTCAATTCCCCATTCAAGAATTTAACTTTCCCATTTAAAAGGAAAAAAAGTAAAGGCCTTTACTTTATGTTTTTAATGTTATACACATCGCAAAAGTTATCTTAAATAGACTACACAAATGGAAAGTAAAGGGAATACAAGCTTGGAATTTTAGAATTTTCTGAACTGTTAAAGATTTTAGGAGTTAGTTTGGGACCAAGAATAGGACTAGATGAGCATAAGGCTAACTTTTATGGTGTTTGGAGGAATCTCACATCCCTAAATTTGTTCAAGTTTGAGCAAACAAAAAGATAAAGAAGAAGAATTTCTTTTCTTTTTCTTTTATTTTCATTTGCTTTAATAGACCAAGTGCTGATTGACATAAATAAAAGACCCATACTTCCTCTTAGTAATACATTTATGACCATCAAGCCTAACATTACCACATTTCCATATACTACCTCTATCCAATTACACTCTGTTTCTGAGTTTTGAACGGAAAAGAAAAGAATAGAAAACTTAAATTAGAACATAAAAGAAAAGAATAGAAAACTTGAAGTTTTCCTTTTGTTGTTTCTGAGTTTTTAATAGAAAAGAATAGAAAATTTAAAATTGAGGACATGAGTTGTAATTTAAAATTTATTATATTAAAAATTGAGGATAATATGAAAATTATAAAAATATTACTTATTCTAATTTCTTTTCCATCCAATTCTTTTCTTTTCCGTTTATTAAAAAACTCAGAAACATAAGAATTGAAAAGAAAACTTAGATTTTTCGTCCATTTTTTTTCTTTTCTGTCCATTTTAAAACTCAGAAATAGAGTCTTAAAGAATTTATCTTTCCCACTTAAATGTCCCAAAATAAGAGCATTTCACAATGTCCCAAATATCCACCCAAAATTACAATTTTATTATAAAAAAGTGATATACATGCCAACAAAATTAAACTGACCTTTGCGCCTAACATGCTGCATGCACAATCAAGAATAATGTCATCATTATCAAAATCGTGCTAGAAAACAATAATGTAATAAGCACGGAAGACAACAAACTTAGTCCCCTAGCAATACTCTAATAGCCCAATAGGACCCACAATATTTAATACTTAGCCATTCCAATTGACTAACCAACCTACAATGCTACATATGGCAAAACCCCATCATTTTGTCGGTGCAAATTTTGTGACTCAGCAATCAGCATTACATACAATTTAATAGTTATAGCTACATTGTAATTTATGAAAAAGAAAAAAGTAAGTACTTATTCAGCTAAATTTAAATAAATAAATAAAGGAATAGATTTAATAATAACAAGCTTTACCAAATCAGAAGAACTTCTATTAGCACTTTCAGCTTCCATGAACGACCATAGCTTCTCGAAAACCTGAGGACTCCGGTAAACCGAGCCCGGCGGAGCCGCCTTTCTGCCACCGCCAACTCTACTAATTCCAACACCATCAAACCCTAATGTACCCATATACAACAACATTCCGGAAATATACAACAGAGGGGCAAATAAAAGCACCCCTCGCCGCCTATACACCGCCGATATCACAACATAAACAAACCGCTCCATATAATTCTGCAATTCCTTTGGATCCCCACCGCCGCCCCTGAAAATTCCGCCGCCCCCACCAGCACCGGATTTTTTCCGGCGCCGCGGCGAGGCCGGCGGAGATTGGGAATTTCCTCCGCCGCCGGTGCCGAGGCGGCTAAACCCGTGCATATTTTACAATAAACAAAAACAATTAACAGGATAAAATGTTGAAGGATGTAACTGAATCTTCTGCCATGATTTTAGATCTCAAAAACAACAGAAATTCATATATTTTTCAGTTAATTCAAAAAGTTAAAACACAAAAGGAACTAAAACACTCAAAAGTAGTTCAATAAAGGTGGAATAAATCGATAATATGTATATGAAGACAGAGAGAAATGATGGGGTTTTGAAGTTTCAGGGAAGAATTGAAGAAGGAAAAAAATGGTGGGGGCGGAGAGAGAAAAATAGAGAGAGCGTGAATTTAAAGCTTGGGGGAGCTGAGAGGCAGAGCTTAATGTCTGCGTCGGTCACGGACATGACAGCTTATAAAGTGGGCACTCGCTTTACAGGAGGGAGTAATAATAATAATAATAATAATAATAACTACTATAACTGGGTCTTCTTTAATATTCATCGCTGCTACAAGTAAGAAACTTCCTACCATGATTTTGAATTACTCATTATATATACATTTTTTCATATATATATATATATATATATATATATATATTTTTTTATTTTATTTATTTTTGTCCCTAAAAAATAAGAAACTTCTTACCATGACTTTGAATTTGAATTACTCCCTCCGTTTTATTTTAAAAAAAAATAGATAAATATATATAATAAAAAACAATTATATTATTTAGTGAGATTTAGTAGTATAAAAAAATAAAATTATTTATTTATTTATAAATTTTGTGAGACCGCTAAGGATAAATTTAAAATTCTATTTATTCTAATATAATTGTGGGTAATTATTTAGTGACCCAAAAACAAATAATTCTTTTTATTATGAAGTTGTTTTTCGAAACAAATTTAATGCAAGTTAATAAGATTAGAAAACAATGGGTTACTTTTTATCGAAGAGAGGTGAGGTATATATACAGGTATGAGATGAGATTGAGTTGTTTTCTCAATCTTAATTAAAACTCAAATATTTTAAATCTAGCTAATTACCTAATCTATGGGATTTGATATCAATTTAAAAATCAATCAAATATTCTAAATCTAGCTAATTACCTAATCTATGGGATTTGATATCAATTCAAATCGGTAAAACTAATGTTTTAACCACTGTAGTTGACACGTTTTACTGAATACACTTGTGACGCTCCCAAAAATAGGTATACATCACTCATCTTGGATCGCTGGGATCGTGAGTGCAAATACAAATATAATCTTAAATATACAACAAAAAGTTGTGAGTTTTAATACAAATATTGTCTTCTGACAATATTCACTCTCGAATAAGTCCTCATTACAATTATTATCACATTATTTTATAGAATAGTGAGGACTACTAATCTTATCATCTGGACCATCACTCCGTCCCATTAGTCCTCGCTACGTTCTCATTTCACAAGAGAAACGGTGAAAAAAAGGGTGAGCTCAACTAGCCCAATAAGAAATATTATGACTAAGATAATGCGGGATAAATTATCATTAGCCTTGAACAATGTTAAATAAATAAAATACAATAGACAACAAGTTTAACTGCAGTGGAATAAGCAATCCATTAAAAGAGTCAAGTATAGAATAAAATCTACTATCTTTTATGATTTAAAAGTTTTTCATCACTTTTATCATTTGAGACTCGACAATAAATAATCCACATCATCCCTTTACTGACGAGGATATTCATTAGGGTCACGACCACAAATTATCCATGCACTACGGGCCAAGGATATTCAGATATTCATCAATGGTCACGATCATGCCAAACAATCGTCCATCAATGCACTACGGGCCAATGAGGACTTTTACCACATCATTTGTAACATTACGGTTATGATTATACCCGAATAATCCACAGTCATAATCATACCAAGTCCATCTATGCACTACAGGCCACAGATGACTTTAAAAAAATATAAACATGAGGATGATGACAATGATACAAGAATTCAATAAAACAAGTTCAAGAATTAGTTAACATGATACTTCTTTGTAGAGTAAAATTCAAGAATGCTCAGAAGAATATTTCCATGAAAAGGTACTGGATGAAACGCAAATATCAATGATATTCCACTAATTTCATGGAGTATTGAAGTCAAAACTTTAACCAACTGAGTATAATAAAGAATGGAATAACAAAAGAAATCACCAGGCATGTGATAGATAAAGACGATAAAGTTATTCCAATGTAATAATAAATACGGAACCAAGTCCGTGAAAAACGCATGAGATAGGATATTCCAACGGAATAATAAAGAATGGAATAACATAAGTTTCACCAAGTATAGGGGAGTCCGCGTATACAAAGTTATTCCAATGTAATAATAAAAAGACGGGACCCGGTCCGTGTAAAAACGCATGAACATGGATATTCCAATGAATAATAAAGAATGGAATAACATAAGGATTTCACCAAGTATAGAGGAGTCGCGTATCTGAGTTATTCCAATGTAATAATAAAGATTTTAACCGGTCCCACAGAAAACGCATATGTAGATAGGATATTCCAAATGAATAATAAAAAGAATGGAATAACATAAGGATTTCACCAAGTATAGGGTATATCACAGATACAAAGTTATTCCAATGAATAATAAAGAATGGAATAATGAAGTTCTCTTCATGAATAAGAAAGAATAACTCCCTTACCATAAAAGACACTTGGATATCGAAGTAGTGAAGTAGCGAATACTCTTCTTCTTCTCTCTATAATTTCTCTCTCTAGAGTTTCAGTGAATTCGTAAGAAATAATGAAGGAATGAGCTTCTATTTATAGAAGAATGGATTGAATAGTAACTAATTCCTAAACGGTCCAGATTGATTTACTTTTAAACGGACGGTTCAGATTGATTTACTATTAAAACTTAAAGAAATGGTTCATACTGATTTACTATTAAAACTTTAAACCATCGATCCATATTGATTCACTATTATAACTTTCCACCAGCGGTCTGAAAAATTAGCACATCTCCTCATGGAATAATATTGTACCCAAATACCCGAATGCACAATACTAAAGTGAATAGTAACTGGGTGAATAGTAACTCGTGAATAGTAACTCGTGAATAGTAACTCATGAATAGTAACTCGTGAATAGTAACTTATGAATAGTAACTTGTGAATAGTACTCCGACACGAAAAGTTCCCCGAATATCTGATTGAACAATATAATCTCCAGACATCAATTATCATCGGAATAGATGTCGATTTCTACTAACACAAATAATCCCAACACAATGAAACTATCAAATTTATCTTTAATCAACACGAACTTATTCATCATTAATATTATAACTCATAATATTTAACAACCAAGTTGTTCCCAGGAAAGAGGGGGCTTTCCAATAAGAATTTCTCCCTATTGGCGTGCAATTAGGTGACCAAACCTCTCCTTGACAGAACTTCTAGACATTGTAAATATTGTAATTTAATAATATGAATAACTTTGTTGTCTCAATTATTGATTTAATAATATATCATATAATGCGATGATCTTTGTGACAATAATCGAATCAATAATATGAGAGATATGATCACGGCAATTCTATGTAGCAATAATTGAATATAAGCGAGTGATTTCTCACGTAAGCATCAATAATCAATCTTGTGTCTTACTACTATGCAACCATAGCGTATTCTTTGTACTTTTACTACCGGTAGTTCAACAGGTTTAACAATAACACCTCAAAATCGTTATTTTATAAAAAGATAATTACATAGTTTTCTAAATACGACAATACTTCCGTCATGGGGTCCACCAATGATTGTTAATAAATCGTCAATATTCCCGACAAAAAAGAATATTCCCACCAATCGAATATAATATAACAACTTGCATACTTTTGCAAAATTTATAAATACTACCTACAACTATAACTTTATTTCAAATTCACACCATAATATTAAAAAAAATATTTTGAGAAAATTAAATCTTTATTCGCAAAATTTGGAATTTTACAACACTACTAAACTTTTAATTTTTCAAATTATCTCATTAAACTAATTAAAATAGTAAAATTGAATCATTCCTTTACAAATATTGGATGAACGTTAAATTGCTTTAGTTTTTTCTAGGTGGCAACAAAAAAATAAAGCATATATATATATATATATATATATATATATACAATAAGGATCTTAGGCTCACCCCAAAAAAGCTCACCCAAGCTCACCTATAAAAATCTATTTTTTCTCTCTCCTACATTTCTTCTGAATTGCATCTCCTTGACTTCAAACATAGCAGCGAAAAAATATACTGAGCTCTTTCCATTCTTTAGGAGCTCCTCAAAATTCGGAGATCGAATCGAGATAATTTTGAGGAGCTCACGAATAATTTGAGAGCTCATATTTTTTTCATGCTATATGTTCGAAGCTGAAAGAGTTGATCCAAGAAATGAAGGAGATAGAAAAAAAGAAATGGGTTTTTGGGGTGAGACTAAGATCCTTATTGTGTGTGTATATATATATATATATATTGACGTGGATATTCCTACGTGGCTGTGTAAAAAATAAAAAATGAAAAAAATGACATGGAAAATAAAAGGCAACACAAAAAATTTATTTTTTGACTCATTTTAAACATTTTAATGTTTTAAAAAGGACAAAACCGTAATAAAACAAAACAAAACAAAAACTAATAAGATTAAAACAAAATTTTCATTCATTAAATCAAATGTATTCTGTTATCGTCGAGTAGTGTACATTAAATTGATTGTTTCAAGTCAAAATTTTCAGTTGAAATTCAAGAGTACATTCAATTGATTGTTGTAGTCAGAATTTGGGTGAAAATAAATATCCCTCATCATCTCCATTTCATTTCCACGTCTCAACCCCATCTTTAACACATGATATCTCTTGAAATCTCTTCTAGATTGATTTTTCGTTATTTCTCATTTTTGAATTCTCGTTTCAGATTTGTAAAGATCGTTCCTTGATATACGACGATTCGGCTATGGATTTATGTTATTTCTCCATTCAATTTGTTATCGTTCCTATTCAGATTTGTCGTAGTAGTTTTTTTTCTATGGAGTTCAGGTGAAAATCGCTTTTAGTTCTATAGAGATCTGTTGAGGTATGTTATAGATCTGATTTATTTCGGTGCTTTTTTGTATTAGTTCTATAGATCTGTTTGAGGTATGTTATAGATGCGATTTATTTCGCTTTTGTAAGGCTGGTCTGTACATTGCATGCTGCCATCACCAGAATCTTCTTGGAGACCTTCCATCACCATTAAAAATAGATTTGATCTGATTTTGATTCTACTATTGTAAGACCCCAACTTTTATGAATAAAGATTTAATTTTCTTTAAATATCATTTTGAATAATAAGTTGTGGATTTGATATAATGTTATAGTTATGGGTAATATTTACAAATTTTGTAAAGTAAGCAAGTTGTTATCAAATATTCGTTTGGTCGGGAAATATTATTTTTATCAGGGAATATCCGTACGACGGCACAATCATTGGTGGACCTACACAATGTAATTCATCGATTTAAAAGCGGCGAAATAACCTTTATAAAAATAATGGCAAAACTTTTACCGTTAATCTGTTGAAATACCCGTGATATAAAAATACAATAATACACGTGGTTACACACGATACCATCTGGTGATATGCAAAGATATCTTTGATTAGTGATGCTTACGTGAGAAGTCACTCAGTTTTATTCAATTATTGCAACAGTAGTTGATGCATAGTATCTCATATTATTGATTCAATTATTGTCACAATATCATCTGCACAATATTTTATATTATTAAATCAATAAGACGACACAGTTATTCATATTATTATTTACATTATTGACAATGTCTAGAAAATTCTGTCCAGGAAAGGGTTTTGGTCATCTAATTGCGCGCCAATAAGGAGAAATCCTTATCGGAAAGCCCCCTCTTTCTTAGGAATGATATGGTTGTTAATATTGCGAGTTATAATATTAATAATGAATAAATGTTATTAAAAATGTGTTTAGTGAAGCCAAGTGAATTGAGATAAATAGAGGGTTTTTTTTTATAAAATATTTGTTGTAAGTTTGACTTATTACATGGTCCCCCACTTACTCATTTTTCAAAATCGTCAGTAGAAAGTTATCTCAGTTTTTGTTTTATAGTAATAAAACAGAAAACATTTTATATAAAACAGAATACTTTTTATAAATAGAATATATTATATTTTATTATATTTCATAGTACTGCATAGTGTTTGCATAGTAAAATCAAAATTTTCATCAAAAATCCGTGACTTTTCCCGTGAACTTCCCCTACTGTGCATCCAAATAGTATCCTGCCAGTCTCCTATAAATAAGATGCTTAGTTTAGAAATGAAAATCACACCAGAATCAGAGAATTCTTCTTCTATAATATTGAGCCTATTTCTTTTGAGTTTAAGGAAGCTTTGAGTGTAGAAAATAGTGCAAGTTTTCTTCAAGAATATCTCCGCTATACCAGTCGGAATTAATCTCCTACTAAGGAAATGAGAATATAGCTGGGACTAGTCGGGGAATGGAGTAATGGTCCAATATGGTGGTTATAGTAGTCCTCACTATTCTATGAAATAGTATGAAAATAATTGTAATGAGGACTTTATCTAAGTTTGGATATTGTCTACGAGACAATATTCGTATTAAAATTCACAACTTACGTTTTGTCGTATTTTACACGACAGTTAATAACTGTATAAAGAAAGTTTGTATTTGAATTGTGTACCATGTATTTGATGACCCAAGATGGGGGATGTATACCTATTTTGGGGGCGTCACAGTTGGTATCAGAGCTTAGGGATATGATCCTTGGCTGAGATGTGAGACTAGAACTAGGAAGGGAGAGACGGGTAAATCCTTCGCTAGTATGACCTACCTAAGCTTATTTGTTATTTAATTGGTCGATCAGAATATAGGGGTATTATGTGGTGTGTCAATTAACCCTTGTTTTGTGACAGTATTTGAAAATGACATCTAAAAATGTTGAGATAAGCAATGGAGCACATGAGACCGTTGAGTCACCACAGATCAATAACCAGGATAATGTGCATCAGGAAGGAAACAATCCTCATGTAAACATCAACACCGACCAAATGATGAACGATGAGATGTTCAGAGGGTTTTTGCAATTCATGCAACATCAGGCGAGAGAGACTCTTATGCAAACTACAGGTGAAAACACTGACAACTCTCGGATGGTCACCGCTAAGCAGTTCAAGGAGATGGGACCACCGAAGTTTTTGGGAAAGCCAGAACCACTTAAGGCGGAGACGTGGATAAAGTAGATCACCAAGATATTTTGTGACGCCCCCAAAATAGGTATACATCACCAATCTTGAGTCGCCAGATACATGGTACAGAACTCAACTCCAAACTTAATTATACAACTGTCGTGCAAAATAGGACAAAACATAGCTGAGAGTTTTTAAAATAAATATTGTCATCTAGACAATATTCACACTCAACGAAGTCCTCATTACAATTATTATCACACTATTTCATAGAATAGTGAGGATTACTAAAGCCACTTATCCTGGACCATTACTTCATTCCCCGACTCGTCCCATCTATATTCTCATTTCCTGAAGAGAACAATGAAAGAAAGGGTGAGCTCAACTAGCCCAGTAAGAAATATTATGACTAAGATAATGCAGAATAAATTATCCTTAGCCTTCAACAGTATAATAACTGATAGAATACAATAGACAATAAGTTTTTAGATCAACAACTGCAGTGGAAATAAGTAATCCATTAGAAGAGTCAAGTAGAGCATAAAATCTACTATCTTCTATGATTTAAAAAGTTTTTCATCAACTTTATCGTTGAGATTCAACTTAAAAAAATAAACCACATCATCGAATCATCCCTGTACCACGGCCAATGATATTCATTAAATCATCAATGGTCATGACTAAACCGAATAATTCCTGGTCATAATCATATCAAAAAGCATCCCATCATACGCTTCTACAAAGTAATGAGGACTTTTACCACATCATTACGTCACATTACGGTTATGATTATACCGAATAATCCACAATCATAATCATACCAAGTACATCTATACACGTAAGCCAAAGATAACTTTAATCACAATATAAGCATGAGGATGATGACAATGACATAATAATTCAATAAAACAAGTTCAAGGATAAATTTTAAAGATTTATAATTTAATTTATCCAAGAATCAATAACGTCTAAATTGTCAACATGATACTACTTTGTGGAGTAAAATTCAAGAATAATATTCATGTACCAAAAATAATTTGGACAGAAAAGAAATATATTTTCTAATTGAATAGTCCCCTGAATAATACTTGAGGAATAGTACCCGTGAATAGTACCCAGAACACAAAAAGTGTCCCGAATATCCGAGTGAATGTTACTGGAGTGAATAGTAATCGGGTGAATAGTAATCCGTGAATAGTAACTCGTGAATAGTACTCTGGCACGAAAAGTGCCCCGAATACCCGAGTGAATAATAATACTAGAGTGAATAATAATCGGGTGAATAGTAATCCATGAATAGTAACTCGTAATGAAAAAATACCAAAGAAAAACGATATTTCATGGCGAGTACTAAAGAAATGATATCCCGATTAGTATAATAGAATATACTTAAATCGCAAATGGATTTTCACCACTTACATGCAGAATCCACGTAGATGAGATCATTTCCACAATTTAATAAAGAATGAATACGAAGGATCATTCACCATGCATCGCAGTAATCCACATGAGCGGGTTATTCAACGAATAATAAAGAATGGAACCAGGTCAAATGCAATCCGCATGCAGACAGGATATTCCAACAGAATAATAAAGAATGGAACCAGGTCATGCGTAATCCGCACAGATAGGATATTCCAACAGAATAATAAAGAATGGAATAACAACAGAATTCACTAGGCATGCGATAGACCGCACAGACAGGTTATTCCAACAGAATAATAAAGAATAGAATAACAGAAGAATTTCACCATGTATGCGGTACTTCGCATAGACAGGTTATTCCAACATAATAATAAAGAATGGAATAACAACCCTTACGAGTATTGAAAGAAAATAACTCTCTTCATGAATACGAAAGAATAATACCCCTTACCTCAGAAGAAAACTGGATACTGGAGTAGTGAAGTAGCAGACTACTCTTCTTCTTTCTCTCTATAGCTTCTCTCTCTATAGTTTCTATCTCTATAATTGCTCTTGTGAGACTTAATGAATTGGTGAGAAATGAAGGAAGAATGAGCTTTTATTTATAGGAAAATATAGTTTCGATAATTGCACATTTTGGGGCTTGAAATATTACAGTATAATACCTTCCTTTTTTTCTTCTTTTTTAATTTAGTCCTACAAGTATTATCAAACTTGCACCACCTCCCCTAATAGTAAATCATGTGAATCAATAGTAAATCATGTGACTCAATAGTTCTAAACATGTGAAAAAAATAATTATAGTATAGTACATTCAACTATACCTCCATTTCATGCAAGTATTATCAATCTTGCACCAACTCCCCTAATAGTATATCATGTGAATCAATAGTACACACATGTGAACATATAGTTATAATCATATGAATTAATAGCAATTAATTGCTTATTTATCCGATTAAATACTCGATTGGTAAGTATAACTTCCAGACATCAATTATTATCGAAATAAATGTCGATTTCCACTAACACTAATAATTCTCACACAATGGAACTATCAATTTCATCTTTAATCAACACGAACTTATTCATCATTAATATTATAATTCACAATATTTAACATCCAGGTCGTTCCCAGGAAAGAAGGGGCTTTCCGATAAGGATTTCTTTTTATTGGTGCGCAATTAGGTGACCAAACCTCTTCTTGACAGAACTTCTAGACATTGTCAATATTGCAAATAATAATATGAATAACTTTGTCGTCTCAATTATTGATTTAATAATATAACATATTATGCAGATGATACTGTGATAATAATTGAATCAATAATATGAGAGATATGATGCAGTAATTACTGTAGAAATAATTGATTATAACTGAGTGACATCTTACGTAAGCATCAATAATCAATACCCTGTACTACTATGCAACCACGCATATTACTGTACTTTTACTACCGGGTATTTTATGATAACTTACTTACTTTGAAAAATTTTCAAATGTCACCCTTAACTTTAAACTTTTATCAATTTAACTATTTACCAAAATAGAAAAATTGAATACTTTTATTTCATAAAATTTGGGGTCTCACAATCTCCCCTCCTTATGAAATTTCGCCCTCGAAATTTACGTACCTGATAGTTCGAAGAGATGAGAATACCTTGCTTTCTTTTCGGATTGTACCTTCCCAGTTATTTCCTATGTATCATGATTTTCCCATTGTTCATCTCCTGTATTTCAGATATCATTCTAGAATATATCTTCAAAACAAAGGTTAATTGACATATCACATATTATCCCTATACTCTGACCGACCAATTAAATTCCAAATAAACTTAGGTAGGTCATACTAGCGAAGGAATTCCCCGTCTCTCCCCTCCTAGTTCTTGTCTCACATCTCAGCCAGGGATCATATCCCTAAGCTTTGATACCAACTGTGACGCCCCCAAAATAGGTATACATCACCCATCTTGAGTCGCAAGATACATGGTACAGAACTCAACTCCAAACTTAATTATACAACTGTCGTGCAAAATAGGACAAAACATAGCTGAGTGTTTTTAAAACGAATATTGTCATCTAGACAATATCCACACTCAACGAAGTCCTCATTATAATTATTATCACACTATTTCACAGAATAGTGAGGACTACTAAAGCCACTTATCCTGGACCATTACTTCATTCCCCGACTCGTCCCATCTATATTCTCATTTCCTGAAGAGAACAATGAAAGAAAGGGTGAGCTCAACTAGCCCAGTAAGAAATATTATGACTAAGATAATGCAGAATAAATTATCCTTAGCCTTCAATAGTATAACAACTGATAGAATACAATAGACAACAAGTTTTTAGATCAACAACTGCAGCGGAAATAAGCAATCCATTAGAAGAGTCAAGTAGAGCATAAACTCTACTATCTTCTATGATTTAAAAAGTTTTTCATCAACTTTATCGCTGAGACTCAGCTTAAAAAAATAAACCACATCATTGAATCATCCATGCACCACGACCAAATATATTTATTAAATCATCAATGGTCATGACTATACCGAATAATCCCTGGTCATAATCATACCAAAAACTGTCCATCAATGCACTACAGGCCAATGAGGACTTTTACCACATCATTCGTCACATTACAGTCATGATTATACCGAATAATCCCTGGTCATAATCATACCAAGTCCATTTATGCACGTAAGCCAAAGATGATTTTCATCACAATATAAGCATGAGGATGATGACAATGACATAATAATTCAATAAAACAAGTTCAAGGATAAATTTTAAAGATTTATAATTTAATTTATCCAGGAATCAATAACGTCCAAATTGTCAACATGATACGACTTTGTGGAGTAAAATTTAAGAATAATATTCATGTACCAAAAATAATTTGGACAGAAAAAAAAAAAAAAAAATTTAATGAATAAGACCCCATAAATAGTACTTGAGGAATAGTACCCGGCAATACGAAAAGTTATCCTGAATACCATTGAATGATACTAGAGTGAATAGTAATCGGGTGAATAGTAACCTATGAATAGTAACTCATGAATAGTACTTCGGCACAAAAAGTGCCCCGTACCCAAGTGAATAATACTAGAGTGAATAGCAATCGGGTGAATAGTAACCCATGAATAGTAACTCGTAACAGAAAAATATCAAAGAAAACGATATTTCATGACGAGTACAAAAGAAATGATATCCCAGATTGGTTTAATAGAATATACGAAACTGCAAATGGATTTTCACCCGTCATGCGATAATCCACGTAGACAGATCATTTCCACAATTTGATAAAGAATGAATACGAAGAATCATTCACCATGTATGCGGTAATCCACCTAGACAGGTTATTCCAACAGAATAATAAAGAATAGAACCAAGTCATGATTAATCCGCATAGACAGGATATTCCAATAGAATAATAAAGAACGGAACCAGGTCATGCGTAATCCGCACATACAGGATATTCCATCAAAATAATAAAGAATAGAATAACAACAAAATTCACCAGGCATGCGATAGACGGGACAGACAGGTTATTCCAACAGAATAATAAAGAATGGAATAATAGAAGAATTTCACCATGTATGTGATACTTCGCAAATGTAACGACCCCAAAATTCGTACACTATAATTCTCAACTTCGGTCGTTAATAACACATCTACCTTCTGATTTTACATCATTATTCGATGTTAAACTTTATATAATGCGGAATAATTTAAACTTTTATATCTTCTTACTTTAATTCCCTAAATCAAAACCTTTATCATCTACATGTCTTTGAATCATATATAATCCATGATTCACTTCATCACAATTATTATATCAAATTTTACATTTCAACTCGATAACCTTTGCATATCAGATAACTCAAACTTTAACTTTACAACTCAACATAAAACTATACATCATAAAACATTTATTACGTCTCATGAATCTTAATTATGGTTTAAAGAAATAACAACTTTAGCTAAAAATATTAATCTTCATGTATTAATATCTGACCCACGTCATTCAAGTAGCACATAGTGTTACCTTCAATCCTTAACCTGTAAAAAATGGTTATTTGCAAGGTTGAGCTCGACAACCCAGCAAAATCTAACAGTTTTCATGCATCACGTAGCACATAATAACATGCTCAACATATATCTCATAAACATTGGACTAATATAACATACATATTACGGTTCATATAATGAAGTATAAAGATTGAGTTCAGTACTCAATCGAGATGCTTTACTAAATCAACATAGTCATAAGTTGACTTTAACATTTTATACATTCAACATATATATAAGACATCATGCTTTTTCAATAAAGATTTAAAACAAACTAAATTCACATAAAGAAATAGAACCCGAAAGACTTGCCTTGATCGTTGTTTACGATAATAGTTTAACGACTTACGCTTATATGCACTTCACGTGCCCTACACAATTATATAATCATGCACATCAACTATTAGTCACATAGAAATGCATAGTAGTTGTAATGTAAACTTTACTCTACATCTCATAACCCTTCCTATTATATATACACAATGTTCAATTTTATTGTGTTAACTTTCAACTTATGTAATATTCGAAATTCATTCAAGTGTTTAAATCTTGCTAGGAATCATTATTGGTTTTATATTAAACCCATCTCATATTTTATAATATCTATTTCATTTGACTTAAAAACACTTTTTACGTTCATTAACACGTATCACGGCATTTCGACGTTTATTCGTCACACGCCAGATTTGTCTCTCTTGTGTGTGCTTAGTATGCGTATACAACTAATCTAATACATCATTTATTAACGTTAAGCATCATTATAATTCATAATATTCATGTTCTATAACTTAGAACAACATCTTTTATCGTCAAGAGCACTACATTATCATACATACATGCCCGACGCCTTCCAATTACCCTCGATTACGTAATGATCACAAAGATGATGACTGTTTTTACCCTTAACGACCTCAAATTGAAAAACTAAAAGAACAAAAGTTGTAGGTCTATTAAGTAAATAGATTCCGGATCATCTTGAATCACCTCAATCCGAAGTTCAGATAAAAAATGTTATGACCGTTTAACGAAAGTAGGTCAAAAGTCACACACTTACTACACAGGCGTAGCAAGGCACCTCCATTCCTTCTTCATTAAATACCGTGTTGCCCACGCAACTTGGCAAGACTCAAACAAGCACCTCCTTCTCTCGCCAGGGGCACATTGCGATTAACTTCTCCAGATACGGTGTTCTCAATGTACAAACTTCAAATCTTCATAACTTCTTCATTTTAAGTCGGAATTAGTTGGTTTTCGATTCTATGAACTCGTGAAACACTGAACTACTCATCTAAAAAATAATTTTAACATTTCAAAAACTTTAACAAATCAATTTAAGGGCTCCAATTCAATGTTCATGCTATATTTTCATGTTTTAAACACATGTAGCGAATTTGATCGCCACAGCTTCGTTTTTTAACCAATTAACACGATTTAAACTATGTCACTTTCGTTTCTTAACGTACTAACACAATCCAACACCAATTTGCAGATTATAGCACATATAGGACATGAAATTTTGTACTTTCTAAAGCCATTTTCAAACATAAACAATGTTATTTATTTTTTCCTTCCTACAAACCCAATTTCATGTGTTTGATACTCAAACAACCCTTATATATAATGATTGACAGATTATAAACCCTACCAACATGTATATGTATCAATCCAACATAATTATTAATAGGAATTTTAAAAACAAGAGTTAAAATTAGAGTAAGTTATATCTTCAAACCCTAGTTGTATGCTAGCAAGAGATGGTGACAACAAATTCTCCTTCCTCACCAAGCTCTCCCTAAACTCTCTATGTTTCTTCTTCTCACACTCTATTTTCTCTCTTGGCTTTAGGTTATACGCATAAAACAAATGATATGGCTTTCTCCCACGTTCATTAGCTAAAAACAATACGTCTGCGTCAGTTAGAATAAGCCAAAGGCCACAAGGCCTTGTTTGTCTAAACACACAAATTTCCTCCACTAATTTATTTTAATAATATTATATTATATAGTTTCACTTGTCACACTTTAATTTAGTTAATTTAAATAACTTTAGTTTAGTTAATTTAAATAACTTACAATAATATTCATAATAATTTTTATTATATGATTAATAAATTATAACATATCTAATTTAATTATTAAATTAGACTAGAACATCACTGTATTTAATTTATTTATTTCCAAATAAATTAAACAATTCATTTAATTTAATTATTTTCTTAAATATTAAGCAATTGATTTAATTTAATTATTTCCTTAAATTAAATCTTTCGGATAAAATTATCATTACTCAATTTAATTTATATTAATCAATTTAGTTACTAAATTAATTCACCACAATTTTATCAACCATTTATTTATCTCAATAAATAAATAGATTTAAATATTTATTTAATTCAATAAATATTTAAAATTAATTACTAAATTCATTTAATTCCTTCAATAATTAACTTAACTATTAAACCTCACTTTGCCAATATATGAATATATATTTCTCTTCACACCAGATCATATATTTCAACATATATAGCACTCATATATACATACTCAAACTCAAAACATCTCATAATAAGAATTTTAATTATTAAATTCTTATTTTAATAATTTTTAAAAAAAATTCGAGTTGTCAAAGCATAGACAGGTTATTCCAACATAATAATAAAAAATGGAATAACAACTCTTACGAGTATTGAAAGAAAATAACTCTCTTCATGAATACGAAAGAATAATATCCCTTACCTCTGAAGAAAACTGGATACTGGAGTAGTGAAGTAGCAGACTACTGTTCTTCTTTCTCTCTATAGCTTCTCTCTATAGCTTCTATCTCTATAATTGCTCTTGTGAGACTTAGTGAATTGGTGAGAAATGAAGGAAGAATGAGCTTCTATTTATAGAAAAATATAATTTCGATAATTGCACATTTTGGGGCTCGAAATATTACGGTATAATACCTTCCTCTTTTTCTTCATTTTTAATTTAGTCCTGCAAGTATTATCAAACTTGCACCACCTCCCCTAATAGTAAATCATGTGAATAAATAGTAAATCATGTGACTCAATAGTTCTAAACATGTGAAAAAATTAATTATAGTATAGTACCTTCCAACTATACCTCCATTTTAATTTTTGTCATGCAAGTATTATCAATCTTGCACCAACTCCCCTAATAGTAAATCATGTGAATTAATAGTACATACATGTGAACACATAGTCATAATCATATGAATTAATAGCAATTAATTGCTCATTTATCCGATTAATCACCCGATTGGTCAGTATAACTTCCAGACATCAATTATTATCGAAATAAATGTCGATTTCCACTAACACTAATAATTCCCACACAATGGAACTATCAATTTCTTCTTTAATTAACACGAACTTATTCATCATTAATATTATAATTCACAATATTTAACAACGAAAAGTCGTTCCTGGAAAGAGGGAGCTTTCAGATAAGGATTTCTCCTTATTGAGGTATGATTAGGTGACCAAACCTCTCCTTGTGAACTTCTAGACATTGTCAATATTGCAAATAATAATATGAATAACTGCCGTCTCAATTATTGATTTAATAATATAACATATTATGCGGATGATCTTTGTGACAATAATTGAATCGATAATATAGAGAGATATGATCACGATAATTCTTTGTAGTAATAATTGAGTATAAACTGAGTGACATCTTACGTAAGCATCAATAATCAATACCTGCTACTACTATGCAACCACACGACATTCTTTATCTTTTTTACTATCGGGTATTTTATGATAACTTGGTTACTTTGAAAAATTTTCAAATGTCACCCTTAACTTTAAACTTTATCAATTTAACTATTTACCAAAATAGAAAAATTGAATACTTTTATTTCATAAAATTTGGGGTCTCACATATTTGATGTCTTAGGATGCTCCGCGGAGCAAAAGGTTCCCTTTGCCACCTTCATGTTGCGAGGAGAGGTAGATTACGTGTGGAAATTTGTAAAGCGTACTCAGCCTGCCGTAATGAAGATGTCTTGGTAGAAGTTCCAAGAACTGTTCAATGACAAGTACTTTCTCGAAGGTATTCGTCACATAAAGGAGGTGGAATTTATCAAGCTAGAACAAAACAATATGACCGTGTCGCAGTACGAGGCTAAGTTTGCTGAGTTGTCCCGGTTTGCATCCCATTTGGTTGATAATGAGGATAGAATGACGCGAATGTTTCTGCGAGGTTTGAAATCTGAAATACGTCAATGCCTCATTTCTCACAAACTGTGTTTGTATTCAGATGTTTTAAATAGGGCTCAGTTATTGGAGTGCGATAATGAGTCAACGTAACCAAGAAAGACCAGCAGGCAAAATGATAATACCAGTGGTAGCAGTCATCGAAGCAGTGACAAAAAACGTGGAGGGAATCAACATGCCAGAAATGGTAATCACTTCGGTGGTAATCATGGCCAAGATAATAGAAGTGGAAATTCAAGAAGAGGAGATTCAATAATGATGGAAAGACGTCAGCACCAACACCCGTTTTTAAGGAAGGAGAATGACCACTAGTCGTATGCTTCAAATACAGAGGGGAGGGACACATCAGTCCAAACTACACGATGCAGTCCAGAGTATGTTATAATTGAGGAAAAGAATGTCACCTAGCCCGATTTTGTTGTGCAGTGAAGCCAAGTCAAGTTGGGATGGTGACACCAAATGCCGTCCCAGACAAGTTAAAGCCGGTAGTTCAAGGGAGAGCATTTGTTGTGACCTCCCAAAAAGCGAGGAACCCGAACGAGGTTATCACGGGTAAGCTAATCATAAACTCTTGCGAAGTCTATACCTTATTTGATACCGGTTCTACCCATTCTTTTATTTCTCCTACTTGCGCTCAACGTTTAAATTTAACTCCAGAAAAATTAGGCTTTGATTTATCTATTGAAACTCCTTTGGGAGAAACCTTCATTACATCTACTGTTTATAAGTCTTGTTTGATTCAAATCAACAACCGCACGTTACCTGTCGATCTTATCTCTTTAAAAATACTTGCATTCGATGTGATTTTAGGAATTGATTGGTTAACTACTCATCATGCTAAAATTGATTGTTTTCGTAAGTTTGTTAGCTTTTATAATCCTAACCAACCTATTATGCGAATTCAAGCAACCAAACTACTAAAGTCAATCACCGTCATATCAAGCCATAAAGCTATTCGTTTATTAAAAAATGGATGTCAAGCTTTCTTAGCCCATGTCACAGATTTAAATAAAAATATGTCAGATTTGAATGATATTTCTATTGTTAATAAATTTCCTGATGTATTCCCTGAAGAACTTCCTGGCCTACCCCAAGAGCGTGAAATCAAATTTTGTATCGACCTTGAACCCGGTACAAAACCCATTTCCAAAGCCTCATATCGAATGGATCCTATTGAACTTCAGGAGTTAAAAACCCAACTACAGGAATTGTTAGACATTGGTTTCAATCGTCCTAGTACGTCTCCTTGGGGTGCTCTTGATCTATTCATAAAAAAGAAAGATGGAAGTATGCGACTTTGTATTGACTATCGGGAGTTGAATCATGTCACCATCAAAAATAGGTACCCGTTGCCTCGCATTGATGACCTGTTTGACCAGTTGCAAGGCACCAAATTCTTTTTAAAGATCGATCTTCGTTCAGGATATCATCAATTAAAGATTAAAACTGAAGAAATTCCAAAGACTGCTTTCAGAACTCGGTACGGGCATTACAAATTCCTAGTCATGTCTTTTGGATTGACTAATGCTCTTGTTGCCTTCATGGATATGATGAGCCGAGTATTCAAGGAATATTTGGATCATTTTGTGGTTGTCTTTATTGATGACATCCTCATTTACTCCAAAAGCTGTGAAGATTATGAGCAACACTTGAGGCTGATACTCCAAAAGCTTCGTGAATATAAGCTTTATGCCAAGTTAAAGAAATGCGAGTTCTGGCTTGAGGAAGTAGCATTCCTTGGGCACGTAGTATCAAGTCATGGAATATCATTGACCCAACAAAGATTGAAGCTATTCAAAGGAGAGCAACCTAAATCGATGGAGAAATCGTCAGCTTTCTCGGCTTAGCTTGTTATTATCGGAGATTCGTAGAAATGTTTTCTCAAATCACTATTTCATTAACTCAGCTGACTCGAAAAGATACAAAATTTGGTTGGAATGAAAAATGTGAGAAGAGTTTTCAAGAACTCAAGAAGAGACTCATTTTAGCACTTATTCTGACAATATCATCTAGTTCGAAGGAATTTGTCATCTACAGCTGTAATACCCGTAAATTTTATGATTTAATATTATTATTAAATAGAGCCGGTGAATTATTTATTTTATAAATGCTTACGTGGCATGAGGGGAGTAACTCAATTGTATTAAAATTGAACTCTTAATGATTGCTAGGATGTGGAGAATTATGATAGGTTCATGAAATGTCTTGTGTGAGACAAGGATGGACTTAGTGAAGGATGATTAAGTATTTGCATGTTTAAAGTCCAAATAATAAATTGGGAGTCTAGCCCAATAAGTTAATTGATGGACTTTTGAGTTAGCCCAATAAACTTGGGATATTTAGAATCCAATTCGAAATCCAACCAAATAGTTAATCGAGAGTGCAAGTCTTGGTTAAATTAAAATGTGGCGTGGGGCGGTGGGCACGTGGAATTAGCCCCTTGTCATGTCTCCGAGATCTACTCTCTTGTCCCCAAATTAGGGTCACCAAGTACAAAAGAACAGTAGCCTAAACTCTCTTTACATAAACTTCAAGTTGCTAATCCTAGGCATGCATGGCTAATGGTGAGTGGGCTTGGTATGGAGTGGTTGAACAACTCCTTAAGTAACCACTGTTCATTTCTATTGCACTATGAATCCCAACATTGGGTAAAGCAAGTGTCTAGTCCATGTTTTCTCTTTAAATACAAGCCACCAGTGGCGATCTGTTTTAGTGATAAGAGTGTTGGAGAAATCGAGTAAAGAATTCTTAGTTCTTTAAGCATTACCAAATCGATTAATGTGAGATAGCAAGGTTAAAGCTCGAGAAGGTATAATTTCTACTCGTTCTTAACTTGAGTCTTGTTGATTCTCGTTTTTGATTAATAGGTCAAGTATGATGAATTAGCATGATATAGGGTGTTTAGAAAGTTTACCTTCGTGCATGAATACGTTAAAATTATGCGGAATCAAGTTGTGACTACTCGCAAAAGCAGAGCATGTTCACCGCTTCGAAATCCATGGGGTGCAATCGCACTGCATTTAGGAACCAATCGATGGGTTGGTCATGTTAGACCATGCATTAAGAAATTCCTTAGGTTGTATGCATATAGTAAAGTCTTCTTTGAAATTAACCCGACGAACTTAAACTTTGTCGAAATAGTGTAGGCCAAAGTCTCTCGGTCGTCTTCTGACAAAGCGTGATGTCTTCGGACAAAGCGTGATGTCTTCGGACAAAAGCGCGATGTCTTCTGGATGAAGCATGTTGTCTTGGACAAGTCATAATATCTTGGACAAAGCGTGATGTCTTGGACAAAGCGTGATGTCTTGGACAGAGCGTGATGTCTTGGACGAGCATGATGTCTTGGACAAAGCGCGATGTCTTGAATGAAGCATGTTGTCTTGGACAAGTCATAATATATTCGGACATGGCGAGATGTCCCGGACTTCTAGAGACAACATCATAACTTGATATAAGGATGGATTAATAAATACTCCTATACTGTTGTAAACTATTAGTATACGAATAAGTTCTAAGTAGAGAGTTTTACCAACTTCGGGAAAATAAATCTAATGTTTGCAAACATGCGTAGAAAAAGGTCGGTGGGATTAATAGACATTATGGTCTACTTAAAGCAATGAACCTCTTAGAACTTCGAGGAAGAAGGATTATGAATAAGCTAGCGGTGAATCAATAGTATGAGCATGTTAGTATCTGAGCTATGAGTTTTGATGGAGTGCAATGAGATAGAAAGAAAAATGTGTTATGTGTACATGTTATTGATATATATCAAGTGTGTTTGGCTAATAAATACACAATACTTATATGAATAGGACATACATAGTTCGTTGAGGTGATTTTATTATTAGTAGTAATCAACGCTTAAAGGCAAGTTCCTATCCCTAAAAACTTGTTACTTATATCATGTAAGTTTTCTATCCCTAACTTATTGTTATTGTTGGGCAAGTTCCTATCCCTAAAAACTTGTTACTTATATCATGCAAGTTTTCTATCCCTAACTTATTGTTATTGTTGGGCAAGTTCCTATCCCTAAAAACTTGTTACTTATATCATGCAAGTTTTCTATCCCTAACTTATTGTTATTGTTGGGCAAGTTCCTATCCTTAAAAACTTGTTACTTATATCATGCAAGTTTTCTATCCCTAACTTATTGTTATTGTTGGGCAAGTCCCCTAACCTCACTCAAATTTATATTGAGCAAGTATCCGGACACTATTATTATTGTGTTGCAAGTTCCTTAAATTCACACACTTTATACGTTGAATTGTTGTCATATCAATAATATTTTATCAAGCAAATATCTGCTTCTATTCGAAAATCACTTGTATACCTTGACGTTGTGGTAAGCATTGGACTTATCATTCCTAAATGCATGATGAAAAACTATCTAAGCCCTTGATTCGGCTAGACTATTATTATGAGTTAAAGAGCTATCCAAACCGATTGATTTGGTGCGAACTATCGTAAATCTACTGAGATGAACAACCCTCATAGAAGGGGAAATTATATATTGTCGGAGGCAAGCGTGTGCACATAATGAGTATGATTAAATGTTATGCATAACGTAGGGTACTTTAGGCTGATCACCTGTTGTACTCATTGATATTGGATTACAGTGTAATACTATTAATTCTAGTAAGAGTTCTTGGTCCTTAGCGACTGCTCAGTATTCAATTATGTTGAACCTCGAAATGAATAAATCCTGAAATTTTGTTGATATCCTTCAGTCCATAGCGACACCTATTGAATACTCTTGATATTCTTGGTATCCTTAAACTATCAATTATTATTATACCCTTGAAAGATTCAAATGCTATAACTGCTTGTTCTTCTAGCTATATTGCTTGCTGGGCAAACTTGTTGCTCATTCTTGCTTCCTAAAACATTACAGATTAAAAGCGAGCAAAGCGGTATTTCGATGAAAGGACAAGGGAAAGGGCAAAAGCGGCGAATAACTTAGTCCTTAAGACTAGAAGTTTTATTATTATTGTTATGATTATTATGATGTATTCAAGAATGATTAAGCTATGTTAAGCTAATCACGTAATTGTTGTACTAATGGTTACGGTACCTTTGGGACGTGAATATTTATATTACATCAATGTAAATTATTCTATTATTTCCATTGTTAATGATTTTGTAAGATATTAAGTAGTAGTAGCGTGATGCACCAAATTCGAGATATGAGTGTCTCAAATTTTGGGGCGTCACGTCAGTTGATATCGAGCCATAGTTATAAACCTTAGGGCGAGAGCCCTTAGATTATAACTTAGGAGAACTTCGAGAAGATAGAAAGGGATGAAACTTCATATAGAGTTTTCATAGAGATGGACTTAGCGTGTTCTGAGAATATAACTTCATTCTATGATGAACTTATGATTCTAATGGAGTTGTTGGTTGTTTTGTCTTGTATCGGTGATTGTAGGATGGTGACATGGGAGGACCTAGCCAGAGTAGTAGAAGAGGAGCCCCGGCGTGACATACACGTGGTATATGAGGCACCATTGATAATAGAGCCTATATCAACTGTAGTTCTGTCGATGATGATGACGAGGAAGAGGAGATAGAGCCAATACCCAAGAGTCTCGATCCGGAGGAGGAACGATATGGTGGATGAGCCCATGGGAGACTCCGACGAGGCTACTTTTGAGGATAGGATGTTGGGGGAGTATGAGGAGCAGATTTTAGAGTTAGGGTGCGAGTTGAGGAGTTAGAGGTGAGGCCAAAGACAGAGAGTCCGAATTCCAAAAGTCAAGGACGAAGACCACCGAGAGAAAGTTAGTGATGCAGAGATGGAAATAGAGATTGCTCACCGTAAGGAGGCGAGGAATCCGGATGGGGCTTTGTTTCACAAGGCGATGGCTAGGAATGTAGAAATGGCGGGGAAGTTGGAAGAGATGGAGCGAGAGGGAGTTGAGCGAGGGGCGGGGAAGGAAGCTATCCGGACTCAGTTAAGGATGGAAGTAATGGATAGGATCCATTTTGAAGAAAAGTGGAAAGGGGCCAATGATAGGGCTAACGATCTAGAAGATGAAGTGAGGTGCAAAAGGAGGAATATGAATAGGATGAGCTATGCATTCATACGACCATGGAAGGACCGATTGATGGGGTAAATCACTTGCCGACAGGAGCAGAGACAGACCTTAAGCACCATAAGCCGAGATGTGGTGGTGCACATTACTCAGAGGGAGTACCAGAGCGCTGTGGAGCACGGAATGATAGATTAAGTCTAGCCGTTAAAAGTTATTAGTTGTAGTTCGTTGTGTAGTGTATTATCTGTTGTTGTAATCTTTATGTAGAATGTGAGATGTCGTAAACCCCAAACTTTTGAGTTATGTTAGAGGGGTAGTATGTTAATGGTTGTCCCCATCTTTTGTGATAGTAAGGGATAAGTTGTGTCATTTATAAAGTATCTTTGGAGATAATCATGTAATGCAACAATTTGGCATATGAATATAAATGATCTTGTTACAAAATGTATTCCAAAATCTTATTCCTTTTATGGAGAATTGTTTAAGTAATATAATTAGATAATAAAATGGAAGTGTCATGATGTAGGAAAATGCCGCCAGACGTAGATTAACTACACCTAAGAAGCTTCGGTTAATGATGAGAGAGACAAGTAGATCCCATTCGGAGGCTTGTAGATTTGTTAGGGGAGGCTCTTAGGGAAGAAATGAACAAGTACCACCGTTCCCTAGTAGTCTCGGTCTCAAACTTCAAGGACTTCAAGAGTGTAGGACCTCCGGAATTCATAGGTACTACCGATCCTATCGTAGCGCAAACGTGGATCAAGGAAATGGAGAAAGCCTTTGCCATTGCTCGTGTGGGTGAAGACCAAAAAACCGTGTTCGCTACATATATGATAAGGGGTGAAGCAAACTACTGGTGGGAAACAAATCAACAGAGAGCGGGAGAAGGGACTATAACCTGGGAAAGGTTTAAGACTTTGTTCCTCGAGAATTACTTCCCGAAGAGCATGAAGAATAGGATGGAGGTAAAGTTTTTAGAACTAAAACAAGGGGAGATGACAGTGGCACACTATGCGGCCAAGTTCAATGAACTCGCACGATTTGCAACACATCAAGTAGACACTGAAGAAAGGAAATCTCGACGCTTCGATCTTGGACTAAAACCTTGGCTATTCAACAAGGTGTCGGTCCTTCAAATCGACTCTTTCGCCACATTATTGGAGAAGCGATAATTGCTGAGGGAGGTAGCGAGGCATTGAGCCAATACAACAAGGAGAAGAAGAGCAAGAATGCTGGAGGAGAGACTCGTGGAGGGAGTAGCAGTGGTGGAAGTTATTTGGGAAAAAGGAAATGGGATAACCGCAACAACGACAACTACACCAACCACCGAAGCATCAACCAGTCAGAAAATTATCAAGGAGGATTTAAGAAAAGAAGCGAAGCTTGCTCGAAATGTGGGAAAAACCATCAAGGGGAATACTGGAAGGGGCGCAGCATCTGCTACAATTACGACCAAGAGGGGCACATTTCACCTAACTTCCGTGAAAAAAAAGGAGCAAGGATGATGTTTCAAGTAATAGCTCAATGAGCATCAAATCAAGGATTGCCCAAAGAAAGGGAGCAACGGAGGAAGCGGCCAATGTGAGAGGGGGCAACAAGCTGATGATCGGCGGACCAACGCAATCCAATCGACCGACTGCCCGAACCTTTAACATGACTGTCCGAGACACAGTGAATGAAAGGGACGTGGTGTCAAGTATTCTCCCAATCAATAATATAAATGCCTATGTATTATTTGATTCGGGTGCTACCTATTCCTTTGTGTCTGAAGAATTTGCTAATCGACTAAACATACCTCCCGAACATTTAGAAAACTCATTGAGCGTAGAGATTACGAATAAGAAGTAATTCCATAGAATTTGTTTACCAAATGTTGTGCAAACATTAGAGGTCACGAACTAAACGTAGACTTAATTCATTTAAACTAGGAGAGTTTGATGTGATATTAGGAATGGATTGGTTATCGACCCACGCTGCGATAATCGATTGTCGAAGAAGAAGAGTGAAACCTTTCGGACCTCAAATCGGTCTAAGGTAGTTTTTTACTGATAGCTCATCGCTCAAGCAATCGTGTTACCTTCACGATGATGCAAAGCCAAGAAATTGTTAAAGAAAGGATGTGTAGGTTATTTAGCCTATATAGTGGACATTCATCAAAAGAGAATAGAAATGAAAGATATATTAGTGGTAAAAGATTTCCAAGACGTGTTTCCAAACGAACTGCCTGGCCTTCCGCCAGACAGAGAAATTGAATTCATAATAGACTTAGCACCGGGAACCGCACCAATTTCGAAAGCCCCATATCGTATGGCGCCAGTAGAAATGAAGGAATTGATGATTCAATTGCAAGAATTACTAGATAAGGGTTACATTCGGCCAAGTGTGTCTCCTTGGGGAGCACCAGTGTTGTTTGTAAAGAAAAGGGATGGATCGATGAGGCTCTGTATCGATTATCGGGAATTGAACCGAGTGACAATTAAGAATAAATATCCATTGCCAAGGATAGACGACCTTTTCGATCAACTGAAGGGAGCGAAGTGTTTTTCCAAGATAGATTTACGAACGGGTTATCATCGGTTGAAAGTCACGAGAGGAGGATTACCCAAAGACGGCGTTTGAACTCGCTCTACGGACATTACAAATTTCTAGTGATGTCATTTTGGTTATGATGCTCCGGCTGACATTCATGGACTTGATGAACCGGGTTTTCAAGCCCATACTTAGATAAATTCGTAGTAGTATTTATCGATGACATTTTGATTTATTCAAAGACGAAGGAAGAAAACGCCCTTAACACCAAGATGGTATTGGAAGCATTGAGAAGGGAGAAGATGTACGCAAAATTTTCAAAATGTGAATTTTGGATGGAAAGGGTCCAATTTCTAGGACACGTGATAGATCAAAATGGAATTTCCGTGGATCCTGCAAAGGTGGAAGCGGTAAGAATGGCGGGAACAATAGAAGATGCCAATGAAGTTAGGAGTTTCTTAGGTTTAGCGGGTACTTATCGAAGATTTATCCAAGATTTTTCTAAGATAGCAACCCGGCTGACCAATCTAACAAGGAAGACAGAGAAGTTCGTGTGGACGGAGAAATGTGAGGAGAGTTTCAAAGAATTGAAGAGGAGGTTGAGTGAGGCGCCTGTATTATCATTACCAGACGATACGGGAGGATTTGTTGTGTATAGTGATGCATCGCATAGAGGACTTGGTTGTATGCTAATGCAACATGGCAAGGTCATCACACATATGCCTCACGACAGTTGAAAAGATTTTGAAAATGATACTCTACCCATGACTTGGAGTTAAGCAGACATTAGTCTTTGCATTGAAGATTTGGAGGCACTATTTGTATGGAGAAAATGTGAGATATATACGGATCACAAGAGTCTCAAAATATATCTTCACACGGAAGGAGTTGAACATGCGAAAAAGAAGATGGTTGGAACTAATCAAGGATTACGATTGTGAAATTCTTTATCAACCGGAAAAGCAAACGTTAGTAGCCCAAGCGCTTTGAGTAGAAAAGGAAGGGAGAATTTATTCAAATTGACAACTCAAGAAGAATTAATAAGAGAAATGGAAAGGTTGGAAATAGAGGTGGAGGAACCAGGAGAAGCGGAAGGAAGATTTCTCATGATGAGAGCTCACCCGACGTTATTGGATAGAATAAAGGAAGCACAAGAGAAAGATGAAGAATGCGAGAAGATAAAGAAGAGAATAGTAGAAGATAAGGAAGAAAGGTTCAAAGTAGATAAGGATGGTATATTGAGATTCGAGGGTCGAGTATGGGTGCCAGCTGTAATCGAACTGAGAGAGGAAATCCTACATGAAGCACATAATACGACGTATTCAGACATCCGTGGAGGCACAAAAATGTACCGGGATCTTCGACACCATTTTGTGGCCTAATTTGAAAAGAGAGTTGCAGAGTGTGTTAGCGGATGTCTTACTTGTCAAAGAGTCAAAGCGAACACCGGAGACCAAGTGGACTACTTCAATAGCTGGAAATTCCAGAATGGAAATGGGAGCACATTACGATGGACTTCGTGGTTGGACTTCCGGTTACACAGAAGAGTTACGATGCCATTTGGATTATTGTGGATCGACTAACAAAGACAGCTCATTTTCCACCCATCAAGATTCGATTCAATTTGAACCAGTTAGCAAATTTGTATGTAAAGGAAATCGTATCGCGACATGGAGTGCCGGTGTCGATTGTCTCCGATCGAGATCCGCGTTTCACGTCAAAATTCTGGAAAAGTTTGCAGGAACGAATGGGAACTCAGTTGAGATTAAGTACTGCTTATCACCCTCAAACGGACGGGCAGAGTGAACGAACCATACAAATGTTGGAGGACATGCTGAGAGCTTGCGTGATGGACTTCAAGGGGAATTAGAAGATAGGATGAGGAGAGACTATCCCCATCTTTTCGTATAACGTTGTATCAATTCCGAGGACGGAATTTTTATAAGGGGGAGAGGATGTAATACCCGTAAATTTTATGATTTAATATTATTATTAAATAGAGCCGGTGAATTATTTATTTTATAAATGCTTACGTGGCATGAGGGGAGTAACTCAATTGTATTAAAATTGAACTCTTAATGATTGCTAGGATGTGGAGAATTATGATAGGTTCATGAAATGTCTTGTGTGAGACAAGGATGGACTTAGTGAAGGATGATTAAGTATTTGCATGTTTAAAGTCCAAATAATAAATTGGGAGTCTAGCCCAATAAGTTAATTGATGGACTTTTGAGTTAGCCCAATAAACTTGGGATATTTAGAATCCAATTCGGAATCCAACCAAATAGTTAACTGAGAGTGCAAGGTACTGGTTAAATTAAAATATGGCGTGGGGCGGTGGGCACGACCGATTAGCCCCTTTGTCTATGTCTCTAGATCTACTCTCTTGTCCCCAAATTAGGGTCACCAAGTACAAAGAAAAAGAGCTTAAACTCTCTTTACGCAAACTTCAAGTTTCGCTAATCCTAGGCATGCATGGCTATGGTGAGTGGTATGGTATGGAGTGGTTGAACAACTCCTTAAGTAACCATTGTTCATTTCTATTGCACCATGAATCCCAACATTGGGTAAAACAAGTGTTTAGTCCATGTTTTCTCTTTAAATACAAGCCACCAGGGCAGTCTGTTTTAGTGATAAGAGTGTTGGAGAAATGCGAGTAAAGAATTCTTAGTTGCTAAGCATTACCAAATCGATTGTGAGAGATCAAGGTTAAAGCTCGAGAAGGTATAATTTCTACTCCGTTCTTAACTTGAGTCTTGTTGATTCTCGTTTTTCGATTAATAGGTCAAGTATGATGAATTAGCATGATATAGGGTGTTTAGAAAGTTTACCTTCGTGCATGAATACGTTAAAATTGTTTGGAATCAAGTTGTGACTACTCTGCAAAAGCGAGCATGTTCACCGCTACGAAATCCATGGGTGCATGTTTTGCCGTGCCAGAACCAATCGATGGGTTCGGTCATGTTGAACCATGCATTAAGAAATTCCCTTAGGTTGTATGCATATAGTAAAGTCTTCTTGTAATTAACCCGACGCGAACTTAAACTTTGTCGAAATAGTGTAGGCAATCAAGTCTCTGAAGGAGTCATCTTCGAAAAAGCGTGATGTCTTCTGACAAAGCGTGATGTCTTGAGATGAGGCGTGATGTCTTCTTGGACAAAGCGTGATGTCTTGGACAAAGCGCGATGTCTTGGATGAAGCATGTTGTCTCTTGGACAAGTCATAATATCTTCTGGACAAAGCGTGATGTCTTCTTTGACAAAGCGTGATGTCTTCTTGGACAAAGCGTGATGTCTTGGACAAAGCGCGCGATGTCTTGGACGAAGCATGTTGTCTTGGACAAGTCATAATATCTTCTTGACATGGCGAGATGTCCGGGACTCGAGACAGACATCATAACTTGATATAAGGATGGATTAATAAATACTCCTATCTTTGTTGTAAACTATTAGTATCTGACGAAGTTCTAAGTAGAGTTTTACCAACTTCGGGAAAATAAATCTAATGTTTGCAAACATGCGTAGAGAAAAAGGTCGGTGGGATTAATAGGCGTTATGGTCTACTTAAAGCAATGAACCTCTTAGAACTTGAGGAAGAAGGATTATGAATAAGCTAGCGGTGGTCAATAGTATGAGCATGTTAGTATCAGAGTTATGAGTTTTGATGGAGTGCAATGAGATAGAAAGAAAATGTGTTATGTGTATACATGTTATTGATATATATCAAGTGTGTTTGGCTAATAAATACACATTTACATGAATAGGACATACATAGTTCGTTGAGGTGATTTTCGCTATTAGTAGTAATCAACGCTAAAAGCAAGTTCCTATCCTAAAAAACTTTTACTTATATCATGCAAGTTTTCATCCCTAACTTATTGTTATTGTTGGGCAAGTTCATCCTAAAAAACTTGTTACTTATATCATGCAAGTTTTCTATCCTAACTTATTGTTATTGTTGGGCAAGTTCCTATCCTTAAAAACTTGTTACTTATATCATGCAAGTTTTCTACCCCTAACTTATTGTTATTGTTGGGCAAGTTCCCTAACCTCACTCAAATTTACATTGAGCAAGTATCTGGACACTATTATTATTGTGTTGCAAGTTCTCACACACTTTATACGTTGAATTGTTGTCATATCAATCATATTTTATCAAGCAAATATCTGCTTCTATTCGAAAATCACTTGTATACCTTGACGTTGTGGTAAGCATTGGACTTATCATTCCTAAATGCATGATGAAAAAGCGCTACAAGCCCTTGATTCGGCTAGACTATTATTATGAGTTAAAGAGCTATCCAAACCGATTGATTTGATGCGAACTATCGTAAATCTCTTGAGATGAACAACCCTCATAGAAGGGAAATTATATATTATCGGGAACCGAGCGTGTACATGAGTATGATTAAATGTTATGCATAACGTTAGGGTACTTTAGGTGATCACTGTTGTACTTCGTTGATATTGGATTACGATGTAATCTTTATTAATTCTAGTAAGAGTTCTTGGTCCTTAGCACGCTTTCGATTACTCAATTATGTTGAACCTCGAAATGAATAAATCCTGAAATTTTGTTGATATCCTTCAGTCCATAGCGACACCTATTGAATACTCTTGATATTCTTGGTATCCTTAAACTATCAATTATTATTATACCCTTGAAAGATTCAAATCTTTATAACGCTTGTTCTTCTTCTAGCTATATGCTTCTTTGGGCAAACTTGTTGCTCATTCTTGCTTCCTAAAACATTACAGTTAAGGCAGAGCAAGGCGGTATTTCAGTAAAGGACAAGGGAAAGGGCAAGGCGGCAGAATAACTTAGTCCTTAAGACTAGAAGTTTTATTATTATTGTTATGATTATTATGATGTATTCAAGAATGATTAAGCTATGTTAAGCTAATCATAGAATTGTTGTACTAATGGTTACGGTACCTTGGGACGTGAATATTTATATTACATCAATGTAAATTATTCTATTATTTCCGTTGTTAATGATTTTGTAAGATATTCGTAGTAGTAGCGTGATGCACCGAAATTTGAGATATGAGTGTCTGAAATTTTGGGGGCGTCACAACAGTTATGCTTCAGGCAGAGGGTTGGGATGTTGTTCTCATGCAACATGGAAAAGTCATAGCCTATGCCTCACGACAACTCAAATAATATGAGAGGAATTATCCTACTCATGATCTAGAGTTGGCAGCAGTCATTTTTGCACTAAAGATCTGGAGGCATTACTTGTATGGGAAGAAAGTAGAGATCTATACGGATCATAAAAGCCTCAAATATTTTTTCACTCAAAAGGAACTCAACATGCGACAGCGACGTTGGCGTGAACTGTTGAAAGATTATGATCATACCATCCAATACCATCTTGGAAAAGCGAACGTGGTAGCTGATGCGTTGAGTAGAAGATCATATGCGGGTACGAGTAAAATATTGTCAACGCAAAGGCCCATTTCGTATGACTTGCAAAGGATGGAGATAGAGTTAAAGATTCTAGAGACCCACATGATGATGGAAAATATACGAGTATAACCGACTTTAATCGATAAAGTTAAAGTTGCTCAAGCTACAGACCTGGAGCTGATGTGTATGAGGAAGAAAGTATAAAAAGTTGCTATTCCAGAAGCAAGAATTGATGAAGAAGGAATACTTCGAGTCAACTCCAGACTTTGTGTTCCTAACGACTCTAACTTGAAGTATAAAATCATCATGGAGGCGCACACAACTCACCGTTTGCAATCCATCCTGGGAGTACCAAAATGTATCGTGATATTTAACATACATTTTGGTGGAGCAATATGAAGAGAGAGATCACAGAGTTTATCTAAAGGTGTTTAACTTGTCAACGAGTCAAGACGAAGCATTAAATGCCAAAAGGTCCATTGCAACCACTTAAAATTCTAGAATGGAAGTGGGAGCACATTACCATGGATTTCGTTATTGGTCTTCCCAAGGTTTCTCAAGGCATAGATGCAATTTGGGTCATTATCGATAGATTAGCCAAGTCTGCTCATTTCATACCTATACGAGAAACTTATTCACTTGAACATCGTGCTCGTATGTACATAAATGAGATTTTAAGACTGCATGGTATGCCAATATCCATAATTTCTGATCGAGACCTAAGATTCACTTCACGATTTTGGGTTAGTTTGCAAAAATCTATGGGCACGAATTTATGATTTAGTTTGGCATATCATCCTTAAACGGATGGGCAGTCGGAGAGGACTATTCAAACTCTTGAAAATCTATTAAGAATCTGTGTCCTTGACTTTAAAGGAAGTTCGGACAAGTTCTTGCCATTAGTGGAATTCTCCTAAAATAATAGTTATCAAGCAATTATTGGCATGGCTCCATTCGAGGCGTTGTATGGACGCAAGTGTCGTTCTCCAATATGCTGGGATGAGGTGGGTGAAGCAACGTTGTTGGGACCGAAATTGGTACGCATGACAATGAAAAAGATTTAAATGATCCGGCAACGTATAAAAACCTCATAAGATCGACAAAAGAGTTATGCTAATTTTCATCGAAGGGACGCATAATTTAATCTTGGAGAGCATGTGTTGTTACGTGTTGCTCCATGGAAAGAAGTTACAAGATTTGGAAAGAGAGGAAATCTCAATCCTCAATTCATTGGCCCATTTGAAATCCTCGAGCTAGTAGGAACTGTGGCCTATAGAATCGCCTTACCGCCGAGTATGTCTCGTGTTCATAACATTTTTCACATATCTATGTTACGTAAATTAGTGGAAGACCCGAACCAGATTATTGAATTATAACTAGACAAGATAGCGGAAGACTTAACGTATGAAGAGGTACCTGTTAAAATCTTGGATAAGAAGGAACATATTTTACGCTCCAAGGTTATACCTTAGGTCAAAGTTTTGTGGAGAAACCACGATGTTGAGAAAATGACCCGGGAGTTAGAATCTGAAATGAAATCAAGGTATCCTTACCTCTTCGACATACTAGGTACGTACTCCAATTTCGAGGATGAAATTTCATAAGAAGGAGAGGTTGTAAGACCCCAACTTTCATGAATAAAGATTAATTTTTATCGAAATATATTTTTGAATATTATGGTGTGGATTTAATATAATGTTATAGTTGTGGGTAATATTTATAAATTTTGCAAAGTAAGCAAGTTGTTATAAAATATTCGATTGGTTAGGGAATATTCGTTTTAACACGCGGAATATTAAATGACGACGACCTACAATCATTAGTGGACCTACAATAGAATTATTGTCGAAGTTAGAAAACGATAGAAATATCTTTTTATAAAAATAACGGCGAAAATTTTACCGTTAACTGTTGAAATACCCGGTGATAAAAGTATAGTAGTACGCGTGGTTGCATAGTAGTATACAGTATAGTACAATATCTTTGATTATTAATGTGTACGTGAGAAGTCAATCAATTTTATTCAATTATTGCCACGATAATTACTGCATAGTATTTCTCATGTTATTGATTCAATTATTGTCACAATATCATCTGCATTATATTTTATATTATTAAATTAACAATTGAGACGACAAAGTTATTCATATTATTATTTGCATTATTGACGATGTCTAGAAAGTTTTGTCGAGGAAAGGGGTTTGGTCACCTAATTGCGCGCCAATAGGGAGAAATCCTTATCGAAAAGCCCCCTCTTTTCTGGGAATGATCTGGTTGTTAAATATTGTGAGTTATAATATTAATGATGAATAAGTTTGTGTTAATTAAAGATGTTTGTTCATTTAGTTTTCTTTAATTCTCCCGTGACCCAATTTCCCTCAAAAGAGGTATTTCTGTGATTGGCTGGTTTTATTGACCAATCGGGCAATTAATCGGATAAATGAGCAATTAATTGCTATCGGTTCACATACAAATTACTATTGATTCATATGTATGGAGCTATTAATTCACATGCATGTACTATTAGGGAAGGTGATGAAAGATTGATAATACTTGAAGGACTAAATTAAAAATGGAGGTATAGATGAATGTACTATACTGTAATAATTCGAGCCCCTAATCATGCAATTATCGAAACTATGTTTTCCTAAAAATAGAAGCTCATTTCTTCTTTCATTCTCATCAATTCACTAAGACTCACAAGAGCATCTATAGAGAGAAAAACTATAGAGAGGAAGAAGAAGAGTATTCTACTACTTCACTATTGCAGTATCCAGTCTTCTACTAAGGTAAGGGGTATTATTTATTTCATATTCGCTTACGATATTATTTTTCGTAATCGTAAGGAATATTATCTTCGTTCAATATTCGTAAGGGATATTATTTTTGTTCAGTATTCGTATGAAATAATATTTTCTTCCATGCTCTGTAGTATGTAAGTAATATTATTTCGTTTCGTATTCCTAATTCTACACTCATTCTGTTAAATTATTGCTTCTATACTCCGTGAAATTAGTAGAATATCCTTGAAATTTGTGTTTCATCTAGTATCGTTTCACAAGGATATTTTTCTGAACATTCTTGTTGAATTTTAAGCTTTTCATGCTGGAATACTATTCGTGGATACTATTTATTTATACGGCACTATTCATACGCACGATACTATTCATGCGTATGGTACTATTCACAAAGTACTATTTATGGGGTACTATTCACAAAGTACTATTCACGGAGTACTATTCACAAAATACTATTTATAAGGTACTATTCACAAAATACTATTCATGGGATATTATTTATAAAGTACTATTCACGGGATACTATTCACTCGGGTACTATTCACCCAGGGTACTATTTATGATAAAAATTAATTTTTTTCGGTCCAAATTTTTTTGATACAATATTATTCTTGAATTTTACTCCACAAAGCAGTATCATGTTGACAATTTGGACATTATTGAATTCTGGATAAATTAAATTATAAATCTTTAAAATTTATCCTTGCTCTCATTTAATTGATTTCTTATATCATTGTCATTATCCTCATGCTTATAGTGTGATAAAAGTCATCTTTAGCCGTAGTGCATAGATGGACTGTTGATTGGTATGATTATGACCAGGGATTATTTGGTATAATCATGGCCATTAATGTTACAAATGATGTGGTAAAAGTCATCTTTGGCTTGTAGTGCATAGATGGACTGTTGATTGGTATGATTATAACCAGAGATTATTCGGTATAATCATGACCATTGGTGAAAACACGAATATCCTTGGCCCTTAGTGCATGGATAATTCGTGGTTGTGATACTAATGAATATCCTTGGCCCGTAGTGCTTGGAAAATTCAGTGATGTGGATTATTTATTGAGCTGAGTCTCAGCGATAAAATTGATGATAAACTTTTAAATCATAGAAGATAGTAGATATCATGCTCTGTTTGACACTTCTAATGGATTGCTTGTTCCGTTGTAGTTGTTGATCTAAAACTTGTTGTCTATTGTATTCTATCGGTTGTTATCTTTGTTGAAGGCTAAGGATAATTTATTACGCATTATCTTAGTCATAATATTTCTTACTAGGCTAGTTGAGCTCACCCTTTTCTTTCACTGTTCTCTTCAGGAAATGAGAATATAGCTGAGATTAGTCAGGGAATGGATTGACGGTCCATATGGTTATTTTAGTAGTCCTTACTATTCTGTGAAATAGTGTGATAATAATTGTAATAAGATTGAATTTGAGTTTGGATATTTTCTAGAAGACAATATCCGTGTTAAAACTCTCAGTTATGTTTTGTCATATTTTACACGACAGTTGTGTTAGGTTTGTAATATTCATGAACGCAATCAAATTGTACAAAATAAGCGGAACCGTGTAAAAATTGAGTTTTAAAAATTTACAAACCATATACCCGGATCATCCTTTATGCACAATTATTAATTAAACGAAAAGGTAAAGAACAAGAATCATACCCTTGAAGATTCGAGCTTCTTCAGGTACAAGTTCACCTCCAAATCCTTTCGCGTTCAACTTGAATCCACCGGGTTTAGTTCTTTCCTTTGATCAATGTTAGCCACCCAAATGTTTGGCCTCTAAAGGTGATCCACCAAGGAAGAAGAAAGATTCAAGAAGATGGGTGTTTGGCAAAACCCTAGTTTTTTCTATCTCTCATAGAGAGAGAACGTACTCTCCTAACTATTGGAATTACGTTTGTTGTGAAAAAGTCAACAACCCCCACCCATAATAAGTCTCCTCTTATTTATAGATGTGGGCAACCCTCCTTAACAATTTAGGAATTGAGTTTTATTTTAATTAATTAAAATTCTTTAATTAATTATGCTCCCAATCTTATTAGGAATAATTAAATAAAATCTTTTAATTAATTAGCCTCCTAATCTTATTAGTAATAAATGAGATTACAATATTAAATTAATTTCCAACTCTTTAGAAATTAAAATAATAATTGTAATAATATTAATAAGACTCCTCTTATTAATTTATATATTTAATATTTTCAAAATATTAAATAATAAATATTAAGCTATTTGATTTATTCTATCACCATAGATTAAATTAAATACACTTAACATATTATTATGATTATGCCATTAACTTCTTAAATAATTATTCTTTCTTTTATGGTGTGACCCTTTAGGTTCTCCATATTAAACCGGTTGTGGATAAATCAATTAGAACAATTCTAATCTTATTTAAATAAATAAATAAATTTTTTAATTTATTTAAATAAATAATATTTATTCTACAATATGGATAAGCCTCCCTAGCGATCAACGACTTTCCAGATAATATAGATTTCAACATTAATCATAAAAGAATATTTGAATAAATAGTTACCGTATAATTCAATCCTTCCACCATACAATGTCCTAATTAAATATAAGACATGGAATTACTGTCAAGTCTTATTTTATTTAATTATATGTATTTCGACTCTTAAATGCATGACTCCAAATAATGCAAATTAGAAACTCCTTTCTAATTTCATTTTGCCTTAACCAAGGACTACTTGGGTTGTCATTTATCGAATCACATATGACATTTCTCTTCTTTTATTAGAAGTGGTAGATTCTTTATTGATCATACATTATCTCCATGTACAACTTATTATACCCAAGCATACCCTTTGATATACCCTAAGGGTCTTAAGGAATAAGTCAAAGTATAACTCATCATACACAAGATACTATGATGATCTCAAGTCCAAGGATCACTTGTACTACTATCATTTCAGGAATTCCTATTGACATGCAAGTAAAACTCCATTAGGTATTCCTTAGCGAGCCACGTTCAGTGAACTTATTCTCTAATAAGCACCTACATACTTACTTTAGTGTCTCCACACAAATGATCATGAGATCAATCATCCTCATCCAATGAGCAAGCAACGTATCATCAAACATGATTGGCTTGTGTGCATACTACTTTCAATCTCCCACTTGCACTAAAGCCAATCGTCATGGTATCTCATACCCTTCTTCTCTAAGTGACGATTATCCTGCTGTTGAATAAGCTTTAGTTAATGGATATGTAATGTTGTTCTTGAGAGTCCACTATCTCTATAGTGATTTCCCATCTTTCAAAGATTCTTATAATCAAATGAAAGTACCACAACACATGTTTAGATCCAAGATGAGACTTAAGACTATTCCTAATTCTGTAATGAACTTTTCATCCAAACAATCAACTTGCAGCTTCATTTACAGCTATATACTTTGTCTTTATCATTAAACCAGCAATATTTTGCTGTTTGGAACCTTTCAAATTCACTGAACCACTGTTTAAGGTAACCTTTTACCTTAAAGTGGATTTTCTGTCGTCTTGGTATGTCTGAAAAACTTGAGTCTGTTAAGCCCTCTAGTTTTAATTCAGACCCACCATGATATTATCACATCCTTAGTACATTAAGATGTTTTCAACATGCCTTGTTGATCTTCTCGAAATATATTTGATCAACATCGTGTCTCGTATATTTCATTGCATACATGATAGTTACTCATGCGATCTCTCTTTTATGAATCTATGGGGACTATTAAGAGAGATACACTTCAGGGCTCATCATCATGAGACATCTCATGGAGTTTGCCATGCTAAACGAATTTAGCATCAAATGAATATACATTTTTAGGTTAATCTGAGCATCCTCTTAAATCTATCTATATAGATTTTATCCCCAATTACGATACTCTTCCCAAATCATTCGTGGAGGAATGTTTAGACAACTTTATCTTTACTAATTGTAGCATTGGTATGTCATTCCTTATCCATAGTATATCAATATATAATACTAGGAATGTCACGACGCTCCCACTGACCCTTTTGTACACACTAGGTTCATTCTTATTTTTGATAAAATTAAACTCTTTTGATTATTTCATCAAAACGAATGTTCTATTTTTTGAGAAACTTGCTTCAATTCATTTCTCTGAGTGTCTACAACTCTTACCTCATCGTATGTAACTGGTTCATCATCTTCTTTGATGTGTACCTCATCATCATCACATATGATGAATCCATACCTCCTAGGTATCTTCGGTATTATTCTAGATTTATGATTCAGTTGTGGTACAATAGGTCTATCTACAGGTTCCTCTTATTTGACTTATAGTGTTTTGTGGTTCTTGAACTCTTCAAGATCTATTATACTCCCACTAGCCCCTTCAATGATAAACATCTTTATCTTAGAAGGCAGCATATTTCGCAACAAACACCTTTTGCTAAGTAGGATTATAGAACATTTACCCTAAACTTACTTTAGGATGTCCCACAAATTGACACTTGTCAAATCTTGTCCCAAGCTTATCATTTGAAACCTTTTCATATAAGTTGGACAACCCCTTATCTTAACATACTTAAGATTAGGAATCCTCCCTGTCCATAACTTTTATAGAGTCTTGGGGCCGGATTTTGATGATACCTTTTTCGTAGATATGCAACCATTTCTAGGACATGACCCTAGAAGGATACTGGAATGTCGGTAAAATTATTATGGACCACACCATGTCCAACAAGGTACAATTTTTTCTTTCAGATACATCAATCAATTATTGCGTATCAGGAGGCGTCCATTGTGAGAAAACCATTTGAGATGATCTAGAAACTCATTGCACAATTATTCCTTCCTTGATCCGATCAAAGAAACCTAATACTTTGCCAATTTGTTTCATTTCTGAATTCTTTAAACCTTTTAAATAATTCGCACTTGTATTTCAGTAAATACACACATTCAACTCTTTAAATGATCATCTCCTTTTCTTATACTAGTTTGTTCAATTTGTAAAATAATTTTTCACGTAAGTCAAGTATACAAAATCCATTAAGTAATATTCCAGTTCTATACAAAACATTATTATTATAAATGGAACAGTAATTGTTCTTAAATATAATACCAAAGATTTCATTGTCCAACAACAAAATAGAAATAATTTTTCTAACAAGAACTGGAATACAATAACAGCTTATTGACTTAATAGATTTGCCCGTAGGCATTGCCAAACTATAAGTTTCTATGGCTAATGTAGAAACCTTTGTTTTATTTCTCACACATAGAATTACTTATCTTTGTTTAGCTTTCTACTTCTGCTTGGTCCCTTCATAAATCTATATTTATGATAACCAAAGTCGGTATCCAATACCCAAGTAGAACCTTGACTTAAAAAAAAATTTATTTTCAATCATGAATAAAATTGTATTTGTAACCGAAACTTCATTAAGCTTCTTCTGGTTAGCCTCTACAAGATGCTTCTTGCAATTTTTTTCTAGTGTCCAGGCTTATTGTAGTGGAAGCAAACTCCTTTGCTATCCATATCAGTTTTGTTCTTATTATCCTTTATTTTTGCCTTTCTATTTACCTTCTTAGAATCGTTCTTCTTTTAGAAGATCCTTTGACCGCTACCAGTGAGACTTGATCTTTCTTGGTTGGAAAGTAACTCTCATCATTTTTCAACATGTTAAGAAAATCAGCGAAACTGATATCTAGCTTGTTCATATGAAAAATTCACAACAATTGTGAAAGGAGTCCGGGAGTGAGTGAAAGATCAAATCTTGGCTCAACTATCCATCCATGACAAAACTCGTTGTCCTAATTGATCAATCAAATTAATCATGTTTAGGACATGTGTCTGTACTGTAGTGTCGTTGGTCATTCTAGATCGAAAGAGCTCCTTAGATATCTGATATCTATCAGTCCCACTTTCCTTACCATCAACTACTTGATATGGAGGAATTAAGTAGGAACATCCATAGTTTTATGCTGACGCTGAAGCTCGTTACTCATGGATGTGAGCATGATGCATTGAGCCAACTGTGCATCATCTTGCCACTTTCTAAAGTAGCAATCTCTTCCTCAGAGGCATTGTCTGCAACCATTGCAGGGATAGGCGTATTAAGGACATAAGATAACTTTTCAGCCATGAGAACTATTCTCAAATTCCTTAACCAATTCATTTAATTCGGTCAGGTTAATTTAGCATCTAATATGCTACGCTAGTAATTTAGACATTGTAAAATTCTGTAAATGAATTTGTTCTTAACAACATTTTAGCATACATTCTTTTATTAATTACCAAAATAAATTAGTTCTTATTTTAAATTGGTATCTCCCACGATTTTCTTCAAACTATATTACCCTCAATATATATAGCTCGACAATATCTAATTAAAGATATGCTAGTGAGAATAAGGATCCCATTTCAAATGTATATAGCCTTGTGTGTGCACAACAAACTATATATAAATAAATAGGTAGACAACTCTTGTCAATTACATCAACTATGCAACTCCTTTTATTTTGCCTCTTAAATCATAATGGTCAAGTGTGTGCACATTCGAACTAAAATGATTTAAGTTAAGTCAGACCCAACATTTTCATATAAGTGAAGAGAAAACTACTGCCCTTGTGTGTGTACAACAAAACACTAATGTTCAATTCCTTATAAACATCATATGTAATAAAAACAGCATCTTAAATATTTAATACTTGGCTTGTGTGTGCACAACAAACTCATATTAAATATTCAATACTCTATTGTTTCTATCATGCTTTAGAAATACGCGTTCGATATTCCAAATATATTTGAACGTTACAACTTAATATAAAATATTTGAGGGTTTGTTATTAATTTGTCTCATCTTGTTTAATACACACACACACACACACACACACACACACACACACACACACACACATATATATATATATATATATATATATAATACGCGTCATATTAATTAACATGCGAAGCATGTTTGCATAATATATAATATATATATAGTATAAACATGCACATATAAAATACTATATTCTACCTGGATTGATTATGGACTTTTATTCTAGTTTTGATCACTAGAACCACCAAGTGAACCAAAAGGTTAAACCCTAGGGGGTGCAAGAATTAATATTTAAATATAACTATTACATTTAAACTCGGGCTCCATTACAAACGGGTCTTCAAGTGCTCCTTGCCCCTTGATCTCTAATTTCTCAAAATTAATTCTAACTATTCCTATTACAAAACTATTTTAAAATAAATAGAAACCTTGATCAGCAGTCATGGGGAAGTACAAAGGAGAGAGATATAATTTACATTAAGAAAAATTTAGAGAAGACGAGGTATGCAGACCCCATTTAATAAAACCCATTCATTCATGCATCCAACTAAAATAAAATCCAATCACATTGGTCAATAGTCCATAATCAATCCCATTTATTATATTGAATAATAAATCACCATATGCATCAATAAATAACATTCATCTCATGAATAATAAAATTCAAGATATATATTGATATTATTTAATGGACAAATTTAGTTAGTATAAAATCTAATTTTGAATCAAAATAAACTCCTTTATTTTAATCAAAATTTAAATCAAAATAAACCTCTTTTATTTTAATTTATCCAATTTTGAATAAAATAAACTATTTTATTTTAATCAAAATCTTTAATCAAAATAAACTCATTTATTTTAATTAATTATGGAATCCAATTCCAAGTAAAAAAATCCTTTATTAAAGGAAACACAGATTCTCTTTCCTATTTACAAATAAACTCTTTTATTTTGAATAATATAAAATCTTATTCCATATCTAAATAAACTTCTTTATTTAAGGAAACATGGATTCATTTTTCTATTCACAAATAAACTCCTTTATTTTAAGAAACATGGAATCCAATTTCAATTCTAATTAATTATCATGGAATCCAATACTAACTCTAATTAGTTAGCATAAAATTTAATTTTAAAATTAAAATAAACCTTTTATTTTAATTATAAAATTATTAAGAATAATATATATATATATATATATATATATATATATATATATATAGTTAACATACTAATGGATATTTACCAAGCCATTAGTCAGAGTTCAAACACACGAAAATCACGGAATGAATCTCCAGTAACTTTTGTATGTATATATATATATATGGTCCGGATCTTAAGCTCACCCCTTATCCAACTCACCCGAGCTCACCTCTATTTAGCGACGGACTCGGATGAGTTCGGTTAATATATAATAAAATAAATCATACTTTTAGCGACACTATATGTTGTTCGTCATTAAAAAGTATGAGACGATTTATTGTATTTAATGACCGAACCAACGCTTCGAGTCAAAATCATTAAAAAAAATGAGCTCGAATGAGTTGGATAAAAATGAGCTTAAGATCCGAGACTCTCTCTCTCTATATATAATGTTAACATGAAACAACAGGACCATATCAATGAAAAAAAAAACGATTTCAAAAAAAAAATAGTTTCCTTTTTTTTCATAAAATAAATTTTATATAACAATTTATGCCCAATTAAATTGTTCTAAACATATATTAATATACATATTAAATTAAAACAATTAATAATTTGCATAAAGGTTTGGCTCTGATACCACTATTAGGTTTGTAATATTCATGAACGCAATCAAATTGCACAAAATAAGCGGAGACGTGTAAAAATTGAGTTTTAGAAATTTTACAAACCATATACCTGAATCATCTTTTATGTACAATTATTAAATAAACGAAAAGATAAAGAACAAGAATCATACCCTTGAAGATTCGAGCTTCCTCAGGTACAAGTTCACCTTCAAATCCTTTCGCGTTCAACTTGAATCCATCGGGTTTGGTTCTTTCCTTTGATCAATGATAGCCACCCAAATGTTTGGCCTCTAGAGGTGATCCACCAAGGAAGAAAAAAGATTCAAGAAGATGGGTGTTTGGTAAAACCCTAGTTTTTTCTATCTCTCATAGAAAAAGAACGTACTCTCCCAACTATTGGAATTACGTCTGTTGTGAAAAAGTCAACAACCCTTACGTCTGTTATGAAAAAGTCAACAACCCCCCACCCATAATAAGACTCCTCTTATTTATAGATGTGGGCAACCCTCCTTAACAATTAAGGAATTGAGTTTTATTTTAATTAATTAAAATCTTTTAATTAATTATGCTCCCAATCTTATTAGGAATAATTAATTAAAATCTTTTAATTAATTAGTCTCCTAGTCTTATTAGGAATAAATGAGAGTACAATATTAAATTAATTTCCAACTCTTTAGAAATTAAAATAATAATAATTATAATAATATTAATAAGACTCCTCTTATTAATTTATATATTTAATATTTCCAAAATATTAAATAATAAATATTAAGCTATTTAATTTATTCTATCACCATAGATTAAATTAAATACACTTAACATATTATTACGATTATGCCATTAACTTCTTAAATAATTATTCTTCCTTCTATGGTGTGACCCTTTAGGTTCTCCATATTAAACCGGATGTGAATAAATCAATTAGAACAATTCTAATCTTATTTAAATAAATAAATAAAATTTTTAATTTATTTAAATAAATTATATTTATTCTACAATAGGGATAAGCCTCCTAATGATCAAATGACTTTTTCGAATAATATAGATTTCAACATTAATCATAAAAGAACCTTTGAGTAAATAGTTACCGTACAATTCAATCCATCCACCCTACAATGTCCCAATTAAATATAAGACATGGAATTATTGTCAAGTCTTATTTTATTTAATTATATATATTTCGACTCTTAAATGCACAACTCCAAATATTGCAAATTACAAACTCCTTTCTAATTTCATTCTGCCTTGGCCAAGGACTATTGGGTTGTCATTTATCGAATCACATAGGATATTTCTCATCTTTTACTAGAAGTGATAGATTCTTTATTGATCATGCATTATCTCCATGTACAACTTACTATACCCAAGCATACCCTTTGATATACCCTAAGTGTGACGCCCCCAAAATAGGTATACATCACCCATCTTGAGTCGCCAAATATATGGTACAAAATTCAAATACATCTTAATTATACAACAGTCGTGTAACATACGACAAAACATAATCTAAGAGTTTTAATAAGAATATTTTCATGTAGACAATATCCACTCTCAATGGAGTCCTCATTATATTTATTGTCACACTATTTCACAGAATAGTGAGGACTACTAAAACAACCATCTGGACCGTCAATCCGTTCCCCGACTCGTCCCAACTATATTCTCATTTCCTGAAGAGAACAATGAAAGAAAGGGTGAGCTCAACTAGCCCAGTAAGAAATATTATGACTAAGATAATGTAGAATAAATTATCCTTAGCCTTCAACAATATAACAACTGATAGAATATAATATGTGACGCCCCCAAAATAGGTCCAATCCATCCAACCTATTCTGAGTCGCCAAATACATGGTACAGAATACAACTACAACTTTATTACTATAATTGTCGTGCAAAATACAACAACACATGTACTGTGAGTTTTAATACCAACTTTGACTCATGTCCCAACTATGGACAACACCTCACATTGATACATTACATAAACGTCTGCGATCGATAAGCTGCTTTTAGAAATTAAAATCTTTGGGAAATGCTCAAGGAAACCTTCGTACATAGGAGGCCATGAATCTAAGTTATGATAGATATCATATGTCCAGAGAATTATCCTTGGTTGACCCAATAGACCCCAAAGGAAAACGAGAAGATTACTATTATGTTCTTTCCAATGGTGAGTCTTCTCTTGACATATAACTATCTCCACTGTCTCCAGTTAAAAATTATATTTCAAATAAACTCCAAGATCATATAGGTAGTGCTCGTAGATATACTTAGCAAGTGGATGTGCACAACCCTGTCTTATGATAACACGAGATTGTATGTCATTAGACATCTTATATGATAATGGCAAAACACCCTTCCAAAGTTGGGATCACCTCACCCTATTGTTGTTCACCAAAATTAATTATTAAGTGACGTATAATATACGACACACACATCTTAGGTCCTCAATACAATTATATATTGTATGCCATGCCATTTTATAATGTGTTGAGAAACTTTGACAGTCTCGGACCACCACACTATTCCCCTGTTATCCCCGCTCGACCCGACAACACTCTTATTACATGAAAGGAATTGTGAAGCAAAAAAGGTGAGCACAACTAGCCCAATAGAAAGAATAATATCATGGCTAAAGATAATTAAATTATCAATAGCCTTCATCGATGTCAATCGAGAGATTTAGAACATATGGTAGATGATAAAACTTTTCAACCATAGTTGCAATGAACGAAGCAATCCATGAGAAGAGTCAAATAGACCATAAAGTCTATTATCTTCTTCATGTTAAAAGTCCACCAATAATGTTTTAACCCTGTAACATTAATCAACAGATCCTGTTCACAGTCATGTAAATAACTCATAATCATAATTGTAGTTCTATTTTCCTCTTCTCATCCAAGACGAAGATAATTTTCATCACATGTCTTTACCTGAAACATCAAAGATCATGGTTATACCAAATCACAGTTCCTATTCATAATCATACTAATAAATTCATCTTTGCACTACGGGCCAAAGATATTCATCAACAGTTCATCTTTGCACTACATGCCAAAGATATTCAGCAACAAGTCATCTTTGCACTACATGCCAAAGATATTCAACAATAGGTCATCTTTGCACTACGGGCCAAAGATATTCATCAATAATTCATCTTTGCACTACATGCCAAAGATATTCAACAACATGTTGTCTTTGCACTACGGGCCAAAGATATTAATATCTCAAAGAAATACATAATCATTTCAGAATTTATATAAACCATAATTATAACCATGTTGATCAATTCAAATTTGCACTTAAGCTAAAAATATTCAATTGTAAATTCAATGGTCTTGATTATACCAGTCAACAATTCATCTTTGCCTTTATTGGCCAAAGAGAACCCATAGTCACGATCATACCAAATCTACGCATCTTTACACTTAAGTCAAAGAGAAATTTCATCACCGGAATTATAAAAATGTTATATATGATAATAAAAATAATACGATCAAAAACTGCATTTAATTTCAAGAGTAATATTCATGAATCAATGATTTTATAACACCTTAATCCAAATATTATAAATCAGTTAATAATCTCATAATCTAATATTATTAATATTATCACAATATTTTAATCATTTTTTAAACTTATAAATAATTTATTTTAATTGTTTACACTTTACCAATTAATGCATTTAATCATCCTAAAATGCCAAAATCATAAAGTTTCATCACCAATAACCAAACCCTCATCAAAAATCTGCATATACCTTATATAGGATTCCCAAGCCATAAAATCCTATTTTCCAATTTTGTTACTTCACATAACATATTTAATTCATTTACTCATAACTAGTCTATTTTCATGAAAAATACCAAATCAGTTCCAAAAATATTTCTTTTCTGGGATTTAGCAGAATATAGTCCCATATTAAACATATATTTTTCTCGAAATTTTTAAAATTCATTTACTATTTTTCACATGGCCAAACTGCCGAATATTTAGACATTTATCATAAATTGTACTTTTGTCCAAAAATTCTGAAATTTACAGAATATACTGATGTTATATAGATGTACTCCCAATAAAACTGTCACCAATTTTGGAGTTAACCACAAGGAGTTATAAGGGTTTACTTTTAAAATAGCATTTTCTCATAAAATTCATAACTCCGAATCTATACATCCAAAGATCGCTATTTTTGGACACAATCAAGAAAACTCATCAAATTATCATTTCAATTTTTTCCAGAATTTTTGAAGGTCCAAAAAAAATACTGGCCCTGAAAAACATAATAACCCTTAAAAACCTGTACCTCAAAAGAGAAGCGATTTCGACCAGGAATGTAAAGTCGAAGGAACCTTGCACTGAATAGCAACTCTCAAAGTATCTAAATACTCACAAAATATGCTTGATAATATAGAGAGAGAAAGAGAGAAAGCTTATATTTTTGGTGTGATTTTCAATTCTAACTTAGCCCTCTATTTATAGGAAAATGTTAGCACGCCGAAGCAGACTTGACCTGCTACCTGATGGCTTTACCTGCTACTATTTCCACCCACCACATTTGAATTAGAATTTCATCACATTTCTTCACCAACCATAGGTAGGGCCCACACATTCTAGAATTTTCTACCAAAATGATAAATTTTGAAACTTCAACAATTTTTGAACCAGTCACCTCTTAAAATTCATAACAATTTATACGTTCATTTTTAACGGTTCAAAATTTGTGGACATATACTCAACTTATATATGTAAAACATATCCAAAAATCACAACGATTCAACGATCGGATTAAAAATTATAACTCATGTAATATATCATAAGAACACTGGTTTGATTTTTAATACCTCCTTTCCGACAAAAATACTGATAAAACACCTCAACATCAATTCCTTAAATTATAACCACATAAATAAATCCATCATTTATATCTGCATCAAATAAATATTTCCTTATCATATAAATCAATAATTAATTATTCACAAATAATATTACAAAATCATAATTATGACAACCATTGGTTCCCGAAAGAGGGCTTTTTCGATAAGGATTTCTCCTTCTTGGCCTTAATTAGGTGACCAAACCTCTCCTTGATGAAACTTTCTAGACATTACCAATAATGCTATCTAATAATATTTTTCAAATAATATGAATTATTGATCCGATAATGGGAAATCATTGTGCGAAGGATAATTATTGAATCAATAAAATAAAATATCGAGCAAAGAATTACCGTAATAATAATTGAGTAGTGCCTTCCTACGTAAGAATCAATAATTCAAAAATACTTTAATAATCTGGTATTGCTTCTTTGCAACCACATTTATTACTGTATTTTAACCACCGGGTATTCCAACAGTGTTAATGGTAACAACTACGTCGTTATTTATAAAAACTCTAACTTGTCGTTTTCTTCATCCGACAGTTATTCTGTTATGGGGCCCATAAATAACTGCGCCGTCGTACAAATATTCCCCAACAACAAGAATATTCCACGACCAAACGAATATTCCCGAAGAAAATGAGTATTTTATAACCACTTGCATGTATTTTAAAATTTTTATATGTATCACCCTTAAGTTTAAACTTTTATCAATTTAACTATTCTTGAATAATAATTATAATAAAATTGAATACTTTTATTTCATAAAATCCGGTCTTACAATCTCCCTCCTTATGAAATTTAAATTGCAGAAATTTATGTACACAGTATTTCAAAGAGTTGAGAATACCTTGCTTTCATCTCAGATTCCATCTTCCCTGTCCTCATAATTTCTCCATTGCTCATCTCCTGTATTTCAGATATCATTCTAGAATACAGCTTCAAAACAAAGGTTAATTGACATATCACAATTTGTCAACTTAAGTAAGAAAATTCAGCTTAGGTAGGGCACACACTAGCGAAGGATATTACTCATCTATCCCGTCCTAGTTCTAATCCCGGATTTCCACCAGAGATCATATCCCTAAGCTCTGATACCAACTGTGACTCCCCCAAAATAGGTCCAATCAATCCAACCTATTCTGAGTCGCCAAATACATGGTACAAAATACAACTACAACTTTATTACTTCAATTGTCATGCAAAATACAACAACACATATACTGTGAGTTTTAATACCAACTTTGACTCATGTCCCAACTATGGACAGCACCTCACATTGATACATTACATAAACGTACAGTCAATAACTGTTTTAGAAATTAAAATCTTTGGGAAATGCTCAAGGAAACCTTCGTACATAGGAGGCCATGAATCTAAGTTATGATAGATATCATATGTCCAAAGAATTATCCTTGGTTGACCCAATAGACCCCAAAGGAAAACGAGAAGATTACTATTATGTTCTTTCCAATGGTGAGTATTCTCTTGACATATAACTATCTCCACTTTGTCTCCGCTTAAAATTATATTTCAAATAAACTCCAAGATCATATAGGTAGTGCTTCGTAGATATACTTAGCAAAGTGGATGTGCACAACCCCATCTTATGATAACACGAGATTGTATGTCATTAGACATCTTATATGATAATGGCAAAACACCCTTCCAAAGTTGGGATCACCTCACCCTATTGTTGTTCACCAAAATTAATTATTAAGTGACGTATAATATACGACACACACATCTTAGGTCCTCAATACAATTATATATTGTATGCCATGCCATTTTATAATGTGTTGAGAAACTTTGACAGTCTCGGACCACCACACTATTCCCCTGTTATCCCCGCTCGACCCGACAACACTCTTATTACATGAAAGGAATTGTGAAGCAAAAAAGGTGAGCACAACTAGCCCAGTAAAGAATATCATGGCTAAAGATAATTAAATTATCAATAGCCTTCATCAGTAATAAATCAGAGATTTAGAACATATGGTAGATGATAAAACTTTTCAACCATAGTTGTAGCGGAACGAGCAATCCATGAGAAGAGTCAAATAGACCATAAAGTCTATTATCTTCTTCATGTTAAAAGTCCACCAATAATGTTTTAACCCTGTAACATTAATCAACAGATCCTGTTCACAGTCATGTAAATAACTCATAATCATAATTGTAGTTCTATTTTCCTCTTCTCATCCAAGACGAAGATAATTTTCATCACATGTCTTTACCTGAAACATCAAAGATCATGGTTATACCAAATCACAGTTCCTATTCATAATCATACTAATAAATTCATCTTTGCACTACGGGCCAAAGATATTCATCAATGATTCATCTTTGCACTACATGCCAAAGATATTCAAGAATGTCATCTTTGTACTACATGCCAAAGATATTCAATAATAGGTCATCTTTGCTCACTACGGGCCAAAGATATTCATCAATAATTCATCTTTGCACTACATGCCAAAGATATTCAACAACATGTTGTCTTTGCACTACGGGCCAAAGATATTAATATCTCAAAGAAATACATAATCATTTCAGAATTTATATAAACCATAATTATAACCATGTTGATCAATTCAAATTTGCACTTAAGCTAAAAATATTCAATTGTAAATTCAATGGTCTTGATTATACCAGTCAACAATTCATCTTTGCACTATTGGCCAAAGAGAACCCATAGTCACGATCATACCAAATCTACGCATCTTTACACTTAAGTCAAAGAGAAATTTCATCACCGGAATTATAAAAATGTTATATATGATAATAAAAATAATACGATCAAAAACTGCATTTAATTTCAAGAGTAATATTCATGAATCAATGATTTTATAACACCTTAATCCAAATATTATAAATCAGTTAATAATCTCATAATCTAATATTATTAATATTATCACAATATTTTAATCACAACGATTCAACGATCGGATTAAAAATTATAACTCATGTAATATATCACAAGAACACTGGTTTGATTTTTAATACCTCCTTTCCGACAAAAATACTGATAAAACACCTCAACATCAATTCCTTAAATTATAACCACATAAATAAATCCATCATTTATATCTGCATCAAATAAATATTTCCTTATCATATAAATCAATAATTAATTATTCACAAATAATATTACAAAATCATAATTATGACAACCAGGTGGTTCCCAGGAAAGAGGGGCTTTTCGATAAGGATTTCTCCTTACTGGCGCGCAATTAGGTGACCAAACCTCTCCTTGACAGAACTTTCTAGACATTACCAATAATGCTATCTAATAATATTTTTCAAATAATATGAATTATTGATCTGATAATGGGAAATACTGTGCAGTGATAATTATTGAATCAATAAAAATAAAATATTGAACAATAATTACTGTAACAATAATTGAGTAGTGCCTTCCTACGTAAGAATCAATAATTCAAAAATACTGTGCAATACCGTGTGCTACTGTGCAACCACATTTATTACTGTATTTTAACCACCGGGTATTCCAACAGTGTTAATGGTAACAACTACGTCGTTATTTATAAAAACTCTAACTTGTCGTTTTCTTCATCCCAAGCTTATTATTACATTATGGGGCCCATAAATAATCTATACTGGTCATTACAAATATTCCCCAACAACAAGAATATTCCACGACCAAACGAATATTCCCCGACAGAAATGAGTATTTTATAACCACTTGCGTATTTTAAAATTTTTACATGTATCACCCTTAAGTTTAAACTTTTATCAATTTAACTATTTACTGAATAATAATTATAATAAAAATTGAATACTTTTATTTCATAAAATCCGGGGTCTTACAATCTCCCCTCCTTATGAAATTTCGTACCCGAAATTTATGTACCTGGTATTTCAAAGAGTTGAGAATACCTTGCTTTCATCTCAGATTCCATCTTCCCTGTCCTCATAATTTCTCCATTGCTCATCTCCTGTATTTCAGATATCATTCTAGAATACAGCTTCAAAACAAAGGTTAATTGACATATCACAATTTGTCAACTTAAGTAAGAAAATTCACTTAGGTAGGGCACACACTAAGCGAAGGATATTACTCATCTATCCCGTCCCTAGTTCTAATCTTGATTTCCACCGAGATCATATCCCTAAGCTCGATATTAATCATGACTCCCCAAAATAGGTCCAATCAATCCAACCTATTCGAGTCGCCAAATACATGGTACAAAATACAACTACAACTTTATTACTTCAATTGTCATGCAAAATACAACAACACATATACTGTGAGTTTTAATACCAACTTTGACTCATGTCCCAACTATGGACAGCACCTCACATTGATACATTACATAAACGTCATACCAATAAAGCTGTTTTAGAAATTAAAATCTTTGGGAAATGCTCATGAAACCTTCGTGCATATGTGAGGCCATGAATCTAAGTTATGATAGATATCATATGTCCAAAGAATTATCCTCGTTGATCTAATAGACCCCAAAGGAAAAACGAGAAGATTACTATTATGTTCTTTCCAATGGTGAGTCTTCTCTTGACATATAACTATCTCCACTGTCTCCAGTTAAAAATTATATTTCAAATAAACTCCAAGATCATATAGGTAGTGCTCGTAGATATACTTAGCAAGTGGATGTGCACAACCCTGTCTTATGATAACACGAGATTGTATGTCATTAGACATCTTATATGATAATGGCAAAACACCCTTCCAAAGTTGGGATCACCTCACCCTATTGTTGTTCACCAAAATTAATTATTAAGTGACGTATAATATACGACACACACATCTTAGGTCCTCAATACAATTATATATTGTATGCCATGCCATTTTATAATGTGTTGAGAAACTTTGACAGTCTCGGACCACCACACTATTCCCTCCAAGTTATCCCCGCCGAATTCGAACAACACTCTTATTACATGAAAGGAATTGTGAAGCAAAAAAGGTGAGCACAACTAGCCCAGTAAAGAATATCATGGCTAAAGATAATTAAATTATCAATAGCCTTCATCAGTAATAAATCAGAGATTTAGAACATATGGTAGATGATAAAACTTTTCAACCATAGTTGCAGCGGAACGAGCAATCCATTAGAAGAGTCAAATAGACCATAAAGTCTATAATCTTCTTCATGTTAAAAGTCCACCAATAATGTTTTAACCTTGTAACATTAATCAACTGATCCTGTTCACAGTCATCTAAGACGAAGATAATTTTTATCACACGTCTTTACCTGAAACATCAAAGATCATGGTTATACCAAATCACAGTTCCTATTCATAATCATATTAATAAATTCATCTTTGTACTACGGGCCAAAGATATTCATCAACAGTTCATTTTTGCACTACATGCCAAAGATATTCAGCAACAGGTCATCTTTGCACTACATGCCAAAAATATTCAACAACATGTCATCTTTGCACTACGTGTAAGACCCCAACTTTTATGAATAAAGATGAATTTTCTATAATTTTTATTTTTGAATATTATGGAATGAATTTGATATAATTTTATAGTTGTGGGTAATATTCATAAATTTTGCAAAGTACGCAAGTTGTTATATAATATTCGATTGGTCGGGGAATATTCATTTTAACAGGGAATATTCGTATGACGACACAATCATTGGTGGACCCCACAACAGAATTATTGTCTGATTGAGAAAACGACAAAAATATTTTATGAAAATAACGACAGAAGTTTTATCGTTAACTATTGAACTACTTGGTAGTAAAAGTACAGTAATACGCGTGGTTGCATAGTAACACACGATATTGATTATTGATGCTTACGTGAGAAGTCACTCAGTTTTATTCAATTATTGTCAATATTTTATATATTATTAAATCAATAATTGAGACAACGAAATTATTAATATTATTATGTGCAAAATTAACGATGTCTAGAAGTTCTGTCAAGGAGAGGTTTGGTCACCTAATTGTGCGCCAATAGGGAGAAATCCTTATCGAAAGCCCTTTTCCTCGGGAACTACTGGTCGATTAATATTGTGAATTATAATAATGATGATAAATGTTGTTAAAAATATTGAGAGAATTTTTTTTATGATGTATTTAATGTAAATTTTACTTATTTTATAGACCCCTATTTACCCATTTTTCAAAATAGTCAAGAGAAGTTATATATATATATATAATGTATATATATTAAATATTGAATATGGGTGGATTGTCTGGAAAAGGGGGGGGGGAACACGGGAGTGCTATTATTTATTATAATATATATGTATTATATATGTTTATATATGAAAAACATGATAAGGGGAAGGGACAGTGGTTCACGGGGTTGATAACCTGTGAACTTATATATATATATATAATATAATATATACTATATATTATATTTTATTTAAAAGATTTTGTTTTAAATCTGGACCGTCCGTTTAAAGTAAATCAATCTGGACCGTTCATGAATTAGTTACTATGCAGTCCATTCTTCTATAAATAGAAGCTCATTCCTTCATTATTTCTTACGAATTCACTAAAACTCTAGAGAGATAAACTGTAGAAAGAAAGAAGAAAAGTATTCTGCTACTTCACTACTCATATATCCAATACTCTTCTTCTTAAGGTAAGGGGTATTATTCTTTTATTCATGAAGAGAACTTTTGTTATTCCATTCTTTATTATTCTGTTGGAATATCACGTCTCATGCGTTTATGCTGAATTCGGTTCCCGCCTTTATTATTCTCGTTGAATATCCTCATCTTCATGAGTTTTACGCCGACCGGTTCCGGTTCCGCTTTTATTATTCTCGCTGGAATATCCTCGTTTATGAGTTTTACGCCGGACCTAGTTCCGTCTTTTATTATTCTCATTGGAATATCCTCGTCTTCATGCGCGTTTCTGCCGGACCGGTTTTGTCTTTATTATTATTCTCATTAAACATCCTATCGCAGTGCAATTTTCGCTTGACGACCGTTCCGTTATTTATTATTATGTTGAATAACTTTGCCTGTCATGCCAAGTACCGCATGCATAGTGATTTCTTTTGTTATTCCATTCTTTATTATACTCGGTTGGTTAAAGTTTTGACTTATACTCCATGAAATTAGTGGAATATCCTTAATATTTGCGCTTCATCCAAAGATCTTTTCATGGACATATTCTTCTCGAGCATTCTTGAATTTTACTCTACAAAGAAGTATCATGTTGACAATTTGGACTTATTAGTTCTGAATAAATTAATTCTTGAACTTGTTTTATTGAATTCTTATATCATTGTCATCATCCTCATGTTTATATTTTTTGAAAGTCATCCGTGGCTCGTAGTGCATAGATGGACTTTGTATGATTATGACCGTGGATTATTCGGTATAATCATGGCCGTAATGTTACAAATAATGTGGTAAAAGTCCTCATTGGCCCGTAGTGCATTGATGGATAGTTGTTGGCATGATCATGACCATTGATGAATACACGAATATCCTCGCCCGTAGTGCATGGATAATTTGTGGTTGTGATACTAATGAATATCCTCGGCAGTAAAGTGGGGATGATGTGGATTATTTATTGTCGAGAGTCCCAAATGATAAAAGTGATGAAAACCTTTTAAATCATAAAGGATAATAGATTTTATTTTCTACTTGACTCTTTTAATGGATTGCTTGTTCTGCTGCAGTTAAACTTGATGTTTGTTATATTTTATCAGTTTAACATTGTTGAAAGCTAATGATAATTCATTCTGCATTATCTTAGTCATAATATTTCTTACTGGGCTAGTTGAGCTCACCCTTTCTTTCACTGTTCTCTTCAGGAAATGAGAATGTAGCCGGGACTAGTCGGGGAACGGAGTGACGGTCCAGAAGATAGTATTAGTAGTCCTCACTATTCTGTTGAATAGTGTGAAAATAAATGTAATGAGGACTCTTTTGAGTGTGGATATTGTCTAGATGACAATATTCTTATTAAAACTCTCAGTTTGTATTTTGTCATATTTTACACGACAGTTGTATTATTAAGTTGTATTTGAATTTTGTACCATGTATTTGGCGACTCAAGATAGGTGATGTATACCTATTTTGGGGGCGTCACACTATGGGCCAAAGATATTGATCAACAATTCATCTTTATGAAGTATTTAATGTAAATTTTACTTATTTTATGGACCCATATTTACCCATTTTTCAAAAAAGTCAAGAGAAGTTATATATATATATATATATATAATATATATATATTAAATATTGAATATGGGTGGATTGTCTGGAAAAGGTGGGGGAAACACGGAGTGCTATTATTTATTATAATATATATGTATTATATATGTTTATATATGAAAAGCATGATAAGGGGAAGGGACGGTGGTTGACGGGGTTGATAACTAGTGAACTTATATATATATATATATATATATATAATATATATATATAATATATATTATATTTTATTTAAATGATTTTGTTTTAAATTTGGACCGTCCGTTTAAAGTAAATCAATCTGGACCGTTCATGAATTAGTTACTATGTAGTCCATTCTTCTATAAATAGAAGCTCATTCCTTCATTATTTCTTACGAATTCACTGAAACTCTAGAGAGATAAACTGTAGAGAGAAAGAAGAAAAGTATTCTGCTACCTCACTAATCATATATCCAGTACTCTTCTTCTTAAGGTAAGGGGTATTATTCTTTTATTTATGAAGAGAACTTCTGTTATTCCATTCTTTATTATTCTGTTGGAATAACCTTTATACGCGGGCTACCCTATACTTGGTGAAATTCTTTTGTTATTCCATTCTTTATTATTCTCATTTGAATATCCTCGTCGTTCGCTTACGCCGACACGTTCCGTCTTTATTTATTCTCGTTGGAATATCCTATCTCATGCGTTTTACACGGGATTCGGTTCCGCCTTTTATTATTCTGGCTGGAATATCCTCGTCATGCGCGTTTTACGCCGACCTAGTTCCGCCTTTATTATTACATTGGAACATCCTCGTCTTGCATAATTTCACTTTGACCGTTCCGTTATTTATTATTCTGCTGGAATAACTTTGTCTATCAAGATACCGCATGCTGGTGATTTCTTTTGTTATTCCATTCTTTATTATACTCGGTTGGTTGAAGTTTTGACTTCTATACTCCATGAAATTAGTGGAATATCCTTGATATTTGTGCTTCATCCAGTATCTTTTCATGAAAATATTCTTCTGAGCATTCTTGAATTTTACTCTACAAAGAAGTATCATGTTGGCAATTTGGACTTATTAGTTCCTGAATAAATTAATTCTTGAACTTGTTTTATTGAATTCTTATATCATTGTCATCATCCTCATGTTTATATTTTTTTGAAAGTCATCTGTGGCCTGTAGTGCATAGATGGACTTTGTATGATTATGACCAGGGATTATTCGGTATAATCATGACCGTAATGTTACAAATGTGTGGTAAAAGTCTTCATTGGCCCGTAGTGCATTGATGGATAGTTGTTGGCATGATCATGACCATTGATGAATACACGAATATCCTTGGCCCGTAGTGCATGGATAATTTATGGTTGTGATACTAATGAATATCCTTGGCCATAGTGCGGGGATGATATGGATTATTTATTAAGCTGAGTCCCAGTGATAAAAGTGATAAAAAACCTTTTAAATCATAAATGATAATAGATTTTATTATCTACTTGACTCCTTTAATGGATTGCTTATTCCGCTGCAGTTAATCTTGATGTTTGTTATATTTTATCAGTTTAACATTGTTGAAGGCTAATGATAATTCATTATGCATTATCTTAGTCATAATATTTCTTACTGGGCTAGTTGAGCTCACCCTTTCTTTCACTGTTCTCTTCAGGAAATGAGAACGTAGCAGGGACTAGTCGGGGAACGGAGTGACGGTCTAGAAGATAGTATTAGTAGTCCTCACTATTCTGTTAAATAGTGTGAAAATAAATGTAATGAGGACTCTTTGAGTGTGGATATTATCTAGATGACAATATTCTTATTAAAACTCTCAGTTTGTATTTTATCGTATTTTACACGACAGTTGTATTATTAAGTTGTATTTGAATTTTGTACCATGTATTTGACGACTCAAGATGGGTGATGTATACCTATTTTGGGGACGTCACATTTGGTATCAATGCTTAGGGATATGATCCCTGGCTAAAATATGAGACAAGAACTAAGAGGGGAGAGACGGGGAATTCCTTCGCTAGTATGACCTACCTAAGTTTATTTGGTATTTAATTGGCCGGTCAGAGTATAGGGATAAAATGTGATATGTTAATTAACCCTTGTTTTGTGGCAGTATTTGAAAATGGCATCCAAGAATGTTGAGAACATCAATGGAGCACATGAGACCGTTAAGTCTCCACAGATCAATAACTAGGACAATGTGCATCAGGAAGGCGACAATCCTCATGCAAACAACAACACTGACCAAATGATGAACGATGGAATGTTCCGAGGCTTCATGCAATTCATGCAACATCGTCGGAGAGAAGCGGCTCTCATTCCAAAATGCAGTGGAAACAACGACAACTCTCGACTGGTCACCGCCAAAGCAGTTCGGAGCTGGGACCACCGAGAGTTTTTGGAGAGCCAAAACCACTTAAAGGCGGAGACGTGGATAAAACAGATCAACAAGATATTTGATGTCTTGGGATGCTCCGAGGAGAAAAGGTTCCTTTGCCACCTTCATGTTATGCGGCGCGGAGGCATTCTTGGTGGGAATCAGAAAAGCGTACTCAACTCCGCCGCAGACCAAGATGTCTTGGGAGAAGTTCCAAGAACTGTTCAACGACAAGTACTTTCTCGAAAGTATTCGTCACATGAAAGAGGTAGAGTTTATCAAGCTGGAGCAAAACAACATGACCGTGTCGTAGTACGAAGACAAGTTTGCCGAGTTGTCCCGGTTTGCATCCCATTTGGTTGATAATGAGGAGAGAATGACGCGAATGTTTCTGAGAGGTTTGAAACCCAAGATACGTCAATATCTTATCTCTTATAAACTGTGTTTGTATTCATATGTTGTTAATAGGGCTCAGTTATTAGAGCGCGATAATGAGTCAACCAAAAGAGAGCAGCCGACAAAATGATAATACCAGTGATAACAGTCATCGAAGCGGTGATAATAAGTGTGGAGGGAATCAATATGCCAGAAATGGTAACCACCTCGGTGGTAATCATTGCCAAAACAATAAGAATAGACATTTTAAGAAGAGGAGATTCAACAATGATGGAAAGACATCAGCACCAGCACCCGTGGTAAAGGAAGGAGAACGACCACCTATCATATGCTTCAAATGCGGAGGGGAGGAACACATCAGTCCAAATTGCGCGATGCCGTCCAAAGCATGTTATAATTGTGGAAGAGAAGGTCACCTAGCCCGATTTTGTCGTTCACCGAAGACAAGTTCAGCTAGGATGGAGGCACCAAAGGTCGCTCCAAAAAAGTCAAAGCCGGTAGTGCAAGGGAAAGCGTTTGTCGTGACCTCCCAGAAAGCAAGGAACCCGAACGAGGTCATCACGGGTAAGCTTATCATAAACTCTAGTGAAGTCTATACCTTATTTGATACCGGTTTTATCCATTCTTTTATTTCTCCTACTTGCGTTCAACGTTTAAATTTGACTCCGGAGAAATTAGACTTTGACTTATCTGTTGAAACTCCGTTGGGAGACACCTTCATTACATCCAATGTTTATAAGTCTTGTTTAGTTCAAATCGGCACCCGCACGTTACCTGTCGATCTTATTTCTTTGAAAATACTTGCATTTGATGTGATTCTAGGGATTGATTAGTTAACTACTCATCATAAAAAAATTGATTATTTTCGTAAGGTTGTTAGCTTTCATATTCCTAACCAACCTATTATGCGAATTCAAGCAACCAAACCATTAAAATCAATCACTGTCATCTCAAGCCATAAAGCTATTTGTTTATTGAAAAATGGATGTCAAGCTTTCTTAGCTCATGTCACGGATCTAAACAAAAATACGTCAGTTTTGAATGATATTTCTATTGTTAATAAATTTCCTGACGTATTCCCTGAAGAACTTTCTGGCCTACCCCCAGAGCGTGAAATTGAATTTTGTATCGACCTTGAACATGGTACAAAACCTATTTCCAAATCCCCATATCGAATGGCTCCTATTGAACTTCAGGAGTTAAAGACCCAACTGCAGAAATTGTTAGACATTGGCTTTATTCATCCTAGTACTTCTCTTTGGGGTGCTCCTATTTTATTCTTGAAAAAGAAAGATGGGAGTATGCAACTTTGTATTGATTATCGAGATTTGAATCATGTCACCATCAAAAATAGGTACCCATTGCTACGTATTGATGACTTGTTTGACCAGTTGCAAGGAGCCAAATTCTTTTCAAAGATTGATCTTCGTTCTGGATATCACCAATTGAAGATTAGAACCAATGACATTTCAAGGATGGCTTTCAGAACTCGGTACGGGCATTATGAATTCCTAGTCATGTCTTTTGGATTGACTAATGCTCCTGCTGCCTTCATGGATATGATGAACCAAGTATTTAAAGAATATTTGGATCACTTTGTGGTCGTCTTTATTGATGACATCCTTATTTATTCCAAAAGCCGTGAATATCATGAGCAACGCTTGAGGCTGATACTTCAAAAGCTTCGTGAATATAATTGCTTTATGCCAAGTTGAAGAAATGCGAGTTCTGGCTTGAGAAAGTAGCATTCCTTGGGCACGTGGTAGCAAGTCATGGAAAATCTGTTGACCCAGCAAAGATTGAAGCTATTCAAAGCTGGGAGCAACCTAAATCGATGATCAAGAAATACATAGCTTTCTCGGTTTAGTCAAGTTATTATCGGAGGTTCGTGGAAGGATTTTCTCGAATCGCTACTCCACTAACTCAAATGACTTCGGAAGATACAAAATTCGGTTGGAGCGAGGAATGTGAGAAGAGTTTTCAAGAACTCAAGAGGAGACTCATTTCAAAGACCTATTCGATAATACCATCCGGCTCGGAGGATTTGTCATCTCTGATGATGCTTGAGCAAGGGGTTAAGATGTGTTCTCATGCAACATGGGAAAGTCATAGCCTATGCCTCTCGGAACTCAAAAGAATATGAGAGGAATTATCCTACTCATGATCTAGAGTTGGCGTTTGTTGTCTTTCACACTTAAAATTTGGAGGCATTACTTGTATGGGGAGAAAGTGGAGATCTTTACGGATCATAAAAGCCTCAAATATTTCTTCACTCAAAAGGAACTCAACATGCGACAAAGACGTTGGCTTGAACTGTTGAAAGATTATGATCATACCATCCAATACCATCTCGAAAAAGCGAACGTGGTAGCTGACGCATTAAGTAGAAGATCATATGCGGGTACGAGTGCTATATTGTCAACGCAAAGGCCCATTTTGTATGACTTGCAAAGGATGGAGATAGAGATAAAGGCTCCAGGGACCCACGTGATGATGGTGAATATACGAGTAGAACCGACTTTAATCGATAAAGTTAAAGCTGCTCAAGCTACAGACCTGGAGCTGATGCGAATGAGGAAGAAAGTGCAAGAAGGTGCTATGCCGGAAGCAAGAATCGATGAAGAAGGAATACTTCGAGTCAACTCCAGACTTTGTGTTCCTAACGACCCCGATTTAAAGTATAAAATCATGATGGAGGCACACAACACAATTTGCTTGCAATCCATCTCAGGAGTACCAAAATGTATCGTGATCTTCGTCATACATTTTGGTGGAGCAATATGAAGAGAGAGATAGCGTTGTTTATCTCAAGGTATTTAATTTGTCAACGAGTCAAGGCAGAGCATCAAGTACCAAAAGGTCCATTTCAACCACTTGAAATTCCAGAATGGAAGTGGGAGCACATTACCATGGATTTCGTTACTGGTCTTCCCAAGGTTTCTCAAGGCATAGATGAAATTTGAGTCATTGTTGATAGATTGACCAAGTCTACTCACTTTTTACCAATACGAGAAACTTATACACTTGAACGTCTTACTCGTATGTAAATCAACGAGATTATAATACTGCATGGTATGCTAGTATCCATAGTTTCTGATCGAGACCCAAGATTCATTTTACGATTTTGGGTTAGTTTGCAAAAAGCTATGGGCACGGATTTACGATTTAGTTCGGCATATCATCCTCAGACGGACGGACAATCAGAGATGACTATTCAAACTCTGGAAGATTTATTAAGACTCTATGCCCTTGACTTCAAGGGAAGTTGGGATAAGTTCTTACCATTGGTGGAGTTTTCCTACAACAATAGTTATCAAGCGAGTATTGGCATGGCTCCATTTGAGGTGTTGTATGGAAGAAAGTGTCGCTCTCCAAAGATCTTTGGGATGAGGTGGGTGAAGCAACATTGTTGGGACCGAGTTTGATGCATGATCTACGGAAAAGATTCAAACGATCCGACAATGTATAAAGACCTCACAAGATCGACAAAAGAGTTATGCTGATCTTCATCGAAAAGACGTGAAATTTGATATTGGAGATCATGTGTTGTTACGTGTTGCTCCATGGAAAGGAGTTACAAGATTTGGAAAGAGAGGAAAGCTCAATCCTCGATTCATTAGCCCATTTTTAATCCTCGATCGAGTAGGAACTGTGGCGTATAGACTCGCTTTACCGCCAAGTATGTCTCGTGTTCATAACGTTTTTCATATATCCATGTTACGTAAATATGTGGAAGAACCGAACCACATTATTGAGTTAGAACCAGACGAAATAGCGGAAGATTTGACGTATGAAGAGGTTCCTGTTCAAATCTTGGATAAGAAGGAACATATTATACGCTCCAAGGTTATACCTCAAGTCAAAGTTTTGTGGAAAAACCATGATGTTGAGGAAATGACATGGGAGTTAGAATCTAAAATGAAATCAAGGTATCCATACCTCTTCGACATACCAGGTACGTACCCTAATTTCGAGGGCGAAATTTAATAAGAAAGGGAGATTGTAAGACCCTAACTTTTATGAATAAAGATGAATTTTCTATAATTATCATTTTTTAATATTATGAAATGAATTTGATATAATTTTATAGTTTGGGTAATATTCATAAATTTTGCAAAGTATGCAAGTTGTTATATAATATTCGATTGGTCAGGGAATATTCGTTTTAACAGGGAATATTAAATGCGACTCAAGACAATCAATCATTGGTGGACCCCACAACGAAATTATTGTCAGATTGAGAAAACGACAAAAATATTTTATGAAAATAACGGCGAAAGTTTTATCGTTAACTGTTGAACTACTTGGTAGTAAAAGTACAGTAATACGCGTGGTTGCATAGTAGCACACGGTATTGATTATTGATGCTTACGTGAGAAGTCACTCAGTTTTATTCAATTATTGTCAATATTTTATATATTATTAAATCAATAATTGAGACGATGAAATTATTAATATTATTATTTACAATATTAACGATATCTAGAAGTTCTGTCAAGGAGAGGTTTGGTCACCTAATTGCGTGCCAATAGGAGAAAATCCTTAAGTTATATATATATATATATATATATATATATATATATATATATATAAATATTGAATATGGGTGGATTTTACGGAAAAGGTGGGGGGGAACACGGAGTGCTATTATTTATTATAATATATATGTATTATATATGTTTATATATGAAAAGCATGATAAGGGAAGGACGGTGGTTGTGGGGTTGATAACTAGTGAACTATATATATATATATATATATATATATATATATATATATATATATATATATATATATATATATATATTATATTTTATTTAAATGATTTTGTTTTAAATTTGGACCGTCTGCTTAAAGTAAATCAATCTGACCGCTCATGAATTAGTTACTTATGTAGTCCATTCTTCTATAAATAGAAGCTCATTCCTTCATTATTTCTTACATTCAATTCACCGAAACTCTAGAGAGATAAACGTAGAGAGAAAGAAAAAAGTATTCTCTATACCTCACTAATCATATATCCAAAGACTCTTCTTCTTAAGGTAAGGGGTATTATTCTTTTATTTATGAAGAGAACTTCATTATTCCATTCTTTATTATTACTCATTGGAATAACCTTTATACGCTAGCTACCCTATACTTGGTGAAATTCTTTTGTTATTCCATTCTTTATTATTCATTGGAATATCCTCGTGCGCATGCGTTCGCTGGAGACAATTCCGCCTTTATTATTACATTTGGAATATCCTATCGTCATGCGTTTTACGCCGGACCGGTTCCGCCTTTATTATTCCATTGGAATATCCTCATGCATGGCGTTTACTTTAATTCTAGTTCCGCTCTTTATTATTACATTGGAACATCATCGCTTGTCAAGCGCAATTTACGCCTGACACGTTCCGTTATTTATTATTCTGTTGGAATAACTGCTCATATGGGCAATCGCATGCCCGGTGATTTCTTTTGTTATTCCATTCTTTATTATACTCGGTTGGTTGAAGTTTTGACTTCTATACTCCATGAAATTAGTGGAATATCCTTGATATTTGTGCTTCATCCAAGATATCTTTCATGGAAATATTCTTACAGCATTCTTGAATTTTACTCTCACAAAGAAGTATCATGTTGACAATTTGGACTTATTAGTTCTGAATAAATTAATTCTTGAACTTGTTTTATTGAATTCTTATATCATTGTCATCATCCTCATGTTTATATTTTTTGAAAGTCATCTCGTGGCATGAAGTGCTTAGATGGACTTTGTATGATTATGACCGAGATTATTCTTGTATAATCATGACCGTAATGTTACAAATAATGTGGTAAAAGTCCTCATTGGCGTAGTGCATTGATGGATAGTTGTTGGCATGATCATGACCATTGATGAATACACGAATATCCTTGGCCCGTAGTGCATGGATAATTTGTGGTTGTGATACTAATGAATATCCTTGGCCGTAGTGCGGGGATGATGTGGATTATTTATTAAGCTGAGTCCCAGCGATAAAAGTGATGAAAAACCTTTTAAATCATAAAGGATAATAGATTTTATTTTCTACTTGACTCTTTTAATGGATTGCTTGTTCTGCTGCAGTTAAACTTGATGTTTGTTATATTTTATCAGTTTAACATTGTTGAAAGCTAATGATAATTCATTCTGCATTATCTTAGTCATAATATTTCTTACTGGGCTAGTTGAGCTCACCCTTTCTTTCACCGTTTCTCTTGAAAATGAGAATGTAGCTTGGACTAGTCTGTGGGGAGCGAAGAGTGACTATCCGTAAGATAGTATTAGTAGTCCTCACTATTCTGTTGAATAGTGTGAAAATAAATGTAATGAGGACTCTTTTGAGTGTGGATATTGTCTAGATGACAATATTCTTATTAAAACTCTCAGTTTGTATTTTGTCATATTTTACACGACAGTTGTATTATTAAGTTGTATTTGAATTTTGTACCATGTATTTGGCGACTCAAGATAGGTGATGTATACCTATTTTGGGGGCGTCACACTATGGGCCAAAGATATTGATCAACAATTCATCTTTGCACTATAGGCCAAATATATTCAACAATATGTCATCTTTGCACTACGGGCCAAAGATATTAATGTAAAATCCCAAATTTTGCGAATAAAGATTTAATTTTCTCAAAATATTTTTTTAATATTATGGTGTGAATTTGAAATAAAGTTATAGTTGTGGGTAGTATTTATAAATTTTGCAAAGTATGCAAGTTGTTATATTAAATTCGATTGGTCGGTGAATATTCTTTTTATCGGGGAATATTCGTACGATGGCACAATCATTGGTGGACCCCACGACGGAAGTATTGTCGTATTTAGAAAACGACAGAATTATCTTTTTATAAAATAACGGTGGAGGTGTTATTGTTAAAACTGTTGAACTACCCATTAGTAAAAAAGTGCGATGTCTGCATGGTTGCATAGTAGCACTACGGTATTGATTATTGATCTTTACGTGAGAAATCACTTTCGGTTATACTCAATTATTGCTCAGAAGAATCTTTGATCATATCTCTCATATTATTGATTTGATTATTGTCACGAAGATTATCTCGCATTATATGATATATTATTAAATTAATAATTGAGACGACAAAGTTATTCATATTATTAAATTACAATATTTACAATGTCTAGAGTTACATCAAGGAGAGGTTTGGTCATCTAATTGGCGCGCAATAGGAGAAATCCTTATTGAAAGCCCCTCTTCCTGGGAACAACCTCGGTTGTTAAATATTGTGAGTTATAATATTAATGATGAATAAGTTCGTGTTGATTAAAGATGAATTTGATAGTTTCATTGTGTTGGGATTATTTGTGTTAGTAGAAATCGACATCTATTCCGATGATAATTGATGTCTGGAGGTTATATTATTCAATCGGGTATTCGGGGAACTTTTCATGTCGGAGTACTATTCACGAGTTACTATTCACGAGTTACTATTCACCCAATTACTATTCACTCTAGTATTGTGCATTCGGGTATTTGGGTACAATATTATTCCATGAGGAGATGTGCTAATTTTTCAGACCGCTGGTGGAAAGTTATAATAGTGAATCAATATGGATCGCTGATTTAAAGTTTTAATAGTAAATCATTATGGACCGTTGCTTTAAGTTTTAATAGTAAATCTATCTGGACAGTTCAGGAATTAGTTACTATTCAATCCATTCTTCTATAAATAGAATCTCATTCCTTCATTATTTCTTACGAATTCACTGAAACTCTAGAGAGAGAAATTATAGAGAGAAAGAAGAAGAGTATTCTGCTACTTCACTACTTCGATATCCAGTGTTTTTTTATGGTAAGGGGTGTTATTCTTTCTTATTCATGAAGAGAACTTCTGTTATTCCATTCTTTATTATTCTGTTGGAATAACCTGTATACGCGGACTCCCCTATACTTGGTGAAATTCTTATGTTATTCCATTCTTTATTATTCTGTTGGAATATCCTCATACGTATGCGTTTCATGGACACAGTTCCGTCTTTTATTATTCTGTTGGAATAACTCGTGTATACGTGGACTCCCCTATACTTGGTGAAATCCTTATGTTATTCCATTCTTTATTATTATGCATTGGAATATCACATGCAATGCGTTTTACTTTTAACACGAGTTCCGTTATATTTATTATTTTGTTGGAATAATCACTTCATATATCTATCACATGTCTGGTGATTTCTTTTATTATTTCATTCCTTATTATACTCAGTTGGTTAAAGTTTTGACTTCTATACTCCATGAAATTAGTGGAATATCATTCATATTTGCGCTTCATCTAGTATCTTTTCATGGAAATATTCTTCTGAACATTCTTGAATTTTACTCTACAAAGAAGTTTCATGTTAACAATTTGGACGTTATTAGTTCCTGGATAAACTAATTCTTGAACTTATTTTATTGAATTCTTATATCATTGTCATTATCCTCATGTTTATATTTTTTTAAAGTCATCTGTATTCAGTAGTGCATATAGATGGTCTTGGTATGATTATGACCGTGGATTATTCGGTATAATCATGGCCCGTAATGTTACAAATGATGTGGTAAAAGTCCTCATTGGCCCGTAGTGCATTGATGGACAGTTATTGGCATGATCATGACCATTGATGAATACACGAATATCCTTGGCCCGTAGTGCATGGATAATTTGTGGTCGTGACCCTAATGAATATCCTTGGCCGTAGTGTAGGGATGATATGAATTATTTATTAAGCTGAGTCTCAGCGATAAAAGTGATGAAAAACTTTTTAAATCATAAAAGATAGTAGATTTTATTCTCTACTTTACTCTTTTAATGGATTACTTATTCCGCTGCAGTTAAACTTGTTGTCTATTGTATTTTATCAGTTTAACATTGTTGAAGGCTAATGATAATTTATCCTGCATTATCTTAGTCATAATATTTCTTACTGGGCTAGTTGAGCTCATCCTTTCTTTCACTGTTCTCTTCAGGAAATGAGAACGTAGCAGGGACTAGTCGGGGGACAGAGTGATGGTCCAGATGATAGCAATAGTAGTCCTCACTATTCTATGAAATAGTGTGATAATAATTGTAATGAGGACTTATTCGAGAGTGGATATTATCTAGAAGACAATATTTGTATTAAAACTCACGACTTTTGTTGTATATTTAAGATTGTATTTGTGATACATGAAGATGTATCGGCGACCCAAGATGGGTGATGTATACCTATTTTGGGGGCGTCACGGTTAGTATCAAAGCTTAGGGATATAATCCTGCTAAAATGTGAGACAAGAACTAGGAGGGAGGAATTGGAATTCCTTCACTAGTATGACCTACCTAAGTTTATTTGTTATTTACTTGGTCGATTGAGTATAGGGTTAATATGTGATATGTTAATTAACCCTTGTTTCGTAAGCGATGTTGAAAATGGCATCCGGAATGTTGAGAACATCAATGGAGCACAGGAGAGACCGTTGAGTCTCCACAGATCAATAACGAGGACAATGTGCATCGGAAGGCGACAATCCTCATGCAAACAACAACACTAACCAAATGATGAGCGATGGAATGTTACGAGGCTTCATGCAATTCATGCGACATCGGTGAGAAGCGGCTCCTGTCCAAAATACGGTGGAAACACGAGCAACTCTCGAACTGCTCACCGCCAAATAGTTCAAGGAGCTGGGACCACCAAAGTTTTTGGATAGCCAAAACCACTTAAAAGGCGAGACGTGGATAAAACAGATCAACAAGATATTTGATGTCTTGGGTTGCTCAGAGGAGCAAAAGGTTCCTTTGCCACCTCATGTTGTTGCGCAGTGAGGCGATTCATCGGTGGGAATCATAAAGCGTACTCAACCTGCCGCACTGAAGATGTCTTGGGAGAAGTTTCAAGAACTGTTCAACGACAAGTACTTTCCTGAAAGTATTCATCACATGAAAGAGGTAGAGTTCATCAAGCTGGAGAAAATTAACATGACCGTGTCACAGTACGAAGCCAAGTTTGTCGAGTTATCCCGGTTTACATCCCATCTGGTTGATAATGAGGAGAGAATGACGCGAATGTTTCTAAGAGGTTTGAAACCTGAGATACGTCAATATCGTATCTCTCATAAACTGTGTTTGTATTCGGATGTTGTTAATAGGGCTCGATTATTGGAGCGCAATAATGAGTCAACCCAATCAAGAAGCGAACGGCAAAATGATAATACCGGTGATAAGCGATCATCGGCGGTGACAATAAGCGTGGAGGAATTAACATGCGAAATGGTAACCACTTCGGTGGTAATCATGGCCAAAATAATAAGAATGGACATTTCAAGAAGAGGAGATTCAACAATGATGGAAAGACGTCAGCACCATCACCCGTTGTTAAGGAAGGAGAACGACCACCAATTATATGCTTCAAATGCGGAGGGGAGGGACATATCAGTCCAAACTGCGCGATGCCATCCAAAGCATGTTACAATTGTGGAAGAGAAGGACACCTAGCCCAATTTTGTCATTCACCAAAGACAAGTCCAGCTGGGAAGGAGGCACCAAAGGTCATCCCAGAAAAGTCAAAGCCAGTAGGGCAAGGGAGAGCATTTGTCGTGACCTCCCAGAAAGCAAGGAACCCGAATGAGGTCATCACAGGTAAGCTTATCTTAAACTCTAGCGAAGTATATACCTTATTTGATACCGGTTCTACCCATTCTTTTATTTCTCCTACTTGCTCTCAACGTTTAAAATTGACTCCAGAGAAATTGGACTTTGACTTAGCTGTTGAAACTCCGTTGGGAGAAACCTTCATTACATTCACTGTTTATAAGTCTTGTTTGGTTCAAATCGGTATCCTCACATTACCTGTCGATCTTATTTCATTAAAAATACTTGCATTTGACGTAATTCTAGGGATTGATTGGTTAACTACTCATCATGCAAAAATTGATTATTTTCGTAAGGTTATTAGCTTTCATATTCCTAAAAAACCTATTATGCGAATTCAAGCAACCAAACCATTAAAATCAATCACTGTCATCTCAAGCCATAAAGCTATTCGTTTATTAATAAACGGATGTCAAGCTTTCTTAGCTCATGTCACGGATCTAAACAAAAATACGTCAATTTTGAATATATTTCTATTGTTAATGAATTTCCTGACGTATTCCCTGAAGAACTTCCTGGCCTACCCCCAGAGCGTGAAATTGAATTTTGTATCGACCTTGAACCCGGTACAAAATCTATTTCAAAAGCCCCATATCGAATGGCTCCTATTGAACTTCAGGAGTTAAAGACCCAACTGCAGGAATTGTTAGACATTGGCTTTATTCGTCCTGGTATTTCTCCTTGTGGTGCTCCTGTTCTATTCATGAAAAAGAAAGATGGGAGTATACGACTTTCTATTGATTATCGGGAGTTGAACCATGTCACCATCAAAAATAGGTACCCATTGCCACGTATTGATGACCTGTTTGACCAGTTGCAAGGCGCCAAATTCTTTTCAAAGATTGATCTTCGTTTCAGGATATCACCAATTGAAGATTAGAACCGATGACATTCAAAAATGGCTTTTTAACTCGATGCACGGCATTATGAATTCCTAGTCATGTCTTTTGGATTGACTAATGCTCCTGCTGCCTTCATGGATATGATGAACCGAGTATTCAAGGATTATTTGGATCACTTTGTGGTCGTCTTCATTGATGACATCCTTATTTATTCCAAAAGCCGTGAAGATCATGAGCAATACTTGAGGCTGATACTCCAAAAGCTTCGTGAATATAAGCTTTATGCCAAGTTGAAGAAATGTAAATTCTGGCTTGAAGAATTAGCATTCCTTGGGCACATAGTATCAAGTCATGGAATATCTATTAACCCAGCAAAGATTGAAGCTATTCAAAGCTGGGAACAACCTAAATCAGTGACCGAAGTACGTAGCTTTCTCGGCTTAGCAGGTTATTATCGAAGATTCATAGAAGAGTTTTCTCGAATCACTACTCCACTAACTCAGCTGACTCAAAAAGATACAAAATTCGGTTGGAACGAGGAATGTGAGAAGAGTTTTCAAGAACTCAAGAGGAGACTCATTTCAGCACCTGTTCTAACAATACCATCTGGCTCAAAGGGATTTGTCATCTACAGTGATGCTTCGGGCAAAGGGTTAGGATGTGTTCTCATGCAACATGGGAAAGTCATAGCCTATGCCTCTCGACAACTCAAAGAATATGAGAGGAATTATCCTACTCATGATCTAGAGTTGGCAGCAGTCGTTTTTGCACTAAAGATTTGGAGACATTACTTGTATGGGGAGAAAGTGGAGATCTTTATGGATCATAAAAGCCTCAAATATTTCTTTACTCAAAAGGAACTCAACATGCGACAATGATGTTGGCTTGAACTGTTGAAAGAGTATGATCATACCATCCAATACCATCCTGGAAAAGCGAACGTGGTAGCTGACACATTGAGTAGAAGATCATATCTCGCAGTGCAGAAGCGATATTGACAACGCAAATGCCCATTTTGTGTGACTTGCAAAGGATGGAGATAGAGTTAAAGACTCCAGGGACCCATGTGATGATGGCGAATATACGAGTAAAACCGACTTTAATTGATAAAGTTAAAGCCACTCAAGCTACACACCCGAATCTGATGAATGTGAAGAAGAAGGTTCAAGAGGGCGTTATTCTAGAAGCAAGAATCGACGAAGAGAGGAAATCACAACCCTCAATTTTATTTTTCCATTTGAAATCCTTGATCGAGTAGGAACTGTGGCCTATAGACTCGTTTTACCGCCAAATATGTTGCGTGTTCATAACGTTTGTCACATATCGATGTTACGTAAATATGTGGATGACCCGAACCACATTATTGATTTAGAACCGAACGAGATAGGGGATAATTTAACGTATGAAGATGTACCTGTTAAAATCCTGGAATATATTCTATGCTTAAAGGTTATACCTCAAGAGTTAGAATCTGATGAAGTGTACTCATCTGTTCGGCATACCAAGTACGTACGTAAATTTCGAGGGCAAAATTTCATAAGGAGGGGAGATTGTAAAATCCCAAATTTTGCGAATAAAGATTTAATTTTCTCAAAATATTTTTTTTAATATTATGGTGTAAATTTGAAATAAAGTTATAGTTGTGTGTAGTATTTATAAATTTTGCAAAGTATACAAGTTGTTATATTATATTCAATTGGTCGGGGAATATTCTTTTTATCGGGGAATATTCGTACGACGACACAATCATTGGTGGACCCCACGACGGAAGTATTGTCGTATTTAGAAAACGACAGAATTATCTTTTTATAAAATAACGACGGAGGTGTTATTGTTAAAAGCTGCTGAATTACCCTAGTAGTAAAAGTACGATATAATACATGGTTGCATAGTAGCACACCACGTTATTGATTATTGATGCTTACGTGAGAAATCACTCGCTTATACTCAATTATTACTACTGATGAATTGCTACATCATATCTCTCATATTATTGATTCGATTATTGTCACGATTATCATCCGCATTATATGATATATTATTAAATCAATAATTGAGACGACAAAGTTATTCATATTATTAAATTACAATATTTACAATGTCTGAAGTTACATCGAGGAGAGGTTTGGTCACCTAATTGCGCTATGATAGGAAAAATCCTTATTGGAAAGCCCTTCTTTCACAGGAACAACACGGTTGTTAAATATTGTGAGTTATAATATTAATGATGAATAAGTTCGTGTTGATTAAAGATGAATTTGATAGTTTCATTGTGTTGGAATTATTTGTGTTAGTAGAAATCGACATCTATTCCAATGATAATTGATGTGTGGAGGTTATATTGTTCAATCGGGTATTCGGGGAACTTTTCGTGTCGGAGTACTTTTCACGAGTTACTATTCATAAGTTACTATTCATGAGTTATTATTCACGAGTTACTATTCACGAGCTACTATTCATGAGTTACTATTCACAAGTTACTATTCACGAGTTACTATTCACCCAGTTACTATTCACTCTAGTATTGTGCATTCGGGTATTTGGGTACAATATTATTCCATGAGGAGATGTGCTAATTTTTCAGACCGCTGGTGGAAAGTTATAATAGTGAATCAATATGGATCGCTGGTTTAAAGTTTAATAGTAAATCAGTATGGATCGTTGCTTTAAGTTTTAATAGTAAATCAATCTGGACCGTTCAGGAATTAGTTACTATTCAATCTATTCTTCTATAAATAGAAGCTCATTCCTTCATTATTTCTTACGAATTCACTAAAACTCTAGAGAGAGAAATTATAAAGAGAAATAAGAAGAGTATTCTGCTACTTCACTACTTCGATATCCAGTGTCTTTTATGGTAAGGGGTGTTATTCTTTCTTATTCATGAAGAGAACTTACATTATTCCATTTTTATTATTACATTGGAATAACTCAGTATCATGCGGACTCCTATACTTGGTGAAATCCTTATGTTATTCCATTCTTTATTATTACATTGGGAATATCACATGTATGTGTGTTTTACGCTCGGACTGGTTAAAAAATCTTTATTATTCTATTGGAATAACTTTGTATCGCGGACTCCCTATCTATACTTGGTGAAATCCTTATGTTATTCCATTCTTTATTATTACATTGAATATCCTATCTGGTGCGTTTCTGTGGGACCCTGAATTCCGTATTTATTATTACATTGGAATAACTTTTTGTCTTATCTATCATATGCACGGTGATTTCTTTTGTTATTTCATTCCTTATTATACTCGGTTGGTTAAAGTTTTAACTTCTATACTCCATGAAATTAGTGGAATATCATTGATATTTAAAGCTTCATCCAATATCTTTTCATGGAAATATTCTTCAACATTCTTGAATTTTACTCTCACAAAGAAGTATCATGTTGACAATTTGGACATTATTAGTTCTGGATAAACTAATTCTTGAACTTGTTTTATTGAATTCTTATATCATTGTCATCATCCTCATGTTTATATTTTTTAAAGTTATCTGTGGCACATGGTGCATAGATGGACTTGGTATGATTATGACCGAGGATTATTCGGTATAATCATGGTAGTAATATTACAAATGATGTGGTAAAAGTCCTCATTGGCCGTAGTGCATTGATGGGCCGAGGTTGTTGGCATGATCATGACCATTGATGAATACACGAATATCCTTGGCCCGTGAGTGCATGGATAATTTGTGGTCGTGACCACTAATGAATATCATTGGTTGTAGTGCGGGGATGATGTGGATTATTTATTAAAATTTGAGTCTCAAATATAAAAGTGATGAAAAACTTTTTAAATCATAAAATATAGTAGATTTTATTCTCTACTTGACTCTTTTAATGGATTGCTTATTCCGCTGCACTTAAACTTGTTGTCTATTGTATTTTATTAGTTTAACATTGTTGAAGGCTAATGATAATTTATCCTGCATTATCTTAGTCATAATATTTCTTACTAGGCTAGTTGAGCTCATCCTTTCTTTCACTGTTCTCTTTAGAAAATGAGAACGTAGCAGGGACTAGTCGGGGGACGGAGTGATGGTCCAGATGATAGCATTAGTAGTCCTCACTATTCTATGAAATAGTGTGATAATAATTGTAATGACGACTTATTCTGAGAGTGGATATTGTCTAGAAGAGTCAAGTAGAGCGGAATAAGCAATCTATTAGAAGAGTCAAGTAGAGTATAAAATCTACTATCTTCTATGATTTAAAAAGTTTTTCATCAACTTTATCATTTGAGACTCGACAAATAAATAAAATCGAATCAATCACACTAATGACCAATGATATGCATGTAATCATCAATGGTCATGATTATACCGAATAATCTCTTGTCATAATCATACCAACAACTGTCCATCAATGAACTACAGGCCAATGAGGACTTTCACCACATCATTAAATCATTACATTACGGCCATGATTATACCGAATAATCCTCGTCATAATCATACCAAGTCCATCTATGCACGTAAGCCAAATATGACTTTCATCACAATATAAGCATGAGGATGATGACAATGACATAATAATTCAATAAAACAAGTTCAAGGATAAATTTTAAATATTTATAATCTAATTTATCCAGAAATTAATAGCGTCCAAATTGTCAATGTGAGATCCCGAATTTTATGAAATAAAAGTATTCAATTTTTTTCTATTTTAATAAATAGTTAAATTGATAAAAGGTTAAAGTTAAGGGTGATATTTGAAAATTTTCAAACTAAGAAAGTTTTCATAAAATAATCAGCGATAAAAGTACAGTAATACGCTTGGTTGTATAGTAGCACACGATATTGATTATTGATGCTTACGTAAGAAAGTCACTTAGTTATACTCAATTATTGCTACAGTAATTGTTGCATCATATCTCTCATATTATTGATTCAATTATTGTCACAGTATCATCTGTATAATATGTTATATTATTAAATTAATAATTGAGACGACAAAGTTATTCATATTATTATTTTCAAAATTGATAATATCTAGAAGTTCTGTCAAGGAGAGGTTTGGTCACCTAATTGTGCGCCAATAAGGAGAAATCCTTATCGAAAAGCCCCCTTCTTTCCTGGGAATGACCAGATTGTTAAATATTGTGAGTTATAATATTAATGATGAATAAGTTCGTGTTGATTAAAGATGAAATTGATAGTTTCATTGTGTTGGGATTATTAGTTATAGTGGAAATCGACATTTATTTCGATAATAATTGATGTCTGTAGGTTATATTGACCAATCGGGTAATTAATCAGATAAATGAGCAATTAATTGCTATTAATTCACATGCTTATAACTATGTGTTCACATGTGTGTACTATTGATTCACATAATTTACTATTGAGTCAAGATTGGTAATATTTGCATGACTAAATTAAAAATGAAGGTACTATATTATAATTAATTTTTTCACATGTTTAGAACTATTGAGTCACATTATTTACTATTGATTCACATGATTTACTATTAGGGGAGGTGGTGCAAGTTTGGTAATACTTGTATGACTAAATTAAAAATGAAGGAAAAGATAATGGTATTATACTGTAATATTTTGAGCCCCAAAACGTGCAATTATCAAAACTGTATTTTCCTATAAATAGGAGCTCATTCCTTCATTATTTTTTACTAATCCACTAAGTCTCACAAGAGCAATTATAGATATAGAAGCTATAGAGAGAGAAGCTATAGAGAGAAAGAAGGAGCGAAGTCTGCTACTCCACTTACTCCAATGATGCAATCTTCTTACCGAGGTAAAGGGTTATTATTTTTATATTACGAAGAGATATTATTTTTGTATTCATATGAATATTATTATCGTTCAATATTCATTATATTTAGTTTAATATTAAGTAAGGAATATTATTTTGTTCACTATTAAGTAAGGAATATTATTTTCGTTTAACCGATGTGTAGTAAAGGGTATTATTCTTTCGTATTCTGAAGAGAGTTATTTTCTTTCAATACTAAATAAGGGTTGTTATTCCATTCTTTATTATTATGTTGGAATAACTTTTCATCTATGTGAATCCGTATACATGGTGAAATTCTTACATTATTCCATTCTTTATTATTACATTGGAATAACTTGGTACATGTGATCTATCGCATGCACAGTGAATTACATTGTTATTCCATTCTATATTATTACATTTGAAATATCACATGCATGCGTGCGTCTGCATGACCGGTTCCATTTTTATTATTACATTGGAATATCATATGCTGTATGGATTCGCGTGACTGGTTCCATTCTTTTTTATTACATTGGAATAACATGTCTGCATGCGATCTATCGCATGCCTGGTGAATTCTTTTGTTATTCCATTCTTTATTACTCTGTTGGAATAACCTGTCTATGTGGATTACCTCATACATGGTGAATGATTCTTCACATTCATTCTTTATTAAATTGTGGAAAGGATCATCTACGTGTATTCTTGGCATGGCGGCGAAAATCCATTTGCGGTTTAGTATATTCTATTATACTAAATGAGATATCATTTCTTTTGTACTCATCATGGAATATCATTTTCTTTGGTATTTTTTTTACGAGTAACTATTCACCCTTCTTATTCACTTCGGGTATTTGGGGCACTTTTAGATGTAGGAGTACTATTCACGATTCTTATTCACCCGATTACTATTCACTCTAGTATCATTCACTTTCGGTATTCGAGACACTTTTTGTGTCAATCTTTATTCAAGTACTATTCACGGGGTACTATTCACCCAAAAAATATATTTCTTTTCTGTCCAAATTATTTTTGGTACATGAATATTATTCTTGAATTTTACTCCACAAAGCAGTATCATGTTGACAATTTAGATATTTTTAAACTCTAGATAAATTTAAAGTTTTTAATATTTATCTTTGATTTCGTTTGATTAATGCTTATATCATTGTCATCATCCTCATGCTTATATTATGATGAAAGTCATCTTTGGCTTACGTGCATAGATGGACTGTTGATTATTGGTTTTACAGTTATATATTTTTGGCTTACGTGCAAAGATGGACTGTTGATTATTAGTTTTATAGTTGTATATCTTTGGTTTACGTGCAAAGTTGGACAAGTGTATGACATGATCATAACCACTGGTGATAATAACGAATATCTTTGGCCCGTAGTGCATGGATAATTCGATGATGTGATTGGCAGGATTATGACCATTAGTTAACAGTTGAATGTCTTTGGCCGTAGTGCACTGACAAACAATTGATTGGTATGATCATGACCATTGGTTTTATAGTTGAATATCTTTGGCCCGTAGTGCAAAGGTAGACAACTGATTGGTATGATCATTGTTATTACATTTGAATATCTTTAGCCTTTGGGGTAAGGATATTGAGTAAACGTTCTATTAAGCCTTTGTGACAAAGAGAAACGGTTGATTTACATGATTATAAATATGAATTATGGATTTAACTATAATCTTTGGTGGTTCAGGTGAAGACAGGTGATGAGAGTTCTTTTTGTCTTGGGTATAATAAAGAACTGTTAATGGGTATTACAAGGATAAAGTTGATGAAAAACTTTTTAAATCACAGAAAATAATAGAGTTTATGCTCTACTTGACTCTTCTAATGGATTGCTTATTCCGCTGTAGTTGTGGATCTAAAACTTATTGTCTATTATATTCTATCAGTTGTTATATTGTTGAAGGCTAAGGATAAGTTATTCTGCATTATCTTAGTCATAATATTTATTACTGGGCTAGTTGAGCTCACCATTTTCTTTCATTGTTCTCTTCAGGAAATGAGAATATAGCTGGGACGAGTTGGGGAATGGAGTGATGGTCCAGGATAAGTGGCTTTAGTAGTCCTCACTATTATGTGAAATAGTGTGATAATAATTGTAATGAGGACTCCATTGAGTGTGGATATTGTCTAGATGACAATATTCCTGTTTAAACTCTCAGCTATGTTTTGTCCTATTTTACACGACTGTTGTATTAATTTTGTATTTGATTTGTGTACCATGTATTTGGCGACTCAAGATGGGTGATGTATACATGTTTTGGGGGTGTCACAATCAACATGATATTGCTTTGTAGAGTAAAATTCAAGAGTGCTCAGAAGAATATTTCCATGAAAAGATACTGGATGAAGCGTAAATATTCAGGATATTCTACTAATTTCATGGAGTATAGAAACCAAAACTTTAACCAACCGAGTATATAGAATGAAACTGCAAATGAATTTTCGCCCGCCATACGGTAATCCACGTAGACAGATCATTTCTATAATTTAATAAGGAATGCATACGAAGGATCATTCACCATGCATGCGGTAATCCACATAAACATGTTATTCCAACAAAATAATAAAGAATGGAATAACAGAAGAATTCACCATGCATGCGATAGACCGCACAGACATGTTATTCTAACAAAATAATAAAGAATAGAATAACAGAAGAATTCACCAAGCATGCGATAGACCGCACAGATAGGTTATTCCAACAGAATAATAAAGAATGGAATAACTACCCTTACGAATATTGAAAGAAATAACTCTCTTCATGAATACGAAAGAAATAATACCCCTTACCTTAGAAATAATACCTCTTTTTCTTCATTTTTAATTTAGTCCTGCAAGTATTATAAAACTTGCACCACCTCCCTTAATAGTAAATCATGTGAATTAATAGTTCATTCATGTGACTCAATAGTATAATCATGTGAAAAAAACTAATTACAGTATAGTACCTTTAACTATACCTCCATTTTTAATTTAGTCATGCAAGTATTATCAATCTTGCACCAACTCCCCTAATAGTAAATCATGTGAATCAATAGTACACACATGTGAACACATAGTTATAAGCATGTGAATTAATAGCAATTAATTGCTCATTTATCCAGTTAATTATCTGATTGGTCAATACAACCTCCAGACATCAATTATTGTCGAAATAAATGTCGATTTTCACTAACACTAATAATTCCAACACAATGGAACTATCAATTCTATCTTTAATCAACACGAACTTATTCATCATTAATATTATAATTCACAATATTTAACAACCAGGTCATTCCCAGGAAAGAGGGGGCTTTCTGATAAGGATTTCTTTTTATTGGCATGCAATTAAGTGACCAAACCTCTCCTTGACTGAACTTCTGAACATTGTCGATATTGCGAATAATAATATGAATAACTTTGTTAAGTCTCAATTATTGATTTAATAATATAACATATTATGCGAGATGACATCTTTGTGACAATAATTAAATCAATAATATGAGAGATATTATCACGACAATTCTTGTAGCAATAATTGAATATAAGCGGTGACTTCTCACGTAAGCATCAATAATCAATACCGTGTGTCTTCTTATGCGACCACACGTATTCTTCGTACTTTTACTACCGGGTAGTTCAATAGTTTTAACGGTAACACTTTCGCCGTTATTTTTATAAAAAGATAATTCTGTCGTTTTCTAACTACTACAATACTTCTATTGTGGGGTCCACCAATGAATATGTCGTCGTACGAATATTCCCTGTTAAAACGAATATTCCCCGACCAATCAAATATTATATAACCACTTGCTTACTTTGCAAAATTAATAAATATTACCCACAACTATAACATTATAACAAATCCACACCATAATATTCAAAAATATATTTCGAGAAAATTATTCTTTATTCATAAAAAGTTGGGGTCTTCTGACCTCCCTTCTTATGAAATTTCATCCTCGAAATTAGAGTGCGTACACGAGTATATCGAAGAGGTGAGGATATCTTGTCTTCATCTCAGATTCTAACTCCTAGGTCATTTCTTCTATATTGTGGTTTCTCCATAAAACTTTGAATTGAGGTATAACCTTGGAGCGTAGAATATGATCCTTCTTATCCAAGATTTTAACAAGTAACTCTTCATACGTTAAATCTTCCTCTATCTCTCCTGGTTCTAATTCAATAATGTGGTTCAGGTCTTTCACATATTTACGTAACATAGATATGTGAAAAACGTTATGAACACGAGACATACTTGGCGGTAAGGCGAGTCTATAGGCCACATTTCCTACCCGATCGAGGATTAAAAATGGGCCAATGAATCGAGGATTGAGCTTTCCTCTCTTTCCAAATCTCGTAACTCCTTTCCATGGAGCAACACGTAACAACACATGATCTCGATATTGAATTCCACGTCCTTTCGATGAAGATCGGCATAACTCTTTTATCGATCTTGTGAGGTTTTTATCGTTGTCGGATCGTTTGAATCTTTTACGTAGTCATCGTACCAACTCGGTCCTAACAACGTTGTTTTTCCCACCTCATCCCAAAGATCTTGGAAACGACACTTTCTTCCATACTGGCGCCTCAAATGGAGCCATGCGATACTTGCTTGATAACTATTGTTGTGGAAAACTCCACCAATGGTAGAACTTGTCCCAACTTCCTTTGAAGTCGAGGACACGAGTCTTAATAAATCTTTAAGAGTTTGAATAGTCCTTTACGATGCCCATCCGTTTGAGGATGATATGCCAAACTAAATCGTAAATCCGTGCCCATAGCTTTTTGTAAACTAACCCCAAAATCGTGAAGTGAATCTTGGGTCTCGATCGAAACTATGGATCTTGGCATACCATGCAATCTTACAATCTCGTTTATGTACATACTAGCAAGGCGTTCAAGTGTATAAGTTTCTCGTATCGGTAAGAAATGAAGCGGACTTGGTCAATCTATCAACAATGACCCAAATCACATCTATGCCTTGAGAAACCTTGGGAAGACCAGTAACGAAATCCATGGTAATGTGCTCCCACTTCCATTCTGGAATTTTAAGTGGTTGCAATGGACCTTTTGACACTTGATGCTCCGCCTTGACTCATTGACAAGTTAGACACCTAGAGATAAACCCCGCTATCTCTCTCTTCATATTGCTCCACCAAAATGTATGTCGAAGATCACGATACATCTTGGTACTCCCGAGATGGATTACAAGCGGTGTGTTGTGCGCCTCCATCATGATTTTATACTTCAAGTCGAATCGTTAGGAACACAAAGTTTGGAGTTGACTCAAGTATTCCTTCTTCATCGATTCTTGCTTAGGAATAGCACCTTCTTGCACTTTCTTCCTCATACGCATCGACTCCAGTGCATAAGTTGAGCGACTTTAACTTTATCAATTAAAGTCGGTTCTACTCGCATATTATATTCACCATCATCACATGGGTCCTGGAGTCTTTAACTCTATTTCCATCCTTTCCAAGTCATAAAATGGGCCTTTGCGTTGACAATATTGCACTTTCGTGCCCATATGATCTTCTACTTTCGATGCGTCATTTCTTACGTTCGCTTTTCTAGGATGGTATTGGATGGTATGATCATAATCTTTCAACAACTCAAGCCATCATCGTTTGCTTGCATGTTGAGTTCCTTTTAGAGTGAAGAAATATTTGAGGCTTTTATGATCAGTATAGATCTCCACCTTCTCTCCATCTGGTAATGCCTCCAAATCTTAAGCATAAAAATGCAATTGCTTACTGACTCTAGATCATGAGTAGGATAATTCCTCTCATATTCTTTGAGTTATCGTGATGCATAGGCTATGACTTTCCCATGTTGCATGAGAACACATCCTAACTCTTTGCACGAAGCATCACTTTGTAGATGACAAATCCCTCAGAGCAGGATGGTATTGTCGAGCAGTCTTTGAAATGAGTCTTCTCTTGAGTTCTTGAAAACTCTTCTCACATTCCTCGCTCAACCAGAACTTTTTATCTTTTTGAGTCAATTTGAGTTAATGGAGTAGCGATTAGAAAACCCTTCACGAATCTCAGATAATAACCAACTAAAGTGAAAGCTACGTACTTTGATCCTTGACTTAGGTTGCTCCCGACTTTGAATTGCTTGATCTTTGCTTGGGTCAACAGATATTCCATGATTTGATATTACGTGCCCAAGGAATGCAACTTCCTCGAGCGAACTTCGCATTTCTTGACTTGGCATATAGCTTGTTTTCACGAAGCTTTTGGAGTATCGACCTCAAGTGTTGCTCATGGTCTTCACGGGTTTTGGAGTATATGAGGATGTCATCAATAAAGACGACCACAAAGTGATCCAATATTCCTTGAATACTCGGTTCATCATGTCCATGAAGGCGGCGGGGAGCATTAGTCGATCAAAAGGCATGACTAGGAATTCATAATGCCGTCTTAGGAGTTTTGAAAGCAGTCTTTGGAATGTCATCGGTTTTAATCTTCAATGATGATATCCCAGGAACGAAATCGATCTTTGAAAAGAATTTGGCTCCTTGTGGCTGGTCAAACAGGTCATCAATGCGAGGCAATGGGTACCTATTTTGATGGTGACATGATTCAACTCCGATAATCAATACAAAAGTCGCATACTTCCATCTTTCTTCTTCACGAATAGAACAGGGGCACCCCAAGGAGGCGTCTTAGGGCGAATGAAACAGATGTCTAACAATTCCTGTAGTTGGGTTTTAACTCACGAAGTTCAATAGGAGCCATTCGATATGGGGCTTTGGAAATGGGTTTTGTCTTAAATTCAAGGTATTACAAAATTCAATTTCACGCTCTGGGGTAGGCGGGAAGTTCTTGAGGGAATACGTTAAGAAATTTATTAACAATAGAAATATCATTCAAATCGGCGTATTTTTATTTAAATCAAGTGACATGGGCTAAGAAAGCTTGACATCCATTTTTCAATAAATGAATAGCTTTATGACTTGATATAGCGATGATTGACTTTAGTGGTTTGGTTGCTTGAATTAGTATAATAGGTTGGTTAGGAATATGAAAGCTAACAACCTTACGAAAACAATCGATTTTAGCATGATGAGTAGTTAACCAATCAATCCTAAAATCACATCAAATGCAAGTATTTTCAAAGAAATAAGATCGATAGGTAACGTGCGGTTACCGATTTGAATCAAATAAGACTTATAAACAGTGGATATAATGAAGGTTTCTCCCAAAGGAGTTTCAACCGATAAGTTAAAGTCTAATTTGTCCGGAGTCAAATTTAAACGTTGAGCGCAAGTAAGAGAAATAAAAGAATGGGTAGAACCGCTATCAAATAAGGTATATACTTCACTAGAGTTTATGATTACCTTACTCGTGATCACCTCGTTCGGATTCCTCGCTTTTTTGGAGGTTACAACAAACGCTCTCCCTTAAACTACCAGTTTTATCTTGTCTGGGACGACCTTTGATGCCTCCATCCCAGCTGGACTTGACTTTGGTGCACGACAAAATTGGGCTAGGTGACCTTCTCTTCCACAATTTTAACATGCTTTGGAAGCGCATCACGCGATTTGGTGATATGTCCCTCCCTCGCATTTGTAACATATCTGATAAAGCGGTCGTTTCTCCTTCCTTAACAACGGTCTTTGGTCTTGGCGTCTTTCCATCATTGTTGAATCTCCTCTTCTTGAAATGTCCACTCTTATTGTCATGGCCATGATTACCACCGAAGTGATTACCATTTCTGGCATGTTTATTTCCTCCATGCTTGTTGCCACCACTTCGATGACTGCTACCACTGGTATTATCGACTTGTTGACTGCTCTCTCTTGGTTGGGTTGACTCATTATCACGCTCCAATAACTGAGCCCTATTCACAACATTCGAATACAAACACAGTTTGTGAGAAATTAGGTATTGACGTATCTCTGGTTTCAAACCTCTTAGAAACATCCACGTCATTCTCTCCTCATTATCAACCAAGTGGGGATATGGCAGAGATAACTTCGGCAAATTTAGCTTCGTCTTTGCGCACGCGGTCATATTGTTTTTGCTCAAGCTTGATGAACTCTACCTCCTTCATGTGATGAATACTTTCGGGAAAGTACTTGTCGTTGAACAATTCTTAGAACTTCTCCCAAGACATCTTGATCTGTGGCGGGTTGAGTCGCTTTCTGATTCCCACCCGATGTCTGCCTCTCTGCTACATGACATGAAGATGGCAAAGGAAACCTTTTGCTCCTCGGAGCATCCCAAGACATCAAATATCTTGTTGATCTGCTTTATCCACGTCTCGCCTTAAGTGGTTTTGGCTCTCCAAAAAACTCGGTGGTCCCGACTCCTTGAAGCTGCTTAGCGGTGGCCGTCGAGAGTTGTCGGTGTTTCCACCTTCATTTTGGGCGAGGAGCCGCCCTACTTTGATGTTGCATGAATTGCATAAAACCTCTGAACGTCCATCGTTCATCATTTGATCGTTGTTGTTTACACGAGGATTATTGTCTTCTGTTGCATATTATCACAGGTATTAATCTGTGGTGACTCAACGGTCTCATGTGCTTCATTGCTTATCTCAACATTTTGGGATGCCATTTTCAAATCTTGCCACAAAACAAGGGTTAATTAACATATCACATATTATCCCTATACTACGGCCGACCAATTAAATACCAAATAAACTTGGGTAGGTCATACTAGCGAAGAAATTCCCGTCTCTCCCTCCTAGTTCTTGTCTCACCTCTCGGCCGGGGATCATATCCTAAGCTTTGATACCAACCTGTGGCGCCCCCCAAATAGGTATACATCACCCATCTTGAGTCGCCAATACATGGTACAAAAAATTCAAATACAACTTAATTATACAACGATTAATGTAACATACGACAAAACATAATTTAAGAGTTTTAATAAGAATATTGTCATCTAGACAATATCCACTCTCAATGGAGTCCTCATTACATTTATTGTCACACTATTTCACGAATAGTGAGGACTACTAAAACAACCATCATCGGACCGTCAATCCGTTCCCCAGGCTAGTCCCGACTATATTCTCATTTCTGAAGAAGAACAATGAAAGAAAGGGTGAGCTCAACTAGCCCGATGAAAAATATTATGACTAAGATAATGCAGAATATATTATCCTTAGCTTTCAACAGTATAACAACTGATAGAATATAATAGAAAACAAGTTTTAGATCAACAACTGCATCGGAATAAGTAATCCCTTAGAAGAGTCAAGTAGAGTATAAAATCTACTATCTTCTATGATTGAAAAAGTTTTTCATCAACTTTATCACTGAGACTCAGCTTAATAAATAAAATCAAATCAATCCAGCACCACGGCCAATGATATTCATGTAATCATCAATGGTCATGATTATCTTAGAATAATCCACTGGTCATAATCATACCAACAAGCGTCCATCAATGAAACTACGAGGCCCAATGAGGACTTTCACCACATCATTAAATCACATTACGGTCATGATTATCTTAAGAATAATCCTTGGTCATAATCATACCAAGTCCATCTATGCACGTAAGCGAAGATGACTTTCATCACAATATAAAGCATGCGGATGATTTCAATGACATAATAATTCAATAAAACAAGTTCAAGGATAAATTTTAAAGATTTATAATCTAATTTATCCAGAAATCAATAGCGTCCAAATTATTAACATGATATTGCTTTGTAGAGTAAAATTCAAGAATGCTCAGAAGAATATTTCCATGAAAAGATACTGGATGAAGCGCAAATATCCACGATATTCTACTAATTTCATGGAGTATAGAAACTAAAACTTTAACCAACTGAGTATAATAGAATATGAAACTGCAAATGGATTTTCACCCGCCATGCGGTAATCCACGTAGACAGATCATTTCCACAATTTAATAAGGAATGAATACGAAGGGTCATTCACTATGCATCACGGTGAATCCACATGAACGAGTTATTCAATGAGAATAATAAAGAATGGAATAACGAAAGAATTCACCGTACATGCGGTAGTCGCGTAGAGCGGGTTATTCAACGAGAATAATAAAGAATGGAATAACGGAAGAATTCACCATGCATCACGATGTCCGCGTAGGCGGGTTATTCCAACGAAATAATAAAGAATGGAATAACGAGAAGAATTCACCATGCATGCGGTAGTCCGCAGAGCGAGTTATTCCAACGAATAATAAAGAATGGAATAACGAAGAATTCACCATGCATGCGATTAGTCTCGTGAGACGAGTTATTCCAATAGAATAATAAAGAATGAAATAACGAAAGAATTCACCATGCATGCGGTGATCCGCATGAGGCGAGTTATTTCAATGAGAATATTAAAGAATGGAATAACGAGAAGAATTCACCGGGCATGCGATAGTCCAAAGGCGAGAGTTATTCAATGTAATAATAAAGAATGGAATAACAACCCTTACGAGTATTGAAAGAAAATAACTCTCTTCATGAATACGAAAAAGAAATAATACCCTTTACCTCGGAAGAAAAGCTGGATCTTTGGAATAGTGAGGTAGCAGACTTCTCTTCTTCTTTCTCTCCATAATTTCTCTCTATAATAATTCCTCTTGTGAAACTTAGTGAATTGGTGAGAAATGAAGGAAGAATAAGTTTCTATTTATAGGAAAATATAGTTTCAATAATTGCACATTTTGGGGCTCGAAATATTACAATATAATACCTTCCTCTATTTCTTCATTTTTAATTTAGTCCTGTAAGTATTATAAAACTTGCACCACCTCCCCTAATAGTAAATCATGTGAATTAATAGTTCATTCATGTGACTCAATAGTATAATCATGTGAAAAAACTAATTACAGTATAATACCTTCAACTATACCTCCATTTTTAATTTAGTCATGCAAGTATTATCAATCTTGTACCAACTCCCCTAATAGTAAATCATGTGAATCAATAGTACACACATGTGAACACATAGTTATAAACATGTGAATTAATAGCAATTAATTGCTCATTTATCCGGTTAATTACCAGATTGGTCAATATAACCTCCAGACATCAATTATTATCGAAATAAATGTCGATTTTCACTAACACTAATAATTCTAACACAATGGAACTATCAATTCTATCTTTAATAAACACGAACTTATTCATCATTAATATGATGCAACAATTACTGTAGCAATAATTGAATATAAGCGGGTGACTTCTCCGTAAGCATCAATAATCAATACCGCAATTCTTCTTATGCAACCACGCCAGCGTATTCTTTGTACTTTTACTACCGTAGTTCAATAGTTTTAATGGTAACACTTTTCGTAGTTATTTTTATAAAAGATAATTATGTCATTTTCTAACTATGATAATACTTACATTGTGGGGTCCACCAATGATTGTGTCATCGTCTGAATATTTCCTGTTAAAACGAATATTCTCCAGACCAATCGAATATTATATAACCACTTTACTTACTTTGTAAAATTTATAAATATTACCCACAACTATAACATTATATCAAATCCACACCATAATATTCAAAAATATATTTCGAGAAAATTATTCTTTATTCATAAAAGTTGGGGTCTTACACTAAGGGTCTTAAGGAATAAGTCAAAGTATAACTCATCATACACAAGATACTATGATGATCTCAAGTCCAAGGATCACTTGTACTACTATCACTTCAGGAATTCCTATTGATAGGTAAGTAAAACTCCATTAGGTATTCCTTAGCGAGCCACGTTCAGTGAACTTATTCTCTAATAAGCACCTACATACTTGCTTTAGTGTCTCCACACAAATGATTATGAGATTAATCATCCTCATCCAATGATAAAGCAACGTATGTACCAATCTATCCGGATTCACTAATCCCCAATTTAGTAATCCAACGATTGGAAACTATTTTAGTTTTAAGCTTTCTAAGAATTTAGATTTCATTAAAATTATCATCATCATTATTCTAAAAGCATTGCTTAAAACTATGGGTTTATCACATATTATAAAACTACATCATGTAGATAATTAAAAGCCTTTAATTAATTAATACTTTTTATTAATAAATGAATAAGATTGTTACAAAGTATATGCTTTATCATCAAACAAGATTGGCTTGTGTGCATACTACTTTAAAGTTGTATAATTAAGTTGTAGTTGTATTTTGTACCATGTATTTGGCTACTCAGAATGGGTGATGTATACCTATTTTGGGGGCATCACAGTTGGTATCAGAGCTTAGGGATATAATCCCTGGCTGAGATGTAAGACTAGAACTAGGAGGGGAGAAACGGGTTAATCCTTCGCTAGTATGACCTACCTAAGTTATTTGTTATTTAATTGGTCGGTTAGAGTATAGGGATAATATGTGACATATCAATTAACCATTATTTTGATACAATGTTTGAGAATGACATCTGAAAATGTTGAGATAAGCAATGAAGCACATGAAACCGTTGAGTCACCGCCGATCAATAACCAGGATAATGTGCATCAGGAAGGAATTAGTCCTCGTGTAAACAACAACACCGACTAAATGACGAACAATGGTATGTTTAGGAACTTTTTAGAATTTATGTAAAACCAAACGAGAGAGACTCCTGTTCAAAATACAGGTGTAAATACTGGTAACTCACGGTTGGTCATCGCTAAGCAGTTCAAGGAGCTGGGACCGCTGGAGTTTTTGGGAAAGTCAGAACCACTTAAGGCGAAGATGTGGATAAAGTAGATCACCAAGATATTTGAAGTCTTGGAATGCTCAGAGGAGCAAAAGGTTTCCTTCGCCACCTTTATGTTGTGTGAAGAGGCAGATTACCTGTGGGAATCTATAAAATGTACCCAGCATGCCGCACTCAAGATGTCTTGGGAGAAGTTCTAAGAATTATTCAACGACAAGTACTTTCCCGAAATATTCGTCACATGAAAGAGGTTGAATTCATCAAGCTAGAGCAAAACAATATGACCGTATCGTAGTACGAGGCTAAATTTACGAAGTTATCCCAGTTTGTATCCCATTTGGTTGATAATGATGAGCGAATGATGCGAATGTTTCTGCGAGGTTTGAAACCCGAAATTCGTCAATACCTCATTTCTCACAAACTTTGCTTGTATTCAGATGTTGTGAATAGGGATCAGTTATTGGAACGCGATAATGAGTCAACCCAAATAAGAGAGAGCGGCTGGAAAATCGACAATACCAGCGGTAGCAGTCATCGAAGCGGTGACAACAAATGTGGAGGGAATCAACATGCCAGAAATGGTAACCACTTCCGTGGTAATCATGACCAAGACAATAGAAGTGAAAATTTCAAGAAGAGAAGGTTCAACAATGATGGAAAGACAGTAGCACCAGCACCCGTTTTCAAGGAAGGAGAACGACCACCGTTCTAAACTGCACGATGTAGTCCAAAACATGTTACAATTGCGGAAGAGAAGGTCACCTAGCTCGATTTTGTCATGTAGTAAAGTCAAGTCCAGCTGGGATGGTGATGCCAAAGGATGTCCCAGACAAGTCAAAATCAGTATTTGAAGAGAGCATTTTTCGTGATGAGGAACCCGAACAAAGTTATCACGGATAAGCTAATCATAAACTCTTGCAAAGTCTATACCTTATTCGATATCGGTTCTTCCCACTCTTTTATTTCTCCTACTTGCGCTCAACGTTTAAAATTAACTCCAGATAAATTAGAATTTGACTTATCTATTGAAACTCCATTAGGAGAAACCTTCATTACATCTACTATTTATAAGTCTTATTTGATTCAAATCGGCACCCTCACGTTACCTGTCGATCTTATCTCTTTGAAAATAATGTGATTTTAGGAATCGACTGGTTAAGTACTCATCATGCTAAAATTGATTGTTTTTATAAGGTTGTTAGCTTTCATATTCCTAACCAACCTATTATGCGAATTCAAGCAACCAGACCACTAAAGTCAATCACTGTCATATCAAGCCATAAAGCCATTCATTTATTGAAAAACGGATGTCAAGCTTTCTTAGCTCATATCATAGATTTAAATAAAAATACATCAAATTTGAATGATATTTCTATTGTTAATAAATTTCCTGACGTATTCCGCGAAGAACTTTCTAGCCTATCGCAAGAGCGTGAAATCAAATTTTGTATCGACCTTAAACCCGGTACAAAACCCTCAAATATTTCTTCACCCAGAATGAACGTAACATGCGCCAAACACGTTAGCTCGAGCTGTTGAAAGATTTTGATCATACCATTCAATACCATCTTAGAAAAGTGAACGTGGTAGCTAACGCGTTGAGTGGAAGATCATATGCGTTTACAACTACGATATTGTTAACACAAAGACCCATTTCGTACGAATTACAAAAGATGGAGATAGAGTTAAAGACTCCAAGAACCTACGTGAAGATAGCGAATATACGATTAGAATCGACTTTAATCGATAAAGTTAAAGCTACTCAAGCTGCTGCACTCGGAGAAATGAATGAATGAAGAAGAAGGTGCAAGAAGTCGTTATTCTAGAAGCAAGAATCGACGAAGAGAGGAAATCTCAACCCTCGATTTAATTGGTCCATTTGAAATACTTGACCAAGTAGTAACTGTGGCCTATAGACTCACCTTACCGCTAAGTATGTCGCGTGTTCGTAACATTTTTCACGTATCGATGTTACGTAAATATGTGGAAGACTCGAACCACATTATTTAATTAGAACTAGACGAGATAGCAGAAGATTTAACGTATGAGGAGATACCTATTAAAATCTTGGATAAGAAGGATCATATTCTACACTTAAAGGTTATACCTCAAGAGTTAGAATCTAAACAAGGTATCCTTACCTCTTCAGCATACCAGGTATGTATGTAAATTTTGAGGGCAAAATTTCATAAGGAGGGAAGATTTTAAGACCCCAAATTTTATGAAATAAAAGTATTCAATTTCCTTATAATTATTATTTTATTTAGTAAATGGTTACATTGATAAAAGATTAAAGTTAAGGGTGATATGTGAAAATCTTGCAAAGTAAGCAAGTTGTTATAAAATATTCGATTGGTCGGGGAATATTCATTTTAACAGGGAATATTCGTACGACGACACAATCATTAGTGGAGCCCACAACGAAAGTATTGTCGGAGTTAGAAAATGACAGAAATATCTATTATAAAAATAACGGCGAAAGTTTTATCGATAAACTGTTAAAATACACGTGTGGTAAAAGTAAAGAATGTCTGGCGTGGTTACATAAGTAGCACTGCAGATTGTATAGTATCTTTGATTATTAATGCTTACGTGAGAAGTCACTCAGTTTTATTCAATTATTACCACAGTAATTGTTGCATAGTATCTCTCATATTATTGATTCAATTATTGCCACAGTATCATCTGCACAATATTTTATATTATTAAATCAATAATTAAGACGACAAAGTTATTCATATTATTCTTTGTATTATTGATGATGTCTAGAAATTTTTGTCGAGGAAAGGGGTTTGGTCACCTAATTTCACGCCAATAGGGAGAAATCCTTATCGAAAAGTCCCCCTCTTTCTTGGGAATGATCTGGTTGTTAAATATTGTGAGTTATAATATTAATGATGAATAAGTTCGTGTTGATTAAAGATGTTTGTTCATTTAGTTTTCTTTAATTCTTTCGTGACCCAATTACCCTCAAAGGAGGTATTTCTGTGATTGGCTGGTTTTATTGACCAATCAGGCAATTAATCGGATAAATGAGCAATTAATTGCTATCGGTTCACATGCAAATTACTATTGATTCACATGTATGGAACTATTGATTCACATACATGTACTATTAGGGGAGGCGGTGCAAGATTGATAATACTTGAAGGACTAAATTAAAAATAGAGGTATAGATGAAGGTACTATACTGTAATAATTCGAGCCCCTAATCGTGCAACTATTGAAACTATGTTTTCCTATAAATAGAAGCTCATTTCTTCTTTCATTCTCACCAATTCACTAAAACTCACAAGAGCATCTATAGAGAGAAAAACTATAGAGAGGATGAAGAAGAGTATTCTGCTACTTCACTATTGTAGTATCCAGTCTTCTACTAAGGTAAGGGGTATTATTTATTTCATATTCGGTTACAATATTATTTTTCGTATTCGTAAGGAATATTATCTTCGTTCAATATTCGTAAGGGATATTATTTTTGTTCAATATTCGTATGAAATAATATTTTCTTCCATACTCTGTAGTATGTAAGTAATATTATTTCATTGCGTATTCCTAATTCTACTCTCATTCTATTAAAGTATTGTTTCTATATTCCATGAAATTAGTAGAATATCCTTGAAATTTGCGCTTCATCTAGTATCATTTCACAAGGATATTTTTCTGAACATTCTTGTTGAATTTTAAGCTTTTCATGCTGGAATACTATTCATGGGTACTATTCATTTATACGGTACTATTCATACGTACGATACTATTCATATGTACGGTACTATTCATACATACAGTACTATTCACAAAGTACTATTCATGGGGTACTATTCATAAAGTACTATTCACAAAATATTATTCATAAACTACTATTCACGGGGTACTATTCACAAAGTATTATTCATAGGGTACTATTCACGAGGTACTATTCATAAAGTATTATTCACGGGATACTATTCACGAAGTACTATTCACAGGATACTATTCACCTGGGGTACTATTCATGATAAAAATTGATTTCTTTCGGTCCAAATTATTTTTGATACAATATTATTGAATTTTACTCCACAAAGTAGTATCATGTTGACAATTTGGACATTATTGAATTCTAAATAAATTAAATTATAAATCTTTAAAATTTATCCTTGCTCTCATTTAATTGATTTCTTATATCATTGTCATCATCCTCATGCTTATAGTGTGATGAAAGTCATCTTTGGCCATAGTGCATAGATGGACTGTTGATTGGTATGATTATGACAAGGGATTATTCGGTATAATCATGACATGTAATGTTACAAATGATGTAGTAAAAGTCATCTTTAGCCCGTAGTGCATAGATGGACTGTTGATTGGTATGATTATGACCATGGATTATTTGGTATAATCATGACCATTGGTGAAAACACGAATATCCTTGGCCCGTAGTGCATGGATAATTCGTGATTGTGATACTAATGAATATCCTTGGCCCGTAGTGCTTGGATAATTCAGTGATGTGGATTATTTATTGAGTTGAGTCTCAACAATAAAATTGATGATAAACTTTTAAATCATAGAAGATAGTAGATATCATGCTCTACTTGACTCTTCTAATGGATTGCTTGTTCCGCTGTAATTGTTGATCTAAAACTTGTTGTCTATTGTATTTTATCAGTTGTTATACTGTTAAAGGCTAAGGATAATTTATTCTGAATTATCTTAGTCATAATATTTCTTATTGGGCTAGTTGAGCTCACCCTTTTCTTCAATTGTTCTCTTGTGAAATGAGAATATAGTCGGGACTAATCGGGGAATGGATTGACGGTCCAGATGGTTGTTTTAGTAGTCCTCACTATTCTGTGAAATAATGTGATAATAATTGTAATAAGATTGAATTTGAGTTTGGATATTGTCTTCTAGACAATATCCATTTTAAAACTCTCAGCTATGTTTTGTCATATTTTACACGACAGTTGTATAATTAAGTTGTAGTTGTATTTTGTACCATGTATTTGGTGACTCAGAATGGGTGATGTATACCTATTATGGGGGCGTCACAGTTGATATCAGAGCTTAGGGATATGATCCCTGGCTAAGATGTGAGACTAGAACTAGGAGGGGAGACGCGGGTTAATCCTTTGCTAGTATGACCTACCTATGTTATTTGTTATTTAATTGGTCGGTCAGAGTATAGAGATAATATGTGGATGTCAATTAACCCTTATTTTGATACAGTGTTTGAGAATGGCATCTGAAAATGTTGAGATAAGCAATGAAGCACATGAGACTGTTGAGTCACCGACGATCAATAACCAGGATAATGTGCATCAGGAAGGCAATAATCCTTGTGTAAACAACAACACCGACCAAATGACGAACGATGGTATGTTTAGAAACTTTTTAGAATTTATGCAAAACCAAACGAGAGAGACTCCTGTTCAAAATGCAGGTATAAACACTAGCAACTCATGGCTAGTCACCGCTAAGCAGTTCAAGGAGCTGGGACCGCCAGAGTTTTTGGGAAAGCCAGAACCACTTAAGGCGGAGACGTGGATAAAGCGAATCACCAAGAGAAATTAGACTTTGACTTATCTGTTAAAACTCCATTAGGAGAAACCTTCATTACATCCACTATTTATAAATCTTGTTTGATTCAAATCGACACCCTCACGTTACTTGTTGATCTCATCTCTTTGAAAATACTTGCATTTGATGTGATTTAGGAATTGACTGGATAACTACTCATCATGCTAAAATTGATTGTTTTCATAAGGTTGTTAGCTTTCATATTCCTAATCAACCTATCATGCGAATTCAAGCAACCAAACCACTAAAGTCAATCACTATCATATCAAGCCATAAATCAATTTGTGACGCCCCAAAATAGGTATACATCACCCATTCTGAGTCACCAAATACATGGTACAGAATTTAAATACAAACTTCTTTAATACAATACGACAAAAGCGTAGCTGAGAGTTTTTACACGGATATTGTCTTCTAGACAGTATCCAAACTCAAACAGAGTCCCTATTACAATTATTATCACACTATTTTCTAGAATAGTGAGGACTACTATAGCCACCATCTCGGACCATCACTCCATTCCCCGACTAGTCCCAGCTACGTTCTCATTTCCTGAAGAGAACAATGAAAGTAAAAGGATGATCTCAACTAGCCCAGTAAGAAATATTATGACTAAGATAATGCAGAATAAATTATTGTTAGCCTTCAACAATGTTAAACTGATAATAAATAACAAGTTTAACTGCAGTGGAACAAGCAATCCATTAGAAGAGTCAAGTAGAGCATGATATCTACTATCTTCTATGATTTAAAAAATTATCATCAACTTTATCACAGAGACTCAGCTTAATAAATAATCCACATCACTAAATTATCCATGCACTACGGGCCAAGGATATTCATTAGTATCACGTCCACGAATTATCCATGCACTACGGGCCAAGGATATTCGTGTAATCATGATCATGCCAACAACTGTCCATCAATGCACTACGGGCCAATGAGGACTTTTACCACAACATTACAGGTCATGATTATACCGAATGATCCCTAGTCATAATCATACCAATCAACAGTCCATCTATGCACTACGACCAAAGATGACTTTCATCACAATATAAACATGAGGATGATGACAATGATATAAGAATTCAGTTAAAAGAAAGCAAAGGATAAGTTTTTAAAGATTTATAATTTAATTTATCCGGAATTCAATAATGTCCAAATTGTCAACATGATACTGCTTTGTGGAGTAAAATTTAAGAATAATATTGTATCAAAAATGATTTAGACAGAAAAGAATCAATTTTTCATCGTGAATAGTACCCCGAGTGAATAGTATCTGAGTGAAAAGTACCTCGTGAATAGTACTTCATGAATAGTACTTCGGGAATAGTACTCTTATGAATAGTACTCTGTGAATAGTACTCTATGAATAGTACTTTGTGAATAGTACCCCGTGAATAGTACTTTATGAATAGTACCCCGTGAACAATACTCTGGCATGAAAAGTTTAAAATTTAACAAGAATGTTCAGAAAAATATCTTTGTAAAACGATACTAGATGAAGCGCAAATTTTATGAATATTCTACTAATTTCACGGAGTATAGAAGCAACACTTAACCAAAATGAGGGTAGAATTCGGAATACGAAACGAAATAATATTACTCACATACTATAGAGTATGGAAGAAAATATTATTTCTTATGAATACTGAATAAAAATAATATCTCTTACCTTAGTAGAATTTGGAACCGCAATAAGTGAAGTAAAGAGAATACTCTTCTTCTTTCTCTCTATAGCTTCTCTCTATAATTTCTCTTGTGAGTCTTAGTGAATTGGTAAGAATGAAAGAAGAAATGAGCTTCTATTTATAGGAAAACATAGTTTTGATAATTGCACGATTAGGGCTCGAATTATTACAAGATAAGTACCTTCATCTATACCTCTACTTTTAATTTAGTCCTTCAAGTATTATCAATCTTGCACCACCTCCTCTAATAGTACATGCATGTGAATCAATAGTTCCATACATGTGAAACAACAGTAATTTGCATGTGAACCAATAACAATTAATTGTTCATTTATCCGATTAATTACCCGTTTAGTCAATAAAACCTACCAATCACAGAAATACCTCCTCTGAGGGTAATTGGGTCACGTAAGAATTAAAGAAAACTAAATAAATAAACATCTTTAATCAACATGAACTTATTCATCATTAATAATATAACTCACAATATTTAACAACCAGATCATTCCCAGGAAAGAGGGGGCTTTTCGATAAGGATTTTTTCCTATTGGCGCGCAATTAGGTGACCAAATCTCTTTCCTCGACAGAACTTTCTAGACATTGTCAATAATGCAAATAATAATATGAATAACTTTGTCGTCTCAATTATTGATTTAATAATATAAAATATTGTGCAGATGATACTGTGACAATAATTGAATCAATAATATGAGAGATACTATGCATCAATTACTATAGCAATAATTGAGTATAACTGATTGACTTCTCACATAAGCATCAATAATCAAAGATACTGTACAATACCGTGTGTTACTATGCAACCATGCGTATTATTGTACTTTTACCACCAGATATTTCAACAGTTTAACGGTAAAACTTTCACCGTTATTTTTATAAAAAGATATTTCTATCGTTTTCTAACTACGAAAATATTTCCGTTGTGGGGTCCACCAATGATTGTGCCATCGTACGAATGTTCCCCGACAAAATGAATATTCACCGACCAATCAAATATTTTATAACAACTTGCTTACTTTGCAAAATTTATAAATATTACCCACAACTATAACGTTATTTCAAATCCACACCATAATATTCAAAAATATAATTCGAGAAAAAATAATCTTTATTCAAAAAAATGAATGAATAGAAATTAATGAAAATCCATTTTGATAAATCAAATGAATGAAGATTACTAAATTAAAATTTGGAGGACGAAATTCTTAGAAGAAGGGGTGAATATAATATCCCAAGTGTTTATGAATTGAGTATGTGGCAATGATACTTAGAAAAAGATAATGAACGGGTTAAAGAATATATAATACTCAAAATATAATTGAGTTTAAGTGAATGTTATAAAATAAAGCTTGCGAGAATAAATTGTGTTGAAGTTATTTAACAATAAATTTTTAAAATAGATTTGATGAAAACCTGAGTAAGGTAGGGTTTCGGCGATTTCGAGGACGGAATCCTTATAAGAAGGGAAGGATGTGACAACTTGAATTTTTAGAAATTATTTAAATAAGAATTTAATAAATAAAATTCTTATTATAAGATATTTTGAGTTTAGGTATGTGTATATATGTGATATATATTATGAAATATGTGGTTTGGTGTGAAGAGAATTATATATATTCATGTATTGGGAAAAAGAGGTTTAATAGTTAATTAAACTATTGAAGAAATTAAATGTAATTGTTATGAAAAGGAAATTAACAAGCAAATTCTCCATTCAAGAAAGTTGTTTCATATTGTCCTGGAATAATAAATCCTTCTGGTTGTTCCATGTAGATTTCTTCTTCTAAATCTCTATTCAAGAAAGCTATTTTTACATCCATTTGATGTATTTCTAAATTATATATAGTTGCAATAGCTATTAACATCCTAATTGAGGATATTTTTGTCATATGAGAATAAGTATCAAAATAATCGAAACCCTTCTTTTGCCTGTATCTTTTGATTACAAGTCTTGTTTTATATTTGTCTACAGATCTATCTGCTTTCATTTTCTTCTTGAATATCCACTTATATCCAAGAAGTTTAGAGCCTGGTGGGAGATCTACTAATTCCCACGTATAATTGTGTAGAATGGATTCTACTTCACTATTTATAGTCTCTTTCCAATATGGAGCTTCGGGACTCGACACCGCTTTTCTATAAGTTTGAGGCTCATTTTTTAACAGATAAGTTAAAAAATCTGGACCATAAGATTTTGATGTTCTAGCACGTTTACTACGTCTAGGTTCATCAATATCTTCTAATCTATGATCACTATCACTCACAGTGTCAAAAGTTCTTTTGTTTGAACTTATTTCTTGTTTATTAGAACTTGACTCTTGCTCCTTTTAATTAGAAAATGTTTTTTCAAAGAATTCAACATCTTTTGACTCAATAATAATATTTTCACGTATTTCTTCTATTTTTGATTTATTAACCAAAAAATCTATATGCATTGCTATTATTAGCATAACCAATGAATATACAATCTCTTGTTTTCAGTCCTATTTTCACCATTTTGGGTGGATGAACTATTATTTTTGCTAATTAACCCCACACTTTTAAGTGTTTATAAGACGGCTTACGTCCTTTCCATAATTCATAAGGTGAAGCATTAGACTTCTTTTGAGGTATTCGACTGAAAATATAATTTTCTAAAAGAATTTCTTCCCCCCCCCCCCACCAATTCTGAGGTAGCCTAGAACATAATAATAATGCATTCATCATTTCTTTCAAAGTTCTATCATTTCTTTCTACAACACCATTTTGTTGTGGTGAATAAGGTGCAGTTGTTTGGTATATTATACCATGTTGTTAATAAATTTCAAAAAAAAGGAAATTCATATTCCCCACCCACTTCTATCACTTCTAATTATCTTGATCTTTTTATCAATTTAGTTCTTAATCTCTTTTTTGTAATGTATAAACATATCCAAAGCCTCATCTTTACTTCTCAATAAGTAAACATAACAATATCTTGTACAATCATCTATAAAAGTAAGAAAGTATTTCTTACCTTCTCTTGTTTGTATATACTTTAAATCACAAATATTAGTATGTATCAATTGAAGAGGTTTTGTACTTCTTTCAATTGATTTAAAAGAAGATTTTTAAAATTTTGCCTCAACACAAACTTCACATTTATGATTAGAGTTAATCTCAAATTTTGGTAAACATTCCATATTAATTAATCTACGTATAATATTATAATTAACATGTCCTAATCTATCATGCCATAAATTAGATGACTTAATCATATAAGCAGAAAATGTAATTTTATTAATATTGGAAGGAACAATTGTCATTACATTCATTTCGAAGAGCTCATTGATCATATATCCCTTCCCCACAAACATCCCAATTTTAGTTAGGACAAACTTGTCCGATACAAAGACCAATTTAAATCCCTTTTAACAAAGAAGGGATCCTAACACTAAATTCTTCCTAATATCAGGCACATGGAGCACGTTGTTGAGGGTGAGTTCTTTGCCAAATGTCATCTTCAGAACCACTTTTCTTTGTCTAACAATCTTGGATGAAGAAGAATTTTCCATGTACAATTTTTCTCCACTATCAATTTCTTTATATGTAGATAACATCTTCCTGTCAGAACACACATGGCGGGTTACTCCAGTATCTACCCACCATTCCTTGGATTCTCAACCATGTTTTACTTCAGAAAAAACCGCTGAAAAGTTCATTTCAGAAATATCTTGAAGAAGACCATTCACTTCTGTTACATTGGCTTATATATGCGGACTTCTTATTCTAGTCTTTGCATTTACGATAATCCTTTGCCCTATGTATGGGCTTGTCACAAATGTAGCATTATTTGTTCCTTGTTGAGGCCCATTGTCGGAGTACGTTCTCTTTTTAGATTTTGAACCTTGTTCCACCACGTTGGCTTTATATTCCACAAAGGTCCTTCCTTCTTTCTTTTTTCAGAATCACGATTGTCCTCTTCTATCCTTAATCCTACGATTAAGTCTTCAAGTTTTATCTCTTTGCATTTATGCTTGAGATAATTCTTAAAATCTCTCCACATTGGTGGTAGTTTTTCAATAATAGCAACAACTTGAAAAGATTCACTTAAGGACATACCTTCTGCATGTATTTCTTGTAGGATTACTTGTAATTCTTGGACTTGGTAATGACAGCCTTGGAATCCACCATCTTGTAGTCCAAAAACCTGCCAACTACGAACTTCTTCATGCCAACATCTTCTGTTTTATACTTTTTATCTAAGGAATCTCATAATTCTCTTGTTGTTTTGAGAGATCTATATACATTGCATTAATGATGTAATTTCAACATAAAAAATCAACATGTTTCCATGCATTTATTGCGACAACAACTTGTCTGTCTGTTTTATCTTCTTTGAGCATAGGGGGATCTTTGTGAAAAAACCTTGCCAAGTTGAGCATAGTGAGATAAAATAACATCTTATGTTGCCACATTTTGAATTCTGTACCATTGAACCTTTCTGGTTTTTCTCCATGGTTCACAGGTACATTTGGAATTATTGGTGTAGAAGAAGAACCGACTATAGTACTAAAACCAGTAGCCATATTTCTTGCAAATATATATATATATAAACTAATTATCTTAAGATTGTTAGGAAAAATGAATGGACAATATATGACGCCCCCAAAAATAGGTATACATCACCCATCTTGAGTCGCCAAATACATGGTACAGAATACAAATACAAACTTAATTATACAACCGTCGTGTAATATACGACAATACATAAACTGAGAGTTTTAATAGGAATATTGTCATCTAGACAATATCCACACTCAAATGAGTCTTCATTATATTTATTGTCACACTATTTAATAGAATATTGAGGACTACTAATGCTATCATCTGGACCGTCACTCTTTTCCCTACTCGTCCCAGCTATATTCTCATTTCCTGAAGAGAACAGTGAAAGAATGGGTGAGCTCAACTAGCCCAGTAAGAAATATTATGACTATGATAATGCAGAATAAATTATCAATAGTCTTCAACAATGTTAAACTGATAAAATACAATAGACATCAAGTTTAACTGCAGCGGAATAAACAATCCATTAGAAGAGTCAAGTAGAGCATGATATCTACTCTCTTCTATGATTTAAAATGTTTTCATCAATTTTTATCGCTGAGACTCACCTTAATAAATAAAACACATCATCTAATCATCCCTGTACCACGGGCCAAGGATATTCATTAAATCATCAATGATCACAATCCCTGGTCATAATCATACCAAAAACTGTCCATCAATGCATTACAGGCCACTGAGGACTTTTACCATATCATTTATAACATTACAGGTCATGATTATACCGAATGATCCCTGGTCATAATCATACTAAGTCCATCTATGCACGTAAGCCAAAGATGACTTTCATTATAATATAAGCATGAGGATGATGACAATGACATAATAATTCAATAAAACAAGTTCAAGAATTAATTTATCCAGAAATTAATAACGTCCAAATTGTCAACATGATACTTCTTTGTGGAGTAAAATTCAAGAATGCTCAGAAGAATATTTCCATGAAAAGATACTGGATGAAGCGCAAATATCAAAGATATTCCACTAATTTCATGGAGTATAGAAGTCAAAACTTTAACCAACTGAGTATAATAGAATATATGAAATTGCAAATGGATTTTCACCCGCCATACGGTAATCCACGTATATAGATCATTTCCATAATTTAATAAGGAATGAATACAAAGGATCATTCACCATGCATGTGGTAATCCACATAGACAGGTTATTCCAACAGAATAATAAAGAATGGAATAACAGAAGGATTCACCATGCGTGCGATAGACTACACAGATAGGTTATTCCCAACAGAATAATAAATAATGGAACCAGGTCCGGCGTAAACGCACATAAAGGATATTCCGACAAAAGAATAAATAATGGAACCAGGTCCGGCGTAAACGCACAGACAGGGTATTCTGAAAGAATAATAAAGAATGGAATAAAAACAAAAATCACCATGCATGCGATAGACCGCACAGATAGGTTATTCCAACAGAATAATAAATAATGGAACCAGGTCCGGCGTAAACGCACAGACAAGATATTCCGACATAATAATAATGAACGAAATAATAGAAGAATTTCACCATGTATGCGGTACTTCGCATAAACAGGTTATTCCAACATAATAATAAAGAATGGAATAACAGAAGAATTTCACCATGTATACGGTACTTCGAATAACAGGTTATTCCAACATAATAATAAAGAATGGAATAATAGAATAATTTCACCATGTATGCGGTACTTCGCATAACAGGTTATTCCAACATAATAATAAAGAATGGAATAACAGAAGAATTTCACCATATATGCGGTACTTCGCATAACATGTTATTCCAACAGAATAATAAAGAATGGAATAACAGAAGTTCTCTTCATGAATAAGAAAGAAATAATACCCCTTACCTTAGAAGAAACTAGATATTGGAATAGAAAGGTAGCTGACTTCTATTCTTCTTTCTCTCTATAATTTCTCTCTCAAGAGTTTTAGTGAATTCGTAAGAAATAATGAAGGAATGAGCTTATTTATAGGAGAATGGATGAATAATAACTAATTCATGAAACAGTTCAGATTGATTTACTTTTAAGCAGACGGTCCATATTAATTTACTATTAAAACTTAAAGCAACAGTCCATACTGATTCACTATTATAACTTTAAACCAGCGATCCATATTGATTCACTATTATAACTTTCCACCAACGATCCATATTGATTCACTATTATAACTTTCCACCAGCGGTCCATATTGATTCACTGTTATAACTTCAACCAACGGTCTGAAAAATTAGCACATCTCCTCATGGAATAATATTGTACCCAAAAATGATTTGAACCGAAAAGAAATATATTTTTCGGGTAAATAGTACGTCGTGAATAGTAACTCGTGAATAATAACTAGTGAATAGTAACTCGTGAATAGTACTCCGGACACCTAAAAGTGCCCCTAATACTTCGATTGAACAATATAACCTCCAGACAAGAATTATTATCTCACATAAATATCGATTTCTACCAACACTAATAATTTCCACACAATGGAACTATCAATTTCATCTTTAATCAACACGAGCTTATTCATCATCAATATTATAACTCACAATATTTAACAACCGTGTCATTCCCAGGAGCAGGGGCTTTCCAATAAGGATTTCTCCCTATCATGCCAAGTTGATTAGGTGACCAAACCTCTCCTTGATGAACTTCTAGACATTATAAATATTACAATTTAATAATATGAATAACTTTGTCGTCTCAATTATTGATTTAATAATATATCATATTATGGAGATGATACTGTGACAACCCGAGAATTTAGACAATTTATTAAAATCTTAAATGATTGATTTAAGGTCAAATATTAGACCTAGACAGAAAATAAGTGTATGCGTTTGATATTATTGGGATAGAATTTTGAGGATTTCAAAATTCTGTGAAGGATTTAGATGAATTATTCAAGATTAAGGATTTATGTGAATATGTTTTGTGTTTTTGATTATGTATGTGTTCAGAATATGGTTGAGGGTCAAGGGTTGGCCAGATTAATTATATATGTGTCAAACCCTAATCGTATATTAAGAACGTCAGCGTTCAGTTAGAAAACCCTAACGTCTAATAAGAAACCCTAAAAATCGGTTCTAGAAACTCTAGTTTCAGTTTCTGATAAATTGAAGCCCTAATCTGGGAATAGAAAGGATAATTATAATGCTTATGTGGTATTAATTATACTACTAATTAGGGCAAAGCTTAATTACTTAGCAAAACCCTAATTCCAAATTTGAAACCCTAATTACGGATTTAGGAACCCTAATTTTATAATTAGGGAAAACGAAAGTGTTAATTTAATACTTTTAATGTTAATTAGGATATATATTAATTCTAATTTTGAAGTTAAGTAATTAGAAAACCATAATCTAATTACGAGATTTAATTTCTAAATTAGAAAATTATTTTTCTATTAGAAACCCTAATTAGTGGTTTATGAACCCTAATGACGATTTTGACCCTAATTGCTTAATTAACAATTTTAATTAGGATAAATTAGTCCTAATTAGCAAAGATTGATTTATGATTAGGAAATTATAATATAATTAGGAAGCCCTAATTATAATTTAGAAATCATGATTTTCTATTTTAAAATCTAATTAGAAAATCTTAGAAATCCAAGTTGCTAAATATTTAAGGGTTAAAACCTAAACCCTAAAGGGTTAAACCCTAAACCCTAATAAATCCTAAACCCTAAGGGTTTGGGCCAAATGACCATGTTGACATTAAAATAAAAATCTATGGACTAAAGTGCCCTTGATTGTATTATTTAGTGTTGCTTGTAGATCTAGCCCTATTATTGGTTGTTCACCAACCCTAAGCCATAGCATGTGACATATATCTAACATCTCAGCAGCAAAATCAGCCATATACATTGCATTGTATCAAATTTTAAGATTAAAGAGAGAGAAAATATTACATTATTGCTCATTTACTCACCAATACTCATCCTTGACCCTCTCTCTCTAAAAGCTTCGAAATGTAGTGCTAGATCAGTCACAATATCAAGCCCCGCGTTTACTAATAACAAATCAAGGATCAAAAATCAAAAATCAAAGCCTAAAGAGGTATAAACCCTAAATCCTAGAAATCCTATGATTTTATGTTATTTGTTGTTGTGTGTTGGTCAAACATGTGTAATAGGGTGTCAAATGATGATCTGGGTTGTCAAAACACAAACTCATAACATCAAAGTGCTCGATTTTGAAGTTTTGAAAAATCTGGAAATCTTGAAAAATTATGTCTGACAGTCAAATGTCAGGCTTCTTAAATAGGTCTCTATTAATGGTTTTAGTGTTTTAAGAGTTTATAATTGTAGTATGTTATAAGGACTTCAATATAAAACTTGAATCAAGTCCATATCATGTGTAGATCGAACGGAATAAGCAGTCAAAGGTCGTTGACCAGTCACGAAAAGTTGAATCTGGGCAACCCAGAAATTTTCTATGTTGTCTGACAAGTTTTTAAGGCCTTGAATCTTGCTAATTGTTTGCTTGTTTGGCCATTTTGTTGTTTTCAAGTTATAGTCTGGTATAATAACTACAATATCAAACCTTTAGAACACTTAGATCACTTACAGAAACAAAGTTAAGCCTGGTCAAACTACGTTGACCGATCAGCCTTAAGAATTTTCTGGAAAACCCAGAAAATTCAAGACCCGGTTCCTGACCCTTACTTTGACCAGCTTGAATCTTGTGAATTAGTTGTTTTTAGATAGATCTGTTGATATATTATTGTAGCCTGGCATCCCCACTTCAGGACTGAACCTTTATAACACACAATCGTAGATTGGAATGTAGTGATCTAAGTCGGATAACTTGTTACCTTAGCTGTTCTTCATTTTCTGGGTTACCCAAAAAATGAAGAACATGCCTGACAAGATTTTGAATGCTTTATAACTCATGGATTTGATGTTCTTTAGCTATGATATTTGTTTGTATGTGTAGTATTACATATATACTACAAGATTGATGCTTAAGACTGCCCAGAAAACCATATAATCACAGATCAAAGTGTGGTCAAAGTGGCTAACTTGTCAACTGACATGATTTTCTGGGTTTGCTGTTGAAGCTCAAGAACACCAAGAACACCTATAGCGACGGTTCTGTCGCTATAGGGCCCTTTTAGTGACAGTTTTAATTTCTAATTTCCGGAAATTATTAAATAAATTGAAATAAATGGTGTTTAATTATTAAAAATACTAAATAAATTCTGAAAAATTATTTTAAAGTCTGGAAAATAGTTTTTAACTATTTTGAGTATATTTTGAAAATATTTAATATTTTTGGAATATAAATTTTATTTAATTTATTTAATTATAATATTAAATAAATGATTTAAAAATGATTTTAATTCATGAAAATAATATTATGGTATAAGAAAATATTTTAAGTTGTTTTGATGACTTTTAATATTTTGTGATAAAATTCATTAATAATTTATTATTAATGGTAATTAGTTTATTTAATAAATATATTAAATAAATTATGGAAAAATAGTATTAATGATTTAAAATCATATAAAAATGATTTAGGTGTTATAAAAATATTTTGAGTTATAAAATATAACTTTTGATATTTTGGCATGAAAATATTAATATTTTAATATTTATAGCGATTATCGGATAATGGATTTAAGTGTTTAAAAATCATATATTAATGATTTTAAGATATTAAAAATACTTTGATGTATTATAATTATATTATAATATTATGTAATGATTTTTATTAATATTTTATATTAAATAAATATTAATGATTAAGGAATTATGTGGTATTTAATTCATTTAAATACGGTATTAATGATTGAAAAATGTTGATAAATGGTAATAATTATCCAAAAATTATTACGAACCTAGGAAAAATGTTTTGACTGATAAGAAATTATCTGTGATAATTGTTAAGTGTTTAAGCAGAGTTTAACTGAACTTAAACTCGAGTATTGTCCGACTAGACCGTCGGGATGATAAAATTGTGTTGGTTTCAACTCAGACTGCAATAGTTTGACTTGATGCTATGTCTTATGTGTTATATAGACTGATAGGATTATGTGTTATGTGTTTAGGTTATTCTGTGTATATAAATATAATAGTATTATATTGTGATGATATTATTCTAATATTGGAGATCTATATTACTAATATTAGGTCTTCGGATAATGCGTTATAAATTGCGTTGCGGTAATCAATCTGTTCGAAGTCTCAGATTACTTAACTCTACTAAGAGTGTTTTATTCAAGCTTACGGTTAATCATTGCTGATTGCCACAAAAATTTTACTCTGTACATCTTGCATGTATAAGTCAGGTATGAAAGGCTGATCACCTTCATTACCAATTGGTTCAGAAATGTTTGTTCATGTTTAAAACTTGTTCAGTCAAAAGTTTGTTCGTGCTAGTTCTCAATTATATTGATGAATTATAGCCAGCTTATTATTCATACTCTTCAATCATGATATATCCTAAAATTGTATTTAAACTTGCTGGTCAACTTTCATGCTCACCCTTGCTATATCATGATAAACATTGCAGATAATGCGAATGCGTTCGGATACAGGAAAAGGTTAATGCCAAGTTCAGCTTGGGATAAAATGTGCGGCTAGTTTGTAATAATATAGTTTGATAAATGTGTTGTATGTTAGATAGTTTGTGAATTGTGTATAAGTTAAGGTTACTCGATTTTGGGGAATAGTGTGTAAAGTTTAATGTATAAACAACTTATATTTATATCTTTCGCAATTAGTAATAGAAATAGTGTACCGGATCCGAGGTGATTTGGGGCCTGGATTCGGGGACGCTACAGATACTGTGACAATAATCAAATCAATAATATGAGAGATATGATGCAGCAATTACTGTAACAATAATTGAGTATATCTCAGTGACTTCTCACGTAAGCATCAATAACCAATACTGGTATCTTACTTTATGTAACCACGCCAGACATCTTTACTTTTTTACTCTTTGGGTAGTTCAACAGGTTTTAACAAAGAACACTTCCGCCGCTATTTTTATAAAAGATAATTACATGCGTTTTTTTTATTACGACAATACTTGGCTAGGGGTCCACTAATGATTGTCTTGTCGTCTGAATATTCTCTCGTTAAAACGAATATTCCCAGACCAATCGAATATTATATAACCACTTGCTTACTTTGCAAAATTTTTAAATATTACCCACAACTATAACATTATATTATATCCACACCATAATAATCAAAAATATAATTCGAGAGAAATTAATCTTTATTCATAAAAGTTGGGGTCTTACAACCTCCCCTTCTTATGAAATTTCATCCTCGAAATTAGGGTGCGTACCTGATATATCGAAGAGGTGAGGATATCTTGACTTCATCTCAGATTCTAACTCCCAGGTCATTTCTTCCATATCGTGGTTTCTCCACAAAACTTTGACTTGAGGTATAACCTTGGAGCGTAAAATATGATCCTTTTTATCCAAGATTTTAACAGGTAACTCTTCGTACGTTAAATCTTCCTCTATCTCGATAATGTGGTTCGGGTCTTTCACATATTTACGTAACATAGATATATGAAAAATATTATGAACACGAGACATACTTGGCGGTAAGGCGAGTCTATAGGCCACAGTTCTTACTCGTTCGAGGATTATAAATGGGCCAATGAATCGAGTATTGAGCTTTCCTCTCTTTCCAAATCTTGTAACTCCTTTCCATGGAGCAACACGTAACAACACATGATCTCTAATATCGAATTTCACGTCCTTTCGATGAAGATCAGCATAACTCTTTTGTCGATCTTGTGAGGTTTTTATACGTTGTCGGATCGTTTGAATCTTTTCTGTAGTCATACGTACCAAATCCGGTCCTAACAATGTTGCTTCACCCACCTCATCCCAGCATACTAGCGATCGACACTTTCTTCCATACAACGCCTCAAATGGAGCCATGCCAATACTTGTTTGATAACTATTGTTGTAGGAAAACTCCACCAATGGTAAGAACTTGTCCCAACTTCCCTTGAAGTCAAGGACACAGAGTCTTAATAAATCTTCAAGAGTTTGAATAGTCCTTTCTGACTGTCCATCCGTTTGAGGATGATATGCCAAACAAAATTGTAAATTCGTGCCCATAGCTTTTTGCAAACTAACCCAAAATCTTGAAGTGAATCTTGGGTCTCGATCAGAAACAATGGATACTGCCATACCATGCAATCTTACAATCTCGTTTATATACATACTAGCAAGACGTTCAAGTGTATAAGTTTTTCGTATCGGTAGGAAATGAGCAGACTTGGTCAATCTATCAACAATGACCCAAATCGCATCTATGCCTTGAGAAACCTTGGGAAGACCAGTAACGAAATCCATGGTAATGTGCTCCCACTTCCATTCTGGAATTTCAAGTGGTTGCAATGGACCTTTTGGCACTTGATGTTCTGCCTTGACTCATTGACAAGCACCTTGAGATAAACCCCGCTATCTCTCTCTTCATATTGCTCCACCAAAATGTATGTCGAAGATCATAATACATTTTGGTACTCCCAGGATGGATTGCAAACGGTGTGTTATGCGCCTCCATCATGATTTTATACTTTAGGTCAGAATCGTTAGGAACACAAAGTCTGGAGTTGATTCGAAGTATTCCTTTTTCATCAATTCTTGCTTCCAGAATAGCACCTTCTTCCACTTTCTTCTTCATATGCATCGACTCCGTGTCAGTAGCTTGAAGCGACTTTAACTTTATCGATTAAAGTCGGTTCTACTCGTATATTCGCCATCATCACATGGGTCCCTGGAGTCTTTAACTCTATCTCCATCCTTTGTAAGTCATACAAAATGGGCCTTTGCGTTGACAATATAGCACTCGTACCCGCATAAGATCTACTACTCAATGCGCCAGCTACTACGTTCGCTTTTCTAAGATGGTATTGGATGGTATGATCATAATCTTTCAACAACTCAAGCCAACGTCGTTGCCGCATGTTGAGTTCCTTTTGAGTGAAGAAATATTTGAGGCTTTTATGATCCGTATAAATCTCCACCTTCTCTCCATACAAGTAATGCCTCCAAATCTTAAGCGTTAAAAAGCAATGGTTGACAACTCTAGATCATGAGTAGGATAATTCCTCTCATATTCTTTGAGTTGTCGGAGGCATAAAGGCTATGACTTTCCATGTTGCATGAGAACACATCCTAACCCTTTGCTCAAGCATCATCAGAAATGACAAATCCCTCCGTGCCAGATGGTATTGTCAGAACAGGTGTTGAAATGAGTCTACTATTGAGTTCTTGAAAACTCTTCTCACATTCTTCGCTCCAACCGAATTTTGTATCTTTTCAAGTCAGCTGCATTAATGGAGTAGCGATTCGAGAAAACTCTTCTACGAATCTCCGATAATAACCACTAAAGCGAGAAAGCTACGATTTTTGGCCATCGACTTAGGTTGCTCCCAGCTTTGAATTGCTTCAATCTTTGTCAGGTCAATAGATATTCCATGATTTGATATCACGTGCCCAAGGAATGCAACTTCCTCAAGCCAGAACTCACATTTCTTTAACTTGGCATATATCTTATTTTCATGAAGCTTTTGAAGTATCAGCCTCAAGTGTTGCTCATGGTCTTCACGGGTTTTGGAGTATATGAGGATGTCATCAATAAAGACAACCACAAAGTGGTCCAAATATTCCTTGAATACTCGGTTCATCATGTCCATAAAGGCAGCAGGAGCATTAGTCAATCCAAAAGACATGACTAGGAATTCATAATGCCCGTACCGAGTTCTGAAAGCAGTCTTTGGAATGTCATCAGTTTTAATCTTCAACTGATGATATCCAGAACAAAGATCGATCTTTGAAAAGAATTTGGCGCCTTGCAACTGGTCAAACAGATCATCAATACGAGGTAACGAGTACCTATTTTTGATGGTGACATGATTCAACTCCCGATAATCAATACAAAGTCGCATATTTCCATCTTTCTTCTTTACGAATATAATAGGAGCACCCTAAGGAGAAGTACAAGGACGAATGAAACCGATGTCTAACAATTCCTGTAGTTGGGTTTTTAACTCTTGAATTTCAATAGGTGCCATTCGATATGGGGCTTTGGAAATGGGTTTTGTACCGAATTTAAGGTCGATACAAAATTCAATTTCACGCTCTGGGGGTAGGCCAGGAAGTTCTTCAGGGAATACATTAGGAAATTCGTTAACAATAGAAATATCATTCAAAACTGAAGTATTTTTGTTTAGATCCGTGACATGAGCTAAGAAAGCTTGACATTCGTTTTTCAATAAACGAATAGCTTTATGGCTTGATATGACAGTGATGGATTTTAATGGTTTGGTTGCTTGAATTCGCATAATAGGTTGGTTAGGAATATGAAAGCTAACAACCTTACGAAAATAATCAATTTTTGCATGATCAGTAGTTAACCAATCAATCCCTAGAATCACATCGAATGCAAGTATTTTCAAAGAAATAAGATCGATAGGTAACATGCGGTTATCGATTTGAATCAAACAAGACTTATAAACCGTGGATGTAATGAAGGTTTCTCCCAACGGAGTTTCAACAGATAAATCAAAGTCTAATTTCTCCGGAGTTAAATTTAAATGTTAAGCGCAAGTAGGAGAAATAAAGGAATGGGTCGAACCGGTATCAAATAAAGTATAAACTTCGCTAGAGTTTATGGTTATCTTACATGTGATTACCTCGTTCGGATTCCTCGCTTTTTGGGAGGTTACGACAAACACTCTCCCTTGAACTACTAGGTTTTGTCTTATGCAGGACACCTTTTGATGCCTCCATCCCAAATTTGGACTTGACTTTGGTGCACGAAAAAAATCGGGCTAGGTGGCCTTCTTTTCCATAATTATAACATGCTTTGGACTGCATCGTGCAGTTTGGACTTATGTGTCCTTCCCCTCCACATTTGTAACATACGACCGGCGGTCGTTTTCCTTCCTTAACAACGGGTGTTGGTGCTGACGTCCTTCCATCTTTGATGAACCTTCTCTTCTTGAACTTTCCACTCATATTGTCTTGGCCATGATTACCATCGAAGTGGTTATCATTTCTGGCATGTTGATTACCTCCACGTTTGTTGTCACCGCTTCGATGACTGCTACCACTGGTATTATCGACTTGTCGGCTGATATCTCTTGGTTGGGTTGACTCATTATCGCGCTCCAATAACTGAGCCCTATTCACAACATCCGAATACAAACACAGTTTATGAGAGATAAGGTATTGACGTATCTCGGGTTTTAAACCTCTTAAAAATATCCGCGTCATTCTCTTCTCATTATCAACCAAGTGGGACGCAAATCGGCAAACTTAGCTTCGTACTGCGCCATGGTCATATTGTTTTGCTCAAGCTTGATAAACTCTACCTCCTTCATGTGACGAATACTTTTAGGAAAGTACTTGTCATTGAACAGCTCTTGGAACTTCTCCCAAGACATCTTCAAAGTCAAAGAAGTTGAGTCGCTTTTACGATTCCCACCAAGAATCTGCCTCTGCATGCAACATGAAGGTGGCAAAGGGAACCTTTTGCTCCTCAGAGCATCCCAAGACATCAAATATCTTGTTGATCTGCTTTATCCATGTCTCAGCCTTATGTGGTTTTGGCTCTCCAAAAAACTCCGGTGGTCCCAGCTCCTTGAATTTCTTAGCGGTGACCGTCCGAGAGTTGTCAGTGTTTCCACCTGTATTTTGCACAGGATCCGCCTTTGCCTGATGTTGCATGAATTGCATAAAGCCTCTAACCATCCCATCGTTCACCATTTCATCGATGTTATTATTTTCATGAGGATTATTGTCTTCCTGTTGCACATTACCCTGGGCATTGATCGTTGATGACTCAACGGTCTCACGTGCTTCATTGCTTATCTTAACATTTTCGGATGCCATTTTCAAATACTGCAACAAAACAAGGGTTAATTAACATATCACATATTATCCCTATACTCTGACCAACCAATTAAATACCAAATAAACTTAGGTAGGTCATACTAGCGAAGGAATTCCCCGTCTCTCCCCTCCTAGTTCTTATCTCACATCTCAGCCAGGGATCATATCCCTAAGCTCTAATACCAACTGTGACGCCCCCAAAAATAGGTATACATCACCCATCTTGAGTCGCCAAATACATGGTACAGAATACAAATACAAACTTAATTATACAATCGTCGTGTAATATACGACAATACATAAACTGAGAGTTTTAATAGGAATATTGTCATCTAGACAATATCCACACTCAAAGGAGTCCTCATTACATTTATTGTCACACTATTTAACAGAATAGTGAGGACTACTAATGTTATCATCTGGACCGTCACTCCTTTCCCCGACTCGTCCCAGCTATTTCATGCTAAGAATGCTTAGAAGAATATTTCCATGAAAAGATACCGGATGAAGCGCAAATATCAAGGATATTCCACTAATTTTATGGAGTATAGAAGCCAAAACTTTAACCAACTAAGTATAATAGAATATATAAAACTGCAAATGGATTTTCACCCGCCATGCGGTAATCCACGTATACAGATCATTTCCACAATTTAATAAGGAATGAATACAAAGGATCATTCACCATGCATGTGGTAATCCACGTATCGCGTGTTATTCCAATGAATAATAAAAATAGAATAACGAAAGGATTCACCATGCGTGCGATAGATCGCATGCATGCATTATTCCCAATGTAATAATAAATAATGGAACCAGTCCGACGTAGATGCACGTATACGATGATTCCGACGTAATAATAATGAACGGAATAATAGAAGAATTTCACCATGTATGCGATACTTAAACACAAGTTATTCAACATAATAATAAAGAATGGAATAACGAAGAATATCACCATGTATGCGGTTTATTATAACAAAGTTATTCCATCATAATAATAAAGAATGAAATAACAGAAGAATTTCACCATGTATATGGTACTTCACATAACAGGTTATTCCAACATAATAATAAAGAATGGAATAACAGAAGAATTTCACCATGTATGCGGTTTTTCGCATAACAGGTTATTCCAACAGAATAATAAAGAATGAAATAACAGAAGTTCTCTTCATGAATAAGAAAGAAATAATACCCCTTGCCTTAGAAAAAATTGGATATTGGAATAGAAAGGTAGCTGACTTCTCTTCTTTTTTCTCTCTATAATTTCTCTCTCAAGAGTTTCTGTGAATTCGTAAGAAATAATGAAGGAATGAGCTTCTATTTATAGGAGAATGGACTGAATAGTAACTAATTCATGAACGGTTCAGATTGATTTACTTTTAAACGGACGGTCCATATTAATTTACTATTAAAACTTAAAGCAACGGTCCATACTGATTCACTATTATAACTTTAAACCAGCGATCCATATTGATTCACTATTATAACTTTCCACCAACGATCCATATTGATTCACTATTATAACTTTCCACCAGCGGTCCATATTGATTCACTGTTATAACTTCAACCAACGGTCTGAAAAATTAGCACATCTCCTCATGGAATAATATTGTACCCAAAAATGATTTGAACCGAAAAGAAATATATTTTTCGGGTAAATAGTACGTCGTGAATAGTAACTCGTGAATAATAACTAGTGAATAGTAACTCGTGAATAGTACTCCGACACGAAAAGTGCCCCGAATACCCGATTGAACAATATAACCTCCAGACAGTAATTATTATCGACATAAATATCGATTTCTACCAACACTAATAATTTCCACACAATGGAACTATCAATTTCATCTTTAATCAACACGAGCTTATTCATCATCAATATTATAACTCATAATATTTAACAACCAGGTCGTTCCTAGGAAAGAGGGGGCTTTCCAATAAGGATTTCTCCCTATTGACGCGCAATTAGGTGACCAAACCTCTCCTTGACAAAACTTCTAGACATTATAAATATTGCAATTTAATAATATGAATAACTTTGTCGTCTCAATTATTGATTTAATAATATATCATATTATGCAGATGATATTGTGACAATAATCGAATCAATAATATGAGAGATATGATGCAAACAATTCTTCGTAACAATAATTGAGTATAACTGAGTGACTTCTCACGTAAGCATCAATAACCAATACCGTGTGCTACTATGCAACCACGCGTATTACTGTACTTTTACTACTAGGTAGTTCAACAGTTTTAACGATAACACTTCCGCCGTTATTTTTATAAAAAGATAATTCTGTCATTTTTTTGCTACGACAATACTTCCATTGTGGGGTCCACCAATGATTATGTCGTCGTATGAATATTCCCTGTTAAAACGAATATTCCCCGACCAATCGAATATTATATAACCACTTGCTTACTTTGCAAAATTTGTAAATATTACCCACAACTATAACATTATATTATATCCACACCATAATATTCAAAAATATATTTCGAGAGAAATAAATCTTTATTCATAAAAGTTGGGGTCTTACACACTATATATATAAACTTATCTCAAAATTGCATAAGTGAATTTGTCAAGGTTAGTACTTGGTATTATGTCCTTAAGATAATTATGCCCTCCTTACGGTGCTTAAAGTTGATAGCACTCTTCTCCCAGGATATAATGACAACATATACTATAGCAGCACTACAAATAATATACTCAACGAACCAAAATAAATGCTTTGACTATCTCTCAAAAAATAACTATAAAATATTTATGAAATGATGAAGACTTGAAGACTTAGAATGCTTAATAGTTGGATGAATTGAAATGAATAGAATGATAACCCCCTAAGTCTATTTATAGGAGGGATTAGTGACCCATCAGATGGGGCATAACCCTTTAAAAAGACACTTTTAGCCAAAAACGACGTAGTTTTTGGCTTTAGCGTGGGTAAAATCTAATTACGCAAAATGACACGCAAGTATACGTGGTCAACAAGTAATAAAGTGATAAGTTATATACAGTATCGCTCCCACCCGGAGAATTATTTAATAAAAATCACCAAGTACTAACTTGTAACTAACTCAATCTTATTTAAACGAATGAATTTCAAATTATATAAAAGTAAACTAATTCTAATTACCACTAATTAAATTAAGATTATGGAGATTTAAGATCACAACTTCACTTATTGCTTCATTTAAGTTAACACACTTCTCATCAATTATTCTCTATCCCGAATTGTTAATCAAGAACACTAAAGCGTATAAAACCACCTCTCGATGCATAATACCCATACTCACTTAAATCCACAGATGATAGAATTAAGCAAGACACCCTAATTAACTAATCCACTATATCTCTATGTGAATTACAATTAAAAAGATTTAAAGCACAAGTTCTCTATAAGATTACATATGGCGAAAGGCATATCTCTATCCTAAACACGAATCATGAATTCCATCTATGCAGAAAATCACAAACACATGCTATCATGATCGATCTAAATCTAAACTTCATCTCTCGAGTTCATATAGATTATCACGGTAATTGTTAGCTAATCAATTAAGCAATTAAGTCCAAATCACAATAGACAATCCTCACAATAGAACATAATAATTGATAACGAAGAATATTAAAATAAACTACACAATAAGATCCATTGTAATCTCAAACAAAGAATTAGTTCATTTAAATTAAAACTAAGAATCCACAATTGAATACACAATAAAAAACAAAGATAGAAGAAGATGAGAAGATATAATCTATTGTCTATAGATTTGAAGCTCCCTCCTTGCTCCTACTTTGAATCTTCAATGGTCTCCAAGTTGCTTCAATCTCCAAAACTCTAATTAGAACTAGTGTTTTGATCTAATCTACTCTAATCTAATCTAATGAAATCATCTTTCTCTCCCCTAATCCTTGTTATTCTCCTCCTTTTATAAGCCTTTTTACATGTCTTTAAGTCCTCTTGGAAGTCCTTGAGTCAATTGGATCGAAAACAATCCTTCCCGAACTCAAATTTGGCCAAAAATGTCTTTTTTCACGATACCCCCACCCCTGGGGGGTTTATACTTTCTGAAGGGCCCACCTTGTGGGGCTATGATACTATTCTTTTGGTAGCTTTGGTATACCCGCCCGCATGAAGTCCATTTTTGTTAAGGAAAGCCCTCCCTCTAGTAAAACGACCATAACTTTTGATCCTCAAAAATGTTACCATAACTTTTGATCCGGAGAAGAGTCAAATGCCTCACCTATCAAATTGAAGATATCGACGAGCTCTACAACTTTCATTCTTAGAGATTTGAGAAATAACGAACGGATGAAGGTTGAAATTGGGCTGGAAGTGATCTAGCTATGAAAATGGCCACCCAAAACAATGAAATTCGACGTCCGTGGTACAAAGATCATAACTCTTGCATCCGAACTCCGATTAGAATGATTCAAGATGTTCTAGAAAGCTACGAAAACGCTCTACAATGTAAGCCAAGTTCCAAACCAAAACATGAAATAAACATAAAAGCCCAAATGATGTTCGATTGTTTTTCTTTGCATTTTCTTTGCATTTTCCTTGCTTTTCCTTGCTTTTCCTTACCAATAGTCGCCACACCGCTCCCAAACATATAACCTACAAAATGAACACAAAATGCATGAAAAGTAACTAAGACACATGAATATAAGCAACTAATTCAAGTAAAAGATACTGGATAAGTGGTTATAAAATCCACTCATCAAATACCCCCAAACTTAAATCGTTGCTTGTCCCCAAACAACACAACATAATGCAATGCAATGAAATGAAATGCAACTAATCTATATGCCTATGAATCCAACAGTATTCGATAGAATCAAATCTATTCACTCGACCTTAGAGCAATCAAGCAAACACGACAATACTTCATATCAAAACCAATCAACAATTTCCTAATCAATCATCAAGTCTTAAACTGTTATTACTGGTATAGTGCGTGTGTGTGCTCAACATCGATGCTAACTAATATAAAATCAAATTTAATACAAAACAAGTCTCTTCGAAGGCATCATACAATGTAAACTCAAGAAATCCAAAAACAAGCTAGATCCAATTAAAATCAAACAATTACCAATATCGAGGGTCAACATGAGATACTTATGCTTTATTTTTCATCTACGGGGTTTTTTTGCTCTTATTTCCCATTTTATTCTCTCTCTTTTTTTCTTTTGGTTTATATACACATAGCTATGCAATGTCTTATTCCCTTAGGTTTTTCAATGCTACCTTAACGAGCTTTACCATTAAACGACTCCTGCACCATTAAAACCTTAGGGCGCTAGGTGTAAAGACAATCCCCTGCTTACTTACTCAAGTAACAAAGGCCACAAAACTAGACAAACGCACGCCACTGTGTTTATTCATTTTTTTTTTTTTTTTTTTTTTTATATAGCTTATATACCCCAAATATTCCCCCAAACTTAGGTTCTTGTCTAACTTTAGCCATCACTACTTATTCTTGTCATTCTTTCATTCAAACTAGCATTATCCTTTAGAGTCCCATTATGTATCAATTTAAACTCAATCAATCAACAAGTTGTTTTTACTGTGCTATCCTTATTATACAAGTTTCAAATAGAAAAAGACTCAATTCATAACAAGAAATCACATCAAAGCTCTAATAGTCAGTACTATACTTGTCTACCCAATTCCAATCTCATCATTGGCCAAAACAAACTATAAATATCAAACAACTGGAATCATGCAAGATGAACATAGTAACTAACTATTATTTTTGAATTTTTGAATTTTTGAATTTTTTGATTTTTTACTTTTTTTTTTTTATTTTTTTGTTATTTTTTATACTACTACTATGAACTTAAACTAAATTGAATGCAAACATAATGAACCTAAAATAAATTAACAACATAAACATAACATAAAATAAACATGAAACTAAACATGCAATAAAGAACTAAACTAAACTCCCCCAACTTAGCAATTACAATGTCCTCATTGTAAGAATATAGCGATAAGTAGAAGAGAACTTCCTCAGAATCGCTAAGCGTGAGGTGATGGTGGCGATGGTATGGCGATGGCGGCGATGATCATTTTCCTATCCATTGAACCTCCAATACCTGCAATGAAGAGAGACAACATGGATTAGAATAGCACTTTGAAATATAACGTGATTCCCATCTACTAAATAAACTAGGAAAACATATAAATATATATATATATATAAATTTCTAGGTTTCCTCCCAGTCAGCGCTTGATTTATAGTCTTTCAGCCTGACTTTGTCTGGTCAACGCTATCCAATTCCTCTTCGATAATTGAGGAACCCTCCATCCATCGGAAATAATGTAGCTTTTGGTAGGTTCCCATTTGTGATAGCCATTGCATTAAAGTCACCTAGCATGCTTTGATTTGGTATGATCTCATTCAAGAACGCCCAACATCTAGGTCTTTTCTCCATTGTGTTCATGAATAGATTCTCGCATTGAGGCTTTTCCAACACAACCGGTTCTTCATCTTTCTCATCCCACCCTCGCACCATGGCTTCAAAGTTGTACTCGCTCTTACGTCTCCAGGAGCTTTGCCGACGACATGACTACCAATCAGACAAGGTTTTACAAATCTAACCGGATTCTTGAACTGTGGTGGAGAAGGCACTTGAGGCATAAATAACATCGGCTCATCATCGTTGGTTCTCACAATTAGTTCTTCACCGACCTTGTTTTCATTATCCCCACGTGTCTCCTCTTTTTCAACGTCTTGTGGCTCATCCAGTTATATATTTAGTTCAGGCACTTCATCAATCTCAGAATCCTCGTCATAACACCAATTGCTTTGAGGATAGTTGTTTAAGGCTTTGAACATTTGATCTACCTTATTCTGAAGATTCTGAATTGACTTCTCTTGATTAATCCTTCTCTCCTCATTTGATGCTATGAACTTAGAAAACAATTCCTCCAATCTCGAATTATCTATCTCAGTTTTGGAATCCATGTATTGAGGACCATGAGTTGAAGTGGTGATGAGTTGTTCCATCTGGTGCTGAAAATTGTGGCTCGATATTTCTTGACTCATCATCCTCTCCTCTTGGTTTGCTATGACCTTTGACAGTAATTCCTCCAACTTTGATTTTTCTTCTTTTAATGGAGGTTGATATGAGAATTCTGGCGTGTATGTTGGATTTGGAGTGTAGAATTGGTCTTCATAAGTATATCTCCATGACGAATCCGGGCGATACACCCAAACGTGATGATAATTAGCATATTTATAATCATTGAGGTATTCACCACCATGTTGTCCCGGCCCAAAACTAACGGTGCATTGATGACTCGGATGATTACCAGCACAGTAATTGCAAGTAACTGATATCCTTCGATTACGTTGATGCGTAATAACAACTCCAACCCTCCTCGAAAGTGTCTCAAGTTGTCTTGATAATGCATAAAATACATTAAGTCCATCAATCCTTGCCTCCCTTGGTTGAGTCATATTCGTTCGTATGGCCATTGATACAAAAGTCATCCATGGTACCGAAAAGAGAGAAATATAGAAAGAGAATTAAAAATAAAAAAAAAAAATGTTTAAATTAAGACTAATTTGATTGAAATTAATATTGGTAAAAAATATTAAACTAATTCTTCAACGGCGCAACCGCCAAAAACTTGTTGGGTAAAATCTAATTACGCACAACACGCAAGTATACGTGGTCAACAAGTAATAAAGTGATAAGTTGAGTATCGTTCCCACGTAGAATTATTTAATAAAAATCACCAAGTACTAACTCATAACCAACTCAATCTTATTTAAACGAATGAATTTCAAATTATATAAATTAAACTAATTAAATTACCACTAATTAAATTAAGATTATGGAGATTTAAGATCACAACTTCACTTATTGCTTCATTTAAGTTAACACACTTCTCATCAATTATTCTCTATCCCTGAATTGTTAATCAAGAACACTAAAGCGTATAAAACCACCTCTCGATGCATAATACCCATACTCACTTAAATCCACAGATGATAGAATTAAGCAAGACACCCTAATTAACTAATCCACTATATCTCTATGTGAATTACAATTAAAAAGGATTTAAAGCACAAGTTCTCTATAAGATTACATATGGCGTAAAGGCATATCTCTATCCTAAACACGAATCATGAATTCCATCTATGCAGAAATCACAAACACATGCTATCATGATCAGATCTAAATCTAAACTTCATCTCTCGAGTTCATATAGATTATCACGGTAATTGTTAGCTCAGAAATTAAGCAATTAAGTCCAAATCACAATAGACAATCCTCACAATAGAACATAATAATTGATAGCGAAGCATATTAAAATAAACTACACAATAAGATCCATTGTAATCTCAAACAAAGAATTAGTTCATTGAATTAAAACTAAGAATCCAAAATTGAATACACATTAAAAGACAAAGATAGAAGAAGATGAGAAGATAGAATCTATTGTCTGTAGATTTGACGCTTTCTCCTTGCTCCTACTTTGAATCTTCAATGGTCTCCAAGTTGCTTCAATCTCCAAAACTCTAATTAGAACTAGTGTTTTAATCTAATCTAATGTAATGGAATCATCTTTCTCTCTTCTAATCCTTGTTATTCTCCTCCTTTTATAAGCCTTTTTACATGTCTTTAAGTCCTCTTGGAAGTCCTTGAGTCAATTGGATCGAAATAATCCTTCCCGAACTCCAATTAGGATTGTACAGGGCCCACCCCAGTGGGCTATGATTCTGTTCTATAGCTAGTATGCCCGCCCCAGCGGGCATTTTGTGAAGGAAAAGCCCGCCCCGGCGGGGGTCCATTTTCTTTCACAGCGTCCTCTGGTAAAATGGCCATAACTTTTGATCCGGGAGGAGTTATAGGGCCTGCCACCTATCAAATCGAAGATATCGACGAGATCTACAACTTTCATTGTTTGAGGATTGAGAAATTCTGGCTGGATGAAGGTTGAAATTGGACTGGAAGTGACTACTATGAAAATAGCTAACCAAAACAGCGAAGTTCGACGTCCGTTGGTACAAAAATCATAACTCTTGCATCCGAACTCCGATTAGAATAATTCAAGATGTTCTGAAAAGCTACGAAGATGCTCTATAATGTAAGCTAAGTTCCAAACCAATAATAAGAAGTAAACATGAAAACCCAAATGATGTCCGGATTGCTTTTCTTTGCATTTTCCTTGCTTTTCCTTACCAATAGCCGTTCACACCACTCCCAAACGTATAACCTACAAAATGAACACAAAATGCATGAAAAGTAACTAAGACACATGAATATAAGCAACTAATTCAAGTAAAAGGTACCAGATAAGTGGATATAAAATCCACTTATCACGCCCTTGAGGCCCAAACCCAAGACTAAGTTTATTGTATATAAATCAATTAATACTTTAGTTCTTAACCGATATGGGGCTTGGCTTCCCACAAGTATTTATTATCATTTCCAAGGATGATCTTTGGGAGTTAATTTCTCATTCATTACTCTATGGATTTGAGCTTCCAAATACTTAATGTAACCTACTCATGGAGTAGAACACATTGATATGTGGATTTACTTCAAATAATTAATGAAACCCACTTCAAATTTGGCTCAAATTCTAACAACGACTTGATTTTGGAACTTCAAATCTGGAAAAAATAATGGTTGTGGGTTCAATGGCAACAACGTCAAAGAACACCAGGTAACAAGGATATCTTTGTAGCAGCAGTAGCGACACAAAGCTTCTCATAGCGGCAATGGCTGAGCTAGTAGAAGAATTAAGCCTTGGTTTGTGGCTACAAGATGAACACGACTTAACTTCTTTTAGAATGTGAAGAACAAGATGGGTTTGCTTTTGATTTTATTTTTCTTCCTTCTCCTTTAAAAATCGATCGTTGCAACTGTATCGACTGTATTTTTTTTCTAGATGAAACTTATCAAGATATTGCATATACTGATTTTGAATATATATATATATATATATATATGCATGCATGTAAAATACAATATACGTATGTATACGTATTCAATTTGTAGAATTTAGTTAATTTGATGTTGTGATGCCCCCAAATTAAGATATTTGTACCTCGAATCTAGTGCTCCACGATCTAACTTATACAACATACTAATAATATAAACAACAGAATAATAGAATTATTTACATTGATATAACATAAATATTCTCGTCCCAAGTCTCGAAACTATTTCTAATACACTTCATAACTTAATCCAAAACATAATTTAATACATATCATTAATTAAGTCTTAATACAACATAAGGATACCGTCCTAGAATAGAAGAAAAAAGCTATTTTGTAGCCTTGTCTTCGCCCTTGTCCTTTCCCAAAGTTCCATCTTGCTTTGACCTAACTAAAAGGTTTAAGGGAAGCAAGAGTGTGCAAACAAATTTCTCAACAAGTAATATAACAATAAATATGAACAGGTGTATATAAGATTCATAATCTCAAGGGCTAAAACGATAATTAATAGCTCAGGAAATAAGAATGTTTTGAACAAAGTAATCATCAATGGTTCCAAATCTATCCTTTGAAGTCAATAAAGAGCCACTATGGACAGAAAAGTTATTAAAGAATTCAAAGGTATCAACAATTTCAAGTAAATGAATAGATATCATCGAGTGTCACTGTGGACCAAGAATTATTAGAAGAATCTAAAGATTTCAAAAATTCCAAGTTAATGAATATTGAACACTAAGTAGTCTCTATGGAGCATGAAATTCTACAAGAATTACCAAAAATTATTTCTGGTAACCCAATTTCTACTAGAATCACCGGAAAAACTCCTGGCAACTCAAACAAGTACAACGGGTGATCAGCCTAAAGTACCTGGTGTTATGCATAACATCCCCATGCTGTTCGCGTGAATATCGGTCCCCCGACATTGTATAGTTTCCCCTTCTATGAGGATTGTTCATCTCAGAAGATTATAAAAGTTTGCACCAAAGCAATTGGTTCGGATCGCTTTCTAATTCATAAATATTGCTCTAGCTGAATCAAATGGCATATACGCTCTTCTCAACACATTTAGGAATAATTAATATGTTCAATGTTCGCAACAAGATTTAAAGAATCATTTTAAAAGATATAAGTATGATTTAAATCAATCTTCAGAGTATGAATAATAATTTTCATAAATTTAGATAATACAAAAGTTATTCTATAGAACAATTTGTTTATACGATCAATAAGTGTACAAGTTCAAATATTTGATCAATATATGGTTGATATAACAATAATTAGAAATTTGCACAATATCCAAGGTTGTGTAAGTTAGAAAACTTGCTTGAGTAGTCGACTATATCCGACCTTAACTTCTTATCCTTTGAATAACCCTATGTTTATCATAGTCATTCTAACGGTTAATCTCTATAAGTTTTCCACATATAAATCTAATTGATCCATCACATAAGCCTCATATAATTAAGACTCACAAATCAATCTATTTAATTAATTATTCATTTATTCATCACTCCCTTTATTCTATTTATTAGTCTTTACTTTATTTACTACAAATAAAATAATCTTCTATTATTTTACTTGTTTAATTAATGGTTCACAATTTAATTTATTTATTCATATACAAATAAAATATTCTTAATTAATTTGTTATCATTTAATTACTCTTTAAGTAATTTTCTTTAATTACTATTCGTTAACCTTCACAATACATAATTACTTCATTTGCCACAAATAAAATAATCCTTTTATTATTTTATTTGTTTAATCAATTATTCAATTTATTTTATTTATCCATGTCTCATTACATAAATAAAGTATTCTTACTTTACTTTGTGACGCCCCCAAAATAGGTCTATACAACTCATTCTGAGTCGTCAAATACATGGCACAAAATTCAAATACAAACTTAATTTATACAATTAACAACTGTCGTGTAAAATACGACAAAACGTAAGCTGTGAGTTTTAATACGAATATTGTTTCGTAGACAATATCCAAACTCAAATGAAGTCCTCATTACACTTATTATCACACTATTTTATAGAATAGTGAGGACTACTATAGCCACCATCTTGGACCATCACTCCATTCCCCGACTAGTCCCAGCTATATTCTCATTTCCTAAAAAGAACAATGAAAGAAAAGGGTGAGCTCAACTAGCCCAGTAAAGAATATTATCACTAAGATAATGTAGAATAAATTATCCTTAGTCTTCAATAGTATAAAAACTGATAGAATACAATAGACAACAAGTTTAACTGTAGCGAAACAAGCAATCCATTAGAAGAGTCAAGTAGAGTATAATGCCTACTATCTTCTATGATTTAAAAGTTCATCATCAATGTTTTATCTCTGTAACACAACTCAATAAATAATCCACATCATCGAATTATCCATGCACTACGGGCCAAGGATATTCCTTAGTATCACCAATAGTCATAATCATGCCAAACAACTGTCCATTAATGCACTACGGGCCAATGAGGACTTTCACCGCATCATTTTTCTGTAACATTACAGGTCATGATTATACCGATACATAACTTCTGGTCATAATCATACCGATCAACATTACATCTATGCACTACGGGCCAAAGATGACTTTCACCACAATATAAGCATGAGGATGATGACAATGAAATAAGAAATCATTCAAGTGAGATCAAAGATAAATATTAAAGATTTACAATTTAATTTATCAAGAGTTTAAGAATGTCCAAATTGTCAACATCATAATTAATTGTGGAATAAAATTCAAGAATGATATTCATGTATCAAAAATAATCTGGACAGAAAAAAAACTAATTTTTTGTCATGAATAGTACCCCGGGTGAATAATATCCCGTGAATAGTACTTTATGAATAGTACCCCGTGAATAAATAGTACCGTATGTATGAATAGTACCCCGACATGAAAAGATTAAAATTTAACAAGAATGTTCAGAAAAATATTTCAGTGAAACGATACTAGATGAAGCGCAAATTTCAAGGATATTCTACTAATTTCAAGGAGTATAGAAGCAATACTTATCAAAATAAGTGTAGAATTAGGAATATAAAACGAAATAATATTACTTACATACTACAGAGTACGGAAGAAAATATTATTTCTTACGAATATTGAATGAAAATAATATTCCTTACGAATATTGAATGAAAATAATATTCCTTACGAATATTGAACGAAGACAATATCCCTTACGAATATTGAACGAAAATAATATTCTTTACGAGTATTGAACGAAAATAATATTCCTTACGAATACGAAAAATAATATCTCTTATGAATATGAAATAAATAATACCCCTTACGAATATTGAATGAAAATAATATTCCTTACGAATATTGAACGAAGACAATATTCCTTACGAATATTGAACGAAAATAATATTCCTTACGAATATTGAACGAAAGTAATATTCCTTACGAATACGAAAAATAATATCTTTTATGAATATGAAATAAATAATACTCCTTACCTTAGTAGGAGAGTAATTGCAACTGGTATAGTGGAGATATTCTTGAAGAAAACTTGCACTATTTGCTACACTCAAAGTTTCCTTAAACTCAAAAGAAATACGATCAATATTATAGAAGAAGAATTCTCTGATTCTGGTGTGATTTTTATTTCTAAACTAAGCATTCTAATTATAGGAGAATGGCAGGATACTATTTAAGAAAATAATCACAGCATCTTGCATAAAAAATTTAGACGATTTCACGTAAGAATTCCGATTTTTACTATTCATTCTTGTCAATAAAATATTCTAATAAAATAAAAACTTTATATAAAATATAATATATGCTATTTATAATCTAATAAAAGCGAATAACTTTATATATAATATAAAAAGTATTATATTTTATATAAAAAGATTTTTATTTTATTACTATTATAAAATAATAAAACAAAACTATAATATATATATATATATATATATATATATATATATACTTATATTAACACACACACACACGTTATATATATATATATATATATATATATATATATATAAACAAAATTGAGATAACTTTCTACCGACGATTTTGAAAAATGAGCAAGTGGAGGTCCACGTAATAAGCCAAACTTATAACAAATATTTCATGAAAAACCCCTCTATTTATATCAAATCACTTGTCTTTAATAAACACATTTTTAATAATTCATCATTAATATTATAACTCACAATATTAACAACTAGATTATTCTCAGGAAAGAGGGGACTTTCCATAAGAATTTCTTCTTATTGACGCACAATTAGATAACATAGCCCCTTTCCTCGACAGAACATTCTAGACATTGTCAATAATACAAATAATAATATGAATAATTGTGTCATCTCATTTATTGGTTTAATAATATGAATATCGTTTGAAAGTTATCTCAATTTTGTTTATATATATATATATATATATATATATATATATATATATATACAAAATTGAGATAACTTTCTACCAAATTTATTTTGAAAAATGAGCAAGTGGAGGTCCACGTAATAAGCCAAACTTATAACAAATATTTCATGAAAAACCCCTCTATTTATATCAAATCACTTGTCTTTAATAAACACATTTTTAATAATTCATCATTAATATTATAACTCACAATATTAACAATCGGATTATTCTCGGGAAAGAGGGACTTTCCATAAGAATTTCTTCTTATTGGCGCTTACAATTAGATAACATAACCCCTTTCCTCGACAGAACATTCTAGACATTGTCAATAATACAAATAATAATATGAATAATTGTGTCATCTCATTTATTGGTTTAATAATATAAAATATTGTGCATATGATACTGTGACAATAATTGAATCAATAATATGAGATACTATGCAGCAACTAATGTAATAATTATTAAATGAACTGAGTGACTTTTTACGTAAACATCAATAATCAGAGATATTATGCAATACCGTGTGCTGCAACCACGCGTATTACTGTATTTTTATCACCAGGTATTTCAAAAGTTAACTGAAAAATTTTTGTCGTTATTTTTATAAAAAGGTTATTTACGTAAACTTTCTATATCCGAGCGATGAATTACATTAGTAAGGGGTCCACTAATAATTGTCTTGTCGTCTGAATATTCCCCGACAAAACGAATATTTTATGACAACTTGCTTACTTTACAAAATTTGTAAATATTACCCACAACTATAACATTATATCAAATCCACACCTTATTATTCAAAATATCATTTAGAGAAAATTAAATCTTAATTCATAAAAAAATTTGGGTCTTACAACTTAGTATTATTTAATCACTCTTTAAATAATTTTTTTAATAATTATTTGTATTTTATTAGCCCACAAATAAAATAATCTAGTTACTATTTTATTTGTTTAATTTATAATTAGAGTTATTAGTTCGTAATTAAATAAATTTTAATATTATTTAATTATTTATTCTTCATTAATCCATAATTAATTCACGATTTATCTTTCAATTTAAAATAATCTTTATAATTAACTTACAATTAAAATAATTATTTAATATTACTTTAATTGTTTACAATTTATTAAACCATATTTAAAATAATCCTTACTATTATTTTAATTGATTAATCTAAGCCAAAGTAATTATTAATTTACAATTAAAATCTTATTTTAATTATTTATTAGTAAATCACAATTAATATTAATTATTATTTTATTTTATATTGTTATTAATCTTATTTTATCTTTTAAAAAAAGCTTTGACTCGTTTGACCAGACCCGACTTGAACCGGACCGTCCCAACTCAGAAAATGGCATAGTGCCTAGGCGCTTGAAATAAGCTTGGGTTGAGCGCCTAGGCGCTCCCCAGCAGAAACTTACATATCTTCAATATTTGATAGCTTGAACAATTTTATAAAATATTTATTTAATCAAATTATTTATTTTTTCAAGCTAGGGTTCTCATTTTAGCATGTCTTAATTACCAATTGTTTTGCTACGAGTTCGTTTCATGTCTGAATTCGATGATTCCACTTGAGGTATTTTTCGTATTTTATAGATGTTTAACATAATATTTTAGATCAAATATAGAGCTTACACATTTCATGACATTTAACACAAAATCTCATACTTATAAGTATTTTAACTTAGATTTCATGCTTGCATGCTTTTCTTTTGTTCATTTAGTTCTAAAATCACATACAAGGCATATATACCATATAAAATCCTTCCAATAGCCATCCTTATAATTTCGGATCCATCATGATCCCACAACACATAAACTCCCACAACAAATCATGCATCTCTTACCTAAAATCATATATACTAGCTTAACTTACAAAATTATAACTAGGTTATGAACTTACCTCTCTGGTGATTTCTTCCTATTAGCTAAGAATCTTAAATAACTCTCCACCTTTGATCCTTCTTCTTAAGTTTATCTTGAGTCACCAAGTGTAAGACTTCTCTTATGATTCTCCTTTACTCTCTATTTCTCTCTAGCTCTCTGTTGATATATTTCACAATCAATATATGCGTGCAAGTATACACGGTCAACAAGTAATAAAGTGAAAGTAGAGTATCGTTCCCACGAGGAATTATATAATAAAAATCACCAAATACTAGTTCTTAACCAAACTAATTTTATTTAAACAAACGATTTAATGTTGAGAATTAAAATATAAAATTAAACTACTACTACTACCACTAGTTGAAAATCAGGTTATGGAGATTTAAGATCACAACTTCACTTATATTAAAATACTTCTTATTCTTATTAATTATGCTCACTATTCTGGATTGTTAATCAGTAACTTATTAGTATTTATAATCACCTTTCGATGCATCACAAACATATTAATCCAAACCTGTGACACTCCCAAATCTGGGTACTTCATTCCCCTAAGACTTGGTGTTCACTTTCCATACATTCATACTATCTACCCAAATAAAATAACATTTAAACCATAAATCCTCCCTTTAAAAGGGTTACATCATTAAATCCAAAAAGATCCCAGGTTTTCTAACCTTAACATCAATCAAGTGCAGAAATAAAATAATTACATCACATCATTAAATATAAACTCTATTAACATAAAAGTCATTAAATTACAAGTCTTCATCACTTGTACATTTTTTCCTTTCCTTTGCTAGTTGTAGGTTCGTCAACCTTCTCAAATTTAGCTGCAATAATTATATTTATGCAAGAGTGAGCAAAACAAATGCTCACTAGATATAACAATGAAGCAACAAGATAATAATAACTGCCAACGAGTAGGCTCATCAAAACTGAATAGTACTTTATCAATGATAATCCGAAACTGGAATCAAAATATGAATTATATCTGAGGGTCATAAGACCACGAACTATGTCCACGGTTATAAGTAATCTTTCAACTTTAACCTTAACAGTTATACTGTAGGGACTTCACGTACTTAGGGGGATCATCCCTTCGTACCATGTATTGTGCACAAACATCTAAACACATAGCGTATCCCCTATAATAGGGTTGTTCTTCTCAGTTTTAGAGTACAAGTCCGCACCAAAGAAAGTTTGCTTTGGATAAGCTTTCAAGGGTAATTTGAAGTTTAACGATCATCAACTAGGGGACTAGTTGAATCAACAATGTTTAATAACACAACAGTTGTTTAATAACAACATAACATAGAACAATTGAGAATCATAGGTGAATTGACTATATATATTAAACTCATGCTTGAAAATAACTAGAGAGCATAAGCATTGGATAAATTGAATAACATGATAAACCTTTTCTTGAACAATAATATGCTAGGTTTATGATCTTAGAAATTTGATTACTGAAGGTACACTAATTGATAGCAAACTGGAAACAAAGCTTGCTCAACATGATAATAAATTATGCAAAGTGATTGAAGTACAACAATTCAACACTAAGAATAAAAGTTCAAGAAACATCTACTATAAAAGAATGAACAAAAGAAACTTGTTTAACTAATAAACAAGTTAGAGTAAACCAACAATGATTAGAATTCCAATAAACTTAGGGTTATAACATGCTCAATGTAAAGAGATAAGGTTTTGGAAACTTGCATCCTCATAAACAAATTAGATACAAGATCTTACTCGATCATAAGAATAAATTTGCACAATGTAATAATAGAACTAGCTCAACGAAAGTGTAGAGTTAGAAAACTTTCCTCGAGCGTAAGCTATAATATTAAAAAACCTACACATAGTATTAGAACCACAATACCTATTAGATATACTAACATACCATAACGTATACATTTCTAGTTAAACTTGTTATTTCAGTACAAGTCTTACATTACCATTTACATTTCAGAAATTCCAAGTGTTGACTTCACAACACTTGTCTTACATTCATTGTGTATACTAAGTTATCACATAACGCGTTCGTAACTTACTAATCATTTTTATAACTTTGAATTTACTAACCACATTACACTATGTTGTTTTAACCTTGTTGTTACATGTTTATTATACTAACACATCATTAAATCAAGGTATGTTGCTATCCTGTAATCTAATATAGCAAAGCCAACTTTATCTCAGGGAAAGGGTATGGCGGCAAATACCTACAAACACAAGGCAGACCTTACTTCTACGATTTCACGGCCTTGCACTTGTAGTAAGAATTCTGCTTGGTGCAGATAGAACCGAGACAAATGTGAACGATGGCAGACTTTAGCCCAACTAACACGAATTTCACCCACCAAACAGTAATATTAACACATACAATTGGTAAAAAACTATTACAAACCTGTTTCCTCACATATTCATCAATTTAGAACAATTAAACAACAATTTAAACTATTTTAATTCCTCAAATTTCATGTTTTTACACAAAACTCCATTTTTTTGACATCCTTTACAAATATCATCACTGTAACCTCAGTTCTACACCAAATCACTTCTTTCAAACTATGCTCTCTCCGTTTCTTAACGAACTAGCATGAACAAGACTGAATTTACAGTTTAGCATATGAATTATCCACCAAAATTGGTACTTACATAAGCTATATGACAAATATATATACAGTGTCATTATTTTTTCTACTTTTAACTGTAATTAGCTACCAATTCCTTGTTTACATACAACTCAAACATAACCATCACATATAATCATCATAATTTAGTTGTATACCAACAATTTGAAAGAAATAGAATTCATAGAACTTAAAACTTCATGCCATAAACTCATATATGTATATACATATATATATAATACTAAAGGTATGAATAATACCTTCAATTAGCTTGATAATCCTTGCCAAACACTGAAGTTGCTGTGAAATTCTTAGGTTTCCTCTCAATCTCTCTCAATCTCTGAAATTCTTACGCTTAACAAATAAAACACTAATAACCCAAGTATACGTAAACTAAAATAAACCGATATGGCCTTAATACGCATACTTAATATAATACCAGTTACAAACTATTAACGTATATGTTATAATTATATTATATTTATTATTTATTTTATTTTATTTATATTATTTAAAATTCAAAAATCCAAAAGCCATAAGGCTTTGTTTGGCAAAAAGTCTTTAAAATAAAGACTTAATATTTTAAGCCTGGTTTGGTCAAAAACTAAATTAAAGTCCTTTAATTTATTTTAATAAATAATTTAGTTTATAATTTATAATCACATATTATTTATTTGGATTTCCATATCCAACATTAATAAAATAAATTAGTTACACATATTATATTTTAATTAAATATTCCACTTTAATAAATATCACAAAAAATATAATTTCATTATAATTTTATTTAATAATTTAATATACCACTTTAAATTATTAAATTAAAACCACAATATAACATCTCATGTTATATTACAACTCTATAAATTATAAATCACATAAATTTAGAATTTTATTAATTCATAAATATTTAGTAACAACAACTACATCAAATAAAATATTTATTCAACAATTTCAACAATAAACACATCAAATAAATATTTATATAATCCAATAAATATTTAAAATTACAATTTGAAATTTAGAATTGTTACATTCTTCCCTCCTTACAAGGATTCTGTCCCTAGAATCACAACTCAAACAATCAAATCGTCACATTCTTCCCTACTCACAAAGATTCTGTCCCTAGAATCGAAGACACAAACTAAATAAATAACTCAGGGTAATTCTTCATCATATCAGCTTCGAGTTCCCACGTAGCCTCTTCGACATTGTAGTTTCTCCATATTACCTTCATAGAAGGTATCACTTTATTCCTGAGAACTTGTTCTTTCATGTCGACTATCTGGATAGGAATCTCTTCATAAGACAAATCTTTACTGAACTGCAACGGTTCATACTCGATCACATGTTTGTAATCGAGTTTATATGGTCGCAACACCGACACATGAAAAACGTTGTGCACGTGTTCTAATTCTGGAGGTAAAGCTAGCTCATAAGCTACCTCTCCCACTCTTCGTAGAATCTAGAAAGGTCCAATAAACCTTGGGCTGATCTTTTCTTTCTTGCCAAAATGAATTTTCCACTTCCAAGGAGAAACTTTCAGGAACACGAAATCTCCTGCTTCAAATTCACGATTCTGCCTATGCTGATCAGCATACTTCTTTTATCGATCTTGAGCAGCTACTAGTTTTGCTCTGATGAGTTTGATAATTTTGGCGGTCTACTGTACCAGTTCTGGTCCTAGGAGTTGACGTTCACCAACTTCATCCCAACACAGTGGAGTTCTGTATTTTCTGCCATATAATGCCTCGTATGGCGGCATGCCAATGCATGCATGGTAACTGTCGTTGTATGCAAATTCCACCAACGGTAGATGATCATCCCAGTTTTCTTTGAAGTCCATAATGCACGCTCTAAGCATATCTTCTAGCGTCTGGATTGTTCGTTCGCTTTGCCCATCATTTTGTGGATGATATGATTTACTCATCTTCAATTGTGTTCCCATGCATTCTTTTAGTCTCTTCTAGAAATTTGATGTGAACCTCAGATCTCTGTCTGATACAATTGACATTGGAACTTTATGTCTTGAGACGATCTCCTTAACGTACAGTTTTGCCAGCTGATCAAGATTGAATCTAATCTTTATTGGCAAAAAGTGTGCAGATTTTGTCAGTCTGTCCACTATCACCCATATCGCATCGTATCTTTTCTGAGTTGTTGGAAGACCTACCACAAAATCCATTGTGATATGCTCCCATTTCCATTCTGGTATTTCCAATGGTTGAAGTAATCTGCTTGGCCTTTGATGTTCTGCCTTCACTTTCTAACATGTCAAGCACTTTGCAACGCATTCTGCAACGTCTCTTTTTCATATTTGGCCACCAAAAATGTCGTCGCAAATCTTGATACATCTTTGTACTTCCCAGATGAATCGAATATCTTGAGCTATGAACTTCGGTCAAGATTTCTTCTTTAACATCCTATACTACTAGAACCCAAATTCGTCCCTCGAGTCTTAGCAATCCCTCAGTATCAAGTTTATACTTCACCGCTTTACCCTCGACCACACTTTCCTTTATTTTTCTGCATTCTTCATCCTGTAGTTGAGCGTTCTTCATTTTGTCCACCAAAGTTGGACTAGCTTCCATCTGATATAATTTTTCATCGAATTCTTTTGGAAATTTGATTTCCAACTCTAGCCTTGCCATTGCTGAAATGAGCTCCTCCTTATCGGTTAACAACATCAACTTTTCACGGCCTTTCCTACTCAAGGCATCTGCAACCACATTAGCTTTTCCCGGATGATAAAAGATCTCGCAATCATAATCTTTTATCAATTCCATCCATCTCCTTTGACGCATGTCCAGGTCCTTCTATGTGAAAATATACTTCAGACTTTTATGGTCTGTGTAAATCTCATATTTTTCTCCATGGAGATAATGTCTCCATATTTCCAAAGTAAACACAACTGCCGCCAACTCTAAATCATGAGTCGGATACCCTTTTTCGTATTCTTTTAATTTCCTTGATGCATACGCGATGACTTTGTCGTTCTGCATAAAGACACAACCCAATCCTTTGTGTGAAGCATCACTGTACACCACAAAATTTCCTGTATTATCTGGTAACGACAACACAGGTGCCACACTGAGCCTCTTCTTCAGTTCCTTAAATCTTTCTTCACACTTTTCCGTCCAAACAAATATTACAGATTTTCTCGTCAAATTTGTCAACGGAGTGGCAATCTTGGAAAAATCCTGGATAAATCGTCTGTAATATCCTGCCAATCCCAAAAAACTTATAACTTCTGATGGAGTTTGTAACGCCCCAGAAAATTGAACCTGTTGTAAATACTTTTAATAATGAATAAAATAATATTATTTATTATTATTATTATGTGATAGTAAGATGAATGTCGTTCTATGACCTAGAAATGCCGGAATGTCGTAGTATTTTAACTATGTGAAGGAATTAAAGTGTTTGAATTTCCAAGACGAAAATAAAAGCTTTTCGAGAAAATTTTCAAAAAATACTATTCATCGATTTCCGCTCGGAAATTATTTTTGAACTTCCGAGAAATAAGTAACGTTATAATATCAAGGTGAAATGAATTATGTAATAATAATTCACGTATGGAAAACGTAATATTTCGCATGCGGACTTAGTTCGGGAACGTTAGGAAAATCAAGCATTAAGAATCTAATATAAGGATCGTATGATACGTAACTATTGTACGAGGTATTAAATGTAAGTATAATATGAAGTATTATACAAGTATGTATGGAGAATGGAATAACGTATATTACGAATTAATATACGAGCTAGATTACGAGAATTATATGTGTAGTATATGTTATAAGACTTTTAGTTAAATGGAATGGACTAATAGGATTGTGTAACAATTGAAGAGTTCAATAAGAATGAAGGTGGAAGTCCAAACTAAAGTAATGCAAGCCCACAAGAATAAGCTAAGTAATTAAACATAAGCCCAATGTAATGATCCAATGGACTAGCTTGATCCATGGGGCAACCCATGGGTAATCTTGATGACCAAGAACTTTAAGTGATGGCCAAGCATAGGATAAGTTTTGTGGTGGCCAAGTAATATAAGTGATGAGCAAGTTTACTTTGTGGTTAAGTAGATGAATAGTAAGGAGGTTAGTTGAGGAGGTGAGATGTTATAATGACTAATATGCCCTAACTTAGAGCCTTCTATAAATAGCAAGTGGGATTTCATTATTTTGCTTGTTCAACTTTCATCCAATATAAAGCAACTTAAGTGTTAGAGAGAATAAACACTTTTTAAGCCAAAACATCCTTTGCTAGATTTTCAAGAAGAAGAAGTTAGTCATCAAAGGTAATGATCTTATGATCTAATAATCTTCTATCATTGTAGGGTGATAAGAGAAGTGTAGTCTAATAAGCATGTATGTTAAGAACATGTAAGAATTGATTAATGAATGGACTTAAGCCGAATAAGTCATAAATAAGTAACTTGAACCTAAATAAGTTATGAACTTATGATGAATTTGTCATATGATTGTCATATGAAGTTAGTATGTTTAATAAGATGTGAGAATGTTGATTAAAAGACTTAAATCTATAATAAGTCATAAGGAATGAAAACTTGTAGGTTATAAGTTGTTAAGTCATGAACTTATGAAGAATAAGTCAAACTTAATTTGGAAATAAGTTGATGTAATAAGTAGCTTAAAATGTTCATTTGATGGTTTGAATCCATTTAGAACATTGATCAAATCATTAGTAATGAAGTTCGCCAGAATTTACATGATTGGACGATTACCGTCAAATTCGTGAAATTCTCGGAATAGAAGTCGTATTTTGTGTTTAAACTCGAAAACATTGGTTTTTCGATGGAGACAAGTCATATTTGGCATTATAGAGTTGCGGACTCAAAAATGACCGAATTCCGACTTAGAACGAAAAAACGAGCGTTGAACGTTCACGAACGTTTATCGTTTTTGTTAAAAATGAACTAATAGGTGAAATTTTAGCAAACGAAGTCAAATAGATAAAATTCTTGCATAAACGCGTAGATTACGAAATTTTGAAACGTAGGCTCTTGAATGAGCCAATTTGGACTTATAACGAAGAAGTTATGTGTCTAGGAATCTCGCAAAGTTGAAAATCTGTCAAAGTTATCTGAGGCACAGAGTTGGCGCAGCAACGCCAACCCAAGGCCAAATGATGGCGTTGCAACGTTGGCACAGTGTCTCAACCTACTGGAGTTTCGCGCCGCAGCACGACATGTAGCACATAGACTTTCAGCGTCAGCGATCTTTAGTCTGGTCTTTAACCATCTATGAGTGGCGCAGAACGCCAAGGCAGAGAAGGAAGGGTGGTGTCGCGCAGTCACCAACCCTAGGGGTTAGAGACGATAATGAAGGTTTACAAGTATGGAATGAATAGTACCTCTTTAATAATGAACTAAAGAACTTAATAAGGCATTGTAAGGTATTGTTTAACCTTATCTATGTTGTCTAAAGGTTGAAGATAAGTAATCAAACATGAACGTAATGTGTATGTAAGAACGACTTAACGTAAAGCCGGAACCAATAAGAACAAATCTAAGTCATAATTAGATTGAGAAGAAGGGTAAGATACATTAGGAACCCTGTATGTTCATTCATGACCTAATGTGTTATGTGATGATATCAATTACAGTAGAGACTTAAAGACTTAAACGAGAACGTGTTATAACTGTAGCAGACACCAAAGGCAAGTATTCTAACCCTTATTCCAGTTCAATCTGGACAAGCTTTGTAATTCATGTATTCTTACACATGAAGTATTGTATGATGAAGTCAAAGCCAATTCTTTCGGCTAGACTTATATTATGTTACTATCAAAGCATGGTCAATGTTTACCAAGTTATATTGGTGTGGTTTTCAAACGAAGACTGAGTATGCTAAAAATGTTTTGTCGTTTAACGACAAGCACGTGAGGTTGCCACAACTTAAACGTACATATGTTTAATGAATGTAGTGTTGATCAACATAGAGTACTATAGGCTGATCACCTAGACGTGCTCGTAAGAAATGTCGGACTTACGAACTTAGTGCCAGGATGTCCTTTTTAAAAGAACTTATGAAATGCTCAAGGTCTTGGACCGGAATTGATATTTTACTGAATATTGTTGTTGTAAAACGTTTTGAAGGAAAAGAAGTGCTATTTTGAATTATCGATAGTACTTTATAACTATTGTTCAGTTATTGAAGATATACAATTCCTATGTTTTAAGCATGTTATTTATTAGAATTGTTGTACTTGCTGAGCTAGTCATGCTCACTCTTGCTTGAACCATATGAACACAGCTAAGATCGAACGGACCGAAGGCTCCGACAAGGATAAAGGCAAGGCAAAGATGAACCCGTAGAATACGTATGTAATAGTATAGGGTGAATGATTGTATTATATTTGATATTATGACAAGAACAATGTAATGGTTATAAAGAACTTGGGGGAATGTTAATATTACTTTGAATATATAGAAGACATATTCGTTCCTTTGAGACTTTTCAATTGAATGTATGTGTGAATGGTAGTACCATGTAGCACCATCTGTCGGGTTGGAAGATACCCAAATTTAGGGGTGTCACAGAGTTCTTGGTTGTTCCCAACTTATTACGGCTTCTACTTTTGATGGATCCACTGAAATCCCATCCTTATCAATTACATGCCCAAGAAATTTTACACGTTCCAGCCAAAATTCACATTTAGAGAATTTCGCGTACAACTTTTCTTTCCTTAACGCTCCAACGATCGGGGCATAAGTGTTCCATGTGTTCTTCTTGAGATTTAGAGTACACCGTAATATCATTGATAAATACCACCACAAACTTGTCTAAAAATGGTTTAAACACCTTGTTCATCAAGTCCATGAACGCTGCAGGGGTGTTTGTCAAACCAAAAGACATCACCAAAAATTGTAATGTCCATAACGAGTTCTAATGCCGCCTTCTAGACATCCTCCTTCCTTACTTTCAATCAGGTGATACCCACTTCTCAAATCAATTTTTGAGAAATATCTAGCACCCTTCAATTGATCAAACAAGTCATCAATTCTTGGCAACGGATACTTGTTTTTAATAGTAACTTTTTTTAATTCTCTATAATCAATGCAAAGACGCATTGACCCATCCTTCTTCATCATAAATAACATCGGTGCTCCCCACGGTGACACACTCGGCTGAATGTACTTCTTATCTAACAGTTCTTGCAGTTGTACCATCATTTCCTTCATCTCTACCAGAGCCATTCTGTACGGGGCCTTTGATATTGGAGCAGTTCCTGGCGCTAAGTCAATCACGAACTCGATCTCTCGTTCAGGCGGAAGTCCTAGAAAATCTTTCGAAAACACATTTACAAAGTCCCTAACCACTGGTATTTCCTCCAATTTTACACCCTCCTTCTTTTGAGTATCGACTATGTAAGCTAAGTACCTACATGTACTCGACTCAACAACTTCATGGCACTGTGGCTATCGCTTTATACTTTGTTTGTTGTTCTGGCAATTTGCTACCATAAAAAACTACCTTTGACAGAGCCATAAAGTTTACACACTTTTTTGACAATTAATTATCGCTCCATAATTGAATAGCCAATCCATTCCCAAAATAACATCAAACTCTCTGAGTTTTATCGGGATTAAATCTACTGTCATAACATTCCCTTTAATATTCACCCTACAATTCTTGTATACGAACCTAACAGAAATCACTTCCCTATTCGCAATTTCTATTTGTAAAGGGAAATTCAACTCTTCACTAGGTATTTCTAATTTCTTAGCAAATTCATCAGATATAAACGAGCAAGTAGCACCCGAATCAAATAATACATATGCATTTATATCATTGATTGGGATAATACCTGACACGACATCCTTTAATTGCACCGCGTCTTGCACTGTTATGTTGATGGTTCTTGTTGTGGGCTTATTTGTTGACGTTGGTCCAGTAATAGTCAGTGTACCTCCTCTAGCATTTCCCTTGCTTCCATTTGTCTCACCAGGTTTCTTCTTTGGACACTCGCGAGCAAAATGATCCTTCAACCCGCAGGTATAGCAAGCATTCTTCTTGGGTTGATTGCAGTTCGGGGCAATGTGACCTTCCTGGCCACAGTTAAAGCATACTCGCTTCCCCCTTAAGCACAGTCCCGTGTGAAACTTTTCGCATGTAGCACATGTGTCCATCTTCTTCTTCTGCTGGTTACCTTGCTGATTTCCAGCTCCCACATTTGCATTCCACTTCCTCTTCAAATTATTGTTTCCATTTCCACCGTTCCCTCCACCACCATTCTTAGCTTCACCTTCATTCTTCTTCTTCCTCTGCTCTTGGTTATGTTTTGTTATAGCCTCGCCTCCACTCTCAGCGAGAATTGCCTTCTCAAGCACTACTACAAACGTCTTTAACTGGAATAGGGAAACCCTGCTGTACAACCAGGGCTTCAGTCCCTGCTCGAATCTCTTTGCCTTGCGCTCATCCGTATTCACCTGATATGGCGCGAACCTTGCTAACTCGTTGAACCTTGCTGCATATTCCAACACTATCATTGTGCCCTACTTCAGCTCTATAAACTGCACTTCCATCTGATTCTTTGAGCTTTCTGGGAAATAAGTCTCGAAGAATATTTCCTTAAATCTATCCCAAGTCATTACCCCTTGACCTCCTCGGGTTTTATTGGCTTGCCACTAATAACTCGCCTCTGCTTTCAACATGAATATTGAAAAAGCAGTCTTCTAATTCTCCCCTACCCTAGCAACATCGAAAACCTTCTCTATTTCCATGATCCAGGTCTGTGCCTCAACCGAATTCATGGACCCGCGGAACTCTGGTGGCCCAACCTCCTTGAAGTCCTTAAAATTCGCAGCTTGATTCTGTGGCTGATTCTGTAATGCTCCCGTTAGTAGCGTTACGAACTGCTGAACTAGATTAGCCTCAGCATTGTTTTTATTTTTAGGGGTCCTCTGTCGTGTTTGACATCTTGGAGGCATTTTCTGTTAAAATATATCCATTAGATTCTATTCAACCTTTTAAGTATTACTATTTAATTTGCACATCATAAAAGATTATCACGTAACACATAACACTTTGACTAAAACAATAACTTTTATTCATTCATAATCTTTTAGGAAACATCAAAACAACAGCATCACTGCTATTTACATTACTTCCCTGAACTACAAAAGGTTCAGGATAACTTCATCATCATCCATCCCATTGGTTATATCATACCCGGGATTTACATCTTATTTACCACATCATAAATCACATATCAAGTACATTCCCTACGTGTCCTACTAAGATACTACGTAGCCTTACGACGCTCTTCCTCCATGATTCGAAACATTGTTCGGCGATCTAATATGTATGATGGCAGCGTCTCGAACTGAATCGGATAACCCATGACCCGATCTTGAGCTCGATTAATCACGGTGTTGAATAAGTTATTCATCTCTTCCATCTTCATCCTCTTTGCTTGTGCGTCTCTCTCTGCTATTCCGGCTTGTTGATAAACTTCCTCGTATGCGTCTTCGGCTCTTGCCCTCTTAGTAGATTCCTCTTTCAACTTGTTCCCCAACTCTGCAATCTCTGCTATAATTCGCTCGTTCTCTCCTTCAGTGTGGATCAGCTTCTCTTCAACATTTTTCAGACGTTCCTCTCGATCCTGGATCTTGTTGTCCTTTTGTGCCATTGAGTTCTGTTGTTCAGCTACTATCTCTTGCAACTCCTCGATGGTATCCTGGAGTTCTACATTGCGATTGTATACCTCATCGTACATACGGGCAGCTATCGAGTTAAGTGGAATCTCTTCCTCCTCGTTCTCCTCATCCTCATCCGACTGTGGCAGCTCAACGGGGTCCTCCTCGTCCCTCTCTATCTCATCATCCTCATCAGGCAATCCTTCATGCTCAACCACTGTGACCAACGGAATTGTTTCCCGTGGCAGTAGTTGTTCCCAAATCACCTGAATATCTCGAGGCTCCTCCTCTCTAGGCATCTGGGATCCTTCCTCCCTAGCCTGACTAGATTCTCCTTCATTAGCCATCCTGTCAACCAAATTTTAAGTTTTAATTACTAATCATTACTACTCGACACTCACGAGCACATAAGTTATAATCACATAAACACATAAGTGTTTTATTACTTCTTCCTTAAAACTCGATAAGAGTTTATCACCATTATCTTTTCAAAGGTGACTTCCTAAGGCTTTTTCTCACCTAAGGTTCATAACCTAAAGCTTTGATACCAGCATGTGACACCCCTAAATCTGGCTACTTCATTCCCCTAAGACTTGGTGTTCACTTTCCATACATTCATACTATCTACCCAAATAAAATAACATTTAAACCATAAATCCTCCCTTTAAAAGGGTTACATCATTAAATCCAAAAATATCACAGGTTTTCTAACCTTAACATCAATCAAGTGCGGAAATAAAATAATTACATCACATCATTAAATATAAACTCTATTAACATAAAAGTCAATAAATAACAAGTCTTCATCACTTGTACATTTTTCCCTTTCCTTTGCTAGTTGTAGGTTCGTCGACCTTCTCAACTTTAGCTGCAATAATTATATTTATGCAAGAGTGAGCAAAAAAAATGCTCACTAGATATAACAATGAAGCAACAAGATAATAATAACTGCCAATGAGTAGACTCATTAAAACTGAATACTACTCTATCAATGATAATCCGAAACTGGAATCAAAATATGAATTATATCTGAGGGTCATAAGACCACGAACTATGTCCACGGTTATAAGTAATCTTTCAACTTTAACCTTAATAGTTATACTGTAGGGACTTCACGTACTTAGGGGGATCAGCCCTTTGTACCATATATTGTGCACAAACATCTAAACACATAGCGTATCCCCTATAATAGGGTTGTTCTTCTCAGTTTTAGAGTATAAGTCTACACCAAAGAAAGTTTGGTTTGGATAAGCTTTCAAGGGTAATTTGAAGTTTAACGATCATCAACTTGGGGACTAGTTGAATCAACAATGCTTAATAACACAACAGTTATTTAATAACAACATAACATAGAATAATTGAGAATCATAGGTGAATTGACTATATATATTAAACTCATGCTTGAAAATAACTAGAGAGCATAAGCATTGGATAAATTGAATAACATGATAAACCTTTGCTTGAATAATAATATGCTAGGTCTATGATCTTAGAAATTTGATTACTGAAGGTACACTAATTGATAGCAAACTGGAAACAAAGCTTGCTCAACATGATAATAAATTATGCAAAGTGATTGAAGTACAACAATTCAACACTAAGAATAAAAGTTCAAGAAACATCTACTATAAAAGAATGAACAAAAGAAACTTGTTTAACTATAAACAAGTTAGAGTAAACCAACAATGATTAGAATTCCAATAAACTTAGGGTTATAACATGCTCAATGTAAAGAGATAAGGTTTTGGAAACTTTCATCCTCATAAACAAATTAGATACAAGATCTTACTCGATCATAAGAATAAAATTGCACAATGTAATAATAGAACTAGCTCAACGAAAGTGTAGAGTTAGAAAACTTGCCTTGAGCGTAAGCTATAATATTAAAAAACCTACACATAGTATTAGAACCACAATACCTATTAGATATACTAACATACCATAACATATAAATTTCTAGTTAAACTTGTTATTTCAATACAAGTCTTACATTACCATTTACATTTCAGAAATTACAAGTGTTGACTTCACAACACTTGTCTAACATTCATTGTGTATACTAAGTTATCCCATAACGCATTCGTAACTTACTAATCATTTTTTCAACTTTGAATTTACTAACCACATTACACTATGTTGTTTTAACCTTGTTGTTACATGTTTATTATACTAACACATCATTAGACCAAGGTATGATGCTATCCTTAATCTAGCAGAAGCAAAAAAAAGCAATGTCTCAAGATAGTGTATGGCGCAATTTCAAGCCATATATAAGCTCGACCCGGCCAGCGATTCTTGGCAGCTTTTTTAAGCTTACCTTGGCAATTGCGCATGTATTTACAAACTGAACCACAAAGATGAACAAAGTGGCTACTTTAGCCCAACTAAAATGAATTTCACCCACCAAACAGTAATATTAACACATACAATTGGTATAAAACTATTATAAATATGTTTCCTCACATATTCATCAATTTAGAACAATTAAATAACAATTTAAACTAGTAGAATTCCTCAAATTTCATGTTTTTACACAAAACTCCATTTTTTTGACATCCTTTACAAAAATCATCACTGTAGCCTCAGTTCTACACCAAATCACTTCGTTCAAACTACGCTCTCTCCGTTTCTTAATGAACTAGCATGAACAAGACTCAATTTACAGTTTAGCATATGAATTATCCACTAAAATTGGTACTTACACAAGCCATATGACAAATATATACACTGTCATTATTTTTCCTACTTTTAACTGTAATTAGCTACCAATTCCTTGTTTACATACAACTCAAACATAACCAACACATATAATCATCATAATTTAGTTGTCTACCAATAATTTGAAAGAAATAGAATTCACAGAACTTAAAACTTCATGCCAGTAAACTCATATATGTATATACATATATATATATATATATATATATATATATATATATATATATATATATATAATACTAAAGTTATGAATAATACCTTCAATTAGCTTGATAATCCTTGCAAACACTTTTGTTGCTATGAAATTCTTAGGTTTCCTCTCAATCCTCTCAATTCTCTCTAAGTCTCTATAATTCTTACGCTTAGCAAATAAAACAACGATAACCCAAGTATCGTAAACTAAAATAAAACCGATACGCTGGCCTTAATAATATATATACTTAATATAATACCAGTTACAAACTATTAACATGTTATAATTATATTATATTTATTATTTAATTTATTTTATGTATATTATTTAAAATTCAAAAATAAAAAATCCAAAAGCCATAAGGCTTTGTTTGGCAAAAAGTCTTTAAAATAAAGACTTAATATTTTAAGCCTGGTTTGGTCAAAAACTAAATTAAACTCCTTTAATTTATTTTAATAAACAATTTAGTTTATAATTTATAATCACATATTATTTATTTGGATTTTCATATCCAACATTAATCAAATAAATTAGTTACACATATTATATTTTAATTAAATATTCCACTTTAATAAATATCACAAAAATTATAATTTCATTATAATTTTATTTAATAATTTAATATACCACTTTAAATTATTAAATTAAAACCACAATATAACATCTCATGTTATATTACAACTCTCTAAATTATAAATCACATAAATTTAGAATTTTATTAATTCATAAATATTTAGTAACAACAACAACATCAAATAAAATATTTATTCAACAATTTCAATAATAAACACATCAAATAAATATTTATATAATCCAATAATATTTAAAATTACAATTTGAAATTCCAGATTGTTACAAAACCCACAGTTGATAGAATTAAATCAAACACCCTAATTAACTAATTCACTATATTCCTATAAGAATTACAATTAAAGAGGATTTAAAGCACATGTTTCCTTTCAGATTATATGCGGCGTAAAGGCATATCCCTATCCTAAACATAAATTATGAATTCCAACACCATGCAGAAAACACAATCACATACTATTATGATCAGATCTAAATCTATATTTCATATCCCGAATTCATATAAATTGTCATGGTAATTGTTAGCTAGATAATTTAACAATTAAACGCAATCATAATAGACAATCCATATAATAGATTAAAGTAATTAACAGAGAAGCATACCAAAATAAGCTATGCAATAAGATCCGTTGCAATCTTAAACAAGAATTTAGCTCATAATCATTGAATTAAAATCTAGAATCCACAATTGAATAAACTTTAAAAGACAAAAATAGAAGTAGAGGAAAGAATGAGATCTGTTATCTACAAATCTGATGCTCATGCTCTTGATCTTCAATGATCCCCAAGTTACTTCAATCTCTAATAATCCAAAATAAACTAGGGTTTATGTTCTAATCTATCTATTTAATCCCCCCCTATTCTATGCCTCACATCATGTATTTATAGGTTATAAGTTTAATTTCTAGCTTAGGAGAAAACTCAATCCAATTTGGAGTCAAAAAAGTATCAAAATTCGCTTAAAAATGAGTCCCAACTTGATCTGACCCTACCCCGGCACCCCGGTGCTACTCACGGCGCTGGAAATCTATCTTTAGGCGCCCTGGGGCTGCAAATAGCCTAGGATTAGGCGCCCCGGCGCTGGACACTTTTCGAGAATTTTCTACTTCGACATCTTTTGGAAAAATGGCCATAACTTCTTCATCTAAACTCAGATTTTGATGATTTAAGATGTTCCGGAAAGAGGAGACGTAGATCTACAACTTTCACAAATATAGTAACCCCACAACATTGACCACATTGACTGATGCTCAGCTAAATTACACCACAACTGAGAAAGAACTGATGATTGTGGTTTATGCTTTTGATAAGTTCCGTTACTATATCATCGGAACCAAAGTCATCGTGTACACTGACCACTCGGCCATCAAATACCTTATAAAAAAGAAAGATGCAAAGCCTAGGCTGATTAGGTGGGTCCTTCTACTCTAGGAATTTGATCTGGAGATCTGCGATAAAAAAGGGACTAAAAACCAAGTCGCAGATCACTTGTCGAGGTTGGAAAACCCTCTTCATTCGGGAGATGCAAAAACAAACATAAATGACTTCTTCCCAGATGAATAGCTGTTCGTTGTCCAAAGCAAATCCCCATGGTATGATGACTTTGCTAATTTTGTCTCCTGTTATGTGATTCCTCCCAACATAAGCTATCAACAGAGGAAGAAATTCTTAAACGATGTGAAACAATATCGGTGGGATGAGCCTTTTCTATTCAAATAGTGTGCAGATCAAATTCTGCGAAGATGTCTACTAGAGGAGGAAATCGAGGGTGTGCTCCATCATTGTCAATCCTCGAACTATAGAGGACATTTTGGGGGCCAAATAACAGCTGCTAAGGTACTCCAATCTGGTTTCTACTGGCCTACCTTGTTCAAAGATGCTCATATATATGTATCGCATTACGATAAATGCCAACGGGTAGGAACCATCTCCATAAGACATGAAATGCCTCTGCAGAATATCTTAGAAGTGGAACTGTTTGATGTATGGGGGATTGATTTCATAGGCCCATTTCCTTCTTCCTACAACAATTTATATATCCTAGTTGCGGTAGACTATGTCTCCAAGTGGGTAGAAGCGGTAGCCCTGCCTACAAATGATGCGAATGTGGTGCTAAACTTTTTAAGAAAGAATATTTTCACTCGTTTTGGCACACCGCGTGAGACGCCCCCAAAAATAGGTATACATCACCCATCTTGAGTCGCCAAATACATGGTACAGAATACAAATATAAACTTAATTATACAACCATCGTAATATACGACAAATACATAAACCGAGAGTTTTAATAGAATATTGTCATCTAGACAATATCCACACTCAAAAGAGTCCTCATTACATTTATTGTCACACTATTTAATGTAATAGTGAGGACTACTAATGCTATCATCCTCGACCGCCACTCCTTTCCCCGACTCATCCCAAATATATTCTCATTTCAAGAGAACGGAGGAAAGAAAGGGTGAGCTCAACTAGCCCAAAGAAGAAATATTATAACTAAGATAATGCAGAATAAATTATCATTAGCCTTCAACAATGTTAAACCGATAAAATACAATAGACATCAAGTTTAACTGCAGCGGAATAAGCAATCCATTAGAAGAATCAAGTATAGCGTGATATCTACTCTCTTCTATGATTTAAAATGTTTTTATCAATTTTTATCGCTGAGACTCAGCTTAATAAATAAAACACATCATCTAATCATCCATGTACCACGGGCCAAAGATATTCATTAAATCATCAATGGCCATGACTATACCGAACAATCCCTGGTCATAATCATACCAAAAACTGTCCATCAATGCATTACAGGCCACTGAGGACTTTTACCATATCATTTATAACATTACAGGTCATGATTATACCGAATGATCCCTGGTCATAATCATACTAAGTCCATCTATGCACGTAAGCCAAAGATGACTTTCATTATAATATAAGCATGAGGATGATGACAATGACATAATAATTCAGTAAAACAAGTTCAAGAATTAATTTATCCAGAAATTAATAACGTCCAAATTGTCAACATGATACTTCTTTGTGGAGTAAAATTCAAGAATGCTCAGAAAAATATTTCCATGAAAAGATAGTGGATGAAGCGCAAATATCAAGGATATTCCACTAATTTCGTGGAGTATAGAAGCCAAAACTTTAACCAACTGAGTATAATAGAATATATGAAACTGCAAATGGATTTTCACCCGCCATGCGGTAATCCACGTATACATATCATTTCCACAATTTAATAAGGAATGAATACAAAGGATCATTCACCATGCATGTGGTAATCCATATGTATGTGTTATTCCAATGTAATAATAAAGAATGGAATAATGTAAGGATTCATCATGCATGCGATAGAGACCGCACGCATAAAAGTTATTCCCAATGTAATAATAAATAATGGAATTCGAGTCCCACAGAACGCATATAAAGGATATTCCGACAAAAGAATAAATAATGGAACCGGTCCCACAAACGCACGCATGTGGTATTCTCGACGTAATAATAAAGAATGGAATAAAACAAAAATCACCATGCGTGCGATAGGCAAGCATGCATAAAAGTTATTCCAATGTAATAATAAATAATGGAACCAGTCCCACAGAACGCACGAACAAGATATTCCGGCGAATAATAATGAAATCTAAATAATAGAAGAATTTCACCATGTATGCGGTATTGCGATAAACAAAGTTATTCCAACATAATAATAAAGAATGGAATAATGTAAGAATTTCACCATGTATGTGGTACTTGGACAACAAAGTTATTCCAACATAATAATAAAGAATGGAATAACGAAATTTCACCATGTATGCAGATTGCATAACAAAAGTTATTCCAACAAAATAATAAAGAATGGAATAACAGAAGTTTTCTTCACGAATAAGAAAGAAATAATACCCCTTACCTTAGAAGAAACTGGATATTGGAATAAAAAGGTAGCTGACTTCTCTTCTTCTTTCTCTCTATAATTTCTTTCTCAAGAGTTTCAGTGAATTCGTAAGAAATAATGAAGGAATGAGCTTCTATTTATAGGAGAATGGACTGAATAATAACTAATTCATGAACGGTCCAGATTGATTTACTTTTAAACGGACGGTCCATATTGATTTACTATTAAAACTTAAAGCAACGGTCCATACTGATTTACTATTAAAACTTTAAACCAGCGATCCATATTGAATCACTATTATAACTTTCCACCAGCGGTTTATATTGATTCACTATTATAACTTTCCATCAGCGGTCCATATTGATTCACTATTATAACTTCAACCAATGGTCTGAAAAATTAGCACATCTCCTCATGGAATAATATTATACCTAAAAATGATTTGGACCGAAAAGAAATATATTTTTTGGGTGAATAGTACCCCGTGAATAGTAACTCGTGAATAATAACTCGTGAATAGTAACTCATGAATAGTACTCCGACACGAAAAGTGCCCCGAATACCCGATTGAACAATATAACCTCCAGACATCAATTATTATCGACATAAATATCGATTTCTACTAACACTAATAATTTTCACACAATTGAACTATCAATTTCATCTTTAATTAACACGAGCTTATTCATCATCAATATTATAACTCATAATATTTAACAACCAGGTCGTTCCCAGGAAAGAGGGGGCTTTCCAATAAGGATTTCTCCCTAATGGCGCGCAATTAGGTGACCAAACCTCTCCTTGACAGAACTTCTAAACATTGTAAATATTGCAATTTAATAATATGAATAACTTTGTCGTCTCAATTATTGATTTAATAATATATCATATTATGCAAATAATACTGTGACAATAATCGAATCAATAATATGAGAGATATGATGCAGTAATTACTGTAACAATAATTGAGTATAATTGAGTGACTTCTCACGTAAGCATCAATAACCAATACCATGTGCTACTTATGCAACCACGCCAGACATCGTGTTTTTTACTACCGGGTAGTTCAACAGTTTTAACGGTAACACTTCCACCGTTATTTTTATAAAAAGATAATTCTGTCATTTTCTTAACTACGATAATACTTCCGTTGTGGGGTCCACTAATGATTGTGTCATCGCATTTAATATTCCCCGTTAAAACGAATATTCCCCTAATTAAATCGAATATTATATAATCACTTGCTTACTTTGCAAAATTTATAAATATTACCCACAACTATAACATTATATTATATCCACACCATAATATTCAAAAATATAATTCAAGAGAAATTAATCTTTATTCATAAAAGTTGGGGTCTTACAACCTCCCCTTCTTATGAAATTTCGTCCTCGAAATTAGGGTGCATACCTGATATATCGAAGAGGTGAGGATATCTTGACTTCATCTCAGATTCTAACTCCCAGGTCATTTCTTCCACATCGTGGTTTCTCCACAAAACTTTGACTTAAGGTATAACCTTGGAGCGTAAAATATGATCATTCTTATCCAAGATTTTAACAGGTAACTCTTCATACGTTAAATCTTCCTCTATCTCGTCCGGTTCTAATTCAATAATGTGGTTCGATTCTTTCACATATTTACGTAACATAGATATGTAAAAAACATTATGAACACGAGACATACTTGGCGGTAAGGCGAGTCTATAGGCCACAGTTCCTACTCGTTCGAGGATTAAAAATGGGCCAACGAATCGAGTATTGAGCTTCCCTCTCTTTCTAAATCTTGTAACTCCTTTCCATGGAGCAACACGTAACAACACGATCTCCAATATCGAATTCCACGTCCTTTCAATGAAGATCAGCATAACTCTTTTGTCGATCTTGTGAGGTTTTTATACGTTGTCAGATTGTTTGAATCTTTTTTGTAGTCATCATCGCGTACCAAATCGTCCTAACAACGTTGCTTCACCCACCTCATCACAAAGATACTAGCTTAATCGACACTTTTCTTCCAAACAACGCCTCAAATGGAGCCATGCCAATACTTGTTTGATAACTATTGTTGTAGGAAAACTCCATCAATGGTAAGAACTTATCCCAACTTCCCTTGAAGTCAAGGACACATAGTCTTAATAAATCTTCAAGAGTTTGAATATTTCTTTTCGACTATCCATCCGTTTGAGGATGATATGCCGAACTAAATCGTAAATCCGTGCCTATAGCTTTTTACAAACTAACCTAAAATCTTGAAGTGAATCTTGGGTTTCGATCAAAAACTATGGATACTGGTATACCATGCAATCTTACAATCTCATTTATATACATACTAGCAAGACGTTCAAGTGTATAAGTTTCTTGTATCGGTAGGAAATGAACAGACTTGGTCAATCTATCAACAATTACCCAAATCGCATCTATGCCTTGAGAAACCTTGGGAAGACCAGTAATGAAATCCATGGTAATGTGCTCCCACTTCCATTCTGAAATTTCAAGTGGTTGCAATAGACTTTTTGGCACTTGATGCTCCGCCTTGACTCATTGACAAGTTAGACACCTTGAGATAAACCTCGCTATCTCTCTCTTCATATTTCTCCACCAAAATGTATGTCGAAGATCATGATACATTTTGGTACTCCCAAGATGGATTACAAACGGTGTGTTGTTCGCCTCCATCATGATTTTATACTTCAGGTCAGAATCGTTAGGAACACAAAGTCTGGAGTTGACTCGAAGTATTCCTTCTTCATCGATTATTGCTTCCGGAATAGCACCTTCTTCTATTTTCTTCTTCATATGCATCAGCTCCAGTCTCAGATCTTGGCGCAGCCTTTTAACTTTATCAATTAAAGTCGGCTTCTACTCGTATATTCGCCATCATCACATGGGTCCCCTCAAGTCTTTAACTCTATCTCCATCCTTTGTAAGTCATACAAAAATGGGCCTTTGCGTTGACAATATCGCTTTTCGTATTCGCGATATGATCTTCTACTCAATGCGTCACTACTACGTTCGCTTTTCCGGGATGGTATTGGATGGTATGATCATAATCTTTCAATACTCAAGCCAACGTCGTTCTTGCCGCATGTTGATTTCCTACGAGTGAAGAAATATTTGAGGCTTTTATGATCCGTATAAATCTCCACCTTCTCTCCATACAGGTAATGCCTCCAAATCTTAAGCGCAAAAATGACAGCGGCCAACTCTAGATCATAAGTAGGATAATTCCTCTCATATCATGGTTTGAATTGGTATTCATGTTGGTAGTGAGATACTATATGCAATGATGGTTATTTGGATCAAGTCATTTTTGTTGCTCCTTAATATGCATAAATTTAGGGGGACCCTTATAGATAGGGGGGAGCTTTATAGATAGGGGGAGTATATAAATTCAAAAGATAATATGTTTTCATCATCAAAAAGGGGGATAATGTTGGTTTATATCTTTTATGATTTTAATGATGACAATATTTTTAGGCTTGTATTTTATTTTAATTGCTTGGGATGTTTAAAATTGATTTGATTTTATGTAACTACTTAATTACTTGGGTTGGTTTATATATATTATAAAGTAAATTCTTGGTTGGCTCAAGTTTGTTAATTGTGTTATTAGATTAATACCTATTGGTCTCAAAAAATATTAGATTGGATGTTATTAATTATTGATGAGGATTTCCTTAAATATATCTTGCTTAAGATCTGTTATTTGATTAAGAGTCCTTGTAAATGGAACTATATAGACTGAGCATATTTGGACTCATTCTCTCCTTGTTTTTAGCTCTCTTTCTTTGACTTAGATTTCAAATCTTTTTATCTGATAGTTATCTATTAGCTGCTGATATACTATTTCTATTTCAAATGTGATTTGAGATATCTTTGCTAACTTTTATATCCGTTGGTTTATATCTGATGCTAAAAAGATATATTGGTTAAGGATATATTGCTAATAAAAAGATATAGTCGTTAGCTTTGCATGTATATATATATATCTTCTTTTTGATAAAACAGGTACACCAAAAAAAGAGACTTAAAGCTAATATTAGTTCAGTACTGTTGAAGATATATTTGAAAAAGTCCAAAGCCTATCAAAGCTATTTTTCACTATATATTGTATTGATTATTAATTCTTCTTAGCTGAAAATTAAGAGCTCATTATATTCAAAATTCTTTGTAATCTGAGTTCAAGACCTGTTGGGTTTGGTCTATCTAGCCGTAAATAGGGTCTGTTCATAGAGAGCTTTCAAGGTTGCAGAGGAGCAAAAGTTTCAGTGGTGAGAAAGGTTGCAGAGGTGCAAAGGGGCAGTGGTGTCCATCAGTGTGAAGCTACTTTGAACATGGAGTTCTTTTTATTTGTACTTTATTGTGTATTAAAGTTTAATAAAAAGAGTCTCCAATCCTAGTTGGGATTGGACGTGGATTCGACTACTAGACTAGAGGATAGGGGCTGAACCACGTAAAAATCTTGGTGTGATTTACTGTTCTTTTGTTTCTGTTGTAAGCTTTAATATTCTGCAGATTTTGTTTAACTCGGAAAAATTTTATACTAATACGGACAAGTATTAGTTGTCCGTTTATAACAAAAGAAGAACATAACCAATACGGACAGGGTTAGACCGTCCGATTATATCCTGCTAGTAAATTTTAAAAATTGACCGCTGTAGATCTCTTTTGAGTATTTACACCTATTCACCCCCCCCCCCCTTCTAGGTGTGCTTAATTACAGAATTATAGGTGTTCTTGTGGACATAGATGGATAAAAAACAAATATGAAAAAGTGTACATTTTATTTCTATAATTTTTAGTTAATTTTTTTCATTATTTGGTGCAAAGATCAAAGATTCTAGATACTTAATTGTCTGCCTTTAATTTGTTTTATTATCCATTTACTTAAACTAGATGATAGCCCGTGCAATGCACGGCTAGTTTCAATAATGGGTTGACTAACCTAAACTTGAATATATCTAACAAAAATTACATTCGTTAAAACATTATTACATCATTAGTCTTATTTCATCAAAAACTTGAAATTCACTAACTAACCGAATTCAGTATCAATGCTATATGAATAATTTTGGAAAATTTTAAGTTTTCACTCAAATTATAAATTTTCAAAATAGTAATAGGAAGCTCATCCGATGGAAGGTTAATTTGTCCATGTAATCAGAATTAAGGATCTTCATCATTGTTCAAGTTTTTATCAATTGTTCCACCTATCGATATAAAAGTAAAAATATTATTATAAAGTTAATGTTTATGTGAAATACATTAGCAAGCTGACTCTCTCTGTCTTGCAACTGTAATAACTTAATTGGTGTCTCACGCAAGTCTGGTAGTTGAACTTAGCCCTTAGCCCTTAGAACAGCACAAAGAAAAATCCAACGACCTGTTTTGTTGTTAGGTGATAGTGTGTTCATGATCCCACATAACCACATGATAATGGCGACAAAATCGTTCTAGGTAGCCTATATTTAGTACCCTCCTGCTTGTAGCTGGAATAAATAAAAAGTTATTTAGTGATCCGTTGTTATCAAGTATTCAAATTATTTGGGAGGAGTACAATTATGTCCTTACCAAAATTTAATTTTTGTAAATTAATCTTATTACGCGTACTCCTACTCTCTGTGGCAACACCTATAACCAACGCTTCATCATCACATAATTTATTGATTTCACAATATGAGATGTACTAAGAATAAAAAATAGTAACTAAACTAAATAATAATTTACACCAATTATATTGCACATACACCAAGGCTCACAATTGTTAACATTACCTTCAATAATTCATGTTATGTGTAACATATCAAGACAGATATGATGTTGTCAATATTGAAAGGCAATGCTTAGAAAATATATTAATTATTTACGTACCTGCTTATATGAAGTCATGTATCACCGAAGAAGATGATCCCCATGATCATTAATTGCAACGACCATCCCCCATAGGCTTGAACATTGATACATAGACAAGACCAGACCTTTCTTGCACAGGCACCATGTTATTACACGGACTCAGAGTGCACAAAAAGCAGCCAAAGATGAAGCTAAATAATGAGCTTAAATCAGTTAACACTCTGATGGGATAATGGATATCATCTCCTTAATTACCGCAAAACCAACAACTATCATCTCAATGCATCTGAATTTCTTTATGTAATGAGACACTGGATTGTACCAAAGAAACAGAAGAAAAAGACGATGCATGGTTATTTCTTCTGGGTACGCCTTCATGGTTGCAGCCTGGATATATATAGGAATCAATAAGTTTGCAGGGAATTGCAAGGTAAATATTTGAGTGGAAAGAAATCTAAAAATGCAAGCTGTGGCAACATTATGATTATTTAGGACCTTAAATTATCATGCAATTGTAGTATGTGTAGCTGATATTAGGGGTGCTCAAAAATTCGGGTTTTTCGCTTTTTTTTTATCGAATCAGGTTGGAACCCAGATTAAGCAGATCTAGGTTTTTTTCTTGCTTTTAATTTTTTCTATCTTGGTTTTTCGATTTTTTTATATTTTTCGGTATCGGTAGCGGTAATTAAAATTTTGAATTCGGTAAAACCGAAAAAAAAAAACGAAACTCTAATAAATACTTAAACTACTTTAATATTCAGGTGTATAGTATATATTACAAATATGATATATGGGTCTATGCTGAATTATATAATCTCTGGGCTATTTGTTGTTCACATATATGCTTATTCGATAGTAAGAGACTTGATTGTGCATATCTTTTTTGCTGAAGCATGAGAATAAAAAGCCTCGAGGACTAATACATAGCAAACTCTGCACAAAGTTGCCCAATGGACCATGATTCATGTCAAGTTTGTGGGAGAATTGATTGAGATCGACAAAAGTTGATCCACAGGAGATTGAAAAAACATATTGATTTTTGTGACATAATTTTATGATGCAATGTAGTTAGTTCCTTGGACTTGGGCAAATCATTTGTTTAGATAAATCACTTGTATTTCTTTGCTAGAAATAATGAAACAATATGTATTGCAGAAAATTAGTGAAGTTTAAGTTTTGTTTTGCACCCTTTAATATTGTTATATGTGATTAATACATTTGTTGATTATGATGTATTGATGCTGCAACATGACTTTAAAGCAGTTTAAAGTAACTCTAGTCCAAAACATGAGTTTAAAAGGAAAATTAAAAATGAAGAATAAATAGAGCACCATAGCTTATTAAAAAAAATTATTTAATTATTATTATTTATTAATAATTATATATATCACCATGCATGCTAGATAACCGAAAATTGCCAGATTTATTGTGTATCGAATCGAGACTTTAAATCGAGAATTCTAGACGATTTCGGTTCTTGTTTTTTTGGTATTTTCGGATCGATACCAGTTCAGTTTTTTCGGTACCGGTTCAGTTTTTTTACCGATGAGCACCCCTAGCTGATGTGCTATATGTAACCTGCCAAGAGGTTAGGGAGGCCAACTAAAGGTTCTAAACAAAGTCCAAGGTTATATTTCCTTCTAATTAAGATGTTTTATGTGAAATTTATACCTGTAAAATATTCCAAATAGAAGCACAAATTAAACAGATGTGGAGGGTTTTGGTAGGGCTTTTATTAAATTCAAATCAAAATTCAAAAATAGTCTAAAATAGATTCAACAGAACTGTTTGTGTTTATCTTGAAGGGGGATTCAAATACATATATAGATGTTTATGTAAGGAGAGATAAAAGTAGAAAGTTACCTATTGAAGCTGAATCGAAAGGGAAGAGTCGATGACTCCATTGACATCTTTATTACTAAGCTCCAAATTCTATCGACTTTGCTCCCGAAATCATGATAAGCCAATGACGCGACCAAATATACATCGTATCAATCTCCACTTAGTTAACAAAATTCAATCACATGGCATACCAAACCGTAAAACTTAGATCAAATTGATCTACAACACATAAACATGAATATATGTACATTACCTGCTGTCACCGAGAGCGTTCTTCTTCGGGAAGGCATGGTTTAACAAACTTAAATAAGTAAATGTTTTTTTAATAGATAGAAAAAGGATTTTATTGATAGAAGGAAAAAAACAACAACTCTTCTATTAATAGAAGATGATATGAAAAACACAGACAAAAAAAGTCCACTGAAAAGAATTAGTGTGTGTGTTCACTTTCCTTTAGAAAATAAATACACAACTAATGCCTACTATTCATCTGGACATGGTCAATTTTATATTAAAACATGTATTTCAACATCTCTAAAGTCCCAACACATACAGCAAGACCCCGAGAATTAGCCTCATTAGTTTGTTCTATACCTACAACCTTTATGTAAAGGTCATTTTAATTGCAATCGCTCCTTTGTGGGTCGCAAATAGATCAAAAATAGAAACAAAATGAAATTCAAGCAACTCAGGGGCAACTGGCAATGAAAAATATAAAAATTAAACATCTAATTAATAGCAAAAAAATTATGATGAAGATGAATTGACAGCTTGAAAGATACTATAAATGTCCATTATGGTCAATCTTGTGCTCGGTACAATGGTTTTGCACCCAGATGCTGCGATCAATGAAAAAAGCATGTTCCTTGGTAGTTATCCAAATGGGACATCCTTCATATGCCGAATAAATGCACAGTGAGAATACAAATCTAATTATATGAGTTCTACTAATTGAAATGTTGGCATTTGAAATCAATTCTCACTTCAGTGGATCTAAACTCTCACCTCCATCAACATACTTGTCCGCCACAATCTAGGGGTAAATGGGGCATGGTCCGCCATTGTGAGCCTAACCTTCATCTTCCTAGGGTAGCATACGAATTGAAGAAGATGATTGTTGAAATTGGGATGGCAATGAAACACATCGCGTTCCATATTAAAATTGGAGCAAATTGGAGATCGTAAAATTAGGGAAGCGAGAATTGCAAAATTGTGAAATTGGGGAGAGGGAGGACGCTGTGATTGAACGATGAGAAGAGCGGATGAGTCGATTGAATTAATTAAGTGAGAAGAAAATCGAAGGAAGATGAAGCAAGAGGAAAACAAATCGGAAAGGAATCGAAAGAGAGTTAATTGAGGAGATCGAAGAGCGAGGAAGGGGAAATTTAAATTAAGCGAGTTGACTCACCCAATTATGCAATTTAAAGAATCGACTGTGATGTCTTTATATATAAGGTATTGATTCATGCACAAAAGTTATCAAGACAATCTCTCTTACTTAAGCTCGTCTAAGGCTATTTCATAAAACAACGTAGCTTCAAATAGGATATGATTTTGATATACATTTTAAACAATTCAATCGTCTCCAAAAATATGAGAACATGTAAATTTTCAGATTTGGCTTCCTTGCCTTACACATTCCATTTAATTTCATCTAATACATCAATTATTTAATTTTAATAAAAAAATTTAGTAATGATTAAAATATGTTAATAGATAGTTGATGATATGAACATCAATCCTACCAAAAATTAGAATCATTTTAAAAGAATTTTCATCCATTCAAAATTTGATTAAAAATTTAAATGTTCATTAAATGGTGAAAAATTATCAAACTACTTTTATTTTTAGAACAATTATGTTGTTCAATATAATAAATTAGGGTAAAAATAGAGGTACACAACCGTGTAACTTTTAAAGTTACACGGTCTACGATCGTAGATTGATTTCACTCTACGATCGTAGAGTAGTCTATGATAGTAAAATGAATTCATTCTACTATCGTAGAGTAGTCTACGATACGATAGTAGAGTGAATTCACACTACAATCGTAGACAGTGTAACTTTAAAAGTTACAAGGCTGTGCACCTTAATATTCCCTATAAATTAGTTGACCCGTATCGATTTTAACCTACACAACTATAAAAATATGGTGTATTAGATAAAATTAGAGGGAAAGTGTAATAGAGGGGATCCAAATCCTAAATTTTCATATAATTTAGTGATAATGCATCAATAACTTTATAATAATAAATAATCATCAAATCTAAATCGTCAAAAATAGAAATACTTATTTTACACCAATAAAGTAATGGTGTTCTCTATAAGTACATACTTATTTTACACCAATATAGTAATTTGATATTTTCACAAGTTCCTTCCTCGTGAATATAGTAAGTGGGGTCAACCTCATCTGAGAGAAATAATCAAATTTACTTATGAACATATCAATTCTCTATAAAATATATGACATATGGGTAATATCATGCAATTTTGGGGCTAATGACTAAAAATTTTCAAGTTTAACAATATATAGAAGAAGTATATGACATGTACTAGTACTTCAATTTATCCAAATAAAGTGTTTATCAATTCTCTATAAGTATATGACATATGTATTAGTACTTCAATACAACACGCTTTTAAAATTCTTTCCATGTTTAATTTTAATATAAAATAACTCTTTTTCAGTATTTGTTAATACAAATTCAAAACAAATTCTACACCAAACCACCACTCCACTATATTCAATTTGAATTGTATAATCAAAGCTTAGAATACCTAGTGCTACATGACAAGTTAGAATTGTAAGATACACTGAATTCTCATACCTTATTTCAATTATTTTGTTCTATAAATAATTATATTTGAAAAAAAAATTCAATACAATATTGGTCATCTTGTTAATTAAGTAGTTTGTTACTAGCTTATTCCCCCTTCAAACTTTGGGCTTTCCATTTTTTGAACCCTAAATTGTTAATTTGCTAGCGAAGTTGATACTGATCCTATCCAGTTGACAGTTGCAGTTTTAACTGTCGAAAGAACATTTTCAGCTATAAATCTTATTAAGACGTCATTGTGTAATAGAATGGGAGATGAGTGAATGAATTCTTATCTATTCACATACATAAAAAGAGATATCTTCGATACATTGATACTATTGAAACGTTTTTATGCAAAAATAATGATTGATATTAATATATTTAACGTTTTTAAACTTTATTATTATTCTTTATTTTTCTTACAATTTTTTTTATATTAAACCCCCACCGAGTAAAAAAAGTCTTGCGTCCGCCGTGGCTAAGGGTGTTAAGTTTTATCTCAAATTGTGTTGTCATTATATTATGCAAGTATATTTCTTGTAATTAGTTAGTTCATAAAGTATCATTTGTCTTATTCCATATCACATAATTTGGGACAATACATGTGACAAAAAATATTAAAACCACAATGTTTATTTGCAAAAATAATGAATAAGATATCACCATTGTACTAATTGATCAAGACTATTTTATCCTTTATTGAATTAATTAAATGAACTATTTGTTATCATTAAAAGTTATTTAATAGATCAATTTTTTTATTATACCACATTTCTATTTAAAATTATAATAATCAAATGACATTAAAAATAAAAAAACATTATTCATAAAATAAAATAACAAACTAATCAGGGGCGGTCCGGGTGGACCTAAGGCTAGAAAGGCGGGGGTATCTCGCTTCAATCGGATTTTCACCTCTTCATATTATATATACTACAATTATTAATATATTCACAAATTTTAAATCATGGTGGAACAAAATAAGCAGCGTACTACAATTATATTAGTACATTACTATTATGTTACTGAAAAAAATAATATACTACTATATTGTTAAAATAAAATAATATTTATTTTCTCTCAATAATGTTATCGGCTGTTGTTGAACAATCCACCAGTCACTTAATCAAATTTAAACATTTTAAAGTATATTAAAATGTTAATCTATCATATTAACAAGATAGTAACATATTCTTTTTTTCAAAGAATATAGTGTACTAATATAATCAGAGTGTTCAACCGATTTTTACTGACCGGTGATGCAAACCGCCTAAATTTGATATCGACAATCTTAGATTCTATTGATTCTAGATACAAAAACCTAAGAAGCGATCTGCTTTTTATTAAAAATTAATATAATTATTATTTTTTTTATTATTATTATAATTATTATTTTATTATTATTATTAATAATTATTTATTAATAATAATAAAAAATTAAAAAGTCGATGAATTGGGCGATTAGGTTACGGTTTATACCGAACCAAGAAAATAAGGAACCGAAAATGCACTGGTTTAACCTAGCTTTTGTCTTAGATCTTAGAACCACTTGATATTTATATTTGAGCACGGGTTTGACTGAATTCCTGGTTCGTTCAAAAATCGAAAAAAATTGGTTTTTTTGCACACCCCTATATAACTGTAGTACTCTACTTATTTTGTTCCACTAAGCCTTAAAATTTGTGAATATATTAATAACTGTAGTGTGTGTGTATATATATAAATATATATATAGGGTCCGGATCTTAAGCTCACTCTTTATCTAGTTCATCTTGCTCACCCCTTTTAGCGACGAACAGGCGACAATTAATTCCATTCATTGTATATATATGCTCTCATCTGGTCGCTAAAAGCTAAGGCACGACGGTTCTATATATAGCGGCGAATTTGATCAATCGTCGCTTCGATCTGGTCGCTAAAGAGGGGTGAGCAAGGTGAGCTAGATAAGAGGTGAGTTTAAGATCCGAACCGTGTATATATATATATGAAGAGGCAGAGGAATTGGAAGAAGTCACGTAAATGTTATTGATATATGATATTTTTGTAACTATTAAAAATGAGGCTATTATGCAACAATTTCAAGCAATAAAACCTCGAAAAATGTTATTATAAACAATATTTGAGGATCATTTAGTTTTGTGATTCATTTTATTAAATTAATTTTTATTCTTAATGAATTTTATTTTCGAATTTGACCCCGCTGAACTTTCAAGTTAGATCCGCCTCTGAAACTAATTATGTGATAAATATCTATTTTATTAAAGAAAGTCGTGCTCATTTTTTTTAAAGCCTCACTTTTTAAGGAATACAATATAATTTCATAATTTAAGTACATCATTATTATTACAATACGAAGAATCAAACCTCACTAGAAGATGAAAAAATTAACTCAAATTAAATAAATTTCACATTGTTTAATAATACTTTGGTGACGGATTACGATCCCTCCATTACACTTATTCTTCAATTTCTTTTCAACACACATTTAACGACACGAATATTATAATTTAGCGACACTTTTAGGGACACAATTGTTCAACGAAATTTATTTTACGGTTAAATGTCATATTTGGGTGGCTAATTAGAATTTAGAGGTTAGAGGATATATAAAATGGAGTGGATGTCTCATATTTTATAAAATTTATATGTCCAAGAATACTAATTACTAGTATAAATTGGTGTTATGTCACCGATTAAAAGAGATGCAAAAGAGGTACACAGCCGTTTATGGCAAATGAAGTTGTACCATTACGACGAGCGCATTGATTAAGCTAGAAAATAACAAACCAATCCTTCATATTTGTGTCACGTAATTTGCGCACTGCCCCTTAACCCTGTTTGTTTCTCCCTGTCTAGTTAGAGCATACCCTCTCTACCCACAAAAATAAATCAATTTAGATGGAGATCTGACCCCCGAATGCTAATTCACTGCCCATGACCGTCGGGATCCTGACGGTTTCGCTGCCGGTACTCGCACGGGTAATTCTCCCTCCCTCCCTCTCTCTATTCTGCTGTTGTTTGATTCTATTTCCTGTGTTCATTCTTTTATCCATCTTGTGTTTGGTGATGCTATATTTTTGTCTAGGTTGTGTTTGCTGATTCCATAATCTTAATGGAAAAACCCAGGTTTTAAATACTCCCTTCATCCCACAAAATTCCTATTTGTAAATTTACAAAGTTTAACATTGTGTTTCTGAGTTTTAAATGGGATGGAAAAGAAAGAGACAGAAAACTTATAATTATTTTTAATCTAATTTTCTTGTTTCGTGAGTTTTTGAATGAACAAAAAATAAAATAAATTTAGGAAATAAAATAAATTAGACGAAAACGTTGGTCACTTTTCTGGCTAAAGTTTCTGTCAAGTTTCTATCAAAAAAATAGTTTGATTTGAACTGAAAACTAAATAACATAAGCAAACCCTAATATACCCCCTACATATTCATACACAACAAGTAAGAGTAAAATAGCACTGTAGAATCTAGATGTAAATTTAAGTCCTCTCCTTTTTCTTTATAAACGTAGTATCAAAAAGTTTTGTATTCTTTTCTATCATACTTGAAGTTTTATATTCTTATTTTTCGTCCAAAATTCAGAACACGGTTAAAAAGGATCTCATTCTTTAATTTGATCTTATATTTTGGGACAATTGAAGAATTGTTTATCCCTAAAATAGTTTAATATTTAGTTTAATAGTGATTACATGATAATGAAATTATAGCTACAAACTTGACAATATTGTGTTATTTTTTACTATCATGAAAATAAATATGACTCATTTTTTGAAAGAACAAAATTTCGCAAATCAGACTCGTTTATGAGACCAAGGGAGTAACAAATATGCTCCACATTTTAAGCCTTCAATTTTTTTACAATCTAAGCTAAAGCAGTGAATTCACTTTTGTTTCGTTTTAATGTTTTCCGTTTAGTTCATCATATTTTTAGGAACAATATGCTAAGTTTATCACTATTATGATCAGGTCAATTCATACTTACTGTTAAGGTAACTTAAGCTGATAGGTCTTCGGCCAACGTTGTATATTACGCTTTCAACTTCATATTCAAACATCCGATGTAAAGTCAACTCACATGTTACCTTAACAAATCTCCTCCTCCACATGTGAGTTCCAACTCTGCCAATTGACCCCCCCCCCCCCCCTTTTAAAAGTAAAGTCAAACTCTCAACACGCTGAGGGCCTGCGAATTATTTGAGTCTGCCAGAATCATTGGATCGTGGCTCTAATACCAATTTGTTGATATTTGTATCGTGACTCTAATACCAATTTGTTGGGGAGGTTATAACGGATGCCTTAATATAATTGTTAACCCAATTTGATCCAAAAGTTTTAGTTGATAAGTCTTAAGGCCAACCTTTCATATTTAGCCTTCAACTTCACACTAGACTACCGATTTCACATGTAAGTCCCAACTCCCAACACTGTCCAACTACTCTCAATATGTTGAGGGCCTGCAAAATGTTGACGGCTTGCAAATTACTTGAAACTCTGTCAGGATATTTGGATCATGGCTCTGATACCAATTTGTCGGTAATCTAGGGAATCCATGACGAAGTCCTTAATATAATTGTTAAAACCAACTTAACCTAAAAGCTTAAGCTGATAGGCCTTAGTCCAATCTTGAATATTAAGCCTTTTAACTTCTCACTTGACCACAGATTTGGGATTGAGCCACTCTGATCTGATACGAATTTGTTGGGAGCCCAGGGAGTCCATAACGAAGGCCTTAATATAATTGTTGAATCGAACTTGACCCAAAAGTTTAAATATAGGTCTTGGGCCAATCTTGTATATTAAGTCTTCAACTTCAAACTCGAACATCCGATGTGGGGCTGAGCCAACTCACATGTTACCTTAACACTAGCTTTATCTTGGTGCACTTTAAAATTGAACCCCTTATAATGAGCAGGTAGGTCCTTTTTTCCTTTCCAAAATTATGTGTACAATTGCACATAAATAATTAAATGGCAAAATTAATGATTTGGCCACCGAAGTAAGCACGTTTTAATAAATACTTGATTGAACTTTCAATTTTTTAAATTAACTCACTGAACTAATTATTATTTTCAAATTGGGTCACTCTGTTAAAAAAAATAGGCAGACGTTAAAATTTTATCTACGTGGCTCTAAAAAAAATATACAAAAAATAAAAAAAATACGTGGCAAAAAAAATAAATAAGCCTTCTTTTTACATGTTAAAGTTTAAAAAAAATAAAAAAAATCAACATTTTAAAGTTTTAAAAATGACAAAAATATAATAAAATAAAACAAAAACAAATTTAGATGAATCCAGATTCTTGGTTAGATGAATCCAAAGTCATATGACAAATCCTGCAATCTCATACTTGGACAAATTTAGCTTGGTTTTAAGTATCCCAGGTTTCAGATCCATCAATTCTACCGAACACTGTGAAACAGAGGATTCCTTCCTCTTCTTTGAAACCACAATCTTAGAAGCAAATAGGCTCGAGGCCCCTCTGACCCTTCGGCTGTGGAATCAAAGGACGAGTTCCATGACCGTCCGCATCAGAGGAGCGTGAGCTGCCGTCACTTGCGGCGGCGCCGTCGATGGAGTGGCGACGACCAATACTATTGTCCTGTTCTGGATCATTGGAGAGAAAATACATCTAACCAAGAATCTGGAGTACCCATTGAATTGGGTTGTTCTTGTAAAGATGATTTGGCTGCTGCACATAAGCATTGTGCAGAGACTTGGTTCAAGATTAGGGGCAACAAATAATGTTTAATATGTAAAAACAAATAATCAAGATGGTTAAATCTGTTTTAGTTGAAGAAGAAAGATGTTTTGATTTTTTTGTTTTGATTTTATTTTATTATGTTTTTGTCATTTTTAAAACTTTAAAATGTTAATTTTTTTATTTTTTTAAAACTTTAAAATGTAAAAAGAAAGCTTATTTATTTTTCTGCCACGTGTATTTTTTTTTCAGAGCCACGTAGATAAAATTTTAACGTCTGTCTACTTTTTTTTTTGACGGAGTGACTCAATTTGAAAATACAGTAAAACCCCTATTTAAGAATACTCTATATAAGAATAACCTCTACAATATTATAAAAAAATTTGGTCCCAATTTGGGCCAATTATAATAGGAATAACCTTTAAATTGTAATATGTTATATACTTTTTAAGTCCCGTATTAAAGAAACTATACCTCTATATAGTAATAATTTCATATATATATATATATATATATATATATATATATATATATATATATATGAGACAATATTAATTTTAAAAGACTATATTTTCTATAAAAGACTACATTTCCTATAAAAGGACTACATTTTCCTATAGAAGGCCATATTTTCCTATAAAAGATTACATTTTCTATAAAAGACTACATTTTCCTAGTTTGAAAATCTAAATAATTTATGTTTTCTTTAATTTTTGTTATAAAATCTATATTTTTGTTAAAGTTGATATTTTTTGGTGTTCGGAAAATATTTTGTACCAATACCTCTATTTAGTAATAACCTCTCAATTAGAATACAAATAGTTTGGTCCCAAGTCTATTCCTAAATAGAGGTTTTACTTTAGTTCAGTGAGTTAATTTGAAAAATTAAAAGTTCAATTAAGTATTCAATAAAACCAACTTCGGTGGCCAAATCATTAGTTTTGCCATAATTAAATCCTCATATTGTTATCAATTTCAAGAATTTCATGGCAAAAATTCCGAGTTGGTGTAACCTTTGTGGATATATAGAAACAATCTAATATCCATTTAATTGATGGCTTGTAAATTTTCTCAAATTGTAGATGTTTTGCCCCTTTTTGTTTACTATTACCTATATCCTCTATTGGGCATCCGAATTTGTTCAAAATCATTTACTGTGGTAAGCTTTTCCATTCCTACAAATTAAATTGAAAAAAAAAACGGAAACTATTCACTCCTGGATGGCTGTCAAAGATTGTGCAACAACCTACAAGAGGATGGTAATTAAATCAGTGTTATTTCTCAAAAGTTGGATTTCTGGATCAGTACTTGGAATTTGAGGTTTTTTTGTATTGTTTTTCCCCCTAGCTAAGTAATATTTGTGCTGATTAATTGCATCTGGTAAGTATTTTTGTCATCTGCTTCACTTGCATTTCTAATGTTATCTACCCTTCTAACAGGCTGTAATGCTTGGGGTATGGAAGGCTCAAATGAAGTATCAAACTCGAGAAATATTTCATACACAAGCAGGCAGATGTTATTTCCTCCTACGAACCCCTTATTATGTCCCTTTCCATCCTTTACCGATTGTTCTTTAGAAGAACCACAACGTAATCAAATTTCGCTGGAGGGACAGCATGGCCATCAACGCTGTTCTTCCGAGAGTGTGCTCATGGAGGAGGAACAACCCTCTTGGCTTGAGGAGCTCCTTAATGAGCCCGAGATACAGCACGTGCACAAAGGCCATAGGCATTCGGCTAGTGACTCTTCTGCCTACTTAGGCATAGCAGTTGAGACATTTAAGATGAGGGAAGAATACAAGTTCCCAAACCTTGCTCTTCATTCTCCTTGGAGCTCTCAGAATTTGGTTCACCACAGAGATCCAAATGCAATCTCTTTTAGTGAACAATATAATAGGGTTAATGAAGCACCATTAAATTATTGCAATGCATTTGTTAGGGATGGAATCATGCTTCAAGACTTGGGATCAGCAGCCATTAATAATCGTGAACAAGTCGAATCTGGTTCACAGAAGCCAGAGAGTTCTAGTGAAAGAAGCGATTGGTCACAAGCTAAGACTTCTACATCCAAGGCAGAAGCAAAACATGCTAAACAGTAGGTATTCAGTTCTTATTTTCATATTCATTGTTTTTCTTGTCTTCTATTGACACAAGGTACCTAAATTGTCCGTCTTATGCTACTTTGGTACTTGCATCTTTAAAAAGTATAATGAGTTGATTTTATTGCTTTCTCATAGTATAGTGCACTACCAATTGTCTAACTTTGCACTGGCTTATAAGTAAAGGTAGGAGCTGCTGAAAAAGATATTGGGTGGTGGAGTTGAGCCGCTTTCATTGAAAAGGCTCTTTGATTTTGGGCGAAATTTGGATTTCCTTGTGTGATAATAGCAGTCTTATGACTGACTAAAATTGCTTATCGCCTTAGGCAGATTAACCAGTTTGAGTCCACTATATTATACTCTAGTCTATTAAATATAAGATGGAAACAGATTATGGATGTTTTTGAAGTTGCTTGGCCACTATCTTCTTTTCTGTCCCTGTCCCCAGACACCTACGCGAATAATGTGATTTCATAGAACTCATACAAGTAATTAAGAAACAACAATCTTAATAGTAGATTTTCTTTAAGGTTCAAAGTCATGGTGACTTGATGTATTTTAATAAGAGGCCCTTTCATTCTAAAACCATAACATTATGTTCTGGTTCAAAGGTATTAGATGTGTGGCTTTAAAAGGCTCAAACAGACGCTAAGATGGTGGTTTTTTGTTTGGTAAACAACCAATGATCCATCACCAAAGTATATAAGGTTTCTGGATTTGTATTTATTATTGATGTTACCACAAGATTCTCCCCCATCATTCTTTCATGTTTCTTTCTACTATCGAATTCCTATTAAAATAGCCGAAAATGTCAGTCACAAGCGGGTGCTCTTACACAAATATACAAAATTCTGTTACTTGTTAAATATTTATTTTCCATGCCACTTCCTTTTGCCTTGTCCGAGGAAAACAGAAAGCAACATTTTGGAATGTAGAACTTAAGGTGTTGCTGAATGTGGCTTTTTATACTTGAGAGTTGAGACAGTACACAATGTGATTTCTTTATAAGAATTCATCTTGCATTTTTTATTAAACCAATTCCTGCCGTTTGAATGTTATCATTTCTGTGAGCATATGTAAATTTGTAAGATGTTATGAAATGCAGGCAATCATCTGCTCGGCGGTCACGGGTTAGAAAACTTCAATATATAGCTGAACTTGAAAGGAATGTCCAAGTTATGCAGGTAAGTCGGTGGATATCAATTCCTCTACTAAATGACTTTACCATTTAAGTTTAATTGAGAGACTAGGATTCGCTCTGTTACACTTTTCATCCAATTTCCTACCGTACACATGTAGCGACACATGTTAATTTTAGTAATGGTGCCAGTGATACAATTATTTGCAACAAATTATTGTGTTGCTAAATTTAACATTTTTTATTATTAAATGTGTATTGAGGAAAATTGGGCGAAAATTATCCTGAATTGAGAATCGTGCTAATGTTCAAAGAGCTGACATATTATTGCATAACAGGCTGAAGAATCTCTTGGAGCAGCTAAATTTGGGTTCCTAGACCAACAAAATCTTATATTAGTCATGGAAAACAGAGCCTTAAGGCAACGTTTAGAGAGCTTATCTCAGGAGCAGCTTACTAAACACTGTAAGTGTCTTTTCCAACTTTCTATTCTTATACTCCAACCGTCCTGCAAAAAAGAGTCCCATTTTCAAAATTCCCAAACTTTAAGGAGATATTTTTATTTCATTTTCATCCTTATTAATTTAAGGATCGATTAGTTTAGTAGTAGTGGCATGGTAGTAAAATTTTGTTGTACACAGGATATTATGTCATTTTATATTATCTTCAATAAAAATGATATATTTTTATTTTATGTTTACCCCTAAATATAATTAGTGTTTAGTTTAGTAATGGTGGCACAGTAGTGAAATTTGTTATACTTGGAGGACATTATATCATTTTTTACTATCTTCAATAAAAATAGGACTCTTGTTGATACGGTGGAAAATATCACTGAAGAAGATAAGGATTTTCATATATTTTAGCACGTGTGGAGATTTAATTTAGGATTGAAAAATTGGGATTTTGAACAACATAACTGTAAAGCTCAGAAATTTGATATATTTGTAACAGTGGAGCAGGAGATGTTAGAGAGGGAGCTTGTAAGGCTTCAAATTGTGTACCAGTTACAGAGGCAACAACAGCAGCCGCAAAGGCAACAACAAAAGCATCACCCGAAACACCACCGTCGATCCAAAAGTAGAGATTCAGAATCTGGCTTGGCGAAGAACAAGGAAGCCAGTTCCAGTAGTGGCACACTTAGAGATCTTCAATCCCACTTTGCCAGCCTCTCTCTAAGGCACAAGGGAGCCAGTTCTAGCTGTGGTTCACTTCATGGCTCACTCTGCATGTAATTTAATTATTTTTTTTAATTTTTTGTTGGTTGAGGAGAGGGGATATAGAACTTTACCTCAAAACCCTACATGGAAAAATAAGGGCATACTACGGCTATAATGCTACGTTTGGATTGGAGTAATGAATGTGAGCATGGAATGACTCATTCATATGGAATGAAAAAAATTGTGCTTGATTCCAACTAGAATGTTATGAATCATTTCTACTAGAATGTAATGAATCATTCCACTCTTCATTTCATTTCTTCAATCCAAACGTAGCATAAGAGTATAAGACAGTGCCTTCACGGAAGGAGAATTAACAAGGCCATAACGGCTATAGCACCGTGTGAAGTCTGACTTGCAGAAGATCTAAAGATAGGAAAGACAAGAGAAGCAATGAATTCTCTCATTGTTTTGTTATGTAAATGAAGATTACATCTGAGAAAAGAGATTTACAGCATACTAAGCTAACCTCATCTAGTAGATTTGATTAGCCTTTATATATATATACATATATAAATTGAAGAATTTCCAACTTGTTTGAATGAGAGAACAATAGATCATGTGTTAAAGCTTTGGTAACAATATCAGCTGTTTGTTGAGTTTATGGGAAGATGGAATGTCTTGATAGTTCTGTAGTTTACATGTCTTGATAATGCTGACTACTATATATCATGAGCAAGTAGGGATGCGTTTGAGCATTCCCTTTGCCTTTCTTCTTGAATCAACAGGTTATAAGCTTGATAATAGTTGGCAAGGAACTCAGTCATCAATAATTGTCCATTAATTCTACCAAGGATCATCCAAAGTCATTAAGAATTGCATTCCTAATCTTTTCTCAAGTTTTGAAAGAGTTGCCTTAGTGTTTAAATATGTCGTGCCTAGTATATTGCGTCATTCTATGGGGGGTGTGTGTGTTTGATGTTCGGTTCAATTCGATTGGGAAGATATTTTTTTTTTTATTTATTTATGATAAGTTTGGGTGAGTTTGATTTCTAAACTCTGTGTATTTTTAAAAGGAGAGTTTGGTCTCTAAACTAATGAATTTTCAAAAGAGGAATCTATTTATTTACTAATTATACTAAAACACATGGCACAATAGTTTGACATATGTCATTCTCAAAATTTAACACATGTCCAGGACAAAAATGCCTAACTAACATAACAAATGAAGTTGAAACAAACTTAAATTCATTCCCCTAAATCTGGAATCAACTATTCAAATATGACATCTAAAATAAAATTTAAATAACAAATAATATCAATAATAACTTACTATGTTGATTTTATAATCCCCAAAATCTACTATTTTTCTAAACATAATTATTATATAACCTAAAATCACTTTTTTTAATATATATCATTCATAATTATACCATACATTATATCATACATGTATGATATAATATTATAATACATGTATGATATAATATTATAATACACGTATATAACAAAATAATAAAATTACTACCTATCTAAACTATGCGGACATTTACTAATTAAATTATATTACAACATAATATTATACCATTTATAATTATATTACAACATTATATTATACAGATTTAAAATATTTAAAATAAAATTAAAAGAACAAATAATATCAATCATAACTTATTATATTGATTTTATAACCCCAAAATCAACTACTTTTTAAAACATAATTATTATATTCTAAAATTACTATTTTTCTAATATTAAACCATTCATAATTATACCATAAATTATATCATACATGTATGGTATAATATTATAATACATGTATATAATAAAATAACAAAATCACCACCTATCTAAATTGTGCGATATTATCTTTACTAATTAAATTATATTACAACATAATATTATACCATTTATAATTATATTAAAACATAATATTATACAATTTAAAATATTTAAAATAAAATTAAAATAATAAATAATATCAATCATAACTTACGTACTATGTTGATATGTGATTTTATAATCCCCTAAATTACTATATTTTCAATCTAAACGGTTTTTATATTATCGTTACTTAATTATTATCTCCTAAAATCACTATTTTTTAATCTCACGTTAATATTTTAATTTTATAATCCCATAAATCACTACAAATTTAAACTGTTTTGATAATGTTAACTGTTTATTATCATTACTAATTTTAAAATATAAAATTATTTTTAAAATAAATTTAAAATAATAATTATCGGGTTGAGGTCAAATTGGGCTGACGGAACGATAACGCCAATAAAATGTCACTTTAAGGACCTAACTGACGAAAATTGAACTTTAGGGACGACTTTAAAAATGGGTGGCAACTAGAAGGGACAGAAGTGCCATTCAGCCGAAATTGAGCTATTATCATTATTTTCTGTTAATTAACCTAATTTCTCCATATAAATACATACCAACTATTATGCAACAACTCATGCTACAAACAATTCTAAATACTTTTAAAAGTGCAAATGACTTATATGGAGACCTTCAGATTATGGTGACAGCGTATTCAATGGGATGAGCTATGGCTTCATTTTGTGGACTATTTCTCACGGTGTTTTATATTTATGACTTCTTCATCTATTGTATTCTATTATCTGGATTGTAGCTTTGCATGATTTGTTAAATACTAGCATCCGATAAATCATTTTCATCATCATTAATAGTTTTTTTGGCATTATAGTAATACTGTGACAATTGCCAAAAAATGGATAAAAAACTAATGAGACAATGTATTCGTTTTTTAACTATAACATTGTGTTATGTATGACACAGTGTTATACTGCTATGTTTTTAGACATGATGTTTGTTTAACATGTAATTTCCTTTTAAGGTCTGAGGACCGAAACTCGGACATTCTTTATCTGTTTCTCCTTTCGTTTGGATGTTTGAATTCTAGTGTAAGTAAGCGTATATGAAACATGGACTCTTTAAAATACATCAAGTACATGTGTCAGATATTTGAGGCTTGGTGACAGACTTCAAATATGTCACTAACAATCGTATCAATATAACAACTGTTATATAATGTCCTGGGGTTTAGTGATCAGATTGATTCTATACTTGGATATGTATTTGCGCACAAAACTTTTACCCAACTCTATGCAACATATGCTACCAAAATTTGATCATCGCACAACAATCTACCATCTTTTTTATTATATTTTAATTTAGTAATTGCACGTATAAATTTATTATTAACAAAATGAATAATCCCACTGCAACGCGCGGGTTTATATCTAGTTTGGTTTCTAAAATCGGGTATTTTTCAAGAAAGAGTTTGGTCTCTAAATTGATGGATTTTCAAAAGGGGAGTTTGGTTACTAAACTCGGGTATTTTTTTAAGGAGTTTGAATATCTCTAAACTCCTGGATTTTCAAAAGGAGAATTTGGAATTTGGCTTCTAAATTCAATGGATTTTCACATGATTCAAGATAATACCCGCTTCACATACTAATTTAGAAGTAGTAGAGATGATAATTAACAAATTTACATGATTCGATTGAATTTAAAAGAGCTAGAATTGAACCTTGCTAGCTTGATGATGGAGATTGAATTTCAAGGCTTGAAGTGACTTTCTTACTCCTTTTGGTTGATTGAATGTTGAAAAAGAGATGAATTGATGAAGATTTGGTTGTCTTCTCTCTCATTTTTTGTGTGTGTATTTTTCGGAAATTTTCTCACTAGATTTGCTTATCTTTCTTTCTCTCTCTCTCAAGAAAAGAAATGAAGAAATAAGGAATAAATATTACTAAGAAAAGTATTAAAGTCTGAACCAAACCTATAGCCACAGGCGAGGCCTCGAGCTGCGGGTAGAGATGAGCAAAAAAAAAAAAAATCGAATAACCTAATCGAATTTTTTAAACCGAATTATTTCAATTATTTCTGGGTTTATTCGGTTATAACCGTTTTATATTTCGGATTTCGTTTCAGATATGGAAATTAGACTATTCGGGTAGCCGATTAATTGAATTAGAAATTTAAAAAATATAAATTACTATTTTAATTATATTTTGATAGACTGTGTTATGAATTATGTAATCTTACTATTTGAAGTTTTGTTATGGATTATGGATATTAGTTTTTAAATATTAATGGGTAAGATTAGTTTTCATCTTTTTTATTGTTACTATATAAGTCTATTATTAATGAATTAGGTATCAATATATTAATGGGTAAGATTACTTTTTATCTTTTTCATTGTTACTATATTAAGTCTATTATTGTAATGAATTAGGTATCAATGAAAAGAACTGCCAAGATTTGAAACTTCAACCTCTTGGTGCACAAGGAATGGTTACTATATTATCATTAGGTCTGACAAAATATAGTTATGAGTTGGTTTTGGTTTTCAAAATATGGTTATGGTTTCATTTAAGAACTAAAACCATATTAACCATTTTTAATATGGATAATGTGGGTTGGAACCATATGGTTATGGTTAAAAACCATATTAACCATTTTAATATTGTTATGGGTTATGAATTTCATGAAGACCTGATTTGACAGTAATATTATGTGATTATGTATATACCCCTTACCCCCACCCCACCCCACCCCACCCCACCCCACCCACTACCACTAAAAAAAATAATATTATGTGATTATGTATATACCCCACCCCCACCCACACCCACACCCACCCCCACACCCACCCCTTACCCCCACCCCCACCACCCCCACTACCACTAAAAAAATAATATTATCTGATTATGTATATACCCTTACCCCCACCCCACCCCACCCTACTTCTCCTCCACTCCACCCCACTCCACCCCACCCCACCCCACCAAAAATAATAATACTCCATCCGTCCCCATAGTTATAGGCTGATTTCTTTTGGCACATAGTTTAAGAAAATCAATTTAAGTTAATTTTTAACAGAAAATTTCCACATATACCCCTTAATATAGAATTAATGAATAAATTAATTACTTCTTACTTATCACATTGAAACTCTTAACTTCATTGATTGTTGGTACAATTGTCTTTTATACACAAAATATGTTAAACTAGTAAAGCCTAAAAAGTTGAATTCTTTTATTGAGAATACAACAACATTAAATGTGGTGATAAAAATAATGACATTGAAGGTTATTTTTTAAAAAAAAGAGTAATGGTTGAATATTTATTATAAGGGTATAAAAGTAAAATAATGAACCATCTAAATTTTATAAATAGTAAGTAGCCTATATATTGGGACATCTCAAAATGAAAAATCAGCCTATAACTATGGGACGGAGGGAGTATTATGTGATTATGTATATACCCCTTACTCCACCCACCCCACCCACCCACCCCCACCCACCCCACCCACCCCACCCGTCCCCACCTACCTACCCTCCCCCACCTCACCCACCCAACACTCCCTCCCAAAAAAATGATATTAAGCGATTATATATACCCCACCCACCCCCACCCCCACCCCCCTATCCCACCCCCACCCCCCACTTACCCACCCACCCCACCCCAACTCCCACCCACCCCCACCCATCTACCCACCACCCACCCCACCCCACCCACCCCACACGCCCCACCTACCTACCCACCTCCACCCCACCCCACCCACCCACTCCACCCCACATACCTACCCACCCACCCAACACTCCCTCCTAAAAAAATGATATTAAGCAATTATGTATACCCCACCTATCCCACCTATCCCACCCACTCCTACCCCACACTCTTACCCCCCACCCCCACCCCCACCTACCTACGCACCCCCACCGCACCCACCTACCTACCTACCCATCCACCCAACACTCCTTCTCAAAAAAATGATATTAAGCGATTATGTATATCCCACCCACCCCTACCCACCCCCACCCCCACCCCATCACTCTCTCCCAAAATAAATTAATATTAAGCGATTATGTATACATCACCCACCCTCTAGTATCCCACCCACCCACCCACCCACCCAAAATAATAATAATCGTGTTTGGTGCGGTTACTAAGAGAGAGAGAGAGAGAGAGGAGTGCAATTGAATATAATATGGGTTGAAAAATGGTTAACCAGTTAATTAACTATATTTGTTTTAAAAATATGGGTTCAAACTTTAACCAACCTGAATAAATAAAAATGGTTAACCGACCCATTTGGTTCTAGTTAATATGATTTGACCCAACAGTTAACTACTTATGTTGTCAGGTCTAATTATCATTGCATACTTGAACACATGTATCAAATCCTTTAAACATAATTAATTTGGTGGATCATCAAAATTTAGGTGAGTAAAACAAATTGATCCTTCAAAAATCTAATTTAACCACTAGTTACAAACTTTGTATTTATATCCACTATAATCTTATGATTCATCCACTAAATAATTACACAAATCACTTCTTATATATCTTGTTTCAAAACTAGTAATAAGGCTCCTTAAAAAAGATCACATAAACAATACAACAAATTGAAAACAGAATTATCAAAATATCAAAAGTGAGAGCTGACTTAGCTTGGCCACTCAGCTCCATATTCCTTCCACCAAGCCTATCAACCATGTCAGGAACAGATTGATAATTCTGCAGTTGTTTCATGTACGGATCCTCCAACTTCATCCTCAGTTTCTCAGCTTCGCGGCTGGCGGCTTCCTGAGCGAGCGTCCAGTCGTAAAATCTGCGCTTTTCATCGTCGCTTAAAGTGTCGTAAACATCTCTTAGTTTCATGAAATTTTCTGATGCTGCTTTTAGTGGGAGTGAAGTTGTGTCTGGATGGTACTCTTTTGATAATCTTCTGTATGCGGATTTTATTTCTTCTATGTCTGCTTGTGCTGATACTCCTAGGAATCTGAGGGATCAATGGCATCAGCTATCAGGTTTAGAATTAATATATGTTAATGATTGTTCTACAAATTACGACAAAAATAAGGAGAAATGTGTATGAGTCGAGCCGTGTCGAGTCAAGTTTGACTTGTTGAGCTCATTTAAAAGTTAATCGAGTCGAGTTGAGTCCTTTAAACGAGCTTGAAGTTTTGTATACGAGCTCAATCGGCACATTTAGTAACTAGTCGAGCTTGAGTTTGAGCAAGGCTTAAACAAGCCAATCATATGCAGTTTAAGCCCGACACATTTAAATTTTTATTATAAAAATAAGAAAAAATAATTAATCAAATGTGAAACAATCACTTGAGTCGGGCTTTGGGTCGTAAAACGGATATCACATTGTTCGAACTCAACTTATTTAACTAACCAAGCAAATGAACTTGCTCGAGGTCGGCTCACTTAAGGAGCTTTAATCGGGCTTAATCGAGCCAAACTCGTTGGTACCCAAATTCATTTACGGCTCTAAAAATAAGGTAATGATACAACTTTTAATGCACATGTTATAATCATAAAATACCCAAAGTTAACAATAATGATGCTATTTAGGTCATTTAACATATTCACCAAAACTCACATTACTAGCTAGGTGTTTAATTAAAATTTGGATTACTGATAATAAAACTAGCTAAGCATCCCATGCTTCGCATGGATTTATTTTTAATTCCTTATTTATTCTATATATAATGGTTATAATATATTTTTTTGAATTTTAATTTAACTTATTATAGAATGACTATAAATTTTGTTCAAACAAACAATTATATTTGCAATTGAATGTTAGTAATATGTTTTTCTTTAATTTAATATTTAGTTTATATAGTTTTTAAATTTAATATTTAGTTTTTATTTTCAATCTTTCAAATTTATACGTAGTTATTTAGAGTTAAAAAAAGAGTGAAACCTAAAAGCCTAAACTTGATGTTTAAGGAATTTAATATGACATAAAATTATTGTAAATTAATAAGTTATCATCATGGTTTTTTTTAATGGTAATTTAAATTTTAATAAATATGTACAAGTGAGATATTTTTCTAACATTGATTAATTAAAGATCTCCTATCTAGAGCAGTTGTATTGGTTTTGATTTGATTAATGTCTGGTCGATTAGGTAGCATGCGTATTCGTTTTGGCTCCCGAGCACTGAAATAAAATTAATAATTAAAGTTTAATTATTAATATATTTTGTATATATATTACACTTTTTAATATTAATTATTATTTTCTCATAATATTTTTAATATATATAGTTATTTAGGAATAAAGTTGTTGTAGAATAATAAGTTACACTTTTACTTTTAAAAATTAGCTAAATTTTAATCACATTATATAAGCTATAATTCTTTTTAACATTAATTAACTACATGTCTCCTATATTAATTGTTAAGTAATTCATAATATTTTTCTTATATTTTTAATATTTAGTTATTTAGAGTTTAAAGTTGAGTAAAATAAAATTCTAAACATATTTTTAAAGTTAAAATTTATTGTATGACTAAGTAATTAAAGAACTATAGAATAAAATTATTGTAGAATAATAAATTAACGTTAAAGTTTGTAGGACCATACAAAGAACTTTTGGTTCTCTAACATTAACTATTAACTATTTTAATAATTAATAATTTCACTACTTAAGTACTTTCTAATTGCATATAATTTAGTTTAATTTAGGACTTCTATAAGAAATAAAGTTGTTATAAAATAATAAGTTACTCTAAAGTTTTTCAGGATCATAAATAATGTATTGATTCTAGTTAAATTTTAGATTTAAAAAGTATTTTAGTAGTAGTTAAATTTTAATCTCATACCAAAAACTAAGGATCAAAAAACTTAGTTTCGTCTTATTATATATGTATATAGATATATAGATTAATAGATATATAGATTTATGACGTTTATGTTATAAATACTAATTTAAATTGCTCCAACTTAATATAGTTTACCTATGTTTCAATATTTTAGTTTGTGAATAATTATAATATAATAGTAGAATAATTTGTTACTATATGATATATCATTTTAAATATATTAACAATGACCCGTAAGTGTTTTAATTTAGGCTCATGAAAACCAATATTAGTAAAGGATTTCTATAAAAAAATAAAATTGCTATAAAATAATAAGTTACTCTAAAGTTTTTTCAGAGGATCATAAATAGTATTTTGATTGTAGTTAAATTTTAGGTTTAAAAAATGTTTTAACATTAGTTAATAAAATAAAATCACGAGGCTTTAAAAAGTATTTTAGTAGCAGTTAAATTCTAGTCTCATATCAAATACCAATGACCAAAAAACTTAATTTTACCTATATAGATTTGGTCATATATTGTCATTATTCATGTAGTCGAGGTTATGTGATTACTAATTGTTGTAAGTTTTGGTACAAATCAATATTATTGGATTTATTTTCCCAATATATCTACTTCTCCTTACATATTGACTATAGAGTAATCAAAATCCAATAAATTATAATTAATTTTGAATTTTAAAATTTCATATCCTATTAAAAATAAATAAATAAATAAAATAGGCATGCATATTATCACCCAAAGTTCAGAAAAATGGGATAACATAGTTAAAGAAACAAGACTCACTGGTAATGGGAATCAGTGGAATTATTGAGCAATTCAGAAAACTTTTCACCCAACAAGTCCTGCTGCTCTTCTGGTTTAAACTTGTCTTGTGCTGACCTTGACTTATTACTACTTCCTCCGATCCACCCTTTATCTTCATTCTCCCAGTGTATTCTTGTATCAGATCCCGGTGCGGCCCTTTGAGGCCCCTCCGAGGTTTGTGCCGCAAACACGTACAAACCGCCGCCGCGTCTCCATCTTCGTGTTCTTTCCGGTCTTGTTACTGGCGGCAACCACCGCTCTTCGCGGTGGTTGGTTGTGGTTTGGCCGCCTCTACGAAGGAGAGAGAATGAAGATGGTAATGGTGCTGTTGGTGAAGCCATGCTAGTTGAGAAAAATGAGCTATTTGGTGTTAGAAGTTAGGGGAGAAGAGTAGGCTTCACCGTGCACCTCTTGTTTTTGTGTGGTTGATATAATACATATTGAGATATACTATAGTATTTATTCTAATTTTTTAACACTTATTTTAGGACTTGATTTATTTGAGGGAGATATTATTGATAGTTGACACTATGATCATTGTACTACTAGTTTTCAGGAAAAAAAATAAAATAGCCTTATGGTTTACAATATATATTCAAAAAATTTTGTGATACTAGTATTTATTCTATTTTTTTGAGCACTTATTTTACGACTTGATTTATTTGAGGGAGATATTATTGATAGGTGACACTATAATCATTGTACTATTGGTTTTCAGGAAATAAAAAACAAAATAAAGTAGCCCTTATGGTTTCATTTAAAGTCAACTTGGCTTAATAGTTAAAATATATTCTAGTTTGAAAAGAAAATGTGAAACTATTTGTACCCTATATTGAATTGATAAAAATTAATATACCCTCTACATTTTGAATTCTTTGATCATTATTAATTTTTTGAAAATAAATTTGTGATATTTTTAAAGTTAAAATTGATATAATTTATTAACAATTATAAAATAATTAATCTTATAAATACTAGGGCTAATGACAAAACCGTACCCCAAGTTTAGACGAAAATATGACGTCCTCAAAATAGGTCCACACAACTCATTTTGAGTCGTCAAATACATACTACAGAGTTTAAGTATAAATTTTTCTATTTACAATTAATAAACTGTCATGCAAAATATGACCACACATATACTGTGAGTTTTAATTCAAATATTGTACCGTATCTAGTACAACAATATCCACACTCAACTTAAATTCTCAATACAATTGTCACACTATTTTATAATGTATTGAGATACTTCTACAATCTCACACTCCATTCTCCGGCTAGTCCCAACTACACTCTCATTTCCTGATAAGAACAATGGAACAAAAAAAAAAAGTGAGCTCAAATAGCCCAGTAAAGAATATCATGACTAAGATAATAAAGAATAAATTATCTACTTTTAACAATAATAAATCAAAGAGTTAGGATAATATAATTTTTAATAATAATTACAGCGGAATAAACAATCCATTAGAAGAGTCAAGTAAAGAATGATATCTACTATCTTCTACGATTTAAAAGTCCATCATCAATATTTTATCTCTGTAACACCAATCACACTACAAGAAAACCGACTAATTTCGACGGAGCTAAGTTCGACGGACTCATTCCCTCGAAGATAATATTTATTCCGACGGATTATTCAGTCGAAGATACGTCAGTTGAAACTACTTTAATTTCGACGAATGTTTGTCGGAAATATATGTATCCCATTAGGCGCCCGATGTTCCTTGTTATGAAACCTTATTTTCGACTGAATAGTGTTTATGCTGTCGAAATATTCAGTCGAAGATACCTTAATTACGACGGAGGTAAGTACGAAGGACAGTCCGTCGAAAATAATCCTAAAACCTAATTAATCAGTACGTCTTCCCCAGCCGCCCCTCATTTCTCTCACTTTGCTGTCTCTCTCTCACTTTACGCAATCTCTCACTTCATTCTCTCTCAGTCTCACTTCTCTTACTGCTCTCATCTCCACCACCACCATCGCCGCCAACACCACCGGTTCCACCACCACCGCCACGTACTGCCGCCACCACCACCACGTACTGCCACCACCATCATCACCGTTGATCGGTTCCACCACCAATAGACGCCACCAGCACCGTCAATTGAACCACCATCACTGCCACCACCACCAGCAGGCACCACCGTCGGTTAATCTTCTCCTTTAATTTGCACATTAATTCAATGGGCAAAGGGTCAAAAATGCCCCTGATGTTTATCCCGATGTCCCACTTCCACCCTAAACTAATTTTTTTTCTTCCAAAAGTACCCTTAACGTTATATTTTTTGGGTCGCCCGTGCCCCTGCCGTTAACAGAAGACAAACGGGGCTAAAATGTGATGACGTGGCATGCTTAAATATAAAATATATTTTAAATAAAACAATATATATCATTTAATCAAAATAAAAAATAATAAAATTCAAAATAAAAAAAGCATAATATATTTACATCATTTAATCATAATAATAAAATTCAAATTATTTTGTTAACTAATCAAAACAACTAATTAAATAAAATAAGTTGTATAACATATTTACATCATTTAATCAAAATACTAAAATTTAAAACATAACATATTTACATCAAATACTAATTAAAAAAAAATACTAAAATACTAATTAAAAAGTACTAAAAAATTAAATTAAAAAATACTAAAATACTAACATTCAAATTATTTTGTTAATTAATCAAATTAACAAAAATTCAAATTACATCATTAAAATACTAAAATCATAATACTAAATAATAATTGATATAAAATTTTTAAATTACTAAAATCATAATACTAAATAATATTTTTAAACTATATAAAAATTTGATGATGTAATAATCTATACATAATCTACACATAACAAATATATGTTATAAATAATATAAATAATTTGATGATGTAATAATTTATACATAACAATATATGTTATAATTTGATGATGTAATAATATTTTTTAAAAATGTATTCAAAAATTCAAATTACATCATAATATTTTTAAATTGATATGATTTTAAAATTAATATTAAAAATTACTAAAATAATCATAATACTCCAGTTTTGAATTTTAAAAATATTATTTAGTATTATGATTTTAGTAATTTAAAAATTTTATATCAATTAGTATTTAGTATTATGATTTTAGTATTTCAATGATGTAATTTGAATTTTTGTTGTTTTGATTAATTAACAAAATAATTTGAATTTTAGTATTTTTTTAATTTAATTTTTTTAGTATTTTAGTATTTTTTAATTAGTATTTTAGTATTCTTTTAATTAGTATTTGATGTAAATATGTTATGTTTTGAATTTTAGTATTTTGATTAAATGATGTAAATATATTATACAACCTATTTTATTTAATTAGTTGTTTTGATTAGTTAACAAAATAATTTGAATTTTATTATTTTGATTAAATGATGTAAATATGTTATGCTTTTTTTATTTTGAATTTTAGTATTTTTGTTTTGATTAAATGATATATATTATTTTATTTAGAATATATTTTATATTTAAGCACTCGCCACGTCATCACATTTTAACCCCTGCTTGTCTTACATTAACAATGTTAGGCACACAGGTGACCCAAAAAATATAACGTTAATGGTACTTTTGAAAAAAAATTAGTTTAGGGTGCAAGTGGGACATCGGGGTAAACATCAGGGACATTTTTGACCCTTTTCCCTTAATTCAATTTCAAGGTTAGTTTTCTACAAAGCATTAGATTTTTAGGGTTAATTTGTTGTAAATTGTTAAATAAAAATTATTTTTGAATGTCTGAAAGTTATAATATTTCTGAAATTTTTATGATATTTCTAAAATTTGTGGCTTAATTTGTTTTAGGTTTAGTTTAAGTTTGAATATGAGATTAACCCGATTTGGATAATATGTTGTTGCTGTGAATTTGTGGGTTGAAAATTTGGGTCCTGTTGTTGGAATTGGGAGTCTGAAATCTAAAATTTGGGTCCTATTCTTCTTGTTTATATTGCTGAAATTAGAATTTTGATTTTGGGTTTGTGGACTGCATATTATTTAACTGCATATTATTTGGAATTTGAAAATTGTAGAATATTGATATTATGAAGTGTATAGCATATCAAATTTGGGTTCCTTATCATAATGTAAATGATTTTAGAATTGTTTTTTAATCTTGATATATTTCTTTATTTAAATTTGAATTTATAATGAAATTATCGAGAATTATGAAATTGCAGAATATTTGTGGGCCCTACATGTATTGTATTAGTAATTAATTTCCCAATATTAATAAATCATAAACTAAGTAGCATTTACTTAGTTTCTTACTACTAATATAAAATAAAATAAATATAATTTAATTTAGTTTATTAAATAAAATAAATTTTAAAAATTAGATAACATAATATAATACAAAATAAAGTAAAATAAAATAAAATAAAAAATTAAATTAATTTGAATAAAATATAAAAAACTTTGATTTAATTTAATAAATAAAATATAAATATGTAATATAATACAAATAAAATACAATTCAATAAAAAATAAATTAAATAAAAATAATAAAATAAAATAGTATAAAATAAAATAAATTTAATTTAATTTAATTTAAATAATCTTAATTAAATTAAATTAAATTTAAATTAATTTAATTTAATTTAATAAAAAACATTAAAAATTATATAATATAATACAAGATAAAATAAAATAAAATAAAATAAATTTAATTACAAAATTAAATTAAATTAGAACTTATATAATATAATACAAAATAAAATAAAAAGTAATAAAAATTTAATTTAATTTAGTTTAATAAATAAAATAAAATAAAATGATTTAATTTAATTTAATAAAGTAAATTTAATAAATAAATAAACCAATTATATAATATACTATATATACTATAAATTAAAATAAAAGAAAATATAATAATAAACTAAGTAGGAGTGAATGTCGAACAATAGTCTCTATAGATTCCAAATAACAATTTTCATAAACTAAGTACCACTTACTTAGTTTATCATCATTAGCAAAATAAACTAAGTAACTAGGAGTGAATGTCGAACAGTAGTCTCTATAGATCCCAAATAACAAATCTCATAAACTAAGTACCACTTACTTAGTTTATCATTGGCAAAATAAACTAAGTAGCATTTGCTTAGTTTGCCATAATTTTCAATAAATGCAATAATACTCTCCCTACATATATGTACTCTTTCTTGTATGCAAGTTTCGACATAGCGATTCAAATTAATAGTACTCAATGGGTTCCTCGGCAACAATTTAAAAAAAGGGGTACGTAGTTCTGTTTATGTCTCATACTCGAATAATAAAGGTAATTGAATTCTGCGAGACATTCCTCATTTGTTCCATCATAGCAGATGGCAACATCCGGAAGGAGTGCCGATGAAGTTCTTTGAACAAAGTTCTAGGTTAAGCAACCCTCTAGATGAGTGAACGATCACTTCTTTCCTAATGAATGAATCATCTCCCATATGGGTCCAATGCATGATATAAGCGACCTCACCACTCCAAATTCCTCGGATGGGTAGTTCTCACGCTGAGCGTCTCACCTCTTGTATAAAGAACTATCCATTTGAGAAATTCGGAGCGGTGGAAAACTCGCCTCATATCATGGATTGAACCCATATGAGATGATTCATTCCTAGCAGAGAAGTGATTGTTCGCTTCATCTAGAGGGTTATTAAACTTTTTGTTTAATAACTTAATGGGACTCCTTGGGATGTTGTCATCTGTTATGATGGAAACGATGAGAATGTCTCCATAGAATTGAATTAACTTTATTATTCGAGTATAGGACACAAACAGGAACTACGACCATTTTTTTTCCCGGTTGTTGACTCAAGTAGTCTCTATAGATTCCACATAACAATTCTCATAAACTAAGTAGCATTTGCTTAGTTTGCCATAATTTTCAATAAACTCAATAATACTCTCCCGACAATCTTTAATACACTCAATAATATATGTACTATACTTTGAAACTTAGAAACCCGTTTGACATTCACTCAGTAGGGGTGAATGTCGAACAGTCCCCAGTTTGGGATTATTATTGGATGTTATGTCTCTCACTTAGGCCGGTGCAAATATGAAACGGTACGTTTTTGTTATTTTGAGGATTTTTTTAATGTTATCTCTATATGTTCTTCAAGTACATACTTAGATTAAGTTATCTTAGTCTATTTCGTGTGCTTGGAGACCATGGGGAGGTGCTGTCGAAATGTTCTTGAAACTCATGAAACGTACTCAACTTCGTATGGACTCATCACGGGAATCGAAGTTTCTCTCTAGTCTCTCTCTAAAGAAGCGGCTAGGGTTTTCAAAAAATATGATGTAACCTAAGTAGGCTGCTATATATCATATATATATAGTAGTTAAAAGGAATTAATCAAAAAACCTAATTTCATAAAATCCGATTTATATATATATATATATATATATATATTAATTAAGTCTTACTTAATTAATATACATATATACAAATTATCCTTTTAATTTAAATTAAATGATTTAAATACTATTAATCATATTAATATATTTAAATCCTTAAAATTTAAATTTATTCCCTTTTAAATTACGTTACATGTGTGTGACCCTATAGGTTATTATTACGTTGGCAATAATTTTAAAATCATATTATAAAATTATAAGCGATGGCGGCATCTAGTAATGCATCACTTTTTTACCCAGTAATAATAAGATCGATGATTCGATGCAACCTTTTAAGTGACCAATGTTTCAATGTAATTTAATCCTTTTAACCTTAATATCCTAGATTAAACTTCGAGTCATGGAATGTGTCATACTCTTCATAATTTAATCGAGTTTTTCTTGATCAATGAGTAGACTATATGAAACAAATCACTATTTGAGCATGGCCATGCATTTCATAGTCTACTCAATCAAGAGGCCTATGGATATCACCCTAATATAGGAGGTTAAAATTCCATCTAGATCACTCATATTCCTCACACGATTCATGATGTACCCAATAATCACCTTTATAGTCCACCACAATTAAAGGTGACATTTGATGATATCAAAGTACATAAATTCCGTGTAGTAATAATATAGTGATTTGGTCGGAGAGACCATTACATCATTGTCACTATGAGAATTGCTAATGACACTTTGCATAATGCTTCACGTAGAATTCTCATGGTGGAGTGCATCCGATTACATCGTTCTCTAACATGTACCTATGCATTGACTTAATATCTCATATATTTATGACCCGATGAGATTTGGTCATCGATCGATCCACATACTAGTCTCGATGCATCATTGTTGTCCCATCAACAATGATACTCGACTAAGGACATTTAAGAACAATGATACTAATTATAATTATATAATCTCATGTTCAAGTCACATACTTGAAACTATATAATTTATATCACTATTCTAAGGAATTTTATTATGTTAACATTTATATATAGCGATAAATAAAACCATAATAAAATCATTCATTTATTCAATCAAATATAATATCAAAATGTTAAGCAATTATATCAAATAATTGGCCTCTAGGGCATAAACTCTAACAGACTCCCACTTGCACTAGAGCCCGATCACTCATGTATCTAATACCCATGGAACTAGTGTGACCTTCGTTATTACTGCTGCGACAAAGCCTTGGTCGATGGATCTGCAACATTATCATCTGTTGGCACTCTTCTATATGTACATCTCCTCTATCAATGATTTCACGGATGAGATGGTACCTTTAAAGTATATGCTTGGATCGTTGGTGAGATCTGGGTTCCTTAGCTTTGTCTGATGGCTCCATTATTATCATCACGTATAAACAATAGCGGGATCAACAATGGTTGGAACAACACCAAGTTCGATGATGAACTTTTTAATCCATCTGACCTCCTTGGCGCACTTTAAAAAACGACAATATACTCGACCTCTGTTGTAGAATCGACTCTCTGTCTCTTGCTTGAACTCTTCCATTCTTGACACCACCATTAAGGCAAAACACAAAACTTGGCTGAGACTTATAGTCATCATTGTCGATCTGAAAACTAACATCTGTGTAACCCTTTCTTTTGCCGGTTCGTCTTCACCTCCATATACGAGAAACATATCCTTAGTCCTTTTCAGGTATTTCAGGATGTTCTTGGCTAACATCGATGACCTTCACTGGATTATTTGGTATCTGCTTTCGTCATGCTCAAAGCATCTGAGACATCCGAGACAGTACATATCATTGCATACATGATAGATCCAATTCTTGAAAGCATAAGGGATCTTTCTCATATGCTCCTCATCATCTTGTGATTTAGGACATTGGGCCTTAGAGATCTTTACACCATGAGTCATGGGTAAGTGTCCTCTTTTTGCCTCTTGCATCTTTGAACCGTTTTGACACTTTATCAATATATGTACTACGACTTAGGTAGAGAGCATTTTTCTCGATCTATCTCGATAGATCTTGATACCTAAAATGTAATTTGCATCGCTTAAATCTTTCATGGAAAAACATTTTCTAACCATGTTTTTTCAACTTTGTAATGAAGGAATGTCATTCCCAATAATTAATATGTCGTCAACATATAATATCGAGAATACTGATGTGACTCCCACTAACCTTCTTATATACACAGGTTCATCTTCATTTTTAAAAAACCCAAACTCTTTGTTTGCTTCATCAAATCGAAGATTCCAACTCAGAGAGCTTGCTTCATCCATAAATGGATCGTTGCGACTTACATACCTTTCGACATCCTTTGGATTGACAAAACCCTCGGGTTGTGTCATGTACACATCCTCGAGGAGATTTCCATTAAGGAAAGCGGTTTTGACATCCATCTGCGATTTACGTAATCGTAAAAAGGCTGCGATAGCAAGTAAGATCTGATGGATTTAACCATTGCCCTTTGGAGAGAAGGTTTCATCATAGTCAACACCTTGAACTTGTTTGTAACCTTTTGCTACCGATCGACCTTTGTAGGTTTGTACATTACCATCCATATCGGTTTTCTTCTTGAAAACCCACTTGCACCGATTGGTTTTACCCCTTGGTGGATCGACCAAAAAGTCATACTTGGTTAGTATACATGGAGTCCATTTGATCTCATGGCTTGAAGCCATCTCTCGAAATCTGGTCCATTCATAGCTTCTTGGTAGGAAGCGGGCTCATCTGATCTATGAGCATCACATCGCCATTTTTGAGTCACAAGATATCCATAATATCTCTCGGGCTCTTGGCGTGTCCTACCAGATCTCTGAATTCCTTGTGTAATTTGAAGCGGGTTCACTTTCCACAACATCTTGTGGTTCTGCTCACGTTCAACTTCGGGTTCAATGATATTTTTGTGGTTCTCGAATTTCTTGAGTTCTACTTTCCTCCCATTGTTTCCTTTAGAGACAAATTCTCTTTCTAGAAAATACCGATTCGAGCAACAAACACTTTGTTCTCGGAAGGTTTGTAGAAATAATACCCTTTTGTTTCTTTTGGGTATCCCACAAAATTACATTTGTCGATTTGGGTCAGAAGCTTGTCGAGAATCTAGGCGTTTTACAAATGCCTCATGACCCCAAATCTTCATGAATGACATATCTTAGGGCGTTTCCCGGTCCACATCTCATATGGTGTCTTGACGAGCCGTCTTTGTAGGAACACGGTTAAGTGTGAATCTGATTGTCTCTAGGGCATGACCCGAAGCTTATTGGAAGATCTGCATGACTCATCATTGATCGTACCATGTCCAACAAGGTTCGATTCCTCCTCTCGGACACACCATTCCATTGTGGTGTTCGGGTGGAGTGAATTTGTGATATAATACCACACTCCTTTAGAAGGTCATCAAAGTCTTGGCTTAAGTATTCACCTCCTCGATCGGATCGAAGGGCTTTTATGCTTTTGCCAAATTGGTTTTGAACTTCATTCTTGAATTCCTTGAACTTTTCAAAGGATTGGTTTGTGTCTCATAAGATACACATATCCATATCTCTTGAAGTCGTCGATAAATGTAATGAAGTAATAAAACCTACCTCTTGCTAACTTGAACTCATGGGTCCACATACATCACTATGTATAAGTCCCGATATATATTAGCCGCCATTCAACATGTCCGATGAAAGGGGCTTAGTCATCTTGCCTAATAAACAAGATTCGCATTTTTCATATGATTCAAAATCAAATGAATCCAAAAATCCATCTTTATGGAGTTTTGATATCGTTTCTCATTTATATGGCCCCAAGCAGCGATGCGAGATATGTCGGTTTGAATCATTTGATTTAAATCATTTTGTATTTATGTTATAGATAGGCATTTCCAAATCAAGAATATAAAGACCATTAAACAATTGTGCAACACCATAACATATATCATTTAAGTAAAAGCGAACAACGATTGTTCTTTATTATAAATGAAAAACCTTTCTTGTCCAAACAAAAAGCAGAAATAATGTTTTTGCTTATAGCGGGCACAAAATAACAATCTTCTAATTCTAAAACTAGCCCGGAGGGCAAAAGATAAATGATAAGTTCCTACGGCCGGTCGTGACTTTTGCTCCATTCCCAACTCGTGGGTCGACCTCTCCTTTTGCCAAAGTCCTACTCCTTGAGTTCACGCACATTAACACAAATGTGAGAACCACATCCGATATCCAATACCCATGATGTAGAAGTAGACAAATTGACTTCTATAACATATATACACGAATCGAAAGTCCCACTTCCTTTCTTTTTCTTCACTTCTTCCAAATAAGCATGACAATTCCTCTTCCGATTGTCCGGGTTTTCCACAAAAGTGACAATCACCTTCTTTAGCCACCCCACCTTTAGGTTTTAAAGCTGTTTGGTTTTGGAATTAGGTTTGGCACGATTTAGATCTATCTTCTTCTTGCCTTTCCATTTCCTTAGCATTCCCCTTTTGCACCATCATTATGGGAGCGGGTCACCCTTTTTCATGTTGTTCTCGGCGAGTTCTTAACATGCTCAACAACTTCGATGAGGGGTTTCTCAATTTCATTCATAAGATAATTCATAACAAATTGAGAGTAGTTTGTTGTTCAAAGATTGTAAAACAAGATCGGTTTGGGCTTCGGGTGATTGGAAAACCCAACCTATCAAGGTACTCAATATACCCAATCATTTTTAGCACATGTGGACCAAGCTGGATCACGTTCACCCATCTTCTTGGTGATCTGACGCCTTGCTTGTATCATACCTCTCTGTCGAGCATGCCCTTGAACAATTTCTTGAGATGCTCGATCATCTCATAAGCATCCATCAACTCATGTTTATTACGAAGCTCGGCGTTCATGGTTGCTAGCATGAGACAACTCACGTCCGAGCATCATCTTGATGCTTCTTGTAAACATTATGCTCTCATGCGTGGTGCGATGACGGTAGGTCTTTGCGAGAATGGGCCCATCAAGGACATATAGCTTACGCTCTTGTTTGAGGACAATCCTCAAGTTCTGTGCCGATCGAGGAAATTAATTCCACTCGACTTGTCCTTCTCGAGGGTGATCGTAGTGAAAGACTACTTGTGTTGTTGTTGTTTGCCATTGATATCTACAATTTATAAGTGCCAAAAAATAAAGTCAAATTGCGAGTTGATATTATGTAATTGATAATAGTACATTCAAAATATACCTCCCACTATTTTATTCAAATTAATAGCCCTCACCATTAATTGAAAGCATTTTCTATTAAATCTTTCTAGTGAGCCAAGATCCATATTTCATTATGACTTAAGTTAGCTTTGGCTAATCTCTTAAAACACAATTATTTAGGTAGACAACCCTTTTGTCAATTATATCATATATAACTCTTGGATAGTTTGGTAAACAACATTTGTTTCTAGTCCATCTAATGGTACCTACCAAACTCTATGCCTCTAAGTCCACAATCTATTGAGATAACTTAGTTAAGTCGGGCCCAATGATTTTTAACGGTTTGGATATCACAATTATCCTATCGCATCTTACCTAGATAAATAGGGTACTTTGCTTTGGCAAACCTACATCTATTGATCAAGGTCTTGATGAGTGTTATTCATTGGAAGGCATCGATTTAGACTTAATAATTTAATGAGGATTTTATAAATAAATTTAGATCTCACCAATTTTAATCTTATTAAGCATGCACATTATTTATCATATCATATCACATACAAGCATAAATAAAGTGCAAAATTAAATGTGTCACGATTATGGCCCAATCCATGTCGATCTTTTCAAGCTAATGAAAGATTGAAGGTCGATCTAAGGTGGTAAAAGATCTTAAAATAAATAGCTTCCTTGGATCTTCCTCAAGCATGTGCCTCCTCTCCATCATCATCTTTCCATCGTGTTCTCCATCTTGACATCTTCATCGATTACATATTATTACATGACATAAAAAGAAACCTCGAGTTACATTCGAGGGGATTTAGATGAGAAGAGAATATTACATTAGAATTTATAGAAAGGCCGACGACATGCAAGCCGTATTTCAAAACCAAAAACCACTAACCTATGGGTTGAAAAGGCCATAAGCATGCACCATGCATATCACAATAAACACATAACAATTTATATATAATTAAAGAAAACTATATATAACATATAGGGGTCATAACGACCATACGTGCGCTACGCTTCTGACCGAGGGGGTCGAGGGGGTCTCCCCCCACAGCGGTGAATCGGATCATATTGCGAATTTTCCAAATGATTCTAAAACAGTTTGAAATCATATATTTAATCCACAAAATACTCATATATAACAATACACCGATACATATCATATATATCGGTTTCAATTAATCATATTAAATCAAATTTTCATACTTCTAATCCAATTAGAACATAAGTTGTATCTTATTTATTCGCCATATAAATATACATTAACGAACATCATATACATGCATATCTATTCTTGATATTCATAATACCAAAAAATATCGATTTATAGAATATCATATATCAATTTTAGATTCGATAAAATTGTATCATCATATATCATATATATATAAAAACAATATAATCAATTTCGGATCGGTAAAATTGTAACATCATATATCATATATATCGAAAACAATAAAACACGTAATCTGAATTAATCATTTCATGAAGTAGCTACGATACCCTTTGTAGGGTTTTGACACAAAAGCATGCGTGAAAATAAAAATAATTCAAAGCAATTTACGAAACCCAAAACAGGATCCATGCGAAAAAATCAATTAATTGAGGTGGTTTAGATATTATCTGGAATTATGAAAGTGTTTACGAAATGGCTTGAATCCTTAACGCAATTCAATCGAAACTACGCCTCTATGGTATCCACCACGAGCGCCGCATGCAAGCAAATCGAGCGATTACGCAATAAGAGGGACTTGCGGTACTAGCCACCAAAGGAACCTTTTTTTCAAAGCTATTTTTCTCTCTAGTCTCTCTCTAAGAAGCGGCTAGGGTTTTTCAAGTTATGATCTAACCTAAAGTAGTTTTATATATATCATATATATATAGTAGTTAAAAGGAATTAATCAAAACCTAATTTCATAAAATCCGAATTTATATATATATATATATATATATATTAATTAAGTCTTACTTAATTAATATACATATATACAAAAATTTTCCTTTTAATTTAAATTAAATGATTTAAATACTATTAATCATATTAATATATTTAAATCCTTAAAATTTAAATTTATTCCTTTTAAATTACGTTACATGTGTGTGACCTATAGGTTATTATTACGTTGGCAATAATTTTAAAATCATATTATAAAATTATAAGCGATGGCGGCATCTAGTAATGCATCACTTTTTACCCAGTAATAATAAGATCGATGATTCGATCTGACCTTTTAGTGACCAATGTTTCAATGTAATTTAATCCTTTTAACCTTAATATCCTAGATTAAACTCGAGTCATGGAATGTGTCATACTCTTCATAATTTAATCGAGTTTTCTTGATCAATGAGTAGACTATATGAAACAAATCACTATTTGAGCATGGCCATGCATTTCATAGTCTACTCGATCGAAGAAACTATGGATATCACCCCTAATATATAGGAGGGTTAAATTCCATCTAGATCACTCATATTCCTCACACGATTCATGATGTACCCAATAATCACCTTTATAGTCCACCTATTAAAGGTGACATTTGATGATATCAAAGTACATAAATTCCGTGTAGTAATATAGTGATTTGGTCGGAGGACCATTACATCATTGTCACTTATGAGAATTGCTAATGACACTTTGCATAATGCTCCATATAGAATTCTCATGGTGGAGTGCATCCGATTACATCGTTCTCTAACATGTACCTATGCATTGACTTAATATCTCATATATTTATGACCAATGAGATTTGGTCATCGATCGATCCACATACTTAGTCTCGATGCATCATTGTTGTCCCATCAACAATGATACTCGATAAGGGACATTTAAGAATAATGATACTAATTATAATTATATAATCTCATGTTCAAGTCACATACTTGAAACTATATAATTTGTATCACTATTCTAAGGATTTTTATTATGTTAACATTTATATATTGCAGATAAATAAAACCATAATAAAATCATTCATTTATTCAATCAAATATAATATCAAAATGTTAAGCAATTATATCAAATAATTGGCCTCTAGGGCATAAACTCTAACAGCTTTTAATAATATTCAATCGTAAATAAAATGATATAATTAACATACGTTATCTGGAATAAATTACTGGACCAATTTGTGAGGCTTTGGAACGGCGTATACCATTGAAATGGAGGCTATTAGGAGGGGTTCTAGCCGTTAGATTTTGCCACCCCTCTTCCCGATATTGTATTAGATCGGGATGAGGAGCTGAGACTATGGGTCGCGTCTTAGGATCCCCTACTAGCAGTACCGGCAGATATCGAGTGTTGGGTCTGCCGAGGATACCCGCATATACACTTCCTGGAGGTAATATTTTATTATGTTTCACAAAATTATCTGAATTTATCACATTATATAAATTATTATTAGTAATCGAATTTGTATCTCTTTATAGGCTCCAGCCAGCGCCAACGTCCAAGAGCACATGTCGGACCATCTCATACGGTATGGCGGCTTAGATGACGATATCTTCCGTGGTGATAGAGTAATGTGTCGGATAGAGTTCCGATCGATCCTGGTCTTTTCGGCATCGTGATTACCTTCAAGTTCTGGTCTTCACCAGATTGCTCAAGATATTATAGCAGGGGCCTCTGCAGAGAGTATGAGATTACCACGGGAGCAGTTCGACGCTTGGAGCACCGAGATGCTTCGGATGGTGATTACCCTCTTGGAGGAGGCTTTTCGTCAGCCCCACCTACTCAGGTATTCTTATTGTTTATGTTTTTTTCAATTAAGGCTAGCTTGTTAATTTTTTTATATATATATATATATATATATATATATATATATATACTACGGACTAATGATTTATATTTTTGATTCTATCAACAGGGTGGCGATGGTGAAAGCGACCATTGCGATGTGACGATCCTACGATCTTGATTTCCATACACTGAGCGACGTCGTTCACCTCCGCCCGATGATGATACTTTTACTAGTTTATAGTTCATTTGTATTCATGTTATTATAGAGCATTTTTATATATTGTAGTGTCTAATTGCGACTGTATAAGTATTGTAGAACATTTGTATATATTGTAGTGTCTTATTTCACCTATATAAGTATTGTAAATTATATTGTTTATTATTTATGGAATATTAATTAGCTTATATTTGTAATTGGTTAGCTTATAATACGTTTTGGTGGATATTTGAATGTGAATGTGAATGATAATGAGTTGAAGATTACGTTTTAGTGATACGTTGCATATTTGAATGTGAGATACATGTTTATATTACTGTGTATTGGGTTGTGACAGGTTACAGGTACATTAATGGGTTTAAACACCTAGAAACTGAACTTTTAAAATCTGTATTTAAAAAAAAAACAGTTAATTCCGACAGAATAAGGTATTTTTGACGGAACATCCCTCGGCGTTAACAAATAAACAATTTTTAATAAATGCCGAAATATTCTAATTTTCAGTCGAAAATAAGTTAACTTCGACGGAACGTATCCATCGAAACTACGGTATCTCCGACGCAAATTTCGTCGAAGTTAATAATTAGTCAATTTTAATAAATACCAGATTATTTTAGTTTTCAGTCAAAAATAGGATAATTCCGAGGGAATATGTTAGTCGAAAATAGGGTATATTATACTCGACAAAAAGTTTTGTCTTATATATTATGTCGAAGATAGTTTAGGTTTGACGAAAATCCGTCGGAGATACTTTCGTCGAAGATAATAAATATCTGATGGAATTTGTGACGGATCTTATCTTCGAAGCGAATATATACGATCGAATTTCTGACGGATATTTTCGTCGAAAATAATATATTTTCGACTGAATAGGCTCAGGTCCGACGGAAGATTCCGTCGAAATTAAGCTTTTTTCTTGTAGTGTCAATAATTATGCAAATCAATATTTTATATTTGCACTACGTGCCAAAGATATTCATTTGTATCACCAGTGGTCATGATAATGTCAAACAGAAGTCCATCTTTGCACTATGGGCTAAAGATAAGTTTTCACCATAATTTAAGTCTGAGGATTATGAAAATGATATAAAGGATGAATATAAATAATAAAAATAATAAGATCAAGAATAAACATTAGAGATTTAATTTATTCACAGTCCAATAATGTCCAAATTGTCAACATGATGACCAAAATGTGGATTCAAATTCAAGAATGATATTCAAGATTCATATTTCAAAGATAACGATTAAAATTCAATAAAAAGATTCAAGTAAATGAAATGATACTAGTTGAAGCGCAAACCTCCAAGGAATTTTTAATCATTTTAAGAATTATAGAAGCAATACTTGCCATAGTAAGTTTAGATTTAGGAGTATGAAAGAAAGTGATATCCCTTATAAATATGAACGAAATGATATCCCTTTTACGAATATGAAAGAACTGATATCCCTTAAATGATCCCCTTACCTTAGTAGGAGACTAGATCTGACTGGTATAAAGGAGATTATCTTGAGAAAATCTTGCACTATAAGTTACACTCAAAGTATCCTTATACGTAAAAGAAATACGCAAAATATTATAGAAGAAAAATTCTAGGATCCTGGTGTGAGTTTCATACCTCAACTAAGCAACCTATTTATAGGAGAATGGCATCACACCTCGTTTGAAAAACTTCGCAGGAGAAACAGAGGGGCACGCTAGGTTTGCAAGTTTCGTTCGTCTGATTTTTTAAAAATTCTAAAAAATAAATAATTTTATATATAATATAATATATTCTAATAAAACAAACAACTTTATAAAAGTTTTCTATTTCATATAAAAGTTTTTTGTTTTATTACTATTATAATAATAAAAAAATTGAAAAATAATTTCTGTCGACAATTTAACAAATTGGAAAATGGTAGGTCTATGGAATAATAAGTCAAACTTACAACAAACATGTAAGACCCCAACTTTTATAAATAAAGATTAATTTTTCTCTAAATATCATTTTGAATATTATTGTGTGGATTTGATATAATGTTATAGTTGTGGGTAATATTTATAAATTTTGCAAAGTAAGCAAATTGTTATAAAATATTCGTTTGGTCGGGGAATATTTGTTTTATCAGGGAATATTCGTACGACGACACAATCATTGTTGGACCCCACAACATAATTATTGTCGGAGTTAAAAAACGACAGCAATAACTTTTTATAAAAATAATGGCAAAAGTTTTACCGTTAAACTGTTGAAATACCCGGTAATAAAATTAGTACAGTAATACGCGTGATTTTTTAGTAGCACACGATATTGTATAGTATTTTTGATTATTGGTGCTTACGTGAGAAGTCACTCAGTTTATTTCAATTATTGCCACAGTAATTGCTGCATAGTATCTCACGTTATTGATTCAATTATTGTCACAATATTTTATATTATTAAATCAATAATTGAGACGACAAAGTTATTCATATTATTATTTGCATTATTGACAATGTCTAGAAAGTTCTGTCAACAAAGTTAGTCATGTTATTCATATTATTATTATTTGCTTTATTGCGCGCCAATAAGGAGAAGTCCTTATCGGAAAGCCCCCTCTTTCCTGAAAATGATCTAGTTGTTAATATTGCGAGTTATAATATTAATGATGGATAAATATTGTTAAAAATATGTTTTGTGAAGCCAAGTGAGTTGAGATAAATAGAGGGGTTTTATTGAAGTATTTGTTGTAAATTTTGCTTATTATATGGACCCTCACTTACTCATTTTTTGAAATAATCGGTAGAAGGTTATTCAGTATGTATATATATATATATATAAGTATTATATATATAATATATAATATATAAGTGTTATATATATATATATATATTATATAATTGTTTTTTATGAAAAATAGAATATATTATATTTTATTTGACTGCATAGTGTATGCATAGTGCTGCATAGTACAACATACTAAAATCAAAAAATTTCGTTGAAATCACGCCGAACGTCGTCCGTGATTTTTTTTTTTTCACTGTGCAGTCCGTGATTTTATTTGCTAAATAGTATCCAACCATTCTTCTATAAATAGGATGCTTAGTTTAGAATTGAAAATCACACCAGAATCAGAGAATTTTTCTTCTATAATAGTGAGCGTATTTATTTAGAGTTTAAGGAAGCTTTGAGTGTAAAAAATAGTGCAAGTTTTCTTCAAGAATATCTCCGCTATACCATTCAGAAGTACTCTCCTTTTAAGGTAAGAGATATTATTTTTGTTCAATATTCGTGAGAAATAATATTTTCTTCCATACTCTGTAGTATGTAAGTAATATTATTTCGTTTCAGATTCCGCATTCTACACTCATTTTGTTAAGTATTACTTATATGCTCCTTGAAATTGGTAGAATATCCTTGAAATTTACGTTTCATCTAGTATCGTTTCACAAGGATATTTTTCTGAACATTCTTGTTAAAATTTAATCTTTTCATGCCGGGGTACTATTCACGAAGTACTATTCATAGAGTACTATTCACCCAGAAAATTAATTTCTTTTCTGTCCAAATTATTTTTGATACATGAATATTATTCTTGAATTTTTCTCCACAAAGCAGTTGTCATGTTGACAATTTGGATATTTTTAAACTTTGGATAAATTAAAAATCTTTAATATTTATCCTTTATTTCGTTTGATTGATGCTTATATCATTGTCATCATCCTTATGCTTATATTGTGATAAAAGTTATCTTTGGCCCGTAGTGCATAGATGGACTGTTGATTGGTATGATTATGACTATGTATCGGTATAATCATGATCATTGGTGATGATACGAATATCTTTGGCCCGTAGTGCATGGATGATTCATGGATGTGATAATAATGAATATCATTCGCCCGTAGTGCATGGATAATTTAGTGATGTGGATTATTTATTGAGCTGAGTCTCGGCGATAAAATTGATGATAACCTTTTAAATCATAGAAGATAGTAGATATCATGCTCTACTTGACTCTTCTAATGGATTGTTTGTTCCATTGCAGTTAAACTTATTGTCTATTGTATTCTATCAGTTTAACACTGTTGAAGGCTAGTTGAGTTCACCCTTTACTTTCATTGTTCTCTTCAGGAAATGAGAATATAGCTGGGACTAGTCGGGGAACGGAGTGATGGTCCGAGATGGTGGCTATAGTAGTCCTCACTATTTTATAAAATAGTGTGATAATAATTATAATGAGGACTCCATTTGAGTTTGGATATTGTCTACGAGACAATATTCGTGTTTAAACTCTCAGCTTATGTATTGTCGTATTTTACACGACAGTTGTATAATTAAGTTTGTATTTGAATTTTGTACCATGTATTTGGCGACTTAGAATGAGTTGTGTGTACCTATTTTGGGAGCATCACAAAACACCTCATGTTAAACCCCTTTATTTAACATAAATTGGATAAACATCTACCATACATTACTTATTATAATTATTCTTAATCAACACCTTTTATTCTTCAACAATTATTTAATATTACAGACTTCAAATATTGACAATCAGATCAGTCCCAGGAAAGAGGAGGTCTTCCGTATAAACGGCGCACAATTAACTAACCCCGACCTTTTCTTGACAGAACTTTCTAGACATTATCAATGATGCTAACTATTTTAATAATATCATATCACATGTTATTGTGTCATATTATTGATTTAATAATATAAAATATTGTGCAGATGTTACTATAACAATTATTGAATCAATAATATGAGATACTATGCAATAACTACTCGGGCAATTATTGAATGAAATACTGAGTGACTTCTACTATAGCAATTATTAAATCAATAATTTGAGATACTGTGCAATACCGCGTACTATTGTGGAATAACGCGTATTACTGTACTTTTATCACTGGGTATTTCAATAATTAATGGTAAAAATTTTGCCGTCAATTTTTTTTAAAATATTTTTGTTGCTTTCTATATCCGACAATTATTCCGTTGTGGGGCCCACTAATAATTGATTATTTTGGAGCTGTCGTACGAATATTCCTCGATAAAATGAATATTTTTCGATAACTGTTTACTTTGTATAATTTGCACATATCACCCACAACTATAACAATTATTAAATCAACACCTTACTATTTTGAATAATAGTTAAAGAAATTAAATCTTATTCATAAAAAGGTTGGGTCTTACAAAAAAATAATTTGATACTCAAAATTAATTAGGGTGTTTGATTCAATTCTATCAATTGTGGGTTTGGATTAATATGTTTGTGATGCATCGGAAAGTGATTATAAATACTAATAAGTTACTGATTAACAATCCAGAATAGTGAGTATAATTAATAAGAAGTATTTTAATATAAGTGAAACAATAAGTGAAGTTGTGATCTTAAATCTCCATAACTTGATTTTCTACTAGTGGTAGTAGTAGTAGTTTAATTATATATTTTAATTCACAATATTAAATCGATTGTTTAAATAAAATTAGTTTGATTAAGAACAAGTACTTGGTGATTTTTATTAAATAATTCCTCGTAGGAAGGATACTCTACTTTCACTTTATTACTTGTTGATCGTGTATACTTGCACGCATATATTGATTGTGAAATCGATCAACAAGTTTTTGGCGCCGTTGCCAGGGAATTAGTTAAATTTTTTTGTCATTATTAATTTTTATCAAATTAGTTTTAATTTAAACATTTTTTTTATTTATTTTTATCTCATTTAATTCTCTTTCTATTTTCTTTCTTTCTTTTCAGGTACCATGGCAAAATTTAATTATCAATGGCCATATATGAGAATGACTCAGTCAAGGGGAGCGAAGATTGATGGACTTGCGACACTTTTAGCATTGTCAACACAAATTGAGACACTTTCGAGGAGGTTGGACGCTTTTGCAGCACAACGTCGTTAAAGTGTGGCGGTTACTTGTGATTATTGTGCTTGAAATCATCCGAGTCATCGATGCGCTATCAATTTTGAGCCGGTACAGTATGGCGGTGATTACTGTAACAATTATGTCTATCCCAACAACTATCATCAGGATTAGGGGTATCACTAAGATTTTTCATGAAGCCATACTCATCAAGATCAATTTTATGCTCCAAGTACAACATACCCACCGGAGTTCTCGTGCCCACCTCCACTACAACAGGAAGAACATTCAAATTTGGAGAAAATTCTGTCCAAGTTCATAGCTTCAAGTGAGGAGAGGAGGATTAATCAAGAGATATCGAGTCAAAATTTTGCGAACCAGATGGAACATCTACTTAATGCCTCGAACATTTGTCCTCAATACACTTGGCCCTATGACATGGATTCTGAGACTGATGGAGAGCCCGAACCAAATCTGCAATCGGATGTGCCAAATGATATAGATGTTGAAAGAGAGGATACTCTTGGGGACCAAGAAAAGGAATTCTGTGAAGATCTAACTTTGAGTTTCAACAAAGATGATCCAATTTTGATAGTGTCCCATGTACCTTCTCCACCAAAGTTCAAGGATCTAGGCAGTTTTGCAAGACCGTGTCTAATTAGTAGTCATGTCATAGGCGAGGCTATATATGATATGAGAGATAACTCAACTTTAGAGCCATGGTGGGATGAGAAAGGGAAGATAGAAGAAGACCATGTTTTGTTTGACAAGCTTCCATGCCATAATTTGATCTCAAATATAATGGGGAAACCACCTAGTGGTTTATCATACTTAATGGGGATCCTATATAAAAAGATCATGCTAGGTGACTTAGATTTAATGGCCATTACAATTGGGAATCTCTTAAAAGAGATATTGTTACTAATGGATGGAGAATTCCTCAATTTTCGTAGGGGAATTGGATAGAAAATTGAAGAAGTCAGGATGAGACTATAAAATAAGCACTTATTGGGAGGCAACCTAAGTTTAATTTTTATTTTTAGTTTTTATTAGGTTTTATATTAGTAGCTTTGAATTTGCATTTATTTAAGATTTAATAAATTGCTTCTATTATAGGTTTACAGGTTATTCAAGTCAAATTCATGTGTGGAGACCAATTTGTTCCATGTGCCTAGCCTATTCTCCAAACTTAGCAGAAAAGGAAGAAGATTTCAGGAAAGTCCTTTGCTTTACTTTTTCCTATTTCAGCCAATGAAGACAATGTCTAGTTTAAGTTTGGGGGCATTTTAGTGTCGTATTGCATATAGTTAGTTATTTGCATTGTAGTTCGTTATTTTTACGTGTTAGCATTGTGTTTTTGCATTTAGTGTGCATATAATACATGGTAGTTAATTGCATATTCATGTATGTGTTGCATTAGAATGTGTTCATATAGTATAATTGCATTTTTTTACCCAAGTTTAATTTTAATTTTTAGTTTTTATTAGGTTTTATATTAGTAGCTTTGAATTTGCATTTATTTAAGATTTAATAAAATTGCTTCTATTATAGGTTTACAGGTTATTTAAGTCAAATTCAAGTGTGGTGCTCAATTTGTTCCATGTGCCTAGCCTATTCTCCAAACTTAGCAAACAAGGAAGAAGATTTCAAGGAAGTCCTCTGCTTTACTTTTTCCTATTTCAGCCATTGAGGGCAATGTCTAGTTTAAGTTTGGGGGCATTTTAGTGTCGTATTGTATATAGTTAGTTATTTGCATTGTAGTTCGTTATTTTTACGTGTTAGCATTGTGTTTTTGCATTTAATGTGCATATAATACATGTTAGTTAATTGCATATTTATGTATGTGTTGCATTAGAATGTGTTCATGTAGTATAATTGCATTTTTTACATGAATCTGTGCGATCGGTTGGTGTGGTCTTGGCCTGGCTAATGATGAGGTTGGTATTTTATGCTAATTTGAACAAAATTGATAGTTGGTGCTTACCTCTAAATTGAGTCATGATGGTAATCTAAGTTTGTCAGAAGCTTGTGTAACTGGTTAGCACGTAGATTTTCTTATTTTAACTGATTTGGATCAAAGGAGTTCATAATTACCTTTTAGGGGAAAAGTTAAAGTTCAAATATTAATGACATCTGTAAATGTTGACATGAAGGATAAAAGGAACTAAATTAACAAGTTTAGGGGAATCTATGGGGCATAAATATAAAAAAAAAGAAAAATCAAGAAAAATATTTATATATGCATTATTTTATTAACTTGTTTGGTTCTGTGGCCTTGTTGATCGATTTCACAATCGATAAAACACACGCAAGCATACAGGCACTCAACAAGTAATATATGATAAGTAGAGTGTCGTACCCACGAGGAAAAAGTGTTAAAGTGCTAGTCAAATACTAAAATTTGTTCAATACTATCTTATCTAAACAAGTAATTGGAGATGGTGTGTTAAACTATATGATTAAAACTGTAGAAACAAGAGATTGAGTTGTACAAGGAAGTCAAACTAGGATTACAATTCCCCTAATGCGTCGCCTAATCTCCTAACTCTCCAAATCACAAACAAATCAAGGAATGGTCAACCGAGAACAGTAACTACACATAAGCCTCTTTCGAGTGTCAAATGTACATCCCTAGTTAGACGAATCAAAATATTTCTATGGTGAAAAGAACTAGACTAGGGTCATTAAGCTTAATCTCAAGGGCTACACAAGGAAAATAGAGATATGTCTATCCTATTAAGCAATTTATGCACACATTCCCATAGGCATGGTCATAACAAATGTTCTTGTATTTAAAGGTTAGACATTAATATCCATCTTTCAATATCTATTAATATTAATATCAATTTCTTTGTCAAACAATCAATCAATAAGGATGAAATATAACAAAACCCATTCCAAAATGATTCATTAATATAAATAGGAGAGAAAGTTAATTAAGCTAAACATTAGGTTACATTGCAATACTAAAATGGAATTAGTTCATAACTATGGTACTAATACACATTTTTAAAGTATTTAACATGCTCATTAATACTCTAATGAATGAAAGATTTGGATAAAGAAAACTACTTTTGTGAAGTTTTCTGGCTCCAAGTCTTCTCTTCTTCGAGTAGAGTTTGAGCTGTGAAGGATGAAATGGACTTTTCTTCCTTGAAGAACAACTTCTTTCTCTTCTAAACTAAATAAACTGAAAAACTCCTATTCTATACTCTGTAATAAATGGTGGCGGCTCTTCTGTCTGAAGATCATGAAATCCTCAGCTTTTTAGGTCACTAATACCAAGTCTCTGCTTGGGCACCGGAGGTGGCGCTGTGGCGTGGAGAGTAATGCTGGGAATGGCGCAGCAGCGCCATGTCAGCTTAAAAAGATCGGAGCTCGTGCTACAACGCCAATTTATAAAGGAACTGGTAACGCTGCGGTGCAGTGACATCATCCATGACACAGGAGTATGCTGCGATGGCGAGCTAAAGCACAGCATTGGTATTACTGCCATGATTATATAATTGACCCTTTTTGCCTCTTAAAGCTAGAAATGACCTATTAAGCCCTACAACATAAAGATTAAGCAAAATAACAACAATATATATATAAAAGCTAAACAAATAATGGAGAACAGGTAGCGTCTTAAGCCACAGAGGATCTGATTCGCGGATATAAATGCCCCTTATTAAATAACCCCAAACTTAAGCTTTTGCTTATCCTCAGGCAAACTATCTGACATCCACACCCACATTAATGATAGACTCGAATGAAATCTAATGCTATAAACTATCATCATGGCCTCTAAGCACAATTATCGACCCTCTTTGAGAATAGGACAAACACAAATATGACTGAGGGTTTAATATCAATATATAAGCGTAAGACTGTACTTGATCCATTCTATGTGTGTGTGTGAAGACTAACCATCCTAACTAATCATAGCTCAAATTAAGTTCACATAGTCGATTGTGATAACCAATATGCCCACTCTGCAACTCAAACAGTCAACAAGCATTAAAAACAAGACGCAAATACAAGAAATGATCAAAAGGCTGTAGCATGAAGACAGAAAAATCTGACTCAGGTAGTACTTAATTACCTAAGGAATTTTAGAGCTACCCAATGAGCTTTTGATCAATGACTCCCAAGCCAGACGACTTTAGGACACTAGGTGTAGAACACCCCTATGAATCTAATAACTCGAGCAACAAAGGCTACGTAATCAACTTAAGCCAAGTTAGACTTTATGAAATTCGAAGATTATTTGGCAAGTGTATTTTATGCTCCATCTCGCACAAGTCTGCGCTTATGGGTGAGTGCATTTCACGCTCCATCTCGACCCACCGTAAGACTTGCGATTTTATTTTTAAATTCCAAAAATCAAAATCCAAAAATGTAAAAGCGTCTAAGTCTTTTATTACCTTGTAATCAATAAAGTTTTAATAGAGTGCACAAATTCTCAAAATAATAAACAAACAATCTATATCCGAAAAAATAACTAGTTAAAACAATTGGTCAGTGCTTGCTAAGAAGGACAGATCAATAACAGTCTCGACTTATCACTGAACACGCCCCTAGTCCACACAAGTTTGACACAACTCTAAGAGATAGACATAATCACTTGGCACTTGTCATTAGCCACAATCAAAAATTATAATCTATATAAAAACCCATACCCAGAATATGAACATTTAAAGAACGGGAGACAGGGTTAATCAAAAACCATAGCAAGAACAGATAAGAGTTAAAGTACCCTTGCTAAAATAGGGTAAAGCCATGACACATGGCATCAAGTATACCAATCTGTGCATATCCCAAAATATGGCTATAAACAAAACAAACATGGTGCTAATTATAAAAATAACCATAACAATCCTAAAATAAGACTATAAACAAAACATGATGCTAATTATAAAAACATTCATAACAATAACCGAAATTGAAATTGTTCATGCATCATCCAACATAAAACCAACCTAACCAGTCTACACCAAACATAAACATAAAAGTCTAAAGCTATTACAGCCCAAAAGATGCTCCAACAATTCATACATAGCAATTCATATAAATAAAATTAAATAGAAATCTCCCCTAGACTTGACTTCGCCAATGCCCTCATTGGCCTCCTTGCTGTAGATTCATTCAGCATCATCATCGTCCTCTGAATCGACCTCGCGGCCCTCATCCTTAGGCGGGGATGGTGGTGGATAGGGACCGAAAGTCAGAGGCTCTGGAAGCTGGAATGGCATGGACTCAGCGTCGTCCCCTCCCTAGGCCGCATAGATGCTATAAATTGTATTGGCAAACTTCGCGTGGTAGTGCAGGAATTGGCAGGTGAAATAAACCCAGATGGGGGCTCGAGTACATGCGTGGATGGTCCAGCCTCAGTTGAGGGTGGCGGCTGTGGAGCCGGTAAATAACCCTCACCCCGCGGGTGAGACTGCGCTCATTCCCATATGCCAAAACAGGATATGACATGATGATCTATGACTGCAATGGGCGGCTGAGTGATGTCATTGTTCTTCCACTGTACGCCTGCCTATTTGCAGAGGCGGGTTATTAGGGATGGGTAAGGGAGTCCTGAAATTACGTTGCTCTGGATAGCCTTCTTGATGGTCTCCTAGATAAGAACCCCTAAGTCCACTTTCAGTCCCGTGAAAATGGCATAAAGCAGGACGACCCTCTCTCTTGTGACATCGCTGAGATGGCGGGTAGGCATGATATTGGAATAGATAAAGGCTTACAAAGCCTTGTCATAACGAGTTAGAGCCTGTTGGGGGAAAGAAGTCTTCTCGCCATGAAATTCGTTTATTTTCCAGGCGATTCAGGGCTTGCAGAGCTTTGCTACTATCTCATCGGCATTGTAGCTCCGCAGTCCAGGCTCCAAGTAGTTGTGGCCATCATAATTTGGAGTCTCGTACACAGTTTTGATGGCCTGACTGTCAAACAAGATCAGTTTACCCCGAACAGGCACTATCGCAGGGCCATCTGCACTCGCATTGGCGTAAAATTCTCTGACCACGAAAATAATAGCAGATTCAGGCTACTTTGTGAAGTAGACCCATTTCTTGCCAATATCATTGTCATCATATCACCATCATTCTTTTCATCTAGCCTAAGATCCTTCTCTGGCACCAAAATTTCGCTTGGAGAATGTTTGTGTATAACGTTTCCACACCTCCTCGCTAATAAATTTGGCAGTGTCCCATTGTGGAAGAGGAGCTCTCACTGCCAGTAAAGGGGGGGCCATGCTACTACGGGGGCGCTTGGATGTAATGACAACACTTGTGGAGATTTAAGCAAAAAGGGAAACACAATCCAATACCCAAAAGATAACAAGAGAGTGCCCTTGTAGAGTTTAGTCTTTGGCACTATTTGAAGAGGGTATGACACCAATTGAAGAGGCCAGAAGAGAGAACGAACGGTTAAGAGAAGGGGAGAAGATGCAACTGCTGTGAAATATTGGGAGATGGGAATGTAACTGCTGCGAAAATGGGAGAGGGGGATGTAACTACTGCGAAAATAGGAGAGTGGGATGTAACTGCTGTGAAATAAACGGGAAAGCCCTCTTTTAATTTCAAAAATTAGCTAGTGGCGCTGTAGAGTAACCATTCCTTTGTTGTTTGGTATTTCATGAAGTTCAAAAGTTAGGATTTTAACTTGGCCATCTGTTGCGAGTTTTCGATAGGCTCAACAATGGTTGGTATTTACTGTGATACGAGCTTTTATGTATTCCTTGGCGTTGCAGCGTAGAATTCTAGTATATGGTATTGCGGTCGTGTCTCAAAGATTTGGAATCGGTTACCGCATTGCGAAGTTCTTGATATGGCTCGACATGTCTTGGCGCTGTACGAAGTATATGACTGAAGCGGTGTTGCGGCCGCTAGTTTCCAATGTGTTGGAAGAGGCTTGGCGCTGCAGCGCGACTCTCAGCACTAATACTGGCACTGCAACACGGCTCCTGTAATTTAGTTTCCTGGTTTGGTTCCTACACAGACTAAGTCCCAGGTAAGTAACTTTTCACAACACACACAAAAATAACAAACTAGCCAAAACATGTAATAACAACATACTAACTAACATTCTAACAAGCACTATATATACAATAGCAACATACTAAGTAACATGGAAATAACAAGTTGAACCCTATGCTATCAATCTAAGGAAAATAGAACGAATGAAAACTAGACAAAAGTTAATAGAGAAAGGAAATTTTGATACTGAGATGGGGTTGCCATCCCACCAAGTGATTGATTTACAGTCGTCGGCTTGACCTTTTTTTTCCCTTTACACCAAGTCACCCAAAGTGATGGAGGTGTTCTGCCAGTCGACCTTGCCACCCCAGTAGTGTTTCAGGCATTTTCCATTGACCTTAAAAGTTTTGTCCGAACTAGGGTCTTCGACCTCAATAGCACCGTGAGGATACACCTTGGCAATAGTGAATGGTCCCGACCATCGGGACTTCAACTTCCCGGGAAATAGTTTCAATTGGGAGTTGAAAAGAAGCACTTTCTGGCCTTGTTCGAAATCTCTTTCGACTATTTTCTTATCATGCCACCGCTTCATCTTTTCTTTGTACAACTTAGCGTTCTCATACGCTTACAGACGAAACTCGTCTGATTCATTTAGTTGTAATAATCTTTATTCACCAGTTGCATCCAAATTGAAATTGAGCTTTTGGATTGCCCAATAAGCGCTATGCTCCAATTCAACAGGTAGATGACATTCCTTTCCATAAACAAGCCTATACGAAGACATTCTGATAGGCATTTTATATGCAGTGCGGTACACCCACAAGGCATCATCAAGCTTCTTGGACCAATCCTTCCTATTCGGGTTAACAATCTTTTCTAGGATGCGCTTGACCTCTCTGTTGGATATCTCCGCTTGGCCACTTGTCTGCGGATGATAGGCGGTGACTATTTTATGGGACACCCCATACTTAGAGAGAAGGGCTTTGAAATATTTATTACAGAAATGTGACCTTTCGTCACTGATTATCGCCCGCGGTGTAAGACCCCAACTTTTATGAATAAAGATTAATTTCTCTCGAATTATATTTTTGAATATTATGGTGTGGATATAATATAACGTTATAGTTGTGGGTAATATTTACAAATTTTGCAAAGTAAGCAAGTGGTTATATAATATTCGATTGGTCGGGGAATATTCGTTTTAACGGGGAATATTAAATGCGACCAGCACAATCATTAGTGGACCCCTAACGGAAGTATTGTCGTAGTAAAAAAATGACAGAATTATCTTTTTATAAAAATAACGGCGGAAGTGTTACCGTTAAAACTGTTGAACTACCCAGTAGTAAAAGTAAAATAATACGCGTGGTTGCATAGTAGCACACGGTATTGGTTATTGATGCTTACGTGAGAAGTCACTCAGTTATACTCAATTATTATTACAAAGAATTCTTTGCATTATATCTCTCATATTATTGATTCGATTATTGTCACAATATCATCTGCATAATATGATATATTATTAAATCAATAATTGAGACGACAAAGTTATTCATATTATTAAATTACAATATTTATAATGTCTAGAAGTTCTGTCAAGGAGAGGTTTGGTCACCTAATTGCGGCATGATAGGAAAAATCCTTATTGAAAAGCCCCTGCTTTCCTCGAACGACACGGTTGTTAAATATTATGAGTTATAATATTGATGATGAATAAGCTCGTGTTGATTAAAGATGAAATTGATAGTTCTATTGTGTGGAAATTATTAGTGTTAGTAGAAATCGATATTTATGTCGATAATAATTGATGTCTGGAGGTTATATTGTTCAATTGGATATTCGGGGCACTTTTCGTGTCGGAGTACTATTCACGAGTTACTATTTATGAGTTACTATTCATGGGTACTATTCACCCGAAAAATATATTTCTTTTCGGTTCAAATCATTTTTGGGTACAATATTATTCCATGAGGAGATGTGCTTTAATTTTCGAATAGTTGGTTGAAGTTATAATAATGAATCAATATGGAACCGGTGGTGGAAAGTTATAATAGTGAATCAATATGGACTGGCCGGTGGAAAGTTATAATAGTGAATCAATATGGATCATTTGGTTTAAAGTTTTAATAGTAAATCGGTATGAATGACCGTTGCTTTAAGTTTTAATAAGTAATCAATATGGACCGTCTGGTTTAAAAGTAAATCAATCTGGACCGTTCATGAATTAGTTACTATTCAGTCCATTCTCCTATAAATAAAGCTCATTCCTTCATTATTTCTTACGAATTCACCGAAACTCTTGAGAGAAAATTATAGAGAGAAAGAAGAAGAGAAAGTCATTACCTTTTTATTCCAATATCCGATTTCTTCTAAGGTAAGGGGTATTATTTCTTTCTTATTCATGAAGAGAACTTCATTATTCCATTCTTTATTATTACATTGAATAACTTTTATTGTCTGATACCGCATACATGGTGAAATTCTTCATTATTCCATTCTTTATTATTATGTTGGAATAACTTTGTTATGCCAAGTACCACATACATGGTGAAATTCTTCCATTATTCTATTCTTTATTATTATGTTGGAATAACTTTTGCTTTATCTGAGTACCGCATACATGATAAAATTCTTCTATTATTCCGTTCATTATTATTACTGTTTAATATCACGTCTGCGGCATTTACTGTGCCGGACTGGTTCCATTATTTATTATTCTATTGGAATAACTCATGCATGCGGCCTATCGCATGCATGGTGATTTTTGTTGTTATTCCATTCTTTATTATTACGCCGGAATATCACATGCATGCGTTTACGGGGACTGGTTCCATTATTTATTCTTCTATCGAATATCCTCGCCTATGCGTTTACTACCGAACTCCAGTTCCATTCTTTATTATTCTGCATTGGGAATAACATGTCTGCGTGAAGAAGTCTATCGCGCACGGGTGAATCATACATTATTCCATTCTTTATTATTCTATTGGAATAACTCGCTCTATGTGGATTACCACATGCATGGTGAATGATCCTTTGTATTCATTCCTTATTAAATTGTGGAAATGATCAGATATCGTGGATTACTGCATGGCGAGTGAAAATCCATTCATAGCTTTCATATATTCTATTATACTCGATTGATTAAAGTTTTGGCTTCTATACTCCATGAAATTAGTGGAATATCCTTGATATTTGCGCTTCATCCAATATCTTTCATGGAAATATTCTTCCGAAAGGATCTTGAATTTTACTCCACAAAGAAGTATCATGTTGACAATTTGGACATTATTAATTTCTGGATAAATTAATTCTTGAACTTGTTTTATTGAATTATTATGTCATTGTTATCATCCTCATGCTTATATTATATTGAAAGTCATCTTTGGCTTACGTGCATAGATGAACTTAGTATGATTATGACCAGGGATCATTCGGTATAATCATGACCTGTAATGTTATATATGATATGGTAAAAGTCCTTAATGGCCTGTAATGCATTTGATGGATAGTTTTTGGTATGATTATGACCAGGGATTGTTCGGTATAGTCATGACCATTGATTATTTAATGAATATCCTTGGCCCGTGGTACATGGATGATTAGATGATGTGTTATATTTATTAAGATGAGTCTCAACAATAAAAATTGATGAAAACATTTAAATCATAGAAGAGAGTAGATATCATGCTCTACTTAACTCTTCTAATGGATTGTTTATTTCACTGCAGTTAAACTTGATGTCTATTGTATTTTATCAGTTTAACATTGTTGAAGACTATTGATAATTTATTCTGCATTATCATAGTCATAATATTTCTTACCGGGCTAGTTGAGCTCACCCTTTCTTTCACTGTTCTTTTCAGGAAATGAGAATATAGCTGGGACGAGTCGGGGAAAGGAGTGACGGTCCAGATGATAGCATTAGTAGTCCTCACTATTCTGTTAAATAGTGTGACAATAAATGTAATGAGGACTCCTTTGAGTGTGGATATTGTCTAGATGACAATATTCCTATTAAAACTCTCAGTTTATGTATTGTCGTATATTACACGACGGTTGTATAATTAAGTTTGTATTTGTATTCTGTACATGTATTTGGCGACTCAAGATGGGTGATGTATACCTATTTTTGGGGGCGTCACAGTTGGTATCAAAGCTTAGGGATATGATCCCTTGCTGAGATGTGAGATAAGAACTAGGAGGGGAGAGACATGGAATTTCTTCGCTAGTATGACCTACCTAACTTTATTTGGTATTTAATTGGTCGGTCAGAGTATAGGGATAATATATGATATGTTAATTAACCCTTTTTTTGTTGCAGTATTTGAAAATGGCATCCGAAAATATTGAGATAAGCAATGAAGCATGTGAGACCGTTGAGTCACCAACGATCAATGCCCAGGGTAATTTGTAACAGGAAGACAATAATCCTCATGAAAATAATAACACCGATGAAATAGTGAATGATGGGATGGTCAGAGGCTTTATACAATTAATGCAACATCGCTAAGGCGGCTCTCATCCCAAAATACGTGTGGAAACAACGACAACTCTTGACGGTCACTACTAAGCGCCTCAAGGAGCTGGGACCACCGGAGTTTTTGGAGAGCCAAAACCACATAAGGCTGAGACATGGATAAAGCAGATCAACAAGATATTTGATGTCTTGGGATGCTCTAAGGAGCAAAGGTTCCCTTTGCCACCTTCATGTTTGCGTGTGCGAGGCGATTCTTGGGTGGGAATCAGAAAGTGTACTCAACTCCGCTTTGCATTGAAGATGTCTTGGGAGAAGTTCCAAGAGCTGTTCAACGACAAGTACTTTCCTGAAAGTATTCATCACATGAAGGAGGTAGAGTTCATTAAGCTTGAGCAAAACAATATGATCGTGGCGCAGTACGAAGCTAAGTTTGCCGAGTTATCTCGGTTTACGTCCCACTTGGTTGATAAAGAGGAGAGAATGACGCGGATGTTTCTAAGAGGTTTGAAATTCGAGATACGTTAATACCTTATCTCTCATAAACTGTGTTTGTATTCAGATGTTGTGAATAGGGCTCAGTTATTGGAGCGCGGTAATGAGTCAACCCAACCAAGAGAGAGCAGCCGACAAGTCGATAATACCAGTGGTAGCAGTCATCGAAGCGATGACAACAAACGTGGAGGGAATCAACATGCCAGAAATGATAACCACTTCGGTGGTAATCATGGCCAAGACAATAGGAGTGGAAAGTTCAAGAAGAGAAGGTTCAACAACGATGGAAGGACGTCAGCACCAGCACCCATTGTTAAGGAAGGAGAATGACCACCGATCGTATGTTACAAATGTGGAGGGGAAGGACACATAAGTCCAAACTGCATGATGCAGTCCAAAGCATGTTATAATTGTGGAAAAGAAGGCCACCTTGCCCAATTTTGTCGTGCACCAAAGTCAATTCCAGCTGGGATGGAGGCATCAAAGGGTGTCCCAGACAAGACAAAATTGGTAGTTCAAGGGAGAGCGTTTGTCGTAACCTCCCAAAAAGCGAGAAATCCGAACGAGGTGATCACGGGTAAGCTAACCATAAACTCTAACGAAGTTTATACTTTATTTGATACCGGTTCTACCCATTCTTTTATTTCTCCTACTTGAACTCAACGTTTAAATTTGACGCCAGAGAAATTAGACTTTGATTTATCTGTTGAAACTCCGTTGGGAGAAACCTTTATTACATCCACGGTTTATAAATCCTGTTTGATTCAAATCGGTAACCGCACATTACTTGTCGATCTTATTTCTTTGAAAATACTTGCATTCGATGTGATTCTAGGGATTGATTGGTTAACTACTCATCATGCAAAAATTGATTATTTTCGTAAGGTTGTTAGCTTTCATATTCCTAACCAACCTATTATGCGAATTCAAGCAACCAAACCATTAAAATCCATCACTGTCATGTCAAGCCATAAAGCTATTCGTTTATTAAAAAATGGATGTCAAGCTTTCTTAGCTCATGTCACGGGTCTAAACAAAAGTATGTCAGTTTTGAATGATATTTCTATTGTTAACAAATTTCCGACGTATTCCCAAGAACTTCCCTGCCTACCCCCGGGCGTGAAATTGAATTTTGTATTAACCTTGAATCCAGATAAAACCCATTTCCAAAGCCCCATATCGAATGGCTCTATTGAACTTCCGGAGTTAAAAACCCAACTACATGTGGAATTGTTAGACATCGGTTTCATTCGGCCCCAATCGTCTCCTTGGGGTGCTCTTGTTTTATTCGTGAAGAAGAAAGATGGAAGTATGCGACTTTGTATTGATTATCGGGAGTTGAATTATGTCACCATCAAAAATAAAATTCGCTTACCTCGTATTGATGATCTGTTTGACCAACAGTTGCAAGGCGCTAAATTCTTTTCAAAGATCGATCTTCGTTCTGGATATCATCAGTTGAAGATTAAAACTGATGACATTCCAAAGAATGCTTTCAGAACTCGGTACGTGCATTCTGAATTCCTAGTCATATCTTTTAGATTGACTAATGCTCCTGCTGCCTTCACGGACATGATGAACCGAGTATTCAAGGAATATTTGGATCACTTTGTGGTCGTCTTTATTGATGACATCCTCATATACTCCAAAACCCGTGAAGACCATGAGCAACACTTGAGGCTGATACTTCAAAAGCTTCGTGAAAACAAGTTATATGCCAAGTTGAAGAAATGTGAGTTCTGGATTGAGGAAGTTGCATTCCTTGGGCACGTGATATCAAATCATGGAATATCTGTTGACCTGGCAAAGATTGAAGCAATTCAAAGTTGGAAGCAACCTAAGTCAGTGACCAAAGTACGTAGCTTTCTCGGCTTAGCTGGTTATTATAGGAGATTCGCAGAAGGGTTTTCTCGAATCGCTACTCCATTAACGCAGCTGACTCGAAAAGATACAAAATTCGGTTGGAGCGAAGAATGTGAGAAGAGTTTTCAAGAACTCAAGAGTAGACTCATTTCAGCACCTGTTCTGACAATACCATCTGGCACGGAGGGATTTGTCATTTACAGTGATGCTTCAGGCAAAGGAAAAATTAATTCATATCAATTTAGCAAGCTTATAACAAAATCACATATAACAAATAAACAAAATGATCATACCTTTACGATTTTTTACCTATATATATATCAACATTTTCTTATCGATAGTAAGCTTGCTAGATGTGCTCTGTAGTTTTCGATTTTGGATTTTCATAATCAAATCTCTTCAAAAACACTTCTTTTGATCATCCCAATGTGGAGGTCACCTATAATAAAATTTGGGGGATGATTTCTCATAGTTCAAAATGATCTAGGAAGCTTGGCAGTGGTCATCTGTTCGTTAGATTCAAACTGTGATATATCAAATTATGTATCTGATTTTTCTTCTAAATCGACGGGTCCGGTGCATTCTGCTTTTTTCTATGTCTACATGTCTGAGTTTTCTATTAAAATGGATTTGGTAAGGTCAGCTCGATTTCAAATTGCCTTTCCTTATGATTGAATGGGTTAAGTTATGCGGATTTTGCTATTTTATTTCCACGTTCAGATTACTTTTCTGCGCGAATACTCATTCTCTTCCTTTGATAGATCATGGTTAAGTTCATAAAAAAATTACAATCTGATTCCTCATCACGATTGTCATGTGTATTAAATATGGAACATTTAGCACAATAAAAACTTTAGAATAAATAATATTATGAACCCTTGTGTTAGAAAATTCATATATCTAATTAAAACATTATTTAAAAAACAATATGAGGTACTTACAGATTCCGCCAAATAATTTATAGATAACTACTATTCATCTACTTTTTGACCTTGAGCCATCTACAAAATGAACAAATAGTCTCTACCTTTTTGGTACCCAAATCTTTTTGGGTCCTTTTGGGTTAGTAGCATATAAATCACATTTCTTTACCCAATTTTGTTTTATTCTAATTTTATTACAATTAGAATCAAAATAACCTTTAAAACCACATTTTTTACAAGTAACAAACGAAGAACAATAAAGTGGCTTAAACCTTGGTTTACTATTAATCATTTTAATATTATCATTAGTTCTATTTTTCATATTTTTAATAGGATTATACCCAATTCCTTGTTTATCAAGACTAGACCTTTGTGCACCTAACATAATATTTACATTCTCTTCTCCTTGCACAAATCTAGCAAGATCATTTTTTAAAGATGTTATTTTTGCATTTGTTATATTATTATCATGTTGAACATTCATCATTTTCCCATCATTAAAAGCATCTATGCATGCATCTCTCATTTTCAAATTTTCTTTTAACACTTCATTTTCATTTTTAAGATATTCATTTTCTTTCTATCATCTTTAATAAGCGACTTAACTTCATTCATTAGCTCATCTACACAATTCTTAAAATAAGCGATTTTCTTTTTGGTATTGATTTTCATTTTGTAAAAAGCAATATAATCGGTATAGATATTTCAAAAGCTTTATGAAAATTTGTTACCTCAAGTTGATAATCATCTTCTAGTCCCATGAAATGTTGTCAGGCATTTTCTTCTTCTTGTTTCGTTTCAGACTTGCTCATTGGAGTTGAGCTACCTTTTTGATTTTTCCTTTGTTTCTTCCTTTGAAGTAATCTCTCGAGTTTTCTTGAGAGCACTTCAATTTCTTCATAAAGATCTTCGTGATCACTTTCATTGTTGCTCTTGACTTGAAGTGCCAATGTTTTCTTTATTGGTGCTTCATCCTCTTCATCATATCTCTTTAGTTGATTTTTGAATTCTTCAAGCTCTCCAAACAAAGTTAGAGTTTCCATCGAACTGATTGTAGTTGAGTCTTGAAGAGTTGTAACTTTTGGTGCGAACCATTTGGGCTTACTCTAAGTATCTTTCTATTTATCTCCCTTTGATTAATTTTCCGACCGAGCATACTTAGAGAGTTCATAAGAGTGAGGAATCTCCCTTGAGCTTCATTAATTGTTTCATCCTTTTCTAACTTGAATAGCTCATAGTCTTGAATTAGCATACTTAACTTCACCTCTTTGACTTTTGAAGTACCTTCATGACTCATCAAAATAGTGTCCCACATTTCTTTTGCTGTGTTGCACGATGATACTTTATCAATTTCAACTTGGATCATTCCGCTTAGCAAGGTGTTCATGGCTCTTGAGTTGTAGGAAAACATATAGCTTTCGTTTGCATCCATCTCCATGAGAGCCTTTGGTTTGCCATCATCATGTCTAGGAATGACAGGTCCATTTTCAACAACCCACCATTCCCATGGGTCTCTTTTAAGAAAAATCTTCATTCTGAACTTCCAAAAGTTGAAGTTTTCACTTCCGAACAACAACGGTGGTCTACTTGTGGACTGACCTTCTTGAAAGTTTAGGTGTGCCATAGGATCATCCCCTATGACCTGTAATGATCAATATTAGTAGACCAAGCTTTCATACCAAATGTAATTCTGTAATTAAGCACACCTAAAGGGGGGTGAATAGGTGTAAATACTCAAAAGAGATCTACAGTGGTCAATTTTTAAAGTTTACTAGCGAGTTATAATCTACGGTCCTAACCACGTAAAATTATTTGTTATGTTCTTCTTCTGTTATAAACGGACAACTTATACATGTCCGTATTAGTATAAAATTTTTTCGAGTTAAACAAAATCTGTAGAATATCAAAGCTTAAAACATAAACAAAAGAACAGTAAATCACACCAAGATTTTTACGTGGTTCAGCCCCTATCCTCTAGTTTAGTAGCCTAATCCACGTCTAATCCCAACTAGGATTGGAGACTCTTTTTATTAAACTTTAATACACAATAAAGTACAAATAAAAAGAACTCCCTGTTCAAAGTAGCTTCACACTGATGGACACCACTGCCCCTTTGCACCTTTGCAACCTTTCTCACCACTGAGACCTTTACACCTCTGCAACCTTGAAAGCTCTCTATGAACAGACCCTATCTACGGCTAGATAGACCAAACCCAACAGGACTTGAACTCGGATTACAAAGAATTTTGAATATAATGAGCTCTTAATTTTCAACTAAGAAGAATTAATAATCAATACAATATATAGCTGAAAATAGCTTTGGTAGGCTTTGGACTTTTTCAAATATATCTTCAACAGTACTGAACTAATATTAGCTTCAAGTCTCTTTTTTTGGTGTACATGTTTTATCAAGAAGAATATATATATATATATATATACATGCAAAGCTAACATCTATATCTTTTTATTAGCAATATATCTTTAACCAATATATCTTTTTAGCATCAGATATAGACCAACAGATATAAAAGTTAGCATAGATATCTCAAATCACATTTGAAATAGAAATAGTATATCAGCAACTAATAGATAACTATCAGATAAAAAGATTTGAAATCCAAGTCAAAGAAAGATAGCTAAAAACAAGGAGAGAAGGAGTGTGATGCCCCCAAAATAGGTCCAATCCACCCAACCTATTCTGGGTCACCAAATTCATGGTACAGAAATAACTACAACTTTATTAATACAATTGTTGTGCAAAATACGACAACACATACTGTGAGTTTAAATACAAATATTGTCTTCTAGACAATATTCACACCCAAATAAAGTCCTCATTACAATTATTGATGCACTATTTTACAAAAATAACGAGGACTGCTAAACAACTATCTAGAACCATCACTTTATACCCCGACTGGTTCCTGCTATGTTCTCACTTCTTGAGAAGAAAAATGGAACAAAAAGGAAAATGGTGAGCTCAACTATCCCAGTAAAGAATATTATGACTAAGATAATATACAACAAATTATTCTTAGTCTTCAACAGGGAAAAATCTGATAGAATATAATAGACAACAAGTTTTAGATCAACAACTGCAGCGAAAACAACAATTCATTAGAAGAGTTAAGTAGAGAATGAAATCTACTATCATCTATGAATTTAAAAGTCCATCATCAATATTTTATCCTTGTAACATCAATCAATATACATCTTGAATCAAATATTCATCTTTGCTCTACGGGCCAAAGATATTCATTTGTATCACTAGTTGGTCATGTTCATCTTAACACCTGTTCATCTTTGAACTACGGGCCAAAGATATTCATTAGGTAATCATTCATCTTTGCACTATAGGCCAAAGATATTCATCAGGTAATCATTCATCTTTGCACTATAGGCCAAAGATATTCATCAAGTATCACCATTAAGGACTGAGGATGATGAAAAATATTTTAGAAATCGAATCCAAAGAGACGGAAGGACAAATATTAGGGGATTAAGTATTTGGTTTATCCAAATTCAATAATACTCCATAATAACCAAGTGTGAAGTAGAATTCAAAAATAAAGATCAAAACATGGATACAATCAAAGACAGTAACCATAAAAGACATCCGAGACTTAGAAGAGAAAATTTCATTTTTTGGTGAATAATAGTCAGATATTTGTGAATAGTGGCGATATACATGAATAGTCTTTTATATCGTGAATAGTAACCTCGACACAAAGGGTAGAAATTCCACAATAAAACTCATATCAATAATTCGGCATAATGATATTGAAGAAAATAATATCATTTAAGAAGAAAATAACATCCCTTACCTCAAAGAAATAGTACTTCAGAATAGAATATCGGATAGGATGCTGAATGAAACTTGTACTGAATAGCAACTCTCAAAGTATCTAAATACTCACAAAAATACGCTCGATAATATAGAGAGAGAAAGCTTATGTTTCTGGTGTGATTTTCAATTCTAACCTAAGCACCTATTTATAGGAAAATACTAGCACACCGAAGCAGACTTGACCTGCTACCTGATGGCTTTACCTACTACTATTGCCACCCACCACATTTGAAATAAAATTTGAGCACATTTCTCACCAACCAAAAGTGGGGCTCACTCATTCTAGAATTTTCCACCAAAATTATAAATTTAGAAACTTCAACAATTTCTGAACCAGACACCCCTTAAAATTCATAACAAATCATACGTTAATTTTTAATGGTTCAAAATTTGTGGACATATAATCAACTTATATATGTATAACATATCCAAAAATCACAACGATCCAATGGTCGGATTAAAAATTATAACTCACGCAATATATCTCAAGAACATTGATTTTTCGGATTATGAGTCCTTCGGACCAGTTTCACTCAAACGGTCACCACGAAAAATCCCCAAAGAATTTTTGGGTGATTTAAATTTCTACGTTTAGCTTACTTCTAGGGATTTCTTTTGATATATGGCTCATCTCCTAACTCATTATACACAAAGAGTTATAGATTTTACAAAATCAAGTAATAAACTAATTTTCTGAAAATTTCCAAATTTCATTCTTCATTTCGACAAAATACTAATAAAACACCTCAACATTAATTCCTTCATTTATATCCATATAAAAATATATATTTCCTTATCATATAAATCAGTAATTAATTATTCACAAATAATATTCTGTAATCACAATAATAACAACCAGTAGTTCCCGAAGAAGAGGGGCTTCCGATAAGGATTTCTCCTTCTTGGCCTATGATTAGGTGACCAAACCTCTCATTGACAGAACTTTTTAGACATTGCCAATAATGTTATCTAATAATATTATTCAAATAATATTAATTATTGATATGATAATGGGAAATAATGTGCCGTGACAATTATTGAAACAACAATAATATAAAATATCAACGTTGATAATTATTGAATCAATAAAATAAAATATTGAGCGATAATTCTTTGTAACAATTATTGAGTAAGCGCTTTTATACGTAAGAATCAATAATTCAAAAATCTTTGTAATATCTGCAAATGCTACTTTGTGCAACCACGCAGTATTATCGTATTTTAACCACCGGAGTATTCCAACAGTGTTAACTTGTAACAACTACTGGCAATTATTTATAAAAACTCAAAATTGTCGTTTTCTTCATCCGCGAGCTATTACATTATGAGGCCCACGAATGGTTGCTACGTAAATCATCGAATATTCCCCGACAACAAGAATATTCCATGACCAAACGAATATTCCCAAACAAAATGAATATTTTATAACCACTTGCTTATTTTGTAAAATTTGCACATTTCACCCATAACCAAAGTATTATATCAAATTAACTCCTTATTATTTCAAGATAATAAATAGAGAAAATTTAATTTTATTCATAATAAGTTGGGGTCTTACAAGGAGTCCAAATATGCTCAGTCAATATAGTTCCATTTACAAGGACTCTTAATCAAATAACAGATCTTAAGCAAGATATATTTAAGGAAATCCTCATCAATGATTAATAACATCCAATCTAATATTTCCTTAGACCAATAGGTATTAATCTAATAACACAATTAACAAACTTGAGCCAACCAAGAATTTACTTTATAATATATATAAACCAACCCAAGTAATTAAGTAGTTACATAAAATCAAATCAATTTTAAATATCCCAAACAATTAAAATAAAATACAAGCCCAAAAATATTGTCATCATTAAAATCATACAAGATATAAACCAACAACACCAACTATTATGTTAATCCCCTAGCATCCCCATCATTAAGTAAGTCGAACAAGGGACTCGACAAAAGACTTATTTTTGATACCTATTGGAATCAAATATTCATCTTCACTATCCATATCCAATTCTTTAAAACCATCAATTTCCAGCACTTTGTCGAAATACTCATCATATAGTCAGAGCAGTAATACTTATCAAATAACCTTTTTTATTCAGATTCAGATTTAAATTCAAATTCAAATTCAGCTCATTCAAATTTAGATTCATTCAGTTTTTATCACCCCCTAAGTTATCACCGAAGTATCCATAACATGAACCCGGGCCGCAATCACTAATTAAAGTCCAAGAATTGGTGTTCAAACTATATAACTCAACCACAGATGACTCACTGGTGTAGCCAATTTTCAACACCTTGTAATTTTTATACTTTGGATCAAACCCAACCCCGAAAGCCAAATGATTCCTATGAGCTTTATGCTACGTTTAGATTGAAGTAATAAAGATGGGAATGGAATGACTCATTTTTATGGAATGAAAAAAATTGTGTTTGGTTGTGATTGGAATGGATTGAACCATTATTATTTTTTTGCTATTTTCGACTGAAATTTAATATTCTTGCCCAAGATTTCATGTCCAAAGCCTTATGAGTAAATTATTTTTTATCATTGAGCCATGAGGGTCTTTAGAGAGGGAGAGCATGGAATAATTCATTCCAACTATAATGGAATGATTCATGGAATGAATCATTCCAATATTTATTCCATTTCTTCAATCCAAATGCAACATTAGGGTTTCAAATAAATTTGGGAAGAATCCTTAACTTTTTAATAGTTGGGTTCTAAAGATATAAACTTCTTGTACCACTAGCAATATCAACCTTAGAATATAAAATTAGGCCATTGCAATACCCATGTACTGTTCTAGAACAAGATTTTAACCTACCCGAAAACTTTAATTCGTAATACTCGTTAAAAGCTTTATTGTAACACCTCCTTTTCGAAATAGAAAGAGCGGTTATCTAAAACACAACATAATTGAAGAAATAATAATAAGATTATAAACCACAAAAGAATAGCCTTTATTGAAAGTAGTATGCACACAAGCCAATCATGTTTGATGATAAAGCATATACTTTGTAACAATTTTATTCATTTATTAATAAAAAGTATTAATTTATTAAATGCTTTTAATTATCTATATGATGCTTCTTTATAATATGTGATAAACCCATAGTTTTAAGTAATACTTTTAGAATAATGATGATGATCACTCTAATGGGATCTAAATTCTTAGAAAACTTAAAAACTAAAATAGTTCCCAATCGTTGGATTACTAAATTTGGGATTAGTGAATCCGGATAGATTGGTACATACGTTGTTTGCTTATTGGATGAGGATGATTGATCTCATGATCATTTATGTGGAGACACTAAAACAAGTATGTAGGTGCTTATTGGAGAATAAGTTCACTGAACGTGGCTCACTAAGGAACCTAATGGAGTTTTACTTGCCTGTCAAGAGGAATTTCTATAGTGATAGTAGTACAAGTGATCCTTGGACTTGAGATCATCATTGTATCTTGTGTATGATGAATTATACTTTGACTTATTCCTTAAGACCCTTAAGGTATATCAAAGGGTATGCTTGGGTATAATAAGTCATACATGGAGATAATGTATGATCAATAAAGAATCTACCGCTTCTAGTAAAAGAAGAGAAATGTCTTATATGATTCGATAAATGACAACCCAGTAGTCCTTAGCCAAGGCAGAATTAAATTAGAAATGAGTTTCTAATTTGCATTATTTGGAGTTGTGCATTAAGAGTCTAAATACATATAATTAAATAAAATAAGACTTGGCAGTAATTCTATGTGTTATATTTAATTGTGACATTGTATGGTGGAAGGATTGAATTGTACGATAACTATTTACTCAAAGGTTCTTTTATGATTAATGTTGAAATCTATATTATCTGGAAAGTCGTTGAACGCGAAAAGGATTTGGAGGTGAACTTGTACCTGAGGAAGCTCGAATCTTCAAGGGTATGATTCTTGTTCTTTATCTTTTTGTTTAATTAATAATTGTGCATAAATGATAATCCGGTTATATGGTTTGTAAAATTTTAAAACTCTTATTTTCCATGCTTCCGCTTATTTTGTACAATTTAATTGCTTCCATGAATATTACAAACCTAACATTTATAACCAATAAATATCAAAAGGAAAAGTAGAATAAATGCCAAACTGGCCCAAACCGCAATCTGAAATAATTACTACAACTCTGAACAACTAATGTATCACAACCTAAACAGAATATATCTAAATCATTTGGATAAAAGGGAGCTCTCTTCACACTTGTCCTTAATCCCCCTGATTACCTGCTGGAAGAAAAACACAGCATGAGTCAAATGCCTAGTACGAATATAGAGTATAAGAATAATAAAACGAAATAATGAAATAAAATAACTAACTCCATTAAATGAATTAAAATGAACAAAACTAACACAACGAAATAATAGGCTGAATCAAATGACTGGGTCTTATTTTATACCAAGCTCAAAACAAACAGAAATATATCTTGCCACACAGGCAAGTCACACACATTGGACCGCGAATCCAATGCATGTAAAATCGAAAGGTGTGTTTGGCATAATCATCACCAATCCGCAGAACATAACAGAACAAAAAACTAGGATCGACCCATACGCCTCCCACAACAAATCACCAAATGGCCAACTCCCACTAGAGCACAAAACGAAGACGTCGTGGACTGATCACACCGCCACGGAAGGTGTCATGCCTCGGTGTCAAGAGGACATGCCTGTGGTACCTCCACAGGTGGTTATAGCTCAGGTATACCCTATAATATATTCTAAAAAAGATATAATATCATAACACATGCAACACAATATCAACATAAAGGGATTTTAATAAGTACATGTCAAATCAAAATGAATTAACAATACAAGTCTCCAAAATATATTGACATGAACTTTTCTACAAATATCAAAATAAATACTATACATGATTAACTAATTCAAAGAGTACAAATATGAGTTCTAAGTATCAATGCCAAAATGAAATAATTACACGAATTCAAGAAGGAACAACCAAATGAAACAATAACTAACTTTGGAGTGAAAACAAAATGATCAAATCAAAAATGAAAAATTATCGCTGAAGGAGTATGGAATTCGTACCTAGATTAAATAATGTAATACCCGAAGTTTATATTCTAAATATACTCCTTAAATTCCCTCCGTCTGATCTAATAAAAAAAAATAATAATACAATTATAAGTTACTTAATAATTATAATTTATATTAATATGAAATTAATTCCTCCAATTACATCAATTTTACAAGATAAACCAGAATTAAATTATAAATAATCTTTTAATCATCATTTTTTTAACGAATTAATATCCTTAATGTATATTATATATATTTATATAGGTATATTGTGACGCCCCCAAAATAGGTATACATCACTCATCTTGAGTCGCCAAATACATGGTACAAAATTTAAATACAACTTAATTATACTACAGTCGTGTAAAATACGACAAAACATAACCTAAGAGTTTTAATAAGAATATTGTCATCTAGACAATATCCACTCTCAATGGAGTCCTCATTACAATTATTATCACACTATTTCACAGAATAGTGAGGACTACTAAAACAACCATCTGGACCATTAATCCGTTCCCCGATCAGTCCCAGCTATATTCTCATTTCCTGAAGAGAACATTGAAAGAAAAGGGTGAGCTCAACTAGCCTAGTAAGAAATATTATGACTAAGATAATGCAGAATAAATTATCCTTAGCCTTCAACAGTATAACAACTGATAGAATACAATAGACAACAAGTTTTAGATCAACAACTGCAGCGAAATAAGCAATCCATTAGAAGAGTCAAGTAGAGCATAAAATCTACTATCTTCTATGATTTAAAAAATTTTCATCAATTTTATCGCTGAGACTCAGCTTAATAAATAAAATCGAATCATCCCTGCACCACGGCCAAGGATATTCATGTAATCATCAATGGTCATGATTATACCGAATAATCCCTAGTCATAATCATACCAACAACTGTTCATCAATGAACTACAGGCCAATGAGGACTTTTACCATATCATTCGTTACATTACGGTCATGATACCAAATAATCCCTGGTCATAATCATACCAAGTCCATCTATGCATGTAAGCCAAAGATGACTTTCATCACAATATAAGCATGGGGATGATGATGATGACATAATAATTTAATAAAACAAGTTCAAGGATAAATTTTAAAGATTTATAATTTAATTTATCCAGAATTCAATAACGTTCAAATTGTCAACATGATACTGCTTTGTGGAGTAAAATTCAAGAATGATCAGAAGAATATTTCCATGAAAAGATACTAGATGAAGCGCAAATATCAAGGATATTCTACTAATTTCATGGAGTATAGAAGCCAAAACTTTAACCAACTGAGTATAATAGAATATATGAAACTGCAAATGGATTTTCACCCGCCATGCGGTAATCTACATAGACAGATCATTTCTATAATTTAATAAGGAATGAATACGAAGGGTCATTTCTAGTTTCAATAATTGTACATTTTGGGGCTCAAAATATTACAGTATAATACCTTCCTCTTTTTCTTCATTTTGAATTTAGTCCTGCAAGTATTATCAAACTTGCACCACCTCCCCTAATAGTAAATCATGTGAATTAATAGTTCATTCATGTGACTCAATAGTATAATCATGTGGAAAAACTAATTACAGTATAGTACATTCATCTATACCTCCATTTTTAATTTAGTCATGTAAGTATTATCAATCTTGCATCAACTCTCCTAATAGTATATCATGTGAATCAATAGTACACACATGTGAACACATAGTTATAAGCATGTGAATTAATAGTAATTAATTTCTCATTTATCCGGTTAATTACCCGATTGGTCAATATAACCTCCCGACATCAATTATTATCGAAATAAATGTCGATTTCCACTAACACTAATAATTCCCACACAATAGAACTATCAATTTCATCTTTAATCAACACAAACTATTCATCATTAATATTATAGCTTGTGATATTTAACAACCAGGTCGTTCCTAGGAAAGAGGGGGCTTTCCGATAAGGATTTCTCCCTATTGGCACGCAATTAGATTATCTAACCTATCCTTGACAGAACTTCTAGACATTGTCAATATTGCAAATAATAATATGAATAACTTTGCCATCTCAATTATTGATTTAATAATATAACATATTATACAGATGATAGTGTGACAATAATTGAATCAATAATATGAGAGATATGATGCATCAATTATTGTAACAATAATTGAGTATAACTGAGTGACTTCTTACGTAAGCATCAATAATCAATACCGTGTGCTACTATGCAACCACGCGTATTATTGTACTTTTATTATTGGGTAGTTCAACAGTTTTAACGGTAACACTTTCACCGTTATTTTTATAAAAAGATAATTCTGTCATTTTCTTACTACGACAATACTTCCGTTGTGGGGTCCACCAATGATTGTGCCGTCGTACGGATATTCCCGACAAAAAGAATATTCCCCGACCAAACGAATATTTTATAACAACTTGCATACTTTGCAAAATTTTCAAATATCACCCTTAACTTTAACTTTTATCAATTTAACCATTTACGAAATAAAATAATAATTATAAGAAAATTGAATACTTTCATTTCATAAAATTCGGGGTCTTACAATCTCCCCTCCTTATGAAATTTTGCCCTCGAAATTTACGTCACGTTACGGTATATCTTAGAAGAGGTGAGGATTCCTTGACTTCATTTCAGATTCTAACTCCTGAGGTATAACCTTTGAGTGTAGAATATGATCCTTCTTATCCAAGATTTTAACACGTATCTCCTCATATGTTAAATCTTCTGCTATCTCGTCTAGTTCCAATTTAATAATGTGATTCGGGTCATCCACATATTTACGTAACATCGATACGTGAAAAACGTTATGGACATGCGACATACTTGGCGGTAAAGCGAGTCTATAGGCCACAGTTCCTACTCGATCGAGGATTTCAAATAGACTAATAAAATCAAGGGTTGATATTTCCTCTTTTCATCGACTCTTGCTTCTAGAATAACGCCTTCTTGAACATTCTTCTTCGTATTCATCAGCTCTGGGTCTATAGCTTGAACGGCTTTTAACTTTATCGCTTAAAGTCGATTGTGAGACTCCAAATTTTACGAATAAGGATTTAATTTTCTCAAAATATTTTTTTAATATTATGGTGTGGATTTGATATAATGTTATAGTTGTGGGTAGTATTTATAAATTTTGCAAAGTATGCAAGTTGTTATAAAATATTCGTTTGGTCGGGGAATATTCTTTTTGTCGGGAATATCCGTACGATGACAGAATCATTGGTGAACCCACAACGGAAGTATTATCGAGTAATAAAATGAGTAATTATTTTTATAAAAATAACTACGAAAGTTGTTGTTAAAAACTGTGGAGCTACCCTTAGTAAAAAAATACAATAATACGCGTGGTTTCATAAGAGCACACCAGTATTGGTTATTGATGCTTACGTAAAGTCACCAGGTTATACTCAATTATTACTACGATAATTAATGCATCATATCTCTCATATTATTGATTCGATTATTGTCACAAGATCATCTCAGATAATATGATATATTATTAAATTAATAATTGAGACGACAAAGTTGTTCATATTATTAAATTGCAATATTTACAATGTCTAGAAGTTCTGCACAAGGAGAGGTTTGGTCACCTAATTGCGCGCTTGATAGGAGAAATCCTTTATTGAAAAGCCCCCTCTTCCTGAACGACACCGATTGTTAAATATTGTGAGTTATAATATTGATGATGAATAAGCTCGTGTTGATTAAAGATGAAATTGATAGTTCCATTATGTTGAAATTATTTGTGTTAGGGAAATCGACATTTATTTCGATAATAATTGATGTCTGGAGGTTATATTGTTCAATTGGGTATTCGGGGCACTTTTCGTGTCAGAGTACTATTCACGAGTTACTATTCACAAGTTATAATTCACGAGTTACTATTAACTGGTTACTATTCACGGGGTACTATTCACCTAAAAAATATATTTCTTTTCGGTCCAAATCATTTTTGGGTACAATATTATTCCACGAGGAAATGTGCTAATTTTTCATACCGTTGGTTTAAGTTATAATAGTAAATCAATATGGATCGCTGGTTTAAAGTTTTAATAGTGAATCATTATGGATCGCTGGTTTAAAGTTTTAATAGTGAATCAATATGGATCACTGGTTTAAAGTTTTAATAGTAAATCAATATGGATCACTGGTTTAAAGTTTTAATAGTGAATCAGTATGGACCGTTGCTTTAAGTTTTAATAGTAAATTAATATGGACCATCCGTTTAAAAGTAAATTAATCTGGACCTTTCATAAATTAGTTACTATTTAGTCCATTCTCCTATAAATAGAAGCTCATTCCTTCATTATTTCTTACGAATTCACTGAAACTCTTGAGAGAGAAATTATAGAGAGAAAGAAGAAGAGAAGTCAGCTACCTCACTTTTCCAATATCCAGTTCTTCTAAGGTAAGTGGTATTATTTCTTTCGTATTCATGAAGAGAACTTCTGTTATTCCATTCTTTATTATTCTGTTGGAATAACCTGTATACCCGGACTCCCCTATACTTAGTGAAATTCTTTTGTTATTCCATTCTTTATTATTATGTTGGAATAACCTGTCTATGCGAAGTACTGCATACATGGTGAAATTCTTCTATTATTCAATTCCTTATTATTATGTTGGAATAACCTATTTATGCGAAGTACCGCATACATGGTAAAATTCTTCTGTTATTCCATTCTTTATTATTATGTTGGAATAACCTGTTTATGTGAAGTACCGCATACATGGTGAAATTCTTCTATTATTCCATTCATTATTATTATGTCGGAATATCCTGTCTGTGCGTTTACGCCGGACCTGGTTCCATTATTTTTTCTTCTGTCGAAATATCCTGTCTGTACGTTTACGCCAGACCTGGTTCCATTACTTATTATTATGTTGGAATAACATGTCTGTGCGGTCTATCGCATGCATGGTGATTTCTGTTGTTATTCCATTATTTATTATTACATTGGAATATCCCGAAATGGGGTCTTAATTTCACCCGACTGGTTCCGTTCTTTATTATTACGTCGAGAATAACTTTGTTTGTCTTGGCCTATCGCATGCATGGTGAATTCTTACATTATTCCATTCTTTATTATTCTCATTGGAATAACTTTGTCATGTGGATTACCACATGCATGGTGAATGATCATTTATATTCATTCCTTCTTAAATTGTGAAAATGATTTGTTTATGTGGATTATGATGAAAGTCATAATATAAGCATTAGACTGTTGATTATGATGAAAGTCATAATAAAAACATTGGATTGATGAAAATCATAGGTATATGCGAAAACATGAAAGTTTCTTAGAAATCACAAAGGATTGAAAAATCAGATTTTGGTGAAAATGGAACATGGAATTAAATTGACCATATCTCCTATTATATTTCAAATTTTGGAGTATGGTCAAGTTCTAGAGTTAGATCTATGAGTTTTCTAACTTATCCAAGTGGAATCACTGGAAAAGGTGTTGTAGATTTTCGTGTGGACTGATTTTAGCAAATGAGTCAAAAAACTGAAATTATCCAAAAAGCTACTGCCCAGAAATTTAAAAGGCATTTTCGGCCACTTAAATTATGAGAAAAATTCTGGACTTTTTGGACATGGAAATATATGGTATAAAGTACCTTCTGTCCAAAAATGAGCTCATTCCAACTTAAAATGAGCAAGTTATGACTATTTCAATATTTAGGTTTTTTCGACGAAAAACGCTATAACCGGAGTTCTATAACTTTGATGACCATGAAATTTAAACTGGAAGCTCACGATAACATGTGTAAGATTCTGCCAAGATTTGGGAATTTCTAGAGTTAAACTTGAGGTAGCTAATTTCTTAAGAAATTAATTTTTGAAAAATAGTAAATAAACTTGAGGTATCATTATTATTATAATTCACAATATTTAACAACCAGGTCGTTCCCAGGAAAGAGGGGGCTTTTCAATAAGGATTTCTCCCTATTGGCGCGCAATTAGGTGACCAAACCTCTCCTTGACAGAACTTCTAGACATTGTCAATATTGCAAATAATAATATTAATAACTTTGTCATCTCAATTATTGATTTAATAATATATAAAATATCGACAATAATTGAATCAAATAACGTGAGATACTGTGCAACAATTACTGTAGCAATAATTAAACAAAACTGAGTGACTTCTCACGTAAGCATCAATAATCAATACCATGTGCTACTATGCAACCACGCGTATTTCTGTACTTTTAGCACCGGGTGTTTCAACAGTTAACGGTAAAACTTCCGCCGTTATTTTCATAAAAAGATATTTTTGTCATTTTCTCAATTCGACAATAATTTACATTGTAGGGTCCACCAATGATTGTCTTGTCGTCATCTGAATATTCCTGTTAAAACGAATATTCCCCGACCAATCGAATATTATATAACAACTTGCGTACTTTACAAAATTTCTAAATATTACCCACAACTATAACATTATATCAAATTCACTCCATAAAATTCAAAAATGATATTTATAGAAAATTCATCTTTATTCATAAAAGTTGGGGTCTTACAACCTCCCCTTCATATGAAATTTCGCCCTCGAAATTAGGGTACGTACTTGGTATGTCGAAGAGGTAAGGATATCTTGATTTCATTTTAGATTCTAACTCCCAGGTCATTTTCTCAACATCATGGTTTCTCCATAAAACTTTGTCTTGAGGTATAACCTTGGAGCGTAGAATATGCTCCTTCTTATCCATGATTTTAACAGGAACCTCTTCATATGTTAAATCTTCCTCTATTTCGTCTGGTTCTAACTCAATAATGTGGTTCGGGTCTTCCACATATTTACGTAACACAGATTTGTGAAAAATGTTATGAACACAAGACATACTTGGCGGTAAAGCGAGTCTATAGACCACAGTTCCTACTCGATCGAGGATTAAAAATGGGCCAATGAATCGAGGATTGAGCTTTCCTCTCTTTCCAAATCTCGTAACTCCTTTCCATGGAGCAACACGTAACAACACATGATCTCCAATATCGAATTCCACGTTCTTTCGATGAAGATCAGCATAACTCTTTTGTCGATCTTGTGAGGTTTTTATACGTTGTTGGATCATTTGAATCTTTTACGTAGTCATACGTACCAACTCCGGTCCCAACAACGTTGCTCCACCTACCTCATCCCAGCATACAGGAGAACGACACTTTCTTCCATACAACGCCTCAAATGGAGCCATGCCATACTTGCGATAAGCATTTGTTGTGGGAAAACTCCACCAATGGTAAAAACTTGTCCCAACTTCCCTTGAAGTCAAGGACACATAGTCTTAATAAATCTTCAAGAGTTTGAATAGTCCTCTCTGATTGTCTGTCCGTCTGAGGATGATATGCTGAACTAAATCGTAAATCCGTGCCCATAGCTTTTTGCAAACTAACCCAAAATCGTGAAGTGAATCTTGGGTCTTGATCAGAAACTATGGATACTTGCATACCATGAAATCTTACAATATCATTTATGTAAATACGAGCAAGACGTTCAAGTGTATAAGTTTCTCGTATTGGTAAGAAATGAGTCGACTTGGTCAATCTATCAACAATGACCCAAATTGAATCTATGCCTTGAGAAACCTTGGGAAGACCAGTAACGGAATCCATGGTAATGTGCTCCCACTTCTATTCTAGAATTTCAAGTGGTTGCAATGGACCTTTTGGTACTTGATGCTCTGCCTTGACTCGTTGACAAGTTAAACACCTTGAGATAAACTCCGCTATCTCTCTCTTCATATTGCTCCACCAAAATAGGTATACATCACCCATCTTGAGTTGCCAAATACATGGTACAAAATTCAAATACAACTTAATTATACAACAGTTGTGTAAATAACGACAAAACATAATCTAAGAGTTTTAATAAGAATATTGTCATCTAGACAATATCCACTCTCAATGGAGTCCTCATTATAATTATTATCACACTATTTCACAGAATAGTGAGGACTACTAAAACAACCATCTGGACCGTCAATCCATTCCCCGACCAGTCCCAGCTATATTCTCATTTCCTGAAGAGAACAGTGAAAGAAAAGTGTGAGCTCAACTAGCCCAGTAAGAAATATTATGACTATGATAATGCAGAATAAATTATCAATAGTCTTCAACAATGTTGAACTGATAAAATACAATAGACATCAAGTCCATCTATGCATGTAAGCCAAAGATGACTTTCATCACAATATAAGCATGAGGATGATGACAATGACATAATAATTTAATAAAACAAGTTCAAGGATAAATTTTAAAGATTTATAATTTAATTTATCCAGAATTCAATAACATTCAAATTGTCAACATGATACTGCTTTGTGGAGTAAAATTCAAGAATGATCGTAAGAATATTTCCATGAAAAGAATCTTTGGATGAAGCGCCAAATATCAAGGATATTCTACTAATTTCATGGAGTATAGAAGCCAAAACTTTAACCAAATGAGTATAATAGAATATATGAAACTGCAAATGGATTTTCACCCGCCATGCGGTAATCCACGTAGACAGATCATTTCAACAATTTAATAAGGAATGAATACGAAGGGTCATTCACCATGCATGTGGTAGTCTGCATAAACAGGTTATTCCAACAGAATAATAAAGAATGGAATAACAGAAGAATTCACCAGGCATGCGGTGAGTCGCGTGAAACGGAGTTATTCCAACGAATAATAAAGAATGGAATAACGGTAGAATTCACCATGCGTGCGATGGTCCAGCGTGAGAGCGAGTTATTCCAACGAGAATAATAAAGAATGGAATAACGTAAGAATTCACCATAAATGCGGTAGTCACGTGAGGCGAGTTATTTTAACGAGAATATTAAAGAATGGAATAACGAAGAATTCACCGGGCATGCGGTAGTCGGCGTGAGCAAAGTTATTCCAACGAGAATAATAAAATGGAATAACAACCCTTACGAGTATTGAAGAAAATAACTCTCTTCATGAATACGAAAAGAAATAATACCCTTACCTCGGAAGAAAAGCGGATCTTTGGAATAGTGAGGTAGCAGACTTCTCTTCTTGTTTCTCTCTATAATTTCTCTCTATAATAATTGCTCTTGTGAAACTTAGTGAATTGATGAGAAATGAAGGAAGAATGAGTTTCTATTTATAGGAAAATATAGTTTTAATAATTGCACATTTTGGGGCTCGAAATATTACAGTATAATACCTTCCTCTATTTCTTCATTTTTAATTTAGTCCTGCAAGTATTATCAAACTTGCACCACCTCCCCTAATAATAAATCATGTGAATTAATAGTTCATTCATGTGACTCAATAGTATAATCATGTGAAAAAACTAATTACAGTATAGTACATTCATCTATACCTCAAATTTTAATTTAGTCATGCAAGTATTATCAATCTTGCACCAACTCTCCTAATAGTAAATCATGTGAATCAATAGTACACACATGTAAACACATAGTTATAAGCATGTGAATTAATAGTAATTAATTGCTCATTTATCCGGTTAATTACCCGATTGGTCAATATAACCTCCCGACATCAATTATTATTGAAATAAATGTCAATTTCCACTAACACTAATAATTCCCACACAATGGAACTATCAATTTCATCTTTAATCAACACGAACTTATTCATCATTAATATTATAGCTCACAATATTTAACAACCAGGTCGTTCCTAGGAAAGAGGGGGCTTTCCGATAAGGATTTATCCCTATTGGCGCGCAATTAGATTATCTAACCTCTCCTTAACAAAACTTCTAGACATTGTCAATATTGCAAATAATAATATGAATAACTTTGTCGTCTCAATTATTGATTTAATAATATAACATATTATACAAATGATATTATGACAATAATTGAATCAATAATATGAGAGATATGATGCAACAATTACTGTAGCAATAATTGAGTATAACTGAGTGACTTCTTACGTAAGTATCAACAATCAATACTGTGTGCTACTATGCAACCACACGTATTACTGTACTTTTACTACCGGGTAGTTCAACAGTTTTAACGGTAACACTTTCGCCGTTATTTTTATAAAAAGATAATTGTCATTTTCTTACTACAACAATACTTTCGTTGTGGGATCCACCAATGATTGTGCCATTGTACGGATATTCCCGACAAAAAGAATATTCCCCGACCAAACAAATATTTTATAACAACTTGCATACTTTCCAAAATTCTCAAATATCACCCTTAACTTTAACTTTTATCAATTTAACCATTTACAAAATAAAATAATAATTATAAGAAAATTGAATACTTTCATTTCATAAAATTCGGGTCTTACATATATAATTTTATATATATATATATATATATATATATATATATATATATATATATATATATACATCCCTGTTTCTATCTTAATAGCTTTTCTTGATCATGCATGCTAACGATTTTTTTTATAGCACATGGCCTTTATGTTGTACTTATACCTTTATGCTTTGTTATAGTGAGGGATATATATATAGTTCGGTTCTTGATAAGTGGATTTTATATACACTTATCCGATATCTTTTACTTGAATTAGTTGCTTATATTCATGTGTCTTAGTTAGTTTTCATGCATTTTGGGTCCATTTTGTAGGTTATACGTTTGGGAGCGGTGTGAGCGACGATTGGTAAGGAAAAGCAAGGAAAAATGCAAAGAAAAGCAAATCGGACATCGTGTGGGCATCGCATGTAATCGGATAGAGAACTTATTCTTCAACCTTCTTCAATTGTAATTCACATAGAGATATAGTGGGTTAGTTGATTAAGGTGTTTAACGAATTTCTATCTTGATTGTGGATTGACGTTAATACGGTATTAGTGCATCGAGAGGTGGTTAATACTACGTCCGTGTTCTTGATTAACAATTCGGGATAGAGAATAATTGATGAGAAGTGTGTTAACTTAAATGAAGCAATAAGTGAAGTTGTGATCTTAAATCTTCATAGTCTTAATTTAATTAGTGGAATATAATAGTAGTTTAATTTATATAATTTGAAATTCATTTGTTTAAATAAGATTGAGTTGGTTACGGGTTAGTACGTGGTGATTTTTATTAACTAATTCTCTGTGGGAACGATACTTGACTTATCAATTTATTACTTGTTGACCACGTATACTTGCGTGTTGTGCGTATATAGATTTTACCCAACAAGTTTTTGGCGCCGTTGCCGGGGAATTAATTTAATAATTTTTACCAATATTAATTTCAATCAAATTAGTCTTAATTTAAACATTTTTATTTTTAATTTTAATTTTCTTCCTATATTTCTCTCTTTTCAGGTACCATGGATGACTTTGCGTATCAATGGCCATACACGTTCATGGCTCAACCAAGGAAAACATGGATTGATGGACTTAATACATCTTCTGTAGAGCCAATACAAATTGAGGCAACTTCGAAGACGTGGGAGGTTCTCGCAGCCCAACAAAGTCGAAGGATGGCAGTTATGTGTGACTATTGTGTTGGCAATCACCCGAGTAATCAATGCACCATCAATCTTAGGTCGGTATAGTATGGTGGTAACTACCTCAATCAGTATGCATATGATAATTATGATCAAGTTTGGGGGTATCACCCGGATTCGTCATGGAGCTATACTTATGAAGACCAATACTCTGCTCCAAGTCCAACATACAAGCCGGAATTCTCATATTCACCTCCAATGCGACAAGAAGATAATTAAGAGTTTATAAAATTCATGTTAAGGGCTATAGTAGAAAAAGAAGAGTTTATAAACAGTCAGGAGCTGTCAATCCAAAATTTTAATAATTGGATGGAAAAACGTTTCACAACCTCAACCAATGGTCCTCAATACATGGCTTCCGAGACTAAAATAGAAAATTCAGGGCTGGGGGAATCCTTGTCCAAGTTCATAGTAGCTGAGGAGAAGATGAGTAATCAAGCGAGGTCAAGTCAAAATCTTGCAGATCAGATAGAGCAAATGACCAACGCCGTAAACAACCTTCCTCCAAACACTTGGCTTTATGACAGGGATGACGAAATTGACGGAGAACCCGAACCAAATCTACAACTGGATGAGCCTCGAGATGTTGAAAAAGAGGAGACAAGTGGGGATAATGACAACAAGGTTGGTGAAAAGCTAACTATAAGTACTAACGAGGATGAACCGATGTTATTAATGCCTCAAGTGCCTTCTCCGCCAAAGTTCAAGAATCCGGTTAGATTTATAAAACCTTGTCCGCTAGGTAGTCATGTCATTGGCAATACTCCTTGTGACGTAAAAGCGAGTACAATTTTGAATCCATGGTGGGACAAGAAATAGTAGATAGACGAAGAGCCCATTGTGTGTGACAAGCTTCCATGCCCCAAAGTGATCACATACACAATGGAGAAAACACCTAGCTGTGTGGTGTTCTTGATTGAGATCATACCAAATCAGAGCATGCTAGGTGACTTTAATGCATTGGCCATCGTAAATGGGAACCTACCAAAAGCTATATTATTTCCGATGGATGGAGGGTTCCTCTTTCACTTTAGAAGAGATTGGATAGCATTGACAGAGACAAAAGATCAGAATCAAAATCAATATTGGCCCGGGAGGCAACCTAGGAATTTTTATATTTATATGCTTTACTAGTTTATTTAGTAGATAGGAATTAATTTGCTTATTAAGTTTTCTTATAATCTAATCCACGCTGTCTCTTCATTACAGGTATTGGAGGTTCAATGGATAGGAAAATGATCGTCGCCGCCATCGCCACCATCAACTCACGTTTAGCTGATTACAGGGAAGTTCTCTTCTACTTATCGCTATATTCTTACAATGAGGACATTGTAATTGCTAAGTTTGGGGGAGTTTAGTTTAGTTCATTATTGCATGTTTAGTTTCATGTTTATGTAATGTTATTTTGCATATGTTGTTAATTTAGTTTAGGTTCATTATGTTTGCATTCATGTAGTACAACTGCATAAGTAGTTGCATAGTAGTATAGTTTGAATAACATTATATTCAGTTTCTTGTTTTTTAAAAAATAATAGTTAGTAACTATGTTCATCTTGCATGAGTCCAGCTGTTTGATAGTTTAAGTTTATTTTGGCCAATGATGAGATTGGAATTGAGTAGACAAGTATAGTACTGACTATTAGAGCTTTGATGTGATTTCTTGTTATGAATTGAATCTTTTTCTGTTTGAAACTGGTATAATAATGATAGCACAGTAGAAACAACCTTGTTGATTGATTGAGTTTAAAAAAAAAGAAACAAAAAGAAGAAAGAAAAAAAAAGAAAACAAAGAAAAAAAAAGTATGAATAAACACCGTGGCGTGCTTGTCTAGTTTTGTGGCCTTTGTTACTTGAGTAAGTAAGCCCGAGGGGATTGTTTTTACACCTAGCGCCCTAAGGTCTTAATGGTCTGGGAGTCGTTGGTCGAAATCTCGTTAAGGTAGCATTGAAAACCCTAAGGGAATAAGACATTGCATAGCTATGTGTAGAAAAAAAATAGAACAAAAAAAAAGAAAAAAAACTGGAAATAAGAGCAAAAAGCCCCCGTAGATGAAAATAAAGCATATATATCCCATGTTGACCCTCGATATTGGTAATTGTTTGATTTTAGTTGGATCTAGCTTGTTTTTGGATTTCTTGAGTTTACATTGTATGATGCCTTCGAAGAGACTTGTTATGTGTTAAATTTGATTTTATATCAATTAGCATGGTTGTGGAGCACACACGCACTATACCAGTGATAACAATTTAAGATTTGATGAATGACTAGGAAATTGTTGATTGGTTTTGATATGAAGTATTGTCATGTTTGCTTGATTGCTCTAAGGCCGAGTGAATAGATTTGATTCTATCAATACTGCTGGATTTGTAGGCATATATATTAGTTGCATTTCATTGCATTATATTGTGTTGCTTGGGGACAAGCAACAATTTAAGTTTGGGGGTATTTGATAAATAGATTTTATATACACTTATCCGATATCTTACACTTGAATTAGTTGCTTATATTCATGTGTCTTAGTTACTTTTCATGCATTTTGTGTCCATTTTGTAGGTTATACGTTTGGGAGCGGTGTAAGCGACGATTGGTAAGGAAAAGCAAGGAAAAACGCAAAGAAAAGAAAATCGAACATCGTGTGGGCTTTCATGTTCATGGCTTGGAACTTGGCTTACATTGTAGAGCATCTTAGTAGCTTTCCAAAACACTTTGAATCATTCCAATCGGAGTTCGGATGCAAGAGTTATGATCGTTGTGCCAACAGACGTCGAACGTCATGGTTTTGGGTGGTCATTTGTATAGCAGTCACTTCCAGACCAATTTCAACCTTCATCCGGCAAGAATTTCTCAATCCTTAAAGAATGAGAGTTGTATATCTCGTCAATATCTTCGATTTGATAGGTGGCAGGTCCCGTAACTCCTCCTGGATCAAAAGTTATGGTCGTTTTACCAGAGGACGCTGTGACAGAAAATAGACCCCCGCCGGGGCGGGCTTTCCCTTAACAAATTGCCCGCAAGAAATGGGCATAGCAGCTTGTTGAGCGAAGAAGGACCCACCAAGGCAGGCCTTGTATAAACCTAAACCCCGCCCAGGAAGGTAAAGTCTGTACGATGAAAGACATTTTTGGCCAAATTTGAGTTCGGAAAAGATTGTTTTCGATCCAATTGACTCAAGGACTTCTAAGAGGACTTAAAGACATGTACAAAGGCTTATAAAAGGAGGGGAATAACAAGGATTAGAGGGAATGTGAGGAGATTAGGAGTAGATTAGAGAGAAGAGAGCATTCCATTAGATTAGATTAGAGTAAATTAGATCAAAACACTAGTTCTAAATAGTTTTGGAGATTGAAGCAACTTGAAGACCATTGAAGATCAAGAGCAGGAGCTTGAGGAAGATGGAGATTTGCTGACAACAGATTTACTCTTTACTTTACTCTTATTCTTATCTTTTAATGTGTTTTCAATTGTGGATTCTTAGTTTTAATTCAATGAACTAATTCTTTGTTTGAGATTACAATGGATCTTATTGTGTAGTTTATTTTAATATGCTTCACTATCAATTATTATGTTCTATTGTGAGGATTGTCTATATTGATTTGAGCTTTAATCTATGAATTGCCTGATCAACAATTCTTTGTGGAGATGGATGGAATCGAGAGAGGATATTCAAATCTAGACCTAGTTGATATATCATGTGTTCAAGATTTTGTTAGTAGCTTAAACTTGATTCGTGTTAAGGTAGAGATATGCTTGACGCCGCATGTAATCGGATAGAGAACTTATTCTTCAACCTTCTTCAATTGTAATTCACATAGAGATATAGTGGGTTAGTTGATTAAAGTGTTTAACGGATTTCTATCTTGATTGTGGATTGACGTTAATACGGTATTAGTGCATCGAGAGGTGGTTAATACTACGTTCGTGTTCTTGATTAACAATTCGGGATAGAGAATAATTGATGAGAAGTGTGTTAACTTAAATGAAGAAATAAGTGAAGTTGTGATCTTAAATCTTCATAGTCTTAATTTAATTAGTGGAATTTAATAGTAGTTTAATTTATATAATTTGAAATTCATTTGTTTAAATAAGATTGAGTTGGTTACGGGTTAGTACTTGGTGATTTTTATTAACTAATTCTATGTGGGAACGATACTTGACTTATCACTTTATTACTTGTTGACCACGTATACTTGCGTGTTGTGCGTATATAGATTTTACCCAACAGTTCTCTCCAACGAACTGGAGGGAGAGAACTAAGAGCGAACCGGCTATAACGATAAAATTTTTTCCGTCGCTATAGCATAAAAAACCGGCTTTCTATGTTATAGCGACAGAAAAAGACCCTTATTTCATTTCCCAACACCTTTCTTATCAAAACAATTATAGTTGCAGCAAGTATCTCTTATCTGCTTTTGCTTGCACCGATACTCATGAACTTGATGCTACCGGGGAACCTTTTCCTTATTCAATCCATTATGACAATAAATTTAATACCCGGTAAAAATTATTAATAAATAATTATATTAAATAAAATAAGATTATATATGTGATGCCCCCAAAATAGGTCCACACAACCCATTCTGAGTCGCCAAATACATGGTACAGAAAACAACTAAAACTTCATTATTACAATTCTCGTGCAAAATACGACAACACATAAAGGTATAGTCAATAACTATTTTAGAAATTAAAATCTTTGGAAAATGCTCAAGGAAACCTTCGTACATGAGAGGCCATGCATCTAAGTTATAAAAGATATCATATGACTCGAGAATTATCCTTGGTTGACCCAATAGACCCAAAAAAAATGAGAAGATTGCTATCATGTTCTTTCCAATGGTGAGTCTTCTCTTGACATATAATTAACTCTATTGTCTCCGATTGAGAATTATATTTCAACCAAACTCCAAGATTATATAGGTAGTGCTCGTAAATATAATCAGCAAGTGGATGTGCACAACTCTGTCTTATGATAACACGAAGTCTTAGGTCATTAGACATCTTGTATGATAGTGGCAAAATACCCTTCCAAAGTTGGCTTCACTTCACCTTATTCGGTTCCCCAAAAGCAACGGTTAAATGACGTATAAAATACGACACACTTATCTCAAATTCTCAATAAAATTATTTACATACTGTTTTAGGGGAAACCTCAACAACTATAGACCACCGTTCTATTCCCCTCTTACCCTCGCTCGACCCAGCTACACTCTTATTACCTGAAAGGAATTATAAAACAAAAGGGTGAGCACAACTAGCCCAATAAAGAATATCATGACTAAAGATAATTAAATTATCAATAGCCTTTGTCAGTAATGAATCAGAGATTTAGAACATATGGTAGATGATAAAACTTTTCAACCATAGTTGTAGCGGAACGAGCAATCCATTAGAAGAGTCAAATACCATAAAGTATATTATCTTCTTCATGTTAAAAGTCCACCAACAATGTTTTAACCCTGTAACATCAGTTAATAGTTCCTGTCCACAATCACGTGATTAACCCATAATCATAATTGTAGTTCTAAATTCCTCTTCTCATCCAGGACGAAGATAATTTTCATCACCTGTCTTTACCTGAAACATCAAAGATCATGGTTATACCAAATCACAGTTCCTGTTCATAATCATACTAATAAATTCATCTTTGCACTATAGGACAAAGATATTCATCAACAGTTCATCTTTGCACTACGGGCCAAAGATATTCATCAATAATTCATCTTTGCACTACAAGCCAAAGATATTCAACAACAGGTCATCTTTGAACTACGAGCCAAAGATATTAATATCTCAAAGAAATATATAATCATTTCAAAATTTATATAAACAATAATTATAACCATGTTGATGATTTCACCTTTGCACTTAAACTAAAGATATTCAATTATAAATTCAATGGTCATGATCATACCAGTCAACAATTCATCTTTACACTACTGACCAAAGAGAACCCATAGTTACGATCATACCAATAATCTACCCACCTTTACACTTCAGTGAAAGAGAAATTTCATCACAAGGGTTATAAAAATGTTATATATGATAATAAAAATAATATGATCAAAACATGGATTTAATTTCAAGAGTAAGATTCATAAATCAACGATAATTTGGTCAGAAAAAGAAACCAATTTTGTCATGAATAGTACCCCGTGAATAGTAACTCGTGAATAGTATCTCGTGAATAGTAACCCATGAATAGTAACTCATGAATAGTACCTTGTATTCATATATAGTTCCATATACGTAAATAGTGTCTGTTGGGAGATTGCATATTTAAAATTTGATGTTGAAATATTCATGATTATATGTAAAGTCCTTCAAAGGAACATAATTACAAGGACTTAGTGATAGATCAAACTTGTTAGGTTGATCTGAACTTTAATGTTTATCATTCTGTAAATGAATGTATAGAAGAAGAGATCAAAACTGTTAGGTTGATCTATATCTTGAAATGTAATAGACAGGCTTCAACTGAATCGTAGTCTATCAAGATGATTAAGAGATTGTAGAAGACAAGGTAGAAACATAGAGCGTTGAGGATCGTAGTGTATCTTCTTTGAAGGGCCTATCCAAAATCGTAGAGTAGTCCTAACGCTTGCCGAGCCAAGTCAGAGTTCATAGAGTGCTCTCAGAAGTGTAGAGTCTTCAAGTCAAGCAAGTGAAGATCGTAGTGTACCAGTACTTAAGAGAAATCATAGTGTTCTCATCTATCAGCACCAAACCAAGTACCAAGGTGGCATGACACCACGATAAAAATCGTAGAGCTTCATCTGTCTGTGTCAGAAGCATCGAGCCTCATCCACTTATTTAAATATTAATCACAACAAATATGGAATGAGCTATAGACGTTGAAAACCTCGGAAGTCCCAATGACACAACAGTCATCCTTAGTATATAACAAAGAGACATATTAAAGAAGATAAGGAAAGTACTATGGGTCAGCAGAAAACACCTTTTCAGGTGTTAGGTGAGATAACGGTCTGCTGTGTCAGTGGGCCAGTCTGCTAATCAGAAGTTATGCAGAAAGTCTCCATCAAAGCTCAGAAATGTCAAATGCATTTAATGCTTCAATGGAAGTCTTCAACGGATACATTTTCAAAGGCATCATATATACAAAACATCAGTAGATGAAAGAAACAAGCAAGCACTGAACAAAACAAAACTGAAGAACACTTAACGATCAAACTCTACGATCTGAAAAAGGAAAGCTTGCTCAGCTACTCAGTTCTTTCAAACACAAGCTTAAACGGCAGAATGAAAGTGGCACCATTCAAGAACTCAACTATTATCTAGTGAAGGAAGAAGTTCCAAGTCAGAAGGACTTGAAGAGTTCTAAGTGAACTGAGAAGTACCAAGTCTGCTGGACTTGAAGAGTTTAAAAGTGAACTAAAAAGTTCCAAGACTGCTGGTCTTGAAGGAATCTGTGAGATTCAGAAGTTGTAAAGATATCCTTAGTAGATTTCCTACTCGAGGAGTAGAAGAGTGGACTAGGAGCTTTGAATGCTCTGAACCACTTAAAATCACTGTGTCCCTTATATTCTTGCCATAACTGTTATAACTGTCATAACTGTTTTACTCGTATTTATTCATTATATCTTGAAGGGAAAACAAACAAATCTTAATCCGCTGTGCTTAGATCATTATTAAAACTAACAAGAATTTTGAAACGAAAGAATTTAAAAATATCTATTCAACCCCCCTTCTAGATAACTATTGTGCCTCTGAACTAACAATTGGTATCGAGGCGAGTTCTATCAAACAAACTTTATAAAGCTTAAGTAGATCCAACGGCACATCTGATAAGCGAATCAAAGACTAGAGGAGGCAGCAAGCCACCTATGTACAACAAAGATAAATTCGCCAACTGGAAAGTTCGTATGCAAGCCTACATGGACTCAATAGATGAAGATATATTTGAAACTGTTCAAAATGGACCCTACATATGACGCCCCCAAAACAGGTCTACATCACCCATCTTAAGTCGCCAGATACATGGTACATAAATTCAAATACAACTTAATTATACAACAGTCGTGTAAAATACGACAAAACATAGCTGAGAGTTTAAACAAGAATATTGTCATCTAGACAATATCCACACTGAATGGTGTCCTCATTATAATTATTATCACATTATTCTGTAGAATAGTGAGGACTACTAAAGCCATTTATCCTGGACCATCACTCCATTCCATAACTCGTCCCAGCTATATTCTTATTTTATGAAGAGAACAATGAAAGAAAGGGTGAGCTCAACTAGCCCAGTAAGAAATATTATGACTAAGATAATGCGTATAAAATTATCCTTAGCCTTCAACAATATAACAACCGATAGAATACAACAGACAACAAGTTTTAGATCAACAACTACAAAGAAAAATAAAGCAATCCATTAGAAGAGTCAAGTAGAGCATAAAATCTACTATCTTCTATGATTTAAAAAGTTTTCATCAACTTTATCGTTGAGACTCGACAATAAATAAAATTGAATCATCCACGCTACCACCACCAAGGATATTCATGTAATCATCAATGGTCATGATTATACCGAATAATCCTCGGTCATAATTATACCAACAACTTGTCCATCAATGAACTACGAAAGCCAATGAGGACTTTCACCACATCATTCGTCACATTACGGTTGGCCATGATTATACCGAATAATCCTCGGTCATAATCATACCAAGTCCATCTATACACATAAGCCAAAGATGACTTTCATCACAATATAAGCATGAGGATGATGACAATGACATAATAATTCAATAAAACAAGTTCAAGGAAAAATTTTAATGATTTATAATTTAATTTTTCCAGAAATCAATAACGTCCAAATTGTCAACATGATACTGCTTTGTGGAGTAAAATTCTAGAATGCTCAGAAGAATATTTCCATGAAAAGATACTAGATGAAGCGCAAATATCCAGGATATTCTACTAATTTCATGGAGTATAGATGCCAAAACTTTAACCAACCAAGTATAATGGAATATATGAAACTACAAATGGATTTTTGCCCGCCATGCAGTAATCCACGTAGACAGATCATTTCCACAATTTAATAAGGAATGAATACGAAGGATCATTCACCATGCATATGGTAATCCACATAGACGGAGTTATTCCAACGAATAATAAAGAATGGAATAATGTAATAATTCACCATGCATGTGATAGACCGCATGATGAGTTATTCCAACGAGAATAATAAAGAATGGAATAATAGAATAATTCACGGCGCGTGCGTAATCCGCACAAAAGCGAGTTATTCCCAATGTAATAATAAAGAATGGAACTGTGTCATGCGAATCCGCATACATACGATGATATTCTAACGTAATAATAAAGAATGGAACCAGTCATGCGTAATCCGCATGCATGTGAGGATATTCAACAGAATAATAAAGAATGGAATAACAACGAAATTCACCGTGCATGCGATAGAATCATATGCATACGAGTTATTCCATAGAATAATAAAGAATGGAATAACAGAAGAATTTCACCATGTATGCGGTACTTCGCATAGACAGGTTATTCCAACATAATAATAAAGAATGGAATAACAACCCTTACGAGTATTGAAAGAAAATAACTCTCTTTATGAATACGAAAGAATAATACCCTTTACCTTAGAAGAAAACTGGATACTGGAATAGTGAGGTAGCAGACTTCTCTTCTTCTTTCTCTCTATAACTTCTCTCTATAATAATTGCTCTATAGCTTTAGTGAATTGGTGAGAAATTAAGGAAGAATGAGCTTCTATTTATAGGAAAATATAGTTTCAATAATTGTACGTTTTGGGGCTCGAAATATTACAGTATAATACCTTCCTCTTTTCCTTCATTTTTAATTTAGTCCTGCAAGTATTATCAAACTTGCAACACCTCCTCTAATAGTAAATCATGTGAATCAATAGTAAATCATATGAATCAATAATTCTAGACATGTGAAAATACGAATTAAAGTATAGTACCTCCATCTATACCTCCATTTTTAATGTAGTCATACAAGTATTATCAATCTTGTACCAACTCCCCTAATAGTAAATGAATGTGAATCAATAGTACACACATGTGAATAAATAGTTATAATCATGTGAATCAATAGCAATTAATTGCTCATTTATCCGGTTAATTACCCGATTGGTTAATATAACCTCTAGAAATCAATTATTATCGAAATAAATGTCGATTTCCACTAACACCAATAATTCTCACACAATGAAACTATCAATTTCATCTTTAATCAATACGAACTTATTCATCATTAATATTATAATTCACAATATTTAACAACCAGGTCATTCCCAGGAAAGAGGGGGCTTTCCGATAAGGATTTCTCCTTATTGGCGCGCAAGTAGGTGACCAAACCTCTCCTTGACAGAACTTTTAGACATTGTCAATATTACAAATAATAATATGAATAACTTTTTCGTCTCAATTATTGATTTAATAATATAACATATTATGCAGATGATATTGTGACAATAATTGAATCAATAATATGAGAGAGATATGATGCAAAGAATTCATCAGTAGCAATAATTGAGTATAACCGAGTGACTTCTTACGTAAGCATCAATAATCAATACTGGTAAGCTACTTATGCAACCACGCCAGACATCGCATTTTTACTACTGGGTAGTTCAACAGCTTTTAATTGGTAACACTCGCCATTATTATTTTAATAAAAGATAATTTTGTCATTTTCTAACTACGACAATACTTCCATTGTGGGGTCCACCAATGATTGTGTCATCGTACGAATATTCCCTGACAAAAAGAATATTCCCCGACCAAACGAATATTTTATGACAACTTGCTTACTTTGCAAAAAAAATTCACATATCACCCTTAACTTTAACCTTTTATCAATTTAACCATTTACGAAATAAAATAATAATTGTAATAAAATTGAATACTTTCATTTCATAAAATTTGGAGTCTTACACTACATTCCTACCAAGCTTGCTCCTACGGTAGACGATCCAAACAGAATCCAGATCAAGGTCAAAGAAGAATGGACTGACAACGAAAAGAAAGTTGTCCAACTCGACAAAAAGGCCAAGAACATCTTATTTCAATCGTTAGAAGACGATCTGTTTGAAAATGTGGTAAACAGCAAAACATCAAAGGAAGTGTGGGACGCATTACTCATCATGCATGAAGGAACAGAAGAAGTCAGAGAAAACAAGCAATTTCTCCTGACTCAGCATTATGAAATGTTTGCACACGTTCAAGGAGAAAATGTCACTTCCACCTACGAAAGATTCAATGTACTGCTCAACTCTCTCTGAGCCTATGGAAAGATCTATCCAAATAAAGATCTAATCATAAAGTTCATGAGAGATCTACCTAGCAAGTGGGATGCCAAAACCACTACCATCAGAGAGTTAAAGAATCTCCATAAAATGACTGTTCAACCGTTATATGGCAACCTTCTCACATATGAATTGGAGTTGACTCAACGAGCAGAAACTCTATCCGGAGGAAGAAAGAAAGACAAAAGAGTTTCTCTAAAAGCAACAGACAACACTTCCAAAGCTAACACTGAGAATGACTCAGACTATGATGAAGATGATGATGAGAACTTTGCAATGTTGGTGAAAAGACTCAGAAGGTTCATGCGTCAAGGCAAAAGCAACAAACCTAAGAAGTTCAATAACTACAACAGCCAGGAACAAATAAATGACTTATGCTACAACTACAAAAAGCCTGGCCATTTCATTGCAAACTGCAACAAGCCTCTCAGAGAAGAACTCAAGAAAAGATCAAATTCAAAGAAAGAATTCAAAGGCAACAAGAGGCTTCAGAAGAAAGAAAAAGGTCTTATGGCCTGAGGATCGTGGAGTGACTCAGATAATGACTCAACTCCCGAATCTGGAGATGATGAAGATCCTCAAATGGCAAATCTGTGTCTGATGGCCAAACATGCAAAGGATAAAAAGAGCTCTGACATACTTGAAGTAAGTATAGATGAGGTATTTGATTTTAACTCTCCTGATGTAGACATTGATGACTTAAGAACTGCTCTACATGGCATAACATCTGATCTGCATCAATATATGAAATGGTTCAGAGTTCTGTCCAAAGATTATTCTCTTCTTCAAAAAGAGAAAGAGAAAGTTCAGGAAGAACTGGAAACAGCTCTTTTAAATACTAACTCTCTCTCCAAATTTGAAACTGAGAATAAAATCTTAAAACAGACCAATGAACTTAATTCACAAAGAGAGTCAAGTCTGACCTCTAAAATTGAGGAACTGGAAAGGACAATCTCCACATGGAATAAATTATCTTCTTCCATGGACTCCCTGATCTCCAGTCAGAGAAATGCATCTGATAGAATAGGTTTAGGTTTTGGGGAACCCACCTTGAAACCATATGTGGAAAAGATTAAGGAAACTAGCTTTAGTAATGCTTCAAGTAGAACCATTACATTTGTGAAATCCTCACAAAAGGAAGAACCAGTCCAACCCTCCTCTTCAGATCCAACCTATGTTCCAAGGAATAAAGGATCTCATGCTGGGTTAGGTTTTAGAAGAGAGAAGAGTAACTCAGTCTTTACTCTCCAACCTCGAAGGCCCATAGAGTCGAGTAAAATTGACTCCACGAACCAACTGGGAAGGGACAGTAGAGTTAAGCCTCACTCTTCACGAATTATGAAATGTAAAGACATATGGAAAAAGGAAAATAAGTATAAAGGAAGGATTGCTGGAAAACCACATAAGTCCAAATGGAGGAAGAATCCACACACACACAAGCATGCATTATATTAGATGCTTTGAATGTAATTAGACTAGTCAAAAGGTTGCAATATACTACCATAACCCTATGCATGTGAAATCCAAAATTAAGCAAATTTAGGTTCCCAAGGGTACTAACAAAGTAGGACCCATGCAAGTATGGGTACCAAAATGAGAGTTCTGTCTTACCATAGGAACCTAGCTCCACCATCACAACTTGGTATCTGGATAATGGATTCTCAAGGCACATGACAGGGAACAAAGCACTTCTGTCTAACTTCGTAGAAAAGGAGGGTCCAGCAGTCATCTTCAGCGATAATGGCTCTCGCAAGACTAGAGGATATGGCTCAGCTGTGAATGGAGCAGTGTCCTTCAGTAAAGTGGCCTATGTGGAAGGTTTACAACACAATCTTCTAAGCATAAGCCAACTCTGTGACAAGGGTTATCAAGTCATTTTCCTCAACAATTAATGTCTAGTCAAAGATCTGAAAACATCCTCTATAAAACTGACTGGAACAAGAGAAGGTAATGTCTATACTGTTAATATTGATCAACTAAGCTCGGACAAGACGATATGCTTTCTGGCTAAAGCATCTGAAGAAATGAGCCGGTTATGGCATAGAAGATTGTCTCATCTCAACTTCAAAAGCATGTCTAAACTGGCCTCCAAGGATCTAGTAGCAGGCTTACCCAAATTTAGCTTTGTCAAAGAAAAGCCATGTAATGCATGTCAGCTTGGAAAGAAGACTAGAAACTTATTTAAAAGCAAAACTGTCAACTCAATTGACAAACCTCTGCAGGTGCTTCACATGGATCTTTTTGGGCCAATTCCAATAACAAGCCTTGGGAGAAGAGATACTCACTGGTTGTAGTCGATGACTACACCAGATTCACTTGGGTGTTCTTTCTAAACTTAAAAGATGAAACTAACTCCTAACTAATTAAAATGTTCAGACTAGTGATGAACGAAAAAGGGGAGAAAATCAAGGCTATAAGAAGTGATCATGGAAGAGAATTCGACTTCTCTGAGATAGATCAGTTCTGCACAGAAAATGGCATCAATCACAACTTCTCAGCACCACGAACCCCTCAGCAAAATGGAGTAGCTGAGAGAAAGAACAGAACGTTGATAGAGGCTGGAAGAACTCAACTAGCGGCGACCCATACTCATCAATACTTCGGGTAGAAAGTCATCGACCACCGCATGTTACACTCGAATGATCTCTTGTACACTCTACGTTAAAGAAGACTCCCTACAAACTGTGGAGAGGAAGAAAGTCAAGTGTCAGCTACTTTCATGTGTTTGGTTGTGCATGCTATATACTCAATAATGGAAAATAGTATTTGACAAAGTTCCAACCCAAGTCTGACGAAGGAATCTTTCTAGGATATGCCACAGACAGTAAAGCTTATAGAGTGTTCAACAAGAAGACACTAAGTGTTAAAGTCTCAATTCACATTATCTTTGATGAAACAGACTTGGACAAAACAAAGTCTCAAGACACTACGAACGATAACTCAGACACTACGAACGAGGTCATCGAGCTCAACACTACGATCGTAGTTCCAGAAAATGAAATCGTCGAGCAAGAAGAGGAGATCGTAGAGAGAACTACACAAGATAACGAACCTCCACATCAAGAAGCTAAAATTGATCTTGAAGGTCTCAGACAAGAAGGCATCAGGATAGATGTTCCAATAGGAAATAGATGGGCAAGAGACCACACTCAAGACTTAATCATTGGAGACCCAAATGCAAGAGTCAAAATAAGAGCCGCCACCCAAAATGAGTGCTTTTATCTGAGCTTTCTATCATAAATGGAACCCAAGAAGATAGAAGATGCTATGGAAGACTCCTACTGGATAGAAGCTATGCAGGAAGAACTAAATTAGTTTGAAAGAAGTAAAGTATGGAGATTAGTTCCAAGACCAAAGAGTCATCCTGTCATTGGCACAAAGTGGGTCTTCAGAAACAAAATGGATGAAGATGGAGTAATAACAAGGAACAAGGCAAGACTAGTGGCCAAAGGTTACTTTCAAGAAGAAGGCATTAACTACGATGAGACCTTTGCACCTGTTGCCAGATTGGAAGCCATCAAAATATTTCTTGCCTTTGCTTCTCATATGAAATTCAAAGTCTTTCAGATGGATGTCAAAAGTGCATTCTTGAATGGTGAACTTCAAGAAGAAGTATATGTGGAACAACCTCCAGGTTTCATCAATTCAACTCTCTTTAATTATGTCTATAGATTAGACAAAGCCTTATATGGTCTTAAGCAAGCACCTAAAGCATGGTATGAAACATTAACTAACTTTCTTATTAAAAATGGGTTCACTAGAGGTAGAGTAGACACCACATTATTTCTTAGAAAGCATAAAGACAAAATCTTATTAGTTCAAATATATGTTGATGACATTATCTTTGGCTCTACTGATGAAAAACTATGTAAGAGATTTGCCAAGCTTATGCAGAGCAAGTTTGAAATGAGCATGATGGGTGAGCTTAACTTCTTCCTTGGACTGCAAGTAAAGCAAACTGATGAAGGAATCTTCATAAATCAAGCCAAGTACATTAAAGACTTACTTAAAAAGTATGGCATGAAATCAGCCTCTCCCATGAAAACCCCAATTGTGATGCCCCCAAAATAGGTATACATCACCCATTCTGAATCGCCAAATACATTGTACAGAAACAACTAAAAATTCATTAATACAATTGTCGTGCAAAATACGACAACACATATACTGTGAGTGTAAATACAAATATTATCTTCTAGACAATATCCACACTCAGATAAAGTCCTCATTAAAATTATTGATACACTATTTTATGAAAATAGTGAGGACTGCTAAAACAACTGTCTAGGACCATCACTCTATACCCCGACTGGTTCCTGCTATATTCTCGCTTCCTAAGAAGAAAAATGGAACAAAAAGGAAAAGGGTGAGCTCAACTAGCCCAGTAAAGAATATTATAATTAAGATAATGAACAACAAATTATCGTTAGCCTTCAACAAATCAAATAAAATATAATGGACAATAAGCTTCAGATCAATATTCGCAGCGAAAATAACAATTCATTAGAAGAGTTAAGTAGAGAATGAAATCTACTATCATCTATGAATTTAGAAGTCCATCATCAATATTTTATCCCTGTAACATCAATCAATATATATCTTGAATCAAATATTTATCTTTGCACTACGGGCCAAAGATATTCGTTTGTATCACCAGTTGGTCATGTTCATCTCAACACCTATCCATCTTTGCACTACGGGCCAAAGATATTCATCGAAAATCATTTATCTTTTGCCTTTATGGCCAAAGATATTCATCAAGTATCACCATTAAGGACTGAGGATGATGAAAAATATTTTAGAGAACGAATCCAGTGAGATAAAAGGACAAAGATTAGAGATTCATACTTTAGATAATCCAAGTTTAAAAATACTCCATAATAAACCACAATGGAGTAAAATTCAAGAATGAAGATCAAAACATGGATACAATCAAATATAGTAACCATAGACATCTGGGACAAAGAAGAGAAAATTTCATTTTTCGATGAATAGTGTCGTATTCGTGAATAGTGCCGTATATATGAATAGTAACCCCGACACAAAAAGGTACAAATTCTACAATAAAATTCATACCAATATTTCAGCATAATGATATTGAAAGAAATAATATCATTTACGAAGAAAATAACATCCCTTACCCTCAAAAGAACAATACTTACATTTGGAATATCTGGATGTAATCTTTGAAAGAAACTTGCCTTGAATAAAGAACTCTCAAAATATCTAAATACTCACAAAATACGCCCGATAATATATAGAGAGGGAAAACTTGTTTCTGGTGTGATTTTTAATTCTAACTAAGCACCCTATTTATAGAAAAATGCTAGAACGCCAAAGCAGACTAAATTAATAAAATATTAATTTTTTTTATTACCAATTCTCACGCACGCCATACTTGAAATCAAATTTTGAAATTCAGCAAATTCAAGAGATAAAAGGACAAGTGGGTCCCACCTTCTAGAAATCTCCACCAAAATTATTTATAAAAATAATTTCTGAATCAGTCACCTCTTAAAATACATAACAAATCATACGTTAATTTTTAACGGTTCAAATTTTGTGGACATATACTTAACTTATATATGTATAACATAACCAAAACTCACAACGATCCAACGGTCGGATTAAAAATTATAACTCACGCAATATAGCTTAAGAACACTAATTTTTCGGACTATGAGTTCTTTGGACTAGTTTCATTCAAACAGTCACCACGAAAAATCTACAAAGGATTTTTGGGTGATTCAAATTTTTACGTTTAGCTTACTTCCAGGAATTTCTTTTGATATATGGCTCATCTCCTAACTCATTATACACAAAGAGTTATAGATTTTATAAAATTAAGCAATAAACTAATTTTTCTGAAAAATCTCCATATTTTGTTCTTCTTTTGATTTCTAGATTTCTCTCATTTATATCCGCACAAAATAAATATTTTCCTATCCATCATTTATGTCCACATAAAATAAATATTTCAGTATCCTATAAATCAATAGTTAATTATTCACAAATAATATTAAAGAATCACAATTATGACAACCAGGTCGTTCCCAGGAAAGAGGGGGCTTTCCGATAAGGATTTCTCCTTACTGGCGTGCAATTAGGTGACCAAACCCCTTTCCTAGACAAAACTTCCTTAGACATTGTCAATAATGCTATCTAATAATATTATTCAAATAATATGAATTATTGATCTGATAATGAAAAATACTGTGCAATGACAATTATTGAAACAACAATAATATAAAATATCAACGCAACAATTATTGAATCAATAAAATAAAATATTGAACAGTAATTACTGTAACAATTATTGATTAGTGCCTTCTTACGTAAGAATCAAGAAGTAAAAAATATTGTACAATACCGTGTGCTACTGTGCAACCACGCGTATTACTATTTTTTAACCACCAGGTAATCCAACAGTGTTAACGGTAACAATTACGCCGTTATTTATAAAAACTCAAACTTGTCATTTTCTTCATCCGAAAGTTATTCTTTTATGGGGCCCACAAATGGTTGCGTTGTCATACGAATATTCCCCCACAAATGAATATTCCACGACAAAAATGAATATTTTATAACCACTTGTTTATTTTGAAAATTTTGCACATTTCACCCATAACCAAAGGATTATATCAAATTAACTCCTTATTATTTCAAGATAATGAATAGAAGAAATTCAATTTTATTTATTAAAAAGTTGGGGTCTTACAACCTCCACTCCTTATGAAATTTCGTCCTCGAAATTGATGTACGTACCTGGTGTTTCGAAAAGGTGAGGGTACCTCGCTTTCGTTTCCGATTCCAACTCCCAGGTCATTTCCTCCATAGCATGGTTCCTCCACAAAACCTTGACTTGTGGTATAACCTTTGTTTGTAGGACATGCTCTTTCCTATCCAAGATCTTGACAGGTACCTCCTCATACGTTAAATCTTCGGCTATCTCGTCTGGTTCTAACGCAATAATGTGGTTTGGGTCATTCACATATTTACGAAGCATAGACATATGAAAAACATTATGAACATGAGACATGCTTGGCGGTAATGCGAGTCTATAGGCCACATTTCCTATTCGGTCAAGAATCTCAAATGGACCAACAAATCGTTGATTGAGCTTTCCTCTTTTCTCGAATCTTATAACTCCCTTCCATAGAGCAATACGTAACAGTACATGATCTCTAATATTAAATTCTACGTCCTTTTGATGAAGATCAGCATAATTCTTTTATCGATCTTGTGAGGTCTTTATACGTTGCTGGATCATTTGAATCTTTTCTGTAGTCATGGGTACTAATTCTGCTCCCAACCACGTTGATTCACCCACCTCGTCCCAGCATACTGGAGAACGACACTTTCGTCCATATAATGCCTCGAATGGAGCCATGCCTATACTTGCTTGATAACTATTGTTGTAGAAAAATTCCACCAATGGCAAGTACTTATCCCAACTTCCTTTGAAATCTAGGACACAAAGTCTTAATAAATCTTCAAGGGTTTGAATATTCCTTTCTGATTGCCTGTCCGTTTGAGGATGGTATGCCGAACTGAATCGTAAATCTGTGCTCATAGCTTTCTGCAAGCTAACCCAAAATCGTGAAGTTAATCTTGGGTCACGATCCGAAACTATGGATACTGGCATGCCATTCAATCTCACAATCTCATTTACGTACATACAATCAAGACGCTCAAGGGAATAAGTCTCACGTATAGGCAAGAAATGAGCAGACTTGGTTAATATATCAACAATAACCCAAATCGCATATATGCCTTGAGAAACCTTGAGAAGACCCGTAACAAAATCCATAGTAATGTGTTCCCACTTCCATTTTGGAATCTCAAGTGGTAGCAATGGACCCTTTGGCACTTGATGCTCTACCTTTACACGTTAACAAGTTAAACACCTCGAGATAAACTTCGCAATCTCTCTCTTCATATTGCTGCACCAAAATGTATGTCGAAGATCATGATACATTTTGGTACTCCCAGGATGGATTACAAACGGTGTGTTGTATGCCTCCATCATGATTCTATACTTCAAGTCAGAATCGTTAGGAATGCAAAGTCTGGAGTTGATTCAAAGTATTCCTTCTTCATCGATTCTTGCTTCTGGAATAAAACCTTCTCGTACTTTCTTCTTCATACGTATCATATCTGGGTCTGTGGTTTGAGCAGCTTTAACTTTATCTATTAAAGTCGGTTCTACTCGTATGTTTGATATCATCACGTGGGTACTTGGAGCCTTTACCTCTATCTCCATTGTGAGACCCAAATTTTATGAATAAAGATTTAAATTTCTCAAAATATTTTTTTGAATATTATGGAATGAATTTGATATAATGTTATAGTTGTGGGTAATAGTTATAAATTTTGCAAAGTACGCAAATTGTTATATTATATTCGATTGGTCGGGGAATATTCGTTTTAACAGGGAATATTCGTATGCGGCAAGACAATCATTAGTGGACCTATTAAACATAATTATCATTTGATTGAGAAAACGACAAAAATATTTTATGAAAATAACGACGAAAGTTTTATCATTAACTGTTGAAACACCCGGTGTTAAAAGTACAGGAATACGCGTGGTTGCATAGTAGTACACGATATTGATTATTGATGGTTACGTGAGAGGTCACTCAGTTTTGTTCAATTATTGCTTCAGTAATTGTTGCATAGTATCTAACGTTAATTGATTCAATTATTGTCGATATTTTATATATTATTAAATCAATAATTGAGATGACGAAGTTATTAATATTATTATTTGCAATATTAACGATGTCTAGAAGTTCTGCCAATGAGAGGTTTGGTCACCTAATTCCGCGCCAATAGGGAGAAATCCTTATTAGAAAACCCCCTCTTTCCTGGGAACGACCTGGTCGATTAATAGTGTGAATTATAATAATGATGATGAAGTTTTGTTTTATTAGTATTATAAATATAATAAAACAGAAAAGCTTTTTATATAAAACAGAATACTTTTATAAAGTTATTCGTTTTATTAGACTATAAATAGAATATATTATATTCTATTATGCATAGTATTTTGCATAGTGCTCGCGTAATGTTTGCATGATAAAATCTTTTTATATAAAATAGAATACTTTTATAAAGTTATTTGTTTTATTAGATTATAAATAGAATATATTATATTTTATTATCATAGTGTTTGCATAATGCTACTGCATAGTATTTAAGTAGTAAAATCTTTTTATATAAAAAATGTAATACTTTTATAAAGTTATTTATTTTATTAGATTTTAAATAAAATATATAAATATATATATATATATATTATAAATAGAACATATTATATTTTATTGCATAGTATCCTTTCCATTCTCCTATAAATAGGATGCTTAGTTGGAATTGAAAACACACCAAAAATTCAGAGAATTCTTCTTCTATAATCTTGAGCGTATTTCTTTAGAGTTTTAAGAAGCTTTGAGCATAGAAAATAGTATAAGTTTTCTTCAAGAATATCCTCGCCCTACCCGTCGAAATACTCTTCTTTTTAAGGTAAGGGGTATTATTCTTTCGTATTCATGAAGAGAGTTATTTTCTTCCAATACTCGTAAGGGTTGTTATTCCATTCTTTATTATTATGTTGGAATCACCTGTCTATGCGATGTACCGCATACATGGTGAAATTCTTCATTATTCCATTCTTTATTATTCGCTGGAATAACTCGCCTATGTGGTCTATCGCGTACCCGTGAATTCTCATTGTTATTCCATTCTTTATTATTTCATTGGAATATCCTGCATGCGATTTACGCATGACACAGTTCCATTCTTTATTATTACATTGGAATATCCTGCATGCAAGCGGTTTACTGCATGACACTGTTCCATTTTTATTATTCATTGGAATATCATGTATGCAAGCGGTTTACGCATGACTCGGTTCTATTCTTTATTATTACATTGGAATAACTCATGCATATGCGGCCTATCGCATGCTCGGTGAATTCTTCATTATTCCATTCTTTATTATTCTGTTGGAATAACTTTTATACATGTGGATTACCGCATGCATGGTAAATGATCCTTCGTATTCATTCCTTATTAAATTATGGAAATGATCTGTCTACGTGGCGGCCGAAAATCTATTTACAGTTTCATATATTCTATTATACTCAGTTGGTTAAAGTTTTGGCTTCTATACTCCATGAAATTAATAGAATATCCTGGATATTTGCGCTTCATCCAGTATCTTTTCATGGAAATATTCTTCTGAGCATTCTTGAATTTTACTCCACAAAGAAGTATCATGTTGACAATTTGGACATTATTGATTTCTGGATAAACTAAAATTTTAAATCTTTAAAATTTATCCTTGAACTTGTTTTATTGAATTATTATGTCATTGTCATCATCCTCATGCTTATATTGTGATGAAAGTCATCTTTGGCTTCGTAGCGTAGATGGACTTGGTATGATTATGGCGAGGGATTATTCAAAGATAATCATGACTGTAATGTTATAAATGATGTGGTAAAAGTCCTCGGTGGCACCTTAGTGCATTGATGGGCCGATTTTTGGTATGATTATAACCAGGGATTATTCGGTATAGTCATGACCATTGATGAATTAATGAATATCCTTGGCCCGTAGTGCAGGGATGACTCGATGATGTGGTTTATTTATTAAGCTGAGTTTCGGCTATAAAATTGATGAAAATATTTTAAATCATAGAAGATAGTAGATATCATGCTCTACTTGACTCTTCTAATGGATTGCTTATTCCGCTGCGGTTAAACTTGATGTCTATTGTATTTTATCAGTTTAACATTGTTGAAAACTAATGATAATTTATCCTGTATTATCTTAGTCATAATATTTCTTACTAGGCTAGTTGAGCTCACCTTTTGCTTTCATTGTTCTCTTGAGAAATGAGAACGTGGCAAGGACTGGGCTAGTCGAGAAGCGGAGTGATGGTCCGAGATGGTGTTATAATAGTCCTCACTATTCTATAAAATAGTGTGATAATAAATGTAATGAGGACTCTATTTGAGAGTGGATATTGTCTAGAAGGCAATATTCCTGTTTAAACTCCCAGCTATGTTTTGTCGTATATTACACGACGTTTGTATAATTAAGTTTGAATTTGTATTCTGTACCATGTATTTGACGACTCAGAATAGGTGATATATACCTATTTTGGGGGCGTCACATCCATCCTTTGTAAGTCGTACAAAATGGGTCTTTGTGTTAACAACATCGCACTCGTACCCGCATACGATATTCTACTCAATGCGTCAGCTACAATGTTTGCTTTTTCAGGATGATATTGAATGTTATGGTCGTAATCTTTCAACAGCTCGAGCCAACGTCGTTGCCTCATATTGAGTTCCTTTTGGGTGAAGAAATATTTGAGGCTTTTATGATCTGTATAAATCTCCACTTTCTCCCTATACAGGTAGTGTCTCCAGATTTTTAACGCAAAAACGACTGCTGCCAACTCCAGATCATGAGCAGGATAATTCCTCTCATATTCTTTGAGTTATCGTGAGGCATAGGCTATAACTTTCCCATGCTGCATGAGAACACATCCTAACCCTTTGCCTGAAGCATCGTTGTAGATAACAAATTCATCCAAACCAGATGGTACTGTCAGAACAGGTGCCGAAATGAATCTCCTTTTAAACTCTTGGAAACTCTTCTCGCATTCCTCGCTCCATACGAATTTTGTATCTTTCCGAGTCAGCTGAGTTAACGGAGTAGAGATTAGAGAAAATCCTTCCACGAATCCCTGATAATAACCAGCTAAGCCCAGAAAGCTACGTAGTTCGATCACCAACTTCGGCTGCTCCCAACTTTGGATTGCTTCAATCTTCGCTGGGTTAACAGATGCTCCATGTTTTGACACCACGTGCCCAAGGAATGCTACTTTCTTAAGCCAGAACTCGCATTTCTTCAGCTTGGCATATAGCTTGTTTTCACGAAACCTTTGAAGTACCAGCTTCAAATGGTGCTCATGATCTTCAAAACTTTTGGAATAGATGAGGATGCCATCAATAAAGACAACAACGAACTGATCTAGATATTCCTTAAATACACGGTTCATCATATCCATGAAAGCTGTAGGAGCATTAGTCAATCCAAAAGACATGACTAAGAATTCATCTTGCATCTTAGAGTTCAAGGCGCTTTGGAATATTCTCGGTTTTAATCTCGGTGATGATGATATCCGAATCGAAGATCGATTTTTGAAAAGAATTGTGCTCCTTGCAACTGGTCAAACATGTCATCAATACGAGGTAGCAGATACCTATTCTTGATGGTGACATGGTTTAATTCTCGATAGTCAATACAAAATTGCATACTCCCATCTTTCTTCTTTACAAATAAAATAGGAGCACCCCAAGGAGATGTACTAGGACGAATGAACCCGATGTCTAACAATTCCTGTAGTTGGACCTTTAGCTCCTGAAGTTCAATAGGAGCCATTCGATATGGGGTTTTAGAAATGGGCTTTGTACCCGATTCAAGGTTAATAAAGAATTTAACTTCACGTTCTGGGGGTAGACCAGGAAGTTCTTCAGGAAATACGTCAGGAAATTCACTAACAACAGAAATATTATTCAAATCTGACGTGTTTTTGTTCAAGTCCATAACATGGGCTAAGAAAGCTTGACATCCGTTTTTTAATAAACGAATGGCTTTATGGCTTGATATGACAGTGATTGACTTTAGTGGTTTAGTTGCTTGAATTCACATAACAGGTTGGTTAGGAATATGAAAACTAACAACCTTACAAAAAATAATCAATTTTGGCATGATGAGTAGTTAACCAATCAATCCCTAAAATCACATCAAATGCAAGTATCTTTAAAGAGATAAGATCAACAAGTAATTTGATTGTGCCAACTTGGATCAAGCAAGATTTATAAACAGTGGATGTAATAAAAGTTTCTCCTAACGGAGTCTCCACAGATAAGTCAAAGTTTAATTTCTCCAGAGTTAAGTTTAAACGTTGAGCACAAGCAGAAAAGATAAAAGAATGGGTAGAACCTGTATCTAGTAATGTATAAACTTCAGAAGAGTTCAAGATTAGCTTACCCGTGATCACCTCGTTTGGGTTTCTCGCGTTTTGGCCAGTCACGACAAACGCACTCCCATGAACCACCGACTTTATTTTGTTCATAGTCGCCTTTGGTGTTCTTGCCCCATTTGGACTTGACTTATTCTGGGACAAAATCGAGCTATATGACTAGTCTTTTTCCACAAAAACACACCTTGGAAGGTTTGTGAAATGGGTTTGGATTCTGTGTCCCTCCTCTCCGCATCTGTAGCATCTAACCGGAGGTCGTTCTCTTCCTCTAGAATTTGTTGTTGGTGCTGGTGCTGCTGCTGATGTCTTTACGTCATTATTAAATATCCTCTTTTTGAAATTTTCACTTGACTCACCTCTCCTATTATCATGGCCACGATTACCACCCGAGTGGTTACTGCTTTTGTCCAGTTTTTTCCCTCCCTGCTGATTATCATTGCTCCGATGACTGCTGTCACCAGTATGACCCTGGTTGTGGTCCCTCGGTTGAACATACTCATTATCTCGCTCTAATAATTGAGCCTTGTTGACAACATCTGAATACAGAGAAAATTTGTGAGAGATAAGGTATTGACAAATCTCGAGTTTTAGACCTCTTAGAAACATCTGTGTCATACGTTCCTCATTCTCTACCAAATGAGGTGTAAACCTGGATAACTCCGCGAACTTTGTCTCGTCTTTGGGACAAATCCATGTTGTTCTGTTCCGATCTAATAAACTCTACCTCCTTCATATAGCGAATACTTTTAAGAAAGTACTTGTCATTGAGCGATTCTGAAATCTTTCCCAAGACATGTTGAGTCTTGATGGATGTACGCTTCGAGATTCCCACCATGTCTGCCTCACCACGGAACATAAAGGTGGCGAATGGAACCTTCATTTCTTAGTGCATCCCAAGACATCGAATATCTTGGTAATTTTCTTTACCCACGTTTTCGCCTTAATCGGATTCACGCGCTGCTATTATTTCCACCCGTATTTTGTACATGAGTCTCCCTCATTTGATTTTGCATTAACTGCAAAAAGCTTCTAAACATCCCATCATTCATCGTTTGCTTGGTAGTGCTGTTTACAGGAGGAATATTGCCTTCTTGTTGCACGTTCTCCTGGTTGGTGATTGAAGGTGTCTCCACGGTCTCATATACTCCATTGTTAACGTTCTCTGTTGCCATTCTTAAATACTTCCATAAAACAAGGGTTAATTAAACAAATTAACATAACACATAATATCCCTATATTATGATCGACCAACAAATAAGCTTAGGTAGGATACACTAGCGAAGGATTTACTCGTCTCTCCCCTCCTAGTTCTATTCTCCGATCTTCTCCAGTGACCATATCCCTAAGATCTGATACCAACTGTGACGCCCCCAAAATAAGTATACATCACCCATTCTGAATCGCCAAATACATTGTACAGAAACAACTACAAATTCATTAATACAATTGTCGTGCAAAATACGACAACACATATACTGTGAGTGTAAATACAAATATTGTCTTCTAGACAATATCCACACTCAGATAAAGTCTTCATTACAATTATTGATACACTATTTTACAAAAATAGTGAGGACTGCTAAAACAACTGTCTAGGACCATCACTCTATACCCCGACTGGTTCTTGCTATATTCTCGCTTCCTAAGAAGAAAAATGGAACAAAAAGGAAAAGGGTGAGCTCAACTAGCCTAGTAAAGAATATTATAACTAAGATAATGAACAACAAATTATCGTTAGCCTTTAACAAATCAGATAAAATATAATGGACAACAAGTTTCAGATCAATATTCGCAGCAAAAATAACAATTCATTAGAAGAGTTAAGTAGAGAATGAAATCTACTATCATCTATGAATTTAGAAGTCCATCATCAATATTTTATCCCTGTGACATCAATCAATATACATCTTGAATCAAATATTCATCTTTGCACTATGGGCCAATGATATTCATTTGTATCACCAGTTGGTCATGTTCATCTCAACACCTGTTCATCTTTGCAGACTGAACGCCAAAGATATTCATCGAGTAATCATTCATCTTTGCACTATGAGCCAAAGATATTCATCAACTATCACCATTAAGGACTGAGGATGATGAAAAATATTTTAGAGAACGAATCCAGTGAGATAAAAGGACAAAGATTAGAGATTCGTACTTTAGATAATTCAAGTTTAAAAATACTCTAATAAACCACAATGGAGTAAAATTCAAGAATGAATATTAAAACATGGATACAATCAAATATAGTAACCATAATAGATATCTAGGACAAAGAAGAGAACATTTTATTTTTCGGTGAATAATGTCGTATTCGTAAATATTGCCGTATACGTGAATAGTATCATATACGTTAATAGTAACCCCGACACAAAAAGGTAGAAATTCCATAATAAAATTTATACCAATATTTCAACATAATGATACTGAAAGAAATAATATCATTTACGAAGAAAATAACATCCCTTACCTCAAAAACGATTATTGATGGAATATCGATGTAATCTTTGAAGAAAATTTGTCTTTTAATAAAGAACTCTCAAAGTATCTAAATACTCACACAATATGCTCGATAATATAAAGAGAGAAAACGTGTTTCTGGTGTGATTTTTAATTCTAACTAAGCATCCTATTTATAGGAAAATGCTAGAACGCCAAAGCAAACTAAATTAATAAAATATTAATTTTTTTATTACCAATTCTCACGCACGCCATACTTGAAATCAAACTTTTAAATTTAGCAAATTCAAGAGATAAAAGGACAAGTGGGTCCCACCTTCTAGAAATCTCCACCAAAATCATTTATAAAAACAATTTCTGAATCACTCACCTCTTAAAATTCATAACAAATCATACGTTAATTTTTAACAGTTCAAATTTTGTGGACATATACTCAACTTATATATGTATAACATAACCAAAAATCACAACGATCCAACGGTCAGATTAAGAATTATAACTCACGCAATATAGCTTAAGAACACTAATTTTTCGGACTATGAGTCCTTTGGACCAGTTTCATTCAAACAGTCACCACGAAAAAGTCTACAAAGGATTTTTGGGTGATTCAAATTTCTGCATTTAACTTACTTCCAGGGCTTTCTTTTGATATATGGCTCATCTCCTAACTCATTATACACAAAGAGTTATAGATTTTACAAAATCTAGTAATAAACTAATTTTTCTGAAAAATCTCCATATTTTGTTCTTCTTTTGATTTCTATATTTCTCTCATTTATATCCACACAAAATAAATATTTTCCTATCCATCATTTATGTCCACATAAAATAAATATTTTCTTATCATATAAATCAATAGTTAATTCATAAATAATATTACAGAATCACAATTATGACAACCAGGTCGTTCCCAGGAAAGAGGGGGCTTTCCGATAAGGATTTTTGTTTACTGGCGCGCAATTAGGTGATCAAACCCCTTTCCTAGACAGAACTTCCTTAGACATTGCCAATAATGCTATCTAATAATATTACTCAAAAAATATAAATTATTGATCTGATAATGGGAAATATTGTGCAATGACAATTATTGAAACAACAATAATATAAAATATCAACGTAGTAATTCTTAAATCAATAAAATAAAATATTGAACAGTAATTACTGTAACAATTATTGAGTAGTGCCTTCTTACATAATAATCAATAATTCAAAAATATTGTGCAATTACGACGTTAATGGTAACCACGCGTATTACTGTATTTTAACCACCAGATAATCCAACAGTGTTAATGGTAACAATTACGACGTTATTTATAAAAATTCAAACTTGTCGTTTTCTTCATCCGATAGTTATTCTGTTATGGGGCCCACAAATGGCTGCGCCGTCGTACGAATATTCCCCGACAACAAGAATATTCCACGACCAAACAAATATTCCCCAATAAAAATGAATATTTTATAACCACTTGCTTATGTTGCAAAATTTGCACATTTCACCCATAACCAAAGCATTATATCAAATTAACTCCTTATTATTTCAAGATAATGAATAAAAGAAATTCAATTTTATTTATTAAAAAGTTGGGGTCTTGCACCAATTGCTCCAGCAACCAAGCTTGACAAAGATGAAAAAGGTAAAAGTATTGATATAACTCAATACAGAGGTATGATAGGATCTCTTCATATCTAACGCCAATGAGACCAGGACATCTTGTTTGCAACATGTATATGTTTGAGATTTCAAGCTAATCCTAAGGAATCACACTTAATCTAGCAGTAAAAGGATTTTAGGTACCTAAAGGCACCCCTCATTTGGGGCTTTGGTATCCCAAGAGTCCTCTTTTGAGTGAGCGGGATATCTGAATCTTTGATTTTGCAGTGCAAAATAGACGAGAAAAATACTAAAAGGCACTGTCGATTCTTTGAAACAAACTTGTGTCCCGGTTTAGCAAAAACAAAACTCAATATCTACATCAATGAATGAATATAATATATTGCTCTTGGTAATTTGTTGTGCTCAAATCTTATGGATGAAAAATCAACTGGCAGATTATGGGTTTGATTTCAAATCTATACCTGTTCATTGTGATAATAGGAGACAAATGGGGTTAAAATTTTGCTGACGTGGCTGACACATGGAGGCTTAAAGGGAGAAGGTTCAAAAATGCCCCTGACATATGTAAATATGTCATTTAATCAAAACAAAAAAAATACTAAAAAAAAAAAAGCATAACATATTTACATCATTTAATCAAAATACTAAAATTCAAATTATTTTGTTAACTAATCAAAACAACTAATTAAATAAAATAAGTTGTATAACATATTTACATCATTTAATTAAAATACTAAAATTCAAAACATAACATATTTACATCAAATACTAATTAAAAAAAATACTAAAATACTAATTAAAAAAATAGTAAAAAATTAAATTAAAAAATACTAAAATACTAATTAAAAATACTAAAAAAATCTAATTAAAAAATACTAAAATTCAAATTATTTTATTAATTAATCAAAACAACAAAAATTCAAATTACATCATTAGTATTTTTTAGTTAATTTGACATACACACACTAAATGTGTTTAAAAAATATAAAATAAAGAAGAGTTAAAGGAAAAGAAATTATGAGAGAATGGAAGAGTAAAAATAGAAATAAAAGAATAAAATAAAAAATAAAAAATCTTGACATTTTCTAAAAAAGGATTATTATTTTATCTCTTTATTAATAACTAGTCTCCCACGCGTGAGAAAAAAAATCTGGGAAAGAAAAACAAACTTAAAATAAAATTATGTGACAAATAAATTACAAATGGAAAAAAATTAGGGAAAGAAAGAGGAAAGTAGTAAAACTGTAAAATTGAAACGTGGAGCAATTAAACAAAAAGAGAACAGATTGATGTGATGATTCAAACTCTAGTACATTGAATCCATGTAGGCTAAGAAATTAATAATAAAAATAATAAGATATAAGGTAATTTATAAGGTGCGATTCAGTTACACCAAAAATAATTAAAAAAAAATTGAACGCTTTATAATATAGATGTGCAACTAATAAATGTGCTCGTGTAACAATATTTTTTAAATGTAGGACTTCTTGCATAACAAGAGGCCTAATAAGTAATAATAGCAAAATAATTTGAATTTTAGTATTTTAGTATTTTTTTTTAATTTAATTTTTTATAGTATTTTAGTATTTTCTTAATTAGTATTTTAGTATTTTTTTTAATTAGTATTTGATGTAAATATGTTATGTTTTGAATTTTAGTATTTTAATTAAATGATGTAAATATGTTATACAACTTATTTTATTTAATTAGTTGTTTTGATTAGTTAACAAAATAATTTGAATTTTAGTATTTTGATTAAATGATGTAAATATGTTATGCTTTTTTATTTTGAATTTTAGTATTTTTTTTGTTTTGATTAAATGACATATTTACATGTGTCAGGGGCATTTTTGAACATTCTCCCTTTAAACCTCCATGTGTCAGCCACATCAGCGAAATTTTAACCCCGTTTGTCTTTTGTTAACAGCAGGGGAACGGGAGACCCAAAAAATATAACGTTAGGGGTACTTTTGGACAAAAAAAAAGTATAGAGTGCTCGGTAGACATCATGGTAAAAGTCAGAGGTATTTTGAACCTTCTCCCACCATAAAATCTACGATCTAGTCTGTGCTAACCATGCATGTAAGACCCCAACTTATTATTAATGAAATTTAATTTTCTCTATTTATTATTTTGAAATAGTAAGGGTTGATTTGATTAATGTGGATAGTTATGGGTAAAATATCATAAATATTTTAAAATAAGCAAGTGGTTATAAAATATTCATTGTTGTCGGGAATATTCGTTTGGTGGTGGAATATTAAATCTTTGTCGGGAATATTAAATGCGACGGTAGCGACCCGTGCCGTGTGTAGAGCCCATAACCGAAAGCGATTGGATGAAGAAAGCGACAAATATAAGTTGTTTAAAAATAACGAGCGTAGTTATTCTGATTAATCTTGTTAAAATACTCGGTGGTTAAAACACGTTGTAGCACTGCAGTATTGCGCACCAATTATTGATTCTTACGTGAAGGCCTTTACTTTCGAATAATGGTTACGATAATTCTTGCTTGAAATTTTTATTTTATTGATTTAATAATTCTTTGCGTTGATATTTTATATTGTTGTTGTTTCAATAATTGTCATTACAAAGTATTTTTCATTATCGAACAATAATTCATATTATCTGAAAATATTATTAGATAACATTATTGGCAATGTCTAGAAAGTTACATCTAGGAGAGGTTTGGTCACCTAATTGCTGGCGCCGATGAGGAGAAATTCTTATTGGAAAGCCCCTCTTTCAGGGAGCTGCGGTTGTCAATATTGTGATTACTGTAATATTATTTGTGAATAATTAATTATTGATTCATATAATGAGAAAATATTGATTTTATGTGGATATAGATGGAAAAATTTTAATGTGACAATTGTTGAAAATTGAAATTTTATCTTTTACGATAAAATAATTCATTTAAATATATTATTATATTTTAATAATATAATAATAATGATATTTTTACGATGAATGTGGGATATATGAGTATATGTGGAGGAGGAGTATTTTGTTACAAAAATATTTAAAGCATGTTTATGTGTGTTGGACCCCATTTCTTGGTTGAAATTTGATTATTGTAAAATCGCTTGGTTTGTGGATTTTGGTCAATTTTGTTTGGAATTTGGAAAAACTTTCTTACGTAAAGTTGTAGAAATTGAATTTCTATAAAAAATTGCGAGTTTCAAATTTTTAGACAAAAGGACTATTTATTGTGAATTATTGAAGTTAGAAGCTCAAAATAATTTATTTTGGAAGTTTAAAATATTTTAAATAACAAAACGTTTTTTTCATTATGGTGTGTTACACATATGTGTTGAATGAGTGAATTCAGTTCTTGGAAGGTTAGGCGTGAGAAAATTTAATTTATATATTAATATTATATTAAATTTTACGCTTTGTAATTCTAAGCATTTTCCTATAAATAGGGTGCTTAGGTTAGAATTGAAAATTACACCAGAAACTGAAGTTTTCTCTCTCTATATTATCGAGTGTATTCTTGTGAGTATTTTGAGTATATTTTGAGTATTGTTATACGGTGCAAGTTCAAGTCATAGCCTATATCCGGTGTTTCAGCTAGAAGTACTGATCTTTCGAGGTAAGGGATATTATTTTTTTCAGTAATGATATTATTTCTTCAATATCATTATGCTGAAATATTGATCTGAAGTTTTTATCAAATTTGGAACTTTTGGTGTCGGAGTTACTATTCACGTTATCGACACTTATTCACAAATCTCGGTATTATTCATCGAAAAATGAAAATTTTCCTTTTAAATCTAAAATATCTATTGTGGATACTAGCTTTGATTGTATCCATGTTTTGATCATTCTTGAATTTTACACCACTATGATTATTTTTGAGGTATTTTTTGACATGGATAAAACAAAGTACTGAATCCTTAATCCTTAATCCTTGTCATTTTGTTTCACTTGGATTCATTTCTTTAAAAGTATTTTTCATCATCCTCGGTCTTAAATGATGATATTATTGAATATCTTTGGCACGTAGTGCAAAAGATGAATGATTTCGATGAATATCTTTGGCCCGTAGTGCAAAGATGAGCAGTGTTTAGATGAACATGACCAGTGATGAATATCTTTGGCTTTTGTAGTACAAAGATGAATATTTGATTCGAGATATATATTGATTGATGTTACAGGGGATAAAAGATAGAGCGATGAACTTTTAAATTCATACATAGAAGATAGTAGTTTGCATTCTCTACTTAACTCTTCTAATGAATTATTATTTCATTGCGAATACTAATTTAAAACTTGTTGTCTATTGTATTCTATTAGATTTTTCCTGTTGAGGACTAACGATAATTTGTTGTATATTATCGTAGTCATAATATTCTTTACTGGGCTAGTTGAGCTCACCCTTTTCCTTTTAGTTCCATTTTTCTTCTCAGGAGGCGAGAATATAATGAGTACGAGTCGGGGTATGGAATGAAGGTTCTAGAGAGAGTTATTTAGTAGTCCTCACCATTTTTGTAAAATAATGTATCAATAAATGTGATGAGGATTTATTTGAGTATAGATATTGTCTAGAAGATAATATTTGTATTCAAACTCACAGTTTTACTGTTGTAATAATAAAGTTGTAGTTGTTTCTGTACCATGTATTGACAACTCAAGATGGGTGATGTATACCTATTTTGGGGGTGTCACAATGCAGATATAAAGGCTATGTTCAAAATCGTAGACATGACCAAAGAAAGTCCGCGGTCATAGAGTTGCAATGACATGAAAGACCACAATCGTAGTCTCATCAACATAACAAAGAAGCATCCTGTGATGACAAAAGATCCAACAAATCCAAGCAATCTCTCTGTCAAGCACCTCAGGGACAAACCTAATCCTTAGTTCACTCTAAGAGGTTGGCCCTTCTTGAGCTAATTTAACTCGGAAGAAATGTTAAGTCAAAAGATCATCACAAGGACCGGAGCAGATAATGTTCGTAGAACAGATTCAGCAGTAGACTCAACAATCACAATGACAACCTCAACGACCGTAGTGCTACCTCGACGATTGTAGTCCTCCCAAAGACTACACTAGCTCAGGAGGAGCTAAGGGCAAATCAGTATTTTTCCACACAAGTTAAAATCGTGGAGCCAAGCAAAACTGAACACATGCCCCACTACGCAGATCGAGTGGAGGGAAGTTACAAGTATAGTTTAAAAAGGTCTTTTTGAAAACTCAAAAGTTCAAAAAGCTTATCTCTCTCTCTCTCTCTACCAGCAGAAACCCTAGCTTTCAAAAGAGCTAAATCATCCTCAGTACAAAGAAATCCATGGCGGCTTTAAACATCATCTCTGGTTACCGACTCTGTTTCGATGAGTTCAAGATAGCTGACCCCAAATTTCACAAAACATTATCTCTGATAAAGAAAGATGGTCTTGAAGAAGCTCTGGGTACTAGCACATGGATCTACCCAAAGTTGATAAAAGAGTTCTACAAGAATGGAATGTTTGAGAATGATGTCATCACCACAAGGGTCAAAGGCGTGGAAATTAAACTCAAAGCTGAGGATATAAACCTAGCCCTAGGTTTCAAATCGAAAGGATTTCCATTCATTCAAGTCATCGATTTTCATGAAGGATTAAAGAAGATGCACCACAAAAAGCTTCCGACTGTCAGAGGGTACAAAAATAAAGAGTTCCCCCAAAGGTATAAATTTTTGGCTAACATTGTTAGGAAATGCATATGCTGCAAGAGCTCTGGCCATGACTCTGTGAACGAAGTACAGCTTAAGCTCATGACAGTAATCAATTATGGGATTCAACTCAACTATGGAGCCCTACTACTCGACTGGATTGGGAAATTGATACTCAATTAGAAGAAGTCAAAGAGCTCTGGAAAGATGCTCTACGAGAGATTTATAAGCATCATCTTACAGTCAGCATTGGGAGATAAGATTGGGGATGATGAAGGATAATCCATCAATCCAAACAGAAGAATGACCCAACAGTTATTTAAGAACTGGAAAAGAAATCCAACAGAAAATGTAAGGATGATATCTGAGTCCAGTGGAAGAACTGGTGATACAAAGGAGTCCGGAATCCCAAGAAACATGTCGGTTGTAAAGGAGACTAAAGAAGAAGCAGAAGAAATCAACAAGGAAGAACCCATTGCTTTAATCAAAAAAAAAACAAGGGTAAAAGAAAAATAAAAGCTCAAATGGCAGAAGAGCCTCAAGGTTCAACTACTGATCTACCTCAAGAATGTTCTGGTACTGAAACTTTGAGGAATTCAAAAAGAAAAGAACATAAGTCTGATGAAGATGAAGATAGAGCTACCATCTCTCAGATGCTTAAGAAGAGAAAACACAACTCACCCAGTCACAAGTCAAAGAAGCAATATGTCTCATCGATCGTAGAGTCTTTACCAATTGTAAAAACCAGACTGGACACCACTCTCGAAGGTGTTACTGCAACAGCTTCTCAAGCTGATTAACCATTCAGAGCTGAAGCTGAAGAAAGTGCTGAGGCTATGGCTCAGCCTAGGAAGTCAAAAAGAAAACTTGTCAAGAAATACATTCTTGTCAATGAAAAAGCTTTAAAGGAGGAAGATAAAAAGATAGCTGCAGAAAAGGGGCTATCTAAAGCAAGTCAGAAGAACACAACTCAAATTGAGGGGGAGCTACCTGAAGTTCCTACTCTAGAGAATGCTCCAGCTGAGGGGGAGCTGATTATGCAAATGAATGATCTAGCTGAGGGGGAGCGTCATGAGGTCCTTATGTCAAAAGAAGCTGCTCTTGAAGAGGAACTGCCAAGAGTTCATCAGGAATCTCCCTCAGTTCCTCAAAAAATTCTGGCTTCAGAAACTACAGAGATGGAGAAAAATGAAGTTATGGAGGGTGAAAGAGAAGAAAAGAAAGGAAGTGCAGTGGAGGTAATTGTTGAAGTGGAATCTTCACAAGAAGACAGAGAAGAAGAAGAGGATGACGAGGTTGAGATTATAGATGTAGGCTGTGATGGTTATAGGAGAGCCAACTACAATCAACTGTTCTCATATCTACCTATGATGCCCTTTCACAGAGCCCAAATTCTCAACTCCTGGGATCACATTTTCTGGACCTTTAAAGCCTATCCAGCAATTTTGGTGCAAGCTCATGGATTTCCAGGAAAACTTAACTTTGCCCGAAAGCTGATCACCAACAGCCCCTCTTCAGGATATGGGCATGAGGTACAAACTATTCCCATCTCTTTTAGAATAACTCTGTAAGACCCCAACTTTTTTTTAATAAAGATGATTTTTCTATAAATATAATTTTTGAATATTATGGAATGAATTTGATGTAATAGTTGTGGGTAGTATTTATAAATTTTGCAAAGTATGCAAGTTGTTGTATTATATTCGATTGGTCGGGGAATATTCTTTGTGTGGGGGAATATTAAATGCGACGAATACAATCATTAGTGGACCCATAGCGAAATTATTGTCGGAATGAGAAAAGCGACAAAAATATTTTTTATGAAAATAACGGTGGAAGTTTTACCGTTAATACTATTGAACTACTCGATTAGTAAAAAATGCGATGTCGTGTGTGGTTGCGTAGTAGCACATACGGTATTGATTATTGATCTTTACGTGAGAAATCACTCGATTATACTCAATTATTACTTTCTGATAATTCTTTGCATCATATCTCTCGTATTATTGATTCAATTATTGTCACAGTATCATCTGCATTATATGTTATATTATTAAATCAATAATTGAGACGGCAAAGTTATTCATATTATTAAATTGCAATATATATAATGTCTAGAAGTTCTGTCAAGGAGAGGTTTGGTCACCTAATTGCGCACCAATAGGGAGAAATCCTTATTGGAAAGCCCCCTCTTTCCTGGGAACAACCTGGTTGCTAAATATTGTGAGTTATAAATGATGAATAAGTTCGTGTTGATTAAAGATGAATTTGATAGTTTCATTGTATTGGGATTATTTGTGTTAGTAGAAATCGACATCTATTAGATGATAATTGATGTGCGGAGGTTATATTGTTCAATCGAATTATTCGGGGAACTTTTAGGTATTGAGTACTATTCACGAGTTACTATTCATGAGTTCTTATTCACGAGTTACTATTTATGAGTTACTATTCACGAGTTACTATTCATGAGTTCTTATTCATAGATTACTATTCACTCTGGTATTGTGCATTCTAGGTATTTGGGTATAATATTATTCCATGAGGAGATGTGCTAATTTTTGAATAGTTGGTTGAAGTTATATTAGTGAATCAATATGGACGGTGGTGGTGGAAAGTTATAATAGTGAATCAATATGGATCGCTGGTTTAAAGTTTTAATAGTAAATCAGTATGGACCTTTGCTTTAAGTTTTAATAGTAAATCAATCTGGACCGTTCAGGAATTAGTTATTATTCAATCATTTTTCTATAAATAGAAGCTCATTCCTTCATTATTTCTTACGAATTCACTTTGAAACTCTAGAGAGAGAAATTATAGAGAGAAGAAGAAGAGTATTCTCTTTACTTCACTTACTTGATATCCGAGTGTCTTTTTCACGGTAAGGGTTTTATTCTTTCTTATTCATGAAGAGAACTTACATTAGTCCATTCTTTATTATTACATTGGAATAACTTTGATGTCTGTGGCATACCTATATTGGTGAAATCCTTATGTTATTCCATTCTTTATTATTACATTTGGAATATCATATACATCCATTTTTCTGTGGGACTGGTTAAAAGTCTTTATTATTACATTGGAATAACTTTGTATATCACGGACTCCCTATACTTGGTGAAATCCTTATGTTATTCCATTCTTTATTATTACATTGGAATATCACATACTGCATGCGTTTTGTAGCAAACACAGTTAAAGTATTTATTATTACATTGGAATAACACACTTTTGTCGATCTATCACATGCTTGGTGATTTCTTTTGTTATTCCATTCTTTATTATACTCAGTTGGTTAAAGTTTTGACTTCTATACTCCACTAAATAAGTGGAATATCCTTGATATTTGTGCTTCATCCAGTATCTTTTCATGGAAATATTCTTCTGAGCATTCTTGAATTTTACTCTACAAAGAAGTATCATGTTGACAATTTGGATGTTATTAGTTCCTGGATAAACTAATTCTTGAACTTGTTTTATTGAATTTATATATCATTATCATCATCCTCATGTTTATATTTTTTAAAAGTCATATGTGGCCTGTGGTGCATAGATGGACTTGGTATGATTATGACCAGGGATTATTCGGTATAATCATGACCGTAATGTTACAAATGTTGTGATAAAAGTCCTCATTGGCCCGTAGTGCATGGACAGTTGTTGGCATGATTATGACCATTGATGAATACATGAATATCCTTGGCCCGTAGTGCATGGATAATTTGTGGTCGTGACCCTAATGAATTTCCTTGGCCGTAGTGCAGGGATGATGTGGATTATTTATTAAGCTGAGTCTCAGCGATAAAAGTGATGAAAAACTTTTTAAATCATAAAAGATAGTAGATTTTATTCTCTACTTAACTCTTTTAATGGATTGTTTATTCCGCTGTAGTTAAACTTGTTGTCTATTGTATTTTATCAGTTTAACATTATTGAAGGCTAATGATAATTTATCCTGCATTATCTTAGTCATAATATTTCTTCTTTGAGGCTAGTTGAGCTCACCCTTTCTTTCCTTTGTTCTCTTTGGGAAATGAGAACGTGGCGAGGACTAGTCGGGGGCGGAGTGATGGTCCGATGATAGCATTAGTAGTCCTCACTATTCTATGAAATAGTGTGATAATAATTGTAATGAGAATTATTACGAGTGGATATTGTCTAGAAGACAATATTTGTATTAAAACTCATGACTTTTGTTGTATATTTAAGATTGTATTTGTATTACATACCATGTATCTGGCGACCCAAGATGGGTGATGTATACCTATTTTGGGAGGCGTCCACAAAATCACTTTATCCACCATCATTTTCAATCAATTCATGAATTACCAAAATGGTTGAAAGTGATACTTCATCCACTCAATCAATTTCGATTCTGAGAATCCCAACATTACATGGCGATGAACCAAATATACCAAACTTTGTGTTGATTCAATCTCCTATCATCCCTCCCTCTACGATTATTAAGCCACATCAAATCGTAGAGTCACCTGCACAAGTCGTCGAGTCACCTGGCAAGATCGTAGACTCAATCCATTTTGAAGCTCAACCTCACACGTCTGCCCCTCCATCGGATATACCATCTTCCTCAACAAACGACTATTTCAGTCTTGATCTTGCTCTCTACCAAATGCAAGGTCAACATTCAAGAGCCTCTCCTCTAAATAATCCATGACTCCTTGAGCTTATATCGATCTCCCCACCAAAGCGGAGTTAGCGAGAAGCAACTAAGAAAGTGACCAGGATATACTGAGAAGATCTTGAGGTCCACTCAAGAACTTGTTCATATAAGGTGACTCGGTTGATTGATCTTGCCATACTCTCCCAAGCACCCTAAGTTACGAACTAACAAAGAAGCTTAGGGAGATAATAAAAGAGATGATCTAGAGTATAAATGAAAGGATCAAATCCACTTTTTGGTACGCCGAGAGCATAGGGATGTTGTTCTTATTTTACAAAATACCCAAGAATCCCAAAATCAACTTATGATGGAAAATCTCACGAGTCTAAAGACCCAAATGAAAGAATTCCAAGCCTTCTTCATGGGTCAAATGAAACAAACAGAAACTGTCTTGGACATTCTGCAAAGGAGGGAAGCTCGTACTGACTCTTTGATCGAGGAAAATCGTGCAGATATAATTCAATCCCAGACTCAACTCAACGAACTTGTACAAGGTATGACTCGCCTTTCTGAAGATATTCGAACCCTTGATGCTGACATAAAGGGGGAGAATAAAGGAGAAGGAGACAAAAGAAAAGGCAAAGGAGTCAAAGGCAAAATTACTACTTTCTCAAGAAGTTCTCCTACGAGTCAGTCTCGACATCAGACTCCACGACCTGAACAGCAGCAAATTCTCATGGAACAACCAATAAGGAGTCAAAGGCCTTCTCCCAGCTCACAAGAGGTGACCATCACAGGCCTAAGAATGCCAATTGGAGATCCTACATTCATGAATAGGCACGATCATCATGAAAGACTAAGTCAAAGCGAGCTGAAAGATATAGCATGGAGAGACGAAGCGAGCAGGAGAAGAAGAGCTCAAGAGTATGCAAATCCTCCAAGGAATAAAAGGCAGAAGAAATAGAGATAAGTTGAAACTCATTTCTTATTAATGTAACAAAGCTTAATTGTAATATCCGTCTTTATAAACATCAATAAATTCATGCTTATTCTCTAGAGGTTTCAGCTGCTCACTGAAACACTAAGTCATATTTACTTTCTAGCAACTGCATCTAGAAATTAATAATCATGATACAAATCTCCTTGGTTATGTCAACATCAAATAGGGGAAGATTGTTGGGATATTGCATATTTAAAATTTGATGCTGAAATAGTCATGATTATATGTAAAGTCCTTCAAAGGAACACGTGTACAAGGACTTAGTGATAGATCAAACTTGTTAGGTTGATCTGAACTTTAATGTTTATCATTCTGTAAATGAATGTATAGAAGAAGAGATCAAAGTTGTTAGGTTGATCTATATCTTGAAATGTAATAGATAGGCTTCAATTGAATCGTAGTCTATCAAGATGATCAAGAGATTGCAGAAGACAAGGCAGAAACATAGAGCATTGAGGATCGTAGTGTATCTTCTTTGAAAGGCCTCTCCGAAATCGTAGAGTAGTCCTAACGCTTGTCGAGCCAAGTCAGAGTTCGTAGAGTGCTCTCGAAAGCGTAGAATCTTCAAGTCAAGCAAGTGAAGATCGTAGTGTACCAATACTTAAGAGAAATCGTAGTGTTCTCATCTATCATCACCAAACCAATTACCAAGGTGGCATGACACCACGATCAGAATCGTAGAGCTTCATCTGTCTGTGTCAGAAGCATCGAGCCTCGTCCACTTGTTTAAATATTAATCACAACAAATATGGAATGAGATATAGATGTTGAAAACCTCGGGAGTCCCAATGACACAAAAGTCATCCTTAGTATATAACAAAGAAACGTATTGAAGAAGCTAAGGAAAGTACTATGGGTCAGCAGAAAACACCTTTTTAGGTGTTAGGTGAGATAGCAGTCTGTTGTGTCAGTGGGCCAGTCTGCTAATCAGAAGTTATGCAGAAAGTCTCCATCAAAGCTCAAAAATGTCAAATGCATTTAATGCTTCAATGGAAGTCTTCAACGGATACATTTTCAAAGGCATCATATATACAAAACATCAGTAGATGAAAGAAACAAGCAAGCACTGAACAAAACAAAACTGAAGAACACTTAACGATCAAACTCTACGATCTGAAAAAGGAAAGCTTGCTCAGCTACTCAGTTCTTTCAAACACAAGCTTAACGGCAACTGAGTAGCACCATTCAAGAACTCAATTATTATCTAGTGAAGGAAGAAGTTCCAATTCAGAAAGACTTGAAGAGTTCTAAGTGAACTGAGAAGTACCAAGTCTGCTGGACTTGAAGAGTTCAAAAGTGAACTAAGAAGTTCCAAGACTGCTGGTCTTGAAGAAATCTATGAGATTCAGAAGTTGTAAAGATATCCTTAATGGATTTCCTACTCAAGAAGTAGAAGAGTGGACTAGGAGCTTTGAATGTTCTGAACCACTTAAAATCATTGTGTCCCTTATATTCTTGCCATAACTGCTATAATTGTCATAACTATTTTACTCGTATTTATTCATTATATCTTGAAGGGAAAACAAACAAATCTTAATTCCGTTGTGCTTAGATCATTATCAAAACTAACAAGAATTTTAAAACGAAAGAATTTAAAAATATCTATTCAACCCCCCTTCTAGATAACTATTGTGCATCTGGGAACAAACAGTGGCATATACGTAAATAGTGTCGTATACATAAATAGTGTCATATACGTAAATAGTGTCGTATACGTGAATAGTTCTTCGGTATAATGATATTGAAAGAAATAACATCATTAACGAAGAAAATAACATCCTTTACCTGAAAAGAATAGTACTTCTGGCTGAAATATCGGATATAATGCTGAAGGAAACTTACACTGAATAGCAACTCTCAAAGTATCTACATAATCACAAAAATACGCTCGATATTATAGAGAGAGAAAACTTCATATTCTGGTGTGATTTTCATTTCTAACTAAGCACCCTATTTATAGGAAAATGCCAGAAAGCCAAAACAGACTAAAATTTAATAAAATAATATTTTAAAAAATTTTACGCACACCACTTGGACCAAGTTCATTACACCACAAGTGGGGCCCACCAAATTCAGCATTTTCCCATAAAATACAAAAGTGGGCCCACCCATGTTTTTAATTAAAAATATTTATTTCTAAAACTTTAATAATTCATAATAAATAGCCCTTTTATCAAAAAATACGAATTTATGTCCATTTGATAGAAAATTTAATTCTCTACAACTTTGTAGAAGAAAGTTTTTCCAAATTCCAAACAGAAAATGATCGAAATCCACATACGGATGATTTTTAATACCTCCATTCTGACAAAATACTGATAAAATACCTCAGTATTAATTCCTTCATTTATATCCACATAAAATAAATTTTTCTTATCATATGAATTAATAATTAATTATTCACAAATAATATTACGAAATCACAATAATGACAATCAGTCGTTCCGAGGAAAGAGGGGCTTTCAGATAAGAATTTCTCTTCTTTGGCGCGCGCATTAGGTGACCAAACCCTTTCCTGAAACGAACTTTCTTAGACATACGCCAATAATACTATCTAATAATATTATTCAAATAATATAAATTATTGATCGATAATGAAATCTTTGTGGCAAGTGAATTATTGAATTAACAATAATATAAAATATCAATGTAGCAATTATTGAATCAATAAAATAAAATATTGAGCAGTAATTCTTTGTAACAATTATTGAGTAGTGTCTTCTTACGTAAGAATCAATAATCCAAAAAATAGTGTGCAATACCGTGTGCTACTTTGTGCAACCACGAGTATTACTGTACTTTAACCACCAGGTATTCCAACAGTGTTAACGGTAACAACTACGTCGTAATTTATAAAAACTCAAACTTGTCGTTTTTTTCATCCAACAGTTATTCTGTTATGGGGCCTATAAATGATTGCGCCATCGTACGAATATTCCCCGACAGTAAGAATATTCCACGACCAAACAAATATTCTCCGACAACAATGAGTATTTTATAACTACTTGCTTATTTTGAAAATTTTATATATATCACCCTTAACTTTAAACTTTTATCAATTTAACTATTTACTAAATAGAAAAATTGAAAACTTTTATTTCATAAAATTCGGGGTCTTACAATATATACTATTAATAAGTGATGGATGAATTAATTTAGTAAAACTTGGGCTTTAAAATTAATTGAGTTTAATTGATATATGAGAAATATTAAAAAAGGTTAATTAAATATATTAATGCAATAAAATAAAATAAAACTTAAAACCCTATACTTGATGTTACATTAAATAAAAAAAAAAGAGAAAGGAGGCGCAGAAAAAGAAGGAAAGAAAAAGCAAGCAGTGCCTTTCTCTTCCTTTGTTATTATGTAAATCATTGAATGAGGTTGGAATACATATGAATATAGAATACATTATTATATATATATATATATATATATATATATATATATATATATATTATTAAGGATATTAATTTGTTAAAATAATGATGATTAAAGGATTATTTATAACATAATTCGGGTTTATCTTGTAAAATTGATGTAATTGGAGAAATTAATTTTATATTAATATAAATTATAATTATTAAGTAACTTATAATTGTATTATTATTATTTTTATTAGATCGGACGGAGAGAATTTAAGGAGTATATTTGGAATATATATAAATTTTGGGTATTACATTATTTAATCCAGATTCAGGTACGGATTTCGTACTCCGAACAAGAACAGAGGGCTATAGTGATGGTATGGGTCCGTCGACATAGTCAAAAATCGTTGCCATAGGCTATGCCAACAGTACCCCATCGTAGTCGATAGTGTCATGGTCGTAGACCTATGTCGACGTTATGACACCCCTATGTAGACGGGTCTACCATCGCCATACAATTTTTCGCACTACGTGTTAGAGTCCAAATGGCGACGGTCTTGTCACCAACACCGACGGGTTATACCGTCGACATAGAGATAACCAACACCGACGGGTTATACTGTCGGCATAGAAATAATAAACATTTGGTGTTTATAACACTATAGCAACGGTGCTACCGTCAACGTAAATATAATAACACATTGTTTATACACCTATAGCGACCACAATACCGTCGTCATAAAACTTTTTTATTTTTATTTTTTTTACTTGGAAAGTAACTATAATATAAATCTGTTTATTTAAAACCACATACATTAAACTTAAAAATAAAAAAAATTCAAATATTAATTATATAAATTCATTGTGCATACATAACCATAGAAAATAATTAGTTAAGCTCAATAAAAATTATCTAAGATTCAAGTTCTAGCTAGCTATACAAAAGATACTCAATTCACTTGTATCTTAAATTTTACATACAATTGACAAATTCTTGACAAAAGGTGCCATGAATATACAAATGCTCCTTTAGTTTTGATGTGTCATCACTAAATGATAGCTCCTTGTGCTACTTAATTGTGGGCTAATCATCCGGGGAGGCAGTGCCATAGAATCACTGGTGTATACTTTTTGTGTGGACAGATGGGTCATATGGCTAAAGATTGTACCGGACCACGTGGTAATGGTGGTAATGGAGGTCAGCGTCAGGGTGGTCGAGTATTTGTCTTGACATATAACCAGGTGGTAGGTGCGCCAGGTACTGTTTCTGGCACGCTTTTAGTTGGCAATCGCGAGACTTCTATTTTGTTTAATATTGGTTCTACTCATCCAGTTGTTGTTCAGTCTTTTGTTCAGCACCTGCCTGTGCCATCTTAGTTATTAGATTTTGTTATGTCTATTGCTACCCCGATGGGGACTTCTGTTGTTATCTCTAATTTTTATCGAGGGTGTTCGATCAGTTTTGGAGATAAGATTCGTAGGGCTAATCTTCTTCCGATATGTATGCATGATTTTGATGTCATTCTTGGGATGGATTGGTTGGATAAGCGCCAGGCCACTATCGATTGTCAAGCAAAAAAGGTTATATTTGGATAAAGTCTCCAGAGTTCATGTTTTAGGGTTCACAGCCGAGTAGAGTGGTGAAGTTAATTTCAGCTTTGAAGGCTGGGAAGTTGGTGGCAAAGGGTTGTGAGGGGTATTTGGCATTTGTGAAGGATACCTCTAAGGGTGATTCCCTTATTGAGGATGTTTCAATTGTTCGTGACTTTTCCGATGTGTTTCTTGAGGAGTTGTCAGGGTTGCCACCACAGGGGGAAGTGGAGTTTGCTATTGATCTTGTTCCTGGTGCGGAGCCTATCTCTAAGGCTGTATCGGATGGCACCGTTGGAGTTGCAGGAGTTGCAGGAGCAATTGCAAGAATTGTTGGATCGTGGTGTGATTCGGCCAAGTATGGGGTGTTTCGGTCTTGTTGTGAAGAAGAAAGATGGGTCTATGAGGTTGTGCATAGACTACAAAGAGTTGAACAAGATTACTATTAGGAATCGATATCCATTGCCGAGGATTGATGACTTGTTTGACCAACTTTAGGGGGCGAAGTATTTTTCAAAGATAGACTTGAGATCAAGTTATCATCAGTTGAGGGTGAGGGATGAGGATATCCCTAAGACAACTTTTCATACTCGATATGGGCATTACGAGTTTCTAGTGATGCCATTAGGTTTGACTAACGCTCCAGCGATGTTTATGGATCTGATGAATCGGGTATTCAGGGAGTACTTGGACCAATTTGTTATTGTCTTTATTGATGACATTTTGGTTTACTAAGTCTAAGGAAGAGCATGAGGAGCATCTTCGCACAATGTTGGGAATTTTGCAGAAAGAAAAATTGTATGCTAAATTCTCTAAATGCGAGTTTTGGTTGGAGCAGGTTGTATTTTTGGGCCACGTTGTTTCTGCTGAAGGCATTAAGGTGGATCCTGCGAAGGTTGAGGCTATCACTAAATGGGCGAGACATACTACGGTGATAGAGATTAGGAGTTTCTTGGATTTGGCAGGGTATTATAGGCAATTTGTAGAAGGGTTTTCCTTGCTTGCCTTACCATTAATTAACTCAGTTGATGAGAAAGGGCACGAATTTATGTGGAATGAGGAGCGTGAGAAGAGTTTCAAGGAGTTGAAGAAACGACTTATGACAGCTCCTATATTTACATTGTCGTCGGGGACTGGAGGTTACCAGATTTATAGTGATGCTTGGTGTGTTTTGATGCAACACGATAAGGTGTTTGCTTATGCCTCTAGGCAGTTTAAACCTTACGAGGTGAATTACCCCACTCATGATTTGGAGTTGGCGGTAGTGATCTTTGCCTTAAAGATTTGGAGGCACTACTTGTATGGGGAGACTTGTGATATCTTTATCGATCACAAAAGTCTTAAATACATTTTCACTCAAAAAGAGCTTAACATGAGGCAGAGGCATTGGTTGGAGCTTCTAAAAGATTATGATGCGAGAATTCAGTATCACTAGGGTAAGGCTAATGTGGTTGCAGATGCTCTTAGCTGAAAGAGTTCAGGGAGTGTAGCAGCCCTTATTACACAACCTCAGGTTATTTTGGATATGGAGCGGCTAGGGTTGGAGTTGGAGTTGCAAGGTTCAGATGGGCATTTGATAGGTATGAGAGTGGAGTCTTCTCTTATCTCGCGGGTTAAAGAAGCTCAAAACGAAGATGGAGAATTGTGGAGTATGGCGCAATATCTGGAGGAGGGCAAGCAGCCCAAGTTTTGTATTGATGACCACAGTGTGATTTGGTTGGGCGAGCAGTTCTGTGTACCGTCCGATCCAATCATTCGGGATGCAATGTTGGCTGAGGCTCATAGTTCATCATTTTTTATTTATCTAGGTTCTATAAAGATGTTTAGGGATTTGAAGAAGAATTTTAGTGGAATGGAATGAAACGAGATGTGGTTGAATATGTTGAGAACTGCCTCACTTGTCAACAAGTGAAGATAGAAACATCAACGAGCTAGCGGTTTGCTGCAACAGTTAGACTTTTAGTTTGGAAATGGGAGGATATCACGATGGATTTTGTGACTGGTTTGTCAAAAACTTTCAGGAAAAATGATGCCATTTAGGTAGTGGTGGATCGGTTGACCAAGCGACACATTTTTTGGCCATCCATGAGGGTTACTCAGTGAATTTTTAGCAAGAGAGTGTTAGACTTCATGGTACTCCGGTATCTATTGTTTCAGATCGGGACCCACGGTTCACTTAACAGTTTTGGAAAGGGTTTCAACGAGCTTAAGTTACTCAGCTCAACTTCAGTACTTCTTTTCATCCGCAAATTGATGGGCAATCCAAAAGGACTATTAAGACGTTGGAGGACATATTGAGGTCTAGTGCACTTGAGTGGTCAAGTAACTGGGATGATTACTTGAGCCTAGTTGAGTTTGTTTATAACAACAGCTGGCATGCAAGTATTGGAATGGCTCCGTTTGAGGCGTTGTATGGTAGGAAGGGTTGGACACCGACTTGTTGGGATGAGGTTAGAGAAAGGGCCATAGAAGGGACTAAGTTAGTCCAAATCTGTAAGACCCCAACTTTTATAAATAAAGAATAATTTTCTCAAAATATATTTTTGAATATTATGGTGTGAATTTGATATAATGTTATAGTTGTGGGTAATATTTATAAATTTTGCAAAGTAAGCAAGTGGTTATATAATATTCGATTGGTTGGGGAATTTTCGTTTTAACAGGGAATATTCGTACGACGGCACAATCATTAGTGGACCACACAACGAAAGTATTGTCATAGTTAAAAAATGACAGAATTATCATTTTATAAAAATAACGGCGAAAGTGTTACCGTTAAAACTGTTGAACTACCCGGTAGTAAAAGTAATGCAGAAGTCACTCGGTTATACTCAATTATTCTATAGTAATTGTTGCATCATATCTCTCATATTATTGATTCAATTATTGTCGCAGTATCATCTGCATAATATGTTATATTATTAAATCAATAATTGAGACGATAAAGTTATTCATATTATTAAATTGCAATATTTACAATGTCTAGAAGTTACATCGAGGAGAGGTTTGGTCATCTAATTGCGCGCAATAAGGAGAAATCTTATCTGAAAGCCCCCTCTTTCCGGGAGCGACACAGTTGTTAAATATTGTGAGTTATAATATTAATGATGAATAAGTTCGTGTTGATTAAAGATGAAATTGATAGTTCTATTGTGTTGGAATTATTAGTGTTAGTGGAAATTGACATTTATTTCGATATTAATTGATGTTTGGAAGTTATACTGACCAGTCGGGTAATTAATCGGATAAATGAGCAATTAATTGCTATTAATTCACATGATTATAACTATTGATTCACATGATTGAACTATTGATTCACATTATTTACTATTAGGGGAGGTGGTGCAAGTTTGATAATACTTGCAGGACTAAATTAAAAATGAAGAAAAAGAGGAAGGTATTATACTGTAATATTTCGAGCCCCAAAGCATGCAATTATCGAAACTATATTTTTCTATAAATAGAAGCTCATTTTTCCTTCATTTCTCACCAATTCACAAAAGCTATAGAGCAATTATTATAGAGAGAAATTATAGAGAGAAATAAGAAGAGAAGTCTGCTACCTCACTATTCCAGTATCCAGTTTTTTTTAAGGTAAGGGGTATTATTCTTTCGTATTCATGAAGAGAGTTATTTTCTTTCAATACTTATAAGGGTTGTTGTTCCATTCTTTATTATTATGTTGGAATACCCTGTCTATGCAAAGTACCGCATACATGGTGAAATTCTTACATTATTCCATTCTTTATTATTACATTGGAATAACTTTTATGCATGCGGTTCATCGCATGCACAGTGAATTCTGTTGTTATTCCATTCTTTATTATTACATTTGGAATATCACATGCATCTGCATTCGGATTACGCGTATGACTGTTTCATTCTTTATTATTACGTTGGAATATCCTATCTATGCAGATTCTGGCGTGACTGAGTTACATTCTTTATTATTACATTGGAATAACTTTTGCACATGGATTCATGCGCTTTGGTGAATTATTTTGTTATTCCATTCTTTATTATTTTGTTGGAATAACCTGTCTATGTGGATTACCGCATGCATGGTGAATGATCATTTGTATTCATTCCTTATTAAATTGTGGAAATGATATGTCTACGTGGATTACCTCATGGCGGGCAAAAATCCATTTGCGATTTCATATATTCTATTATACTCAGTTAGTTAAAGTTTTGGCTTCTATACTCCATGAAATTAGTGGAATATCATTGATATTTACGCTTCATCCAGTATATTTTCATGGAAATATTCTTCTGAGCATTCTTGAATTTTACTCCATAAAGAAGTATCATGTTGACAATTTGGACGTTATTAATTTCTGGATAAATTAAAATTATAAATCTTTAAAATTTATCCTTGAACTTGTTTTATTGAATTATTATGTCATTGTCATCATCCTCATGCTTATATTGTGATGAAAGTCATCTTTGAATTACGTGCATAGATGGACTTGGTATGATTATGACCAGGGATTATTTGGTATAATCATGACCGTAATGTGACGAATGATGTGTTAAAAGTCCTCATTGACCTGTAGTTCATTGATGGACAGTTGTTGGTGTGATTATGATCAAGGATTATTCGGTATAGTCATGACCATTGATGATTACATGAATATCATTGGCCGTGATGCAAGGATAATTCGATTTTATTTATTAAGCTGAGTCTCAGCGATAAAGTTGATGAAAAACTTTTTAAATCATAGAAGATAGCAGATTTTATGCTCTACTTGACTCTTCTAATGGATTATTTGTTCCGCTGCAGTTAAACTTGTTGTCTATTATATTCTATCAGTTTAACATTGTTGAAGGCTAATGATAATTTATTCTGCATTATCTTAGTCATAATATTTTTTACTGGGCTAGTTGAGCTCACCTTTCTTTCACTGTTCTCTTCAGAAAATGAGAACGTAGTCAGGACTAGTCGGGGAACGGAGTGACGGTCCAGATGATATCATTAGTAGTCCTCACTATTCTGTTAAATAGTGTGACAATAAATGTAATGAGGACTCCATTGAGTGTAGATATTGTCTAGATGATAATATTCTTATTAAAACTCTTGGATTATGTTTTGTCGTATTTTACACGACTATTGTAACCTTACTCAAATAGCCACCGGAGGCAAGGAAATTGAATCTTCGCTAGCATTTTCCACCCGGTCTTCAATTAATTTGTATTTGAATTTTGTACCATGTATTTGGCGACTCAAGATGGGTGGTGTATACCTATTTTGGGGGCGTCACAAAATCACTACGGAGAAGGTAGCAGTGGCTAACGAAAAATTGAAGTCGGCTCGATCACGATAGAAGTGTTATGTTAATAAGCATATGAGGACTTTAGAGTTTGAACCTGGTGAGCATGTGTTTCTAAAAGTTTCTCCTTGGAAGGTTATTCCACAATTTGGGTCGAAAGGTAAGCTTAGGCCACGTTATATTGGCCTATTTGAGATTTTGGAGAAAGTTGGCGATGTTGCATATCGGTTAGCTTTGCCTCCACAGCTAGCTCATGTACATAATGTGTTCCATGTGTCGGTGTTAAGGAGTTATCAATATCATCCATTGCATGTGGTGCAATATCCGTTCGATAAGATTCAGAAAGATCTTACTTGTGAGGAACAAGCTAAGGCGATCTTGGATCGTCAAGAGCGAATTACGAGAAGGAAGACAATTCCGTTCGTTAAGGTTTTGTGGAGAAACCATTCAGAGCAGGAAGCTACTTGGAAAATGGAGAAGTCTATTCGAGCGAAGTATCCGCATCTCTTTGAAAATTATGTACGTTCTATTCTTTTGATTACGGGGACGGAATCTTTTTAAGGGGGAGGTGATGTAATATCCGGTAAAAACTATTAATAAATAATTATATTAAATAAAATAAAATTATATATATTTTAAATATTTTTATTGGACTTTATCATTTATTTGGGTCAAATTAGTCATTTAATTTATGTGAGCTAATAAATATTAATAAGTGATGGATGAATTAATTTAATAAAATTTAGATTTTAAAATTAATTGGTTTTAATTGATATATGGGAAATATTAAATCCTATTTAAATTTGAAAAAAAAGGTTAATTAAATATATTAATGCAATAAAATAAAATAAAACTTAAAACCCTATACCTGGTACGCTTGTTCTGATAAAAAGAAAAGAGAAAGAAAGAAGGCGGGCGGCGACCGAAAAAAGAAGGAAAGAAACGAAACAGGTGCCTTTCTCTTCCTTTGTTATTGTGTAAATCATTGACTATTGGGTCTAATACTTCTAATTTCATAATTGCGAGTATGAGCTTGGAATACATATGAATATAGGGTTGGAATACATATGAATATAGAATACATTAGTACACACACACACACACACACACACACATATATATATAAACAAAGATCAGTCGTACCCTTATCTTACTCACTCAGTGCTCACCCCTTTAACGACGGACTAAATGACGATTTGATCATCTGATATATATCAATATCTATACTTTTAGCGACGGACAATATATATATAAGTCATAAAAAGTATAGACGACAGTTATTATAACCGAACCATCGCTCGGAATCAAAATCATAAAGGGGGGATGATAACGTGAGTAAATAAGGGTATCTATATTTGATCCGATCAGATATATATATATATATATATATATATATATATATATATATATATATATATATATTCACTACTACTAACTAAACTAAAAAAAGCGAATCAAACATAGTGACGATTTTTTTCGTCATATATAAAAAAGCAAATTTTTTATACGACAAAAAAAATAAATCGCTAAAAATCAGGTTAGCTCTTAGTTAAACCGTTGGAAAGAACCAGGCTATATATATATATATATATATATATATATATATATATAGAGAGAGAGAGAGAGAGAGAGAATGATCCATAAAGCATCTATATGCTTATAGAATAAAAAAGTGGCATATAACATCTATACCATCCATTAAAAACATGAAGAATTCATGATCTATGGTTGAGATACCTTCGTCATGCTAGAAATTACAGCGGACTTGTAATGACTTTTCGAGACGGTTTTGCCCCCTATTAGCCCTTTTGCCAATTGGAAATAACGAGTTCATTAAGTCTTCTTAATGATGGATAAAGTAAGTAACAACTCCCATCCGAACATGTCTCGCACTCCAATACCATGACTCTGCCCCATTAAACCACTCCCTGCATAACTATCTCCCATATAAAACCTATAAACCCCATAACCATGCCTTAATCCTTGCTATCTTGCCCCGATGCTGGCTACCCCGAGCCCACTTTCAATCCCATACCCATCATATTTTCCATCAATCCAATCCCCCTCATACCTCTCATTCACAAAATAGTTATAAACCCCACTCCCATTACACCTTCCCTTATAAAATTCCCCTTCATAAAAATCACCATTGATGTAAAATTCCACTCCTTCCCTTCCAAAATTCTCAGTCTTTTTGAATTTTTTGACATTTAGGCTCCTTTTGGGACAAATTTGAATCACCAATGAACCACTGGACCGGTTTGGGATTGCTTTTTGAAAACCCGAGTTTCTTTAGATACTCATGGTTCAATTGTCTCAAAACCTTGAAGCTTTGCTGAATCAAACCCTTGTTTTTTCCGGCGAAAAAAAGGGCAACGACGATGAATATTAGAACTACGAGAAGGTTTTCCGATGTGGGTATGTCCTCCCCTCGAAAATAAATGAAAAGGGTGTACAGAGACAGCAATAACAAGGCCACAACCGGAGCGAGCAGCGCCTGAACCGGGCTTGTGGGGCTATAATTTACTGTGTACTAGGGGTGCTTGACTTCTAGAGTTACCGTCCGCTAGAAATTCTAGCGGATTATGTACATACTGTTAATTTCGCTGGTTTTGCAGGCTAAATGGAGGCAAAATTGGCAAATATTTTTACTAACTACGTTCACTAGTATTACTAGCGGACGACGTACTACCAAACTTAATCTCAGCCATCCATTAACAAAACATAGGGTTAAGATGCTATATGCCACTTTTTATTCCATAGCATATAGATGCTATGGATCATTCCCCTAAATATATATATATATATATATATATATGAATAAAAATCGTATTATACTCCTAAATTACAAATCCAAATAAGTTGGAAGGAAATAAATTTATATGGTATGTAAACTGGTTGGTTTCTATGTACGATCCTTTTCATGTAGAAAACTAAAGTAGACAAGGTTTGCCTATTACAAGTCTGTTTTTTATTTTTTTTGAGATTGATATTTTAACATTTATTTTTATATTTATTTATTTTTATTTTTATTGATATTTTAACATTTATTTTTTATGAGCTGCAACTTTTTCCTTCTTTTTTATTATTACCTCCTTATATTCTGGCCTAGGACATTTTGAAGTTGATATCTTTTTTATATTACAAATCTGCTTTTATCTTACACTCGCGCGCGTAGGTGTGTTTGTGGCAAAAAGGGTGCTACAGATATCATTCGGAAAATTCCCAGGAACTAGACGAAAAAGATTACAATATGGGGCGGAGCTGTCACTACAAATATCTTCCAGAGCTTAATTCTTAAGAATACAAACATGAACATGGAGAACACATTGTCCTTAATTCTTAGAAATGAAACATTATGGTAAATCCCAAAAAAATAAAAATAAAAGATACAGATGACTTCTACCAACTACATGGGATGCAAAAAGAAACTTTTATCACTTACAAAGTCCTTCAAAAGATGTCAGCTAGACATATTAACATGGGGAAAGATGAGAGGTGCCAAGAATGTATCAATTAACTAAACCCTTCTTACCCCACCTTCTAGTATTCTGCGGATATGGAATGCTTCGCCTTGATCACCGTTTAATGACCTCCTCTCCAAGAAACAAGCAGTTAGCTGCCCGAGTAACCTCTCAAGATATGATTGCAAGCAACTATGTGTGTCCTTTAAATTCGGATTTGTTGACAAGATCAAGGCGTTAACTGCATCAGCCACAATTTCTCGCTGATTCTTCAAGAAGATATCCAACTGATGATTTCTGCGGCTGTTCATAGGCCAATAAAGCAGCACAATCCTAGAGAGAGAGAGAGAGAGAGAGAGAGAGCTAGTTACAAAATTTTAGTACAAAATAAAAAGTAAATTTATTATCATCAGGTTCTAAACTACTATACAATAATGTTTCTTATTAATTAAGAGGTGTATTTCCATGTTAGGCCCAACTAGTCAAAACCATTAGTGTATCTTCAATTTCTTTCAAATGTTCATTGTGAACTACAGTTAACTACACTACAGAAAAATTCTAATTCTAGTTGTACAAACTACAAATGCTTTATCTAATATACAATTTTACTAGAAAATAAATACCAGCGATTGGATTACTTATATTTAATAATGCTGGAGTTTACGAACACTTGGAATAGTGCTAAATTGCAAGTTTGATAATTCAAAAAAAAAACAAATGAAAATTTTCTTTTGAATGAGATAAAGCAAATTTAATTAGGAAGAAAATTGCTACATAAAAGGGAGCATGAGAAGTTCTACAGCAGCACAAAGCTGAAATAAAACAAAGACTAAGGAGTATTAATTTTTTCTGTGCCAAGTAAATACTTGTTGGGTTTTGATCACTCAGCACCACTTTGCAACTAAATTGGAATTTGAAAAGCAGAAGTATGCTCATTCCACAAAGCATATCTGCTTAAGATTTAAAGTTTCTTACTACCTTAAGTAGATCTTCATACTCTGCCAATTTGTAAAACTTTTCAAATTCGCTCCTTCCATAGAAAACAGCTTCCTCCAGCTTTGCAACCTGCACATAAGTTCATCCCACTATTCAAGATCGTCCCAATCAACTAGTAATATTTCCAGGACAATTATAACTCATCCAGCAATTAAAAGTCTCCCAATAGAACCTAAAAGAGTGGACCAGAAACCAATATGAGGGAGTCTAAATCGATCTTTTCTAGGATTCCTTAATTTGTGAACTAAAGCCATAAAGACGATATGTTGTAGGTCCTTGTAAGGCAAGTGGAAGGAAGTGATACGACCGACAGGTCCACTAGTTCACACAAATCCAAAGAAGTTAACACGAATAAAATGATTTTAAGATCACAGCATCTGAGATGCATTCGTGTCGCATATCCTAGATAAGGTAATGTCATGTTTGACAATTCTAATAGTCAATTACGAATAGATGATCATAATATAGAGTAGGGTTTAATAATCGGCTCCAGATTACATTTACTGAATGCCGATAAATAGTTTCTGCAGTATTCAGATTCCTAGCGGTTTGTAAGCATCTGTTCACGTAGAACATCAATCCTTTTGGCCGATCACGATCATTTAATTTACGCTAATCAAATTGGGTCTATAAACTGAAAGCTGAGTTGGTCACTAATTAAAGCATTGCGCAAAATGCAGCCTTATAACTGAGACATTTTATCACCTAATTTTTCATCATTTCTTTTTCTAAAGACTACATAAAATACTTTCCATATCCTATTTCAATATTCAACACAAAGATATTTTAACAAAAGCAAACAGGTTGAAGAAACCAACACACGTAAGTTCAACTATAATTATTCTCCTAAAAAAAGCCATAACCTTATCAAAGATAAAGCATTCAGCTTGAAATTTTCATTATATATATATAAACAAGTAAGCTAACAAAAAAGAACATTTACCCGAACCAGTTCAATGAATTTCTGACAATGAAGCAGGAAACACGTAGCTGATGTATCATCCTGCAGAGAGCGGAACTTGTCAAAGACTTGGAGGATAGGAACGTCCATTAAAAGAAGATTGATCTCTGCAGCTTCTTTCTTAATTTTTTTTTCCTCCTCTTGTTTTGGGAGGGCCCTCGCTTCAATGGAAGAGGGGTACATAACTAAGAATGCATGGAAAAGTAATCCAGAACTGTAGACAAAGATCCTAATTTAAGTTTTGAACCAAATGAGAAACGAGCAAAAACAGATGCACAAGACACTCCACATAGCATAACATATTTGAATTCAATATTACGTGGTGATATTTCCCTTCTTTGTTTCCAGATGCCCTCTCTTTTTTTGCGACGATATTTCTGATCTAAGCTTATCTCTAGAAACCAATTTCTGTTTTCCGTTTTCTCATTGTTTTTGGTTTTTTCACTTAAATCTGTGGGAGATACAATGGATAGAATATGGAGATGAGGGTTGAAAAATAATATTCACAAGAAACTAAACTAGAAATTAGTGACGTAGAGTTTGCTTAATATTAGACATGAGCTAATGAAAAAGATACCATGAGAATGGAGAAGTAATATACATACACACAGAGACATCTTTATGTTTATATTAATAAATGAGTCAACGAACAACATATAGGGATCAAGACCTTCCACCTGAAAAATTTGAGGATAACTATCTCTTAGTTTACCGAAGGCATCATCAATCTTACCGCTCCTTATGAGCTGCACAAGCAAAAAAAGATAATTCTTAGTCGAAGTCTATCATTTACAGAAAAAGTTAATTATTTTAAAGGCCACAAATTATTAAACAATACAAATGACAAACGACCATGTAGGACAAGTACAATGAAACATTCCTGTACAAGCTTCGGGAACAAAATTTTGCTGGAAAGGAATAAGGGATTTCTTCTTGGTCTGATTACAGAGACTTTCATGGCTTTGCAGAATGTGCAAGGATTTTCATAACGTTTATAAAAGGGCAAGTGCTTCAAGCTTTAATAGGACAAGAGAGAAAAAACTTGGTCAAAGTCCTTGTTCGATGAATAATACCCACCTTCAGTAATTTAGAGGCAAGTTGTGTTCTTTCACAGCTTAATTTTCTAATTGACAGATGGAAGTAGTAAAGCTTGAACAAATTTCCAGGATATAGGAATGAGGCAGGACAAACCTTATTAAATGGGTATAGGGGCATAGAAAGCTACTAAACAATAATCTCTCAGGTTAAAACTCTACTGATCCCACAGACTGGAATTTCTAAAACCATCTAAATATCAAAACTGATCTTGATCAGAGTAATCAGTAAAAAAATGTGTGTAGACGTTTACACAACACTAACATTAAAGTTTCTTTGACTCCCTGTTTGGGAAATTAAAATACTAATAAACTTGGGCGGAAAAAAACGAGTCTGAACTGTGATTTGCCCTAGAACAGAAGTTTACCCAATTTTATGGGCCCAAGTCCTTTACAACAAATAAATTACCCGTATGTTACCCATGTCTTTCTCTACTTTAGAGGAAATTTCGTACCTGGCGCAGAATCTGTCTCTCCTTTAATGCGTATGCACTGTCTTGCTCATTGAAGCCATTTTCTTGAGTTAAAGAAATAGGAGGAACAGCACTTTCACTAGCCTCATCAAATAACTTGAGTGTCTCTCCATATCCATAGTGTAGTAAGTAGGAACGAACGATTCTGGGAACCAAACACAAAAAAAAGAAGTGAGAAAGAGGCTGAAAAAGACAAATAGACTACCATACAAAGAAATCAAAACAAAGTTGAAACCCTAGATTAAACATGCTAGATGATGCTTCAAAGTCAAACCCTGGAATTGAACATGCTAGATAACCCATTTGGGTCCTACCTTGCCAGTTCGGAATTTAGGCCTAAAGGACTCTTTTAGTCTTTTTATATGCGTTTGGAAATTTAATATGCTAATATTAAGTATTATATTAGTTAATATATTTATTTACTGAACAAAATTTAATTTTTCCTATTCTGCTGGATAAATATAATAACAGTTGACTCATGAGTCTTATCTTTATAAGATATGGGTTAAAGGGTCTTCATGACTGGATTTAACAAGTACAGGTTTTCTAGTTAATGTAAGTTTGTTTAGGCTTCGAGCTTACATAAAGCATTGTATAAACAGAGATCAAGTAAAAGAGATTTTTTTGTAGTAATTACACATTTTTTTTTTATGAATTCCAACTTTTAGATGTGATGCCTTTGGGGAAATTTTTGCACAAGACAATATTCAAAAGAGAGACATCTCCTTGGGGATAGGTGTCGGGAGTCAGGACCTTTGGGGTGATCCTGACGACCTGAGCACAGAGAATTAAGATAGAGATGCCGTAGAAATTAGGGTTAAAACTAGATTGAAGAAGAAGATAGAACCTGAGATTGGAAAAGAATGGGAGGGGGAAAATTTGTGCAGACTCAAAATGAGCTCACCATATTCAGATTTTCATTCATCATAATATTCCTTTTTCCTACACTATTACATCAGCTCCTATATTTAGTGTACCAGGAATCACAGGTTATACTGGACTACACATCTATCTATATATTCAGTACTGCTTTCGTAGTTATTTACTATTAATACCCTCACTAGTACTAGCAGGCTTGCTCATACGTGTTATCTGCTATATACAGTAGATTATTTGCCCCTCCAACATGAGGTTGCACAAAGTTTGTGGAGTGAGGTGTTCTTATAGTGTGGCTTAGCATGGGTGATGCCAAGATCAGCCAGTGAGATGCTTCAAGTGTGGAGACGGGTGACATTTAGGAAGGAATTGCAAAGGAGGCATGACCTGCTTTCACATAGCTATAATGGTGGACCTTAAGGAAGAATAAGAATAATGATGTACTTTGTCGCAAAGATCTATTGAAAACTTTCGGTTTCTTTTCCTTAGTCTTCTATTCTTCTGGGTGCATGAAGTGTTCCCTGGTTCTGATGTGCATTTTGTGGACTTTTTGTGAGAGTTTGCTCTAGGGGCCTAATGTAGGTGGATATCTGGAGGGGCTCTCTCTGTTTAGGCCTTTTCTCTTCTTGGGGATAAGTGAGTTTTATTCCCACTTTCTTCTGTATACTTCATGTGGACTCGAGTTCACCACATTTTAGTTTATAGTGAATTGTTTACCTATCAATAAAAACGCATTAATGTGATGCCTATGAACTTATCATAAAAAAATGTGATTAATATAAAAATATGAGTGATTCCTGATAATTCCTTGTTCTTTGATATTATGCAATCTAAAGCCTTCAACAACTCTCAGTAAGATCCAAACTAAATTATAAATAGTCCCAACTAAGAAGCCTATAGCTATGAGTCTCCTCCTTCATGTTTTAATTCTTGCAGCCCTAGAAACTCTTAAAGAACCACTATCCCTGCTAATAATCAAAGCACCCCAACAGCCATCCTATCATATTTCACCGCCGCCACCCTTTATTTCATCTCTACCATATCTGTAAACCTTAAAGTATAACATATTTTCCTAACTTTTACCCACCAAATACTGAAAACCCAACTATTAGAACTCCCTAGTCAACCTGTCCTACATCAGAACCAATTTTCTACAAGTTAAAATTTCTAAATGTAAATCAAATAGGAAAATATCACAAGAAAATCAGATTTGTTTGAAAGTAACACCTAGCAGTAAAATGCTATGGAATATTACTGACTAGTGAATGATTAAACACTACACAATCACAGGAAATCAGATTGCCACAACTCAGATTGGCCAAATTCAACTTCCACATGAGCAACAGTCATTTTTCCCAACTTCTGAACAGAATCATGCATACAATTAGCTAAACCAATTCATATGATAGTCACTTAAATTTTGAAACAGAGATGTATTCATTTTGTAATAAATTGAACAAAAATCTAAGTAAATTTAGTAAGTTGGATTGGTCTCAGTTGGATTGTCCTCAAAACTTAACTTCTAAACCTTTCTTTGAAATGCAAACTTAGATAGAAGCTTCCAGATATGTTCTTGTATTTTTGCATATGTACAATTTTAATTAATCTTTGCCATTTTTTGTCCGAATTTGAACTAAATGTGAAAATAGATGCATAAATAGTCAAACCATAGCGAGAGCAGGGATGATTCAAAGTTTACAAAAGTGAACCCAGGATACACAGTACATACTCGTGGAATCTTCACACTACATTATTAGAAAAAGTAAATACACCTAAAAATAATTAATTTATTTCAGATCAGAAATATACTTTAATGCAGCACGTATATTACCATTAGAAGTCTATAATAAATCTTAACATGAACAAGGCTTACAAATTTGGGGCTTGGTCATGACAATAAATGACTTCTGTTGATTAATAATATTTAGCATTGAATCGATAAAGCATTATACCCTTTTGTAGGAGAGATGGAAAATGGAAAGCAGAGAAGGTAGGAGGGTAAGAAAGATATCTCCAGAGAATGTAGCCTTCACCCACTTTATGTTTGCTCGAGTAAAATACAGATGAAGAGGGAAAAAAATGTTGATTTCACCTCTACTGTTCCCCTTTCTCTTTCTAATCCATCCCTTTTTTTCTTCTTCATCCACTTGGTCCCATTTCCTTCCCTCTGTTCCCCTATTCTCTTTTAGATAAATGAACAAATCTTTTAAGAAAGAAGAGAAAGCTGAGACACTGAGGAGAGGACTAGGAATCCTCCAAACTAGAAACATGTGGGGAAAAAGTAGAATTTCCTAATAAAGGAAAGGGCCCATAATCTCTATTGAGAAGTGAGAACTGAAACAGAAATTCCTTTAATAGGTGACGCCCAAGTGGACCAACAGAAAAACATCCTATCCATAATTAAGGGAAAGAAGGTTACTATGTTTGGCTTTGTTACTTTCAGTCCAAAGTGGGACCAGAGGATCAGAAAAGCAGTGTGCCAGAAATTTTCCCATACTTTCTCCTACCAATCTTTTCAGAGATGAAGGAAACACCAAAGCTTCCTCAAAAACCCATTCCACAACCCACTTAAATGTAAGACAACAAATAAACAAAAGTTCATCAGATTCAAATATATATGGATACAAAACAAACCAGTTCCGAGATTAGTTCTTATATGGACTCTTCATCTACACTAAGTTATTAGTGTCGAAGTGCTTGAGAGTTAGGCATCAAAGAAAAACCTTGATTTTAAAGGGAATTTAACTTTACAAATGCAAGACTCAAGAGGAAGCCTGTTATGAGAGTGAACAAATCGGACTTGAAAGGAAAAAATGTCACTGGCCCAAACTTCATTGTTTTCTATCTGGTGAGGATAAAAAAGAGGAAGAATTAAGTGAAGGCAATAGCAAAGATAAATCCTCAGCCTCCCACTCTTCTCGTCTAACAGAGAGCATTTGCATGGGAACATTCAGAAAATTTTAATTTCTAACATTCAGGTAAAAGTCAATCCCATTCTTCTACGTGCAAATGCAACAGGATTGAAAGACCTATTTTGAAGGAATTAGCTGGGTCTTTTAATTATTACATGCTTAACATCAGCACTGGTAACAATGTAGAACATCAAAGTCTAAGGTACAAAGTCAAAACATGTAATATGTTTCCTTATGAAGTTACACAACATTGTTAGCACATCATAAATGCAGTCTAGAATATAGGCTTTGAAAAGTTTAAAGTATGTCCCGTATCAGAAGGCCTTTGTCAATATGGAATAAATAAAGTACGAGCCCTGTGTAATAATCAGCAATTTGTCACTACATCTAAGTAACTTGATAACCAAATACACTATTAAGCCATGCAAGAGTCAAGACACTATGCTGACACCGCGGTTTTTGCCAGTAGGAATATTGAAATCAATCTTTGAGCTTTTGACTGTTGAATTCTAAAATGAAAAGGAAAAATATAATAATATGCTCTCCATTCATATCCATTGTAGCATCCAGAGAAACAATTTTACAATTTGTTATTTCACTGTACAGGAAGGAATTTTACACATGCTAATGATCGAAACCATTAAATCCAGTTATACAATTTATGCATAAGTTCTTAAACTACAAATGTCAAACACACCTCATTCCAGATAAATCTCAATTTAGAAGAAAACTAACTCTGATATTTTCACATACCCATTACTGGCATTCGGTGGTATCGTTATTTTCTCAATAGTCATTTGCTGCTTGGTTCTTTCTTGCGCTTCATATGCCTAATAAAAAGTTACAAGAAATTACAAGGGGGCTTAATTCCTTTAACAATTAGTATATTCAGATTCGAAAGTTTCATACAAGTAACATTAATTCAAAGAGAAATCGTAACAATATCAAGGAAATTATTTATGCAAGATAAAAAAAATTAAAGTAAACATAAAGGGTGTCAATTAATTATAAAACCTGAGCAATGTTTAACAAAAAAAATAAAACCTGAGCAATGTATTCAACAACAGTAAAGTAAGGTGGCGTTAGAAGTCTTTGCGTCTTCTACAAGTATACAATAACCATTAATTTATGAAAGAGGGTATATTTCTTTAAGGGAATTTGGGGGCTGCAAAAGCAAAGGGTGAAAGTAAAAGGTAGAACAGCATAATAAATATGATGATGATGAAGAACTGAAGAAGGCGGGACATAATAAATATTTTACCTTAAGATCAAAAACGAATGGTTCTTTCCCAAAATTGACACTAACCCTGCCACACAGATAATAAAATTGCAAATATTAGAAGCTTGAGATTACGTCGATGATACTACAATAAATTGTACAAGTTCCACTTTAAAATATTACCACTAGTAGCAATTAATAGAGTAAAATACAGTGACACTCCCCCTATATATAATCACAATGATACTCACTACCCCTCTAGTTTTTAACTAACAGTTAGTACCCTTTTATTAACAAAATGTAACATTCATTATATAATCACATTCATTTTCTTATATACCATTTTCTTACCCTTTTATTAACAAAATGTAAGATCAAAATGTAATTATTTTTCTCAAATATAAAATATTTTATAAAAAATACACGGGCATATAATTTCTCATACAATAAAAAAAATATACATCTTAATATTCGTAAAAAGAAAAACACACCGTAACTAACAAAAAAAATACTATATTGCTGATTTTCTTAAATATTAAAACTTACATAATCACACTTTTAGGCACAATTTTTACAATAAAAAGGTCAAACTTTAATACTTGTAAAAAAATCAACTTAAAAACTCTCTTTACCAGACAAAGGTAGTATTAATCAGCATTACATTTTCTTCCATTCAACATTGCCATAAATAAACACAAAAATACACCAACAAAATGTAATAAAAATCATAAACATCGCAAATTTAACAGTCAACTGTAAATTTAACATATGAAAAAATCACATGTCCCAAATATCCCAACAATGAAACAATAGTTTTCACTGATGTACACTAAAAGCTAAAACATCAATGTACCCAATTCACCATTCTCGTAACAATTCCACAATAATTTAATTCTAAAATTCCTAATAATCACATCATTTACCCAAACGTATATGTGCTAAACAAAATTTCATATTTCATAAGCTGCCAACAATTTGAATGAGATGAAGACAAATGACAATTACAAACAAAATTGTAGTAAAAGGTGTATCAAATTAAAACATTCTAGTTTTGTCATTACCCAAAATATACATTATTCATTAAATTTTAATTTGGATAAATATGCAACTTTATTTATTTGGGGGGTGGGGGTGGGGGGTGGGGGTGGGGGTGTGGGGGGGGTGTATATATAATCAATAAATATAATATTATTATTTTTGATGTATAAATAAGTTTAAAATATGTTATTATTGGCAAGAGTATAATAGTCCAAACGATATTTTTTAATCCAATACTTTAATTAATCCGAAAAAAAACAAATATATCATGGGATTATTTTAAGTTATCCCATGAATAATCCCATAAAAAACAAACAAACACGTGACTAGGACTATTTAATCCTAGGATTAATAGTATTAGAATTATAATCCTTGCAAACAAACATAGCCCTAGTGTCTGAGGTATTTTTGAGTGTAGTTTGTTGCGTTGGATGCGTCTATGAGTTGTCTAAACACTGCAAAAAGAGCGGACTTAAAATTCTGTGTATGATTTTTGGCGAATTTTCTAGTAAGGTAGGAAATACCTGGAAAAGTGAAAAACCCTATGGCCCTAAATTTTTGTGGGACAGATTCGGCCCCTTAGCTTGTGAAATAAATTAAGGCCTTTTGGGGTCTGATAACATATGGTAACAGGAACACCCTGTCTAAAAATGAGCCAAAACGGACAAAAAATGAGTGAGTTATGACTAAACGAAAATTAGGTTTTGAAAAAATTGAAACTGTGATAACTGGAGTTATAACTCATCTTGACATAAAATTTAAACTGGGAGTACCCTATGATATAGAGGTCATACTGTCCAAGTTTTGTAATTTTTGGAATTAATCTCGAACTTTAATGAATTAGGTAATTTTGGACAGAAATGACCCTTTTTAAAAAATACTAAATAAAACTGGAAAAATATGAAAAATCAGATTTACGTGTAAAATATTATTAACTAAGTGGTGCCAGGAGGATGAAAAATAATAAAATGGTTAAGGAAGCCTAAAGGAGAAATTAGGGTTAAGGAAATTCAGGAAATAATAATTAATGTAAAGCCGTAAATTCAATATTATAAGTTACGTGTTAAAATGAGACGTATGAGCTTAAACAAGCGTTTATTAGACATTTTATGTCAATGATGTGAGGGGACGTTTAAGACTAAATGTTGGTCAAAAGAAAAAATAACGAAGTTAGTAACGGTAATTTACCAATAGTAACTATTAATAATAATAGTTAATTTAATGGAAATAAATCCTTATGGATATTGTAGGTAATTATTTGGAGAAGGATATTAACCTAGCTGAGGGAGGTTTACAAAGTAATGACAAGTTTTCCTTAAATTGTGCAAATTTAGTATTCCGTGCAAGTCTTTTAATTTTAGTTATATGTGAAAAAAATTCGCAATTATGCATTTGAAGAATTGTTTTATTATTGAAATGCTTTGAATTCTTAAAGTTGTTTCGACAGAGTTGATGTTATAATTTTCAAATTAATAAATAATTCTTTGGAGATAATTGAAAGTAATCAAATCCAAATTGTTTTGGTGCGGAATTTAAATGTTAAAATGAGATGAACAATCCCAATTCACTGAATTTTGCCAACATGCTTCAAGAATTCAACCATAAAACCACCTATATATACCTACAATTAAACCAGACATTAAGCTACATATTTACATTTAGTCTGCAATGCAGACTTTAGCACCATATGTTCCAAAAGTAGCTAGAGATTTTTCTTAAGATAAAAGTATTTAGTAGGGAGAAAGAAGAGTGAAGGACAAGAAGTTTCGCAAAATGAAAAAATTAGAAAGAAGTGAAAAAAAATGATACAAACGCCACAAGAGAAGGACTAGCCTCCAATCTCAGTGTATGTTGGTAACTAACAGCCCTTGACATGTTCCTATAGAGAAGCCACAGATTATTCGACATCTCGTGATAAACAAATTGAAACAATGATCTTCGAAATCACATTTCACTCCATCCAAATGCTCCAAAAATCACATCCCATTAGACCTTCAAAGAACCTTACCATCCCACCTCCACCAAAACTCAGGAGACTCATTCCCGCCAAACTCTTAATCATTCAAGGGAAAATTCAAGTTCCACAGAGCGACCCAAACACAGATGTCGGAAGGCTCCAAGTCATGCCAAACACTTTAGTCTAAAAGCTTCAGGCAATAGAAATATAAATGCAAATAAGATTCACTGGCTTGCAACTACAAGAAGTTCATGTATCCTTATTTTTATCATATTAAAGCTGGTTTTTGAAGCAGATCCTTATGTAGATTTCTAATCTTCATACGGTCATACCTATACACAGAACCTTATTAGGATTTATGTAACCTGCTTCATAATCTCAAGAACTATAAATAGATCCTTATGTGGAACTCACTTGCTCAACAATCCCTCGTACTATAAACTAAATGCATTGACGATCATGTGGTTGTTTCCAAATGCAAAATTTGACCACTTACAAGCTAAAGTGATCATTATGCCACATGTTGGTCACTAAATATTAGGTTCAGACAGGAAGGTGAGGGAGAATTATTGGAGTGAACCATGCAAATCTAATAAAGGAGCAACTCTCTCAATAAATAGATAAGCCATAGAAAGCAAAAAGTATAAATATACACGACACACATGCACTAAAAAATTCAAAACTATGCACATATAAATATATACATATAAATTACGGGGACAAAGGAAAAAGTCACAACATACTCCTCATTTTGGCTGTGTACAGCAATGGTAGGATACAATCGACCTTTCACTTCCTTGTAAACATGACCTATAACTGCCCCATTTTTCCTGCCATCAAGTACAAGTGTACAACATAGCAAGATATGTGAGAATTTTATCAAGTCAAAAAAATATACAAAGAAATATTAAAACTCAAGTATAGCTACACATTAGCATTAGCTAACTTATACATAACCACTTTCAGTCTAACAGCAAGTACAAATTGCGTACTATCTTACGTGAAGAAGAATTCTTGTGAAGCATAGTTGATGCCGCCACCAACTGTATCATTAACAGTATAGGTTGGCCCAAATGCCTCTCCCTTTCCTTGTCCACGATAAAGTAGTCCATCATCCCCATGATAACCGTAACTGTTTGCCTCCCACCTGTCACACACAAAGATCAGGCCAACTCCACAGAAAAAACTGAAAATTCCATGTCATTAATTATTTGCATTTTTATTTTCTCTCTCTTGCATGATGAGGAGATGGGTTACCGCAAAGATAAAATCCCAGAATATATCAAGGACATCCAGTTCAATCCACACCTCAAATTCATTGTAAAAATATTATAATATTCTAGCAAGACAAAACTTCATTGTGTTATAGCTGGGGCCTCATCAACACTGAAGCAATTATACAGTGAAAAGGACACTTTAACACCAACTATCTCAGACAATCGAAACCATGATAGATACAGGAAAGGGCAAAACCATCAAAAGCCTTTTATTTAAATCCCATAGGTTTTACCCATTTTTCACTCAGTAACCAAAGTCAAATACTGAAAAGCAAGACAACCAATTGTTCCTATCTGTACCTCAATCAACTCTTATCACCGACTTCGTAAACACACATTGACAAGCCCTCCCCAGATTTGACTCCCCCCAAAAAAAATAATAATAATAAATAAATATTATTATTTTATCAATCAACAAACACTTTTATCTGGTTAATCATATTTCTAACAAAAGACAACAAGTATTTTAGAAAGAGAGGACAAGGATTCCTGTTAAGGAAACAAAATGGGACAAATGCAACACAAAAAAGGTAACCCTTGAATCACTCTAAATATCTGAAACAAAATAACTAAATGTATTTCTAGCCAACTTGCATGTGCTTAAATCAAATCTTTAAATTATGCATCCAAGTAACAAAACATGCTTTTCTCAAGCTCTGCATTAAGCAAATAAAAGGAAAGTGTTCCTCACCTTACAACAGGAGGGAGGCCAGGGTACCAATCGATGTGAGGCCTATCCCCTTCCTCAATTATGTTTACCTTCTTTTGGCAAGTGAATTTTTATTTTTATTTTTTTAATAGGTAATTTTGGCCCCAAGTATGGGATTTGAACCAGCGACCTTGAGGAACCTCAATATATCAGACATTTCTCCCATGCCTTGGGTAAGAGAAAATTTCTTTGCTGGACGCCATCACTATTACCCTGAGAGCAGCACCTATAATTTTCTCATCTTTAGTTTTTTGTCCCTCAACTGTGTTTACCTCCCCTCCTCCTTAAGGCTGAAAACAAGTAGAATTGGATCCAAATTGAGAGATTCTCGGATTTGAATTTAAAGGATAAGCTCATACTCGGATTCAATTGTATTAAAAAAAACTTTAGTTCAATTCAACTCGGCTATAATATTCATTGCTCGGATTCGACCCAACTCGGATTGAATTCTTCAATCAAACTTTTCATGAGCTTAGAATTCGAGCTCAACTTCGAGCTCACGCATGATACCCAACTGTTTAATCCCATTATTATCAACTCAAACTTATTATTTGACGCAGAAACTGAGAAATTATATTTAAAAGTAAACTTTACAAGTATATAATTACAACTAAGTTAAAAAACAAATTGTTGGGCCATGATATTTTAGATATTGGGCCAAAGGGCTTGGGCCAAGTTACTTGGTTAATCTACCGGGTCACTTCAGTTGGGCCCGATCAGTTGGGTCCTCTTTGTTGGGTCGGGTCAGTGGGTTGACCCAGCAGATATTTATATATCTACATCTTTGATCGGTGATGATGACAAAGATAATGGCTGACTGATATCTTACATCGCATTAATGAGAATTGGACAGTCGGTCAGCGGTGGACAAAGGGGATGGGATCAACAGGTAAGCTACCTGCAGTGGATGGTGTCAGGAGGGTCGGTTGCACGCAAAACCGGATCTTGTAGTATATCATAGCAAGGAAGTCTTCTAAGTAAAGGTAACTGATAATTTTATCTCTCTCAATACACTAGATATTTTATCCTCCATTGTTAACCTTGTGATCGCCTGTACTGACTCTCACGCCTGAGCTATCCCCGACGGTCGAAGTCGTCAAGCTTTTGGTGTTGATCGTGTTTACTGTGCAGGATCAGGACGTCTTACGTGATTGGGACGTGGCAGAAGATCTTGGCGTTAACATTGGCGCTAGAAGGAGGGCTTGTTCTAGTGTCCTTAAGTTTTCAATCACAATCTTTTCAGTTGTTCTATGTCGGAAGATGGTGAGGAGTAGAACTGTTACACCGGAGGGACAACCGATGCCGAAGGCACTCCAAATTTGATTCAGGGGGTTCTCGTTCGAGAGCCCATGGTGGCTTCAAAGATGGTTGGTCTTTCTTTGGACAAGGAGCGTGATCATGGTGAAGGCGAGTAGAAGGCACCCCGCCTAGAACTCGGCACCGAAGTGGTCAGGACGACAAGGCTGCCCTGGCGAAGATGACAGACGAAGCAGATAAAGCTGTGGAGGTTCTCTTGAAGCAGAGCGAGGATATAGCTGAACAGATGCCTCGGATGGCAGAGCTGAAAGACAAGGCGTCCACTTATGAGCAGATGCTTCAGATGGCAGAGCTGAGAGACGAGGCATCAAATTATGTCCCGTCTGAAAGACGTAGTAAGCTTAAAGATGGACAACCACGAGTTGGAAGGCAGTCTATACACTTTGAAAACATGTCTCGATGCAGTCCTCGAGATCAAAGAAGACCCAGAAGCTATATTTCTAAGGATCCGGAGAGGGTACCTCACCTTAGGGGTTCTCAGGGTTATGGCACAAGCAGTTCAAGAGGATGTTCACCAGAGAGAGTATAGAGAAGGCATTAATGTCTTGAGTGTTCTCGTGGCACGGAAGGGCTCGACATTGAAGGCGGTCAAGAAGCCATACTCTTGAGAGGCCGAGGAAGGCACTCTACCCTATCGGTTCTCGGGATTATGGTCGAAGCAGACGAAGAAGTTGATCCAGAGAGTATGCACCTCAGAATACAAATAAGGCATTATGCCTTGAGTATTCTCACCACAGTGACAGAAAGTTTCACCGAAGTAGATCCAGAAATCACATTCCCGAGAATCCACTAAGGGCACACCGCCCTGTGGGTGCTTGTCTTCGGAGAAATCCATCTAAGGTTGTAGGTTAGGATGGAAAGGACCGGACCGTTCCGAAGAAGCTTTGAGGCGGTTGATGTCCAAATCGGCAAAAGCAGAGTTCGTGGGACGCGTAAGTGCGGAGCGGATATTCTACGGGACATTCGGTCAAAGCGGTTTCGGCGTTCAAATTCAACACACAACAATTCACAATGGTGTAAGGAGGACGGGGTGGCCTCGCTGACCATTCGATGGTAGCCTTTTTGGCAGGTGGTCCTTATGATTTGTCAGGCCCTTCGTGGTAGGCAAACTTCATCGGTGTAAGGAGGACGGGGTGGACTCGCTGACCATTCGATGGTAGCCTTATCGGCAGGAGTGTCCTCATGGGTTTGTTATACCCTGCGTGGTAGACAAATTCCATAGTCCTTTTATGATTTGTTTTACCCCGAGTGGTAAACAAATGCACCGAAGTAAGGAGGTACGGTCGGACTCACTGACCATTCGATGGTAGCCTTATTGTCATGTGTGTCCTTATGAATTTGTTTTACCCCGTGTGGTAAACAAATTCCATGGTCCTTATATCTTTGTTATACCCTGCGTGGTAGACAAATATCCTTATATCTTTGTTATACCCTGTGTGGTAGACAAATGTCCTTATAAAATTGTTCTACCCCGAGTGGTGAACAAATGTCCTTATATACTTGTTCTACCCCGTGTGGTAAACAAGATCCTGATGGTGCAAGGAGGATCGGCTGGATTCATCTTATTTGCATGATCTGTCTCACACTTCGGTAACGATAAGTATGCATTACTTTATTTCGTTTTAAGTGTTGACTTCGGTTTGTGTTATGCTCTGTCTTAACTGTCATATGACTTGCTTAATTGTTCACTAACAGTTTAAGTTAAGTTTAAGGAAAAGTGTGTACATTTTTCAAGTTGATTGATGGTGAATTATTGACAAGAAAGGGTCAAGGATGTAATAAGGAGAGAAACTTGTTAATTATTTTATTGATATCTAACTGTTTACGAAGGAGATATGAGTCTTTACAGGGAGTCCTAAAGCTACAGATGGAACGGTATTTCTTAGGATGCCTTATGGTCTTCGCCTTCAGAAGAGACCATAAGGGCTGGGTTTACTTTGGCCACTACCAGTTTGTCTTTATATTTACTTCAGCAGATTTCATAATCCTTCGACATACATATGGACGATCTCATCGTCCAGCTCGGCGGATTTTCTGTACGCAGCCTGGATTTCCTTATGAAGGTCTTCGGTCAATGGCGGGCCCAAATTCCTAAGGGCCCGAAGCTCTTTGAGCTCTTCTTCAAGCTTCTGACGATGTGCCAGATGCTTTGATTCTTTAGCTTGGATCGACATTTATATCAGTGATGACCCGATGAGTGGCCTTGATCGTTTTCAGTTCTTCTTTGACCTTGTCAATATCTTTCCGGAGGCATTCATTGTTGAAGAGAGCAATGTCAAGATTGCTTCTTTCTTTTGCCAACGCAGACTTCAGAATGGCGTTCTCCCTTTGGGCGGCATCCTCTTCGGCTTCTTTGTATTTGGGACGGAGGCACCCAAAGATATCGTTTGTCTGCAGATGACCATTATTAGTCAATCAGTTCAAATTGATGGGCAGCGATGTAAATGGATAAGTCAAGATACCAAATTCCTTTAGTCCGGTATTTTATTCCTCCGTCCATCAGGTCCATGATGGAACTATTGTCGAACCGATGATCATCGGTATCACGAACACATGCTATTAGAGGTCGACACGGGAATTTCTCATTGGATTCTGGCAGAGAGTGAGGGATCTCATCGATATGCGCTCTACTTGTTCTTCGGGCTCTTTGTCAGAAACCACGATTTCAACCAGGGTGATCGGCTTCTGTGGGAGGTACCTGTGGCTCTTCGGCGGTTTATTGATCTTATTATAATTCCTTTTGCCCTGAACCGATGCCATTTATACTCTTTCATTAAACATCCTGTTTAATAAAAGACTAAGGGGCAATGTTGGGCCATGATATTTTAGATATTGGGTCAAAAAGCTTGGGCCGAGTTACTTGGTTAATCTACCGGGTCACTTCAATTGGGCCCGATCAGTTGGGTCCTCTTTGTTGGGTCGGGTCGAATTGAATTCATTGGTTGACCCAAAGAATATTATATATCTACATCTTTGGCCGTTGATGATGATGACAAAGATAATGGTCAATCGATATTTTACATCGCATTAATGAGGATTGGACAATCGGCCAGCGGTGAACAAAGGGGATGGGATCAACAGGTAAGCTACCTGCAGTGGGTGGTGTCAGGAGGGTCAGTTGCACGCAAAACCGGATCTTGTAGTATATCATAGCAAGGAATTCTTCTAAGTAAAGGTAACTGATAATTTTATCTCTCTCAATACACTAGATATTTTATCCTCCATTGTTAACCTTGTGATCGCATGTCTCGACTCTCACGCTGAAGTTATCCCCGAAACGGTCGGCGTCGATCTTTTGGTGTTGATCGTGTTTACTGTGCAGGATCAGGACGTATTACGTGATTGGGACTTGGCAGAAGATCTTGGCGTTAACACAAATGAAAAACAATAATAACTAATTGTTCTAATATAATATAAATATGCATACATTATCAGAGTACGTATCAAGCATCATTTTGAGTATCAATCGAGTATGCATTAAATCTTGCTTGAAAATCCTAGTAGTTTGAACTCTAAACAAGTCGAGTATAACCTTACTTAGATTCTACTTGTATTAATTTATTTTCCGAACTCTTTTATGTGCTCAGATTCGAATCTTATTACCAACGAATCCAAGTCCCACTCACATTTTTACGATCCAAGCCCAAGTCGAGCCCGAACCATTAAGTTCGATTTTTAGCCCTACTCCTCCCTTTGCCCCCTAAAGATTGTCATCACTGTTTGTTAAACCGATCAGCCAGCAAAACACAAACCGATGAGGAGACCTTATATTGAAGTAATGCAAATTTCGAGCACATAAATAAGTTGAACAAGCAATAAATTAAGACATATAATAAAATTTCAAATTCAAACAAAGGCAACAAATTGGTTTAAGAACAATAAAATTATAGAAATACTATAATAAAACCTTCAGTAATCTAAAATTGATGAAATTGGATAATCCAAGTAAAATAAAATTCAAATCTTCAATTAACTCATTCAAAATCTCAAGATAAAACCCTCAAATCGAGCTATGCGTGGAGTTTGAAATTTACCATGGCACAAAAAGATTGCAAGATAGGAAAGAACCAACCAGTCTCCTTTTGGATCTTAAATAAAACTCTACCTCTATACCAGAATACAAAGGGAAGTGGTCTAATATTATGGAACAGAAGGAGACATGCTGATTGTTTTAGTTTAGGCAGTCATTAGCATGGTGAACTGATGGACTCCTAAAAGAATTTTTATTCATTCTCTAGGTGGACTCTGTTTTGAAGCATTTTCTTGGAAATTGCGCTTTTAGGAAGCAGTTCTAATAGTCCAGATTGGAAGAATGCCAAATTTTGAATGCAACCATTGGCTAAATAACGAGTGTTGAACATTATACAGCTCTGAAGCCAACAACTTCAGTGGTTCCCAACAAGGACTACGAGCAATGCCCCGGTTCTCTCTCAGAATACTCAAGCAGAAGAAATTTCTAACTAGTGTAAGTAGACTCCAGCGTAATCCACTCAACCTAATCACCAAAAAGGTGGGCACAGGAAAATGCTCAACTTTACAACCTTTAAATCTCTTTATTTATTGTATTAATCATTTAATCTACTCATTTCCCATATTCCATTCCCAACATCAACTGGTTTTTCGTCTCATTTTTTAATTAATGAGATAAATTTTCAGTCTTACCAAATAAATTAATGTAGTAAACATACAAATAATGAAGGCTTGAAGCAAGATCAATTATTTCAGAAGTTTATAACACTTTCAAAAGAAACTTGAGCTATACATCAAGCATTTAGGTAAACATTTGCAAAGACAATAAACCTAAGCACAACATTTATTTATGGACGGAAATAGTAGTATTTTGGCATTAATATTGTTGAAAGTGATTTCAACAGAAAGGCTCGTGAAAAAGTCATTGAAGCATTAAGTTTAGTAACAAAATTTTGTAATAATTTAAATTGAATAACTAGTTTATCATTAGCAAAATACTATGGCATCATCGAAGATCATTTGCCATCACACCAGTGACTTCAGCAATTTTACTGTTATGCATACGAAGAATTAGAAAAGGTTGGATGAGTGGGGTTTAAGCTTATGAGATATTTTATTTATTTACATTTTGGTACGCAATTTTAAGCAAATAGATTTTTACATTCACTTCAAGCTTTATCTAAAGAAAAGTTTGACATATTATATAATTCAAAGTATCAATAATTTTGCAATTGTGCACCTTCCTTGGCATTCAAGTTACTATATATGTTTTCACTCAATCACAATCATTGATGAAAAATAAGCTCAAGACTTGTGTGGACAATCTTTTATATGTCAATACGCAACTTATGCAGACAATCATTTAGATAAATTCGCATTGTTTCGCCCAAAAAAAAAACATATATAAAAGTGCATCACTATGTATATAATGTGTGTACATATTCTCATTATTTGAACCGAACAGAATATGAATTCTACTTAACAGGAACATTTTTTTTACTTAATCATCCAATTTTCTTCTCTTTCTAGTAATTCAAAATAATTAGCAATAACTGATAATCTGAGATCAACCAAGTAAGTGGAAATTTATGTTCACAAGATAAAAAAAAAATTGCATTTTTAGGGACAACAACACAAGACTGCAGGTACAGAAAATACAAAATATATGCTAACATCTATATGTGTAGATTATATATACACATATTTCTCTTATCAGATTAGTTCACATAATTTCACCCAAAAAATACGCATTGTTATTATAAAGTGTATGTAAGTACTAAGTACTAACCCTGGTTGCCTCCGCATCTTGTTCTTGAAACCCTCAGTAGTAAATCCAATAGCAATCTGTCCCTTAGCCCCAGAATTCTTGACAAAAATCTCGAAATAGTACACGAGTCGCTTCACCGGGGCGGGGCGGTTCGCCTGAACCACGCCCACATCGTGGCCGTGCTGATGGGCGGTCGGGTACTGCACTGACAGCTTATCGGGCAGTACAATCGAGAACCCGCCGGAGCTATGGAACGTGTCGAGCTCCGTCGGAACAGCTTCCTCTTCTTCCACCACTTCTTTCAGTGAAGACTTCGCGTTTAGTCTCCATAGAGAGAGAAAGTAGGTGCCTATGGGGTCTGGTTGTTGATGAGAATTGTCGTTCACCATTTCCATGGGAGCATTTGCAAGAAACCCTAGAAATGGAATTCCCAAGAACCCTAATCAGATTTTGGTGATTTGTGTGCGTATAAATGGATTTTGGAGAGAGAAAGAGTTAAAGATCACGAATTGGAGAGTGATTTGGGATTTTCTTGAAATGAAAGGGAAGTATTATTGTTGTGGATTCTGATTTCTGAGTAACAGTCGAAAAACTTAAAACTGTGTCATGTGGAAAATGAAAGGCTTAAATACACTTTAATCCTTAGAAGTTTTTTATTTTTTACAATTTAAATTTTATTGTTTCTAGCTTAAGACATCAAACCTTAATCTCTCTAAATTTAATATTTTTTACCAGAATAAGTCATGTGACTTAAAATAAAAACATAATTAAATCTTTTAACACAATAAATCATTTATATTAATTGAAATTTTTCTACATTTTCCAACTTCATCATATAATAGTCAACTTTATGTGCTTTTAAAGATATTTAAGTTTTTTTTTAATGTAAAAAATTAAGTATTTTAATAGTATATATTGTTTATAAGCTCTAATTTTTTCTATTTATTCTCTTCATCATACACTAACTACGTGTTTATAATTTTATGTGCTTTCAAAGATATTTAAGTGTAAAATTACCAAAAATTCTCTCATTCAAATCAATTATTACACGTTGGTGACTAAAAAGTTTAATTTATATATAATTTAAAGTCATTAAGGTTCAATGTACATTAGGATTTAAAGTGTAAAAAGTGAAAAGCTTTAATGATTAAAGTGTATTTAAGCTAAAATGAAAATAGAAAGAAGAAATATGATTTTAAAATATATATATATATATATATATATATATATATATGATTAAAGTGTATTTAAGTTAAGAAGAAATATGATTAAAGTTTTCATGGAAGGATATAGTAATATATTTTTTTTTCATTTATTTTTATAAATATTAAACCTAAAGGAATATATCACTATATTTATTAAATTTTATGCAATTTTCATATTCATATTTTGGATAAATTCATTGGAGTGTCATTTTAATGTTATGTTTTTTTTTTTTACTTTTACAAGCTCATCGGGCAGCATGGATAATAATTTATTATATTATTAAATAGATAAATATTTAATTAAGATTTTGAGAAGATAGTGCTAGTTATTAAATTATTAAATATTTATTTAAATATAAATTATTAAATTATATATTTTAAATTTCTTCAATTAATTATTAAGCTAAAAATTTGAATGGAGTGCATATTTATTTAGTTATGATTATGAGAATTAATAATTTTATTAAGTTTGTATGAAATTCTATTAGGTTAAGAGATTTTTCGATAATTTGAGGTTAAACAAAAAAATACATATAAAATGAAAAAAAAAATGCTTAGTTTAACTTAATATGTAATATTTCGTTCATTCCAAATTATAAAAATATTATTGACTTTTTAAAAATCAATTTCAAACATTTTGATATTTAAAATTGACAAGAATTCATTTAGTTTAAGTCAAAACAATTATGAATATCATAACTGTGAGACCCCAGATTTTATGAATAAATATTTAATTTTCTCGAAATATTTTTTTAATATTATGGTGTGGATTTGATATAATGTTATAGTTGTGGGTAATATTTATAAATTTTGCAAAGTACGCAAGTTGTTATATAATATTCGTTGGTAGGAGAATATTATTCTTTTTCATTTCTGGAGAATATTCGTATGATTCAAGATAATCATTAGTGGACCCCATTAACTAAAAGTAATCGTCAGTAGTTATAAAACGACAAAAATATTTTATGAAAATAACGATTTTGAGGTTTTACCGTTATCTTTGCTGAACTACCCGGTAGTAAAAAAAGTACGATGAATACGCGTGGTTCGTATAAGTAGACACACAGATTGATTATTGATGCTTACGTGATAAGTCACCATTTATACTCCATTATTGCTTTCTGAATTGTTTGCATCATATCTCTCATATTATTGATTCTATTATTGTCACAGTGTCATTTGTATAATATGTTATATTATTAAATCAATAATTGAGACGACAAAGTTATTCATATTATTAAATTACAATATTTACAATGTCTAGAAGTTCTGTCAAGGAGAGATTTGGTCATTTAATTGCGCGCCAATAAGGAGAAATCCTTATCGGAAAGCCCCCTCAGTCCTGGGAACGATCTGGTTGTTAAATATTGTGAGTTATGATATTAATGATGAATAAGTTCGTGTTGATTTAAGATGAAATTGATAGTTCTATTGTGTTGGAATTATTAGTGTTAGTGGAACTCGACATTTATTTCGGTATTAATTGATGTCTGGAAGTTATACTGACTAGTCGGGTAATTAATCGGATAAATGAGCAATTAATTACAATTAATTCACATGATTATAACTATTTGTTCATATGTGTGTACTATTTATTCACATTTTTGTTACTATTAGGGGAGTTGGTGCAAGATTGATAATACTTGCATGACTAAGTTAAAATTCGTATATTCACATGTTTAAAACTATTTGTTCATATGATTTACTATTGAACACATTATTTACTATTAGGGGAGGTGGTGCAAGTTTGATAATACTTGCAGGACTAAATTAAAAAGGAAGAAAAAGAGGAAGGTATTATACCGTAATATTTCGAGCCCCAAAACGTATAATTATCGAAACTATATTTTCCTATAAATAGAAGCTCATTCTTCCTTCATTTCTCACCAATTCACTAAAGCTATAGAGCAATTATTATAGAGAGAAATTATAGAGAAAAAGAAGAAGAGAAGTCTGCTACCTCTCTACTCCAATATCCAATTTCTTTCTAAGGTAAGGGGTATTATTTCTTTCATATTCATGAAGAGAGCTATTATTATTCCATCCCTTATTATTCTATTGGAGTAACCTGTATATGCTAAGTACCGCATACATGGTGAAATTCTTATGTTCTTCCATTCTTCATTATTATGTTGGAATAACCTGTTTATGCGAAGTACCGCATACATGGTGAAATTCTTCTATTATTCCGCTCTTTGTTATTATGTCGAATATCCATCGTCGCATTTACGCCACACTCGTTCCATTATTTATTATTACATTGAATATCATGTATGCAATGCGTTTAACGCTCTAACTCGGTTCCATTATTTATTATTCGTTTAATATACCGTTGTATGCTACGCACGACCGGTTCCATTATTTATTATTCATTGGAATAACTCGTACATGTGGATTACCACATGCATGGTGAATGATCTTTTGTATTCATTCCTTATTAAATTGTGAAAATGATCTGTTTACGTGAATTATGATGAAAGTCATAATATAAGCATTGGACTGTTGATTATGATGAAAGTCATAATAAAATTATTGGACTGATGAAAATCATGGGTATATGTAGTATTAGTAAGTGTTATGACGAGTTATGTTGATTATTATGTGAAAACATGAAAGTTTCTTAGAACTCACAAAGGGTTGAAAATCAGATTTTGGTGAAAATGGAACATGAAATTCAATTGACCATATCTCCTGTTATATTTCGAATTTTTGAGTGTGGTCAAGTTCTAGAGTTAGATCTATGAGTTTTCTAACTTATCCAAGTGGAATCACTGGAAAAGGTATTGTAGATTTTAGTGTGGACTGATTTTAATAAGGAGTAAAAACGCCAATTTCGAAAAACTCTTTGCTTGATTTTTAAAAGGGCATTTTCGGCCACTTAATTTGTGAGAAAAATTCCGGCTTTTGGGAAATGAAAATATATGGTATAAAGTACCTCCTGTCCAAAAATGAGCTCATTCCGACTTAAAATGAGCAAGTTATGACCATTTCAATATTTAGGTTTTTTTCATTTAAAAACGCTATAACCGAAGTTCTATAACTCCAATGACCATGAAATTTAAACCGGAAGCTCACGTTAACATGTTTAAGATCCTGCCAAGATTTGGGAATTTCTGGAGTTAAACTTGAGGTAGCTAATTTCTTAAGGAAATAATTAGAAATTGATTTTTGAAAAATAGTAAATGAATTTTAAAAATTCTGAGAAAAATATATGTTCATTATGGGACTATATTCTGCTAAATCCCAGAAAAGAAATATTTTTGGGACTGATTTGATATTTTTCATGAAAATAGTTTGGTTACGAACATATAAATTAAATATGTTATGTGAAGTTGGAAAATAGGTAAATAGGATTTTATGGCTTGGAAATCCTATATAAGGTATATGCAAATTTTTGATGAGGGATTTGATCATTGGTGATGAAATCTTATGAGTATGGCATTTTGAATGATTAAATGCATTATGTGGTAAAGTGTAAACAATTGAAATAAATTGTTTATAAGTTTAAGAAGTGATTAAAATATTGTTATAATATTAATAATATTAGATTATGAGTTTATTAAGTGATTGATAATATTTGGATAAATTTAAAGTCTTTAATATTTATTCTTGTTTGATTAATGCTTATATCATTGTCATCATCCTCATGCTTATATGCTGATGAAAGTTATATTTGGTTTACGTGCAAAGATGGAATGTTGATTATTGAATTGTATATCTTTGGCTTACGTCAAAGATGGATTGTTGATTATTGGTTTTATAGTTGTATGTCTTTGGCTTACGTACAGAGATGGACTTGGTATGATTATGCTCAGGGATCATTCTGTATAATCATTACCTGTAATGTTATAAACGATGTGGCCTATAGTGCATTGATGGACAATTTTTGGTATGATTATGACCAAGAATTATTCGGTATAGCCATGACCATTAATGATTTAATGAGTATCCTTGGCCCGTAGTGCAGGGATGATTCGATGATGTGGTTTATTTATTAAGCTGAGTCTCAGCGATAAAAGTGATGAAAAACCTTTTTAAATCATAGAAGATAGTAGATTTTATTCTCTACTTGATTTTTCTAATGGATTACTTATTCTGCTGCAGTTAAACTTGATGTCTATTGTATTTTATCAGTTTAACGTTGTTGAAGACTATTGATAATTTATTCTGCATTATCTTAGTCATAATATTTCTTACTAGGCTAGTTGAGCTCACCCTTTCTTTCACTGTTCTCTTCAAGAAATGAGAATATAGCTGGGACAAGTCGGGGAAAGGAGTGATTATCCGTGATGATAAAGATTAGTAGTCCTCACTATTCATTAAATAGTGTGATAATAAATATAATGAGGACTCCATTGAGTGTGAATATTGTCTAGATGACAATATTCTTATTAAAACTCTCAGTTTATGTTTTGTTGTATTTTACACGATAGTTGTATTATTAAGTTGTATTTGTATTTTTGTACCATGTAAGTGGCGACCCAAGATGGGTGATGTATACCAATTTTGGGGGCGTCACATAAATTATTTAAAAGTTCCATTAGCTATAAGATTTATTGTTTTCAAAATTTAAATGAATAATCTCAATTTAAATTTAAAAATATCTCAAATTGACTTTTAAAAAGTCAATATTGATATTATAATTTGAAACAAAAGCAGTATATGTGTATTGTCATTATTCAATTTATATGTAATATATATGTAATTGTTATTATTTGATTTCGTTCTATTTCAGTGACAACGTTAAATGACAACAACATTTCGATTTTTGTGAAAAAAGAAATATGATCCCTTAAATACTTTGTTATTTAATATAGAATATCATAACATAGAATATTTATAATATTTCAATAAATTTGTAATAATAGAGTTATCCTACATAAAATTTATTAAGATATATTATCTTATATAAAATTGTGATAAAATAACTTGTAATAAAATTTGTAGAATTAAAATAAAAATTATTTTAGAAATTCATTTTTTTTTTTGAGATATAAGAGCAAAAAATATCTTCTTTTTTCTTATTAGATGGAGTTTCTTTTGAATACTTTACAAATTTGGATATCATTTAATTGTTATAAATTTGGATAATACTTATACTACTTTAAATAGTAAAGTGAAAGGTTGAACCAAAAATTTGTGGAATCAAAAATTGGTAAAATCAAGTATGTGCTTTTAATTATATGGTTGATGGGAGTGTTGTAGACACCCGAATTTTCACTAACCTTGGCATGAGGGTGAAAATCATCATTTCACCCCGACGTTAAGATAATCAAGCAGGGATCACGTAGCTGAAGATGAGTTCATAGGAGCCACCCCAGCGATCCCCGAGCGGTAGACTACTCAAGGCATGACGTTTGACTATCTCGAAGATTCTGGAAGATATTTTTCTACTTTTTGCTCTATCTTCCCAAACCTGAATTGGTCAAGCTCTATGTCATTGCGTAACTCTCGAAAAGAGCTTTCCGGAATGGAATGACACGTCTCACAACTCTTCGCGGACTGAAAGTTACGAACATTTAACAACACGTGAACCAACTACATGACACAAAAATTGAGGTTGTGGGCTCCACCAGTAGGGATGTAAACGGATATATACAGATCCGGATAAAGTGATATCTATATCCAAAAAATTAATTCGCTATTTGTATTAGTATCTAGTGGATTTTAAAAATATTATCCGTATCTGGTATTCGGAATAATATTCGAATACGATTAATATCTGGTATCTCAATTCTATTATCAGTCACCTAATAAAAATTTCATTTAAACCATACATATTAACCACTGAGTTTAACTAAGTTATCTTATTGAGTTAACTCAGTATTCCCTTTCACTCTCAGTAAGCTTATATGATTGATCCATGTTGTGACGCCCCCAAAATAGGTCCAATCCACCCAACCCATTCTGAGTCGCCAAATATATGGTACAGAAAACAACTACAACTTCTTATTATAATTGTTGTACAAAATACGACAATACATATATTGTGAGTTTTAATACCAACTGTGACTCTCATCCCTTTACTTGGATAGCACCTCACATTGATACCTTACATAAAGGTACAGTCAATAACTATTTTAGAAATTAAAATATTTGAAAAATGCTCAAGGAAACCTTCGTACATGGGAGACCATGCATCTAAGTTATAATAGATATCATATGACTCGAGAATTATCCTTGGTTGACCCAATAGACCCCAAAGAAAAACGAGAAGATTGCTATCATGTTCTTTCCAATGGTGAGTCTTCTCTTGACATATAATTATCTCCATTGTCTCCAATTGAGAATTATATTTCAACCAAACTCCAAGATTATATAGGTAGTGCTCATATATATAATTAGCAAGTGGATGTGCATAACCCTGTCTTATGATAACACAAAATTGTATGTCATTAGACATCTTGTATGATAGTGACAAAACACCCTTCTAAAGTTGGGTTCATCTCATCCTATTCGGTTCATCTCATCCTATTCGGTTCACCAAAAATAACGGTTAAATAACGTATAACATACGACACACTTATCTAAAATTCCAAAAAAATCATTTCCATAATCACATTTGGGAAATCTCAACAACTATAGACCACTTGCTTCTATTCCCTCATACCTTCGCTTTCAAACCCAAATACACTCTTATTACCTGAAAGGAATTGTGAACCAAAAGGGTGAGCACAACTAGCCCAGTAAAAAATATCATGACTAAGATAAATAATTTATCAATAGCCTTCATCAGTAGTGAATTAGAGATTTAGAACATATGGTAGATGATAAAAATTTTCAACCATAGTTGTAGCGGAACGAGCAATCCATTAGAAGAGTCAAATAGACCATAATGTGACGCCCCCAAAATAGGTATACATCACCCATCTTGAGTGGCCAAATACATGGTACGAAATTCAAATACCAACTTAAATATACAACATGAGCTGTGAATTTTAATATAATCATTGTCTTCTAGACAGTATACAAACTCAAAATAAGTCCTCAATATATTTATTATCACACTATTTCACAGAATAGTGATGACTACTAATACTATCATCTGGACCGCTACCCGCTTCTCCGACTCGTCTCAAATTTATATTCTCATTTCAAGAGAATAAAGAAAAGAAAGGGTGAGCTCAACTAGCCCAAAGAAAAAATATTATGACTAAGATAATGCGTAATAAATTATCATTAGCCTTCAACAACAAAGGTTAAACCGATACAATATAACAAACATCAAGTTTAACTGCAGCGGAATAAGCAATCCATTAAAAGAATCAAGTAGAGAATAAAATCTACTATCTTTTATGATTTAAAAGGTTTTTCATCACTTTTATCGCTGGGACTCAGCTTAATAAATAATCCACATCATCCCTGCACTACGGCCAAGGATATTCATTAGTATCACAACCACAAATTATCCATGCACTACGGCCAAGGATATTCGTGTATTCATCAATGGTCATGATCATGCCAACAATTGTCCATCAATGCACTACGGGCCAATGAGAACTTTTATCACATCATTTGTAACATTACGGTCATGATTATACCGATTAATCCCTGGTCATAATCATACCAAGTCCATCTATGCACTACAGGCCACATATGACTTCAACATAATATAAACATGAGGATGATGACAATGATATAAGAATTCAATAAAACAAGTTCAAGAATTAATTAATCCAGAATTCAACAACGTCCAAATTGTCAACATGATACTGTTTTGTAGAGTAAAATTCAAGAATGCTCAGAAGAATATTTTCATGAAAAGATACTGGATTAAGCGCAAATATCAAGGATATTCCACTAATTTCATGGAGTATAGAATTCAAAACTTTAACCAACTGAGTATAATAAAGAATTGAATAACAAAAGAAATCACCAGGCATGCGATAGATCGCATGACATGTGTTATTCCAATAGAATAATAAATAAACGGATTCAGTCATGCGTAATGCATGATGGCAGGATATTCCAATGTAATAATAAATAATGGAACCAGTCAATGAAATGCACATACAGGATGTTCCAATGTAATAATAAATAACGGAATCAGGTCACGCGTAAACGCACATACAGATGATGTTCCAAATGTAATAATAAAGAATAGAATAATGTAAGAATTTCACCAAGTATAGGGTAGTCCACAGTATACGTGTTATTCCAACTGAATAAAAAATGGAATAATGTAAGTTCTCTTCATGAATACAAAAGAAATAATACCCCTTACCGTAAAAGAAGAGTATTCCGACTGGTAGAGCGAGGATATTCTTGAAAAAAACTTGCACTACTCTCAAAGCTTCTTAAAACTCTAAAGAAATACGCTCAAGATTATAGAAGAGAATTTCTCTGAATTTCTGGTGTGATTTCAATTCTAACTAAGCATCCTATTTATAGGAGAATAGAATGGGTACTGTTTAGAAAAATATCACGGACGCAACAGTTTTTTTTTAGACGAAATAATTTGCAGAGTCACGGGCGAATATTACAGCTTCACTGATCCAACACATCAGTAATCTTTTTCAAAGAGTTGTCCAATGAAAAAAATGAACACATGCCAATTTAAAAACCTTGACCAATTAACAAGCTCCCTTAATAACAAGCTAACAATAATACTGCATGATTGAAAAGTTTTGGCCAATAATGACCAAGCTTGAAAAATCATTCCAAAACTTGCCAAAATATCCACCAGGACCACCACCACCCACATGTTACATTATATATATATATATATATATATATATATATATATATATATATATATATAACCACAAGTTGGTTGAAAAATAAACCACCTGAAAATCCTTTTTCTTTCCCCATTTGTCAACTTTACATGCACACACACACACACACACACACACACACACACACACACATATATATATATATATATATATATATATATATATATATATATACACCTAATAACTTTTCTACCGATTATTTTGATAAATGGGTAAAAGGAGGTCCAAATAATACGCCAAAATCTATAACAAATACTTCATAAAAATTCCCTCAATATTTTTAACAACATTTATCATCAATATTATAATTCACAATATTAATCGACCAAAAATTGTTCCCGTAAAAGAGGGGTTTTCCAATAAGGATTTCTCCCTATCATGCCGCAATTAATTAGTGACCAAACCTCTCATTGACAGAACTTCTAGACATCGTTAATAGTGCAAATAATAATATTAATAACTTGTCATCTCAATTATTGATTTAATAATATAAAATATCGACAATAATTGAATCAAATAACGTGAGATAGTATGCAGCAATTACTATAGCAATAATTGAACAAAACTGGGTGACTTCTCATGTAAGCATCAATAATCAATACCATGTGCTACTATGCAATCACGCGTATTACTGTACTTTTACTACCGAGTAGTTCAATAGTATTAATGGTAAAAATTCCGCCGTTATTTTCATAAAAATATTTTTGTCGTTTTCTCAATCCGACAATAATTCCGTTAGGTCCACCAATGATTGTGTCGCTTTATTTAATATTCCCTCGCTAAAACGAATATTCCCCGACCAATCGAATATAATATAACAACTTGCATACTTTGCAGAATTTATAAATACTACCCACAACTATAACATTATAACAAATTCATTCAATAATATTTAAAAATAATATTTATAGAAAAATTATCTTTATTCATAAAAGTTGGGGTCTTACAATAAAGTCTATTATCTTCTCCATGTTAAAAGTTCACCAATAATATTTTATCCATGTAACATCAATCAACAATTCCTGTCCACAATCATGTGAATAACTCATAATTATAATTATGGTTTTAAATTCCTCTTCGCACTCGTGATTTAAGATAATTTTCATCACCGTGCTCTTTACCAAACATCAAAGATCGTGGTTATATCAAATCACGCCTCGCTCATAATCATACTAATAAATTCATCTTTACACTACGGGCCAAAGATATTCATCACTAGTTCATCTTTGCACCACATGCCAAAGATATTCAACAATAGGTCATATTTGCACTACGGGCCAAAGATATTCATATCTCAAAAAAGTATATAATCATTTCAGAATTTATATAAACATTAATTATAACCATGTTGATCAATTCACCTTTGCACTTAAGTTAAAGATATTCAATTATAAATTCAATGGTCATGATCATATCAGTCAACAATTCATCTTTGCACTACTGGCCAAAGAGAATCCATAGTCACGATCATACCGACAATCTACCCATCTTTACACTAAAGTGAAAGAGAATTTTCATCATCAGGATTATAAAAATATTATATATGATAATAAAAATAATATAATCAAAACATGGATTTAATTTCAAGAGTAAGATTCATAAATCAACGATAATTTGGTCAGAAAAATAATCCAATTTTGTCGTGAATAGTAATTCATGAATAGTAACTCATGAATAGTATCCCGTATTCGTATATAGTACCATATACGTAAATAGTGTCGTATACGTAAATACTGTCATATATATGATGCAAGACCCCGAATTTTATGAAATAAAAGTATTCAATTTTCTTATAATTATTATTTTATTTTGTAAATGGTTAAATTGATAAAAGGTTAAAGTTAAGAGTGATATGTGAAAATTTTGCAAAGTATGCAAGTTGGTCGGGGAATATTCTTTTTATCGGGGAATATCCGCATTTATTTACACAATCATTGGTGGACCCCATAATAACAGTAGCATTGTGTCGATTTAAAAACGACGTAATTATCTTTTATAAAAATAACGGCAAAAGTTTTACCGTTAAAACTATTGAACTACCCTAGGTAGTAAAAGACAAAGAATATCAATCGGTTGTATAGTAGTAGCATTACCAGATTGATTATTGATGCTTACATAAAAAGTCACACAGTTATACTCAATTATTGCTACAAAGAATTATCGCATCATATCTCTCATATTATTGATTCGATTATTGTCACAAAGATTATCTCGCATAATATGTTATATTATTAAATCAATAATTGAGACGACAAAGTTATTTATATTATTAAATTGTAATATTTATAATGTCTAGTTCATCAATGAGAGGTTTGGTCATCTAATCATGGCTACCAATAAGGAGAAATCTTATCTGAATCCCCTTTTCCTAGTAGAACGACCGTTTTGTTAAATATTGTGAGTTATAATATTAATGATGAATAAGTTCGTGTTGATTAAAGATGAAATTGATAGTTCCATTGTATTGGAATTATTAGTGTTAGTGAAAATCGACATCTATTCTTATGATAATTGATGTCTGGGGGTTATATTGATAAATCGGGTAATTAATTGGATAAATGAGCAATTAATTGCTACTAATTCACATGCTTATATAACTATTTGTTCACATGTGTGTACTATTGAATCACATTCTTGTACTATTAGGGGAGTTGGTGCAAGATTGATAATACTTGCATGACTAAGTTAATAATGGAGGTACTATACTATAATTCGTATTTTACATGATTATAACTATTGATTCACATGATTGAACTATTGATTCACATTATTTACTATTAGGGGAGGTGGTGTAAGTTTGATAATACTTGCAGGACTAAATTAAAACTGAAAGAAAAGTTAGAGGTATTGTACTGTAATATTTCGAGCCCCAAAACGTGCAATTATCGAAACTATATTTTTCTATAAATAGAAGCTCATTCTTCCTTCATTTCACACCAATTCACTAAAGCTTTAGAGCAATTATTATAGAGAGAAATTATAGAGAGAAAGAAGAAGAGAAGTCTGCTACCTCACTATTTCAATATCTAGTTTCTTCTAAGGTAAGGGATATTATTATTATAGTAAGGGGTATTATTTCTTTCATATTCATGAAGAGAGCTTCTGTTATTCCATTCTTTATTATTATGTTGGAATAACCTGTCTATGTGAAGTACCACATATATGGTGAAATTATTCTGTTATTCCATTCTTTATTATTATGTTGAATAACTTTGCCTGCATCGCAAGTACGCATACATGGTGAAATTCTTCTCGTTATTCCATTTTTATTATTCTCGTTGGAATATCCTCGTCTGCATGCGGATTACGCTAGACCGGTTCCATTCTTTATTATTCTATTGAATAACTCCGTCTGCGGCGCGGTCTATCGCATTTAATGGTGAATTCTTTGTTATTCCATTCTTTATTATTCATTGGAATATCTTGTTTGTCGATTTACGCATGACCGAGTTCCATTCTTTATTATTTTGTTGGAATATCCTCGCTGTGAGGTTTACGCCGGTTCCATTCTTTATTATTCTCATTGGAATATCCTGCATCTGCATGGGTTACGCATTGACCGGGTTCCATTATTTATTATTCTATAGAGAATAACTTTATCATGCGGTCTATCGCATGCATGGTGAATTCTTCATTATTCCATTCTTTATTATTCTCGTTGGAATAACTCGCCTACATGTGGATTACCGCATGCATGGTGAATGATCCTTTGTATTCATATGAATAGTATTTTCATTCAAAAGGGGATTCTGCCAAGGGCAACTTTATAATTTTTCTGACCTTCAAAAATTCTGGAAAAATTTGAAATGATAATTTGATGAGTTTTCTAGATTGTGTCCAAAAATGGCGATTTTTGGATGTATAGATTAAGAGTTATGGATTTTATGGGAAAAAACTATTTTAAAAGTAAACCCTTATAACTCTTTATGGTTAACTCCAAAATTGGTGAAATTTTTATTGGGAGTACATGTATATAACATGAGTATACCCTGTAAATTTCAGAATTTTTGGACAAAGGTACAATTTATGATAAATGTCTAAATATTCGGCAATTTTGGCTATATGAAAAATAGTAAATGAATTTTAAAAATTCCGAGAAAAATATATGTTCAATATGGGAATATATTCTGCTAAATACCAGAAAAGAAATATTTTTGGGACTGATTTGGTATTTTTCATGAAAATAAACTAGTTATGAGTAAATGAATTAAATATGTTATGTGAAGTAACAAAATTGAAAAATAGAATTTTATGATTTGGGAATCCTATATAGAGTATATGCAGATTTTTGATAAGGGATTTGATCATTGGTGATGAAATCTTATGAGTATGGCATTTTGAATGATTAAATGCATTATGTGGTAAAGTGTAAACAATTGAAATAAATTGTTTATAAGTTTAAGAAGTGATTAAAATATTGTTATAATATTAATAATATTAGATTATGAGTTTATTAAGTGGTTGATAATATTTGGATAAATTTAAAGTCTTTAATATTTATCCTTGTTTTTGTTTGATTAATGTTTATATCATTGTCATTATCCTCATGCTTATATAGTGATGAAAGTTATCTTTGGCTTACGTGCAAATATGGACTGTTGATTATTGGTTTTATAGTTGTATATCTTTGGCTTACGTGCAGAGATGGACTTGTATATGATTATGACCGTGGATCATTCTTGGTATAATCATGACCGGTAATGTTATAAATGATGTGGTAAAAGTCCTCAGTGGCCTGTAGTGCATTGATAAATAGTTTTTGGTATGATTATGACCAGGGATTATTCGGTATAGTCATGACCATTGATGATTTAATGAATATCCTTGGCCCGTAAAGTGGGATGATAAGATGATGTGGTTTATTTATTGTCGAGTCTCAAATGATAAAAAATTGATGAAAATATTTTAAATCATAGAAGATAGTAGATATCATGCTTTCTACTCGACTCTTCTAATGGATTGCTTATTCCGCTTCTGCTTAAACTTGATGTCTATTGTATTTTTTATCAATTTAACATTGTTGAAGGCTAATGATAATTTATTATGCATTATCTTAGTCATAATATTTCTTCGGGATAGTTGAGCTCACCCTTTTTTCACCGTTTCTCTTGAAATGAGAACGTGGCGGAATGACTAGTCGAGGAAACCGGAGTGATGGTCCAGATGATAGCATTGTAGTCCTCACTATTCTGTTAGATAGTGTGACAATAAATGTAATGAGGACTCTATTGAGTGTGGATATTGTCTAGATGACAATATTGTTATTAAAACTCTTATATTATGTTTTGTCGTATTTTACACGACTGTTGTATAATTAAGTTGTATTTGTATTTTGTACCATGTATCTGGTAACTCAAGATGGGTGATGTATACCTATTTTGGGGGCATCACAGTTGGTATCAAAGCTTAGGAATATGATCCCTAGTTGAGATTTGAGACTAGAACTAGGAGGGGAGTGACGGGGAATTGCTTCGTTAGTATGACCTACCTAAGTTTATTTGGTATTTAATTGGTCGGTTAGAGTATAAGGATAATATGTGATATGTTAATTAACCCTTGTTTTGTGACAGTGTTTGAAAATGGCATCTGAAAATGTGGAGATCAGCAATGAAGCACATGAGACCGTTGAGTCACCACAGATTAATGCCCAGGATAATGTGCAACAGGAAGACAATAATCCTTAGGTAAATAACAACACCGATCAAATGATGAACGATGGGATGTTCAGAGGCTTTATGCAATTTATACAACATCAGGTAAGAGAGACTCATGTTTAAAATATAGGTGGAAATAATGGCAACCCACGGTCGGTCACCGCTAAGCAGTTCAAGGAGCTGGGACCACCGAAGTTTTTGGGAAAGCCAGAACCACTTATGGCAGAGACGTGGTTAAAGCAAATCACCAAGATATTTGATGTCTTGGGATGCTCCGAGGAGAAAAAAGTTCCCTTTGCCACCTTTATCGTCATAGCGTCGAGGCGACATCTTGGTGGAAATCAGAAAATGTACCCACTGGCCGACTCAAGATGTCTTGGGAGAAGTTCCAAGAGTCGCTTCAACGATAAGTACTTTCCCGAAAGTATTCGTCACATGAAGGAGGTGGAGTTTATCAAGTTGGAGCAAAACAATATGACCGTGTCGCAATATGAGGCTAAATTTGCGGAGTTATCTCGGTTTGCATCCCATTTGGTCGATAATGAGGAGCGAATGACGCGAATATTTCTAAGAGGCTTGAAACCCGATATACGTCAATACCTCATTTCTCACAAACTTTGTTTATATTCAGATGTAGTGAATAGGGCTCAGTTATTGGAGCGCGATAATGAGCCAGCCCAACGAAAGGATAACGAGCAACAACACGATAATAATCGTCATTCTGGCAGCGGCCACCATCGAACAATGATAACCATCGTGGGAGAAATTATCATGCCAAGAATGGTAACCACTTTGGTGGTAATCATGGCCAAGATAATAGGAGTGGAAATTTCAAGAAGATAAGGTCCAACAACGATGGAAAGACATCAGCATCAACACCCATTTTCAAGGAAGGAGAACGACCACCAATCAGATGCTTCAAATGCGGAGGGAGGGACATATCACCAAAATCGTGATGCGATCTAAAGCATGCTATAATTGTGGAAAAGAAGGTCACCTAGCTTTGATTTGTCGCGGCACCAAAGTCAAGTCCAAATGGGGATGGTGGCACCAAAGCGGATCTGGACAAAACAAAGTTAGTGGTTTCGGAAGAACATTTTTCGTGACTTCTTAAAAAAGCGAAAACTTCCGAAGGTTAGCACGGGTTATTTAATTATAAATTCTTGCGAAGTTTATACCTTATTAGATACCGGTTCTACCCATTCTTTTATCTCTCTTGCTTGCACTCAACGTTTAAATTTAACTTTAGAGAAGTTAGATTTTGACTTATCGGTTGAAACTCCATTAGTAGAAACCTTCATTTCATGTGCTATCCAAGTCTTGGATGAGAGTCACAGTTTTGAATGATATTTCTATTGTTAATAAATTTCCTGACGTATTCTTGAAGACTTCTTGTCCTACCCCCAGAGCGTGAAATCGAATTTTGTATTGACCCCAATACAAAACCCATTTCTAAAACCCTCAAATATTTCTTCAACCAAAATGAATGTATTATGCGCCAAAGACGTTGGCTCGAGATGTTGAAGATTACGATCATACCATTCAATATCATCGTGGAAGAACGAACGTGGTAGCTGATGCGTTGAGTAGAAGATCGTATGTGTTTACGAGTGCGATGTTGTTAACACAAAACCCATTTCATATAACTTACAAATGATGAAGATAAATTTAAAGACTCTAAGGACCCACGTGAAGATAACGAATATACGAGTAGAATCGACTTTAATCGATAAAGTTAAAGCCGCTCGAACTACACACTCGAAGCTGATGAATGTGAAGAAGAAGGTTCAAGAGGGCATTATTCTAGAAGCAAGAATCGACGAAGAGAGGAAATCTCAACCCTCGATTTAATTGACCCATTTGAGACCCTCGATCGAGTAGGAACTGTGGCCTATAGACTCATTTTACCGCCAAGTATGTCGCGTGTTCATAACGTTTTTTTTACGTATCGATGTTACATAAATATGTGGATGACCCGAACCACATTATTGAATTAGAACTAGACGAGATAGTAGCACACGGTATTGATTATTAATGCTTACGTGAGAAGTCACTCAATTTTATTCAATTATTGCTTCAGTAATTGTTGCATAGTATCTCACGTTAATTGATTCAATTATTGTCGATATTTTTTATATTATTAAATCAATAATTGAGATTTACGGGTTATTAATATTATTATTTGCAATATTAACGATGTCTCAGAAGTTACGCCAAGGAGAGGTTTGGTCACCTAATTGCGCGCTACCAATAGGGAGAAATCCTTATTGAAAAGCCCCCTCTTTCCTGGGAACGACCTGGTCGATTAATAGTGTGAATTATAATAATGATGATGAAGTTTAGTTTTATTAGTATTATTAATGTAATAAAACAGAAAAACTTTTTATATAAAATGTAATACTTTTATAAAGTTATTCGTTTTATTAGACTATAAATAGAATATATTATATTCTATTATGCATAGTATTTTGCATGATAAAATCTTTTTATATAAAATAGAATACTTTTATAAAGTTATTCGTTTTATTAGACTATAAATAGAATATATTATATTTTATTATGCATAAGTGTTTGCATAATGCATGCATAGTATTTTGCATAGTAAAATCTTTTTATATAAAATATAATACTTTTATAAAATTATTCATTTTATTATATTATAAATAGAATATATTATATTTTATTATGCAAAGTGTTTTAATAGTGCCCATAGTGTTTTGCATAGTAAAATCTTTTTATATAAAATAGAATACTTTTATAAAGTTATTCGTTTTATTAGATTATAAATAGAATATATTTTATTTTATTTAAAAGATTTTGTTTTATTAGAATATTTTATAAGAAACCAATACTGACCGTCTGCTTAAAAGTAAATCAATCAAACTGCTTCAGGAATTAATTACTATTCAGTCCATTCTCCTATAAATAAAAGCTCATTCCTTCATTATTTCTTACAAATTCACTGAAACTCTAGAGAGAGAAACTATAGAGAGAAAGAAAAAAAATATTCTTCTACTTCATTACTCCTATATCCAGTTTGTTCTAAGGTAAAGAGTATTATTTCTTTTGTATTCATGAAGAGAACTTCTGTTATTTCATTTTTTTATTCTGTTGGAATAACCTATATACGCGGTCTACCCTATACTTGGTGAAATTCTTCTGTTATTCCATTCTTTATCATTATGTTGGAATAACCTATCTATGCGAAGTACCTCATATATGGTGAAATTCTTCTGTTATTCCATTCTTTAATATTCTGTTAGAACATCCTGTCTGTGCGTTTACGTATGACCTAGTTTCGTTATTTATTATTCTGTTGGAACATCCTGTCGTGCGAATTTTGCCTGACCTAGTTCCGTTATTTATTATTCTGTTGGAATAACCTGTCTGTTGCGGTCTATCGCATGCTTGGTGATTTCTTTTGTTATTCCATTCTTTATTATACTCAGTTGGTTAAAGTTTTAACTTCTATACTCCATGAAATTAGTGGAATATCCTTGATATTTGCGCTTCATCCAAAGATCTTTTCATAGAAATATTCTTACGAGCATTCTTGAATTTTACTCTACAAAGAAGTATCATGTTGATAATTTGGACGTTATTAGTTCCTGGATAAATTAATTCTTGAACTTGTTTTATTGAATTCTTATATCATTGTCATCATCCTCATGTTTATATTATGTTGAAAGGCATCTGTGGCCTATAGTGTATAGATGGACTTGGTATGATTATAACTAGGGATTAATCAGTATAATCATGACTGTAATGTTACAAATGATGTGGTAAAAGTCCTCATTGGCTCGTAGTGCATTGATGGACAGTTGTTGACATGATCATGACCATTGATGAATACACGAATATCCTTGGCCGTAGTGCATGGATAATTTGTGGTTGTGATACTAATGAATATCCTTGGCCGTAGTGCAAGGATGATGTAAATTATTTATTAAGCTGAGTCCCAGCGATAAAAGTGATGAAAAACCTTTTAAATCATAAAAGATAGTAGATTTTATTCTCTACTTGACTCTTTTAATGGATTGCTTGTTCTGCTACAGTTAAACTTGATGTTTGTTATATTGTATCAGTTTAACACTGTTGAAGACTAACGATAATTTATTCTGTATTATTTTAGTCATAATATTTCTTACTGGGCTAGTTGAGCTCACCTTTTACTTTTATTGTTTTCCTTCGGGAATTAGAACCTAGGCAGACTAGTCGGGGAACAAAGTAATGGTCCAGATAATAGCATTAATAGTCCTGACTATTCTGTTAAATAGTGTGATAATAAATATAATGAGGACTCAATTGAGTGTGGATATTGTCTAGATGACAATATTTGTATTAAAACTCAGAGCATATGTTTTGTCGTATTTTACACGACTGTTGTATAATTAAGTTGTATTTGAATTTTGTACCATGTATTTGACGACTCAAGATAGGTGATGTATACCTATTTTGGGGGCATCACAGTTGGTCTCAAAGCTTAGGGATATGATCCCTGGCTGAGATGTCGAGACAAGAACTAGGAGGCGGAGACGGAGAGATTCCTTTCGCTAGTATGACCTACCTAAATTTATTTGGTATTTAATTGGTCGATCGAGAGTATATGGATAATATGTGATATGTTAATTAACCCTTATTTTGTGGCAGTATTTGAAAATGGCATTCGAGAATGTTGAGATTAGCAATGGAGCACAGGAGACCGTTGAGTCTCCACAGATCAATAATCAAGATAATGTGCATCAGGAAGGCGACAATCTTCAGGCAAACAACAACACTGACCAGATGATGAACGATGGAATGTTTAGAGGCTTTATGCAATTCATGCAACATCAGGAAAGAGCAGCTTTTGTACAAAATGCAGGTGGAAACACTGGCAACTCTCGGACGGTCACCGCTAAGAAGTTCAAAGAACTGGGACCACCGGAGTTTTTTGGAGAGGCAAAACCACTTAAGTCGAAGACATGGATAAAGCAGTTCTGCAAGATATTTGATGTCTTGGGATGCTCCGAGGAGCAAAAGGTTCCCTTTGCCACCTTCATGTTGCGCGCGGAGGCGATTCTTCGGTGGGAATCAGAAACGTGACTCAACTGCCGCCAGATCAAGATGACTTGGAAGAAGTTCCAAGAATTGTTCAACGACAAGTACTTTCCCAAAAGTATTCGTCACATAAAAGAGGTAGAGTTCATCAAGATGGAGCAAAACAACATGACCATGTCGTAGTACGAAGCCAAGTTTGCCGAGTTGTCCCGGTTTACGTCCCATTTGGTTGATAATGAGGAGAGAATGACGCGAATGTTTCTAAGAGGTTTGAAACCCGAGATACGCGTCAATATCTTATCTCTTATAAACGTGTTTGTATTCGAGATGTTGTTAATAGGGCTCATTATTGGAGCGCGATAATGAGTCAACCCAACCAAAAGAGAAGCAAACAAAAATGATAATACTAGTGATAGCGGTCCATCGAAGAGGTGACAATAAGCGTGGAGGAATCAACATGCCGAAAATGGTAACCACTTGATTGGTAATCATGGCCAAAACAATAAGAATGGACATTTCAAGAAGAGGAGATTCAACAATGAGGAAAGACGTCAAGCCTGACACCCGTTGTTAAGGAAGGAGAACGACCACCTATCATATGCTTCAAATGCGGAGGGAGGACACATCGGTCAAATCTACATGATGCCCTCAAAGCATATTATAATTGTGGAAGAGAAGGTCACCTAGCCCGATTTTGTCGTTCATTTGAAGATAAGTTCAATAGGATGGAGGCACGAAAAGGGCGTCCCGTAAAAGTCAAAGCCGATGGTCTGAGGAAGCGTTTGTCATGACCTCTCGTAAAGCAAGGAAGTTCGAACGAGGTCATCACGGGTAAGCTTATTATAAACTCTAGTGAAGTATATACCTTATTTGATACCGGTTCTACCCATTCTTTTATTTCTCCTACTTGCGCTCAACATTTAAATTTGACTCCAGAGAAATTGGACTTTGACTTATCTGTTGAAACTCTGTTGGGAGAAACCTTCATTACATCCACTGTTTATAAGTCTTGTTTGGTTCAAATCGGTACCCTCACATTACACGTCCGATCTTATTTCATTAAAAATACTTGCATTTGGCGTAATTCTAGGGATTGATTAGTTAACTACTCATCATGCAAAATTGATTATTTTAAGTAAGGTTGTTAGCTTTCATATTCCTAACCAACCTATTATGCGAATTCAAGCAACCAAACCATTAAAATCAATCATCGCATCTCAAGCCATAAAGCTATTCGTTTATTGAAAACGGATGTCAAGCTTTCTTAGCTCATGGCGCGGATCTAAAACAAAAATACGTCGCTTTTTGAATGATATTTCTATTGTTAATGAATTTCGACATATTTCACAAGAAATTTCGGTCCCCCCCAGGCGTGAAATTGAATTTTGTATTGACCTTGAACCCAGTACAAAACCTATTTCTAAAGCCCCATATCGAATGGCTCTATTGAACTTCGTGGAGTTAAAGACCCAATTGTAGGAATTATTAGACATCGCCGTTTCATTAGTCCAAGTCGTCTCCTTGTGGTGCTCTTGTTCTATTCGTGAAGAAGAAAGATGGGAGTATGCGACTTTGTATTGATTATCGGGAGTTGAACCATGTCCCTATCAAAAATAGATATTTATTTCCTCGAATTGATGACCTGTTTGACCAGTTGCAAGGCGCCAAATTCTTTTCAAAGATTGATCTTCGTCCCGGATATCACCAATTGAAGATTAAAACCGATGACATTCCAAAGATGGCTTTCTTTAACTCCCAGCGGGCATTATGAATTCCTAGTCATGTCTTTTGGATTGACTAATGCTCCTAACGGCCGCCTTCATGGATATGATGAACCAAGTATTCAAGGAATATTTGGATCATTTTGTGATCGTCTTTATTGATGACATCCTTATTTATTCCAAAAGCCGTGAAGATCATGAGCAACACTTGAGGCTGATACTTCAAACGCTTCATGAATATAAGCTTTATGCCAAGTTAAAGAAATGTGAGTTCTGGCTTGAGGAGTAGCATTCCTTGGGCACGTGGTATCAAGTCATGGAATATCTGTTGACCCAGCAAAGATTGAAGCTATTCAAAGCTGGGAGCAACCCAAATCAGTGACCGAAGTACGTAGCTTTCTCGGCTTAGCTGGTTATTATCGGAGATTCGTAGAAGGGATTTCTTGAATCGCTACTCCCTTAACTCAGCTGACTCGGAAAGATATAAAATTCGGTTGGAACGAGGAATGTGAGAAGAGTTTTTAAGAACTCAAGAGAAGACTCATTTATTTGCTACGACAATACCATCCGGCTCGGAGGATTTGTCATCTACAATGATGCTTGAGCAAAGGGTTAGGATGTGTTATCATGCAACATGGGAAAGTCATAGCCTTATGCCTCTCGACAACTCAAAGAATATGAGAGGAATTATCCTACTCATGATCTAGAGTTAAAATTTGTTATCTTAGCACTTAAAATTTGGAGGCATTACTTGTATGGGGAGAAAGTGAAGATCTTTACGGATCATAAAAGCCTCAAATATTTCTTCACTCAAAAGGAACTTAACATACGACAATGACGTTGGCTTGAATCATTGAAAGATTATGATCATACCATCCAATACCATCCTGGAAAAGCAAACGTGGTAGTTGATGCATTGAGTAGAAGATCAGATCATATGCGAATATGAGTGCGATATTGTCAACGCAGAGGCCCATTTTGTATAACTTGCAAAAGGATGGAGATAGAGATAAAGACTCTGTGGACCCACGTGATGATGGCGAATATCTGAGTAGAACCGACTTTAATCGATAAAGTTAAAAGGCTGCTCAAGCTACGGACACTGGAGCCGATGCGTATGAGGAAGAAAGTGCAAAAGGTCTTGTATCTTGGGAAGAAAGAATTGATGAAGAAGGAATACTTGAGTCAACTCCGGACTTTGTGTTCTAATGACCACGATTTAAAGTATAAAATTATGATGGGCGCAAATACACCGTTTGCAATCCATCTTGGGAGTACTAAAATGTATCATGATCTTCGACATACATTTTGGTGGGGCAATATAAAGAGAGAGATAACGCTATTTATCTCAAGGTGTCTAACGTGTCAACGAGTCAAGGCGGAGCATCAAGTACCACAAGGTCCATTGCAACCACTTGAAATTCCAGAATGGAAGTGGGAGCACATTACCATGGATTTCGTTACTGGTCTTCCCAAGGTTTCTCAGGGTATAGATGCAATTTGGGTCATTATTGATAGATTGACCAAGTCTGCTCATTTCTTACCTATAGAAGAAACATATACACTTGAATGTCTTGCTCGTATGTATATAAACGAGATTGTAAGATTGCATGGTATGCCAGTATCCATAGTTTTTGATCGAGACCCAAGATTCACTTCAAGATTTTGGGTTGGTTTGCAAAAAGCTATGGACACGGATTCTGATTTAGTTCGGCATATCATCCTCGAACGGACGGACAATCGAGAGAGGACTATTCAAACTCTTGAAGATTTATTAAGACTTTGTGTCCTTGACTTCAAGGAAGTTGGGACAAGTTCTTCTGGTTGGTGGAGTTTTCATACAACAATAGTTATCAAGCAAGTATTGGCATGGCTCCATTCGAGCGTTGTTTGGAAGAAAGTGTCGTTCTCGGTATCTTTGGGATGAGGTGGGTGAAACAACGTTGTTTGGACGGAGTTGAATGCGCATGATGACTGAAAAGATTCAAACGATCTGGCAACGTATAAAAACCTCACAAGATCGACAAAAGAGTTATGCTGATCTTCATCAAAAAGGCGTGGAATTCGATATTGGAGATCATGTGTTGTTACGTGTTGCTCCATGGAAAGGAGTTACGAGATTTAGAAAGAGAGGAAAGCTCAATCCTCGATTCATTGGCCCATTTTTAATCCTCGATCGAGTAGGGACTGTAGCCTATAGACTCGCTTTACCGCTAAGTATGTCTCGTGTTCATAACGTTTTTCATATATCCATGTTACGTAAATATGTGAAAGACTCGAACCACATTATTGAGTTAGAACCGGACGAAATAGCGGAAGATTTAACATATGAAGAGGTTCCTGTTCAAATCTTGGATAAGAAGGAACATATTCTACGCTCCAAGGTTATACCTCAAGTCAAAGTTTTATTGGAGGAACCAAGATGTTGAGGAAATGACCGGGAGTTAGAATCTGAAATGAAATCAAGGTATCCTTACCTCTTCGACATACCAGGTACGTACCCAAATTTCGAGGGCGAAATTTCATAAGAAGGGGAGATTGTAAGACCCCAACTTTAATGAATAAAGATGAATTTTCTATAATTATCATTGTTTGAATATTATGGAATGAATTTGATATAATGTTATAGTTGTGGATAATAGTTATACATACCAGGTACGTACCCAAATTTCAAGGGCGAAATTTCATAAGAAGGGGAGATTGTAAGACCCCGACTTTTATGAATAAAGATGAATTTTCTATAATTATCATTTTTTGAATATTATGGAATGAATTTGATATAATGTTATAGTTGTGGGTAATAGTTATAAATTTTGCAAAGTCGCATGAAATTGTTATATTATATTCGATTGGTGGGGAATATTCGTTTTAACGGGGAATATTAAATGCGACGACACAATCATTAGTGGACCCCACAACATAATTATTGTCGGATTGAAAAGCGACAAAAATATTTTATGAAAATAACGACGGAAGTTTTATCGTTAATCTGTTGAAACACTTAGTGTTAAAAGTAATGAGAACTCTGGCGTGGTTGCATAGTAGTACGATATTGATTATTGATGGTTACGTGAGAGGTCACTCGGTTTTGTTCAATTATTGCTTGATGAATTGTTGCATAGTATCTAACGTTAATTGATTCAATTATTGTCGATATTTTATATATTATTAAATCAATAATTGAGATGACGAAGTTATTAATATTATTATTTGCAATATTAACGATGTGCAGAAGTTACGCGAGGAGAGGTTTGGTCACCTAATTCGCGCCTGATGGGAGAAATCCTTATTGGAAAACCCCTCTTTCCCAGGAGCGACACAGTCGATTAATAATGTGAATTATAATAATGATGATGAAGTTTTGTTTTATTAGTATTATTAATGTAATAAAATGCAAAAAGCTTTTTATATAAAGCATGAATACTTTTATAAAGTTATTCGTTTTATTAGACTATAAATAGAATATATTATATTCTATTATGCATAAGTATTTTGCATGATAAAATCTTTTTATATAAAATAGAATACTTTTATAAAGTTATTCATTTTATTAGACTATAAATAGAATATATTATATTTTATTATGCATAGTGTTTGCATATAATGCATTTATAGTATTTTGCATAGTAAAATCTTTTTATATAAAATATAATACTTTTATAAAGTTATTAGTTTTATTAGACTATAAATAGAATATATTATATTTTATTATGCATAGTGTTTACATAATGCTGCATAGTATTTTGCATAGTAAAATCTTTTTATATAAAATGAATACTTTTATAAAGTTATTCATTTTATTAGATTATAAATAGAATATATTTTATTTTATTTAAAAGATTTTGTTTTATTAGAATATTTTATAGTAAACCAATCTGGACCGTCTCGCTTAAAAAGTAAATCAATCTGGACCTGCTCAGAATTGAGTTACTATTCATCCATTCTCCTATATATGTAAGCTCATTCCTTCATTATTTCTTACGAATTCACTTTGAAACTCTAGAGAGAAAACTATAGAGAGAAAGAAGAAAAGTATTCTGCTACTTCACTACTCCTATATCCAGTTTGTTCTAAGGTAAGGGGTATTATTTCTTTTGTATTCTTGAAGAGAACTTTTGTTATTCCATTTTTTTTTTTCTGTTGGAATAACTTTGTACTGTCAAGTACCGCATACTTGGTGAAATTCTTCATTATTCCATTCTTTATTATTACATTAGAACATCACATGCATGCGTTTATGCATGACCTTTATTTCGTTATTTATTATTACATTGGAACATCCTAATTGCAAGTAATTTTGCTCGACACGGTTACATTATTTATTATTCTCATTGAAATATCCTCATCAAATGCATTTACGCATGACCCGATTCCGTTATTTATTATTTTATTGGAATAAACTGTCTGTGCGGTCTATCACATTCCTGGTGATTTCTTTTGTTATTCCATTCTATATTATACTTAGTTGGTTAAAGTTTTGACTTTTATACTCCATGAAATTAGTGGAATATCCTTGATATTTGCGCTTCATCCAGTATCTTTTCATGGAAATATTCTTCTGAGCATTCTTGAATTTTACTCTATAAAGAAGTATCATGTTGACAATTTGGACGTTATTAGTTCCTGGATAAATTAATTCTTGAACTTGTTTTATTGAATTCTTATATCATTGTCATCATCCTCATGTTTATATTATGTTGAAAGGCATCTGTGGCCTATAGTGCATAGATGGACTTGGTATGAATATGACTAGGGATTAATCGGTATAATCATGACCGTAATGTTACAAATGATGTGGTAAAAGTCCTCATTGGCCCGTAGTGCATTGATGAACAGTTGTTGGCATGATCATGACCATTGATGAATACACAAATATCCTTGGCCGTAGTGCATGGATAATTTGTGGTTGTGATACTAATGAATATCCTTGGCCGTAGTGCAGGGATGATGTGAATTATTTATTAAGCTGAGTCCTAGCGATAAAAGTGATGAAAAACCTTTTAAATTATAAAAGATAGTAGATTTTATTCTCTACTTGACTCTTTTAATGGATTGCTTGTTCCACTACAGTTAAACTTGATGTTTGTTATATTGTATCAGTTTAACACTATTGAAGGCTAACGATAATTTATTCTGTATTATCTTAGTCATAATATTTCTTACTAGGCTAGTTGAGCTCACCCTTTTACTTTCATTGTTCTCTTCAGGAAATGAGAACGTGGCGAGGGACTAGTCGAGGAGCGGGTGATGGTCCCGTATAATAAGCATTAGTAGTCCTCACTATTCTGTTAAATAGTGTGATAATAAATGTAATGAGGACTCAATTGAGTGTGGATATTGTCTAGATAACAATATTTATATTAAAACTCACAACATATGTTTTGTCATATTTTACACGACTTTTGTATAATTAAGTTGTATTTGAATTTTCTACCATGTATTTGGCGACTCAAGATAGGTGATGTATACCTATTTTGGGGGCGTTACAGTATCATCTGCATAATATGTTATATTATTAAATCACTAATTGAGACGATAAAGTTATTTATATTATTAAATTACAATATTTACAATGTCTAGAAGTTCTGTCAAGGAGAGGTTTGGTCATCTAATTGCGCGCCAATAAGAAGAAATCCTTATCGAAAAGCCCCCTCTTTCTTGGGAACGACCTAGTAGTTAAATATTGTGAGTTATAATTTTAATGATGAATAAGTTCGTGTTGATTAAAGATGAAATTGATAGTTCCATTGTGTTGGAATTATTAGTGTTAGTGAAAATCGACATCTATTCCGATGATAATTGATGTCTGGGGGTTATATTGATAAATCGGGTAATTAATCGGATAAATGAGCAATTAATTGCTACTAATTCACATGCTTATATAACTATTTGTTCACATGTGTGTACTATTGAATCACATTCTTGTACTATTAGGGGAGTTGGTGCAAGATTGATAATACTTGTATGACTAAGTTAAAAATGGAGGTACTATACTGTAATTCGTATTTTCACATGATTATAACTATTGATTCACATGATTGAACTATTGTTCACATTATTTACTATTAGGGGAGGTGGTGCAAGTTTGATAATACTTGCAGGACTAAATTAACAATGAAAGAAAAGTTGGAGGTATTGTACTGTAATATTTCGAGCCCCAAAATGTGCAATTATTGAAACTATATTTTTCTATAAATAGAAGCTCATTCTTCCTTCATTTCTCACCAATTCACTAAAACTTTAGAGCAATTATTATAGAGAGAAATTATAGAGAGAAAGAAGAAGAGAAGTCTTTACCTCACTATTCCAATATCCAGCTTTCTAAGGTAAGGGATATTATTATTATAGTAAGGGTATTATTTCTTTCGTAGATTCATGAAGAGAGTTTACATTATTCCATTCTTTATTATTATGTTGGAATAACTTTGCTCTATCTTGAAGTACCGCATACATGGTGAAATTCTTCATTATTCCATTCTTTATTATTATGTTGGAATAACTCATCATGTAAGCAATCTGCATACATGGTGAAATTCTTACATTATTCCATTCTTTATTATTCTCATTGGAATATCACATGCATGCGGATTACGCTAGACTGGTTCCATTCTTTATTATTCTATTGGAATAACTCGTCTGCATGCGATTCTATCGCATGCATGGTGAATTCTTTGTTATTCCATTCTTTATTATTACATTAGAATATCCCATGCATGCGGATTATGCTTTAGACTTTGGTTCCATTCTTTATTATTATGTTGGAATAACTCATGCATCTGTGCATGGGTCTATCGCATGCATGGTGAATTCTTTGTTATTCCATTCTTTATTATTACTGTTGGAATATCCTGCACATGCGGTTTACGCATGACACAGTTCCATTCTTTATTTTTTTGTTGGAATATCCTCGTCTGCATGCGGTTTCTGGCATGACCTGGTTCCATTCTTTATTATTCTATTGAGAATAACCTGTCTGTGCGGTCTATCACATGCATGGTGAATTATTCTGTTATTCCATCCTTTATTATTCTGTTGGAATAACCTGTCTATATGGATTACCGCATGCATGGTGAACGATTCTTTGTATTCATATGAATAGTATTTTCATTCAAAAAGGGTTTCTGCCAGGGGCAGTTTTGTAATTTTTCTGACCCTCAAAAATTCTAGAAAAATTTGAAATGATAATTTGATGAGTTTTCTAGATTGCGTCCAAAAATGGCGATTTTTTGATGTATAGATTAAGAGTTATGGATTTTATGGGAAAAGATTATTTTAAAAGTAAACCCTTATAACTCTTTGTGGTTAACTCCAAAATTGGAGAAACTTTTATTGGGAGTACATGTATATAACAGGAGTATACCCTGTAAATTTCAGAATATTTGGACAAAGGTACAATTTATGATAAATGTCTAAATATTCGACGGTTTTGGCCATATGAAAAATAGTGAATTTTAAAAATTTCGAGAAAAATATATTGTTCAATATGGGAATATATTCTGCTAAATTCCAGAAAAGAAATATTTTTGGGATTGATTTGGTATTTTTTATAAAAATGAACTAGTTATGAGTAAATGAATTAAATATGTTGTGTGAAGTAACAAAATTGGAAAATAGGATTTTATGGTTTAGGAATCCTATATAGGGTATATGCAGATTTTTGATGAGGGATTTGATCATCGATAATGAAATCTTATGAGTATGGCATTTTGAATGATTAAATGCATTATGTGGTAAAGTGTAAACAATTGAAATAAATTGTTTATAAGTTTAAGAAGTGATTAAAATATTGTTATAATATAAATAATATTAGATTATGAGTTTATTAAGTGGTTGATAATATTTGGATAAATTTAAAGTCTTTAATATTTATCCTTGTTTTCGTTTGATTAATGCTTATATCATTGTCATCATCCTCATGCTTATATGGTGATAAAAGTTATCTTTGGCTTACGTGCAAAGATGGACTGTTGATTATTGAATTGTATATCTTTGGCTTACGTGCAAAGATGGACTGTTGATTATTGATTTTATAGTTGTATATCTTTGGCTTACGTGCAGAGATGGACTTGGTATGATTATGACCAGGGATCATTCAATATAATCATGACCGGTATTGTTATAAATGATGTGGTAAAAGTCCTCAGTGGCCTGTAGTGCATTGATGGACAGTTTTTAGTATGATTATGACCAGGGATTATTAGGTATAGTCATGACCATTGATGATTTAATGAATATCCTTGGCCCGTAGTGCAGGGATGATTCAATGATTTGATTTATTTATTAAGATGAGTCTCAGCGATAAAAATTGATAAAAACATTTTAAATCATAAAAGATAGTAGATATCATGCTCTGCTTGACTCTTCTAATGGATTGCTTATTCCACTGCAGTTAAACTTGATGTCTATTGTATTTTATCAGTTTAACATTGTTGAAGGCTAATGATAATTTATTCTGCATTATCTTAGTCATAATATTTCTTACTGGGCTAGTTGAGCTCACCCTTTCTTTCACTGTTCTCTTCAGGAAATGAGAACGTAGCCGGGACTAGTCGGGGAATGGAGTGACGGTCCAGATGATAGCATTAGTAGTCCTCACTATTTTGTTAGATAGTATGACAATAAATGTAATGAGGACTCTATTGAGTGTGGATATTGTCTAGATGACAATATTCTTATTAAAACTCTTAGATTATGTTTTGTCATATTTTACACGACTGTTGTATAATTAAGTTGTATTTGTGTTTTGTACCATGTATCTGATGACTCAAGATGGGTGATGTATACCTATTTTGGGGGCGTCACACATGAATAGTGTCGTATACATGAATAATGCCGTATACGTGAATAGTAACCCGACACGAAATGGAAAAAATTTCATAATAAAATTCATATCAGTATTTTGGTATAATGATATTAAAGTAAATAACATCATTTACTAAAAAAAATAACATCCCTTACCTCAAAAGAATAACACTTCTAACTGGAATATCAGATATAATGCTGAAAGAAACTTGCATCGTATAGCAACGCTCAAAGTATCTAAATACTCACAAAAATACGCTCGATAATATAGAGAGAGAAAACTTCAGATTCTGGTGTGATTTTCAATTCTAACCTAAGCAGCCTATTTATAGGAAAATACTTAGAACACCAAAGCAGAAAATTTAATAAAATAATATTATTTATAAAAAAATCATACGCACAATTTGAAATCTGATTTCAACACATTTACCACACAAGTGGGGCCAACCAACTCACAAAAAATATTTTTCTTAAAAAAATATTTAAAACTCCAAAAATCAATTATTCCGGAACTTCAATAATTCATAATAAATAGCCCTTTTATCAGAAAAATACGAATTTTATGTTCATTCCATAGGAAATTTAATTCTCTATAACTTTGTAGATTTAAGTTTTTCTAAATTCTAAACAGAAATTGACCGAAATTCACATACAGACGATTTTCTAGGCTATAATCAAATTTCAGTCAAAAATAGGGCCCACCAACATATTTAACATGTTTTTTGTAACAAAAATACTCTTTCTTCTCATTTATTCATATACTGTGAATTTAGTGTAAAAATATCACTATTATTATATTATTATATTATCACATTATACATTTATAATGTAATATAATAATATAGATAACATGTCAATTTTCAACAATTGTCACTTTTTAAAAAATTCCTCCATTCTGACAAAATACTGATAAAACACCTCAGCATTAATTCCTTCATTTATATCCACATAAAATAAATATTTTTTTTATCATTTTTATTAATAATTAATTATTCATAAATAATATTACAGAATCACAATAATGACAACCAGGTCGTTCCCAGGAAAGAGGGGGCTTTTCGATAAGGATTTCTCCTTACTGGCGCGCAATTAGGTGACCAAACCCTTTTCCTAGACAGAACTTCCTTAGACATTGCCAATAATGCTATCTAATAATATTATTCAAATAATATGAATTATTGATCTGATAATGGAAATCTTTGTTCATTGACAATTATTGAATCAAGAAAATAAAATATTGAGCGAGAATTAATGTAACAATTATTGAGTAGTGCCTTCTTACGTAAGAATCAATAATTAGAATTGTTGTTCAATACCGTGTGCTACTATGCAACAACGCGTATTACTTTACTTTACCCACCAGGTATTCCAACAGTGTTAACGGTAACAACTACACCGTTATTTATAAAAACTCATACTTGTCATTTTTTTCATCCGACAATTTTTTGTTATGGGGCCCACAAATAGCGGTGCCGTCGTACGAATATTCTCCGACAGCAAGAATATTCCACGACCAAACAAATATTCCCCGACAATAATAAATATTTTATAACCACTTGCTTATTTTTTAAACTTTACATATATCACCCTTAACTTTAACTTTTTATCAATTTAACCATTTACTGAATAATAATTATAACAAATATTGAATACTTTTATTTCATAAAATTCGGGGTCTTACATATGTCTTTAAGCAAGATTTACACACACGTATATGTATATTACGTATAAAATAAAGAAAAAAAATATTATTTGAGAGAATAAATATTTCACAGATTCAACCCATAAAATAAGAAAATTTCATGCTCCAAATATGTAAAAAGGACATAAACCACCAGAGGTTGAATGATTTTTTAAATGTTTAGATCTAAAACATTTTTCAGTAATTTTTTTTAAAATAAATCTTTTAATTTTTCTAAATCAAGTATGGAATCAAAAAGTATTGAAATGAGTTTATCCATACACGTATGAACAAATCATGGGTTATTTGAGAGAATATTTTACAAATCTAGCTTAGACATTTAAAATAAACTTTTTGAATATTATGAAATTTGGGAAACAGATTTTTGCAAAACAAATCGATAAAATTGTAGTTAATATACTTAAGAATGATTTAATCGGAACAAATTTTCAAATACATGTTTTGATTTAGCTAGATCTAAGCTAGAAAAAAAAGAGTTTAGAAACACTTTTAGTGAGAGAGAATGACTGAGATGAGAAAAAAAGAAGAAAAAAATGGTTTGAATAAACGGGTGAGAGAGAGAAGAAGAAACACTTTTGCATGTTGAGTGATTTGAATGAATGGCTGAGATAGAATCAGAACTTGATCCAACGATTTTTGTGAGTCAATCCTTGTGATTGATTCTAATTGTTTGTCTCAACTTAGTGGTATACTGATTTATATAGGTTCTAAAATATTATACAATAAGTCTACTATCACATACAACCGCTCACATACATATTTTGATGGCTTACGTGACTTGTTCTGCATGTGGACCATTAAAATATGTATGTGAGCGTATGTGAGCGATATGTGAACGGTTGTATGTGATAGTAGACTTATTGAATATTCTATGTATTTGTATTAGTATACGTAATATATGTATTAGTTTTAAATCCCCAATTAAAAATTTATATGCATAGATTATTATAAACTTTAACGACTACAATTTTTTTTCTTCTAAAAATAAAGTATAAATATTCAAATAATAATTTTAAAAGTATATTATCAAAATATATAAATATATAGTCAAATTATTATAATAATGAATTTTAAAGTAAAGTTCATTTAATGAATGAATGTTAATTTATTTATTGTTAATAAATACAATAATCAATGCTCTAAATTACAATTCAAATAAGTTTTCATCATTTTCAAAATACTAAATTTCAAAATGAATTCTCTAATTACAATTATAACTAGAATAATGAAAAAAATAATGAGTTTTAAAGTATAGTTTATTGATGAATGAATGTTAATTTATTTGTTTTTAATAAATAAAATAATCTAAAAATTCTAGAAGTGGGGATGAATAGATTATTATAAATTAAAATTTATCTTAGGCTTTTTTTGAATTTTTAGTTAATTAATTTGCAGTGTTAAAATATAATATGCAAGATAATAAAAATTCAATCACACAATGCATAAAGATTTGTCTGGTTCACAACATATATCCCGGGGTACTTGCTACGTCCAGTTTCAAGCTCCTCTCCAGGAATTGAGATCCTATTACTATCAGTAATACTCCTTCAACAGGCGGAGAAATTTTTACAAAGTTTTATAGACAAACTTCTAACTTTTCACAACTACCTATCTTGGACAGCAAGCTCCCAACTCCCTCCTCATTCTTAGTTGTCCTTTCTTTTGAGTTCAGTTCTATTCTATGATCTGGTCTTGAAACAACAGCCTCTTCTTCACCTCACAAGTTCACTAGAGACCCAACTCCCAGCTGACCTCTCTAAGACTCTGGTCTTGGTTAAAGAATTACTCGTTTTTCTCACAGGTACATAAAATAAACTAACTCAACCCTTTTTCCCTTTTTACAAAAGATTTTACAATGATGTGCTTCTAAAATAAGCAGATAAAATTTAGTACAAATTGATGCTTCTCAAATAAGCAGATAGAAATTAAAAATCAAAAAGCACAAAGACTTTTATGATAATTTGCTTCTTGTGTAAGCATATGTGAATTTTGACTTAGTTATAAAAGTTTTTTAAAAAAACTTTTAGATTTGTGTAAAAATGTTTCTTGATCAAGAAGATAAATAAATTTAAGTGTATGTCAAATAATGCTTATGAATAAGCAGATATATAGTTTAATGCAAGTTTATAAAGAATTATTTATTCTTTATAATAAAGAATGTGTTTCTATGGATATATACTATTTATAATAAATGTTTAAATAACTTTTATATTAAGCAACAAGTATTTTGTGAATAAATGAATGAATTTATGATTAAATACTTGGGATGACAGATATCAAGTATAAGCAGTTATGAAGTACTTGTTATAATAAATATATTTGTTTAACCCAAAGGATATATAAAAATATTTTATCTATTATGTGAATAATATATAAAGGAGGCCACTTAGGTTTTTAAAGACCATTTGAATAATTCACGCTATCATATATTCAAGGGTGAAAAAATTCAAATTATTTCGGTGTCTAAGTATTGACCAAATTTATATTTTTCACACTTGTATATTTATATAAATATTTTTGATAAACTACTTGAGTTTTCAGGACAAACCAAATAGTTCTCTATGAGAAGTATGTCGGGGTCAATCTATTGGGATTTCGGCACAACAAAGCAACGCACATCGGAATATAAATTGAATAAAACAAAACAATTTCCGAAGTCCAAAATAGGATCCATGTGAAACATATATTAATTAAGTGTTTAAAAGATTATACCAATTATGAAAAAGCTTCTGAAACGCTTCGAATCTCCAACACAATCCCTCACGAAACTACGTCTCTATGGTATCCACATTTAACGCATGCATGACCGTCACACGATTACGCAATAAAGGAGTCACAGACTAGCCACCAAAGGAATAGGATTTTCGAAACTTTTTCTCTCTAGTCTCTCTCTAAGAGCGGCTAGGGTTTGTTAGGTTATTATGATCATCCCTAAAATGGTTGCTACATATCATATATATACAAGTTAAAAAGGAATTAATCAAAAACCTAATTTAATTAAAATAAAATCCGAATTTATATATATCTTAATTAAGTCTTACTTAATTAATATACCTATATATAAATTATCCTATTAATTTAAATTCGTAATTTAAATATTATCAATCATATCGACATATTTAAATCTTTACAATTTAAATTAATTCCCTTTTAATTACGTTCTATGTGTGTGACCCTATAGGTTATTATTACGTTGGTAATAATTTTAAAATTATATTATAAAATTATAAACAGTGAGCGACATCTAGTAATGAATCACTACTACCCAAGTAATAATAAGATAAATGATTCGATGCAACCTTTTTATGACCAATGTTTCAATGTAATTTAATCCTTTTAACCTTGACATCCTAGATTAAACTCGAGTCATGGAATGTGTCATACTCTTCATAATTTAATCTTAGTTTTCTTGATCAATGAGTAGACTATATGAAACAAATCACTATTTGAGCATGTCCATGTATTTCATAGTCCTACTCAATCAAGAAGCATATGAATATCACCCCTAATATATAGGAGGGTTAAATTCCATTTAGATCACTCATATTCCTCACACGATTTATGATGTACCCAATAATCACCTTTATAGTCCACCCTATTAAAGGTGACCTTTGATGATATCAAAGTATATAAATTCCCGTGTAGCAATATAGTGATTTCAGGTCGGAGGATCATTACATCATTGTCACTATGAGAATCACTAATGACACCTTGCATACTGTTCCACGTAAAATTCTCATGGTGGGTCTGTCCAGTACATTGTTCTCTAACATGTACTTATGCATTGACTCAATATCTCATATATTTATGACCAATGAGATTTGGTCATCATTCAATCAACATACTAGTCTCAATGTATCATTGTTGTTCCATTAATAATGATACTCGACTAGGGACATTTAAGAACAATGATACTAATTGTAATTATATAAACTCATGTTCAATTCACATACTTGAAGCTATATAATTTGTATCATTATTCTAAGGACTTTTATTATGTTAACATTTGTATAACGCAGTAAATAAAACCATAATAAAATCATTCATTTATTCAATCAAATATAATATCAAAATATTAAACAATATCAAATAATTGGCCTCAAGGGCATAAACTCTAACACAATCAAGTGTTAATCTATAATATTTATATAAATAATGAATATAAAGTATTTATATAAATATTTTCGATAGACTACTTGACTTTCTGGACAAGACGAATGTAAGACCCCAGTTTTTATGAATAAAGATGATTTTTCTATAATTATCATTTTTGAATATTATGGAATGAATTTGTTATAATGTTATAGTTGTGGGTAGTATTTATAAATTACGCAAAGTATGCAAGTTGTTATATTATATTCGATTTGTTATTAGGGGAATATTCGTTTTAGCAGGGGAATATTTGTACAATGGCCTTGATCATTGGTGGACCCCAGCGTAATTATTATTGTCGGATTGAGAAAACGACAAAAATATTTTTATGAAAATAACGGTAGGAAATTTTACCGTTATCTTTGTTGAACTACTTGGTAGTAAAAGTAAATGAATATGTCTGGCGTGGTTGCGTAGTAGCACATGGTATTGATTATTGATGCTTATGTGAAGTCACTTTCGGTTATACTCAATTATTGCTTTCTGATATTGTTGCATCATATTTCTCGTATTATTGATTCGATTATTGTCACAATATCATCTCGCATTATATGATATATTATTAAATTAATAATTGAGATGACAAAGTTATTCATATTATTAAATTACAATATTTACAATGTCTAGAAGTTACGCGAGGAGAGGTTTGGTAACCTAATTGCGGCTACCATAGGGAGAAATCCTTATTGGAAAACCCCATCTTTCACGGAACGACGACACGGTTATTAAATATTGTTAGTTATAATATTAATGATGAATAAGTTCGTGTTGATTAAAGATGAATTTGATAGTTCCATTGTGTTGGGATTATTAGTGTTAGTGGAAATCGACATCTATTCCGATGATAATTGATGTCTGAGGGTTATATTGATAAATTAGGGAATTTATCGGATAAATGAGCAGTTAATTGCTACTAATTCACATGCTTATATAACTATTTGTTCACATGTGTGTACTATTGACTCACATTCTTATACTATTAGGGGAGTTGATGCAAGATTGATAATACTTGCATGATTAAATTAAAGATGGAGGTATAGATGGAGGTACTATACATTAATTTGTATTTTCACATGATTATAACTATTGATTCACATGATTGAACTATTGATTCACATTATTTACTATTAGGGGAGGTGGTGCAAGTTTGATAATACTTGCAGGACTAAATTAAAAATGAAAGAAAAGTTGGGGGATTGTCTTTGTAATTTTTCGAGTCCCAAAACGTCAATTTATCGAAACTATATTTTCTATAAATAGAAGCTCATTTTCCTTCATTTCTCTCCAATTCACTAAAGTTATAGAGCAATTATTATAGAGAGAAATTATAGAGAGAAGCTATAGAGAAAAAATCTATAGAAGAAGAAAGCTCTTTACCTCACTTATTCCAAAGATCCGGCTTTCTTACGAGGTAAGGGTATTATTCCTTTGTAGTCATGAAGAGAACTTTTGTTATTCCATTCTTTATTATTCATTGGAATAACCTATATACGCTGAACTACCCTATACTTGGTGAAATCTTCATTATTCCATTCTTTATTGTTACATTGGAATATCTTGTTCATGCGCTTTTCTGTATTCGGACACGGTTTTCTTTATTATTATTATTGGAATATCACTGTACATGCGTTTTACGGGACTTGGTTCCGCTTTATTATTACATTGGAATATCCTCGCACATGCATGCGTTTCTGGGGACTGGTTCCGTCTTTATTATTCTATTGGAATATCCTCGTGCATGCGTTTTACGCTGACACAGTTTCGCTCTTTATTATTCTCGTTGGAATAACTTTTTGTGCTGATCTATCGCGTGCCCGGTGATTTCTTTTGTTATTCCATTCTTTATTATACTCGGTTGGTTAAAGTTTTAACTTCTATACTCCATGAAATTAGTGGAATATCCTTGATATTTGGGCTTCATCCAGTATCTTTTCATGGAAATATTCTTCTGAGCATTCTTGAATTTTACTCTACAAAGAAGTATTATGTTGACAATTTGGACGTTATTACTCTAAGTTTATTTGGTATTTAATTGGTCGGTCAGAGTATATGGATAATATGTGTTATGTTAATTAACCCTTGTTTTGTGGCAGTATTTGAAAATGGCATCCGAGAATGTTGAGAACATCAATGGAGCACATGAGACCGTTGAGTCTCCACAGATCAATAATCAGGATAATGTGCATTAGGAAGGCGACAATCCTCATGCAAACAACAACACTGACCAAATGATGAAAGATGGAATGTTACGAGACTTCATGCAATTCATTCAACATCAGGCGAGAGCAGCTCCTGTCCAAAATGCAGGTGGAAACACTGGCAACTCTCGGACGGTCACCGCCAAATAGTTCAAGGAGTTGGGACCACCGGAGTTTTTTGGAGAGCCAAAGCCACTTAAGGCGGAGACATGGACAAAGCAGATCAACAAGATATTTGATGTCTTGGGATGCTCCGAGGAGCAAAAGGTTCCTTTTGCCACCTTCATGTGATGTGCGGGCGATTCATCGGTGGGAATCAGAAAGCGTACTCAACTCTGCCGTGATCAAGATGTCTTGGGAGAAGTTCAAAGCGTTTCAACGACAAGTACTTTCCTAAAAGTATTCGTCACATAAAGAGGTAGAGTTCATTAAATGGAACAAAACAACATGACCATGTCGCGATCACGAAGCCAAGTTTGCCGAAATGTCTTGTTTGCGTCCCATTTGGTTGATAATGAGGAGATAATGAAGCGAATATTTCTAAGAGGTTTAAAACCCAGATATCGTTAATATCTTATCTCTCATAAACCGTGTTTTTATTCAGAGATTGTTAATAGGGCTCGATTATTGGGCGCGATAATGAGTCAACCCAACCAAAAGAGAGCGGTGAAACAAAATGATAATACCAGTGAAAACAGTCATCGAAGCGGTGACAATAAGCATGGAGGGAATCAACATGCCAGAAATGGTAACCACTTCGGTGGTTATCATGGCCAAAATAACAAGAATGGACATTTCATGAAGAGGAGATTCAACAATGATGGAAAGACGTCAGCATCAGCACCTGTTGTTAAGGAAGGAGAACGACCACCTATCATATGCTTCAAATGTGGAGGGGAGGGACACATCAGTCCAAATTGCGCGATGCCCTCCAAAGCATGTTATAATTGTGGAAGAGAAGGTCACCTGACCCGATTTTGTCGTGCACCAAAGACAAGTCCAGTTGGGATGGAGGCATCAAAGGCTGTCCCTGACAAGACAAAATCGGTAGTTCAAGGGTGAGCGTTTGTCGTGACCTCCCAGAAAGCAAGGAACTCGAACGAGGTCATCATGGGTAAGCTTATAATAAACTCTAGCGAAGTATATACCTTATTTGATACCGGTTCTACCCATTCTTTTATTTCTCCTACTTGCGCTCAACGTTTAAATTTGACTCCGGAGAAATTGGACTTTGACTTATCTGTTGAAACTCCATTGGGAGAAACCTTTATTACATCCACTGTTTATAAGTCTTGTGTAGTTCAAATCCGTACCCTCGTATTACCTGTCGATCTTATTTCATTGAAAATACTTGTATTTGACGTAATTCTAGGGATTGATTGGTTAACTACTCATCATGCAAAAATTGATTGTTTTCGTAAGGTTGTTAGCTTTCATACTCCTAACCAACCTATTATGCGAATTCAAGCAACCAATCCATTAAAATCAATCACTATCATCTCAAGCCATAAAGCTATTCGTTTATTGAAAAATGGATGTCAAGCTTTCTTAGCATGTCACGGATCTAAATAAAAAATACGCCATTTTGAATGATATTTTTTATTGTTAATGAATTTCTGACGTATTCCACGAAGAACTTCCCTGCCTACCCCGAGAGCGTGAAATTGAATTTTGTATCGACCTTGAACCTGGTACAAAACCTATTTCCAAAGCCTCATATCGAATGGCTCCTATTGAACTTTAGGAGTTAAAGACCCAACTGCAAGAATTGTTAGACATCGGTTTCTTTCATCCTAGTACTTCTCCTTGGGGTGCTCTTGTTCTATTCGTGAAAAAGAAAGACGGGAGTATGCGACTTTGTATTGATTATCGAGAGTTGAACCATGTCACCATCAAAAATAGGTACCCATTGCCACGTATTGATTTAATTGTTTGACCAAATTACCAAGGCGCCAAATTCTTTTCAAAGATTAATCTTCATTCGGATATCACCAATTTAAGATTAGAACCAGATGACATTCCAAAAGACGGCTTTTCGGAACTTCCGATGCGGGCATTATGAATTTCTAGTCATGTCTTTTGGATTGACTAATGCTCCTCTTTGCCTTCATGGATATGATGAACCAAGTATTCAAGGAATATTTGGATCATTTTGTGGTCGCTTTATTGATGGCATCCTTATTTATTCCAAAAGTCGTGAAGATCATGAGAAACACTTGAGGTCGATACTCCAAAAGCTTCGAATATAAAGCTTTATACCAAGTTGAAGAAATGCGAGTTACGGCTTGGGAAGTAGCATTCCTTGAGTGCGTAGTATCAAGTCATGGAATATCTGTTGACCCCAAAGCAAAGATTGAAGCTATTCAAAGTCGGGAGCAACCCAAATCGATGATCCGGAAATGCGTAGCTTTCTCGGCTTAGCTGGTTATTATCGGAGATTCGTGGAAGGATTTTCTCGAATCACTACTCCATTAACTCAGCTGACTCAGAAAGATACAAAATTTGGTTAAAGCGAGGAATGTGAGAAGAGTTTTCAAGAACTCAAGAAGAGACTCATTTCAGCACCTGTCCTGACAATACCATCTGGCTCGGAGGGATTTGTCATCTATAGTGATGCTTCGGGCAAAGTGTTAGGTTGTGTTCTCATGCAATATGGGAAAGTCATAGACTATGCCTCACGATAACTCAAAGAATATGAGAGGAATTATCCTACTCATGATCTAGAGTTGGCAGCAATCGTTTTTGCACTAAAGATTTGGAGGCATTACTTGTATGGGAAGAAAGTGGAGATCTTTACGGATCATAAAAGCCTCAAATATTTCTTCACTCAAAAGGAACTCAACATGCGACAGCGACGTTGGCTTGAACTGTTGAAAGATTATGATCATACCATCCATTAGCATCCTGGAAAAGCGAACGTGGTAGCTGATGCATTATGTAGAAGATCATATGCGGGTACGAGTGTGATATTGTCAACGCAAAGGCCCATTTTGTATGACTTGCAAAGGATGGAGATAGAGATAAAGACTCCAGGGACCCATGTGATGATGGCGTATATACGAGTAGAACCGACTTTAATCGATAAAGTTAAAAGTCGCTTCGAAGCTACGGACACGGAGGTGATGTGTATGAGGAAGAAAGTGCAAGAAGGTGTTATGCCGGAAGAAAGAATTGATGAAAAAGGAATACTTCGAGTCAACTCCAGACTTTATGTTCCTAATGACCCTGATTTAAAGTATAAAATTATGATGGAGGCGCATAACACACCGTTTGCAATCCATCTTGGGAGTACTAAAATGTATCATGATCTTCGACATACATTTTGGTGGGGCAATATAAAGAGAGAGATAACGCTATTTATCTCAAGGTGTCTAACGTGTCAACGAGTCAAGGCGGAGCATCAAGTACCACAAGGTCCATTGCAACCACTTGAAATTCCAGAATGGAAGTGGGAGCACATTACCATGGATTTCGTTACTGGTCTTCCCAAGGTTTCTCAGGGTATAGATGCAATTTGGGTCATTATTGATAGATTGACCAAGTCTGCTCATTTCTTACCTATAGAAGAAACATATACACTTGAATGTCTTGCTCGTATGTATATAAACGAGATTATAAGATTGCATGGTATGCCAGTATCCATAGTTTTTGATCGAGACCCAAGATTCACTTCAAGATTTTGGGTTAGTTTGCAAAAAGCTATGGACACGAATTTACGATTTAGTTCGGCATATCATCCTCAGACGGACAGACAATCAGAGAGGACTATTCAAACTCTTGAAGATTTATTAAGACTTTGTGTCCTTGACTTCAAGGGAAGTTGGGACAAGTTCTTACCGTTGGTGGAGTTTTCATACAACAACAGTTATCAAGCAAGTATTGGCATGGCTCCATTCGAAGCGTTGTTTGGAAGAAAGTGTCGCTTCCAAAGATTATCTTTGGGATGAGGTGGGTGAAGCAACGTTGTTTGGACCAGAGTTGGTACGTATGACTACGGAAAAGATTCAAACGATCTGGCAACGTATAAAAACCTCACAAGATCGACAAAAGAGTTATGCTGATCTTCATCGAAAAGACGTGGAATTCGATATTGGAGATCATGTGTTGTTACGTGTTGCTCCATGGAAAGGAGTTACGAGATTTGGAAAGAGAGGAAATCTGAATCCTCGATTCATTGGCCCATTTTTAATTCTCGATCGAGTAGGAACTGTGGCGTATAGACTCGCTTTACCGCCAAGTATGTCTCGTGTTTATAACGTTTTTCACATATCCATGTTACGTAAATATGTGGAAGACCCGAACCACATTATTGAGTTAGAACCGGACAAAATAGCGGAAGATTTGACGTATGAAGAGGTTCCTATTCAAATCTTGGATAAGAAGGAACATATTCTACGCTCCAAGGTTATACCTCAATTTAAAGTTTTGTGGAGAAACCACGATGTTGAGGAAATGACCTAGGAGTTAGAATCTGAAATGAAATTAAGGTATCCTTACCTCTTCGACATACCAGGTACATAACCTATTTTGAGGGAAAAATTTCATAAGAAGGGGAGGTTGTAAGACCCCAGTTTTTATGAATAAAGATGATTTTTCTATAATTATCATTTTTGAAAATTATGGAATGAATTTGTTATAATGTTATAGTTGTGGGCAGTATTTATAAATTCTGCAAAGTATGCAAGTTGTTATATTATATTCGATTGGTTGGGGAATATTCGTTTTAGCAGGGAATATTCATAAAACGACGCAATCATTGGTGGACCTCACAACAGAATTATTGTCGGATTGAGAAACCGTCAAAAATATTTTTATGAAAATTACGGCGGAAGTTTTATCGTTAATACTGTTGAACTACTCGGTAGTAAAAAATACGATGTCTGGCGTGGTTGCATAGTAGTACCACGTATTGATTATTGATGCTACGCGTGAAAGTCACTCAATTATACTCAATTATTGCTACTGATAATTGTTGCATCATATCTCTCGTATTATTGATTCGATTATTGTCACAATATCATCCGCATTATATGATATATTATTAAATCAATAATTGAGGCGACAAAGTTATTCATATTATTAAATTGCAATATTTACAATGTCTAGAAGTTACGCGAGGAGAGGTTTGGTCACCTAATTGTGCACCATAGGAGAAATCCTTATTGGAAAGCCCCTCTTTCACAGGAATGACACAGTTGTTAAATATTATGAGTTATAATATTAATGATGAATAAGTTAAGTGTTGATTAAAGATGAATTTGATAGTTCTATTGTGTTGGGATTATTAGTGTTAGTGGAAATCGACATCTATTCCGATGATAATTGATGTCTGAGGGTTATATTGATAAATTAGGGAATTTATCGGATAAATGAACAGTTAATTGCTACTAATTCACATTCTTATATAACTATTTGTTCACATGTGTATACTATTAAATCACATTCTTATACTATTAGGGGAGTTGGTGCAAGATTGATAATACTTGCATGATTAAATTAAAGATGGAGGTATAGATGGAGGTACTTATCTAGTAATTAAATTTTCACATGATTATAACTATTGATTTACATGATTAAACTATTGATTCACATTATTTACTATTAGGGGAGGTGGTGCAAGTTTGATAATATTTGCAGGACTAAATTAAAAATGAAAGAAAAGTTGGCGGTATTGTACTGTAATTTTTTGAGCCCCAAAACGTGCAATTATTGAAACTATATTTTTATATAAATAGAAGCTCATTTTTCCTTCATTTCTCACCAATTCACTAAAGCTATAGAGTAATTATTATAGAGAGAAATTATAGAGAGAACTATAGAGAGAAAATCTATAGAAGAAGAGAAGCCTGCTACCTCACTATTCAAGTATCCAGTTTCTTCTGAGGTAAGGGGTATTATTCCTTTTGTAGTCATGAAGAGAACTTCTGTGATTCCATTCTTTATTATTCTGTTGGAATAATCAGTATCTGTGAACTACCCTATACTTGGTGAAATTCTTCATTATTCCATTCTTTATTGTTACATTGGAATATTTTGTGCAATGCGTTTCTGTAGAACACAGTTCCGTCTTTATTATTCAATTAGAATATCTTGTCTATGCGTTTCTGTGGACCTAATTCCGCTTTTTATTATTGTTGGAATATCCTCGTCTACATTCATTTCTACGGGACTGGTTCCGCTTTTTATTATTCTGTTGGAATAACCTTACTGTCTTGATCTATCGCATGCACGATGATTTTTTTTTGTTATTCCATTCTTTATTATACTCAGTTGGTTAAAGTTTTAACTTCCATACTCCATGAAATTAGTGGAATATCCTTGATATTTGCACTTCATCCAGTATCTTTTCATGGAAATATTCTTCTGAGCATTCTTGAATTTTACTCTACAAAGAAGTATCATGTTGACAATTTGGACGTTATTAGTTCTTGGTTAAATTAATTCTTTGAACTTGTTTTATTGAATTCTTATATCATTGTCATTATCCTCATCTTTATATTATGTTGAAAGTCATCTGTGGCCTGTAGTGCATAGATGGACTTGGTATGATTATGACCAGGGATTATTCGGTATAATCATGACAGTAATGTTACAAATGATATGGTAAAAGTTCTCATTGGCCCGTAGTGCATTGATGGATAGTTGTTGGCATGATTATGACCATTGATGAATACAAGAATATCCTTGGCCCGTAGTACATGGATAATTTGTGGTCGTGACCCTAATGAATATCCTTGGCTGTAGTGCAGGGATGATGTGGATTTTTTATTAAGTTGAGTCTCAGCGATAAAAAGTGATGAAAAACCTTTTTAAATCATAAAAGATAGTAGATTTTATTCTCTACTTGACTCTTTTAATGGATTGCTTGTTCCGCTGCAGTTAAACTTGATGTCTATTGTATTTTCTAAGTTTAACATTGTTGAAGGCTAATGATAATTTATCCTGCATTATCTTAGTCATAATATTTTTTACTTTGGGCTAGTTGAGCTCACCCTTTCTTTCACTTTATTCTCTTGAGAAATGAGAATATAAATTTGAGCGAGTGGGGAATGGAGTGACGGTCCGGATGATAGTATTAGTAGTCCTCACTATTACGTGAAATAGTGTGATAATAAATGTATTTAGCACTTATTTTGAGTTTGTATACGGTCTAGAAGACAATGATTGTATTAAAACTCACAGCTCATGTTGTATATTTAAGTTTGTATCTGAACTTTGTACCATGTATTTGACGACTCAGAATAGGTGGGGGCGTCACACCGAATAGTTCTCTATGAGAAGTATTTCGGGATCGATCATGTAAGACCCCATCTTATTATGAATAAAAATTAAATTTTCTCTAATTATTATCTTAAAATAATAAGGAGTTAATTTGATATAATACTTTGGTTATGGGTGAAATGTGCAAATTTTACAAAATAAGCAAGTGGTTATAAAATATTCATTTTTTATCGGGGAATATTCGTTTGGTCGTGGAATATTCTTGTTGTGAGGAATATTCGCAATGCAGCCAGTATGACCATTTATAATGAGAATAAGCCGCTTGGATGAAAAAATGACAAGTTTGAGTTTTTATAAATAACAGGCGTAGTTATTACAAGTGAACATTTGTTAGAATAACCTATGGTTAAAAATCTACGATGTCTGGCGTGATTAAGAGCAGCGCACCAGTATTGCATATTATTTTTGAATTATTGATTCTTACGTAAGAAGGCACTACTCAATAATTGTTACAGTAATTACTTTTCAATATTTTATTTTATTGATTCAATAATTGTTGCGTTGATATTTTATATTATTGTTATTATTTATTTATTTTATGTGGTTATAATTGAAGGATTTAATGTTGAGGTGTTTTATCAGTAATTTTGTCGGAATGGAGGTATTAAAAATCAAATCAGTATTTTTACGATATATTGTGTGAGTTATAATTTTTAATCCTACCGTTGGATCGTTGTGATTTTTGGATATATTATACATATATAAGTTGAGTATATGTCCACAAATTTTAAACCGTTAAAAATGAACGAATGATTTGTTATGAATTTTAAGAGGTGACTGATTCAGAAATTAGGTTTATAATTGATTTTGGTAGAAAATTCTAGAATTGAGTGGGCCCCACTTGTGGTTGGTGAAGAAATGTGCTGAATTTTATTTCAAATGTGGTGGGTGGCAATAGTAGCAGGTAAAGCCATCAAGTAGCAGGTCAAGTCTGCTTAGGCGGGCTAACATTTTTCTATAAATAGAGGGCTAAGTTAGAATTGAAAATCACACCAGAAACATAAGGTTTCTCTCTTTCTCTCTCTCTATATTATTGAGCGTATTTTGTTAGTATTTAGATACTTTGAGAGTTGCTTTATTCAAGACAAGTTTCATTCAAAGATCACTTCCGACCTTTCATTCAAAATCTTGATTCTTTGAGGTAAGGGATGTTATTTTCTTCTTAAATGATAATATTTTCTTGAATATCATTATCTTAGAAATATTGGTTTGAACTTTTTAATCAAATTTGAAACTTTTGTGTTTGGTTATTCTTATTCACGTATACGACACTTATTCACGATATCTGACACTATTCACAAATACGGTACTATTCACCGAAAAATGAAATTTTCTCTTTTTCGTCCCAGATGTCTTTTATGGTTACTATTTTTGATTGTATCCATGTTTTGATATTTATTTTTGAATTCTACTTCACACTTGGTTATTATGGAGTATTATTGAATTTGGATAAATCAAAAATACGAATCCCTAATATTTGTCCTTCTGTCTTACTAGATTCGTTCTCTAAAATGTTTTTCATCATCCCCAGTCCTTAATGGTGGTACTTGATGAATATATTTGGCCTGTAGTGCAAAGATGAATGATTACCTGATGAATATCTTTGGCCCATAGTGCAAAGATGAACAGGTGTTGAGATGAACATGACCAACTGGTGATAGAAATGAATATCTATGGCCCGTAGTGCAAAGATGTATATTGATTGATGTTACAGGGATAAAATATTGATGATGGACTTTTAAATTCATAGATGATAATAGATTTCATTCTCTACTTAACTCTTCTAATGAATTGTTATTTTCGCTGCAGTTGTTGATCTAAAACTTGTTGTTTATTGTATTCTATCAGATTATTACCTGTTGAAGACTAAGGCTAATTTGTTGTATATTATCTTAGTCATAATATTCTTTACTGGGCTAGTTGAGCTGACCCTTTTCCTTTTTGTTCCATTTTTCTTCTCAGGAAGCGAGAACATAGCGGGAAGTAGTCGGGGTGTGGAATGATGGTTCTAGACAGTTGTTTAGCAGTCCTCACTATTTTGTAAAATAGTGTGTCAATAATTGTAATGAGGACTTTATTTGGGTGTGGATATTGTCGAGAAGACAATATTTGTATTTAAACTCACAGTATGTGTTGTCGTATTTTGCACGACAATTGTATTAATAAAGTTGTAGTTGTTTTTCTGTACCATGTATTTGGCGACTCAGAATGTGTGATGTATACCTATTTTGGGGGCGTCACAGTTGGTATCAGAGCTTAGGGATATGGTGTCTGACGGAGATCGGGGAATAGAACTAGGAGGGGAGAGATGAGTAAATCCTTCGCTAGTGTGTCCTACCTAAGCTTATTTGTTGGTCGGTCATAATATAGGGATATTATGTGATATGTTAATTTGTTTAATTATCCCCTGTTTTATGGCAGTTTTTAAGAATGGCAGCTAAGAACGTTAACAATGGAGTCTATGAGACTGTGGAACAACCTTTGATTACCAACCAAAAGAACGCAAAACAGAAGGCAATATTCCTCCCGTAAACAACACTACTGAAAGCAAACGATGAATGATGCGATGTTTAGAAGCTTTTTTTTGTAGTTCATGCAAAATTAGAGCGAGGGAGACCCGTTTACAAAATACGGGTGAAAATGATAGCAACGCAGCGATGCATGGTCATCCAAAGCAATTCAAGGAGTTGGGACCACCAGATTTCGGGAAAGCCCGTCCGATTAAAGCGAAAACATGGGTTAAGCAAATGACCAAGATATTCGATGTCTTGGGATTTGCGGACGAGGAAACGAAGGTTCCATTCGCCATTTTTATGTTCCGTGGTGAGGCGATTCTTGGTGGGAATCAGAAGCGTACTCAAACCACCGCACTCAACATGTCTTGGGAGAAATTTCAGAATCGTTCAATGACAAGTACTTTCACGAAAGTATTCGTCATATGAAGGAGGTAGAGTTTATTATCTTTGGATCGAATGAACAACATGACGGTGTCCCAATACGAGGCGAAGTTCGCGGAGTTATCAAGGTTTTCACCTCATTTGGTAGAAAATGAGGAACGTATGACGCGGATGTTTCTGAGAGGTCTAAAACCCGAGATTCGACAATATCTTATCTCTCATAAATTTTCTTTATATTCAGATGTTATAAATAGGACTCAATTATTAGAGCGTGATAACGAGTATGTTCAACCAAGGGACCACAACCGAGGTCATACTGGGTGATAAAGAATGATCATCGGAGCGATGATAACCAGCGAGGAGGGAAAAATACGGACAAAAGCGGTAACCACTCAGGTGGTCATCGTGGCCATGACAATAGGAGAGGTGAGTCAAGTGGAAATTTCAAAAAGAGGAGATTCAACAATGACGAAAAGACATCAACACCAACACCAACACCAACACCAATAACAAATTCTAGGGGAGGAGAACGACCGCCAGTTAGATGTTACAGATGCGGAGAGGAGGGACACATAAGTCCAAACTGTTCACAGCCTTCCAAGGTGTGTTTCAATTGTGGAAAAGACGGTCACATAGTCCATTTTTGTCCGATGAGCAAAGTCAAGTCCAATCGGGACAATGACACCAAAGGCGACTACGGACAAAACAAAGTCGGTGGTTCAAGGAAGAGGCGTTTGTCGTGATCGCCAAAACACGAGAAACCCGAACGAGGTGATCACGGGTAAGCTAATCTTGAACTCTTCACGAATTTTATACCTTACTTGATACTGGGTTCTACCCATTCTTTTATCTCTCCGCTTGTGCTCAACATTTAAACTTGACTCCGGAGAAATTGAACTTTAACTTATCTGTTGAAACTCCGTTGGGTGAAACCTTCGTTACATCTACAGTTTATAAATCTTGCTTGATCCAAGTTGGCACAATCACATTACCTGTTGATCTTATTTCTTTAAAGATATTTGCATTTGATGTGATTTTAGGGATTGATTGGTTAACCACTCATCATACCAAAATTGATTGTTTTCGTAAGGTTGTTAGTTTTCATATGCCTAACCAACCTATTATACGAATTCAAGCAACTAAACCACTAAAATCAATCACGGTCATATCAAGCCATAAAGTTATTCGTTTATTGAAAAACGGATGTCAAGCTTTCTTAGCCCATATTATGGACTTGAACAAAAACATGTCAGATTTGAATAATATTCCTGTTGTTAATGAATTTCCTGACGTATTTCCTGAAGAACTTCCTGGTCTACCCCGGAGCGTGAAGTTGAATTCTTTATTGATCTTGAACCGGGTACAAAGCCCATTTCTAAAACCCCATATCGAATGGCTCCTATTGAACTTCAAGAGTTAAAAGTCCAACTACAGGAATTGTTAGACATCGGTTTCATTCGTCCTAGTACATCTCCTTGGGGTGCTCCTGTTTTATTTGTAAAGAAGAAAGACGAGGAGTATGCGACTTTGTATTGACTACCGAGAATTAAACCATGTCACCATCAAGAATAGGTATCCACTACCTCGCATTGATGACCTGTTTGACCAGTTGCAAGGAGCACAATACTTTTCAAAGATCGATCTTCGTTTTGGATATCATCAGCTGAAGATTAAAACTGAGGATATTCTAAAGACTGCCTTCAGAACTCGGTACAGGCATTATGAATTCTTAGTCATGTCTTTTGGATTGACTAATGCTCCTGCTGCTTTCATGGATATGATGAACCGTGTATTCAAGGAATATTTGGATCAGTTCGTTGTTGTCTTTATTGATGACATCTTCATTTATTCCAAAAGCCGTGAAGATCATGAACACCATTTGAAGCTGGTATTTCAAAGACTTCGTGACAACAAGCTATATGCCAAGATAAAGAAATTCGAGTTCTGGCTTAAGGAAGTAGCATTCCTTGGGCACGTGGTGTCAAAACATGGAGTATCTGTTGACCCGGCAAAGATTGAAGCAATCCAAAGTTGGGAGCAACCAAAGTCGATGATCAAGTTCAAGTTTTGAAGCTACGGGCTTAAATTGGTTATTATCGAGATTCGTGGAAGGATTGTCTCGAATCGCTACTCTGCTTAACTCAAATTGAATCGGAAAGATGCAAAATTAAATATGGAGCGAGGAATGCGAGAAGAGTTTTCAAGAGCTCAAGAGGAGACTCATTTCGCACTGCTACGACAATACCATCCGGTTCTTGATGGATTTGTTATCTCAAAGATGCTTCGTGCAAAGGGTTAGGATGTGTTCTCATGCAACATGGGAAAGTCATAGCTTATGCCTCATGAAAATTCAAAGAATATGAGAGGAATTATCCTACTCATGATCTGGAGTTAGCAGCAGTCATTTTTACGTTGAAAATCTGGAGACACTACCTGTATGGGGAGAAAATGGAGATTTATACGGATCATAAAAGCCTCAAATATTTCTTCACCCAAAAGGAACTCAACATGCGGCAATGACGTTGGCTCGAGCTGTTGAAGGATTACGACCATAACATTCAATATCATCTTGGAAAAACAAACGTTGTAGTTGACGCATTGAGTAGAAGATCGTATGCGGGTACGAGTGCAATGTTGTTAACACAAAGGCCCATTTTGTACGACTTACAAAGGATGGAGATAGAGTTAAAGGCTCCAAGTACCCACGTGATGATGGCAAATATACAAGTAGAACCGACTTTAATCGATAAAGTTAAAGCTGCTCAAGCTACAGACCTGGAGCTGATGCGTATGAAAAAGAAAGTGCAAGAAGGTGCTATTCCGGAGGCAAGAATTGATGAAGAAGGAATACTTAGAGTCAACTCCAGACTTTGCGTTCCTAACAATTTTGACTTGAAGCACAAAATCATGATGGAGGCACACAACACACCATTTGTAATCCATCCTGGGAGTACCAAAATGTATCACGATCTTCGACATACATTTTGGTGGAGCAATATGAATAAAGAGATCGCGGAGTTTATCTCGAGGTGTTTAACTTGTCAATGTGTAAAGGCAGAGCATCAAGTGCCAAAGGGTCCATTGCAACGACTTGAGATTCCGAAATGGAAGTGGGAACACATTACTATGGATTTCGTTATGGGTCTTCCCAAGGTTTCTCAAGGTATAGATGCGATTTGGGTTATTGTTGATAGATTAACCAAGTCGGCTCATTTCTTGCCCATATGTGAGACTTATTCCCTTAAACGTCTTGCTAGTATGTACGTAAATGAGATTGTGAGATTGCATGGCATGCCAGTACCCCTAGTTTCGGATCGTGACCCAAGATTCATTTCACAATTTTGGGTTAGCTTGCAGAAAGCTATGGGCACGGATTTACGATTCAGTTCGGCATACCATCCTCAAACGGACGGAGCAATCGAAAGGACTATTCAAACCCTTGAAGATCTATTAAGACTCGTGTCCTAGAGATTTTAAAGGAAGTTGGGATAAGTACTTGCCATCGGGTGGAATTCTCCTACAACAACAGTTATCAAGCAAGTATAAGCATGGCTCCATTCAAGGCGTTATATGGACGAAAGTGTCATTCTTCAGTATGCTGGGACAAGGTGGGAGAAAAAACGTTGTTGGGACCAGAATTAGTACGCATGACTACAAAAAAGATTCAAATGATCCGGCAACGTATAAAGACCTCACAAGATCGGCAAAAGAGTTATGCTGATCTTCATCGAAAGGACGTGGAGTTTAATATTAGAGATCATGTACTGTTACGTATTACTCCATGGAAGGGAGTTACAATATTTGGGAAGAGAGGAAAGCTCAATCCACGATTTGTTGGTCCATTTGAGATTCTTGACCGAATAGGAAATGTGGCCTATAGACACGTATTACCTCCAAATATGTCTCGTGTTCATAATATTTTTCACATATCTATGCTTCGTAAATATGTGAAAGATCCAAACCACATTATTATGTTAGAACCAGACGAGATAGCCGAAGATTTAATGTACGAGGAGGTACCTGTCAAGATATTGGATAGAAAAGAGCATATCCTACGAACAAAGGTTATACCACAAGTCAAGGTTTTGTGGAGGAACCATGCTATTGAGGAAATGACTTGGGAGTTGGAATCAGAAATGAAAGCGAGGTACCCTCACCTTTTCAAACACCCAGTACGTTACGTCAATTTCGAGGATGAAATTTTATAAGGAGGGAGAGTTGTAAGACCCCATCTTATTATGAATAAAAATTAAATTTTTTCTATTTATTATCTTGAAATAATAAGGAGTTAATTTGATATAATACTTTGGTTATGGGTGAAATGTGCAAATTTTACAAAATAAGCAAGTGGTTATAAAATATTCATTTTTTGTCGGGGAATATTCGTTTAGTCGTGGAATATTCTTGTTGTTTTGGGAATATTCGTATGCGACAGCCAGCAGACCATTCATAATGTAATAACCGCTTGATGAAGAAAACGACAAGTTTGAGTTTTTATAAATAATGACATAGTTGTTACCAAGTGAACATCGTTGGAATAACCGGTGGTTAAAATATAGTAATGTCACGCGTGGTCATAAGAAAGAAGACACTCAGATTATTGCAAAGATTTTTGAATTATTGATTCTTACGTAAGAAGGCAATACTCAATAATTTTTACAGTAATTACTTTTCAATATTTTATTTTATTTATTCAATAATTATTGCGTTGATATTTTATATTATTGTTGTTTCAATAATTGTCACTGCACAGTATTTCCCATTATCAGATCAATAATTCATATTATTTGAATAATATTATTAGATAACATTATTGGCAATGTTTAGAAAGTTCTGTCTAAAGGAGAGGTTTGGTCACCTAATTGCGCCGCCACAAGAAGGAGAAATCCTTATTGAAAGCCCTCTTTCCGGAGAAACTACTGGGTTGTCATAATTGTGATTCGTAATATTATTTGTGAATAGTTAATTATTAATTTATATGATAAGGAAATATTTATTTGATGTGGATATAAATGATGGATTTATTTATTTATGTGGTTATAATTGAAGGATTTAATGTTGAGGTGTTTAATCAGTAATTTTGTCGGAATGGAGGTATTAAAAATCAAATCAGTATTTTTACGATATATTGCGTGAGTTATAATTTTTAATCCGACCGTTGGATCGTTGTGATTTTTGGATATGTTATACATATATAAGTTGAGTATATGTCCACAAATTTTGAACCGTTAAAAATGAACGAATGATTTGTTATGAATTTTAAGAGGTGACTGATTCGGAAATTAGGTTTATAATTGATTTTGGTGGAAAATTCTAGAATTGAGTGGGCCCCACTTGTGGTTGGTAAAGAAATGTGCTGAATTTTATTTCAAATGTGGTGGGTGGCAATAGTAGCAGGTAAAGCCATTAGGTAGCAGGTCAAGTCTGCTTAGGCGTGCTAACATTTTTCTATAAATAGAGGGCTAAGTTAGAATTGAAAATCACACCGTAAACATAAGCTTTCTCTCTTTCTCTCTATATTATTGAGCGATTTTGTGAGTATTTAGATACTTTGAGAGTTGTTTGTCAAGACAAGTTTCATTCAAAGATCACTTCCGACCTTTCATTCAAGCAATCGATTCTTTGAGGTATGGGATGTTATTTTCTTCTGAAATGATATTATTTTCTTCAATATCATTATGCCGAAATATTGGTTTGAACTTTTTAATCAAATTTAGAACTTTTGTGTCGGGGTTACTATTCACGTATACGGACTATTATTCACGATATCACGACACTATTCATTCCCCAAAAAATAAAATTTTCTCTTTTCGCCCTGTGATGTCTTTTTATGGTTACTATATATTTGATCCATGTTTCGATCTTTATTTTTGAATTCTACTTCACACTTGGTTATTATGGAGTATTATTGAATTTGGATAAACCAAAAATACGAATCCCTAATATTTGTCCTTCTGTCTTCATCGGATTCGTTTTCAAAATGTTTTCATCATCATCCTCGGTCATTAATGGTGGTACTTGATTAATATCTTTGGCTGTGAGTGCAAAGATGAATGATTACCTGATGAATATCTTTGGCCCGTAGTGCAAAGATGAACAGGTGTTGAGATGAATATGACCAACTGGTGATAGAAATAAATATCTTTAGCCCGTAGTGCAAAGATGTATATTGATTGATGTTACAGGGATAAAATATTGATGATGGACTTTTAAATTCATAGATGATAGTAGATTTCATTCTCTACTTAACTCTTTTAATGAATTATTGTTTCCGCTGCAATTGTTGATCTAAAACTTGTTGTCTATTGTATTCTATCAGATTTTTACCTGTCGAAGACTAAGGATAATTTGTTGTATATTATCTTAGTCATAATATTCTTTACTGGGCTAGTTGAGCTCACCCTTTTTTTTTTGTTCTATTTTTCTTCTCAGGAAGCGAGAACATAGCAGAAAGTAGTCGGGGTGTGGAATGATGGTTCTAGACAGTTGTTTAGCAGTCCGCACTATTTTGTAAAATAGTGTGTCAATAATTGTAATGAGGACTTTTTCTGGGTGTGGATATTGTCTAGAAGACAATATTTGTATTTAAACTCATAGTATGTGTTGTCGTATTTCGCACGACAATTGTATTAATAAAGTTGTAGTTGTTTTTCTATATCATGTATTTGGCGACTCAGAATGAGTGATGTATACCTATTTTAGGAGCGTCACAGATCAAGTATAATCTACTTTACGATATTTATATAAATAATAAATATATGTAATACTTATATAAATATTTTCGATAGACAACTTAAATTTTCAAGGACAAGCTGAATAGTTCTCTATTAGAAGTATTTTGGGTTCGATCAAGTATGTGTCTACTTTACGATATTTATATAAGTAATAAATAGATAATATATATTATACATACATATATATATATATATATATATATATATATAATTGTGTAGAACAATGTATATTATTATATCTATAGCAATAAACAAGTAATTAAGAGACAATTTAATCAGACAATTTAAATAACTTTTCTCAAGTATTTTTGACCAATTTTTTCTTCTTCAAAAAATTAGAATTTTAAAAGTAACAAAGAGATATTAAAGCTTTAGAGAGAATGTAGGTAAGGAGTAAACTTTTTCTTGATAGTGAATTGATAAATTGGAAATATAAGAAAAGTTTCCTATTTATAGGATTTTCAAGCAAGGGAAAAAAAATGGTCTTTTTGAGAAATCAAAGACTAAAAACCATTTGGTTAAAATGAAAGGTTCTAATCAATTTAGAAATATCAGATCACACGAATTGCCCTCTCAGCAAAACCATCCGAATATTGAAGGCTAAGACCTTTGAAAATTTTGACAACCTTCTAGCATTTAATGCTTATATGCTCACATACTTAATTTGAATTTCAAAACCCATTTCACAGCACATGGACGGATTCAGCAAGGATTGTCCCAAAAGAATGTCTCATTTCTTTTATCTCATGTGGCAATTAAATGCAAACTTTTATTTTCCTTTTTTTGTATACATGGATGCACACACTTATGTACACATAAAATTGATGAATCATACATACATGGATGTACACACATAATTTTGGTAAAAATTTTTTTTGCCCCTTTTTGTGAAAATAATATTTGAAAGCTTAAATATGAATATTTTATTTTGAAATAAAATAGAAATACTCCTTGCCTCGGAGAAATGTTATTTTGTGAAATAATATTTTTAACACTTGATATTAAATTATCAAGGTTAGGTAAATATTAGTTCAATTTAGAAAAACGTTTTTGGTGGTTTAATGTAGAAACTATTTTTGATCCAAGTAAATAAGATTTGACACACAAATAAAACCTATGGAGAAAATTCTAATATAATTACCCTATTTCCAAATTATTGTTATCATCAAAATGTATTCTAAAAAAATACCTTATCAATCTCCCCCTTTTTGATGATGACAATAATTAAAAATATTAATACTCTCCCTTAGTAAGACTCCCCCTTAGTAGAACTGTAAGACCCCAACTTTTTATAAATAAAGATTTAATTTTTCAAATTATTATTTTGAATAATAATGTGTTGATTTGATATAATGCTTTAGTTATAGGTGAAATGTGCAAATTTTGCAAAGTAAGAAAGTGGTCATAAAATATTCGTTTTGTCGGGAAATATTCGTGTTAACGCTTGTTTCACGGCGTAGCGTCCAATCACGAATTCACGCGTTAGAACTCAAGACAATAACAGATCACATAAAGCTTGACTTGGCTTGCGTAGGGGGATAACTCGGTGTGAGAATAAGTACAGTAGTTCACAAGGTTTAACAATGGAGGCTAAGTGTTTAGTGCTCAAAAGTAGGTATTACCTGTTAATTGTAACCTTGACCTTGTATTTATAGTACTCACCATCTTTAGAATCCTTCTCCGAATCGGATTAGGACTCCTAGTCATTAGTTGCCATAACTTGGGTCCAACACAATCTCCTTGAAAGGTGCAAGTTGAATCCAATTCAATCACTACCTTTGGAGTTACCTTATTCAATTATGATTAGGTCTCCAGGCTCTGTGCACAGGAAGTCCCACTGCACAGGCCCAACCCAACTGAACTCCCCATCAGGTCTGGGCCTCGGCCCAAAGGACTCGAAGACCCGACCCTGAACATCTTACACCGGGGTAAGGCTCCGGCCCAAAGGACTCGGATGCCGACCCCGAATACCAGCAGCTCACCCACGGGCTTCGGCTAGAACCCCTTCCAGTGTCAGGCTTTTGTCCCACTTGAAGGTCGGTAAAATGCTCCCGAACATTGCCCCCCAGTCTCTTGTTGTAATGTACTTATAATTAGAGACTTGAAAGGTCAGGTATTCGGAAGGTCACGACAGCTAATGATGAGTTGTCTGGGGAACCCAAGCGGTCCATCCTCGTTTCTCGAAAAATTGCACGTCTTTCCAGGCCTGGTCCCACCTTGAGCATTTAATAGTTGCCCTTGGGTAGCGTGTGACCACACCTATAAAAACCCCCTTTCCCCCATCATTATCACTTTTCCCAGATATCTTCATTTCAAACTCTCTGTCTAATTTTTTCGGCAAGGCGATTTTCGGTGAGTTTTCCATTCTCCATTATCCCTCGATTTCGAGTTCATTTCTGCTAGTATTTGCTGCAATGGCTAATTTTACTACTTAGAAAACTCCAACCATTCCTGATACCACCATTCCTACCCCCATTCTTTCCACCGATCTCATTCCGGTGGACCTTCCTACTGACCTCCTCAAAGCTATGACTCCTTTTATTCTCCCCATCCGAGTAAGTCTTGAGCCAAAATTCGAAATGCCTACCACTCCAAGACGGAATTTTCCCATATCAACACCATATCAACCATTTCTCCCTCCCAAATCTCTGATATCCGAACCCTCTTCAACATTCCCAAAGAGTACAAGCTTCGGGTGCCCAACTCTAGCGAGAGTATGTTCTGGAGACCCGATGGGGAATGGGTAGCCATCCCCCTGTACATTCTGAAGTATGGGGTTCGGTTCCCTCTGCATGAATTAATCTCTTCTTTTCTATGCTTTGTAGGCATCAGGTTCGCACAGCTCATGCCGAACTCGTACATCCACCTAGTATCTTTCATAGCCCTATGCCAGGAGGTGGGGATCACTCCGGGCCTTGATTTTTTCTTTGCTTTATTCACCGTCGGCGGGTCGAAAGAACCCAGCCTTCGGTAGTTAAACAAACGACCCACTCGGTCTGTCCCCGTCAAGACCCCTTCGAGCAACAAGGGGTGGCACGATAAGTGGTTCTTCATCAAGGGAACCGACCTCCAACTTCTTCTTCATTGGGCCCATCCCGAGGATCCTGTAGCCAAAGTGTCCAAGTTCCCTAAGGATCGGGCCGACGCTTTCAAGGCTTTTTACAAAAAGTGGAGTAAAACTGAGTGGAGTCTGACAGTTCTCTCCAATAAAGCCTGGTTATACCGACACGGGTGTAAGTGTACTACCCCTAAGCTCTTCCTGATGCCATTAACCTCATTCTTCTTTCTAACTCATTTCCCTTTGTGCAGTGACAATTTTCAAACCTGAGGGGGCAGATGCCACCCTAATTCCATTACCGAACACAGTCGGACCGATCCGCCTTCCTATCTTCGACGATAACGATGAAGAGGAGACTATGCCGATTGCTGAACTCTCTACCGGCTCTACATCGGGTTCATCCCCTATAACTGTCCCCACCAATCCATCTACCAAGGTTGCCCTAAAAATGAGCCGATATGAGAAGATGGCGTTATTAAAGAAGACCAAGAAGCCCTCCAAGCCTCTCTCCAAAGTCCCCACTAAGGCCTCTCCTAAAGCTGTGCTGAAGCCGACTCCTCCACCCCCCACTCAAGTCGCGGTGATCGAGGATTCAGAGGACACCGAAGAGGTTCCTCTGGAACCCCGACCCAAGAAGCCACGACTTACTGAAGACTCTGAGCAACAACATTCCCAACAACAAGTTGTTGTGACCGATCCTGTCGTCACCTCCACTCCTTCTTCCCAACCGAGTTCTTCTCACGGATCGCCAACCATTTGTTGGCCGAAGGATCCTTCGGAAGTGTTTCCCTTCACCCTGCTCGACCACTTCAAGCTCTCGGGTGATGATGAACGGTTCAAGGGGTTCTCTTCCGAAGAGTATCTGGTGGCTTACATCCGGGATCAGTGCCAGGTAATCCAGAGATTGTTTATCTTCTTGTTGGAAACTTATACTTTTACTTCGATAGCTGATGTATGTGTTTGTTGCAGGCCAACGCCATTCTTGCTCGGGCCATCCCCCCTCTCACCTGAACCACTAAAAAGGAGGTTCAGCTAAGATCGGATGTGCAACTGCTTGAAGCTGAGGTTCGGGGCCTGAACTCGGACTTGAAAAAGGAACGGGATCTCCATGATGAGACCCGGAATAAGGCAACCCAAGCCGAATGCCATGTCGATGAACTCAAGGAACAATAATCTCTACTTCAGCATGAGTTCGTTGGCCTTGAAGGCCATGCTAAGAAGCTGATGTAGGAGAAGGAGCAGCTGGCCATCGAATTCAAAGAGCGGGAGCAGGCTATCGAAGCCCTTGGGGAGAGGTTTTCCGAAGCTCACGAGAAGATGAAATATCTGATTCGGGAAAACAACTCCCTGAAGGAAAGTCAAGCCGAAGCCAAGTAACGGATAATAGCCGAATACGAAGAGTCCGACGCTTTGAATGATAAGGTCATGGCCCAGTTTGGTGAAGGGTATGAGGCTTATCGTGAAAAGGCCCGGGCAAAATTAATAGCTGCTGGGCTCGATGCCTCCCTACTTGACTCGTTGGATAAAGAATCCGAAGCCAGCGATGACCCTCATCCCGAATAGCTCTTATTTGGACTTGTCCATTTTTGTACTTCTTTATTTTTTCTTTTTTGTTTGTACTTCGCCCGAATCTTATACGATCGGGTTTTGTAAAAATTTCAAAAGTATGAATGAAGTATAATAGCTTTGTTGGTTAATTTTTGTGATCAGTTTTACTCGAGACTTATCTTAATCAGTTGTGTCTTTTCGAACCTTCTGATCAGATTGTGCCCGAAGCTTTTCCGATTCCAGAATTGCAGTCTCGATCAGCTATACCCGCGACTTTTACCGATCAGCTAGGTCGTCTTCGACTTTCTGATCGGTTTAAGCCCGATGTTTATCTGATCGGACACCGAAAGTCGTATGAATATAGATGAAGTTAAACATCTCCAAAGAAAACTTTCATTTATTTCATTTAAAATTGAAACGGTCACACAGATAAAGAAAAGAATGACATAACTATTACTGGTAAAAAAATTTAAGTCTTCCAGCATGCCATGTATTCTTTACTTCCGAACCATCCATTGCCCAAAGTTAGTATGTACCTGGCTTCGGTACCACTACCACCTCATAAGGTCCCTCCCAGTTAGGCATCAGTTTGCCGGTGTTCTGGGGGGTTGATGCCTCCGACTCCCGGAGGGCCAAATCGCCTACTGCAAAACTCCTCAGCTTCACCTTCTGATTGTAGTGTCAGGATGTTCTCTGCTGATAGATAGCCAACCTCATCATAGCAGAGTCTCGAACTTCTTCCAGCAGATCCAAATTTGTTTTCAAACCGTCATCATTGTATAGTTCTTTGTACTGACTGACTCGAAGAGTAGGGGACCCGATCTCAACTGGTATGAGTGCATCGATCCCATATGCCAGTTGGAATGAAAAGTCCCCAATTGTTGTCCTCGGAGTAGTACGATATGCCCACAAAATACTGAGTAGCTCTTCGGGCAACCGACCCTTTAATTGATCCAACCTTCTTTTTATCCCGTTGAGCAGGGTTCGGTTGGTCACTTCTACTTGACCATTCGATTGAGGATGAGGGATTGAAGTCTTGCGGTGCTGAATTCTCAACTCTTTCAGAAAGCCTTCGAACTTTGACCCCACAAACTGTCTGCCATTATTTGAGACCACTGCCATCGGGATACTAAAATGATAAACCACTCTTTCTTTGAAAAATTTCAGGCATTCTTGTTCGATGATCTTCTGCAGTGGTTTGGCTTCGACCCATTTCGTCATATAGTCGATAGCCATGATCACAAAACTAACTTGTCCCTTGGCCTTCGACAGAGGCCCTAGGATGTCGATTCCCCATACAACAAAGGGAATCGGGGACAAGACTGAATATAGCTCTTCGGGAGGCTGATGGGGGATAGTGCTGTTCAGCTGACACTTGGGACACCTTCTGACAAATTCCTTGGCCTCCGTGTAGATAGTCGGCTAGTAATACCCCTGTCTCAAAATCTTATGCGCCAGCGACTTGGCCCCCATGTGATCCCCACAGATCCCTTCATGTACTTCTCGAAGTGTGTAATTCGCTTCCAAAGGGGTTAAGCATTTGAGCAGTGGGGAGCTAAAGGCCCTTCGGTATAGGTCTCCGTCTATAAGGACAAAGTTTGAACTCCTATATTTGATTTTTCTTGCAAGGATCCGGTCTGAAGGTAGAGCCCTATCTGCCAAATACGTGATGTAAGGTGTGAGCCAGCAGTTGAGTCGGTCTAGAGTTAGCACATCCGTCTTCGGAACACTGGGCTATTCTAAGATCTCCAGATACACCGATCCGTTGAAGGAGCTTGCTTCGGTGGTTGATAACCTGGCTAGGGAATCTGCTACCATATTATCTGATCGATCGACACCCTGACAACTGTACGACGTGAAGTACGTGAGCTTATTTTTCACTTCGGTCAGATACTTTGACATTGTTGCCCCCCGAGCCTCGTACTCCCCCGATAACCGCTTGACCACCAGTTGCGAATCACTGTAGATGACCAACTTCTGCACTTCCAAGCTCCGGGCCAACCGTATCCCAGCTAGGATGGCCTCATATTCTGCTTCGTTGTTTGTGGCCTTGAACTGAAACCGAATCGCCTACTGGACTTTGAACCCTTTGGGACTTGTCAGAATGACCTCAGCCCCCTCACGTCCGAAGTCGATGATCCATCCACGTATAAAGTCCACGCGGTCTGCCCTTGTTGAGTTTCGCCCACTGTATTTACGTCTGGTTCCGTGAAAGAGCATTTCACGACGAAGTCTGCCAATGCCTGACCCTTGATTGCCGTTCGGGGATGATATTCTATAGCAAATTGCGTTAACTCCATTGCCCATGTTGCTAGCCGACCCGATACATCCGACTTATGCAATATTCTATTTAACGGCTGATCTATATATACCACCACCATCCGACCTTAGAAATAGTGTCGAAGCTTCTTGCTTACAATAATCAGGGCATACGCTAATTTCTCCAGGTTCGGGTACCTTGTTTCTGCATCTCGAAGAACATGGCTGATGTAGTATACCGGAAGCTGCTTTCCTCCTTTGTCTCTCACCAATGTCGCCCCTTCGCCATCGAAGCTGCGACCAAGTATAAGTATAAAGGTCTCAAGGGATCGGGCTTTCATCAATAATGGTGCTTAGATGAGATATTTTTGATCCCTTAGAACGCGTCTTCGCATTTCGATGTCCACTGAAAACTTTTCTCGTTCTTCGGCCCTTTGAGAGTGTCAAAGAAGGGCAAACATCTTTCGGCTGATCTTGACACGAATCTCCGAAGGGCAGCTATCTGGCCCGCCAACCTCTACACATCTTTGAATGTCTTTGGAGATTTCATGTCTAAGATCGTCGCAATTTTCTCTAGGTTTGCTTCGATTCCCATTTTGCTGACCAAATATCCCAGAAACTTTCTTAAACCCAAACCGAAGGTACATTTGGTTGGGTTCAGTCTCAGTTTGTGTTTTCTTACTGTTTCGAAGCAGTCTTCTAGGTCCTCCAGATGATCCCGAACTGACATACTTTTAACGATCATGTCGTCCACGTACACTTCCATACTTCGGCCCAGCTGCTTTCTGAATACAAAGTTCATCATCCGTTGCTGCGTTCAGCAATTCGAAGGTCATCTTCCGATACGCATATATGGCCTAATGAGTGATGAAGCTTGTCTTTGGGATGTCTTCCTTGTTCATCGAAATTTGGTGGTATCCCGAGAAAGCGTCCATGAAGCTTAACATGTCATACCCCGAAGTGGCATCAATCAGCTGATCTATATTGGGCAAAAGGTAGAAATCCTTCGGGAAAGCCTTGTTCAGATCAGTGTAATCAATGCATAACCTCCACTTTCTATTCTGTTTTTGAACCAGTACTACATTTGCCAGCCACTCGGGATAGTCGATCTCGAAGATGAATCCCGCCTCCAGCAGTTTGGTGATTTCTCGTCTGATCCTCCTCCGCTTTAAAGGCGAAAATCCTTTTTTCTCAGATAATCGGTTTTCTATTTTGGTCCAGATGCACGACTATGTAGCGCTACCGACTCACTTACCCCAGGCATGTTGCTAGGTTCCCAAGCAAAGATATCGACATACACCCGAAGCAAATCCACCAGTCCTATCCGTAGTGGTTCTGTTAATCTTGCCCCAATCTTGATTAATTTTTTTGTGTTCCCCGGTATCAACTCAACATCTTCTGTCTCTTCTGCCGGCAGTGCCATCGGTTTAGTACTGTTTCCGGTGAATGGCTCTATTTTGATGGCCATCTTCTGTTTTTGTTTGCTGATCCCGACCCCTGAGGAAATTAAGGTATTCCAATAGCACCTTCGGGCAATGTCAAGATTGCCTTTTACCTTCTCAATCCCGTTCGGTGTCAGAAACTTGATTTTGAAGTGTGGTATAGACGTTACGGCTTGCAGTGCTGCTAATGTCAGTCTCCCCAAGATAGCGTTTTATGCCTAGTCCACCTGTACCACAAAAAATCTGACCAGAACTTCTGACTGTTGAAGGGCTGTGCCGAACCTGACTGGTAACTTGATGGTGCCCGAAACATGCACTAGCTCCCCGCTAAAACCGTACAATGGGCCCTCTCCACCCAATTCCATCTTTTTCCCTTCTAAATCCATCTTCTGGTAGGCGTGCGTATATAGTATATCGACCGAGGATCCATTATCGATCATCATCCTTTTCATGTCTACTGGCCCAACCTGTGCTGTTATTACTAGTGCCCCGTCATGTGGTTCAATGTGATCGGTAGGATAGTCTTCACCAGAGAATGAGAAGGATACTCCCGAGTATGCCCTATCCTTTCTGGGCTATGAACTTACTACCGACAACACGGCCTCGAGATGTCCACTCCTCTTCCTTCTGGTTACACGCCCTACCGACCAGCCCGAAATTACATCAATCACCCCTCGGGCTTGTGGGTGCGGTTGCGGCTGTGCTTCCCGAGTTGGTTCCCTGTTCTCCTCTCGGGGTGCCTCTGAACCTTCCCGACCGACCATATACTGCACCAGTTGACCATTCTGGACATTTTTCTCTATCAGATCTTTCAAGTCGTTACACCTCTCCGTCGTATGCCCCCGACATTGATGGTATGCACAATATTTATCCCGACCTCTCTTTCCTGGCTCCGGGATCGGGCGGCTTGGCTCGAAGAAAGGTTTGTTCCGCATTTCTTCTAATATTTTAGCCCGGTTAGTGTTGAGTGCGGTATAGACTTTGTTGACATTCTTATTTTGGAAAGGTGGTCGTCCGTTGTCCGAACCTCCCCCATTGTAGCTTTTCTTACCATAATTATCAGACTTGATTATCGGACCTTTGGTAACTCTGCTTGTCCCGATCTTTAGACTTCTTATAAGATTGAGAGTGGGGTTTAAAATTTCCCATCGCCTCTTCTATTACTATGTGACCCTCGGCTCGGTGGAAGGCCTCTGTCAAATCTCCCGGAGGGTTGATCACTAGATCCTTCATCAATTTCTTCGACTTCCCTATGTCTAGACCAGTGGTGAAGAATCCCAAGTCTTGTGGGGAATTTAACTCTGCTACCGACCCCATAGCCTCTCAAAACCTTTTGACGTACTAACCCAAGATTTCATCTGACTTCTGTCTGACCTGCATGAGGGAAACTGTGATCTTTCCTCGCCTTCTGTTACTCCCGAACTGGGCGTGAAATTTCTCCCGAAGGTCACTCCATGAGTTGATCGATCCTGCCGCCAAAGTTCCCATCCATTCTCGGGCGCTCTTTTTCAAAGTCGTCGCGAACATATGACACTTGGCAGTATCTGAATGCCCATTAGTATGTCATCAGCCTTTCATACCCGTCTGAGTGGTCATATGGATCCCCTAGTCCATCATAGGTCTCCATTGGGGGGCATCTTCTTTTTGGGGTCGATCGTCACATGATTGATTTCTGGCGAGAAGGGCGACCCTATGCACGCCGAAGGTGTTCCCATCGAATTCTTTGCAAACAGTAATTTTTCCAGTTCTGCCACCCTTCGAGCGAGGGGGTCGGACTCCTCCTTACGAGGGGACGATCGGGGTTTATCCCTCCCATATTCAGGAGTCGTGTCCCTCCTCCTTTGTCCCAACCTCTCTGGATGCTCCCAACGTCGTTCTGCCGAACGGCTCCTCCTTCTGCTTTGGCCATCCCTCGAGCGACTTCGATGCCTGCTCCTTTCTCTCTCTGCCTCTCCCCGTCGGGGTGACCGGGATCGGCTCCGATGCCTGCGCCTCTTGGAGGAGGCCTCCTGCTCCCCCACCATCTGCGCCATCTGCTGTTCGAGCTCATCTTGCTGAAGACGCAAGGCCATCATAGCGTCCTTATTCTGCTGCATCTTTTTCTGCAGAATAAACTCCCTCTGATCTCGGCTGCCTTCACCTCGGCTGTTTTCGTGCACCTCCAGTCCCCGTGAACGATTCTCATCCTCCCGACTAGCCTGGTTAGGGGTATGCTGACTGTCATGGAAGAGTCTTCGCCGGAGGGAAGCAGCCGGTTCCTGCTGGTTAACTTGGATTCTGGAACCCAATCTATCTTTGACCGACCCTCTCACCTGGGTGGTCTGGTGTGTTTTCGCCTTTTCCTGGTTAGAATCACTGTTCTCCCTACTCGTTATGGCCTCTTACCGAACTCCCCATCAGGTCTGGGCCTCGGCCCAAAGGACTCGAAGACCCGACCCCAAACATCTTACACCGGGGTAAGGCTCCGGCCTAAAGGACTCGAATGCCGACCCCGAATACCATCAGCTCACCCATGGGCTTCGGCCTGATGGGCTTACGAACCCCTTCTAGTGTCAGGCTTTCGGCCCACTTGAAGGTCGGTAAAATGCTCTTGAATAATTCGTTTTGGTCGGGGGATGTTCTTTTTGTCGGGAATATCCGTACGACAGTGCAATCATTGGTGGACCACATAACGGAATAACTGTTGGATATAGAAAGCGACATAAATAACCTTTTTATAAAAATAACGTTAAAACTTTTACCGTTAAAACTGTTGAAATACCCGGTGATAAAAGTACAGTAATACGCGGGGTTACACAGTGGCACACGATATTACTCAGTATCTCTGATTATTGATTCTTACGTAAGAAGTAACTCAATAATTGATACAGTAAAAATTGCACATTCTTTTATATTATTGGTGCAATAATTGCTACAGTGATAATTGAATAGTATTTTGCATTATTGATTCAATAATTGTCATGGCACAGTAACTCATATTTTTGAAATGATATTATTAGATAACATTATTGATAATATCTAGAATTTTTTGTCGAGAAAAGGGGTTATGTTATATAATTGCGCGCCAGTTAGGAGAAATCCTTATCGGAAAGCCCCCTCTTTCCTGAGAACGATCTGATTATCAGTATTATGGATCTATAATATTAATTATAAATAATTATTGAAGAATTGTAAATAATTGATGAATATGGTAAGTAAATATTTCTTTAAATTTTTGTATAAATGGAAGAATTTTAGAATGAGACAATTGTTGAAAGTTGTTACTTTTTTTATAAAACCATAATTATCTTCTCACATAATATATTTATATATTATTATAATATTATATTATATTAGTATAATGTGATAATATAATAGTATAATTTTTATAATTTAAATGGTAATATTATTATCATAAATTTATGGTATAAGAATAAAATAAGGTGGAGGAGATCAAATTGAATTTGAATTTCTTTTTAATAATGTTTAAATCTTTTAAACATGCGGATTAAGTGGGAGTGGTCATATTGGGTTGGAACTCTTGGTTTTCAAAAAGAGTGTGCAGCACCTTTTTCAAAATAATGTGCGTATAAATTTTGTCAGAAATGGTGTGCTACCACTTTCCTATAAATAGACTGCTTAGTTAAACAATGAAACTCACACCAGAATCAGAAAATTCTCTCTCTATAATATTGAGCGTATTTCTTGTGAGTATAAGGATATTTTGAGTGTTGATAGCAGTGCAAGATTTCCTCAACATAATCTCCGTTATTCTAGTCAGAACTACTTTCATACTAAGGTAAAGGATATTATTTTTCTCGTAAAGAATGTTATTTTCTTTCAATATTCGTAAATGATATTATTTTCTTCCATACTTGTAAGGGATATCATTTTCTTTCATACTCCATATTACGTAAGTGATATTATTTTATTTCATATTCCTAAATTTAAACTTACTATAGTAAGTATTACTTCTATAATTCCTGAAATGATTAGAAATTTCTTAAGGATTACGCTTCATCTAATATCATTTCACTGGAATATTGGTCTAAATTTTTTTTATTTAATTTTAATTTTTTCATGTCTGGGTACTATTCATACGCACTATTTATACGGTACTATTCATGAGTACTGTTCACAACAGAATTTAATTTCTTTTCTTTGTCCAAGTTATCTTTTATGAATCTTATTCTTGAAATGGAATCCATGTTATGAGTTCATTTGATTGATTCTTTATATTATTATCATCATCCTCATGCTTATATTGTGTTGAAAGTCATTTTTAATTGGCCTGGAGTGCAAAGATGAACTGTTGATTGATATCTTTGGCCCATAGTGCAAAGATGAATTGTTGATTTATATCTTTGGCTCGTAGTGAAAAGATGGACAGGTGTTTGGCATGATCATGACCACTGGTGATACAAACGAATATCCTTGGCCCAGGGTACTATTCATAACAAAAATTAATTTATTTTTGGTCCAAATCATTTTTGATACAATATTATTCTTGAATTTTACTCCACAAAGCAGTCTCATGTTGACAATTTGGACATTATTGAATTCTGGATAAATTAAATTATAAATCTTTAAAAATTTATCCTTTCCTTTCATTTAATTGAATTCTTAAATTATTGTCATCATCCTCATGCTTATATTGTGATGAAAGTCATCTTTGGCCCGTAGTGCATAGATAGACTATTGATTGGTATGATTATGACCAAGGATTATTCGGTATAATCATGACCTGTAATGTTACAAATGATGTGGTAAAAGTCCTCATTGGCCCGTAGTGCATTGATGGACAATTGTTGGCATGATCATTGTGACGCCCCCAAAATAGGTCCACACAACCCTTTCTAAGTCGCCAAATACATAGTACAGAAAACAACTACAACTTCATTATTACAATTGTTGTGCAAAATACGACAACACATATGTTGTGTGTTTTAATACAAATATTTTCTTCTAGACAATATCCAAACTCAAATAAAGTCCTCATTATAATTATTGATACACTATTTTACAAAATAGTAAGGACTATTACAACAACTGTCTTGAACCATCACTCCACACCCCGACTAGTTCTTGTTATATTCTCGCCTCCTGAGAAGAAAAATGGAACAAAAAGGAAAATGATGAGCTCAAATAGCCCAGTAAAGAATATCATGACTAAGATAATATAGAACAAATTATCCTTAGTCCTCAACAGGGAAAAATCTGATAGAATATAATAGACAACAAGTTTTAGATCAACAATTGCAGCGGAAATAACAATACATTAGAAGAGTTACAGGGATAAAATATTGATGATGAACTTTTAAATCATGGAAGTTAGTAGAAATCATGCTCTACTGGACTCTTCTAATGGATTGTTGTTTTCGCTGCAGTTGTTGATCTAAAACTTGTTGTTTATTGTATTCTATCAGATTTTTTCCTGTTGAGGACTAAGGATAATTTGTTCTACATTATCTTAGTCATAATATTCTTCACTGGGCTAGTTGAGCTCACCCTTTTCTTTTTTGTTCCATTGTTCTTCTCAGGAGGCGAGAATTTAGCTGGGACTAGTCGGGAAGTGGAGTAATGGTTCAAGATGGTTATTATAGCAGTCCTCACTATTTTATAAAATAGTGTAACAATAATTATAATGAGAACTTTATTTGAGTTTTGATATTGTCTACAAGATAATATTTGTATTAAATTCACAACATATGTATTGTCATATTTTGCACGACAGTTGTATTAATGAAGTTCGTATTTGGTTTCTATACCATGTATTTGGCGAATCAGAATGGGTTGTGTGGACCTGTTTTGAGGGCGTCAAAAGAACTCCCCTTAGTATATGCATTGTATTACTGTAAAAAAATCACTTGGATGACAGTTCACATGTTTCAGCATAATATAGCAATTCACATCACCCAACATAATATAGACAAAATCTGTACTGCTATCATATCATAACAGTAGTATAATATTTTTCTTCTCCCCCTTTGTCATTTTAAAAATAGGGGAAAAGTACTTTATGAAGGCAAACTTTTCAGATCCTAGAAAAAATGTTAGTATTCTGAAGAAAAGTTCAGTTCCTGCAATTTTTTTTTTAAAAATAAGCATAGATAATACCTGCATAGTGGTAAACATATAAAGTTGACATAGTACTAGGTTAGTATTTAGGCTAGTTATAGTACTTCCAAATAGTTAGTGGCAGATATAAATATATTACAATCTTCCTAAATAGTTAGTAATCTTCTTCATTGACAGGAGAGAAGTGAAGACCAAGATTGGGAAGAGGATTATCAAGGGAAATACCGGAAAGAGGATCACTAAGAAAGGACTCCAGTTTGGCAGAGCTGGTACTTACAGTGAAATGGCAAGAAGACAAAGAAAACTTTTCCATAACAGAATTCATCATTTTCTTAATATAATGCACATATTATTGCATTGCTTCCATTTTAATCATTAAGTTATTTTGATTAAGTAACAGTAACTGATTCATGCTACTGATGCCATTCAGTTGAGATATCATATAAAGGTTTGACTCAATGGGTTCATGATCAGGAGCCTTAAAGACTATAAGTGGTCTAGGGAGAAGATTAAAATGAGAGACAAGATTGGAGTTTTGAATAAGTTAAAATTTTTGATTAGCGAGGTCAAGCATAAGATATTTGAAAATACAAGTAAAAACAAGTCCAAAACCAAGACAGTTGTTGTTAAAATAGTATTCAAAAGAGGTTAGCAAAATGTATGCAAGATTGTATGGCATGCACTCATTGATGATACACTTTATGATTTCCAGATCAAAGGGATGCAGTGTCCTAGTTTCCCTAACTAACATAAGATTTTGTCTAAGAGTTTTACTAAGAAACTGACACTCAGCAGTTAGGAATTCCAGACCAACATTTACAGGAAAATCAAATAAGAGTGCAGGGATGAGTTGATTAGTTGTAAAAGATAGATTTTGTTTAAAAACAAGACAATCACTCATTGTTGTTCCCAAAGGATGCACATATTCGTTTATCCTAAGCAGTTCCTGTAAGACCCCAACTTTTTATGAATAAAGAGTTAATTTCTCTAATTATAATTTTGAATAACAAGGTGTTGATTTGATATAATGCTTTAATTATGGGAGAAATGTGCAAATTTTTCAAAGTAAGCAAGTTGTCATAAAATATTTATTTTGTAGGGGAATATTCGTTTTGGTCGGGGATATTCTTTTTGTCGGGAATATCCGTACGACGGCGCAATCATTGGTGGACCACATAACGGAATAACTGTCGGATATAGAAAGCGACATAAATAACCTTTTTATAAAAATAATGGCAAAACTTTTACCGTTACAACTGTTAAAATACCCAGTGATAAAAGTACAATAATACGCATGGTTACATAGTGGCGCACGGTATTGTACAGTATCTCTGATTATTGATTCTTATGTAAGAAGTCACTCAATAATTGATACAGTAAAAATTGCACAATCTTTCATATTATTGGTGCAATAATTGCTATAGTGATAATTGAATAGTATTTTGCATTATTGATTCAATAATTCTCATGGCACAGTAACTCATTGTATTAAAATGATATTATTAGATACCATTATTGATAATGTCTAAAAAAATTTGTCGAGGAAAGGGGTTAGGTTATATAATTGCGCGTCAGTAAGGAGAAATCATTATCGGAAAGCACTCTCTTTCCTGGGAACGATCTGATTATCAGTATTGTGGATCTATAATATTAATTAGAAATAATTATTGAAGAATTATAAATAATTAATGAATATGGTAAATAAATATTTCTTTAAATTTTGATATAAATGGAGGAATTTTAGAATGAGACAATTGTTGAAAGTTGTTATTTTTTTATGAAACCATAATTATCTTCTCCGATAATATATTTATTTATTATTATAATATTACATTATAATAGTATAATGTGATAATATAATATTATAATTTTTATAATTTAAATGGTAATATTATTATCATAAATTTATGGTATACGAATAAAATGAGGTGGAGGAGATCAAATTGAATTTGGATTTCTTTTTAATAATTTTTAAATCTTTTAAACATGTGGATTAAGTGGGAGTGGTCATTTTGGGTTGGAACTCTTGGTTTTAAAAAGGAGCGTGCTGCACCTTTTTCAAAATAATGTGCGTATAAATTTTGTCAGAAATGATGTGCTACCACTTTCCTATAAATAGGTTGCTTAGTTAAACAATGAAACTCACACCAGAATCAAAAAATTCTCTCTCTATAATATGGAGCGCATTTCTTGTGAGTATAAGGATATTTTGAGTGTTGATAGGAGTGAAAGATTTTCTCAACATAATCTCCGTTATTCTAGTCAGAACTACTTTCCTACTAAGGTAAAAGATATTATTTTTCTCATAAAGAATTTTATTTTCTTTCAATACTTGTGAATGATATTATTTCATTCCATACTCGTAAGGGATATCATTTTCTTTCATACTCCATATCATGTAAGTGATATTATTTCATCTCATATTCCTAAATTTAAACTTACTATGGTAAGAATTGTTTCTATAATTGCTGAAATGATTAGAAATTTCTTAAGGATTACGCTTCATCTAATATCATTTCATTGGAATATTGGTCTAAAATTTTGTATTAAATTTGTATTTTTTCATGCCTGGGTAATATTTATATGGTACTATTCATGGGAACTATTCATACGGTATTCTTCATACAGTACTATTCTTGGGAACTATTCATACGGTGCTATTCATATGGTACTATTCATGAGTACCTATCACAACAGAATGTAATTTCTTTTCTTTGTCCAAGTTATCTTTTATGAATCTTATTCTTGAAATTGAATCCATGATATGATCTCACTTGATGGATTCTTTATATCATTATCACCATCCTCATGCTTATATTGTGTTGAAAGTCATCTTTGGCCCGTAGTGCATAGATGGAATGTTGATTGTTATGATTATGACCAGGAATTGTGTATTGGTATAATCATGACCTATAATTTTATAGATAAATGATGTGGTGAAAGTCCTCTTTGGCCCGTAGTGCATAGATGGACAGTTGTTTGGCATGATCATGACCACTGGTGATACTAACGAATATCCTTGGCCCGTAGTGCATGGATAATTCTTTGATGTGAAATATTTATTGATTGTTGTTACAGGGATAAAATATTGATGATGAACTTTTAAATCATAGATGATAGTAGACTTTACGCTTTACTTGACTCTTCTAATGGATTGCTTATTCCGCTGCATTGTTAATTCTAAAACTTGTTGTCTATTGTATTTAATTAGATTTTTTCCTATTGAGGACTAAGGATAATTTGTTCTACAATATCTTAGTCATAATATTCTTTACTGGGCTAGTTGAGCTCACCCTTTTCCTTTTGGTTCTATTGTTCTTCTTAGGAGGGGAGAATATAGTTGGGACTACTCGGGGAGTGGAGTAATGGTTCAAGGTGGTTACTATAGTAGTCCTCACTATTTTGTAAAATAGTGTAACAATAATTGTAATGAGTAATTTATTTGAGTTTGGATATTGTCTACAAGACAATATTTGTATTAAAACTCACAATGCATGTGTTGTCGTATTTTGCACGACAGTTGTATTAATAAAGTTTATATTTGGTTTATGTACCATATATTTGGCGACTCAAAATGGGTTGTGTGGACCTATTTTGGGGGTGTCATAGTTGGTATCAAAGCTTAGGGATATGATCTCTGGTGGAGATCTGGGATTAGAACTAGGAGGGGAGAGACGAGTAAATCCTTCGCTAATGTATCCTACCTAAGATTATTTGTTATTTAATTGGTCGGTTGGAATATAGGGATAATATGTGACATGTTAATTTCTTTAATTAACCCTTTTTTTGTGGCAGTATTTGAGAATGACATCTAAAAATTTTGAGATGAGCAATGGAACACATGAGACTGTTGAGACAACGACAATCAACAACCAGGATAATGTGCATCAGGAAGGCAATAATCCTCTTGTAAACAACAACACAAACCAAATGATGAATGATAGGATGTTTATGAGCTTTCTACAATTCATAAAACACCAAACAAGAGAGACTCCTGTTCAAAATGTAGGTGGAAACAATGGAAACTCACGGCTGGTCACTGCTAAGCAATTCAAGGAGTTGGGACCGCTAAAGTTTTTTGGAAAGCCAGAGCCATTTAAGGCAGATGCATGGATTAAAAAGATTACCAAGATATTTGATGTCTTGGGATGCACTGAAGAACAAAAGGTTCCCTTTGCCACCTTCATGTTGCTCGGAGAGGCATATTACTGGTGAGAATCTGTAAAACGTACCCATCTGTCCGCACTTAAGATGTCTTGGGAGAAGTTTGAAGAATTTTTCAATGACAAGTATTTTTCAGAAAGTATTCGTCACATGAAGGAGGTGGAATTCATCAAATTGGAGCAGAAAAACATGACAGTATCGCAATACGAGGCCAAGTTTGCAGAGTTATCCCGGTTTGCATCCTATTTGGTAGATAATGAGGAGCAAATGACATGAATATTTCTGCGAGGTTTGAAACCCAAAATTCGTTAATACCTCATTTCTCAGCAACTTTATTTGTATTCAGATGTTGTGAATAAGGCTCAGTTATTGGAGTGTGATAATGAGTCAGCTCATCCAAAAGACAACGACCAATAACACGATAATAATCGTACCGATGGCAACAACCATCGGAAAAATGATAACCATCGTGGAGGAAATTATCATACCAGAAATGGTAACCACTTCGGTAGTAATCATGGCCAAAATAATAGGAGTGGTGAGCTAAGTGGGAACAAATTTAAGAAGAGAAGATTCAACAATGACGGAAAGACATCGATAGTAGCACCAACACCCGTTTCCAAGGAAGGAGAACAACCACCGGTCGTATGCTACAAATGCAGAAAAGAGGGACACATCAGTCCAAACTGTACGCAGCAACCTAAAGTGTGTTTTAATTATAAAAAGAAAGGTCATTTAGCTTAATTTTTTCATGTAACAAAGTCAAGTCCAGCTGGGATGGCGACACCAAAGGCTGTCCCAGACAAGTCAAAGTCGATAGTTTAAGGGAGAACGTTTGTCGTAACTTCCAAAAAATGAGGAACCCGAACGAAGTTATCATGGGTAAGTTAATCATAAACTCTTACGAAGTCTATACCTTATTCGATACCGGTTCTACCCATTCTTTTATTTCACCTGCTTGTGCTCAATGTTTGAACTTGACCCTTGAGAAATTAGACTTTGACTTATCTGTTAAAATTTTGTTAGGAGAAACCTTCATTACATCCACTGTTTATAAATCTTGATTGATTCAAATTGGCACCATCACATTACCTGTTGATCTCATCTATTTGAAAATACTTGCATTTGATGTGATTTTAGGGATTGATTGGTTAACTACTCATCATACTAAAATTGATTAATTTCGTAATGTCGTTAGTTTTCATATTCTAACCAACATGTAATGCGAATTCAAGCAACCAAACCACTAAAGTCAATCACTGTCATATCAAGCCATAAATCCATTCATTTGTTGAAAAACGAATTTCAAGCTTTTTTAGCCCATGTCATGGATTTAAACAAGAATACGTCAAATTTGAATGATATTTCTGTTTTTAATGAATTTCCTAAAGAACTTCCTGGCCTACCCCCAGAGCGTGAAATCGATTTTTTATTGAACTTGAACCTGATACAAAATCTATTTCTAAAACCCCATATCGAATGACTCCTATTAAACTTCAGGAGTTGGTACCCGAGCCTCTATCTGGTGACTTCCTTTGTAGAATGCACTGAAACCAGACTCTTCGTTAGGGACGCCATATTTTTGCGACGGTAAACTAATATGTGCCATTATTAGGTGCTATCCAAGGTTGGGATATGAGTCACAGTTGAGAAAAACCTAAGTCAGTAATCGAAATACGTAGCTTTCTAAGCTTAGCTGGTTATTATTGTAGATTCGTGGAAGGATTTTCTCGAATCGCCACTCCATTAACTCAGCTAACTCGTAAAGATACAAAATTTGGATGGGGCGAGGAATGTGAGAATAACTTCCAAGAACTCAAGAGGAAACTCATTTCAACACCTGTTCTGATAATACCATCCTAGAAAAATGAACGTAGTAGTTGACGCGTTAAGTAGAAGATCATATGCGGGTACAAGTGCGATATAGTCAAATACAAAGACCCATTTTGCATGACTTACAAATGATGGAGATAGAGTTAAAGACTCTAGGGACTCACATGATGATGTCAAATATACGAGTAGAACCGACTTTAATCGATAAAGTTAAAGTTGCTCAAGCTACAGGCCCAAAACTGATGAATATGAAGAAGAAGGTGTTATTCAAAAAGCAAGAATCGGCGAAGAGAGGAATCTCAACCCTCAATTCATTGGTCCATTTGAAATCCTCGATCGAGTAGGAACTGTGGCTTATAGACTCGTTTTATCGCCAAGTATGTCTCGTGTTCATAACGTTTTTCACATATCCATGCTACGTAAATATGTGAAAGACCCGAACCATATTACTGAATTAGAACCAGATGAGATAGCAGAAGATTTAACTTATGAAGAGGTACATGTTAAAATATTGGATAAGAAGAAGCATATTCTACGCTCAAAGGATATACCTCAAGTTAAATTTCTATGGAGAAACCACGATAACGAGGAAATGACCTAGGAGTTAGAATCTGAAATGAAAACAAGGTATCCTCACCTTTTCGACATACCAGGTACGTTCATCAATTTTGAGGACAAAATTTCATAAGGAGGGGAGGTTGTAAGACCCCAACTTTTAGAATAAAGATTTAATTTCTCTAATTATTATTTTGAATAATAAGGTGTTGATTTGATATAATGTTTTAGTTATGAGTGAAATGTGTAAATTTTGCAAAGTAAGCAAGTGGTCATAAAATATTTGTTTTGTCGGGGAATATTCATTTTGGTCGGGGGATATTCTTTGTGTCAGGAATATCCGTACGACGGCGCAATCATTGGTGGATCACATAACGAAATAACTGTCGGATATAGAAAGTGACAGAAATAACCTTTTATAAAAATAATAGCAAAACTTTTATCGTTAAAACTGTTGAAACACCAGGTGATAAAAGTACAGTAATACGCGTGGTTGTACAGTGGTACATGATATTGCACAGTATCTCTAATTATTGATTCTTATGTAAGAAGTCACTCAATAATTGATACAGTAAAAATTGCACAATCTTTCATATTATTGGTGCAATAATTGCTATAGTGATAATTGAATAGTATTTTGTATTATTGATTCAATAATTGTCACGACACAGTAACTCATATTATTGAAATGATATTATTAGATATCATTATTTATAATGTTTAGAAAGTTCTGTCGAGGAAAGGGGTTAGGTTATATAATTGTGCGCCAGTAAGGAGAAATCCTTATCGGAAAGCCCCCTCTTTCCTAGGAACGATTTGATTATCAGTATTGTGGATCTATAATATTAATTAGAAATATTATTGAAGAATTGTGAATAATTGATGAATATGGTAAGTAAATATTTCTTTAAATTTTGATATAAATGGAGGAATTTTAGAATGAGACAATTGTTGAAAGTTGTTATTTTTTTTATGAAACTATAATTATCTTCTCCGATATTATATTTATATATTATTATAATATTACATTATAATAGTATAATGTGACAATATAATAGTATAATTTTTATAATTTAAATGGTAATATTATTATCATAAATTTATGGTATAAGAATAAAATGAGGTGGAGGAGATCAAATTGAATTTGGATTTCTTTTTAATAATTTTTAAATCTTTTAAACATGTGGATTAAGTGGGAGTGGTCATTTTGGGTTGGAAATCTTGGTTTTAAAATGTGCTGCACATTTTTCAAAATAATGTGCGTAAAAATTTTGTCAGAAATGGTGTGCTACCACTTTCCTATAAATATGTTGCTTAGTTAAACAAAGAAACTCACACCAGAATCAGAAAATTCTCTCTCTATAATATGGAGCATATTTCTTGTGAGTATAAGGATATTTTGAGTATTGATAGCAGTGAACGATTTCCTCAACATAATCTCCGTTATTCCAGTCAGAAGTACTTTCCTACTAAGGTAAAGGATATTATTTTTCTCGTAAAGCATGTTATTTTCTTTCAATACTCGTAAATGATATTATTTCCTTCCATACTCGTAAGGGATATCATTTTCTTTCATACTCCATATCATGTAAGTGATATTATTTCATCTCATATTCCTAAATTTAAACTACTATGGTAAGTATTGCTTCTATTATTTTTGAAATGATTAGAAATTTCTTAAGGATAGTGCTTCATCTAATATCATTTTAGTGGAATATTGGTCTGAAATTTTGTATTAAATTTTGAAAATTTTCATGTCTGGGTACTATTCATACGGTACTATTCATGGGAACTATTCATACGGAACTATTCATACAGTACTATTCATGGGCACTATTCATACTAAGATTATTCATACTTGCTTATTCATACTAAGACTATTCATGAAAGTCTTCCATCACAACATAATTTAATTTCTTTTCTTTGTCTAAGTTATCTTTTATGAATCTTATTCTTGAAATTGAATCCATGATATGATCTCACTTGATGGATTCTTTATATCATTATCATCATCCTCATGCTTATATTGTGTTGAAAGTCATCTTTGGCATGTAGTGCATAGATGGACTGTTGATTGGTATGATTATGACCAAGATTATGACCAAGAATTGTGTATTGGTATAATCATGACCTGTAATGTTACATAAAAATGATGTGATGAAAGTCCTCTTTGGCCGTAGTGTGATACCCCCAAAATAGGTATACATCACCCATCTTGAGTCGCCAAATACATGGTACAAAATACAAATACAAACTTAATTATACAACCGTCGTGTAATATACGACAATACATAAACTGAGAGTTTTAATAGGAATATTGTCATCTAGACAATATCCACACTCAAAGGAGTCCTCATTACATTTATTGTCACACTATTTAATGTAATAGTGAGGACTACTAATAATATCTTCTCGACCGCTACTCCTTTCCCCGACTCGCCCCAAATATATATTCTCATTTCCTCAAGAGAACAAAGGAAAGAAAGGGTGAGCTCAACTAGCCCAGTAAGAAATATTATGACTAAGATAATGTAAAATAAATTATCAATAGTCTTCAACAATGTTAAACTGATAAAATATAATAGACATCAAGTTTAACTGCAACGCAATAAGCAATCCATTAGAAGAGTCAAGTAGAGAATAAAACCTACTATCTTCTATGATTTAAAAATATTTTCATCAACTTTTATCGCCGAGACTCAGCTTAATAAATAAACCACATCTTCTAATCATCCATGTACTACGAGCCAAGGATATTCATTAAATCATCAACAGTCATGACTATACCGAATAATCCCTGGTCATAATCATACCAAAAACCGTCCATCAATGCATTACAGGCCACTGAGGACTTTTACCACATCATTTATAACATTACAGGTCATGATTATACCGAATGATCCCTGGTCATAATCATACTAAGTCCATCTATGCACGTAAGCTAAAGATGACTTTCATTACAATATAAGCATGAGGATGATGACAATGACATAATAATTCAATAAAACGAGTTCAAGAATTAAATTATCCAAGAACTAATGACGTCCAAATTGTCAACATGATACTTCTTTGTAGAGTAAAATTTAAGAATGCTCAGAAGAATATTTCCATGAAAAGATATTGGATGAAGCGCAAATATCAAGGATATTCCACTAATTTCATGGAGTATAGAAGTCAAAACTTTAACCAACTGAGTATAATAAAGAATATATGAAACTGCAAATGGATTTTCACCTGCCATGCGGTAATCCACGTATACAGATCATTTCCACAATTTAATAAGGTCACCATGCATGTGGTAATCCACATAGACAGGTTATTCCAATAGAATAATAAAGAATGGAATAATGTAAGATTCACCATGCATGCGATAGAGACCGCATGCATGCATAAAAGTTATTCCCAATGTAATAATAAATAATGAAATCAGTCCCACAGAAAACGCACGTATAGGATATTTCGGCGTAATAATAAATACTAATAATAAATAATGGAACCAGTCCCACAGAAAACGATGTATATGATATTCCGGCTGTAATAATAAATGCGAATAATAAATAATGGAACCAGTCCCACAGAAAACGCATGCATAGATATATTTTCGACAAAATAATAAATGCGAATAATAAATAATGGAACCAAAGTTAAGCGAAATTAAGACCGATGTGATATTCCAATAGAATAATAAAGAATGGAATAATAGAAGAATTTCACCATGTATGTGGTACTTTCAGATAAACAAAGTTATTCCAACATAATAATAAGGAATGAAATAACAGAAGAATTTCACCAAGTATGCGGTACTTCACATAAATAGGTTATTCCAACAGAATAATAAAGAATGGAAGAACAGAAGAAGATCACCATGTACGCGGTACTTCGCATAAACAGGTTATTCCAACATAATAAAGAATAGAATAACAGAAATTCTCTTCATGAATAAGAACGAAATAATACCCCTTACCTTAGAAGAAACTGGATATTGGAATAGAAAGGTAGCTGACTTCTCTTCTTCTTTCTCTCTCAAGAGTTTTAGTGAATTCGTAAGAAATAATGAAGGAATGAGCTTCTATTTATAGGAGAATGGACTAAATAGTAACTAATTCATGAACGGTCCAGATTGATTTACTTTTAAACGGACGGTCTATAATGATTTACTATTAAACTTTAAACCAACGGTCCATACTGATTCACTATTAAACCTTAAACCAACGGTCCATACTGATTCACTATTAAACTTTAAACCAACGATCCATATTGATTTACTATTATAATTTCAACCAACAGTTTGAAAAATTAGCACATCTCCTCATGGAATAATATTGTACTCAAAAATAATTTGGACCGAAAAGAAATATATTTTGTTCAGGTGAATAGTATCCCGTGAATAGTAACTCATGAATAGTAACTCGTGAATAGTAACTCGTGAATAATAACTCATGAATAGTAACTCGTGAATAGTAACTCATAAATAGTAACTCGTGAATAGTAACTCATGAATAGTACTCTGACATGAAAAGTGCCCTGAATACCCGATTGAACAATATAACCTCCAGACATCAATTATTATCGAAATAAATATTGATTTCTACTAACACAATTAATCCCAACACAATGGAACTATCAAATTCATCTTTAATCAACACGAACTCATCATTAACATTATAACTCACAATATTTAACAACCAAAGTGTTGTTCCTGTGAAAGAGGGGGCTTTCAATAAGGATTTCTCCCTATCAAGCGCAAATTAGGTGACCAAACCTCTCCTCGATGTAACTCTGCAGACATTATAAATATTGCAATTTAATAATATGAATAACTTTGTCGCCTCAATTATTGATTTAATAATATAACATATAATGTGCGTATGATACCGTGACAATAATCGAATCAATAATACGAGAGATATGATGCGAAGAATTATCGTAGCAATAATCGAGTATAACCGAAAGTGACTTATCACGTAAAGATCAATAACCAATACCGCAGGTATTATTACGCAAAGACGCCAGACATCGTACTTTTACTAATGGGTAGTTCAACAGCTTTAACGATAACACTTCCGGCCGTTATTTTTATAAAAAGATAATTACGCTGCTTTTCTTACTACGACAATACTTCCGCCAGGGGGTCCACTAATGATTGTGCCGCATTTAATATTCCCCTGTTAAAACGAATATTCCCCGACTAATCGAATATTATATAACAACTTTCATAATTTGCAAAATTTATAAATACTACCCACAACTATAACATTATATCAAATCCACAGCATAATATTCAAAAAAAATATTTCGAGAAATTTAAATCTTTATTCATAAAAGTTGGGGTCTTACACGTAGTGCATAAATGGACAGTTGTTTGGCATGATCATTACCACCGGTGATACTAACGAATATCCTTGGCCCGTAGTGCATGGATAATTCGTTGATGTGAAATATTTATTGATTGTTGTTACAGGAATAAAATATTATTGATGGACTTTTAAATCATAGACGATAGTAGACTTTACGCTCTACTTGACTCTTCTAATGGATTGCTTATTCCGCTGCAGTTGTTGATTCTAAAACTTGTTGTCTATTGTATTCTATCAGATTTTTCCCTGTTGAGGACTAAGGATAATTTGTTCTACATTATCTTAGTCATAATATTTTTTACTAGGCTAGTTGAGCTCACCATTTTCCTTTTGGTTCCATTGTTCTTCTCAGGAGGCGAGAATATAGCTGGGACTAGTCGGGGAGTGGAGTAATGGTTCAAGATGATTACTATATCACTCCTCACTATTTTGTAAAATAGTTTAACAAAATTTGTCTAAAAGACAATATTTGTATTAAAACTCACAGCGTATGTGTTGTTGTATTTTGCACGACAGTTGTATTAATGAAGTTTGTATATATTTGGTTTCTGTACCATGTATTTGGTGACTCAGAATAGGTTATGTGGACCTATTTTAGGGGCGTCACAGTTCCAGCACAGAAGGATGAAGGATTAATGCATGAATGAGAAAATTTTCATCAATGAAAAAGTTTGTCCCTTGAATGCATGCACTGATACTTAGTAAAAGATTAGTGGAATCTCTATTAAAGACCATATAAGTGGAAAATTCAGCAATAAAATCAGGATATGTGTCTATCAAATAATACAACTAGACTTTCCCATCCTATGGCTTTGAAGTGATAAAGTAAGTTAGGAAAGCTATAGAATGCAATCCCTAGACCTGGAGTGAGAGTATGTTTCATTAAACGATATTTGACTTGTGCAGAAGGTGTGACTAGTTGAGGTACACAACCAGAAGGACTTTTATCAGAATGTAATGCAAGTCTTTTTTTCCCAAAGAATATATAGGGTCCATGGTAGATACACAAGACAAAAATATGCAACACAAGACAAAGTGAAACTGAAAATGACTGTATTATATATTAGAAATGTCTATATAGATGAGATAGATAATCATTGATGTCAATTTTAATAAATGGTATGAAAAGATGCACATGGAAAGGATTACATTAGTAAATGCACATAAGAACAAGTAAGAAAGGGACCATACTTCTTACTGTTTTAAGCTTTTTCCAAGAAACATTTAATTAAAACAGTAATATTTGACCAATTCTTCTTTAAAATCAGTTTTGAAAAATATTTCAATAGTTAAAAAATCTATCAATGATTATATAGAAAGTTCCAATATCACAATTTCTGATTGACAGCAGAGAAGAGTATTTAATCAGATAGGCAAACAGGACATGATAATTCAAAATTTATTTCCTTCACCAAGTCCATACGATAAATAGATGTTAACCCATTACGCTATATCAGATAATCATTACTTATAAGAAATATTGGAAAGGTAGAACAAAGGCAAAAAAAAAATGTTGTGGACATTAGTATCCACAACTAACAAACTAATAAACATAGTTTCAGTAGACATCAGTGTCTACACTTTAAAAAATGCAAATGAAAACAATAAAGTATTAGTTTAAAAGGGTTACCTTTTAGCACAACAAAGTCGACGACACATAACTCCAAATCAGTGAACTCACATCATGCAAGACAGTATTTAGTAATGATATACATGAATATATATTTATGTATATATATATATATATATTTGTAAAAAAATAGTTTATATATATGTATAAAAATATTCATATTTATATTAATAGTAGCAACAAAAGATTTAGGGTTTGAGAAGTTTCAGAACAAAATTTTAAAAAAATTGAAAGAGCTTTTGCCAAAAAAACTGATTAACAGCTTTGAAGAAGGCGCGTTGGGATTTTGGAGTTTGAGAAAAAATTTACCAGATCTAATTTTTTTTTAAAAAAATATATGTGTCAATAACTGAATTTGGATATATAAAAAAGATGAGAATTAATCCATATAAAAATATTAGTAGAATAAAGTATATATATATATATATATATATATATATATATATATATATATATATATATTTAAGGTATAATTTGAAGATATGAAAGTTCATAGATTAAAAAAAATAAAACAATTTAAAGAAAATTTTATAAGTCCTAGATTTAAGACTTAGATCTTGAATGAGTTCCATAGATTCAATAGAAAATTATGAGGATCTTTAAAAAATTTAAGAAGCTCTCCCATTTTTTTTAAAACAAAATTCGACACTAAAGAACTTAAAAGATTCGACAGATAAAAAAGTAGAAACCCTTTTAATTAAGAAATCGATCGAAGGAACATTTAAAACATATTAGATCATTTGAAAAAAACTCAGAGATAATATCTCAGAAAACCAAAAAAATGTGAAATAGATCTAAGAACATTCAAAGAAAATTTTGTAAATCAGTTTTAAGGAAATTTGTTTGGTAAAAAGATGATTTGGATGATTAAGATTTGATTAATCGGAGTACTTTTCTTAAAAACACACTGGAATGCACATATTTGAGCTGAAAACGAATAGGGTTTTCAGATCGGTTAAGAGAGAGAGAGAAAGAAGGAACGAACGTCTGAAGAGAGAGGAATAAGCTTAATTCCGAAGGAAAATTTCGTAGGAATTAAGCTTTTTTTCTTGTTGTGAATTGATCGATTAATTAGTTGTTCTTCTTTGCTCATTCATATATAGTTCATTATAATTTATGAGCTTTTAATTTTAAAAGGATAAAAACTGTAATACTCTTAAGTAGGAAGATTAAGTGGAGAAGGAAAACTTATAAATGTCTCAAAATGCGGTTGCAGGGACGGATTATGAAGAAAGCCAAGGCAGTTAATGCTTTCTTCACAATGAGTGTGAGACCCCGAATTTTATGAAATAAAAGTATTCAATTTTCTTATAATTATTCTATTTAATAAATGGTTAAATTGATAAAGGTTAAAGTTAAGGGTGATATGTGAAAATTTTGCAAAGTAAGCAAGTTGTTATAAAATAATTGACGTAAATACTGTGGGTTTCATAGTAGCACACTCAGATCGATTATTGATGCTTATTTGAGAAGTCACCTCATTATATACTCAATTATTGCTAGAGTAATTCACGCATCATATCTCTCATATTATCGATTCAATTATTGTCACAAAGATCTTTGTATAATATGTTATATTATTAAATCAATAATTGAGACGACAAAGTTATTCATATTATTAAATTACAATATTTACAATGTCTAGAAGTTTCGCCAAGGAGAGGTTTGGTCACCTAATCGCTACCAATAGGAGAAATCCTTATCTGAAAGTCCCTTCTTTCCGGGAAACGACCGTTGTTAAATATTGTGAGTTATAATATTAATGATGAATAAGTTCGTGTTGATTAAAGATGAATTTGATAGTTCCATCAGGTTGGGATTATTAGTATTAGTGAAATCGACATCTATTCCGATGATAATTGATGTCCGGGGTTATATTGATAAATCGGGTATTAATCTGATAAATGAGCAATTAATTGCTACTAATTCACATGCTTATATAACTATTTGTTCACATGTGTGTACTATTGAATCACATTCATGTACTATTAGGGAGAGTTGGTGCAAGATTGATAATAGTTGTACATAACTAAGTTAAAGATGGAGGTATAGATATGGAGGTACTATAATCGTAATTCATATTTTCACATGATTATAACTATCGATTCACATGATTGGACTATTGAATCACATGATTTACTATTAGGGGAGGTGGTGCAAGTTTGATAATACTTGCAGGACTAAATTAAAAATGAAAGAAAAATGGGAGGTATTGTACTGTAATTTTTCGAGCCCAAAATGTGCAATTATCGAAACTATATTTTCTTATAAATAGAAGCTCATTCTTTCTTCATTTCTCACCAATTCACTAAAGCTATAGAGCAATTATTATAGAGAGAAATTATAGAGAGAAAGAAGAAGAAGTCCTGCTACCTCTCTATTCCAAAGATCCAACTTTATTCTAAGGTAAGGGGTATTATTCTTTCGTATTCATGAAGAGAAATATTTTCTTCAATACTGTAAGAGTTGTTATTCCATTCTTCATTATTATGTTGAATAACATGTTTATGCAAAGTACCGCATACACGGTGAAATTCTTATATTATTCCGCTTCTTTATTATTCGTTTAATATCCTCCCGTCTAAATTCTTACGCCGGACCCATTCCATTATTTATTATTCTATTGGAATATCCCGTCTGCATATGCTCATGCTGTACCCGGTTCCATTATTTATTATTCTCGTTGAATAACCTGTCTGCATGCGATCTATCGCATTTACGGTGATTTCGTTGTTATTCCATTCTTTATTATTCTCATTTGAATATCCTGCTTGCATTCTTACGCACGACACCGGTTCCATTACTTATTATTCTATTGGGAATAACCTGTCATGCAAACTATCATCGCATGCATGGTGAATCCTTCTATTATTCTATTCTTTATTATTCTGTTGAATAACTCAGATATGTGGATTACCACATGCACGGTGAATGATCCTTTATATTCATTCCTTATTAAATTATGGAAATGATCTGCTTTACGCTGATTATGATGAGAGTCATAATAAAAGCATTGGACCGATGAAAATCATGGGTATATGTAGTATTAGTAAGTGTTATGATGAGTTATGTTGGTTATTATGTGAAACCATGAAAGTTTCTTAGAAATCATAAAAGGTTGAAAATCAGATTTTGGTAAAAATGGAACATGAAATTCAATTGACAATATCTCCTATTATATTTCGAATTTCTGAGTGTGGTCAAGTTCTAGAGTTAGATCTATGAGTTTCCTAACTTATCCAAGTGGAATCACCGAAAAGGTGTTGTTGATTTTCAAAGGATCGATTTTAGCAAAGCATGAAAAAGTGAAAATGAGAAAAGCCATCGCCTGTATTTTTAAAAGAGCATTTTCGCCACTTAATTTATGAGAAAATTTCGCCTTTTTGGGACATGAAAGTATATGGTATAAAGTACCTCCTGTCCAAAAAATGAGCTCATTCCGACTTAAAATGAGCAAGTTATGACTATTTCAATATTTAGGTTTTTCCGATTTAAAAATGCTATAACCGAGTTCTATAACTCCGATGACCATGAAATTTAAACCGAAAGATCACGTTAATATGTATAAGATCCTCGCCAAGATTTGGGAATTTCTGGAGTTAAACTTGAGGTAGCTAATTTCTTAAGGAATTAATTAGAAATTAATTTTTGAAAAATAGTAAATGAATTTTAAAAATTTCGAGAAAAATATATGTTCAATATGGGACTATATTCTGCTAAATCCCAGAAAAGAAATATTTTTGGGACTGATTTGGTATTTTTCATGAAAATGATCTAGTTAGGAGTAAATGAGTTAAATATATTATGTGAAGTAACAAAGTTGGAAAATAGGATTTTATGGCTTAGGAATCCTATATAGGGTATATGCAGATTTTTGATGAGAAATTTGATCATTGGTGATGAAACCTTATGAGTATGTCATTTTTGAATGATTAAATGCATTATTTGGTAAAGTGTAAATAATTAAAATAAATTATTTATAAGTTTAAGAAGTGATTAAAATATTGTTATAATATTATATTATGAGTTTATTAAGTGATTGATAATATTTGGATAAATTTTAAGTCTTTAATATTTATCCTTATTTTCGTTTGATTAATGCTTATATCATTATCATCATTCTCATGCTTGTTGTGTTGAAAGTCATCTCGTGGCTCAGTAAGCATAGATGGACTTGGTATGATTATGACCGTGGATTATTCTTATAATCATGACCGTAATGTTATAAATGATGTGGTAAAAGTCATCTTTGGCCCGTAGTATATAGATGGACTTGGTATGATTATGACTGTGGATTATTCGGTATAATCATGATCAGATGGAAAACACGAATATCCTCGGCCCATAAGTATGGATAATTCGTGGTCGGATACTATTAAGCCGAAGTCTCAAGATTATTGGTTTTATAGCTTATATATCTTCGCCCGTATCTTTGAACATGATTATTGGTTATATAGATGAATATATCTTCGGCCGAGTAAAAGATGAATTTATTAGTATGATTACGAAAGCAGAATCGTGATTTGGTATAACCATGATTTTTGATGTTTCAGTGAAGATAGGTGATGAAAATTATCTTCATCTTGGGTGCGAAGAGGAATTTAGAATCACAATTATGATTATGAAGTTATTCATATGATTGTGAATGTGAATTGTTGATTGATGTTACAGGATAAAACATTATCGGTGGACTTTTTAACATGGAGGAGATAATAGACCGATGGTCTATTCGACTCTTCTAATGGATCGCTCGCTCCACCGCAACTATGGTTGAAAAGTTTTATCATCTACCATATGTTCTAAATCTTTGATTTATTATCGATGAAGGCTATTGATAATTTAATTATCTTTAGTCATGATATTTTTTATCGGGCTTAGTCAGGTTTCACCCTTTTGCTTCACAATTCCTTTCGTGTAATAAGAGTGTAAATGGGTCGAAATGAGATAACAGAAAATAGTGAGATGGTTCGAGATCGTTGAAGTTTCTCAATACATTATAAAATGGCATGACATAAATTTATAATTGCATTGAGGACTCTAAGATGTGCGTGTCGATTTTATACGCCACTTAATAATTGATTTTGGTGAACAAACAATAGGTGATGAGAACCCAACTTTGAAGGGTGTTTTGCCACTATCATACAAGATGTCTAATGACATACAATCTCGTGTTATCATAAGACAAGGTTGTGTACATCCACTTGTCGAGTATATCTACGAGCACTACCTATATGATCTCGAGTATATTTGAAATATAATTCTCACTTGAGACAATCGAGATAATTATATGTCAAGAGAAGACTCATCATTGGAAGAAACATGATAGTAATCTTCTCGCTTTTTTTGGGGTCTATTGATCAACCAAGGATAATTCTCCGGACATATGATATCTATCATAACTTAGATTCATGGCCTCCCATGTACAAAGGTTTCTCGAGCACTTCCCAAAGATTTTAATTTCTAAAATAGCTATCGACTCAGATTTTTATGTAACGTATCATTGTAAGGTTGTGGTCGAGGCACCATGAGAGTTACATACATTTGTATCGAAACTCACAACTTATCTCGTTGTCGTATTTTGCATTTACAGCTCAACAAATTGTATAAATGAAGTTGTATTTGATTTTTATAGAGTGATATCTCATGCACTCGTAATGGGTCGGTGGACCTATTTTTGGGGGCGCCACAATTGGTATCAAAGCTTAGGGATATGGTCGCTGGCGGAGATATTAGTCTAGAACTAGGAGGGGAGATACGAGTAATATACTTCGCTAGGGTGTGACTTACCTAAGCCGAAATTTTTACTTGATAAGTTGATAATTTGTGATATGTCAATTAACCTTTGTTTTGAAGGTATATTTTAGAATGATATCTGAAATATAGAAGATGAGAAATAGGAAAATTATGATACAGAGGATATAACCGGGAAGGTACAATCCGAAAAGAAAACAAGGTATTCTCATCTCTTCGAACTACCAGTAACGAAAATTTGAGGGCAAATTTCATAAGGAGGGAGATCAGAGACCCCAAATTTTATGAAATGAAAGTATTCAATTTTCTTATAATTATTCTATTTAGTAAATGGTTAAATTGATAAAGGTTAAAGTTAAGGGTGATATGTGAAAATTTTGCAAAAGTAAGCAAGTTTGTTATAAAATAATCTGAGGTAAAATACGACGTGGTTTCATAAGAAGCACACGATATATCGATTATTGATGCTTATTTGAGAAGTCACTCAGTTATACTCAATTGTTACTATAGTAATTGCTGCATCATATCTCTCATATTATTAATTCAATTATTGTCACAGTATCTTTTATATAATATGTTATATTATTAAATCAATAATTGAGACGACAAAGTTATTTATATTATTAAATTTCAATATTTACAATATCTAGAAGTTCTGTCAAGGAGAGGTTTGGTCACCTAATCATACCTAATCAATAATAGGAGAAATCCTTATAGGAAAGCCGCCTCTTTCCTGGGAACGACCTGGTTGTTAAATATTGTGAGTTATAATATTAATGATGAATAAGTTCGTGTTGATTAAAGAAGAATTTGATAGTTTCATTGTGTTGGGATTATTAATATTAGTGGAAATTGACATCTATTCCGATGATAATTGATGTCTGGGGGTTATATTGATAAATCGGGTAATTAATCGGATAAATGAGCAATTAAGTGCTACTTATTCACATGCTTATATAACTATTTGTTCACATGTGTGTACTATTGAATCGCATTCATGTACTATTAGGGGAGTTGGTGCAAGATTGATAATACTTGCATGACTAAGTTAAAGGTGGAGGTATAGATGGAGGTACTATACTGTAATTCGTATTTTCACATGATTATAACTATTAATTCACATGATTGAACTATTGAATCACATGATTTACTATTAGGGGAGGTGGTGCAAGTTTGATAATACTTGCAGGACTAAATTAAAAATGAAAGAAAAATTGGAGGAATTGTACTGTAATTTTTTGAGCCCAAAATGTGCAATTATCGAAACTATGTTTTCCTATAAATAGAAGCTCATTCTTCCTTCATTTCTCACCAATTCACTAAAGCTATAGAGCAATTATTATAGAGAGAAATTATAGAGAGAAAGAGAGAAGAGTCTGCTACCTCTATTCCAAAGATCCAAATTTTATTCTAAGGTAAGGGATATTATTCTTTCGTATTCATAAAGAGAAATATTTTCTTTCAATACTCGTAAGAGTTGTTATTCCATTCTTCATTATTATGTTAGAATAACCTGTTTATGCGAAGTACCGCATACATGGTGAAATTCTTCTATTATTCCGCTCTTTATTATTCTCATTGAATATCCTCGTCTGCGCTTACGCCTTTACCTAGTTCCATTATTTATTATTCTATCGTAATATCCTATCTCGTATGCTCATGCCGACCGGTTTCATTATTTATTATTCTCGCTTGGAATAACCTGTTCAGGCGATCTATCGCATGCATGGTTATTTCGTTTGTTATTCCATTCTTTATTATTCTGTTGAATATCCAAATTAACGCTTACGCACGACCGTTCCATTATTTATTATTCTATTGGGAATAACTCATCTGCATATAATTTATCGCACGCATGGTGAATCCTTCTGTTATTCCATTCTTTATTATTTTGTTGGAATAACCTGTATATGTGGATTACCACATGAATAGTGAATGATCCTTTATATTCATTCCTTATTAAATTATGAAAATGATCTGTTTACGTTGATTATGATGAGAGTCATAATAAAAGCATTGGATTGATGAAAATCATGGGTATATGTAGTATTAGTAAGTGTTATGATGAGTTATGTTGGTTATTATGTGAAACCATGAAAGTTTCTTAGAAATCATAAAGGGTTGAAAATCAGATTTTGGTGAAAATAGAACATGAAATTCAATTGACCATATCTCCTATTATATTTCGAATTCTTGAGTGTGGTCAAGTTCTAGAGTTAGATCTATGAGTTTCCTAACTTATCATCTACCATATGTTCTAAATCTTTGATTTATTACTGATGAAGGCTGTTGATAATTTAATTATCTCTAGTCATGATATTCTTTCTCGGTTAGTTAGGTTTCACACCTTTTGCTTCACAATTCCTTTCAGGTAATAAGAGTGTAGCTGGGTCGAGCGGGGATAACAGGGAAATAGTGTGATGGTTCGAGACTGTTGAAGTTTCTCAATACATTATGAAACGGGATGACATAAATTTATAATTGCATTGAGGATCTAAGATGTGCGTGTCGTATTTTATACGTCACTTAATAATTGATTTTTGTGAACAACAATAGGTTGATGAGAAATCAACTTTGGAATGGTGTTTTGTCACTATCATACAAGATGTCGAATGACATACAATCTCGTGTTATCATAAGACAGGGTTGTGCACATCCACTTGCTGAGTATATCTACGAGCACTACCTATATGATCTTGGAGTATATTTGAAATATAATTCTCACATGGAGACAACTGAGATAATTATATGTCAAGAAAAGACTCATCATTAGAAGGAACATGATAGTAATCTTCTCATTTTTCTTTGGGGTCTATTGGATCAACCAAGGATAATTCTCTGGACATATGATATCTATCATAACTTAGATTCATGGCCTCCCATGTAACGGTTTTCTCGAGCACTTCCCAAAGATTTTAATTTCTAAAACAAATATCGATTTGTACTTTTTTATGTAACGTAACATTGTAAGGTTGTGGTTTGGGGCACCATGAGAGTTACATACATTTGTATTGAAACTCATAGTTTATCTCATTGTCGCAATCGCACTTACGCTCAACAGCTTGTATAAATGAAGTTGTATTTGATTTTTATAGAGTGATATCTAGCGACTCAGGATAGGTCGAGTGGACCTATTTTTGGGGGCATCACAATGAGTTAGTTGATAAGTTGTATAATACCATGCTGATGCCAACTTATGTTGTTCCTGCACCTTGTAACTACTGTCAAGCAACCCCTTGCCAAATCAACTAGCGGTAAACATATTTACAGGTTAATGGAATGATATATACGTACTATAAAATGTATAGTCGTAATTGATTATAACTATTGAGTTTATTGAGGATAATGTCAAACTAAGCAAACTAAGCAGTCTATTAAGTGTATTGGAGTTTAAAGAGAGAGTATTATTGAGTTTATTGAAGATTGTGACAAATTAAGTATATGCTACTTAGTTTATTTTACCAATGGAAAACTAAGTAATACTACTTAGTTTATGAGAACTGTTATTTAAATATGGGAACTACTATTCGACATTCACTCCTACATTGTCAAACGGGTTTCTAAGTTCCAAAGTATAGTACACACACACATATATATACACATACATACATATAGTACTTATTCAATTTATTTTAATTGCGGCAAACTAAGCAAATGCTACTTAGTTTATTTCAATTATTTTATGTTAATTTAGTTAGCTATAATTTATTTTATTTTAAACTATATTATATTATCGTATACTACTTAATTAAATATAATTTATTTTATTTTATAATTTGAATACGGGGACTATTGTTCGACATTCACTCCAACTTGTCAAACGTGTTTCTAATTAAGTTCCAAAGTATATACGTTGTTAATTTAGACACTTATTCAGTTTATTTTAATTGCATCCCAATTAAGCAAATGCTACTCCGTTTATTATTTTATTTTGCATTATATTATATTATAGTATATAATTGGTTTAATTTTTTATTAAATTAAATTTTTTTATTTTATTTTATTAAATTAAATTTATTATTATGTTTTATTATATTTTATTTTGTATTATATTATATTATATAATTTTTTATTTTTATTTATATTAAATTAAATTTATTTCATTTATTTTATTTTATTAAATTAAATTTATTATTATTTTTATTGAATTTTATTTTATTTTTTATTATATTAGATAATTTTTATTAAATTTATTAATTTTCTTTTATTAAATTGAATTTATTATTATGTTTTATTTTATTGTATTTTATTTATTATATTATATTATATATTTAAATTTTTTTATTAAATTTAAATTTATTTAATAAATTAAAATTCTTTTATTTTATTCAATTTATTTTATTTTATTATTATTTTCTATTTTATTATATTTTATTTTATTTTGTATTATATTATATTATAGAATTTTTTATTTTATTTTATTTTATTAAATTTAATTTATTATTAGGAAACTAAGTAAATGGTAATTAGCTTATATCAATATTGGAAACTAATTAAAATACATAAATAAAATAAAGTAGGGTCCACATATTTTGCAATTGAACAATTCTGACAAAAATTCTGTCAGGAATTTCGTCGAAAATAGCAAATATCACATAATAAACTGACAGTGTCATCAAATATCAAATCTATCTATTAATTATACTAAAACGCAGTACATGACACAATAGTTTGACACATGTCATCCTCAAAGTTTAACACATGTCCTACCTAATTAATGCTCCTTAAGATCCTTAACAAAAATGCCCAGCTAACATAACAAATGAGGTTGAAACAAACCTAAATTCATTTCCCTAAATCTGGAATCAACTATTCAAATATGACATCTAAAATAAAATTAAAATAACAAATAATATCAATCATAACTTACTATGTTAATTTTATAATCCCCAAAATCTACTATTTTTCTAAACATAATTATTATATCCTAAAATTACTATTTTTCTAATATTATAATACATGTATGATATAATATTATAATACACGATATAACAAAATAATAAAATTACTACATATCTAAACTATGCGGATATTTACTAATTAAATTATATTACAACATAATATTATACCATTTATAATTATATTACAACATAATATTATACGCTTTAAAATATTTAAAACAAAATTAAAATAACAAATAATATCATTCATAACTTACTATGTTGATCTTATAATCCCCTAAATCACTACTTTTTCAATGTAAACGGTTTTTATATTATCGTTACTTAATTATTATCTCTTAAAATCACTACTTTTGAATCCCACGTTAATATTTTTGATTTTATAATTTCATAAATCACTACAAATCTAAACTGTTCAGATAATGTTAACTGTTTTAATATTATCATTACTAATTTAATTATTATCTCCTAAAATCACTACTTTTTTAATCCCAAATTAATATTTTGAATTTATAATCTCCTAAATCACTATAAATCTAAATTAGTTTGGTAATGTCAACTGTTCTGATATTATCATTTTTAATTTAATTATTATCTTCTAAAATTACTACTTTGTTATATTATCATTACCGGGCTATTATCATTACTCTCCGTTATTTAACCTAATTTTATTTCTATAAATACATTATAATATTATATCATTTATAATTATATTACAACATTATATTATACAGCTTTAAAAGTATTTAAAATAAAATTAAAAGAACAAATAATAACAATCATAACTTACTATGTTGATTTTATAATCCCCTAAATTACTACATTTTCAATCTAAACGGTTTTTATATTATCGTTACTTAATTATTTACTCTTAAAATCACTACTTTTTAATCTCACGTTAATATTTTAATTTTATAATCCCATAATTCACTACAAATTTAAACTGCTTTGGTAATGTTAACTGTTTTAATATTATCATTACTAATTTAATTATTATCTCCTAAAATCACAACTTTTTAATCCCAAATTAATATTTTGAATTTATAATCCCCTAAATCATTCTAAATCTAAACTATTTTAGTAATGCCATATGTTCTGATATTATCCTTTTTAGTTTAAGTATTATCTTTTAAAATCACTACTTTATGATATTATCATTACTGTTGAATGACACTTTTGTCCCTCCAAGTTGCCACCCATTTTCAAAGTCGTTTCTAAAGTTCAATTATTGTCAGTTATGTCCTTAAAATGACATTTTATTGGTATTTTCCGTTTCTTCAGCCCAATTTAACCTCAACCCAACCCATTTTGACCAATTTTGACCCAACTTGATCCAATTTTAATATTTTAAAATATAAATTATTTTTAAAATAAGTTTAAAATAATAATTATCCAAGCCGAGGTCAAATCAATGATTTTAATCTAAACGACAACAAAATGTCACTTTAAGGACCTAACTAACGAAAATTGAACTTTAGGGACAACTTTGAAAGTGAGTGACAACTTGAAGGGATAGAAGTGTCATTCAGCCGAAATTGAGCTATTATCATTATTCTTCGTTAGTTAACCTAATTTCTCCCTATAAATACATACCAACTATTACGCAACAAATTATGCTACAAACAATTCTAAATATTGTTAAAAGTGCAAATGACTTATATGGAGACCTTCAGATTATGGTGACAGTGCATTCAATGGGAGGGGCTATGGCTTAATTTTGTGGACTATATCTCACGATGTTTATATTTATGGCTTCTTCATTTATTGCATTCTATTATCTGGATTGTAGCTTTGCATGATTTGTTAAGTACTAGCATCCGGTAAATCATTTTCATCATTATTAATATTTTTTTTGGCATTATGGTAATACTGTGACAATTGTCAAAAATGGATAAAAAACTAATGAGACAATGTATTCGTTTTTTAACTATAACATTGTGTTATGTATGATACAGTGTTATATTGTTATGTTTTTGGACACGATGTTTGTTTAACATGTAATTTTCCTTAAGGTCTGAGGACCGAAACTAGGACATTCTTTATCTCTTTTTCTTTTCGTTTGGATGTTTAAATTCTGGTGCAAGTAAGCGTATATGAGACATGGACTCTTTAAAATGCATCAAGTACTTGTGTTAGATATTTGAGGCTTGGTGAGGTTTGTGTAATGTGTAACAAACTTTAAATATGCCACTAACAATCGTATCAATATAACAACTCGATGACATTGTGCATTACACTTTCTAAATATTTATTAGTGCTTTAGAATGAAAGAGGTACCCATTTTTAACTCTATTAGTTACATTACATGTAACGCCCCGGAAAATCGAACATTTTGTAAATACTTTTAATAATGAATAAAATAATATTAATTATTATTATTACGTGTGGATAAGATGAATGTCGTTCTATAACCTAGAAACGTCAGAATGTCGTAGTATTTTAACTACGTGAATGAATTAAAGTGTTTGAATTTCTAAGACGAAAATAAAAGCTTTCCGAGAAATTTCTCGAAAAACACTATTCATCGATTTCTGCTCGGGAATTATTTTTGAACTTCCGAGAAATACGCAACGTTATAATATCGAGGTGAGATGGATTATGTAATAATAATCTAAGTATGGAAAACGTAATATTTCGCATGCGGACCTAATTTGGGAACGTTCGGTTTATTAAGCGTTAAGGAAAGAAAGTTGTAATCGTATGATGCGTATGCATTATATGAGGTAATGAACATAAGTATAATATGACGTATTATACTATTGTGTATGGAGAATGAAATAACGTATATTATGAATAAATATACGAGCTAGCATGCGAGAATTATACATGGTATATATATGTTAAGTTGTTAATTAAATGTAATGGACTTGTAGGATTATTAGCCTAATGATAGAAGTCCAATAGAATGTGATACTCAAGCCCAAGTGTTTGATAAATCATAAGTCCAATCTATTGTAGCATAAGCCCGATAAAAAATAGGCTAGATAATTAGCAAGCCCAATGTGAATTGGACATGATCCATGGAGCAATCCAAGTATGAAATGGGTAGACTTGATGGGCAAACAATTTGTGTGATGAATAAGTGTTGTGGCTAGCAAGTAGACTTGGATGTTAAGAAATGAATAGTAAGGAGGTGGAAGTTGAGGAGGTTAATAAGGAGGTGGGATGGCCTAAAAGACTAATAATCCCTCACTTTGAGTTGCCTATAAATAGAAGGCTTGATTTTTCATTTGTTGGTTGTTCAATTTCTCCCAACTCCTCTCAAAGATAAGCAACTTAATTTTTAGAGAGAATAAGCCACATAAGCACTTATAAGCCACTTCAACCTTTGCTAGATTTTCCAAAGTGAAGTGAAGTAATAGTCTTCAAGGGTAAGACTCTTATCTATTATCTTCATCTCTTCTATGATAGGATTGATAGCGAAGGGGGATTGTTTGTTAAGAACATGTAATAAGTTATTAATGAATGAACTTAAGCCGAATAAGTTGAATAAGTAACTTGAACCCTAAATAAGTTGATAAACTTGTGAAGAACTTGTCATATGTTTGTCATATGATGTTAGTATGTTCAATATAGTATGAGAATATTGATTGATGGACTTAAGTTCATAGTAAGTCATAAGCATGAGAAATTGTAGTTAATAAGTTAAATAAGTCATTGACTTATGAGAATAAGTCAAAACCTACTTTGTCAATAAGTTGGTGTAATAAGTAACTTGTAATGTTCATATGTTGGTTAAAATCCATTTAGAATGTTTAGTAATGAAGCTTTGCCAGAATTCACACGATTGATTTATTATCGCGTCAATTCGTAAAATTCTCGTAATGGAAGTCGATTTTGTGTTTGAAGTCGGAAACGTTGATTTTCGATGGAGACAAGTCATATTTGGCATTATAGAGTCATGGACTCGAAAATGACCGAATTCGACTTAGAACGAAGAAACGAAAGGTTGAACGCTCACTTGACGCTTATCGCTTTTCGTTAAAAATGAACTAATAGGTGAAATTTTAGCAAACAAAGTCAAATAGATAAAATTCTTGCATGAACGCATAGAGTATGAAATTTGTGAACCGTAGGCTTTTGAACGAGCCAATTCGGACTTATAACGAAGAAGTTATGCGTCCGGGAGTTTCATCAATTTGCAAAAAAGTCGCAATTTTTCTATAGACACGAGTTGAGCCATGGCTACCAACCTAAGGCCAAATGAGTGGCGTCGCAGCCCCAGACAGCTTCGAAAGACATCGCTAACTCAGGCCATAAATACGACCTATAGAGTAAGGACTCGCGTCGCAAATACAATGAGTCCCGTCTTGCTTAATGTTAACTCATCGTAGCAATCGCTTGAAGAGTAATGGGTGAAATACAAATACCAACCCTAGGATGTGGACAGTAATGAATGCTTTCTGATATAAAGTGAAAGAGAACTCATTGGTAATGAACTAAGGTATAAACATAACATGGTTAAGGCATTGTTAGACACATATGTATGATGATTAAGGGTTAATAATCAATTGGAGATGAACGTAATATGAATGACGTAACGAAAAGCCGAAAACCATAATAACAGATCTAAGTCAGGATTTAGATTGAGATGAAGGGTAAGATATAATAATATACCTACTTGATTATATAAGACCTAATGTGGTACGCTATATGATCATGTATTGTAGAGACTTAGAGACTTAAAGCGTACGTGTGATAATCGATGGCGACGTCGAAGGCAAGTATTCTAACCCTTGTTCCAGCTTCACCGGACAAGCTTTGTAATTCATGTATCCTTTCGCATGAAGTTTTGTATGAGGAAGTCAAAGCCAATTCTTTCTTGGCCAGACTTATGTTATGATTCTATCAAGCATGCTTAATGTTTACCAAGTTATATTAGTGTGGTTTTCAAATAAGACCGAGTATGCTAAAATATTTTCGCCGCTTAACGACAAAATACGTGAGGTTGCCACAACTTAAACGTATACACATTTAATGAATGTAGTGTTGATCAACATAGAGTACTACTGGTCGATCACCCGTATGCTCGTAAGTAATGTTGGACTTACGGACTTAGTGTCGGGTCTTCCTTTGCAAAAGAACTTATGAAATGCTCAAGGTCTTGTAATTTTAACCGATATTTTATCAATATTGTTGTTATAAAACGCTTTTGAATGAAAAGAAGTGCTATTTTGAATTATCAATAGTACTTAGTAACTATTGTTCGCCATCAAGATATATGAGTTCAATGTTTCAAGCATGTTGTTTATTAGAATTGTAGTACTTGCTGAGCTAGTCATGTTCACTCTTGCTTGAACCATATGAACACAATTTAAGATAGAGCTTAATCAAGGTCTCCGCACAAGGATAAGGGCAAGGCGAAGATGAACCCTTAGAATTCTTATGTAATATTATAGGTGAATGTTTGTAATATATTGAATATTATGACAAGAACGAATGAATGGGTTATAAAGAACCTGGGAAAATGTAATATTATTTCGAATATAAAGAAGACATATTCGCTCATCGAGACTTTTCAATTGAATGTATGTGTGAATGGTAGTAGTACCGTAGAAGACCATCTCGCTTCTTGGAAGAGACCCGGATTTGGGGGCGTCACATTACAAACATTTTTATCAATATATATATACACACACACACACACACACACAACTGTTATATAATGTCCTGGGGTTTAGTGATCAGATTGATTCTAAACTTGGATATGTATTTGCACACAAAAATTTTACCTAACTCTATGTAACATATGCTACCAAAATTTGATCATCACACTAATCTACCATCTTCTTATTATATTTTAATTTAGTAATTGCACGTATAAATTTATTATTAACAAAATGAATAATCCTGCTGCAACGCGCGAGTTTATATCTAGTTATATATGATCATACACTATAATTACACAAATTAAATTCAAATTGAAGTAATTCAAAGATTCATCAGTAGTATAATTAAGTCAAATTGCACAATCTAATCGAAATTAAAAGTAAATATCACACTGTTAATTATTATATAATCAACATACATTAGTTGTCATTGCACAAACAAGAATCATTAGCTACCAAGAATCATAAGGCAACAAAGCTAAGGCATTCCCAAATATATACCAAAAATGCAACTGATTTCCACTTACATATTAAACCAACATTCATTTATGCATGATCAAGGCAGAACAATTGATATCTATTGTTAAAAATATACAACTTCTAAATCAAATATTTCTCATTATAAATCAAAGTCCAAAACAACAATCTAATTAAGTAACCTCAGATTAAACCCATTCATTAGTAATCTCATATTAAACCAACATTCATTCATATAATTAAAACAAAAAAAACCATTGATTTCCACTTACATCATTTGAAACCTTAAGAAACCCTAACTGAATTTGACAGAGAAATGGAGTGTACCTGAGTGAGAAAGAGGGTGTCGCCGCTAAAATATGCCGCTGCCTCCGCTGCCAAAAAATTAAACCCTATGCCACAAATCAGGCTCAATGAAGTGGCGCCGCAAAAAAATTAAATAATATGAGAGATGAGGTGGGGGAGGGATGATGAGGTGGCGTCGGGGGAGCTGCGTCATTGGAGGAGAGAGGGGCTGTCGATGGGAATAGGGAGCGAAGAGAGAGAGAAAGAGAGATAAAATGTACTGATGCGGAAGAGGGAAGACTTAGCGATTTAGGGTAAAAAAAATTTTCCAACGGAATATTCGTCGACCATATATTGATGAGAAAGGAAGGATTCGTAACACGTGCGCGCGGGAATTGTTCGCGCCAATGAGCCTTTATAATGTCGACGGAATTTCATCGAGGATGAGATAATGTCGACAAAACGTTCCATCGGGGTTATAGTATACATGAAGGAATTACTTCCGCCGAGACTAATTCTGTCGAAAATAAGTCTTTTTTTTGTAATGTCTGCTATTGTAGAGCCCCATATTGTAAGAGAGATGCTAACAAAAGGTGTAACCATGGCTGACTTAACAAGAGTCAATCATGTGCTAACAGATGAGAATTTCCTTGCGTTTTTCTATTAATCCTTCATTAAGGTACATATTTTCATTTTGCCTTCTAATGTATTTAATCATTTTTTTTGTTGTTGCTCTTAATTAATATTTATCTTCTTCCAATGTTTTGTAGAGTCATGTCTGTCAAGCTCAGATGATCACCTGAGTGGATAATTAGGCTTGAAAGGGAAGTCATAGATCTCAATAAGGTTCTTCAGAATGAGCAACATACTCGTGTAGGGGCGATGGATAAGTACTCCCAGACAAAAAACAAAGCACAAGATGAGGCTAAAGCAAGAATCAGTGAGTTCACTGAAAGCTTGGGGGCTTGCATTTACAAATGTCCAACACCGGAGCTATTGCTATAGAGGCTTACAAGAACTTTGATGATTGAAAAGCTGTTGCTGAAGATTACACAATTACCCGCCAATAAGACTTTTTTCAGAGGATTTGGGGTGCAACTATCGAGAAAGTAAGAGATATTTATCCAGATGTAGATCCCGAGCTTTACTTAGACCCAATGGTGGAGAAAGTGAGAAAAATGGCCACCATCGCTAAGGTTGCAGCCTCTACTCTTGTTGAGAATGCTTCTTATGAAGGAACTCATGAGGATGCGAATGATGAGTAGGAGAATGGCCCTTTAGGCTCTAGCTATATTAAATAGCCATATGGGCGTCTAAGCTAGTATCTTTGTTTTTCTTGCTGTGTTGCATGATAGTCATTGTAAAGGGCCTTTGATATCAATGCTATGTAATGCTTTCCTTAATGAAATGAAACATTTCGCTTATATTTGGCAGCATTGTTATTTTCTTTATGTCCTCAAGTATATAGAACATGACCTAGACTAAAAAAATGTTTAAGACGATTTACCTTAATTTGATATCCTAAGGCAGGTATCAAGAACATGGGGTAAAAAATAGAATGAATTTTTTGAAAAACTTTGTTGTCAGGACACCCCAAGGTGGGTACCAAAAAGCAAACGTCAAGTAAGAGATCATGAATTTTCGAAAGCTTCGGTCGTCAAGACACCCCAAGGTTGGTACCCCAAAGCGGGTGTCAAGCAGGATACTATGAATTCTTGAAAACTTTCGCTATCAAGACACCCCAAGGAGGGTACCCCAAAACAAGCTTCGAGCAGGAGACTATGAATTCTTGAAAGCTTCTGTCATCAAGACAACCCAAGGTGTGTACCCTAAAGCGATGTCGAGCAGGAGACTATGAATTCTTGAAAACTTCCACCTTCAGGACACACCAAGATGGGTACCCTAAAGTGGGTATTAAAAAAAGGATTTCGTGTTGCATCATTATCTATTGCATACCATAACCCCATAAAGTTACTAATTAAGTGCCTCTTTGGGAGGTCTTTTGTGAGACATTAGCTATCGATGTGTAGTCTCCTCAATCCATAGGTTACCGAGTGCCTCTTTGGGAGGTCTTTTATGAGACGTGAACGACATGTGATGGAATGTTACTTCATCAGCTATTGATGTGTAGTCTCTTTGACCCCATAGGGTTACCGAGTTTCACTTTGGGAGGTCTTTTGCTTCTTGTGAAGGACTTTTGGAGATTAATTTTTTCGAGTTGGATTATGGACTTTATTTATTTGTTTATACTTTACTTTGCCCCCTCAAGTGGGGGAGTTAATGCACAACAACAAATATGGAGAAAATAAATTATTTTTATTGACAACTTGTTGATGAAAACAACTTTGTAACTGAAGGAGAAACTAATTATACTATTCGTAATAAGCAATAAAACTATGGAGGGCTACTGCCACTTGTAACAAAAATATAATAAAACTACTAAAGGAAAGTCTACGAGAGCTATTTAAAAAGAAACTACTAGAGCTACTAATAGTACTATCGGAGATTAGCTGTATTACATGCCCTTGGGATTGTTTTCCCACTCACTGTCTAAAGAAGATAGTTCCAGGTTTTAACAACTTTAGTGATCTCATAGGGTCATTTCCATATTGGTGCTAGCTTGCCTGCAACCCTGTTGGGGTTGGAAGCTGATGCAAATTGTAAAACTATATCTCCCACTTTAAACAGTTCAATATGACTCGATAATTATGATATCGAGATACTCTCCTTTAGTAAGCAAATAATCGTGACCGTGCTTCTCGAGTTTAATATAAAAAGTCCACGTTTGCCTTGAAGCCTTCTTCATTGATCTCCTCATTGAAGCATTCAAGTCTAAGTGAGGGAAGTCCCACCTTTACCGGTGCCAAAGCCTTTGTTCCACAAGTGAGCGTGACCATCTAGTATGATTTTGTTGGTAATTGTTGGAATGTGATTATTTGGATCTAGTCATGGTGCAGCTGAATTTATTTAATGGGCTAGATTTGGTGTTGACCCATAATATATTTATTTTGACAGCGAGAGAGTCCTTATTAAAATAAGATTGTGTTTTCTTATTTAGTGAGATAAGGATGTTTAATTTGGGAAGGAATATATCAGGCATTAATTGTTGTAATAAGGTGATTCTACAAAGGACTTCTAGTTCTAATTGGATTCAGGTGGATATGTCATCTATAGATACAACAATAAGCAATGGTTTAGAAAAAAGAGATACAACACAAATACACAACTTGTACTCCCAATATTATTATAGTGAATTACTCTCTCTCTCCGTGATTTTTTTCCAATTGGGTTTCCACATAAATCTCGTGTTCATACTTTATATTCCTTTATTTATGCTTATGTGAGTGTATTTCGTGAGTTTGATTGCTCAACAATACAATCAATTACTCCATCAACCGTTAACGCGATTTTGGTATGCTGTTTTGGTGATTTCACAAAGCGCATAAAATTTAAATGCTAACATTATTACTGCGTCAGGGAAACAAGACACTTGTTCTAGTGTCGATTTAAAATCACCGATTCACCAAAGGAAATTAAAGGATTCAATTCTTATACATGTGCCAATGTGCTCATCTACGAGGGATTTTACCACATGGTTCCGTCTAATTCTGAAACTATTCGGCACATTAAATAGGGACATACCCATGAAATTGTTTTTCAATAAAAGTGGCGGTAAATACCATGCATGATCCAATCTTCGAAAGTTAATGATTAAAAACGACGCAAAGCGTGGTTCGCTTACGGACCAAGCAAAGAATAAGACCAAAACGCCCTTCGAAGGCTTTGATCTCCCGAAAGGATAACATTCTATGGATAAAAATCCCGAGGATAAAAATTCCAAGGTTAAAAATTCCGAGGATAAAAATCCTGAAGATAAAAATCTAGCGGATGGATAAAAATCTCGCGGATGGATAAAAATCCCGAGGATGGATAAAAATGTTGGAGTGTGATTATTTGGGTCTAGCCAATGTGTAATCCAATTTATTTAATGGGCTAGATTTGGTGTTGACCCATAATATATTTATTGTGACAGTGAGAGAATCCTTATTAAATTAAGATTGTGTTTCTTTATTTGGTGGGATGAGGAGATTTAATTTGGAAAGGAATCTATCAGCTATTAATTGTTGTTATAAGGTGATTCTACAAAGGACTCCTACTTTTAATTGGATTCGGGTGGATATGGCATCTATAAATACAACAATAAGCAATGGTTTAGAAAAAAGAGATGCAACACAATACACAACTTGTACTCCCAATATTATTATAGTGGATTAATTACTCTATCTCTCCGTGGTTTTTCCCAATTGAGTTTCCACATAAATCTTGTGTTCATAATTTATATTCCTTTATTTATTCTTATGTGAGTGTATTTCGGGAGTTTGATTTCACAACAGTACAATTAACCATTGGCGCAATTTTGGCCTGTTGTTTTGGTGATTTCGTCAGGCGTACAAAATTTGGCGTTAACATTGACGCCGTCTGTGGGAAACAAGACACTTGTTCTAGTGTTAATTTAAAATCACTGATTCATCGAAGGAGATAAGTTATTCTTTTTTATTAAATTAAATATATACTTGTACGTATGTATATATGTATTATGCCAATAGCAATTAAAGCATGATCGTAATTGATTATTGATACAACTTTACATATTCTCTCTCTTATATTATGCATGTAGTGGTAGTATTCAAATGATGCATGTAAAATCTAAACATTAACACTTTGGTCCAGGTGATGATAAATTGGTGTTGAGTCACCGCACTTGTAACAAATTCAGCCAGCGCAGAGATAAAAGTTTTAATCTTTTATATCATTGAAGTGCTTTAAAAGCGGCTTCAGTTTCATCATCAACCACAGACTGAAGGAAATTAAAGGATTCAATTCTTACACATGTGCCAACGTGCTCATCTGCGAGGGATAAAATTCCCGAGGATAAAAATCCCGGAAGGATGAACATTCTACGGATAAAAATCCCGAGAATAAAAATCCCGAAAGGATGAACATTCTACGGATAAAAATCCCGAGGATAAAATTCCCATGGAGACTTTTTGAATACTCTCTTATTTATAAGTTCCTTATAAATAAGAGACTGGGGGGCAATGTTGGAGTGTGATTATTTGGGTCTAGCCAAGGTGTAATCCAATTTATTTAATGGGATAGATTTGGTGTTGACCCATAATATATTTATTGTGAAAGTGAGAGAGTCCTTATTAAAGTAAGATTGTGTTTCCTTATTTGGTGGGATGAGGAGGTTTAATTTGGGAAGGAATCTATCAGCTATTAATTGTTGTTATAAAGTGATTCTACAAAGGTCTGTTACTCCTAATTGGATTCAGGTGGATATGGTATCTATAAATACAACAAAAAGAGAACACAAGAGCATATAACACAAATACACAACTTGTACTCCCAATATTATTATAGTGGATTACTCTCTCTCTCTCTCTCCGTGATTTTTTCCCAATTGGGTTTCCACGTAAATCTTGTGTTCATACTTTATATTCCTTTATTTATGCTTATGTGAGTGTATTTCGTGAGTTTTATTTCACAACAATACAATCAATCGTCATGCAAATTTTGGCTCATTGCTTTGGTAATTTCACGACGACAAAATTTAAGCGCTAATAAAGGATCAATATGCAAGTCCTCGCATAATTTGAGAAATTATTTTCCAGTGAATTGTGTTCCATTATCTATATGTAAAAAACTCTTGGCAACCCAAATTGACATATCACAACTTTTCATATGAAGTCTCGACACCTAGCCTCCGTGATGGTGGCTAGTGGTTTTGCCTCTATAGTAACAATGAGAAATTCTCATTAACCTATTGCAGGAATGAATGGCCCCATGATATCCATGCCCCACGTGAAAAACGGTAAAGGTCAAACAATATTCTACATTGGGATTGTACATATATGTTGCACTAGTGAAAAACTTTGGCACTTGTCACATTTTTGAACGTAGACTAGTGGACCAAACTTCATTAATGTAGGTAGGTGATGTGTTAAAATTATGTTATGCAAGTGCACAACGTTTATTGCAGATTTCACAAGTGCAAGTCGAACCATATAGACTAGATCAGTTCTTTAATATATTCTTAATTAATATTTTAGGCAAATTAGAAATAAATATAGTGGAGATGATTAAGTAACTAAATTATGCAAACTAAAAATTTAATAATAAAAACTAGTAATGGGAAAAACTACCTAAGGATCCAAATCCACCAAATATTAACATAATAAGCAATTTTTTATTTTCTAAATTATTTTCTCTTACCTTTAAAAATAACGATTCATATAATTAATATGGGCAATCATAAGTTATGAAAAATTCACAGATTAACTATAACTTATCAAAACCTCACAATTAATATAAGAATCATATGCAATTTGTGCGAAGGAAAATATGAAGGCAAAAAGAATTAGGCAAAAATTTCATAATGGAAAGAAAATATTATTATGAAATACTTAGTTTCATCTTCATCCTAGGTGTTAGAAATTTAGTTGGTCATGGAATCAAAAATTAATGCTAAATTGCATTAAATAAAAGCAATATTTAAAAAGAGAATTTTTATTAAATCAATAAAAGAAAGTTACAAATACTCCCTGACAGTAGTATTACACATGATTGAAATAAGAGAAAAGACAAAAGCTCTAAGAATCTCACTCCCTTCTGCACCAACGATAAACTAAGGAAAAGAAAATAACAAGTGGTGCCCCCTCTATCTAAAATAAGAGACCTATTTATAGGGAAAATAATATTGTGCCCTAATTTAGATACATTGAACTTAGTCTCTTTTGTTTTCTTTTTTCCTCTTTTTTCTTCTTGACTTCAATCTCTCTATGGTAATCTCTTAAGAGTCTTTTTCAATGTAGGTTTCCACTTCCTAGTGAAAATCAATTTCTCAAAGATATCTTCTAGATAGATTTTCCTTTCTATTGTTAGATTTGACTTGCACACCAAAATTGTTTCACATATTTCCTTCTCGTTGTAGGATTTTTCTTGGATATTTCCTTACATGAATAAGAACATTCAATATCGCTTGATCACCAAGATTTTAACTTTATAGTAACAAAATATTAAATCCTACAAAACAAAGTAAAACATATTAATTAAATAAAATAATATAATTAAAAGGAAAAATTAGGGATAATAAAATGTATGAATTATGTGTCTATCAAATACCCTCATACCTAGCTTTTGCTCGTCCTCTAGTAAAGAAAGAAAATAAAAATAAAACAAAAATTATATTACCCTATTTTTTGTAGGAATCAAGATTGCACTTAGCATGTATAACAAGCCTTTAAACCTCAAGGTTACCCCAAGTGGACGAGTTGTGTCTCGTGAGGGTTTGTAGTGAATATATCCATAAAATTCAAAAATATTTTTGAGTTTAACAAATTATGAAATTGAAAGAAAACTTCTAAATATCCATGTGCATTATACATAAGCAAGAGATTAAATTCACAATTGTCACCGTGGGAGGGAGTGTTAAAATCTAATATATGTTATTGGATCCGTTCTCTAATAACTAATCTTTTTGAGTAACTCGTAGCTTAATTTAAGTTTTGCCAATAAATCTTTTGTTATTCATGTTTGTAAAATTGGGGTTTGATACTTTTCTTGCAGTATTGAAGGGGTTTTGATACTTTTCTTGCAAAATGAAGTTAAAGGCTTGTGGGCAAGGAAATCGTACCTTGCTAGAGTTAGGGTTTTGTATTGGTTGAGGAGGAGAGAAATCCACGAAGAGTACGTAATTGATTGATTGATTGAAGAGGGGAGAAGAATAGGTGAGCGATTACTCCAACGACACGTGGCAGAACTCTTAGAATCCGAGAACCTTGTTAGCGTAGCAAGGATTCAGAGAGCCTTCTTGAGTGTTTTGGGTTGGGAGAGAATGTTCAAGTCTTCTAGTCCTCCAAAAGGTCCAATAGTCAAAAGTCCTGAAAAGAGTCCCCCTTCCTTCATGGAATTGAAGGGGTATTTATAAAGTTTTTTAGAATTAAGTAGTCACATGTCAGGCACATGTCTTCAGGAAAATTTCAGAAATACCCTTTAGTCATTAGAATAATGTCCATATCGCCCTGTCCTTCTAGCTGCCAATCCAATCCTTCAATCGATTCCCAAAACGAGCCGCCTCCACGAGCCTTCTACCTCGGGACACGTGAAGGCTTCTCTCGAGTCTTGTACATTTATTTTTGACTTTTTCGTCTTCATTCAATTAGGCCATGCGAGCCCTAATTTGCGCTTTTAATGAGGTCGTGGAACCTTAATTTGCACTTGGACCCACATTTGCCCCTTGCGCGAGAGTCTCGTTTCCAAAGAGACGATCGTGCAAGAATACCGATTTTTGTAATCTTCTGAACAATCTTTGCAGCTCAATTTTTCAAGTCTTGAAAATGGGGTCCTAGAAGAGGGAACCTCTAGGGGAGCCGAACCCTAAGGGTTAGACCCTAGGGAGGCAAGACCTAACAGGGCTCTTCTTTGGACATCTTGAGAAATCTTCTAAAAATATTTCTAAATCTTGCTCAATCTTTGTGTATATATATTCATATATATATATATATATATACATATTTTTTTGGGAAACTAAATTAAGATAAATCAAATTATATATTAGAAAATAAAATTTTATTTTATTTTGGAGATAAAATCAAATCCTTCCTTATATTTTGGAAACAAAATTAAATCATTTATATTTAGAAATAGAATATTTGTTTACATAATTTATTATTATTATTATTGTTTAAATAAATGAAACCCAAATATATAATAGCTAATTTTGTTAATTATATAATTAAGAGATCCATAACGAAGAAAAAAATGTAGGGTTCATCATCATAAGGGTTATACTCTGGTGGCGGCTACATGTATGGATCATACACATAATTTCTGTTAGCATAATTCCTTCCTTGTAAAGTCATGTAGCTTCCTCCATCCTACCAATTTCTTGCAATATGTATTGATCAACATATTCGTTATCATATACAACCTCATCATGCTCATGGGTCTTCGTTAACTGTCAAAAGGAGCAACTCTGATCCCTTGCATCATCAATCTTACCCTTTAGACACAAGTCATCAATTATATATTATAATATACGCCAGCTTTCTTGGATTTTCCTTCCATAAAGCAAGAATTTATCAAGACATACTTTAGGACAAATACCTGCATCCACTGTATCATTAATTTAAAAGACCTTTAATTTGGTCACCTAGTTCCCACTAGGAACTTTAGTCCTGATATAATGTACACGAGGTTTTGGACAGGTTTTTTTAATATATATATATATATATATATATATATATATATATATATATATATATGCAGTTAATTAATTAATCATGTACATATGTTCTCATAATATTATATTAAGCATACCGTAATTTTACGGTTGAGTAATTCTTCGTGATTGCTTCATCTATTTCTCTTTTCAGGTGATTGTAGTCTTTCTTTGTTTCTGAGCCCCATCACCTTGATCATATCTTGTTTTTTTCCCTTGGAATTCATCAAAAAAATGCTATAATTTTCCAAGCGAAAGAGCACTCGTTCCAAGCGGTTGATTTGTGGAGCAACAGGACCTCAAAGGAATAGAGGAGACAACCCCCTAGGTGGCCGAACCCTAAAGGTTTTTTTTTTCTTTTTTCAGGTACTTCCAATCTTTCTTTTGTCTTCCGAGCCCCATTACCTTGATTACATCTTGGTTTTTTCTCTCAGATAATAAAGAAAGATTTGACGTTTTTTCAACGAAAAACACGAAGGAAGAAACAATGTTCTACATGCAGCGAAACCACCCCAGATGGTCGAATCCCTAGGGGGCCGAACCCTAGGGGGAATCCACGTTTAGACAAAAAAATGAAGTTCTGGAGGAGCACTTACTATTTTGATCATAACTTTTGCCTCATTTGGAGTTTCGGGGACCCATAATATATCAAAACGAAGCTAGCGATGAGACCTACAAAAAACATGGCCTCTGGCCATGATATATGTCTTTATATGTCCAAAAGAGGCTTCGAAGGATGCTTTTGGGCTGTCCGAAGTTTTTTCAAAAAATTTTGGGAAATTTTTCTCGCATGATTGTGATTCCCAACTCTTTCTGACATTATTTCTTCTTCTTTTCAGGTGTTTTGAAGCTTAAATCTCAGACTTTCCTCTTTGCCATGGTGAGCACTTCAAGTTCAAATGCTTTCCTTGTCATCCTTTCTTTACTCTTTAGACCCCTTATGTTGAATTCTTCTTGCTTGCAGACCCTCTCCGTTGAACATTCTGCAGACCCGGAAATCACCAAGGAGGCCCCGTTTCTCAGTGATTGGGAAAGGGATCCCCTCTTTTGGTCTTTCTGACGACTTTTGGGAGCGAGTCCAGACTTATGACCGTACAACTCTTCCTCCGCCAGAGAGGAAAGGCTTATTTCTATATGCAGGGTCTTGTGGAGGTTGGGATGACTTTCCCCATTCCGATCGCATTCCCCGCATATGCATAGAGAAGCAAGAATACCATTTTAGTCCCTTTCGCTTCCTGTCTGATTCATCTGATCGCCTTCAAGGATGGAAGGATTGGATCGACAAGATCCTTGGAAACACTGATTACGTGGATATACTCAAGAGTGCAGGCATCTTTTATTGTGTTCAACTATGCATAGACCTACGTATCCAACAGGACCATAACGCCCTTACTGTATTGATCTCACGATGGTGCTCCTCTACTTGCACATTCATCAGAGCTTGGGGGGAATGCACCTCTACTTTGGAGGATGTCTATGCCATCTACCAGTAAGCATTTGCCCCCTGCTCGTGATTCACGCCTTTGGTGAGATGATCGCACAAAATATTTTAAGTGTTGAAGTCTTGATTCCAGTTTCTGAACACTTCCCAGGGCTTGATGTTTTGCAAGCCTCAAAACGAAAGTCCTAGGAGAGGGAACCTCTAGGGGAGAAAACCTTAGGAGGGCGAGCCTTAAAGGAGTTCTCCTGGGATATCTTGGAAAATCTTTGATCTAATGCTTCTTACTTTCCCTTGAAATTTATCTTTTTTTTAGAATCAAGAAGTCATTGAGAAGACCAATGCTGATGAAGAGGATGATGATGTTCCCATTGGGCTCTTTGTGAGTATCGCAAATGGGACAACGGGTATCGAGTCTTCTTCTGTGATAACCCGGGATTTCGAATAATCAAAATTTGACGAATTTTTTTTTTTATTTTATTTAATATTAACTGTTAATAGTGTACTGAGAATTAGTGAGACAAGTCTCGAGAATTAGTCAATATATGTATCGACCGAGAAAATAGAGTAAAGTTGAGCTTAATAACTTTAGAGAAACCCTAACCCTAATTTTCTGGATAGGATTCTAGAGAAAATACAATTAAAATAATTGTATTGTTGATTATGTGTTCGATCAGATAGAAATGTTGATCAATAATTGATCGGATAAGGTTTAATATTAATAAACCTTAATAAGGGATTTAAAACCCTAATCTTAAATTTAGAAAATAAAATGTACAATTAAAACCCTAATGTGGTGTAGAAAACCCTAATGTGGTGTGAAAACCCTAATGTGTTGTAGAAAACCCTAATTTTAAATATCGAGATTGTAAACCTTAAATTAGAAACCCTAATCCTAATTGGTAGACTTAATGGATTCATTAAACATAAATATGAGATTAGAAACCCTAATCTCCTGATTAGAAAACCCTAGCAGCACCTTAGAAAACCCTAATTGTACGCCGAAAACCCTAATTTCAAAATCGGAATTGTAAACCCTAATTAGGCAACCCTAATTTTTATTAGCATGCCTAAAGTGTTTGTTAAACATAAATATGATTAGAAATCACTAATTATATTTTTGTAATTTAAATTTCTATTTTAGAAACCCTAATTTTATTTTTTAGAAAATTTATTTTTCTAATTAAACCCTAAATTTGCAAATTATGGGAATTAGAATTTTAGACCTAAAGGGTACAAAAACTAAACCCCTAGATTGTCCAAACCCTAAACCCTAAGGGTTTCATCAAATGAGAAATTCTAGAAAATTAAGGAAATGTCAAAATGCCCTTTATGGATATTTTATTAGATTATTTGTATATTTTGCCAAATCATGAGTTGGTGAACAACTTTGTTGACTTGTGTGACCTAAAAATCTCGTAAATCACCTCCCAATGACAAATAGCATTAGATTAGATCTTGCAACATATCATCATATATATAGATTTAGAGTGAGAAAAGTCATAATTTGGCCATTTTTCTCTTTTGCTCTTACCAACTCTCTCTTCTTCCCAAACCTCCGAATTTGTTTAGTAAATCACCACCAAATACATCCTAAAACACCAAAAAACAGATTGGAAAGATCAAGATCAAAGTTCGGTCAAGAAGGTATAAAACCTACTTTTATTTTTTTTGATCCATGTTGCTAAGACAGATGAGTTCATGTTTATGTGTTTAGATTAATGCTAGAGGATGTTTTATGTTGATCTATGATGATCAAACATATATCCATAGCATCAAAGTGCTTTAATATGGTGTTTTTCAAAAATCGTTGAGAACAAAATCTGTGGTCCGACAACCTAATGTCAAAAGCCATGATCGTTACTCGCTTGTTGTTTTTTATTATTTAAAAGCTTTAAGTTGTAGCCCGCATATGGTCTTTAATCTTCAAGTGGTAGAATATCAATTTGATAGCTAGATTTCGTTATTTTAGGTCAAATAAATAATGAATCAAGTCGATTGACGAAAAATCTGGGCAACCTGTAAATTTAAAATAAATTTTCCCGACAAGATTTTGTAAAGGTCCTGATCCGCACCGCTTAGTGTTTGATGTTGTTTATTGGTACATCTTGTATTTGGTCATGTGTACTATAAATGGAAGTCTTTATATCACCTATAAACTCAGCAGATCAAACAGAGAAAGTGGTCAAAGTAGACTACTCGCCTTTGGCATTTTTTCGGGAAATTTCCGTAACTTAAGAACTTAGTTTCACCAACGTCAATCGAATTAAAGGAGGTTGTTTTATTGTTGTTTATCCGATATGTTGTCTCATAATTGTACCTCGACATGAGGACTACAATTTTGAATCATAAAACCACTTAAAACACGACTGTAACATAGATTAAATTAATCTTGAAAGTGGCAACTCTCGAACCGTCAAAATGTAAAAACCCGTAATGGGTCCGACAACTTCTTCAAGCTCTAGATCTTGCCGTATTGTTATTGTTTGAACAAGTTGTTGGTTTATACTTGTAGTATTACATATGAACTACATAAGAAATGTCTTAGTTTGCCGAGATCATTAATATACCGAGATTAAAGGTCGGGTCAAAGCGATCGGTGGATAAGTTTACCGTCCGTTGTTCTTGAGCTCAAGAACACCAACAATGACGCTTTGTGTCGCTAAAGGGCTTTAAATATTTAATTATTTATTTTTATTTTCCTAATATTCCTAAATTAATAAAAATTAGAAATAAATTCTAAAAATTAGTAAAAATGGTTTTAAAAATTATTTTAAATTATGAAAATAATTTCTAATTAATTGAATATTTTTCTTTAATATTTATAATTATTTAAATATTAAAGGTATTTAATTTATTTAATTAGTGTATTAAATAAATTAGAGAAAAATGATTTAATATTATGAAAAATCATTTTAAATAAGAAAAATGTATTTAAAAATATTTTGAGTTATAAAATGTAACTTTTAATATTTTTGGAGAATTTTCATTAATAATTTAATATTAATGATAATATATTTATTTGATTATTAAATTAAATAAATAAGATAAAATGATTTAAATGATTTAAAAATCATTTTAATTGAGAATAAAGTGTTAGAAAATATTTTAAATTATAAAATATAATTTTCAATATTTTTGGAGAATTTTCATTAATAAATTAATATTAATGATATTTGATTTATTTAATTATGATATTAAATAAATGAATTAAAAATGATTTTATTGATTTAAAAATCATTTAACAATGAGAAAAATAGTTTAAAAATATTTTAAGTTATAATTAATGACTTTTAATATTTAGATAATAATTTCATTAATATTTATATATTAATGGTGGTGATTTAAAAATGATTTTAATTACTTTAAAATCATTTAAGTGGAATATTGTTGATTTAAAATATTTTAAGTTATCGATAATAACTTTAATATTTTGACAAGTATGTTATTAATATTTAAATATTATTAAATATTAATAATGATAAGATTATTTGAGAATTAAATCATTTAAAATGATTCCGATGTTTAAAAATTATTATAAATTATAATAATTGTTTGATAAATATTAAAAGCTTCCAAAAATATTATAATTGATAATTGAGTTATCTAAATTAATATTGAAGCTTAGAGACCAAGTTTAATGGACAATCAATGTGTTAATTGCCTGACAGGTGACCGTAATAACCGAGAATGGACCAAGTCCAACCTGCATCGATATAGTTAGATTCGTTATGTGTTTATATAGGTTATAAACACCGATGTGGCTATGTGGTAATGTGCCTAGAGAAGTTTGACCGTGAACTACAAAGTGTTACGTGTTATGAATAATTGTGCTAATTGTAAGACCGATATTATTGATTATAGGTCTTTCAAAAGCGTATAAGTATTTTGTGTAGTCGTAATCACGGAAGAGGCAAGTTTCCTAACTCAACCTCGAAAGTTAAATTCATTCAATTATTATAGTGGTTAATTATTGCTAATTACACCACATCCGTGGAATTTATTGTTGATTATTCGCAATTATCATGCTTAATAATTCAAATTGAATTATTGATTCGTAAATATATATTGTTAGAATAACCGTCATGAATATTCATATCGTAAGTTAGAATCGACAATACAGTATAATTCCTGCTTATTGTCAAATTATAATCGAGAAATGTCTTAGCTAATTATTCGCTGAGATTTAATATTAGTTAGAACTTGATAAGTTCGAGAAGAGAATTCAATTATTATTGATAGATCGATGCCAATTATTTCTGCTTAAGATCGAGAAGTAAATAGAATTTGAAATCACAAAGATTTCGTTGTTAAATCAAAATCTTGATTCTCGAGACCGAGAAGAACAACCTTTATAAAAAGGAATATCATTAAATCGATATTCGATCATCATGCGCATTACTTTAAGTATTATGCATAATATAGGTATAATAAGTCGATCACTTGTTATACTTGCAGAGGGGTATGATTTAATCTTTACTATTATCCGACACACTGGTATATCAAAGTATAACTTTGATAGTTACTCGAGAAGAGAAGTTCAAGATCCAATGGATCGCTCAAGATAAATCGAAAAACAATCCACTTTGCAAATTTCAGAGAATTAATTCTCGATTATTCAATCAATATATCGTAGAACCTTGAAAGCGCTTGTAATCTTTCATCATTACATTATTATGCAAAGATAAAATACGAGAAAACTTGTTATCGAATAACGATTTGTTCAAATTATTTCAAAGTTCCCTAACTTTGGTTTCATTCTATCAAAATAGATAGTCCGGTGATTTGAATACTTATACATTTATTGTATGTATTAACTTATGGCGGGCAATTTTGCTCACCCTTGCTAAATAAAAACATTTCAAATAGGGACGGTGGCGGTGAGGTGTCACAAGAATAAAGGCAAAGGCGCTTGTAATAAACTAGTTATGATTAACATATTTATTATGTTGATTTGTAAACCTTTTTTTGTATATCTAAAGGGTATGTTTGTAATGTTAAGGTTAGAAAACCCGGTGATGTATTATTAAAACTCGATAAAAACTTATGTAAGATACTATCTATATATATTATGGGTAGTTAAATGTTATTTATATCAGGATCGTGAACACCAAACTCCTGGAGTCGTGTAACCCGGATTTGGGGGGCCACAAAGTTGGTATCAGAGTCAGAGGTTATAAACCTTAAGTGGGTGGGAAAAACCCTAGGATTATAAACCAAAGCGAGATAGAGAATACTCAAATAGAGTACTAAGAGAGAGATTGCCAAAGTGCAACGATAGGAGAAAAGTGGATACATAGTGTGAGAAGTTTGTACCGGTGAAGTACTAATCAAGTTGTTTAAACTGATTGTAGGATGTCCGAAAAGACGAAATGGGTACGGAGATGCTAATGGCCTACAGCAGCACCAAAGGCAAGATGAGGTGCCAAAGACATAGCGAGTCTCGCTTGAAGAAGTGGGGAAAGATGAACCAATGATCAATCTTGGGAGGATCATGACGATTATCCCGAGATGTATCTAAGTGGTGATGAGGAGGCGAGTCCGAGCCAGCTTAAGGTGGAACTCAAGAATAAGATCAAGGTCAGTGAACAAGATCAATTATCCGTGGAAGTCCAGAACTCCGGAGCAAGGTATTTCTTTTGGAGGAGTTTGAAGACTTTGAGCGGGCATTACGTGAAATGACAGTAAGAACTGAATGAGCTCAATGCAGTTGAAAGGATGAAGATCAAGGTGGAGGATCGTCCCAAGGAACCAAAGAAGAAAGACAAGAAGAAAAGGAAGAGAAACAAAGACAAATGATAACTAACTCGAAATTCAAACCAAGAAGAAGCAAGCTTGTATCAAGTGTGGAAAGACTCACGCCGAGAATGCATGATGTGGAAGAATGTATGCTTAACCGCAAGGAAGGACATATTTCTCTCGCATTGTCCTAAGCCAAATTTGAGGAAATGTTTTTCATGTGGGCAAATCGGGTACGGATTTAATAAGTGTCCCAAAGAAGAAGAAGACCGGAGAAGGCAAAGGACTTTAGATAACTTAGATATAAGTTATAATATCTTTTAGTAGAAGCTTTTGATATTAAGCGTTGTAATATCGAGAACAATGTGTAAACATATGTAAATATATGTTTTATGAATAAAATCTTTATTTTCTATATGAATATAAGATTAAGATAAATTTGTGAGTTCTTAAAACTCATACTTATGATAAATTAATGACTCATAATTATATGAAATGCTTTGAACCCTCAAATGAATGGACGCCAAAGGTCCCGACTAGGATAAGTTCATACACCAATATAATTGTGGCAAGTTAATGAACTCATAAGTGTGGTAAGTTTGATGAACCAAAATGGTAATTTGAAAATGGAGAATGTCAACTTTTGTGTAAAGTCGAGAATTGAAACTTTTGTAAAGTTGTGAACGTTAATCCTAAAATATTTTAACAGATATTAAAATGTGTTAGTACTATAAGTACTATGTGCTATTTGAATAAATATGCTATTAAATGAGAACTATGTGTTGAATTCTTATTGTGTTAAGAATTTGTGTATGAAAGTGTATTAATATAAGATTTTATTTAAATCGATCATGCCGCCTAAAGCATGTAATCCAACCAAAGAGAAGAGCAATCAGAATAATGAAGGAGGTCAAGCGGACCGATGCGTAATTTTGTGGATATGCCGCCCAAGCTATGGAAAATAGGGCTCTACCTAGGGGAAGAGTAAGGAATCACCAAATTACGATCGGCTAATTTCAAGGATTTTAAAGCTGGGACCGCCGTAATTCAAGGGGACTACAGATCCAATCGAAGCCCAAACTTGGGTGAAAGAAATGGAGAAAGCGCTTGTGATCACAAGGCAGGCGTAAGAGCAAAAGACACAGCTTTGCGACTTATCTAATGAAGGGAGAAGCCAATTATTGGTGGAGACGAATCAAGCGAGAGCCGGTACAATGCAGTAGTAGTAGCATGGACCGATTTAAGGAGTTGTTCTTTGAGAATTACTTCTCACCGAGTATGCAAGCTCTGGATGGAAGTTAAGTTCTTGGAACTTAAGCAGAGAATATGTCTGCTTTCGAGTATGCCGCTAAATTCAACGAATTGGCACGATTTGCACCTCATCGTGGATACGTAAGCGAAAAGGCAAGAAGATTCGAGAACTGACCAAACCAGAATATTCAACAAGGTAGCAGATTGCAGATCAACACGCTTATGCTTCTACCGGAGAAAGCGTTAATCATTTAGGAGGAAGCGAGGTCAGATCTCGCTTTTATCGTGAAAAGAAGAAGAAGACCAATGAGGATGGAAGCAATGGTGGCGAATCCAAACAAGAGGAAGTGGAGCGAGAATACCCAATCGGGTAGTAAAAAACCAAGGGAATAGGTAAGGAGCGAACCATGCTCGAATTGTGGAAAGAACCACGCCGGTGTTTGTCTCAAGAGAAGGGGGTTTGTTATAATCATGGACAAGAGGGCCACATGTCACCCAATTGTCCCAACCCAAAGAAGATACAAGGTTGTTTTGCCAGGATCGACCGACCATCGTGTAAGGAACCTGCCCAAAGAGAAATGCCGAGAAGGAAAGCCAATAAGGGACCCAGAAGGGAACATCGGCAATCCGAGGACCTCGCACATCCAGAAGATCAACCGCCTGCATACATTTAATACGACTTGCCATTGAGGCAAAGGGCTACTCCGAGGTAGCAAAGAAAATAATGATTTTGCTTAATATTTAATTACGCGAGTAATATTAGTTTAATATAATTGAGAATTGTTTTCTTTTATAGATTCAAGTCTCGTGTTAGAAATTAAGACACAATTTAATATCAGTGTTGATAAAAATGAATTGATAATACAACTTTAAAAGATTGTAGAGAATAAGAAAGCTATGATTCCGAGGACTAATCCTTTTAAGGAGGGGTGAATGTGATAACCCGGATTTCAATAATCAAAATTTTACTTAATAAATTTTTTTTTTTTTTATTTAATATTAATCGTTAATAAATAGTAATCGAGAATTAGTGAGACAAGTCTCGAGAATTAGTCAATATATGTTTTGACCGAGAAATTAGAGAGTAGTTTGTGCTTAATAACTTTAGAAACCCCTAACCCTAATTTTCTGACAGGATTCTAGAGAAAATACAATTAAAATAATTGTATTGTTGATTATGTGTTTGATCAGATAGAAATGTTGATCAATAATTGATCGGATAAGGTTTAATATTAATAAACCTTAATAAGGGATTTAAAACCCTAATCTTAAATTTAGAAAATAAATTGTACAATTAAAAACCCTAATGTGGTGTAGAAAACCCTAATGTGGTGTAGAAACCCCTAATGTGTTGTAGAAAACCCTAATTTTAAATATCTGAGATTGTAAACCTTAAATTAGGAACCCTAATCCTAATCGTAGACTTAATGGATTCATTAAACATAAATATGAGATTAGAAACCCTAATCTCCTGGATTAGAAACCCTAACAGCACTTTTAAAAAACCCTAATCAGACGCCGAAACCCTAATTTCAAAACCTGAATCAGAAACCCTAATTAGGCAACCCTAATTTTTATTAGCATGCCTAAAGTGTTTGTTAAACATAAATATGATTAGAAATCACTAATTATATTTTTGTAATTTAAATTTCTATTTTAGAAACCCTAATTTTATTTTAGAAAATTTATTTTTCTAATTAAACCCTAAATTTGCAAATTATGGGAATTAGAATTTTTAGACCTAAAGGGTACAAAACCTAAACCCTAGATTGTCCAAACCCTAAACCCTAAGGGTTTCATCAAATGAGAAATTTAGAAAATTAAGGAAATGTCAAAATGCCCTTTATGGATATTTTATTAGATTATTTGTATATTTTGCCAAATCATGAGTCAGGTGAACAACTTTGTTGACTTGTATGACCTAAAAAAATCGTAAATCACCTCCCCAATGACAAATGAAAGCATTAGATCTTGCAACATATCATCATATATATAGATTTAGGAGTGAGAAAAGTCATAAATTTGGCCATTTTTCTCTCTTGCTCTTACCAACTCTCTCTTCTTCCCAAACCTCCGAATTTGTTTAGTAAATCACCACCAAATACATCCTAGAAACACCAAAAAAACAGATTGGAAAGATCAAGATCAAAGTTTGGTCAAGAAGGTATAAACCCTACTTTTATTTTTGATCCATGTCATAAGACAGAGTTCATGTTTATGTGTTTAGATTAATGCTAGAGGATGTTTTATGTTGATCTATGATGATCAAACATATATCCATAAAGATCAAAGTGCTTTAATATGGTGTTTTTCAAAATCGTTAAGAACAAAATCTGTGGTCCGACAACCTAATGTCAAAAAGCACAGATCGTTACTCGCTTGTTGTTTTTGTTATTTAAAAGCTTTAAGTCAGTAGCCCGCATATGGTCTTTAATCTTCAAGTGGTAGAATATCAATTTGATAGCTAGATTTCGTTATTTTAGGTCAAATAATACAACCAAGTCGACTGACGAAAATCTGGCAACCTGTAAATTTAAAAACAAACTTTCCGACAAGATTTTGTAGTGTCCTGGATCCGCTACCGCTTAGTGTTTGATGTTGTTTATTGGTACATCTTGTATTTGGTCATGTGTACTATAAATGGAAGTCTTTATATCACCTATAAACTCAAAGCAGATCAAACAGAGAAAGTGGTCAAAGTAGACTACTCGCCTTCAGTTTGGCATTTTTCGGGAAATTTCCGTAAACTTAAGAACTTAGTTTCGCCAACGTCAATCGAATTAAAGGAGGTTGTTTTATTGTTGTTTATCCGATATGTTGTCTCACAATTGTACCTTGACATGAGGACTACAATTTTGAATCATAAAACCACTTAAAACATGACCGTAACATAGATTAAATTAATCTCGAAAGTGGCAACTCGAAATTGTCAAAATGTAAAAACCTGTAATGGGTCCGATAACTTTTTTCAAGCTCTCAGATCTTGCCGTATTGTTATTGTTTGAACAAGTTGTTGGTTTATACTTGTAGTATTACATATGAACTACATAAGAAATGTCTTAGTTTGCCGAGATCATTAATATACCGAGATTAAAGGTCGTCAGTCAAAGGTGATCGGTGGATAAGTCACTTCATCGTTGTTCTTGAGCTCAAGAACACCAACAATGACGCTTTGGTCGCTAAAGGGCTTTAATGATTTAATTATTTATTTTTATTTTCCTAATATTCCTAAATTAATAAAAATTAGAAATAAATTCTAAAAATTAGTAAAATGGTTTTAAAAATTATTTTAAATTATGAAAATAATTTCTAATTAATTGAATATTTTTCTTTAATATTTATAATTATTTAAATATTAAAGGTATTTAATTTATTTAATTAGTGTATTAAATAAATTAGAGAAAAAAATGATTTAATATTATGAAAAATCATTTTAAATAAGAAAATGTATTTAAAAATATTTTGAGTTATAAAATGTAACTTTTAATATTTTTGGAGAATTTTCATTAATAATTTAATATTAATGATAATATATTTATTTGATTATTAAATTAAATAAATAAGATAAAATGATTTAAATGATTTAAAAATCATTTTAATTGAGAATAAAGTGTTAGAAAATATTTTAAATTATAAAATATAATTTTCAATATTTTTGGAGAATTTTCATTAATAAATTAATATTAATGATATTTGATTTATTTAATTATGATATTAAATAAATGAATTAAAATGATTTTATTGATTTAAAAATCATTTAACAATGAGAAAAATAGTTTAAAAATATTTTAAGTTATAATTAATGACTTTTAATATTTAGATGATAATTTCATTAATATTTATATATTAATGGTGGTGATTTAAAAATGATTTTAATTACTTTAAAAATCATTTAAGTGGAATATTGTTGATTTAAAATATTTTAAGTTATCGATAATAACTTTAATATTTTGACAAGTATGTTATTGATATTTAAATATTATTAAATATTAATAATGATAAGATTATTTGAGAATTAAATCATTTAAAATGATTCCGATGTTTAAAAAATTATTATAAATTATAATAATTGTTTGATAAATATTAAAAGCTTCCAAAAATATTATAATTGATAATTGAGTTATCTAAATTAATATTGAAGCTTAGAGACTGAAGTTTAATGGACAATCAATGTGTTAATTGTTTGACAGGTGACTGTAACAATCGAGAATGGACCAAGTCCAACCAGACGAATATAGTTAGACTTGTTATGTGTTTATATAGGTTATAAACACCGATGTGACTATGTGGTAATGTGCCTAGAGAGAGTTTGACCGTGAACTACAAAGTTACGTGTTATGAATAATTGTGCTAATTGTAAGACCGATATTATTGATTATAGGTCTTTCAAAGCGTATAAGTATTTTGTGTAATCAGTAATCAAGAAGAGGCAAGTTTCCTAACTCAACCTCGAGTTAAATTCATTCAATTATTATAGTGGTTAATTATTGCTAATTACACCACATCCGGGAATTTATTGTTGATTATTCGCAGCTAATTATAATTCAAATTGAATTATTGATTCGTAAATATATATTTGTAGAATAACCGTTGTTGAATATTCATATATGTAGAAGTTAGAATCGACAATACGTATAATTCTCTTTTTTTGTCAAATTATACCGAGAAATGTCTTAGCTAATTATTCGCTGATTTAATATTAGTTAGAACTTGATAAGTTCGAGAAGAGAATTCAATTATTATTGAGAGATCGATGCCAATTATTTCGGCTAAGATCGAGAAGTAAATAGAATTTGAAATCACAGTATTTCGTTGTTAAATCAAAATCTTGATTCTCGAGATCGAGAAGAACAACCTTTATAAAAAGAGAATATCATTAAATCGTATATTCGATCATCATACATGCCGACTTAAATATTATGCATAATATAGGTATAATAAGTCGATCACTTGTTATACTTGCAGAGGGGTATGATTTAATCTTTACTATTATCTCGACACACTGGTATATCAAAGTATAACTTTGATAGTTACTCGAGAAGAGAAGTTCAAGATCCAATGGATCGCCAAGATAAATCGAAAACAATCCACTTTGCAAATTTCAGAGAATTAATTCTCGATTATTCAATTGAATATATCGTAGAACCTTGAAAGCGCTTGTACCTTTCATCATTACATTATTATGCAAAGATAAAATACGAGAAAGACTTGTTATCGAATAACGATTTGTTCAAACTTATTTCAAAGTTCCCCGAACTTTGGTTTCATTCTATCAAAATAGATAGTCCGTGATTTGAATACTTATACATTTATTGTATGTATTAACTCATGCATGGGCAAATTTGTTGCTCACCCTTGCTAAATAAAACATTTCAAATTTAGGGACGGCGGTGTGGAGGTGTCATAAGAATAAAGGCAAAGGCGTTGTAATAAACTAGTTATGATTAACATATTTATTATGTTGTATTTGTAAACCCTTTTTTTTATATCTAAAGGGTATGTTTGTAATGTTAAGGTTAGTGAACCCGGGTGATGTATTATTAAAACTCGATAAAAACTTATGTAAGATACTATCTATATATATTATGGGTAGTTAAATGTTATTTATATTGTGGATCGTGAACACCAAACTCGAGTGAGTCGTCACATCTTCACCACGTAATGGTTGGGGCGATGCTAAGGATTCTTTTTATGTAGAGCTTTAGGAGCTTCATGATGCCATGGATAAATTAAAGACCAAGCTTTTGGGAAATTGAGTCAGCTGCCCAAGACCTTGGAGGCCTGATGGCATTGAAGGCCTGATAGCCTTGAAGACCTGATAGCCTTGAAGGCCTGATAACCTCGAAGGCCTGATAGCATTGAAGGCCTGATAGCCTTAAAGGCCTGATAGCCTCGAAGGCCTGATAGCTTTGAAGACCAAGCTTTAGCTATTCCCCTCTCTTCAGTTCGATAGATCATGGCCTTTAGATTATGAACTTTCGTAGTTTTTTTCATTTCCTGTATCAGAAAATTCATGTACATATATTTCATTCATCAAATTGTAGTTTTGTTTATCCTTATTGATTTCCTTTAATTTGAACGATTCCTTAAAACTCAATATTCAACATTGGATCTTAAGTTGTCCAAATTAATACTTCAAGACAACAATAGGCCTCATAAATTTTGTTAAAGATAAAACATGTTTTTTTTCTTTTTGATTTCATGCAAACTAACACTTAAATCTATACTTTTCTTTTTTATAATTAAAAAAAAAATAAAAATAAAAAAAATCAAGTATAAATGAAAGTTTGACAAATTTATTGACAATCAGATTGCTTTTAATGAAAAGCATAACATTTTATATAATAAATCTTGCTTTTGTCAGAGAAAGCATAACGTTCACCACTTTTAGAGATAAAGTGTAACTTTTTCGGGGTTGAGGGCTTATACTCAGGTGCCTCAATTACTTTTAAAGTTGAAAATATAACTTTTCGGGTTTGAGGACTTATAGTCAGGTGCCTCATTCACTATTAATGATAAAGTGTAACACTCGGGTGCCTCGTCACTTTGGTCGTTCAATTTCTTGGCAAGTGTAGTCTATGAGGACTTGAAATAGGGTGCCTCATCACTTGGGTCATCCAATTTCTTGGCAAGTGAAGTCTACGAGGACTTGACCACCATCTTGGGTGGATTTTTTTTTTAATTTATCAATTCTTGTGCCTCCTCCCTTGGTCATCCAATTACTTGACAAGGGATACTCCTGAGGACTTAGACTACCATCTTGGGTGGAATTTTAATTCATCAATTCTTGTATCCACAGTTCAAAGTTCTTCCGAAGGTAGAGCCAGTATTTGGGTTGTCCATCATCTTGACTTCCGGGACTTCACCATGGGTGATAGTGTTACACATTTCTTTTCTTAGTTCAATCTCTCCAGCCGCCAACTTCTCATGGTATATCCTCCGCAGACTGTAATAGTCCATAGTGGAGTGTCCTGCATATTGGTGATATACACAGAAGTCCGGCCTTCTTTTCATCTCTTCTGTTATGACCAACCGGGGCCTTGGGGGCTTCACCACTTCGTGCTCAACCCATTATTCATACAGGCCCCTGAATGCCTTCTCGCTGCATATGATAGCCTCCGGAACTAGCATTCTGGTATACTTGTCCCCATGCTTTTCTCTGCTTCGCTCAACTTTCTCATTCTTCTCCCTCTTGCCCCCTTGTGGTTTTGACTGAGAATCCGCCAAAGCCACATTTGCTATCCTCTTTCTGTTTCATGTAACCATCGCATGGCTGATGGGAAATGTCATGATTCCTCCCAAGTCTTATGCAAAAGATGAGAGGGTCGCAAATGAATCACAAGCCTTGGTAATGAGATGGGGCTTGAAAGCGTCCAAAGCACCATTGTTGCATATGCTAACCAAGTTCTTTTATTCAATTGGCTCTGCACACTTCTGTGCTTGGGCCCTGAACCTATCCACGTAATCTGATAGCTTCTCGTTTGGCTTCTACTTGAATCGCATGAGCTCTATGATGGTTACCTGTCTCTGCATATAGAAAAATTTCTTAAAAAATTACAATTTTAGATCATCCCAATCATGGACTGATCCCTTCTCCAAGTTGTAGTACCAACTGAAGACATTATCCGTTAAAGTCTTGTTGAATTCCCTCATCAACAAATTGTGATTGTTCATTTCATCATATCCTAACCATGGAGACATCAACTTCACAAACCTGGAAATGTGTTCCCTGACATTTCCTTTCTCCCCATTATATTTTGGAAATTGCGGGGGATGCTCGATATACCCTGTCGGGTATGGTTATCTTCGAATATGTGCCGGGTAGGGTGGATTAAATTCTAACTCCGAAGGTCGGGATGTCTTCTTGTGAAGTTGATTGATCACATCGATCATATCATCCTTTGTCACATATTAGCTTGTGGTATGGACTCTCTGTGGTGTTGTGATGTATGGCGGCATTGACCGTACGTATGGTAAAGAAATTGGTTGATGTACACTGGCATCATATAAATTCTGTATCGGTTGTGCTTGTGGGTTGGTTCGTTGGACGAGGCTTGGGATGGTTGGTATATGCACTTGTGAAAATACGGGGATAGTGGTCGGAATGATGTTTGTCTGAGGCTGGCTGACTTCCAGTTTGGGTTGTGGCACGTCACCACTGTTCTGAGGTTCCAAGTGGATGATTGGAACAAACTGATTCTCCGTCAATGAAGGTGCAGTCTGATTCTCCTTATTGTTGCTATCGTTGTTGTTGTCCTCCACTCCTGTATGTTCTCCTTGTGAATTGTTTGAGAACATGGCCTTGAAAGCGGGAATCTGCATCAACTGCTGGCAAAAATTTCCTATTTCCTCTTGCTTCCTCTGCATCTCCAGAATCATAGCCATCATCATCCCTTGTCATTCTCATGCTTCCTTTAACGCCTTGAGCATCTCCAGTTGCACAGCATTTGCCTGCTCTCCACTTTCTTCCTCGCCTTGCCTTCCTGCACCTGTCTACCTGACATTCGTTAGTTGTTGATCAGCCATGTATGGTGATGTTGAACTTCCTTCTGAGGCGTCTTTAAGGATGGGTTGATAGAGATCTAGATTCATGCCCTGGAAAGCTTGATTTGCTTGCCTTGGAACTGGATCCGATGAGGTAATGCTATTTGTTGGCGAAGCTCTTCCTGTAGTTCTCCCACTTCAAGTTGTGGGCATACCCTTTACGAATTCTACACCTCCCCAGCAGAGTCGCCAAAGAAATGTGGGCAAAGAAATCATACTTTTCTAGGGTTAGGGTTTTGTATTGGCTGAAGAGGAGAGAAATCCACGAAGAGTACAGAATTGATTGATTGATTGAAGAGGGGAGAAGAACAGGTGAGCGATTACTCCATCTGAGAACCTTGTTAGGGTAACAAGGATTCAGAGAGCCTTCTTGAGTGCTTCGGGTTGAGAGAGAATGTCCAAGTCTTCTAGTCCTCCAAAAGGTCTAAGAGTCAAAAGTCCTGAAAAGATTCCCCCTTCCTTCATGGAATTAAAGGGGTATTTATAGAGTTTTCTAGAATTAAGTAGTCATATGTCAGGCACATGTCTTCAGGAAAATTCCAAAATACCCTTTAGTCTTTAGAATAATGTGCCCATATCGCCCAGTCCTTTTAGCCGCCAATCCAATCCATCAATCAATTCCCAAAACAAGCCGCCTACACGACCCTTCTCCCTTGGGACACGTGGAGGCTTTTCTCGGGTCTTGTACATTTATTTCCGGCTTTTCTGTCTTTATTCAATTAGGCCATGCGAGCCCTAATTTGTGCTTTTAATGAGGTCGTGGAACCTTAATTTGCACTTGGACCCACAAGGCTGAACCTTGACTTACTTGAAGACGAAGATAATGAGGAGCTAACAATTACTAAGCTTTATAGCTAGAGTTTTTTTTTCATTGTGTAATATCTGTGGATACATATTGTAGGTGATATGACACTTGCTTTTGGTAACAAGTCTTGTAATTTTAGTCTGTATATTGGCTATACTAGCTTTGTATACATTATATACTTTTGAAATGATATAATAATTAGTTTCTCATTTAGTATATATGTATAAAATTTATGTGCACATTTTTGTTATTTATATATTAATGAGATATTATAATGAAGAAATGGACATTAATGAAGGATTATTTCTCTCACTAAAATCTTTTTTAGGTTAGTCACCAATGAAGGATTATTCACTCACTAATTTGAAGATACATTCTCAATTTATAATTAGTGAAGGAAAATTTTCTCTCGTTAAATAAAATTGTTCTTCATAATATATTATTTGTGAGGGAATAAAGTTATTCACTAATTTCAAATAGTCCTTCTTAAATTATTATTTGTGAAGAAAACCAATCTTTCACTAAATAACAATATTCCATTACAAAATACAATTTGTGAATAAAAAATTTATTCACAATATATCCTTCACAAAAAACATTTAGTTACTACTTAGCAAAGGATACCCAATTGCAAGGAGGTCTAATGCGAGCAATCGTGTGAAGGAAATATTTCTTCGCAATAAATCACTTGTGAGTGATATAGTATGTCTTGTGAAGGATTTGTCCTTCACTAGAGGCCATTTTTGGTGTAGTGTCAAACATACTCTATCTTCATTCTAGACACCATCTTTTATAAAATTAATTGCATGTGATGCATGCATGGGTATGTGATGTAACTCTTAGTAGGCATTTTTACCATGAAAATCAAGCAAACTCATTATTCTTTTTCTTCTTTTGTTTTTCCTTTTTTTTCCATTTTTTTGAATTTTGTTTCCTTAACTTGTGCAATGTCTCGTTTTCTTAAGCTTTTCAGAGTTACCTATGTAGCGAGCGTTGGGCTAATGAATCCCAAATCAGTTGGCTTTAGGGCAGGAGGTGTAAAGACACCTCTTATCTTATAAGGGCTTACTAACTCGAGTAACAAAACCCATAAAATTAGACTAGTCAAGTTGCTTTTATCCATCACACTTTCAGTGTGAATATTGATCATTCCTGAGGCTTTGATACCCAATATTATTTCGTTCAATGGACATTAAAACAGTTGTTTATTTCTTTTTTTCAAAATTTTCAACTTTTTTTCTTTTCATTCTTGAAATTGCTCGAATTATAGTTTATAGCCCACAACTAAGAATTAGTGTAAATGTGAAGTGTAAAACTGCTTATGAAATCACTTTCATTCCATATGATGTTTCAAACTAAGATTTCGTCTCTGATTAAAGGTTAAAGATTTCAAATTCTTATTAGAACTTTTTCAATTTTTCAATTTTTTTGTTTTTTTTCCCGAAAAGAATTAACTTCTAAAAAAGAAGAAAGATGAATACATAAAAAATATAATAATAAAAATGCAAAACTCCCCCGCATACCTAAATCATGCATTGTCCTCAATGTATACAAATGAAGAAAATGAAGAAAAGAGAACTAGGTTGTGAAGAATTGTACCTTATATGATGGGACATTTGTTCTACAAGAAAATGTGGTGAGAAGGAAAACAAATGTACATATCTACACATTTTATACATCCTAAAAACTATGCAATGGTAAATGAGTGATGCAAACATACAACTTAGAGTGGATTTTGTAGGATTTTTAGGAGGTCTAGGTAATTGGAAATAGCCAGAATTTGCATTAGAAGAACAATTGTGAGCATACTCACTGATTCTTTTGAAATTGAGTCAGGTAATGACAAAGGAAAATGATAGTTCCTTTTGAAAAATTCTAACTTCATAAAATCTATCCAAATTTGCCATCCATATTCATTACCAATGAGCATTAAAACATTTTCATCATTTTTGAATAACTGTTATACCAAGATTTTTATATACCACTTGAACTAGACTGACACATACATTATGTGAAATGGGAGATATGGGCTCATTATCTAAACATAGAAGATTGTCATTATCCACAACCTTTGGTTCAATTGTTAAATCATATTTAGTGATTCTGGAAAGTTCGGATGGACCCAAGGTAGACTTAAAATGATCATAAGAGGGTTTAAATTCAAGGTCAATGTGATTTTCTTTAAAATGCTCAAAATGTGTCCAACTTGATTCAACTATAGGTTCCAATCTAGAGTAAGACTTTTGGGTTGTGGAGTCCAACAACTCATTAATTAATCTCATTTAAGTATTCAGTTTCATCCCAATTTTGACCAAAATAATTTAGACAAAAGTTAATAATTGCATCTTCTCCCGTAAGTTCATTTCCTGAATCATGTTCACTTCAACGGCCTGGTCAGAAAAATGACTAGGTTGTTTTACCACATTAAACACATTTAAGTCAATTTTCGCGTTCATTATTCCATTTCTACAATTGATTAACGCATTAGAGTTTGCTAGAAATGGTCTAACTAAAATGACAGAAATTTGACCTTGGGAATTGCAACAGGTTGGGTTTCAAGAACTTTGACCATGGGGGATTGAAACATTGGGTTGACTTATTCATATTCTTCAGGTTGGGTCACGATTCTAGAACTTCCTCTATCACATGACTTGGAAAATTACACCTTAAACACAAAGATGTTAATGTTGAGACTTGGTTCAAATGTGATAGTCCCCTAGTTTCAAAAGTTTCAAGTCTTTTAAGTACACTAACCAACTTAGCTTCGGTGGCAATTGAATTGTCAACTGTATGAACACCCCTAATTGAGCTAGGTTTATCGATATCTCAGGTGGTTTCCCATTGCATGATTTTTTTTGCTAAGTTTTCTAAAAATTCCCAAGCCTTTTCCTCATCATTACTCAGAAAATCCCCTTGACACATTGATTCTAACATTATTTTAGTGGGATAAACTAACTACTAGAAAAACAAGAATATGTGATGGAATTTTGTGACAGTTTTTAAAAACAATCACAAAAGATAGTATTTTGTGATGGACTTTTTAAGCAATCACAAAATAATAGTATATATGATGGCTCTTAGTGATGGCTAATTTTGTCATTAATGTATTATAATTGTGATGACCATATCAATCACCAAATTTTTCACGCAAAATAAATTTTCTTTTTGTGACGCACTAAGCTATCACTTATAGATATACCCTTTTCGTGATTGCATTTAAGCTATCACTAATATTTTAATGTAAGAAATAATCAAAACAATATTTTATGACGACAATGACAATCATTAAAAAAGATAGATTTTTGTGACGACTTTTATTTGTAATTACGAAAAGAAGGTATTTTGTGATGGAATTTTCAAGCCATCATAAAAAATGGCTCTTAGTAATGTCTAATTTTACCATCATTATAGAGTATTTGTGACTCCTACTGCAATCACCAAATCTTATGTGGAAGTAATCTTGTTTAGTAAGTCAACTCAAATATGTTTCCTTTTATATTTTGTTTTAAAATTATAATCATGATCTGGACTTTGGTGCAGTGGTAATACTCGTTATTTAGTTTGCAAATGGGGGGATGGTTCGAATTCTACAAGTATCATTTGATATAATTAATATAGTGAAATAAATTGTCAGTAAATAAAAATTCACGTTTTTACCTGTGATCCCTAAAGTCGTGTTTTTTTTTTGTGATGACTTTTACAATCACAATAGATTACACGTTAATGTGATTGTATTAATCATCACAAAAACACTAAGCATTTGCGTGATTGTCAAAACCATCACATAAACCCTTTCATGATAGGCGTATACAAGACGGTCATTGTGATACTTAAAGCTATCATGTAAAACTTTCGTGATGGTTTTTCTAGTTTTTGTGATGGATTTTGGCCATCATAAATGACCATTTTTTTAGTAGTTATACGTAAATAATTTGACACAATCTCCATTTCTCAATTCTATGGTATGGGCATTGGGATAGCTAATTTTAAAATATGTCAAAATATTTTTAAAAAGACTCTTTTTTAAGTTGCCAAATTGATGAATTGCGGCCCTAATTTTAGCAGCTTTATGATTTGGAAAATATTTTTTTAGAAATGTAACAACAAATCCCACCCAGGTTGATATGAAATTATTTGACAGATTAAATAACCACTTTTTAGCACTATCTTTTAAAGCGAATGTGAAATCTTAGCCTAATTGAGCCATCAGACAATTGTTGAATTTTTATTAAAGTAAAACTTCCTCAAATTTCCTGAATGAATAAATATGGATCTTCTATACTAGTGAACCTAGGTACATATTTGTAAAATGCGGTTTAAGTTTAAAACTGTTATCAGTTACTGGTGGTAGACTAATGCATGAAGGTTGGGCAGAGCGGGAAGGATAGCCTCGATCCACTAAAGAAAGGGTTTGTGCGACCACAATTTTTCTTAAAGTGAGATATTTAAAATGAACTCCGAAAAATCAAGTTTTCTAACTAATCGGAATGTTTTCCCAATCCACACTTTTTGCATACATTACTCAACAAATAAACAAATAAGCACACAAAAACAAATAAGAGAAAATAGAAAATAAGAGTACTCGGGGCTAACGTCTACTTGATTTTATTAGGTCAAGGTTATGCAAAATGCAAGTTAAGTTGTTTGTGGGCCAATGAAGGGTGATGAAATCTCCACCTTATATTATTATGTGTTTTTGTCCTTAATGTTAGATTAAAGATGAAAATGCATAAATAAAATAAAAAAATAGTAAACAAATAAAATGTTCTAAAATTATGTGAATTACGAAAGAATGAGAAATTTGACGTACTTCAATCCTCTAGCAATCACCACAGTTTATATTTAACAAAATAAATAAATAAAATAAAACCTAAACAGGATGTGCTCTACGTGAGTGAATGCATAAATGCGATAATTAAAAAAATATTAATAAAAAAAACTAAACTACTATTTTTTTTAAATATAAAGATACAAAGTACCAAAGAAGCACAACAACAAAATCTTTATCTTTTAGCTTCTTCGATCCGCTTCGGTAATCCTGAAAAAAAATATAAAAAAAATATTAGAGTTAAAAACTAATTCGAATAAATAAAAATTATGGAATAAGAAATTAATTTTAGTCCCCAACAACGACGCTAAAAACTTGATGTGTTAAAATTATTTATTCCAAGTGCACATCGTCTATTGTAGATTTGGCAAGTGCAGGTCGAACTACAAAGACTAGATCAATTCTTTATTATATCCTTAATTAATATTTTAGGAAAATTAAAAATAAATATAGTGGAGATGATTAACTAACTAAATGATACAAACTAAAAATTTAATGATGAAAACTAGTAATGGGAAAAACTACCTAGGAATCTGAATCCACTAAATATTAACATAATAAACAATTTCTTATTTTCCAAATTAATTCCCAAATTAAAAAAAATCGCTAAATAATTTTAAAGTTAATTTGAACAAAATAAATGACCACAAAAACATTTTTCCTTACCTTTAAAAATAATGATTCGTATAATTAATACGGGCAAGCATAAGTTATGAATTATTCACAGATTAACTATAATTTATAAAACCTTGCAATCAATATAAGAACTATATGAAATTTGTGCGAAGGAAAATATGAAGGCAAAAAGAATTAGGCATTAATTTCGGAATGGGAAGAAAATATTATTATGAAATACCTAGTTTCATTTGCATCCTAGGTATTAAAAATTTATCTAATCATGGAATCAAAAATTAATATTGCTAATTGCATGAAATAAAAGCAATAAGTAAAAAGAGAATTTCTATTAAATCAATAAAAGAAAGTTATAAATACTTCCTGACAGTAGTACCACACATGATTGAAATAAGAGAAAAAGACAAAAGCTCTAAGTATCTCACTCCCTTCTGCACCAGTGATAAACTAAGGAAAAAAAATAACAAGTGGTGCCCCCTCTATCTAAAACAAGAGACTTATTTATAGGAAAAATAATTTTGTGTCCTAATTTAGATATATTTAAATTGGTCTCTTTTATTTTCTTGTTTCCTCTATTTTCCTTCTTGACTTCAATCTCTATATGGTAATCTTCAAAGGTCATGTTTGTTTGCAAGGATTATAATCTCGAGATTATAATCCATGAGATTATAATCCCAAGACTATTAATCCTAGGATTAAATAGTCATAGTCACATGTTTGTTTTTTATAGGATTATTCATGGGATAATTTAAAATAATCTCATGTTATGTTTGTTTTTTTTTTTCAGGATTAATTAAAGTATTGATTAAAAAATATTATTTGGACTATTATACCCTTACCAATAATAACATATTTAAAACTTATTTATACATCAAAAAAAATAATATTTACTGATTATATATACACCTCACCTACCCCCACTCCCACCACCACCCCCACCACCACCATAAACTCAAAAAAATAATATATTCTAATTATATATACACTCCCACCTTGCCCACCCCACCCCACCCACCCCCACACCCACCCCCACCCCCACATCCCTCTCACCCCGCCCCCTACCCCCACCCCAACCCCAACCCTAACCCCAACCCCCACCACCCTTCCAAAATAATATTTACTGATTGTGTATACACGCCCCACCCCCACCCCCACCCCACCCCACCCACAAAAAATAATATTTACTAATTATGTATACACTCCCAACCCTCTCACCCCCATGCCCCACCCCACCCCCTTTGCACCACACCCACCCCTACCCCCACCCCACCCAAAAAAATAATATTCAGTGATTATGTATACACCCCCACTCCACCTCCCTCCCTCCCTCCCCAAAAAGTAATATTCAAGAATTATATACCCACCCCCATCCCCACTACCCACTCCCACCCCAAAAAAAATAATATTTACTGATTATGTATATAATCCCACCCCGCCCACCCTCAACCCCCAAACTCCAAACCAAAAAAATGATATTTACTTATTATGTATACACCCACCCCAAATTTCTTAGCCCCCCTACCCCCCAAAAAAAATAACTATATATATTTACTTGATTATGTATACACCCCACTCGCCCATCCTGCACCCCCAACCTTCTCAAAAAAATAATATTCAAGGTGATAATATATACACCTCACCCACCCACCCACCCTACCCACCCCAACCACCCCAACCCCCTCACCGCCCCCCAAAAAAAAAAATATTTTATTTTTATAATAGTAAGTTTTAAGTTGCCAGTAATAATAATATAAATTACAAGATATTATGGTCATTTTAGAAAAAAGTTGAGGTTAATTTTGTCTAGCAATTTTAATCCTAAATAGTAGGGATTATAATACCAGTTAGAACATGGTATTAAATAATCTCACATCTTAAGCTATTTTATAATCCAAGGACTAATAGTCCCAAACTCAGATTAAAAAACAAACAAGACACTTAGGATTAATAGTCATATTATAAGACCCCAACTTTTATGAATACAGATTAATTTTCTCTAAATTTCATTTAAAATAATATGGTGTGGATTTGATATAATGTTATAGTTGCGGGTAATATTTACAAATTTTGTAAATTAAGCAAGTTGTCATAAAATATTCTTTTGGTCAGGGAATATTTGTTTTATCAAGGAATATCTGTACGAAGGCACAATCATTGGTGTACCCCACAACAGAATTATTGTCGGAGTTGGAAAACGACAGAAATAACTTTTTATAAAAATAACGACAAAAGTTTTACCGTTAACTATTGAAATACCCGGTGATAAAAGTTCAGTAATACGCATGATTGCATAGTAGCACGCGGTATTGTACAGTATCTTTGATTATTGATGCTTACGTGAGAAGTCACTCAGTTTTAATTACTCAATTATTACCAAAATAATTACTGCATAGTATTTCACATTATTGATTCAATTATTGTCACAATATTTTATATTATTAAATCAATAATTGAGACGACAAAATTATTCATATTATTATTTTTATTATTGACGATGTCTAGAAAGTTCTGTCGAGGAAAGATGTTTGATCACCTATTTGCGCGCCAATAAGGAGAAGTCCTAATCGGAAAGTCCCCTCTTTCCTAGGAATGATCTGGTTGTTAATATTGCGAATTATAATATTAATGATGAATAAATGTTATTAAAAATGTATTTTGTGAAGCCAAGTGAATGGAGATAAATAGAGGGGTTTTTTATGAAGTATTTGTTGTAAATTTGACTTATTATATGGACTCCCACTTACCCATTTTTTAAAATCATCGGTAGAAAGTTATCTCAGTTTTATTTTATTACTTATATATATATTATAAGTTTTGTTTTTTATATAAAATAGAATATATTATATTTTATTATTTGCATAGTACTGCATAATGTTTGTATAGTACTGCATAGTGCTTCATAGTACAATATATTAAAATCATTTTTTTTAAAAGTTTCAGCCGAATGCCCGTGAATCCTTTACTGTGCACCCGTAATTTTCTAAATTCAAGTAGTGCCTTGCCATTCTCCTATAAATAGGATGATTAGTTTAGAATTGAAAATCACACCAGAATCAGAGAATTCTTCTTCTATAATATTGAGCGTATTTCTTTTGAGTTTAAGGAAGTTTTGAGTGTAGAAAATAGTACAAGTTTTCTTCAAGAATATCCCCGTCATACCAGTCAGAAATACAATCCTTTTATAGTAAGGGATATTATTTTTGTTCAATATTCGTATGAAATAATATTTTCTTCCATACTATGTAGTATGTAAGTAATATTATTTCGTTTTAGATTTCGAATTCTAAACTCATTTTGTTAAGTATTGTTTCTATACTCCTTGAAATTAGTAGAATATCCTTGAAATTTTCACTTTATCTAGTATCGTTTCACAAGGATATTTTTCTGAACATTCTTGTTAAATTTTAATCTTTTCATACCGAAGTACTATTCACGGGGTACTATTACTATTCACGGGATACTATTCAATCGGGTACTATTCACCCGAGGTACTATTCACGACAAAAATTGATTTCTTTTCTGTCCAAATTATTTTTGAAACATGAATATTATTCTTGAATTTTACTCCACAAAACAGCTATCATGTTGACAATTTGGACATTATTAAACTCTGGATAAATTAAAAATCTTTAATATTTATCCTTGATTTCATTTGATTGATGCTTATATCATTGTCATCATCCTCATGTTTATATTGTGATGAAAGTCATATTTGGCCCATAGTGTATAGATGGACTGTTGATTGGTATGATTATGACCAGAAATTATGTATCGATTTAATCATGACCTGTAATATTACAAATGATGTGGTAAAAGTCCTCATTAGCCCGTAGTGCATTGATAGACAGTTGTTGGCATAATCATGACCATTGGTGATAATAACGAATATCCTTGGCCCGTAGTGCATGGATAATTCGTGGATGTGATACTAATAAATATCATTGGCCCGTAGTGCATGGATAATTCAGTGATGTGGATTATTTATTAATCTGTGTTACAGAGATAAAATATTGATGATGAACTTTTAAATCATAGAAGATAGTAGATATCATGCTCTACTTGACTCTTCTAATGGATTGTTTGTTTTGCTGCTGTTAAACTTGTTGTTTATTGTATTCTATCAGTTTTACACTGTTGAAGGCTAATGATAATTTATTCTGCATTATCTTAGTCAGAATATTCTTTACTGGGCTAGTTGAGCTCACCCTTTGCTTTCATTGTTCTCTTCAGGAAATGGGAATATAGTTGGGACTAGTCGGGGAATGGAGTGATGGTCCAAGCTGGTGGCTATAGTAGCTCTCACTATTCTATGAAATAGTGTGATAATAAATGTAATGAGGACTTCATTTGAGTTTGAATATTGTCTACGAGACAATATTCGTGTTAAAACGCTCAGCTTACGTTTGTCGTATTGTATAAATTAAGTTTGTAATTGAATTTTGTACCATGTATTTGGCGACTCAGAATGGGTGATGTATACCTATTTTGGGGGTGTCACACCTATCCCAAGTGTAATCCTTGCAAACAAACATAGCCTAAGAGTCTTTTTTAATGTAGGTTTCAACTTCCTAGTGATAATCACTTTCTCAAAGATATATATTTTCTAGATAGATTTTTCTGTCTATTGTTGGATTTGACTTGCACACCAGGATTGTTCCATATATTTCCTTCTCGTTGTAGGGTTCTTCTTGGATATTTCCTTACGTGAATAAGAATATTAAATATTGCTTAATCACAAAGATTTTGACTTTATTATAATAAAATATAAAATCCTACAGAACAAAGTAAAACATATAGATTAAATAAATTAATATAATTAAAAGGACAAAATAAGGATAATAAAATGTATGAATTATGTGTCTATCAAATACCCTCATACCTAGCTTTTACTCGTCCTCGAGTAAAATAGAAAGAAAATAAAAATAAAACAAAAATTATGTTACCCAATTTTCGTAGGAACCACAATTGTACTAAGCATGTATAACAAGCCTTTAAACCCCAAGGTTACTCCAAGTGGACGAGTTGTATCTCGTGAGGGTTTGTAGTGAATATATACACAAAATTCAAAAAAAAATTTGGGTTCAACAAATTATGAAATTGAAAGAAAACTTCTAAATATCCAAGGGAATTATACATGAGCAAAATTAAATTCAAAATTACACTCTCACCTTATCAAACATACTCTATCTTCATTCTAGACACAATCTTTCATAAAATTAATTATATGTGATGCATGCATGGGTATGTGATGTAACTCATAGTAGGGATTTTAACCATGAAAATCAAGCACTCATTTTTTTTACTTTTCTTCTTTTGTTTTTCCTTCTTTTTTTTGCATTTTTTTTGAATTTTTTTCCTTGACTCGTCCAATGTCTTGTTTTCTTAAGTTTTTCAGAGTTACCCATGTAGCGAGCGTTGGGCCAATGACTCCCAAACTAGTTGACTTTAGGGCACTAGGTGCAAAGAACCCCTATAAGGGCTTACTAACTCGAGTAACAAAGCCACAAAATTAGACTAGTCAAGTTGCTTTTATCCATCACATTTTTCAGCGTGAATAATATCGATCATTCTTGAGGCTTGGATACCCAGTATTATTTCGTTCAATGGACATTGAAGAAGTTGTTTATTCCTTCTTCTTTTTTTCAATTTTTCAACTTTTTTTCCTTGAAATTGCTCGAATTATAGTTTATAGCTCGCAACTAAGAATTAGTGTAAATGTGAAGTGTAAAATTACTTATGAAATCTATTTCATTCCAGATGGTGTTTCAAACTAAGATTTTGTATCTAATGAAAGGTTCAAGTGTTTTAAATCTTTTAATCTTACTCATGACTTTTGCTCTACAGATTCTTATTAGAATCGATTCGATCCATGAAAAGTCAAACACATTTTTTTAACTTTTTCAATTATTTTGGTTTTTTTTCTGAAAGGAATTAATTTTCAAAAAAGAAGAAAGATAAATACATAAAAAAAATCTAATAATTAAAATGCAAAACTCCCCCATACCTAAATCATGCATTGTCCTCACTGTATCCAAATGAAGAAAATAAAAAGAGAGAACAAAGATGTGAAAGAATTTACCTTATATGATGGGACATTTTTTCTACAAGAAAATGTGGTGAGAAGGAAAACAAATGTACATATCTAAAAAATTTATACATTCTTAAAATTATGCGATGGTAAATGAGTGATGCAAATATACAATTTAGAGTGGATTTCGTAGGATTTTCAGGAGGTCTGGGTAATTTGAAATAGTCAGAATTTGCATTAGAAGAACAATTGTGAGCATACCTGACTGATTCATTTGAAATTGAGTCAGGGAATGACAAAGGAAAATGATAGTTCCTTTTGAAAAATTCTAACTTCATAAAATCTATCCAAACTTACCATCCATATTCATTACCAATTGGCACTAAAACATTTTCATAATTTTAAATAACTGTTATACCAAGATTTTTATGTACCACTTGAACTAGACTAACTCATACATTATGTGAAATGGGAGATATGGGCTCATTATCTAAACATAAAAGAATATTGTCATTATATATCCACAACCTTTGGTTCAATTTTTAAATCATATTTAGTTATTCTGGAAAGTGCTTTAGATGCACCCAATGTCGACTTAAAATGATCATAAGAGGGTTTAAATTCAAGGTCAATGTGATTTTCTTAAAAATGATCAAAATGTGGCTAACTTGATTCAACTATAGGCTCCAATCTAGAGTAAGACTTTTGGGTTGTGGAGTCCAACATCTCATTGACCTCATTCAAGTATTCAGTTTCATCCCAATTTCGACCAAAATGATTTAAACTAAAGTTAATAATTTCATCTTATCCCGTAACTTCATTTCCAGATATTTCCTGAATCATGTTCACTCCAACGGCCTGGTCAGAAAAATCATTAGGTTGTTTTCCCACATTAAACACATTTAAGTCAATTTTCACGTTCATTAGTCCATTTCTATAATTGATTAACACATTAGAGGTTGCTAGAAATGGTCTACCTAAAATGACAAGAATTTGACCCTGGAAATTGATAACAAGTTGGGTTTCAAGGAATTTAACCCTGGGGATTGAAACATTGAATTGACTTGTTCATATTCTTTAGGTTATGTCATTTCTCTAGAACATTCCTTATCACATGACTTGGTGAATTACACCTTAGACACAAAGGTGTTAATGTTGAGACTTGGTTGAAATGTGATGGTCCCCTAGTTTCTAAAGCTTCAAGTCTTTTAAGTACACCAACCAACTTAGCTTTAGTGGCAATTGAATTGTCAACTATATGAATACCCCTATTTGAGCTAGGTTTATCGATCTCTCAGGTGGATCCCATTGCATGTTTTTTACTAAGTTTTCAAAAAATTCTCAAGCCTTTTCCTCATCATTATTTACAAAATTCCATTGACACATTAATTCTAACATTGTTTTAGTGAGATAAACTAAACCTACGTAAATAATTTGACACAATATCCACTTCTCAATTCCATGGTGTGGGCATTGTAATAACAAATTTTAAAATCTATTAAAATATTTCAAAAATGACTTTTTTTTAAGTTGGCAAAATTGATGAATTACAGACATAATTTTAGCAGTTTTATGATTTCTAAAATATTTTTTTAGAAATTGAACAACAAATCCCTCACAAGTTGATATGAAATTATTTGGCAGACAATATAACCACTTTTTAGCATTACCTTTTAAAGCAAAAGTGAAATCTTAGCCTAATTGAGCCATCAGATAATCGTTGAATTTTCATTAAAGCGCAAACTTCCTCAAATTCAAGAATGAATGGTAACATATTTATAAAATGTGGTTTAAGTTCAAAATTGTTACCAGTTACTGGTGATAGACTGATGCATATATGAAGGTTGGGCAGAGCGGGAAGGATAGCCTCGATCCCTTAAAGAAAGGATTTGTGTGACCTCCATTTTTTTTAAAGTGAGATCTTTTAAAATAAACTCTGAAAAATCAAGTTTTCTCACAAATCGGGATGTTTCGTCCCTAATCCACACTTTTTGCATACACTACTCAGCAGATAAACAAATAAGCACATAAAACCAAATAAGAGAAATTAGAAATAAATAAGAAAAAAAATTACTGCTAAGGTCCACCTAAATAAAATCTAGACATCTCCTAATTATTCCAAGTTACACCTTAGGGTCCACCAAATTCAAAATTAATCACACCACTAGCCAAGTAAGTGTAAGAAAGGTGGGAGTCTCTCCATAGGTAAGGTGACTAATTGAATAACCACACGTTCTTTAGGCGTTTACCTTTTGAACCACTTGCCTAGATACCATTGGTTTAATTAATTTAAAATTCAGCCTCCTCTTTGGAGTCTCTTTTCCTAATTGAGCTCGAGAGTACTCGGGGCTAACGTCTACTTGAATTTATTGGGTCAAGGTTTGCAAAATGCAAGTTAAGTTGTTTGTGGGCCAAGAAAGGGTGATAAAATCCCTACTTTATCTTTTTATGGGTTTTTGCCCTTAATGTTAGAGTAAAGATGAAAATGCACAAATAAAATATTCTAAAACTATGTGAATTATGAAAGAATGAGAAATTTGACGTACCTCAATTCTCCAACAATCACCACAATTTATATTTGACAAAATAAATAAATAAAATAAAAACTTAAACAGGATGTGCTCTACGTGAGTGAATGCATGAATGAGACAATTAAAAAAATATTAATAAAAAAATTAAACTACTAATTTTTTTAAAAATATAAAGATACGAAGTACCAAAGAAAGCGCAACAACAAAATCTTTATCTTTTAGCTTCTTCGATCTGCTGAATGCTTCGATAATCGTGAAAAAAATAAAAAATAAAATTATATTAGATTTAAATAGCAATTCGAATAAATAAAAATTAAAGAATAAAAAATTAATTCTAGTCCCCGGCAACGGCGCCAAAAACGTGATGTCTTAAAATTATGTACTGCAAGTGTTCATCATCTATTGTAGATTTGGCAAGTGCAGGTCGAATCACAGAGACTAGATCAATTCTTTAATATATCCTTAATTAATATTTTAGGAAAATTAGAAATAAATATAGTGGAGATGATGAAATAACTAAATTATGCAAACTAAAATTTAAGGATGAAAACTAGTAATGGGAAAAACTACCTAGGAATCCGAATCCACCAATATTAACATAATAAACAATTTCTTATTATCCAAATTAATTCTCAAATTATTTTCCTTTACCTTTAAAAATAATGATTCATATAATTAATATGGGCAAGCATAAGTTATGAAAAATTCACAGATTAACTAAAACTTATCAAAACCTCGCAATCAATATGAGAACCATATGCAATTTGTGTGAAGGAAAATATGAAGGGGAAAAGAATTAGGCACTAATTTCGGAATGGAAATAAAATATTATTATGAAATACCTAGTAATTTTATCTTCATCCTATGTATTAGAAATTTAGCTAACCATTGAATCAAAAATTAATACTACTAATTACATGAAATAAGAACAATAATTAAAAGAGAATTTCTATTAAATCAATAAAAGAAAGTTACAAATACTCCTGATAGTAGTACCACACATGATTGAAATAAGAGAAAAGACAAAAGCTCTAAGTATCTCACTCCCTTCTGCACCAACAAAAAACTAAAGAAAAAAAAATAACAAGTGGTGTCCCTTCTCTATAAAACAAGATACCTATTTATAGAAAAAATAATTTTGTACCCTAATTTAGATACGTTGAACTTGGTCTCTTTTGTTCCCTTTTTTCCTCTTCTTTCCTTCTTGACTTCAATCTCTATATGGTAATCTTTCAAGAGTCTTTTTCAATGTAGGTTTTAACTTCCTACTAGTAATCAACTTCTCAAAGATATCTTCTAGATATATTTTCCTTCCTCTTGTTGAATTTGACTTGCACACCAAAATTGTTCCACATATTTCCTTATCGTTGTAGGATTCTTCTTGGATATTTTCTTACATGAATAAGAGTATTAAACATCACTTGATCACCAAGATTTTGACTTTATAGTAACAAAATATAAAATCCTACAAAACAAAATAAAACATATTAATTAAATAAGCTAATATAATTAAAAGGAAAAATTAAGGATAATAAAATGTATGAATTATGTATCTATCAGTAAGTCAATAATAACCTTGTCGTATCACTTGTTTCCGCAATACGTGTCCTCCCAAATGTCGCCCGCATATACCCTCTGTACTTATGCAAGGGCATATTGGGATCTTGTAGGATGCAAGCAACGAAGATAAGGAAGGGTAGAAGACATTTTATAATTATTTTTCTTCTCTCAATAAGTGTGTATCTTGCAACTTTGTATATTATGCTTCGTGTTTGGCATTTGTTCCACAGGTAGTTTGACATCCCTAAGATATGAAAGAATCAGATCCATTTAAAAAGGCTCTTCTTTGATTTTCATAACTTCTTCTTCATGAATGTTGGGAACTTTCAGTATTTTAACATACACCACTCGTGTTTTCTAATAAGTCTGCTAATGCTTGGTAGGAGGGAGTGTCCGCCTTAGAATTTTCTCCCCTAGGAATTCTGAGGAGGGTGAACTTTTAAAGTTTTCCTATCAGACATTTAGCCTTTTCCAAGTGCCTAATTATTTATAGATCTTTTGCCTCGTACTCTCTTGTAACTTGTTTGACCACGAGTTGCAATCACTATGTGCTACTAAATTCACAATTTTCATAGCTTCAGCTAACTTTAAACCCTAGATTAGTGCTTCATATTTCGCCTCATTGTTGGAGGAGACCTTAAAGGTGAAAGACAATGCATATTCCACTATACACCCTTCGGGTCCTTGGAGAATTAACCCGACTTAATTGCCACTCTCTTTAGAGGAACCATCTATAAATAATGATCATTCTATATGGGTAACTTCTTACATATTTTTGATAGATGGAGAAGATCATTTCTCTTCTAGGATTGTACATTCAACAATAAAGTTTGCATGAGCTTGGGCCTTTATGGCAAGACGTGGGTTGAATTGTAGGTCAAATTCTTCTAATTCAGTTACCCACTAAACCAACCTACTTGAGCTATTGATCAGGTCTCGGTAAAATCGTCTTTAATGGCTCATTAGTCAATACCATGATGGAGTAACTTAGTAAGCTTGGAAGTAGGGCCTTAGTTTTTGGGTTGCTATCAATAAGGCATTAGTTATTTTCTCAACTCCACCATACCTCTCCTTCGCCCCATGAAGAACCTTACCGACATAGTAGACTAACTTCTGGACCTTATTATCTTTTTTGATCAATACAACATTGTCTGTTGTATGACTTATTACTAAGTAGAGATAGAGGTCGTCCTCCGGTTGTGGTTTGGTGAGGAGGGGGAATTAGCCAAGTAATCTTTCAACTGGTCAAAGGAGTTCTGGATCTCCTCGATCCATTGGAAGTTCTTTACATTCCAAAGTGTCTTAAAGAAGCGTAGACATCTTTTTGATGAATTGGATGGAAACCTCCCCAATGTTGCTAGTCTTCTTGTAAGCTTTTGAACTTTATTAATACCATGGAGGGACCATCTCCTAAATAACCTTTATCTTTTCTGGGTTGGCCTTGAGGCATATTTAGGAGACTATGAAGCCCAAAAAATTTCTTGATCTAACCTCTAAAGCACACTTTGTGGGATTTAACTTTGTGGGCCCAAGTGCAAAATTAGGGTTCACATGACCTAATTGAATGAAGACGAAAAAGTCAGAAATAAATGTGCTACACCCGAGAGAAGCCTCCACGTGTCCCGAGATAGAAGACTCGTGGAGGCGGCTCGTTTTGGGAATTGATTGAGGAATTGGATTGGTGGCTAGAAGGACAGGGCAATATGGGCATTATTCTAATGACTAAAGGGTATTTCTGAAATTTCCCTGAAAACATGTGCCTAACATGTGACTATTTAATTCCAGGAAACTCTATAAATACCCCTTCCATTCTAGGAAGGAGGAGGACTCTTTTGGTGACTTAAGGCTTGGATTTTCCACCTAAAAGCACTAAAGGGTTTGGACTTCTCTTCAAACTGAAGACTTGGACTCTCGGAAGATCAAAGGACCCTTTTGGTGACTTAAAGGCTTAGCGAGATTCCACCTAAAAGCACTAAAGGGGTTTGGACATTCTCTCAACTCGAAGGACTCAAGAAGTCTCTTAATTGGAATCCCTTCTACCCTAACACGGTTCCCGGATTCTAGGAGTCCTGCCACGCGTCATTAGAGTAATCGTCCACCTGTCGTTCTCCCTTCTTCAATCAACTAATCAATTCTGTGCTCTTTGTGGATTTCTCTCCTCCTCAGCCAACACGAAACCCTAATTGGAAAGGCACGATTTCCTTGTCCATATTTATTTGGCGACTCTGCTAGGGAGATTGTAGAATTCGTGAAGGGTATGCCCACAACTCGAAGTGGGAGAACTATTGAAAGAGCTGCTTCACCAACAAATAGCATTACCTCACCCGATCCAGTTCTAAGGCAAGTAACTCAAACATTCCAAGGCGCAAACCTGGATTTTGACCAACAACTTATTGAAGACGCTTCAGAAGGGAGTTCGACATCACCACATATGGCCAATCAACAACAAACTAACGCAGGAAGGCAAGGCGAGGATGCAAGTAGAGAGCAAGCAAATGTTGTGCAACTGGAAATGCTCAATGCGTTGAAGAAAGCACGGAAAGGACAAGGGATGATGATAGCCATGATGGTGGAGATGTAAAGGAAGCAAGAGGAGATGGGAAATTTTCGCCAGCAGTTGATGTAGATCCCTACCTTTAAGGCCATGTTCCCAAAAGGCTCGCAGGGAGAACAAGCGGGAGTGGAGGACAACAACAATGACAGTAACCACAAAGAAAACCAGATTGTACCTCTATCGACGGAAAGTCAATTGGTTCCAATAATCAACTTTGAGGCCTAGAACAGTGGTGACGTGTCACAACCTAGGTTGGAAGCAAGCCAACCTCAGGAAAACATCATCCCAACTGCTCTCCCAGCATTTTCACAGGTGGAAATGCCAACCATTCCGAGCCATGTCCAGCGAGTGAGCCATCAACTGCCACCAGTGCCAGCTTTACACGATGCAAGTGTGCATCAACCAACCTCTTTACCTTAAACACCGCCGATACAACAATATATCACAACACCCCAGAGAGTTCACGCCACGAGCCAGTACACAACGAAGGATGATATGATCGATGTGATCAATTAACTTCGCAGGTAGACATCCCGACCCTTGGAGTTAGACTTTACTCCACCTTAACCAGCACACATTCGGAGGTAACCTTACCCGACTGGGTATATCGAGCATCCCCCGCAATTTCTAAAATATAATGGGGAGAAATTAAGGAAATGCAAGGGAACACATCGCCAAGTTCGTGGAGTCGATGTCTCCATAGTTAGGATATGATGAAGTGAGCAATCACAATTTTTTGATGAGGGAATTCAACAAGACTTTGACGGATAATGCCATCAGTTGGTACTACAACTTAGAGAAGGGATCAGTCCATGATTGGGATGATCTAAAATTGCAACTTTTTAAGAAATTTTTTTATATGCAGAAACAGGTAACCATCGTCGAGCTCATCCGATTCAAGCAGAAGCCAAACGAGGAGTTGTCAGATTACGTGGATAGGTTCAAGGCCCAAGCACAGAAGTGTGCAGAGCCAATTGAAGAAAAGAATTTGGTTAGCATATGCAACAATGGTGCTTTAGACGCCTTCAAGCCCCACCTCATTACCAAGGCTTGTGATTCATTTGCGACCCTCTCATCTTTTGCACAAGACTTGGAGGGAATCATGACATTTCCCAACAGTCATACGATGGTTACATGGAAGAGCAAGAGGACAACAATTGTGGCTTTGGCGGATCATCAGTCAAAACCACAAGGGGGCAAGAGGGAGAAGAATGAGAAATTTGAGAGAAGCAGAGAAAAGCATGGCGACAAGTATACCAGAATGCCCGTTCCAGAGGCTATCACATGCAGCGAGAAGGCATTCAGGGGCCTGTATGAACAATGGGTTGAGCACGGAGTGGTGAAGCCTCCAAGGCCCCGGTTGGTCGAAACGGAAGAGATGAAAAGAAGGCCGGACTTCTGTGTATACCACAAATATGCAAGACATTCCACTATCGACTGTTATAGTCTGCGGAGGATATACTATGAGAAGCTGGCGGCTGGGGAGATTGAACTAGGAGAAGAAACGTGCAACGCTATCACCCATGGTGCAGTCCCGGAACTCAAGAACCCAAATACTAGTTCTACCATCGAAAAAACTCTGAACTACAGATGAATTAAAAATCCACCAAAGATGGTGGTCCACCAAAAATGGTGGTTTAAGTCCTTAGGAATATCCCTTGCCAAGTAATTGGATGACCAAGGGAGGAGGCACAAGAATTGACGAATTAAAAAAATAAAAAATAAAAATTCCACCCAAGATGGTGGTCCACTCTAAATGGTGGTCAAGTCCTGGTAGACTGCATTTGCCAAGAAATTGGACGACCCAAGTGACGAGGCACCCAATTTTAAGTCCTTGTAGACCGCACTTGCCAAGAAATTGGATGACCCAAGTGACGAGGCACCCGAGTGTTACACTTTATCATCAAAAGTGAATGAGGCACCTGACTATAAGTCCTCGTAAGTTATACTTTCACCTTCAAGAGTAATCGAGGCACCTGACTAAAAGCCCTCAGAAGTTACACTTTCAACTTCAAAAGTGATTGAGGCACCTGAGTATAAGCCCTCAACCCCGAAAGTTACACTTTATCTCTAAAAGTGGCGAACGTTACGCTTTCTTCGATAAAAGCAAGATTTATTATATAAAACATTATGCCTTTCATTAAAAGCAATCTGATTGTCAATGAATTGACAAATTTTCACTTATACTTGAATGTTTTCCTGATTTCTTAAAAAAAGAGTATAAATTCAAGTGTTGGTTTGCGAAAAATATATATACATGTTTTTGACAAAATTCATGCCTACTTGTTTTATAATACCTATTGTTGTCTTGGAGTAATAATTTGAATAACCTGAGATTCAATGATAAATATTGAGTTTTAAGGAATCATTCAAATTAAAGGCAATCAATAAGGATAAAAGAAACTACAATTTGATGAATGAAATATATGTACATGAATTTTCTAATACAGGAAATGGAAAAAACAACGAAAGTTCATGATCTAAAGGCCATGACATGTCGAATTGAAGAGAGGGGAATAACTAAAGTTTGGCCTTCAATGCTATCAGGCCTTCAACGTTATCAGGCCTTCAAGGATATCATGTCTTCAAGGCTATCAAGCCTCCAATGCCATCAGGCCTTCAATGCTATCAGGCCTTCGATGCTATCAGGCCTTCGAGGCTATCAGGCCTTCAAGGCTGTCAGGCCTTCAAGGTCTTGGGCAGCTTACTCAATTTCCCAAAAGATTGGTCTTCAATTTATCCATGGTATCTTGAAGCTCCTAAAGTTTTACATGATGAAGTAAGTCGTTCCCATGGTGACGAGAAGTGACTTCCGAACGAAGTGAACCAATATGATGATGGGAGAGATCCAACCTAACATGGAAGGAAGACATGTCCAAAGAGGGTTATGAGAGGCCACGGGAGGCGGAAGGTCATTCAACCCACCCAAAGTGCTATCCACACTACCCTCCCGAGTAATCACCAACTCGGCGGGATCCTCCTTGGGAGGATGAACATCAGCAATACACTCAAAAGCAGGAGTCTCATCGGCACCCTCAAAAACTGTCATGTGGAGAAGTTGTAGAAAGGCGTCATGTGGCGAAGAAGACTCGATACCCGCTGCCTCATTTGCGATACTCACAAAGAGCCCAATGGGATCATCATCATCCTCTTCATCAGCATTGGTCTTCGACTTCTTGATTCTAAAGAAAAGAGAAATTTCAAGAGAGGGTACGAAGGATTACATCGAAGATTTTTCACAATATCCCAGGAGAGCTCCTCTAAGGCTCACCCTTCTAGGGTTTGCTCCCCTAGAAGTTCCCTCTCCTACAACTTTTATTTTTGAGGCTTGCAAAACATCAAGCCCCACAAAGTGTTCAGACTCTAGATTCAAGACTTCCACACTTACAATATATTTTTTGCGGGATTATCTCACCAAAGGAGCAACTCATGCGCAGGGGGCAAATGCTTACTGGTAGATTGGTAAATGACATAGACGTCCTCCAGAGTAGAGGTATATATTCCCCCAAGTCGTGACTAATGAAGAATGTCCTGTTGGATACGAATGACATGTACCTCGTCAATCCAATGATGCCATTCCCGAAGGAGGCTAGATGAATCAGACAAGAAGTGAAGGGAACTGAAAGGGTACTCTTGTTTCTCTATGCATAGACGGGGAATGCGATCGGAATAGGGAAGGTCATCCCAACCTCTCCACAAGCTACTGTATATAGGAACAAGCATTCCTTATCTGGCAGAGGAAAAGTTGTGCGGTCATAAGTTTGGACTTGCTTCCAAAAGGCGGCGAAAAGACTAAAGGAGGGGAGCCTTTCCCCAATCATTGAGAAACGAGGCCTCCTTGGTTGTTCCTTTCATCTTTAAAAAACATAGCCTATACTTCGGCCCCCTAGGGTTCGACTATGTAGGCTTCGGCCACCTAGGGGTTGTTCCTTTCACCCCTTAAAAAAAATCCTCTATAGGCTTCGGCCACCTAAGGGTTGTTCCTTTCATCCCTTAAAAATAAAAAATAAAAATAAATTCCTCTATAGGCTTCGGCCATGTAAGCCTCTGCCACCTAGGGGTTATTCCTTTTACCCCTTAAAAAAAATTCCTCTATAGGCTTCGGTCATGTTGGCTTCGGCCACCTAGGGGTTGTTCCTTTCCCCCTTAAAAAAAAATTCCTCTATAGGGTTCGTCCCCCTAGGGTGCGACCATGTTTGCTTCGGCCCCCTAGGGTTCGACCATGTTGGCTTCGACTACCTAGGGTGTTCCTTCATGCCTCCTAGGTCCTTGCTCCTACCTAATCAACCTGCTTGGAACGAATCCTCTTTCAAAATGAAAATTATAACCTTGCTCGATGAATTCCGGGAAAAAACCAAGATATGATCAAGGTAATGGGGCTCAAAAAATGTAGAAAAGCTATAATTACTGAAATATATATATATATATATATATATATATATATATATATATATAGAGAGAGAGAGAGAGAGAAGAAGGATCAAGTACATACCCCTATCTTACTACACTGTGCTCACCCCCCCTTAAGAATCTTACTGACAATCGTTTTTACCATACAACTGTCAGTACATACTTTTAGCGACGGACAACATATAAGCGTTGCTAAAAGTATGAATTTACTATTATGTAATAATCATCATCACGGTCCGTCAATGCTAAAGAGGGTGAAGTACGATGAGTAAGATAAGGGTATCTGCTAATCCGGATTCATATATATATATATATATGAAATAATTATAAGGAGTTCAGAAAATCGAAGGTCTTCCAATCCAAGGAGCAATATAATTTTTGTAACCTCACGCAAATATTCTTGATCCTTGATCCAAGGCGTGTGCAAGAAAGGTTCGGGAGTGGAGGCTTATAATGTGGCAATTTATATAAGTTGCATATATATCACAAGAAGTTTACAAGTCCAACTATTGGATAATTACATGCAAGCAGGACTTGGCCTAATCATGTATATGAAGGAGTTAAACTTTGTCGGCTAGTAGGGGAGTAGCATGTACAGTTTCAATGGGGGTCCCTTCTTATTGCAAATAACACCCAAGTAATGCGGCAACAGAACTGCCCACTGCAATTCGGATGCAAGACATTCAGCCATGAATTATGAATATCGACTTCTTACTTCTCCAAAATAAGACAAGTAAAGATTTTATTTATTTATTTATTTATTTTCGAAAAAAAATAATAATAAAATAAGATTTTATTTTATTTCCCAAAAAAAATAATAATAATAAGATTTGATTTAATTTGATAAAAAAATCTCTCTTTTCAAGATCAAATTAAGAAAGATTTGATTTTATTTCTACAATAAAGAAATATTTGATTTTATTTCCAAAATAAAGAAAGATTTGATTTTATCTCCAAAATAAAGAGAGGTTTGATTTTATTTCCAAAATAAAGTTAAGATTTGACTTTATTTTCAAAATAAAAATTAAGATTTGATTTGGTAAAAGAGGAAGATTTGATTTACCAAAAGAATGATTTTATTAGATTGAATTTTATTTGGTGATATTTGATTATTTTTTCTTGTTTTCAATTTCCAGAAAAAAAATAAGGAAACAAATCTTGGGCAAGTTATGAAAATATTTTTGGAGGATTTTTCAATATGTCCAAGGAAGAGCCCAGCTAGGTTTTGCCTCCCTAGGGTTTAACCCTAAGGGTTTGGCTCCCTAGGGGTTCCCTCTACTAGGACCATTGTCTTTAAGACACAGTAAAGTGAAGTCATAAAAAATCATTTCAACGAAAGCTTTCAAAGGCTTGCGACTCTCGACTCATGAGGGGGCAAATGTGGGCCCAAGTGCAAAATTAGGGTTCATACGACCTAATTGAATGAAGACGAAAAAGTCATAAATAAATGTCTTTAGACAGAGAAGCCTCCACGTGTCCCGAGGCGGAAGACTACGTGGAGGCGGCTCGTTTTGGGAATTGATTGAGGATTGGATTGGTGGCTGTAGAAGGACGAGGGCAATATGGGTATTATTCTAATGACTAAAGGGTATTTCTGGAATTTCCCTGAAAACATGTGACTATTTAATTCCAGGAAACTCTATAAATACCCCTTCCATTCTAGGAAGGAGGAGGACTCTTTTGGTGACTTAAGGCTTGGATTTTCCACCCAAAAGCACTAAAGGGTTTGGACTTCTCTTCAGACTGAAGACTTGGACTCTCGGAAGATCAAAGGACCCTTTTGGTGACTTAAAGGCTTGGAGATTCCACCTAAAAGCAGTAAAGGGGTTTGGACATTCTCTCAACTCGAAAGACTCAAGAAGGCTCTTGGAATCCCTTCTACCCTAATACGGTTCCCGAATTCTAGGAGTTCTGTCATGCGCCATTGGAGTAATCTTTCAACTGACGTTCTCCCCTCTTCAATCAACCAATCAATTCCGTGTTCTTTGTGGATTTCTCTCCTCCTCAACCAACACGAAACCCTAACTGGCAAGGCACGATTTCCTTGCCCACAAACTTCATTTTGTATCATTGGAGAATAGAAAAAGCTTCTTTAAGGTTCTCCACACAAGATTTTTTTCTTGGATACTTTAAGTTTTTTGAATATCATATTAACCAACCTTTGGTAGGTTTCCCCAACGTTCTAAAGTCAAAATGCATCATCTTGTAGCAATATAGCCCTCGTTCAGTGATAAAAGACGTGTTGGGGATGTTAGGCTCAAATATACATATTTGGTTATATCCTAAAAATACATCCATAAAGCTAAGGAGATGATGGCTAGAGGTGCCGTCTATTAGGAGATTTATCCTTGGTAGAGGGTTACTGTCTTTTGACAACTACGGTTGAGGTCAGCGAAATATGTGCATGTCCTCTATTTTTCGTTGGTCTTTTTGATCATCACTACAATTCATATTTAATCCGAGTAACTTCAGTGATAATATATGCTTTAAGAAGTTTATCCACCTCTTCATCAATTACTTTTTGCCTCTCAGGTGCGAATTGTCCTTCTTTTGTTTCACAAGCTTAGAAAGAGGATCAACAGTAAGCCGTTGCACAATTACCTCTAGATTGATGCCAGGCATGTCAGCGGGTGTCCAAGATATTTCCATTATCAATGAGGAACTGGATCAACTTCTCCCTAATGGAGCTTTTAAGTGGGCATTGATAAAAAACACCTTATCTATAACACCGTTATCTATTTTGATTATAACTAATTCTTCAATAGGTTCATGCATATTTAACTTGCTTTCATCTCTTAAGTCAGGAACTTCTATATAAGTCAAGGGCTTTAGTAGGTTTGGCTACCAATTTGAGTTCAGAAAGATGACATTTTCTAGTAGATAATTGGTATCCTTTCACTTCCCTAAACCCATTATCAATGGGGAATTTCATGTTTTAGTGACAGGCAAAAGAAATAGAGCTGGATGCATTTTGACTGGGCCTTCACAAGATGGCATTGTAAGAGGTGAAGGTTCTAAGTACAAGGAACTCCATCATAGTTGTAACTTGCTTTGGTGCCACACCTGCCTTCACAAGGAGTGTGATTAACCCTTCTAGATCGAAGAACTAGGTAGCAAGAGAAACCAAATAAGAACTGTCCAAATAGCTTCAAATCTTTGCATGTAAACCCCATATAACAACATCAAATGACAAAATATTTGTTGAACTAACATTATCAACTAATATATATATATATATATATATATATATATATATATATATATATATATATATATATATATATATATATATATATGTTTAAATTCTCAATTAATGACAATTAGAGTTATTACTAAGGGATCGTCATCAGGCGTCTCAATGTCCATAAGGTCTTCATTAGTGAATGATATCGGCAGTGTGAGATTGCCTACCAATCATTATTTCTTGCTAGGCCATTGTGATATACTTGCCTCTAATTGTCAGGTGTAATTCTTTCTGGAGTTGTTACACATCCCTCCAATGGAAGGTCCTCTATTAATGTTGTTTATTAACCGTGCAACTTTCTTGTTTTGAGTTTCACCTTCCTGTGGGCTAGACAATCATGCACTGACTTTTCCTCTTCCTTCACGTACTTTTCGAGGTGCTCTGCCTCTATCGGCATCTTAATTTCTTGCTTTAGGCTCCAACAATCCTCTTTAACATAGCCTCTTACCCGATGGTACTCACAATACTTGGACTGATCCTTGCAAGACGGATTTCCTTTCATTGGGCTCGACAAATGAAAGTAGGTTTTGTCTTTTATCTCGGTAAGAATTTGGGTTGAAAGTCCTATATTAACCTAGAAGGGAGTTGAATTGATTATTATATATTAAAAAATTTATCTTAGCTTTTTGAATTTTTAGATAACTAATTTGCAGTGTTAAAAATTAATATGCAAGACAGTACAAATTCAATCACACAATGCACAGAAATTTGTCTGAATCACACCATACACCCAGGGTATGTTGCTACATCCAGTCTCAAGTTCATTTCTAGGATTTGAGATCCTATTACTCCCCCAATAATAAATAATCTTCAAAAGATAGAGAAGCCTTTGTAAAATTTTATAGACAAACTTTCAACTATCCACAACTAACTATCTTCGACAACAAGCTCCTAACCCCATCCTCAAGGGGTTAAATACTTTCTAAATCACTGTACTTTACGTCAACTTACAAATGGGTCACTGAACTTTTTTTTCTTACAGTCAACTCATTGTACTCGACTTTTCTAACACAAAGTTAAAAAAACCGTTTAATGCTTTGACTTTAACGGAAAAAGACAACTAAGCCTGCTGAGTTGTAAAAAAAAGAGCTGATGTGGAAGTGATTATACGACGTGGCAGTGATTATGTGGATTTGGAGGAAAATTTTTATAAAGAAAATAAGAAATATATTTAATTATTTTTGTAATTAATATCAAATAAAAATTTTATTTATAATTAAGCAATTTATAAAATACAAAATTCAAGAATATGCTAATTAAAATTAAGGGGAATGAAATATATTTAGGGGAAATGAAAGAAAATTATAATAAAATCAGAAAATTTAGCAAAAAATACATGGTAGAAATTAAAAAAATAAAAAGAGTTATTTAGTTATTTTTGTAATTAATAGAAAATATTTTTTATATAATTAATAACAAATATAATTGAGAAAATTATAAAATTATAAAATTAAAATTTTTTTCAAATTTGGACATTAAAATTATAATTGAGGCAATTTTTATTTAGTTTTATTTTTTTTTGATGATACATGGCATAGAGAAAAAAATACATTCCTCTATTTGAAAAGTAGTCCTCATGTACAAGTACATTAAAGAAAATCAATTTCTAAAATTATAAATTTGGTACCTTGATTGACTTCATTTATTTGGGAAATACCAGTGGAAGAGTTTTACATAATAAAAGAGTGTTACATAGCCATTTAAGCATATATAATTAAGGTAAACATAAAATACAAAACGCCAAAAGAAAATGCAAAATTTGGGAAGAATAACAAAATTGAGTAAACCCTAATCCTAATTGAGCCCGTAAACATACCACCATTGTGAGCATTGGATTAGAAGGCTGGAAGATGTTGGGACCTTCTTCGCATAGAAACCCATCTCTCTCCACTGTAATTATGTTTCCACCAACTCTATCCCTAGCCTCCGTCACCAACACATTAGGAACTTGGTCCTGATGCTTGGTCGCCAGTATTTGGGCGATGCAGAGCCCTCTGATTCCGGCCCCTACAATGACGCAATCTAGCAACGATTCACCTCCATCTGAACCCACATCCTTCGCCGGAGGAGTAACACCGAGCAACGGGATCTCGACCGCCTAGTGCTGCCTTTACCGCTGATGCGCCATTTGATGGATAGATCTCGAGAATTTAGAAAAGTGGGGAATGAGGAGTGCTCTATTTGATACCGAAAACAGAGTGTGGCTGCCATTACAGGTGAAATGGTGAAGTTTAGTTAAGGATGTCATTTTGCAGAGAGAGAGAGAGAGAGAGTCGTTGCAGTCTACTTCTCCAGCCTCCGCTTTTAATTTTGTTGGATGATGACCGACCTGCAAAAAAAATTCCATGTATTATCAAAAAAATAACTCTTTTTATTTTTTAATTTCTACCAAAATTTTTTGGCTAAATTTTCTGATTTTATTATAGTTTTCTTTTATTTCCCCCTAAATATATTTCACATTCCCCTTAATTTTAATTATCATATTTTTGAATTTTATATTTTATAAATGGCTTAATTATAAATAAAATTTTATTTGATATTAATTATCAAAATAATTAAATATATTTTTTATTTATTTTCTTATTTTTTGGCACACTTTTTAAATTTATATTATACTTTAAAATATTTTTTTTCATTTTCTTCATAAAAATTTTCTTTCAAATCCATATAATCACAGTCTCGTCGCATAATCACTGCCACATCAGCTCTTTTTTTTACAACTCAGCAGGCTTAGCTGTCTTTTTCCGTTAAAGTCAAAGCATTTAACGGTTTTTTTAACTTTGTGTTAGAAAAGTCGAGTACAGTGAGTTGACTGTAAGAAAAAAAAGTTCAATGACCCATCTATAAGTTGACGTAAAATACAGTGACTTAGAAAGCATTTAACCTCGTCCTCAAGCTTAGTTGCACCTTTTCTTAGAGTTTAGTTCTATTCTATGATCTGTTCTTGAAATAACAACTTCTTCCTTACCTCACAAGTAGATTAGAGACCCAACTCCAACTTGACCTCTCTAAGATCCTCTGGTCTTGGTCAAAAATAACTCATCTTTCTCACATGTACATAAAATAAACTAACTCTACCATTTTCCCTTTTTACAAAAGATTTTACAGAAATATGCTTCTAAGATAAGCAGATAATATTCAGTACAGATATATAAAAGTTTAAATACCTTTATATTTAAAGCTTCCCAAATAAACAGATAGCAATTAAAGATCATATATTTATATAAAAGTTCAAACACTTTTATATTTATGTGATACGCTTCTGTGAAAGCAGATGAATATTTATGCTTAGTTATAAAAGTTTATGTAACTTTTTTACTTATCTGAATATGCTTCTTGTTTAAGCAAATATATTAATTTAAGCTTTAGATAAAAAATCCTTCTGAATAAGCAGATATGTGAATATATGCACATGCAATTATAAAAGTTTATTTAATTTTTATATTTAGAGTGAAAATGCTTCCGATCAAGTAAGCAGACAAATAATTTTAAGTTTTGAATCAAATATACTTCTGTATAAACAGATATATAATTTTTGTCCAGATTTATAAAGGTTTACTTTTTCTTTATAAATAAAGAATACATGTTTCTATGGTAAAAAGATATAACTTTGTGGGTCCAAGTGTAAAATTAGGGTTCACATGATCTAATTGAACTAAATACACAATTAGGGTTCCAGGACCTCATTAAATGTGCAAATTAGGGTTCACATAACCTAAAGGAATGAAGACGAAAAAGTCAGAAATAAATGTGCTAGACCCAGGAGAAGCCTCCCACGTGTCCCGAGGCGTAAGACTGTGGAGGCTGCTTTTTTGAATTAATTGAGGATTGGATTGGTGGCTTTGAAGAATGTAAGCAATATGGCCATTATTCTAATGACTAAAGGGTATTTCTGAAATTTTCCTTATAGCATATGCCTTGCACATGACTACTTTCCAGAAAATCCTATAAATACCCCTTCCATTCCATTGAGAAGGTGACCTCTCTTCAGACACAAGACTTGTACTCTTGGAAGATCAAAGGACTTGGACATTCTCTCTCAACACTCAAGCAGACTCTTGGAATCCCAATAACCCTAACAAGGTTTCCGGATTCTAGGAGTGGAAGGACTCAAGAAGAAGGCTCTTGGAATCCCAATAACCCTAACATGGTTCCCGGATTCTAGGAGTTCTGCCACGTGTCGTTGGAGTAATCGTCCACCTATTCTTCTCCCCACTTCAATCAATCAACCAATTCCGTGCTCTTCATGGATTTCTCTCCTCCTCAGCCAATACAAAACCCTAACTAGCAAGGTGCGATTTTCTTGCCCACATTTCTTTGGCGACTCTACTGGGGAGGTGTAGAGTTCGTGAAGGGTATGCCCACAACTCGAAGTGGGAGAACTATAGGAAGAGCTGTTTTACCAACAAATAGCATTACCTCACCGGATCCGGTTCCAAGGCAAGTAACTCAAGCTTTCCAAGGCACAAACCTGGATTTTGACCAACACTACAAGAAATCACACAAAAAATGATGCTAAAATTTGTCACATAAAATTCATTTTTCGTCACTAAAACATTTGGTGACGATTGTTAATCATCACAGAGACCGTCATCGTATGTGCGTGGTATTAGGTTTATTTAACAATATTTGATGTCGTCACTAAATGTTTTAACTTATGGTGACGATTTACATCATTGTCACTATAATTAATTACTTTTAGTGACGTTAATAACGTCACTATTTGAATGAAACTTTCGTCACTCTATATTATGTTTCGTCATCAAAACTTGGTGCATTAAATGACAAAAAATATTTTTTGTCATTAAATGATATTATTTTAGTGACGAAAATATGTTACTCTATTTAAATCATATAATTTTAATGACGACAATATTGTCGTATTTATGATTATTCTTTAAATGTTATTATGTTTATCGTCACCAAAATAAGAAAATTAATGACAATGACGTAACAATTAAATCATCTATAATATATTTAACATGACAATTAAGTCGTTGTCATTTCATATTTTAAATAATATTACAAAATAATTTGTCACCAAAGAATTATTTTTTAGGACACATTTTTCAATGTCACTCATTGAATACTTATGGTGACGATACATCTCGTCACAAAAAGAGTTACTAATAGTGACAAAATTAGTTGTTGTGACTAAATGAATATATAAGAGTGACGATATAGTTTGTCATCAAAGAGTTAATTTCTATGACACATTTTTATCTGTCACTAATTAAATACTTATGGTGACGATAGAACTCGTCACATAAAGAGCTATTAATAGTTACAAAATTAAAAGTCATCACTAAATGATATATAATACTGACGACATAACTTGTCACCAAATAGTTAATATTAGTGACAAGATCAATTGTCATAACTAAATGAATATATATAATGACAATACTATTAATTCTAAAGAGTTAATATTATTCATCATTAAATTTTAATTTTCATTGACCAAATATTATTTGTCAATAAATGATTATAAATCATGATGATGTGGTGTCATATTAAGTTGTTTGACATTCAAAATGTATTGTTACATTAACAATTTTCATTAAAAAAAAATATAATACATTTAGTGAGCTTTTTAAATCAACTTTACACCTGTATATAATATAAGAGACAAAATAGAATAAACATTTAAAATAAAAAGTAATTATCTTATAAAAAAAAATAGTAGATTCACCGATTCAACAAAATACCTAACTAGCTAGGCAATAAACAGTTGCTTAAATAATCCAAGTACCACAAACCAAATTATATAATCCAAAAAGCTGAAATTTTGAAATTCATATCCTAAGAAAATGCTCCAAAAAAAAACTATCTGCAAATAAAAAAAAAAGACATAAATCAGTCAAATAGTTATGAAATTAAAAAAGAAATGTATATAAAGAAAGAAATGGAGGATGGAGAGGGAGGCGGACATACTCAGGTAAAGCTTGTGAATCATGAGCCACCACAAGAAGAAGGGCAAGCACAATGGCAAGTCTTTCACGAAGACACTAGCAAAACAGATATGAAAAGTTCAACATTAATTATCACTGCATTTAATTCAAGTGCTACTCAGAGCTTGCTCTAAAATATTTTGCAATAAATTTAAAAATGAAAACCTACTAGTCTAACAGTCCAAAAATAGTATAGCTGTTGGCATAGAACTTTTGTAAGTTCTATATTTATCAATGTTGTTCAAAACTGAGTATATGCAAGAAAATCTATTGTAAAATGACTTGTTTTCGCCTTAATTGAATCGGGCTTTCCCCAGAAATCTGGTGGTCCCAACTCCTTGAACTGCTTGGCTGTGATAGACCGCGCGTTGCTATCCCTTCTACCCGTATTTTGTACACGAGTCTCCCTCGTCTGATTTTACATGAACTGCAAAAATCTCCTAAACATTCCATCATTCATCTTTTGCTCGGTAGCGTTGTTTACAAGAGGAATATTGCCTTCCTGTTACACGTTCTCCTGGTTTGTGACTAAAGGTTGTTCCACAGTCTCATACACTCCATTGTTAACATTCTCAGCAGCCATTCTTAAATACTGCCATAAAATAAGGGTTAATTAAACAAATTAATATATCACATAATATCCCTATATTATGACCAAGCCAACAAATAAGCTTAGATAGGACACACTTAGCTAATGATTTACTCATCTCTCCCTCCTAGTTTTATTCCTCGATCTCCGCCAGAGACCATTTCCTAAGCTTTGATACCAAATCGTGGCGCCCCCAAAATAGGTATACAACACCCATTCTCGAGTCAAATCAAATACATGGTACAGAAAAGCAAACTACAACTTCAATAATACAATTGTCGTGCAAAATACGGCACAACACATACTGTGAGTTTAAATACAAATATTGTCTTCTAGACAATATCAACACTCAAATAAGTCCTCATTACAATTATTCATACACTATTTTACAGAAATAGTGAGGACTGCTAAAACATCTTTCTAGAACCATCACTCCATACCCCGACTCGATCCTGCTATGTTCTCACCTCCTGAGAAGAAAAATGGAACAAAAAGGAAAAGGGTAAGCTCAACTAACCCAGTAAAAAATATTATGACTAAGATAATATACAATAAATTATCAGTAGTCTTCAACAGGGAAAAATCTGATTGAATATAATAGACAACAAGTTTTAGATCAACAAATGCAGCGTAAACAGCAATCCATTAGAAGAGTTATGTAGAGAATGAATTCTACTATCTTCTAATATTTAAAAGTTCATCATCAATATTATATCCCTGTAACAACAATCAGTATACATCTTTAATCAAATATTCATCTTTGCACTACAGCCAAAGATATTCATTTAGATCACCAAATTGGTCATGTTCATCTCAACACCTGTTCATCTTTGCACTACGGGCCAAAGATATTCATTAGTTAATCATTCATCTTTGCACTACAGGCCAAAGATATTCAGTAATATCATCATTTAAGACTGAGGATGATGAAAAATATTTTTAAAAAAACGAATTTAGTGAGACAGAAGGACAATTATTAGGGATTCATATAACAGTTTATCCAAGATCAATAATCATTCATAATAACTAATTGCGAAGCAGAATTGAAAAAAAAGATCAAAACATGGATACAATCAAAGATAGTAAGCATAATAGACATCTTGGACAAAAAGAAAAATTTTTATTTTTTGGTGAATAGTGCCGTATTTGTGAAGTGTCGTATACATGAATAGTAACCCCGACACAAAAAGGTAAAAACTCCACAATAAAATCCATACTAATATTTCGGTATAATGATATTAAAAGAATAACATCATTACGAAAAAAATAACATCCCTTACCTCAAAATAACCGTACTTCTGACTGAATTTCGGATATAGTGCTGACAGAAACTTGCACTGAATAACAATTCTCAAAGTATCAAAATACTCACAAAAATACGTTCGATAATATAGAGAGAAAGAAAACTTGTTTCTGGTGTGATTTTCAATTCTTACCTAAGAGTAGGAAAACGCTAGAACGCCATAGGAGACTAAAATAATAAAATATAATATTTTCTCATTCTTTCATCTACGCACCAACCAATTTTAAATCAAGCATGCCATCTTAGACAAAAAAAATAGCAGCCCATGTGTATTCAACACCAACCAAAAATGGGTCCCACCCTTTTTAATAAAAATTATTTTATTTTATGAAACTTCAATAATTCATAGAAAATAGCCCATTTATCAGAAAAATAAGAATTTTATGTCCATTCCACACGAAATTGAATTCTCTACAACTTTATAGCTTTGAGTTTTTCCAAATTCCAAATAGAAAATATTTGAAATCCACAAACGGATGATTTTTAATACCTCCATTCCGACAAAATACTGATAAAACACCTCAGCATTAATTCCTTCATTTATAACCACATAAATAAATCCATCATTTATATCCACATCAAATATATTTTCTTATCATATAAATCAATAATTAATTATTCACACATAATATTACAGAATCACAATTATGACAACCATGCAGTTCTTAGGAAAAAAAGGGCTTTCCAATAAGGATTTCTCCTTACTGGCGCGCAATTAGGTGACCAAACCTCTCCTTGACAGAACTTTCTAGACATTGCCAATAATTCTTATCTAATAATATTATTCAAATAATATGAATTATTGATCTGATAATGGGAAATACTATGCAGTGACAATTATTGAAACAACAATAATATAAACTATCAACGCAACAATTATTGAATCAATAAAATAAAATTTTGAACAGAAATTACTGTAACAATTATTGAGTAGTGCCTTCTTACGTAAGAATCAACAATTCAACAATCTTGTAATACCGTCAGGTATATTCTTTGTGCAACCACGCCAGACATCGTATTTTAACCACCAGGTAATCCAACAGTGTTAACGATAACAACTACGCCGTTATTTATAAAAACTCAAACTTTGTCGTTTTCTGCATCCGACAGTTATTCCGTTATGGGGTCCACAAATGATTGCGCCATCGTACGGATATTCCCGACAAAAAGAATATTCCATGACCAAACGAATATTCCCCGACAACAATGATTATTTTATAACCACTTACTTATTTTGCAAAATTTGCACATTTCACCCATAACCAAAGCATTATATCAAATTAACACCTTATTAATTTAGAATAATGAATAGAGGAAAAATTCAATTTTATTTATAATAAGTTGGGGTCTTACAATCAGCATGGTACATCATCATCAGAGCTTCCCTCACATCGTCTGACTAGCAATTCGGTATGATCATTTAGTCTTTTCCAATCATACTATTCTCAGAATTAATAATCCACATGTGAGGTATAACTCTTTCATCTCCTCATGAGCTTTTAGTCTCCATTTACATGCATTAGCGATAATATACATGTTAAGTATTCTTAGAAAAGGATTTTGCTTAACTTGTTATGAATGGGATTAATTTTCATAAGTGTCCGTGGGGCGAGAATCACGGGAACGATTAGAGATTTAAGACTATTCAACCTTTTGATTGGGCACAACATCCCAGTTCAAAGCGCTTTTTGGAACAGACTTGACCTCATATGCATGTCTGCACTTTGTGATTGCCCTGACTCTTAGTTGTGGGGTATGAAGCTATGGAAAAAATAATGTCAAATAATGAAAAGATAAAAGATAAGTTGCCAGCTTAATGTCTCGAATCATAGCCTAGGTTGCTCGAGTTATTAAGCCTGAGGGGTGTCTTTACACCTGGTGCCTTAAAGCCATCTGGTTTAGGAGTCATCGGCCTAACACTCGTTACATTGGGTAACTTAGCACCTAAGAAAATGAGCATTGCAAAAGGCAAAACCTGAGCAGATCCGAATCGTGGCGTAGGTTACTTGAGTACTTAAGCCCGAGGGGTGTCTTTACACTTGGTTCCCTAAAGCCCTCTAGTTTGGGAGTCATCGGCTTAACGCTTGTTACATTGGGTGACTTAGAGCCTAAGAAAATGGACTTATAAAACTCAGGCAAAGAAGCGAATAGAATTATTGCCTGACTTATCTCGAAGTGTGGCCTTTATTACTCGAGCCAGTAAACCCAAAGGAGTGTCTTAACACCTAGTGCCCTAAAGCCCTTTGGTTTGAGAGTCATTGGTCCAAAACTCGTTACATGGGTAATTCTGAATAGCCTAAGAAAACGAGACAAGATTAGGTGAGAAAAAAGAAAAATTTGCCAAGGCATAGAAGTAAAGCCCCTGCTAAGAGTTGTGTCACTCATAGGGCGTGTGTCATATGAAGTCAATTCTGCGAAAAATAACGTCTAGAGCGAAGATGAAGTTTCTCTGATAAAGGGAGATAAGTCTTTTAAAATTTAATCCTTCCCATGAATAATGACCATGGATGTTTAAAAATTTCCTTGCGATTTCATAACTCATTCCATTTCATAATTTGTACTTCAAATGCCTTATTCACAAGAGTATACTAATCCTGACAGTCAAGCCGTCAAGCTTTTCGTACATTTTTCTCTTTTGATGTACATGATATTTCTCACTCGCGACTTGGTCAACAAAGAGAGTTTCCCGTATGAATCCCTAACAACAACATGCGAAAGAACTAGGGCATTTTCCAATTCCAAGAAATGGAAAGAGTTTAAGGCGAGATCAAGCTTCTCATCAAAAGAAAGGAGAGAACTCCTGAAGGAAATCATGGCGACGTAAGCTTGCCCCTACAGAAGAATGGGGAAATTTTTCAAAAAAGTCCTTAACTCAAGAGCAGAAGGCTAATGATGAAAGGTCTAGCGAATGAAATCCTCACCATCAAATGTGTCAACCTGTGTCAAGTCCTCACGAGTCGAGGCTTCTACATCGAAGTTCAAATCTGGGCAGCGAAAGAATGGGTTGTACCCTCCAGGGATGTCAGCAATATTCAGATCATCAATTCAGCCGGGTTGCGAATCAAAAGCTCAAGGGAATGGGGCACAAGTACCCCAACAGCGAAAAGAAACTCCAAATTGACTCAGAAAGGGTGAGGTAAGTTTATACTCCAGACACTTTAAAATGTGCATCAACCTAGGACAATAGACTCCTAAGGACAAATCTAAGTCATCACATCATGCATAATCTGCATATGTGCAAAAGCGCTACATCAGCGTACATCTCCATCAACATTTAGCATGCATCTCTTGTAGATTTAAATATGCGCGCACATTAAATGTCTAGATTAGAGGAAAATTCCATCATACACATCAGTTGGTTGTCATCAATCCAGCGTAACATCAGGTGAAGTTTGGAAAATTAAGTTGTTGAATATTACTTCAATGAAGGTATCAGAAGAATCGATATACTAAACCATTGGAATTAATTCTGCATAACATCGGGCCATTTCAGCGATGAAAGCTTTGTATACCACTATTCGAGTGGGAACCAAAATCGTTTGGCGATGTCAGCATAGAAAACTACTAGTAGGGTAGGCACCGTTGTAAACTACCAGCATATGCATCGGGAAGGTCCGATGATTTCAGAACTTCATCCCCAACAGAGATGTAGAACAAATCTCAACTTATCTTCAACAAACAAGCATCAGCAACACCGATAAAAAGCTAAACTGTTGGAGTCAACACCAGCATATGCATCAACAATAACCGGTAAAGGTAAAGCGATTTACGATGTGCGAAATGCAATTTGCGATTTGCAATATAAAAAATGCGATGTGCGAATTGCGAAGTGCGATTGGCCAAATGCAAAGTGCAAAATGCGATATGCGACTTTTGAACTGCGATTTGCAAAAGCATTTTAACATTCATCATAACATTCATTACATTGCGATTTGCATCATTTAAAATCCCTTGTCACATTTCAAGTGTCTAGTAATCTTTATCAGGTCCATTCCATTGCATTGCATGAACCTAATAAAGAGGGGCATCTGTAGACATTCGAAATTTTATTTTTCTATTACTAACTATGCAGGAGGACAAAAGCATTTTTTTTACTCTCCAGAGATAACCCTGGAGGAGCACAAAGCCAGTTCTAACCCCGAAATAATCCCCGGGAGATCAAGTTCAAATCCTAGAGATAACCCCAGGAGGTCAAGCCAACCTCAAAAATAATCCAGAGGACATTCAAAGTCAACAACATGACAATCTCAGAGATAACCCTGGAAAAAGATGCTACAACTGCGCCAAAGTCAGAAACAACCCTGGGAGGAGCAAAATAGTTATTTTGCCACCTCAATCTCAACTCAACTCAAATCAACTCATTTCAAATCAAACTTCTTCAAAAGAAGTCCCACAAGAACCATATCTTAACTTCCGAGCGCAAACTACGCAAAACAGCTCAACAGACTGCCTAATGGAAACTTAGAAATGCCATTTCGGTCATGGACCCATCTTCCTGGAATCAAAAAAGGGTAAATCCTATATCATTGCATAGCTCTCAAAAATAGCCTTCCAGAATTGTATGGCACGCCTCAATCGGAGGCTCGGATTAAAGTTCTGTAAGTTCGAGTAGACATCACGTTGCATGCGTGCATGTACTTCGAGACGGAGGGACCCGCGGAGCCTGGGGCACCTCGGGCAGCCGCAGGTACACCTATGGCTCCCCCCTCTATAAATAAAGGGCTTGGGGTGGCCATATTTACAAGAAAAAAGGTGAGGAAGCCCTGTCAAATTTGCTCTGTACACCACCTATATTGAGTGTTTTCTTATTTTAAACACTTGTTAGCTCACATATAGCTATATTTTTACCGGCGGGAGCCGAGTGTTTATCCATTTAAAGTCATAAAAGTCTTCTTTGGCAGCCCATTGTAAGCCTTCTTACACATTATAAAGCCTTTCTCTTCATCTTTGCACACACTCTTCTTCACATTGAGAGTCGTGTTGTGTGTGTATGTCCGAATTTCGGTCCGTGGTTTTCATTTAGGTTTGTATATATATACTTATATATATATATATTTATATATATGGGCTAACATTATCGAGTTATACCTCGATTGATCCTGGACTCACGTCCGGAACGTTTACTTGTTTATATATATATATATATATATATTTATATATATGAACTATTGTCGAACTTTGTTCGATGAGCACAGATTTTACATCCGAGCGTTTACTACTTATATATATATATATATATATATATATATATATATATATATATATATAAACTTTCTTTGGACTTTGTTCGATGAGCACGGATTTTATATCCTATGCGTTTCGCTTTTAAATATATATATATATACATATATATAGCGACAAATCATTTGAAATGATAAACCGAAATGAGAGATCGATATATATCACAATATGCTTATCGCTATATATATATATATATATATATATATATATATATATATATATATATATATATTTATGTCAGAACACAGAGTTTACTTACGTGGCCTTTTACTTATTTTATTTATATTACATCACTTTGAAGTTTACTTCATGGCGGTTGATCGCTTTTTTGCTTTATTTATATTCCGTCCACTTTGGATTTTACTTCGTGGTGGTTGATCGCATTTATTGCTTTATTTACATTTCTGATCCCCCATAGAGGTGCTTCGTGGTGGTTGATCATGTCTCTCTATATATATTTACCGCTTTTATATATTTACATTTCCGATCCCCCGTGGAGGTGCTTCGTGGTGGTTGATCACGTGCAGTATATATATATATATATATATATATATATATATATATATTACTGACTTTTATATATATAATCGATTCTTGCTTTTCATATAAGCTGTGGTATCTTGTGAGCTAGGAATCATGTGATCACAGATTCAGATCCATGAATCTAGATTCGATTCCGTGATGGACATTTTTCAATTTATGTGACTTGTAAATTATTCATGGTGTTTGAATTTCCTTAGATGGCTTTCATGCCATGAGGAGTTCGATCTTCACTATATATTATTTTCTCAAAGATGCTTCGCATCTCGAAAATAAAAGTAATCAAGCCGAACATTTAATAATAAAATAGAAGTATGAAAAGGTCTCAATTACTATTGAGCACAGGGTTTGAAAAACCTCTTTTACAAAATCTGACTGCTATATCATGTTTAAAACTAAATTTTTCATACAAATTCAAACCCTTTGTATATAGGTGCGAACGAGGCCTCACACTACTTCCAAATAACATCACACTAACCCACACACACACACATTTATATAACAGTTTCTTGAAAAGTGGTGGTCACTGTGGTAACACGGATGTCGGGGGGTGCCTAACACCTTATCTCTGCATAATTAAGCCCCCGAACCCAAATGAATCTCGGTTTCACAGACCCGTTTAGCAGTGTCACATCGATGGGTCAATGTGCAAACCTTTTCTCGGTTGCGTTGGTACAACCAGTTAAAAACACCAATTGGCGACTCTTACAGTCAAATCGTCGACATATACATGTCGGACCTTTTTCACTTGTTTTTTCAAACAAATCTCACATAACATGAGAACACTAAAGAACAAGAACAGAAAAGGGACAAATAAAAATCCCGACGTCGACAATAAGGTTAAAAAAATAATACTAATCCCGACAAAGATGAAGAAAATAATTAAAAGAAAAGTAAAACAATAATTAGATAAAAATTAATAATGAGAAAGCAAGAAATTTGAATAACTAAGCAACTTTATGACGAAGTAATTCATCCTTTTAATTGTATAACTCAAATTATGCTACGTAATAATAATAATAATAATTTATATATTTTCCAATTTATTATTATTATTGTTATTATTATTATTATTATTTTCTTTCTCTTCCATGTGTTTTTTTTTGAAATTTTCATTTAACTTATGCATGGGTAGACATTCTTATATAGGTTGATGTGTTTTATTATTTTTTATATAAATAATATTAAGGGTCTTAAATTCAGAGTCTCAAACGTGTCTCAAATTATGTAACATTGAATAATATAAAAATATAGCTAGTGATGATATTATTTGAGATATTATGTGAAACCAAAAATATTTGAGGCCCAAAAGATATTGCTCTTTAGCACCTGGTCATAAGAAATCTTTAAGCACACTGCACTTAGTTGATGCTTTTCTATGGGAGGATAAAGATACCTACCAGTTCCTTGGACTTCAAACTAACAAGGTTTGAAAGACCCCAACTTATTATTAAATGAAATTGAATTTCCTCTATTTATTATTTTGAAATACTAAGGGTTGATTTGATTAATGTGGTTAGTTATGGGTAAAATGTTATAAAATATTCATTTTTTATCGGAGAATATTTGTTTGGTCGTGGAATATTCTTCTTTGTCGGGGAATATTAAATGCGGCAATAGCGACCTTTGTGTGGCCCATAATCTGAAAGCGATTGGATGAAGAAAATGACAAGTATAAGTTGTTTATAAATAACGGCGTAGTTGTTACCGTTAATACTGTTAAATTACCCGGTGGTTAAAACACAGTAGCACACGATATTTCACCAATTATTGATTCTTACGTAAGAAGGCACTACTCAATAATTGTTACAGTAGTTACTGTTTAATATTTTATTTTATTGATTCAATAATTGCTACGTTGATATTTTATATTATTGTTGTTTCAATAATTGTCACTACACAGTATTTTCATTATCAGATCAATAATTCATATTATTTGAATAATATTATTAGATAACGTTATTGGCAATGTCTAGAAAGTTCTATCTAAGGAGAGGTTTGGTCACCTAATTGCGCGCCAGTAAAGAGAAATCCTTATTGGAAAGCCCCCTCTTTCCTGGGAACGGCCTATGTAACACCCCCTTCCCGAAAAGGTAAGGGAGGTCACGCACAAAGCACAACAAACCTCAAAATAAGTAAACAAAGCACTAATAACTTCAAAATACTAATAGTGGTGATCCATTAATAGCGTATACAATTCTCCAAATAGAGTCAAAATAATCAAAACTTAAAATTCAAAACAACCTAGATGGTCAAAGGCAACTCTCTCATCACACTAGCCCTGAATCACCCCTGCAAACCTGCCGGAAGAAAAACATAGCATGAGCCAATTGCCCAGTACGGATACAGATATACAAAAGATATACAACTAATACACGAAAAAAACTGAGACAAAATACTGAACAAAACCTCAAGTGTAAATAATGACGAAAATATAATCTCCAAAGATCTGAATGTAATATATCTGAATCAACAGAATTGGCAAAACCAATAGAAAAATAAAGAAATAATGAATTGAAGTAACTAACTCAATGAATTGAACTGAACAGGAACAAACAAAACTAATACAATGAAATAATAGGCTGAATCAAATGGTTGGGTGTTATTTCATACCGAATGAGCTCAAAAATATATATTGCCACACATGCAAGTCAAAATAATGCCACACAGGCAAATCACACATTGGACCGCGAATCCAAATGTATGCAAATCGGATAGGTGTGTTTGGCACAACATCACCAATCCATGAGCGTAAAACTAGGGTTAACCCATACGCCTCCCACAACAAAACACCAAATGGCCCACTTCCTCCGGAGCCCAAAACGGAGACGTCGTGGACTACTCACACCGCCACGGAAAGTGTCATGCCTCTCGTGCCAAGACGACATGCCTGTGGTACCCCCCACAGGTGGTTATAGCTCAGGTATACCCTGCAGTATTCTAACAAAAATATCATGTCACAACACATGCGACACAATATCAACACAAGGGTTCTAATATGTGCATATTAAACTAAAATGAATCATCAACTCTAAGTCTCCAAACATATACTAACATGCACATTACTACAAATATTAAAATAAATTTAGACATGTTGTACTAGTCTAAAGAGTACAAATATGAGTTCCAACTATGAACGCCAAACAAAACTATCACAATGAATTTGATAAAGAATAATTATGAGAGGTAATACAAAATTTTTAAACGAGTAGCAAAACAAACGACTTAAAATTAAAAGAATCTCGCTGAAAGAGTACGGAATCCGTACCTGGAATCGATAATGCAATACCTAAATTTATATTCCAAAAATACTCCTTAATTTCCCTCCGTCCGATCTAATAAAATAATAATAATGCGATTATAAGTTACTTAATAATTATAATTTATACTACTATGAAATTAATTCTCCAATTAAATCAATTTTAAAAAATAACCCTAATTAAATTATAATTTATATTCTAATCATTTTTTTATATACTTTAACAAATCAATAACCTTAAGATATTATATATATAATAAATCTCATTTATTCATTAAAGTCATACTGTCATTACTTATACATAGAGTAATAATAAAGGTAAAATAAGAGTTGAAGTTTGTGAATTCCCAAGGCTAAACACATGGTATACATATTAATAAGTACCTTTAAATCAATGCAGGTTCCGTATATATATAATAATATATATATAGTCTAATTCCTTTGTTAATTCTAACATGGTAATCTGACAACTTATACATATACATATCCGACACATCCCTTTTTTTTTCTTTTTTTTTTTCAAATCAACTCATGGCCAACTGCTTGAAAAAATATAATAAAAATATATATGTAATATATAAAATCAACGCCTGCAGCAGTCCTGCAGGCCACCAACAAGATTCTATATAAACATAATATATATATATATATATATATATATATATATATAAAATCCTCAAGTAATAATGACTAATACCAAAACTCAAACTAAAAGTTTATATATATATATATATATATATATATATATATATATATATATATATATATATATATATATATATATACTGCAATCCTTCATACTTTGTAAGTTAATCTTGACATCTATGAAATAAAACTATTATACAAATGCTGTAATCAAAGGACACTTGCCTGATAAAGCTTAAAGTTGATTTTCCTCTCTTTTTCTTGCGCCGCCTCACGAGTCACGCCCAATTCCTTTCCCACGTTCGTATGAGAGTCTAATTAGGTTTTACTTGTTTAATTATATATCTTATTGTGTCTCCTAATTTTAATATTACCCAAATACAAAATAGACCCAATTAGTATAAAACCCCAAATTAATGTAATCACATACTTATTATAGTTCACACAAATTTAATACAATTTGACCCAAACATGAGAAAAACCCAATTAAAATATGGATTTAAATATTATTTATTTATTTATTTATTATCTTTTTTTTACCGAGTATTACAGTCTGGTTGTCGGTATTATGATTCTGTAATATTATTTGTGAATAATTAATTATTGATTATTATGATAAGGAAAATATTCATTTTATGTGGATATAAATGGAGAAAATTTTTTAATGTGACAATTGCTGAAAATTGATATTTTATCTTTTTCGATAAAATAATATATTATTATATTTTAATAATATAATAATGGTGATATTTTTACAATGAATGTGGGATATATGAATAAATAAGGAGGAAGAATATTTTGTCACTAAAATTGTTTAAAAAACATGTTAAACATGTACGTGGGCCCATTTCTTGATTGGAATTTGATTATAGCTTGTAAAATCGCTTGGTTTATGGATTTGATTCAATTTACTTTGGAATTTAAAAAACTTTCTTCTGCAAAGTTGTAGAGAATGGAATTTCCTATGGAAAGGACATAAGGTTCAAATTTTTTGATAAAGGGATATTTTTATGAATTATTGAAGTTCAAGTTCTGGACTAATTAATTTTTGAAGTTTAAAATATTTTAATTAAGAAAATGTTTTTTCATTTGTGGGACATGTGTTAAGTGGTTGAAATCAATTTGGTGGTGTGCATAGAATTTAGTTTATAAATAATATTATTTTATTAAATTTTACGCTTTGGTGTTACAAGTATTTTCCTATAAATAGAAGTACTTAGGTTAGAATTGAAAATCACACCGAAACTAAAGTTTTCTCTCTATATTATCGAGCGTATTCTTGTGAGTATTTTGATACATTGAGTGTTGCTATATCGATGCAAGTTCACTTCACCTTATATATCCTAGGTATTCTAGCTGAAATCTTGTCTTTTTCGAGGTAAGGGATATTATTTTTTAAAAATGATATTATTTCTTTCAATATCATTATCTTTAGGAATATTGATAGTATTTTTCTTGTGAAATTCTTGTCTTTTAGTGTATGGGTTACTTATTCATGTATACTGGCCTTTATTCACGATATATAATCTTATTCACGAATACGACACTTATTCACAAAAAAATTAAATTTTTGTTTTTTTTATTTAAAATATCTATTATGGATATTAGCTTTGATTGTATCCATGTTTTGATCATTCTTGAATTTTGCTCCACTATGATTATTTATGAAGTATTTTGAACTCGGATTGTTTAAAATGCGAATACTTAATATTTGTTCTTTTGTTTCACTAGATTCATTTTCTTTAAAATATTTTCATCATCCTCAGTCCTAAATGATGATATTCTTGAATATCTTTGGCACAGTGCAAAGATTAATGATTTTCGATGAATATCTTTGGCTCGTGAGTGCAAAGATGAGCAGTGTTGAGATGAACATGACCCATCGATGAATATCTTTGGCTTTTGTAGTGCAAAGATGAATATTTGATTCAAGATGAATATTGATTGATGTTACAGGGATAAAATAATGATGATGGACTTTTAAATTCATAGATTATAGTAGATTTCATTCTCTACGTAACTCATCTATGAATTATTATTTTCGCTGCGAATATTGATCTGAAATTTGTTGTCTATTGTATTTTATCAGATTTTTCCCTATTGAAAACTAACGATAATTTGTTCTATATTATCTTAGTCATAATATTCTTTACTTGGCTAGTTGAGCTCACCTTTTTTCTTTTTATTCCATTTTTCTTCTCAGGAGGCGAGAATGTAGTGAGTTCTAGTCGAGGTGTGGAATGATGGTTCTAGAAAGTTATTTTAGTAGTCCTCACCATTTTTGTAAAATAATCTACCAATAATTGTAATGAGGACTTATTTGGGTGTGAATATTGTCTAGATGGCAATATTTGTATTTAAACTCACAGTTTTTATGTTGTATTAATAAAGTTGTAGTTGTTTTTGTACCATGTTAATGACGACTCAAAATGGGTGATGTATACCTATTTTGGGGGCGTCACAGTTGGTATCAGAGCTTAGGGATATGATCTCTGGCGTAGATCGAGGAATAGAACTAGGAGGGGAGAGACGAGTAAATCCTTCGCTAGTGTATCCTACCTAAGCTTATTTGTTGGTTGGTCAGAATATAGGGATATTATATGATATGTTAATTTCTTTAATTAACCCTTGTTTTATGGCAGTATTTGAGAATGTCGACTGAGAATGTTAACAGTGGAGTAAATGAGACCGTGGAGACACCTTTACTCACCAACGAGGAGAACGTGCAACATGTTGGCAATGTTCCTCCTGTGAATAACACCACTAAGAAGATGATGAACGACGGGATGTTTAGAAGCTTTTTGTAGTTCATGCAAAATCAGACGAGGGAGACTCGTGTTTAAAATACAGGTGGAAATGATAACAACACACGGTTTATCACAGCCAAGCAGTTCAAAGAGTTGGGACCACCAGAATTCTGGGGAAAGTCGGATCCGATTAAGGCAGAAACGTGGGTCAAGCAAATTACCAAGATATTCGATGTCTTGGGATGCACGGAGGAACAGAAGATTCCATTCGCCACCTTTATGTTCCGTAATGAGGCAGATTACTGGTGGGAATCTGTGAAGCGTACCCATCCAGTCGCACTTAGCATGTCTTGGGAGACGTTTCAGAAACTGTTCAATGACAAGTACTTTCACGAAAGTATTAAATCATATGAAGGAAGTGGAGTTTATTAGATTGGAACAAAACAACATGAAGGTGTCCCAAAGATGAGGCGAAGTTTGCGAGTTATCCGGTTTGCACCTCATTTGGTGGAGAATGAGGAATGTATGACGCGGATGTTTCTGAGAGGTTTGAAACCCGACATACGTCAATATCTCATTTCTCATAAATTTTCTCTCTATTCAGATGTTGTTAATAGGGCTCAATTATTAGGCGAGATAACGAGTACGTTCAACCGAGGACCACTGACGAGGATCATCTGGGTGACAACGATCATCGAACAATGATAACCAAATGGAGAAAGAAAAATAAGGACAAGAATGGTAACCACTCTGGTGGTAATCATGGCCATGAAAATAGAAGAAGCGAGTCGGGGAGATTTTAAAAGAGGAGATTCAATAATGACCATGTGAAGACGTCATTGAAAGAATAATCGGTTCTAAGGGAGGAGAACGACCACCTCGGTATCTTATAAATGTGGAAAAGAGGGACATATCATTGAACCCCTACAACAGTTCAAGGTATGCTATAATTGTGGAAAAGAAGGACATATCGCTCGAGATTATGCGGTAGTGAAACCAAGTCCAATGAGGATGGTGACTCAAAAGGTCATCCCGAAAAAGTCAAAGTCAACAGCTTGGAAGGCGTTTGTCGTGGTAGTCAAAATGCGAGGAACCCAAACGAGGTGATCAAGGGTAAGCTAATCATAAATTCTTGTGAAGTTTATACCTTACTAGATACCGGTTCTACCCATTCTTTTATCTCTCCTACTTGTGATCAACGTTTAAACTTGACTCCGGAGAAATTAGACTTTAACTTATCTGTTGAAACTCCGTTGGGTGAAACCTTTGTTACATCTACAGTTTATAAATCTTGCTTGATCCAAGTTGGCACAATCACATTACCTGTTGATCTTATCTCTTTAAAGATACTTGCATTTGATGTGATTTTAGGGATTGATTGGTTAACCACTCATCATGCCAAAATTGATTATTTTCGTGGGTTGTTAGTTTTCATATTCCTAACCAACTGTTATACGAATTCAAGCAACTAAACCACTAAAATCAGTCACGGTCATATCAAGCCATAAAGCTATTCGTTTATTAAAAAACGGATGTCAAGCTTTCTTAGCCCATATTATGGACTTGAACAAAAACACGTCAGATTTGAATAATATTCTTGTTGTTAGTAAATTTCCTGACGTATTTCCTAAAGAACTTCCCGGTCTACCCCCATAACGTGAAGTTGAATTCTTTATTGATCTTGAACCTGGTACAAAGCCCATTTCTAAAACCCCATATCGAATGACTCCTATTGAACTTCAGGAGTTAAAGGTCCAACTACAGGAGTTGTTGGACATCGGTTTCATTCATTCTAGTACATCTCCTTGGGGTGCTCCTATTTTATTCGTAAAGAAGAAAGACGGGAGTATGCGACTTTGTATTGACTACCGGGAATTGAACCATGTCACCATCAAGAATAGGTATCCGCTACCTCGCATTGATGACCTGTTTGACCCGATTCTGAGGAGCACAATTCTTTTCAAATATCGATCTTAGCTTACGGATATCATCAATGAAGATTAGAATCGAGGATATTCCAAAGATCGCCTTGAAACTGATGCGGGCATTATGAATACTTAGTCATGTCTTTTGGATTGACTAATGCTCCTGCGGCTTTCATGGATATGATGAACCGAGTATTCAAGGATTATTTGGATCAGTTCGTTGTTGTCTTTATTGATGACATTCTCATATATTCCAAAAGTCGTGAAGATCATGAGCACCATTTGAAGCTGGTACTCCAAAAGCTTCATGAAAACAAGCTATATGCCAAGTTGAAGAATTGCGAGTTCTGGCTTGAGGAAGTAGCATTCCTTGGGCACGTGGTGTCAAAACATGGAGTATCTGTCGACCTGGCGAAGATTGAAGCAATACAAAGTTGGGAGCAACCAAAGTCGATGGCCAAGAATGCGTAGCTTTACGGCCTGGTGGTTATTATCGAGATTTGTGGAAGAATTTTCTCGAATCGCTACCACATTAACTCAACTAACTTGGAAGGATACAAAATTAAGTATGGAAGCGAGGAATGCGAAAAGAGTTTCCAAGAGCTTAAGAGGAGACTCATTTCTTTTGTTTTGACATTACCATCTGGTTCGGATGGATTTGTTATCTACAGCGATGCTTCAGGCAAAGGGTTAGGATGTGTTCTCATGTAACGTGGGAAAGTCATAGCCTATGCATCGCGACAACTTAGAGAGTATGAGAGGAATTATCCTACTCATGATCTAGAGTTAGCGTGCCCGTCGTTTTCGCTAAAGATCCGGGAGGCACTATCTATATGGGGAGAAAGTGGAGATATATTGGACCATAAAAGCCTCAAATATTTCTTCACCCAAAAGGAACTTAACATGCGAACGACGTTGGCTCGAAATTAAAAAGATTATGACCACACCATTCAATACCATCCCGAAAAAGCAAACGTGGTAGGTAGTGACGTTGAGTAGAAGATCATATCACGAGGACGAGTGCGATGATGTCAAGTATACGTATAGAACCAACTTTAATCGATAAAGTTAAAGTTGCTCAAGCCACAGACCCGGAGCTAATGCGTATGAAGAAAAAAGTACAAGAAGGTGCTATTCCAGAAGCAAGAATCGATGAAGAAGGAATACTTGAGTACACTCCGGACTTTGTGTTCTAACGACTGATTTGAAGTACAAGATCATGATGGAAGCACACAATACATCATTTTGCAATCCGTCTGGAAGTACCAAAATGTATCGTGATCTTCGACATACATTTTGGTGGAACAATATGAAGAGAGAGATTGCAAAGTTTATCTCGAGGTGTTTAACTTTTTAACGTGTAAAGGCGGAGCATCAAGTGCATAAGGGTCCATTGCAACCACTTGAGATCCCGAAATGGAAGTGGGAACACATTACCATGGATTTCGTTACAGGTCTTCCCACGGTTTCTCAAGGTATAAATGCTATTTGGGTTATTGTTGATAGATTAACCAAGTCTGCTCATTTCTTGCCGATACGGGAGTCTTATTCCCTTGAACGTCTTGCTCATATGTATGTAAATGAGATTGTGAGATTGCATGGCATGCCAGTATCCATAGTTTCGGATCGTGACCTAAGATTCACTTCACGATTTTGGGTTAGTTTGCAAAAAAGCTATGAGCGCAGTTACGATTCGATTCAAAGATATCATCCTCAAACGGACGGACAATCAGAGAGGACTATTCAAACTCTTGAAGATCTATTAAGACAATGTGTCCTAGACTTCAAAGGGAGTTGGGATAAATATTTACCTTTGGTGGAATTCTCCTACAACAACAGTTATTAGGCAAATATAGGTGTGGCTCCATTTGAAGCATTATATGGATGTAAGTGTCGCTCTTCAGTATGTTGGGATGAGGTTGGTGAAGCAACATTGTTGGGACCAACTGATGAATATCTTTGGCCTGTAGTGCAAAGATGAATATTTGATTCAAGATGAATATTGATTGATGTTACAGGGATAAAATAATGATGATGGACTTTTAAATTCATAGATTATAGTAGATTTCATTCTCTACGTAACTCATCTATGAATTATTATTTCGGCTGCAAATATTAATCTGAAATTTGTTGTCTATTGTATTTTATCATATTTTTCTCTGTTGAAGACTAACGATAATTTGTTCTATATTATCTTAGTCATAATATTCTTTACTGGGCTAGTTGAGCTCACCCTTTTTCTTTTTGTTCCATTTTTCTTCTCAGGAGGCGAGAATGTAGCGAGTTCTAGTCGGGGTGTGGAATTATGGTTCTAGAAAGTTGTTTTAGTAGTCCTCACCATTTTTATAAAATAATCTACCAATAATTGTAATGAGGACTTATTTGGATGTGAATATTGTCTAGATGGCAATATTTGTATTTAAACTCACAGTTTTTGTGACGCCCCCAAAATAGGTATACATCACCCATTATGAGTCGCTAAATACATGGTACAGAAAAACATCTACAACTTTATTAATACAATTGTCGTGCAAAATACGACAACACATACTGTGAGTTTAAATACAAATATTGTCTTCTAGACAATATCAACACCCAAATAAGTCCTCATACAATTATTGATGTACTATTTTACAAAAATAGTGAGTACTGCTAAAACAACTGTCTAGGACCATCACTCTATACCCCGACAGGTTCCTACTATGTTCTCGCTTCCTGAGAAAAAAAAATGGAACAAAAAGGAAAATGGTGAGCTCAACTAGCTCAGTAAAGAATATTATGACTAAGATAATATACAACAAATTATCCTTAGTCTTCAACAGGGAAAAATCTGATAGAATATAATCGACAACATGTTTTAGATCAACAGCTACAGCGAAAACAACAATTCATTAGAAGAGTTAAGTAGAGAATGAAATCTACTATCGTCTATGAATTTAAAAGTCCATCATCAATATTTTATCCCTCTAACATCAATTAATATACATCTTTGCACTACGGGCCAAAGATATTCATTTGTATCACCAGTTGGTCATGTTCATCTCAACACCTATTTATCTTTGCACTATGGGCCAAAGATATTCATTAGGTAATAATTCAACATTGCACTACAGGCCAAAGATATTCATCAAGTACCACCATTAAGGACTGAGGATGATGAAAAACATTTTAGAGAACGAATCTAGTAAGACAGAAGGACAAATATTAGGGATTCGTATTTCGGTTTATCCAAATTCAATAATACTCCATAATAACCAAGTGTGAAGTAGAATTCAAAAATAAAGATCAAAACATGGATACAATCAAAGATAGTAACCATAAAAGACATCTGAGACGAAAAAGAGAAATTTTCATTTTTTGGTAAATACTGTCGTATTCGTGAATAGTGTCGTATACGTGAATAGTGCCGTATACGTGAATAGTAACCCCGACACAAAAGTTCCAAATTTGATTAAAAATTTCAAACCAATATTTCGGCATAATGATATTGAAGAAAATAACATCCCTTACCTCAAAGAATCAAGATTTCTTGAATGAAAGGTCAAGTAATCTTTGAATGAAACTTGTCTTTGACAAAGAACTCTCAAAGTATCTAAATACTCACAAAATACGCTCGATAATATAGAGAGAGAAAGAGAGAAAGCTTATGTTTCTGGTGTGATTTTCAATTCTAACTTATCCCTCTATTTATAGGAAAATGTTAGCACGCCGAAGCAGACTTGACCTACTACCTGATGGCTTTACCTGCTACTATTGCCACCCACCATATTTGAAATAAAATTCAGTACATTTCTTCACCAACCACAAGTGGAGCCCACTCAATTCTAGAATTTTCCACCAAAATCATTTATAAACCTAATTTACAATCGACCACCTCTTAAAATTCATAACAAATCATACGTTCATTTTTAACAGTTCAAAATTTGTGGACATATACTCAACTTATATATGTATAACATATCCAAAAATCACAACGATCCAACGGTCGGATTAAAAATTATATCTCACGCAATATATCGTAAAAATACTAATTTGATTTTTAATACCTCCTTTCTGACAAAACTACTGATAAAACACCTCAACATTAAATCCTTCAATTATAACCACATAAAATAAATAAATCCATCATTTATATCCACATCAAATAAATATTTTCTTATCATAAAAACCAATAATTAATTATTCACAAATAATATTACAGAATCACAATTATGACAACCAGGCCGTTCCCAGGAAAAAGGGGGCTTTCCAATAAGGATTTTTCCTTACTGGCGCGCAATTAGGTGACCAACCTCTCCTTAGACAGAACTTTCTAGACATTGCCAATAATGTTATCTAATAATATTATTCAAATAATATGAATTATTGATCTGATAATGGGAAATACTGTGCAGTGACAATTATTGAAATAACAATAATATAAAATATCAACGCAGCAATTATTGAATCAATAAAATAAAATATTGAAAAGTAATTACTGTAACAATTATTGAGTAGTGCCTTCTTACGTAAGAATCAATAATTCAAAAATAGTGTGCAATACCGTGTGCTACTGCGCAACCAAGCGTATTACTATATTTTAACCACTGGTTATTCCAACAGTGTTCACGGTAATAACTACGTCGTTATTTATAAAAACTCAAACTTGTTGTTTTCTTCATCCGACAGTTATTTTGTTATGAGGCCCGCGAATGGCTGCGCCGTCGTACGAATATTCCCCGACAATAAGAATATTTCACGACTAAACGAATATTCCCCGACAAAATGAATATTTTATAACCACTTGCTTATTTTGTAAAATTTGCACATTTCATCCATAACCAAAGTATTATATCAAATTAACTCCTTATTATTTCAAGATAATAAATAGAGAAAATTTAATTTTATTCATAATAAGTTGGGGTCTTACAACCTCCCCTCCTTATGAAATTTCATCCTCGAAATTGACGTACGTACCTGATGTTTCGAAAAGGTGAGGGTACCTCGCTTTCATTTCTGATTCCAACTCCCAAGTCATTTCCTCAATAATATGGTTCCTCCACAAAACCTTGACTTGTGGTATAACCTTTGTTCGTAGGATATGCTCTTTCCTATCCAATATCTTGATAGGTACCTCCTCGTAAGTTAAATCTTTAGCTATCTCGTCTGGTTCTAACGCAATAATGTGGTTTGGGTCTTTCACATATTTACGAAGCATAGATATATGAAAAACATTATGAACACGAGACATGCTTGGAGGTAACGCAAGTCTATAGGCCACATTTCCTACTCGGTCAAGAATCTGAAATGGACCAATAAATCGTGGATTGAGCTTTCCTCTCTTCCCGAATCTTGTAACTCCCTTCCATGGAGTAATATGTAATAGTACATGATCTCCAATATTAAACTCCACATCCTTTCGATGATGTGACGCCCCCAAATCCGTGTAATCATCGATTATAGAACTTGGTGCTCACGATACAACATACACCATCATCTAACTAAGTAAACCTTAACAATAAGGAATAATAATATTAACTATTACATAATTATTCAAAATAAAATCCCAAGTCTTTACAACCTTAAAACATCACGGAACTCGGTCTTAGCGTTTTATCGCTACAATACACATATCGCGAAATAATTATTTTATTACATAACCATTAGCATCACTTCATCTTGGACTTTCCCTTGTCCTCGCCTTAAACCTCACCTTTCTCATCCTTAATCGAAAGGTTTAAACAAGAATGAGCACAAATTGCCCAAAGAAGTATACTGGAATAAATGGGAAATATACATCAGGATAAAGGCATTTGAATTACTAGATCTCAACAGTTGAAAGATTATCAAGTGTTAAAGAAGAACATCAAGAATAAGAATTTAATAATTTTCAATATCATACTAAGGGGTGTAAAATACCCTGAACATATTTTCTTTCATCAAAAACCATCAGACGGTTTAACAATCAAATAGACTGTAAACGGTCTCTGCAAGTACGCCAGGTGATCAGCCCATTGTACCCTACATTGTGCACATGTATTAAGTTTAAAATGCATAAGCATAAATGGGACTATTTGCCCGACATCTATTTTTCCCGTTCATTCGGGTTGTTCATCTTAGTAATCATGCGAGACCTCACCAAGGCAACTTGGATTGGTAAACATTCAATAGCTTCGAAAGATGTGTTTTAAATCATTTTTCATCAATAATAACTAGCCGGAACCAAAGGCTAGGAACATACATAGAAACAGTTCTATGATGACATGAAACTTAAAAGCATAGCCGTTAGAATAATAACTGAATAACCATTAAAAAGCTTGCAAGATAATTGGAGTTTGTATGACTTTTCAACGAAGAAACTTGCACGAGTAAATAACTAACACAAGTCCAATACTTACCCTTACTGCGACAATATTAGTAAGGATTTAATAAATACCCAAAAGAAATTAGGGTTAGGAAAGTCGACGTCCCGGACGTCATGGAACTCTCCGTTTCGTCAAACTCAACTTCAAAATTCGTATTTGACAATTCGTCGCTCCAAAGTGTGTTTGGGCTAAATTTAAGATAATATTATATCTAATAAAGTTCCAAGAGAAGAGATTTGACTGTATGTGATATTTTACGTCATAAAACTTCCAAGTCCATATATCTATAAATAAGAGCATTGTAAAAGAGAATGGTGGATATATAAAAATATTATGAGACATGTCTTATTTTCGTGACACATTTAAAAATATTATGAGGTATGTCTCATTTTAAGTGACACATTTTTTCGTGGTTTCGATCTATCCCCGCCTAATTTTGACGTTTCGGACTCAAATCACGAGCATAGCGTCTCTAAATTCCGCTCCAAACTCAAACTCATATTTGTAAGTCATCCCACGAAATTAATTAGAATTAATTCCATCCTTAACCAATTTAAATAATTGGCCTAACTGTAACAACCATTAATATGCATCTTATCACATAACATATAATAAAAATAAATAATTCATCTAAAAATAATTGTCACATAAGAATTTCACATAAGTTTGTTTATTGAAATTGTTTAATTACATGGAAAAATCTAGGATATTACATTCACCTCCTTATAAGGATTCCGTCCCCTAATCATTACACATCAAACAAGCAGTTAGGGTAGTTTTTCATCGGTTTTATCTCAAGTTCCCACGTAGCCTCCTCGGCGTTGTGGTTCCTCCATACTACCTTAACGAAGGTATTATTTTATTTCTTAACACCGCTTCTTTTCTATCAATTATCTCGCCTTTGAACCTCTTACGTAAGTTAAGTCTTTTTCAACCGAATTGGTTCAAACTCTATAACATGCTTGTAGTCCCCTTATATGGTCTTAAGATGAAATGTGGAATACGTTGTGTATATGTTCTAGCTCTCGGAGGTAAAGCTATTTCATAAGCTACCTCACCGACTCATCTCGAAACTCAAAGGGTCCTATGAATGGGACTAAGTTTTCCTTCTTCCCAAATCTCATTTTCCTTTTTCCAAGGTGACACTTTCAAAAACACATAAGTCTCCGGCGTCGAAGTCTCGTTGTTGTCAGTGTCGATCAGCATATTTCTTTTGTCGATCCTGAGCCGCCACTAGCCTCGCTCGAATAGTTTTGATCACATCCGCAGTCTGTTGTACCAATTTTGGCCCTAGTAGTTGACGTTCTCTTACTTCATCCCAGCATAATGGCGTTCTGCCTTTCCTTCCATATAAAGCTTCATAAGGTGACATCCCGATGCTCGCATGGTAGCTGTTGTTGTATGCAAATTCCACCAACGGTAGGTGGTCATCCTAACTCCCTTTGAAATCCATCACACATGCTCTCAGCATGTCCTCTAACGTTTGAATAGTTCTCTCGCTCTGCCCATCTGTTTGAGGATGATACGCGGTGCTCAACCTCAGTTGCGTTCCTATGTGTTCTTGAAAACTTCTCCAAAAATTCGCTGTGGACCGCGGATCGCGATCTGACACAATTGATACTGGTACACCGTGCCTGGAAACGATCTCTTTGATATAAAGCTTTGCCAACTGATCCAAGGTATATCTGATCTTGATTGGAAAGAAATGCGCTGACTTGGTCAATCGATCGACGATTACCTACACTGCATTGTAACCCTTCTGCGTAGTTGGAAGTCCTACCACAAAATCCATCGTGATATGCTCCCACTTCCATTCCGGAATTTCTAACGGTTGAAGTAACCCGCTCGGTTTCTGATGTTCCGCCTTGACCCGCTGGCACGTTAAACACTTGCTGACGCACTCTGCGACTTCTCTTTTCATATTGGGCCACCAATAATGTTGACGAAGATCCTGATACATTTTTGTGCTCCTCGGGTGGATTGAGTAACTTGAACTATGAGCTTCCTGCAAGATTTCTTCCTTTAACTCAGATACCGCTGGCACCCAAATTCTCTTCTCAAATTTTAACAGACCATCACCACCCATACTGAATTTAAGCCCCTCTCCATCGGAAATTCTTTTATTCATTTTCTCACATTCTTCATTATTGCCTTGTGATTCCTTGATCTTGTCCAATAGAGTTGGACGAACCTCCACTGTGAATAATTTCCCATCTGGCTCTCTCGGCCTCTTTATCTCTAGCTCCAAACTGTCCATCTCCTTGATTAACTCCTCCTGAGCTGTTAGCATTGCCAATCTACCACTGCCCTTTCTGCTTAACGCATCCGCTACTACGTTCGCTTTCCCCGGATGATACAAAATATCGCAATCGTAATCCTTCATTAGCTCCAACCATCTCCTCTGCCTCATATTTAACTCCTTTTGCATGAAAATATACTTCAGACTTTTATGGTCCGTGTATATTTCACACCATATAAATAGTGTCTCCAACTCTTGAGGGCAAATACTACCGCTGCCAATTCTAGGTCATGGGTAGGATATCCCTTCTCATAATCTTTCAATCGGTGCGCGATCGTGCTGCAATGACTTTTACCATGTTGCATAAGCACACAGCCAAGCCCCTTGTGTGACACATAACTGAAAATCACGAAGTCACCTGTATCGTCTGGTAACGACAACACCGGTGCCTCACTCAATCTCTTCTTGAGTTCTCGAAAATTCTCTTTACACTTCTCAGTCCAGACAAACTTCACCGACTTCTTCGTTAAATTCGTCAATGTTCCTGCTATCTTTGAAAAATCTTGAATGAACTGTCTGTAGTAGCCCGCCAATCCTAAGAAACTTCTTACTTCCATCGGTGTTCTTGGTTGCTCCCAATTCTGTACCTCTTCCACCTTTGCTGGATCCACGGAGATTCCGTCCTTGTCGATTACGTGACCTAGAAACTGAACCTTCTCCAACCAGAACTCGCACTTCAAAAATTTTGCGTATAATTTATCCCTTCTCAATGCCTCCAATACCAACCTTAAATGTTCAGCATGATCTTCCTGAGTCTTGGAATAGATTAGGATATCATCTATGAACACAACTACGAATTTATCTAAATACTGTTTGAATACCCGATTCATCATGTCCATAAACGCTGTTGGCGCGTTTGTTAACGAAACGACATTACCGTAAACTCGTAGTGACCGTAACGAGTTCTGAACGCTGTCTTAAGTACATCCTCCTTTCTCACCTTCAACTGGTGATACCCCGTCCTCAAATCAATTTTGGAAAAATATTTCGCTCCCTTCAACTGATCAAACAGGTCATCTATCCTAGGTAACGGGTACTTGTTCTTGATTGTCACCTTGTTCAGCTCTCAATAATCGATACACAGTCTCATCGACCCGTCTTTTTTTCTTTACAAACAACACTGGTGCTCCCCAAGGAGACACACTCAGTTGAATATACTTCCTATCCAATAATTCCTACAACTGTACCATCAGGTCCTTCATCTCTGCTGGTGCCATTCTGTATGGGGCTTTCGAAATCGGTGCCGTTCCCGGTACTAAATCTATAACGAATTTGACCTCTCTATCCGGCGGAAGACTTGGAAATTCTTCTGGGAATACATCTGGAAATTCATTAACTACTGGTATTTGTCCCATTCCTAACCCTACTTTTTGAGTATCGACGATATGGGCCAAATAACCTACACATCCCTTTTTTTAGTAACTTCCTAGCTTGCATCATCGTCAGACAGCTCGAGTGTCTCGGCGACCTACTCCCATAGAACACTACTTTAGACTGCTCGAGAGTCTTAAGGTTTATACACTTTTTCTGGCAATCTATCATTGCTCCATGGTTAAATAACCAATCCATCCCTAGAATCACATCAAATTCTCCTAATTGAATTGGGATTAAGTCCACAGGTAACTTATATCCTCTGATATCCACAACGCAATTCCTATGGACATGGTTCATGGGAATGACTTCCTTATTAGCAACTTCTATGTTCATAGGATATTTTAATTCTTCCTGAGGTAAGTTTAGTCGTTGGGAGAATTCATGCGAAAACGAAGGAACAAGTAGCACCAATCAAATAATATGTAGCGGATATATATCATTGATCGAAATGATACACGAAACCACGTCCTGGATGCAACCGCATCCCGAACCGTCGTGTTGAAAGTCTTTGCTTGTTGGGTCGATTACGAGTTGGTGGTCCACCAATTGTGGGAGTTCCACCGCTTGGTCCCTCCCTCCATTTCCTCCCTGCCGAAGTTCTTCTTTGGGCGACTCTGCTTTGATGATCTAATGCTCTACGGTTGAAACATCCATTTCTCTTCGGTGCAGTGCAGTTGGGAGAGATGTGCCCCTCCTACCCGCAATTAAAACAGACATTCTTCCCCTTTAGACATGCCCCCGAGTGATTCCTTCCATACTCCTTGCACGCCTCAGTCCTCCTCTTTGTTTCCCCTGGTTTGCCCCCAGGGTTTCCCGAGTTGACATTATTGTTGTTGTTGTTGTTCCACTTCCTCTTATTTGCACCGTTGCTGCTACTGCCTTCTCCAAAGTTTCCTCCTTCAGTCTTCTTCTTTTTCTCCTTGTTGAACTTCATTAGGGCTTCACTTCCGCCCTCAGCGATTATAGCTTTCTCCAGGAGAGTCGCGAAATTGTTCGTCTGCAGCACTGAAAGTCTGCTGTATAGCCATGGTTTGAGGCCTTGCTCAAGCCTCCTCGTCTTTCTCTCCTCAGTGTCGACCTGATGAGGTGCGAACCTCGCCAGCTTGTTGAACTTTGTAGCGTCTCACGGCATAAATCATATCTTCTTGTTTCACTCAGAATCGCATCTCCATGCGACTCAAGCATACTAACAGAAAAATAGTTCTCGAAAAAGGTTTTCTTGAACCCTTCCCAAGGTATCACACCTTCTCCAACTCGGATCTGATTTGTCTCCTACCAGTAGTTGGCTTCACCTTTCAGCATATACGCGGCGAAGATAGTTTTCTGGTTGTCTCCTACTCGGGCGATAGTGAACGCCTTTTCGATTTCCTTAACCCAAGTCTGGGCTTCGATGGGTTCCGTAGTTCCTTTGAACTCAGGTGGTCCCACGCTTTTGAAGTCTTTAAAGTGTGCCACTGGGCCACTGGAGGGTTGTTGACATTCGGGGTTTGATTTTGAAGTGCCCCCACTAACATGTCTACAAATTGCTGCATAGGGTTCGGTGGATCCCCAGCATTACCGTCTGACCCCTCGGGTGTTTGGCGACGTCTTCCTCTAATCATCTATCTGTTCAAAATGAACTAAATATTATTATCTCATAACTTACTCTACAACATATAGAATTTGTACGGACTGAACCATCACATCCATACTTAAATAAAAACATATTTATTTATAAACATAATACTCAAAGTATTTCATCGTCTTATGGCATTACGCCATTTACATCACGTGGCATTAATCACTTGGTAAAAACAGAAACCAAGCTTTTTATTACATAGATAAGCATTTTATTTGCTACTAGGAAAAAGTTCATCATAATATCTACAGACCCCGCCTAATGGCGTCTTCATGCTCCTCATCCGCTATCTCTTTCACCAGCTCTCGGCTTATAACACTGCACCGAATCGGCTACTTCCTCACATGGAAAGTGGCGCACCCTATGCTGGAACCTTCCATGTGCCGACTTAAACACGTATTTCATCTTGTCTATCTTAACCTTCTTGTCCCTAACTTCTCCCTCCAACTCTCCGATAAGCTTCTCAGCCCTAACATACTTCTCTCTCATCTCCCCAAAAAGTGGTAATAATCTGCTTGTCAAGTTGGAGACTCTGAATCCTCGACTCCAACCCATTAATGGTATGTCCCAAGTGGGTTCTGATAGCATCCCTCTCATCCTTCAGTCTAACCGACTTCTGGCCTTCAACCCGCAACTTGTCAGCCAGATCCCCATTCCTAATCACCAGGTGGTCCACCAATGCCCCAAGCAATGCTGCAGCTTGTTGTTCCCCCTAATACAGCTCCTCTAACTCGTGGACCTTGTCGTCCAGCTTGACGATCCTGTCCATCAACTCATCCAACATAGTGCCTTTCAGTACCTCCTGAGTCCTCCTGCTTCTCTTCCTCTTCCTGGATACTCCTCCTGATTCGACTCACTTTGCTGCCTCGGTATAGGCTGAAATACAATTATCACTTAACTGCTCACTTACTACACGAATATCTCTAACTTCCTCTTCTCCTGACATCCTATAATCAAAACACAAATCAACTCGATTAGAAAAATAGATATTGATTTTGTTTTTAGAAAAATAGATTTGACACTACACTTAGAACTCTATGTGAGTTCATCTCCCTATCATCTCCACTAACTCTCTCTAAGGTTATAGCCCAAGGTTCCCCACCTAAGGTTTATAACCTAAAGCTTTGATACCAACCTGTGATGCCCTCAAATCCGTGTAATCATCGATTACAGAACTTGGTGCTCACGATACAACATACACCATCATCTAACTAAGTAAACCTTAACAATAAGGAATAATAATATTAACTATTACATAATTATTCAAAATAAAATCTCAAGTCTTTACAACCTTAAAACATATTGGAACTCAGTCTTAGCGTTTATCGCTACAATACACATATCTTGAAATAATTATTTTATTACATAACCATTAGCATCACTTCATCTTGGACTTTCCTTATCCTTGCCTTTAACCCTCACCTTCTCATCCTTAATCGAAAGGTTTAAACAAGAATGAGCACAAATTGCCCAATGAAGTATACTGGAATAAATGGGAAATATACATCGTGATAAAGGCATTTGAATTACTAGATCTCAACAGTTTGAAAGATTATCAAGGGTTAAAGAAGAACATCAAGAATAAGAATTTAAGAATTTTCAATATCATACTAAGGGTGTAAAATACCACGAACATATTTTTTTTCATCAAAAACCATCGAGACGGTTTAACAATCAAATAGGCATAAACTGTCCTCTCGCAAGCACGCCATTGTGATCACCCATTGTACCTACCCTTATTGTGCACATGTATTAAGTTTAAAATGCATAAGCATAAATGGGACTATTTGCCCGACATCCTGCTTTTCCCTGCTCATTCAAGTTGTTCATCTTAGTAATCATCGCGAGACCTCACCAAGGCAACTTGGATTGGTAAACATTCAATAGCTTCGAAAGATGTGTTTTAAATCATTTTTCATCAATAATAACTAGCCGGAACCAAAGGCTAGGAACATACATAGAAACAGTTCTATGATGACATGAAACTTAAAAGCATAGCCGTTAGAATAATAACTGAATAACCATTGAAAAGCTTGCAAGATAATTGGAGTTTGTATGACTTTTCAACGAAGAAACTTGCACGAGTAAATAACTAACACAAGTCCAATACTTACCCTTACTGCGACAATATTAGTAAGGATTTAATAAATACCCAAAAGAAATTAGGGTTAGAAAACTTGCCTGATAAGCCTGCTACAATTAACGCTAGCAATTAACCTTCACATCACCTAATCACATGTGTCTCGTTAATCACCATTTATACACAATCTAGTTTGAAGTAAAAGGGTCTCCTATTGGATATGCTATAAACATCATAATAGAATATATTTAGAAAATATATGCCACCCATTTTAGATATCATAGGCAGTCCAAAACAGAACTTAAAAATGCCCAAACATAACAGTTTTTACATTTTTTTCTCAGCTTTACCATACCTCGCTAAAACAGTCATAACTAATTCGTTTTAAAACATTTTTGAGCGATTCTTGCGCCCACGCGAAGCTAACTTCTGGGGCTACAACTTTCGTTCATGGACCATCTTCAAATTCCAAGCACAAAATTCCAGAAAATCCGTGCAAGGAGGCTGCTCCGAATTTGTTGGACAGATTTGACGCAACTACTTTGAAAGGTCATAACTCCTTGCTCCGAAGTCGGAATTAGTCCATTCCGGAGTCTATGGAAAGCTTATTCAGTGTACTATAATAACCCAAAAGCCCAAAATTTTCTGGAAACTGTAGCTAGCCCCGAATTTATCCTTAGGGTAAGCAGTTCACAATTTTTTTCGGTTTCTAACATGTTTATTTCGCGACCTTACGATTTTCATATCTCACTCAATATAGCTTCGATCCAAATGAAATGTAGACATATTAAACCTCATGCTACATACTATTTTACAAAATTATTACATGCAACAAATGGATTATCTAAGACATAATTTTCGAGTGACCAAAAATCCTGAAAAATCATGCAACTAGTTTAACCCAACTTTTGAGAAAATCATGATTTTGATTATAGCATGCATGGATTTGATTCCTACTGTCCAGACCACATTTACTAACATATATACACATGTTACAACAATCAAACCCTCTAACTTTTCATGTTTTGATCAAATTAGCAACTAAGAGGCATTTTATCAAATAGTTAGCATGCATACATGGATTCTATGATTCTTTAGGTAATAGTAACATGTTATATACCAGAATTTTCATTCTTATCATCCACATAGCAGTAATACACGAAATTATGGCATCACCAAGCCAAAACAAAACATTTATTATAGCTATACATGCAGTTTTCACTATTTTTCCTCAAGAACATACAAGTGGGTCTCATAGCCTACCTTGGTTGCGAATTCTTCTTGATTGGAGCTTGATAACCACCTTCCTTGCTTGCAAGATTCTCCAGAATTCGTAGCCCACCTTGAACCACTCTAAAACCCTCACTATTTTCTTCTCTTTTCTTTATTTTTTTGCTCTCTAGTTACAAAGTTGTTGTGAAAGGAAGAAGAGGCTTAGATGGAATGTATATACCTCATATATAGTGTAATGAATGAAACCAAATCTCCTACCATTACAACTCCCCATGATCGAGATATTATTACACTCACAATTCATTAGGCTAATTATGGGTAGGAGTTAAGAAAATGAAAGGTTTTGTTTAATAACACAAGAGTAACCCCCCCCCCTCAATAATCCTTATAGTAAGTATACTCCTCCCTTGTCCCATATAGATTGTCACAAGAACTCCCAAAGAATCGAACTTCATGTAAATAAAAATATTATTTTAATCATTTAATCAATTAACAAGTCATTTTGACCATTTTGCCTCCGTAGTCAAATGTGTCGATACTTATATCGATTCTACTAAAGTCGACGTCCGGGACGTCATGGAACTCTCCGTTTATCAAACTCAACTTCAAAATTCAGTATTTGACAATTAAATCAGCTCCAAAGTGTGTTTGGGCTAAATTTAAGATAATATTATATCTAATAAAGTTCCAAGAGAAGAGATTTGACTGTATGTGATATTTTACGTCATGAAACTTCCAAGTCCATATATCTATAAATAAGAGCATTGTAAAAGAGAATGGTGGATATATAAAAATATTATGAGACATGTCTCATTTTCGTGACACATTTAAAAATATTATGAGGCATGTCTCATTTTTGTGACACATTTTAAGTGGTTCTGATCTATCCTCGCCCTAATTTCGACGTTTCGGACTCAAATACGCAGACCACGTCTCTAAATTTCGCTCCAAACTCAAACTCATATTTGTAAGTCATCCTACGAAATTAATTAGAATTAATTCCATCCTTAACCAATTTAAATAATTGGCCTAACCGTAACAACCATTAATATGCATCTTATCACATAACATATAATAAAAATAAATAATTCATCTAAAAATAATTGTCACATAAGAATTTCACATAAGTTTGTTTATTGAAATTGTTTAATTACATGGAAAAATCTAGGATATTACAGATGAAGATCAGCATAACTCTTTTGTCGATCTTGTGAGGTCTTTATACGTTGCCGGATCATTTGAATCTTTTCTGTAGTCATGCATACTAATTCTGGTCCCAACAACGTTGCTTCACCCACCTCATCCCAACATACTGGAGAGCGACACTTTCGTCCATACAAGGCTTCAAATGGAGCCATACATATACTTTCTTGATAACTATTGTTATAGGAGAATTCCACCAATGGTAAATTCTTATCCCAACTCCCTTTGAAGTCTAGGACACAGAGTCTTAATAGATCTTCAAAAGTTTGAATAGTCCTCTCTGATTGTCCGTCCGTTTGAGGATGGTATGCCGAACTGAATCGTAAATCCGCGCCCATAGCTTTCTGCAAGCTAACCCAAAATCATGAAGTGAATCTTGGGTCACGATCCAAAATTATGGATACTGGCATGCCATGCAATCTCACAATCTCATTTACGTTCATACTAGCAAGACGTTCAAGGGAATAAGTCTCACGTATGGGCAAGAAATGAGCCGACTTGGTTAATCTATCAACAATAACCCAAATCGCATCTATACCTTCAGAAACCTTGGGAAGACCCGTAACGAAAGCCATAGTAATGTTTTCCCACTTCCATTTTGGAATCTCAAGTGGTTGCAATGGAACCTTTGGCACTTGATGCTCCGCTTTTACACGTTGACAAGTTAAACACCTCGAGATAAACTCCACGATCTCTTTCTTCATATTGCTCCACCAAAATATATGTCGAAGATCGTGATACATTTTGGTACTCCCAGGATGGATTGCAAATGGTGTGTTGTGTGCCTCCATCATGATTCTGTGCTTCAAGTTAAAATCGTTAGGAACGTAAAGTCTGGAGTTGACTCTAAGTATTCCTTCTTCATCAATTCTTGCATCTGGAATAAGACCTTCTTGCACTTTCTTTTTTATACGCATCAGGGCCAGGTCTGTAGCTTGAGCAGCTTTAACTTTATCAATTAAAGTCGGTTCTACTCGTATATTTTCCATCATCACGTGAGTACTTGGAGCCTTTAACTCTATCTCTATCCTTTGTAAGTCGTACAAAATGGGCCTTTGTGTTAACAACATAGCACTCATACCTACATACGATCTTCTACTCAATGCATCAGCTACAACGTTTGCTTTTCCAGGATGATATTGAATGCTATGGTCGTAATCCTTCAACAGCTCGAGCCAACGTCGTTGCCGCATGTTGAGTTCCTTTTGGGTGAAGAAATATTTGAGGCTTTTATGATCCGTATAAATCTCTACTTTCTCCCCATACAGGTAGTGTCTCCAGATTTTCAACGCAAAAACGGCTGCTGCCAACTCTAGATCATGAGTAGGATAATTCCTCTCATATTCTATGAGTTGTCGCGAGGCATAGGCTATGACTTTACCATGTTGCATGAGAACACATCCTAACCCTTTGCTTGAAGCATCGCTGTAGATAACAAATCCATCCGAACCAGATGGTATTGTCAGAACAGGTGTCGAAATGAGTCTCCTCTTGAGCTCTTGGAAACTCTTCTCGCATTCCTCGCTCCATACGAATTTTATATCTTTCTGAGTCAACTGAGTTAACGGAGTAGCGATTCGAGAAAATCTTTCCATGAATCTCCGATAATAACCAGCTAAGCCCAAAAAGGTACGCACTTCGGTCGTCGACTTTGGTTGCTCCCAACTTTGGATTGCTTTAATCTTTGTCAGGTCAACAGATACTCCATGTTTTGACACCACGTGCCCAAGGAATGCTACTTCCTTAAGCCAGAACTCGCATTTCTTTAGCTTGGCGTATAGCTTGTTGTCATGAAGTCTTTGAAGTACCAGCTTCAAATGGTGCTCATGATCTTTACGGCTTTTAGAATAGATGAGGATGTCATCAATAAAGACAACAACGAACTGATCCAAATATTCCTTAAATACACGGTTCATCATATCCATGAAAGCAGCAGGAGCATTAGTCAATCCAAAAGACATGACTAAGAATTCATAATGCCCGTACCGAGTTCTAAAGGTAGTCTTTGGAATATCCTCAGTTTTAATCTTCAGCTGATGATATTTAGAACGAAGATCGATCTTTGAAAAGAATTGTGCTCCTTGCAACTGGTCAAACAGGTCATCAATGCGAGGTAGTGGATACCTATTCTTGATGGTGACATGGTTTAATTCTCGATAGTCAATACAAAGTCGCATACTCCCGTCTTTCTTCTTTATAAATAAAATAGGAGCACCCCAAGGAGATGTAATAGGACGAATAAAATCGATGTCTAACAATTCCTATTGTTGGACTTTTAACTCCTGATGTTCAATAGGAGCCATTCGATATGAGGTTTTAGAAATGGGCTTTGTACCCGGTTCAAGATCAATAAAGAATTCAACTTCTCGTTCTAGGGGTAGACCAGGAAGTTCTTTAGGAAATACGTCAGGAAATTCATTAACCACAGGAATATTATTCAAATCTGACGTGTTTTTGTTCAAGTCCATAATATGGGCTAAGAAAGCTTGACATCCGTTTTTCAATAAACGAATAGCTTTATGGCTTGATATGACCGTGACTGATTTTAGTGGTTTAGTTGCTTGAATTCGTATAACAGGTTGGTTAGGAATATGAAAAGTAACAACCTTACGAAAATAATCAATTTTGGCATGATGAGTGGTTAACCAATCAATCCCTAAAATCACATCAAATGCAAGTATCTTTAAAGAGATAAGATCAACAGGTAATGTGATTGTGCCAACTTAGATCAAGCAAGATTTATAAACTGTAGATGTAACAAAGGTTTCATCCAACAGAGTTTCAACAGATAAGTTAAAGTGTAATTTCTCCGGAGTCAAGTTTAAACGTTGAGCACAAGTAGGAGAGATAAAAGAATGGGTAGAACCGGTATCTAGTAAGGTATAAACTTCACAAGAGTTCAAGATTAGCTTATCCGTGATCACCTCGTTCGGGTTTCTCGCGTTTTGGCCATCACGACAAACGCCTTCCTTGAACCAAACTTTGATTTGTTTTATCCAGTAATCGCTTTTGGTGTTCTTAGTCCAGTTGGACTTGACTTTGCTATCGAACAAAATCGGGCTATGTGACCATCTTTTCCATAATTGAAACACACCTTGGAAGGCTGTGAACAGTTTGGACTTATGTGTCCCTCCTCTCCGCATCTGTAGCATCTAACTGGCGGTCGTTCTCCTCCCCTAGAATTTGTTGGTGCTGATGTCTTTTCGTCGTTGTTGAATCTCCTCTTTTTGAAATTTCCACTTGACTCACCTCTCCTATTGTCATGGCCACGATGACCACCTGAGTGGTTATCGCTTTTGCCTGTATTCTTCCCTCCTCGCTGGTTATCATCGCTCCAGATGATCTAACATCACCGTATATGACCGGTCAGTGGTCCCTCGGTTGAACATACTCATTATCACGCTCTAATAATTGAGCCCTATTTACAACATCTGAATATAAAGAAAATTTATGAGAGATAAGATATTGTCGAATCTCGGATTTTAGACCTCTCAGAAACATCCGCGTCATACGTTTCTCATTTCTACCAAATGAGGTGCAAACCTGGATAACTCCGCGAACTTCGCCTCATACTGGGACACCGTCATGTTGTTCTATTCCAGTCTAATAAACTCTACCTCCTTCATATACGCGAATACTTTCGTGAAAGTACTTGTCATTGAATAGTTCTGAAATTTTCCCAAGACATGTTGAGTCTTGCGGTACCGGGTATGCTTCATGATTCCCACCAAGAATCACTTCACCACGGAACATAAAGGTGATGAATAGAACCTTCATTCCTCCGTCGACCAAGACATCGAATATCTTTGTCATTTGCTTAACCCACGTTTTCGCCTTAATCGGATTGGGCTTTCCCCAAAAATCGTGGTCCCAACTCCTTGAACCGCTTGGCTATGATGCATGCATCGCACGTTCTTGCTATCATTTCCACCAGTATTTTGTACACGAGTCTCCTCGTTCGATTTTGCATGAATCGCAAAAGCTTCTAAACATCGCATCATTCATCGTTTGCTTTCGGTGAGTGTTGTTTATGATAGGAATATTACCTTCCTCATTGCACGCTCTCTCTTGGTTGGTAATCAAAGGTTGTTCCACGATCCTCATAGACTCCATTATTAACGTTCTCAATTGCCATTCTTAAAAAGCGCCATAAAACAGGGGTTAATTAAACAAATTAACATATCACATAATATCCCAATATTATGATCGACCAACAAATAAGCTTAGGTATGACACACTAGCGAAGGATTTACTCATCTCTCCCCTCCTAGTTCTATTCCCCGATCTCCGCCAGAGAACATATCCCTAAGCTCTGATACCAACTGTGACGCCCCCAAAATAGGTATACATCACCCATTATGAGTCGCCAAATACATGGTACAGAAAAACATCTACAACTTTATTAATACAATTGTCGTGCAAAATGCGACAACACATACTGTGAGTTTAAATACAAATATTGTCTTCTAGACAATATCAACACCCAAATAAGTCCTCATACAATTATTGATGTACTATTTTACAAAAATAGTGAGGACTGCTAAAAAAACTGTATAGGACCATCACTCTATACCCCAACTGGTTCCTGCTATGTTCTCGCTTCTTGAGAAGAAAAATGGAACAAAAAGGAAAAGGGTGAGCTCAATAGTACTCCATAATAACCAAGTGTGAAGTAGAATTCAAAAATAAAGATCAAAATATGGATACAATCAAAGATAGTAACCATAAAAGACATCTGAGACGAAAAAGAGAAAATTTCATTTTTAGGTGAATAGTCTTGTATTCGTGAATAGTGTCGATATCGTGAATAATTATAAGTATACGAATAGTAACCCCGACACAAAAGTTCCAAATTTGATTAAAAAGTTCAAACCAATATTTGGCAGATAATGATATTGAAGAAAATAATATCATTTAAGAAGAAAATAACATCCCTTACCTCAAAGAATCAGAGATTTCCGGAATGAAAGGTCGGGAAGTGATCTTTGAATGAAACTTGTACTGAACAACAACTCTCAAAGTATCTAAATACTCATAAAATACGCTCGATAATATAGAGAGAGAAAGCATATGTTTCTGGTGTGATTTTCAATTCTAACTTAGCCCTCTATTTATAGGAAAATGTTAAGACGTAGAAAGCGGACTTGACTAATTACTGATGGCTTTACCTGCTACTATTTCCACCCACCACATTTGAAATAAAATTCAGCACATTTCTTCACCAACCACAAGTGGGGTTTATAAACCTAATTTCCAAATCAGTCACCTCTTAAAATTCATAACAAATCATACGTTTATTTTTAACGGTTCAAAATTTGTGGACATATACTCTACTTATATATGTATAACATATCCAAAAATCACAACGATCCAACGGTCGGATTAAAAGTTATAACTCACGCAATATATCGTAAAAATATTGATTTTATTTTTAATACCTACTTTCTGACAAAAATACTGATAAAACACCTCAACATTAAATCCTTCAATTATAACCACATAAATTAAATAAATCCATCATTTATATCCACATCAAATAAATATTTCCTTATCATAAAAACCAATAATTAATTATTCACAAATAATATTACAGAATCACAATTATGACAACCAGTAGTTCCTGTGAAAGAGGGGCTTTCCAATAAGGATTTCTCTTTCTTGCAATTAGGTGACCAAACCTCTCCTTAGATGAGAACTTTCTAGACATTGCCAATAATGTTATCTAATAATATTATTCAAACAATATGAATTATTGATCTGATAATGGGAAATCATCATGCGATGATAATTATTGAAATAACAATAATATAAAATATCAACACAGCAATTATTGAATCAATAAAATAAAATATTGAAAAGTAATTACTGTAACAATTATTGAGTAGTGCCTTCTTACATAACAATCAATAATTCAAAAATAGTGTGCAATAACGTGTATCTTCAAGAACCACGCCAGACATCAGATTTTAACCACCATAGTTATTCCAACAAAGGTTCACGGTAACAATCATGTCGTTATTTATAAAACTCAAACTTGTCGTTTTCTTCATCCGAAGCGCTTATTACATTATGAGGCCCACAATTGGTACGTCTTGCTGTTATGCGAATATTCCCCGACAATAAGAATATTCCACGACCAAACGAATATTCCCCGACAAAATGAATATTTTATAACCACTTGTTTATTTTGTAAAATTTTCACATTTCACCCATAACCAAAGTATTATATCAAATTAACTCCTTATTATTTCAAGATAATAAATAGAGAAAATTTAATTTTATTCATAATAAGTTGGGGTCTTACAGTTTTTATGTTGTATTAATAAAGTTGTAGTTGTTTCTGTACCATGTTATTGACGACTCAAAATGGGTGATGTATACCTATTTTGGGCGCGTCACAAGGTTAAACTTTAAAGATTTCACCATATGTTACCCCAATTCGGATAAAGTGTTTGGTTAATTAAACATGGTATTTTGAAGAATCTGACATGTACTCTTTAATTTTGCGATTTGTTTAGACTAAAGTGAATTGTATAGTACCCATATCCTTGTTCAAGTTTCGCGTGTTGGACATGGCCGGGTACTTTAGTGTAAAGTAAAAAATCGGTGTAAAACTTTACCTTGTCAATTATGATTTTCTGAAATAAATTACAATCGTCTGACTTAAGTTTAGTAGACATTACTAGAAAATTAGCTTGCCGACCGTCGCTATAGGCCAAAAGATCGTTGCTAAATGTTTTAGCGACCATCCCCATAAAAGCTGTTTGTAACACCTATACCGACGGTCTTTTGTCCTATAGCGACAGTTTCTGACCGTCGCTATAGGTCATGTCAAAATCGTGTATTAGATCTTTACCAACGGTCGCTGAAAGTTATTACTACTGACCGTAGTTATAGGTGTCTATAGCGACGGTCGGTGATCGTCGTTATAGGCCTGTGTTTTCTAGAACACTATAGCTACGGTCGATGACAGTCGCTATAGTCTTTTTAGATTTCAAAAAAAATTAATAATGCACATTTATTCAACAAACACAAATATAATATAAAATAAAATATAAAAAAATATTATATATATTATTTAAAATCATTCACATTACAAAATTACAATATAATCGTTAGATAATTCATCCCCTAAAATATGTTGCATGAACATTATTATACCAAACTACAAAACTAATAACTTTTACCATCATCATTATAATACAATAGTTCAGTGATATGTAGAAGAGCTAATACAGAGAATAATATATACTACTAGAGCTAAGTTCTTATGTTGCACTATCACTTGTACCGAATGTGTGCACCTGCAATTGCCTTGGTTTGTGCAACAACAACCTCTATAGTAGATACTAATTCTCTCATTTCTCTAAAGTCTCCCCAACACATGCAATAACTTTCAGACATTGAGAAAGAGCATACGCAACCTTATCTCCAACAAACTGAAACAAAAAATAGTGAACCCAATCAGCGAGCAAGTAGAGCCTTCTGAAGTATTAGTGTCATAATTGAATATATAATTGGATAACTAAACATGAATTACTTCATTTGATTCTTTTAAAAGAGCTCTTCTTTCAGAATGACCCAAGGAATGCCCACATTAACAAGTATCTCAATGACTGTTAACTAAACTAAATTAATTCTAGAATGTTCATGAATTAATTAAGTACATGAATATGTAATGTCTAAATACATGATACATGTATGTACATGAATGTATTTAAAATGTCTTAGAACATGTAATGGTTAGGTTCATGTACATGAATTTAGTCAACTAGTAATTATTATGATAACTCTAGAAGTATCCTATGAGTCCTATAAATTGTCATGTACTTAGTTCATTTGAAGCAAGTGAAATCAAAGTGTTCTTATATTCTCCAAAGTTATATTTGATTTCTTCTATAATTTATCATCTTCCATAAATTTCCAACAAGTGGTATCAGAGTTATGGTTAATTTGAAGGTATAGAGAAGGTTAAGCCAAAGTGAAGTAAAGGTAGACGACCCAAGAGAGGTGATTTATTGTCATCAAAGTGTTCCGTTGGGCGAGTGCAAAGCGTGCACGTTAGAGCTCTGGACTTAAACCTAGCAAAGGTGCTAGTTGAGAAGAAATTTGAAAAATAAGTTTGTGAGTTGAAGCACGTCACAAAGGTCGTCATGTTGATAGCCTTTTGGAGAAGTAAATTAAAGAAAAATGATGTTTCCTAGGTTTGGTGCAAAATTTGTGGTCACAAATTATAAAGTTTGGAACATAAGGATTAAAGTATTTCTTGAAACTTGCAATTTATGGAAAGCCGCATTGCAAATCCAGAGAAGTACTGTATTTCAAAAAATGTTCGAAAAATGAAAGGAAAAAGAACAAGGAAGATTTTGCAAGGAGTAATGCATGAAGAAGTTTGGAAATGTGTTGCGAGTTTTGATTCTCTACCTCAGTTATGGAATGAACTTTAATTGATTTGAAATAATTATAAAGGTCCATCATAACCTAAAGAGTCTTGGTTTTTGGAAGAAGATGAGAAACTTGTAAAAGAAATTGATGCAGTTGAAGAAAAAAGTAAAAAAAAAATTTTTGAAGATATCTCAAAAGAGGAAGATGAAAAGATTTGTGTTGATAAAATTATGAAAGTTGAATATAAAAAAGGAGAAATTGAAGAGACGTCAAGTAAAGAAGCATTTGAAGAGGTAAAAGAAGAAGAAAAAGAAAGCGTTGAAGAAATTGTCGAAATTGAAAAAATAGAAGAGATTGTTGACGAAAAGGATGAAAAGAAAGAGTTAAAAATTTTGGATGAGCATGAGAAAAATATTTTGAATATAAAAAATAATGATTTGATATTTAGAGTGATGAATTTTGTGGAGATCAGAAAGAATGGGCTGAGGGAGAAGTTGGTTAAGGAAGGTGAATGATGGGAACATCCTGGCTCTGACGATGAAGTTAAAGTTCATTATGTGGGTACTTTGCTTGATGGAATCCAATTTGAGGTTGAATTTTTCTCTTTTTCAAGTGTCAAGGATATATGTAAAGATGGAGGAATATTCAAGAAGATACTTATTGAAGGAGAAAACTGGCGAAATCCTAAAGACCTAGATGAAATATTAGTTAAATATGAGGCTAGGCTTGAGGATGAAATTGTAATTTCAAAATCTGATGGGGTGGAGTTCATTTTGAAAGTTGGGTATCTCTGTCCTGCTATGTCAAAAGCTGTAAAGACAATGAAGAAGGAAGAGATGGTCCTCCTGACAGTGAAGCCACAATATGCATTTGGAGAGAATGGTAGACCAGCAACTGGAGATGAGTGTGATGTGCCACCAAATGATGGGGTATTTTCCAAAGTGAAATTGATAGGAAAACTGCAAGATTAACTATTCTTTTGAAGAAAGAATTGCAGCATATTACTTCACTAAGGGAAACATTGGCAAAATAAATTGAACAAGTTAATTTAGAAATGAATAGACTTGATAGTGAGATAAAAGAGATCAATTTGGATCGAGAAAGAAGAGGCAAAGAATGGGCAGAACTGAACGATTCCATTGAAGAACTTAAGGTGAAGAGGCAGAGCTAGAGAAACAAAGGGAATTATTGTGAGACCCCAAATTTTATGAATAAAGATTTAAATTTCTCGATTTTTTTCAAAATTATGGTGTGGATTTGATATAATGTTATAGGTGTGGATAATATTTATAAATTTTGCAAAGTATGCAAGTTGTTATATAATATTCGATTGGTCGGGGAATATTCGTTTTAACAGGGAGTATTCGTATGACTGAAGACAATCATTAGGACCCTATTAACGGAATTATTGTCGGATTGAAAGCGACAAAAATATTTTTATGAAAATAACGGCAGAAGTTTTACCGTTAAAATTGTTGAACTACTTAGTAGTAAAAGTACAGTAATACGCGTGGTTGCATAGTAGCACACGGTATTGATTATTGATGCTTACGTGAAAAATCACTTAGTTTTGTTCAATTATTGCTTCAGTAATTGTTGCATAGTATCTCACGTTATTTGATTCAATTATTGTCGACATTTTATATATTATTAAATCAATAATTGAGATGACAAAGTTATTAATATTATTATTTGCAATATTAACGATGTCTAGATGTTCTGCCAAGGAGAGGTTTGGTCACCTAATTGCGCTCCAATAGGGAGAAATCCTTATTGGAAAGCCCCCTCTTTTCTGGGAACGACCTGGTCGATAAATATTGTGAATTATAATAATGATGATAAATGTTGTTAAAGATATTGAGGTGTTTCTTATGAAGTCACGGAAGTTTATATATATATATATATATATATATATATATATATATATATATATATATATTTTGTTTTATTATTATTATTAATGTAATAAAAATGAAAACTTTTATATAAAACAAAATACTTTTATAAAGTTATTTGTTTTATTAGACTATAAATAGAATATATTATATTTTATTATGCATAGTGTTTTGCATAGTAAAATCTTTTTATATAAAATGAATACTTTTATAAAGTTATTTATTTTATTAGACAATAATTAGAATATATTATATTTTATTATGCATAGTGTTTTGCATAAATGTTCTACATATAGTGTTTGCGTAGTAAAATCTTTTTATATAAAAGCAGAATACTTTTATAAAGTTATTTGTTTTATTAGACAATAATTAGAATATATTATATTTTATTATGCATAGTGTTTACATAAGGCTCGCTGCATAGTGTTTGTATAGTAAATTTTTTTTATATAAAACAAAATACTTTTATAAAGTTATTTGTTTTATTAGACAATAATTAGAATATATTATATTTTATTATGCATAGTGTTTGTATAAGTACTTTGCATAGTGTTTGCATAGTAAAATCTTTTTATATAAAACAGAATACTTTTATAAAGTTATTTATTTTATTAGACTATAAATAGAATATATTATATTTTATTTAAAGGATTTTATTTTATTAGAATATTTTATTAATAATGCATAGTAAATCAATATGGACCGTCCGTTTAAAAGTAAATCAATCTGGACCGTTCATGAATTAGTTACTATTCAGTCCATTCTCCTATAAATAGAAGCTCATTCCTTAATTATTTCTTACGAATTCACTGAAACTCTAGAGAGAGAAACTATAGAGAGAAAGAAGAAAAGTATTATGCTACTTCACTACTCCTATATCCAGTTTCTTCTAAGGTAAGGTGTAACACCCCCATCCCGAAAAGGAAAGGGAGGTCACGTGCAAAGCACAACAAACCTCAAATTAAGAAAACAGAGCACTAATAACCTCAAAATATTAATAGTGGTGATCCATTAATAGCGTACTAAATACAATTCTCCAAATAGAGTCAAAATAATGAAAACTTAAAATTAGAAACAACCTAGATGGTCAAAGGCAACTCTCTCATCACACTAGCTAGCCCTGAATCACCCCTACAAACCTGCCGGAAGAAAAACACAGTATGAGCCAATTGCCCAGTACAGATATAAAGATACAAAAGATATATAACTAAAATACAAAATCAACTAAGACAAAATATTGCCTCTAACAAAAATAAAATCTATGAAGATTTGAATAGAATATATTTGAACCAACAGAATTAATGAAACAGACAGAATATTAAAGAAATAACGAACAGAAGTAACTAATCCGATGAATTGAACTGAACAGAAGCCAACAACTAATACAATAAAATAATAGGTTGAAACAAATGGGTGGGTTATTTCAATGCCGATTGAGCTCAGAATATACCTTGCCACGTAGGCAAGTCAAAACAATGCCACAGCAGCAAGTCAAAATAATGCCACACACGTGCAAGTCAAAACCATGCCACACGCAAGTCAAATGATGCCACACAGGTAAGTCAAAACCATGCCACACAGGAAAGTCAAAATAATGCCACACATGCAAGTCAAAACCATGCCACACAAGCAAGTCAAATGATGCCACACAGGCAAGTCAAAATAATGCCACACAGGCAAATCACACATTGGACCGCGAATCCAAATGTATGTAAATCGGATAGGTGTGTTTGGCACAACATCACCAATCCATGAAACGAAAAACTAGGGTTAACCTATACGCCTCCCACAACAAAACACCAAAGCGGCCCACTTCCTCCGGAGCCCAAAATGGAGACGCCAGTGGACAAATCACACCATACGAAAAGTGTGTCATGTCTCTCTCGTGCAAGACGACATGCTGTGGTACCCCCACAGTGGTTATAGCTCGGTATACTGCTTACGGTATATTCTAACAAAAATATCATGTCACAACACATGCGACATAATAGCAACAAAAGGGTTCTATATGTACATGTTGAACCGAATCAAATAATAGTCACAAGGTCTCAAAAAGAAGGTAGCAACATGTACCATTCTACAATTATCAAAAATAAATAGTACTAAACATGATAACCTAATTCAAAGAGTACAAATACAAGTCATATGTATCAACTCCAAAATGAAACTAATATATTTATTTCACAGGAAACAATTATGTGAAATCATAATAGAATTCGAAATAAGGGACAAAACGAATAAATCAAATTTAACAAGAATGTCATTTGAAAGAGTACGAATCCAGCACGATACTTTCAAACCATTTATAAAGACACTCCACCAAATCTTACCCTCGATTGCCAACGATATCAAATATGAAACATCATTCACAACCTAAACATATTCAACTCAGATTAAAATAATCCAAACTAATAATTCCCAAAATAATTCATAATCTATTTAATATGACTTTAATCATCGCCTTATATCAATTATTAATACTCCAAAATTTATATTCCAAAAATAACTCTTTAAATTCCTTCCGTTCAATTTAAACAATTTAATAAGATTTTAATACAATCCAATCATTAATAACAATATACTATTAAATTATTATTAAAACATTTATAACTATGTCGGAAAAATTAATTAATTCAAATTAATATGCATAACTTCAATTTAATTTTCCAATTCTAATTATAAATTTTATGGCTAAATACTTATTAAATATAATATATATATATATATATATATAGATTTAATGAACTTACGCTTTAGTGATGCTATGTGCTTGCACCTTGCACACACACACACACACACACACACACACACACACATATATATATATATATATATATATATATATATATATATATATATATGTTTATATATGTGAGGTGCGAGGCTTGCACCTCACATATATTCTAATCTGAGAATGTAAGCGACCACCACTGTGGGAAGAGACCCCGTCAGTAGGCTACGATATCGTGTGTCCCTATATTTTATATATAGTTTTCTTTAATTATATATAAATTGTTATGTGCTTATTATGATATGCATGGTGCACAGATTATGGCCTTTTGACCCATAGGTTAGTGGTTTTGGTTTTGAAATACGGCTTGCATGTCGTGCCTTTCTATAAATTCTAATGTAATATTCGTTTCTCATCTAAATCCCTCGAATGTAACTCGAGGTTTCTTTATGTCATGTAATAATCAGAATTGATGAAGATGTCAAGATGGAGAACACAATGGAAAGATGATGATGGAGATGAGGCGCATCTTTAGAGGAAGATCCAAGGAAGCTATTTATTTTAAGATCTTTTACCACCTTTAGATTGACGATGGATTGGGCCATAATCGTGATAATACATTTAATTTTGCACTTTATTTATACTTGTATGCGATATGATATGATTAATAATGTGCATGCTTAATAAGATTAAAATTGGTGAGATCTAAATTAATAAAATCCTCATTAAATTATTAAGTCTAAATCGGATGCCTTCCAATGAATAACACTCATCAAGACCTTGATCAATAGATGTAGGATTGCCAAAGCAAAGTACCCTATTTATCTAGGTAAGATGCGATAGGATAATTGTGATATCCAAACTATTAAAATCATTGGGCTGACTTTTAACTAAGTTATCTCAATAGGATTATGGACTTAGAGGCATAGAGTTTGGTTGGTACCATTAGATGGACTAGAAACAAATGTTGTTTACCAAACTATCCGGGGAGTTATATATGATATAATTGACAAAGGGTTGTCTACCTAAATAATTATGTTTTGAGAGAATAGCTAAAGCTAACTTAAGGCATAATGAAATATGGATCTTGGCTCACTAGAAAGATTTAATAGAAAATGCTTTCTGAATTAATGGTGAGGGCTATTAATTTGAATAAAATAGTGGGAGGTATATTTTGAATGTACTATTATCAATTATATAATATCAACTCTGTAATTTGACTTATTATTGTTGCACTTATAAATTGTAGATATCAAATGGCAAACAACAACAACACAAATAGTCTTTCATTACGATCAGTCCTTGAAAAGGACAAGCTAAGTGGAATTAATTTTCTTGACTGGCATAGGAACTTGAGGATTGTCCTCAAACAAGAGCGTAAGCTATATGTCCTGATGGGCCCATTCCTGCGCAGCACCGGTATCCATCGCACCACGTCGTCGGAGCACAATCTTTACAAGAAGCATCAAGATGATGCTCTGGATGTGAGTTGTGTCATGCTAGCAACCATGAGCCGAGCTTGAAGTAACATGAGTTGATGGATGCTTATGAGATGATCGAGTATCTCAAGAAATTGTTCAAGGGCATGCTCGACAGAGAGGTATATGATACAAGCAAGGCGTTGTATCACTTGCAAAATGGGTGAACGTGATCCAGTTGGTCCACATGTCTGAAAATGATTGGGTATATTGAGTACCTTGATAGGTTGGGTTTTCCAATCACTCCGGAAGCCCAAACTGACCTTGTTTTGCAATCTTTGAACATCAGCTACTCTCAATTTGTTATAAACTATCTTATGAATAAAATTGAGAAACCCCTTACTGAGTTGTTGAGCATGTTAAGAATCGCCGAGAACAACATGAAAAAGGCGAGGACCCGCTCCCCATAATGATGGTGCAAAAGGGGAATGCTAAGGGAAATGGAAAGGCAAGAAGAAGATAGGATCTAAATCTTTTGCCAAACCCAATTCCAAAACCAAACAGAACTTTAAAACCTAAAGGTGGGGTGGCTAAAGAAGGTGAATGTCACTTACGTGGAAAACACGGACAATTGGAAAAGGAACCGCATCATGCTTATCTAGAAGAAGTGAAGAAAGAAAAGGAAGTACGACTTGATTCGTATATATGTTATAGAAGTCAACTTGTCTACTTCTACATCATGGGTATTGGATACTGGATGTGGTTCTCACATTTGTGTTAATGTGCGAGGACTCAAGGAGTAGAACTTTAAGCGAAATGAGAGGTTGACCTACGAGTTGGAAATAGAGCAAAAGTTCTTTGACCGGCCGCATTTAACTTATCATTTATCTTTGCCCACCGGGCTAGTTTTAGAATTAGAAGATTGTTATTTTGTGCCCGCTATAAGCAAAAACATTATTTCTGCTTTCTTGTTTGACAAGAAAGGTTTTCATTTATAATAAAGAACAATCGTTGTTTGTTTTACTTAAATGATATTTGTTATGGTGTTGCACAATTGTTTAACTGGTCTCTATATTCTTGATTTAGAAATGCCTATCTATAACATAAATACAAAACGATTTAAATCAAATGATTCAAATCACATATATCTCACATCGCTGCGTTTAGGCCATATAAATGAGAAACGCATATCCAAACTCCATAAAGATGGGTTCTTGGATTCATTTGATTTTGAATCATATGAGAAATGCGAGTCTTGTTTATTAGGCAAGATGACTAAAGCCCTTTCATCGGGACACGATGAACGGGCTAGCGATGTATTGGGACTTATACATAGTGATGTATGTGGACCCATGAGTTCGATAGCAAGAGGTAGGTTTTATTACTTCATTACATTTATCGATGACTTTAGTAGATATGGATATGTGTATCTTATGAGACACAAATCCAGATCCTTTGAAAAGTTCAAGGAATTCAAGAATGAAGTTCAAAACCAATTTGGCAAAAGCATAAAAGCCCTTCGATCCGATCGAGGAGGTGAATACTTAAGCCAAGACTTTGATGACCTTCTAAAGGAGTGTGGTATTATATCATAGCTCACTCCACCGGAACACCGAATGGAATGGTGTATCCGAGAGGAGAATCGAACCTTGTTGGACATGGTATGATCAATGATGAGTCATGCAGATCTTCCAATAAGCTTCGGGGTCATGCCCTGCAGATACCAGATGCATTCACTTAACCGTGTTCCTACAAAGACGGTTCGAAGACACCATATGAAATGTGGGTATTTGGAAGCGTCTGAAAGATCGTCGTTCATGAAGATTTGGGTTTCTAGGCGTTCAGAAAATGTCCGAATTCCGACAAGCTCGGACCCCAAATCGACAAATGTAATTTTGTGGGATACCCAAAGGAAACAAAAGGGTATTATTTCTACAAACTTTTGAGAACAAAGTGGTTGTTGCTTTCGGGTGGTATTTTTCTAGAAAGAGAATTTGTCTCTAAAGGAAACAGTGGGAGGAAAGTAGAACTCGAAGAAATTCGAGAACCACAAAATATCATTGAACCTGAGTTGGAACATGAGCAGGAACCACAAGAAATTGTGGAAAGTGAACTCGCTCAAATTACACAAGTCATTCAGAGATCTGGTAGGACACGCCAAGAGCCTGAGAGATATTATGGATATCTTGTGACTCAAAGCGGCGATGTGATGCTCATAGATCAAGATGAGCCTGCTTCCTACCAAGAAGCTATGAATGGACCAGATTCTGAGAAATGGCTTGAAGCCATAAAATCTGAGATGGACTCCATGTATACTAACCAAGTATGGACTCTGGTTGATCCACCCAAGGGGTAAAACCAATCGGTGCAAGTGGGTTTTCAAGAAGAAAACCGAGCATGGATGGTAATGTACAAACCTATAAAGGCCGACTGGTAACAAAAGGTTTCAAACAAATTCAAGGTGTTGACTATGATGAAACCTTCTCTCCAAAGGCAATGGTTAAATCCATCGAGGATCTTACTTGCTATTATTGCGTTTTTTATGATTACGAAATCTGCGATGGATGTCAAAATCGCTTTCCTTAACTGAAATCTCCTTGAGGATGTGTATATGACACAACCTAAGGGTTTTGTCACTCCAAAGGATGTTGGAAAGGTATGTAAGCTACAGCGATCCATTTATGGATTGAAGCAAGCCTCTCGGAGTTGGAATCTTCGATTTGATGAAGCAGTCAAAGAATTTGGCTTTATTAAAAATGAAGATGAACCTTGTGTATATAAGAAGGTTAGTGGGAGTCACATTGTATTCCTAGTATTATATGTTGATGACATATTAATTATTGGGAATGACATTCCTTCCTTACAATTTGTAAAAAACATGGTTAGGAAAATGTTTCTCCATGAAAGATTTGGGCGATGCTGCCTACATTTTAGGTATCAAGATCTATAGAGATAGATCAAGAAAAATGCTCGGCCTAAGTCAAAGTACATATATTGATAAAGTGTTGAAACGGTTCAGCATGCAAGAGGCGAAAAGAGGAAACTTACCCGTGACTCATGGTGTAAAGATCTCTAAGGCCCAATGTCCTAAATCACAAGATGATGAGGAGCGTATGAGAAATATCCCTTATGCTTCTAAGAATTGGATCTATCATGTATGCAATGATATGTACTGTTCTGGATGTCTCGTATGCTTTGAGCATGACGAGCGAGATACCGAATCGAATCCAGTGAAGGTCATCGATGACATAGCCAAGAATATCCTCGGCAGTACACGAAAAGGACTAAGGATTCATTCTTGGTATATGGAGGTGAAGACGAACTAGCGATTAAGGGTTACACAGATGCTAGTTTCGGTGACAATGATGACTATAAGTCTCGGTCCAGTTTTGTGTTTTGCCTTAATGGTGGTGTTAATTTGGAAAAGTTTGAAGCAAGAGAGCGATGGGCGATTCTACAACAGAATTGAGTATATTCTTTGCTTCTAGTTCAAATGACCAGGAGGTCAGATGGATTAAAAAAGTTCATCACCGAACTTGGTATTGTTCCAACCATTATTGATCCGGTTGCTTTCTATCTTTGTGATAATAATGGAGCCATTACACAAAGCTAAGGAACCCGGATCTCACCAACGATCCAAGCATATACTTAGGCGGTACCATCTCATCCGCGAAAATCATTGATAGAGGAGATGTACATATAAGAAGAGTGCCAACAGATGATAATGTTGCGCATCCACTAACCAAGGCTTTGTCGCAGCGGAAGCACGACGGTCACACTAGTTCCATGGGTATTAGATACATGAGTGATTGGCTCTAGTGCAAGTGAGAGGCTGTTAGAGTTTATGCCCTAGAGGCCAATTATTTGATATAATTGCTTAACGTTTTGATATTATATTTGATTGAATAAATATATGATTTTATTATGGTTTTATTTATCATGTAATATAATTGTTAACATAATAAAATTCCTTAGAATAGTGATACAAATTATATAGTTTCAAGTATGTGACTTGAACATGAGATTATATATTACCATTAGTATCGGTGTTCTTAAATGTCCCTAATCGAGTATCAATGTTGATGGACAACAATGATGCATTGAGATTAGTATGTGGATTGATCGATGACCAAATCTCATTGGTCATAAATATATGAGATATTAAGTCAATGCATAGGTACATGTTAGAGAACGATGTAACGGATGGACCCACCATGAGAATTCTATATGGAGCATTATGCGAAAGTGTCGTTAGCAATTCTCATAGTGATAATGATGTAATGGTCCTCCGACACGAAATCGCTATATTACTACCACGAGAATTTATGTACTTTGATATCATCAAATGTCACCTTTAATAGGGTGGACTATAAAGGTGATTATTGGGTTCATCATTAATCGTGTGAGAAATATGAGTGATCTAGACGGAATTTAACCATCCTATATATTATGGGTGATATCCATAGGCCTCTTGATTGAGTAGGACTATGAAATGCATGGCCATGCTCAAATAGTGATTTGTTTCATATAGTCTACTCATTGATCAAGAAAACTTCGATTAAATTATGAAGAGTATGACACATTCCATGACTCAAAGTTTAATCTAAGATATTAAGGTTAAAAGGATTAAATTACATTGAAACATTGGTCACGAAAAAGGTTGCATCGAATCATCGATCTTATTATTACTTGGGTAGCGATAATGCATTACTAGATGTCATTCACGCTTTTATAATTTTATAATATGATTTTAAAATTATTGTCAACGTAATAATAACCTATAGGGTCACACACATGTAACGTTATTTAAAGGGAATTAATTTAAATTTTAAGGATTTAAATATATTAATATGATTAATAGTATTTAAATCACGAATTTAAATTAAAAGGATAATTTGTATATATGTATATTAATTAAGTAAGACTTAATTAAGAGATATATATATATATATATATATATATATATATATATATATAAATTGGATTTTATGAAATTAGGTTTTGATTTGATTAATTCCTTTTAACTACTATATATATGATATATAGCAGCTACTTAGGGAAAGATTTCATATTTGAAAAACCCTAGCCGCTCTTAGAGAGAGACTAGAGAGAAAACAGTTTCAGAAAATCCATTCCTTTTGGTGGCTAGTACCTCAAGTCCTTCTTATTGTAGAATCGTTCAACGGTTCGTGCGGCGTTCGTGTGGATACCGTAGAGGCGCACCTCGGTTTAGGATAAGGCTGGAGATTCGAGGCGAAGTCGGTTTGATTCTCGTTTGTTTATATCTCGTATAATCTCTAAACCTCTCGAATTAATTGATTTTTCGCATGGATCTGCTTTTGGGGTTTTAAATTGCTTTAAAATTTTAATTTCATTGTGCGTTTAAATGCGAAAGCCCAACACTTACGCCTGCTGCAGGCTTGCACCTCACATTATATATATATATATACATATATATATATATATATGTTTATATAGAAAAATTAAGGGAATCCTATATTCTTGCAAGAACCTAATATATATATATATATATATATATATAATCATTATAATATTATAACAGTACAACAGCTTTCGGAGGAGTCTCTCTAACGATTTTTTTTTTTTAACAATTGTAAAGTCGACAGTACCCAACCATACATATATACATGTAAATGTTTGCCAACCAAACTTGTATTAACAAATTATTTCTTATCCAACCTATTAATTATCACATATTCTCAATTATACATCAAAATTATACCAACGCATCCAACGACGTAATCGAATGCTCTAAAATTATAATCACATTGATAAAATAATAATGATATATTCAAAAATAAATCCATTAAATACCTTTGTTTAGATACAATTCTATTGAATTTTCCTCTCACAATCTTGTTCCCAATTTTATTTTTTTATATCCCACAATCTTTCTTTCTCCTCTTCAAATTGTCGATGTTCCTTCCTCTTCCCTCAATCACCGTAACATGTATATATAAGGAAGATTAGGTTTTACTTATTATTTATATAATTTTATTGTTTCTCCTAATTTTACTAGGATTTATTATAACCCACATTTAAATTAAACCCAATTAATTTTAAGGCCCAAATTGAAGAAATCTCTTACTTATTTTAGTCCACATAATTTAAAAACAATGTTTAACCCAAACATAAGAAAGCCCAATTAAAATATGGATTTAAATATTATTTATTTTTTATTTTCTTACCGGGTTAATCACCTACTTCTTAAAAAGGATTCCGTACCTGGAATCAAAAGAATGAACGTACCTAATTATCAAAATATGCGGATACTCCGCTCGAATAGATTCTTCTATCTCCCAAGTAGCTTCCCGCTCCGAATGATTTTAGCACAAGACTTTAACAAAAGGAATTATCTTCCTCAATTTTAATTTAATCAGTTATTTAATTATCTACTAAACGAATTTAATTTTTTTTCAAACAAGACAAGGAAGAAGAGAAGAAAACAAAATCATTTACCTATTCAATTTAAACACAATTGTATCGGATAAAATTAATTAATATTTAATTATTAAAAAAATGGGTTATTACATAAGGAGTTTTATTTCTTTCGTATTCATGAAGAGAATTTCTGTTATTCCATTCTTTATTATTCTGTTGGAATAACCTGTATACGCGGGCTACCCTATACTTGTGAAATTCATCTGTTATTTCATTCTTTATTATTATGTTGGAATAACCTATTTATGCGAAGTACCGCATACATGGTGAAATTTTTCTGTTATTCCATCCTTTATTATTATGTTGGAATAACCTGTCTATGTGAAGTACCACATACATGGTGAAATTCTTCTGTTATTCCATTCTTTATTATTATGTTGGAATAACCTGTATATGCGAAGTACCGCATACATTTTGAAATTCTTCTGTTATTCCATTCTTTATTATTCTGTTGGAATATCCTGTCTGTGCGTTTATGCATGACCTGGTTCCATTATTTATTTTTCTATTGGAATAACCTGTCTGTGCGGTCTATCGCATACATGGTGAATGATCCTTTGTATTCATTCCTTATTAACTTGTGGAAATGATCTGTCTACGTGGATTACCGCATAACCAAGTAAAATCCATTTGCGCTTTCATATATTCTATTATACTCGATTGGTTAAAGTTTTGGCTTCTATACTCCATGAAATTAGTAGAATATCCTGGATATTTGCGCTTCATCCAGTATCTTTTCATGGAAATATTCTGATGAGCATTCTTGAATTTTACTCCACAAAGCAGTATCATGTTGGCAATTTGGACGTTATTGGTTCTTGGATAAATTAATTTATAAATCTTTAAAATTTGTTCTTGAACTTGTTTTATTGAATTATTATGTCATTGTCATCATCCTTATGTTTATATTATGTTGAAAGTCATCTGTGGCCTGTAGTGCATAGATGGAGGTATGATTATGACCAGGGATTATTCGGTATAATCATGACAGTAATATTACAAATGATGTGGAAAAAGTCCTCATTGGCCCGTAGTGCATTGATGGATAATTTTTGGTATGATTATGGCTATGGATTCTCTTCGGCCAAGGGAGCAAAGATGAATTGTTTTATGGCATGATCAGGACCATTAATGAATACACGAATATCCTTGGCCCGTAGTACATGGATAATTTGTGGTTGTGATACTAATGCATATCCTTGGCCGTAGTGCAGGGATGATGTGGATTATTTATTTAGCTGAGTCTCAGCGATAAAAATGATGAAAAACCTTTTAAAACATAGAAGATAGTAGATTTTATTCTCTACTTGACTCTTTTTATGGATTGCTTGTTCCATTGCAGTTAAACTTAATGTCTTTTGTATTTTATCAGTTTAACATTGTTGAAGGCTAATGATAATTTATTCTGCATTATCATAGTTATAATATTTCTTACTGGGCTAGTTGAGCTCACCCTTTCTTTCACTGTTCTCTTCAGGAAATGAGAATTTAGCTGGGACGAGTCGGGGAATGGAGTGACGGTCCAGATGATGGCATTAGTAGTCCTCACTATTCTGTTAAATAGTGTGATAATAAATGTAATGAGGACTACATTGAGTGTGGATATTGTCTAGATGACAATATTCTTATTAAAACTCTCAGCTATGTTTTGTCGTATTTTTTACACGACGTTTGTATAATTAAGTTGTAATTGTATTTTGTACCATATATTTTCTGGCGACCCAAGATGGGAGATCTATACCTGTTTTGGGGGCGTCACAATTATTACATGTTGATATGAAAGAGTTTCTAGCACAGATTAAGCACTTGAAGCAATTGGAAGATTTCTTATTATAAACTTATATGTTTAGACTTCCCGTTATAAACCTTATTATAAGACTGGGATAATATTACTTCATTATCATAATATATTGAGATAGTTGTCATTGTCCTGGGCCAAAGTGGTATCTCAAATAATAAATCCATAAGTCATTCGGCTTCTTTTATAACAGCTGATAATGCAACAAATTAAATTTGGATTCCATAGTTCAATGTGTTATGAAGGTTTGTTTCTTAGAACCCCAAGAAATTGTCTTTCTCCTAAAGTGAATATCCATCCATTTGTAGACTTTATTTTATCCGAATTCGTTATCCAGTTTGCATCTGTGTACCCTTCTACCACAGTTGGGTATCCTGTATAACATAATGCATAGTTCATTGTGCCTTTAAGATATTTAAGTATTCTTGATACTGCATCCCAATGAACTTAACCTAGATTATGAGTAAACCTACCCAATACTCCAACCGCAAATGCTATATATAGTATACTGCATTTCATACATTAGACTACCGATTATACTTGTATACTCTAACTGAGATATGTTATTGCCATTATTTGAAAATAACTTAACAAAATGATCATATGGGGTAGAGGCTATCTTGCAATTCTCGTGATTAAACTTATTTAAAACCTTCTCAATATAATGAGACTGAGTTAAAGAAATGGTATCTTGAAACTGCACAATTTAATTACCTAAAATTACATTAGCCTCCCCCATATCTTTCATATCAAAGGTAGCAGACAAAAATGCTTTAATTTCTAATACTATTTTTTTACTAGTACCAAAAATAAGCATATCATCAACATATATATAAACGCATTATAACACTAAAATATTTACTAAACTTAGAATAAACATATTTATCTGATTCATTTATTTTAAATCCGTTGAAAATAATCATTTGGTCAAAAAAATTTCATGTTATTGCTTAGATGTTTGTTTTAAGCCATATAAAGATTTAACAAGTTTACAAACTTTTTATCTTGGCATTTCAAAACAAAACCTTTTGTTGTTCCATATAAACTTACTCTTCTAAATCACCATTTAAAAAAGCAGTTTTAACATCCATTTGGTGTATAACAAGTTTATGAATTGATGTTAATGCAATTAATAACCTGATGATACTAATTCTTGCTACTGAATCATATGTATCAAAGTAATTAATTTATTCCTTTTGCTTAAAACCTTTGGCTACCAGTCTAGCTTTATACTTATATATAGATTCATCTGATTTTCTTTTCCTTTTAAAGATCTATTTACAACCAATAAGTTTACATATAGGATGTAAGTCCACCAAAACCTAAGTCTTGTTACCTCATGATAAAATCTATTTCATCATTAATGGTTTCTTGCCAAAAACTTGAATCTTGAGAGGATATAACTTCTCTTAAAGGCAATGTATTTCTATCACTAGAATCATACTCAATCACAAAAATACTAGAAGAAATAATATCATACATGTTTCCTTCTACTAAGTACATATATAAATCAGGACCATAGTATTTTTCTATCATTGCTCTTTTACTTCTTCTTGGTTCTATTTCTTTAGTATATATAATAAATTCCATTTCATCAATACAATACCAAAAATCTGGGCATCTAAGACGGAAAAATTCATCTCAAATATAGAAGAATCTGTCTCAAAATACGTGTCAGTAGGTCGTGTCGCTAATCTGTCCGTCTCAAAATATTAGATACGAAAGATTTTCGTCTCAAAACTGACCCATAGGTATCTAAATTTTGAAACCGATTTTGTCGGTTTTAAATTTGGCGGGCAGAATTGGCGTTTTTTTTAAGTATACATAATTTGAAACAGAAAACTATCTCAAATCCATATCAAAATTGTTAGTAATGGTTTTTCCTGCACATATTTTGAGACGGTCACCATCCGTCTCAATTCCGTTTCAACTTTGGCGTTAATATCTTTTTAGCGCACATATTTTAAGACGGAAAACACCCGTCTCAAAATTATTGTCTTAAAATTCGTGTCAACTTTGGCGCCAATATCGCACATTCTTTGAGACAAAAAGAAGTCGTCTCAATTATGTCTCAATATGTTTATTAACAACAAATTACAAATATTTTCATAATTTAATTTCGAAATCTAAATGAAAGAAGTTGTCAAAAATATAAAATTGCATTCAACAATCTTGATAATGAAAATAACAACAAAGCAATCCCTTTATTGAATTCAAACAACTTTTCAACATCAAAATTGTAATAATAAAATTCTTACTACATAAAGCCTAATACAAACACAAAGTTCACACTACCTAATCAAAGAAAGACAATGCATATTTAGGAATCAGCAATGGTAACCTCGACCTCAACACCATGTTCTATGATAATGGAAGTAATTTGCTTAACATCGGGAGAGCTGAAGAGGTCAATCACACGTTTGTGGACGCTAAGCTCAAATCTATCACATGTGTTGGTTCCCAGACATTGAAAGGGAAATGTTTCAATCTAGAGTAATTTCAGTTATTAAAGCCAAACAAGAAAGACCTGCTATTAGTAAGAATTATACTACAGAGTCGCCAAGCCTTCCATAGAAAACTCTATTTGTGTACCTGCATTATATATAGTAGTAGTATTCAACAAAAAATGTTTTAGCTATTAGTCTATGATCAGCAACTCGATTCCAATCTTTGAAATCCTAATTGAAAGCACATTTATAATTCCATAGAATTAAATCTTAGTTAATTTTACACAAATACTAAGAAAGGAATATTTTGTATATGTTAAAATTTGTTGATTCTAAGAAGGTAAGAAAAATGAAAAAAGAAGAAAGAAATGCGTTATAAATTTATATTTTGTATAACTATTTGTTATAGAATTGAGTATAATTTAATTTAATTAGTTATCCAAAGATGTATTTGTAAACCGAGGCTCTAGTAGAGTGGAAAATTATATTTAACCTATATATATATATATATATATATATATATATATATATATATATATATATATATAATCTCTCCAAAATTCATATAAAGATCTTTAAAAAATAATCATTTTTTGAGACAGCTATATCCGTCTTTAATTTTGTTTCTAAAATAAGGGGGGAATTGGAGACTAATATTTGGAGGGAAAATAACAGTCTGAAACGGAAATTTTGGTCTCTAATCCATTTCAAAAATAAATATTTATTTCTTTTTTTAATTAGTAATATGAGACGTGAACAATTGGTTTCAAATTAGTTTCAAAAATGTGTTTAAATTTTTTTTTAAATACTTACTTTTTGACACGGGTACATTCGTCTCTAATTCTGTCTTAGAATTTGAGACGATGCTGGTGGTTTCAGAATCCGTCTCGATTTTTTACTGCCAATACATCTCGAGACATAGCAAAATTTTGGTTTCTAAGTCCGTCTCAAATTGCTAAAATTAGAGACAAAAACTTTGTTCGTCTCTAAAAATTGGTTTCAGATGCCCAAGATTCTAGTAATGATAGTTTCATGATGAATTGTTCCTTAATCCTATTTATTAGTGTATTTTTTTTTACCATTTCCTAAAGAATAAATTCTCAAAGAACTCAACATCTCTAGACTCTAAAATTATATTTTGACTAACAAAATATGTGTATTCCGTGGTCAAGAATTTACACTACAAGAAAACCAGTCATTGACGACGGGCACTGCCGTCGCCTATGACTATAGTGTCGTCGGCATTGAGGTCATTAGCGATGGAAATGTCCGTTTACACACATTCGTCATAATCCACGTGTCGTCGCCTATCTCCCGTCACGCCACCAAATCGGCATCACCGCCATTACCGAGGCATTGGCATCGGCAACAGATTATGTCAATATAGAGATGAATACCGACGGGAAGCCCGTCGGCAATGGTCCCATATTTTTTTTTTTTGAGGTTCAAACTCATTGCCGACGACCATGCCGTCGGCAATGCCTTCTTAGCCGTCGGTAATGACCTTGTACATATATTTTGATTTTTTTTAATTTCAAAATTTCCCTGTTCATTTACAAATATACACTTGTTATAAACTAATAACAACCCTCAAATCACAACTATACCTGTTATAAACTAGTAACCCAAATCAAATATATAGATAAAAAATATAATGGCCGTTGGTATAACTCAAAAACTGTACAAATAGATACATGAAACTCAGAATATAACATAAACTAAACTAACTACAACCCGTCGCCTTGTCTCCATGTCATCGAAGCTCATGGTGGTCATCACCTCAGACTCGAGGAGGTCGCTCATTATCACTCGACGGCCATCGCCTCAGATCGAGGAGGTCGTCATCATCATTTCATGGATCATCACCAAAGGTTTCCACCTCCACCTCCACCTCCACGAGTCTCGTTAACAAGACCCTACAAAATTAAAATATTAATAACAAAATCAAAATGAAAACATATTTATATTATTTTAGTTTGTGTTATTCAAGTTAGGCGGACGGGACTTGAACTCGGGCTCCGTATATCAGAATCGAGTCCCGTTAGTTGTAACGCGTGTCTATTGCCTATGCGGTGCTATTGCCTGTGTTCGCGTGTCAACTAGACGGCCGAGGCGAGTTTTGGGCTCTTTTTCGGCTTTTTGTCTAACTGTTGTCAGGTTTTGCAAACTGGGACTTAACTCGGTCTCCGTATGTTGGAATTGAATTCAGTAAGTTCTAACGCGTGTGTAATACCTACTCGGTGCTATGTGTGTGTTTGTGTGGTGTTCGGGCGACCGAGGAGTGTTTTGACCTATTTTTTGGCTTTTTGAGCAAGTGTTGGTGAGTTTTGCAAACTGGGCGATAACTCGGATTCCGTATGTCAGAATCGAGTCTCATAAGTTCTAACGCGTGTGTAATACCTACTCGGTGCTATGTGTGTGTTTGTGTGGCGTTCGGGCGACCGAGGAGGTTTTTGACCAAGTGTTGTCGAGTTTTGCAAACTAGAAGATAACTCGGATTCCGTATGTCAGAATCGAATCCCGTAAGTTCTAACGCGTGTGTAATACCTACTCGGTGCTATTGTGTGTTTGTCTGGCGTTCGGGCGACCGAGGAGGGTTTTGACCTATTTTTCGGCTTTTTGACCAAGTGTTGGCGAGTTTTGCAAACTGGGCGATAACTCGGATTTCGTATGTTGAAATCGAGTCCCGTAAGTTCTAACACGTGTGTAATACCTACTCGGTTCTATGTATGTGTTTGTGTGACGTTCGGGTGACCGAGGATGGTTTTGACCTATATTTTGACTTTTTGACCAAGTGTTGGCGAGTTTTGCAAACTGGGCGATAACTCGGATTTCGTATGTCGGAATTGAGTCTCGTAAGTTCTAACGCGTGTGTAATACCTACTCGGTGCTATGTGTGTATTTATGTGGCGTTCAGGCGACCGAAGCGGGTTTTGACCTATTTTTTGGCTTTTTGACCAAGTTTTCTCCAGTTAGGCGGACGGGACGCGAACTCGGGCTCCGTATGTCTAAATCGAGTCCCGTCAGTTATAACGCGTGTCAATTGCCTATGCCTAGGCGTGTTAACTAGTTATTTGACAGTTTATATAAGCAATATATAAACAAATAAAAAAACATCAATAATAAGTTTTACCTGTCGAATATGTGGAGGAAAGATGTTGGCCAAGACAACTGCACATACACGGATGGCCTCCTCCCGGACTACACCCATGAGGTCGTCAGCGGCAGCTACAGGATCTATGGAGCCATGGACAACCTCCTGAGCAAACTGGTAGATCCGCTCGCGTGATGGTACGCCTGACTGCACGACACTGCTTGCCATGCACCCCTCTATGATCCGCCTAAAGAAGTCGTCAGATAATGAAGGGTCGGCGCCTGATCCACTCGTACCACTACCTCCGGTGGGTGGGCGATGTCGAGATCTCGCAGCAGGGACTATAGTGTAGGCTGGGACACGGGGGATGCCCACAACTCTACCCTTCTTCGCCTCAGTAGCTTCCAAATTACCCACCATCTCCTCGTCTCACGCCAAAGATCGCCCAACGGAGTATCACTGGGGTGCTCCGGGCCACGTAAAGGTCCTCGACCGTGTCTCAAAAAAAATGTAAATAAGTGAAAAGCAAGTATTACACAAAAAAAATTCAAAAGAATTTCAAAGCCATCAAATACATACTAAATGAAATAATTAAATTACTTAACACAATGCGCTCGCCTCGTGTGAGATATAACCACTGGCCACCTTTCTTCCGTGAGCGTGCCACCAAAACTCAAGGCGGGAAGGTTTGCTTTTAGACTCGCCTCGAGTCTCTCCCCCAGTAGAGGTCATACGACCGACTCCCAAAGCAAATGTGGAGATTTATTCTCATTGTCGGGCAAAGACATGCAGGCCGACATCTTCTTGAATGCCTCGCCTTCCCAAATATCGCACATCTACCCCCACACCGTAGAACCAATGAAATCTGGCCGGACATCTCTAAGTGTCTGTCCATCAGCCATCTTGGTCTGGGCCTTCTTCTTCCAGTCATAGACCCACTTATGCCAATTCATCTCGAGATACTTCCCGAGAACAGTCATCCCATGGGCCTCCTGCCCGTCCTCAAAGCGATAATATCTTTGTAGTACAACATATGAATATCAGCATTTACTTAGTAGACAACATAAAGCAAAGCTGTAAATAAATATTCAAAAGCGCAAATTAAAACTAACATATGAATGAATGACTTCTTACCCTAAACTCAACAATAATAAGCCCACGCAATGCGGTCATCCACATCCGCCCACCTCATCCACTTTGCCGAGAATCGATTTTGGACGATCCCAAGCAACGTGTTCCTTGGCGTCACGTCAAGGATACTAAAATTGAAATTATTAAATTTCCAAATTACAAAGAATATATAAGAACTAAATAATTAATACAAACGTAATGTATATGTTACCTAGTAGTCCCGACCCTAAGATATAAGCGGGCTGGGGATTCCCTAGCAATCCACGTGCTAGTCCCCACGGAGGCCTACGTCGATCACCTATGTAGTGAAATACAACAATATTTATATAAACGAATATAATGTCAACATTATATAAAATTACAAACAATAAGATGTTTAACAACAATGCATGTAATTATACCTGATGATCCGACCTGATCCTCACCAGCACTACCTCCACGACCCCCATGGCCTGAACTATCAGCACGCCCACCACGATCGCCATGTGGTGTATAATATAGCGCCATATCTGTATAATATGCAGATACAACTAAAAGGATACAAACACAAATATTAGAATCATCATGCACATACAACTAAAAGGATACAATATGCAGATATAACTAAAAGGAAACAGTTATGACACTTGAATACAACTAAAAGGATACAACATGTAGATACAACTAAAAGGATACAACATGCAGATATAACTAAAAGGAGACAACTATTACATTTGAATACAACTAAAAGGACATAAAGAGTACATACTCCTAATCATTTATATCATCAAAGCCATCAATATCAGAATCATCATCTTCGAGCAGTAGATCTTCACTATCGTTGTCAACACCGACCTAAGTGAGATCAAAACATACAAGAACAGTCCCAAAACGGGGACTATTTGAGATTCACTCCTACTAAGTGAATCTCAAACGGGTTTCTAAGCTTCCTAAACTATATGAAAATATTCACATGTCAAGAAATTGAAGTATCCACTGAATAGTAATGATAAATTAAGAAGATTATGTCATTTTATAATTGTAAAAAAATTGACAATGTCAACTATAAACGAATGTGTTCCAACATATTTTACTCTTACTCATATTTTCTTAGCAACATACTCAAAAACACTTGACAACTATAAACAAATGTTTTACAGTTTTGTAATGCATTGTGTTTTCAATGCCAATCTGTTTTGGTGTTTTTAATGCCAAACTGTTGGTCGAGACAAATACAGAGCTCAAGTACATAATTATATAATGCAAATTTATACATTGATCCTGTGTCTACGACTTCTACATCGAACCTAGGTTAATAACTATAGAGGTTCGCATATTTCATTTTTTCCCCTTTAATAGCTCGAAGAAACCAGACCAGAAGTTTCAACATCTAATAGTTGAGCTAGAACAAGAGTTATAATTACGTAAGCTTTTGAACTACCTTCAAGAAGTACAGTTGATAAAAGAATTTGGAAAATCTAGAATATACAAGAATCTAATTATAAAAACATTAAGAAAGGATTTCAACTCCTATCACAAAACAAAAATTAATTCAACATTTGTATATATGGTCATAACATAGCTTAATTAATATGATCCTACAAGCCTTTTTGTTGAACTTACAGAACACACACTTGAAACAACGCAATGCTACCATTTTAATTAAGCAATAAAATTGAAACAAAGACATGGTAATTTATATTGAGAAAGCATTATATTCATTTCAAATGTATCTCAATAACATAGATGTATCTCAACCAAAAGTACACATGTTATACTTTCCAAAGTGGACTGATTTTCTTTGACATAAAAGCTCATCAACACATAAAATGACCATGTCTAACCATAAAACATCATATAACTATAGATCTACCATCATATGACTTAGAAATATAAACTCATCATTTGATTTAAAACAACCATATAGACAATTACATAAATCTAACTAGGGTTTTGAGATAAGTAAACTTTTGAACCTTGATTTAGTGTCACCTCTTCTTCTTCTTCCAATGTAGGTTATAAAGCTTGAAAACATGAACCAAATCTCCTCTCCTTCTCTTCCTTAATGTTTCGGCAGCCCCCTCCCTTTTCCCTCTCAAAGTATATTGCTATATAGATTTTTGGAACTTAAAAAGAGAAAATGAACTAAACGCAAAGTATAATGTGTCCATTATGGATTTTAGGTTTCTTGCAAAATGATGTTTAAAGAGTAAGCATCATTTATGATTACTTCTCATACTTATGACCCAACTACTTACTTGTGCTGACTGTGACCTTAAAATGCTAGATAATACAAAGGAATACGTTAGCTTCTATTGGATGTCAAATCATGCATTGCTTTTTATCAACTAGAGCATATAATGAACTAATGAAGGTATCCATCAAATAGTAAGTTTAAGGTTATATATGTTACTGCAAAGTAAATCTATCAATAGGTGCTAGTCCATGTATAATGCAAGGTAGAATCACTTTACTGATATTATTTTTCCTCCTGTTTAATCTTTGATTTATTTAATAGCATCTAGTTTGCTATAGTTAAGTGTAATATGAACTGACAAACATATTACATAAAAATATTTCAAATAAACATATATATATATATATATATATACATGAACTGACATGCATACTACTCCAAAAAAAAGAGAAGAGATAAAAGAAAAACTTACAAAAAAGAGAGAGATGCAGAGAAGGTCAATGCTCCTTGCTTACTGCCCAAAACAAGACACACAGGTATTAGAGGAAAAAAACCCAAATTAAACCCTAACATAAGTAAATTGGAACCTATATACAAATGAAACCTTAAGAAGAAAAAAAGTGTAACTTACTAATGGAAGCCAACAATAACAAATATAGAACCAGAACTGAGAGGGAACGAAAATTGGGGGAGATTGTAATAGTGTATCAGGCCAAAGAAAGGGGAGGAAGAAAGGGGGAGGCCAGACGGTGGAGGACCGAAGGCGGGATCGACGGCATGCCATGAATCGACGGTGAATAACCGATTTAACGACTTTATGGTGAAGCGACGTAAGACCGATGGCAAAGCGAGAGAAAGCAGAGGAAAGAATGAATCAGAAGACCCCAACTTTTATGAATAAAGATGATTATTCTATAATTATCATTTTTGAATATTATGGAATGAATTTGTTATAATGTTATAGTTGTGGGTAGTATTTATAAATTCTGCAAAGTATGCAAGTTGTTATATTATATTCGATTGGTCGGAGAATATTTGTTTTAGCAGGGAATATTCGTACAACGGTGCAATCATTGGTGGACACAACAGAATTATTGTCGGATTGAGAAAATGACAAAAATATATTTATGAAAATAACGGCGGAATTTTTACTGTTAATATTGTTGAACTACTCGGTAGTAAAAGTACAGTAATACACGTGGTTACATAGTAGCACACGGTATTGATTATTGATGCTTACATGAGAAGTCACTCGCTTATACTCAATTATTACTACAAGAATTGTCGTGATCATATCTCTCATATTATTGATTCGATTATTGTCACAAAGATCATCTGCATAAATATGTTATTTTATTAAATCAATAATTGAGACGGCAAAGTTATTCATATTCTTAAATTATAATATTTACAATGTTTAGAAGTTCTGTCAAAGAGAGGTTTGGTCACCTAATTGCGCGTCAAAAGGGAGAAATCCTTATTAGAAAGCCCCCTCTTTCTTGGGAACGACATGGTTGATAAATATTGTGAGTTATAATATTAATGATGAATGTTATTAAAATTGAAGTTGTGCTCGAGTTGAATTTGGAGACGCTTGACGTGATATTTGAGTCCTAACGATGAAATTAGTAAAAATATACTATAAACACAAATTTTCTGATTTTACTATTTGGTTAAAAGTCAATCAGCTTGACTTTTTTTGGGAAAAGTCAAACTTCAAAATTTCAAAATTTATATTTTTGATAAAAATAGTTTCATTGTGTTGGAATTATTTGTGTTAGTGAAAATTGACATTTATTTTGATAATAATTGATGTCTGGAGGTTATATTGACCAATCGGGTATTTAACCGGATAAATGAGCAATTGATTGTTATTATTTCACATGATTATAATTATTTGTTCACATGTGTATACTATTGTTTCACATTCTTGTTACTATTAGGGGAGTTGGTGCAAGATTGATAATACTTGCATGACTAAGTTAAAAATGGAGGTATAGATGGAGGTATTATACTGTAATTCATATTTTCACATGTCTAGAACTATTGATTCTCATGATTTACTATTGAATCACATTATTTACTATTAGGGGAGGTGGTGCAAATGTGATAATACTTGCAGGACTAAATTAAAAATAAAGAAAAAGTTGGAGGTATTATACTGTAATTTTTCGAGCCCCAAAACGTGCAATTATTGAAACTATATTTTTCTATAAATAGAAGCTCATTCTTCCTTCATTTCTCACCAATTCACTAAAGCTATAGAGCAATTATTATAGAGAGAAATTGTAGAGAGAAAATCTGTATAAGAAGAGAAGTCTGCTACCTCACTACTCCTATATCCAGTTTCTTTCAAAGGTAAGGGGTATTATTTCTTTCTTTCGTCTTCATGAAGAGAACTTCTGTTATTCCATTCTTTATTATTATGTTGGAATAACCTGGTTATGCGAAGTACCGCATACATGGTGAAATTCTTTTGTTATTCCATTCTTTATTATTATGTTGGAACATCCTGCTCAGGCTTTCTGCCGACCTAGTTCCGCTTTTATTATTCTCGCTGGAACATCCCGTCTCGTGCTTTTACGCCGACCTCGGTTCCGCTTTTAATATTCTCGCTGGAACATCCTCGTCTGCGTGGTTTTACGCTTCTGATGGTTCCGCTTTTTATTATTCTCGTTGGAATATCCTCGTTCAGGCGCTTTTCTACCGGACTCGGTTTCGCTTATATTATTCTATCGAATAACTCGTCAGGCGTCTCACCGCATGCTTGGTGATTTTTTTTGTTATTCAATTCCTTATTATACTCAGTTAGTTAAAGTTTTGACTTCTATACTCCATGAAATTAGTAGAATATCCTTAATATTTGCGCTTCATCCAGTATCTTTTCATGGAAATATTCTTCTGAGCATTCTTGAATTTTACTCTTCAAAGAAGTATCATGTTGACAATTTGGACGTTATTAGTTCCTGGATAAATTAATTCGTGAACTTGTTTTATTGAATTCTTATATCATTGTTATCATCCTCATGTTTATATTTATTTTAAAAGTCATCTGTGGCCTGTAGTACATAGATGGACTTCGTATGATTATGACCAGGGATTATTTGGTATAATCATGACCGTAATGTTAGAAATGATGTGATAAAAGTCCTGATTGGCTCGTAGTGCATTGATGGACAGTTGTTGGCATGATCATGACCATTGATGAATACACGAATGTCCTTGGCCCGTAGTGCATGGATAATTATGATCGTGATACTAAAGAATATCCTTGGTCGTAGTGCAGGGGTGATTCGATGATGTGGATTATTTATTAAGTTGAGTCTCAGCGATAAAAGTGATGAAAAACCTTTCAAATCATAAAAGATAGTAGATTTTATTCTCTACTTGACTCTTTTAATAGATTGCTTGTTCATTGCACGCGGCTTAAACTTGATGTCTATTATATTTTATCGGGCTTAACATTGTTGAAGACTAATGATAATTTATTCTCGCATTATCTTAGTCATAATATTTCTTCTCGGGCTAGTTGAGCTCACCCTTTTGCTTTCATTGTTCTATTCAGAAATGAGAACGTAATGGGACTAGTCGGGAACCGGAGTGACGGTCCGAGGGATAGCATTAGTAGTCCTCACTATTCTTAAAATAGTGTGATAATAAATGTAATGAGGACTTATTCTGAGAGTGGATATTGTCTAGAAGACAATATTTGTATTAAAACTCACAGCTCTTTTGTTGTATATTAAAGATTGTATTTGTATTCTGTACCATGTATTTGGCGACTCAGGATAGGTGATGTATACCTATTTTGGGAGCGTCTCAAGAACGATCGAGAGGGAAAGAAAATGAAGAGGAAATTTTTTTTTGAATCTGGTGTATTAAAAATAAGACCTCATTCTCGACGGCGTATGTCGTCGTTCGTGTACCGTCGCCAATGTGTCATTAACGACGGGGATGCCGTCGCTATGGACATTAATAGCCGTCGCCAATGAATTTTCCCTCCACCGCCAAATTTTCGCACCTTTTTTTCCGTGGGAGTGTGTTATTATCGACGACACCCATTAGCGACGGCTCTCCCGTCGACATTAATGTCATTATCGACTGTACATGTGCCGTCGCCAATAACCCCGTCGCCTATGACTGGTTTTTTTGTAGTGTTATAGACTTTGCTATTTTGTGCATAACCTATAAAAGTACACTCAGTTGCTTTAACTCCAAGCTTAGACATTTTAGGATTTGTTAACCTTACTAATACCCTACAAACCCGCACCCTTAAGTGGTCAAGAGAAGATTTTCTCTTTTTCCATAATTCATAAAGTGTAATGTAAATTTTCTTATTGGGTATACAATTAAGTATATAACAAGAAGTCATTAATGCTTCACCTCCCCCCCCCCCCCAATAAATTTCTAGGCGAACCAGAAATAAGAAGTAAAGTATTAATCATTTCTTCAAATGCCCTATTTTTTCGTTCTGCCATCCATTTTGTTGATGACTATAACGGGTTGTAGTTTGATGAATTATACCATAATTCTTACAAAAATCATTATAAGAGAAGTATTCCCTTCCTCAATCCGATCTAAGAAATTTAATTTTTTGATCTAATCGATTTTCAACTTTACCTTTGTAGATTTTAAATTTTTCTAAAGCTTCATCTTTAGTGCTTAACAAATAAACTTGAGTGTATCTAGAGCAATCATCTATAAATATTATAAAATATCTTTTACCTCCCCTAGTTAATATCCCCGAAATTCACAAGTATAGAAATTAATTAATTCTAATAAATATGATTTTCTTAATACTTTTTAAAACACTTTGGCAATTTGACGCCCCAAAAATAGGTATACATCACCCATCTTGAGTCGCCAAATACATGGTACAAAATACAAATACAATCTTTAATATACAACAAAAATAAGTGAAAAACATATAAATCGAGAGTTTTAATACAAATATTGTCTTCTAGATAATATCCACTCTCAATAAGTCCTCATTACATTTATTGTCACACTATTTAATGTAATAAAGTGAGGACTACTAATGCTATCATCCTGACACAATCCGCTCCCCGACTCGTCCCAAATATATATTCTCATTTCCTCAAGAGAATAAAGAAGGAAAGGGTGAGCTCAACTAGCCCAAGAAGAAATATTATGACTAAGATAATGCGTAATAAATTATCATTAGTCTTCAACAATGTTAAACCGATAAAATACAATAGACATCAAGTTTAACTCAAGTAGCATGAACAAGCAATCCATTAAAAGAGTCAAGTAGAGAATAAAATCTACTATCTTTTATGATTTAAAAGTTTTTCATCACTTTTATCACCGAGACTCAAATTTTAATAAATAATCCACATCATCAAATCATCCCCGCACTACAAGCCAAGGATATTATTTAAGATCACGACCACAAATTATCCATGCACTACGCCAAAAGATAATCGTGTTTTCATCAACTATCCCGATCATGCCATAAAACAATTCATCTTTGCTCCCTCGTCAAGAGAATCCATAGCCATAATCATACCAAAAACTCGCCCATCAATGCACTACGCCAACGAGGACTTTTTTCCACATCATTTGTAATATTACTTGGCCATGATTATACACCGAATAATCCTCGTCATAATCATACCAAGTCCATCTATGCACTACAGCCACATGTATGACTTTCAACAAAATATAAAAACATGAGGATGATGACAATGATATAAGAATTCAATAAAACAAGTTCAAGAATTAAATTATTCAGAACTAATAACGCCCAAATTGTCAACATGATACTTTTTGTAGAGTAAAATTCAAGAATGCTCGTAAGAATATTTCCATGAAAAGATATCGATGAAGCGCAAAATATCAAGGATATTCCACTAATTTCATGGAGTATAGAAGTCAAAACTTTAACCAACCGAGTATAATAAAGAATGGAATAACAAAAGAAATCACCATGCATGCAGATTGCATGATGTGTTATTCCAATGTAATAATAAATAATCTAACCAGTCAAAGCGAATAATACGACCGACAGTGATATTCCAAATGTAATAATAAAGAATGAATGGAATAACAAAAAATCACCATGCACGCAGATATTATTCATATGTATGTGTTATTCCAATGTATATAAATAATAAACCAAATAACTCAGTCAAAAAAATTCGCATATGTGATATTCCAATGTAATAATAAAAAGAATGGAATAACAACAATAACAAATCACCATGCATGCGAATTGCATGATGTGTTATTCCAAATGTAATAATAAATAATGGTAATAATGCATGTGATATTCCAAATGTAATAATAGAAACGAAACGCATGTATGTGATATTCCAATGTAATAATAAAGAATGAATAACAAATGTCCCATGTAAAAACGCATTAAATGTAATTATTCCAATGTAATAATAAAGAATGGAATAATGTAAGAATTTCACCAAGTATAGGTAGATCACAGATACATAAAAGTTATTCCAATAATAATAAAAAAATGGAATAATGTAAGTTCTCTTCATGAATACGAAAGAAATAATACCCTTTACCTACAACAAATAATATCCCTTACCTTAAAAAAAGAGTATATATGTAGTAATAAAAGAAACTAGTACTACTTTTCTTCTTTCTCTCTATAGTTTCTCTCTAGAGTTTCAAAGTTTCAAAGAATTCGTAAGAAATAATGAAGGAATGAGCTTCTATTTATGTAAGAATGGATCGATATAAGAACTAATTCATGAACTATCCGTATTGATTTACTTTTAATCTGACTATCCAGATTTAAAGCAAAATCTTTTAAAAAAATATAATATATTCTATTTATAATCTAATAAAACGAATAACTTTATAAAAGTATTCTGCTTTTATATAAAAAGATTTTACTATGCAAAACACTACGCAGCACTATGCAACACTATGCATAATAATAATAAAATATAATATATTATTATTTATGTAATAACTTTATATAAAAGTATTCTGCTTTTATATAAAAAGATTTTACTATGCAAAAAACTATGCACTATACATAATATAATATAATATATTCTATTTATGTAATAACTTTATAAAAGTATTCTTTTTTATATAAAAGCTTTTCTGCTTTTATTACATTAATAATAAAACTAATAAAAAATATATATATATATATATATATATATATATATATATAATATATAATCAACAATAATTGAATCAAATAACGTGAGATACTACGCAAAGAACTATCGTAGTAATAATCGAACAAAACCGAAGTGACTTCTCACGTAAGATCAATAATCAATACCGCAAGCTACTACGCAACCACACGACATCGTATTTTTACTACCGAAAGTAGTTCAACAAGATATAATCTGTAAAACTTCCGCCGTTATTTTCATAAAAATATTTTTGTCGCTTTCTCAATCCGACAATAATTCCGCTGGGGGTCCACTAATGATTGTGGTCGCCGCATTTAATATTCCCCGACACAAAGAATATTCCCCACCAAATCTAATATAATATAACAACTTGCATACTTTGTAAAATTTATAAATATTACCCACAACTATAACATTATATTAAATCCACACCATAATATTCAAAAAAAAATTTCGAGAAATTTAAATCTTTATTCGTAAAATTTGGGATTTTACAATCTCCCCTCCTTATGAAATTTCGACCTCGAAATTTACGTACGACGCACTGTATGCCGTAATGTATGAGGACACTTCATCCGATTCTAACTCTCGAGGTATAACCTTTGAGTGTTGAATACATTCCAGATTTTAACAGTACATCTTCATACGTTAAATTATCCGCTATCTCGTCCGGCTTCTAAATCAATAATGTGGTTCGGTCGTCCACATATTTACGTAACATCGATATGTGAAAAACGTTATGAACACGCCGACATACTTGGCGGTAAAACGAGTCTATAGGCCACAGCCCTACTCGATCAAGGATTTCAAATGAGTCAATAAAATCGAGGGTCGAGATTTCTCTCTTCATCGATTCTTGCTTCTAGAATAACGCCTTCTCAACCTTCTTTTTCACATTCATCACCTCCGAGTATTTAGCTTGAGCGGCTTTTAACTTTATCGATTAAAGTCGATTCTACTCAGATATTCAAGTATCTTCACGTAGGTTCAGTATATTCACACTCATAAACGATACGATCTTCTACTCAACGCGCCACCACCACGCTCGCTTTTTCCCACGATGGTATCGAATGGTACGATCGTAATCTTCAACAAACCGAGTCAACGCTCTTTGGCGCATGTTACGCTCTGCTTTTAGTTGAAGAAATATTTAAGGGTTTTAGAAATGGGGTTTTGTACCGGGTCAATACAAAATTCGATTTCACGCCTAGGGTAGGCCAAGAAGTCTTCAAAAATACGCCAAGAAATTTATTAACAATAGAAATATCATTCACAATCGCGACTCTCATCCAAGACTTGATAACACGTCACATCGATACCTATCAACTTGCCATCGTTATTCACAACGCCCCCTACGTAAAAGTCCGCTTCGCAGCATTCCACACAAGGAAGTCAACAACGAAAGGACCGGGGGCTCTTTACTTATGGCTTGATATGACAATGATCGACTTTAGTGGTTTGTTGTTTGAATTCGCATAACAAAGTTGGTTAGAAATATGAAAGCTAACAACCTTATTAAAAGCATGATGAGTAGTTAACCAATCGATTCCTAAAATCACATCAAAGGCAAGTATTTTCAAAGAGATAAGATCGACAGTAACGTGAAAGTGTTGATTTGAATCAAACAAGATTTATAAATAAAGGAGGTAACGGTTTTCTCCCAACCGAGTTTCAACAGATAAATCAAAGTCTAACTTCTCCAGAGTTAAATTCAAACATTGAACACAACTAAGTGAAATGAAAAAGAGTGAGTAGAACCCAGATTCAACACTAGATAGACTTCGCAAGAGTTTATGATTAACTTACCCGTGATAATTTTATTCAGTTCCTCGTCACGAAAAAAAAAATGCTCTCTCTTAAACCTACCGCTTTTTGGCTGTCTCGGACATCCTTTGGCATCACCATCCCAAATTGGACTCGACTTCACCATACGACAAAAAATCGAGCTAGGTGACCTTCTCTTCCGCAATTAAAACACGCTTTGATTGTTACAGATAGCTTGACTTTTGATGTGTCCCTCCCCGTCCAGATTTTTGAAACATACGACCGGTGGGTCGCTTTTTCTTCCTTTGAAACGGGTGTCCGATGTCATTGCCTTTCCATCATTATTATTGAACCTTCTTCTTCTTGAAATTTCCACTTCTATTATCTTGCCATGATTACCACCGGTGGTTACCATTCATGGCATGATAATTTCCCCACGATGGTTATTATCATTGTTCACGATGACCGCTACCACCGCATTATTTATTATTATCGTTGTTGTTGTCGTCGTCAGCTTTTGGTCAGGCCGACTCATTATCGCGCTCCAATAATCGAGCCCTATTCACAACATCCTAATATAAACAAAGTTTGTGAGAAATGAGGTATCGACGATATCGGGTTTCAAACCTCTTAGAAACATTCGCGCCATTCGCTTCCTCATTATCGACCAAATGGGATGCAAACCGAGACAACTCAAAAGAAACTTAGCCTCAGATCATCGCGACACCTGGCCATATTGTTTTGCTCCAAATTGATGAACTCCACCTCCTTCATGTGACGAATACTTTCGAAAAGTACTTGTCGTTGAACAACTCTCGAAACTTCTCCCAAGACATCTTGAAAAGCCAGTCAAGTACGCTTTTACGATTCCCACCAATGATCCGCTTCTTCACGCAACATAAAGGTGGCAAATGGAACTTTTTGCTCCTTCCGAGCATCCCAAGACATCAAATATCTTGGTGATCTCGCTTAACCACGCCTCCGCTTTTTAAGTGGTTCTCGCTTTCCCAAAACTCCTGTGGTCCCAGCCTCGAATCGCTAATGCGACCAACCGTGGGTCGCCATTATTTCCACCTATATTTTGAATATGAGTCTCTCTCGCTTGGTGTTGCATGAATTCTAAAAAGCTCCTAAACGTATTCCATCGCTCATCATTTGATCAAGGTTGTTGTTTACAGAGGATTATCGCCTTCCTCGATGCACATTATCCTCGATTATTGATCCGTGGAGACTCAACTGGCTCCTCGTGGCTCCATTGCTATTCTCAACATTTTCTGATGCCATTTTCAAATACCGCCACAAAAAACAAGGGTTAATTAACATATCACATATTATCCCTATACTCCGACCGACCAATTAAATACCAAATAAACTTAGTAGGGTCATACTAGCAAAGGAATTCCCCGCCTCTCCCTCCTAGTTCTTGTCTCACATCTCACCAGTGGATCATATCCCTAAGCTTTGATACCAACCGTGACGCCCCCAAAATAGGTATACATCACCCATCTCGAGTCGCCAAATACATGGTACAAAATACAAATACAATCTTAAATATACAACAAGAGAAAATACGACAAAACATAAACGAGAGTTTTAATACAAATATTGTCTTCTAGATAATATCCACTCTCTCGTAATAAGTCCTCATTACATTTATTGTCACACTATTTAATGTAATAAAGTGAGGACTACTAATGCTATCATCCTGACCATCAAACCGCTCCCCGACTCGTCCCAAATATATTCTCATTTCCTCAAGAGAATAATGAAGGAAAGAAAGGTGAGCTCAACTAGCCCAAGAAGAAATATTATGACTAAGATAATGCGTAATAAATTATCATTAGTCTTCAACAATGTTAAACCGATAAAATACAATAGACATCAAGTTTAACTCAAGCAGCTGAAACAAGCAATCCATTAAAAGAGTCAAGAGAGAATAAAATCTACTATCTTTTATGATTTAAAAAGTTTTTCATCACTTTTATCACCGAGACTCAAATTTTAATAAATAATCCACATCATCAAATCATCCCCGCACTACAAAAGCCAAGGATATTATTTAAGATCACGACCACAAATTATCCATGCACTACGCCCAAAGATAATCGTGTTTTCATCAACTATCCCGATCATGCCATAAAACAATTCATCTTTGCTCCCTCGTCAAGAGAATCCATAGCCATAATCATACCAAAAACTCGCCCATCAATGCACTACGCCAAACGAGGACTTTTTTTCACATCATTTGTAATATTACTACCATGATTATACCGAATAATCCCTCGGTCATAATCATACCAAGTCCATCTATGCACTACAAAAGCCACCATGATGACTTTCAACAAAATATAAACATGAGGATGATGACAATGATATAAGAATTCAATAAAACAAGTTCAAGAATTAAATTATTCAGAACTAATAACGCCCAAATTGTCAACACGATACTTTTTTTAGAGTAAAAATTCAAGAATGCTCGTAAGAATATTTCCATGAAAAGATATCGATGAAGCGCAAAAATATCAAGGATATTCCACTAATTTCATGGAGTATAGAAGTCAAAACTTTAACCAACCGAGTATAATAAAGAATGGAATAACAAAAGAAATCACCATGCATGCAGTATTTCATGATATATAAAGTTATTCCAATGTAATAATAAATAATCGGAACCAGTCAAAGCGAATACGCACCGATGTGATATTCCAAATGTAATAATAAAGAATGGAATAACAATGTAAATCACCATGCATGCGCATATTTCATGATAAAGTTATTCCAATGTAATAATAAATAATCTAACTGTCAAAGTAAAAAATGCATCGATGTGATGTTCCAATGTAATAATAAAAAGAATGGAATAACAATGTAATCACCATGCATGCAGATATCAGATGATATAAAAGTTATTCCAATGTAATAATAAATAATGGAATAACCAAGTCCCATGTAAAACGCATGATGTGATATTCCAATGTAATAATAAAGAATGGAATATGTCACCAATGTATATGATATAAATATTCCAAATGTAAATAAATAAAGAATTTAACAGTCCCATGTAATAAACGTATAATAAAGAATGGAATACGTATATTTTCCAATGTAATAATAAAGAATGGAATAATGTAAGAATTTCAATTTCACCAAGTATATAGGTATCATCACAGATACAAAAGTTATTCCAATGTAATAATAAAGAATGGAATAATGTAAGTTCTCTTCATGAATACGAAAGAATAATACCTAAAAAAAAAATAATACCCTTACCTTATAAATTAAGAAACCGGATATAGAAGTGAAGTAGTAAAGTATACTTTTCTTCTTTCTTCTCTATAGTTTCTCTCTCTAGAGTTTCAAAGAAATTCAGTAAGAAATAATGAAGGAATGAGCTTCTATTTATGTAAGAATGGACCGTATAAAGAACTAATTCATGAACTATCCGCATTGATTTACTTTTTAATCTGACTATCCAGATTTAAAGCAAAATCTTTTAAATAAAATATAATATATTCTATTTATAATCTAATAAAACTAATAACTTTATAAAAGTATTCTGCTTTTATATAAAAAGATTTTACTATGCAAAATACACTATGCAGTAACTATGCAACACTATAATAATAAAATATATATATATTCTATTTATAGAATAACTTTATAAAAGTATTCTGCTTTATATAAAAAAGATTTTACTATGCAAAACACTATGCATAATAGAATATAATATATTCTATTTATAAATAACTTTATAAAAGTATTCTGCTTTTATATAAAAGCTTTTCTGCTTTTATTACATTAATAATAATAATAAAAACTAAAATATATATATATATATATATATATATATATATATATATATATAATAATAATTGAATCAAATAACGTGAGATACTACGCAAAAATAACTATCGTAGTAATAATCGAACAAAACCGAAAGTGACTTCTCACGTAAAGATCAATAATCAATACCGTGTGCTACTATGCAACCACACGACATCGACATTTTTTTACTACCGAGTAGTTCAACAAGATAACTCAGAAAACTTCCGCCGTTATTTTCATAAAAAATATTTTTTTGTCGCTTTCAATCCGACAATAATTCCGCTTGGGGGTCCACTAATGATTGTGTCGTCGCATTTAATATTCCCCGACAAAAGAATATTCCCCACCAATCGAATATAATATAACAACTTGCATACTTTTGCAAAATTTATAAATATTACCCACAACTATAACATTATATTAAATCCACACCATAATATTCAAAAAAAAAAATTTAAATCTTTATTCGTAAAATTTGGGAAATCTTTATTCTTATGAAATTTCGGATTTTACACATCACCTCCGAGTATTTAGCTTGAGCGGCTTTAACTTTATCGATTAAAGTCGATTCTACTCAGATATTCAAGTATCTTCACGTAGGTTCAGATATTCACACTCATAAACGATACGATCTTCTACTCAACGCGTCACCACCACGCTCGCTTTTCCCACGATGGTATTGAATGGTACGATCGTAATCTTCAACAAATGAGTCAACGCTTTGGCGATGTTACGCTCGCTTTTAGTTGAAGAAATATTTAAGGGTTTTAGAAATGGGTTTTGTACGGGGTCAATACAAAATTCGATTTCACGCCTAGGGTAGGCCAAGAAGTCTTCAAGAATACGCCAAGAAATTTATTAACAATAGAAATATCATTCACAATCGTGACTCTCATCCAAGACTTGATAACACGTCACATTGATACCTATCAACTTGCCATCGTTATTCACAACGCCCCTACATGTAAAAGTCCGGCTTTGCATTTCCACACAAGGAAGTCAACAACGAAAAGGATCGGGGCTCTTTACTTATGGCTTGATATGACAATGATTGACTTTTAGTGGTTCGGTTGCTTGAATTCGCATAACAAAGTTGGGTTAGAAATATGAAAGCTAACAACCTTATTAAAAGCATGATGAGTAGTTAACCAATCGATTCCTAAAATCACATCAAAGGTAAGTATTTTCAAAGAGATAAGATCGACAGTAACGTGAAAGTGTTGATTTGAATCAAACAAGATTTATAAATAATGGAGGTAACGGTTTCTTCTCCCAACCGAAGTTTCAACAGATAAATCAAAGTCTAACTTCTCCAGAAAGTTAAATTCAAACATTGAACACAACTAAGTGAAATGAAAAGAGAGTGAGTAGAACCGTATTCAACACTAGATAGACTTCGCAAGAGTTTATGATTAACTTACCCGTGATAATTTTATTCAGTTCCTCGTCACAAAAAAAAAAAATCTCTCTTAAACTACCGGCTTGGCTTTGTCTCGGGACATCCTTTGGCATCACCATCCCAAATTGGACTTGACTTCACCATACGACAAAAATCGAGCTAGGTGACCTTCTCTTCCGCAATTAAAACACGCTTTGATTGTTATGCATACATTTGACTTGATGTGTCCCTCCCGTCTCAAGATTTGAAACATACGACCGGTGGTCGCTCTTCTTCCTTTGAAACGGGTGTCGATGTCATTGCCTTTCCATCATTATTGAACCTTCTTTTCTTGAAATTTCCACTTATTATCTTGGCCATGATTACCACCGGGTGGTTACCATTCATGGCATGATAATTTCCCCACGATGGTTATCATTGTTCATGACCGCTTCCACCGCATACGATTATTATCGTGTTGTTGGTCGTTGCTTTTTGGTCAGTGCCGACTCATTATCGCACTCCAATAATCGAGCCCTATTCACAACATCCTAATATAAACAAAGTTTGTGAGAAATGAGGTATCGACGATATCGGGTTTCAAACCTCTTAGAAACATTCGCGCCATTCGCTCCTCATTATCGACCAAATGGGATGCAAACCGAGACAACTCAAAGAAACTTAGCTCTCGATCGCGACACTATTATATTGTTTTTTTGCTCCAACTTGATGAACTCCACCTCCTTCATGTGACGAATACTTTCGGAAAGTACTTGTCGTTGAACAACTCTTGAACTTCTCCCAAGACATCTTGAAAAAGGCCAGTCAGGTACGCTTTTACGATTCCCACCAATGATCCGCTTCTTCACGCAACATAAAGGTGGCGAATGGAACTTTTTTGCTCCTCCGAGCATTCCAAGACATCAAATATCTTGGTGATCTGCTTAATCCACGCTCTCTTTTTAGTGGGTTCTCGCTTTCCCAAAAACTCCGGTGGTCCCAAATTCGAATCGCTTAGGTGACCAACCGTGGGTTGCCATTGTTTCCACCTCATTATGAATATGAGTCTCTCTCGCTTGGTGTCGTATGTATTCTAAAAAGCTCCTAAACGTATTCATCGCTCGTCATTTGATCAATGTTGTTGTTGTTTACAGGAGGATTATCGCCTTCCCTGCTGCACATTATCTCCCGATTATTGATCCGTGGAGACTCAACGGCCTCCTCGTGCTCCATTGCTATTCTCAACATTTTCTGATGCCATTTTCAAATACCGCAACAAAACAAGGGTTAAATAACATATCACATATTATCCCTATACTCCGACCGACCAATTAAATACCAAATAAACTTAGGTAGGTCATACTAGCGAAGGAATTCTCTGCCTCTCCTCCTAGTTCTTGTCTCTCACATCTCACCAGGATCATATCCCTAAGCTTTGATACCAACCGTGACGCCCCCAAAAATAGGTATACATCACCCATCTTGAGTCGCCAAATACATGGTACAAAATACAAAATACAATCTTTAATATACAACAAGAGAGTCAGAGTTTTAATACAAATATTGTCTTCTAGACAATATCCACTCTCAAAATAAGTCCTCATTACATTTATTGTCACACTATTTAATGTAATAGTGAGGACTACTAATGCTATCATCCTGACCGCCAAACCGCTCCCCGACTCGTCCCAAATTATATTCTCATTTCCTCAAGAGAACAAAGAAGGAAAGGGTGAGCTCAACTAGCCCAAAGAAGAAATATTATGACTAAGATAATGCGTAATAAATTATCATTAGTCTTCAACAATGTTAAAACCGATAAAATACAATAGACATCAAGTTTAATCAAGCAATGAACAAGCAATCCATTAAAAGAGTCAAGTAGAGAATAAAATCTACTATCTTTTATGATTTAAAAGTTTTTCATCACTTTTATCACCGAGACTCACTTTTAATAAATAATCCACATCATCAAATCATCCCCGCACTACTAAAGCCAAGGATATTATTTAGTATCACGACCACAAATTATCCATGCACTACGGGCCAAAGATAATCGTGTTTTCATCAACTATCCCGATCATGCCATAAAACAATTCATCTTTGCTCCTCGGTCAAGAGAATCCATAGCCATAATCATACCAAAACTCGCCCATCAATGCACTACGGGCCAATGAGGACTTTTTTTCCACATCATTTGTAACATTACTACCATGATTATACCGAATAATCCCTCGGTCATAATCATACCAAGTCCATCTATGCACTACAAAGCCACATATGACTTTCAACAAAATATAAACATGAGGATGATGACAATGATATAAGAATTCAATAAAACAAGTTCAAGAATTAAATTATTCAGAAACTAATAACGTCCAAATTGTCAACATGATACTTTTTGTAGAGTAAAATTCAAGAATGCTCGTAAGAATATTTCCATGAAAAGATATCGATGAAGCGCAAATATCAAGGATATTCCACTAATTTCATGGAGTATAGAAGTCAAAACTTTAATCCAACCGAGTATAATAAAGAATGGAATAACAAAAGAAATCACCATGCATGCGGTATTGCAGATAACAAAGTTATTCCAATGTAATAATAAATAATCGGAATAACGTGTCGAATAATACGAATTGGCTGTGATATTCCAATGTAATAATAAAGAATGGAATAACAATGTAAATCACCATGCATGCAGTCAGATGATGACATGTGTTATTCCAATGTATAATAAATAATGATATGTCCTAATAACGAGTCCCACGATAAAAAAATAAAGAATGTATATAGTATGTATGTGATATTCCAATGTATTAATAATAAAATAAACGAATCAGTCCCATGTGAAACGCATGTATGTGATATTCCAATGTATAATAAAGAATGGAATAATGTAAGAATTTCACCAAGTATAGGGTAGATTTATATATACAAATTATTCCAATGTAATAATAAAGAATGGAATAATAGAAGAAATTCACCAAGTATAGGGTAGATCACAGATACAAAGTTATTCCAATGTAATAATAAATAATGGAATAATGTAAGTTCTCTTCATGAATACGAAAAAATAATACCCTTACCTTATAAAGAAGAACCTGGATATAGAAGTAGGAAGTAGCGGTACTTTTTCTTTTTCTCTCTATAGTTTCTCTCTCTAGAGTTTCAAAGAATTCGTAAGAAATAATGAAGGAATGAGCTTCATTTATAGAAGAATGGACCGCATATAAGAACTAATTCATGAACGGTCCAGATTGATTTACTTTTAATCGGACGGTCCGTATTTAAAGCAAAATCTTTTTAATAAAATATAATATATTCTATTTATAATCTAATAAAACGAATAACTTTATAAAAGTATTCTATTTTATATAAAAGATTTTACTATGCAAAAACACTATGCATCTACACTATGCAAACACTATGCATAATAAAATATAATATATTCTATTTATAATAATAACTTTATAAAAGTATTCTATTTTATATAAAAAGATTTTACTATGCAAAACACTATGCATAATAGAATATAATATATTCTATTTATAGAATAACTTTATAAAAGTATTCTGTTTTATATAAAAGTTTTTCTATTTTATTACATTTAATAATACTAATAAAACAAAACTTATATATATATATATATATATATATATATATATATATAATATATATAATAATATGAATCAAATAAATCAAATAACGTGAGATACTATGCAACAACTACTCGTAGTAATAATTGAACAAAACCGAGTGACTTCTCACGTAAAGATCAATAATCAATACCGTAGTGCTACTATGCAACCACACGACATCGTATTTTTTTACTACCGAGTAGTTCAACAAAGATTAACGGTAAAACTTCCGCCATTATTTTCATAAAAATATTTTTATCGCTTTTTCTCAATCCGATAATAATTCCGCTAGGGGTCCACTAATGATTGTGCCATCGCATTTAATATTCCCCGACACAAAGAATATTCCCACCAATCGAATATAATATAACAAACTTGCATACTTTGCAAAATTTATAAATATTACCCACAACTATAACATTATATTAAATCCACACCATAATATTCAAAAAAAATTTCGAAATTTAAATCTTTATTCAGAAAATTTGGATTTTACAATCTCCCTCCATATGAAATTTCGCCCTTGAAATTTACGTGACACGCACTGGTATGCCGAATGATGAGGACACTTCATCCGATTCTAACTCTTGAGGTATAACCTTTGAGTGTTGAATACATTCCAGAGATTTAACAAGAGTACATCTTCATACGTTAAATTATCCGCTATCTCGTCCTGGTTCTAAATCAATAATGTGGTTCGGGTCATCCACATATTTACGTAACATCGATATGTGAAAAACGTTATGAACACGCCGATATACTTGGCGGTAAAACGAGTCTATAAGCCACGCTCCTACTCGATCGAGGATTTCAAATGAGTTAATAAAATCTAGGTCGAGATTTCCTCTCTTCATCGATTCTTGCTTCTAAAATAACGCCTCTTGAACCTTCTTTTCACATTCATCACCTTTGAGTATTTAGCTTGAAATGCGCTTTAACTTTATCGATTAAAGTCGATTCTACTCAGATATTTCATTATCTTCACTTAGGTTCGTATATTCACACTCATAAACGCATACGATCTTCTACTCAACGTGTCAGCTACCACGTTTACTTTTCCCACGATGGTATTTAATGGTACGATCGTAATCTTCAACAGCTCAAGTCAACGTCTTTGGCGCATATTAAGTTCATTTTAGTTAAGGAAATATTTAAGCGTTTTAGAAATGGGGTTTTGTACTAAGGTCAGTACAAAATTCGATTTTACGCTCTGGCTTAGGCCAAGAAGTCTTCAAAAATACGTCAAGAAATTTATTAATAATAGAAATATCATTCACAACTGTGACTCTCATCCAAGACTTGGATAACACCTCACATTGATACCTATCAACTTGCCATCGTTATTCACAACGTCCCCTACAGAAAGTCTGACTTCGGTGCATTCCACACAAGGAAGTCAACAACGAATGGACTGGGTCTCTTTACTTATGGCTTGATATGACAATGATTGACTTTAGTGATTTGGTTGCTTGAATTCGCATAACAGGTTGGTTAGGAATATGAAAGCTAACAACCTTATTAAAAGCATGATTAGTAGTTAACCGATCGATTCCTAAAATCACATCAAAGGTAAGTATTTTCAAAGAGATAAGATCGACAGGCAACGTGAAAGTGTTGATTTGAATTAAACAAGATTTATAAATAGTGGAGGTAACGAAGGTTTCTCCCAACTGAGTTTCAACAGATAAATCAAAGTCTAACTTCTCCAGAGTTAAATTCAAACATTGAACATAACTAAGTGGAATGAAAGAGTGAGTAGAACCGTTATCTAACACGGTATAGACTTTGCAAGAGTTTATGATTAACTTACCCGTGATAATTTTATTCAGGTTCCTCGTCACGAAAAAAAACGCTCTCTCTTAAACTACCGGCTTTGGTTTGTCTGGGACATCCTTTGGCATCACCATCCCAGCTGGACTTGACTTTACCATACGACAAAATCGAGCTAGGTGAACTTCTCTTCCATAATTAAAAGACGCTTTGGATTGTTACAGATAGCTTTGACGGATGTGTCCCTCCCCGTCCAAGATTTGAAACATACGACCGGTGGTCGTTCTTTTTCCTTTGAAATGGGTGCTGATGCTACTGTCTTTCCATCATTATTGAACCTTCTTTTCTTGAAATTTCTACTTCTATTATCTTGGCCATGATTACCACCAAAGTGGTTACCATTCATGGCATGATAATTTCCCCCACGATGGTTATCATTGTTCCGATGACCGTTGCCATCGGTACGATTATTATCGTGTTGTTGGTCGTTGCCTTTGCTTGTGCTGACTACTTATCGCGCTCCAATAACTGAGCCCTATTCACAACATCTGAGTATAAACAAAGTTTGTGAGAAATGAGGTATTGACGTATATTGGGTTTCAAACCTCTTAGAAACATTTGCGTCATTCGCTCCTCATTATCGACCAAATGAGACGCAAATCAGGACAACTCGGCAAACTTGGCTTCGTACTGCGACACGGTCATGTTATTTGGCTCCAACTTGATGAACTCCACCTCCTTCATGTGACGAATACTTTTGGAAAAGTACTTGTCGTTAAACAACTCTTGGAACTTCTCCCAAGACATCTTGAGTGCATCAAGCTGGGTACGTTTTACAGATTCCCACTAATGATCTGCTTCTTTATGCAACATAAAGGTGGCGAATAGAACTTTTTGCTCCTCTGAGCATTCTAAGACATCAAATATCTTGGTGATCTGCTTAATCCACGTATCTGCCTTAAGTGGGTTTGGATTTCTCAAAAACTCTGGTGGTCCCAGCAACTTAAATTGCTTAGCGGTGACCAACCGTGGGTTGCCATTATTTTCACCTGCATTATGAACATGAGTCTCTCTCGTTTGGTGTTGCATGTATTCTAAAAAGCTCCTAAATGTACCATCGTTCGTCATTTGATCAATGTTGTTGTTTACAGGAGGATTATCGCCTTCCTGTTGCACATTTTCCTGATTATTGATCTGTGGAGACTCAACGGTCTCCTGTGATCCATGTCTATTCTCAACATTTTCGGATGCCATTTTCAAATACTGCAACAAAACAAGGGTTAAATAACATATCACATATTATCCCTATACTCTGACCGACCAATTAAATACCAAATAAACTTAGGTAAGTCATACTAGTGAAGAAATTCCCCGTCTCTTCCCTCCTAGTTCTTGTCTCACATCTCAGCCAGGGATCATATCCCTAAGCTTTGATACCAACTGTGACGCCCCCAAAAATAGGTATACATCACCCATCTTGAGTCGCCAGATACATGGTACAGAATAAAAATACAATCTTTAATATACAACAAGAGAGTCAGAGTTTTAATACAAATATTGTCTTCTGCATAAATATCCACTATCGTAATAAGTCCTCATTACATTTATTGTCACACTATTTAACAGAATAGTGAGGACTACTAATGCTATCATCTGGATTGTCAAACCGTTCCCCGACTCGTCCCAGCTATATTCTCATTTCCTGAAAAGAACAATGAAGGAAAGGGTGAGCTCAACTAGCCCAGTAAAAAATATTATGACTAAGATAATACAGAATAAATTATCATTAGTCTTCAACAATGTTAAACTGATAAAATACAATAGACATCAAGTTTAATCATAGCTGAACAAGCAATCCATTAAAAGAGTCAAGTAGAGAATAAAATCTACTATCTTTTATGATTTAAAAAGTTTTTCATCACTTTTATCGCTGAGACTTAGCTTAATAAATAATCCACATCATCAAATCATCCCTGTACTACAGGCCAAGGATATTATTTAGTATCACGACAACGAATTATCCATGCACAACGGGCCAAAGATAATCGTGTTTTCATCAACGGTCCTGATTATGCCATAAAACAATTCATATTTTCTCCCTTGGCCGAAGAGAATCCAGAGCCATAATCATACCAAAAACTGTCCATCAATGCACTACGAGCCAATGAGGACTTTTTTTCACATCATTTGTAACATTACGGTCATGATTATACCGTATAATCCCTGGTCATAATTATACCAAGTCTATCTATGCACTACAGGCCACATATGACTTTTAACAAAATATAAACATGAGGATGATGACAATGATATAAGAATTCAATAAAACAAGTTCAAGAATTAAATTATTCAGGAACTAATAACGTCCAAATTGTCAACATGATACTTTTTGTAGTAGTAAAATTCAAGAATGCTCGTAAGAATATTTCCACGAAAAGATATCGATGAAGCGCAAATATCAAGGATATTCCACTAATTTAATGGAGTATAGAAGTCAAAACTTTAATCAACCGAGTATAATAAAGAATGGAATAACAAAAGAAATCACCATGCATGCGGATTTGACATATAAAAGTTTATTCCAACAAAATAATAAATAACCGAACCAGTTCGACGTAATACGACCGACGTGATATTCCAATGTAATAATAAAGAATGGAATAACAATGTAAATCGCCATGTGTATGTCAGATTGACATGATGTATACATGATATTCCAATGTAATAATAAAGAATTAACCAGTCCAGTCCCACAGAAACCCACAAAAATGGATATTCCAATGTAATAATAAAGAATGGAATAATGTAAGAATTTCACCAAGTATAGGGTGGAATCATCATGTAGATACAAAAAAGTTATTCCAACATAATAATAAATAATGGAATAATGTAAGAATTTTACCAAGTATAGGGTGGTAATCATGTATCTACAAGTTATTTCAATGTAATAATAAATAATGGAATAATAGAAGTTCTCTTCATGAATACGAAAAGAAATAATACCCTTACCTTATAAAGAAAAGAAACCGGATATAGAAGTTGTGAAGTAGCGTAATACTTTTCTTCTTTCTCTATAGTTTCTCTCTCTGTAGTTTCAAAGAATTAAGTAAAAAATAATGAAGGAATGAGCTTCTATTTATAGTAGAATGGACCGCATAGTAACTAATTCATGAATGGTCCAGATTGATTTACTTTTAATCTGGACGGTCAGTTTTAAAGCAAAATCTTTTAATAAAATATAATATATCCTATTTATAATCTAATAAAACGAATAACTTTATAAAAGTATTCTATTTTATATAAAATTTTACTATTTTACTATAAATACTATGCATAATTAAATATAATATATTCTATTTATAGAATAACTTTTTAAAAGTATTTTGTTTTATATAAAAAGATTTTACTATGCAAAACACTATGCATAATAGAATATAATATATTCTATTTATAGAATAACTTTATAAAATTATTCTGCTTTTATATAAAAGCTTTTCTCGCTTTATTACATTAATAATACTAATAAAACAAAACTTATATATAATATATATATATATATATATAACCATCAACAATAATTGAATCAAATAACGTGAGATACTATGCAACAACCATCAGAAGTAATAATTGAACAAAACCGAGTGACTTCTCACGTAAGATCAATAATCAATACCGTGCTACTATGCAACCACACGACATCGTACTTTTACTACTACCGAGTAGTTCAACAAGATTAATTCGGTAAAACTTCCTACCGTTATTTTCATAAAAATATTTTTATCGTTTTCTCAATCCGATAATAATTCCGTTGTGGGATCCACCAATGATTATGTTGTCGTACGAATATTCCCCGACCAATTAAATATAATATAACAACTTGTATACTTTGCAAAATTTATAAATATTACCCACAACTATAACATTATATTAAATCCACACCATAATATTCAAAAAAAAAATCGAGAAATTTAATTCTTTATTCCTAAAATTTGGGATTTTACAATCTCCCCTCCTTATGAAATTTCGCCCTCGAAATTTACGTACGTACCTGGTATGCCGAACAGATGAGGACACTTCGTCCGATTCTAACTCTTGAGGTATAACCTTTGAGTGTTGAATACTTTCCAGGATTTTAACAGGTACATCTTCATACGTTAAATTATCTGCTATCTCGTCCGGTTCTAAATCAATAATGTGGTTCGAGTCGTCAACATATTTACGTAACATCGATATGTGAAAAACGTTATGAACACGCGACATACTTGGCGGTAAAACGAGTCTATAGGCCACAATTCCTATTCGATCAAGGATTTCAAATGAGTCAATAAAATTGAGGGTTGAGATTTCCTCTCTTCATCGATTCTTGCTTCTGGAATAACGCCCTCTTGAACCTTCTTTTTCACATTCATTAGCTCTGAGTATTTAGCTTGAGTGGCTTTAACTTTATCGATTAAAGTCGATTCTATTCGTATATTCGTTATCTTCACTTAGGTTCGTATATTCACACTCATAAACGCATACAATCTTTTACTCAACGTGTCAGCTACCACGTTCGCTTTTCCCACGATGGTATTGAATGGTACGATCGTAATCTTCAACAGCTCGAGTCAATGTCTTTGGCGCATGTTACGTTCGTTTTAGTTGAAGAAATATTTAATGGTTTTAGAAATGGGATTTTGTCCATGGGGTCAATAAAAATTCGATTTCACGCCTCGGTAGGCCAAAAGTCTTCGTAAATACGCCAAGAAATTTATTAACAATAGAAATATCATTCACAACTGTGACTCTCATCCAAGACTTGGATAATATATCACATTGATACCTATCAACTTGCCATCGTTATTCACAACGTCCCCTACAGAAAGTCTAGCTTCTTCGCATTTCGTAAAAGGAAGTCAACAAACGAAAAGGACCGGGCTCTTTACTTATGGCTTGATATGACAATGATTGACTTTAGTGGTTTGGTTTCTTGAATTCGCATAACAGGTTGGTTAGGAATATGAAAGCTAACAACCTTATTGAAAGCATGATGAGTAGTTAACCAATCGATTCCTAAAATCACATCAAAGGTAAGTATTTTCAAAGAGATAAGATCGACAGGTAACGTGAAAGTGTTGATTTGAATTAAACAAGATTTATAAATAGTGGAGGTAACGAAGGTTTCTCCTAACTGAGTTTCAACAGATAAATCAAAGTCTAACTTCTCCAGAGTTAAATTCAAACATTGAACACAACTAAGTGGAATGAAAGAGTGAGTAGAACCGTTATCTAACACGGTATAGACTTCGCAAGAGTTTATTATTAACTTACCCGTGATAATTTTATTCAGGTTCCTCGTCACGAAAAAAAAAATGTTCTCTCTTAAATTACCGGCTTTGGCTTGTCTGGGACATCCTTTGGCATCACCATCCCAGCTGGACTTGACTTTACCATATGACAAAATCGAGCTAGGTGACCTTCTCTTCCATAATTAAAATACGCTTTGGATTGTTGCATACAGTTTGGACGGATGTGTCCCTCCTGTTCGCATTTGAAACATACGACCGGTGGTCGTTCTTCTTCCTTTGAAATGGGTGTTGATGTTGCTGTCTTTCCATCATTATTGAACCTTCTTTTCTTAAAATTTCTACTTCTATTATCTTGGCCATGATTACCACCGAAGTGGTTACCATTCATGGCATGATAATTTCCCCCACGATGGTTATCATTGTTCATGAACGCCACCAATCGGGTACGATTATTATCGTGTTGTTGGTCGTTGCCTTTTGGTTGTGCTGACTCATTATCGCGCTCCAATAATTGAGCCCTATTAATAATATCTGAATATAAACAAAGTTTGTGAGAAATGAGGTATTGCCGTATATTGGGTTTCAAACCTCTTAGAAATATTCGCGTCATTCGCTCCTCATTATCGACCAAATGAGACGCAAATTAGGACAACTCGGCAAACTTGGCTTCGTACTGCGACACGGTCATGTTATTTTGCTCCAACTTGATGAACTCCACCTCCTTCATGTGACGAATACTTTTGGGAAAGTACTTATCGTTGAACAACTCTTGAAACTTCTCCCAAGACATCTTGAGTGCGTCAGGCTGGGTACATTTTACAGATTCCCACTAATGATCTGCTTCTTCATGCAACATAAAGGTGGCGAATGGAACTTTTTGCTCCTCTGAGCATTCTAAGACATCAAATATCTTGGTGATCTGCTTAATCCACGTATCTGCCTTAAGTGGGACTGGATTTCCCAAAAACTCCGGTGGTCCCAGCTCCTTGAACTGCTTAACTGTGACCAACCGTGGGTTGCCATTGTTTTCACCTGCATTATGAACATGAGTCTCTCTCGTTTGGTGTTGTATGTATTCTAAAAAGCTCCTAAATGTACCATCGTTCGTCATTTGATCAATGTTGTTGTTTATAGGAGGATTATCGCCTTCCTGTTGCACATTTTCCTGATTATTGATCTGTGGAGACTCAACGGTCTCCTGTGCTCCATTGCTATTCTCAACATTTTCGGATGCCATTTTCAAATACTGCAACAAAACAAGGGTTAAATAACATATCACATATTATCCCTATACTCTGACCGACCAATTAAATACCAAATAAACTTAGGTAGGTCATACTAGTGAAGGAATTCCCTGTCTCTTCCCTCCTAGTTCTTGTCTCACATCTCAACTAGGGATCATATCCCTAAGCTTTGATACCAACTGTGACGCCCCCAAAAATAGGTATACATCACCCATCTTGAGTCGCCAGATACATGGTACAGAATACAAATACAATCTTTAATATACAACAAGAGAGCTGTGAGTTTTATTACAAATATTGTCTTCTAGATAATATCCACTATCAGAATAAGTCCTCATTACATTTATTGTCACACTATTTAACAGAATAGTGAGGACTACTAATGCTATCATCTGGATTGTCAAACCGTTCCCCGACTCGTCCCAGCTATATTCTCATTTCCTGAAAAGAACAATGAAGGAAAGGGTGAGCTCAACTAGCCCAGTAAAAAATATTATGACTAAGATAATGCAGAATAAATTATCATTAGTCTTCAACAATGTTAAACTGATAAAATACAATAGACATCAAGTTTAACTGCAGTGGAACAAGCATTCCATTAAAAGAGTCAAGTAGAGAATAAAATCTACTATCTTTTATGATTTAAAAAGTTTTTCATCACTTTTATCGCTGAGACTTAGCTTAATAAATAATCCACATCATCAAATCATCCCTGTACTACAGGCCAAGGATATTATTTAGTATCACGACAACGAATTATCCATGCACAACGGGCCAAAGATAATCGTGTTTTCATCAACGGTCCTGATTATGCCATAAAACAATTCATATTTTCTCCCTTGGCCGAAGAGAATCCATAGCCATAATCATACCAAAAACTGTCCATCAATGCACTATGAGCCAATGAGGACTTTTTTTCACATCATTTGTAACATTACGGTCATGATTATACCATATAATCCCTGGTCATAATTATACCAAGTCTATCTATGCACTACAGCCATACATACTTTTTTTAACAAAATATAAACATGAGGATGATGACAATGATATAAGAATTCAATAAAACAAGTTCAAGAATTAAATTATTCAGAACTAATAACGTCCAAATTGTCAACATGCTACTTTTTGTAGAGTAAAATTCAAGAATGCTCGTAAGAATATTTTCACTTAAAAGATATCGGATGAAGCGCAAATATCAAGGATATTCCACTAATTTCATGGAGTATAGAAGTTAAAACTTTAATCAACTCGAGTATAATAAAGAATAGAATAACAAAAGAAATCACCATGCATGCGGGTATTCGCATGATAAAAGTTATTTCAATGTAATAATAAATAATCGAAACCAAAGTCGGATTTAATAATGCACTGATGGATATTCCAACAAAATAATAAAGAATGGAATAACAACAGAAATCACCATGCATGTTGTACTTCGCATAGACATGTTATTCCAATGTAATAATAAATAATCTAACCAGTCCGGTAAAACGCATGCATACGATGATATTCCAATGTAATAATAAAGACGGAACCAGTCCCACAGAACCCACAAAACAGGATATTCCAAATGTAATAATAAAGAATGGAATAACAGAAGACTTTCACCAAGTATAGGGTAGACCGCGTATACAGGTTATTCCAACATAATAATAAATAATGGAATAACAGAAGAATTTTACCAAGTATAGGGTAGACCACAGATATCAAAAGTTATTTCAATGTAATAATAAATAATGGAATAATAGAAGTTCTCTTCATGAATACGAAAAGAAATAATACCCTTACCTTATAAAGAAGAAACTGGATATAGAAGTAGTGAAGTAGCAGAATACTTTTCTTCTTTCTCTCTATAGTTTCTCTCTCTGGAGTTTCAGTGAATTCGTAAGAAATAATGAATGAATGAGCTTCTATTTATAGAAGAATGGACTCCATAGTAACTAATTCATGAACGGTCCAGATTGATTTACTTTTAATCGGACGATTCTGCATTTAAAGCAAAATCTTTTAATAAAATATAATATATTCTATTTATAATCTAATAAAACGAATAACTTTATAAAAGTATTCTATTTTATATAAAAAAGATTTTACTATGCAAAAATACTATGCAAGCACTATGCAACACTATGCATAATAAAATATAATATATTCTATTTATAGAATAACTTTATAAAAGTATTCTGCTTTTATATAAAAGTTTTTCTGCTTTTATTACATTAATAATACTAATAAAACAAAACTTATATATATATATATAACAATCAACAATAATTGAATCAAATAACGTGAGATACTATGCAACAACCATCGTAGCAATAATTGAACAAAATCGAGTGACTTCTCACGTAAAGCATCAATAATCAATACCGTGTACTACTATGCAACCACATACGATTCATCGTACTTTTACTACCGAGTAGTTCAACAAGATAATTAGTGAAAACTTCCGCCGTTATTTTCATAAAAATATTTTTGTCATTTTCTCAATCCGACAATAATTACATTATGGGGTCCACTAATGATTGTCTTGTCATTTAATATTCCCCTCACACAAAGAATATTCCCCACCAATCGAATATAATATAACAACTTGCATACTTTTGCAAAATTTATAAATATTATCCACAACTATAACATTATATTAAATCCACACCATAATATTCAAAAAAAAAAATCGAAATTTAAATCTTTATTCGTAAAATTTGGGATTTTACAACTTTTGTAGTTGAAGAATTTTCCATGAATAATCCTTGACTATCCTTTATAGGTTCATAGGCTTTAAACATTGCTTTATTCTTGGCAATATGCTTGGTTGCACCATAATCGATCAACCATTCCATGACATTTCCAACCATGTTAGTCTTCATAATCATAGCAACAATATCTTCATTGCCTGCCATATTTGTTTGGTCATTCTTTTGTTGTCTTTACTTCAAATACAAAATACATTGTTTCTTAAAGTGTCCTGACTTACCACACTTTCAATAAGTACCTTTTGATTTTTTTATTTCGGGAAGTGTTATCTTGACCACCATGCTTTCTTTTGTTAGTCCTTTTTTCGTTTAGATGCATTTTCTATGACAAGAGTTTTAACACTTTTGTTTTCTATTTCCAATTTATCCAAGTTTCGAGAATTCTCTTCATATTTTGAGATCATATTTTTGCTAATTATAAATTCACTTTTCGCCACTCTGCTCGACCTTGGTTTACAAATGCATCACTGGACTGAAATTTTTTACGGTAAACTCATTGAACTGTAATTTTTTTACAATCCGTTACAAAATCTATCCAAATCAATTGACTTTAACGGAAAAAAATAAAATATTGCGAAATACTAATAATAATAATAATTATTATTATTATTATAAAATAATAATAATTTTTAAATACTAAGAATAATTTCAAAATAATAATAACAATCATAATCATTATAATAATATTTTAAAAATATTAGATAATTTTATATTTTTTAAAGTGAACTTAAAATATTTAAAATTAAAAAAATAATATGAATTCATTAATTTAATATAAATAAATTTTTAAAATTATATATTAATATATTTTATTATTACAAAATTTAATTATTTGTTATCATGTGACATAGATTTTATGATAACATATAATTAAATTAATTAATAGTAAAATATATTAATGTATAATTTTTACAAATGTATTTATATAAAATTAATAAATTCATATTATTTTTAATTTTTAAATATTTTAAGTTCACTTTAAAAGTATAAAATTATCTATTATTTTGAAATTATTATTATTTTAAAATTATTATTATTATTTAAAACTATTAGCATTATTATTATTATTTAAAATTTATTATAATTATTATTATAATTATTATTTAAAATTATTATTATTATTATTATCATTATTATTTTTGTTATTCTAAAATTATTATTATTATTATTTTGTAATTATTATTATTTGAAATTATTATTATTTTAAAATTATTACTATTATTATTTAAATATTATTATTATTATTTTTAGTATTACTTTTTAATATTTTATTTTTTCTGTTAAAGTCAACTGGTTTGAATGGATTTTATAACAATTTATAAAAAATTACAGGTCAATGAGTTTAATTTTGATAAACATATCTTAATTATCGTGCCATAGTTTGAAAAGAGTTAAAGTTTAATACAATGTCACTATGTCAGTAACACGAGCGATGTTAATATTGTGAAATATCACTAATGAAGTATTTGTGTTGGACAAAATTATCCTTATTTTAACTATTGTCATAATCTTACTGCTTATTTTAACTATTCAGTACTTTGAATAATAGTGTCTGTATACATTTTATACAAATAATAAGGTGAAATGGCGTCACAACTATCCCAAAAAAGAAAAACAAAAAAAGAAGAAGAAAGCTTCATTAATTGTCAGATATGAGATTTAATTATTTTACTTATGATCAGAAAGCTTCATTAATTGTCAGATATGAGATTTATATCCTCAACCGGATCCTCCCTTACATTAACCGGGCAAATTTTTTTAGTGTATCTCCAATTGCATAACGACAAAACAATTCCTGCAAATACACAAACCATGATTATACACTCTTTAATAAACTTATTATGATTTTAGTCTCATTTATTTTAATAAAAATAGTATAAAATAACATAATATCTCATTACAATTTTATTATCAGACAATCATTATAAAATTAATCATTTAACAAATTTAAGAATAAACATGGATATTAATTGTTGGTTGTGATTCAAAATTTTTAATTTGGTAAAGTCCCACATTGTCTATTTTGAAAACTATTCATGTGTATATTAGTGTATTATAAGTGTATTATAGTCTTAGGTTTAGTAACATGGTTGAGAAAAAATTGATGGACACACGCACATGAGGATGCATGGCTAAGAAATTGGGATGCGATAAGTTTGGATCTTAGAATTTTGGCCAAAAAACCTTAATACAATGTTCATATTTTTTACGGTTCTGTTCATCCTTTTTTCCTATAAATACCAGTCTGATCTTAGGAGTTAATACACTTACAAAATTATTCTTCTTTTTACTATATACATTGTTACTATTTTCTGGGCAATTCACAAAGATAAGTCCAAAATCTTCTTCTATAAGTACACACAATTGGAGGCTTCGTCATTGAATCCTGAAGAGTGGACGCTAGAGCTAATCTATACCAAATGTTATAACTAGTGAGACCAAAATTATTTTTTAGAACAATAGTTTTGCTACGCCTCGATTTCAGTTTTAATTTTACTGTTTGTTCGTCTTGTTAATTAATACTGCAAATTTTTAATATATATGTATCCTTAAGCTCTGTCAATTTTGCTTGGTAGCTTTTTTTTAATGGCCTTTACTTTGGAGGGATGTTAGCACAAGCACAAAAATAATTATATAATCGATATTAAGAATCTCTCAATGACAATATTGATAAAACTCATTCTATGGATGAAAATTTAAACCTCACAATATGGACGAAATTAACTCCACAATAAGAAAAAAATAAAGTCTCACAAAAGATGAAAGACAGTGCCTGGATATGTTATATTTAGATTGAATGAATGAAATAAAAAATAGTATATAATATATTGTTTATATGGGAAGTGATTCATAACTTGCGTTAGTTATGAGCACTATTCAAGTTAACTCATTTTTTACAGTCCAATAGAAGATCTAAATATTTGGTTGGGACCGGTCTCTACTCTCTTATGGTCAGCCAATTTTTTTTATGTTGATCGTTACATGAAAAGTCGTAGAAATTAATTATGGAACTTAAAGTAATTATAATTTAAATTACAAAAATATAGCTAATTAATACTTCACTCGCTAATTGGTTCACAAATATAAAGAATTATAAAATTAGTAGTAGACTAATATAAAGAATAGTACTTGACTAGGTAATTTAGGAATAGTAGTTGATTACGTAATTTATTTATGGGTAGAAATATAATATAAACTCAATCACAAATGTTGGGAGAAAAAAAAAATACAAACTCACAAATGTTGAGAACTGAACTTGAAACCATCAGTCTTAAATCATGCTAAGATCTCATTGACAGATCATTCATTTTGTTGAATAGAGGGAGTAATGTATTTTGAAGACACACACACACACACACACACACACACACACACACACACACACACACACATATATATATATATATATATATATATATATATATATATATATATACAAGTTTACAACATAATTATGATCAATTATGCATGTAAATATGTATAGAAATAGTGCACTAAGAACACTTACCAAAAACTTGAACAACAACTAGGAATCCAATGTTGGTTGAAGCCATATTCCTTCTTTTAAATTAGGATGAGTTTTGGCCATTGCGTCCATTACTTGTAGGGAAATTTTTTTTATGAAAAAACGCGTGACTGAATTTTTCAAAGTCTTCGTAATTAAGAAAAAACGTGTGGATGAGTTTTGGCCATTGCGTCCACTTAATTATTGGCCGGATGATACTCAAAGTCAAAGTCTATTTAGTCGTTTAATTTAATTATATAGTTGGAGACTTGGAGTGCCGGTCATTGGTGGTATTAGTCAAAGAATACTCTCAGGTCACTTTAGTTAATGCCTTTGTGCCCAAATAGAGAAAAATATAACTTGTGTAGACACCCAAAATTTATGTTTTGCAATTAAAAATAACAAAGTACCAAAAGAAAAATAAAAAATAAGAAGCTGAAAATTAGAAAAAACATAATTTTACGGTTTGAATTGAAAAAACAGGAAGACCTGAGGGGAAGGAGAGATATGACCTAAGAGAGTATGTGTGGGCCTTGGGGAGTGGGGGCTTGTAACACCACACAATCCTATATCGATAGATATAAAAAGAAAATTATTTGTATATAAAGAATTAAATATTTATTAATAGTACCTTCAGTTATGACCTTTCGGGTGAGCATATAGTGGGTTAAGATAGTCCAATAAGATATAATTAGACCACCTGAAACACTATTAGACCAATAATTTAAGATTTTATTTGAACTTAAGATTTGATCCAAATTATTTCAGAGCTCTTAAAGCCATCATCCTGATGGCGGCTCGACCCTTGAATTCCCAAGAAATTAAACCTTTATTTCTTCCTCTATATATGTTTTGAGAGAGCATATAACTTTAATTAAACAAGTCACAAGTCGAGTTAATTTGAGTTGGATATAACACTCTCCTTTAGTTGAATGATCATGATTCTTTTTGTAACGATCTCAAAATTAGGACAATTTCCATTTCCGATTTTGGTCGTTAAAAATACATTTTCATTCTAGGTTTACAACGCTAATCAATATTATCATTGATAAAATGCGTATAAATTTAAAATTTCAATGATTTTCTTTCTTATTACCTAAATCGTAACCTTTACAATTCATCTTATTTCAAAATCAAATATATGTTATGATTTATCTTCCCTACATTAAATATAAGTATTTAAAAAAAATCGACCTTCAATACGTACACCATTCTTTTATACCTTTATAACAAAAATTTAACAATCATATATTTCATATATATTATCTCTTTTACACCGCTGTCATCAAACCAGTTACCAAGTAACTGTACAACTATATCTCATATTCCAAGACAAATATTCGTTATTTTACAACTCAAAGTTTATACAATTTTGCTCATGTACATTACAATTACAAGAATCATTTTATCTTAATATAAATCTAACTAAGGAAAATAATAAAAAAAATTCAATTCGTATCATGCTTGAAGTCCTTATCGCCATGTTAACTAGAGCAATTCATCTTTAAGCTGCAAATATAATTATTTAAGTATGAGCGGGATGGCTCAACAAGTCCAACAGTTTATACAATTCATGTTTCACGTAACAATTATGCTCTATAATCTATTCAATGACATTCATTTCATTTTATGCATTTCATAAATGTAAGACCCTAACTTTTAATGAATAAAGATTTAATTTTCTCTAAATATTATTCTAAATAGTAAGGTGATAATTTAATAAATGCTATAGTTATGGGTGATATGTGCAAATTTTACAAAGTAAGCAAGCTGTTATAAAATATTCGTTTTGTCGGGAAATATTTGTTTGATGGAGGAATATTCTTTTTGTCGGAGAATATTCGTACGACGGCGCAATCATTGGTGGACTCCACAACAGAATAACTATTGGATATAGAAAGCGACAAAAATAACATTTTTATAAAAATAACGGCAAAACTTTTACTGTTAAAATGTTGAAATACCCGGTGATAAAAAATATAGTAATACGCGTTGTTGCACTGCACACGGTATTGCACAATATCTCTGGTTATTGATGCTTACGTAAGAAGTCACTCAGTTTCATTCAATAATTGTCACAGTAGTTGCTGCATAGTATCTCATATTATTGATTCAATTATTATCACAGTATCATATGTACAATATTTTATATTATTAAATCAATAATTGACACGACACAATTATTCATATAAATATTTGTACTATTGACAATGTCTAGAAAGTTCTGTCGAGGAAAGGGGTAAGGTTATTTAATTGTGCGCCAATAAGAAGAAATCCTTATCAGAAAGCCCCCTCTTTCCTGGAAACGATCTGGTTTTGCCAATATTGTGAGTTATAATATTAATGATGAATAATTGTTGAAAGATTAAAAATGTGTTGATTGAAGATAAGTGAATTATGGTAAATATTTATAAATTTTTGAATATTATGGTGTGAATTTGATATAATGTTATAGTTGTGGGTAATATTTATAAATTTTGAAAAGTATGCAAGTTGTTGTATAATATTCGATTGGTTAGGGGAATATTCTTTTGTGGGGAATATCGTACTGACGGCAATACAATCATTGGTGGACCCACAATGTAATTATTATGGGATTGAGAAATGACAAAAATATTTTTATGAGAATAACGACGGAAGTTTTTCTTTTGATATAAATAGGGGGTTATTCTATAAATATAATATCATGAGACTTTTGTTATAAATTTGGCTTATTCTATTCTTTATTATTACATTGGAATATCTTGTCTGCATGCATTTTATCTGGACCCATAGTCATCATCTAAGAGTCACTTTTGTTATTCCATTCTTTATATACTCCATCTTTTCATGAAAATATTCTTTTGAGCATTCTTGAATTTTACTCTACAAAGAAGTATCATGTTGATAATTTGGGCTTTCACATTGATGGGCGGTTTTTGGTATGATTATGGCTATGGATTCACATTACAGCGCCAAACCACTTCCTTTTTTAACGATAATTTATTCACATTACTGTCGGGAGAAATAATGGTCCTAGATGGTGCATTAATAGTCCTCACTTCACATTGTGATAATAAATGTAAAGGACTTGCCTTTTCACATTTACTGAAGCAATATTTATTTGCCTCTTCGCATTGCAAAGGTCCAAGTAGAAAGTTCTTCTATAAATAAGCTTTTACATTTCTTCCTTCATTCTTACCAATTCACTGAGCGAAAGCTATTCAGAGAGAAATGACTATAGAAAGAGAATAAGAGAGAAGATTTCTTCCTTCATTCTCACCATCGAGTATTCGAAAGCAAACACACACACCACCAACACAAAGTTCTGTTACCACACTAGTGCAATATCTAGTCTTTTATTATGGTAAGGGGTGTTATTTTCTTTCAATACTCGTAAAGGATGTTATTTTCTTCATACTCATAAGGGTTGTCATTCCATTCTTTATTAATCTGTGGGAATAACATGTCTACGCGGATTACTGCATGCCTGGTGAATAACCATTCGTATTCATTTTTTTATTAATTTGTGGGTATATTTTGTCTATGCGGAACCACATGCCTGGTGAATAACCCTTTGTAATCATTCTTTATTAAGTTGTGGAAATGATCTGTCTACGCGGATTATCGCATGACGGGTAAAAATCCATTTGCAGTTTCGTATATTCTTTCATACTAGCTTGTATTGGATATTATTTCTTTTGTACTCGTCAAGGGATATCGTTTTCTTTCACATTTCTCCATTTATGGTACAAAATTATTGTTTATTTCCATAACTTTATTATTAAATGGTGAAAATCCCTGAAATTAGTAGAATATCCTTAATAGTATGTGTTTCATCTAATATCATTTCACTGAAATATTGGTCTGAATATTTTTATTAAATTTTAATCTATTCATACGGGGTACTATTCATTCGCGGTACTATTCACGAAGAAAATTAGTTTCTTTTTTTGTCCAATTATCTTTGAAATTTGAATCTTAAATATCATTTATTAAATTTTACTCCACAATTGGTGATCATGTTGACAATTTGGATATTTTTGAACTCGGGATAAATTAAATTATAAATCTCTAATATTTGTCATTGATCTCACTTAATTCATTCTTTATATCATTGTCATCATCCTCATGCTTATGTTATGGTGAAAGTCATCTTTTACCCGTAGTACAAAGATGGACTGTTGATTGGTATGATTATGACCAGATATTATGTATTGGTATAATCATGACCTTTAATGTTACAAATAAAGGTTTGTGGTGAAAGTCCTCTTTATCCCGTAGTGCATAGATGGACATGTGTTTGACATGATCATGACCACTGGTGATATAAACGATTATCGTTGGCCCGTAATGCATAGATAATTCTTTGATTGGAAATTATTATTGATTGGTGTTACAGGGATAAAATATTAATGATGAACTTTTAAATCATAAAATATAGTAGACATCATGATCTACTTGACTCTTCTAATGGATTGTTATTTTCATTGCAATTGTTGATCCAAAACTTGTTGTCTATTGTATTCTATCAGATTTTTCCCTGTTGAAGACTAATGATAATTTGTTCTACGTATATTATCTTAGTCATAATATTCTTTACTAGGCTAGTTGAACTCACCCTTTTTCTTTTTGTCCTGTTGTTCTTCTCAGGAAATGAAAGTGTAGCTGGAACTAGTCGGGGAGTGGAGTAATGGTCCGAGATAGTTACTACAGAAGTCTTCACTATGTTGTGAAATAGTGTGATAATAACTATAATGAAGACTTAATTTGAGTTTGGATATTGTCGTATTATGTACCGTGCAATATTTGTATTCAAATTCCCAGCTTATGTGTTGTCGTATTTTGCACGAAAGTTTAATAATTTTAAATATGGAAGTTTGTACCATGTATTTTGGTGACTCAAAATAGGTTGTGTGAACCTATTTTGGGGGCGTCACAATAAATGCAACATAAAGCTCATGTAATGCATTTAAATAAATATGCAATTTATATTTCATGTTGTGCATCAAATACACATTTCTCAGTTTACATACATTGCATCTAATTTTAAACATTTAATACATGAATTCCATATAAACATATAACCAAATTCGCACATAGCATCGAATTCCATTATCTAGCACATATCGATAATTTAAATATCACATTATCGTATAATCAACCAGTTCGCATACTACTATAAGAACTTTCCTCGATATTCGTTCATTGTTATACATTCATCTAGGACTCATTGCGTAATTGTGACAACCCAGATTTTTGCAAGAAAATATTAAAATAAGAATTTAATAAATAAAATTCTTATTATGAGATGTGCCGAGTTTGAATGTTTAAATATATGTGTTATACATATATGTATGTGATTTATATGGAGAATTTAATACGTATATATAAGAGTGAAATATATATATATATATATATATATATATACATAAATTTGGAAATTAAGCTTTAATAGTTGATTAAACTATTAAGTTAGTTAGTTTGAGCTAAGTACGAAGTAAAAGATGTAAGAAGGAAAAAAAATTAATATTAATTAATTGAGATTTAAGATAAAGAATATATTATGAGTAATATAATTTTAGAATTAAGTCTTGAACGACAATGGTGTGTTATTGTGAATTAAATTTCATAAGTGAAATGATTAATTCATTTAATTAAAATAATGAATTAATGTATGTATTTTGTATAAAGAAAATAATTATATTAATTAAATATAGTATTCTTAATATATAAACATATCAATGTAATATATGAAATGGTTTAGTATCTTTAATGATGCCAATTGAATATAAATTAAACATGAGATGTGATAATTAGTTCATTATTTTAAAATGAGTGAATTTAAATATTCATTTTGATGAATAAAAATAAAGAATATATGTTATTTTCTTTAAATTATAAGAACTATGTAATATATATATATATATAATGATATAATAATTATATTATAATAATGGAATGAGAAGAAAAAATATGGATGGGGGACCAATATATATAAATGAATATTTGTGTTGAATTAAATTAACATTTAACTTATAGTTAAATGTATTACATTGATATATGTAATATATATAGGCTATGACATGCGAATTGGACTGAGTATAGAATTAGTACTCAGCTTTCTTATAGTGTATGGGGGGAAAGTAACGTATTTGAGCTCTCAATTTCTCAGACCCTTCCTCTCCCAAAATGCTCAGGAATTTATATTGATATATCTCATTTGGCTATTCTTCATACATCTCAATTGAAAGTCTATAAGAGATATAGAGAGAGAAATGAGTTTGCAATGGAAGTTGAAAGAAAACTTTGAAAGTTCTGATAATTCACAAAAGAACTGATGATTTAAGAAGGATTGGATCAAGGATTAAGCAGGAATTAGAGCTCAAAAGGTAATGTTTCATCTCTGACATATGAATTGGAGAGGCTCATAAGCAATTAAAGTAATTATGTATTTATAATTGGTAGAAAAGTAGAGATGGATATTGGTTGTGTTAATTATATATGATTTCCATAGGAAATCTAGGATAGTTATAATTGAAATTTTATGAAACTAAGTTTTTGAGTCGATGCCCATATGTTGTTTGTCTTAATGCCTAAGTGAAAAATTTACTAAAGATATAGAAATGTGACACCCCTAAATTCGGGTACTTCAATTTCATTGATTTGGTGCTCATTATCCATCAAAATCACATCTAAACTACCAACAATAAAGGATAATAAACTTCGTAAACAATAATTCCATTAAAGGGTTACATAATCAAACGAAATCTCAGGTTATCTAACCTTAATTATTACATCAACAGTGGAATAAAAAAACATAAACATAATCAAGTCTTATTACATAAGCTTCACATTTGAAATATAATTTAAACTTCATCAACTTATGCATCTTGCCCTTTCCCTTGCTCGTGGACGGCTCCTAGGGTTTTTCGATCTTAGCTGAAATGTTTAATGTAAGAGTGAGCAAAAAAACTTGCTCACAAGTAGAACAATGTATGAATGAACAATGAATCAACTTTAATTGAATAAGGTATTCTTACTTGAAACAATAAGCTTTAAATCAAGAACTATGAGTTCAATAGAATAATTGACTTTCAAATGAATTTTAGGTATCAAAATCAAGGTATATGCTGAGGTTCACAAGATCACAAACTATGTCCTAGGTTAACAAGTATTTATAGCGTAACCTTTAATAGTCATAAAGACTATATATGGACTATCTATCTCGTACTCCAGGTGATCAGCTATTTGTACAATATATTGTGCACAAATATTTTAACGCTATTGCGTAGCTCAGAATTATAGTTTTCGATAACATAATCCCTTATTTTAGGGTTGTTCATCTCATCTTTAACATTAGGATTCATACCAAAGGAAGTTTGGTTTGGAATAGCACAAAGAAAATTTATATCTTTAGAACGTTCATCAATTAAGGACTAGTTTACCATAAAGGATTCGATAATCATTCAAAAGTTTGATAGCAACATATTCTTTTATAAGGTACATAAGAAAGTCATGATTCAATAAGTGATAGTCACAAAAATTCACAATTGAATAAACATCATTTATCGAAGCAATGCTTTCAGAAAGAACTAGGAAGCTTATTTAAGATTCATAAACATTGAATAATTTATGAAACATTGTTGAATTATAAAATAACAAAGGTTAGGAAACTTGCACAATGAAAAAGAAGAGTTAAGAGACTTGTCTTGCGAGTTCGCTACACAATTACAGTACACTTCCTTTAAAAATCATACACATTTCAGTCACAATAGCACATTGATTAGTTATGAAATAGTATTCATTAACCACTTACATTAATCCATCCTATGCCTTTTTGATTATCACATTTACTCATCTCATTGTGATTATAATATGTTATGTTATCTTGTTACATGTTTTAAGCTTTACTACATTCATTATAATAGGTTAAACGAACATCCCTCGAATTGTGCAATTACCAGCTCATTACTAGGGTCTCATTACGCACAAGGCGCCATTCATACCACATTTGAACTTGATCATCAAGGCACAAAGACTCCTAGCCTGCAATGAAGCACCCAAACTATTCTTTATTCCGACGCCGGTGGCATTTGGAACTCGAAGCGATTCAGTAGTTCGACTCAGCACTGCTACAACCCAAAAACTCTTAATTTCATCACCCATACTCCAAATAAAATAATTTCAGATGTTATAAACTTTATAAACTTGAAACTAAACATCTATAAAATAATTCTAACATCTCAAACAACTTTAACAATCAAATTAAGAACTCAAATTCCATGTTCATGTTCTATTTTCATATTTTGACATACTTAGCGAAATCAATGATCACCACGAATTCGATTCTCAACCATTTTGATTCATACAAGTTGTGTTGTTTTCGTATCTCAGAGTACTACCATAAATAATCATCAATTTGAGATTTTGAACATGGATTCATAACTAGTTTAAAACAGTCTATAATATACATATTACAACCAAAAGTCTAATTTTTTTTATTTAACACATTTACACAAATTTGATTACTTCAAAATCATTTATAGAAGATATATAACAAATCATATTTACCAAAAAAAACATATATAACCTAACTCTCATCAAATCATTCAACCAAATAAATTTACAGTGAAGAATTTTGGGAAAATATAACTAAGAGATTTAAAGTTAGTTTATTACCTTTGATTACTTCTTATACTAGATAGATGATGAATATTTGCTAATTTAGCCTTCCTTCTCCTCCTTGATTCTCAGACCTTCTTCTCCAATTCTCAGAGAATTCTCTCACTTTCTCAATTTCTTTTTCAAGCTTAAGGAAAATTGAGCGTATGAATAAACTGAACATAACTTAACGCTCAATTGAGTTGGCCGGTTACAAAAATAAAACTCTCAACTGTTAAAAATATGGACAGTCTAAACCATGTTTGGCTAAACTCAATTAACCCATCTTTATTTATTTTAAATAATTCTCTTATTATATGATACACATGTGTCACACATAGTTTAATTAAATTATTTAGCCAATACAACTATAATTTCATTTAACCAATTATTAGCCCTCTAATTTAATTATTTAATTAAATTAGAATGTTACCATGATATTAGCATAATAAAATACACGCCAAAATATTAATCAACTCACATAATTTAATCAACATAACCACATTTAAATAAATTATTCTATAACAATTTACATTTAATATTTATTTTATTTAATTAATATTCAAACTAAAATATTTACTTTATTCAATAACTATTTTTAATTACTTTATAAAATTACAATATATCGTTACAGGGAATAAAATGGGATATGAATGGTGTAAAATGGAACTAAAACATGTCCTGAGTAATTTAAAATCACGATATAGCAGTTATGGATTATAATAGAAAGTTTGATTTATGGAAATTCAAGCTCTGCAGATAACAGACCATGTCTGCGTCTGAAGCTGAAGTGGCGTGACCGCGTCACTTCCCGAGTCTATACCAGCGCGACCGCGCTGGTCACCAAAAAAGCCAAGATTTGTTTTTCATGATTTGAGCTTTTGGACAGGTGTAGCCAAGTCTTTTATGTTCAAAAATGTATTACAATTAGTGTCCATCATAATTAAGTAAGGAATAAGTGATTTTAGTATGATCCAATATAACTTTTCAAATGAAAACTAAAATAATTTGAAAACTAAACTTAGAAGACCTATATTGATTCCAAGTACTTAAAATCATGTGTATTGATGATATAAGGAGCCTAGCATGTCCGCATTGAATTGTTTAAAGAAAAACTCAATTTTGAGTTTAGCGAGGGAGAAGCACTACTGCACTCCCAGTTTAAATGCAAATGCAATACTGCACGCTGTCTTATAGAATATTCAAGGAAATTTTGTTTTAGGTCTGAAGTTTGAGGCATGATGATAGTATGGATCTTTAAAGCCTTAAAAAGCATGTAATTCAGAGTTTTTATACTAACTATTCATAAGTCGGTTATGACAATTAAAACTTAGTATGAGATTATCGAAACTAAAACAACTATTATGAAAGAGCAAGACTAAGAGTCAATGTAATCTAATTGATTTCATTGATTATGTGCAACTGATGCATGTGTATATGAACTTATAAAGTAATGTAGGATAAACGCAAAGCAGTTAAGCTGTAGTTGGTAATCAACAAACCATTCAAGTCTTTTAGTTCATATGTTCTATTTGAACTTGATATTGTTTAATTATAAAATTACTGCAAGGAGTATATATGTTAAATTATGTATGATGCTCGATATATTTGTGAAAGTCAATTTATGACTAAGTTGATTAAGTTATGACACTCAGTCTTTACATGATATATGAAATGCAACATGTATGAAATGTATAGTAAAATGTTTATGATATATGAACTGAGCATAGAATTATGTGCTACGTGATGCATAAAAATTGTTTGACTTGTTGAGCTGTCGAGCTCAATCTTGCAAAAATAACCTTTTTGCAGGATAAGGATACAATATTATATTATCTGCTATCTGAATGGTAAGGATCAGAAGACATGCAAGAAAATAAACTTTCTTATTTTGAACCATACTAAGGGTTTTCAATGTTTGTAGTTGACAGTTTATAATGTGTATTTAATGTCAGGTTGTGAATATTGAATTATTCGATATATTAATTAGACCAGTCTAACAGAGCCACCAAAAAGCTTTATTGAGACAGTTTTTAGACCCAGCATTAACAAGTTATTCACTCCAAAATAATTTTCAAATCCAATTTAACTTGACCAATTTATTTAAACTACTTCAATATACATATATATAGCCTTCCTTGATAATAGCTTTGCTCAATTCTTTCTTTTTAAGCTAAACAACTCTAAGAGGAATATTATCAAACATGATATGGACATTAATTTTATGGACAAATTTCACCAACTTATATGCATCCTTTAAATCATATTTTCCTCCCTTATCAATTACTCCGCACAACAACAACTAATCTCCTTACTATTCACAATCCAATCAACAGTTTATTCACAACATAATTTATCCTAGAGAACATTTAATTTCCAATTTCAAATGAAATACTAAAAACATAACACTAACATTGTAAAAACTTAGTTTTGTTGAAACATTAGCTTAATTAATCAACTTATAAACCTCCTTCACTACTGTTGTTCCAACTATTTTCCTAATTCAGCCCATTAATTTTTCTTATTTTTCGAAATCAAAAAAGTTTTAGCAAGCCTTTATGTGTTATGGTGCTTAACAATTAAAGAGGCAGAGAGGAAGAAAATAAGTTTGGGACGAATGAAATTTACTTAAGCTCGACAAATTTAGAGAGGACAGGAGATGAAATGGAACGGAGTAGAGTCTATCCTTATAAAGCCATGCTTAGTGAACTGATAATACCCAACTTTACTAACAGCTCATGCTAATTTTAGCCGAGTTATTCTAATATTTACTTAAGGCAAGCCACCTCTTGCTTTCATTCCTAATTCGGCTAAAATAATTGATTTCATTCATTTTTTTATCCCAATTAAGATTTAACATGTATTCTTAGCATATAGTTACTAATATATGTTAGAATTTGAGCTTAAATTGAAATGGTTATCATTAATTATTTGAAATGATTACACAAATTAATGTGTTCTACTCCATGAGTAGATTAAATTAAGTATTTAGAAGCTCAAATCCATAGAATAATGAATGAGAAATTAACTCTCAAAAATCACCCTTGGAAATTGGAAATGATAATAAATATTTGTGGAAATCTAAGTCCCATATCGGTTAAGAACTAAATATTAAATGAGTTTATATACATTAAAGTTGCTCTCAAGTTTGGTCCCTAAGGGGAACCCCACTTTTATGGAAAGGAGAGAACCTAGCCAAGGTTTGGTTCAAACCCAAACGCGCATTACTGGCCTGACACGTGGCTCTAGGGTCTGGGTCCTTGTATATAATTTTTTTGAAAAAATTTATTTAAAAATTATTTAATTTAGTTCTATTATCAAAAGTATGTCGTTTTGATAAACAGTATTTATTATTATACTACGTCGTTTTGGGAAGAGTTACCTGTCGAACAGACGCGTCTAAACTGCGTCGTTTTGGGAAAGACTATCTGCCTGAACAGACGCTCCAAAACTATGTTGTTTTTGCCTGAATGGACGCGCCTGTTTTGTTAAGCCTTAAACTACGTCGCTTTTGTTCTGCTAAGCCTAAAACTATGTCATTTTTTGTCCGAACGGACGTGCTTTTTTTGTTAAGCCTTAAAATTACGTCGTTTCGGCTAAAACAGTGCCTTTTCAAGGGGTTAACTCCCTCTGATCAGTCACTAACCCCTCCTATAAATAGATAGGGGGTGCAGCCACTTCGATCATTTAATTCAAGCATTCAAGCATTATCAGTCTAGTTTCTAGTATTCATTTCATAGACGTTCATTTTAGAGAGAAAGTTCTAGGCATTATAATTTTGGTTCGTTGAATATACTATTTGGAGTGCTACTATAGTATATATTGTCATTGTATCCTAGGAGACAAGTGATATCAACTCTGAGCATCATACGGAGTGCATAATTGTCTTAAGAACAAAGTATCAAGTACTAGCCTTGATACATAGTATCACATAATTGTCTTAAGAATATATTTCATATATATATATATATATATATATATATATATATATATAGTCCCATTCGGTTTTACTAATAATATATACTCTACAAATACAAAACATAATATACATTACCTATATTATCTAAATAATCAATTAAATAACCTATTCAAAATTTATAATTCAATTTCCTTGTTTTTTTCATAATTTGTAATTTAACACTTTAATTACTAAATACCATATATATACATATCAAGTAATTCACTTGGGATAATTATAATACAAAAAAACATTCACATCAATCTAATCTCCTTTCTTATATAGTTAAACAATTGTTTATTTAATTATTTAACTATTAAGTTGTAATAAAAATATTTCATTTATATTTTCGAGATTAATATTATAAGTTAACCTCTTTCTTATAATTTCTTTTTTAATTTCATCATTATGATTTCACATAACACATATATAACGATATTTAACTATCATAAAACATATTTTTGTGTTAGATTATGATTAGGAGTAATCTTCTCCTATAATAATGGAATTATCCCCCCAATATCGATAGAATCGTGCAATTATGATCATTCAAATATAGCAATAGAATATCTTGTTGTAACAGTAGCATAAGTTTAGCAATATACTCTTGTATATATATCTGCTACATTGATGAATAACAATATAAAAAAATTCTGTTCTCTTTGTGTTTTATCATGGTATCAAAGCCAACTCCGTTTTTCCTTTATCTATCCTAGGAACCGGAGGTTGTTCTTTGTGTTTTTTTCTGATCATAATTCTTTACTACCCACCCATCATGACTACTCCTACCATTGATGATGGTGTTGTTATCGGGAATGCAAAAACTAATTCCCTAGCTTTACCAGCACTATATATGCAAGACGTCTCTTCTTCGCTTACTCCAGAGAAACTTGATGGCACCAATTATGTGGAATGGGCTTTGAATGCACAAAATAAAATTCGCGGTCGAAAGCGTTGGGGATTTATTTCAGGTTCAAAGGCTGCACCTGAGAATACCAATTCTGAAGAATATGAAGCATGGGAAGATGAAAAATGCATGATCAAATCATGGTTACTCGATGCAATGAACAAAGACATCGGATTCATTTTCTTGCAACTGTCCACAGCAAAGGAAATTTGGGATATGGCTAAGCAAACATACTCAGTCAGTCAAGATGCCTCAAAATCATATCAGTTATACTGTGAGGTAATCTCTGTTCGTCAAAATGGTGGTTCTATTATTTCTTATTGGGGAAAATTACAAAAACTTTGGCAGGAGATTGATGCTATAGATGATTGTGCAATGAAGTGCAAAGCTGACATTGAGATATATACCACTAAGGTTAATTCTCAACGTGTTTATATTTTCTTGGCTGGTTTGGACTCATCACTGGATGGGGTTCGTGGACGGGTACTTGCCACTTTACCTCTTCCAAATCTTCAAGTTGCTTATGTTATAGTTTGTGCTGAGGAAAATTGTCAAAATGCTATGATGGGTGGAATATCTACTGATGGTACTGCTATGGCTACTAAAAGGATTAATCCATGGCAAGACCATAAGAAAGGGACACGCAAATGTACTTACTGTAATGGTGATAACCATGTTGTTGATACATGCTTCAAACTTCATGGTTATCCCGAGTGGCATCCTAAAGGAAAGAAAACTTCTGCCAACACTTCTCTACAACAACAACCCAAGGTCATCTTCTACGGGATTAGTTGCACAAACCGGTATGACTAGATCGCCTTTAGCTCTCTTTCATGTACTAAAAATAGTGACTGGATAATTGACACGGGTGCAAATGATCATATGACTTGAGGTTCTTCAAAATTTAGCTTTTTATCCCCTTCACATTCTAGCTTAGCTATTACTAATGCCAATGGTGTGTCATCCCCTGTTACTAGTGTTGGTAATGTTCCTTTATCCTCCACTTTATCTCTCTCTAATGTACTATATGTTCCATCCCTTACATGTAATCTGCTTTCCATTAGTCAGATAACCATGCAAGGCCCTTAACTGTGTGGCTCTGTTTTATCCTACTCATTATATTTTTCAGCACATATATACCAAGGAGAGGATTGGCAGTGGTAGACAACGAGGAGGATTGTACTATCTAGAGGGAGGAACATCATCACAAGTTTACCATAGTCTAACACATATGAAGAGTACAAATCAATCGGCCAATATCGCAGAAATTTTGTTGTGGCATAAACAGCTTGGTCATCCATCATTTGGATATCTTAGACGATTATTTCCATCTTTATTTGCTAATTGTAACCTTTCATACTTCATTTGTGAGACATGTGTTATGGATATAAGTCATCGTGTTGTATTTCCTATGTCTTCTAATAAAGTTGCTACACCATTTTCATTAGTACATTCGGATGTATATGGGGTCCCTCCCCAGTTTCCACAAATAATGAAATGAAATGGTTTGTTACCTTTGTGGATGATTGTACTCGAATGACTTTGGTATACTTGCTAAAACATAAGAGTGATGTTTGTTCAGTTTTTCGTCTCTTTTATCAAATGGTACTCACCCAATTTGACAAATCTATTAAAGTGGTACGTTCAGATAATGGATGTGAATATTTCAAGAGAGAATTAACAGATTTTTTACATTCAAAAGGTATCATTCATCAAACATCATGCCGAGAGACTCCTCAACAAAATGGAGTAGCTGAGAGAAAAAATCGATAATTACTTGAGGTCATCCGGTCACTAATAATTGAAAGTAGTGTGCCTACTTACTTGTGGGGAGAGGCTCTCAGTTCAGCTATTTATGTGATTAATCATACACCCTCTAGTACCATATCCTTTCAACGACCGCTTGATGTCCTTGCTAATCATTGCATGCTTCCATCATTGGTTAAATTGATGCCTCGTATCTTTGGATGTGTAGCTTATGTACACCTTTCACCTCAACATCGAACGAAATTTGAGTCAAGAGCTTTACAATGTGTCTTTATTGGTTATGGGTCTACTCAAAAAGGTTATAAATGCTATCATTCGGAGACTCGTCGATTCTATACCTCTATGGATGTTATCTTTGATGAGTCAAAATTTTATTACTCTCTTCCAGATTTAAAGCCTACTTGTCCTGAAGATGTTCGATAATTTGCAAGTCATGATGATGTCTTTTGTTTTGAGCTAAAATTAGCAACTCTACCCACTAGTGGACCCTTGGACGAGGACACCTCTACTATAGACACATCCATGGTAATACCTACAGTTCCTGATTCTTGTCCACAAGACTCTAATGATCATTGTGAAAATTCTCAACAACCTCTTGATAGTACATTACCTCCTAATTCACCGGCCAACTCCTCTCCAGAGTCATCACAACCTACAGGTACAACTCGAAAATTCTTCTGAAATTAGTTTGCCATCTAACCTTGTTCATCATGCACTTCCACCACGATCTACCCATGGGATTCCAGCTGCTAAATATGAACCCGATCCAAAAGCCAAAGTGAAATACCCAATAAGTAATCATATCTTATCTCACAAGTTGTCTGCTTCATATGCATCTTATGTGTGTAAATTATCATCTATCTCTATTCCTAGTACATTACAGGAAGCTTTGGCAGATCCTCATTGGACTGCAACTATGGCAGAGGAAATGGAGGCTCTAAAAAGAAATGGAACATGGGATCTTGTTATCCTTCCAACAGGAAAAAAAATTGTGGGATGTCGATGGGTCTTTCTTTGTCAAAAAACAATGCGAGATGGAACTATTGAAAGATCAAGGCGAGACTTGTCGCCAAAGGTACCGCAATCTTATGGGATTGATTATCAAGAAACTTTTGCTCCGGTTGCTAAACTCAATCTTGTGATAGTTCTTTTGTCTTTAGCAGCTAATAAAGATTGGCCTTTACTCTAATTCGATGTCAAAAATACATTCCTGCATGGAGACCTTACAGAAGATGTGTATATGGATCCACCTCCTGGTATTTCAGAATATGAAGGTATCACTCGAGTTTGCAAACTCAGGAAGGCTTTGTATGGCTTGAAACAATCTCCTAGAGCTTGGTTTGGTATAGATTTACTCAAGTCATCAAAAAGTTTGGTTATACTCAAAGCAATTTGGATCATACCTTGTTTATAAAGCATAACATGGGTAAACTCACTGCCTTAATTATATATGTTGATGATATGGTAGTAACAGGTGATGATGCTGAGGAAATTCAGTGCTTACAACAACATTTGGCATCCAAATTTGAAATAAAAAATCTTGGAGATCTTAAATATTTCCTCAAGATTGAGATAGCTCGATCCAAGCATGGTATATTTATGTCACAACGTAAATATACTCTCAATTTATTGATTGAAACAGGGATGCTTGGATGTAAATCAGTTGATAATTCAATGGAGCAAAATCATAAGTTTTTTCAATGTTCTCATGCTAGTTCTACAGATAAAGGGAGATATCAGAGACTTGTGGGAAAATTAATTTATTTATCCCACACTCGACCTGACATTGCTTATGCTGTGAGTGTGGTAAGTCAATTTATGCATGATCCACGTAAACCTCACATGGATGCTGTAGAACGGATTTTGCGATATTTAAAATCTTCTCCAGGCAAAGGTCTATTATTCTCCAAACATGGACACTTAGATGTTGAAGGGTATACTGATGTTGATTGGGTGGTTTGGTTTCGACGACCGTGCTGCTCTACATCCCAGTTATTTCACTTATGTAGTGGCAATCTTGTGACTTGGAGAAGTAAAAAAATCTGTGGTGTCTAGATCAAGTCTTTGAAAATTTGAATATCGAGGAATGGCAATTGGAGTATGCGAATTATTGTGGTTAAAAAACTTGATGAAAGATTTGGGATTCTCTCAAAGAATTGCAATGAATCTTTGTGATAATACATCAGCTATAGAGATTGCCCATAATCCTATTCAACATGATAGGACAAAGCGTGTAGAAGTTGATAGACATTTCATCAAAGAGAAGCTTGAAGTCAACATTATCCATTTTCCTTTTGTAAAGTCAGAATTTCAACTTGCTGATGTTCTTACAAAAGTAGTATCCAACAAAGTGTTTACAAGTTGTCTTGACAAGCTGAGCATGTGTGACATCCATGCACCACCTTGAGGAGGGATGTTAGAATATGTGATTAGGAGTAATCTTCTCCTATAATAATGGAGTGATTATCCCCCTAATATCGATTATCGTTGCAATTATGATCATTCAAATATAGCAATAGAATATCTTGTTGTAACAGTAACATAAGTTTAGCAATATATTCTTGTATATATATCTGCTACATTGATGAATAACAATATCAGAAAATTCTATTCTCTTTGTGTTTTATCATTTGGTAATAGAATTTATTTTATTCACAAATATGCACCGTTCAATATTCTCGGATATCATATTATTCATGTTTCAAATAATTTCATAATATCAATAATTCTACATATCTCATATGATGACATTTAATCACAACTCTTTGATATAGTTTGAAAAGATATTTTCTTAAATTCTTATTTTAATTTTTTGTGAAATTCGGGTTATCACACATTTTTCCAACTAAGCTCAAGTGTTAAACGAATTTGATTCTAGTTTAAACGAGTCAAATTAAACTTATTCGCAACATCTAAATTTGTTTACAACTATATCAACTTTTGTTGACCTCTTTAAATTTTGAATGCTACTTGAAAATATTATAAAATTTGAATGCAAACTTTTTTTTATCTTACCTAATATTTTTTTAATTTTTTTCACGTAATTTTCAATTTTATTCAATGTTACGACAAAGATTTTAAGACATTTCACAATCATATTTTTTTTTCTAATTATTCCGAGATCCTATTTCAAGATCATATTCAAATATTATGTATTTAAATATTTCAAATATTCAAATGTATATTTATAATTATATTAAAATATTTTGAAATTTAATTTTGATAAACATCTTAATTCTCGTGCCATAGTTTGAGAAGATTAAAAGTTCAATACAATGTCAGTAACACACGCGCATCTTAATATTATGAAATGTCACTAATGAAGTATTTATGGTGGACTAAATTATTCTTATTTTAATTATGTGTCATAATTTTAACACAAATTATGCATAAAAAGTCATATACACAATATGGAGAAAAAAGTAATATACACTATGATCAGAAAGCTTCATTAATTGTCCGATCTGAGATTTATATCCTCAACCGGATCCTCTCTTACATTAACCGGGGAAATCTTTTTACTATATCTCCAATTGCATAACGACAAAACCATTCCTGCAAATACACAGACCATGCATGATAATCATTATGCTAATATCCAATGTTGCTTGAAGCCATATTGCTTCTGTTAATTAGGATGAGTTTTCGTCATTTTGTAGGCAATATAAAAGAACGTGTGAATGAATTTTTATAAGTATTTGTAACATCTTAATTTCACATCGAAATATATAGAAAAAATTTATCATTATATAAAAAATTAAGTTACTAATAATAGTACATATAGTTGGTTTTTGTTTTGATTTACAAAAAACTAAAACCACATTATCTATTTTTAATATGGGTTGTGTGGGTTGGAACCATATATTATAGACTAAAAATAAGTCAACCCATATTTTAAATTTCAAACTTACAGTTATTATGATCCAATTAAATAAATTATTTATCATATTTAATTATTTTATATTCCTTCACATTTTATCTCTAATGTTTTATGCATTCTTTCTCTCTAAAATTTTTTATACACTCCATCTAAAATTTTTAGATTTTCTCCCTCAAAATTTTTAGTATCTCTAATGTTCTTTAAACTCTCTCAAATCTGTAACATTTTCCTCTCTAAAATGTGATTACATTTTCTCTCTAAATTTTGATTAAATTTTCTCTCTCTAAAATCTGTCTCTCTCAAATAGAAAGAATGAAAACAAGTTTTGAGGCTCAAAAGTCAAAACCAATATGCTTATAATTCTGCACTAAATATGAAAATTTGATCAAATTTTTGCAAGTAAATTAAGCATGGCACCTCTTGCTGTGAAGACGATATGGGTCAATAAAAATAAAAATTGGTCAAAATCAGTTAACTGGTTTGGACCTTTTTATTATTTGAAAAATATATGTTTAAACTTTAATCAACTTAAAATTTAAAGTAGTTAATCAATTCAAATAGTTCTAATAAATATAGGTTGACCTATCAATTTATAAATCAAATTATAATATATATATATATATATATATATATATATATTTAAAGAATTAAGTTAATAACAATAATAATTTCGGTTAGTAAAATACGTTCAATTAGTCAAGTCTAAATGACCTTGAGTTTGTCGAAGTCTATTTAGTCGTTAACTTTAATTTATATAGTTGGAGTGCCGGTCGTTGGTAGTATTTAGTAAAAGTAAACTCTCGGGTCGCTTTAATTAAATCGTCCACGAGATTATACAAGCCACGCATAGTTCTTTGTCAAAGTAGTAGTATGCAGTAAGTCCTTTGGAGGAAGAAAATCAAAAAAAAATTTGGGTCGAGACATAATACGGAAAGTTTGTGAACAGAATCATCCTGCATATATATATATATATATATATATATATATATATATATATATATATATATATATATATATATATACTATCATTTTCTAATAAAGAATTTGGTAAATACCATATATTATATTTAAAAGGCTTGATTTGGTCAAAGTCATTGAGCTGAGACTTTTATTGAATTTGATGTGAAACATTTCAAGGCAAAAAAAAGTTTGCATTCTTCATGTAGTATTTAAATATATATATATATGGCAATAAATTAAATATACTCCATCTGTCTCAGAGAAAATATTATTGATTAATTTTGTGTTTGTTTAATATCAAAATCAGTATTAAGAAACACATGATTGAATAGATACTTTGTATTACTTTACAAGAGTTTTAAGAATTAATAAAACTACTTATATTAGATCTTCATTTATCTATTGATATCCCGATGAAAAATTCTGTAATTAGTTTTTGAGTAATTTTACAAGTGTTCTTTGAAGTTAAAGAGGAGGATCTAACTTACTTATACATGATTTTGATATCATCTTAGGTATAGATTGGCTGAGCAAGCATCGAGCCATTATTGATTGTCAGGCGAGGAAGATTATTTTTGGAACTTTAGAGGCTCCATAATTCGAGTTTCAGTGTTCCAAGTCGAATGGTGTTGTAAAGTTGATTATCAGCTTTGAAGGCGAACAAAATAATTGCTCAGGGATGTGATTATTATTAGGCTTATTTGAAGGATACCTTGAGGGATGAGCCCCAACTTGAAGACAATCTAGTTGTGCGGGAATTTTTTGAGGTATTTTTAAAGATCTTTTAGGATTACCACCGTCAAGTGAAGTTGAGTTTACCATGGAGCTCATTCTTGGAGCGGAACTTATCTCTAAGGAACCCTATAGGATGGCACCATTAGAGTTGCAGGAGTTGAATGAATAATTGCAGGTGTTGTTAGATCGTGGATTTATTAGACCGAGCGTATCGCCATGGGGAACTTCGGTCTTGTTTGTGAAGAAGAATGATGAATCTATAAGGTTGTGTATAGATTATAGGGAGCTAAATTGGATCACTATCAGGAACAGATATTCATTGCCACGGATTGATGACCTTTTTAATCAGCTCCAAGGGGCAAAGTTCTTCTCAAAGATAGATTTGAGGTTAGGGTACAATCAGTTGAGGGTGAGGGATGAAGACATTCCTAAAACAGTTTTTCATATATACTCGGTATGAGCACTATGAGTTTTTGGTGATGTCATTTGGGCTGACTAACGCTCCCACGGTGATTATGGATTTGATGAATCAGGTTTTTAACGAGTGCTTGGACCAATTTGTCACTGTCTTCATTGATGACATTTTGGTGTATTACAAGTTTAAGGAGGAGCATGAAGAGCATCTTCATACTATTTTGGGGGTTCTGCAGAAGAACAAGTTATATGTTAAGTTCTCTAAGTGCTAGTTTTGGCTAGAACAGGAAGCATTTTTGGGACACGCCGTGTCTACAGAAGGCATTAAGGTGGGTCTTGCGAAGGTTGAGGTTATCTTTAATTGGCCGAGACCCCCACGGTAACCGAAATTAGGAGTTTCTTGGGCTTGACAGGAAACTACAGGCTATTTGTGGAAAGTTTCTCTTTGTTAACTTTGTTATTAACTGAGTTGATTGAGAAAGGACACAAAGTTTGTGTGGAATGAGGAGCGTGAAAATATTTTTGAGGAACTTAAAAAGAGGCTTGTATCGGCTCCAGTACTCACACTAACGTAGGGGACATGACATAATTATATTAACAATGATGCTTCCAAGAAGGGTTTAGGGAGTGTTTTGATGCAACCTGGTAAGGTAATTTTGCCTATACCTCCAAATAACTTAAACCTTATGAGGTGAATTACCCTACCCACGACATGGAATTAGCATCAGTTATTTTTGCCCTAAAGATTTGGAGGCACTATCTATATAGGGAGACTTGTGACATTTTCACCGACCACAAGAGTCTTAAATAGATTTGGAGGCACTATCTACATAGGGAATCGATAAATTATCGGACCAGACCGGCTCGTACTGATTACCGAAAGTAGCCATGTTTATGTACCGATAATAGTACTTGGGATTAACGTGTTCTAGATCAATACTTGATGCTAGTTTTGTACCTATCTGGGTTGTATGTAAGTAACTAAGAAGCATCACTGAACTGTTATCAACTAAGCAAGTAAGTATCACTGATTCACATATTTCAATTAACCCATTCAATCATAAAGATTTCCAAATCATACATTAAAAGCAACAAGCAACAATACAGGTCAACAATACATATGATCAAACATAAAGTTAAGTTAAATATCAATACAGCAAGATGAATACATCAATACGGTAAGACATAACAATTAACATCAAAACAAAATAGTACTTCTTCAAATTATGAATACAGTATCTCAAGGATCAATAAACATCAATACATCAATATTGTAGTAGTGATAAAACAGCCAGCAGCAGTGTTAGCAACAAAATGGCCATGAGCCACCATTCAGATATCAAGGAAAAAATGATCCACCATTACTGCAAAGCAAAAATGAGATTTTAAACCACACCTGTTGTAAGACCCCAACTTATTATTAATGAAATTGAATTTCCTCTATTTATTATTTTGAAATAGTAAGGGTTGATTTGATTAATGTGGTTAGTTATGGGTAAAATGCGCAAATATTTCAAGTAAGCAAGTGGTTATAAAATATTCATTGTTGTCGGGGAATATTCATTTGGTCGTGGAATATTCGTGACGATAGTACGACCTTATATTTGTGGGCCCATAACAAAAGCGATTGGATGAAGAAAACGACAAGTATAAGTTGTTTATAAATAATCTGGCAGAAGTTGTTCTGAATTAATCTTGCTTTTAATACCCGTGGTTAAAACACACGAAGCCAAGTATTGCACCAATTATTAATTCTTACATAAGAAGGCACTACTCAATAATTGTTACAGTAATTAATGTTCAATATTTTATTTTATTGATTCAATAATTGCTACGTTAATATGTTATATTATTGTTGTTTCAATAATTGTCACTGCACAGTAATTTTCTTTATCAAATCAATAATTCATATTATTTGAATAATATTATTAGATAACATTATTGGCAATGTCTAGAAAGTTCTATCTAAGGAGAGGTTTGGTCACCTAATTGCGCTCCAGTAAGGAGAAATCCTTATTGGAAAACCCCTTCTTTCCTGGGAACGGCTTGGTTGTCAGTATTGCAATTATGTAATATTATTTATGAATAATTAATTATTGATTATTATGATAAGGAAAATATTCATTTTATGTGGATATAGATAGAGAAAATTTTAAAGTGAAATTTTTTGAAAAATTGATATTTTATCTTTTCTGATAAAATAATTCATTTAAATATATTATTATATTTTAATAATATAATAATGGTGATATTTTTACAATGAATGTGGGATATATGAATAAATGAGGAGGAAGATTATTTTTGTTACTAAAAAATATTTAAAACATGTTTTTCATGTTTGTGGACCCCATTTCTTTACTGAAATTTGATTATAGCCTGTAAAATCGTCCGTATGTGGATTTTGGTCAATTTCTGTTTGGAATTTGGAAAAACTTAAACTTACAACGTTGTAGAGAATTGAATTTCCTATGGAATGGACATAAGATTCGAATTTTTCTGATAAAGGGCTATTTATTATGAATTATTGAAGTTCTGAAGTTCCAGAATAATTGATTTTTAGAAGTTTTAATTATTTTTATTAAGAAAAAAGTTTTTATTGATTTTGGTGAGGGGGAACCACTTGTGTGGCAGATGTTTTGGATCAAAGGAAGTGTGCGTAGGAATTTATAATATATATAATAATATTTTATTAAATTTTACGCTTTGGTGTTCTAAGCATTTTCCTATAAATAAGATGCTTAGGTTAGAATTGAAAATCACACCCGAAAACAAGTTTTCTCTCTCTCTCTCTATATTATCGAAATTATTCTTGTGAGTATTTTGATACTTTGAGTGTTCTTTATACTGATGCAAGTTCCTTTCAAAGACTATATCCAGATTCCAAATGTCGGAAATCTTTTTTTCGAGGTAAGGGATGTTATTTTTTTAAAAAAATGATATTATTTCTTTTAATATCATTATGTCGGAATATTGGTAAGATTTTTCTTGTGAAATTCTTGTCTTTTAGTGTCGGGGTTACTATTCACGTATACGATACTATTCACGAATACGACACTATTCACAAAAAATTAAATTTTCGTTTTTTGTCCAAAATATCTATTATGGATATTGGCTTTGATTGTATCCATGTTTTGATCATTCTTGAATTTTACTTCACTGTGGTTATTTATGAAGTATTTTTGAACTTGGACTGTTTAAAGTACGAATCCTTAATATTTGCTCTTTTGTTTCAACGGATTCGCTTTCTTTAAAATATTTTTCATCATCCTCATTCCTAAATGATGATATTACTTGAATATCTTTGGCACCAGAAGTGCAAGATGGTTGATTTTCTTATGAATATCTTTGGCCCGTGAGTGCAAAAGATGTACATGTGTTGAGATGAACATGACTTAATCGATGAATATCTTTGGCTCAGTAGTCAAGAGATGAATATTTGATTCAAGATGTATATTGATTGATGTTACAGGGATAAAATATTGATGATGGACTTTTAAATTCATAGATAATAGTAGATTTCATTCTCTACGTAACTCTTCTATGAAATATTATTTCCACTGCGAATATTGATCTGAAACTTGTTGTCTATTATATTCTATCAGATTTTTTCCTGTTGAAGACTAACGATAATTTGTTCTATATTATCTTAGTCATAATATTCTTTACTGGGCTAGTTGAGCTCACCATTTTCCTTTTTGTTACATTTTTCTTCTCAAGAGGCGAGAATATAGCGAGTACTAGTCGGGGTATGGAATGATGGTTCTAGAAGTTGTTTTAGTAGTCCTCACTATTTTGTAAAATAGTGTATCAATAATTGTAATGAGGACTTATTTGAGTGTTGATATTGTCTAGAAGACAATATTTGTTTTTAAACTCATAGTTTATATGTTGTCGTATTTTGCACGACAATTGTATTAATAAAGTTGTAATTGTTTCTGTACCATGTATTTGGAGACTCAGAATGGGTGTTGTATACCTATTTTGGGGGCGTCACAGTTGATATCAGAGCTTAGGGATATGATCTCTAGCGAAGATCGGGGAATAAAACTAAGAGGGGAGAGACGAGTAAATCCTTCGCTAGTGTGTCCTACCTAAGCTTATTTGTTGGTTGGTCAGAAAATAAGGATATTATGTGATATGTTAATTTCTTTAATTAACCCTTGTTTTATGGCAGTATTTGAGAATGGCAACTGAGAATGTTAACAGTGGAGTAAATGAGACCGTGGAGACACCTTTACTCACCAATGAGGAAAATGTGCAACAGGCCGGCAATGTTCCTCCTGTAAACAACACCACTGATCAGACGATGAACGATGGGATGTTTAGAAGCTTTTTGCAGTTCATGCAAAATCAGACGAAGGAGACTCGTGTACAAAATACATGTGAAAATGATAGCAACGCACGGTTTATCACAGCCAAGCAGTTCAAAGAGTTGGGACCACCAGAATTCTGGGGAAAGCTGGATCCGATTAAGGCGGAGACATGGGTCAAACAAATTACTGAGATATTCGATGTCTTGGGATGTACGGAGGAAAAGAAGGTTCCATTTGCCACCTTTATGTTCCGTAATGAGGCAGATTACTGGTGGGAATCTGTGAAGCGTACCCATCCAAATGCACTCAAAGATGTCTTGAAAACGCGTTTGAATCTGTTCAATGACAAATACTTTCCTGAAAGTATTCGTCATATGAAGGAGGTAGAGTTTATTAGACTTGAGCAGAATAACATGACAGTGTCCCAGTACGAGGCGAAGTTTTCGGAGTTATCCAGGTTTGCACCTCATTTGGTGGAGAATGAGGAATGTATGACGCGAAGGTTTCTAAGAGGTTTGAAACCCGGCATACGTCAGTATCTCAGTTCTCATAAATTTTCTCTCTATTTAGATGTTGTCAACATGGCTCAATTATTAGAGCGAGATAACGAGTATGTTCAACCGAGGGACTACAACCAGGATCATACCGGTGACATCAGTCATCAGAACAACGATAACCAGCGGAGAAAGAAAAATACGGACAAAAACAATAACCACTCTGGTGGTAATCATGGCCATGAAAATAGAAGAAGTGAGTCGGGGGGAGATTTTAAAAAGAGGAGATTCAACAATGACAATGCGAAGACGTCAGCACCAGCAGCAACTGGTTCTAAGGGAGGAGAACTATGAGACCCCAAATTTTATGAATAAAGATTTAAATTTCTCGAAATATTTTTTTGAATATTATGGTGTGGATTTAATATAATGTTATAGTTGTGGGTAATATTTACAAATTTTGCAAAGTAAGCAAGTGGTTATATAATATTCGATTGGTCAGGGAATATTCTTTTTGTCGGGGAATATCCGTACGATGGCACAATCATTGGTGGACCCTACAACAGAAGTATTGTCGTTGTTAGAAAATGACAAAATTATCATTTTATAAAAATAACGGCGAAAGTGTTACACCAATTAAAACTGCTGAACTACCCGGTAGTAAAAGTACAAAAGAATACCGTGGTTGCATGTAGTAGCACACAAAGATTGATTATTGATGTTTACGTAAGAAGTCACTCGCTTATACTCAATTATTGCTACAAATAATTCTTGCATCATATCTCTCATATTATTGATTCAATTATTGTCACAAAGATCATCTCACATAATATTTTATATATTATTAAATCAATAATTGAGACGACAAAGTTATTCATATTATTAAATTGCAATATTTACAATGTCTAGAAGTTCATCGAGGAGAGGTTTGGTCATCTAATTGCGCCGCCAATAAGGAGAAATCCTTATCAAAAAGCCCCCTTTCACGGAACGCACTTGGTTGTTAAATATTGTGAGTTATAATATTAATGATGAATAAGTTCGTGTTGATTAAAAATGAAATTGATAGTTCCATTGTGTTGGAATTATTAGTGTTAGTGAAAATCGATATTTATTTCGATAATAATTGATGTCTGGAGGTTATATTGACCAATAGGGTAATTAACCGGATAAGTGAGCAATTGATTGCTATTAATTCACATGATTATAACTATTTGTTCACATGTATGTACTATTGATTCACATTCATTTACTATTAGGGGAGTTGGTGCAAGATTGATAATACTTGCATGACTAAGTTAAAAATGGAGGTATAGTTGAAGGTACTATACTGTAATTAATTTTTTTCACATGTCTAGAACTATTGATTCACATGATTTACTATTAGGGGAGGTGGTGAAAGTTTGATAATACTTGCAGAACTAAATTAAAAATAAAGGAAAAGAGGAAGGTATTATACTGTAATATTCTGAGCCCCAAAACGTGCAATTATCAAAACTATATTTTTCTATAAATAGAAGCTCATTCTTCCTTCATTTCTCACCAATTCACTAAAGCTATAGAGCAATTATTATAGAGAAAAATTATAGAGAGAAAGAAGAAGAAAAGTCTGCTACCTCTCTATTCCAAAGATCCACTTTATTCTAAGGTAAGGGGTATTATTTCTTTCAGATTCATGAAGAGAGCTATTGTTATTCCATTCCTTATTATTCTCATTGAACAACTCAGATATCTGAGCACCGCATACATGGTGAAATTCTTTCATTATTCCATTCTTCATTTTATGTTGAATAACCTCGCTTATCGCAAGATCGCATACATGGTGAAATTCTTCATTATTTTGCTCTTTATTATTCTCGTCGAAATATCCTGCGTACGTATGCGTTTACGCCGGGACCGTTCCATCATTTATTATTCTCAGCCGAAATATCACGTGCGTCAGCGCTTATTTGGACCCGGTTCCATCATTTATTATTCTGCTTAATATCCCGCTTGGTGCATTTACGCACGATCTGGTTCCATTATTTATTATTCTCGGCTGGGAATAACTCGTGCATGCGAGCCTATCGCACGCACGGTGAATCCTTCATTATTCCATTCTTTATTATTCTCGCTGAATAACTCGTCATGTGGATTATCACATGCATGGTGAATGATCCTTTGTATTCATTCCTTATTAAATTGTGGAAATGATCTGCATCAAGTGGATTACCGCATTTAATGGATTTAAAATCCATTTGCGAGCTTCATATATTCTCTTATACTCAGTTGGTTAAATCTTTGACTTCTATACTCCATAAAATTTGGGAATATCCTTGATATTTGCGCTTCATCCAGTATCTATTCATGGAAATATTCTTCTAAGCGTTCTTGAATTTTACTCTACAAAGAAGTATCCTAGTGACATTTTGGGACGTTATTGGTTCCTGGATAAATTAATTCTTGAACTTGTTTTATTGAATTATTATGTCATTGTCATGATGAGTTATGTTGGTTATTATGTGAAAACATGAAAGTTTCTTAGAAATCACAAAGGGTTAAAAATCAGATTTTGGTGAAAATGGAACATGAAATTCAATTGACCATATCTCCTATTATATTTTGAATTTTTAAGTGTGGTCAAGTTCTAGAGTTATATCTATGAGTTTTCTAACTTATCCAAGTGGAATCACTTAAAAGGTGTTATAGATTTTCGTGTGGACTAATTTTAGCAAAGGAGTCAAAAGCTGCTTCGCGACTCAAAATGGGTGTACCATGTTTTTCGCGACTCAAAATGGGTGTTGTATACCTATTTTGGGGGCGTCACAACTGTGACGCCTCCAAAATAGGTCCACACAACCTATTCTGAGTTGCCAAATACATCGTACAAAAATCAAATACTGTGACACCCCCAAAATAGGTATACACAACTCATTCTGAGTCGCCAAATACATGGTACATAATTTAAATACAAACTTAATTTACACAACACGACAAACGTAAGCTGAGAGTTTTAACACGAATATTGTCTCGTAGACAATATCCAAACTCAAATGAAGTCCTCATTACAATTATTATCACACTATTTCATAGAATAGTGAGGACTACTATAGCCACCATCTTGGACCATCACTCCATTACCCGACTAGTCCCAACTATATTCTCATTTCTTGAAGAGAACAATAAAAGAAAAGGGTCAGCTCAACTAGCCCAGTAAAGAATATTATGACTAAGATAATGTAGAATAAATTATCCTTAGTCTTCATTAGTATATAAACTAATAGAATACAATAGACAACAAGTTTAACTACAGCGGAACAAGCAACCCATTAGAAAAGTCAAGTAGAGCATGATGTCTACTATCTTCTATGATTTAAAATTTTATCATCAATATTTTATCTCTGTAACACATCTCAATAAATAATCTACATCACCGAATTATCCATGCACTGCGGGCCAAGGATATTTATTAGTATCACATCCATGAATCATCCATGCACTACGGGCCAAAGATATTCGTTATTATCACCAGTGGTCATGATCATGCCAAACAACTGTCCATCAATGCACTATGGGCCAATGATGACTTTTAACACATCATTTGTAACATTACAGGCCATGATTATACCGATACATAATTCCTGGTCATAATCATACCAATCAACAGTCCATCTATGCACTACGGGCCAAAAATAACTTTATCACAATATAAGCATGAGGATGATGACAATGATATAAGAATTCAATTAAGTGAGATCAAGAATAAATTTTAAAGATTTATAATTCAATTTATCCAGAGTTTAAGATTTTCCAAATTGCCAACATGATAACTGCTTTGTGGAGTAAAATTCAAGAATAATATTCATGTATCAAAAATAATTTGGACAGAAAAGAAATCAATTTTTATCGTGAATAGTACTTCGTGAATAGTACCCCGTGGATAGTACTATATGTATGAATAGTACCATATGAATAGTGTCATATGTATGAATAGTACCCATGTATATTACTTCGGCATGAAAAGCTTAAAATTTAACAAGAATGTTCAGAAAAATATTTCAGTGCAACGATACTAGATGAAACGCAAATTTCAAGGATATTCTATTAATTTCAAGGAGTATAGAAGCAATACTTTTTAACATAAGTGTAGAATTAGGAATATGAAACGAAATAATATTACTTACATACTACACAGTATGGAAGAAAATATTATTTTTTACGAATATTGAACAAAAATAATATCCCTTACCTTAAAAGGAGAGTACTTCTGACTAGTATAGCGGGGATATTCTTGAAGAAAACTTGCACTATTTGCTACACTCAAAGTTTTCTTAACTCAAAAGAAATATGCTCAATATTATAGAAGAAGAATTCTCTGATTCTGGTGTGATTTTCATTTCTAAACTAAGCATCCTATTTCTAGGAGAATGGCAGGGTACTATTTAGGAAAAATCACGGACCCACAATAAAGGAAAAATCACGGGTGCAAAATCGGCTGAAATTCACGTGATTTTTACTATGCAACACTATGCAAACACTATGCAGTACTATGCAAATACTATGAAGTACTATGCAAACACTATGCAATATAAAACAAAAACTGAGATAACTTTCTACCGATAATTTTGAAAAATGAGTAAGTGGGGGTCCATGTAATAAGCCAAATTTATAATAAATACTTCATGACAAACCCCTTTTATTTATCACAATTCACTTGAATAATCACATTTTTAAACTTTCAATATTTATTCATCATTAATATTATAACTCACAATATTAACAACCAGATCATTCCCAGGAAAGAGGGGTCTTTTCGATAAGGACTTCTCCTTATTGGCGCATAATTAGATGACCTAACCCCTTTCCTTGACATAACTTTCTAGACATTGTCAATAATGCAAATAATAATATGAATAACTTTGTCGTGTCAATTATTGATTTAATAATATAAAATATTATGCAGATGATACTGTGTCAATAATTGAATCAATAATATGAGATACTATTAATCAACTACTGTGGCAATTATTGAATAAAACTGAGTGACTTCTCACGTAAGCATCAATAATCAAAGATACTTTGTATAATATCGCTCGCCATCGTGCAACCACTTATATTCTTATCGCATTTTATCAATCGGTATTTCAATAGTTAACGGTAAAAGCCTTTTCGTTATTTTATGAATAGGTTATTTCTGTTGCTTTCTAAATCCGATAATAATTCCATTGTGGGGTCCACCAATGATTGTGCCGTCGTATGAATATTCACCGACCAAACGAATATTTTATGACAACTTGCTTACTTTGAAAAATTTATAAATATTACCCACAACTATAACATTATATCTAATACACACCTTATTATTCAAAAAGATATTTAGAGAAAATTTCCATGGAGCAACACGTAACAAATTTCCATTGAGCTTTCCTCTCTTTTCAAATCTTGTAACTCCTTTCCATGGAGCAACACGTAACAACACATGATCTCTAACATTGAATTTCACGTCCCTTCGATGAAGATCAACATAACTCTTTTTTCGATCTTGTGAGGTTCGTATACGTTGCCAGATCATTTGAATCTTTTTCGTAATCATACATACCAATTTTGGTCCCAACAATGTTGCTTCACCCACCTCATCCCAGCATACTGGAGAACGACACTTTCGTCCATACAACGCCTCAAATGAAGTCATGCCTATACTTGCTTGATAACTGTTGATGTAGGAGAATTCCACTAATGCAAAGTATTTGTCCCAACTTCCTTTGAAGTCTAGGACACAGAGTCTTAATAGATCTTCAAGAGTTTGAATAGTATTCTCCGACTGCCTGTCCGTCTGAGGATGATATGCAGAACTGAATCGTAAATTCGTGCCCATAGTGTGACGCCCCCAAAATAGGTATACACAACCCATTCTGAGTTGCCACATACACGGTACAAAATTTAAATACAAACTTCATTTATACAACTGTTGAACTGTCGTGCAAAATACGACAATACATAAGCTGTGAGTTTTAATACAAATATTGTTACGTATATAATATGACAATATTCATACTCAAATTATTACCATGCCATATAAAGTACAACAACAAATATATCAAGTCTCCAAAGGGACATGAGAAGATTTATGTCCTCCTCATTCTAATGGAGTACATTTTTGACGCTTTCAAAGTTGGGTTCTCATCACCCTATTGTTGTTCACTAAAATTAATTATTAAGTGACGTATAATATACGACACACCCATCTTAGGCCCTTAATACAATTATATATTGCATGTCATGTAGTTTTATAATGTATTGAGAAACTTCCACAGTCTCGGACCATCACACTATTCCCCTGCTATCCTCGTTTGACCTAGCTACACTCTTAATACCTGTAAGGAATTGTGAAGTAAAAGGGTGAGCACAAATAGCCCAGTAAAGAATATTATGACTAAGATAATTAATTTATCAATAGCCTTCATCAGTAATAAATCAGATATTTAGAACATATGGTAGATAACAAAAGTTTTCAACCAGAGTTGCAGTGGAATCAATAATCCATTAGAAGAGTCAAGTAGAACATAATGTCTACTATCTTCTCCAAATTAAAAGTCCATCGTTAATAGTTCGTTACTGTAATATCCATCAACATTTCTTTGTTGTACCGAAGACAAAGAGAACTTTAATCACCTGTCTTCACCTGAACTACCAAAGATTATAGTTAAATTCACAATTCATGTTTATAATCATGTAAATCAACAGTTTCTCCTTGCCACAAAAGCTTAATAGAATGTACACTCAATATCCTTAACCCAAAGGCTAAAGACGTTCAAATGTAATAACAATGATCATACCAATTAGTTGTCTATCTTTGCACTACGAGCCAAAAATATTTAACTATAAAACAAATGGTCATGATCATACCAATCAATTGTCTGTCAGTGCACTACGACCAAAGACATTCAACTGTAAGACCAATGGTCATGATCCTGCCAAACACATCATCGAATTATCCATGCACTACGGGCCAAGGATATTCGTTAGTATCACCAGTGGTCATAATCATGTCATACACCTGTCCATCTTTGCACTATGTTCTAATGAGGACTTTTACCACATCATTTATAATATTACATGTCATGATTATACCGAAACATAATTCCAAGTCATAATCAACAGTACATCTATGCACTACGGGCCAAAGATGACTTTCATTTCAATATAAGCATGAAGATGCTGACAATGATATAAGTATCAGTCAAACGAAATCAATGATAAATATTAAAGATTTTTAATTTATCCAGAGTTTAAAAATATCCAAATTGTCAACATGATAAGTGCTTTGTAGAGTAAAATTCAAGAATAATATTCATGTATCAAAAATAATTTGGACAAAAAAAAAATTAATTTTTGTCGTGAATAAAGTCTTCGAAATATAGACCTTTGAATTGTAATTCTATGAATAGTATTTTATGAATAGTGTCGTACGTATGAATAGTGATGTACGTATGAATAGTGATGTATGTATGAATAGTACTCTGGCATGAAAAGATTAAAATTTAACAAGAATGTTCAGAAAAATATTTCAGTGAAACGATACTAGATGAAGCGCAAATTTCAAGGATATTTTACTAATTTTAAGGAGTATAGAAGCAATACTTATCAAAATGAGTGTAGAATTAAGAATATGAAACGAAATAATCACTACTACAAAACAGTAAATAGACAACGCGAAAAAAACGTTGTGATTTTAGTCAGAAAAACGTCAGGGTTAAGGGTGTCATCTATCTGACACCCTTACATAACGTTTTTAAAACGTTGTAGTTAAGCACATTACACAACGTTTTTTAAGAAAAAAATGTTATAGATTTATTTTTCATAAATTAACAGATGCTTAAAAACGTTATAGAATGTATGATTCCACAATGTTTTCTGGATAAAAATGTTGTAGTTTAATATATCAGACAACGTTTAGGCATATTTACACAACATTTTTAAAATGTTGTAGATTAAAAAAAAAGAAAAAAAAAAGTTGTGTTTCACCTACATTACCAATGCACTTGCAATATGCTTATGCCTGAAAGATTAAAAGAGTTGTAACTTCAATCATTTATCAAAGATTCCAAATAATCCAACCACACAATTAATTTAGCATTTGCAAGGATACATATTTAGCTAATATAGTCTATACTATTCAGTCAATTATTTTGACATTGATGCACCAGAAGTATAACAATTATTGCAAAGGTCCCTAGTTTAGACACTGATGACATCACCGAGTGCTGAAAGTGATTTATTTATGCTCTGAGTTTCATTTAGTTGACTACCAGTAGACCCCGACTTCTTCACTCTTTCAGAACCAGCAAGGTCTACAAAACTTAGCTGCACAGTAGACATAAAATGGTCATGTAAAGATGAATTAACAAGTGATTTTTCATCAAAAAAAAAAACAAGCACAATATGTTCTCCGGATCAAAGCATTGTATCTTCTTTCCCATCTTCATTCACACTACATTTGATATTCTTTTATTTATAATAGACATTGCAGCATTTTTTAAATTCATGACAAAGGATAGGAACAGAAAATGCAGATGCATGCACCTGCACTCAAACAAGATAACATAACTTAATTCACTTTACATTAAAATATACCTTTCCCCTCTTGATGCTGCTGCAGAAACAAAAATCGGCTCCACAGGGCTGCATTTTAAGTCCAATACACTGCATCACTATTTAATTCCATATCTGTTTAATATGAAGTTGAACAAGTTAAAAACTAATCTATAGTCAGTAGGATAGTCAAAGTTTGAGGTAACTCCTTAATCGACTACTGTTAGTAATTTCAATTATTTGAAGTGACATTCAGAACCGTTTTGAGAAATATTTTCTGATTTTGTATGTTACACAGTACTGCATAGGGCATATTCATTAGACTTTTGCAACAGAAGCAGTAGTAGATCTGCTAATTCTTTAACCTGCAAGGCCATAAAAAATCAAGTTCAGCCTTTAGAAAATCACATAAGAAAAGGAGGAAAGTTGCAAGGTGAAAAAGATAATAATGGAGTTCTTTATACCTGATTCAAAGTTTGTCGACTTTCCACAATCGAAATGCAGCCTCATAATCTATTATCCCGATCACAGCAGTTATGATGATAGCTCCCAAGATGACATTGGGAGTGTAATAAAACAGTGGCATGAGAAACAATAAAGTTACTAGGACAGCTACAAATCAAACAACTAAGAATACTTAAAAGTATATATTTCTTTTCATACACGTGATATGAGTTAGCATATCCACATAACAAGAGGACTACACATCAGTATGTAGTAAGCCCTAACCAAGACAACTTCCACTAGCTTACTGCCTCATATTGGCTTGCTGCCACAATAAAAGGTCAGTCATGCTAATTTCCATGAACAACTTCAACCATATTATCCAAATATCATTGCAGATGGGTGCATTCACATGTTCACATGGCTGCATATGATAACCAATACCAACAAGGAGAGAAGACAACTTATCAAATAATTATAGTCTCTAGAATAATAATTTCAGCATTACTTACTTGTGCAAGAACAGCAGCTGCTAACTGAAGGCTTGGTTCTAAGGTCTCAGGGACGACCTACATAAATTTAAACTCAAATTCAAGATATGAAATATAGGGAATGAAGGTTCTAATTATGAAAAAGTTTTACAAGCAGAGTAATGATTAGAGAATTTTTAGCCAACCACTGCTTGAGATCAAATAGTTGCAATACATAAAAAGTTTAGTATTCCAGGGACTTTTGTTTATTTTGTTGTGAGGGGAAAAGGGGGTGGGAAGAGGGGTGGGAATAAGTAAAACAACTTCAATGATTTTCAATTTGACATCTCCAGAAGCCCTAAGGATGCACATTGATCTTTTTACCTATATTTACATGTACATCATCGTCAACCTTCACGTAGAAATCGGCATCCCACAAAGCAACAACAGTAGCAAAAAATGTCTTTGTCTTGGACGACAGTTCAAGGTATCCCTCAACATGTTCCTGCTCAGATTGAATTCAAATAACAAGCAGGATCAGTTAGCATGTTTTCTCGGAGTAACCCATGCAAAAGAAGGCAATAAGATGCATGTGTGCATGGAGGAGTTTATACAGTAATGTTTTACATACAAAGAAACCATGCATAGACTAAGTATTGAAATACGTACCTGATATCAAGTTCGGTATATGTGGACATCATCAACATGTGATAGGATCATATTATGAGCCGCAATGAAAGTCTCTCTCTCCGAATTGCCTAGGCAACAATTCCCAAACGAAACTAAGCAACGAGATGATGGATAAATCCCTAACCTATATCCATGAATTGCTGCAACATTAGGCTCATTGAAGGTTATCTAGTACTTCACTCGGTCCCCAAAGTAATTGAAACATACATTTGCGTAGAATTTGAAATCCTCCCTAAGAAATATATATGATTCATGGTGCACTTTAGGGGTAAATTTTGAACAGTACCATATGCACATATATGGAGTAAAACCATAGTCTTTGAGCTGCCTGAAACCACTTTTGCTGATTACCTTTTTCAGGCAGTGGTGTTAATATAGGCCTTGTAATCAGTTGATTACCTTTCATTTCTTACTCGTAAGAAAAAGAAGGATCATTTGCAACATCATTTACCTGCCTGAAACCACTTTTGCTATTTCAGTCCATCTGTTGCCAAATATCTTGTGAGCCTGCATAACATTTCTAAGAATCAGGTCACACTCAACTAACAATAAATAAGGTTTATTTTTCTGGCTAGAAAATCATACAAGTGGAAGGTAAAGCATTAGTAGTTGAAGAAAGAAAGTGTAATAATAACATAGCATCATCATTTTACCTCACATAAGAGCACGTCTTCCTCAGGTGACCATCCCCCTTTTTTGACATCAGAATTCAAATAAGTGTACCATCTGCAATTGTTTTTCATATCTACATCAAATTAATTGGACTAAACAACACAAATTAAGGATATATGGGATGAATAAAAGAAGAATAAGACGACAAATACAAGAATCAGAACTGTCAAATTTAAAAATAATGGAGTAACCTTCTTTTGCACTGTCTTGTTGTTTTATCTTTGAATTTGGAAGTAATAATGGCCCAACTGCACTATAGTTTCAAGCTTTTAAATCATTAATATTACAAATGAAATTCATAATAAACATTTTTAATCACTTAATAATGCTCTATAAGTGAAAATATCAAAAGAACATTTATCTTTGCAATAACGAGTAAAAGAGAGAAATCATTATAATAATTAAAATATCCCCACAATATACACCAACTTCCAGCTCAAAAGCGATGCATAAATAAATACAAAAACAAGCAACCAGAATAATGAATTAAATCAACTACTCTGAACCAATTTATTCTTCAAGACTAAAAATAGAATAAGGAAAAGATTGCTCCAATCTAGTGAAGAAAGCAATTTGTTGAAACCAACCTTCGCTCTGCTGGGGGAAATAGCCAACTACGTGGTAGCAGCAGCAGCAAAGGAAGTAGTGATTTCAAAGAAAATTTATGAAGAAGTCCAGAAATTTTCAAAAACCAAGTATTAGTATAATAACAAGGGAGGCTTGAACAATATGTCAAGTTGAATATAGGAGTATATCATTAGGATAACCAGTAAAAAGATTGAAAACACATAATTGTGAACAAAATGCCATGCCAAGTTTTTATCTTGCTCCAGGACATGAACCCTGAATGTAAAAGACCTAACAAATTTGCAACTTGATAGAATGCATGCATAAAACAAGGAGTATAACATGGTTTGCCATCTATTCATAAATAGCTTACCCAGCAAACGAAGTACTAAAATAACATCAAATAACAAAAGATCCAGTTTAATAAAAACACAATTCAAGATACTGCTTAAAATAGGTGAAGTTTCGAACCAAAATTTCCGACACTACAAAGATAAACCCCAAATTATGGGCAGGGAAAAGACCGGCACTAAAACAGAACTTGTTCCAGTCAATTCCCTGCCATTCAATCTCATTCATGTCTTAAACAACAGATGAAACAAAACGAGACACCTAAGCAAAAAAAAAATCAATAATCTAAACAGTATTTTTGAAGTAGAAATGAAATTACTGCGACACACCCAACCACTTGGTAAAGTTTTCAAACTCGGTATAATCACTGTCTGAGATCATGGTCTTGTACCAACCCTTTCCAGCTGCCCTAATCTTGGTTTCCTCCTCCTGTAAGAAAAAATAACAGAGGAAGTCAATTAACAACTTTGTAAAACCTACCATAACAAAAAGCCCTTAGATTGTTATAGAAACCAAAAACTGGATTTAGATTGTTATGATGAATCGAATCTAAACTCACACGACAAATGGTGAGATCTCCATCATCGTTGTACTCTTTAGCGCCGCCTCTCTTTCCCTTTCTCTGTCCCTCTTCGTTATCTTCTCCTTCAGGCTCTTCTTCCTCTGCTTGTCGCGCTGCTTCAGCTTTGGATTGCAGGTCTGCGAGGTAGGATTCGACAACTTTCCTGACGAATTGCTTGCGCTCCGGTGGGGAGAGGTCGAGCCCTAGATTAACTTCCAGAGAGGGAAAAGGAGGTCGAGCACTAGCTTAAGTTTTTATTTAATCGCGTTTTTTTTAGCTCCGTATTTTTCTTCATAGACAACATTTTTTAAAAAAATGTTATCTAATTAAAACCAAAAAAATGCCCTTTTAAATAGATAACGTTTTTACATATATATCTACAACGTTTTTTTTAAAACGTTGTAAAAAAAATACCACAACGTTTTTATAAAAAACGTTGTAGTTTAAGTGTTGTCTATTTAGTATTTTGTAGTAGTGAATATTACTTACATACAACAGAGTATGGAAGAAAATATTATTTCTTACGAATATTGAACAAAAATAATATCCCTTACAACTGATGAACGAAAATAATATTCCTTACAAATATTGAACGAAATTAAAATTCCTTACGAATACGAAAAATAATATCGTAAGTGAATATGAAATAAATAATACCCCTCACCTTAAAAGGAGAGTACTCTGATGACTGTTATAGCGGAGATATTCTTAAAGAAAAACTTGCACTATTTGCTACACTCAAAGTTTCCTTAACTCAAAAGAAATACGCTCAATATTATAGAAGAAGAATTCTCTAATTCTGGTGTGATTTTCATTTATAAACTAAGCATCCTATTTATAAGAGAATAACAGGATAATATTTAAAAAGAAAAATCACGGACTGTATAGTAATTTTCAAAAGAAATCACGGGCGAGAATTCTAAAAAAATTCGATTTTTACTATGCAGCACTATGTTGCACTATGCAGTACTATGCATATAATAAAATATATTATATTCTATTTTATATAAAAAACAAAACTTATATATATATATATATAATTGAGATAACTTTCTATCGATAATTTTAAAAAATGGGTAAATGGAGGTCCATATAATTACACCTGCAACCAAGCAAGCAAGTGGTCAGCCAAAAGCTACCGGTTTTTATGCATATAAAATTGAAGCCAAAGTTCATGGGCTCATATGGGAGTTACCATGGTAGTAAGGGTGTTTGATGCCTATTTTTGATATTTTTGGGCCCAAGAGTGAATCAGGCTAGGTAAAAGACGAAAGTCTCGGATTTTTGTGGGCCAAAAAATACTACCAAAGTCTCTTTTATTGACGCAACGGTAAAGTGACCACTCGACTTTGGGCCCATTTGCGAATCTCACATATAATAAGCCAAATTTACAGTAAATACTTCATAAAAACCCCTCTATTTATCTTAATTTAGTTGACTTCACCAAATACATTTTTAATAACATTTATTCATCATTAATAGTATAACTCGAAATATTAACAACCAGATCATTCCCAGAAAAGAGGGAGCTTTTTGATAAGGACTTCTCCTTATTGGCGCGTAATTAGGTGACCAAACTCCTTTCCTCGACATAACTTTCTAGAAATTTTCAATAATGCAAATAATATTATGAATAACTTTGTCGTCTCAATTATTGATTTAATAATATAAAATATTATGTAGATGATACTGTGACAATAATTGAATCAATGATATGAGATACTATGCATCAACTTCTGTTGCAATAATTTAATAAAATTAAGTGACTTCTCACGTAAGTATTAATAATCAAAGATACTGTACAATACCGTGTGCTACTATGCAACCACGTGTATTAGTGTATTTTTATCACCGGGTATTTCAACAGTTAGCGGTAAAATTTTTGATGTTATTTTTATAAAAATTTATTTCTGTCACTTTCTAAATCCGACAGTTATTCCGTTGTGGGGTCCACCAATGATTGTGCTGTCATACGAATATTCTCCGACAAAAAGAATATTCCTCGACCAAACAAATATTTTATGATAACTTGCTTACTTTTGTAAAATTTTCACATATCACCCTTAACTTTAACCTTTTATCAATTTAACCATTTACTAAATAGAATAATAATTATAAGAAAATTAAATACTTTCATTTCATAAAATTCGGGCTCTTACACATAGCTTTCTGCAAACTGACCCAAAATCATGAAGTGAATCTTGGGTCTCGATTAGAAATTATGGATACTGGCATAGCATGCAGTCTTACTGTGACACCCCCAAAATAGGTATACATCACCCATCTTGAGTCGCCAAATACATGGTACAAAATTCAAATACAACTTAATTATACAACAGTCGTGTGAAATACGACAAAACATAATCTAAGAGTTTTAATAAGAATATTGTCATCTAGACAATATTCACACTCAATGGAGTCCTCATTACATTTACTGTCACACTATTTAACAGAATAGTGAAGACTACTAATGCTATCATCTGGACCGTCACTCCGTTTCCCAAATAGTCCCGCCACGTTCTTCATTTCTTGAAGAATAAAGTGAAAAAAAGGGTGAGCTCAACTAGCCCGAAGAAGAAATATTATGACTAAGATAATGCGAAATAAATTATCATTAGTCTTCAACAATGTTAAACCGATAAAATACAATAGACATCAAGTTTAACTACGGTGAATAAGCAATCCATTAGAAGAGTAAAGTAGAGCATGATATCTACTATCTTCTATGATTTAAAATATTTTCATCAATTTTATCACCGGACTCGACTTAAATAAATAAACCACATCATCGAGTCATCCTCGCATCTACTACGCCAATGATATTCATTAAATCATCAATGGTCATGACTATACCGAATAATCCTTGGTCATAATCATACCAAAAACTGTCCATCAATGCACTACAGGCTACTGAGGACTTTTACCGCATCATTTATAACATTACAGTTCATGATTATACTGAATAATCCCTGGTCATAATCATACCAAGTTCATCTATGTACGTAAGCCAAAGATGACTTTCATCACAATATAAGCATGGGGATGATGACAATGACATAATAATTCAATAAAAACAAGTTCACGAATAAATTTTAAAGATTTATAAGTTAATTTATCTTGAAATCAATTACGTCCAAATTGTCAACATGATACTGCTTTGTGGAGTAAAATTCAAGAATGCTCAGAAGAATATTACCATGAAAAGATACCGGATGAAGCGCAAATATCCAGGATATTCTACTAATTTCGTGGAGTATAGAAGCCAAAACTTTAACCAAATGAGTATCATAGAATATATGAAACTACAAATGGATTTTCACCTGCCATACGGTAATCCACGTAGACAGATCATTTCCACAATTTAATAAGGAATGAATACTAAGGATAATTCACCATGCATGTGATAATCCACATAGGCAGTTATTCCAATGAATAATAATAAAGAATGGAACCCGGTCACGCCGTAATTACCACGCAGACGGGATATTCAAATGTAATAATAAAGAATGGATAATGAAAGAATTCAACATGCATGCGATAGACCTTACGAGATAAAAGTTATTCCAATGAATAATAAATAATGGAACCATGTCTAGCGTAATCCATGCATGACATGTGATATTCCAATGAAATAATAAAGAATGGAATAACAAAGAATTCATCATGCGTGCGATAGAATCAGCATGCAGACGAGTTATTCCAATGTAATAATAAAGAATGGAACTGTGTCTAGCGTAATCCGCATGACATGGATATTCCATAGAATAATAAAGAATGGAATAACGAAGAATTTCACCATGTATGCGATACTTGGCAGTAGACAAAGTTATTCCAACATAATAATAAAGAATGGAATAACATAAAAATTTCACCATGTATGTGGTACTTCGCATAGACAAGTTATTCCAACATAATAATAAAGAGTGGAATAATAGAAGAATTTCACCATGTATGCGGTACTTCGCATAGACAGGTTATTCCAACATAATAATAAAGGATGTAATAACAGAAGCTCTCTTCATGAATACGAAAGAAATAATACCCCTTACTATAATAACAATATCTCTTACCTTAGAAAGAAACTGGATACTGGAGTAGAGAGGTAGCGGACTTCTTTTCTTCTTTCTCTCTATAATTTTTCTCTATAATAATTGCTGTATAGCTTTAGTGAATTGGTGAGAAATAAAGGAAGAATGAGCTTTTATTTATAGGAAAATATAGTTTGGATAATTGCACATTTTGGGGCTCAAAATATTACGATCTGAATACCTTCACTTTTCTTTCATTTTTAATTTAGTCTTGCAAGTATTATCAAACTTGCACCACCTCCCCTAATAGTAAATAATGTGAATCAATAGTTCAATCATGTGAATAAATAGTTATAATCATGTGAAAATACAAATTACAGTATAGTACCTCCATCTATACCTCCATTTTTAACTTAGTCATTCAAGTATTATCAATCTTGTACTAACTCCCCTAATAGTACAAGAATGTGAATCAATAGTACACACATGTGAACAAATAGTTATAATCATGTGAATTAATAGCAATTAATTGCTTATTTATCCGGTTAATTACCCGACTGGTCAATATAACTTCCAAACATCAATTAATATCGAAATAAATGTCGATTTCCACTAACACTAATAATTCCAACACAATGAAACTATCAATTTCATCTTTAATCAACACGAACTTATTCATCATTAATATTATATCTCACAATATTTAACAACCCGGTCGTTCCTAGGAAAGAGGAGGCTTTTCGATAAGGATTTCTTCTTACTGGCGCGGAATTAGATGACCAAACCTCTCCTTGACAAAATTTCTAGACATTGTAAATATTTCAATTTAATAATATGAATAACTTTGTCGTCTCAATTATTGATTTAATAATATAACATATTATGCAGATGATACTGTGACAATAATCGAATCAATAATATGAGAGATATGATGTAGCAATTATTGTAGCAATAATTGAGTACAACTGAATGACTTCTCACGTAAGCATCAATAATAAATACCGTGTGCTACTATACAACCACGCGTATTACTGTACTTTTACTACCGGGTAGTTCAACAATTTAATGGTAAAACTTTCGCCGTTATTTTTATAAAAAGATAATTCTGTCGTTTTCTAACTACGACAATACTTCTGTTGTGGGGTCCACCAATGATTGTGTCTTCGTACGAATATTCCCTTTTAAAATGAATATTCTCTGACCAATCGAGTATTATATAACCACTTGCTTACTTTGAAAAATTTGTAAATATTACCCACAACTATAACATTATATCAAATTCACACCATAATATTCAAAAATATATTTTGAGAAAATTATTCTTTATTCATAAAAGTTGGGGTCTTACAACCTCCCCTTCTTATGAATTTTTGTCCTCGAAATTAGGGTGCGTGCACAGTATGTCAAGAGGTGAGGATACCTTGATTTCATCTCAGATTCTAACTCCCAGGTCATTTCCTCCACATCGTGGTTTCTCCATAAAACTTTGACTTGAGGTATAACTTTAGAGCGTAGAATATGATCCTTCTTATCAAAGATTTTAACAAATAACTCTTCATACGTTAAATCTTCCTCTATTTCGTCTGGTTCTAATTCAATAATATGGTTCGGGTCTTTCACATATTTACGAAACATAGATATGTGAAAAAAGTTATGAACACGAGACATACTTGGCGGTAAGGCGAGTCTATAGGACACAGTTCCTACTCGATCGAGGATTAAAAATGGGCCAATGAATCGAGGATTGAGCTTTCCTCTCTTTCCAAATCTTGTAACTCCTTTCCATGGAGCAACACGTAACAACACATGATCTCCAATATTAAATTCCACGTCTTTTCGATGAAGATCAGCATAACTCTTTTGTCGATCTTGTGAGATTTTTATACGTTGTCAGATCATTTGAATCTTTTCCGTAGTCATATGTACCAAATCTGGTCTCAACAACGTTGCTTCACCCACCTCATCCCAGCATACTGGAAAACGACACTTTCTTCCACACAACGCCTCAAATGTAGCCATGCCAATACTTGCTTGATAACTATTGTTGTAGGAAAACTCCACCAATGGTAAGAACTTGTCCCAACTTCCCTTGAAGTCAAGGACACAGAGTCTTAATAAATCTTCAAGAGTTTGAATAGTCCTTTCCGACTGCCCATCCGTTTGAGGATGATATGCTGAACTAAATCATAAATTCGTGCCCATAGGTTTTTGCAAACTAACCCAAAATCTTGAAGTGAATCTTGGGTCTCGATCAGAAAATATGGATACTGGCATACCATGCAATCTTACGATCTCATTTATATACATACTAGCAAGACATTCAAGTGTAAAAGTTTCTCATATCGGTAAGAAATGAGTAGACTTGGTCAATCTATCAACAATGACCCAAATCGCATCTATGCTTTCAGAAACCTTGGGAATACCAGTAACGAAATCCATGGTAATGTGCTCCCACTTCCATTCTGGAATTTCAAGTGGTTGAAATGGACCTTTTGGTAATTGATGCTCCGCCTTGACTCGTTGACAAGTTAGACACCTTGAGATAAACCCCGTTATCTCTCTCTTCATATTGCTCCACCAAAATATATGTTGAAGATCACGATACATTTTAATACTCCCAGGATGGATTGCAAACGGTGTGTTGTGCGCCTCCATCATATTTTTATACTTCAAGTCAGAATCGTTAGGAACACAAAGTTTGGAGTTGACTCGAAGTATTCCTTCTTCATCGATTCTTGCTTTCGGAATAGCACCTTCTTGCACTTTCTTCTTCATACGCATCAGCTCCAAGTTTGTAGTTTGAGCAGCTTTAACTTTATAGATTAAAGTCGGTTCCACTCGTATATTCGCCATCATCACATGGGTCCCTGGAGTCTTTAACTCTATTTCCATCCTTTCCAAGTTATACAAAATGGGTCTTTGCGTTGACAATCTTGCACTCATACCCGCATACGATCTTCTACTCAATGTGTCAGCTACTACGTTCGTTTTTCCATGATGGTATTGGATGGTATGATCATAATCTTTCAATAACTTAAGCCATTGTCATTGCCGCATGTTGAGTTCCTTTTGAGTGAAGAAATATTTGAGGCTTTTATGATCCATATAGATCTCTACCTTCTCTCCATACAGGTAATGCCTCCAAATCTTAAGCGCAAAAAAATGATCGCTACTGACTCTAGATCATGGTAGGATAATTCCTCTCATATTCTTTGAGTTGTCGTGAGGCATAAAGGCTATGACTTTCCCATGTTGCATGAGAACACATCCTAACCCTTTGCACGAAGCATCATTGTAGATGACAAATCCCTCCGAGCGGATGGTATTGTCGGAATAATCTTTGAAATGAGTCTCCTCTTGAGTTCTTGAAAAATCTTTTCACATTCCTCACTCCAATCGAATTTTGTATCTTTTTGAGTCAGCTGAGTTAATGGAGTAGTGATTTGAGAAAACCCTTCTATGAATCTCCGATAATCACCAGCTAAGCCGAGAAAGCTACGTTCTTCGGTCACTGACTTAGGTTGTTCCCAGCTTTGAATTGCTTCAATCTTTGTCGGGTCAACAGATATTCCATGATTTGATATCCCGTGCCCAAGGAATGCAACTTCCTCAAGCCAGAACTTGCATTTCTTCAACTTGGCATAAAGCTTATTTTCACGAAGCTTTTGGAGTATCAGCCTCAAGTGTTGCTCATGGTCTTTGCGGGTTTTGGAGTATATGAGGATGTCATCAATAAAGACGACCACAAAGTGATCCAAATATTCATTGAATACTCAGTTCATCATATCCATGAAGGCAGCAGGAGCATTAGTAAATCAAAAAGACATGACTAGGAATTCATAATGCCCATCTGAAGTTAAAGCGATCTTTGGAATGTCATCGGTTTTAATCTTCAATGATGATATCCCAAACGAATCAATCTTTGAAAAAAATTTGGCTCCTTGCAACTGATCAAACAGGTCATCAATGCAAGGCAACAGGTACCTATTTTTGATGGTGACATGATTTAACTCCCGATAATCAATACAAAGTCGCATACTTCCATCTTTCTTCTTTACGAATAGAATAGGAGCACCCCAAGGAGACGTACTAGGACGAATGAAACCGATGTCTAACAATTCCTGTAGTTGGGTTTTTAACTCCTGAAGTTCAATAGGAGCCATTCGATATGGGGCTTTGGAAATGGGTTTTGTACCGAATTTAAGGTTGATACAAAATTCAATTTCATGCTCTGGGGTAGGCCAGGAAGTTCTTTAGGGAATACGTCAGGAAATTTATTAACAATAGAAATATCATTCAAATCTGACGTATTTTTATTTAAATCCGTGACATGGGCTAAGAAAGCTTGACATCCTTTTCTTAAAAAACGAATAGCTTTATGACTTGATATGACAGTGATTGATTTTAGTGGTTTGGTTGCTTGAATTTGCATGATAGGTTGGTTAGGAATATGAAAACTAACAACCTTACGAAAACAATCGATTTTAGCATGATTAGTAGTTAACCAATCAATCCCTAAAATCACATTAAATGCAAGTATTTTTAAGGAAATAAGATCGACAGGTAATGTGTGGTTACCGATTTGAATCAAACAAGACTTATAAACCGTGGATGTAATGAAGGTTTCTCCTAACGGAGTTTCAACAGATAAGTCAAAGTCTAATTTCTCCGGAGTCAAATTTAAACGTTAAGCGCAAGTAGGAGAAATAAAGGAATGGGTAGAACCGGTATCAAATAAAGTATAAACTTCGCTAGAGTTTATGATTAGCTTACCCGTGATCACCTCGTTCGGATTCCTCGCTTTTTGGGAGGTTACGACAAACGCTTCTCCTCGAAACTACCGGTTTTGTCTTATGCAGGACACCCTTTGATGCCTCCATCCCGGTTGGACTTGACTTTGGTGCACGACAAAATCGGGTTAGGTGACCTTCTTTTCCACAATTATAACACTTTGGAATTTGCATCGTGCGGTTTGGACTTATGTGTCCTTCCTCCACATTTGTAACATACTGATAGGTGGTCGTTTCTCCTTCTTCTTAACAACGGTGTTGGTGTTGACGTCTTTCCATCCTTGTTGAATCTCCTCTTCTTGAAATATCCACTCTTATTATCATGGCCATGATTACCACCGAAGTGATTATCATTTCTGGCATGTTGATTCCCTCCACGTTTGTTGTCACCGCTTCAATGATTGCTACCACTGGTATTATCGACTTGTCGGTTGCTCTCTCTTGGTTGGGTTGACTCATTATCGAGCTCCAATAACTAGGCCATTTTCACAACATCTGAATACAAACACAGTTTGTGAGAAATTAGGTATTGACGTATCTCGGGTTTCAAACCTCTTAGAAACATCCACGTCATTCTCTCCTTATTATCAACCAAGTGGGACGTAAACCGAGACAACTCGGCAAACTTAGCTTCGTACTGCGCCACGGTCATATTGTTTTGCTCAAGCTTAATGAACTCTAACACCTTCATGTGACGAATACTTTTAGGAAAGTACTTGTCATTGAACAGCTCTTGGAACTTCTCCCAAGACATTTTGAGTGCGGCAGGTTGAGTACGCTTTACAGATTCCCACCAGTAATCTACCTCTGCTCGCAACATGAAGGTGGCAAAGGGAACCTTTTGCTCCTCGGAGCATCCCAAGACATCAAATATCTTGTTGATCTGCTTTATCCACGTCTCCGCCTTAAGTGGTTTTGGCTCTCCAAAAAAACTCGGTGGTCCCAGCTCCTTGAATCGCTTAATGGTGGCCGTCAGAGGGTTGTCGGTGTTTCCACCTGCATTTTGGACCGAGAGCGCTTTTACTTTGATGTTGCATGAATTGCATAAAGCCTCTGAACATCCCATCGTTCACTATTTCATCAGTATTATTGTTTACATGAGGATTATTGTCTTCCTGTTGCACATTATCCTGGGCATTAATCTGTGGTAACTCAACGGTCTCATGTGCTTCATTGTTTATCTCAACATTTTCGGATGCCATTTTCAAATACTACCACAAAACAAGGGTTAATTAACATATCACATATTATCCCTATACTCTGACCGACCAATAAAATACCAAATAAACTTAGGTAGGTCATACTAGCGAAGGAATTCCCCGTCTCTCCCCTCCTAGTTCTTGTCTCACATCTCAGCCAGGGATCATATCCCTAAGCTTTGATACCAACTGTGATGCCCCCAAAATAGGTATACATCACCCATCTTGAGTCGCCAAATACATGGTACAAAATTCAAATACAACTTAATTATACAACGATTAATGTGTGAAATACGACAAAACATAATCTAAGAGTTTTAATAAGAATATTTTCATCTAGACAATATCCACACTCAATGGAGTCCTCATTACATTTATTGTCACACTATTTAACAGAATAGTGAGGACTACTAATGCTATCATCTGGACCATCACTCCGTTCCCCGACTAGTCCCGACTACGTTCTCATTTCACGAAGAAAATAGTGAAAGAAAGGGTGAGCTCAACTAGCCCGAAGAAAAATATTATGACTAAGATAATGCGAAATAAATTATCATTAGTCTTCAAATAATGTTAAACGATAAAATACAATAGACATCAAGTTTAACTGCAGGTGAATAAGCAATCCATTAGAAGAGTCAAGTAGAGCATGATATCTACTATCTTACATGATTTAAAATGTTTTCATCAATTTTTATCATTGAGACTCGACAATAAATAAACCAAATCATCGAGTCATCCTCGAACTATGGGCGAGGATATTCATTAAATCATCAATGGTCATGACTATACCGAATAATCCACGGTCATAATCATACCAAAAGCATCCATCAATGCACTACAGGCTACTGAGGACTTTTACCACATCATTTATAACATTACAAGTCATGATTATACCGAATAATCCCTGATCATAATCATACCAAGTCCATCTATGCACGTAAGCCAAAGATGACTTTCATAACAATATAAGCATGAGGATGATGACAATGACATAATAATTCAATAAAACAAGTTCAAGAATAAATTTTAAGAATTTATAAGTTAATTTATCTTGAAATTAATTACGTCCAAATTGTCAACATGATACTGCTTTGTGGAGTAAAATTCAAGAATGCTCAGAAGAATATTACCATGAAAAGATACCGGATGAAGCGCAAATATCCAGGATATTCTACTAATTTCGTGGAGTATAGAAGCCAAAACTTTAACCAAATGAGTATCATAGAATATATGAAACTACAAATGGATTTTCACCTGCCATACGGTAATCCACGTAAACAGATCATTTCCATAATTTAATAAGGAATGAATACGAAGGATAATTCACCATGCATGTGATAATCCACATAGACAGGTTATTCCAACAGAATAATAAAGAATGGAACCGGTCATGCGCTTGATCCGCGCATGCATGACAGATATTCCAATGAAATAATAAAGAATGTATAATGAAGAATTCACCATGAATGCGATGAATCGCATGCAGACGAGTTATTCCAATAGAATAATAAAGAATGGAACCAGTCTAGCATAATCCACACGACATGATATTCCAACATAATAATAAAGAATGGAATAACAAAGAATTCACACATGCATGCGATAGAAATATGACAAAAGTTATTCTAATAGAATAATAAAGAATGGAACCCGGTCTAGCGTAATCCGCATGTACGGGATATTCTAACGAAATAATAAAGAATGGAATAACAAAAGAATTTCACCATGTATGCGGTAGCTTGGCATGTATGAAAGTTATTCCAACATAATAATAAAGAATGGAATAACAGAAGAATTTTACCATGTATGCGGTACTTCGCATAGATAGGTTATTCCAACATAATAATAAAGAATGGAATAACATAAGAATTTCACCATGTATGCGATATTGGCATGATAATTACAGTTATTCCAACATAATAATAAAGAATGGAATAACAGAAGCTCTCTTCATGAATACGATAGAAATAATACCCCTTACTATAATAACAATATCCCTTACCTTAGAAAAAAACTGGATACTGGAGTAGAGAGGTAGCATGTGAGACCCCAAATTTTATGAATAAAGATTTAAATTTCTCGAATTTTTTTTTAATATTATGGTGTGGATTTGATATAATGTTATAGTTGTGGGTAATATTTATAAATTTTGCAAAGTATGTAAGTTGTTATAAAATATTCGTTGTGTCGGGGAATATTCTTTTTGTCGGGGAATATCCGTACGACGGCACAATCATTGGTGGACCCCACAACGGAAGTATTATCGTATTTAGAAAACGACAGAATTATCATTTTATAAAAATAACGGCGGAAGTGTTCTTGTTAAAACTGTTGAACTACCCTTAGTAAAAAAAGCGATGTCGTGTGGGTTGCATAAGTAGCACGCCAGTATTAATTATTGATGCTTAAGTAAGAAGTCACTCAGGTATACTCAATTAATTGCTACAATAATTGTTGCATCATATCTCTCATATTATTGATTCAATTATTTTCACAATATCATCTGCATAATATGATATATTATTAAATCAATAATTGAGACGGCAAAGTTATTCATATTATTATTTGCAATATTGACAATGTCTAGAAGTTCTGTCAAAGAGATGTTTGGTCACTTAATTGCGCGCCAATAAGGAGAAATCCTTATCGGAAAGCCCCCTCTTTCCTGGAAACGACCTGGTTGTTAAATATTGTGAGTTATAATATTAATGATGAATAAGTTCGTGTTGATTAAAGATAAAATTGATAAGTTCCATTATGTTGGAATTATTAGTGTTAGTGGAAATTGACATTTATTTCGATATTAATTGATGTCTGGAAGTTATACTGAACAATCGGGTAATTAATAGGATAAATGAGAAATTAATTGTTATTGATTCACATGATTATAACTATTTGTTCACATGTGTGTACTATTGATTCACATTCTTGTACTATTAGGGGAGTTGGTGCAAGATTGATAATACTTGCATGACTAAGTTAAAAATGGAGGTATAGATGAAGGTCTTGTCTTTGTAATTCGTATTTTCACATGATTATAACTATTGATTCACATGATTGAACTATTGATTCACATTATTTACTATTAGGGGAGGTGGTGCAAGTTTGATAATACTTGCAGGACTAAATTAAAAATGAAAGAAAAGTTGGAGGTATACTGTAATTTTTTCGAGCCCCAAAACGTGCAATTATCGAAATTGTATTTTCCTATAAATAGAAGCTCATTCTTCCTTCATTTCTCACCAATTCACTAAAGCTATAGAGCAATTATTATAGAGAGAAATTATAGAGAAAAAGAAGAAGAGAAGTTTATTACCTCACTATTCCAGTATCCAGTCTTCTTTTGAGGTAAGTGGTATTATTTCTTTCGTATTCATGAAGAGAGCTATTTTTATTCCATTCCTTATTATTCTGGTTGAATAACCTGTATACGCAGACTACCGTATAATGGTGAAATTCTTCTGTTATTCCATTATTTATCATTCTGTTAGAATATCCTATCTGTGCATATTACGCATGACCTGGTTCCATTCTTTATTATTCTGTTGGAATATCCTGTCTGTGCAAATTACGCATGACCTAGTTCTATTCTTTATTATTCTGTTGGAATAACTCATCTGCATGGATTATCATCGCATGCTCATTGAATTCTTCATTATTCCATTCTTTATTATTCTGCTGGAATAACTTTGTCTCACGTGGACTACCGTATGCATGGTGAATTCTTCTGTTATTCCATTCTTTATTATTCTGTTGGAATAACCTGTCTGTGTGGATTACCGCTTGCATGGTGAATGATCCTTTGTACAAAAGGGGTTTTTACCAGGGGCAGTTTCATAATTTTTCTGACTCTCAAAAATTCTGGAAAAAATTGAAATGATAATTTGATGAGTTTTCTAGAATGTGTCCAAAAATGGCAATTTTTGGATGTATAGATTAAGAGTTATGGATTTTATGGGAAAAACTATTTTAAAAGTAAACCCTTATAAGTCTTTGTGGTTAACTCTAAAATTGGTGAAATTTTTATTGGGAGTACATGTATATAACAGGAGTATACCCTGTAAATTTCGGAATTTTTGGACAAAAGTATAATTTCTTTCTGATAAATGTCTAAATATTCAGCAGTTTTGACCATATGAAAAATAACAAATGAATTTTAAAAATTCCGAAAAAAATATATGTTCAATATGGGACTATATTCTGTTAAATCCCAGAAAAGAATTATTTTTGGGACTGATTTGGTATTTTTCATGAAAATGAACTAGTTATGAGTAAATGAATTAAATATGTTATGTGAAGTAACAAAATTGGAAAATAGGATTTTATAGATTGGGAATCCTATATAGGGTATATACAGATTTTTGATGAGGGATTTGACCATTGGTGATGAAATCTTATGAGTATGGCATTTTTGAATAATTAAATGCATTATTTGGTAAAATGTAAACAATTGAAATAAATTGTTTATAAGTTTAAGAAGTGATTAAAATATTGTTATAATATTAATAATATTATATTATGAGTTTATTAAGCGATTGCTAATATTTGGATAAATTTAAAGTCTTTAATATTTATCCTTATTTTCGTTTGATTAATGCTTATATCATTATCATCATTCTCATGCTTGTGATGTGTTGAAAGTCATGACCTGTAATGTTATAAATGATGTGGTAAAAGTCTCAGTGGCCTGTAGTAGATTGATGGACAATTTTTGGTATAATTATGACCAGGGATTATTCGGTATAGTCATAACCATTGATGATTTAATGAATATCCTTGGCCCGTAGTGCAGGGATGATTCGATGATGTGGTTTATTTATTAAGCTTAGTCTCAGCGATAAAAATTTATAAAAATATTTTAAAACATAGAAGATAGTAGATATCATGCTCTACTTGACTCTTCTAACGGATTGCTTATTCCGCTGCAGTTGTTGATCTAAAACTTGTTGTCTATTTTATTCTATTAGTTGTTATACTGTTGAAGGCTAAGGATAATTTATTCTGCATTATCTTAGTCATAATATTTCTTACTGGGCTAGTTGAGCTCACCCTTTCTTTCATTGGTCTCTTCAGGAAATGAGAATATAGCTGGGACTAGTCGGGGAACGGAGTGACGGTCCAGATGATTACATTAGTAGTCCTCAATATTCTGTTAAATAGTGTGATAATAAATATAATGAGGACTCCATTGAATGTGGATATTGTCTAGATGACAATATTTGTATTAAAACTCACAGCATATGTTTTGTCGTATTTTACACGACAGTTGTATAATTAAGTTTTTATTTGTATTTTATACCAAAAATCTGACGACTCAGAATGGGTGATGTATACCTATTTTGGGGGTGTCACAGTTGGTATCAAAGCATAGGGATATGATCCCGGTTGAGATGTGAGACAAGAACTAGGAAGGGAGAGACGGGGAATTCCTTCGCTAGTATGACCTACCTAAGTTTATTTGGTATTTAATTGGTCGGTCAGAGTATAGGGATAATATGTGATATATTAATTAACCCTTGTTTTGTGACAGTGTTTGAAAATGGCATCTAAAAATGTTGAGATCAAGAATGAAGCACATAAGACCGTTGAGTCACTAACAATCAATACCTGTGATAATGTGCAACAGAAAGACAATAATCCTCGGGTAATAACAACACCGATCGATGATGAACGATGGGATGTTCGAGACTTTATGCAATTCATGCAACATCGGTAAGAGAGACTCTGCTCAAAATATAGGTGGAAATAATGGCAACCCACGATCGGTCAACATTAAGCGATTCAAGGAGCTGGGACCACCAGAGTTTTTGGGAAAGCCAGAACCACTTAAGGCGGAGACATGGTTAAAGCAAATCACCAAGATATTGATGTCTTGGGATGCTTAAAGGAGCAAAAGGTTCCCTTCGCCACCTTTATGTTGCATGAAGAGGCAGATTACTGGTGGGAATCTATAAAACGCATCTCCATTTGACCTTTTCAAGATGTCTTGGGAGAAGTTCCAAGAGATGCTCAACGACAAGTACTTTTCCGAAAGTATTCGTCACATGAAGTAGGTGGAGTTTATCAAGTTGGAGAAAAATAATATGACCGTGTTGCAATACGAGGCTAAATTTACGAAGTTATCCCAGTTTGCATCCCATTTGGTGGATAATGAGGAGCGAATGACACGAATGTTTCTAAGAGGTTTGAAACCCGATATACATCAATACCTTATTTCTCACAAATTATATTTTGTATTCAGATGTAGTGAATAGGGCTCAGTTATTGGAGCGCGATAATGAACCAGCCCAACCAAAAGGCAACCATAATAATCGTAATAATTGGGCGGCGACCATCTAACAATTATAACCATCGTGGGGAAATTATCATGCCAAGAATGGTAACCACTTGATGGGTAATCATGGCCAGAGATAATAGGAGTGGAAATTTCAAGAAGGGAGATTCAACAATGATGGAAAGATGTCAAGACCAAAGACTCGTTGTTAATTAAGGAAGGAGAACGACCGTATACGTCGTATATGTTACAAATGTGGAGGGAGGACATATCACGGTCCAAATGCGTGATGCGATCAAAGTATGTTACAATTGTGGAAAAGAAGGTCACCTAGCCCGATTTTGTCATGCACCAAAGTCAAGTTCAGTGGGGACGATGGCACCAAAGGCGGATACGGACAAAACAAAGTCGGTGGTTTCAGGAAGAGCGTTTTTCGTAAATTCTCAAAAAGCGAGTAACCCGAACGAAGTTAGCACAGGTTAGTTAATTATAAATTCTTGCGAAGTCTATACCTTATTAGATATCGGGTCTACCCATTATTTTATCTCTTTTGCTTGCGTTCAACATTTGAATTTGACCCCAGAGAATTTAGACTTTGACTTATTGGTTGAAATTTTGTTAGTAGAAACCTTCACTTCATGTGTTATCCAAGTCTTGGATGAGAGTCACAGTTTTTAAATGATATTTCTATCGTTAATAAATTTCCTGACGTATTCTCAAAGAACTTCTTAGCTTACCCCTAGAACATGAAATTGAATTTTGTATTGACCCCAGTACAAAACCCATTTCTAAAACCCTCAAATATTTCTTTACCTAAAACGATCGTATAATGTGCCAAAGACGTTGGCTCGAGCTGTTGAAGATTACGATCATACCATTCAATATCATCGTGGAAGAAGCGAAACGTGGTAGTGGACGCGTTGAGTAGAAAATCGTATGTCGTTTACGAGTGCGATTTTGTTAACACAAAAACCATTTCAGTATAACTTACAAATGATGAAGATAGAGTTAAAGAATCTAGGGACCCACGTGAAGATAACGAATATCGATTAGAATCGACTTTAATGGATAAAGTTAAAGCCACTTCAAGCTTCACACCAAATCGATGAATGTGAAGAATAAGGTTCAAGAAGCGTTATCTCAACCCTCGATTTAATTGACCCATTTGAAATCCTCGATTGAGTAGGAACTGTGGCCTATGTACTGCGTTTCTGACAAAAAAGTGTCGGCGTGTTCATAACGCTTTTCACGTGTCGATGTTACGTAAATATGTGGATGACCCAAACCACGTTATTAAATTAGAACTAGACGAGATAGCAGAAGATTTAACGTACGAGGAGATACGTGTTAAAATCTTGGATAAGAAGGATCGTATTCAACACTCAAAGGTTATACCTCAAGAGTTAGAATCTGAAATAAAGTCAAGGTATCCTCATCTCTTCGGCATACCAGGTACGTACGTAAATTTCGATGGCAAAATTTCATAAGGAGGGGAGATTGTGAGACCTAAAATTTTATGAATAAAGAATTAAATTTCTTGAATTTTTTTTTAATATTATGGTGTGGATTTGATATAATGTTATAGTTGTGGGTAATATTTATAAATTTTGCAAAGTATGAAAGTTGTTATAAAATATTCGTTGTGTCGGGGAATATTCTTTTTGTCGAAGAATATCCGTACGATGGCACAATCATTGGTGGACCCCACAACGGAATGACAGAATTATCATTTTATAAAAATAACGGCGGAAGTGTTACAGTTAAAACTGTTGAACTACTCGGTAGTAAAAGTATAGTAATACGCGTGGTTACATAGTAGGACACGGTATTGATTATTGATGCTTAGGTAAGAAGTCACTCAGTTATACTCAATTAATTGTTACAGTAATTGTTGTATCATATCTCTTATATTATTGATTCAATTATTGTCAGAGTATCCTCTACATAATATGATATATTATTAAATCAATAATTGAGACGGCAAAGTTATTCATATTATTATTTGCAATATTGACAATATCTAGAAGTTCTGTCAAAGAGAGGTTTGGTCACCTAATTGTGCGCCAATAAAGAGAAATCTTTATCGGAAAGCCCCCTCTTTCCTGAGAACGACCTGGTTGTTAAATATTGTGAGTTATAATATTAATGATGAATAAGTTCGTGTTGATTAAAGATGAAATTGATAAGTTCCATTGTGTTGGAATTATTAGTGTTAGTGGAAATCGACATTTATTTTGATATTAATTGATGTCTGGAAGTTATACTGACCATTCGGATAATTAATAGGATAAATGAGCAATTAATTGCTATTTATTCACATGATTATAACTATTTATTCACATATATGTACTATTGATTCACATTCTTGTACTGTTAGGGGAGTTGGTGCAAGATTGATAATACTTGCATGACTAAGTTAAAAATTGAGGTATAGATGAAGGTACTATACTGTAATTCGTATTTTCACATAATTATAACTATTGATTCATATGATTGAACTATTGATTCACATTATTTACTATTAGGGGTGGTGGTGCAAGTTTGATAATACTTGTAGGACTAAATTAAAAATAAAAGAAAAGTTGGAGGAATTGTACTGTAATTTTTTGAGCCCCAAAACGTGCAATTATCGAAACTATATTTTTCTATAAATAGAAGCTCATTCTTCCTTCATTTCTCACCAATTCACTAAAGCTATAGAGCAATTACTAATAATACCTCGTGTTATCATAAGACAGGGTTGTGCACATCCACTTGCTGAGTATATCTACGAGCACTACCTATATAATCTTGGAGTTTGTTTGAAATATGATTCTCAATTAGAGACAATGGAGATAATTATAAGTCAAAAGAAGACTCACCATTGGAAAAAAGATGATAGCAATCTTCTTGTTTTTCTTTGGGGACTATTGGGTCAACCAAGGATAATTCTGTGGATATATGATATCTATCATAACCTGAGACGCATGGCCTCCCATATACGAAGGTTTCTCGAGTATTTTCCAAAGATTTTAATTTCTAAAAATTTATTGACCGTACTTTTATGTAAAAAGTACCATTGTAAGGTTGTGGTCGAGGCACCATGAGAGTTACATACATTTGTATTAAAACTCACAGCTTAACTGTTTCGTATTACTGCATTTACGATTCAACAACATATAAATGAAGTTTGTAAATAATTTTTATAGTGTGATATCTGGCGACTCAGAATGGGTCATGTGGACCTATTTTGGGGGCATCACAAATGGTATCAGAGTTTAGGGATATGGTCGTTGGCGGAGATATGAGTCTAGAACTAGGAGGGGAGAGACGAGTAATATACTTCGCTAGTGTGTGACTTACCTAAGCTGAAATTGTTTACTTGATAAGTTGACAAATTGTGATATGTCAATTAACCTTTGTTTTGAAGATATACTCTAGAATGATATCTGAAATACAGGAGATGAGCAATAGAAAAATCATGATACAGAGGAAATAACCGGGAAGGTACAATCCGAAATGAAAGCAAGGTATTCTCATCTCTTCGAACTACCAGGTATATAAATTTCGAGGGCGAAATTTCATAAGGAGGGGAGATTGTGAGACCCTGAATTTTATGAAATGAAAGTATTCAATTTTTTTTATAATTATTCTATTTAGTAAATGGTTAAATTGATAAAAGGTTAAAGTTAAGGGTGATATGTGAAAATTTTTCAAAGTAAGAAAGTTTTCATAAAATAATCGGTGATAAAAGTACAGTAATACGCGTGGTTGCATAGTAGCACACGGTATTGATTATTGATGCTTACGTGAAGAGTCACTCAATTATACTCAATTATTACTACAGTAATTGCTCCATCATATCTCTCATATTATTGATTCAATTATTGTCACAGTATCATCTACATAATATGTTATATTATTAAATCAATAATTGAGACGACAAAGTTATTCATATTATTATTTGCAATATTGACAATGTCTAGAAGTTCTGTCAAGGAGAGGTTTGGTCACCTAATTGCGCGCCAATAAGGAGAAATCCTTATCGAAAAGCCCCCTCTTTCCTGGAAACGAACTGGTTGTTAAATATTGTGAGTTATAATATTAATGATGAATAAGTTCCTGTTAATTAAAGATGAAATTGATAGTTTCATTGTGTTAGAATTATTAGTGTTAGTGAAACTCGACATTTATTTCGATAATAATTGATATATGGAGGTTATATTGACCAATCGGGTAATTAACCGGATAAATGAGCAATTAATTGCAATTGATTCATATGATTATAACTATTTGTTTACATGTGTGTACTATTGATTCACATTCATTTACTATTAGGGGAGTTGGTGCAAGATTGATAATACTTGCATGAGTAAGTTAAAAATGGAGGTATAGATGGAGGTACTATACTGTAATTCGTATTTTCACATGTCTAGAACTATTAATTCACATGATTTACTATTAGGGGAGGTGGTGCAAGTTTGATAATACTTGCAGAACTAAATTAAAAATAAAAGAAAAGAGGAAGGTATTATTCTGTAATATTTCGAGCCCCAAAAACGTGCAATTATTGAAACTATATTTTCCTATAAATAGAAGCTCATTCTTCCTTCATTTCTCACCAATTCACTAAAGCTATAGAGCAATTATTATAGAGAGAAATTATAGATAGAAAGAAGAAAAGAAGTCTACTACCTCACTATTCCAGTATCCAGTCTTCTTCTGAGGTAATGGATATTGTTATTATTGTAAGGAGTATTATTCTTTCGTATTCATGAAGAGAGTTATTTTCTTTCAATAATCATAAGAGTTGTTATTCCATTCTTTATTATTATATTGGAATAACTTTGTCATCGCAAAATAACGCATACATGGTGAAATTCTTCTATTATTCAATTCTTTATTATTCGTGGGAATAACTCGTCATGGGCCTATCACGCATGCACGGGATTTCATTTGTTATTTTATTCTTTATTATTCATTGGAATATCCTCATCTGCATCTTGGATTACGCATGACTGGTTTCATTCTTTATTATTACATGTTGGAATATCCTCATCTATGCGGATTACGCATGACTTCAGTTCCATTCTTTATTATTCTATTGGGAATAACACATACCTACGGTTACATCGCATGCGTGGTGAATTCTTCATTATTCCATTCTTTATTATTACATTTGGAATAACATGTCTATGTGGATTACCACATGCATGGTGAATGATCCTTTGTATTCATTCCTTATTAAATTGTGGAAATGATCATTTACGTGGATTACTGCATGGCGTGTGAAAATCCATTTGCGCTTTAAATAATTTTTCTAACCCTCAAAAATTCTGGAAAAATTTAAAATGATAATTTGATGAGTTTTCTATATTGTGTCCAAAGATGGCGATTTTTTGATGTATAGATTAAGAGTTATGAATTTTATGGGAAAAGATTATTTTAAAAGTAAACCATTATAACTTCTTGTGGTTAACTCCAAAAGTGGTGATATTTTTATTGAAAATACATGTATATAACAGGAGTATACCCTGTAAATTTCGGAATTTTTGGACAAAAGTATAATTTCTTTCTGATAAATGTCTAAATATTCGATAGTTTTGGTCATATGAAAAATAGTAAATGAATTTTAAAAATTTTGAGAAAAATATATGTTCAATATGGGACTATATTCTGCTAAATCCCAGAAAAGAAATATTTTTGGGACTGATTTGATATTTTTTATAAAAATGAACTAGTTATGAGTAAATGGATTAAATATGTTATGTGAAGTAACAAAATTAGAAAATAGGATTTTATGGCTTGGGAATCCTATATAGGATATATATCTTGATTTTTGATGAGGATTTGATCATTGGTGATGAAATCTTATGAGTATATAGCATTTTGAATGATTAAATTTATTATTTGGTAAAATGTAAACAATTGAAATAAATTGTTTATAAGTTTAAGAAGTGATTAAAATATTGTTATAATATTAATAATATTAGATTATGAGTTTATTAAGTGATTGATAATTTTTGGATAAATTTAAAGTCTTTAATATTTATCCTTGTTTTCGTTTGATTAATGCTTATATCATTGTCATCATCCTCGTGCTTATATTGTGATGAAAGTCATATTTGGCTTACGTGCAAAGATGGACTGTTGATTATTGATTTTACAATTGTATATCTTTGGCTTACGTGCAAAGATGAACTATTGATTAATGAGTATCTTTAGCTTATATGCATAGATGAACTGTTTATTGGTATGATTATGACCATGGATCATTCGGTATAATCATGACCCGTAATGTTAAAAATGATGTAGTAAAAGTCCTCATTAGCCTGTAGTGCATTGATGGACAGTTATTGGTATGATTATAACCAGGGATTATTCGGTATAATCATGACCATTGATGATTACATGAATATCCTTGGCTTTAGTGCAGGGATGATTCGATGATGTGGATTATTTATTAAGTTGAGTCTCAGTAATAAAATATTAATTTTACACTTTTAATTCGAAAAAATTAGTATATATCATGCTCTACTTGACTCTTCTAAAATACAGTTGTATGTCTTTGGCCTGTAGTGCAAAGATGAATTGTTAATGAATATCTTTGGACGTAGTGCAAAGATGCATTTATTAGTATGATTATGAGCAGGAATTTTGATTTGGTATAACTATGATTTTTGATGTTTCAGGTGAAGATAGGTGATGAAAATTATCCTCTTCCTGGGTGCGAAGAGGAAGTTAGAATCACAATTATGATTATGAGTTATTTATATGATTGTGGACAGGAATTGTTGATTGATGTTACAGTGATAAAACATTATTGGTGGACTTTTAACATGGAGAAGATAATAGATCTGATGGTTTATTTAACTCTTCTAATGGATTGCTCGTTCCGCTGCAACTATGGTTGAAAAGTTTTATCATCTACCATATGTTCTAAATCTCTAATTTATTACTGATCAAGGCTATTGATGATGTAAATTATCTTTAGTCATGATATTCTTTACTGGGCTAGCTGTGCTCACCCTTTTGCTTCATAATTCCTTTCGGATAATAAGAGTGTAGGCGGGTTTGTTGAGAGTAGCGAGGAGAATAGAATCGGTGGTCTATAAATTGTTGAGGTTCTCCCTAAATAGTATGGAAATAATTTTATTGAGAACTTTAGATAAGTGTGTCGTATTGTATACGTCATTTGATATTTAATTTTGGTGAACCGAATAGGGTGAGGTGAACCCAACTTTGGAAGGGTGTTTTGCCACTATCATACAAGATGTCTAATGACATACAACTTCGTGTTATCATAAGACAAGGTTGTGCACATCCACTTGCTGAGTATATCTACGAGCACTACCTATATAATCTTGGAGTTTGTTTGAAATATGATTCTCAATTGGAGACAATGGAGATAATTATAAGTCAAGAGAAGACTCAACATTGGAAAGAAGATGATAGCAATCTTCTTATTTTTCTTTGGGGACTATTGGGTCAACCAAGGATAATTATGTGGACATATGATATCTATCATAACCTAGACGCATGGCCTCTCATGTACGAAGGTTTCCTTGAGTATTTTCCAAAGATTTTAATTTCTAAAACAGTTATTGACTGTACTTTTATGTAAAGTACCATTGTAAGGTTGTGGTCGAGGCACCATGAGAGTTACATATATTTGTATTAAAACTCACAGTTTAACTGTGGTCGTATTCTGCACGACAGTTCAACAGTTATATAAATGAACTTTGTAAATGATTTTTATAGTGAGATATCTGGCAACTCAGAATGGGTCGTGTGGACCTATTTTGGGGGCGTCACAACGATGCATTTTGGTACTTCCAAGATGGATTTCAAACGATGTGTTGTGTGCCTCTATCATGATTTTATACTTTAAATAAGAGTTGTTAGGAACACAAAGTCTGGAGTTGACTCGAACTATTCCTTCTTCATCAATTCTTGCTTCTGGAATAACACCTTCTTGCACATCCTTCTTCATACGCATCAGCTCTGGGTCTATAGCTTGAGCAGCTTTAACTTTATCGATTAAAGTCGGTTCTACTCGTATATTTGACATCATCACGTGGGTCCCTAAAGTCTTTAACTCTATCTTCATCTTTTGCAAGTCATACAAAATGGGCCTTTGCATTGACAATATCGCACTCGTACCCGCATATAATCTTCTACTCAACGCGTCAGCTACCACGTTCGCTTTTTCAAGATGGTATTGAATGGTATGGTCGTAATCTTTCAATAGCTCAAGCCATCGTTGTGAGACCCCAGATTTTATGAATAAAGATTTAAACTTCTCAAAATATTTTTTTAATATTATGGTATGGATTTGATATAATGTTATAGTTGTGGGTAGTATTTATAAATTTTGCAAAGTATGCAAGTTGTTATAAAATATTCGTTTGGTCGGGGAATATTCTTTTTGTCGGGAATATCCGTACGATGGCACAATCATTGGTGAACCCACAACGGAAGTATTGTCGTAGTAATAAAATGATAGAATTATCTTTTTAAATAACGGCGGAAGTGTTACCGTTAAAAACTGTTGAACTACTTGGTAGTAAAAGTACAGTAATATGTGTGGTTGCATAATAGCACACGGTATTGGTTATTGATGCTTATGTGATAAGTCACTCAGTTATACTCAATTATTATTACAGTAATTGCTGTATCATATCTCTCATATTATTGATTCGATTATTGTCACAATATCATCTGCACAATATGTTATATTATTAAATCAATAATTGAGATGACAAAGTTATTCATATTATTAAATTGCAATATTTACAATGTCTAGAAGTTCTGCCAAGGAGAGGTTTGGTCACCTAATTGCGCGCCAATAGGGAGATATTCTTATTGGAAAGCCTCCTCTTTTCTGGGAACGACCTGGTTGTTAAATATTGTGAGTTATGATATTAATGATGAATAAGCTCGTGTTGATTAAAGATGAAATTTATAGTTCTATTGTGTTGGAATTATTAGTGTTAGTGGAAGTCGACATTTATTTCGATAATAATTGATGTCTGGAGGTTATATTGTTCAATCGGGTATTCGGGGCACTTTTCGTGTCGGAGTTACTATTTATGAGTTACTATTCATGAGTTACTATTCACGAGTTAATATTCACGAGTTACTATTCATGGGATACTATTCACCCGAACAAAATATATTTCTTTTCGGTCCAAATTATTTTTGGGTACAATATTATTCCATGAGGAGATGTGCTAATTTTTCAAACTGTTGGTTAAAATTATATTAGTAAATCAATATGGATTGTTGGTTTAAAGTTTAATAGTGAATCAGTATGGACCGTCCGTTTAAAAGTAAATCAATCTGGACCGTTCATGAATTAGTTACTATTCAGTCCATTCTCCTATAAATAGAAGCTCATTCCTTCATTATTTCTTACGAATTCACTGAAACTCTAGACAGAGAAATTATAGAGAGAAAATCTATAGAGAGAAAGAACAAGATAAGTCTGCTACCTCACTATTCCAGTATCCAGTTTTATTCTAAGGTAAGAGATATTATTTGTTGTACTCGTAAGGGGTATTATTTTTTTCATATTCATGAAGATAACTTCTGTTATTCCATTATTTATTATTCTGTTGGAATAACCTGTATACGTGGACTACCCTATACTTGGTGAAATTCTTCTGTTATTCCATTCCTTATTATTATGTTGGAATAACTTGTCTATAATGGGCAATCTTACATGGTGAAATTCTTTTATTATTACATGCCTTATTATTATGTTGGAATAACTTTATACTATGCGAAGCATCGCATACATGGTGAAATTCTTCTATTATTCCATTACTTATTATTATGTTGGAATAACTTTGTTTATCTGTCATCTGCATACATGGTGAAATTGTTCTATTATTCCATTCTTTATTATTACATTTGGAATATCCTCGCCGGTTGCATGCAATTTTTCCTTGGTTTCGTTATTTATTATTCGTCGTATATCCTGTTTTGTGCGCTTCTGTAGGACCGGTTCCATTATTTATTATTCCGTTGGGAATAACTTTATCATGCATCGGACTCTATCGCATTCATGGTGAATCCTTCATTATTCCATTCTTTATTATTCTTTTTGGAATAACTTGTCTATGTGGATTACCACATGCATGGTGAATGATCCTTTGTATTCATTCCTTATTAAATTGTGGAAATGATCTGTATACGTGGATTACCGCATGGCGGGTGAAAATTCATTTGCAGTTTCATATATTTGTTATTATACTCAGTTGATTAAAGCTTTAGCTTCTATACTCCATGAAATTAGTAGAATATCCTTGATATTTGCGCTTCATCCAGTATCTTTTCATGGAAATATTCTTCTGAGCATTCTTGAATTTTACTCTACAAAGAAGTATCATGTTGACAATTTGGACATTATTGAGTTCAGGATAAATTAACTTATAAATCTTTACAATTTATTCTTGAACTTGTTTTATTGAATTATTATGTCATTGTCATGATGAGTTATGTTGGTTATTATGTGAAAACATGAAAGTTTCTTAGAAATCACAAAAGGTTGAAAATTAGATTTTGGTGAAAATGGAACATGAAATTCAACTGACCATATCTCCTATTATATTTCGAATTTTTGAGTGTGGTTAAGTTCTAGAGTTAGATCTATGAGTTATATAACTTATCCAAGTGGAATCACTGAAAAAGGCGTTGTAGATTTTCGTGTGGACTGATTTTAGCAAAGGAGTCAAAAACTGCCAATTTCGAAAAAGGCTACTGCCTATAAATTTGAAGGGGTTGTTTCGGCCACTTAATTTGTGAGAAAAATTTTGGCCTTTTGGGACATGAAAGTATATGGTATAAGGTACCTCCTGTCCAAAAATGAGCTCATTCCGACTTAAAATGAGCAAGTTATAACCATTTCAATATTTAGGTTTTTTCGACGAAAAACGTTATAACCGGAGTTCTATAAATTCGATGACCATAAAATTTAAACTGGAAGCTCACATTAACATGTGTAAGATCCTGCCAAGATTTGGGAATTTCTGGAGTTAAACTTGAGGTAGCTAATTTCTTAAGAACTTAATTAGAAATTGATTTTTGAAAAATAGTAAATGAATTTTAAAAATTTCGAGAAAAATATATGTTCATTATGGTACTATATTCGCTAAATCCCGGAAAAAAGAAATATTGATTTGATTTGGTATTTTTAATGAAAATGGTTTAATTCTGAACATATGAGTTAAATATGTTATGTGAAGTAACAAAGTTGGAAAATAGGATTTTATGGCTTGGAAATCCTATATAAGGTATATCTTGATTTTTGATGAGGATTTGATCATTGGTGATGAAATCTTATGATTATGGCATCCTTTGAATGATTAAATGCGTTATTTGGTAAAGTGTAAACAATTGAAATAAATTGTTTATAAGTTTAGAGTGATTAAAATATTGTTATAATATTAATAATATTAGATTATGAGTTTATTAAGTGATTGATAATATTTGGATAAATTTAAAGTCTTTAATATTTATCCTTGTTTTAGTTTGATTAATGCTTATATCATTGTCATCATCCTCATGCTTATATGGTGATGAAAGTTCTCTTTTTGGCTTACGTATGCGAAGATGGATTGTTGATTATTGAATTGTATATCTTTGGCTTACGTGCAAAGATGGATTGTTGATTATTAGTTTTAGTGTTGTATATCTTTGGCTTACGTGCAGAGATGGACTTGGTATGATTATGACCAGGGATTATTCGGTATAGTCATGACCATTGATAATTTAATGAATGTCCTCGGCCCAGAGGCGCAGGATGATTCGATGATGTGGTTTATTTACTAAGTTGAGTCTCAGCGATAAAAATTGATGAAAACATTTTAAATCATAGAAGATAATAGATTTTATTCTCTACTTGACTTTTCTAATGGATTGCTTATTCTGCTGCAGTTAAACTTGATGTCTATTGTATTTTATCAGTTTAACATTGTTGAAGATTAATGATAATTTATTTTGCATTATCTTAGTCATAATATTTCTTACTGGGCTAGTTGAGTTCGCCCTTTCTTTCACCGTTCTCTTCAGGAAATGAGAAAATAGCTGGGACGAGTCAGGAAACGGAGTGACGGTCCAGATGATAGTATTAGTAGTCTTCACTATTCTGTTAAATAGTGTGACAATAAATGTAATGAGGACTCCATTGAGAGTGGATATTGTCTAGAAGGCAATATTCTTGTTTAAACTCTCAGCTTATTTTTTGTCGTATGTTACACGACAGTTGTGTTATTAAGTTTTTATTTGTATTTTGTACCATGTATTTGGCGACTCAAGATGGGTGATGTATACCTGTTTTGGGGGCGTCACAGTTGGTATCAAAGCTTAGGGATATGATCCCTGGCTGAGATGTGAGACAAGAACTAGGAGGGGAGAGACGGGAAATTCCTTCGCTAGTATGACCTACCTAAGTTTATTTGGTATTTAATTGGTCGGTCAGAGTATAGAGATAATATGTGATATGTTAATTAACTCTTGTTTTGTGGCAGTGTTCGAAAATGGCAGCTGAAAATGTTAGTAATGGAGTGAATGAGACCATTGAGACACCTTTAATCACTAACCAGGTTAATATGATGTTAGACGAAGAAGAAATTAGAGATATCTATGTGGTAAATGAAGAACTAATAGTTGCACACTTTAGCTAGCTAGTTGAGGTAGCGGCGAGAGCGAGAGTGAGAAGAGAGAAATCAAGAAAATTTATTAGAAGAATTTTATGATCAAAATTTAGAATTACAAAATCGTATTCATGAGTTAGAAGAAGAGCAAAAGCAAGAACGGCGATGCAGGAGCAAAGAGATGCAACAATTCAAAATTGTGTTACCCGATGTGCGATGCTTGAACAGAAGCACTCTTTAGAAGAGTATAGATATTAGAGCTGGAATCTGAGAACACTATGATCAAAGTTCTGATGAAAGCAGAAACAGCTGAACGAAGAAGAATAGATGATGCGTGGGTAACAGCCGCACGACGCGTTGATAGTGTAGAAAAAGACTTCCGATCCAATAAAGTCAAAATAGATGAAATGGATTTCGCTTTTTGGACAACAATTGGGAGAATCCAACATCAATTGAAATTACCTGCATACAGAAGCGATCCAACACCAATTCGATATGGATCGGAGAGTAATGATTCAAATCATGGATCAGGAATGTGACGAAGCAATTAAGGGTGGAATGTACTCTATAGCAAAGTCAAATCCGGTAGTTTAAGTGAGAGTGTTTGTCGATAAACCCGAACGAAGTTATTACGGGTAAGTTAATTACAAACTCTTGTGAAGTCTATGTCTTATTAGATACCAGTTCTACCCATTATTTTATCTCTCTTGCTTGCGTTCAATGTTTAAATTTGACTCCAAAAAAATTAGACTTTGATTTATCTGTTAAAACTCCGTTGGGAGAAACCTTCGTTACCTCGACTGTTTATAAATCTTGTTGCTTCAAATCAACACTTTCACGTTACCTGTCAATCTTATCTCTTTGAAAATACTTGCCTTTGATGTGATTTTAGGAATCGATTGATTAACTACTTATCATGCTTTTCGTAAGGTTGTTAACTTTCATATTCCTAATCAACCCGCTTTTCTGAATTCAAGAACCAAACCACTAAAGTTAATCAACTTTGTATATCAAGCCATAAAGCTATTCGTTTATTGAAAAATGGATGTCAAGTTTTCTTAGCCCATGTCATGGATTTAAATAAAAATACGTCAGATTTGAATGATATTTCTATTGTTAATAAATTTTTTGACGTATTCTCGAAGACTTCTTAGCCTACTTAGAGCGTGAAATCGAATTTTGTATTGACCCCAGTACAAAACCCATTTCGTATAACTTACAAATGATGAAGATAGAGTTAAAGACTCTAGGGACCCACGTGGTGATATCAAATATACGAGTAGAATCGACTTTAATCGATAAAGTTAAAGCCGTGCAAGCTACATACTCAGAGCTGATGAATATGAAGAAGAAGGTTCAAGAGGGCGTTATTCTAGAAGCAAGAATCGATGAAGAGAGAAAATCTCAACCCTCGATTTTATTGGCCCATTTGAAATCCTTGATCGAGTAGGAACTGTGGCCTATAGACTCGTTTTACCGCCAAATATGTTGCGTGTTCATAACGCTTTTCACGTATCGATGTTACGATGACCCGAACCACGTTATTGATTTAGAACCAAATGAGATAGCGAAAGATTTAACGTATGAGGAAATACGTGTTAAAATCTTGAATAAGAAGGATCGTATTCAATACTCAAAGGTTATACCTCAAGAGTTAGAATCTGAAATGAAGTCAAGAGTTACTATTCATGAGTTACTATTCACGAGTTACTATTCATGGGATACTATTCACCCGAATAAAATATATTTCTTTTCGGTCCAAATCATTTTTGGGTACAATATTATTCCATGAGGAGATGTGCTAATTTTTTAGACCGTTGGTTGAAATTATATTAGTAAATCAATATGGATCGTTGGTTTAAAGTTTAATAGTGAATCAGTATGGACCGTTGGTTTAAAGTTTTAATAGTAAATCAATATGGACCGTCCGTTTAAAAGTAAATCAATCTGGACCGTTCATGAATTAGTTACTATTCACTCCATTCTCCTATAAATAAGCTCATTCCTTCATTATTTCTTACGAATTCACTGAAACTCTAGACAGAGAAATTATAGAGAGAAAATCTATAGAGAGAAAGAAGAAGAGAAGTCTGTTACCTCACTAATCCAGTATCCAATTTTATTCTAAGGTAAGGGATATTATTTGTTGTACTCGTAAGGGGTATTAATTTTTCCATATTCATGAAGAGAACTTCTGTTATTCCATTCTTTATTATTCTGTTGGAATAACCTGTATACGTGGACTACCCTATACTTGGTGAAATTCTTCTGTTATTCCATTCATTATTATTATGTTGGAATAACTTTATGCATCAATCTTTTGCATCGTGGTGAAATTCTTCTATTATTCCATTCCTTAATATTATGTTGGAATAACCTATCTATGCGAAGTACTGCATACATGGTAAAAAATTTCTATTATTCCATTCCTTATTATTATGTTGGAATAACCTGTTTATGCGAAGTACCGCATACATGGTGAAATTCTACTATTATTTTATTCTTTATTATTCATTGGAATATCCCATCGGTGGCAATTTAATTTCTTTTTGACCTGCAATTGCTTATTTATTATTACATTGGAATATCCTATCTGTGTGTTTACGCGGACCGGTTCCATTATTTATTATTACAGATTTATTATTCGTGGAATAATATCCTCATTTTTTATGCGTTCTGTGGGACTGGTTCCATTATTTATTATTCCGTTGGGAATAACCTGTCTGTGCGGACTCTATCGCATTCATGGTGAATCCTTCTGTTATTCCATTCTTTATTATTCTTTTTGGAATAACTTGTCTATGTGGATTACCACATGCATGGTGAATGATCCTTTGTATTCATTCCTTATTAAATTGTGGAAATGATCTGTATACGTGGATTACCGCATGGCGGGTGAAAATTCATTTGCAGTTTCATATATTTGTTATTATACTCAGTTGATTAAAGCTTTAACTTCTATACTCCATGAAATTAGTAGAATATCCTTGATATTTGCGCTTCATCCAGTATCTTTTCATGGAAATATTCTTCTGAGCATTCTTGAATTTTACTCTACAAAGAAGTATCATGTTGACAATTTGGACATTATTGAGTTCAGGATAAATTAACTTATAAATCTTTACAATTTATTCTTGAACTTGTTTTATTGAATTATTATGTCATTGTCATGATGAGTTATGTTGGTTATTATGTGAAAACATGAAAGTTTCTTAGAAATCACAAAAGGTTGAAAATTAGATTTTGGTGAAAATGGAACATGAAATTCAACTGACCATATCTCTATTATATTTGAATTTTTGAGTGTGGTTAAGTTCTAGAGTTAGATCTATGAGTTATATAACTTATCCAAGTGGAATCACCAAAAGGCGTTGTAGATTTTCGTGTGGACTGATTTTAGCAAAGAGTCAAAATCGCTAATTTCAAAAAAGCGCTATCGCCTATAAATTTGAAGAAATTTTTTTGACCACTTAATTTGTGAGAAAAAATTCGCCTTTTGGGACATGAAATATATGGTATAAGGTACCTCATGTCTAAAATGAGCTCATTCCGACTTAAAATGAGCAAGTTATGACCATTTCAATATTTAGGTTTTTCCGACGAAAAACGTTATAACCGGAGTTCTATAAATCCGATGACCATAAAATTTAAACTGGAAGCTCACATTAACATGTGTAAGATCCTGCCAAGATTTGGGAATTTCTGGAGTTAAACTTGAGGTAGCTAATTTCTTAAGAACTTAATTAGAAATTGATTTTTGAAAAATAGTAAATGAATTTTAAAAATTCCGAGAAAAATATATGTTCATTATGGTACTATATTCTGCTAAATCCCAGAAAAGAAATATTGCTGATTTGGTATTTTTAATGAAAATGGTTTAGTTACGAACATATGAGTTAAATATGTTATGTGAAGTAACAAAGTTGGAAAATAAGATTTTATGGCTTGGAAATCCTATATAAGGTATATGCAGATTTTTGATGAGGGATTTGATCATTGGTGATGAAATCTTATGATTATGGCATCCTTTGAATGATTAAATGCGTTATTTGGTAAAGTGTAAACAATTGAAATAAATTGTTTATAAGTTTAGAGGTGATTAAAATATTGTTATAATATTAATAATATTAGATTATGAGTTTATTAAGTGATTGATAATATTTGGATAAATTTAAAGTCTTTAATATTTATCCTTGTTTTAGTTTGATTAATGCTTATATCATTGTCATCATCCTCATGCTTATGTGGTGATGAAAGTTATCTTTGGCTTACGTGCGAAGATGGACTGTTTATTATTGAATTGTATATCTTTGGCTTACGTGCAAAGATGGGTTGTTGATTATTAGTTTTATTGTTGTATATCTTTGGCTTACATGCAGAGATGGACTTGGTATGATTATGACCATGGATTATTCGGTATAGTCATGACCATTGATAATTTAATGAATGTCCTTGGCCCGTAGAGCAGGGATGATTCGATGATGTGGTTTATTTACTAAGCTGAGTCTCAGCGATAAAAATTGATGAAAACATTTTAAATCATAGAAGATAGTAGATTTTATTCTCTACTTGACTTTTCTAATGGATTGCTTATTCTGCTGCAGTTAAACTTGATGTCTATTGTATTTTATCAGTTTAACATTGTTGAAGACTAATGATAATTTATTCTGCATTAACTTAGTCATAATATTTCTTCTTTGGGCTAGTTGAGCTCACCCTTTCTTTCACCGCTTCTTCTTGAAATGAGAATATATATTTGGGAGACGAGTCGGGGAATGGAGTGATGATCCAGATGATAGTATTAGTAGTCCTCACTATTCATTAAATAGTGTGACAATAAATGTAATGAGGACTCCATTGAGAGTGGATATTGTCTGAAGACAATATTCTTGTTTAAACTCTCGACTTATGTTTTATCGTATGTTACCCACGACAGGTTGTGTTATTAAGTTTTTATTTGTATTTTGTACCATGTATTTGGCGACTCAAGATGGGTGATGTATACCTGTTTTGGGGCGTCACAATCATCGTTGCCGCATGTTTAGTTCCATTTTGGTGAAGAAATATTTGAGACTTTTATGATTGGTATAGATCTCCACTTTCTCCCCATACAGGTAATGTCTCCAGATCTTTAGCACAAAAACGACTGTTGCCAACTCTAGATCATGAGTAGGATAATTCTTCTCATATTCTTTGAGTTGTCGTGAGGCATAGGCTATGACTTTCCCATGTTTCATGAGAACACATCCTAACCCTTTGCTTGAAGCATCACTGTAGATGACAAATCCCTCCAAACCTGATTGTGTTGTCAGAACAGGTGCTGAAATGAGTCTCCTCTTGAGTTTTTGGAAACTCTTCTCACATTTCTCGCTCCAACCGAATTTTGTATCTTTTTGAGTCAGCTGAGTTAACGTAGTGGCGATTCGAGAAAATCCTTTCATGAATCTCCGATAATAACCAGCTAAGCCCAGAAAGCTACGTATTTCGGTTATTAACTTAGGTTGCTCCCAACTTTGTATTGCTTCAATATTTGCCGGGTCAACTGATATTCGATGATTTGATATCACGTGCTCAAGTAATGTTACTTCCTTAAGCCAGAACTTGCATTTCTTCAACTTAGCATATAGCTTATTTTCAAAAATCTTTTGGAGTATCAGTCCCAAGTGTTGCTCATGATCTTCACGGCTTTTGGAGCATATGAGGATATCATCCATAAAGATAACCACAAAATTATTCAAATATTCTTTGAATACTCGGTTCATTATATCCATGAAGGCAGCAGGAGCATTAGTCAATCCAAAAGACATGACTAGGAATTCGTAATGCCCGTACCGAGTTCTGAAAGCAGTCTTTGGAATGTCATCAGTTTTAATCTTTAACTGATGATATCCGGAACGAAGATCGATTTTTGAAAAGAATTTAGCACCTTGTAACTGGTCAAATAGGTCATCAATGCGAGGCAACAAGTAACTATTTTTTATGGTGACATGATTCAACTCCCGATAATCAATGCAAAGTAGCATACTCTCATATTTCTTCTTTACGAATAAAACAGGAGCACCCCAAGGAGATGTACTAGGACGAATGAAACTGATGTCTAACAATTCCTGCAATTGAGTTTTTAACACCAGAAGTTCAATAGGAGTCATTCGATATGGGGTTTTGGAAATGGGTTTTGTACCGAATTCAAGGTTAATACAAAATTCGATTTCACGCTCTGGGGGTAGGCCAAAAAGTTCTTCGGGGAATACGTCAGGAAATTTATTAACAATAAAAATATCATTCAAATCTAATGTATTTTTGTTTAAATTCGTGACATGAGCTAAAAAAGCTTGACATTCATTTTTTAATAAACGAATGGCTTTATGGCTTGATATGACAGTGACTGACTTTAGTGGTTTAGTTGTTTAAATTTACATAATAGATTGGTTAGAAATATGAAAGCTAACAACCTTACAAAAATAATCAATTTTAGCGTGATGAGTAGTTAACCAATCAATCCCTAAAATCACATCAAATGCAAGTATTTTCAAAGAGAGTAGATCAACAGGTAATGTGAGGGTGCTGACATGAATCAAACAAGATTTATAAGCAGTGTATGTAATGAAGGTTTTTCCTAACGGAGTTTCAACAGATAAGTCAGAGTCTAATTTCTCTGGAGTCAAATTTAAACGTTGAGCGCAAGTAGGTGAAATAAAAGAATGGGTAGAACCGGTATCAAATAAGGTATAGACTTCGCAAGAGTTTATGATTAGCTTACCCGTGATACCTTCGTTCGGGTTCCTCGCTTTTTGGGAGGTCACGACAAATGCTCTCCCTTGAACTACCAGCTTTGAATTGTCTAGGACGACCTTTGGTGTCACCATCCCAGCTGAACTTGACTTTACTACATGACAAAATCGAGCTAGGTGACCTTCTCTTCCGTAATTAAAACACGCTTTGGGTTGCTGCGTACAGTTTGGACTAATGTGTCCCTCCCCTCCGCATCTGTAGCATACGACCGGTGGTCGTTCTCCTTCCTTAAAAACGGGTGTTGGTGCTGCTGTGTTTCCATCATTATTGAACCTTCTCTTTTTGAAATTTTCACTTGACTCGTTCCTTGGGCTTGTCTTCTTCATCTGCAATACCGATGCTGCCATCTTTGTAACCACACGCCATATTCATTTCTTTTTATCATCCCAGTATTTCAACAATTAACGGTAAAAGTTTTACCGTTATTTTTTATAAAAAGGTTATTTCTGTCGCTTTCTATATCCGACAGTTATTCGATTGTGGGGTCCACCAATGATTGTACCTTCGTACAAATATTCCTCGACAAAAAGAATATTCCTTGACCAAACGAATATTTTATGACAACTTGCTTACTTTGTAAAATTTACACATATCACTCATAATTATACCATTATATCAAATCAACACTTTATTATTCAAAATAATATTTAAAAAAAATTAAATTTTTATTCATAAAAAGTTGGGCTCTTAGAACAACTTCAAATTTAATTTTTTCAAACTTTAGTTAAAAAGTCCTACACTTTCTATGTCAATGGCTTCCACTGATCATTTCCCATCAAAATAACTGGTCATTTCTAATCCAAACAACTGTCATAATATGTAAAGTATGCATCATTGGCAGTTGGAAATTCAAGAATATGCAAAATTATAACTCTAATATGTCAACAGATACAATAACCAATGGTTTTAAATACTACAACAAACAAAATTATAATCAACCTTTTAGATAGTAGTGATTATGTCAAATATAAATTAACATGACATCAGAGAGATTCCCAGTGACAAATCATCATACTCCTAAGGAGTTTCTGATGTCCCTGTCTGTTTATCATCACTTGTACAAAATTATTTTTCAGAAAGAAAAAAAATAAAATCATGAACACTTGCAGATTAAATAACTCAATCAAACATGGAAAACAATTTCAATCCCATTACATACTTAATGTTTTAAACTGAAAACAACATAAGTGCATCAGATTTAATTGCTTTCATAGCGGAAAAACTCAAAGTATATTTAGAACCATCATCGACACTAATTATAGTTTAAAAAAAACATATAACATAACTAGAAAGGAAATTGGAAGCTAATTGACACAAACATATTTCAAAAATAATTTGTTCAACATAATAGAATGTTACAACTGTGATAGCAATGCATCAGGGAGATTCCCATCGAAATCTTTTCTCCAGATGGATTTCTAATGTCCCTATCTTTTTGTCATCACTTGCAACCTATTAAACCCCCAATTTCACATTACCAAAGATATAATTTTAGCTCTATTCTACAAATACTTTACTTTAGCTCTGTCAATCAAAAATTTTAGCTAGTCTACAAATACTTTATTAGATTCCTTCTCAAGTACAAAATAGACCCAAGTATTGCAAACAATTAATTATAGAACTCTGTTGTCCAATAATTACTCTACCTTATTAGAAAAACAAAGCAAGCCCGCCACCAAGGGACCAATTAAAAAAATTATCAAAATAAAAACAAACCAACCATAAAAAAGCCCTAAACATCTATATATCGTATATAGACAAATCGACATAAGTAGAGAGAAATTCATTGGCTAAATCTCAAAATAAACTTAAAATTACCTAAGAAAAATTTGGAGTCTGGAGTTGGAGGCAGACATCAGCGGTGCGGCAAGTCGACGACTGACGAGTGAAGATTGAAGACTGAAAAGTGAAATAGAAACGAGTCGGAGGTTGGCTGATGGGAGAGGATAGATCAGAGAATTCGAGATGGAGACAAAGGTTCAAGATGGAGACAAAGGTTTGAGGATATGGTTTGAGGATATAATCTATTTGGGAATAAACTCAATAAAGTGAAGGCTGGAGCTATGAAAGATTGAAAGTGAAAATTATTAAATAAACAGGTACAATCGGATCGGTTCGGTATATACCGAACAAGCCAAACCCCTAACCATACCCGATTCTGAAAGGCCGGTATATACCGGTTCTGCTTACCGGTCCTGAACCAATTACAATCTGTCCCAAACCTGCCGGTTCAAACTGGTTCGATTTCCCTAAAAACTGAATATACCAAATTTTTTGCCCACCCCTAGGATTTATTATCATCCTGGTAAGGCTAATGTGGTTGCAGATGCTCTTAGCAAAAAAAAGTTCAAGGAGTCTAATTGCCTTGGTTACACAACCTCAACTCATCTCGGATATGGAGCATTTGGGTTTAGAGTTATATGTTAGAGGTTCTGATGGGTTGGTAGCAGGTATGAGGGTGGAATTTTCTCTTATTTTGTGGGCTAAAGAAAACTAAAAGGAGGATAGTGAGTTGTGGGATGTAACGCAGAATATGGATGAGGGTACGCAACCCGATTTTTGCATTGATGAACAAGGTGTGATATGGTTTGGTAAACGGTCATGTTTTTCGGAAGATCCAATTATTTGTGAGGCAGTATTGATCGAAGCTCATAGTTCATCATTCTCTATTCATCCGAGGTCTACAAAGATGTATAAGGATTGAAGGAGAATTTCTTGTGGAACAGAATGAAAAGGGATGTAGCTGAATTTGTAAGTAAATGTCTTACTTGTCAACAAGTGAAAATAGAGCATCAGTGGCCTGGTAGTTTGTTGCAATAGTTAGATATTCCAGTGTGGAAGTGGGATGACATTTCGATGAATTTTATAACTGGTTTACCGAGGGCTCTCAAGAAGAATGATATATGTTATTTGGGTACTGGTAGTGGATCGTTTGACCAAATTAACTCACTTCCTGGATATCCGTGAGGATTTTTCGGTAAATAAGTTAGCAGATATTTTTCAACATGAGATTTTTTAGCTTCACGAAACTCTCGTTTCAATTGTTTCGAATCGGGATCCGCTGTTTACTTCTTGGTATTGGATTTCAATGAGCTTGGGGAACGCTACTCAATTATAGTACAACTTTTCATCCACAAACGGATGGACAATCGGAGAGAACTATTCAGAGATCAGAAGATATGTTGCAATCTTGTGCTTTAGAATGGACAGGAAATTAGGATGATTATTTGAGTTTGGTGGAGTTCGCATATAATAATAGATGGCAAGCTAGTATTGGTATGGCTCCTTTTGAAGCATTGTATGGAAAGAAGTGTCGAGCTCCGACTTATGGGTATGATGTTGGAGAAAGGGTAATAGAATGACCCGATTTGATAAGGATTACTTCGGGGAAGGTAGCGGTGGCTAAAGAAAAATTGAAAGAATCTCGGTCGCGACAAAAGAGTTATGTTGATATTCATAGAAGGGCTCTTGAATTCACACCTGGTGAACACGTGTTTTTGAAAGTCTCTCCATGGAAAGGTGTTCGAAGGTTTGGTTTGAAAGGAAAGCTTAGTTCGTGTTTTATAATTTTCCCTTTTGAAGTTCTAGAGAGGATTGGAGAGGTGGCATATCGGGTGGTTTTGTCTCCACAGTTATCTCATGTGCATAATGTCATTCATGTTTCGATGTTAAAGAAATATAATTATCATCCACTTTATGTTGTGCAATACCCGTTACATAATATTCGAGAAGATCTTAATTACTTATGAGGAAGAAGTTGAGACAATTTTAGATCATCGAAAATGGGTTATGAGAAGGAAGACAATTCCATTTGTTAAATTCTTGTAAAAAAATCATCGAGAGCGCGAAGCTACTTGGGAGGCGGAGGAGACTATTCGACAGGAGTATCATCGCCTCTTTGATGTCAGGTAAATCTTTGTTACTCTTTTGATTCTGGGGACAAAATCCTTTGTAAGGGGGAGGTGATGTAATATCTGAAAAAAAAAAATAATAATAATAATAATAATAATAATAATAATAAAAATTAATTGGGTCAAACTAAGTTATAAGTATTTAAGTTTTGGATTGTTAAACTATTTGAGCCCAATTTATAGTATTTGGTTTAAAAACCAAATTGAAATAGAATAACATTAATATATTAGGTCAAAACCCTTCCTAATACATGCATGTAGTGACATTAATCGACTAAACAAAAGAAGAAGAGGGTTTTTGACGTAGCGAGAAACGAATAGGAGATGGAAGAAAGGTTGTGGGATAAAAATAAAAATTTGGGAAGAAGATTGTAAAACTATATTCAACATAATCGTATCTCTAAAAGGTAATTATTGGATTTATTTTTGAAATATAAAATAAGGGCAATATGGCCATACAAAGTTGTGTATATTTTATTTGTGCACGGTCTGTCAAAATTACGTCGTTGGCAGATTTGTTTTTTAAAAAAAATAGTTTCTCTCCTCCCAAATCAGAAATGAAAAATAAATCTGTCAAAACGATGTAGTTTTGACAAACTGTGCACAGATAAAATATACATAATTATGTATAGTCATTATTTCCATAAAATAATTAATTTCATTAATATGATTACAATCTATTTTAAAAAATTTCATTACATCGTTTGCTTAATCTGATGTGTTGCTATAATCTTGATACGTAACTGAAAATTTAAGTTTGATTGGTTGTCTTCCTTTGGCTTGTGAAGGAGTACCACCACTATCAATATTGTCGACATTCATTATATTGCTTCATTCCAAACTTTAACTCTGAATAAAACTCCCACGTATTCATACCTACATAGACTAAGAAAAGAATGAATTGATTTACTATTTAATTTTTTTTTTCTGCTGAAGAAATCCCATTCTAATCTTCAAGATTAAATAAATGATGTGTCGTCAGGAGCATTACTCGACCATTTGAAGAATCAATTCTAACTAGTTATGAAGAATCATCCTGCATATATATACATATACATATTTACATATATAAATATATGTACTATCATTTTCTAATAAAGAATTTGGTAAATACCATATATTATATCTATAAAGGCTTGATTTGGTCAGAGTCATTAAGCTGAGACTTTTATTGTATTTGATGGGAAACATTTCAAGGCAAGAAAACTTTGCATTCTTTATGTAGTATTTAAATATATATGGCAATAAATTAAATATACTCCATCTGCCTCACATAAAATATTATTGATTAATTTTGTGTTTATGTGTACTGTTAATATCAAAATCAGTATTAAGAAACACCAGATTGAATAGTGACTGTATTAATGTACAGGAGTTTTAAGAATCAATAAAATTATATTTATATTATTATAGCATTAATTATACTCCCTCCGTCTCAGAATAAAAGTTTTGGTAGATTTTTCACGCATATTAAGAAGATGAATGAAGTGACAAAATTACCCATAATAATATGTCATTAATTATTTTCAATGTAGATGAGAGAGTGACTTTCTAGCTACTATTCAATTCAAAATATTCTTTCTCCATACTTATTAAATATGGAGAGAGAATTAGAATAAGAAAAGTATGAGATATTTAATGCTACGGGCATAATAAGAAAAAATATGTAAAAATTTGGTTATTAAAGAAAAGTGGACATTTAACATGGGACTACTCAAAATAGTAATAAGGACTTTTATCATGGGACGGAGGGAGTACTAAATTAAAATGATGTTTTTGCATTACAGAATGTACAAAATGTATTCTTAACTTTAGAGGGTTATGAAATAATATTAAGGTTGTTAATTTTATAAAAATAAAATACATAAATTTTATAATTTGGCAATTTAATTAATGGTCTGGTATTGATTTGATAATTATATAGATCGGATTGAGCAGATCTAGCGGTGTGATATTTAGTTCGGTGAATTATTTTGGTATTATATTTAGGTACGGATTCCGTAATTCGTTTCTTGATTGTGCTTCTATTCCCTATATCTGTTATATAATGTTTCGTCATTTGGGAAACTGTGTTTTTGAGACTTCATTCGTTTGAATCATTCTTCGTATATTTTCGTTCACATTCGGGAGTTGTTTTGATCATTGATGTCTTGTGATAATTAAGTATGTTCGTATTTGATAATTCGATGTTAATCTTGTCATTTGGAGATGGTCATGTAAGCCTTATGATTTGAACACCTTTTAGCTTACATTTTATAGTTTGATCCTTAAGGTATACTTGAGCTACCCACCTGTGGGGGTACCACATGCATGTCTTCTTAACACAAGGGCATGACACATTTTGTCGCGGTGTGATTAGTCCACGTCGTATCCTTTTGTATGCTCTGGGTGTGAGATTTGGTATTTGATATATTTGTTCAAGATACGTATGGGTCGACCCAATATTTGATTTAATTTGATTAATTTGGCGGATTAGTGACGCATGTGTCGTGCGTACTATTCTGTTTGATTTGCATACATCACGATACCAATGTATTTTGTTAGCATTTTGATATTTATACTTGAGTTCAATATGAAATTTTTACCTTATAAACATTTGATTCAACCTTATTTCGTTTGGAATCCTTTTGACTATAGTTGTCGGTTCAACGGTGTTTTGTACCTTATCTCATTAATTTTGATATATTCATAATTTTTTCGTAGTTTGTATTTGTTCGTTCATTTAGTTCTTTTGGGTACATTATATATATATATATATGTGTGTGTGTGTGTGTGTGTGTGTGTGTGTGTGTGTACATCTTTATAGCCGTATTGGACAATTGATTCACGATGTGTTGTTTCTCCGGTAGGTAATCAGAGGTGATCAGGATTTGTGAAATGAGAGTTATCTTTGATCCAAATAAATAGATTGGTTTGAGACTATTATTTTATTTGGATTTTTTTAATATTTTGTATATGGATGTTTGTGCCATTTTGACTTTTATGCTTAAAAGTAAAGACTATATTCATGTGGAGTTCTTCCTATTTAAATTATTATATGTGACGGTTAGTGTTCAATCTAATTAGAAATATTTTGAGATTTATTAGAGGATTGTATTTATTATGTTTGTGTGTAACATCCTTTTTCTTTTGAGAAAGAATGTTACATGAACAATTTAGAAGACTTAAAGAGTATCATACTTTTTAGTTGAAATAATATTTCTTTATAAATAATACATACAGTGTAGTAAAAAAATTATCAATTTTTTTTGAAATATATCGGTATAATGAGATCTAAAGAAGTCCATATTTCAAATTGAGTTAAAGAAAAATTTAAAACAACTCTTATGTTTGGAACAAAGAAAATATTTTCATATATTTCTTCAAAATGGTAAACTTTTCTTTAAAAAGATTGCTGGTCGACTATTCACAAAAGATATTAAAAAGTATTGGCTCATTAGTTAGGAGAAATAATGAACTAAGCTCAATGGATTATGGATGTTTGGTGAAGTTATACTTTTTGAGTAAGTGGTGGATTCTTTTCGGGTAGATTCTTGGTGAATCTTTAGGAAACCATTTCTAAAAATTTAATAATTTTTATTTTTAAAAATATTTTCTCAAAAAAAAATTCTCTTAATTTTGTATATATAATCAAAAATAATATTACATACTTGGTGCTTGATTGTAGCACAATTGAGAATTATGGTTGATTCTAATAAAGTTTTCTCCTCCTTATCTTCCTTTCTGTATGATTCTTATTTTGGTATAAAGTATTTTTTTCTGAGTGCGGATTCAAAATACTGCATGAGGATAAATATATAGAGTTCTCAACTCCCGATTTATCAGGATAAAAAACTAACAAATATATTTTATCATGTAGTTTTGTTATATCTTAATAAAAAAGAGTGAGGATCAAGTAGGATTCCATAATTTTAGCTCCAATATAAATATAATTTTTGATTAACTCTTTAATCAATTAAAATTATAACTAATTTTACTAAATAGTTATAATTGCTCTCTAGAAATAGTAGAATTAAAATTAATTAATTTAATCCTTCCACTATTAATATCTTGCAAATATATCTCTTTCAATTAATATCCATAAACGTGTGTAGTAAATAAAAATTGTTAATCCACTATGTTTACGGCTTATATCCTTGAGTACAAAATTTATAAACTTTTGATCAATAATTAATTGGGCATATGTGAAAATAAATTTATGTGTAAATTTATATGCTTATAATAAATTTATAAACTTTTTATACCCTTTCTTTTGGTCAACTAGATCCTTTTGACCTGCTGACATGTCACATGTGATACAACTTACGTGAATGCTTTCTAATTAATATCCAAGAAACATAATTTTCCTAAGATTCGAACCCAAAATTTCAATTTTAAAATATTGATCATAAGACCACCCGAACACCACAACATAGCTATAAAATTATTCCGGAATAGATTTTGTACTAAATCAATATATCCCCCCAACAGAATTACATTAACTTTTGCCATCTCTTCATCCTTATCCTCATCCACATCCTCATCCTCTGCCAGCAAAATTACAACTTTTGTTATCTCCTCCTCATCCGTCGTAACCCATCATCACCACCGCAAACTTGTACCGGTCCCCGTCGTATCTCCAGACAATTCCTGGTGCTACCCCGCCTCCAAACCCCTTCCCCCACCGTCTTTCTCCCGTCAAAACATCTAGCTGGAATCTACTTTCCTTGTTGATTTTACCATCTTCACCATCAATCTCTTTTATCTGTTCCATCTCGTTCACCTCTCAAATCCAACATTAAAAACCCTAACTCAAACATAGATTTATTCAACTCCAACTAAATTAGTTAAATCTCTCAACACAAAACACACAAAATTAGTCTAACTGTAATATAAGAAATCCAACAAATGAAAGAAAAAAAAAAGGAAAATTATTATTGTTCACCATCGCTTTTTTAACACTAAAACCCTATCTTTTCGCCAGAAAATATTATGGTTTACAGAAAGTGGGTCATGGCGAAGCAAGTTAAATTTTGAATCTTGTCGTGTGGGATGCTCTTCTCGCCGAACTCTCTAACTATCGATCTGGGTTACGTCCTAGCCGCTATAGTTAATCTTCTTCTCTATTTTCAGCTTTATTTTGAGAGAATTCATGCCCAAATTAGGTGAGAGTTCTTGTTAATTGGAAATTTAGGGAAGAATGAATAAATTGATTTTTATTTTATGAGTTTGATTTGGGCTAACATAGCTTAAATCTGGCTACAGACGATTATGGGGGAAAAGAAAAGAAAATTTGAAAAAAGAAAAGGAAAGGAACAGGAGAATCTGGCTATGAATGATTGGATGAGAGAGTGAAAATTAATTTTTTTTGTTTATTACGAGTTTAAATAATCTTATTAGTTTTTAAAGTAATTTTTAATTTTTTAAATAATCTTATTACTTTTTAAGTGTAATTATTTAATTTGTAATAATATTTATATTTTTTTTAAGTATAATTTTTTTAATTTGTGTAAATAATTTTTATTAGTTGCCATTTGTTTAAATGTCATTATTTTCTTACATATTTTTAGCATATTTTTTTACAAAATATTTTATTTTATTTTCTAATTTTATAAAATTAATTGATCGTAAGATTAAAATTTTATCACTTATTTTTATTGGAGGAATCGATTGATTAAGTATATAAGTTATTTGTTGAGAGAATTAAAGAAGTATGTGTCGCCCCAAAATTGGTTCACACAATCTATTCTAAGTCGCCGATATCTTTGCATAAAAATTCAAACAAAAACTCATTTATATTTGTTGAACTGTCGTAAGAAAAATACTTACAACACATAAGTTGTGAGTTTCAATACAAATATTGTTGCGTATATAATACAACAATATTCATACTCAAATTATTACAATGTCATATAAAGTACAGCAGCAAATATTTCAAGTCTCCAAAGGGACACGAGAAGATTTATGTCCTCCTCATTTTAATTGAGTGCATTTTTGACGCTTTCAAAGTTGGTTTCTCATCACCCTATTATTGTTCATCCACTACAAAAAATTGGGTCATAGGCGACGGGAGTAATGGCGACGGGAGAATTGTCGTCGGTAATGACCTCAATAGCGACGGCCACGCCGTCGTTAATGTATGCCGTCGGCAATGACTTATTTTCACTCATATGGCGCCATCTTTTTCACTACATTCGCCAAGAAGGGTGTAAAGGCGACGGGCTTTACCATTAGCGACGGATTTCTGATCAGATTAAGTCATTAGCGACGGAGTAATCTCGATATGACTATGCCATCGAGAATGAGTCTGTATAATGAGATAAGTTTTAATTTTTTGCTTATCCTTTTCTTCTCCCCGCTACGAATCTTCTTTCCTCTTCTTCCTCGTAAATGCCTCAGTAGCTCAAATCAGTCGTCCATCTTCCTTATGCCATCGCCCGACTTAGATTACACACATACCACCTCGCCGTCGAGTCCCCGTCGCCGCCTCACCTCTGTCCTCAACAGTCCTCGCCTCGAGCTCAGTAAGTTTTTCCAATTCAACTTTTTCCCCTAATTAACTTATGGAACCATTATAATAGCTTTGTTATCATCTCAATGTATAATAAGATTTGATTTAAGGTCTATATTATTTGATTTATACTGGTATTGACAATGCTTGTGTTAAGCTAGTTTGGTAAATTTCCCAATTTTTTTCACCAAAATCCAAAGTACAGTGCTTGTGTTTAGCTTCTTTAAATCAAAGTATGAAAACTTTTGGGCATTGTGTTATTCTATTTTTTATTCTTTGGGGGTTAAGTTTTTTGTTATCACTAGTAGCTTTCAAGCCTTGGGTTAAGCTTGAGTTCATAAAGAATAAGGTTGAGATGAAATTGGTTTGAGCTTAGATCGTGCCTTGTACATTCTAAACCCATTTTAATTTTTATACAAAATTTCAGAACTATATGAGACATTATGTGTACTTGAGCTATTAAAATATGAGTTTTTTTAATAATAAAGAAGCTTAACATTCAATCTAATCATATGAAGTCCAATCTCAACATGTTAGACTAATTAGGTATGAATGATACTAATATCTAATCATAGTAATCAAGAGCAAATCAATAGATGTTATGAAAAATATATCTAAATAACAAGTACGTGGAGCAACATCAATCAAAAGATAGTGGTTCAACCAAATGAAAATGGTAAGTAATGTTTGTCTTGGCTCTTAAAGGAGGTTTAGAACCTAAGTTGCTTTAATTTACAAAAAACTACACTAAAATCATATAAAGAAGCTAAGGATCCTCCTGCTCCTGCTGTGAGTTAGATCCAACTATATATATATTTGTCTCTGTTCATGAAGAAAGAAAGCTAGCAAATCTTTGATTGTCGGTTGTGGATCCATCCCTATTCCCGCCTATGATTAATTGAGGTAGTAATTTACGTGGTAAATCGTTTTGTAAGAAGAAATGTGTTTGGAGTATTGGGAAAATTCTTGTGTTTGCAATCGGACTCAACAGAAGACATTGTGAAAAAGTCAGAGTTTACTATTTATGAAACTTCCATATAAGTAAACCTACTGGAGTTGATATATATAGAAAGAATTGAGGTACAAATAAATAAAATTTGCCCACTGTATCGTTTAAACCATTACTATCACACTTAATGTATAATTTTATTACATCTATCATTTTTACAAACACAAGTAATCGTATAATTTTCTGTAACTAGTATTTTAGGACAAACTATGAAGAGTCTGTGTAGCTTTTATTACATCTATTTATGTTGTATCCTTTTAGGTTACTATTTATGTTGTATTCTTTTAATTATATCTATATGTTATCCTCTTTGTTACTGTTCACAAATATAGTATTTACGTATGTATACATACATATGATTTGACAGTATATGTTATCTTCTTTTATCTGTATTTGTATGTTATCCTCTATGTTATCCCTCTTTTACTGTATGTTGCATTCTTTTAGTTGTATCAATATAGTATTTTTTTTAGTTTCGATGGTATACATACATATGGCGCGCACACCACACGACGATCGTGGTGGGTGTCTGAATATGTGTAATTTGGGTGATTCTACGTGTGATGATCAGGCCGGATCGTCAGGTATAATTACATATTTTATTGGGATACATCTTATTATTTTTTATTTTATATTGTATTGTCACTATATTCATTTATATAAATATTGATGTATTTCACTACATAGGTGATCGATGTAGGCCTCCGCGGGGACTAGCACGTGGCTTGCTAGGGAATCCCCCCCAGGCGCCACTTATATGTTATGTTGGGACTCATAGGTGATTTCATAATCCTATATAGTATTACTATAATATAAGTATTTAGTTCTTAAATATATATTCTTAGTCCTATATAGTATTACCAATAGTTAGGCAAAAAGCCGAAAAAGAGACCAAAACCCGCCTCGGTCGTCCGAACGACACGCAAACACACAAGTAGTACCGCATAGGCATTAGACACGTGTTGCAACTTACGGGACTCGATTCCGACATACGGAGATCGAGTTATCGCCCAAATTGCAAAACTCGCCAACAGTTAGGCAAAAAGCCAAAAAGAGACCAAAACTCGCCTCGGTTGTCCGAACGACACGGAAAACACACATGTAGCACCGCATAGGCATTAGTCACGTGTTGCAACTTACGGGACTCGATTCCGACATACGGAGATCGAGTTATCGCCAAAATTGCAAAACTCGCCAACAGTTAGGCAAAAAGCCGAAAAAGAGACCAAAACCCGCCTCGGTCGTCCGAACGACACGCAAACACACACGTAGCACCGCATAGGCATTAGACACGTGTTGCAACTTACGGGACTCGATTCCGACATACGGAGATCGAATTATCGCCCAAATTGCAAAACTCACCAACAGTTAGGCAAAAAGCCGAAAAAGAGACCAAAACTCGCCTCAGTTGTCTGAAAGACACACAAACACACATGTAGTACCGCATAGGCATTAGACACGTGTTACAACTTACGGACTCGATTCCGACATACGGAGATCGAAAGTTATCGCCTAAAATTGCAAAACTCGCCAACAGTTAAGCAAAAAGCCGAAAAAGAGACCAAAACCCGCCTCAGTCGTCCGAACGACACGCAAACACACACGTAGCACCGCATAGGCATTAGGCACGTGTTGCAACTTACGGGACTCGATTCCGACATACGGAGATCGAGTTATCGCCCAAATTGCAAAACTCGCCAACAGTTAGGCAAAAAGCCAAAAAGAGACCAAAACCCGCCTCGGTCGTCCGAACGACACGCAAAACACACATGTAGCAATCAAGATAGGCATTAGGCACGTGTGTTGCAACTTACGGGACTCGATTCCGACATACGGAGATCGAAAGTTATCGCCCAAATTGCAAAACTCGCCAACAATTAGGCAAAAAGCCAAAAAGAGACCAAAACTCGCCTCGGTTGTCCGAACGACACGCAAACACACACGTAGCACCGCATAGGCATTAGGCACGTGTTGCAACTTACGGGACTCGATTCCGATATAACGGAGATCGAAGTTATCGCCCAAATTGCAAAACTCGCCAACAGCTAGGCAAAAAGCCAAAAAGAGACCAAAACTCGCCTCGGTTGTCCGAACGACACGCAAACACACACGTAGCAATCAAGATAGGCATTAGACACGTGTTGCAACTTACGGACTCGATTCCGACATACGGAGATCGAAGTTATCGCCAAATTGCAAAACTCGCCAACAGCTTAGGCAAAAAGCCAAAAAAGAGACCAAAACTCGCCTCGGTTGTCCGAACGACACGCAAAACACACACGTAGCACCAAGATAGGCATTAGAGCACGTGTTGCAACTTACGGACTCGATTCCGACATACGGAGATCGAAGTTATCGCCCAAATTGCAAAACTCGCCAACAGTTAGGCAAAAAGCCAAAAAGAGACCAAAACTCCGCCTCGGTTGTCCGAAACGACACGCAAACACACACACGTAGCAATCGCATAGGCATTAGACACGTGTTGCAACTTACGGGACTCGATTCCGACATACGGAGATCGAAAGTTATCGCCAAATTGCAAAACTCGCCAACAAGCTAGGCAAAAAGCCAAAAAGAGACCAAAACCCGCCTTCGTCGTCCGAACGACACGCAAACACACACATAGAGCAATCGCGATAGGCATTAGGCACGTGTTGCAACTTACGGGACTCGATTCGACATACGGAGATCGAAAGTTATCGCCCAAATTGCAAAACTCGCCAACAAGCTAGGCAAAAAGTCAAAAAGAGACCAAAACTCGCCTTTGGTCGTCCGAACGACACGCAAAACACACACGTAGCACCAAGATAGGCATTAGACACGTGTTGCAACTTACGGACTCGATTCCGATATACGGAGATCGAGTTATCGCCCAAATTGCAAAACTCGCCAACAAGCTAGGGCAAAAAGCGAAAAAGAGACCAAAACTCGCCTCGGTTGTCCGAACGACACGCGCAAACACACACGTAGCAATCCGAGATAGGCATTAGGCACGGTTTGCAACTTACGGACTCGATTCCGATATACGGAGATCGAGTTATCGCCCAAATTGCAAAACTCGCCAACAAGCTTAGGCAAAAAAAAGTCAAAAAGAGACCAAAACTCGCCCTCGGTTGTCCGAAACGACACGCAAACACACACGTAGTAGCAATCAAGATAGGCATTAGTACACGTGTTGCAACTTACGGGACTCGATTCCATATAAGGAGATCGAAGTTATCGCCCAAATTGCAAAACTCGCCAACAAGCTAGGCAAAAAGTAAAAAGAGACCAAAACTCCCTTCCTTGGTCCGACGAACGACATAAAAACACACACGTAGCACCGCATAGGCATTAGACACGTGTTGCAACTTACGGACTCGATTCGATATACGGAGATCGAAAGTTATCGCCCAAATTGCAAAACTCGCCAACAAGCTAGGCAAAAAGCCAAAAAGAGACCAAAACTCACCCGGTCGTCCGAACGACACGCAAACACACACGTAGCACCGCATGATAGGCATTAGACACGTTGTTGCAACTTACGGACTCGATTCCGATATACGGAGATCGAAGTTATCGCCCAAATTGCAAAACTTCGCCAACAGCTAGGCAAAAAGCCAAAAAGAGACCAAAACCCGCCTCTTGTCCGTCCCGAACGACACGCAAACACACACATAGCAATCGCGATAGGCATTAGGCACGTGTTGCAACTTTACGGACTCGATTCCGACATACGGAGATCGAAGTTATCGCCAAAATTGCAAAACTCGCCAACAGCTAGCAAAAAGCCAAAAAGAGACCAAAACTCCGCCTCGGTTGTCCGAACGACACGCAAAACACACATGTAGCAATCGCATAGGCATTAGACACGTGTTTGCAACTTACGGACTCGATTCCGATATACGGAGATCGAGTTATCGCCTAAATTGCAAAACTCGCCAACAGCTAGGGCAAAAAGCCAAAAAAGAGACCAAAACTCCGCCTCGGTTGTCCGAACGACACGCAAAACACACACGTAGCACCGCATAGGCATTAGGCACGCGTGTTGCAACTTACGGACTCGATTCCGACATACGGAGATCGAAAGTTATCGCCAAATTGCAAAAACTCGCCAACAATTAGGCAAAAAGCCAAAAAGAGACACCAAAATCCGCCTTCGGTCGTCCGAACGACACGCGCAAACACACATGTAGCACCGCAAGATAGGCATTAGACACGTGTTTGCAACTTACGGACTCGATTCCGACATACGAAGATCGAAGTTATCGCCCAAATTGCAAAACTCGCCAACAAGGCAGGCAAAAAGCCAAAAAGAGACCAAAACTCGCCTCGGTTCCCGAACGACACGCAAACACACACGTAGCACCAAGATAGGCATTAGACACGTGTTGCAACTTACGGACTCGATTCCGACATACGGAGATCGAAAGTTATCGCCCAAATTGCAAAACTCGCCAACAAGCTAGGTAAAAAGCCAAAAAGACCAAAACCCGCCTCGGTCGTCCTAACGACACGCAAAACACACATGTAGCACCGTGATAGGCATTAGGCACGTGTTGCAACTTACGGACTCGATTCGATATACGGAGATCGAAAGTATCGCCCAAATTGCAAAACTCGCCAACAGCTAGGCAAAAAAGCCAAAAAGAGACCAAAACTCGCCTCGGTTGTCCGAACGACACGCAAAAACACACACGTAGCAATCAAGATAGGCATTAGGCACGTGTTGCAACTTACGGACTCAATTCCGATATAAGAGATCGAAAGTTATCGCCCAAATTGCAAAACTCGCCAACAGCTAGGCAAAAAGCCAAAAAGAGACCAAAACCCGCCTCGGTCGTCCGAACGACACGCAAACACACATAGAGCAATCGCATAGGCATTAGACACGTGTGTTGCAACTTACGGGACTCGATTCCGATATACGGAGATCGAGTTATCGCCTAAATTGCAAAACTCGCCAACAAGCTTAGGCAAAAAGTCAAAAAGAGACCAAAACTCGCCTCGGTCGTCCAACGACACGCAAACACACACGTAGCAATCGCATAGGCATTAGACACGTGTTGCAACTTACGGGACTCGATTCGATATACGAGATCGAAAGTTATCGCCCAAATTGCAAAACTCACCAACAGCTTAGGCAAAAAGCCAAAAGAGACCAAAACCCGCCTCGGTTCACCGTCCGAACGACACGCAAAACACACATGTAGCACCAAGATAGGCATTGAACACGTGTTGCAACTTACGGACTCAATTCGATATACGGAGATCGAAGATCGCCCAAATTGCAAAACTCGCCAACAAGCAAGCAAAAAGTAAAAAAGAGACCAAAACTCGCCTCGGTCTCGTCTCGTTAACGACACACGACACACACACACACGTAGTGCATCGCATAGGCATTAGACACGTGTGTTGCAACTTACGGACTCGATTCCACATACATATCGATCGATTATCGCCAAATTATCGCCAATTAGTAAAAAGCCAAAAGAGACTAAAACTCACGCTTCGGCAAAAGACAAAAACACACGTAAAACTCGCATAGGCATTACACGTGTCCGAAACTTACGGGACTCGATTCCACATACGGAGATCGAAATCGCCCAAATTGCAAAACTCCAACAACGATTAGGCAAAAAGTCAAAAAGAGACCAAAACCCGCCTCGGTCGTTCGAACGACACGCAAAACACACACGTAGCATCGCGATAGGCATTAGGCACGTGTTGCAACTTACGGACTCGATTCCACATACGGAGATCGAATTATCGCCCAAATTGCAAAACTTCACCAACAATTAGGCAAAAAGCCAAAAGAGACCAAAACCCGCCTTCTGCCGTCCGAACGACACGCAAAACACACACGTAGCAGCAATCGCATAGGCATTAGACACGTGTTGCAACTTACGGACTCGATTCGACATACGGAGATCGAGTTATCGCCCAAATTGCAAAACTCGCCAACAAGCTAGGCAAAAGCCAAAAAGAGACCAAAACTCATCGGTTGTCCGAACGACACGACATAAACACACATGTAGTACCGCGATAGGCATTACACACGTGTTGCAACTTACGGACTCGATTCCGACATACGGAGATCGAAGTTATCGCCCAAATTGCAAAACTCGCCAACAGCTAGGCAAAAAGCGAAAAAGAGACCAAAACTCGCCTCGGTTGTCCGAACGACACGCAAAACACACACATAGCAATCAGATAGGCATTAGACACGTGTTGCAACTTACGGACTCGATTCCGACATACGAGATCGAGTTATCGCCCAAATTGCAAAACTCGCCAACAGCTTAGCAAAAAGCCGAAAAGAGACCAAAACTCGCCTCGGTTGTCCAAACGACACGTAAAACACACACGTAGCACCGCATAGGCATTGAACACGTGTTTCAACTTACGGGACTCGATTCGACATACGGAGATCGAAAGTTATCGCCCAAATTGCAAAACTACCAACAAATTAGGCAAAAAGTCAAAAAGAGACCAAAACTCGCCTCGGTTGTCCGAACGACACGCAAATACACATGTAACTTTTAATATTTACTTTTGTAGGGTCTTGTTGAGGAGACTCATGGGGGTGGAGGTCATGCAGACACGGCGATGCCCGTGGCGAAGATGGTGATGACCAGCGAAAGTGATGAGACTATAGAGGTGGGGACGAAGGTGGAGACAGTACGTTGGGACCAATGATCGTCGATAGATGGCGGTGATGGTGACAATCGACATTCCCGATCTTGGGTTGTAGTTAGTTTATGTTTATATTTTGACTTTTATATATGTATTTATATACCTTTTGAGTTGTAAAGACTAGACTTTTGTATCTAACTATATTGATTGTTGATGGTGAAAGATATGATTGTTATTGATATGCGTGCATTATCATTATTTGTTTTTCTTAAATTTTTAACAGTATAATTATATATATGTAAATGAATGAGGAGGAATTTTGCAATTTTTAATTTTTTTTTTTCAAAGAGTCATTAGTAGCGGGTCATTGGTGATTTTGGGATTGTCGACAATGACACAAGGTCATGTGACGGTCCTAGAACTCATCTGCATTGGCGGCGCCCGTCGGCGATCAATAAATTAAAACTCAATAATGATTAGTGGCGGCAAAGACATCCGTCGTTATGGTATGGCTTAATGAATGACTCATTTATAATGATCGTCTGCGTCGTCAAGAATGACCCCGTCGGCAATGACCACCTTCCCGACGGCGAGCGACAGGAGCCAAGGGCGACGACCTCTTGGGCGACGGGAGGAACGACGGACACTGCCATCGGCAATGAGGCGACGGCAAGAGAGTCATTGGCGACGGCAGTGGCCGTCGGCAATGACCTTTATTTTTGTAGTGATCAAAATCAATTATTAAGTGACGTATAATATTCGACACACCAATCTTAGGTCCTCAATACAATTATATATTGCATGTCATACAGTTTTATAATGCATTGAGAAACTTCCACAGTCTCGGACCATCACACTATTCCCCTGTTATCCCCGCTAGACCAAGTTACACTCTTAATACCTGAAAGGAATTGTGACGCAAAAGGGTGAGCACAAATAGCCCAATAAATAATATTTAATTTATCAATAGCCTTCATCATTAATAAATCAGATATTTAGAACATATGGTAGATGATAAAAGTTTTCAACCATAATTGCAGCGGAATCAACAATCCATTAGAAGAGTCAAGTAGAACATAATGTCTACTATCCTCTCCAAATTAAAAGTCCATCATTAATATTTCATTACTATAATACCCATCAACAGTTCTTTGTTGTACCCAAGACAAAGATAATTTTAATCACTTGTCTTCAGCTAAACCACCAAAAATTATAGTTAAATTCATAATTCATATTTATAATCATGTAAATCAACAGTTTCTCCTTGCCACAAAGGCTTAATAGAACGTTCACTCATTATCCTTACCCCAAAGGCTAAAGACGTTCAAATGTAATAACAATGATGATGCCAATCAGTTGTCTATCTTTGCACTACGGGCCAAAGATATTCAACTATAAAATCAATAGTCATGATCATACCAATCGATTGTCTGTCAGTTCACTACGGCCAAAGAAATTCAACTGTAGGACCAATGGTCATGATCCTGCCAAACACATCATCGAAGTATCCATGCACTACGGGCCAAGGATATTCGTTAGTATCACAAGTGGTCATGATCATGTCATTCACCTGTCCATCTTTCCACTACGGGCCAATGAAGACTTTTACCACATCATTTGTAACATTACAGGTCATGATTTTACCTATACATAATTCCTTGTCATAATCATATCGATCAACAGTCCATCTATGCACACTTTTATTATAATATAAGCATGATGATGCTGACAATAATATAAGCATTCAATTAAATGGGATCAAGGATAAATTTTAAAGATTTATAATTTAATTTATCCAGAGTTTAAAAATGTCCAAATTGTCAACATGATAACTGCTTTGTGGAGTAAAATTCAAGAATAATATTCATGTATTTAAAAAAAATTTGATAGAAAAGAAATCAATTTTTGTCATGAATAAGACCGGATGAATAATAAGATCCTGTTGAATAAGTACTCTCGTGAATAAGTACTTTGTAAATAGTGTCGTGACGATAAATAAGATCGTATATACATATGAATAGTGTATATATATGAATAAAGGCCTTATGTATGAATAGTACCCATGAATAGTATTCTATCATGAAAAGATTAAAAATGTTTAGAAAAATATTCTTGTGAAACGATAATAGATGAAGCGCAAATATCAAGTATATTCTACTAATTTCAAAGAGTATAGAAGCAATACTTATCAACATAAGTGTAGAATTAAGAATATGAAACGAAATAATATTACTTACATACTACAGAGTATGGAAGAAAATATTATTTTCTTACGAATATTGAACAAAAATAATATACCTTACAACTGTTGAACGAAAATAATATTTCTTATGAATATTAAACGAATATAATATTCCTAACGAATATTGAACGAAAATAATATTCCTTACGAATATTGAACGAAAATAAAATTTCTTACGAATACGAAAAATAATATCATAAGCGAATATGAAATAAATAATACCCCTTACCTTAAAAAGAGAATACTTCTGGCTGGTATAACAGAGATATTCTTGAAAAAAAACTTGCACTATTTGCTACACTCGAAGTTTCCTTCACTTAAAAGAAATACGCTCAATATTATAGAAAAAGAATTCTCTGATTCTGGTATGATTTTCATTTCTAAACTGAGCATCCTATTTATAGGAGAATGACAGGATGCTATTTAGAAAAATAATCACGGACTGCACATGAAATTCTTCACGGGCGCAGTTACGGGAATTGTAAAAAAACCTTGATTTTACTATGCTGCACTATGCAACACTATGCAAATACTATGCAATACTCTGCAACATTATGAAGTACTATGCAAATACTATGCGCAAGACTTAAACAAACACTATGCAAGATTTTTATGCAAGATTATGCAAAACACTAGCAAGATTGCTACATCAATTATGCGATCTTATTATGCAAACACTATCAAGATCTTATCTGATATAATAAAATATAATATATTCTATTTATAAAAAGTTTTTTATTTTATATAAAAAGTTTTCTATTTTATTACTATTATAATAATAATAAAACAAAAACTGAAATAACTTTCTATCGATGATTTTGAAAAATGAGTAAGTGGGGTCCATGTAATAAGCCAAATTTATAACAAATACTTCATAAAAAAAACTCCTCTATTTATCTCAATTCACTTGGCTTCACTAAACATATTTTTAATAAAATTTATTCATCATTAATATTATAACTCGCAATATTAACAACCAGATCATTCCCAAGAAAGAGTGGGCTTTTCGATAAGGACTTCTCCTTATTGGCGAGCAATTAGGTGACCAAACCCATTTCCTCGACAGAACTTTCTAGACATCGTTAATAATGCAAATAATAATATTAATAACTTTGTCATCTCAATTATTGATTTAACAATATAAAATATTATACGGATGATCTTTGTGACAATAATTGAATCAATAATGTGAGATACTATCACAACAATTCATCGTGGCAATAATTGAATAAAACCGAGTGACCTCTCACGTAAGATCAATAATCAAAGATACTCAGATAATACCGTGCTGCTACTTATGTAATCAATCCAGACATTCTGACTTTTATCACCGAGTATTTCATCAGTTAACGGTAAAAGTTTTGCCGTTATTTTTATAAAAAAGTTATTTCTATTATTTTCTAACTTTGACAGTAATTCCGTTGTGGGGTCCACCAATGATTGTGTCGTTGTACGAATATTTCCTGATAAAACGAATATTTCCTGACCAAACGAATATTTTATGACAACTTGTTTACTTTGTATTTCACATATCACCCTTAACTTTAACCTTTTATCAATTTAACCATTTACTAAATAGAATAATAATTATAAAAAAATTGAATACTTTCATTTCATAAAATTCGGTCTTACAATCTCCCTCCTTATGAAATTTTTCACGAAAATTTACGTGCACAGTAGTTCGAAGAGATGAGAATACCATGCTTTCTTTCTGGATTATCTTATTCCGATTATTTCCTCTCAGATCATGATTTTCCATTGCTCATCTCCTCATATTTCGAGATATCATTCTAGAGTGCATCTTCAAAACAAAGGTTAATTGACATATCACAATTTGTCAACTTAACTAAGAAAATTCAAATTAGTAGGTAGACACACACTTAGTGAAGGATATTACTGCCTCTCCCCTGGTTCTAATCTCGGATCTCCGCCAGAGACCATATCCCTAAGCTCTGATATCATTTGTGACTCTCATCCAAGACTTGGATAACACCTCATATTGATACCTATCAGTTTGCTACCATTATTCACGGCGTCTCCTACGGAGAGTCTGGCTTTGGTGCATCCCAAGACTTAGAAGTCACCAGCGAGAGGCTCGGGACTCTTTACTTATAGCTCTGATACCATTTGTGACGCCCCCAAAATAGGTCCACACAACCGATTCGGATTCGCCAAATACACGATACAAAATTCAAACACAAACTTCATTTATACAAATGTTGAACTGTCGTGCAAAATACCACTACTACAAAATACTTAATAGACAATACTGAAACCACAATATTTTTTATAAAAACGGTGTGGTATTTTTTTTCACAACGTTTTTAAAAAAAAACGTTGAAGATATATATGCAAAAACGTTATCTATTTAAAAGAGCATTTTTTTTTGTTTTAACTAGATAATATTTTTTTTAGAAAACGTTGTCTATTAAAAAAACACAGAGCTTGAACACTTAAAATTAAAAATTAAAAGACGTATAGTCTTTTTCTCTCCTATCCTTCCAACATCGCTTCCAACATCTGAAGCAGTTCTCTGCACTCCCAAATCCCAATCTCTACACCCTCCCGTATCTCTCACTCATCTTCACATCACAGATCTCGCGCATTCTCAGTGTGTTCACTCATTTCGGCCTCTCACAGCGACAGATCTCGCACATTCTCGACCCGAATCTGTTTTTTCAAAACTGCAAATCGACAGATCTCACGCATTCTCGACCATCTCTCACCCACTTTGCTCAGTGTGTTCACTCATTTTGCCATATCAGAGGAAGGCAGAGAGAGATGGGTCTAGCAAAATCCGGCGCCGTCCGTATAATATCGCAGTAAGCATTCGATGAAATGGTGAGGGAAAACATGGAAGATCTGGGAATGGACCCCACCGAAGCTCTACAAGATACCATGGAAACCCTTACCCTATAAGGCGTCGATCTATCTGGTATAACTTAAGACCCTTTCAAAACCCTCTTCCCACAATTACCCTCCATCTTTCACTTTAATTTCACGGAAATTATAATTTTTTTTTGCTGCAGGTATTATTACTTGTGTTCCAAGAGAGAGTAATCCAGTGGTTGAGGCCTTGGATAAATTGAAAGAATTAAGTTTTAAATGGACTGCAGATGATTGTACAATTGCTAATGAAAATGAAGTGAAAAATGTTATTGGACTACTAGATGAATTGAGTGATTTGTGTCGTGTTGAAGGATCAGGGAATGCAGCCATTGCTACGAAAAATGGAGGGCTGAAATTGGTTTGTTTGATTTGTTCAAAAATTCCTGGTGGTTGCAATAGGGGTCTCATTTCAGCTTTGAACACAATGGCATCATTTCTTCATGGTATCATATATTTTCTTTCCTTTTCCTTAATATCTAAGTTGTGTTTATTTCATTTTCTGCAAGTGTTTTGGTGCTGAAAAGTTTGAAGGAAATTTGAATTGTGTTTTTTATAATGTGAGTTTTTTATGTTCATTGTCACTCAGTCTGTTGTAGATGGACAGAATTCTTGAAGTTTAGGTAAAATTTAAATTTTGTTTTGAATTGGTGCACATTATTATTATCTTATTGAAAAATGAAGGATTTTGATGCTAAGTTATTAGTGTATACCTTGTTTATTTTTTTGTTTTGTGGTTTTCTGGATTTTCCTCAATTTTTGACATCTTCTATGGAAATAATAAATTTGCATAATAAGGAACTGGCTAAGTTAAGAGGCCAAATTAAAGTATTAAAAAAAAATTTAGCCAAGGATACTGTAAGAGATTTCAAAATTTGTCCATCTATTCTTTTTATTCCTTAGTTTGTGTGGAAGTTGTTTGATTATCTGGTTCTCTCTCAAGCCTATCTATATCATTGCAGACCTGGGGAGGTGTGTTTTTTGAATCATTTATTTCAACATTCATTTTTTTTAAAAAGGCATCACATGTTTTTATTTGGAGATAATTGCTTTAATCTTGTTATGTGCATTCAAGTCCTGCTAGGCACAAATTCTCACACGTACTGCAGGAGCATTCAGCCAGTTTGCGACATGTATTGGCAATACTGATGCTGGTTACTATATATAACTAATGCTTCTAGCTGCTTCACACCCATTGGTTACAAGTGGAGTTGTTGTTGGATCATGATTTATGCTTTTGAGAAGTATGGCTCGAACTCTATAGTAATTACTTTCATTATGTCAGTTTCTAGTAAGAAAGGGAGAAACATCTGAACCTTGAGTTTCTATGACAAATGCCGCCAGCCTGCCACGCAAACCTTTTCTGATAATTTTTCTTGACTATATTTTATAGTATTTAGAATTCATATGTTAATTTAATGTAAAAATTTCTGTAGATTGCTCGTCAATATTGATGGTTGACCCAAGTACCTAGCAAATCTTTGTATTAGACAAGGACACATATGTATCTTGTATTGCAATTTACGTCACTGCATTCATCAAAGTAACTGATTTGTGGAGTTCATATTTTACTAAATTCAGCAACTTGTTTTATCACCTGCAGGGCCAAGGCATGCTTTGTACTACAAGACAATGCGCCTTTTCTCTAGTGAGGAGGTATGCTAATTGTTTTCAATTAGGACCTTTAACAAGATATACTAAATAGAATTTGTTTAATATGGCAATGTGCGTATATGGATCTTGTCTTTGAAAACTGTTGGCTAAATTCTAATATGTTTAATATGGCAATGTGCGTATTTGGAATCAACGAGCAATCTGGCGGGAGCTGGTGCAGAAAACTGGGAGCAGATGCCTCACTCCCGATACCTAATCTTTCAGCCACTTTTGTTTGGAAACTGATGGCTTCTCTGCTGTGAATAAGTAATTCACAGTGTTCAATGTAATGGGATGTAGGGACTCGTAAATGATCAGGTAGTCGATAATAACAGAAGTCAACAAGGTAAATGTTGTTTGATCTAATTATATAAACCAATAGTGTAATTATATAAAAATCTGTGTTGCAGTTACCTTAAAGTACAGCAATGATGCTCTTCGACGCTTGATTGGTCCTCTTGGTGTCTTGAAGAGAAAACTTGAAGAAGAAACAGGTTTGTTATATTGTTAATTCTGCCAATAGAGCATCTTTCGGTAAATGATACGTCATCTTTTGTATTCCTTTTCATCTGTTAATTGAAGCACAAACTTGAATTGTTCAAGGGCTGTCTGCTGTCTTGAATTTTGAGCAGACCTTGGCTATGGAAGCTGACATCCTAAGTAATTGTTGTAATCTCCTTTGATATGTTCCTAACTTTTGTTTAATTCGAATTGCAGGCTAGGTAAGGACTTCCCTTTGAACTCAAGCTCTAGGCTTTTTAGATGTGCAATTTGCCAAGTGGATCAGCCACCAAGTGATGGTCTGTCTGTTAACTCTGGGCCATTCTTCTCATATGCTTCAAAGCCATGGGAAGGCCCCTTCCTTTGTACCACCTGTCAAAAAAAGAAAGATGCCACGGAAGGAAAATGTGCAACCAGACAGGCAGTGAACATATAATCTGGTAATATAGTATATATTGATATAATTTTTTTCTCTAGCAGTGTGAGCATGTTTGGTTTCATTTATGGTGTTATTGTTATAGATGTGTAAAAGATATGAAGTAGAGATAGAGAGAGTTGGTAGGTGTTTGGAGATCGGTAATTTTGTTTTAATTCTGGTTTGTGCACAGCTGTTGAACTGACTGACCAAAGAACATATATGATATCTGATACATATGATTGTGATGGTTTGATTGCTAACGGCTTGAATATATAAGTAAAATATTAGTGATTGTTAAGCGGTATCTGTTATTGTTCCATGTTTACTTCTTTTTGATTTCGTCTTTGCAGCTTTTATTTGATCAAGCTGCCACTTGTTTGCCCGATCACTTAATTCTTAAAAAGAATAGTAATTGTATTGTACATGTAATGATAATATACATAATCCTCTGTTTTCACATTTGAGGCTTAAATACACTTTAAACCTTGAAAAGGAACTTAAAAAGGAACCAGTTACCAATATTTCTGATTTTGGATTATTTTGTTATTGGCTAATAATCTTATGGCTAATAATCTTACATCCATGGAGCTTTTATTACCTAAATGATCAACCTACATGTCACTGCAATTCCAAAGCGATTTCAACTATGGCTTTCCCATGAATTGTTAAGTGGTATTAGAACACTTTTAGTATTAGGTTTGTCTGTGGTGTCATATATCGTTGCACTTGTTTATCAAATTTGACATTGCACTTATTTATCAATTCTGATATTACACAGCCAGACAGGCGATTCTCTAACAATTGTCGTATATGATTTCAGGTTGGTTACTCTATATATGATTTGAAGATTGCACTTCTGAGAAGACAGTTATCAAATATATGATGCATGGAATGTTATTGCTGGAGTTTCTAGGGGAACCTTGACCTATCAAGTTACAGGTGGCACATCACCCGACTAGAGATGAGCAATAACATAGGAAATGATTAAACATAAGTTATCTCCTAATTACTACTAAAAGAGTGAAATTTGTACTGGCTTTGGAGATGTTAAAATCATATTCATTTATTGGTATATATTTTGTGGATGTAGTAATTTGAAATTGTAAATGAATGGTATTATTGGGATGTATTTTGAATGGTTGATACATTTTGGCTTTAAATTTAAATGAGAATGTAGACCTTTTAGCTATATAATTGATTAGCATATTGCAGGTGCATTGGTAATATAGGTGAACCACAACCCTTTTTTTTTCTTTATCTACAACATTTTAAAAATGTTGTATAAATTGGTTAAAAATGTTGTCTGATATATTAAACTACAACGTTTTTATCTAGAAAACGTTCTGGAATCATACCTTCTCCAACGTTTTTAAGAATCTGCTAATTTATGAAAAACAAATCTACAATATTTTTTCTTAAAAACGTTGTGTAATGTGCTTAACTACAACGTTTTTAAAACGTTGTGTAAGGGTGTCAAATAGATGACACCCTTAACCACGACGTTTTTCTGACTGAAACCACAACGTTTTTTCTGCGTTTATCTATTTACTGTTTTGTAGTAGTGTACGACAACACATAAGCTGTGAGTTTCAATACAAATATTGCTACGTATATAATACAACAATATTCATACTCAAATTATTACAATGCCATATAAAGTACAGCAGCAAATATTTCAAGTCTCTAAAGGGACACGAGAAGATTTTTATCCTCATTCTAATGGAGTGCATTTTTGACGCTTCCAAAGTTGGGTTCTCATCACCCTATTGTTATTCACCAAAATCAATTATTAAGTGACGTGTAATATACGACACACCCATCTTAGGTCCTTAATACAATTATGTATTGCATGTCAAGTAGTTTTATAATGTATTAAGAAACGTCCACAGTCTCAGACCATCACTGTGACGCCCCCAAAATAGGTATACATCACCCATTCTGAGTCGCCAAATACATGGTACAAAATTTAAATACAAACTTCTTTTATACAATACAACAAAACGTAGCTGAGAGTTTTTACATGAATATTGTCTTCTAGACAATATCCAAACTCAAATGGAGTCCTCATTATATTTATTATCACACTATTTTATAGAATAATGAGGACTACTATAGCCACCATCTCGGACCATCACTCCGTTCCCCAACTAGTCCCGACTACGTGCTCATTTCCTGAAGAGAACAATGAAAGCAAAAGGGTGAGTTCAACTAGCCTAGTAAAAAATATTATGACTAAGATAATGTAGAATAAATTATCGTTAGCCTTCAACAGTGTTAAACTAATAAAAAATAAGTTTAACTGCAGCGGAACAAGCAATCCATTAGAAGAGTCAAATAGAGCATGATATCCACTATCTTCTATGATTTGAAAAATTTATCATCAATTTTATCACTGAGACTTAGCTCAATAAATAATCCACATCACTGAATTATCCATGCACTACGGGTCAAGGATATTCATCAGTATCACGTCTATGAATTATCCATGCACTACGGGCTAAGGATATTCGTGTAATCACCAATGGTCATGATCATACCAACAACTGTCCATCAATGCACTACAGGCCAATGAGGACTTTCACCACATCATTTGTAACATTACGGTCATGATTATACCTAATAATCCCTGGTCATAATCATACCAATCAACAATTCATCTATGCACTATGGGCCAAAGATGACTTTCATCACAATATAAACATGAGAATGATGACAATGATATAAAAATTCAATTAAAAGAAAGCAAATGATAAATTTTTAAAGATTTATAATTTAATTTATTCAGAATTCAATTATGTCCAAATTGTCAACATGATACTGCTTTATGGAGTAAAATTCAAGATTAATATTGTATCAAAAATGATTTAGACCGAAAAGAAATCAATTTTTTTTATGAATAGTACCATGGGTGAATAGTACTCAAGTGAATAGTATCCTGTGAATAGTAATTCGGGAATAGTGCCCCGTGAATAGTACCCCAACATTAAAAGATTAAAATTTATCAAGAATAATCAAAATAATATTTTCATGAAACGCAAATTTCAAGGATATTCTACTAATTTCATGGAGTATAGAAGCCAAAACTTAACAAAATGAGTGTAGAATTCAGAATCTGAAACGAAATAATATTACTTACATACTACAAAGTATGGAAGAAAATATTATTTCTTACGAATATTGAATAAAAATAATATCCCTTTCCTTAAAAAGAGAGTACTTCTGACTAGTAAAGCGATGACATTCTTGAACAAAACTTATACTATTTTCTACGCTCAAAGCTTCCTTCAACTCTAAATAAATACGCTCAATATTATAGAAAAAGAATTCTCTGATTCTGGTGTAATTTTCATTTCTAAACTAAGCATCCTATTTATAGGAGAATGGAAGGATACAATTTAGAATATTTCACGGACCAACAGTTGTAGGAATTCACCGGCTGAATTCTTTGAATTCACAAACGCCCAACTTTTGAATAAAACAAACTTTTATAACACACACACACACACACACACACACATATATATATATATATATATATATATATATACACACACACACACACAAATCAACATCACCCACCACCATTTTTCTTCCACCAATCACTTTCACATTACTATCATTTTTTCACAACCACTTTTCACACACACACACACACACACACACACGACACACACACACATGCTTATATATGTGTGTGTATATATATATATATATATATATACGTATATGTATATATATATACCTTATAACTTCTTACCGATTATTTTGAAAAATGAGTAAGTAGGGGGGGTCCAAATAATACGCCAAACTTACAACAAATACTTCATAAAAATCCCCTCAATATTTTTAACAACATTTAGTCATCAATAATATAACTTGCAATATTAACAACCAGATCATTCCCAAGAAAGAGGGGGCTTTCCGATAAGGATTTCTCCCTATTGGCGCGCAATTAGGTGACCAAACTCCTTTCCTTGACAGAATTTTCTAGACATTGTCAATAATGCAAATAATAATATGAATAAATTATCATCTCAATTATTGATTTAATAATATAAAATATTGTGCAGATGATACTGTGACAATAATAGAATCAATAATGTGAGATACTATGCAGCAATTACTGTGCAATAATTGAATAAAAAGCGAGTGACTTCTCACGTAAGCATCAATAATCAATACGATTGTCTACTTTATGCAACTCGTATGTATTCTTGTACTTTTATCAATGGGTATTTCAACAGCTAACGATAAAACTTTTCAGTTATTTTCATAAAAACATTTTGTCATTTTTTAACTCCGACAATAATTCTATTGTGGGGTCCACCAATGATTGTGCCTTCATACGAATATTTCCTGTTAAAACAAATATTTCCCGACCAACCGAATATTTTATAACAACTTGCTTACTTTGAAAAATTTATAAATATTACCCACAACTATAAAATTATATCAAATCCATACTATAATATTCAAAAATATATTTTGAGAAAAATTAATCTTTATTCATAAAAGTTGGGGCCTTACAATCACACTATTCTCCTGTTATCCTCGCTCGACCCAACTACACTCTTAATACCTGAAAGGAATTGTGAAGCAAAAGGGTGAGCACAAATAGCCCAGTAAAGAATATTTAATTTATCAATAGCCTTCATCGATGTAAATCGAGATATTTAATATACATATGGTAGATGATAAAAGTTTTCAACCATAATTGCAGCGGAATCAAGAATCCATTAGAAGAGTCAAGTAGAACATAATGTCTACTATCCTCTCCAAATTAAAAGTCCATCATTAATATTTCATTACTGTAATACCCATCAACAGTTCTTTGTTGTACCCAAGATAAAGATAATTTTAATCACCTGTCTTCACCTAAACCACCAAAAATTATAGTTAAAATCACAATTCATATTTATAATCATGTAAATCAACATTTTCTCCTTGCCACAAAGGCTTAATAGAACGTTCACTCATTATCCTTAACCCAAAGGCTAAAGACGTTCAAATGTAATAACAATGATCATACCAATCAGTTGTCTATCTTTGCACTACGGTCCAAAGATATTTAACTATAAAACCAATGGTCATGATCATACCAATCAATTGTCTGTCAGTGCACACACTACGACCAAAGACATTCAACTGTAAGACCAATGGTCATGATCCTGCCAAACACATCATCGAATTATCCGTGCACTACGGGCCAAGGATATTCGTTAGTATCACTAGTGGTCATGATCATGTCATACACGTGTCCATCTTTGTACTACGGGCCAATGAGGACTTTTACGACATCATTTATAACATTACAGGTCATGATTTTACCGATACATAATTCTTGGTCATAATCATACCGATCAACAGTCCATCTATGCACACTTTCATTACAATATAAGCATAAGGATGCTGACAATGATATAAGCATTCAATTAAATGAGATCAAGGATAAATTTTAAAAATTTATAATTTAATTTATCCAGAGTTTAAAAATGTCCAAATTGTCAACATGATAACTACTTTGTGGAGTAAAATTCAAGAATAATATTCATGTATCCAAAATAATTTGGATAAAAAAGAAATCAATTTTTGTCGTGAATAGTATCCTGGGTGAATAGTACCCGAGTGAATAATACTTCATGAATAGTACCCCATTGTAAGACCCCAACTTATTATAAATAAAATTGAATTTTTTCTATTCATTATCTAGAAATAATAAGGAGTTAATTTGATAAAATATTTTGGTTATGGGTGAAATGTGCAAATTTTACAAAATAAGCAAGTGGTTGTATAATGTTCATTTTTGTCGGGGAATATTCGTTTGGTCGTGGAATATTCTTGTTGTCGGGGAATATTCGTACGACGGCGTAGCCATTCGTGGGCCTCGTAACGGAATAACTGTCGGATGAAGAAAATGGCAAGTTTGAGTTTTTATAAATAACGGTGTAGTTGTTACCGTTAACACTGTTGGAATACCCGGTGGTTAAAATACAAGATGTCGCGTGCGTGGTTGCACAAGAGATGTACCAGTATTGCACGAAGATTTTTGAATTATTGATTCTTACGTAAAAGGCACTACTCAATAATTATTACAAAGAATTGTTTGCTTAATATTTTATTTTATTGGTTTAATAATTGTTGCGTTGATATTTTATATTATTGTTATTTTAATAATTGTCAACGCACAAAGATTTTCCATTATCGATTAATAATTCATATTATTTGAATAATATTATTACATAGCACTATTGGCAATGTCTAGAAAGTTCTCGCTAAGGAGAGGTTTGGTCACCTAATTCGCTGCCGCCAAGAAGTGAGAAATCCTTATTGGAAAGCTCCCTCTTCCTGAGAATGGCCCGTTGTCATAATTGTGATTCTCGTAATATTATTTGTGAATAATTAATTATTGATTTATATGATAAGAAATATTTATTTTGTGTGGATATAAAGAATGGTTATATTTTATGTGGTTGTAATTGAAGGAATTAATGTTGAGGTGTTTATTAGTATTTTTTGTTTGAATGGAGGTATTAAAAATCAAATCGTTGTTCTTGAGATATATTATGTGAGTTATAATTTTTTTAATCCGACTAGCTTTGGATATGTTATACATATATAAGTTGAGTATATGTCCACAAATTTTGAACCGTTAAAAATGAACGTATGATTTGTTATGAATTTTAAGAGGTGACTGATTCGGAAATTATGTTATAAATGATTTTTGGTGGAAAATTCTAGAATTGAGTGGGCCCCACTTTTGGTTGGTGAGAAATGTGCTCAAATTTTATTTCAAATGTGGTGGGTGGCAATAAGAAGTAGTAAAGCCATCGTGTAAGGAAGTCAAGTCTGCTTGGCCATATTAGCATTTTCCTATAAATAGGTGCTTAGGTTAGAATTGAAAATCACACCAGAAACATAAGCTTTCTCTCTCTATATTATCGAGCGTATTTTGTGAGTATTTAGATACTTTGAGAGTTGCTATTCAGTACAAGTTTCATTCAGCATCACCTCTGACCTTTTATTCTGAAGTACTGTTTCTTTGAGGTAAGGGATGTTATTTTTTTTCGTAATGATGTTATTCTTTCAATATCATTATACCGAAATACTGATATGGATTTTATTGTAGAATTTCTACTTTTTTGTGTCGGGGTTACTATAAACGTATACGACACTATTCGCGTATACGACACTATTCACCGAAAAAAGAAAATTTTCCTTTTTGTCCAAGATGTCTTTTATGGTTATTATCTTTGATTGTATCCATGTTTTGATCTTTATTTTTGAATTCTACTTCACCATTGGTTATTATAGAGTATTATTGAATTTGGATAAACCGAAATACGAATCCCTAATATTTGTCATTCTGTCTCATTGGATTCGTTCTCTAAAATATTTTTCATCATCCTCGGTCCTTAATGATGATACTTGATGAATATCTTTGGCATGTAGTGTAAAGATGAATGATTACCTGATGAATATCTTTGGCCCGTAGTGCAAAGATGAACATGTGTTGAGATGAACATGATCAACTGGTGATACAAATAAATATCTTTGGCCCGTAGTACAAAGATGAATATTTGATTCAAGATGTATATTGATTGATGTTACAGGGATAAAATATTGATGATGGACTTTTAAATTCATAGATGATAGTAGATTTCATTCTCTACTTAACTCTTCTAATGAATTGTTGTTTTCGCTGCAGTTGTTGATCTAAAACTTGTTGTCGATTATATTCTATCAGATTTTTTTCTGTTGAAGACTAAGGATAATTTGTTGTATATTATCTTAGTCATAATATTCTTTACTGGGCTAGTTAAGCTCACCCTTTTCCTTTTTGTTCCATTTTTCTTCTCAGGAGATGAGAATTTAGTAGGAACTAGCTGGGGTATGGAGTGATGGTCCAAGGTAGTTGTTATAGTAGTCCTCACTATTTGGTAAAATAGTGTATCAATAAGTGTAATGAGGACTTATTTGAGTGTGGATATTATCTAGAAGACAATATTTGTATTTAAACTCACAGTATTTGTGTTATCGTATTTTGCACGACAATTATATTAATGATGTTGTAGTTATTTCTGTACCATATATTTGGTGACTCAGAATAGGTTGGGTGGATTGAACCTATTTTGGGGGCGTCACGGTTGGTATCAGAGCTTAGGGATATGGTCTCTGGCAGAGATCAGGGAATAGAACTAGGAGGGGAGAGACGAGTAAATCCTTTTCTAGTGTATCCTACCTAAGCTTATTTGTTGGCAGGTCATAATATAGGGATATTATGTGATATATTAATTTATTTAATTATCCCTTGTTTTATGACAGTATTTAAGAATGGCAGCTGAGAACGTTAACAATGGAGTGTATGAGACTGTGGAAACATCTTTAGTCCCCAATCAGGAGAACGTGCAACGGGAAGGCAATATTCCTCTTGTAAACAACACTAACGAGCAAACGATGAATGATGGGATGTTTAGAAACTTTTTGCAGTTAATGCAAAATCAAATGAAGGAGACTCGTGTACAAAATACGGGTGGAAATGATAGCAACGCGCGGTTTGTCACAACCAAGCAGTTCAAGGAGTTGGGACCACCATAATTCTTTGGAAAGCCGGATCCAATCAAGGTAGAAACGTGGGTTAAGTAAATTACCAAGATATTTGATGTCTTAGGATGCACGGAGGAATAGAAGGTTCCATTCGCCACCTTTATGTTCCATGGTGAGGCAGATTACTGGTGGGAATTTGTGAGGCATACCCAGCCAGCCGCACTCAACATGTCTTGGGAAACATTTCAGAAACTGTTCAATGACAAGTACTTTCTTGAAAGTATTCGTCACATGAAGGAGGTAGAGTTCATCAAGCTGGAGCAAAACAATATGAACGTGTTGCAGTACGAAGCTAAGTTTGTCGAGTTGTCCCGATTTGCATCCCATTTGGTTGATAATGAGGAGATAATGACGTGAATGTTTCTGCGAGGTTTGAAACCCGAAATACGTCAATACCTCATTTTTCACAAACTTTATTTATATTCAGATGTTGTGAATAGGGTTCAGTTATTGGAGCGCGATAATGAGTCAGCTCAACCGAAGAATAACGACCAACAACTCGATGATAATCATACCGGTGGCAACGGTCATCGGAACAATGATAACCATCGTGGAGGAAATTATCATGCTAGAAATGGTAACCACTTCGGTGGTAATCATGGCCAAGATAATAGAAGAAATAATTCAAGTGGAAATTTCAAAAAGAGAAGATTTAACGATGATGGGAAGACGTCAAGAGCAAAGACCAAAGACCAAAGAACAAATTCTAGGGGAGGAGAACGACCGCCGCTAGATGCTACAGATCACGAGAGAGGAGGACATATAAGTCCAAACTGTTCACACCTTCCAAGGTATGTTTTAGTTGTGGAAAAGATTTATTAACATAGCTCAATTTTGTCCCAAAGCAAAATTAAGTGCAATTTGGGCAAGGTGGCACCAAAGACGGATACGGACAAAATAAAGTCGGTGGTTTCTGGAAGAGCGTTTGTCGTGACCACCCAAAATGCAAAAAACCTGAACGAAGGTATCACGGGTTAGTTAATTATAAATTCTTACGAAGTCTATACCTTATTAGATACCGGTTCTACCCATTCTTTTATCTCCCCTTCTTGTGCTCAACGTTTAAACTTGACGTCAGAGAAATTAGACTTTGACTTATCTGTGGAGACTCTGTTAGGAGAAACTTTTATCATATCCACTGTTTATAAATCTTGGTTGATCCAAGTGGGCACAATTACATTTCCTGTTGATCTTATCTCTTTAAAGATACTTGCATTTGACATGATTTTAGGGATTGATTGGTTAACTACTCATCATAACAAAATTGATTATTTTTGTAAGTTTGTTAGTTTTCATATTCTTAACCAACCTGTTATGCGAATTCAAGCAACCAAACCATTGAAGTCAAACACTTTCATATCAATCCATTAAGCCATTCGTTTATTGAAAAACGGGTGTCAAGTTTTTTTAGCCCATTTCATAGATTTAAACAAAAAATATCAGATTTGAATGATATTTCTATTGTTAGTAAATCTTCTGATGTATTTCCTGAAGAATTTCCTGAGTGTGATATTGAATTTTGTATCGACTTTGAACCCGGTACAAAACCCATTTCTAAAATCTCATATCGAATGGCTCCTATTGAATTTCAAGAGTTAAAAACCCAAGTACAAGAGTTGGTACCCGAGCCTCTATCTGGTGACTTCCTTTGTGGAATGCACCAAAGCCAGAATCTCCGTAGGGGACTCTATATTTGTGTGGTGGTAAAACGATAGGTGCCATTGTGACGTGCTATCCAAGATTGGGATATGAATCACAATTGAGAGCAACCGAAGTCGGTGACCAAAGTACGTAGCTTTCTGGGCTTAGCTGGTTATTATCGGATATTCGTGGAAGGATTTTCTCGAATCGCTACCCCGTTAACTTAGCTAACTCAAAAAGATACAAAATTCGTATGGAGCGAGGAATGCGAGAAGATTTTCCAAGAGCTCAAGAGGCAACTCATTTTGGCACCTGTTCTGATGCTACCTCACCCACTCATTTTGGCACATTATTGAGTTAGAACCGGACGAAATAGCGGAAGATTTAACGTATGAAGAGGTTCCTGTTCAAATCTTGGATAAGAAGGAACATATTCTATGCTCCAAGGTTATACCTCAAGTTAAAGTTTTATGGAGGAACCATGATGTTGAGGATATGCCCTGGGAGTTAGAATCTGAAATGAAATCAAGGTATCCTTACCTCTTCGACATACCGTGCGATACGCACCCTAATTTCGAGGGCAAAATTTCATAAGAAGGGGAGATTGTAAGACCCCAACTTTTATAAATAAAATGAATTTTCTATAATTATCATTTTTGAATATTATAGAATAAATTTGATATAATGTTATAGTTGTGGGTAATATTTGTAAATTTTGCAAAAGTACGCAAGTTGTTATATAATATTTGATTGGTCTGGGAATATTCGTTTTAAATTGAGGGAATATTCAATGCGACTAAGACAATCATCAGTGGACCCCTACAACGGAATTATCATTTGGATTGAGAAAATGACAAAAATATTTTATGAAAATAACGGCGTAAGTTGTTACTGTTAATCGTTGAAACACCCTTGTTAAAAGTGCGAGAATACGGCGTGGTTACATAAGAGCACACGATATTGATTATTGATGCTTACGTGAGAAGTCATTCGGTTTTATTCAATTATTATCGATATTTTTATATTATTAAATCAATAATTGAGATGACAGAGTTATTAATATTATTATTTGCAATATTAACGATGTCTAAAAGTTACTGCCGAGGAGAGGTTTGGTCACCTAATTATGCTACCATATAGGGAGAAATCCTTATTGAAAGCCCCTCTTTCCGGGAACGACACGAGTCGATTAATATTGTGAATTATAATAATGATGATAAATGTTGTTAAAAATATTGAAGGGATTTTTTTTTATGAAGTATTTGATGTAAATTTTGTTTAATTGATAGACCCCCATTTGCCCATTTTTCAAAATAATCAGGAGAAAGTTATCTCAATTTTTGTTTTATATATATATATATATGTATATATATTAACTAATGAGTTTGATAAGGGGGGACCTCAATTAATTTCAAAGAATGTCATTGCTAGCTTATTTTGGCAGATTCTGTGATAATGTTTCAAAGCTTGGACCTTTTGGCCAAACTTTTTCAAGTTATGCATTATTATTGATAGCGTATGAATTGGGGCTCCTTTTAATTGGTTAAGGTCTCCATTTGGCATGTGTAGTTTTTCCTCATTGGTCAGCCCCTTGTAAAGAAATACTGATACGTTGGAACCGTGAATTTGTTTAATTTTAAAACACAGTACGTCCGTGATTATTTCCAAATAGTATCATTTCCATTCTCCTATAAATAGAAGCTCATTCCTTCATTATTTCTTACGAATTCACTGAAACTCTAAAGAGAGAAACTATAGAGAGAAAGAAGAAAAGTGTTCTGCTACTTCACTACTCCGATATCAAGTTTCTTTTACGGTAAGGGGTATTATTTCTTTTGTATTCATGAAGAGAACTTTTGTTATTCCATTATTTATTATTCTGTTGGAATAACTCAGATATCGCTGCTACCCTATACTTGGTGAAATTCTTCCGCTATTCCATCCTTTATTATTCTGCTGGAATATCATGTTCATATGCTTTTACGTGGGACCGTTCCGCCTTTTTATTATTCTCGTTAGAAGATCCCGCATGCATGCGTTTTATGTCTGACCGGTTCGCTTTTATTATTTTGTTGGAACATCCCATCGGTGCAAATTTCACCGACCGGTTCAGATTATTTATTATTCTGCTCGGAATAACTCAATTGTCGCAAGTACCGCATGCACGGTGATTTCTTTTGTTATTCCATTCTTTATTATACTCGCGTTGGTTAAAGTTTTGACTTCTGTACTCCATGAAATTAGTGGAATATCCTTGATATTTGCGCTTCATCCAGTATCTTTTCATGGAAATATTCTTCTGATCATTCTTGAATTTTACTCTACAAAAAAGTATCATGTTGAAAATTTGGATGTTATTAATTCTTGAATAAATTAATTCTTGAACTTGTTTTATTGAATTCTTATATCATTGTCATCATCCTCATGTTTATATTTTTTTAAAGTCATCTGTGGCCTATAGTGCATAGATGGACTTGGTATGATTATGACCAGGGATTATTCGGTGTAATCATGACCGTAATGTTACAAATGATGTGGTAAAAGTCCTCATTGGCCCGTAGTGCATTGATGGATAGTTGTTGGCATGATCATGACCATTGATGAATACATAAATATCCTTGGCCCGTAGTGCATGGATAATTTGTGGTTGTGATACTAATGAATATCTTCGGTAGTAGTCTGCGTGGATGATGTGAATTATTTATTGTCGAGTCCCAAATATAAAAGTGATGAAAACCTTTTAAATCATAAAAGATAGTATATTTTATTCTCTACTTGACTCTTTTAATGGATTGCTTGTTCCGCTCCAGTTAAACTTGATGTCTATTGTATTTTATTAGTTTAACATTGTTGAAGGCTAATGACAATTTATTCTGCATTATCTTAGTTATAATATTTCTTACTGGGCTAGTTGAGCTCACCCTTTCTTTCACTGTTCTCTTCTGGAAATGAGAACGTAGCCGGGACTAGTCGGGGAACGGAGTGACGGTCCAGATGATAGTATTAGTAGTCCTCACTATTCTGTTAAATAGTGTGACAATAAATGTCCATAATCATATGAATAACTCATAATCATAATTGTGATTCTAAATTCCTTTTCGCACCCAGGACGAAGATAATTTTCATCACCTATCTTCACCTGAAATATCAAAAATCATGGTTATACCAAATCACAATCCCTGCTCATAATCATACTAATAAATTCATCTTTGCACTATGACCAAAGATATTCATTAACAATTTATCTTTGCACTACATGCCAAAGACATACAACTGTATTTTAGAAGAGTCAAGTAGAGCATGATATCTACTATCTTCTACGAATTTAAAAATTTATTATCAATATTTTATCGCTGAGACTCAACTTAATAAATAATCCACATCATCGAATCACCCCTGCACTACGGCTAAGGATATTCATTAATACTACATCCATGAATTATCCATGCACTACGGCCAAGGATATTCATTATTATCACATCCCTGAATTAATATTTCATTGCTGAGACTCAGCTCAATAATAAATCCACATCATCAATTCATCCCTGCACTATAGTCCAATGATATTCTTTTAGTATCACGACCACGAATTATCCATGCACTACGGGACAAAGATAATCGTGTTTTCATCAACGGTACTGATCATACCATAAAAAAATTCATCTTTGCACCTCGTCAAGAGAATCCATAGCCATAATCATACCAAAAATCGCCCATCAATGCACTACGCCTAATGAGGACTTTTTTCCACATCATTTGTAACATTACTATGATGATTATACCGAATAATCCCTGATCATAATCATACCAAGTCCATCTATGCACTACAGGTCACAGATGACTTTCAACATAATATATACATGCGGATGATGACAATGAAATTAATCAAACGAAAATAAGGATAAATATTAAAGACTTTAAATTTATCCAAATATTATCAATCACTTAATAAACTCATAATCAAATATTATTAATATTATAATAATATTTTAATCACTTCTTAAACGTATAAACAATTTATTTTAATTGTTTACACTTTACCAAATAATGCATTTAATTATTCAAAATGCCATACTCATAAGATTTCATCACCAATGATCAAATCCTTTATCAAAAATATCTGCATATACCCTATATAGGATTCCCAAGCCATAAAATCCTATTTACCAATTTTTAACTTCACATAACATATTAAACTCATATACTTATAACTAGTGCATTTTCATGAAAAATACCAAATCAGTCCCAAAAATATTTCTTTTCTGAGATTTAGCAGAATATAGTCCCATATTGTACATATATTTTTCTTGGAATTTTTAAAATCAATTTACTATTTTTCAAAAATCATTTTCTAATTATTTCCTTAAGAAATTAGCTACCTCAAGTTTAACTCCAGAAATTCCCAAATCTTGGGAGGATCTTATACATGTTAACGTGATCTTCCAGTTTAAATTTCAAGGTCATCGGAGTTATAGAACTCCGGTTATAGCGTTTTTCGTTGGAAAAACCTAAATATTGAAATGGTTATAACTTGCTCATTTTAAGTCGGAATGAGCTCATTTTTGGACAGGAGGTACTTTATACCATATATTTTCATGTCCCAAAAGACTGGAATTTTACTAACAAATTAAGTGGCCGAAAATGCCCTTTTAAAAATATGGACAGTAGCTTTTTATGCATTTTCAGATTTTTCATCCTTTACTAAAATCATTCCACACCTAAAATCAGAATCCTTTTAAGTGATTCCACTTGGATAAGTTAGAAAACTCATAGATCTAACTCTAGAACTTGACCACACTCAAAAATTCGAAATATAATAGGAGATATGGTCAATTGAATTTCATGTTCTATTTTCACCAAAATCTGATTTTTTAACCCTTTGTGATTTCTAAGAAACTTTCATATTTTCTCATAATAACCAACATAACTCATCATAACACTTACTAATACTTCATATACCCATGATTTTTCATCAGTCCAATGCTTTTATTATGACTTTCATCATAATCCACATAAACAGATCATTTCCACAATTTAATAAGGAATGAATACAAAGGATCATTCACCATACATGTGGTAATCCACATAGACAGGTTATTCCAACAGAATAATAAAGAATGGAATAACAAAAGAATTCACCATGCATGCGATAGACCGCACATACAGGTTATTCTCAACAAAATAATAAAGAATGGAACCAAGTCAGGCGTAATCCGCACCTATAGGATATTCCAACAGAATAATAAAGAACGGAATCAGGTCAGGCGAAATTCGCACCGACATGATGTTCCAACAGAATAATAAAGAATGGAATAACAACAGAAATCACCATGCATGCGGTAATTCGCATAGACAGGTTATTCTAATAGAATAATAAATAACGGAACCAGGTCAGGCGAAATTCGCACCGACAAGATGTTCCAACAGGATAATAAAGAATAGAATAACAACAGAAATCACCATGCATGCGGTACTTCGCATAGACAAGTTATTCCAACAGAATAATAAGGAATGGAATAGAAGAATTTCACCAAGTATAGGATAGTCCGTGTATACAGGTTATTCCAACAGAATAATAAAGAATGGAACAACAGAAGTTCTCTTCATGAATACAAAAAAAATAATACCCCTTACGAGTACAACAAATAATATCCCTTACCTTATAAAGAAGAGTACTCTCAACGATAGTATGGGATATACTTGAAGAAACTTGCACTACGCCTAAAGCTTTCTTAAACGCTAAAGAAATACGCCAAGATTATAGAAAAAGAATTCTCTACGGTTTCTCTCTCTAGAGTTTCAAAGAATTGTAAGAAATAATGAAGGAAAGAGCTTCTATTTATAGAAGAATGGACCGAATAAGAACCAATCCATGAACTATCCAGATTGATTTACTTTTTAAACCAGACGGTCCATATTAGTTTACAATAAAATATAATATATTCTATTTATAATCTAATAAAACGAATAACTTTATAAGTATTCTGTTTTATATAAAAAGATTTTACTATGCAAATACTATGCAGGCACTATGCTACATAATAAAATATAATATATTCTAATTATTGTCTAATAAAACAGATAACTTTATAAAAGTATTCTGTTTTACATAAAAAGATTTTACTATTAGCCTAATAAAATGAATAACTTTATAAAAGTATTCTGTTTTATATAAAAAGCTTTTCTATTTTATTACATTAATAATACTAATAAAACACAACTTCACCATCACTTACTTTGAAAAATTTTCAAATGTCACCCTTAACTTTAAACTTTTATCAATTTAACTATTCACCAAAATAGAAAAATTGAATACTTTTATTTCATAAAATTTGGGGTCTCACATATGATCCCTGGCTGAGATGTGAGATAAGAACTAGGAGGGGAGAGACGGAGAATTCTTTTGCTAGTATAACCTACTTAAGTTTATTTGATATTTAATTGGTCGGTCAGAGTATAGGGATAATATGTGATATGTTATTTAACCCTTGTTTTGTGGCAGTATTTGAAAATGACATCCGAGAATGTTGAGAATATCAATGGAGCACAGGAGACCGTTGAGTCTCCACAGATCAATAATCATGATAATGTGAATCAGGAAGGCGACATTCCTCAGGCAAACAACATTGACCAAATGATGAACGATGGAATGTTCAGAGGCTTTATGCAATTCATGGAACATCAGGCAAGAGCGGCTCCTGTACAAAATGCAGGTGGAAATACTGGAAACTCTCGGATTGTCACCGCCAAGAAGTTTAAGGAACTGGGACCACCGGAGTTTTTTGGAGAGCCAAAACTACTTAAGGCGGAGACGTGAATAAAGCAGATCTGCAAGATATTTGATGTCTTGGGATGCTCCGAGGAGCAAAAGGTTCCCTTTGCCACCTTCATGTTATGCAGAGGCGATTACATCGGTGGAAATCAGAAACGTGACTCAACCTCGCCAGATCAAGATGATTTGGGAGAAGTTCCAAGAATTGTTCAACGACGAGTACTTTCCGAAAAGTATTCGTCACAAAAAGAGGTCGAGTCATTTGTCGAACAAAACAACATGACCGTATCACAGTACGAAGCCAAGTTTGCCGAGTTGTCCCGGTTTGCGTCCCATTTGGTTGATAATGAGGAGATAATGATGTGAATGTTTTTAAGAGGTTTGAAACCTGAGATACGTCAATATCTTATCTCTCATAAATTGTGTTTGTATTCAGATGTTGTTAATAGGGCTCAGTTATTGGAGCGTGATAATGAGTCAACCCAACCAAAAGATAGCAGTCGGCAAAATGATAATCCAAGTGAGAGCAGTCATCGAAGCGGTGACAACAAACGTGGAGGGAATCAACAAGCCAGAAATAGTAACCACTTCGGTGGTAATCAGGGCCAAAAAAATAAGAATGGACATTTCAAGAAGAGGAGATTCAACAATAACGGAAAGACGTTAGCACCAGCAACCGTTGTTAAGGAAAGAGAACGACCACCTATCATATACTTCAAATGCGAGGGAGGACACATCACCCAAACTAAGCGATGTCATTCAAAACATGTTATAATTGTAAAAGAGAAGGTCATCTAGCCCGATTTTGTCGTTCAACGAAGACAAGTTCAGTTAGGATGGAGGCACCAAAGGCCGTCCCAGAAAATTCAAAGCCGGTAGTGCAAGGGAGAGCGTTTTTTGTGACCTCTCAAAAAGCAAGGAACCCGAACGAGGTCATCACGGGTAAGCTTATCATAAACTCTAGCGAAGTTTATACCTTATTTGATACCGGTTCTACCCATTCTTGTAAGACCCCAAATAATTAATAAATAAAATTTAATTTCTTCTAATTATTATTTTGAAATAGTAAGGATTGATGTGATTAATGTGGATAGTTATGGGTAAAATACGCAAATATTTCAAAATAAACAAGTGGTTATAAAATATTCATTGTTGTTTGGAATATTCGTTTGGTCGTGGAATATTTGCATCGCTTCGGGAATATTCGCATCGACCACCGTGCCAGCCATGTATGGGCCCCATAACGGAAAAGCGATTGGAGGAAGAAAACGACAAATATAAGTTGTTTAAAAATAACGACGTAGTTGTTACTGCTATTAATCGTTGGAATACCCTATGGTTAAAACACGAAGAATACGCGTTGTCATACAAAGAAGACACCAGTATTGCACCAATTATTGACTCTTACGTAAGAAGGCACTACTCCATAATGGTTACGAGAATTACCGCTCAAAGATTTTATTTTATCGATTCAATAATTGTCATATTGATATTTTATATTGTCGTTGTTTCAATAATTGTCATTACACAAGATTTTTCATTATCGAAACAATAATTCATATTATCCTGAATAATATTATTAGATAACATTATTGGAAATGTCTAGAAAGTTCTGCCTCAAGGAGAGGTTTGGTCACCTAATTGCGCCACAAGAAGTGAGAAATTCTTATTGAAAGCCCCTCTTTCCTGAACTCTATCGTTGTCAATATTGTGATTCTCAGTAATATTATTTGTGAATAATTAATTATTGATTCATATGATGAGGAAAATATTGATTTTATATGGATATAGATAAAGAAAATTTTTAATGTGACAATTGTTAAAAATTAAAATTTTATCTTTTTCTGATAAAATAATTCATTTAAAAATATTATTATATTTTTAATAATATAATAATGTTGATATTTTTACAATGAATGTGTGATATACGAGTATACGAGGAGAAAGAGTATTTTTGTTGCAATAAATGTTTAAAACATGTTAAACATGTCTCAGGACCCATTTATCGATCGAAATTTGATTATAAATCAAAAATCGATTGCTTATGGATTTTGGCCATTTTCTCTCTGGGAATTTGGAAAACCTTTCTTCTCGCAAAGTTGTAGAGAATTGAATTTCCTATAAAACACGCGAGATTCAATTTTTCCTGACAAAAGAGCTATTTATTATGAATTATTGAAGTTCAAGAACCTAAATAATTGATTTTGGAAGTTTAAAATATTTAAAATAGGAAAAACGTTTTTGTGTTGATTAGCCTCATGAAACACATGCTAGTGGTCAATTCAGATGATTCAAAGTGTGCGTAGAAATTGTAATATATATAATATTATTATATTAAATTTTCTCGCTTTGGTGTTCTAAGCATTTTCCTATAAATAGGTGCTTAGGTTAGAATTGAAAATTACACCTAAACTCAAGTTTTCTCTATCTATATTATCGAGTTTATTCTTGTGAGTATTTTGAGTATACTTTGAGTATTGCTATACTGAGGCAAGTTCAAGTTATAGCCTATATCCAAAGATTCCAAATTGAGAAGTAATCGATCTTTCGAGGTAAGAGATATTATTTCTTTCAGAATGATATTATTTCTTCAATATCATTATCTTTGAAATATTGATCTGAAGTTTTTGGAACTTTTAGTGTCGGGAGTTACTATTCACGATACTTACGACACTATTCACGATACTAGATTTATTCACGAATACTAAGACTATTCATCTAAAAATGAAAATTTTTCTTTCATTCCAAAATATCTATCGTGGATACTAACTTTGATTGTATCCATGTTTTGATCATTCTTGAATTTTACACCACTATGATTATTTTTAAGGTATTTTTGGACGTGGATAAAACAAAGTACTTAATCCTTAATCCTTAATCCTTGTCATTTTGTTTCACTAGATTCGCTTTTTAAAAATATTTTCATCATCCTCGGTCTTAAATGATGATATTATTGAATATCTTTGACCAGTAGTGCAAAAGATGAATGATTTCTCGATGAATATCTTTGGCCCAGTAGTGCAAAGATGAATGATTTCGATGAATATCTTTGGCTGTAGTAATGCAAAGATGAATGATTTCGATGAATATCTTTGGCCCGTAGTGCAAAGATGAACAGTGTTTTAGATGAACACTGACTAATCGGTGAATGTCCTCGGCTCAGTAGTGCAAGGATGAATATATGATTCCGATATATATTGATTGATGTTACAGGGATAAAAAAATAGATTTATGAACTTTAAAATTCATATGTAAGATAGTAGTTTGCATTCTCTACTTAACTCTTCTAATGAATTATTATTTCACCGCCGTAATATTGATTTAAAACTTGTCATTCTGTTGTATTCTATTATATTTTTCCTGTTGAAGACTAACGATAATTTTGTCAGATATTATCTTAGTCATAATATTCTTTATCGGGCTAGTCGAGCTCACCCTTTTCCTTTTTTGTTCCATTTTTCTTCTCGTGAGGCGGTAATATAATGAGTACGCAGTCGGGGTATGGAATGAAGGTTCTAGGGAGAGTTGTTTAGTAGTCCTCGCCATTGTTGTAAAATAATGTATCAATAATTATGATGAGGATTTATTTGTATGTGGATATTGTCTAGATGGCAATATCTGTATTTAAACTCATAGTTTTACTATTGTAATAATAAAGTTGTAGTTGTTTCTGTACCATGTATTGACAACTCAGAATGGGTGATGTATACCTATTTTGGGGGTGTCACAATTCTTTTATTTATCCTACATGCGCTCAACGTTTAAATTTGACTCCGAAGAAATTAGACTTTGACTTATCTGTTGAAACTCCATTGGGAAAAACCTTCATTACATACACTATTTATAAGTCTTGTTTGGTTCAAATCGGTACCCTCACATTACCTGTCGATCTTATTTCATTGAAAATACTTGCATTTGATGTAATTCTATGGATTGATTGGTTAACTACTCATGCAAAAATTGAGTGTTTTCATAAGATTGTTAGCTTTCATATTCCTGACCAACCTATTATGCAAATTCAAGCAATCAAACCATTAAAATCAATCACTGTCATCTCAAGCCATAAAGCTATTCGTTTATTCAAAAATGGATGTCAAGCTTTCTTAGCTCATGTCACGAATTTAAACAAAAATACGTTAGTTTTGAATAATATCTCTATTGTTAATAAATTTCTTGACGTATTCCCTGAAGAACTTCCTGACCTACCCCCAGAGCGTGAAATTGAATTTTATATCGACCTTGAACCCGGTACAAAACCCATTTCCAAAGCCCCATATCCAATGGCTCCTATTGAACTTTAGGAGTTAAAGACTCAACCGCAGGAATTGTTAGACATCGGCTTTATTCGTCCCTAAGACTTCTCTTTGGGGTGCTCCTGCTCTATTCGTGAAGAAGAAAGATGGGAGTATGCGACTTTGTATTGATTATCGGGAGTTGAATCATGTCACCATCAAAAATAGGTACCCATTGCCACGTATTGATGACCTATTTGACCAGTTGCAAGGTTCCAAATTCTTTTCAACGATTGATCTTCGTTCCGGATATCACCAATTGAAGATTAGAACCAATGACATTCCAAAGACTGGCTTTAAAACTTCGAAGACGGGCATTATGAATTCTTAGCCATGTCTTTTGTATTGACTAATGCTCCTGCTGCCTTCATGGATATGATGAACCGAGTATTCAAGGAATATTTGGATCATTTTGTGTTCGTCTTTATTGATGACATCCTTATTTATTCCAAAAGCCGTGAAGATCATGAGCACATGAGCAACACTTGAGGCTGATACTCCAAAAGCTTCATGAATATAAGCTTTATGCCAAGTTAAAGAAATGCGAGTTCTGGCTTAAGGAAGTAGCATTCCTTGGGCACGTGGTATCAAGTCATGGAATATCTATTGACCCGACAAAGATTGAAGCCATCAAAGCTGAACAACCTAAATCGATGACTAAAGACGTAGCTTTCTAAAGCTTACTGGTTATTATCGTAGATTCAGTAGAAGGGTTTTCTCGAATCGCTACTCCATTAACTCAACTGACTCGGAAAGATACAAAATTCGGTTGGAATGAGGAATGCGAGAAGAATTTTCAAGAACTCAAGAGGAGACTCATTTCAAAGACTGCTCGACAATACCATCCGCTTAGAGGATTTGTCATCTACAAAGGATGCTTTCTGCAAAGGGTTAGGGATGTGTTCTCATGCAACATGGGAAAGTCATAGCCTATGCCTCTCAACAACTCAAAGAATATGAAAGGAATTATCCTACTCATGATCTAGAGTTGGAAGCTGTTGTCTTCGCATTGAAAATTTGGAGGCATTACTTGTATGGGGAGAAAGTGGAGATCTTTACGGATCATAAAAGCCTCAAATATTTCTTCACTCAAAAGGAACTCAACATGAGACAACGACGTTGGCTTGAACTATTAAAAGATTATGATCATACCATCCAATACCATCCTGGAAAAGCGAACGTGGTAGCTGACGCATTGAGTAGAAGATCATATGCGGGTATGAGTGCGATATTGTCAACGCAAAGGCCCAATTTATATGACTTGCAAAGGATGGAGATAGAGATAAAGACTCTGTGGACCCACGTGATGATGATTTAATATACTGAGTAGAATCGACTTTAATCGATAAAGTTAAAGTTGCTCAAGCTTATAGACACGGAGCCGATGCATATGAGGAAGAAAGTACAAGAAGGTGTTATCTTCAAGCAAGAATCGATGAAGAAGGAATACTTGAAAGTTAACTCCAGACTTTGTGTTCCTAACCATCCCGAGTTAAAGTATAAAATCACGATGGAGCGCATGACACACCGCTGCAATCCATCCTGGGAGTACCAAAATGTATCATTATCTTCGACATACATTTTAGTGGGGCAATATGAAGAGGGAGATAGCGCTGTTTATCTCAAGGTGTTTAACTTGTCAACTAGTCAAGGTGGAGCATCAAGTACCAAAAGGTCCATTGCAACCACTTGAAATTCCAGAATGGAAGTGGGAGCACATTACCATGGATTTTGTTACTGGTCTTCCCAAGGTTTCTCAAGGTATAGATGCAATTTGGGTCATTGTTGATAGATTGACCAAGTCTGCTCATTTCTTACCTATACGAGAAACTTATACACTTGAACGTCTTGCTCGTATGTACATAAACGAGGTTATTAGATTGCATGGTATGCCATTATCCATAGTTTCTGATCGAGACCCAAGATTCACTTCACGATTTTGGGTTAGTTTGCAAAAAAGCTATAGTACGCGGTTTACGATATAGTTCGGCATATCATCCTCGGGCAGATTTGGACGGACAATCAGAGAGGACTATTCAAACTCTTGAAGATTTATTAAGACTCTGTGTCCTTGATTTCAAGGGAAGTTGGGACAAGTTCTTACCATTGGTGGAGTTTTTCTATAACAACAGTTATCAAACAAGTATTGGCATGGCTCCATTCAAAGCGTTGTATGGAAGAAAGTGTCGCTCTCCAGGTATCTTTGTCGATGAGGTGGGTGAAGCAACGCTGTTGGGGACCGGAGTTAAGACGTATGACTACGAAAAAGATACAAACGATCCCAAGAACGCATAAAAACCTCACAAGACCGGCTAAAAGAGTTATGTTGATCTTCATCGAAAGGATGTGGAATTCGATATTGGAGATCATGTGTTGTTGCGTGTTTCTCCATGGAAAGGAGTTACGAGATTTGGAAAGAGAGGAAAGCTCAATCCTCGATTCATTGGCCCATTTTTAATCCTCGATCGAGTAGGGATTGTAGCCTATAGACTTGCTTTACCACCAAGTATGTCTCGGGTTCATAACGCTTTTTCATATATCCATGTTACGTAAATATGTGAATGACCAACCACATTATTGAGTTAGAACCTGATTTAAATAGCGGAAGATTTAACGTATGAAGAGGTTCCCTGTTCAAATCTTGATAAGAAGGAACATATTCTATGCTCCAAGGTTATACCTCGTTAAAGTTTTTATGGAGGAACCATGATGTTGAGGAAATGGCACGGGAGTTAGAATCAAAATGAAATCAAGGTATCCTTACCTCTTCGACATACCAGTATCGCACTTTAATTTCGAGGGCGAAATTTCATAAGAAGGGGAGATTGTAAGACTCCAACTTTTATGAATAAAAATGAATTTTCTATAATTATCATTTTTGAATATTATAGAATAAATTTGATATAATGTTATAGTTGTGGGTAATATTTGTAAATTTTACAAAGTACGCAAGTTGTTATATAATATTCGATTGGTCGGGGAATATTCGTTTTAAACAGGGAGTATTCGTATGGCGACCTGACAAATCATAAAGGACCCTACAACGGAATTATTGTTTGATTGAGAAAACGATAAAAATATTTTTATGAAAATAACGGTGGAAGTTTTATCGTTAATCGTTGAAACACCCAAAGTTTAAAAGTACGAGAATACGCTATGGTTGCATAGTAAGACATGGTATTGATTATTGATGCTTACGTGAGAAGTCATTCGATTTTATTCAATTATTATCGATATTTTTTTATTATTATTAAATCAATAATTGAGATGATAGCGTTATTAATATTATTATTTGCAATATTAACGATGTCTAGAAGTTCGCGCCAAGGAGAGGTTTGGTCACCTAATTGCGGCAATAGGAGAAATCCTTATTGAAAGCCCCTCTTCTCGGGAACGACACGGTCGATTAATATTGTGAATTATAATAATGATGATAAATGTTGTTAAAAATATTGAAGGGATTTTTTGTATGAAGTATTTGATGTAAATTTTGTTTAATTGATAGACCCTCATTTGCCCATTTTTCAAAATAATCAGGAGAAAGTTATCTCAGTTTTTGTTATATATATATATATATATATATATATATATATATATATTAACTAATGAGGTTAATAAGGGGGGGGGGACTGTGATAATTTTTCAAAGCTTGGACCTTTTGGCCAAACTTTTTCAAGTTATGCATTATCATTGATAGCGTATGAATTGGGCTCCTTTCAATTGGTCAAGGCCTCCATTTGGCATGTGTAGTTTTTCCTCATTGGCCAGCCCCTTGAAAAGAAGTACTGATACGTTGGAACCGTGAATTCGTTTAATTTTAAAACACTGTACGTCCATGATTATTTCCAAATAGTATCCTTTCCATTCTCCTATAAATAGAAGCTCATTCCTTCATTATTTCTTATGAATTCACTGAAACTCTAGAGAGAGAAACTATAAAGAAAAAGAAGAAAAGTGTTCTGCTACTTCACTACTCCGATATCAAGTTTCTTTTACGGTAAGGGGTATTATTTCTTTTGTATTCATGAAGAGAACTTCATTATTCCATTATTTATTATTCATTGGAATAACTCAGATAATGCTACCCTATACTTGGTGAAATTCTTCCATTATTCCATCCTTTATTATTCTGGCTGGAATATCACCTGCTCGCATTACGTTTCGTCGGACACGGTTACATCTTTATTATTCTATTGGAATATCTTATCACATGCATTTTATGCTTAGGACCGGTTCCGCTTTTTATTATTCTGTTGGAACATCCTCATCAATGCGAATTTACTTTGACCGAAGTTTCGTTATTTATTATTCCGCTGGAATAACTTTGTCTGTCACAAGCATCCGCATGCATTGTGATTTCTTTTGTTATTCCATTCTTTATTATACTCAACTTGGTTAAAGTTTTGACTTCTATACTCCATGAAATTAGTGGAATATCCTTGATATTTGCGCTTCATCCAAAGATCTTTCATAGAAATATTCTTCCGAGCATTCTTGAATTTTACTCTACAAAGAAGTATCATGTTGACAATTTGGATGTTATTAATTCTGAATAAATTAATTCTTGAACTTTTTTTATTGAATTCTTATATCATTGTCATCATCCTCATGTTTATATTTTTTTGAAAGTCATCTACATGGCCTGTAGTGCATAGATGGACTTGGTATGATTATGACGTGGATTATTCGGTGTAATCATGATCGTAATGTTACAAATGATGTGGTAAAAGTCCTCATTGGCCTGTGGTAGTGCATTAATGGATGCTTGTTGGCATGATCATGACCATTGATGAATACACTAATATCCTCGGCCAAGAGTGCATGGATAATTTGTGGTTGTGATACTAATGAATATCATTGGTCAGTAGTGCGGAGGATGATGTGGATTATTTATTAAAAGTCCCAAATGATAAAAGTGATGAAAAACCTTTTAAATCATAAAAGATAGTAGATTTTATTCTCTACTGGACTCTTTTAATGGATTGCATCTTCCGCTGCAGTTAAACTTGATGTCTATTGTATTTTATCAGTTTAACATTGTTAAAGGCTAATGATAATTTATTCTGCATTATCTTAGTCATAATATTTATTACTGGGCTAGTTGAGCTCACCCTTTCTTTCACTGTTCTCTTCAGGAAATGATAACGTAGCCGGGACTAGTCGGGGAACGGAGTGACGGTCCAGATGATAGTATTAATAGTCCTCACTATTCTATTAAATAGTGTGACAATAAATGTAATGGGGACTTATTCTGAGAGTGGATATTGTCTAGAAGACAATAACTGTATTAAAACTCACAGCTCTCTTGTTGTATATTAAAGATTGTATTCGTATTCTGTACCATGTATTTGGTGACTCAGAATAGGTGATGTATACCTATTTTGGGGGCGTCACAATCCTGGAAAAAATGAACGTGGTAGCTGACGCGTTGAGTAGAAGATCATACGCGAGTATGAGTGCGATATTGTTGAACACAAAGACCTATTTTGTATAATTTACAAATGATAAAGATAGAGTTAAAGACTCTAGGGACCCATGTTATGATGTTAAATATACGAGTAGAATCGAATTTAATCGATAAAGTTAAAACTGCTCAAGCTACACACCGAAGTTGATGAATATAAAAAAGAAGGTGCAAGAAGGCGTTATTCTAGAAGTAAGAGTCGATGAAGAGAAGAAAGCTCAAACCTTCGATTTATTTGAAATCCTCGATCGAGTAGGAACTGTGGCCTATAGACTCACCTTAACTCTAAGTATGTCGCGTGTTCATAACGTTTTTCATGTATCGATGTTACGTAAATATGTGGACGACCCAAACCACATTATTGCGTTAGAACCAAACGAGATAGTTGAAGATTTAACGTACGAGGAGGTACCCGTCAAGATCTTGGATAGGAAAGAGCATGTCCTACACACAAAGGTTATACCACAAGTTAAGATTTTGTGGAGGAACCATGCTATTGAAGAAATGACCTGGGAGTTGGAATCGGAAATGAAAGCGAGGTACCCTCACCTTTTCGAAATACGAGGTACGTACGTCAATTTCGAGGACGAAATTTCATAAGGAGGGAAAGTTGTAAGACCCCAACTTATTATAAATAAAATTGAATTTTCTCTATTCATTATCTTGAAATAATAAGGAGTTAATTTGATAAAATGTTTTGGTTATGGGTGAAATGTGCAAATTTTACAAAATAAGCAAGTGGTTGTAAAATGTTCATTTTTGTCGGAGAATATTCGTTTGGTCGTGGAATATTCTTTGTTGTGAGGAATATTAAATGCGACGGTAGCGACCATTCATAGGCCTCGTAATGGAATAAGCACGAATGAAGAAAAGCGACAAGTTTGAGTTTTTATAAATAACTTGGCGTAGTTGTTACACAATTAACACTTGTTGGAATACCTAGTGGTTAAAATACGATGTACGTGTGGTTGCGACAAGAAAGACACGGTGTTGCATGATATTTTGAATTATTGATTCTTACGTGAGAAGGCACTACTCAATAATTGTTACGATGAATTGCTTTGTTTAATATTTTATTTTATTGGTTTAATAATTGTTGCGTTGATATTTTATATTATTATTGTTTTAATAATTGTCATTTTAGATATTTTTTTCCATTATCAGATCAATAATTCATATTATTTGAATAATATTATTACATAGCACTATTGGCAATGTCTAGAAAGTTCTGTCTAAGGAGAGGTTTGGTCACCTAATTGCGCGCCAGTAAGGAGAAATCCTTATTGGAAAGCTCCCTCTTTCCTGGGAATGGCCTGGTTGTCATAATTGTGATTCTGTAATATTATTTGTGAATAATTAATTATTGATTTATATGATAAGAAATATTTATTTTGTGTGGATATAAAGAATGGTTATATTTTATGTGGTTGTAATTGAAGGAATTAATGTTGAGGTGTTTATTAGTATTTTTGTCGGAATGGAGGTATTAAAAATCAAATCAGTGTTCTTGAGATATATTGCGTGAGTTATAATTTTTAATCCGACCGTTTTGGATATGTTATACATATATAAGTTGAGTATATGTCCACAAATTTTGAACCGTTAAAAATGAACGTATGATTTGTTATGAATTTTAAGAGGTGACTGATTCGGAAATTATGTTATAAATGATTTTTGGTGGAAAATTCTAGAATTGAGTGGGCCCCACTTTTGGTTGGTGAGAAATGTGCTCAAATTTTATTTCAAATATGGTGGGTGGCAATAGTAGTAGGTAAAGCCATCAGGTAGCAGGTCAAGTCTGCTTCGGCGTGCTAGCATTTTCCTATAAATAGGTGCTTATGTTAGAATTAAAAATTACACCAGAAACATAAGTTTTCTCTCTCTATATTATCGAGCGTATTTTGTGAGTATTTAGATACTTTGAGAGTTGCTATTCAGTACAAGTTTCATTCAGCATCACATCCGACCTTTCATTCCGAAGTACTGTTTCTTTGAGGTAAGGGATGTTATTTTTTTTTTTCGTAATGATGTTATTCTTTCAATATCATTATACCGAAATACTGATATAGATTTTATTGTGGAATTTCTACATTTTTTTGTCGGGGTTACTATTCACGTATACAGCACTATTCACCGAAAAATGAAAATTTTCCTTTTTGTCCAAGATGTCTTTTATGGTTATTATCTTTGATTGTATCCATGTTTTGATCTTTATTTTTGAATTCTACTTCACAATTGGTTATTATGGAGTATTATTGAATTTGGATAAACCGAAATACGAATCCCTTATATTTGTCCTTCTGTCTCATTGGATTCGTTCTCTAAAATATTTTTATCATCCTCAGTCCTTAATTATGATACTTGATGAATATCTTTGGCCTATAGTGCAAAGATGAATGATTACCTGATGAATATCTTTGGCCCATAATGCAAAGATGAACAGGTGTTGAGATGAAAATGACCAACTGGTGATATAAATGAATATCTTTGGCCCGTAGTGCAGAGATGAATATTTGATTCAAGATGTATATTAATTGATGTTACATGGATAAAATATTGATGATGGACTTTTAAATTCATAGATGATAGTAGATTTCATTCTCTACTTAACTCTTCTAATGAATTGTTGTTTCCGCTGCAGTTGTTGATCTAAAACTTGTTGTCGATTATATTCTATCAGATTTTTCCTTATTGAAGACTAAGAATAATTTGTTGTATATTATCTTAGTCATAATATTCTTTACTGGGCTAGTTGAGCTCACCCTTTTCCTTTTTATTCCATTTTTCTTCTCAGGAGGTGAGAATTTATCAGGAACTAGCTGGGGTATGGAGTGATGGTCCAAGGTAGTTGTTATAGTAGTCCTCACTATTTTGTAAAATAGTGTATCAATAAGTGTAATGAGGACTTATTTGAGTGTGGATATTGTCTAGAAGATAATATTTGTATTTAAAATCACAGTATTTGTGTTGTCGTATTTTGCACGACTATTGTATTAATGATGTTGTAGTTATTTTTGTACCATGTATTTGGTGACTTAGAATAGGTTGGGTGGATTGAACCTATTTTAGGGGCGTCACAACCGTGAATAGTACTTTGTGAATAGTGTCGTATGAATAGTGTCGTACATATGAATAGTGTCATATGTATGAATAGTACTCATGAATAGTACTCCGTTATGAAAAGATTAAAAATTAACAAGAGCGTTCAAAAAAATATTCTTGTGAAACGATACTAGATGAAACACAAATTTTAATGATATTCTACTAATTTCGAAGAGTATAGAAGCAATAATTATCAACATAAGTGTAGAATTAGGAATATGAAACGAAATAACTTACATACTACAGAGTATGGAAGAAAATATTATTTCTTACGAATATTGAACAAAAATAATATTCCTTACAACTGTTGAACGAAAATAATATTCCTTACGAATATTGAACGAAAATAATATTCCTTACGAATATTGAACGGAAATAAAATTCCTTACGAATACGAAAAATAATATCGTAAGCGAATATGAAATAAATAATACCTTTTACCTTGAAAAGAGAATACTTCTGGCTGGTATAACTGAGATATTCTTGAAGAAAAACTTTCACTATTTGCTACACTCAAAGTTTCCTTCACTCAAAAGAAATACGCTCAATATTATAGAAGAAGAATTCTCTAATTCTGGTGTGATTTTCATTTCTAAACTGAGCATCCTATTTATAGGAGAATGGCAGGATACTATTTAGAAAAATAATCACGCAATTTGCGTAGGAATTTCTTCACTAGCAAGCAATCCAGGAATTCTAAAAATTTTTTTGATTTTACTATCTTTGCATTATGCAAAGACTATCCAAATACTTATCTTTATGATCTGCAACACTATGCAGTACTATAAAAACACTATTCAATACTTTATGCAACACTATGCAAATACTATGCAGTACTCTGCAATACTATGCAGTACTATACAAACACTATGCAGTACTATGCAATATAATAAAATTTAATATATTCTATTTATAAAAAGTTTTTTGTTTTATATAAAAAGTTTTCTTTTTTATTACTATTATAATAATAATAAAATAAAACTGAGATAAATTTGTATCGACGTTTTTTCATTAAAAAACTCATCTATTTATCTCAATTCACTAAACACATTTTTAATAATATTTATTCATCATTAATATTATAACTCGCAATATTAACAAGTAGATTATCATTCTCAGGAAAGAGGGGACTTTCCGATAAGGACTTCTCCTTATTGACGCGCAATTAGATGACCAAATCCCTTTCCTCGACAGAACTTTCTATACATCGTCAATAATGCAAATAATAATATGAATAACTTTGTCGTCTCAATTATTGATATAATAATATAAAATATTGTGCAGATGATACTGTGACAATAATTGAATCAATAATGATGCAACAATTACTGTGGCAATAATTGAATAAAACTGAGTGACTTCTCACGTAAGCATCAATAATTAAAGATATTGTACACTATCGTGTGCTACTTTGCAACCACGCGTATTACTGTACTTTTATCACCGGGTATTTCATCAGTTAACGGTAAAAGTTTTGTCGTTATTTTTATAAAAAGTTATTTCTGTCATTTTTTAACTCCGACAGTAATTCCGTTGTGGGGTTCACCAATGATTGTGTCGTCGTGCGAATATTCTCTGATAAAACGAATATTCCCCGACCAAACGAATATTTTATGACAACTACTTTGTAAAATTTTCACATATCACCCTTAACTTTAACTTTTTATCAATTTAATCATTTACTAAATAGAATAATAATTATAAGAAAATTGAATACTTTCATTTCATAAAATTCGGGATCTTACAAAGTATGCCTTTGTTGCTTGGGTAGTCTTGTGACAAATATTTCATATAGGAGATTTTGGGATCAAATCTATGGAATAACAAAATTTGCTGACTTATTTTAAAATAACTTCAAATTAAAATTTTAAGTTGACTTATAATCATTCTTAGTTATTACTTATAAGTAAAAATATTTGTCACCATTTTAACTTATAAGTCTGAAATTAAGTTAAAATAAATTGTGAAAGTGTTCGGCTGAGAATGACTTATAAATTAAAATAAAATGCAAAAATCACTAAAAAGACATTAAAAAAAAGATACATTTATTCAACATCATATCATAACAATAAGCATTTTTATTAGGCTAAGTATATCATAGCATTAAAACTAACTATACTTAAGCCAAATTAAGATTTACATAAATTATAAATAAATAAATATTAAGAAAATGAATAACATAATTAACTAATTATCCATTTGAAAAAAAATATTTTTTATGAATGGGTTAAAAAAATTAAAGCAATAAATTGTCTATTTATAAAATAAAATATAATTACAAACTATGTTATAAATTTCATATTTATTTAAACACATAATAAAGGAAAATATAACAAACAAAAAATAAAAGAGAATTACATACTGGCTTGATTAAGAGGGGAGGAGTGAGGACCATCAAAATCAATCAAATTAGTTTGATAAAGAGGGTCTGGGAGGAGTGAGGCTACAGATGTCATTCAGAAAAAATAGAATAGGGCAAAGTTGTCATTACATTTAATCAAATCTATTTATTAAAAATGAATTATAAATTTTTTTTTAATAAATTAAAATTTGTTACTTATCAAAAATAATTTATAAATTAAAAAATAAGTTATTCCTAAATACCTCAACAGTCAAAAACAACTTATAAATTAGTTTGACCAATTTATAAGTTGTCCCCGAAAACCCCCTAAGCGGGTTTAACCACCAGAAGGTTTAGTCTAATACATGTGATAAAAAACTTTATCTTCTCAGCCGCTAAAGTAATCAAGTGTAACATCATACATCTTTTCAGCCTTTATTATCAAAAAGGAGATCTCCTAAGAAGCATGCAACCAATAGTAAAAAGTTGAGTACAGGTACATTAAATCCTATCAAAAGGTGTTTTAATTTTAAACAAGGAAATTAGGGTGCTAGTGAACTGTTGAACAATGCTTTCTTTTGTTATGCTTTCATTAAAACAATGCTTTTGTTTGGTTAACATTGTCAGAGATAAACAATATTGATTTTGATTGAAAATTATGTAATTTGCATTGTCATTTGGTGTACAATGCTTTTTCTTGGTTAAAATTATCAAATGATAAATAATTTCTTTTGATGAATCTGATTAGTCATAAGTAGGATATTGAAATTTATTTAGGTAGTAGCATATGTCAACTTCATTACATAGATGAACAAAGTTAACAAATTTCTTCTATTTCCTTCGTAACATGTGCTCGATGAAGACATGATGATATTTATAAAAATAATCAAATTTTTTATTTAATAAGTTAACAAACATAGATGGAAAATAATATTATCTCTGGTTCAAATTATATGATCATTATTAATTTTTAAAAATTAATTTAAGACATGATTTTCAAACTCAAAATTGAGATGATTCATTTAAAGTTATTAAAATAAATAAATCTTATAATGAGTAGTACTTGTTAGATTGTTTAGAAATTTCATCGTTTTATCAATTAAAATTAAAAGAATTCAATTCAATTTTGAATTTAAAAATGTCTTAGTTTAACTTTAAAAAATCAATAATATTTTTATATTATGGAATGGATAGAATATATAAAATTAAATAGCATGAATTTACCTTGGAGCGAAAAAAATTCAATATATTTTGGTGTGTGTGTGTGTGCGCGTGTGATGGTTTCACTGTGCAATCCATGATTTTTTCCTAAATAGTATCATGTCATTCTCCTATAAATAAGATGCTTAGTTTAGAAAAAAAAATCACACCAGAATCAAAGAATTCTTCTTCTATAATATTGAGCGTATTTTTTTTGAGTTTAAGGAAGCTTTGAGTGTAGAAAACAGTATAAGTTTTCTTCAAGAATATTCTCGCTATATCAGTCAGAAGTACTCTCCTTTTAAGGTAAGGGATATATTTTTTTCAATATTCGTAAGAAATAATATTTTCTTCCATACTTTGTAGTATGTAAGTAATATTATTTCGTTTCATATTCCTAATTCTACACTTATTTTGATAAGTATTGCTTCTATACTCCTTGAAATTAGTAGAATATCCTTGAAATTTGTGCTTCATCTAGTATCGTTTCACTGAAATATTTTTCTGGACATTCTTGTTAAATTTTAAGTTTTTCATGCCGGAGTACTATTCATATATACGACACTATTAATACGGTACTATTCATACATATGTTACTATTCACGAGGTACTATTCATGAAATACTATTCACAGGGTACTATTCACGATAAAAATTGATTTCTTTTCTGTCCAAATTATTTTTGATACATGAATATTATTCATGAATTTTACTCTACAAAGTAGTTATCATGTTGAAAATTTGAACATTCTTAAACTCTGGATAAATTGAATTATAAATCTTTAAACTTTATCCTTGATCTCACTTAATTGAATTCTTATATCATTGTCATCATCCTCATGCTTATATTGTGATGTGATTGAAGTCATCTTTGGCTAGTAGTGTATAGATGGACTGATGATTGATATGATTATGTCCAGGAATTATGTATTGATATAATCATGACCTGCAATGTTACAAATGATTTGGTAAAAGTCCTCATTGACCCGTAGTGCATTGATGGACAGTTGTTAGCATGATCATGACCACTGGTGATAATAACGAATATCCTTGGCCCGTAGTGCATGGATGATTCATGGATGTGATATTAACGAATATCCTTGGCCCGTAGTGCATCGATAATTCGGTGATGTGGATTATTTATTGAGCTGTGTTACAACGATAAAATATTGATGATGAACTTTTAAATCATAGAAGATTATGCTTGACTCTTCTAATGGATTGCTTGTTTCGTTGCAGTTAAACTTGTTGTCTATTATATTTTATCAATTTTACACTGTTGAAGGCTAAGGATAATTTATTCTGCATTATCTTAGTCATAATATTCTTTACTAGGCTAGTTGAGCTCACCCTTTTCTTTTATTGTTCTCTTCAAGAAATGAGAATATAGCTGGAACTAGTCGGGGAATGGAGTGATGGTCCAAATTGGTGGCTATAGTAGTCCTCACTATTCTATGAAATAGTGTGATAATAATTGTAATGAGGACTCCATTTGAGTTTGGATATGGTCTATGAGACAATATTCGTTTTAAAACTCTCAGCTACGTTTTGTCGTATTGTGTAAATTGAGTTTGTATTTGAATTATGTACCATGTATTTGGCGACTCAGAATGAGTTGTGTATACCTATTTTGGGGTCTTCACATTAGATCACTATTAATACTCCAAAACTTAAAAGTCAATAAAAAAACTTAAGAAATCTTAAAACCATAATATGACAAATTATTCTTAAGATATTAGTCCACTATATTGGTCTTTTCACAATTAACTAAAACTTATTTGTCAAATTAATTAATTTTAACAGAAACAAAACTTCAAATACTCCAATTTAGCCTCAAGAATCACCCAAATCGAATTTCAAATCATTAATTTATATATTTTTAAATATTAGAACTCACTGCTGAAAATCTGCTTGAAAAATCCCAGACCAACCACTTCTTAGAATTCATAACAAATCACACGTAAATCTTTAACAGTTCAAAATTAGTGAACATATTCTCAACTTATATATGTATAATATATGTAAAAATTATAACGATACAACAGTCGGATTAAGAGATATAACCCACGCAATAGACCTTAAAATATAAAAACTGATTTCAGATTTTTAACCTTTATATTCAATCAAATTATATTTCGCAATATAAATTTGTCCCATCTTTCTTATTATCATGATATCTAATTCCATGTCTATATTTTATTGAAAAATAATTTCTAATTCCTTATAGGTAAACTTAAAATCAAAATATAAAATATTATTTATCATTTTTTTCTCATTTCTTTAATATGCAGCAGTAAAGAATCTGACTTTTGTTTCTTCTAGAATCTTAAAAATTCCTTCATGTCTTCATGAAATTGTAACTCTCGAAAATATACACGAAATAGGCTCAAGAATCACTCAATTCAGAGTTAATATGAATGAGTTACGAATTTTCAAAATTAGGGCTAAAAATAGTGGTGAGAATTAGGACAGGTTACAGTTTTCAGTAATTTAAAGCATGAAGATGATGTTAAATAACTTCTCTTCCTCTTCGTAATTGTAGAGAACGAAAAACTGAAGAAATAAACTTTGGATTCACTCAATTCCGACATCGAATGAATTAATTATGATTTTTCTAATGGACCGTAATGCGTAAAACTATTCTATTCGGGAATTCAACTAATCAAATTAGAATAGGATTAGGGTTACATCTCTACTTTATAAATATAAACATGAAACAATATAAAAGATAACATAACTCAAATGGACTCCTCAATTTTAATTAAATAAATTATTTATTATCTACTAAAAGAATTTAATTTTCCAAACGAAATAAAAAAAGCTTAAATATATTTTACTACCTTAAACTATAGGCCATATTCCACTTAGGTGATCCACTTTTTAATTTTGTCAATTAAATGATTGAACTATTAATTTTTTTTTACTTTTGTTCAAATTCACTCGACAAGGCAGAAATTGATTGTGTCTTCATGACTGGGGCCATAGAAGCTAATGTGTATTTAAATAATATTATTTATATCATTTTATTAATTTAAATTATTTGGGAAAGGGTAAATTTGGCAAAGATTAGCTGAAGATGAATCACCGTGTTCTGAATTTCGATACAGAAGAAGAGGACTCAATTCCCACATCTTCAGTTCTAAACAGATCAAAAAAATTATCAATGTAAGTGTTTTTTTTACTTGATTGAAGGCTGAAATTTTGGCTCCCTGTTTATTAGTAATGTTGAACTATTTTCAATTTGAATGACTGATTAGGGCCAAAGAAGAAGAGATCATGGAGCTACTTTGGCAAAACAGTCAGCTTGTGGCTCACAGCCAAAGCCAAAGACAGATCTCTCAAAAAAAATCTCACGTCATTGGAGCTTTGGAGCATAGAGAGATCCGATCGGAAGAAGAAAGCATGTTAATTTCTGTGTAAGTAGTTTTGTTCTTGTTGGAATTGGATCCGGGCTTGAATTTGAAGGATTTGAGATGTAGCGAGTTGGTTGAGTCCAATTGAACATGTTTGAGCAAATACCCATTTCGTTAAAACTCGAAAACCCTTGAAAAGCTTCGGCGAAGTAAGAAGCGACTCTTTTCGACAAAGACCCGAACGACAAGGAAAGTTCAGATATTTTTGGGAGGAGGTCACAGGCGTCCTCCAGGTTGTCGACGACGATGCATTCGACGCATTGTAGCCAGAGGCCCAATAGGCGTAAGCTGGTAGACTCGACCTCGATGAGGAGGGTGACTTCTTCTACGTCGTGTTCCTCGGCGATTTTCTCGCCGGAGATGGAAGCGTCAACAGAATAGTTGTGGTGCTTGTGGGTGGAATCATCGTCGTGGTCGTCGGAGGATTCGGCCACTGGGCATCGATGGAGGGCCGCTTGGTTTTCATGGAGGTGGAGAATTCTCTGAGATTTGTTTTGTTTTGTTTTAATGGAGATTTGTCTTAGATGTGTTTTGTTTTTATTTGTTTAAATGGAACACAGTGATTATTTTCGATTAGGCTTTGTCAAATTTTCCCTTGCCCAAATAATTTAAATTAATAAAATGATATAAATAATATTATTTAAATACACTTCAGATTTCTATGTCCCGACTCAGGAAGTCATGTTATTAATTTCTGACGTGTTAAGTGAATTTGGACAAAAATGGAAAAAAATAATAGTTCAATCATTTAATTGACAAAATTAAAAGGTGAATCACCGAAGTAGAATATGACCAATAGTTTAGGATAGTAAAATATATTTAAGCCTAAAAAAAATAGTAACATACCTTTTTCAATTTAATTATGATTTTAGGTAAAATAAAATCAAAATTTAAATTTAATTATTAATTAACAAAAAATTGAATTATTACAGAAAAATTGTTGAGATACCGGGTAATAATAAATTCTTTCATCAGAGCACAAAAAGAAAGATATGGATTACAAATTTAATGGGTTGACCTTTTAGAACAAGACGTGACTATCGATGAAATTTATATAAATTCTATATTTTCTACAAATACAAATATATACTTATTTTAAAGAAATTAAAAAGTGAAATCGAAAAATAAGTGATTGTTGAAATTTTCATATTAGCCGTATGTTATCTTATACATTACTTGTTGCAGCTTGGAAATCAAGTAATGCACACTAGGCGAAGGTATTAATGTGTGTGGGTCCTCACCTATAAAAAGAATTGAAGTTAAAAAATAATTTATTTATTAGATTGGTTGGTGATTAGAAAAAAGAGATGTGATCCCTAATTTGGTTAGGAGAATAAATTGATTCTAATCCATAATAAGAATGGATTAGAAAGAGTACTATAAATAAGGCTTTGAGGGAGTCTTATTTTACACATGAGAGAAGCTTGGTGGTAAAAAAGTACCGAAAGAATAAATTGAGAGTATTCAGTTTGTTACTCATGGGTACCGTCTCCATCTCCGTTCAATTAAAAGCTTGAAGACTTTATTGCTTGAGGTGTTTTTGGGTGGTGAAGTTAATTAGGTTTCTCAACCTTTGTTCTCTCTCAATTTATTGTGTAACCTCAAGTTTTAGAGTATAAATTTTAGGAGGATTATTGTAAGTCCATTATTTTGATATAGTGGAGATTCGAAGTTTGGCCTGTGATTTTTTCTTTTTAAGGGTTTTTCACGTTAAATATTGTGTCTTGCTTGTGGATGGTTATTTGTTATTTTCATTCTCATTATTGGATTTTTTGATCTCTTATTTAATTGCACAGAGTGAAAAGTAATTTCTGGGATTGAGATTATTTAAGGCGTTCTTTTCCCAACAATGGTATCAAGAGCTTGGTTGTTTTTTGTGATTTTCTTGTGCGAATTAAATGGAAGATTGGAAAGCAGGTTACATGATTAAACTCACTGCTACAAATTATGCAATTTGGAAGCCAAGAATGGAGGATTTGCTTTACTGCAAGGATTTGTACGAGCCACATGAGAATGAAAGAGTCGAGCCCTCAAACAAGAATAACGCACAGTGGAACAAGATGAACAGGAAGACTATTGGTCTAATTAATTAGATCGTGGATTGATCAAAGTGTGTTTTCTTATGTTGTCACGGAAACTAAAGTATATGGTCTCTGGCAGAAATTGGAGTCCATGTATGAAAGGAAGACGACACAAAATAAAACTTTTTTGATTAGGAAGCTTGTGACTTCTAAGTTCAAGGATGGAAACTCTGTTGCAGAACACTTGAGTGATTTTCAGAGTTTGATAAATCAGTTGAATACGATGAAGATGGTCATTGACGATGAGATGCATGCTTTGTTGTTGTTGAGCTCTTTGTTTGATAGTTGGAAGACTCTGGTTGTATCGCTAAGAAACTCTGACTATGGATACAGTCAAGGATATTGTGTTTAACAAGAAACAAAGAAGAAAAAGTAATTCCTGAGATTGAGATTATTTTAAGCGTTCTTTTCTCAACAGGTATCAAATGACTGAACAAATTGAAAAATCTAGACCAAAAAAGCAATCAACGATAAGTACATACATACGTTATAGTTACGTGGCAATTTCATGAAATAAATCAGCAAAAAGGAATATAATTGACCTTTGGAAAAACTTTAGGGATGAAATTGCCAATATCCATACTTTGAGGTGTAATTTGAGATCCATGCAAATTTTTAGGAATGTTTTTTCATTTGCACTTTAAAAACCATTTAAATAATTTGATAAGAAATTAATTATTCATGAAATGGTGAGGTCAATTATGTGGGAGACAGAGAGAGTGGGGAACCATCAAGAAATGTGGTGTAGATTAAATATAAACTCATTATCCATTAGTATTTTCTCTGGTCAATATATAAAGTAAATTATATCCTAATAAGTTGCGAAATAACAGGCTATTGGTTCTAGCTATAAGGAGAAATATATGGCAAGGCTCTCTATTTGTTGTAGCTTGATGGCAGCATTGCCTGCACCACCAAATTATCCTCAGTTAACCAGTTTGAGTCAACCAAACTATGGAGAAGAACAAAGAGGGAGGAGGAGAATATTCACTGTTTCTGCTGCAAAATCTGGTGGACTCTCTTTTAATTCAGTAAGTCAGTATGTTAGTTTGTGTAAAATTAAAATATAATTTATTTTATTTTATATTGACTACAAAAAAAAATCATTTCTTAATTTTTTTTCATTGCACATTAATTATGTACCTTCAATTTTTATATTTTTCCAAATATATTTAGTAAAATTATCGAAAATACCCTCACTCCAATTAATTATTACACATTAGTGGTCGGAAAGTGTTATTTATAGAAAATTTAGGGATATATGCATTCTGAACCCACAGATAAAAATCTAATGGGTGGCCCCTAGACGTGTCCCTCAAACCTTCTTTTTACAAGAAAAAGAAAAATGGATTTTATAAATTAATTAATTACTATGCACCATTAAACACTTAAAAATGACCTAATATAAACTTGAGTTAATTTAAAGCATGGCTTATGTTTTTTTATACATGCAGATAACTAAGGGGTGCTCTAAATGTGGAGGTCAAGGGGCAATAGAGTGTCCTGGATGTAAGGTATTTCATTTGACTTATATGCATCTCTTGGAGTAACGAATATATAAAATTAAATGATTTATATGCAAAATGCAAATTAAGAATTATTTAAATTGGAAAAATAAATTTTACTGGATTTTATTTAGTTGATAATTATGTTAATTATTAATAAATATAGTCTGGCTTAAAATTGCAAAATTGGCACAGGGGACAGGAAAAAATAAGAAGAATGGGAATATCTTCGAGCGGTGGAAGTAAGTTTTTTAGTTTTATTTATTTTTTTCACACAGAATTTTATTTCCATCATAGAATTTTGTTTCCAAAGAATCAATATGTCAAATTTTATTAAGAAACACAAGTTTATTTATTTATTTTGAGAACTTATTTATTACTCATCTGTTCTCAAAAGGACGACTAAAGATTCAAAAAACATATTATTCCCAAAAATATGAGAGAAAATATATAAAATGAAGGGTAAATATGTCATTAGTAGAATCTATTAGTATAAAAAAATAAAATATACTCGTCACTTTATATAATTTTGATTTTACTGATGGATATATTCAAACTTATAATATTGCACAATAAAGGGAGAGCTAAATATACTATTAGACTACCACTTTTGGTCTTAGACACGCCAATTAATTATCCACGTATTTATATTATTAAAAATTACACAACCATGTCTACTCGCAATAATAATCGATAAATCAACAATTTTTATGATAATATATAAAAGGATTTAAAGATATTTAATGTTAAAAGCCAGTATATTATAAAATAAAAGAACTCTTCATTTCTCTTGCTTTCTTCTCATATTCTTTTTATCACCTTTTATTAGAGCACCAAATAAGGAAACTGAACTGAATTTCTTCATTTTCATTTACATGTGCAAATTTACAAATAAAAGTCCAAAGAAAAAAAAATATTTTTTATTTTTTCCTTGAATAAATATACTGTGGGTTATTGTAGATGCTATGATTGCCAAGGGTTTGGATTAAAGAGCTGCCCCAGTTGTGGAAAGGGAGGATTGACTCCAGAACAAAGGGGAGAAAGATGACCTTTCTAATTTTGTCAATGATATTCAAACCCTTGTTTATATACTAAAACTTTTTGTAAATTCCTAGTATATACTCTTTCATCTCACATAAGGAGACCACTTTCTTTGACTAATCTCCGATTTGTATCCTAAACTTTAACTTTAAAATCAATTTGCACCTTAAATTATGAGTTTCAAAACATATTGTACTCTCCGCACCCTATCAAAATAATTTACATCCTAAACTTTAGTGCGGAAGGTGCAAATTATATTGAAAATGAGATTATGATTCAATTTGAAATTTAGTCCTTTCTTTTTTTAAGACTTCTCAAAATGAGATTTTATTTTCCAAATTAATGTACCATATTCATTATATTTATATAAATCGTTATATTATTATGGTTTGGTAATATTCTTGAAGTCGAACTTCTCCAATCACCTTGTAGGTTAGTGATTAAAGGAGATTTGTGGCACAATTTAATAATCCTTAAATCAATTATACTACATTAAAACCTCACTTTAATTAAAGGCATTTGGCCCGAGTGGTATTACTCGATACGTGGTAAATCATGAGGTTGGGGGTTCGACTCAAATCAAATATACCATTTTCTTATCTCCCTTCATGGAAGACTACAAAATAAACTAAATAAGGTGCATTTCTGTTAGAATATTTCCTATGATCCTTCACATGTACGAAAAAAGGGCGCTTGGAATTGAACATGGAAATGGACTGGAAACATAGAGAGAATATCTGAAATTGTTTATCCCTTTAGATTCTCTTACATTTAGTTAAATTGTATTTTTCACTAGCATTAATAAAATAAACTCAAGTCAACAATGTCTTTAATCTCAACTACTCGCAAAAAAAAAAAAAACGACAATATCTATATGTATAATTATTTTTTTTAACAAAAGGCAAGAAAAATTATTATTAAAAATATCACAAGATCCAAAAGACTTGGATCTTGAAGTTTTACAAGCTTGTACCAACATTATAATTACAACAGAATAAACATTTATCCAAGACATGTACAGTGAGAAAAGCAGATTCATATATATATATATATATATATATATATATATATATATATATATATATATATATATATAGGGTTTCATCCACAACAACTTTTTTTACCATTGAAATTTCGACCGGAGCAAAAAAAAAAAAAATCGTGAGGCTATAAAAGGGTTGCTCCACAAAGAACGGAATGGGACAATGGTTGGATCAGTCGATATATGTTGTCTATCGCTATATGTTGTTCGTCGCTAAAAGCTAAAACGACGGTTCTCTGATATAGCGACGGACCGAACCGTTGCCCGGTATGTAGGATCAAATGGTAAGCCCTTAATCCTTTCCGTGTATATATATATATATATATATAAATATTTACGGTCCGGATCTTAAGCTTACCCCTTATCTAGCTCACCTTGTGTTACAGATCAAGATCCTAACCTTATTAAAATGGGTATTGGGTAAGAATGGAGGGTTAGGATTTAGTGTTAAAAATGAATGGCTTAGATGCATTCTCATGTTATCTTGTATTTCCTTTATTTTAAATAGCAGAATGTGGGTTATTGGTAGGTATGACTGAAATGAAGTAAAATCTTTTTCCCCAATCTATCTTCTTTCTCTCTATTTCTCCCTACAAATTTTATCAAAGTCTATCCGAGACTATAAATCGGTAACAATTGTGCTTTCATTGAGAGCTGAATCCAAGGAAGCTGATCCTACCATGGAGCTTGTAACAAATTCTTGGAGAGATTTTCAGAATCTATGACAAAATTTGCTAATCAATTTGTTGAAGATATGAAGCAAACTCGCCTAAAATCCGATCCAAAGCATTACCGGAAAATCTTAATTTGTGGTTATACTGAGGAGGAGGATAGCATATGTATCGAAGAAAGTTCCAAGTGGTCAGTATGTAATGATATTGTTGATGACGATGGTGTCTCTTTGGTTTGTGAAGTGGAAAAAAGATCTTCTGTTGACGACCCAATCAAGCAGTCGCTCAAAAATTCCAAGGAGAAAATTGTAGATATGGATGAGCGAAAGAGGTTCGATGAAATGACTGAACGTGAGGGTGACTATGAGGAAGATGATCACGAGGAATTCCAGACCAAAATTGATGATCCAAATCCACCTTTCATCATCATGCGCAGAATCTAATCGGTTCGTGATATGCTTCCCACGCAGTGCAGCGGAACTCTATGGTACGAGAGTTACATGCAAATAAAAAGGGATTCATATTGCCAACAAGATGTTCGATAAAATTACGAAAAGAAGGCAATACATTGCTTCCTTTAATAATCCAGATCCCCAGATGAGTATGAACAACGTCTACTTGGTGGGACAATAGAGCAAACCGGATCTAACGGATTTATGGTTGCAACGAGTAGAAGTTTTAAAATCGGGTAATGTTCATGAAATTAGAGTAGCTCACAATGAATTTGATGAAATGCTTAGAAGAGAGGCCGTAGCACGGAATGTTATGATTTTCCATAATCTATATGAGAATTGTTTGTGTTACGATGAATAATCTAAATAAGCCTATGTCTGAATGATAGTGGGGATAAAACTATGGATATGCATATGACAAATTTGAGTCTTGGGATGATGGGGACAAAAGCTACCAATTCTTCAAATCTCAAACATAAACAAGCATTTAGGGTCCGCATCTGAGTGATATTGTTGATCTAGTTGTTGAATTGGGAAGTTATGTGGTACAAGTTGAACAAATCCACCTTGTGGACAAGGTGAAATTTGAAGAGGGAAATCAATTGTCCATGAAGTTGGTGATTTATTTGTTTTCGAGACGAAGTTCATGAGAGCCTTACGGAGCAACTTGAAGATTCAAGGCCACAAATTCATTATGTTTGGAACCAATTGATTAATGATAAGGTAAACTCTCTCCTCAAAGTGATATTTCATCTCCTAGCTTAACAAATCCAACACTTTGCATTAGGAATGTTTTCAACAAATAAAAATAAGTTTCTTATCGCGGTTAAGGTGTTTGACGAGATTCAAAAAAGAAATGGATACAATTGTGTGCTTAACGCAAAAACCTCCCGATGAATATGGTGCCTTACACACATGGTGGGACACTAATGAACTCAAATTGGATCCCGGTTGTGAAGCTTATTGATATAATCGAGAACTATGAAGGGAGGTCTCATGAGTGAATGGATGTACACAAAGTGTTTGACGAAAGTCTTGAGCGAGAAATAGGTAATAATAGGCGAAGCAATCGGTGATGGGATTCAAGAGACTGTGTAAAATAGAACAAAGACAAAACATAAGCGAGAGTTTAAACAAGAATCTGCCTTGTGTCTCGAAGAGACTTTTAAATTCAATATCCATTCTCAATGGAGTCCTCATAGGCGATTATACAAACTCAAATTCGATCCCTCGTTACATTTATTGTCACACTTTATTTATAACTTATAGTGAGGACTACTAATCTTATCATTTAAACAAATAGTCACTTCTCGTTCCCAGGCTAAATCCCGGTCTATATTCTCATTTCACCGGCAATCCGAAGAAGAGGTGAAAGAAAGAAAGGGTGAGCTCAACTAGCCCGATAAAAATATTATGACTAAGATAATGCGAATAAATTATCAATAGTCTTGATAATGTTAAACGATAAAATACAATAGACATCAAGTTTAAGCTGCGGTGAATAAAGCAATTCATAAGAAGAGTCAAGTAAAGAATAAAATCTACTATCTTTTATGATTTAAAATGTTTTCATCAATTCTTATCGTTGAGACTCGACAATAAATAAATCGCATCATCGAATCATCCACCTGCACTCTACGGGCGAGGATATTCATTAAATCATCGATAATTCATGACTATCTTAGAATAATCCTGGTCATAATCATACCAAGTCCATCTCTGCGTAAGCCAAAGATATACAACAATAAAATCAATAATCAACAATCCATCTTTGCACGTAAGCGAAGATATACAATTCAATAATCAACGATCCATCTTACACGTAAGCGAAGATAACTTTCATCACCATATAAGCATGAGGATGATGACAATGATATAAGCATTAATCAAACTAAAACAAGGATAAATATTAAAGACTTTAATTTTATCCAAATATTATCCATCACTTAAATAACTCATAATCTAATATTGTTAATATTATAACAATATTTTAATCACCTCTTAAACTTATAAACAATTTATTTCAATTGTTTACACTTTATCAAATAATGGATTTAATTATTCAAAAATGCCATACTCATAATATTTCATCACCAATGATCAAATCCATTATCATCAATCTACATATACCTTATATAGGATTTCCAAGCCATAAAATTTTATTTTCCAACTTTGTTACTTCACATAACATATTTAACTCATATGTTCGTAACTAAACTATTTTCATGAAAAATACCAAATCAGTCCCAAAATATTTATTTTTACGGATTTAGCATAATATAGTCCCATAATGAACATATATTTTTCTCGAATTTTTAAAATTCATTTACTATTTTCAAAAATCAATTTCTAATTAATTCCTTAAAAATTAGCTACCTCAAGTTTAACTCCAAAAATTCCCAAATCTTGGCGAGAATCTTACACATGTTAACGTGAGCTTCGGTTTAAATTTCATGGTCATCGAGTTATAGAACTCCGGTTATAGCGTTTTTAAATCGGAAAAACCTAAATATTGAAATGGTCATAACTTGCTCATTTTAAGTCGGAATGAGCTCATTTTTGGACATGAGAGGTACTTTATACCATATACTTTCATGTCCCAAAAGGCCAGAATTTTCTCACAAAATTAAGTGGCCAAAACAGCCTTTTTTTAAAAACATGGGCGATAGCTTTTTTGAAATTGGCGACTTTTGCCTCCTTTGCTAAAAAAATCGATCCACACGAAAATCTACAACACCTTTTCTAGTGATTCCACTTGGATAAGCTACAAAACTCATAGATCTAACTCTAGGACTTGACCACACTCAAAATTTGAAATATAACGGAGATATGGTCAATTGAATTTACGTGTTCGTTTTTACCAAAATCGATTTTCAACCCTTTGTGATTTCTAAGAAACTTTCATGTTTTCACATAATAACCAATATAACTTATCATGACAATGACATAATAATTCAATAAAACAAGTTCACGAATTAATTTAACTAGAAACTAATAACGTCCAAATTGTCAACATGATACTTCTTTGTAGAGAAAAATTCAAGAATGCTCAGAAGAATATTTCCATGAAAAGATCTTTGATGAAGCGCAAATATCGAGGATATTCCACTAATTTCATGGAGTATAGAAGTCAAAGCTTTAACCAATTTGAGTATAAGAGAATATATGAAACTACAATGGATTTTAAATCGCCGTGCGGTAATCCACTTAGACGAGATCATTTCCACAATTTAATAAGAATGAATACGAATGATCATTCACCGTGCGTATGGAAAATCCACATGGGCAGTTATTCAACGAATAATAAAGAATGGAATAACGAAGGATTCACCATGCATGCGATAGAGACCGCATGCAGACGAGTTATTCCCAACGAGAGTAATAAATAATGGAACTAGGTCCCGTAAGCGCAAACGCATGAGACAGATATTTTAATGAGAATAATAAATGTGGAATAATAAATAATGGAACCCGGTCCGGCGTAAAAGCATGCAGACGAGGATATTAAAACGAGAATAATAAATAAATAATAAATAATGGAACCGAGTCCAGCGTAAAAGCGCACGCAGACGAGGATATTCAGACGAGAATAATAAATGCGGAATAATAAAAGAATTTCACCGTGTATGCGGTACTTGGCATAAGCAGAGTTATTCAACATAATAATAAAGAATGGAATAACAGAAGAATTTCACCATGTATGCGGTACTTTGCATAACAGGTTATTCCAACAGAATAATAAAGGATGGAATAACAGAAGTTCTTTTCATGAATAAGAAAGAAATAATACCCTTACGAAGTCTGACAAATAATATCCCTTACCTCGAAAAGAAATTTGAATCTTTGGAATAGTGAGGGGGCGGACTTCTCTTCTTCTTTCTCTCTATAGATTTCTCTCTATAATAATGGCTCTAAAGCTTTAGTGAATTGGTGAGAAATGAAGGAAGAATGAGCTTTTATTTATAGGAAAACATAGTTTCGATAATTGCACGTTTTAGGGCTCGAGAATATTCTGATCTGATACCTCCAACTTTTCTTTTCATTTTTAATTCAGGTCATCCAAGTATTATCAAACTTGCACCACCTCCCCCTAATAATAGTAAATCATGTGAATCAATAGTAAATCATGTGACTCGATAGTTCTAAACATGTGAAAAAATTAATTACGATATAGTACCTCCATACATACCTCCATTTTTAACTTAGTCATACAAGTATCATCAATCTTGCACCAACTCCCCTAATAGTATAAGAATGTGATTCAATAGTACACACATGTGAACAAATAGTTATAATCATGTGAAATAATAGCAATCAATTGCTCATTTATCCAGGTTAAATACTGGATTGGTCGATATAACCTCCAGACATCAATTTTTATCGAAATAAATGTCGATTTTCACTAACACAAATAATTCCAACACAATGAAACTATTTTTATCAAAAATATAAATTTTGAAATTTCAAAGTTTGACTTTTCCCAAAAAAAGTCAATTGTTGACTTTTGACGAAATAGTAAAAACCAAAAATTTTGTGTTTATAGTCTATTTTTTACTAATTTCATCGTTCAGGACTCAAATATCACGTCCGCGTCTCCAAATTCAACTCAAGAACACAACTTTAATTTTAATAACATTCATCATTAATATTATAACTCACAATATTTATCAACCAAATTCGTTCCCGGAAGAGGGGCTTTCGATAAGGATTTCTCCTATTGGCGCGCATGATTAGGTGACCAAACCTCTCCTTGTGAAACTTTTAGACATTGTAAATATTGCAATTTAATAATATGAATAACTTTGTCGTCTCAATTATTGATCTAATAATATATCATATTATCACGAGATGATCTTTGTGACAATAATCGAATCGATAATATGAGAGATATGATGCAACAATTCTTTGTAGCAATAATTGAGTATAAGCGGTGACTTCTTACGTAAGCATCAATAATCAATCTGGTGTGCTCTACTATGCAACCACAGCGTATTCTTTGTACTTTTACTACCGGGTAGTTCAGCAGTTTTAACGGTAAAACCTCCGTCGTTATTTTCATAAAATATTTTTGTCGTTTTCTTCTGACACACGATTTTAGTTGTGGGGGTCCACCAATGATTATGCCATCGTGGGGTCTCCGACATGAAAGAATATAACCCACCAAACGAATATTTTATAACAACTTGCATATTTTGCGAATTTATAAATCTCCGAAACAAAAATTATATTCACACCATAATATTCAAAAAAATATTAAATTTTATAAAAACTTGCATACTTTATGTTTAAATTTATAAATACTACCCAGTTCTATAACATTATCTCAAATTCACACCGGAATAATATTCAAAAAAAAAAATTTTTCGAGAAAACATTAAATCTTTATTAAGATTGTCAAAATCATAGGGTTTAGAGATCTCATCTCCAACATTTTCTCAAGCAAAGGAAATTTTAGTAATGCAAATACATAATGATTCACACATACGTTTGTTGAAGCTCTTCTTTTATAAAAGGAAGTGGCATCAATTGTTATTTGATGTCTAGAATTTTTTGAAAGTTCATTCAACCATCTCTGGGAAGCTTGCAACTCTGAGGAAGTGAATTTAGAGGGAAAAGTCATCTCCAATATTTCTCATTTTGACTTTTCAAGTGATGATGACAAGAAAGAAGTTGTGAAATTCATGATGTCAAAATGAAATATTGGTAAAACATGGAAAACTTATTTGAGAAGGTTTGCAAGTATGTTTGTCACTCAAAAAAAGGGCATTATATTAGATCTAGGGGGAATACTTTTTCTAACCACTACTGAAGAATGCAGAAACACTCTTAAACGTCTCCTTGAGGACAATGAGGTTATCAACAAGTGGGGTGATGAGGCAACTTTTCAAGAGCTCAGTGAAGGAGAAAAATGTTTGTACTCCCAAACTGAAAGTTACAATAGGGTATGGTTCAAAGATGGATGACTTGAAAGGATAAAGACAGATGATCAGTTGGTATTGAAGATTCTTGGGAAGAAGCCTCAGGCTATTGATGCCTACTCACATATCACCACAAAGTGGAAGGCAGTGCGAGGATTTATTTCAGTTTTTAGAGATATGGTGGTGTTGGGAATATTTGAAATGGTCGAATTTGTTGATGAGTTCCACCTTGAGGACAAGGTAGATTTTGAAGGGGGAAGTATTGTTACGGATCAAGATCCTAGCCTTATTAAAATGGGTATTGGGTAAGAATGGAGGGTTAGGATTTAGTGTTAAAAATGAATGGCTTAGATGCATTCTCATGTTATCTTGTATTTCCTTTATTTTAAATAGTGGAATGTGGGTTATTGGTAGGTATGACTGAAATGAAGTAAAATCTTTTTCCCCAATCTATCTTCTTTATCTCTATTTCTCCCTACAAATTTTATCAAAGTCTATCCGAGACTATAAATCGGTAACACCTTGCTCACTCCATTTTAGCGACGATAGGGTGACGATTATTCAAATCACTATATATTCGTTCAAATCATATATATGTTGTTAAATCGTTAAAAGTTAAGACAGACGGTTCTATATATATGACGAGATGCATCAATCGCCGCCTCATTCGTCATTAAAATGGGGTGAGCTTAAGATCCGAATCAGTATATATATATATATATATATATATATATACATGTTAGGATTCGAGAATGGGCGTCCGATTAACGGACCGACCTTTAATGACAGATCGTCTGTCGTTAAAGCTCATAACAGAACAATGTTATGGGCTTTAACGACGACACGATCCGATCGTTAAAGATCGGTCTTAACGGACCCATTCTGATTGAGAACTATATATATATATATATATATATATATATATATATATATATATATATATATATATATATATATATAGTCTATCGAGAGATATAACCATAAATCAAGCAATGAGATCAACTCAAAGATAATTTGACTACATTTGTGGGTGTAATAGTCGGATTACCACAAGAATCAAGTCCTGTAACAGTCCCAATATTTCAGCCAAGACACTAGGTAGTTGTTGTTGTTGTTATTATTATCTTTTTAATATTATTATTATTATTATTATTATTACTATTATTATTATTATTATTATGGGAGAATTTTAAAAATGAAATATTTCGGATTACAGCCGCTAGAAGAAGTAACGGTTCATATTTTTCCTTTTTCGGACTTGTATCGGTCGGTAAAATATTGTTAAAAATAATATTGTTGTTATTATCTTTTTAATAATATTAGTAATATTAATATAATAATAATAATAATAATAATAATAATAATAACAATAATTATTATTATTATTATTATGGAAGAATTTTAAAAAGGAAATGTGACAGTCGCTACAAGAGGTAGCCGTTTATACTTACTTTTTCGCAACCACTACGTGGTGTAGCGGTCGATAGCCAGATAATAATTATTATTATTATTATTATTATTATTATTAAAGTCAGATTATTATTTTTAAAAAGAAACCTTTTTTTGTAACAACAAGTGACTTAATAAAAGAACAATGGAAGGTATATACAATATAATACTATTTTTAATGGAGTAGCCGCTACATGGTGTAGCGGAGCAAGAAATTTGCAAACAAACTAAGCAAGTGTTCATGTTCTCTTCCCTAAGCAAGTAGCAAGTGTTCAAGTGTTCTCTTTTTCGCCAAGCCGCTACATGGTGTAGCGGTCCTTTTTTTTTTTTTTAATATAATCTGACTTTAATAATAATAATAATAATAATAATAATAATAATAATAATAATAATAATAAAAATAAAAATAATAATAATAATAAAGTCGGATTATTATTATTATTATTAAATTTGGATTATTTTTTTAAAAAGAAACCTTTTTCTAACAACAATTGACTTAATAATGCGACAATGAAAGGAATATAAAAATAAAATAATATTTTTAATGTGCAAGCCGCTACATGGTGTAGCGGTGCAAATAATTACAGATCCAAGCAAGTGCCAAGCAAAGCAAGTGCAAGTTTAATAAAGCAAAACAAGTGCAAGTTTAATAGTTTAATAAAGCAAAGCAAGTTTAATAATGGAACCAAGAGAAACAAGCAGCCGCTACATGGTGTTGCAACTTGTCTTCCCTTCGAACTTTTGACCAAGTCGCTACATGATGTAGCGGTTCTTTTTTTTAAATATAAAAGATCATAAAGTGGAACCCATTTACACATATGTTTGACCAGCTGGGGCCCACTTATTAAATTAGAAGCCGGAACAACATGTAGTAGCTGGGTATAAAATTACTTCAATCTTAGCCTTTTATTAAATTAATCTACGGCTGACAAGTTGGTTGCCATGAATAGTGATCTGACAACCAGTTGCCATGGATTAGATCTGTGATGCCCCCAAAATAGGTATACATCACCCATTCTGAGTCGCCAAATACATGGTATAGAAACAACTACAACTTTTATTATTACAATTGTCGTACGAAATACAACAACACACATGCTGTGGGTTTAAATACAAATATTGTCTTCTCGACAATATCCACACTCAAATAAGTCCTCATTACATTTATTGATACACTATTTTATAAAAATAGTGAGGATTGTTAAAACAACTGTCTAGGACCATCACTCTTTACCCCGACTGGTTCCCGCTATGTTCTCGCTTCCTAAGAAGAAAAATGGAACAAAAAGGAAAAGGATGAGCTCAACTAGCCCAGTAAAGAATATTATGACTAAGATAAAGAACAACAATTTATCGTTAGCCTTCAATAAATCAGATAAAATATAATGGACAACCAGTTTTAGATCAATATTCGCAGCAAAAATAACAATTCATTATAAGAGTTAAGTAGAGAATGAAATCTACTATCATCAATGAATTTAAAAATCCATCATCAATATTTTATCCCTGTAACATCAATCAATATACATCTTGCATCAATTATTCATCTTTGCACTACGGCCAAAGATATTCATTTGTATCACCAGTTGGTCATGTTCATGTCAACACCTGTTCATCTTTGCACTATGGGCCAAAGATATTCATCAGGTAATCATTCATCTTTGCACTACAGGCCTAAAATATTCATCAAGTATCACCATTAAAGACTGAGGATGATGAAAAATATTTTAGAGAACGAATCCAGTGAGACAAAAGGACAAAGATTAGGGATTCGTACTTTAGATAATTCAAGTTTAAAAACGTTCCATAATAATCCATAGTGAAGATCAAAACATGGATTCAATTTCAAGAATAAGGGTCACAACAGATATCTTGAAAGGAATTTTTTTATGAACGAAGACGTGAACGATGGCTTCGTGAACAATGACCGTGAAACGATCTTTCGGTCATAAAAAGTTTTAAATTTGATTAAAAATTTCAGATCAATATTCCTATAAAATGATATTAGATGAAGCAAAATTTCTAATCATTTCAGGAATTATAGAAGTAATACTTACCATAGTAAGTTCAAATTCAAGAATACGAGATGAAATAATATCTCTTACATAATATGGAGTATGAAAGAAAATAATATTTCTGACGAGTATTGCAATAAAATAATATCCTTTACCTGAGTAGAAACTGGATTTGACTGGAGAAATTCTTGCAGAAAAATTACGCTCAAAGTATCCTTATACTCAAAAAAAATACTCACAATACTTTAGAATAAGAATTTCAGATATTGAAGTGGTGTGATTTTAGGATGGAGGGATTACCCCTATTTATAGTGCAGCGCGCGCAGGAAAAATCAAAGCATTTGCATTTTTTTCTTCCTTGCCTAACTATGGTTGCCTAACTTTTCAATTTTTTTCAATAGTTGGGCCCACAATTTGGCAACTTGTTTGCAGGAGAATTTGCCCACTAACTTAGAAAGAGCTTTGCAGGAAGTGTTTGAAATGAATTGCTCATTTGAGGGCCCACTTGAAAAATGCTTTGCATGAAATGCGAAAAATATGAAGTAGCCATTCACCAAAAAGACAAAGCATAAGTATCAGAGGAAAATTCTTCCTACTCATAACTTAGAAAGCATGCTAAAAATTTAATTCATATCCACCCCTTTTTATCACATGCATATATATATATATATATATAATAATATTATTATTTAATATATTATTATCATATATTTGAATGAATATTTTATCGGAGAAAATAATTGCCAAACTTCCAACAAATATTTCATACTAATTTCCTTCCTTATATCCACATAAAATAAATATTTTTTTATCATTTAAATTAATAATTAATTATTCACAAATAATATTACAGAATCATATTTATGACAACCAGTGTAGTTCCTGTGAAAGAGGGGCTTTCAGATAAGGATTTTTCTCTTCTTGGCGCCTTAATTAGGTGACCAAACCTCTCCTTGACAGAACTTTCTAGACATTACCAATAATGCTATCCTTATGATGGAGGATAAGAAGGAATTGAAACCACCGTGAAGGAGACGGGGAGCCCAAGTGATGAATCTGAATTTGGGGCTAGATCTGAATCTAAACCCAAACCCTTATTGCAATCGGAGAATGACTTGACCTTGTTTGAGATGGGAATAAGCGTTTCCAGATGTCGGAAACCATATTGTATTCAAATAAGACATGAACATGATCGGTTGACGATGAACGGCTAGAGCAGAGGGTGGAGAGAGAGGGATGAGGAAGATGATAGAAACCCAGATCTAAATGTTGGATGTAAAAAATTATTTTATTGAGTTAATTTTAATGTTAGATACATCACTACAAGAAAAAGGCCTATCTACGACCAATAATATCAGCGATCGCCTTATCCGGTCGCTGATAATAGTAATATCGACCGCTATCTGCGACCGCGATGGATTCTAGTCATATTAATATCATCGCGATCGCGTCGATATGAATTCCCTCCTAAAATTTGGTGCGAAACCACAGCGCTTTTTTTTTGACTAATCTCTATCGGTGATCATTGTGTAAGACCCCAACTTTTATGAATAAAGATGATTTTTCTATAATTATCATTTTTGAATATTATGGAATGAATTTGTTATAATGTTATAGTTGTGGGTAGTATTTATAAATTCTGCAAAGTATGCAAGTTGTTATATTATATTCGATTGGTCAGAGAATATTCGTTTTAGTAGAGAATATTCGTACAATGGCGCAATCATTGGTGGACCCCACAACAGAATACGCGTAATACGCGTGGTTGCATAGTAGCAAACGGTATTGATTATTGATGCTTACATGAGAAGTCACTCAGTTATACTCAAATTATTACTACAGTAATTGCTGCATCATATCTCTCATATTATTGGTTCGATTATTGTCATAGTATCATCTGCATAATATGTTGTTTTATTAAATCAATAATTGAGACGACAAAGTTATTCATATTATTAAATTGCAATATTTACAATGTCTAGAAGTTCTGTCAAGGAGAGGTTTGGTCACCTAATTGCTTTCCAATAGGGAGAAATCCTTATTGAAAGCCCTCTTTCACGGGAACGACACGGTTGATAAATATTGTGAGTTATAATATTAATGATGAATGTTGTTAAAATTGAAGTTGTGCTCGGAGTTGAATTTGGAGACGCGGACGTGATATTTGAGTCCGGAACGATGAAATTAGTGAAAATAGACTATGAACACAAAATTTTCCGGGTTTTACTATTTGGTCAAAAAGTCAACAATTGACTTTTTTGGGAAAATTCAAACTTCGAAATTTCAAATTTATATTTTTGATAAAAATAGTTTCATTGTGTTGGAATTATTTGTGTTAGTAAAAATTGACATTTATTTCGATAATAATTGATGTCTGGAGGTTATATTGACCAATCGGGTATTTAATCGGATAAATGAGTAATTAATTGCTATTATTTCACATGATTATAACTATTTGTTCACGTGTATACTATTGTTTCACATTCTTGTTACTATTAGGGGAGTTGGTGCAAGATTAATAATACTTGCATGACTAAGTTAAAAATAGAGGTATAGATGGAGGTACTATACTGTAATTCGTATTTTTACATGTCTAGAACTATTGATTCACATGATTTTCTATTGAATCCCATTATTTACTATTAGGGGAGGTGGTGAAAATTTGATAATACTTGCATGACTAAATTAAAAATAAAGGAAAAGTTGGAGGTATTGTACTGTAATTTTTCGAGCCCCAAAACGTGCAATTATTGAAACTATATTTTTCTATAAATAGAAGCTCATTCTTCCTTCATTTCTCACCAATTCACTAAAGCTATAGAGCAATTATTATAGAGAGAAAATATGTAGAAGAAGAGAAGCCTGCTACCTCACTACTCCTATATCAAGTTTCTTTCAAAGGTAAGGGGTATTATTTTTTTCATATTCAGGAAGAGAACTTCTGTTATTCCATTCTTTATTATTACATTGGAATAACTTTTGTATCTGTGATCTACCCTATACTTGGTGATTTCTTTTGTTATTCCATTCTTTATTATTACATTGGAACATCACATGCACTGCTGCGTTTCTGGCGGGACTGGTTCCATCTTTACTATTCTGTTGGAATATCCTGTCATGCATGCGTTTCGTTCGGACTGGTTAAAATCTTCATTATTACATTGGAATATCTTGTGCATACATTTCTATTGGACTGATTCCGTTATTTATTATTCATTGGAATAACTTTGTCTATCGCAATCCGCATTAATGGTGATTTACATTGTTATTACATTTTTATTATTCTATTGAAATATCACCGCTTGGGTGCATATTACGCCGACTTGGTTCCGTTATTTATTATTACATTGGAATAACTTTGTCTGTCTGAAGTCTGCATGCATGGTGATTTCTTTTATTATTCCATTCTTTATTATACTCAGTTGGTTAAAGTTTTGACTTCTATACTCAATGAAATTAGTAGAATATCCTTGATATTTGCGCTTCATCCAGTATCTTTTCATGGAAATATTCTTCTGAGCATTTTTGAATTTTACTCTACAAAGAAGTATCATGTTGACAATTTAGACGTTAATAGTTCCTGGACAAATTAATTCGTGAACTTGTTTTATTGAATTCTTATATCATTGTCATCATCTTCATGTTTATATTTTTTTGAAAGTCATCTGTGGCCTGTAGTGCATAGATGAACTTGGTATGATTATGACCAGGGATTATTCGGTGTAATCATGACCGTAATATTATAAATGATGTGGTAAAAGTCCTCATTGGCCCGTAGTGCATTGATGGATAGTTGTTGGCATGATCATGACCATTGATGAATACACGAATGTCCTTGGCCCGTAGTGCATAGAATTTGTGGTCGTGATACTAAAGAATATCCTTGGCCGTAGTGCAGGGGTGATTCGATGATGTGGATTATTTATTAAGCTGAGTCCCAGCGATAAAAATGATGAAAAACCTTTTAAATCATAAAAGATAGTAGATTTTATTCTCTACTTGACTCTTTTAATGGATTGCTTGTTCCGCTGCAGTTAAATTTGATGTCTATTGTATTTTATCAGTTTAACATTGTTGAAGACTAATGATAATTTATTTTGCATTATCTTAGTCATAATATTTCTTACTATGCTAGTTGAGCTCACCCTTTCTTTCACTGTTCTCTTCAGGAAATGAGAACGTAGCCGGGACTAGTCGGGGAACGGAGTGATGGTCGAGATGATAGTATTAGTAGTCCTCACTATTCTGTTAAATAGTGTGACAATAAATGTAATAAGGACTTATTCTGAGAGTGGATATTGTCTAGATGACAATATTTGTATTGAAACTCATAGCTTATATTTGTAAGTATTTTACGGCAGGTTGTATAATTAAGTTTTTTTTATTGTATTTTATACCATGTATTTGGCGACTCAAGATGGGTGATGTATACCTATTTTGGGGCGTCACAGTTGGTATCAAAGCTTAGGGATATGATCCCTGGCTAAAATGTGAGACAAGAACTAGGAGGGGAGAGACGGGGAATTCATTCGCTAGTATGATCTACCTAAGTTTATTTGGTATTTAATTGGTCGGTCAGAGTATAGGGATAATATGTGATGTGTTAATTAACCCTTGTTTTGTGATAGTATTTGAAAATGGCATCCGAGAATGTTGAGAGAATCAATGGAGCATAGGAGACCGTTGAGTCTCCACAGATCAATAACCAGGACAATGTGCATCAGGAAGGCGACAATCCTCATGCAAACAACAACACTGACCAAATGATGAACGATGGAATGTTCTGAGGCTTCATGCAATTCATGCAACATCAGGCGAGAGCGGCTCCTGTCCAAAATGCAGGTGGAAACACTGGCAACTCTCGGATGGTCACCGCCAAAGCAGTTCAGGCAAAATTGGGACCACCGGAGTTTTTGGAGAGCCAAAACCTCTTAAAGGCGGAGATGTGGATAAAAAGCAGATCAATAAGATATTTGATGTCTTGGGTTGCTCAGGAATAAAGGTTCCTTTGCCACCTTCATGTTCTGCGCGAGAGGCGATTCTTGGTGGGAATCATAAAAGCGTACCAACCCCTGCCGCATCAAAGATGTCTTGGGAGAAGTCTCAAGAACTGTTCAACGACAAGTACTTTTCTGAAAGTATTCGTCATATGAAAGAGGTAGAGTTCATTAAACTGGAGCAAAACAACATGACCGTGTCGCAGTATGAAGCCGAGTTTCCCGAGCTGTCCCGGTTTGCGTCCTATTTGGTTGATAATGAAGAGAGAATGACGCGAATGTTTCTAAGAGGTTTGAAACCCGAGATACGTCAATATCTTATCTCTCATAAACTGTGTTTGTATTCGAGATGTTGTTAATAGGGCTCGATTATTGGAATGCGATAACGAGTCAACCCAAAAAAGAAGCGGTAAACAAAATGATAATACCGGTGAGAAGCGATCATCGAGCGGTGACAACAAGCGTGGAGGGAATCGGCGTGCCAAAATGGTAACCATACGTGGTAATCGGGGCCAAAATAATAAGAATGGACATTTTAAGAAGAGGAGATTCAACAATGATGGAAAGACGTCGACACCACTTTGTTGTGAAGGAAGGAGAATCGACCACCTATTATATGCTTCAAATGTGGATGGGAGGGACACATCGGTCAAAGCTAGCGATCTTGCCCAAAGCATGTTATAATTGTGGAAGAGAAGGTTAACTAGCTTGGATTTTTTCGTTCACTTTAAAGACAAGTTCAAATAGGATAGAGGCACCAAAGGCCATCCCAGAAAAGTCAAAGTCGGTAGTGCAAGGGAGGCGTTTGTTGTGACCTCCCAGAAAGCGAAGGAACGAACGAGGTCATCACGGGTAAGCTTATCATAAACTCTAGCGAAGTCTATACATTATTTGATACCGGTTCTACCCATTCTTTTATTTCTCCTACTTGCGCTCAACGTTGAAATTTGACTCCGGAGAAATTGGACTTTGACTTATCTGTTGAAACTCTATTGGGAGAAACCTTCATTACATCCACTGTTTATAAGTCTTGTTTAGTTCAAATCGGTACCCTCACATTACACATCGATCTTATTTCATTGAAAATACTTGCATTTGACGTAATTCTAGGGGATTGATTGATTAACTACTCATCATGCAAAATTGATTTTTTTTTCGTAGTAAGGTTGTTAGCTTTCATATTCCTAACCAACCTATTATGTGAATTCAAGCAACCAAACCATTAAAATCAATCACTATCATCTCAAGCCATAAAGCTATTCGTTTATTGAAAAACGGATGTCAAGTTTTCTTAGCTCATGTCACGGATCTAAATAAAAATACGTCAGTTTTGAATGATATTTCTATTGTTAATGAATTTCTGACATATTCCACGAAGAACTTCTGGCACTACCCCGGGCGTGAAATTGAATTTTGTATCGACCTTGAACCCGGTACAAAACCTATTTCAAAAGCCCCATATCGAATAGCTCTATTGAACTTCGAGAGTTAAAGACCCAACCGCAAGAATTGTTAGACATCGGTTTCATTCATCCTAAATGACGTCTCCTTGGGGTGCTCTGTTTACATTAAGTGAAGAAGAAAGATGGGAGTATCGCGGCTTTGTATTGATTATCGGGAGTTGAACCATGTCACTATCAAAAATAGGTACCCATTGCCACGTATTGATGACCTGTTTGACCAGTTGCAAGGCGCCAAATTTTTTTCAAAGATTGATCTTCGTTTCGGTTACCACCAATTGAAGATTAGAATCGATGACATTCCAAAGACGGCTTTCAAAAATCGGTACGGGCACTATGAATTCCTAGTCATGTCTTTTGGATTGACTAATGCTCCTACTGCCTTCATGGATATGATGAACCGAGTATTCAAAGGAATATTTGGATCACTTTGTGGTAGTCTTTATTGATGACATCCTTATTTATTCCAAAAGCCGTGAAGATCATGAGCAACACTTGAGGTTGATACTCCAAAAGCTTCGTGAATATAAGCTTTATGCCAAGTTAAAGAAATGCGAGTTCTGGCTTGAGGAAGTAGCATTCCTTGGGCACGTAGTATCAAGTCATGAAATATCTGTTGACCCAGCAAAGGTTGAAGCTATTCAAAGTTGGGAGCAACCCAAATCAGTGACCGAAGTACGTAGCTTTCTCGGTTTAGCTGGTTATTATCGGAGATTCATGAAAGGATTTTCTCGAATTGCTACTCCATTAACTCAGCTGACTCAAAAAGATATAAAATTCGGTTAGAGTGAGGAATGTGAGAAGAGTTTTCAAGAACTCAAGAGGAGACTGATTTCAACACCTGTTCTGACAATACCATCTGGATTGGAGAGATTTGTCATCTACAGTGATGCTTCGGGCAAAGGGTTAGGTTGTGTTCTCATGCAACATGGGAAAGTCATAGCCTATGCCTCACGACAACTCAAAGAATATGAGAGGAATTATCCTACTCATGATCTAGAGTTGGCAGCAGTCGTTTTTGCACTAAAGATTTGGAGGCATTATTTATATGGGGAGAAAGTGGAGATCTTTACAGATCATAAAAAGGAACTCTACATGCGACAACGACGTTGGCTTGAATTACTGAAAGATTATGATCATACCATCCAATACCATCTTGAAAAAGCGAACGTGGTAGCTAACGCATTAAGTAGAAGATCATATACGGGTACGAGTGCGATATTGTCAACGCAAAGGCCCATTTTGTATGACTTACAAAGGATGGAGATAGAGATAAAGACTCCAGGGACCCACGTGATGATGGCCAATATACGAGTAGAACCGACTTTAATCAATAAGGTTAAAGCTGCTCAAGATACAAACCTGGAGTTGATGCGTATGAGAAAGAAAGTGCAAGAAGGTGCTATGCCGGAAGCAAGAATCGATGAAGAAGGAATACTTTGAGTCAACTCCAGACTTTGTGTTCCTAACGACCCTGAGTTAAAGTATAAAATCATGATGGAGGCGCACAACACACCGTTTGAATCCATCCTGGGAGTACCAAAATGTATCGTGATCTTCGACATACATTTTGGTGGAGCAATATGAAGAGAGAGATAGCGGGGTTTATCTCAAGGTGTCTGACTTGTCAACGAGTCAAGGCGAAGCTTCAAGGGCCAAAAGGTCGATTGAAACCACTTGAAATTCCAGAATGGAAGTGGAAGCACATTACCATGGATTTTATTACTGGTCTTCCCAAGGTTTCTCAAGGCATAGATGCGATTTGGGTCATTGTTGATAGATTGACCAAGTGCGCTCATTTCTTCTTGATCGAGAAACTTATACACTTGAACGTCTTGCTAGTATGTATATAAGCGGGATTGTAAGATTACATGGTATGCGAAGTATCCATAGTTTACGATCGAGACCCAAGATTCACTTCAAGATTTTGGGTTAGTTTGCAAAAAAGCTATGAAACGCAGATTTACGATTTAGTTAAGCATATCATCCTTGAGGCGGACGGACAATCGAGAGAGGACTATTCAAACTCTTGAAGATTTATTAAGACTACGTGTCCTTGACTTCAAGGGAAGTTGGGACAAGTTCTTACCATTGGTGGAGTTTTCCTACAACAACAGTTATCAAGCAAGTATTGACATGGTTCCATTCGAGGCGTTGTATGGAAGAAAGTGTCATTCTCCAGTATGTAGGAATGAGGTGGGTGAAGCAACGTTGTTGGGACCGGATTTGAAATGCGTATGACTACGGAAAAGATTCAAACAATCATCAACGTATAAAAACCTCACAAGATCGACAAAAGAGTTATCTTGATCTTCATCGAAAGGGCGTGGAATTCGATATTGGAGATCATGTGTTTGTTACGTGTTGCTCCATGGAAAGGAGTTACGAGATTTGGAAAGAGAGAAAAGCTCAATCCTCGATTCATTGGCCCATTTTAATCCTCGATCGGTAGGAACGTAGGCGTATAGACTCGCTTTTACCGCCAAGTATGTCTCGTGTTCATAACCTTTTTCACATATCCATGTTACGTAAATATGTGGAAGACCCGAACCACATTATTGAATTAGAACCGGACGTGATAGAGGAAGATTTAACGTATGAAGAGTTACCTGTTAAAATCTTGGATAAGAAGGATCATATTCTACGCTCCAAGGTTATACCTCAAGTCAAAGTTTTGTGGAGAAACCACGACGTGGAAGAAATGACTTGGGAGTTAGAATCTGAGATGAAGTCAAGATATCCTCACCTATTCGACATACCAAGTATGTACCCTAATTTTGAGGGCAAAATTTCATAAGAAGGGGAGGTTGTAAGACCCCAACTTTTATGAATAAAGATGATTTTTCTATAATTATCATTTTTGAATATTATGAAATGAATTTGTTATAATGTTATAGTTATGGGTAGTATTTATAAATTCTGCAAAGTATGCAAGTTGTTATATTATATTTGATTGGTCGGAGAATATTCGTTTTAGCAGGGAATATTTGTACAATGGCGCAATCATTGTTGGACCCCACAACAGAATTATTGTCGGATTGAGAAAACGACAAAAATATATTTATGAAAATAACGGCGGAAGTTTTACCGTTAATACTGTTGAACTACTCGATAGTAAAAGTACGATGTCTGGCGTGGTTGCATAGTAAGACATGGTATTGATTATTAATGCTTCGTGAGAAGTCACTCGATTATACTCAATTATTACTACGATGGTTGCTACATCATATCTCTCGTATTATTGGTTCGATTATTGTCACAAATTCATCATCTGCATAATATGTTATTTTGTTAAATAAATAATTGAGGCAGCAAAGTTATTCATATTATTAAATTGCAATATTTACAATGTCTAGAAGTTACATCGAGGATAGGTTTGGTCACTAATAATTGCTGGCGATAGGGAGGAAAATCCTTATTGAAAGCCCCTCTTTCTTGGGAACGACCTGGTTGATAAATATTGTGAGTTATAATATTAATGATGAATGTTGTTAAAATTGAAGTTGTGCCCGGAGTTGAATTTAGAGACGCGGACTTGATATTTGAGTCCGGAATGATGAAATTAGTAAAAATAGACTATAAATACAAAATTTTTCTGGTTTTACTATTTGGTCAAAAAGTCAATAGTTGACTTTTTTGGGAAAAGTCAAACTTCAAAATTTCAAAATTTATATTTTTGATAAAAATAATTTCATTGTTTTGGAATTATTTATGTTAGTAAAAATCGACATTTATTTCGATAATAATTGATGTCTGGAGGTTATATTGACCAATCGGATATTTAACCGGATAAATGAGCAATTAATTGCTATTATTTCACATGATTATAACTATTTGTTCACATGTGTATACTATTGTTTCACATTCTTGTTACTATTAGGGGAGTTGGTGCAAGATTGATAATACTTGCATGACTAAGTTAAAAATGGAGGTATAGATGGAGGTACTATACTGTAATTCGTATTTTCACATGCCTAGAACTATTGATTCACATGATTTTCTATTGAATCACATTATTTACTATTAGGGGAGGTGGTGCAAGTTTGATAATACTTGCATGACTAAATTAAAAATAAAGGAAAAGTTGGAGGTATTGTACTGTAATTTTTTGAGCCCCAAAACGGCCAATTATTGAAACTATATTTTTCTATAAATAGAAGCTCATTATTCCTTCATTTCTCACCAATTCACTAAAGCTATAGAGCAATTATTATAGAGAGAAATTGTAGAGAGAAAATTGTGCGTTTTCTGTGGGACTGGTTCCATCTTTATTATTACATTGGAATATCACATGCATGCGTTTTCTTATGGGACCTAGTTCCGCCTCTTCATTATTATGTTGGAATATCCTATCCGTGCGTTTTTTATATGGGACTGATTTAGATTATTTATTATTACATTGGAATAACTTTTGCTTCTGCAATCTGCATGCACGGTAATTTTGTTGTTATTACATTCTTTATTATTCTATTGGAATATCCTGTCGGTGCGTATTACACTTGACCTGGTTCTGTTATTTATTATTTTGTTGGAATAATCTGTCTATGTGAAGTACCGCATGCATGGTGATTTCTTTTATTATTCCATTCTTTATTATACTCAGTTGGTTAAAGTTTTGACTTCTATACTCCATGAAATTAGTAGAATATCCTTGATATTTAAGGCTTCATCCAATATCTTTCATGGAAATATTCTTACGAGCATTCTTGAATTTTACTCTCTGAAGAAGTATCATGTTGACAATTTGGGCGTTAATAGTTCTGGACAAATTAGTTAAATGAACTTGTTTTATTGAATTCTTATATCATCGTCATCATCCTCATGTTTATATTTTTTTAGAAAGTCATCTACATGGCACATGGTGCATAGATGGACTTGGTATGATTATAACCGAGGATTATTCGATTGTAATCATGTAGTAATATTATAAATGATGTGTTAAAAGTCCTCATTGGCCCGTAGTGCATTGATGGACAGTTGTTGGTATGAACATGACCATTGATGAATACATGAATGTCCTTAGCCCATAGTGCATAGAATTTGTGGTCGTGATACTAAAGAATATCCTTGGCCGTAGTGCAGGGGTGATTCGATGATGTGGATTATTTATTAAGCTGAGTCCCAGCGATAAAAATGATGAAAAACCTTTTAAATCATAAAAGATAGTAGATTTTATTCTCTGCTTGACTCTTTTAATGGATTGCTTGTTCCGCTACAGTTAAACTTGATGTCTGTTGTATTTTATCAATTTAACATTGTTGAAGACTAATGATAATTTATTTTGCATTATCTTAGTTATAATATTTCTTACTGGGCTAGTTTAGCTCACCCTTTCTTTCACCGTTCTCTTGAGAAATGAGAACGTGGCGGGGACTAGTCGGGGGAGCGGGTGATGGTCCATGATAGTATTAGTAGTCCTCACTATTACATTAAATAGTGTGACAATAAATATAATGAGGACTTATTCTGAGAGTGGATATTGTCTAGATGACAATATTTGTATTGAAACTCATAGCATATATTTGTCGTATTTTACACGACAGTTGTATAATTAAGTATTTTTATTGTATTTTCTACCATGTATTTGGTGACTCAAGATGGGTGATGTATACCTATTTTGGGGGCATCACACGCTGATTCTCTTAAACATATTCAGACTCAGGCGTTCGCTCGATTCAACAGAAGAAAAAAAAAGATGGCAACAGAAGAGGGAGAAGAGGGAGAAGGGGGAGAAGAGAAAAGGGAGGCCGGTTGGTTCATTACGTTCGTGTGTTCATTCTTCTCCAAATCAGAGACTAATTTTAGAGGTAAGAAATACTTTTTAACTTCTTCTTCTTCTTTTTTTGGTTGTTTATTTTTGGTTGTTTGTTATGTTTGTTCGTTCTTCTCCAAATCAGTATGTTTGCTATGAATTTATGTTTTAAGAGTTAATTTATTGCAAAGAGTTGAATGAATGAATGTGATTTTGGGATTACTGAATTTGGGATTACTGAAATTTATAGCTTCTTATTGAAATAACATTATTGAAATGATTTTGGGATTATTGAATTTGGGATTATTGAAATTTGGGATTACTGAATTTGTTATTGAATTTGTGTTTTAGTATGTTTGTTTTTATTGAAATTTATTGATTTGGGATTACTGAAATTTATTCATATGTTTTTAATATGAGATTATGTGAAGTTGGATAATTTGTTATTAGTGAATAACAGTTGCTGAAATTTGATTTTTTTTTTAATATAACATTACTACTTAGGTTTTCAGAATTTTCTTTATATAAATTGAAACATTTATTTCATACCCTCGGGTTTCATGACCTAATATATGCGAGGAAACATAAGATTTTGCCCATGCCACAATAGAGAACAAAATATCCGTTAATACAATATACTCCATGTATAAACAATGGTTATAAGTTAGTAATGGGATGGATATGGATTTATCATATGAATGCATGAATTAGTGGGAAATTAGACTAATAATGAGAGATATCCTCTAATAAGTTGTTACTACCTTAAATTAAACAACTAAAAAATAAAAACAGTACTCCAAATATGTTATTACAAACAACAAGAATCTCAAAGTATTCTGCAAAAGCAAGATCAACAAAACCACTATGTAATTATGTGCATCTACTTCTCACCATAGTGTGGGTTTCACAAAAAGCAAAAAACATAATAAGCCATACTCATACTAAGTTAAAAATATAAATTCACTCATACTCAGGTGAATGGATTATAACCAAAAGAAACTACAATCAATTTACTACTAACTCCAGTTTAATAAATTTACTGAATATATTGGATTCTCCTAAATTATGCCCTGAATTATAGTTGTGCACATTCTGTTTTGTTGTTGGGATTATATTTTGCTAAAATTGGAATTCACATCCTTTGATTTGGGACTTCATATTATTTGGAAATTTGTGGGCCTATAAACATAATCTTAAATATTAGGGCTTAGCCCAAAACCTTGGTTGCAATATATGATCATACTTATACCAATCCAATATCATGAACATGAGTATGACATAAAACATAACTCCGAATTAAGTTTATCCATAATTCAATCAAGAAGAAAGTTCAAAGAAGTTTATCCATAATTCACAGTCGAGAAGATCAAGATTCCTGCAATTTCAAACAAATAAGTAATCAATTCCAGTCTTTCTCTTGTTGTGTTTAGATATGGACCCTAGAATATATAAAGGCAATGAGTTAGGGTTATGCTAGGCTATTCCAAGTGTTAGAATGCTAACATATACAAGAACTTGAGAAGTTAGTGTGTAAAAGCTTGAAAAAGCTTGGTTTAGAGGGTCAAAACTCAATCTATGCTTAGCAAACCTAAAGGAATGCTAAAACTAGTTCTAAATAGATATAATTCAAGTGTTGGAATGAACCAAAGTGGCTAGAAGTGAAATTGGCAAGAATTGACCAAAACTAGTAAACTCAAAATATGAATAATGGCCTAGTTTAGACATTACTTTCAAGAAGCATAAGAGGCTTACTTGGGAATCTAAACCAACAAAAAAATACTTTGGTATATAGGCTAGAAGTATGTTCAGAGTCCTTTTCCAAAAGCCTAATACAAAAGTTCCTAAAAATCATCAAAGTGGCCTTGAAATTCATGAAAAATGCATTAATTAAGGGACTAATAGTATGCCTTTTTCTGCAATCTTGATATACGCAGGGTTATAGTTTCTAGAACACATTGCAAAGTCCATTGGCTGTTCTTCAAACTTTACCATCAATATATTTTCATCACCTAATGTCCTTGTTTTAAGCCAGTATCAACAAGAATTTAAAATTAAGAATATGATATCCAGGATATCACAACATTTACAAAGTACACATGACCATGTTTCAGTAATCTAGTTGGCCACTTATACAAGTAAAATTATAAAATTTCCCTACATACCTATGTCCACAAAGTACACATGACCATCGTTTTTCTTAGATCTCTTACAAGTTAAGAAAGTAAGTGATCAAGAGTGAAAGAAACATTCACTTGACATGTTTATACTAACATTTTCTTACAAAACAAAAGGATCACACACATTCGTATTCACAGTTGTGTTACTTCCTTGGTGTTTAATATAGGTGATGGCATGTATCCTTGTTCAATTCCCGAATAATCATATTTGATGCACACTCATGTTGTATATGTACATATACATCTATATGTATTTATAAGCATCATAAGTGGCATTGAGCTGAATTATAAATATCTAGCAAGGGAATACAAATAATTCATGTCAACATAGGTACTGTGGTATCATGGACCTCTATTCAGACCGTAGTTGGATGAGACAATGAAAGTCAAGTGCCTAGATAGGTGCTACAGCAGAATTTAGAGCTGGTTGCCAAGTATTTCTAGATTATGAGTATAGTCACTCGGAATGTGTTAATGGTCAGAACAAGATAAGATGCCCTTGTTTAAAGTGTAAGAATATAAATTATATGGACAGAGACATAGTAAACTATCATTTACTTGTTTCTAGGTTCATGAACAATTACGAAGAATGTTAGTGGGCACATGGGTAGAGAAGAGATAGTGGCATTGCACAAGTACACAATCCAGGCAGCAGTACCCATCGTATGAATGACATGGTTCATGATATTGCAGGGCCAAATTTTGATTGGGAACAAGGCAGAGAGTAACCTATGAATTCTGATGCCATAGCATTCTTTTAGTTGTTAGACGAGGGTAGCGAACCATTGTGGCATGGTTGCACGAAGCATACTACATTGTCTGCAGTGGCGACATTACTTAACATCAAGGCTGATCACAACATGAGCCATGAGTGTTTTGAGTCACTCTTGAGGACCATTAAGAATATGTTACCTATTGGGGAAAAATTGCCCGATAACTACTACTATTGTAAAAAAATGGTGAAAAAGTTGGGTCTTGGATATCAAAAGATCGATGCATGTCCAAACGATTGCATGTTATTTTATAAGGAAAATGAACAGAAGACAAAGTGCACGTTTTGCAGTCCTGATCGATTTAGGCCTAATAAAGAGGGTGTGACTACAAAAAAGACTAATATACCTTTTAAGATTTTAAGGTATTTTCCAATTACATCTCGGCTCAAAAGATTGTACATGTCTTCAAGAACAGCTGAACATATGACTTGGCATGCGAAATCTCCAACCAAAGATGGAGAACTGAACCATCCCGCAGATGGGCAGGCTTGGAAAGATTTCAATTTAGCACATCCGGGGTTTGCATTGGAACCTAGAAATGTTAGGCTTGGATTGTCCACTGATGGTTTTAACTTGCTCTACCTCAAATTGCTCCGTCTTCTCGCTACTTTGTGATTGTTACTCCGTATAACTTGCCTCCTTGGATGTGTATGAAACAGCCATACTTGTTTCTTTCACTCGTGATTCTTGGTCCTAAGAGTCCTGGAAAGAACCTAGATGTTTACTTGAGACCTCTTATAGACGAGTTGAAGGTATTGTGGGAGGATGGAGTACAGACTTGGGATGTTTCCACGAAAACAAATTTCAACCTTAGGGCAGCGGTTATGTGGACCATAAGTGACTTTCCTGCTTATGGTATGTTATCTGGATGGAGTACACACGAGAAGTTGGCTTGTCCATATTGTATGGGTCATACAAAGTCTTTCAATCTATCAAATGGTCGAAAGCCATGCTGGTTTGATTGTCATCGTCGTTTCTTGCCGGTAGATCACCCATTTCGAAGAAATAGAGAACACTTCAAGAAAGGGAAAATAGATCATAATATGCCAGCACCGCGACTGTCGGGGACGGAGATGTGTGATCGTGTGATGAGATTGCCTCTGACATCATCGATGGGTTTAGCGTGTCTCATAATTGGGTTCGGAGAATCATCTTTTGGGAACTGCCTTATTGGTCTACAAATTTGATTCGTCATAATCTAGGCGTGATGCATATTGAGAAAGAATGTGTTCGACAAACGTTTAACAATCGATGGGTGTTGCGGGAAAGACGAAAGATAATGATAAGGCACAGTTGGACATGAAAGATATTTGTTAGCGTCCTGGATTAGAACTTTATGAATCTACTAATGGTAAGATTGTTAAACCGCATGCAAGGTACACAATGTCCAAAAAGCAGGTTGAAGATGTGTGCACATGGCTAAAGTCTCTAAAACTACCAGATGGATATGTGACAAACATTGCAAGGTGTGTTACAGGTAGGAAATTGCAAGGGATGAAGAGTCATGACTGTCATGTGTTCATGGAGAGACTCATGCCTATAGCATTTCGGGACTTGCTTGATAAACCAATATGGGATGCTTTGACTGATCTTAGTCGTTTCTTCAGAGACATATGTTCAAAAACGTTAAATGAAAAGGACATGTCTATACTTGAGAAGAACATCATTGAGATCACGTGTAAGCTTGAAAAAATATTCCCTCCTAGTTTTTCCGACTCTATGGAGCATTTGTAAATCCATCTATGTGACGCCCCTAAAAGAGGTATACATCACCCATCTTGAGTCGCCAAATACATAGTACAAAATTCAAATACAACTTAATTATACAACAGTCGTGTAAAATATGACAAAATATATGCTGTGAGTTTTAATACAAATATTGTCATCTAGACAATATCCACACTCAATTGAGTCCTCATTACATTTATTATCACACTATTTAACAGAATAGTGAGGACTACTAATGCTATTATTTGGACCATCACTCCGTTCCCCGACTAGTCCCTGCTACGTTCTCATTTCCTGAAGAGAACAATGAAAGTAAAAGGGTGAGCTCAACTAGCCCAGTAAGAAATATTATGACTAAGATAATACAAAATAAATTATCGTTAGCCTTCAACAGTGTTAAACTGATACAATATAACAAATATCAAGTTTCACTGCAGCGCAACAAGCAATCCATTAAAAGAGTCAAGTAGAGAAGAAAATCTACTATCTTTTATGATTTAAAAGGTTTTTCATCACTTTTATCGTTGGGACTCAGCTTAATAAATAATCCACATCATCCCTGCACTACGGCCAAGGATATTCATTAGTATCACAACCACAAATTATCCATGCACTACGGCCAAGGATATTCGTGTATTCATCAATGGTCATGATCATGCCAACAACTGTCCATCAATGCACTATGGGCCAATAAGGACTTTTACCACATCATTTGTAACATTACGGTCATGATTATACCGATTAATCCATGGTCATAATAATACCAAGTCCATCTATGCACTACAGGCCACATATGACTTTCAACATAATATAAACATGAGGATGATGACAATGATATAAGAATTCAACAAAACAAGTTCAAGAATTAATTTATCTAGGAACTAATAACGTCCAAATTGTCAACATGATACTTCTTTGTAGAGTAAAATTCAAGAATGCTCAGAAGAATATTTCCATGAAAATATACTGGATGAAGCGCAAATATCAAGGATATTCCACTAATTTCATGGAGTATAGAAGTCAAAACTTTAACATATTGAGTATAATAAAGAATGGAATAACAAAAGAAATCACCAGGCATGCGATAGACCGCACAGACAGGTTATTCCAATAGAATAATAAATAACGAAACCAGGTCATGCGTAAAAGCTAATGTATGGGATATTCCAACGTAATAATAAATAACGGAACCGGTCATGCGTAAACGTATGTATATGATGTTCCAATGAATAATAAAGAATGGAATAGTAGAAGAATTTCACCATGTATGCGGATACTTCACATGTATGTGTTATTCTAACATAATGATAAATAATGGAATAACAGAAGAATTTCACCAAGTATAGGGTAGATCGCATGTCTGAGTTATTCCAACAAAATAAAAAAATGGAATAACAGAAGTTCTCTTCATGAATACGAAAGAAATAATACCCTTACCTTAGAAACAACCTGATATAAGAGTAGTGAAGTAGCATAATACTTTTCTTCTTTCTCTATAGTTTCTCTCTCTAGAGTTTAAGTGAATTAAGTAAGAAATAATGAAGGAATGAGCTTATATTTATAGGAGAATGGACCTAATAGTAACTAATTCACTAACGGTCCAGATTGATTTATTTTTTTTAAACCGACGGTCCTAGATTGGTTTACTATAAAATATTCTAATAAAACAAAATCTTTTAAATAAAATATAATATATTCTATTTATAATCTAATAAAATGAATCACTTTATAAAAGTATTCATTTTATATAAAAAGATTTTACTATGCAAAAACACTATCTGAGTACTATGCGAATATACTATGCATAATAAAATATAATATATTTTATTTATAGTCTAATAAAACGAATAACTTTATAAAAAGAATTACATTTTATATAAAAATATTTTACTATACAAAACACTATGCATAATAGAATATAATATATTCTATTTATAGTTTAATAAAATGAATAACTTTATAAAAGTATTACATTTTTATATAAAAAGTTTTTCCGCTTTATTACATTAATAATACTAATAAAATAAAACTTCATCATCATTATTATAATTCACACTATTAATCGACCCGAATGTTCCCCAAGAAGAGGGGCTTTTGAATAAGGATTTCTCCCTATTGGCGCGCAATTAAGTGACCAAACCTCTCCTTGGTAGAACTTCTTGACATCGTTAATATTGCAAATAATAATATTAATAACTTCGTCGTCTCAATTATTGATTTAATAATATATAAAATATCAACAATAATTAAATCAATTAACGTGAGATACTATGCAACAATTACTGAAGCAATAATTGAACAAAACTGAGTGACTTCTCACGTAAGCATCAATAATCAATACCGTGTGCTACTATGCAAGCACGCGTTTTCCTGTACTTTTAACACCGGGTGTTTCAACAATTAACGATAAAACTTCCGCCGTTATTTTCATTAAATATTTTTGTCGTTTTCTCAATCCGACAATAATTCTGTTGTGGGGTCCACCAATGATTGTGCCATCGTACGAATATTCCCTGTTAAAACGAATATTCGCCGACCAATCGAATATTATATAACAACTTGCGTACTTTGAAAAATTTATAACTATTACCCACAACTATAAAATTATATCAAATTCATTCCATAATATTCAAAAAATGATAATTATAGAAAATTCATCTTTATTCATAAAAGTTGGGGTCTTACAATCTCCCCTTCTTATGAAATTTCGCCCTTGAAATTAGAATGCGTACACTGTATGTCGAAGAGGTAAGGATACCTTGATTTCATTTCGATTCTAACTCCTGTGTCATTTCCTCAACATCGTGGTTCCTCCATAAAACTTTGACTTAAGGTATAACCTTGGAGCGTAGAATATGTTCCTTCTTATTCAAGATTTGAACAGGAACCTCTTCATACGTTAAATCTTCCGCTATTTCATCCGGTTCTAACTTCAATAATATGGTTCGGGTCTTTCACATATTTACGTAACATGGATATATGAAAAAACGTTATGAACACGAGACATACTTAGCGGTAAAAGCGAGTCTATAGGCTACTGATCCTCTACTCGATCGAGGATTAAAATGGGCCAATGAAGCGAGGATTGAGCTTTCTCTCTTTCCAAATCTCGTAACTCCTTTCCATGGAGCAACACGTAACAACACATGATCTCCAATATCGAATTCCACGTCCTTTTGATGAAGATCAGCATAACTCTTTTGTCAGTCTTGTGAGGTTTTTATACATTGCCGGATCGTTTAAATCTTTTTCGTAGTCATACGTACCAACTCCGATCCCAACAACGTTGCTTCACCCACCTCATCCCAGCATACCGGAGAACGACACTTTCTTCCATACAACGCCTCGAATGGAGCCATGCCAATACTTGTTTGATAACTGTTGTTGTAAAAAAACTCCACCAATGGTAAGAACTTGTCCCAACTTCTCTTAAAATCAAGGACACAGAGTCTTAATAAATCTTCAAGAGTTTGAATAGTCCTCTCTAATTGTCCGTCCGTCTGAGGATGATATGCCGAACTAAATTGTAAATTCGTGCCCATAGCTTTTTGTAAACTAACCCAAAATCGTGAAGTGAATCTTGGGTCTCGATCAGAAACTATGGATACTGGCATACCATGCAGTCTTACAATCTCATTTATGTACATACAAGCAAGACGTTCAAGTGTATAATTTTCTCGTATTGGTAAGAAATGAGCAGACTTGGTCAATTTATCAATAATGACCCAAATTACATCTATGCCTTGAGAAACCTTGGGAAGACCAGTAACGAAATCCATGGTAATGTGCTCCCATTTCCATTCTGGAATTTCAAGTGGTTGCAATGGACCTTTTGGTAGTTGATGCTCTGCCTTGACTCGTTGACAAGTGAAACACCTTGAGATAAACAGCGCTATCTCTTTCTTTATATTGCCCCACCAAAATGTCTGTCGAAGATCATGATACATTTTGGTACTCCCAAGATAAATTGAAAACGGTGTGTTGTGCGCCTCCATCATGATTTTATACTTTAACTCAGGATCGTTAGGAACACAAAGTCTGGAGTTGACTCGAAGTATTCCTTCTTCATCGATTCTTGCTTCCTAAGATAGCACCTTCTTGTACTTTCTTCCTCATATGCATCGGCTCCAGTGCACAGAGCTTGGCGGGTTTAACTTTATCAATTAAAGTCGGTTCTACTCGTATATTTTCCATCATCACGTGGGTCCCTGGAGTCTTTACCTATATATCTTCATCCTTTGCAAGTCAAACAAAATGGGCATCTGCGTTGACAATATCGCACTCATACCCGCATATGATCTTCTACTCAATGCGTCAGCTACCACATTTGCTTTTCTAGGATGGTATTGGATGGTATGATCATAATCTTTCAAATGTTCTAGCCAACGTCGCTGTCGTATGTTAAGTTCCTTTTGAGTGAAGAAATATTTGAGGCTTTTATGATCCGTAAAGATCTCCACTTTTCTCTCTATACAAGTAATGCCTCCAAATCTTTAGTGCAAAAACAACAGCTGCCAACTCTAGATCATGAGTAGGATAATTCCTCTCATATTCTTTGAGTTTTCGAGAGGCATTGGCTATGACTTTCCCATGTTGCATGAGAACACATCCTAACCCTTTGCCTGAAGCATCACTGTAGATGACAAATCCCTCCGAGCCAGATGGTATTGTCAGAACAGGTGCTAAAATGAGTCTCCTCTTGAATTCTTGAAAACTCTTCTCACATTCTCGTTCCAATCAAATTTTGTATCTTTACGAGTCACCGAGTTAGCGAATGTAGCGATTCAGAAAACCCTTCTACGAATCTCCGATAATAACCAGCTAAACCGAGAAAGCTACGTACTTCGGTCACTGATTTAGGTTCCTCCCAGCTTTGAATAGCTTCAATCTTTGTTGGGTCAATAGATATTCTATGACTTGATACCACGTGCCCAAGGAATGCTACTTCCTCAAGCCAGAACTCGTATTTCTTCAACTTGGCATAAAGCTTATATTCACGAAGCTTTTGAAGTATTAGCCTCAAGTGTTGCTCATGATCTTCACGGCTTTTGGAATAAATAAGGATGTCATCAATAAAGACGACCACAAAGTGATCCAAATATTCCTTGAATACTCGGTTCATCATATCCATGAAGGCAGCAGGAGCATTAGTCAATCCAAAAGACAAGACTAGAAATTCATAATGCCCGTACCGAGTTCTGAAAGCCATCTTTGGAATGTCATCGGTTCTAATCTTCAATTGGTGAAATCCGGAATGAAGATCAATCTTTAAAAAGAATTTGGCGCCTTGCAACTGGTCAAACAGGTCATCAATACGTGGCAATGGGTACCTATTTTTGATGGTGACATGATTCAACTCCCGATAATCAATACAAAGTCGCATACTCCCGTCTTTCTTTTTCACGAATAGAACAGGAGCACCCCAAGGAGACGTCTTGGGGCCGAATGAAACCGATGTCTAACAATTCCTGCGGTTGGGTCTTTAACTCCTCGAAGTTCAATAGGAGTCATTCGATATGGGGCTTTAGAAATAGGTTTTGTCTGGGTTCAAGGTCGATACAAAATTCAATTTCACGCTACTGGGTAGGCCAGGAAGTTCTTCAGGGAATACGTCAGAAAATTCATTAACAATAGAAATATCATTCAAAACTGACGTATTTTTGTTTAGATCCATAACATGAGCTAAGAAAGCTTGACATCTGTTTTTTAATAAACGAATAGCTTTATGGCTTGAGATGACAGTGATTGATTTTAATGGTTTGGTTGCTTGAATTCGCATAATAGGTTGGTTAGGAATATGAAAGCTAATAACCTTACGAAAATAATTAATTTTTGCATGATGAGTAGTTAACCAATCAATCCCTAGAATTACGTCAAATGCAAGTATTTTCAATGAAATAAGATCGACAGGTAATGTGAGGGTACTGATTTGAACCAAACAAGACTTATAAACAGTGGATGTAATGAAAGTTTCTCCCAACGGAGTTTCAACAGATAAGTCAAAGTCCAATTTCTCCGGAGTCAAATTTAAACGTTGAGCGCAAGTATGAGAAATAAAAGAATTGGTAGAACCGGTATCAAATAAGGTATATACTTCGCTAGAGTTTATGATAAGCTTACCCGTGATGACCTCGTTCGGGTTCCTTGCTTTTTGGGAGGTCACGACAAACACTATCCCTTGCACTACTGGCTTTGACTTTTCTGGGACGTCCTTTGGTGCCTCCATCCTAGCTGAACTTATCTTCGATGAACAACAAAATCGGGCTAGGTGACCTTCTCTTCCATAATTATAACATGCTTTGGACGACATCGCGCAGTTTGGACTGATGTGTCCCTCCCCTCCGTATTTGAAGCATATGATAGGTGGTCGTTTTCCTTCCTTAACAACAGGTGCTGGTACTGACGTCTTTCCATCATTGTTAAATCTCCTCTTCTTGAAATGTCCACTCTTATTGTTTTGGCCATGATTACCACCGAAGTGGTTACCATTTCTGGCATGTTGATTCCCTCCACGCTTATTGTCACCGCTTCAATGACTGTTATCACTGGTATTATTATTTTGTCGGCTGCTCTCTTTTGGTTGGGTTGACTCATTATCGCGCTCTAATAACTGAGCCCTATTAACAACATCTGCATACAAACACAGTTTATGAGAGATAAGATATTGACGTATCTCGTGTAAGACACCAAATTTTTTAAATAAAATGGAATTTCCTTTATTTATTATTTTGAAATAGTAAGGGTTTATTTGATTAATGTGGTTAGTTATGGGTGAAATGCGCAAATTTTACAAAATAAACAAGTGGTTATAAAATATTCATTATTGTCGGAGAATATTCATTTAATGAGAATATTCTTCTTTGTTGTGAATAATATTAAATGCGGCGGTAGCAGCCTTTTGTGGGCTCCATAACTGGAAGCGATTGGATGAAGAAACGACAAGTATAAGTTGTTTATAAATAACGAGCGTAGTTGTTATCGTTAATCTTGTTGGAATGCCGGTGGTTAAAAAATGACACGTGTCTGCGCGTTGTTGCGAAGATTACGGTATTGCACCAATTATTGATTCTTATGTAAGAAGGCACTACTCAATAATTATTACGATAATTCTTCGCTCGTATTTTATTTTATTGATTCAATAATTGTTTGCGTTGATATTTTATATTATTATTGTATCAATAATTGTTACTACACAAGATTTTTTCATTATCGAAGCAATAATTCATATTATCCTGAATAATATTATTAGATAACATTATTGGCAATGTCTAGAAAGTTCTCCGCTTAAGGAGAGGTTTGGCCATCTAATTGCTTGGCCAAGAAGAGAGATCCTTATTGGAAAGCCCCCTCTTTCCTGAGAACTGCCTGGTTGTCAGTATTGTGATTCTGTAATATTATTTGTGAATAATTAATTATTGATTTATATGATGAGGAAAATATTAATTTTATGTGGATATATATGGAGAAAATTTTAATGTGACAATTGTTAAAAAATTGATATTTTATCTTTTCTGATAAAAATAATTTATTATTATATTTTAATGGTAATATTTTACAATGAATGTGGGATATATGAATAAATGAGGAGGTAGAGTATTTTTGTGGCATTAAATATTTAACACATGTTTTGTGTGTTGGTGGACACAATTTTTGACTGAAATTTGATTATAGCACAGAAAATCGCCTTGGTTTGTGAATTTCATCCATTTTCGCTTGGAATTTGGAAAAACTTTCTTCTGTTAAGTTGTAGATAATGGAATTTCCTATGGAAAGGACATGAGGTTTGAATTTTTCTGATAAAAGGACTATTTATTATGAATTATTGAAGTTCCGAATTATTGAGTCTGATTTCACAAGAATACGCTCGATAATATAGAAAGAGAAGTAGAGAGAAAACTTCAGTTTCTGGTGTGATTTTAATTCTAACCTAAGCACCCTATTTATAGAAAAATGCTTAGAACACCAAAGCAAAAAATTGAATATAATAATATATTTATAACCAAATTTTCCTTAGCCCACCACATCAAAAACATATTTTCCACACAAATGCACCAAAAATGAAAAACATGTTTTAAACAATTTTTGTAACAAAATCTTGAGTGTTGCTATATCTGATTGTAAGTTCCTTCAAAGACTATATCCAATATTCCAATCGGTAATCTTTGTCTTTTCGAGGTAAGGGATGTTATTTTTTTATAAATGATATTATTTCTTTCAATATCATTATGCCAGAATATTGGTAAGATTTTTCTTGTGAAATTCTGATCTTTTCATATCAGAGTTACTATTCACGAGTTACTATTCATGAGTTACTATTCATGAGTTACTATTCACGAGTTACTATTCATGAGTTACTATTCATGAGTTACTATTCACGAGTACTATTCATGAAGCATGATGATTTTTTTTGTGAAATTTCTACCTTTCAGTGTCGGAGTTACTATTCACGTATACGGCACTATTCACGAATACGACACTATTCACAGAAAAATTAAATTTTCTTTTCTGTGTTCAAGATTATCTATTATGGTTCTTATCTTTGATTGGATCTATGTTTTGATCTTCATTTTTTTTGAATTCTGCTCCATAATAGTTTATTATGGAGTATTTTTGAACTCGGTTTGGTTAAAGTACGAATCCTTAACATTTGTTCTTTTGTTTCACTGGATTCATTTTCTTTAAAACATTTTTCATCATCCTCAGTCCTAAATGATGACATTACTAAATATCTTTGGCCTGTAGTGCAAAGATGGTTGATTTTATTATAAATATCTTTGGCCTGTAGTGCAAAGATGTACAGGTGTTGAGATGAACATGACTGACTGATGAATATCTTTGGCTTGTAGTGCAAAGATGAATATTGATTGATGTTACAGGGATAAAATATTGATGATGGACTTTTAAAATTCAAAGATTATAGTAGATTTCATTCTCTACATAACTCTTCTATGAATTATTATTTTCGCTGCGAATATTGATCTGAAACTTGTTGTCTATTGTATTTTATCAGATTTTTCCCTGTTGAAGACTAACGATAATTTGTTGTACATTATCTTAGTCATAATATTCTTTACTGGGCTAGTTGAGCTCACCCTTTTCCTTTTTGTTCCATTTTTCTTCTCAGGAGACGAGAATATAGCGGGAACTAGTTGGAGTGTGGAGTGATGGTACAAGATAGTTGTTTTAGTAGTCCTCACTATTTTATAAAATAGTGTATCAATAATTGTAACGAGGACTTTATTTGGGTATGGATATTGTCTAGAAGACAATATTTGTATTTAAACTCACAATATATATGTTGTCGTATTTTGCGCGACAAATGTATTAATAAAGTTGTAGTTGTTTCTGTACCATGTATTTGACGACTCAGAATGGGTTGAATGGAATGGACCTATTTTGGGGGCGTCACATCTCGAGTTTCAAACCTCTTAGAAACATTCGCGTCATTCTCTCCTCATTTGATACCAACTGTGACGCCCCCCAAAATAGGTATACATCACCCATCTTGAGTCATCAAATACATGGTACAAAATTCAAATACAACAGTCGTGTAAAATACGACAAAACATATGTTGTGAGTTTTAATACAAATATTGTCATCTAGACAATATCCACACTCAATTGAGTCCTCATTATATTTATTATCACACTATTTAACAAAATAGTGAGGACTACTAATGCTATTATCTGGGCCTTCACTTCGTTCCCCGACTAGTCCCCGCTACGTTCTCATTTCCTGAAGAGAACAATGAAAGTAAAAGGGTGAGCTCAACTAGCCCAGTAAGAAATATTACGACTAAGATAATACAGAATAAATTATCGCTAGCCTTCAACAGTTTTAAACTGATACAATATAACAAACATCAAGTTTCACTGCAGCGCAACAAGAAATCTATTAAAAGAGTCAAGTAGAGAAGAAAATCTATTATCTTTTATTATTTAAAAGGTTTTTCATCACTTTTATCGCTGGGACTCAGCTTAATAAATAATCCACATCATCCCTGCACTACGGCTAAAGATATTGATTAGAATCACAACCACAAATTATCCATGCACTACGGGCCAAGGATATTCGTGTATTCATCAATGATCATGATCATGCCAACAACTGTCCATCAATGCACTACGGGCCAATGAGGACTTTTACCACATCATTTGTAACATTACGGTCATGATTATACCGATTAATCCATGGTCATAATCATACCAAGTCCATCTATGCACTACATGCCACAGATGACTTTCAACATAATATAAACATGAGGATGATGACAATGATATAAGAATTCAACAAAACAAGTTCAAGAATTAATTTATCCAGGAACTAATAATGTCCAAATTGTCAACATGATACTTCTTTGTAGAGTAAAATTCAAGAATGCTCAGTAGAATATTTCCATGAAAAGATATTGGATGAAGCGCAAATATCACGGATATTCCACTAATTTCATGGAGTATAGAAGTCAAAACTTTAACCAACTGAGTATAATAAAGAATAGAATAACAAAAGAAATCACCAGGCATGCGATAGATCGCAGATGTACATGTTATTCCAACGAATAATAAATAATCTGAACCCAGTCACGTAAACGCATTGATGGATATTCCAATGTAATAATAAATAATCTTAACTAGGTCAAAGCGTAAATTCGCACCGCCAAGTAATGTTCCAACGTAATAATAAATAACGGAACCGGTCATGCGTAACGCATGTATGTGATGTTTCAACAGAATAATAAAGAATGGAATAATGTAAGAATTTCACCATGTATGCGGTACTTGATGTATACATGTTATTCCAACATAATGATAAAAAATGGAATAATAGAAGAATTTCACCAAGTATAGGGTAGAAATGGCGATATCACTGAGTTATTCCAACAAAATAAAAAAAATGGAATAACAGAAGTTCTCTTCATGAATACGAAAGAAATAATATCCCTTACCTTAGAACAACCTAGATATAGGAGTAGTGAAGTAGCAGGATACTTTTCTTCTTTCTCTCTATAGTTTCTCTCTCTAGAGTTTAAGTGAATTCGTAAGAAATAATGAAGGAATGAGCTTCTATTTATAGGAGAATGGACCAATAAGAATTAATTCTCGAATCTATCCCAGTATTGATTTACTTTTAAACAGACGGTCAGATTGGTTTACTATAAAATATTCTAATAAAACAAAATCTTTTAAATAAAATATAATATATTCTATTTATAATCTAATAAAACGAATAACTTTATAAAAGTATTCTGCTTTTATATAAAAAGATTTTATTATGCAAAATACTATGCAGTGCACTATGCAAAAACACTATGCATAATAAAATATAATATATTCTATTTATAGTCTAATAAAATGAATAACTTTATACAAGTATTCTGCATTTTTATATGAAAAGATTTTACTATGCAAAACATTATGCATAATAGAATATAATATATTCTATTTATAGTCTAATAAAACGAATAACTTTATAAAAGTATTCTGTTTTATATAAAAAGCTTTTCTATTTTATTACATTAATAATACTAATAAAACAAAACTTCATCATCATTGTTATAATTCACACTATTAATCGACCGTGTCGTTCCTGTGAAAGAGAGGGCTTTCCAATAAGGATTTCTCCCTATCAAGTAGCAATTAAATTAGGTGACCAAACCTCTCCTCGCGTAACTTCTAGACATCGTTAATATTGCAAATAATAATATTAATAACTTCGCTGCGTCTCTATTATTGATTTAATAATATATAAAATATCGAATAATAATTGAATCAATTAACGTGAGATACTATGCAACAATTCATCAAGCAATAATTAAACAAAATCGAGTGACTTCTCACGTAAGCATCAATAATCAATGCCGTGTGCTACTATGCAACCTCACGTATTCCTGTACTTTTAACACCGGGTGTTTCAACAGTTAACGATAAAACTTCTGCCGTTATTTTCATAAAATATTTTTGTCGCTTTCTCAATCCGACAATAATTACATTGTGGGTCCACCAAAGATTGTGCTTCGATTTAATATTCCCCGTTAAAACAAATATTCCCCGATCAATCGAATATTATATAACAACTTGCGTACTTTTGTAAAATTTATAACTATTACCCACAACTATAACATTATATCAAATTCATTCCATAATATTCAAAAAAATGATAATTATAGAAAATTCATCTTTATTCATAAAAGTTGGGGTCTTACAATCTACCCTATGTGTAACGACCCCAAAATAGGTCCATTCCATCCAACCCATTCTGAGTCGCCAAATACATGGTACAGAAAATAACTACAACTTTATTACAACAATTGTCGTGCAAAATACAACAACACATATCTTTGTGAGTTTGGATACAAATATATATCAATCGTGACTCATGTCCCAACCGTGGACAGCACCTCATAATGACACCTTACATAAAGGTATAGTCGAAAGCTATTTTAGAAATTAGAATCTTTGGGAAGTGCTCAAGGAAACCTTCGTACATGGGAGACCATGCTTCTAGGTTATGATAGAAATCATATGGCCACAGAATTATTCTTGGTTGACCTAATAGACCCCAAAGAAAAATGAGAAGATTACTATCATATTCTTCCCAATGGTGAGTCTTCTCTTGATATATCATTATCTCCACTGTCTCTAATTGTGAGTTATATTTCAAATAGACTCCAAGATCATATAGGTAGTGCTGGTAGATATACTCAGCAAGTGGATGAGCACAACCCTGTCTTATGATGACACGAGGTTGTATGTCATTAGACATCTTGTATGATAGTGGCAAAACAACCTTCCAAGTTAAATTCACCTCACCCTCAACATTTATAGACCACCGTTCTATTCCCTTGTTATCCCCCGCTCGACTCAACTACACTTTTATTACCTGAAAAGAATTGTGAAGCAAAAGGGTGAGCACAACTATCTCAGTAAAGAATATCATGACTAAAGATAAATAAATTATCAATAGCCTTCAACAGTAATAAATCAGAGATTTAGAACATATGGTAGATGATAAAACTTTTTAACCATAGTTGCAGCGGAACGAGCAATCCATTAGAAGAGTCAAATAGACCATAAAATCTATTATCTTCTCCATGTTAAAAGTCCATCAACAATGTTTTATCCCTGTAACATTAATCAATAAATCCTATCCACAATCACATGAATAACTCATAATCGTAATTGTAGTTCTAAATTCCTCTTCTCATCCATGACAAAGATAATTTTCATCACCTGTCTTTACCTGAAACATCAAAGATCATGGTTATACCAAATTACGCCTCTGCTCATAATCATAATAATAAATTCATCTTTGCACTACTACGGCCAAAGATATTCAACAACATGTCATCTTTGCACCATGGCCAAAGATATTCAACAACAGTCATCTTTTACACTACGAGCCAAAGATATTCATCGAATCATTCATCTTTGCACTACAGGCCAAAGATATTCAGTTATATCATCATTTAGGACTGTAGATGATGAAAAATATTTTAAAGAGAACGAATCCAGTGAAGCAAAAGAAAAAATATTAAGGATTCGTACTTTAAACAATTCCCATTCAAAAATACTTCATATATAACTAGAGTGGGGTAAAATTCAAGAATGATCAAAACATGGATATAATCAAAGCTAGTATCCAGAATATATATTTTGGACAAAAAGAAGAAATTTCAATTTTCGGTGAATAGTGTCGTATTCGTGAATAGTAACTCCGACACCAAAAGATAGAAATTTCACAAAAAACATCATCACGTTTCGTTAATAGTACTCGTGAATAGTAACTCGTGAATAGTAACTCATGAATAGTAACTCGTGAATAGTAATTCATGAATAGTAACTCATGAATAGTAATCCCGACATGAAAAAGTTCCAAATTTGATAAAAATTTCCAACCAACATTCTGACATAATGATATTGAAGAAATAATATCATTTTAGAAGAAAATAACCTCCCTTACTATCCCTTACCTCAGAAAGAATAGTACTTTTGACTGGAATACTAGATATAGTGCTGAAAGAACTTGCACCGTATAGCAATACTCGAAGTACTAAAACACTCACAAAATACGCTCGATATAATAGAGAAAGAAATAGAGAGAAAACTTCAGTTTCTGGTGTGATTTTCAATTCTAACCTAAGCACCCTATTTATAGGAAAATGCTTAGAACACCAAAATAGAAAATTTAATAAATTAATAATATATTTTTATAAATTTCCTACGCACACCTAGCATCTGAAATCAGCCATCCTAACACATGTTAAATGAGTCCCAACAATGTAAAAAATGTTTTTCTTATTAAAAATAATTAAAACTTCAAAAATTAATTATTTCGGAACTTCAATAATTCATAATAAATAGCCCTTTTATTAGAAAATTCAAATCTAGATTTTTTTATAGAAATTCAATTCTCTACAAATTTGCGAAAGAAAGTTTTCCAAATTCCAAATGAGAAATTGATTTAAATCCACATATGAACGATTTTATAAAGCTATAATCAAATTTCAAATCAAGAAATGGGCCCACGAGATATGTTTGACATGTTTTAAACAACTTTTATAACAAAAATACTCCTCCTCCTCATATACTCTCATATATCCCACATTCATTGTAAAATATCATCATTATTATATTATAATAATATAATAAAATATTATTTTATCGTAAAAGATAAAATATCGATTTTCAACAATTGTCACTTTAAAAATTTTCTCCATCTATATCCACATAAAATGAATATTTTCCTCATCATATAAATTAATAATTAATTATTCACAAATAATATTACGAATCACAATAATAGCAACGAGTAGTTTCCTGTGAAAGAGGGCTTTCCAATAAGAATTTCTCCTTCTGACGCCAAGCAATTAGGTGACCAAACCTCTCCTTAGACAGTAACTTTCTAGACATTGCCAATAATGTTATCTAATAATATTATTCAGATAATATGAATTATTGCTCGATAATGGATAATACTTGTGTAGTGACAATTATTAAAACAACAATAATATAAAATATCAACGCAAAGAATTATTGAATCAATAAAATACGAGCGAAGAATTCTTTGTAACAATTATTGAGTAGTGCCTTCTTACGTAAGAATCAATAATTCAAAAATACTGCGTGCAATACCGTGTCTTTCTTGTGCAACAACGCCAGACACTTTACTTTACCCAATCGGGTATTCCAACAAAGTTAATTCAGTAACTACTACTCCGTTATTTATAAAAACTTTAATTTGTCTTTATCCGACAATTATTCTCACATGGGGCCCACAAATGATCGCTACTAGTCGCATTTAATATTCCCCAATGTAAAGAATATTCCATGACCAAATGAATATTCCCCGACAACAATGAATATTTTATAACCACTTGCGTATTTTTGAAAAAATTTCATATATCACCCTTAACTTTAACTTTTTATCAATTTAACCATTTACTGAATTGTAATTATAAGAAAAATTGAATACTTTTATTTCATAAAATTCGGGGTCTTATACTATGAAGCTCGTGATGGTGGCCCAGTTCAATATAGATGGATGTACCCTTTCGAGAGGGTCATGGGAAACCTTAAGAGGAAGGTGAAGAATAGAGCTTATGTCGAGGGGTCGATATGTTAGGCATACAGTTTCGATAAGATATCTACATTTGTTTCAAACTATTTTCCCAAAAAAGTCTTGACAAAGGCCAATCGAGTCCCGAGACATGATGATGGGGGCAATGTTTAACTAAATGGTCGGCTTTCTGTATTTGGTTTATCGGGTCGCACTTATGGAAAAGGAAAGCGCATATTCATTTCTGAGCAAGAATTACATGCTGCGTATACTTACATTCTTCTCAATTGTGAGGAGATTGATGAATTTGTGAGGTATATATGTAAAATTCATATGTATTAGACCTATATCTTAACCTACAATCTCATATTAATATATGTTAATGTTTATAAAATTGTATAGAACATACGATGACAAGTTAAAAGCAAATCAGCCCGGCATCACTGATAAAGATATTTAAGTTAGTCGTGATAAAAAATTTGCTATTTGGCTAAAGGACAAAGTAAGTTAAGTTAATTAAGAATGACATATATCATATTAATTTATGAATGTATTTAATTCAATGGAATTTTTGTAGCCTCTTAATGAGGGAACGATTCCTCCAAATATACAAGTCCTAGCTATGGGTCCAGACAAGGACCAAGTCATTCGCAATGGTTACAAAATAAATGGTTGTGAATTTCATACAAAGACATATGATCGCGGTAAAAGAACAACTAATACTGGAGTGTGTGTTCAAGGAGATTGTTACAATGAGCTTGGTCGTGCCTTTTATGGGGAGTTGGAGGAAATCCTAGAGTTATCGTACAAGGGCACATACGGGGGTCATATTAACTTGTTCAAGTGTCGTTGGTTTGATTCAGAAAAAGGGATACGTGTTGACAGACATGGAATCGTCGATATTGACCTCCATAGGTCGGCTTACTCCAATGAACTGTTTGTTTTACCAACTCAAACAGTACAAATATACTACACTCTTAGTCCTATTAGGAAAATGGATAGACCGCCTACAGATTAGCAAGTTGTAATTCATACTCCCTCGCGCAGTCGTGTCCAAGTAATTGACGGGGATTTCTACCACGAGGAGATGCTTCATAGACCTCCTATAATAAATATAGAGGACAACAATGATGTAATCCAGTTAGAGGGTGGAGATGAACCTGATGAATTGGATCCCGAGACAGTTATTGTGCCAGATGACAGTGATACTGAGGAAGAGTTATTGACTGACACTGACACATAATCCGAAGAAGAAGATGGTTATGAATCTCCGATACTTGTACAAAATGATTCTGACTCAGACAATGATTTTCATTAAAATGTATGTTTAGTTTTAATTGTATTACAATGAATTACATATAGGAATGTTATCTATATCTTTAACATATCTACCTTTCATTTATAGTTGTCGTAGTTAACTATTTTGTAGTCATGTTTATGTACCTTTCATTTATAGTAATCGTAGTTAACTATTGTATACAATTAATTGTCATTATTGTCCTTTTCTATAAAATGTATGTTTAGTTTTAATTGTATTACATACAATTACATATGTACATGTTCTCTATATCCTTGACATGTTTATGTACCTTTCATTTATAACTCATACTAACATCCTAAAATTTTTACTTATAGATGTCTTCTGAACCTGCAGCACAAAAGCGCGGGTTGGGTCGGGGCCCTAATCATGTGCCGAAGGCCCCGACTAATTCGGATGATCGCATTTTTATACAGATCTGTCCTCCTCCAGAAAGCACGTAAGTTAAACATCATGTATATATAAGGGTTTTATATTTCCATTGTTATAAATATATTTTAATGTAAATTATTGTATATTGTAGTTATTTTCAAGATAGTAAAATTGTGAAGTGCATTTCACAATTATAGCCATGTAATCGCCTACGCCAGTGATTACATGGGCGAGCACACCTCGCCCATAAGGATGCGCTTTAATTGAATTTCAAGTATATTTTTTTTTATCACTCTGATAGATAATACATAGTTAATCAAATAATATTGTTTAGTAATGTTGGATTATGGTAATATAACAGTTTTAATATTATTGTTGTTGTTTTATTTGCAAAAGCGGTATAGATGGGACGACGCACATGCGCATCGATTATTCGAACATCGCTCACGGCAAAAGTGTGTCGTTCAACTAAAGATAATCTGAACAAGGACAATGTAATGCCCCGTATAATGTGAGATTGGCCATCCAGATAGGTGAGCAATATATGTATTTGAGCATAGCCCACAGTGGTCTTGCGCATGGCCCATATGGGTGCGATGTGTGACCAAAGTGGAGAAATGAGAGTGGGTTAAGAGATCGTAAGATCGTCCTCGAGCAGATCCTCGTGTGTATCTGGCGAAAAAGGTAAAAGGCACGCATAAGGGAAAGAAGATATCACAATTTCAAAGATTTTGTCGCTAGGTGCGTATGTATAACAAGTTTATTAGCTTAGTTATTTATTTTTATGTTTAGTTGTTTACAATCATGTTTTGTAGCTAAAATATCATATGTTTACATATTAATATGAGAACATGAACTGTAGGAGTCTCAGTCTCAAGGTCAACTTATCAATTGGTTGAATGTGTATGTGGCCACCCGTGATGGTCTGTCTGATGCTGTTTAGATAGCGGTAATAAGTTAACTTTATACTAATATGTTGTTTATAAATTGTGACGATCTTTTTTAGCATTTTTTAATTTATTTTTAACTATTTAATTGTTGACCTTCTGACAGGACACTTATAAGGGCTTAATGAACGAGCGTTATCCTAAAGGCACCCCGCGTCCGTCGATTGGTCAAGAATTATGGGAGAGGGCGTCCGTCGTGAAGAAAAACTATGTTAAAGGCCAAGGACAAAAATGAAGCCCGACCATCAGTGGCACAGACAGCTTTGCTACCCAGTCTACACTCAACTTATCATACTCCTGCTGATTTTGTGAGAGCGATCTGTCAGAATCCTGATCTTCTTCGTATACTAGGTTGGCATCTGCATTCTTTGAGTCCTGATGAGTTAGCGGAGGCAGTGGCGGCAGCAACAGCATCACAACATCAGGGTGGCGACCAGGTATATATATTGATATTGTTATTGCATCACTTTATCTTTACTTATATGTTTCACTACATTGTCTATTGTTTAGCTTTCCCCAAGTCATAGCAGTATCAACACATGTAACATATATGTTTTATTCTTTTGTTAATTACATGGTACTAATTTGGATGATCCATGAAGAGCTAGACCAGTCATATTTGTTATTTTTAAAGCCTTGCTAGACTTGTTTTTTAGATTTTTAAAGCCTTGTACTATTTTAGATTCATTCTTTGGACAATTGTATTAGTTTACGATTCTATTATATAGATGTTTACGATTGTATTGTGTTTTGTTGGTTTACGATTCTATTATATCGATGGATGTTTATCATATAGTAGTTATCATGGATGAATGTTTATCATATGGTAGTTATCATGGATGGATGCTTATATATACTGCTGTGTGTTAGGATAGAAAGTAGGTACAAAGCAGGTTATTTTTGGGAAATAAATAAAACAGGAAAAATATTTTTTTTAAAAAACACATCAGCGACCGCATGCGGTCGCTAATAATCAAACGCTGATCACGATAACTATTGAAAACTAGCGAATCGATTCTTGCTATTATTACCGGTCATTGACACGTGTACCACGTCACACCTGACAAATGACTCAAAGATGAGTCGAATAGCGACAGGATTGATTGGCATTAATAAGATTTGTCATTATTGTTGGTTCTTGATGTCCATCCAATGACCAAATTATTATCATGATTATCAAATGATCGTAGTCGATTGGTCATCGATACTCATCTCGACCATATCGCATTGTCACGATTACTATCACGATAAGCCTTTTTGTTGTAGTGAATGTGGTTTGACATATTTACCCTCAAATGATAAATAATTTTGAAAAAATATTTGAAATAATTTTTTAAATTACACATAAGCATGTTTATGCCTAGTCATTTATTTTTATTGAAAAAACTAAGCCACGTAAGTGCGCGACGTCAAAGTTCCGTTACAAATTTAACAATCAAGACGAAATTTAAAATTTTTGTTAGTAAATAAGGGTTCTTTGAGTTGACTGTAAAAAAAATGGTTGAGTGACTCATTTGTAAGTTGACATATAGTATAATGACCAAATAAGCATTTAACCCCATTGCAAAATAGTGTCCAGAAATGCGTTTTTCGATTGTGCTTCAACCAGTCACCAAAAGGAAACCAAATGATTAATTGATTTCGCTGCATCTCTTAACATTACGGGTGATTTGGCGAATTTATCTATTCACACGGAATATGATGGAACAGATGAAGTTGTAATTGGTGATGGATCAGGTTTGCGTGTCTCACATATTGGTTCTTTGGTATTTTATTCCCCAATATGCACCTTTAAATTAAATGATACTCTTTGTGTTCCAAACATTCGCAAAAATTTAATTTCTGTCCATCACTTTACTACCCAAAATCGTGTTTTTATTGAATTTCACCCCTTACTTTCTTGTCAAGGATCAAATCACGGGGTCGATCCTTCTTAAAGGTGCATGTGAAAATGGTGTGTACACTTACGAACTCACTGGTGGACTCATCTTCAACAATGGTTGCAAATGTGCATGAAAGGACGACGATTGATGGGTGGCACAAGCGACTTGGACATCCATCTCATAAAATTGTCAATCACCTTGTTAATGCTTTTTCTCTTCCAATTAAAAAAAGAACAGCATGTGTCAAATCTTTGTACTTCTTGTTCTATCAATAAAGCGCATCAACAACCTTTTCATTCAACTAGTCTTCAAAGTCATGCACCTCTTGATCTTATCTACACCGATGTTTGGGGTCCTTTAAATATTGTTGGTCTAGATGGTTCATGCTACTACTTAATTTTTGTTGACCATTTTACCAAATACATATGGTTTTATTCTATGACAACCAAATCCAGTGTTAGTAGTATATTCCCTCAATTCAAACAACTTGTTGAAACTCGGTTTCAAACAAAAATAAAAAGTGTTTACTCTGACAATGGTGGTGAGCTTGTTGCCCTTAAAAATTATTTCTCAATTCATGGAATCTCCCATTACACCACCCCTCCTCATACTCCTCAACAAAATGGCATTGCCGAACGTCGCCATCCTCGACTTGTGGAAATGAGACTCACCCTTTTACAGGATGCCTCCCTACCACTTTCCTATTGGCCTCACGCTTTTCAAACGGCTGTCTACCTCATAAATTGTCAACCCACTCCACTTTTACAAAATAAATATTCCTTTGAAATTTTGTTCAATCAATCACTAAATTATCTTAAATTTAGAAAATTTGGTTGCTTGTGCTTTCCTCTAACCCGACCCTATAATACCAATAAACTCTAGCCCAAAGCAATCCCGCGTGTATTTTTGGGCTACTCTCAAACCCAGAGTGCGTATTGGTGTATGGACTTTGCCACAAAAAGAATGTATCTATCCCGACACATTCTCTTCCATGAAAATCAAACTCCATTCGAAACCTTCTCTACAGACCAACTGGGCAACTCCTCTCCAATGCTTGTGTCGCCCATCTTGCAGCCCCATTTACCAAAACCACCACCAGTGTGGACGGATCGTGCACCAACTTGTAATGATTTGGCTTAATCAAATCAATTACAGAGCTCAAATTCAGCTCTAATCTCCGAAAACAAAGGACTTAGGAAGAAGATTCGTAAAATAGGGAGAGAGAATATAGGGGAAGAAGTAGAGAGATTCAGAGGAATATAGAGAGAGAACAAAATATTATCATTTCATGACCCAAAGAATTACAATCTCTTCAAAGATATAATACCGAGACATGTCTCACTCCTGTTGAAGGAAAAGGCTATATTAGCCTTATTACAATAAAGGAAAAGACAACAATAACCTTGATCTCCAAACTAACTCTATCATCATAACAGCATGAAGATATCCTTACAGTCCACCCTCCATAAGGACAACCTTGTCCTCAAGGTTGGAATTGAGGAAATTGCTTGTGGAACTTGTCCCAATCTTCCCAAGTAGCTTCTGATGGTAAAGTGTTGAACCATTGGACTAAAACTGCAGTTGCTGCTGCATTATTCTTCTTAACTATCTTCATGTCCAGTATAGCTAATGGCTCTACCAGAAATTGACCATAAACATCCAGTATAGGGAGGTCTGTAGAGCTTGAACAATTAGAACCAATTTTCTTCTTGATTAGTGACGCATGGAAAACAGGATGGACTCGAGTATGGGAGGGTAATTGAAGTCGATAAGCCACAGTTCCAAGCTTTTCTAGTATAGGGAATGGGCCAAAATATTTTGGAGATAATTTTCCTAGAGTATTCTGAGATAAAGTAGACTGCTTGTAAGGCTTGATTTTCAGATATACAAGATCCCCAACTACAAATGATCTTTCACTTCTTGCGTTATCTACATAATGCTTCATCCTAGATTGAGCAGCTACTAAATTGTGCTTAAGGAGTTGAAGTGTTTGAGTTCAATCTTTACAAAAGGCCTTAGTAGCAGAATCATGGACTTGGCCAAATTGATGGAAGTTGAGATATGGAGGTTTATAACAATATAGAGCCTCAAAATGGGTGGTTTTCAATCCACTGTGATAATGAGTGTTGTACCACCATTCAGCCAATGGAAGCCAATTAAGCCACCGCTTAGGTCTTTGAGAGACCATGCACCTCAAATAACATTCCAAGACCTCGATTAAGCCTTTCACCATCCATCTGGATTGGGGTGGTATGCAGAACTCAATTGTAATTTGGTACCAACCAGTTTGAAAAGTGACTGCCAGAACAAACTTACAAAAATCTTATCTCTATCAGAAACAATTATAGATGGAAACCCATGGAGCTTGTAGATATTATTGATGAAAATTTTGGCTAGATCTTGAGCAGTAAATGGATGATGGAGAGTCATAAAATGACCATACTTAGTGAGCCTATCCACCACCACCCATATATTGTACATCCTTTAGATTGAGGTAGCCCTTCAATGAAATCCATGGAAATATCAACCCATGGTCCTTCTGGTATAGGCAAGGGCTGTAACAGCCCAGGTAAAGCCTTAGTTTCATGCTTATGTTGTTGACAAATGTCACACTCCTGAACAAATTTGACAACATCTGTCTTCATAGTAGTCCAGAAGAAGTAATTCCTCAATCTCTCATAAGTGCCTTTAATTTCAGAATGACCCCCCCATAGGAGAATCATGAAATTCAGTCAAAAGTTTGGTTCTCAAAGGAAAATCTGGACCAATCACTAACCTGTCTTGGAATTTGAGTCTTCTATGCTTGAAGGAATAACCCGGGAGTGATTGAGGATCAACTTGCAACTGGATAATAAGGTCCTTTAAGCCAGGGTCTGATTCCCAAGACTGGGCTATTTCAATAATCCATTGAGGAAGGACCATTGATATAAGCAAAGATAGCTTAAAAGATGTTTCTCCATTCTCGATTTTCTAGAGACAAATCATGCAGCCACATTTTCTTTTCCTTTCTTGTATACTATTTCATAGTCTAATCCCATCAATTTAGTAATCCATTTTGTTGATTATTAGTAGTGGTCACTCTTTTGGTCTAAGAGGTACTTTAAACTTTGATGATCGGGCTTTGATGAGTACCTTGTTGCCAAAAAAAGTAGTGCCTCCATTTAGTAGTAGCATAGATGACCGCCATTAACTCTTTTTCATAGTAGACCAAATTTCAAATGTTTTGTTGCTATATATTTTTACCGAGATAGGCTATCGGCCCCGCCTCACCGCATTAATATTGCCCCTAAACCAAGATGAGAAGCATCGCCTCTAAAACAAAGGGCATAGTGAAATCGTAGCATAGCTAACACAGAGCCTCAATTATAGCTTCTTTAAGACTCAAAAAGATCGAGTGGCCCCTTCATGCCATTAAATTTGTCTTTTTTAACAGCTCAAGAAGAGGCTTACTAATCACCCATAATTGTGAATAAATTTCCTATAAACCAAATAATCCCAAAAATCCTCTCGAGGCTTTTAATGTCGGGTAGGCAATGGCCACTGGTCATACATTCTATTTTGTCGTGATCAAGAGATACTCCATGCTGATTAATGACATGTCCTAAATATTTGACCTGCTCAATTCCAAACTCACACTTACTTCTTTTGGCAAAAAGTAAATTTTACTTAAGGATTTGCAATGTTAACTTCAAATGTACCAAATGTTCTTCATAGGTTTTGTTGTAGACCAAAATGTCATCAAAGAAAACTAGAATGAACTTCCTGAGATATGGCTTGAATATTTGATTCATTAATGACTGGAAGGTAGCTGGTGCATTAGTGAGTCCAAAAGGCATCACTAAAAATTCAAAATGACCTATGTGTGTTCTAAATGCAGTCTTAGGAATGTCTGGGACATGCACCCTAATTTGGTGGTAACCAGATCTGAGATCTAGTTTGGAATACCATCTAGAGCCATGTAGCTCATGCAATAATTCATCAATGGCTGGGATGGGAAATCTGTCCTTGATTGTCATATCATTTAAGGATCTATAATCCACACACATTCTCCAAGAACCATTATGTTTCTTGGCCAATAACACTGGAAAAGCATAAGGACTATTACTTGGTCAGATCACCCCGTAAACCAAAGATCTCACTAACTATTTTCTCAAATTCTTCCTTCTGCACATATGGATATCTGTAAGGTCTCAAATTAATAGGTTGGCTTCCTTTCTTCAATGTAATGTGATGGTCATGTGACCTTGTAGGAGGTAAACTTTTTGGCTCTTGAAATACCTCGGAGTATGTTTGTAATACTTCCTCTATCTGTCAAAAAGGTTGATTATTCTCATTTATATTACCAATCACCTGATCTAGTTTTACAACAGCAATGTTCTCTACAGATTCCTGAGCCATTCCAAATAGAAATCCAAAATAACCATGAGTTGTACTATTTAAGGTCTGCTTGAATTCTCCAGAAGACATTAGCTATATTGCAGGAGGGACCATATCAGATTCTCCTTGCAAAACCACTTCCTTACTTCCTTTGTTAATTGAGACCTACAATTGTTCAAAGTCAAAAGTTACTGGGTTATAATTCCTCAACCATTGTACCCTCAATACTGCATCAATTCCCCCTAATGGCAAGATTCTAAAATCAGTAGTGAATGATTCTCCTTGGACTGACCAATTAAAAGACTTACACTCTTGAAAACTAGTGACTTTAAAGCCATCAGCTACAGACACTGCTACAGGTTCGGTATCTTGCAACACAACCTTAACTTTCTTAGATGCTTTGGGGTCTAGGAAATTATTAGTGCTTCCACTATCAATTAAAATTCTCAACACTTTCCCATTAGCCATTCCTGCATTCTTATCGATTATTAAGACTATGCCCGCATAAGGCATGAAGGGTGATATGAGCTTCCTGTTGAGTAACATTCCTACCAACTCCTTCTGACTCATTATACTCACAACATTCATCATCATCCTCATCCTTATTAATGTCTTCACAGGATGGAATAATCATAAAAAGTTGTGGTTTTCTGCATTGATGTCCCATAGTGTATGGTTCATCACATGAGTAACATAATTTCTTCCTCCTTTTTTCAGCAATCTGCTCCCTAGTTAAGCCTCTAATAGGCATTGATTTCCCCACTTCCATACTTGAAAACCCAGCAATCTGTATGATAGCAGAACCTCCATCAACAGTTTTGGTGTTAGGCATAGGATTGGTCTTTTGATAACCTCCAATCACTGACTTGATTCCCATTCTACTTCTTTTTAACCAAGCCTCTAGTTTAGCTTCCTCCACTCTAGCTAATCTGATCAAATCCTTTAGAGTGGTAATTTTGAGCTCTTGAATACCTAACCTTATCTCCTCCTTTAAACCTCCCAAAAAATAGTCTATAAAAAAAGACTCATTCAACACAGAATTTCTCAACAGTGCCCAACTCTTTAGTTCCTCAAATTTTCTTCTATATTCATCCACAGTTCCCACTTGCTGTAGATTTTTTAACTCTCCAATAGGATTAATCTGTACTTCAGGACTGAATCTAGCCGTAATTTCTTCCACAAAGCCTTTCCAGGTAAGCTCATCTCCTTCATTCACAAATCCAGAGTACCATTCCTCTGCCTCACCTTCTAAGTTTATAGTAGCTAGATATAACTTTTGACTTTCAGCAACCATATGGTAAGCAAACAACTTATTACATTTTCTAATCCATGTTCTAAGGTTAGATCCATCGAATTTAGGGAATTCAAACTAAATAGTTCTAAAAATATTGTTACTAGACTTTTCAATACCAATCTCTCCTTCAAACGATCCCAAAATCGATTTAATATGAGCCTCACATTACTAGTATATATCTTTTGGTTGTGGATCCCTCACAGCAAGAAGAGCTTCAATTCCTTTCATCATCTGCTGCAATTTTTTGTTCCATTTTCTGCTCAATTTTATCTTCCAATCTAACAATTAAATTGGAGTGCTCAGCTATTTAAGTTTCGAGATTCATCGATCGTTGATTGTTAGTTGCCATAGTTGAATTAAGTGGCTTTGATACCAATTGTAATGATTTGGCTTAATCAAATCAATTACAAAGCTCAAATTCAGCTCTAATCTCTGAAAATAGTGACTTAGGAAGAAGATTCAGAAAATAGGGAGAGAGAATATAGGGGAAGAAGTAGAGAGATTCAGAGGAATATAGAGAGAGAACAAAACATTATCATTTCATGACCCAACAATTACAATCTCTTCAGTATATAATACTAAGACATATCTCACTCCTATTAAAGGAAAAGGCTATATTAGCCTTATTACAATAAAGGAAAAGACAACAATAACCTTGATCTCCAAACTAACTCTATCATCATAACAACATGAAGATATCCTTACATCTCCAAATTCTACATCTTTTACATCCTGCACCGCACCACTAGCACAATACGATCAATCTGTGCCTGAACCCACTAATCTCACAAATACACAAACCCACACGCAACCCCTCAATCCTGAACCACTACTCATAGGAATCCAACAAGAGAGTAATCGAACCCACATTCACTCCATGACAACACGTGCAATGAATAACATCTTTAAACCCAAAAAATTAAACTCTGCTACCAAACATCAAATTCCACCCACCATTGAACCAAGTTGTGTGAGTCAAGCAATTCGTGATCCTAAATGGAGAAGTGATATGTCCGACGAGCTCACAGCTCTTGAAAGAAGAAAATGAAATACAGAGTAAAAGAAACAAGAATTTGACACGGGTATTCCCTGTCCTTAAGGTGTTTATGTTGGAAATGGATTTGATAAAAAAAAATATTTAAGCATTTTGAGGGTTAATTTAATGAGGGACCCACATTCCAAAAATGTCGGGTCTTTGCACCAATGTGTTCTCTTTCGTGAGGAGTATAACTCGGTATATTTATATGTTCAAATCCATTAAGAATTGAATGAGAAAATTGACTCCAAAGTCACCTACTTGAAATGTTGTAAGTTGCAAAAGTCCCACATAGGGCATTAAAGGGAAAATTGAAGTCTTTATATATGGAATGTTTGCTCAATGGGAAGGGCCCCAAGGGGCACCCCACTTTTGTGGAAGGGAGAGGACCTAGCCAAGGCATGGTTCAAACCCACACGCGCGCCGTCGTCCGGCCGGGTTCGGGTTCGGGTTTGGGTGGGTGGTCATGATATATAACTTTTTGGACAAAATCTATTTAATTTATTATCAGATTTTGTTTAAGTTATATCAATACTACGTAGTTTTGACCGACTATGCAAAAGAGTTGTATTTCCGTTTCTGCAAATTCCCGTTCTTTGTAAAGTGTTGCAGTAAGTTTTTTCTTCATGCATGCATCATTAATATTCATATAAGTTCAGTACATAACATAGAAATTGGTTCGATGTGTTCTTAATTTTGAAGTGCTTCTAATTAAGAACTTGAAATCCATTTTATCTTGGGAAGCAATTATTCAATTAATCCTTAGCACCAGTGAAGGAATAAATTTGCTTTAAGGAGACTTTGTGAATTCAAAGGACTCGAATTTAGTTGTTACTCATTTTATATTTTGTTTATGTTCTGCATAAATTTTATTTTATATTTTACATATATTAAATAATACTATATATTTTACGGAATACAATCTTAAAGCAAATTTACTTGTTCTGTAATTATAGTTTTATTTAATATAATTCTGTAATTTGTTTTATAAAACAAGTTTTTTGAAGAAACTAAATTTGATTCATTGAAATTCTGCAAATTTTGTTGAATATAAATACATAGGTTTACATGTTAATATAAAGCCACAAGGAATACTGTTAATATTGCATCTCAGTTTTTCTATTAATGAGTGCAGTAAGTTTTTCTATTATTGCATCTCCGTTTTTCAATCAATGAGTGCAGTAAGTTTAATATGCAAGGTACATGCAATATTTTAATATTATTATTGGTATAAACGAATGATGTAACATTAAAATTTGTTTACAGTAATGATAACATGTTAATATATATACTATTATGTTATTATAGTATTCTGCAAATTGATAGCATGTTAATATATATACTATTATGTTATTATAAGTATTCTGCAAAATGATTGCATGATTGCATGTTACAGGAATATTATATATATTAAATGTTAACAGATTTATATTATGTTATTATATATATATATATTTTTAAACTGCAATTATTGTTTAATATATATATGAGTAATATGAATAGTATTCTGTTATTTGTTTAAATAGTATTGAATGTTAAAGATAGATATATGTTTATGAGCATTGTATTGAACTTTAACAAAATTTGTCTAATTATTGTGTATAAATCTATTAAACAAAGAAGTTTGTAAATTAAAGTTGTAACAGAATTTGTTAACAGAAATTCTATAAACATAATTTTCTGCAAAACAAATTTTACAACCGAAATTTTGTAAACAAAATTTGTTGTTTGAATTTTGCAAACAAAATTTGTTGTTTAAATTCTGTTAAATTTTGTACAACAGAAATTTGTTTATGTTTATTAATAGTTTTATTCTTATATAACAGAAATGGCATCTAAAAGCACCATTCCTGCCGTGAGTATGTCTCATGGAGAAAAGCCTGAAAAGTTCAATGGAACTGATTTCAAGCGTTGGCAACAAAAGATGTTCTTCTATCTCACAACACTGAACTTGGCAAGGTTTCTACAAGAGGACTGTCCTACTCTTGTTGAAGGGGAAATTGACAAGGAAAAAGTGGTTGCTGTTGATGCATGAAAACATGTAGATTTCCTTTGCAGGAACTATGTGATGAATGGTTTAGATAATACATTATATAATGTATATTGTATAATTCAAACTGCAAAAGAATTTTGGGAATCTTTAGACAAGAAATATAAAACTGAAGATGCTGGCATGAAAAAATTTATTGTTGATAGATTTCTTGACTATAAAATGGAAGATTCGAAAGCAATTATCACTTAGGTACAAGAATTACAAGTAATTCTACATGACATACATTCTGAAGGAATGTCATTAAGTGATTCATTCCAAGTTGCTACAATGATTGAGAAACTTACACCATCATGGAAAGACTTCAAGAATTATCTTAAGCATAAACGCAAAGAGATGAATCTTGAAGAACTGATTGTGCGACTTAGGATTGAAGAGGACAATCGAGGATCTGAGAAGAAGAGCGGGAAAAACTTCATTGAAGCAAAATGTGGTAGAACAAAGGCCAAACAACAACAAAAGAAAGCGTGAAGGCAAAGAAACTTTCAAGGCCAAGAAGAAATTCAAAGACAAATGCTTCAACTGTGGCATCCAAGGACAGAAATCAAGTGAATGTCGCAAGCCAAAGATGTTCAAGAAAGAACAAAAGCCTCAAGCAAATGTGACAGAACTGGAAAAGCTTTCTGAAAATGTTTCAGACATTAATCTTTCTGCAGTCGTATCTAAATGTAATTTGGTTGGAAACCCCAAAGAATGGTACGTGGACACTGGGGCTACTCGCCACATTTGTTCCAACAAATGGATGTTTTCTACTTACAAACTAGTAGAAAATGATGATCAACTCTTCATGGGAAACTCCTCAAGTTCAAAGGTTCAAGAACGTAGAAATATTGTACTGAAAATGACATCTGGCAAAGAACTGACTTTAAGCGAATACTTCATGTGCCAGATATACGCAAAAATCTAGTTTCTGGGTCACTACTTGGCAAGAATGGCTTCAAGTTGGTGTTTGTGTCTGATAAATTTGTACTTACTAAAAATGATATGTTTGTAGGAAAGGGCTACATAACTGATGGGCTCTTTAAGATGAATGTTATAATTGTTGTACCGAAGTCTATTGATAATAATAAAATTAATTCTTCTGCTTACTTGTTAGAATCTTCAAATATATGGCATGCTAGATTAGGACATGTTAATTATAATACTTTGCGTAGATTAATTAATTTAGAATTCTTGCCTAAATTTGATATTAATCAAAAACATAAATGTGAAATTTGTGTGGAATCAAAAATGACAAGATTACCCTTTCATTCTGTTGAAAGAAAAACTGAACCTCTAGATTTAATTCACACTGATATATGTGACTTAAAGTTTGTGCAAACAAGAGGTAGGAAAAAATATTTCATAATCTTTATTGATGATTGCACAAGATATTGTTATGTATATTTGCTAAGAAGCAAAGATGAGGCTATAGAAATGTTTCAACTTTATAAAAATGAAGTTGAAAATCAACTTAGCAAAAAGATTAAAGCAATAAGTAGCGATAGAGGTGGTGAATATGATTCACAATTTGAAGAGATATGCTCTACTCATGGTATTATTCACCTCAATCTAATGGGATTGCTGAATGCAAGAACCGAACATTGAAAGAAATGTTGAATGCTATGTTAAACAGTTCTGGAGCACCTCAGAATTTGTGGGGGGAAGCTTTGCTTTCTGCCAATTATATTCTTAATAAAGTGCCTCATAAGAAAACTCATAAAACACCTTACGAATTATGGAAAGGTCATAGACCTTGCTACAAATACTTAAGAGTGTGGGGGTATCTAGCAAAAGTGATGGTTCCTAAATCTAAAAAGGTTAAGATAAGACCAAAAACAATTGACTATATATTCATTGGTTATGCAAATAACAGCAGTGCTTATCGCTTTCTTGTTCATAAATCTGAAATTTCTGATATTCATGTTAATACATTTATTGAATCAAGAGATGCATCATTCTTTGAGAATATTTTTCCATATAATGAAAATAAAGATTTAAATTCAAACAAAAGACCTTTGATTGCTACTAGTAATAATCCTGAAAATATAGACAAAGAGTCTGTATTGGATGAACCTAGACGTATCAAAAGGGCAAGGACTTCAAAGTCTTTTGGTCCTGATTTTCTAACATTCTTGTTAGAAAACGATCCTCAAACGTACAAAGAAGCAATATCCTCTCCAGATGCTTCTCATTAGAAAAAAGCAATTAATAGTGAAATTGAGTCCATTATGCAGAATCATACATGGGAATTGGTGGACCTTCCACCTGGTTCCAAACCCTTAAGGTATAAATGGATCTTCAAAAAGAAGATGAAAGCTGATGGTTCAATTGATAAATACAAAGCAAGGCTTGTTGTTAAAGACTATAGACAAGAGGAAGGATTGGATTATTTTGACACTTATTCACCTGTTACAAGAATTACATCTATTCGGATGCTAATAGCAATAACATCTTTAAATAGACTTGAAATACATCAAATGGATGTAAAGACTGCATTCTTAAATGGTGAATTAGATGAAGAAATATATATGGAACAACCTGAAGGTTTTATTGCTCCTAGACAAGAGAGGAAAGTATGCAAACTTGTTAAATCCTTATATGGATTGAAACAAGCACCAAAACAATGACATTAGAAATTTGATAATGTTATGTTATCAAATGGATTTAAAATCAATGAGTGTGACAAATGTGTTTATGTCAAAAGCACTCAAAAGGAATATGTCATTGTTTGTCTTTATGTGGATGATATGTTAATCATGGGTAGCAACAATGAAGTTATCAACTCAACAAAACGTATGTTGTTAAATAGATTTAATATGAAAGACTTGGGGGTTGCTGATATAATATTAGGAATCAAGATTTCTAGAACATCTGATGGAATTATATTATCTCAAACTCATTATATTGAAAAAATACTTGAAAAATTTAAGAAGTATAATATAATTCTAAATAAGACCCCAGTTGATATAAATCTTCATCTAGCTAAAAATGAAGATGATAGCATATCTCAACTAGAATATTCTCATATAATACGCAGTTTAATGTATGTCATGAACTGTACTAGACCAAATATAGCTTATTCGCTAAGTAAGCTAAGTAGGTATACGAGTAATCCAGGTAAAGATCACTGGAAATCAATTTTGCGAGTTTTAGGATATTTAAAACACACTCAAAAATGTGGACTACACTATACAAGATATCCAATAGTATTGGAAGGATATAGTGATGCAAATTGGATATTTGACAATAAAGACTCAAAATCCACAAGTGGATGTCTTTACCCTTGGAGGTGCAGCGGTATCTTGGAAATCCTCAAAACAAACGTGTATTACAAGGTCTACAATGGAATCAGAATTCATCGCTTTAGACAAAACTGGAGAAGAAGTAGAGTGGCTTCGTAATTTCTTAAAGGATATTCCAAATTGGTCAAGACCTGTGCCAGCTATATGTATACACTGTGATAGCCAATCAACGATTGGAAGAGCACATAGTCATTTATATAATGGTAAGTCACGTCATATACGACGAAGACATAATACCGTTAGACAATTGCTCTCAAATGGAATTATCTCAATTAACTATGTAAAGTCAAAAGATAATATTGCAGATACAAAATGTTTAACAAGAGAGCAAGTGGAAAAATCATCGAAGGGAATGGGTTTAAAGCCTACTGTTTAAATAAGAGTCGTCATAGTGGAAACCCAACCTAGCTGACTAGAGATCCCAAGATCTAGGTTCAATGGGAAAACCGAACTATGTAGTGCTCAGTAAAGCACTGAGGAAATATTTCCTCCTATCCATTCCTATTATGAGACAGTGCAAAGCTGCCACGAGAATCAGGATAAGTTACGCTTTTAATGACTTTTATATCTTGAAATACGTTCAAGTGGAGTATTGCAGGATACTCTTGATAGAAGTCACCTACGTGAATAAGAAGGGGGCCACTTCTGTGAGAATTTTGAAGGCTGAATTCTCTAATATATTCACGGAACCAAGAGGTGTTTCAAGTCCAAAATGAACACAAACGTGAGAACCAACTATGTCTGAAGAGATATTTTGTGAATTCTATTATCTTGGTTTACACGAAAAGCTGACAGTTCAAAGACATCATGTCTACTAATTAGCCATGTAAATCTGATAGAATCTACTAGGGCAAGTTCAAAGCCATTATGCTACTTAACCCAATGAAGTATCTTTTCTTATGTACTCGAACTAGTGTCTGCATATTCATAACATATTTTTTTTCTTTCCCCATGTTGTAAAGCTAATTTTACATTCATGTGGGGGATTGTTGGAAATGGATTTGATAAAAATAAACATTTAAGCATTTTGAGGGTTAATTTAATGAGGGACCCACATTCCAAAAATGTCGGGTCTTTGCACCAATGTGTTTTCCTTCGTGAGGAGTATAACTTGGTATTTTTATATGTTCAAATCCATTAAAAATTGAATGAGAAAATTGACTCCAAAGTCACTTACTTGAAATGTTGTAAGTTGCAAAAGTCCCACATAGGGCATTAGAGGGAAAATTGAAGTCTTTATATATGGGATGTTTACTCAATGGGAAGGGCCCCAAGGGGCACCCCACTTTTGTGGAAGGGAGATGACCTAGCCAAGGCATGGTTCAAACCCACATCGCCAAGGCACGCCGTCCGGCCCAAGGGCTCGCCTGTGTTGAAGTGGTGGGTGGTCATGATATATAACTTTTTGGACAAAATCTATTTAATTTATTATCAGATTTTGTTTAAGTTATATCAATACTACGTAGTTTTGACTGACTCCAATGGTAATAAACTGCCTACTTATTCTATAAATTATTCTATCTGGGCGCGTATTACAGGATAAGTTCATTTTTCCGTTCCTTCCCTTCTATAAAATCCCGTTCTTCCTTCTTTGCAAAAATCCCATTTTTGCATATATATTTCCCGTTACCATTCTGCAGAATCCCGTTCTCTGTAAAAGAGTTGCATTTCTGTTTCTGCAAATTCCCATTATTTGTAAAGTGTTGCAGTAAGTTTTTTCTTCATGCATGCATCATTAATATTCATATAAGTTCAGTACATAACATAAAAATTGGTTCAATGTGTTCTTTATTTTGAAGTGCTTCTAATTAAGAACTTGAAATCTATTTTATCTTGGGAAGCAATTATTCAATTAATCCTTAGCACCAGTGAGGGAATAAATTTGCTTTAAGGAGACTTTGTGAATTCAAAGGACTCGAATTTAGTTGTTACTCATTTTATATTTTGTTTATGTTCTGCAAAAATTTTATTTTATATTTACATATATTAAATAATACTATATATTTTACGGAATACAGATTATTGCCCCTTACCACTAAGGTTTGCTAAAGGCTTCTAGCAATTCACCTTCAGGATATATGTCAAGTCTTATCTAATTTTTAGTGATAGCAACTCACTAAAAATCTCAATTTTATGCTGCTTTGTAAAAGTTGATTTGCAGAAAGAAGATTGCAATAGCAAGACTGTTCAGTTTTTAAAACTGATAAAACTGAATTGTTAATTAAACATCAGTTTATAAAGTAAATAATGTATTAATCACAAATCAATTTATTTTGTATCCATAATAATTAAAGGTTCAATGAATCTAGTTCAAGATAAAAAATTGGCTCTTGGCTCGGGCGAGGCTCCTAGCGATGATGCGCACGTGCGAAGTGCAAAGTGCGCCTAAAGTGCCAATGCGACCCGAACCCGTACCAACGGCCCCCGGGACGCGGGCGGGTGGTGCTTTGAACCATGTCATTGTGACAACCTCCAAGCCTTTCCTTTAGTACCACTAGTGAATTAAACTATTTCACATATACTTATAAAGTATTAAATAGTTTTATTCCTACTCAATGTGGGACTTAAAAAAAATAGTTTTCTTAAACAACAATGAACCTTTTCATATTCTCCACTTTGGATACAATTAAAACACAATATATAATTCCTACTTGAATCATATATTACTCTCTATTAATCTCCTTGTAATAGACTATCAAATGCACTTTTTATTTAATACAAATTTAATCAATTAATGGGTCTAAATTAATCCCCAAATTGATCAAAACACATGTATGAAAAGGTGCATTAACAATCCCCCACTTGTTTGAAAACTACTTTTCTTCAAACAATTCTGTATTTATCAACTCTAAAGTTTGTATGTATAATAGAAGGTGTGACGAACATTGAACCTTCTTTTAGCATAAACAACTCAAAGTCATATCAAAATAGATGGTGTCCGTAGATTGAACCTCTATTTCAAATGATATGACCGGAGTTATCATACACACACAAAACCTCCCTTTACGGTGAGCAAAATGTTTCTCTAGCACTCCTGTTGCTATAAGTGCAACACTTTGTTAAGAGCATAACTCATCCTCAGTCGTGCAACAGACGTTACTATCATATACTACATATGAGACCAAATTGATAGTAACACAGCCAACAACTGTGACTTTTTTTTCCCATTGAACCTATAAACTAGGGGTAACCTAGTAATAGGTTGGGTTTCCATCACCCTTGGCTCAGAATGGTTTAAGTCCCATATCTCGTGTAGTCAAACTTACTAAATCTCTCGTCAAAGGCTTAGTAAGTGGATCAGCCAAGTTTTTACTTGACTTCACATAGACAATAGCTATGATACCATCATGTATCAATTGTCTCACAAATTCATGTCTCAGACCAATATGTCTAGACTTACCATTATAGGTACCATTATACGCTCTTGTTAGCGTAGCTTCACTATCACAATATAGTGAAATTGGAGGCATTGAATTTGGTTATAGATCTATGTCTAACAACATATTTCTAATCCAATCAGCCTCTTTTCCCGCTTTTGAGCCAAAGCTATAAACTCGACTCCATAGTAGAGTGAGAATACAAGTCTGCTTTCTTGCTTGCCAAGAAACAAAGACCACCTGGAAAGAGTGAAAATCCACCCACTTGTAGATTTATTATCTCCCACACTATGAATCCAACTTGCATCAGATTATCCCTCCAAAATACTAGGGAATTTATAGTAAAACAATCCTATGCCACTGGTTCTGTTTAGATATCCAAGTACCCTTCCAATAGCTTTCCAATGATCAATATTAGGACTGCTCGTATATCTACTAAGTTTAGAAACTACAAAAGAAATATCTAACCGAGTACAATGCATAGCATACATAAGGCTACCAATAGCACTTGCGTATTCTAGCTGTGCAATAGCTCTACCCTCATTTCCTTTTAGTTTAACTCCATTCTCAAAAGGAGTATTCACCTCCTTGAACTCGAGATGACTAAACTTAGTTAATATTTTTTCAATATAGTGAGATTGATTTAATACATAACCCCAACTATGTTTTTTAACTTTGATGCCTAAATTAGTATCTACTTCCCCTAAGTCTTTCATCTTAAAGACAGAGGATAAATACTTTTTAGTCTCATTTACCCCACCATATTCGACTTGATGATCAACATATCATCTACGACAAAACAGCATTATCACCATATAATCGTAAGTGGTTTTGGAGTATATACACATATCTGCACTATTATATTTAAACCCAAAGTTTATAATAGCAGCATCAAATCTCTCGTGCCACTGTTTTGGTGCCTGTTTTAGACCATAAATGGACTTAACCAATTTGCATACTTTAGCCTCATTACCGGGAGCAACATACCCTTCGGGTTGTTCCATATATACTTCCTCATTCAAATTGCCATTCAAAAATGCAGTCTTTACATCCATTTGATGAACGTAAAGATCATACAATGAAGCTAAGGCAAAAAGAATTCGAATGGAAGTAAATCGTGTTACCGGTGCATAAGTATCAAAATAGTCAATACCTTCTACTTGTCTAAAACCTTTTGCTACTAATCTTGCTTTAAAAGCAGAAATAGTACCGTTAGTGTTATACTTTGTTCTAAAAACCTATTTGCAACCTATAGGTTTAGAACCTCTAGGTAAATCTGTCAATACCCAAGTATTATTTCCCAAGATTGAATCCATTTCATCATTTACAGCTTCCTTCCAAAAGGCAGCATCCCTAGAAGCCATAGCTTCTTTAAATGATTTAGGATCAGTCTCAAGACTATATACATAAGGTATTTCATTTACCACCTCATTATTTTGGTCCCCTTCCACCAAAAATAATAGAGACTGTGATGAAATGAAATCATCATCTAAATATTTATCTTTTCTAGCTTTAGTACTCCTTCTAGGTCCACTTGGTTGAATTGGAACACTAGGTTCTTTAACCTCAACATTAGACCTTATAGGACCTCTAGGCTCATCAAATTTTGGCATATCAACATTCTCAACATCTTTTGAGAATTTATTTTCAAAATATTCCACATCCCTTGACTCAGTTATTACATTAGACTCTAAATCAAGAAGCCTGTATGCTTTACTATTTTCAGCATATCCAACAAATATACTTCTAATAGCTCTAGCTCCTAACTTAGTCCTTTTAGGATCAGGAACTCAAAAATAAGCTATACACCCCCACACTTTAAAATAATTTATGTTAGGTTTTCTGCCATTCCATATTTCATAAGGACTAGTTTTAATTACAGTACTAGGAATCCTATTTAAAATATGACACACAGTTAAAAGTGCTTCACCCCATAAATTATTTGGCAAACAAGCATGATTTAACATACAATTAATCATATCATGAAACACACGATTTTTTCTTTCTGCTAAACCATTTTGTTGAGGTGTATATGCTGTACTTGTTTGATGCATAATGCCATTTTCTTCACAAAATGCATCAAAAGCATTCAAACAATATTCCATGCCTCTATCAGAACGTAAAATTTTAATCTTCTTCTCAAGTTGATTTTCTACTTCTAATTTGTATTTTTTGAATGAGTTAAATGTCTCATCTTTTGTTCTCAACAAATACACATAACAATATCTGCTAGCATCATCTATAAAAGTAATGAAATATCGCTTTTCCACCCTTGTCAATATTCCATTTAACTCACAAATATCGGTATGTATTAAATCTAATAATTGTGATTCTCATGTACATTTGAAATGGTTTCCTCAATTTTGATTTAACACAAATTTCACATTTCTCAAGTTCAGTATTGCCAATATCAATCAATTTCATTGCATGCATATTTTTTAAATTCTTTGAATTTATATGTCCTAAACGACTATGCCATAAAGAAATTGCACAAGTGATATAAGCAGAAATAGAACTGTTCTTATTAATAGATAATTTGTACATTCTATTACAAGCATAACCCTTTCCAACAAAAACACCATTCTTTGAAAGAATGACTTTGCCGGACTCAACAGAAATCTTAAAACCTTTCCTATCTAAAAGATCAACAGAAATTAAATTCTTTCTAATTTCTGACACAAACATCACATTCAGCAAGGTTAGCTTCTTCCCGGAGGTGAAATTAACTTCCACTGTTCCTTTTTCATCAACTTTATCTATTGAACTATTTCCTATCTAAACTTTCTGCCAATAATCTCTTCAAATGTTTTAAACATTTCTCGATTATTACAAATATGGACAGTAGCTCCGGAGTCCAACCACCAACCATTCGGCTCACTTACCATGTTAACTTCAGAAATCATAGTCACATCAAGACTAAGATCAGATACCATGGCAACAAGGTTCTCCTCAACCATGTTAGCGGAGCCACTTTTGCATTGTTTGCATTCTCTGGCAAAGTGTCCAGTTTCTCCACAAACATGACACTTACCCTTTCTCTTATTAGGATCAGATTTTTTTTATTTTTCCGTCTGTGATGCTTGAACTTATGATTATCTTTTTTCACACCGTGTCCTTTCCTTTTAAATGATCTTCCCTCCAAATAGTTTACACTAGACTGTCCTTGAGTCAAATTCTTAGCATCATATTTTCGAGCCTCCTCCTCAATACGAAGATGCTTCTGAATTTGATCCAAGGAAAAATCCTCAGATTTGTGCATCAACTTTTTAGCAAAATCTTTCCAAGATGGAGGTAATTTTACAATTATTGCTCCAACTTGAAAAGTTTCAGGCAAGACAATTTTAAGAACCCTCAACTTATTAACAATAACCTAGAGCTCATGCACTTGCTCCAAGATAGGTTTATTATCAACCATCTTATAATCAAAATATTTAGATACTAAATATTTATTTGTACCTTCTTCCTCAGCCTTGTATTTAAATTCCAAAGCCTCCCATAACTCCCTTGGTGACTGAATATTGTTGTAGAAATCGTAGAGACGATCCGACAGCGTATTGAGGATATGTCCACGAGTAAGTTCCTCATCTTCAGTCCTTTTCCTTCTTTGCTCTTTTAGTGCTTCATGGCATCATTATCTAGCTACTGACCTTCTGTTGGTTTGGGATCTTCAGGAATAGGCTGAAGGTTACGGTCCAAAACATATGCAATCTTCAAAACAGTAAGTAAAAATTTCAGTTTATCTTGCCAACGACTGAAATTATTTCCATCAAACCGATCGAGCTTGACAAAATCCTGGTTCGTGATTTTGAAAGACTCTGTATCCATTTATACAAACACCTTAAGATTGAAAGAAGAAAATGAAATACAGAGTAAAAGATACAAGAATTTGACACGGGTATTCCCTGTCCTTAAGGTGTTTATTGCCCCTTACCACTAAGGTTTGCTAAAGGCTTCTAGTAATTCACCTCCAGGATATATGTCAAGTCTTATCTAATTTTCAGTGATAACAACTCACTAAAAATCTCAATTTTATGCTACTTTGTAAAAGTTGATTTGCAGAAAGAAGATTGCAATAGCAAGACTGTTCAGTTTTTAAAACTGATAAAACTGAATTGTTAATTAAACATCAGTTTACAAAGTAAATAATGTATTAATCACAAATCAATTTATTTTGTATCCATAATAATTAAAGGTTTAATGAATCTGGTTCAAGATAAAAAACTAGCTCTTGGCTTGGGCGAGGCTCCTAGCGACGATGCGCACGTGCGAAGTGCAAAGTGCGCCCCTAAAGTGCCAATGCAACTTTGCGACCCGAACCCGCACCAATGGTCCCCGGGTCACAGGACGCGAGCAGGTGGTGCTTTGCACCATGTCATTGCGACCAACTCCAAGCCTTTCTTTTAGTACCACTAGTGAATTAAACTATTTCACATATACTTATAAAGTATTAAATAGTTTTATTTCTACTCAATGTGGGACTTAAAAAAAATAGTTTTCTTAAACAACAATGAACCTTTTCATATTCTCCACTTTGGATACAATTAAAACACAATATATAATTCCTACTTGAATCATATATTACTCTCTATTAATCTCCCAGTAATAGACTATCAAATGCACTTTTAATTTAATACAAATTTAATCAATTAATGGGTCTAAATTAATCCTCAAATTGATCAAAACTCATGTATGAAAAGGTGCATTAACAGCTCTAATGAGACACAACACGTGGGAATTAGTTCCTCCATCCACTCACTGTAATGGTTGCAAATGGGTATTTAGGGTCAAAAAAAGTCTGACGGGGCTATTGATCGCTACAAAGTCAGATTAGTTGCAAAAGGATTCAATCAAAGTCATGTACTGGATTACAAGGAGACATTCAGTCCAGTTGTAAAGCCAAAAACCATTAGAGCTGTTCTGACCATTTCTTTTTATACAAGGGTGGACTTTGAGACAACTAGACATCAACAGCGCATTTTTACATGGAAAATTGCATGAAAACGTCTACATGATTCAACCACCGGGCTTCAAAGATTAGTCAAATCCTAACCATGTTTGCAGGTTAAAAAAGGCAATTTATGATCTCAAACAAGCTCCAAAGGAATGTTACTCGGCCTAAAAGAAAAAAATTTAGAACTTGTTTTTTCAAATTCAAAATCAGATAGCTACTTGTTCATTTAAAATTTTGCCTCTATTTTATGCTTCCTGCTGGTCTATGTTGATGACTTAGTGATAACGGGCAGTAAAAAAAAAAAATTGATTCAATAATTGCGAAACTTGGAGCTACTTTCTCTCTAAAAGACATGGCCACATGGGCCAATTACATTTCTTCCTAGGAATGGAAGCCATTCCCACTATTGCTGGTCAATTCTTGTCTCAGCATAAATATATTCATGATATACTTTCAAAGACGAACATGCTTGGTGCTAAAGAAGTGTCCACTCCACTATCCACAACAATGGCTCTAAAACTCGTTGATGGCACTTCAGGAGCTGACAACACAGAATTTAGGCGTGTCATAGGTGCACTCCAGTACCTCTCTCTAACACGCCCAGACATATCCTTTGCAGTGAACAAACTCTCACAGTTCATGCATAAACCCACTGTTATGCAGTGGCCAGCTGCAAAGAGACTTTTAAGATACTTGAAACGGATAATTTATCATGGCATTCACATTTGCAAAAGCTCAACCTCAACCATAACAACCTATACAGATGCTGATTGGGCCGGAAATTATGATGATAGAAGCTCCACATCTGCCTACATATGCTTCCTCGGTCAGAATCCAATATCTTGGAGTTCAAAAAAACAATGAGCCATTGCAAGATCATCGACTGAACCGGAGTATAGAGCTCTTTCCAATGCTGCATCCGAAACCATTTGGTTATTATCATTGTTTCAGGAACTTGGCTTAACTATTTCTTCACCATCAAAATTGCTTTGTGACAACTTGGGTGCAACACAACTTAGCTTCAACCCTGTTCAACACTCTCGGATGAAACATATCTAAATAGACCTGCATTTTGTTCGAGATATGGTTCAAAAAGGCATGTTGAAAGTTCATCATGTTAACACACAAGATTAGCTTGCTGATCTTCTCACAAAGCCGTTGTCGAAGCAACGTACATAACAGCTCAGAAACAAGATTGGACTTGCGGATGGCAGCCCTATCTTGACGGGGCGTATCAGAGATATCATCATAAATCAAGAAACAGATCAGCTCAATGATAATTAGACTACATTTGTGGGTGTAACAGTCGGATTACCCACAAGAATCAAGTCCTGTAACAGTCTCAATATTTCAGCCAAGACACTAGCTAGTCTTCCTAGAATAGCTTTGTAATCTTTGTATATATTTTGGCGGGCAAATGTCCAAAAATACCCTTGAAGTTTATCCCGAAATTTCACTTACATCCTCAACTATTTTTTTTCTTCCAAAAGTACCATTGACATTACAAATTTCAGCTCAACTCTGCCACTCCCGTTAAAAAAATTCAGCTAGATAAATAGATGTGCTATGCGACTGCCACGCGGCAAAAATAAAATTTAATAAACTTTTTTATTTATTTCTCTTTTTCTCTAGCTTTTCTCTCTCTTTCTTCCTCTCTTCCTTCTCGAACTCTCTTTCTCCTCGAACTCGGTCAAACTAATGGAGCAGTTGATCGTGTGCGTCGCGTGTGCACTGTAAGCAATGTTCGGCAGTGATTCGACGGTGGAGGGGTCGAGACCACGGCCCTTGGAGGGGCGGAACCTTGAGGATGAGGAAGGCTGGTTGTGGTGTTGGCGGCGACGGTGGAGGTCGGCGGCGTCGTCGGATAAGCGACGGATGTAGATGGAGAAGAAGGCCATGAAGAAGAGGGCGGTGAGGAGAACTAAGATAGTGAGGGGCATGGAGGAATCGAAAGGTGAATTTTGGGGTTTGTTAGTTAATTCTGTTAATTCAGGTGAATTTTGGGGTTTATTACCTAGCTAGATACAATCTGTCTATATATATATATATATATATATATATATATATCTTGGGTTTGTGGATGATGGTGATTGGGATTTGCTTGCGTGATGAAGGTGATGAAGTAGACAGAGGAGGGAGCTTTTTTCTGGGTTTGATACAGATTAAATATGGTGATGGAATAATTTTTGGGTTTGATTTTTATGTTTATGTTTCACATTTTTGTCCTTCGACGTGAGAGATTACGACCGGAAAAGCTTTAGAGAAAGCTTTTGAGAGAGAATAGATATGGGTTTAGATTGTAACTTTTAACAAACAGAGTTCTCCTTAATCCTCACTTTCCCTTTCCGTCTCAATTGGTCGTCTGTTAAAGCGAGCATTTAGCAGATTGTGTTAGTACTTCATACAAGTGGGTGAAGTTAGTACTCCATTAATTAGCATATTGTGTTGTTAAATCCATTCGTTGGAGTGGAAAATTTAGGGAGCAGATGGATTTGGGTTTAGCATATTGTGTTGTTGAATCAACAATGGGTTTAGAGAGAAAATAGATTTAAATTTAGCAAGAAAATTAAACTTTAGAGAGAAAAAATGGATCTGAGTTTTTCATGGATCTCGTATGCTTGGTAAAATCAAGTTTAGTGGCTTCAAATAAAGTTAAGTTGTTTAATTTGTTTTAATTAGGAGCTAAATTTCTCTTTTCATGCCTTATCACCAAAATTTGTCCAGCCTTGTCAACATTGTTTGTCTAGGTGGTAGGGTTGTTAACGAGAGGGGCAGAGTTGAGCTGAAATTTGTAACGTCAAGGATAATTTTGGAAAAAAAATAGTTCAGGATGTAAGTAAAATTTCAAGGTAAACGTCAGGGACATTTTTGGACCTTTACCCATATTTTGGCACACAATTCCTTTGTAAAATGCATTGTATTATTATAATCACCTTTGTTCAATATACAGTCAAGGATTAAGTTTCATCACAGTCCGCTTCCTATGCGGGTGGTCCTTATGCGGACCACCTTTAACGACGGACAAAACCGTCGCTAAATCGGTCGTCGTATATGGTCTCGAACCGCTATAACAACGGCTCTAGGTTACGGCGACGCCTGTAATTCTATGGTGACGGTTTAGCGGCGATTTTGTCATTCATTAAAGGGTCTCCGCATGCTGACCACCCAAGACAGAAGCCTCAGATATATATATATATATATATATATATATATATATATATAATCCATCTTTAATCGGCCATATGGCGATGCAGATATCGTCATTATAGAATAGAAAAGTCGCTTTCAAGATAAAGATATGTCAACGACTTTCTATTCTATGGCGATGGTTCGTATCGTCGTCATAGCCGGATTATTAACTAAAGGATTCATTTGTGAATTTTTTTGTTATATATACTATCCATTGCAAAATCTGACGATGAGCTGATCCATAACAGATGGTGGCTATATATAAGACCTTCAGGGATGAAGACAGGATTTGATCTTGGGGAGCCAAAAAAATTTTAACAACATAATATATATTCAGAAAAAGAGTACTCGTGAAGAATGCATTGATATGTACCGTAATTAATGTATGCTCTTCGGACTTCATCAAGTAAATCACCACGACATTTTCATATTTCGATACGTTTTCAATGATCACGCTCCAAATACTTAGTATCTCATTCTTTACCTTTAATTCTTGGTAATTTTAGATAACAATGTTCTTGTTCAAAGGTAGGCAAAGATGTTTGAGCATCAGGCTCAGGGGTAACCGAGATGTGTCAACATGATTTGATTGATTTCTCTTGAAAAATGAATCAATAGTATGTGATTTTTCCATGATTCTAAAACAAAATATAAAAAATTCAATTAACTACACTAAAAGAATGAGCTAATCAATATTATTGGACCACTCATTGAACTTTTTAATAATAAAATTTTCATAAATTTGCAATCACATAAGTAAGGGTTTTAGTTGGTTACCGAAAAATAAATTGAATATGCAATTGGAATTAACATATACAATATTATGATTACTCATTAAACTTTTAAAAATTAAAATATCAAGTTTCATAAAATAAACAAAGAATAAAAAAAATTAAGGGTTTTAGTTGGTTACCTGGATACAAATGTATCATTCAAATGGAATAACACATATACAATATTATACTCTAATTATACAAATTTGCAATTATAATGAATTTAACAATAAAATTAGTTTGCAATCATAATTCAAAAGCGACTTCAGTCTTCATGAATATAACTTGATAAATGAATAAGTGGGTCTTACAAAATTTTCAAACCTTGGACGGGTCGTGGCCACCTCTTGTCATATGCTAGCTTCGTCCCTGAAAACCTTAGATATCCACCAAATTTTTCACCTTTGACGATCATGATTTTAAAATACAACTCTCCTATTGCAACACTGTGTTGCGATAGGCTAATCTCCTACCACAACAATGTATTTCGGTAGGCAATATTTTTTTTAAAAATCGTGGCCGTATGATTTATGAATGGATAGGGTAGATATAGACATATAGTGGTCACAATAGATCAATTGTGATGACCCCAATATTAATCCTAATATTAATATTAGGATTAATATTAGTCTCGACTTTGTGCGTTCAATACTATTTAAGTTCAGCTTTACATCAAAATTAGACGTAATATCGGCTAAAAATGTAAATAATTAAAAAAAAATTTATATATCTTTCTTTTCTTGTGTTGCCTGAATTGCAACCTCCACGATTCCCAATAATCAGAGTAAATACAAACTTATTCTTATTACACAATCTTTCTTGTATAATACTATTACCACATTTCTTCACTTAATAAAGCAATCATCACAACATACTTTAAACAAATATTCTATTAGTATTGAATATCTCAAAAATTTACACATCTGTATCTTGTACAATATTATCATAGTACCATTGTAAGACCCCAAATTTTTATGAATAAAAATTTAATTTCTCTAATTATTATTTTTAAATAATAAGGTGTTGATTAAATATAATGCTTTAATTATGGGTGAAATGTGCAAATTTTGCTAAGTAAACAAGTGGTTATAAAATATTCATTTTGTCGGAGAATATTCGTTTTGGTCAGGGAATATTCTTTTTGTCGGGAATATCCGTACGATGACACAATCAATTATGGGGCCCATAACAGAATAACTGTCGGGTGAAGAAAACAACAAGTTTGTGTTTTTATAAATAAGTATGCGTAGTGGTTATCAAGTAACAATCGTTGGAATACCGTGGTTAAAATACAAGATACGCTGTGGTCGCATAATAAATATTACGTGATTGCACAATATTTTTGAATTATTGATTCTTACGTAAGAAGGCACTACTCAATAATTATTACAATAATTACTGTTTAATATTTTCTTTTATTGATTCAATAATTGTTGCGTTGATATTTTATATTATTGTTGTTTTAATAATTGTCACTGCACAATATCTCTCATTATCAGATCAAAAATTCATATTATTTGAATAATATTATTAGATAGCATTATTGGCAATGTCTAAGGAAGTTCTGTCTAGGAAAAGGGTTTGGTCATCTAATTGCGCGCCAGTAAAGAGAAATCCTTATCGAAAAGCCCCCTCTTTCCTGGGAACGATGTGACGCCCCCAAATCCGAGTATCTTCCAACCCAACAGATGGTGCTACACGGTACTACCATTCACACATACATTCAATTGCAAAGCCTCAATAGAACGATTACATAAGTATTCTACGGGTTCGTCTTCGCGTTGCCCTTATCCTTGCCAGAGCCTTCGGTGCGTTCGATCTTAGCTATGTTCATATGGTTGAAGCAAGAGTGAGCATGACTAGCTCAGCAAGTATGACAATTCTAATAAACAACATGCTTGAAACACAGGAAACATATATCTTCAATATCTGAACAATAGTCATGAAGTACTATCGATAATTCAAAATAGCACTTCTTCATTCAAAACGTTTTACAATAACAATATTCAGTAAAACATCAATTCCGGTCCAAGAACTTGAGCATTTCATACTTTATTTGAAAAGGACATCTCGACACTAAGTCCATAAGTCCGACATTTCTTACGAGCACGTCTAGGTGATCATCCTATAGTACTCTATGTTGATCAACACTACATCCATTAAACGTATGTATGTTTAAGTTGTGGCAACCTCATGTGCCCGCTGCTCGACGACAAAACATTTTTTAGCATAATGCAATTTCTCGCTTAAAAACCACACCAATATAACTTGGCAAACATTGACCATGCTTTGATAGAAACATAATATAGGTCTAACCGAAAGAGTTGGCTTTGACTGCATCATACCATACTTCATGCGTAAGAATACATGAATTACAAAGCTTGTCCAGATTGAACTGGAACAAGGGTTAAAATACTTGCCTTTAACGTCTGCTACTGTTTTAATTACTTTCCGTTTGAGTCTTTAAAGTCTCTACAATACATGATCACATAACTTATCACATTAGGTGATATATAATCAAGTATGAGTACAACTATATCTTACCCTTCTTCTCAATCTAATCATGACTTAGATTTGTTACTATTGGTTCTGGCTTTCTGATATAGTTTACATTGTCATTCCATTCATGTTCAATTGATTATCAACCTTTAATCATCAAACATTAATTGTCTAAAAATGCCTTAACAATGTCATAATTGAGATTTAGTTCATTGTTCATTAGTTTACTTCCTTTCTTTATTCATAAACCTTCCTTACTATGTTTTTTTTCTAGTCTTGGTCATGGCGGCCAACTTTTCTTCTTAATCATACAAGTATACCACTTTGCAGCCGGTCGAGATCTCCACTTCTAGCGCCATAACATGAATCCCAAATATATATGTCGTCATTGCAGGGCACAAAAAGTTCAAGAGGTAAGTCGTTCGCCTCTGTACCGCAATACTTATTTAAGTTTTCAATCAGCCCAGGCCACTGCGCACCGCACACTTTTGACAATTTTTCAACTTTGTGAGATTCCCGGGCTCGTAACTTCTTCGTTATAAGTTCGAATTGGCTCGTTCAAGAGCCTACGGTTCACAAATTACATACTCTATGTTTTCATGCAAGAATTTTATCTATTTGACTTTGTTCACTCAAAATTCACCTATTGATTCATTTTTAACGAAAACGATAAACGTTCGTGAACGTTCAACGCTTGTTTCTTCGTTCTAAGTCGGAATCCGGTCATTTTCGAGTCTGCAACTCTATAATGCCAAATATGACTTGTCTCCATCGAAAACCAATGTTTTTGAGTTCAAACACAAAATCCGACTTCTATTCCGAGAATTTCACGAATTCGACAATTATCGTCCAATCGTGTGAATTCCGGCAAAACTTCGTTACTTAGGATTTGTTCATCATTCCAAATGGATTGAATCAATCAATTAGACTTCTCATACTACAAATTATAACAACTTATTTTCATGATAACTTATGGCTTATTCTTCATGAGTTTATAACTTATCAAGGTATAAACTACTTATAGTTTCTATTCTCATGACTTATGATAATTTAAGTCCTTTACTCAACATTCTTACATACTTTCATCATTTTAACAACATTCATGCAAACATGGCACAAGTCTTACAAGTTCATCATTGCTCATCATAAGTTCATAACTTATTTAGGTTTATCTTACTTATTCATGACTTATTCGGCTTAAGTCCATTGCTTATTCACTTCCTATATGTTCTTAGCATATATGTTCATTAAGTTACACTTATCTTATCATCCTACAATGATAGAGATGGAAGATATAAGATCATAAGATCATTACCTTTGATGACTAACTTCTTCTTCTTGGAAATCTAATAATAGATATTTGACTTATAAGTGCTTATTCTCTTTAACCAATAAGTTGCTTTATAAAGGAGAGTTGTTGGATAATTAAACAAGCAAAAATGATTTGTGAGCTTGCTATTTATAGAGCTTCCAAGGTTAGGGTATAAGAGTCATTAAGACCTCCCACCTCCTTAACAAACCTCCTTACTATTCCTTCCTTAATCCCCAAGTATACTTGCTCCCTAAATCAAATACTTGGCCACCACATAAAGGTCTTGGTCATCAAGATTACTCATGGGTTGCCACATGGATCCTAATTAACTAATGGATCATTACTTTGGGCGTACTTTAATGTCAAAGCTTATTCTTGGGAGCTTGTATTTAGTTTGTTTAACTTAAGCTTTGAGCTTCATATTAACCAACACTTGGGCTAAACCTTACCATAACTTGGCCTTGCCCCTTAATTCTCATTGGACTTGTACTTCCTATAAGATCCACTATTCCATTCATTTTGTCTTTAATCCTTAACATTCTTAATTTAAGTCCGCATGGAAAATATTACGCTTTCCATACTTAGATTATTATTACATAATCCATCTCACCTTGATATTATAACATTACGTATTTCTCAAAAGTTCAAAAATAATTCCCGAGCGGAAATCTATGAATAGTGTTTTTCGAAGAATTTCTCGGAAAGCTTTTATTTTCGTCTTGAAAATTCAAATACTTTAATTCTCCCATGTGATTAAAATACTACGACTTTCCGACGTAGGTTATAGAACGACATTCACATTACTAACACATAATAATTAATAATATTATTTTATTCACTATTAAATGTATTTACAAAATGTTCGATTTTCTGGGACGTTACAAACGACCTGGGTGTCATTATTGTGATTTTGTAATATTATTTATAAATAATTAATTATTATTTATATGATAAGGAAATATTTATTTTATATGGATATAAATGAATGAAAGTTTGACATATTTTCTGTGGGATTATAATTATCTCCTCTGATAAAATATTCATTCAAATATATTATTATAATTGTTTAAATAATAATATTATTATAATATATATTTAAGCATGTGAGAAAAGAGGTGAACAAGTTGGTTTGAAATTATTATTTTTCAAAAATTGAGTGTGCAAGTTTATTATTGCGTGCACTCCTTTCCAAGTGAGGAATTTCTCCTGCAAAGTTTTGTTGCAAAAGTGTGGGCCCTCCACTATTGCAAAATGTGAATTGCCTGCAAAGATTTAATAGTTTCAAAATTGTGTGGGCCTTAAGAATTTGATGGTTAGACAAGAATGGTGCAGGAAAAGGTTGGCAGAAGAAGAAAAGCAAAAGGTTAGGTCTGAAGAAAAAAAAGGAATGTTAGGCAGAATGCCTTGTTTTTTTTTTTCTTCCTCTGTTGCTACAAATAGGGGGTAACCCCTCCTCCATAAAACACACCATTTCAATATCAAAAATTCTTATTCTATAGTATTGTGATTATTTTCTTAAGTATAAGGATACTTTGAGTATAGTTTTTTCTGCAAGATTTTCTCATAATAATATCCGATATTCCAGTCAGATCCAGTTTCTACTAAGGTAAAGGATATTATTTTATTTCAATACTCGTAAAAAATATTATTTTCTTTCATAATCCATAGTATGGAAGGGATATTATTTCATTTCATATTCCTAAATTTAAACTTACTATGGTAAGTATTGCTTCTATAATTCTTGAAATTAGTAGAATATCCTTGATATTTGCGCTTCATCCAGTATCTTTTCATGAAAATATTATTCTGAGCATTCTTGATAAGTTTTAACATTTTTATGTCGGAGTACTATTCACGGGGTACTATTCCCAATGTACTATTCATGGGGTACTATTCATGACAAAAATTGATTTCTTTTCGGTCCAAATCATTTTTGATACAATATTATTCTTGAATTTTACTCCACAAAGCAATATCATGTTGACAATTTGGACATTATCGAATTCTGGAGAAATTAAATTATAAATCTTTAGAATTTATCCTTTGATTGCATTTAATTGAATTCTTATATCATTGTCATCATCCTCATGTTTATATTGTTGTGAAAGTCATCTTTGGCCCATAGTGCATAGATGAATTGTGGATTGGTATGATTATGACCAGGGATCATTCGATATAATCATTATCCGTAATGTTACAAATGACGTGGTAAAAGTCCTCATTGGCCCGTAGTGCATTGATGAACAGTTGTTGGCACGATCATGACCATTGGAGATAATAATGAATATCCTTGGCCCGTAGTTCATGGATAATTCAGTGTTGTGGATTATTTATTGAGCCGAGTCTCAGCGATAAAATTTATAATAAACTTTTAAATCATAGAAGATAGTAGATATCATGCTCTACTTGACTCTTCTAATGGATTATTTGTTCCGTTGCAGTTAAACTTGTTGTCTATTATATTCTATCAATTTAATACTGTTGAAAGCTAACCATAATTTATTCTGCATTATCTTAGTCATAATATTCTTTACTCGGCAAGTTGAGCTCACCTTTTGCTTTCATTGTTCTTTTTTTTTTAGAAATGAGAATATAGTCGACTAATTCGGGAAACGGGCTGACTCATTCAAAATGGTTGTTTTAGTAGTCCCTCACTATTCTATGAAATAGTGTGATAATAATTGTAATAAGATTGAATTTGAGTTTGATATTATCTAGAAGACAATATTCGTGTTAAAACTCTCAAAGATATGTTTTGGCCGTATTTACACGACATAAATTGTAATAATTAAGTTGTATTTGAATTTTGTACCATGTATTTGGTGACTCGTAATGGGTGATATATACCTATTTTAGGGGCGCCACAGCTTGGTATGAAAGCTAGGATATGATCCCCGCTAAGATGTGAGACTAGAACCGTGAGGGGAGAGGCGGGTAATTCTTCCGCTAGTATAACCTACCTAAGTTTATTTGTTATGTAATTGGCTCATTTAATATAGAGATAATATGTTGCATGTCAATTAACCCTTATTTTGTGGCAGTATTTGAAAATGACATCCGAGAATGTTGAGAATAGCAATGGAGCACATGAGACCGTTAAATCACTAACGATCAATAACCAGGATAATGTGTATCAGGAAGGAAATAATCCTCATGCAAACAACAACACCGACCAAATGATGAACGATGAAATGTTTAGGAGCTTTCTGCAATTCGTGCAACATCAGATAAAAGAGACACCTGTTCAAAATGTAGGTGGAAACACTGGCAACTCTCAGACAGTCATCTCTAAGCAATTCAAGGAGCTAGGACCACCGGAGTTTTTGGGAGAGCCAAAACCACTTAAGGCGGAGACGTGGATAAAGTAGATCACCAAGATATTTGATGTCTTGGGATGCTCTTGGGATGCTCCGAGGAGCAAAAGGTTCCCTTTGCCACCTTCATGTTGCGAGGAGAGGCAGACATCGGTGGAAATCAGAAGCGCGTCTCACCGCCGCACTAAAAAGATGTCTTAGGAGAATTTCCAAGAATTGTTCAACGACAAGTACTTTTCTGAAAGTATTCGTCACATGAAGTGTGAGACCCTGAATTTTATGAAATGAAAGTATTTAATTTTCTTATAATTATTCTGTTTAGTAAATGGTTAAATTGATAAAAGGTTAAAGTTAAGGGTGATATTTGAAATTTTTTTCAATATAAGAAAGTTTTCATAAAATAATCGGTGATAAAAGTACAGTAATACGCTTGGTTGCATAGTAGCACACGGTATTGATTATTGATGCTTACGTAAGAAAATCACTCAGTTATACTCAATTATTGCTATAGTAATTGTTGCATCATATCTCTCATATTATTGATTCAATTATTGTCACAGTATATCATCTGTATAATATGTTATATTATTAAATCAATAATTGAGATGACAAAGTTATTCATATTATTATTTTCAATATTAACAATGTCTAGAAGTTCTGTCAAGGAGAGGTTAGATAATCTAATTGCGCGCCAATAAGGAGAAATCCTTATCGGAAAGTCCCTTCTTTCCTGGGAACGACCAGGTTGTTAAATATTGTGAGTTATAATATTAATGATGAATAAGTTCGTGTTGATTAAATATGAAATTGATGGTTCCATTGTGTTGGGATTATTAGTTGTAGTAGAAATCGACATTTATTTCGATAATAATTGATGTCTGGAGGTTATATTGACCAATCAGGTAATAATGAGCAATTAATTGCTATTAATTCACATACTTACAACTATGTGTTCACATGTGTGTACTATTGATTCACGTGATTTACTATTATGCGAGTTGGTGCAAGATTGATAATACTTGCATGACTAAATTAAAAATGGAAGTATAGATGAAGGTACTATACTATAATTAATTTTTTCACATGTTTAGAACTATTGAGTCACATGATTTACTATTGATTCACATGATTTACTATTAGGGGAGGTGGTGCAAGTTTGATAATACTTGCATTACTAAATTAAAAATGAAGGAAAAGATAATGGTATTATACTGTAATATTTCGAGCCCCAAAACGTGCAATTATCGAAACTATATTTTCCTATAAATAAAAGCTCATTCCTTCATTATTTTTCACCAATTCACTAAGTCTCATAAGAGCAATTATAGAGAGAGAAGCTATAGAGAGAAAGAAGAAGCGAAGTCTGCTACTTCACTACTCCAGGATACAGTCTTCTTCTGAGGTAAGGGTTATTATTTTTTTATATTCTGAAGAGATATTATTTTTCGTATTCGTATGAATATTATTATCGTTCAATATTCATTATATTCGTTTAATATTAGTAAGGAATATTATTTTCGTTCAATATTCGTAAGGAATATTATTTTCGTTTAACCGTTGTAAGTAAGGGGTATTATTCTTTCGTATTCATGAAAAGAGCTATTGTTATTCCATTCTTTATTATTATGTTGAATAACTCGCCTCGCTGCTAAGTACCGCATACATGGTGAAATTCTTCAGTTATTCCATTCTTTATTATTCTATTGGAATAACTCGTCTGCAAGCGGCCTATCGCATGCCCGGTGAATTTTGTTGTTATTACATTCTTTATTATTCGCTGAATATCCTTTCTGCAAGGATTACGCATGACCCGGGTTCCATTCTTTATTATTCGTTGAATATCCTTTCTCGCGCGGATTACGCATGACCGGTTCCATTCTTTATTATTCTCGTTGGAATATCCCGTCTGCAAGGGATTACGCATGACCGGTTCTATTCTTTATTATTCCGCTGGGAATAACTCGTCTGCATGCGCCTATCGCATGCATGGTGAATTCTTCCGTTATTCCATTCTTTATTATTTTGTTGGAATAACTCGCCTATGTGGATTACCGCATGCACGGTGAATGATCCTTTCAGATTCATTCCTTATTAAATTGTGGAAATGATCCGTCCACGTGGATTACCGCATGGCGGTGAAAATCCATTTGCGCTTTCAGATATTCTATTATACTGCGTCGAGATATCATTTCTTTTGTACTCATCATAAAATATCGTTTTCTTTGGTATTTTTCTCACATGAAGTTACTATTCATGGAATTTACCGTCACCCGATTACTATTCACTCTAGTATTATTCACTCGGGTATTCGGGGCACTTTTTGTGTTGGAGTACTATTCACGAGTTACTATTCACCCAATTACTATTCACTCTAGTATCATTCACTCGGATATTCAGGACACTTTTCGTGTCGGGGTACTATTCACGGGGTACTATTCCCAAAGTACTATTCAAGGGGTACTATTTACCCGAAAAATATATTTCTTTTTTGTCCAAATTATTTTTGGTACATGAATATTATTCTTGAATTTCACTCCAAAAAGAAGTATCATATTGACAATTTGGACGTTATTGATTTTTGGATAAATTAAATTATAAATCTTTAAAATTTTTCCTTGAACTTGTTTTATTGAATTATTATGTCATTGTCATCATCCTCATGCTTATATTGTGATGAAAGTCATCTTTGGCTTACGTATATAGATGGACTTGGTATGATTATGACCGTGATTATTCTATAAGATAATCATGACTAGAATGTTACAAATGATGTGGTAAAAGTCCTCATCGGCCGTAGTGCATCGATGGACAGTTTGTTGTTGTATGATTATGACCAAGGATTATTCGAGATAATTATGATCATTGATGATTACATGAATATCCTTGGCCGTGGTGTAGGGATGATTCGATTTTATTTATTAAGTTGAGTCTCAAATATAAAGTTGATGAAAAATCTTTTAAATCATGTAAGATAGTTGATTTTATGCTCTACTCGACTCTTCTAATGGATTGCTTATTTCCACCGCAGCTTGTTTATGTAAAACTTGTTGTCTCATCATATTCTATCGCTTGTTATATCGTTGAAGGATAAGGATAATTTATTCTCGCATTATCTTAGTCATAATATTTCTTCGGGGCTAGTTTAGCTCACCCTTTCTTTCACCGTTTCTCTCAGAAATGAGAATATAGTTGGGACGAGTCGGGGAATGGAGTGATGGTCCAGGATAAGTGGCTTTAGTAGTCCTCACTATTCTGTGAAATAGTGTGATAATAATTGTAATGAGGACTGCATTTAGTGATGATATTGTCTAAAAGGTAATATTCTTGTTTAAACTCTCAGCTATGTTTTGTCGTATTTTTCACGACAGTTGTATAATTAAGTTTGTAGTTGATTTCTGTACCATGTATCTGGCGACTCAAGATAGGTGATGTATACCTGTTTTGGGGGCATCACATGAAGGAGGTGGAGTTCATCAAGCTAGAGCAAAACAACATGATCGTGTCGCAGCACGAGGCTAAATTTACCAAGTTATCCCGGTTTGCATCCCATTTGGTTGATAATGAGGAGAGAATGACACGAATGTTTCTGCGAGGTTTGAGACCTGAAATACGTCAATAACTCATTTCTCACAAACTGTGCTTGTATTCAGATGTTTTAAATAGGGCTCAATTATTGGAGTGCGATAATGAGTCAATCCAACCAAGAGAGTGATATCGGCAAGTCGATAATACTAGTGGTAGCAGTCATCGAAGCAGTGACAACAAACGTGGAGGTAATCAATATGTCAGAAATGGTAACCACTTCGATGGTAATCATGGCCAAGATAATAGAAGTGGAAATTTCAAGAAGAGGAGATTCAATAATGATGGAAAGGCATCAAGACCAAAGACCGTTGTTAAGGAAGGAGAACGAATCACGGTCAGACGTATGTTACAAATGCAGGGAGGGACATCACCTAAACTATACGCAGCAATTCAAAGCATGTTATAATTGGGGAAGAGAAGGACACCCAGCCCGATTTTTGTCGCGGCAATCAAGTCAATTCCACCGGGATGGAGGCATCAAAGGTCGCCCCTGCATAAGACAAAACCGTAGAGGTCAAGGAGAGCGCTTGTCGTAACCTCCCAAAAAGTGAGGAATCCGAATGAGGTGATCATAGGTAAGCTAATCATAAACTCTTGCGAAGTTTATACCTTATTTGATACCAGCTCTACCCATTCTTTTATTTCTCCTACTTGTGCTCAACGTTTAAATTTGACTCCAGAGAAATTAGACTTTGACTTATCTGTTGAAACTCCGTTGGGAGAAACCTTCATTACATCCACTATTTATAAGTCTTGGTTAGTTCAAATCGATACCCTCACATTACCTGTCGATCTTATTTCCTTAAAAATACTTGCATTTGATTTGATTTTAGAGATTGATTAGTTAACTACTGATCATGCTAAAATTGATTATAAGGTTGTTAGCTTTCATATTCCTAACCAACCTATTATGTGAATTCAAGCAACCTAACAACTAAAGTCAATCACTGTCATATAAAGCCATAAAGCTATTCATTTATTGAAAAATGGATGTCAAGCTTTCTTAGCCCATGTCACGGATTTAAACAAAAATACGTCAAATTTGAATGATATTTCTATTATTAATAAATTTCCTGTCGTATTCCCTGAAGAACTTCCTGGCATACCCCCAGAGCGTGAAATTGAATTTTGTATCGACCTTGAACCCGGTACAAAACCCATTTCCAAAGCCCCATATCGAATGGCTCCTATTGAACATCAGGAGTTAAAAACCCAACTGCAGGAGTCGTTAGACATCGGTTTCATTCGACCTAGTACGTCTCCTTAGGGTGCTCCTGTTCTATTCGTAAAGAAGAAAGATGGGAGTATGAGACTTTTTATTGATTATCGGGAGTTGAATCATGCCACCATCAAAAATAGGTACCCGTCGCCTCGCATTGATGGCCTGTTTGACCAGTTGCAAGATGCTAAATTCTTTTCAAAGATCGATCTTCATTCCGAATATCATCAGTTAAAAGTTAAAACTGATGAAATTCCAAAGACTGCTTTCAGAACTCGATACGAGCATTACGAATTCTTAGTCATGTCTTTTGGATTGACTAATGCTCCTGAGGCCTTCATGGATATGATGAACCGAGTATTCAAGGAATATTTGGATCATTTTATGGTTGTCTTTATTGATGACATCCTCATCTACTCCAAAAGTCGTGAAGATCATGAGCAATACTTGGGGCTGATACTCCAAAAGCTTCGTGAAAACAAGCTATATGCCAAGTTGAAGAAATGCGAGTTCTAGCTTGAGGAAGTAGCATTCCTTAGGCACGTGATATCAAATCATGGAATATCCGTTGGCCCAGTGAAGATTGAAGCAATTCAAAGTTGGGAGCAACCTAAGTCGGTGACCGAAGTACGTAGCTTTCTGGGCTTAGCTGGTTATTATCGGAGATTCGTGGAAGGATTTTCTTGAATCGCTACTCCATTAACTCAGTTGACTCAGAAAGATATAAGATTTGGTTGGAGCGAGGAATATGAGAAGAGTTTTCAAGAACTCAAGAGGAGACTCATTTCAGCACCTATTCTGACAATACCATCTGGTTCGGAGGGATTTGTCATCTACAGTGGTGCTTCAGGCAAAGGTTTAGGATGTGTTCTCATGCAACATGGGAAAGTCATAGCCTATGCCTCACGACAACTCAAAGAATATGAGAGAAATTATCCTACTCATGATCTAGAGTTGGCAGCTGTCATTTTTGCACTTAAAAGCTGGAGGCATTACCTGTATGGGGAGAAGGTGGAGATCTTTACGGATCGTAAAAGCCTCAAATATTTCTTCACTCAAAAGGAACTCAACATACGGCAACGACGTTGGCTTGAACTGTTGAAAGATTATGATCATACCATTCAATACCATCCTGGAAAAGCGAACGTGGTAGCTGACACATTGAGTAGAAGATCATATGCAGGTACGAGTACGATATTGTCAATGCAAAGGCCTATTTTGTATGACTTGCAAAGGATAGAGATAGAGATAAAGACTCCAAGGACCCACGTGATGATGGAAAATATATGAGTATAACCAACTTTAATCGATAAAGTTAAAGTTTCTCAAACTACAGACCTGGAGTTGATGCGTATGAAGAAGAAAGTGCAAGAAGGTGCTATTCTGAAAGCAAGAATCGATGAAGAAGGAATACTTAGAGTCAACTCCAAACTTTGTGTTCCTAACGACTTTGATTTGAAGTATAAGATCATGATGGAGGCGCACAACACACCATTTGCAATCCATCCCGGGAGTACCAAAATGTATCGTGATCTTCGGCATACATTTTGGTGGAGCAATATGAAGAGAGAGATAGTGGAGTTTATCTCAAGGTGTCTAACATGTCAACGTGTCAAGGCTGAACATCAAGTGCCAAAAGGTCCATTGCAACCACTTAAAATTCCAGAATGGAAGTGGGAGCACATTACCATGGATTTCGTTACCGGTCTTCTCAAGGTTTCTCAAGGCATAGATGCAATTTGGGTCATTGTTGATAGATTGACCAAGTATGCTCATTTCTTACCTATACAAGAAACTTATTCACTTGAAAGTCTTGCTTGTATGTACATAAATGAGATTGTAAGACTGCATGGTATGCCAGTATCCATAGTTTCTGATCGAGACCTAAGATTCACTTCACATTTTTGGGTCGGGCCAGTAAAGCTATGGGCACAAATTTGTGATTCGGGCCAAGATATCATCCTCGCATTTGACGGCAAATGAGAGGACTATTCAAACTCTGGAGGATCTATTAAGACTCTGTGTCCTTGACTTCAAAGGAAGTTGGGACAAATTCTTGCCATTAGTGGAATTCTCCTACAACAACAGTTATCAAGCAAGTATCAACATGGCTCCATTCGAGGCGTTGTATGGATGCAAGTGTCGTTCTTCAGTATGCTGGGATGAGGTGGGTGAAGCAACGTTGTTAGGACCAGAATTTGTACTCATGACAATGGAAACGATACAAATGATCCGGCAACGTATAAAAACCTCACAAGATCGACAAAAGAGTTATGCTGATCTTCATCCAAAGGACGTGGAATTCAATGTTGGAGAATATGTGTTGTTACGTGTTGCTCCATGGAAAGGAGTTACAAGATTTGGAAAGAGAGGAAAGCTTAATCCTCGATTCATTGGCCCATTTGAAATCCTCGATCGAGTAGTAACTGTGGCCTATAGACTCGTCTTACCGCCAAGTATGTCTCGTGTTCATAACATTTTTCACATATCTATGTTACGTAAATATGTGGAAGACCCGAACCATATTATCGAAAGTTAGAACCCGTATGAGATAGCCAAGATTTAACGTCACGTAAGAGGTACCACCAAGATCTTGGATAGGAAGGAACATGTCATACGCACAAAGGTTATACCACAAATCAAAGTTTTGCGGAGGAACCATGCTATTGAGGAAATGACCTGGGAGTTGCAATCGGAAATGAAAGCGAGATACCTTCACCTTTTTGACATACCAGGTATGTACGTTAATTTCGGGGACGAAATTTTATAAGGTGGGCAGGTTGTAAGACCCCAAATTTTTATGAATAAAAATTTAATTTCTCTAATTATTATTTTTAAATAATAAAGTGTTAATTAAATATAATGCTTTAGTTATGGGTGAAATGTAAAAAATTTTCTAAGTAAATAAGTGATTATAAATATTCGTTTTGTCGGGAAATATTCGTTTTGGTCAGGGAATATTCTTTTTGTCGGGAATATCCGTACGACACCGCAGTCAATTGTGGGGCCCATAACAAAATAACTGTCGGGTGAAGAAAATGACAAGTTTATATTTTTATAAATAACGACGTAGTGATTACCGTTAACACTGTTGGAATACCTGGTGGTTAAAATACAGTAATACGCGTGGTTGCACAAAGAGTTACACGCTATCGCATGAAGATTTTTGAATTATTGATTCTTACGTAAGAAGGCATCGCTCAATAATTGTTACAGTAATTATCGCTCAATATTTTATTTTATTGATTCAATAATTGATGCGCTGATATTTTATATTATTGTTGTTTCAATAACTCACACGCATACAATATCTCTCATTATCGATCAATAATTCATATTATTTGAATAATATTATTAGATATCATTATTGGCATTGTCTAAGGAAGTTCTCGCTTCAGAAAGGGGTTTGGTCATCTAATTACGCCAAGATGAAGAAATCCTTATCGTAAAATCCCCTCTTCCTCGGGAACGACTTGGTCATTATTATTATGATTCTGTAATATTATTTATGAATAATTAATTATTGATTTATATGATAAGGAAATATTTATTTTATATGGATATAAATGAAGGAATTTTAGTATGAAATAATTGTTGAAAGTTTGACATATTTTCTGTGGGATTGTAATTATCTCCTCCGATAAAATATTCATTCAAATATATTATTATAATATATTATAATTGTTTAAATAATAATATTATTATAATATATATTTAAGCATGTGAGAAAAGAGGTCAACAAATTGGTTTGAAATTATTATTTTTCAAATTGAGTGTGCAAGTTTATTATTGCGTGCATTCCTTTCCAAGTGAGGAATTTCTCCTGCAAAGTTTTGTTGCAAAAGTGTGGGCCCCCCACTATTGCAAAATGTGAATTGCATGCAAAGCTTTAATTGTTTCAAAATTGTATGGGCCTTAAGAAGTTGATGGTTAGGCAAGAATGGTGCAGGAAAAGGTTAGCAGAAGAAGAAAAGCAAAAGGTTAGGCCTGAAGAAAAAAAAAGGAATGTTAGGCAGAATGCCTTATTTTTTTTCTTCCTCGGTTGCTATAAATAGGGGGTAACCCTTCCTTCCTAAAACACACCATTTCAATATCAGAAATTCTTATTATATAGTATTGTGAGTATTTTCTTAAGTATAAGGATACTTTGAGTGTAGTTTTTTCTGCAAGATTTTCTCAGAATAATATCTGATATTCCAGTCAGATCCAGTTTCTACTAAGGTAAAGGATATTATTTTATTTCAATACTCGTAAGAAATATTATTTTCTTTCATACTCCATAGTATGGTAGGGATATTATTTCATTTCATATTCCTAAATTTAAACTTACTATGGTAAATATTGCTTCTATAATTCCTGAAATTAATAGAATATCCTTAATATTTGCGCTTCATCCAGTATCTTTTTATGAAAATATTATTCTAAGCATTCTTGATAAGTTTTAACATTTTCATGTCGGAGTACTATTCACGGGGTACTATTCCCGAAGTACTATTCACAGGGTACTATTCACCCGGGGTACTATTCATGATAAAAATTAATTTTTTTTCCGTCCAAATCATTTTTGATACAATATTATTCTTGAATTTTACTCCATAAAGCAGTATCATGTTGACAATTTGGACATTATTGAATTCTGGATAAATTAAATTATAAATCTTTAGAATTTATAATTTGCTTGCATTTAATTGAATTCTTATATCATTGTCATTATCCTCATGTTTATATTGTTATGAAAGTCATCTTTGGCCCGTAGTGCATAGATGAATTGTGGATTGGTATGATTATGACCAGGGATCATTCGGTATAATCATGATCCGTAATGTTACAAATGATGTGGTAAAAGTCCTCATTGGCCCGTAGTGCATTGATGGATAGTTGTTGGCACGATCATGACCATTGGTGATAATAATGAATATCTTTGGCCCGTAGTTCATGGATAATTCAGTGTTGTGGATTATTTATTGAGCCGAGTCTCAACGATAAAATTTATAATAAACTTTTAAATCATAGAAGATAGTAGATATCATGCTCTACTTGACTCTTCTAATGGATTATTTGTTCCGCTGCAGTTAAACTTGTTGTCTATTATATTCTATCAGTTTAATACTGTTGAAAGCTAACGATAATTTATTCTGCATTATCTTAGTCATAATATTCTTTACTGGGCAAGTTGAGCTCACCCTTTGCTTTCATTGTTCTCTTTAGGAAATAAGAATATAGCTGGGACTAGTCGGGGAACGGAGTGACGGTCCAAATGGTTGTTTTAGTAGTCCTCACTATTCTATGAAATAGTGTGATAATAATTGTAATAAGATTGAATTTGAGTTTGGATATTATCTAGAAGAAAATATTCGTGTTAAAACTCTCAACATATGTTTTACCGTATTTACACGACAGTTGTAATAATTAAGTTATATTTGAATTTTGTACCATGTATTTGGCGACTCAGAATGGGTGATATATACCTATTTTGGGGGCGCCACAATTGGTATCAAAGCTTAGGATATGATCCCCGCTAAGATGTGAGACTAGAACTAGGAGGGGAGAGGCGGGTAATTCCTTCGCTAGGTATGACCTACCTAAGTTTATTGGTTATGTAATTGGCTCACGTAATATAGAGATAATATGTTGCATGTCAATTAACCCTTGTTTTGTGGCAGTATTTGAAAATGACATCCGAGAATGTTGAGAATAGCAATGGAGCACATGAGACCGTTGAATCACTAACGATCAATAACCAGGATAATGTGTATCAGGAAGGAAACAATCCTCATGCAAACAACAACACTGACCAAATGATGAACGATAAAATGTTTAGGAGCTTTCTGTAATTCATGCAACATCAGACAAGAGAGACTCCTGTTCAAAATGTAGGTGGAAACACTGGCAACTCTCGGACGGTCATCGCTAAGCAATTCAAGGAGCTGGGACCACCGGAGTTTTTGGGAGAGCGAAAACCACTTAAGGCGGAGATGTGGATAAAGCAGATCACCAAGATATTTGATGTCTTGGGATGCTCCGAGGAGCAAAAGGTTCCCTTTTCCACCTTCATGTTACGAGGAGAGGCGACATCGGTGGAAATCAGAAGCGACTCAAATTTCGCAAAGATCAAGATGTCTTGGGAGAATTTCCAAGAATTATTCAACGATAAGTACTTTTCTGAAAGTATTCGTCACATTAAGTGTGAGACCCTGAATTTTATGAAATGAAAGTATTTAATTTTCTTATAATCATTCTATTTAGTAAATGGTTAAATTGATAAAAGGTTAAAGTTAAGGGTGATATTTGAAATTTTTTTTAATGTAAGAAAGTTTTCATAAAATAATCAGTGATAAAAGTTTAGTAATACGTTTCGTTGCATAGTAGCACACGGTATTGATTATTGATGCTTACGTAAGAAAATCACTCAGTTAAACTCAATTATTGCTACAGTAATTGTTGCATCATATCTCTCATATTATTGATTCAATTATTGTCACAAGATTATCTCAGATAATATGTTATATTATTAAATCAATAATTGAGATGACAAAGTTATTCATATTATTATTTTCAATATTAACAATGTCTAGAAGTTCTGTCAAGGATAGATTAGATAATCTAATTGCGCGCCAATAAGGAGAAATCCTTATCGGAAAGCATTACTTGACTCTTCTAATGGATTATTTGTTCCGCTGCAGTTAAACTTGTTGTCTATTATATTCTATCAGTTTAACACTATTGAAAGCTAACAATAATTTATTCTGCATTATCTTAGTCATAATATTCTTTACTGGGCTAGTTGAGCTCACCCTTTGCTTTCATTGTTCTCTTCAGGAAATGAGAATATAGCTGAGACTAGCCAGGGAATGGAGTGACGGTACAAATGGTTATTTTAGTAGTCCTCACTATTCTATGAAATAGTGTGATAATAATTATAATAAGATTTAATTTGAGTTTGGATATTTTCTAGAAGACAATATTCATGTTAAAACTATCAGCATATGTTTTGTCGTATTTACACGACAGTTGTATAATTAAGTTGTATTTGAATTTTGTACCATGTATTTGGCGGCTCAGAATGGGTGTTGTATACCTATTTTGGGGGCGTCATAACCATTTAAGTTTCAACTAAAGGAAACAGTATTCCTTTGCTCGTCTTCTTACCCATATCATCCAGATATTAATCATTATAGCATTGAATCATGTACCTGCAAAAAGTTTATTTTTGCAAGATTGAGCTCAACAGCTCAGCAAATTTAACAGTCTATCATGCATCACATAACACATAGCCTCATATTCAAATCATAATTTTAACATTCTCAACTTATCATCATCTGCATATTACATGCATTAAACAAATTGAGTTCCATAACTCAAATCACCTTAGTCATATATTGACTTTAATCATTCACCCAGTATCATCAACAAATCATAAATGCTCACATACTTGTAAACATAAAACAAATAAACACATAAATAAACTGAAAAAACTTGCCTTGTTCGATGATATCGCTATAAATTTTCTTAACTTTTCTTTGCAAAAATGCGACTCCCCCAAAATAGGTATATTTCACCCATTCTGAGTCGTCAAATACATGGTACAAAATTTAAATACAAACTTAATTTATACAATACGACAAAAGCGTAGCTGAGAGTTTTTACACGAATATTGTCTCATAGACAATATCCAAACTCAAATGGAGTCCTTATTACAATTACTATAACACTATTTTATAAAATAGTGAGGACTACTACAGCCATCATCTCGGACCGTCACTCTATTCCCCAACTAATCCCGGCTACGTTCTCATTTCCTGAAGAGAAAAATGAAAGCAAAGGGTGAGCTCAACTAGCCCAGTAAGAAATATTATTACTAAGATAATGCAGAATAAGTTATCGTTAACCTTCAACAATGTTAAACTGATAGAATATAATAGATAACAAGTTTAACTGCTGCGGAATAAACAATCCATTATAAGAGTCAAGTAGAGCATGATATCTATTATCTTCTATGATTTAAAAGTTTATCATCAATTTTATCGCTGAGACTCAGCTCAATAAATAATCCACATCACTGAATTATCCATGCACTACGGGCCAAGGATATTCATTAGTATCACATCCACGAATTATCCATGTACTATGGGCCAAGGATATTCATGTTATCACCAATGGTCATGATCATGCCAACAACTGTCCATCAAAGCACTATGGCCAATGAGGACTTTTACCACATCATTTGTAACATTATATGTCATGATTATACCAAATAATCCCTGGTCATAGTCATACCAATTAACAGTCTATCTATGCACTACGGGCCAAAGATGACTTTCATCACAATATAAACATGAGGATGATGACAATGATGTAAGAATTCAATTAAATGAGAGCAAGGATAAATTTTAATGATTTATAATTCAATTTATCCATAATTCAATAATGTCAAAATTGTCAACATGATACTGCTTTGTGGAGTAAAATTCAATAATAATATTGTATCAAAAATGATTTGGACGGAAAAGAAATCAATTTTTGTCATGAATATTACCCCGGGTGAATAGTACCCTGGGTGAATAGTACCCGAGTGAATAGTATCCCATGAATAGTATTTCGGGAATAGTACCCTGGCATGAAAAGATCAAAATTTATCAAGAATGTCCAAAAAAATATTTGAGTGGAACGATACTAGATGAAACGCAAATTTTAAGGATATTCCACTAATTTCAAGTAGTATAGAAGCAATACTTTAACAAAATGGGTGTAAAATTCAGAATCTGAAACGAAATAATATTACTTACATACTACAGAGTATGAAAAAAAATATTATTTCATACGAATATTGAACAAAAATAATATTCATTACCTTAAAAGGAGAGTATTTCTGACTGGTATAACGGGGATATTTTTGAAGAAAATTTTCACAATTTTCTACACTCAAAGTTTCCTTAAACTCAAAAGAAATACGCTCAATATTATAGAAGAAGAATTCTCTAATTCTGGTGTGATTTTCAATTCTAAACTAAGCATCTTATTTATAGGAGAATGGAAGGATACTATTTAGAAATAATCACGGATGCACAGTGCAAAAGTTTCACGGACGCTGAATTCGTTCGGCTGAAATTTTATGAGTTACTATGCAAATACTATGCAGACACTATGCAAACACTATACATAATAAAATATATTATATTATGTTTTTCATAAAAAAATAAAACTTATTATAATATATATATATATATATGTATATATATATATAACAAAACTGAGATGACTTCTATCGACAGGTTTGAAAAATGGGTAAGTGGGGGTCCAAATAATACGTCAAACTTATAACAAATACATCATAAAAATTTCCTAAATATTTTTAACAAAATTTATTCATCAATAATATAACTTGCAATATTAACAATCAGATCATTCCCAGGAAAGAGGGGGGTTTTCGATAAGGATTTCTCCCTATTGGTGCGCAATTAGGTGGCCAAACATCTTTCCTCGACAAAACTTTCTAGACATCGTCAATAATCCAAATAATAATATGAATAAATTTGTCATCTCAATTATTGATTTAATAATATAAAATATTGTGACAATAATTGAATCAATAACGTGAGATATTATGCAGGAATTATTATAGCAATAATTGAGTATAACTGAGTAACTTCTCACGTAAGCATCAAATACCGAAAGCGCTACTTATGCAACCATGCCAGACATTATACTTTTATCAATTTGGATATTTCAACAGCTTAATCGGTAAAAATTTTTGTCGTTATTTTTATAAAAAGATATTTCGCCATTTTCTAACTCCAAAAATAATTCCGCTAGGGATCCACCAATGATTGTGTCTGTCGACAAATATTCCTGTAAGACCCAGAATTTTATGAAATAAAAGTATTCAATTTTTTTATAATTATTATTCAGTAAATGGTTAAATTGATAAAAACTTAAACTTAAGGGTGATATATATAAATTTTTTCAAAATACGCATGTGGTTATAAATACTCATTGTTGTCGGGGAATATTCGTTTGGTCGTGGAATATTCTTGTTGTCGGGGAATATTCATACGACGGCGCAACCATTTGTGGGCCCCATAACAGAATAATTGTCGAATGAAGAAAACGACAAGTTTGAGTTTTTATAAATAACGGCGTAATTGTTACCGTTAACACTGTTGAATACCCGGTGGTTAAAATACAGTAATACGCGTGGGTCGCACAAAGAATACACCAGATCGTTGCATAAAGATTTTTTGAATTATCGATTCTTACGTAAGAAGGCACTACTCAATAATTGTTACAAGAATTACCGCTCAATATTTTATTTTATTGATTCAATAATTGTCATGTTGATATTTTATATTATTGTTGTTTCAATAATTGTCATCGCCAAAGATTTCCCATTATCGATCAATAATTCATATTATTTGAATAATATTATTAGATAAAGATTATTGGCAATGTCTAGAAAGTTCTCACAAGGAGAGGTTTGGTCACCTAATTGCGCCGCCAAGAAGGAGAAATCCTTATCTAAAAGCCCCTCTTTCCTCGGAACTACCTGGTCATCATTATTGTGATTCTCAGAATATTATTTGTGAATAATTATTTATTGATTTATATGATAAGGAAATATTTATTTTATGTGGATATAAATGATGATGGATTTATTTTATGTGGTTATAAATGAAGGAATTAATGTTGAGGTGTTTTATCAAGATTTTGTTTTGAATGGAGGTATTAAAAATCAAATCAAAGTTTCTTAAAGCTCTATCATGTGAGTTATAATTTTAATCCGACCATTGATCATTGTGATTTTTGGATATGTTATACATATATAAGTTGAATATATGTCCACAAATTTTGAACCGCTAAAAATTAACGATGATTTGTTATGAATTTTAAAAGGTGTTGAAAATCATCCGCTTGTGGATTTTTGATATTTTTTGTCTAGAATTTGGAAAACTTAAAGCTACAAAGTTGTAGAGAATTCAATTTCGTGTGGAATGGACATAAAATTCAGATTTTTCTGATAAAAGGGCTATTTATTATGAATTATCAAGTTTCAAAAAATAAAATAATTTTTATTAAAATTAAGTGGACCCACTTTTGGTTGGTGTTGAAAAACATGTGCCGATTTTGGGTGGGCCCCAATTGTGGTGGTTGAGATTTTGATCAAAAGTGGCATGCAGTGAGAAGTTTTGAATAAATTAATTATTATTTTATTAATTTAGTCTCCTTTCATGCTTCTAAAGATTTTCCTATAAAAAAAGCGCTTAAGTTAGAATTGAAAATCACACCGTAAACATAAGTTTTCTCTCTCTATATTATCGAGCGTATTTTTGTGAGTATTTAGATACTTTGAGAGTTGCTATTCAAAGGCAAGTTTCCTTCGAGTTTTATATCCGATATTCCAAATGTAAATACCGCTTTTTCGAGGTAAGGGATTGTAAGTGGTTATTATGTTTTTCATGTTTCATAATTTTTCCGACCTTCAAAAATTTCTGGAAAAATTTAAAATGATAATTTGATGAGTTTTCTAGATTGTGTCCAAAAATGGCAATTTTGGATGTATAGATTAGAGTTATGAATTTTATGGAAAAGACTATTTTAAAAGTAAACCCTTATAACTCCTCAGGGTTAACTCCAAAATTGGTGAAATTTTTATTGGGAGTACATGTATATAATAGCAGTAAGATACTCTATAAATTTCGGAATTTTTGGACAAAAGTACAATTTATGATAAATGTCTAAATATTCGATAGCTTTTGGCCATATGAAAAATAGTAAATGAATTTTAAAATTTTTGAAAAATATATGTTCAATATGGACTATATTCTCGCTAAATCTCGTAAAAAGAAAATTTGTTTGTACCGATTTGGTATTTTTCATGAAAATGGACTAGTTATGAGTAAATGAATTAAATATGTTATGTGAAGTAAGAAAATTGGAAAATATGATTTTATGGCTTGAGAATCCTATATAGGTATATGCAGATTTTTGATGAGGGTTTTGGTTATTGTGATGAAATCTTATGAGTTTGGCATTTTAGGATGATTAAATGCATTAATTAATAAAGTGTAAACAATTAAAATAAATTATTTATAAGTTTAAGAAATGATTAAAATATTGTTGTAATATTAATAATATTAGATTATGAGATTATTAAGTGATTTATAACATTTGGATTAAGGTGTTATAAATATTGATATAGATTTTATCAGAAACTTTATCTTTCGTGTCAGAGGTTACTATTCACGATATTTATTCACATAAGTTATTCATGTATATGGCATCATTTAGGTATACTACTATTCATTTAGTTACTATTTACATAGTTACTATTCATTTACTATTCACGAGTTACTATTTCTACTATTCAAAAAATTGGTTTCTTTTTCCTACCAAATTATCGCTGATTTTAATCTTACTCTTGAAATTAAATCCATGTTTTGATCATATTGTTTTTATTATCATATATAACATTTTTATAATCCTAATGAAGAAATTTCTTCGACTTGAGTGTAAAGATGGGTAGATTATTGGTACGATCGTGACTACGGGTTCTCTTTAACCAAGAAGGCAAAGTCAATCGTTGATCGGGTATGATCATTAATTATTGAATTTACAATTGAATATTTTTAGCTTAAGTGCAAAGGTGAATTGATCAACATGGTTATAATTATGGTTTATATAAATTCTAAATGATTATATATTTCTTTGAGATATTAATATCTTTGGCCCGTAGTGCAAAGATGAATTATTGATGAATATCTTTGGCCAGTAGAGTGAAAGATGACTGTTGTTGAATATCTTTGGCCCAGAAGCAAAAGATGACTGTTGTTGAATATCTTTGGCCAGTAGTGCAAAGATGACTGTTGTTGAATATCTTTGCCTGTAGTGCAAAAGATGAATGTTAATGAATATCTTTGGCCCAGTAGTGCAAAGATGAATTTATTAGTATGATTATGAACAGAACTATGATTTGGTATAACCATGATCTTTGATGTTTCGTAAAAGACATTGATGAAAATTATCTTCGTCCCTGGGATGAAAAGAGGAATTTAGAACTACAATTATGATTATGAGTTATTCACATGATTGTGGACAGGAACTGTTGATTGATGTTACAGGGATAAAACATTGTTGGTGGACTTTTAACATGGAGAAGATAATAAACTTTATGGTCTATTTGACTCTTCCAATGGATTGCTCATTCCGCTGCAACTATGGTTGAAAAGTTTTATCATCTACCATATGTTCTAAATCTCTGATTTATTACTGACGAAAGCTATTGATAATTTAATTATCTTTAGTTATGATATTCTTTACTGGACTATTTGTACTCACCCTTTTGTTTCACAATTCCTTTCAGGTAATAAGAGTGTAGTTGGGTCGAGCGGGGATAACAGGAGAATAGTGTGATGGTCCGAGACTGTCAAAGTTTCTCAACACATTATAAAATGGCATGACATACAATATATAATTGTATTGAGGACCTAAGATGTGTGTGGCGTATATTATATGTCACTTAATAATTGATTTTGGTGAACAACAATAGGGTGAGGCAAACCGAACGTTGGAAGGGTGTTTTGCCACTATCATACAAGATGTCTAATGACATACAAACTCGTGTTATCATAAGACAGGGTTGTGCACATCCACTTGCTGAGTATATCTACGAGCACTACCTATATAATCTTGGAGTTTGGTTGAAATATAATTTTCAATTGCAGACAGTGGAGATAGTTATATGTCAAGAGAAGACTCACCATTGGAAAGAACATGATAGTAATCTTCTCATTTTTCTTTGGGGTCTATTGGGTCAACCAAGGATAATTCTGTGGGCATATGATATCTATCATAACCTAGACGCATGGCCTCCCATGTACGAAGGTTTCCTTGAGCACTTCCCAAAGATTTTAATTTCTAAAATGCTTATCGATCGTACTTTTATGTAAGGTGTCATTGAGACGTGTTATCCAAGGTTGGGATGAGAGTTACAATTGGTATATATTTGTATCAAAACTCACAACATATGTGTTGTTGTATTTTGCACGACAATTGTAGTAATAAAGTTGTAGTTATTTTCTGTACCATGTATTTGGCGACTCAAAATGGGTTGGATGGATTGGACCTATTTTGGGGGCGCCACAATTGGTATCGTAGCTTAGGATATGATCTCCGGCGAAGATCGGGAATAGAACTAGAGAGGGAGAGATTTAGTAAATCCTTCGCTAAAGGTGTCCTACCTAAGCTTATTTGTTGGTCATTACATAATATAGGGATATTATGTGATATGTTAATTTGTTCAATTAACCTTTGTTTTGAAGTCATATTCTAGAATGATATCCTCAAAATACAGTGAGATGAGCAATGGAGAAATAATGATGATGTGGAAGATGGAATCAAATGAAAGCAAGGTATTCTCAACTCTTTGAAAAATACTGTGCACGTAAATTTCGGGAACGAAATTTCATAAGGAGGGGAGATTGTAAGACCTCGAATTTTATGAAATAAAAGTATTCAATTTTTCTTATAATTATTATTCAGTAAATGGTTAAATTTATAAAAGTTTAAAGTTAAGGGTGATATATATAAATTTTTTCAAAATACGTAAGTGGTTATAAATACTCATTGTTGTCGGGGAATATTCATTTGGGCGTAGAATATTCTTGTTGTCAAAGAATATTCGTATGACGCGGCAAGCCCATTTAGGGCCCCATAAAAGAATAAATGCTTGGATGAAGAAAATGACAAGTTTGAGTTTTATAAATAACTACAGAATTGTTACTGCTAACACCGCTGATTACCCGGTGGTTAAAATACATAGAATACGCGTGGGTCAGCACAAAGAAGACACCAGATTGCATAATATTTTTGAATTATTGATTCTTACGTATGAAGGCACTACTCAATAATTATTACAAAGAATTACTCGCTCAATATTTTATTTTATTGATTCAATAATTATCATATTGATATTTTATATTATTGTTGTTTTAATAATTGTCATTGCACAATATTTCCCATTATCGATCAATAATTCATATTATTTGAATAATATTATTAGATAGCATTATTATGTCTAGAAAGTTATTATTATGATTTTATAATATTATTTGTGAATAATTATTTATTGATTTATAGCCCCTCTTTCCTGGATTTATTTTATGTGGATATAAATGATGGATTATTTTATTATTTGTGAATAATTAATTATTGATTTATATTTAAGAAAATATTTATTTTGTGATATAAATGATGGATATATTAAAAATCAAAATCGTTGAGGTTTTAAACCTCTGATTGGAGGTGAAAATCAAATAATTTTAAAGCTCTATCATGATGAGTTATAATTTTAATCCGATAGTTGTCAAGCAGATTTTTGGATATGTTATACATATATAAGTTGAGTATATGCCCACAAATTTTGAACCGTTAAAAATTAACGTATGATTTGTTATGAATTTTAAAAGGTGTTGGAAATCGTCCGTTTGTGGATTTCGGATATTTTTTGTCTGGAATTTAAAAAAACTTAAAGCTACAAAGTTGTAGAGAATTCGATTTCGTGTGGAATTGACATAAAATTCGTATTTTTCTTATAAAAGGACTATTTATTATGAATTACTGAAGTTTCAGAAAATAAAATAATTTTTATTAAAATTAGGTGGGACCCACTTTTGGTTGGTGTTGAATACATGTGCTGATTTTGGGTGGGCCCCACTGTGGTGACTGAGATTTTGATCAAAAGTGGCATGCGAGAAGTTTTGAATAAATTAATAATATTTTATTAATTTAGTCTCCTTTGGCGTTCTAGCATTTTACTATAAATAGACGCTTAAGTTAGAATTGAAAATCACTCCAGAAACATAAGTTTTCTCTCTCTATATTATTGAGCGTATTTTTGTGAGTATTTAGATACTTTGAGAGTTTCTAATCAGTGCAAGTTTCCTTCAGCGTTATATCTGATATTCTAGTCAGGAATACTGCTCTTTTGAGGTAAGAGATTGTAAGGATTATTATGTTTTTCAGTTTTATAATTTTTTCGACCCTCAAAAATTCTGGAAAATTTTGAAATGATAATTTGATGAGTTTTCTAGATTGTGTCCAGAAATTGCAATTTTGAGATGTATAGATTAGGAGTTATGAATTTTATGGGAAAAGACTATTTTAAAAGTAAACTCTTATAACTCCTTGTAATTAACTCTAAAATTGGTAAAAATTTTATTGGAAGTACATGTATATAACAGAAGTATACTCTGTAAATTTCGGAATTTTTAGATAAAAGTACAGTTTATGATAAATGTCTAAATATTCGGCAGTTTTGGCCATATGAAAAATAGTAAATGAATTTTAAAAATTTCGAAAAAAATATATGTTCAATATGAGACTATATTCTGCTAAATCTCAGAAAAGAAAATTTGTTTGTACTGATTTGGTATTTTTCATGAAAATGGACTAGTTATGAGTAAATAAATTAAATATATTATGTGAAGTAAGAAAATTGGAAAATATGATTTTATGGCTTGAGAATCCTATATGAGGTATATGCAGATTTTTTTAATGAGGGTTTTGGTTATTGGTGATGAAATCTCATGAGTTTGGCATTTTAGGATGATTAAATGCATTAATTAATATAGTGTAAACAATTAAAATAAATTGTTTATAAGTTTAAGAATGATTAAAATATTATTGTAATATTAATAATATTAGATTATGAGATTATTAAGTGATTTATAATATTTGGATTAAGGTGTTATAAATATTGATATGAATTTTATTGTGAAACTTTATCTTTTCGTGTCGGAGTTACTATTCACGAGTTATTATTCACGAGTTACTATTCATGGGGTACTATTCATGATAAAATTGATTTCTTTTTCTGACCAAATTATCGTTGATTTATGAATCTTACTCTTGAAATTAAATACATGTTTTGATCATATTATTTTTATTATCATATATAACATTTTTATAATCTTGGTGAAGAAATTTTCCTTTGACTTGAGTGTAAAGATGGGTAGATTATTGGTATGATCGTGACTATGGGTTATCTTTGGCCAGTAGTGCAAAGTTGAATCGTTGACTAGTATGATCATGACCATTGAATTTACAATTGAATATTTTTAGCTAAGTGCAAATGTGAATTGATCAACATAGTTATAATTATGGTTATATAAATTCTGAAATGATTATGTATTTCTTTGAGATATTAATATCTTTGGCCTGTAGTGCAAAGATGAATTATTGATGAATATCTTTGATCCGTAGTGCAAAGATGACCTGTTGTTAAATATCTTTGGCCTGTAGTGCAAAGATGATCTGTTATTGAATATCTTTGGCATGTAGTGCAAAGATGACCTGTTGTTGAATATCTTTGGCCTGTAGTGCAAAGATGAACTGTTAATGAATATCTTTGGCCCGTAGTGCAAAGATGGATTTATTGGTATGATTATGAATAGGAACTGTGATTTGGTATAACCATGATCTTTGGTGTTTCAGGTAAAGTCATGTGATGAAAATTATCTTCGTCTTGGATGAAAATGAGAATTTAGAACTACAATTATGATTATGAGTTATTCACATGATTGTGGACAGGAACTGTTGATTGATATTACAGGGATAAAACATTGTTGGTGGACTTTTAACATGGAGAAGATAATAAACTTTATTGTCTATTTAAATCTTCCAATGGATTGCTCGTTCCGCTGCAACTATGGTTGAAAAGTTTTATCATCTACCATATGTTCTAAATCTCTGATTTATTACTGACGAAAGCTATTGATAATTTAATTATCTTTAGTTATGATATTCTTTACTGGACTATTTGTGCTCACCCTTTTGCTTCATAATTCTTTTCAGGTAATAAGAGTGTAGCTGGATTGAGCGGGGATAACAGGGGAATAGTGTGATGGTCCGAGACTGTCAAAGTTTCTCAACACATTATAAAACGGCATGACATCACTACTACAAAACAGTAAATAGACAACGCGAAAAAAACGTTGTGGTTTCAGTCAGAAAAACGTCGTGGTTAAGGGTGTTGTCTATTTGACACCCTTACACAAAGTTTTTAAAACATTGTAGTTAAGCACAATACACAACGTTTTTTAGGAAAAAAACGTTGTAGATTTATTTTTCAAAAATTAGCAAATACTTAAAAACGTTGTAGAAGGTATAATTCCACAACGGTTTTTTGGATAAAAATGTTGTTTAGTATATCAGACAACGTTTATGCACATTTACACAACGTTTTTAAAATGTTGTAGATTAAAAAAAAGAAAAAAAAGTTATAATTCACCTACATTACCAATGCACCTGCAATATACTAATGTCATGATATATAGCTAAAAGGTCTAAATTCTCATTTAATTTAAAGCCAAAATGTATCAACCATTCAAAATGCATCCCAATAATACCATTCGTTTACAGTTTCAAATTACTATATCCACAAAATATATACCAAACTATCCGTATATACATCTCAAATTCACTTTTCAATCCACAAAATAAACCAAACTATCCATAAAATTACGCTACTACCTAAGCATGTGCAAAAAACCCTCGACCAATGTTGTTGAATTTATCCCAATTTGGTTTGCAATGACAGAGTATTTCACCTCACCCCATTGTTGAGACATGTGAACAGGTATCCTAGTTTCCTAGTTTGGTTTGCAATGACAGAAAATGACATACGAAAGAAGTTGTAGTAACTGAAGCTAGCCCACCAGATATAGCCCCAACTAAAATTGTTTCCCAGGGCTCAAGTTCCCGCCCTAAAAGCTTCTGACAAACCTGAAAGAGAATACTTGGCATTTAATATGCAGCATATATAAAAAAACAGAATCCAATATGCAATAAAAAACTAAACCATCCATGGCAGATAGGCCTTTAGCTTCTCTATAGAAAGACAGAAGTTCCTTCAGTTCACTGTCACTTCTTAACAACCTAACATTTCCTTTCTAAAGTCTGAAATTTCTAAATACACGCACAACAATTCTACAAGTAAATGAAATAAAATTATAATTGAAAATCAGTAAGATATACCTAGAATCTGCACTTTCTTTCCTACAAGTAATCGTGAAACTATAATGGGTATAATTCCATCACCATAATAAGAATTTCCCTGTAGATAACAAAATCAAGCTAATTAGTGTTTAAGAACAGATTTACCTGGCTAGAATTGCATAGCATGGTCATCCCCAGAAATAAATTAAACATTCAACAACTCCCAAGGAAAATTAAAGAAGATATTAATAAGAAACATTCAACAATGTTTTGATAATCCAAGGACTTCATGAACTACTGGCTGATTAGATTAGTACATATCTATATAGAGATGTATCGATATATAGAGTATTCCTCAGGAACAACTCCCACTAGAATTTCAGGGCTCTATGGAAAGTTCTTAAAATAATAAATAGTGAAATGAACCTACAAAGTTATATTAATAAGCAGTAGATACTAAAACCTCGACCAATTTGGAAAGAAGTTTGCAAAAGGAACAACAATTTGTTATTAAGAGTAGTGATATATGTCTGAAAAACTACTTGAGAAGCGGTATATATCAGGACTTACTAATATCGGGAGAAGTTCAGAAGCATTTGAAGGAAGTCCAAATTTCATTACCCATCCAAGGTTTTGCAGTGATCCGTTGTTATGAATGTCTTTGCTCCAGAGGTAATTATGTCAGTCAACCTAGCTTGGGACGAAAGTTTGGGGGGGATAATATAAGAAAAATGTCATTATAGAATAATTTTAAACATCCTAAGTATAACGCTGTGCCAATCTTTTGATCTAATGACACCCAAAATAAGATGGGTCAAAATATTAACAAGCAAATAATACCCATCATACATCTCAAAATTCCAACAATTCAATTGACTCCAACTTAGTAATAGTTTGACAGTGTTGTATATATAACCGGATCTACAATTTTGCTATTTAACTTCATATAAAAGCATAGCAACATAATGCGGTAGGAGAAGGAAAACCTTAGCTTCTTCCATCTCAATACTGGCATTATCAAGTCCATCCAACATAGAGGAGTCCTTGACAAGTGAAACCTTTAGAAGATAGCATAGAGCATGTCAGTCATCTAAAGTACAAGTCAACAAACACACAAATTTCTCGAAAAAGCTACAAACCAGGATTGGCGTTAATTGTCCTTCTAAATCAAGGAGGCCTTTTATGCAAGGCAAATGTAAACATCTCTGTCAAGAAATATTCAATCAATGTTTCAGCTCATACACAACATGAAAGTCTGAGGTAAGCTATGTACAAGTTGCTCAACAAGTGGAGAGAAGAGCTCATATGATAATAAACTAAAGTAAAGATCAAAATACAAGTAAACACTAGGAGCACAAAGATGATAGTGCTCAAACACATACAAATAAACCCATAAATATTTCAGAAGTATACCTATACACGGCCCTCATCTCGAACTATATATTTTTAGATCATGACGATATGTATTGTGGAGACGAAGTAGACCAGTACCTTCGCTGAAGATTAGAATGAGAGAGAAATAGAATTAGCAAACAGGACAATCATTTAGAACATGAAGACTACAGTAGTTCTCTAAAAAGAATAATTTGTACCAAGACCAAAATCCACTAAGAATTCAATCAAAAAGTGAGAGACCATAATCCGGCAATTTATCAACACAATTTAAGCCTCAACCAGTCAAAAACCTTTATTTTGTTGTTTAAAACATATATACAACATTAGCGATCCTTCACTTTGGTGATGTGAAGAAATTCTCCTACTAATACGCTTTGATCAAAGGTGAAAGTCTCTTTGGTGATTGAATATCTCCATTTTGACCGGAAAATCATTAGCCCGGGTAATTATTAATAGAGTGCAAGCTCATACAGAAACATCACCAAGTCTTGCAACATACTGTTGTTCATTATTATATCACAAACAGGTAAATTCTCAAAAGTCCAGTCAGCAATTATTTCTTTGACGAATCAAAATCCAGTGGAGTATCTAAGTTAAGTTCTCCAAATTCACCAAAATATATGTCCTCCACAATGATTTACCAAAGAATAAACCGATATATAATAGGAAAGTCCCCAAATTAAGATAAAATTATGTATTACCTGGGATGTTTCATGCTTCTACAAAGATGGCACAGGAGGCAACCTCTCACGCTAGACATGTTAACATGAATAACAATTGTTAATGAAGACCATAGTTTTAACATGTCAACTGAAAGTATATATGGCTTCAGAAGAAAAAGAGGGTACATTGGGTGAACTAGTGGGATATATTTCACCCAATCAACCTTCCATATAGAACATAAATTTTGAACTAGATAGAAAAATCTAAGAACCAAGTCAACCTTTTGAACCAGAACTATCATATTATGCTCCCTTCAAGCTCAAAACCAGCTTAATCCAACTTTTACCCAACAAGGTTAAATACAAACCCAGCTTAATTCAACTTTTACCTAAAACTCTACAATAATCAAATACTATATATTATCAAGTAAAGTATTACCTTAATCCATGATTTGGTGTGAGCCGAATGTAAATCGTAAGCTTGATATCAAAATAACGGATCCGCAAATTCATACGGCAACTTTGATAGAAGATCAAAAGCAAATGATCGCTTTCCATTTCATGAAGACTAAAATCGCATCCCGAACCCAAAGGTTTCCACCACCCAACCCTTAATTGTCTCCAGCCCCATGGTGGTTTTGCCAGTCTTCATCGGTGGTGTCCTTGTCGTAAAATTCTCTCGATCGGTTGGTTTGTACGGTAGAAAACGGTTTGCGAAAGGGGTGGTCCGACCGAACCGGTGCTTTCGGCGTCTTGTTTAAGAGGGCTCAACATGGGTTTCATGCAGTGTGGGACAACGTTTTGTGGGACTCACAGTACCTGTAAAGAAGATGGCTACGCCTTCAATTTCAAAGCAAAGCAGGGGGAGAAAGGCAATCGCGAGGAGAATCCTCCGGTTAAGGTGAGAAATTTCGGATCCGGCTTGAGAGGCGGGAGCGGGCTAGGGCAAAATAATCGATAAGAGTGATACTTATTATTTAAGTTTTCACTTCAGTGAGATTTTTTAAAGCTCCATGTTTTTCTTGATAGACAACGTTTTTAAAAAAACGTTCTAGTTAACACCAAAAAAATGCCCTTTTAAATAGATAACATTTGTGCATATATATCTACAACGTTTTTTTTAAAAATGTTGTAAAAAAAAATACCACAACATTTTTATAAAAAACGTTGTGGTTTAAGTGTTGTCTATTTGGTACTTTGTACTGGTGCATACAATATATAATTGTATTGAGGACCTAAGATGTGTGTGTCGTATATTATACGTTACTTAATAATTGATTTTGGTGAACAACAATAGGGTGAGGCGAACCCAACGTTGGAAGGGTGTTTTGCCACTATCATACAAGATGTCTAATGACATACAAACTCGTGTTATCATAAGACAAGGTTGTGCAAATCCACTTGCTGAGTATATCTACGAGCACTACCTATATAATCTTAGAGTTTGGTTGAAATATAATTTTCAATTGCAGACCGTGGAGATAGTTATATGTCAAGAGAAAACTCACCATTGGAAAGAACATGATAGTAATCTTCTCATTTTTTTTTGGGTCTATTGGGTTAACCAAGGATAATTCTGTGGGCATATGATATCTATCATAACCTAGACATGCCCTCCCATGTACGAAGGTTTCCTTGAGCACTTCCCAAAAATTTTAATTTCTAAAACAGTTATTGACTGTACCTTTATGTAAGGTGCCATTGAGACGTACTATCCAAGGTTGGGATTAGAGTTACAGTTGGTATATATTTGTATCAAAACTCACAACATATGTGTTTTTGTATTTTGCACGACAATTGTAGTAATAAAGTTGTAGTTATTTTCTGTACCATGTATTTGGCGACTCAAAATGGGTTAGATGGATTGGACCTATTTTAGGGGTGTCACAAAAAACGTTATGAACACGAGACATACTTGGCGGTAAACCACAGTTCCTACTCGATTAAGGATTTCAAATGGTCCGATGAATCGAGGATTGAGCTTTCTTCTCTTTTCAAATCTTGTAACTCCTTTCCATGAAGCAACACGTAACAATACATGATCTCCAACATTGAATTCCACGTCTTTTCGATGAAGATCATCATAACTCTTTTGTCGATCTTGTGAGGTTTTTATACATTTTCGGATCTTTTGAATCTTTTTCGTAGTCATACATACCAATTCCGGTCCCAACAACATTACTTCACCCACCTCATCCCAGCATACTGGAGAATGACATTTGCGTCTATACAACGCCTCGAATGGAGCCATGCCAATACTTGCTTGATAATTGTTGTTGTAGGAGAATTCCACTAATGGCAAGAACTTGTCCCAACTTCCTTTGAAGCCAAGGACACAGAGTCTTAATAGATCTTCAAGAGTTTGAATAGTCCTCTCTGAGTGGCCTTCCGTTTAAGGATGATATGCCGAACTAAATTGTAAATCCGTGCCCATAGCTTTTTGTAAAATAACCCAAAATCGTGAAGTGAATCAGAAACTATGGATACTAGCATATTATGCAGTCTTACAATCTCATTTATGTATATACGAGCAAGACGTTCAAGTGAATAAGTTTCTTGTATAGGTAAGAAATGGGCAGACTTGGTTAATCTATCAACAATGACCCAAATTGCATCTATGCCTTGAGAAACCTGGGGAAGACCAATAACAAAATCCATGGTAACGTGCTCCCACTTTTATTCTGGAATTTCAAGTGGTTGCAATGGCACTTTTGGCACTTAATGCTCCGCATTGACACGTTGACAAGTTAAACACCTTGAGATAAACTTCGTGATCTCTCTCTTTATATTTCTCCACCAAAATGTATGTTGAAGATCACGATACATTTTGGTACTTCCGGGATGGATTGCAAACGGTGTGTTGTGTGCCTCCATCATGATTTTATAATTCAAATCAGGGTCGTTAGGAACACAAAGTCTGGAGTTCACTCGAAGTATTCCTTTTGCATTGATTCTTACTTTCGGAATAGCACCTTCTTGTACTATCTTCCTCATACGCATCAGCTCCAGGTCCATAAGTTGAGCAACTTTAACTTTATCGATTAAAGTCAGTTCTACTCGTATATTTGACACCATCACGTGGGTCCCTGGAGTTTTTAACTCTATCTCCATCTTTTGTAAGTCATACAAAATGGGCCTTTGCGTTGAAAATATCGCACTTGTACCCGCATATGATCTTCTACTCAACGCGTCAGCTACCACGTTCGCTTTTCAAGGATAGTATTGAATGGTATGATCATAATCTTTCAACAGCTCAAGCCAACGTCGTTTCCGCATGTTGAGTTCCTTTTGGGTGAAGAAATATTTGAGGCTTTTATGATCTGTATAGATCTCCACTTTCTCCCCATACAGGTAATGCCTCCAGATTTTAAGTGCAAAACGATCACCGCTAACTCTAGATCATGAGTAGGATAATTCCTCTCATATTCTTTGAGTTGTCGTAAGGCATAGGCTATGACTTTCCCATGTTGCATGAGAACACATCCTAACCCTCTGCCTGAAGCATCACTGTAGATGACAAATCCCTCCAAACTAGATGGTATTGTTAGAACAGGTGCTGAAATGAGTCTCCTCTTGAGTTCTTGAAAACTCTTCTCACATTCCTCTCTCGAACTGAATTTTCTATCTTTTCGAGTCATCTGAGTTAATAGAGTAGCAATTCGATAAAATCCTTCTACGAATCTCCGATAATAACCAGCTAAGCCCAAAAAGCTACGTACTTCGGTCACTGACTTAGCTTGCTCCCAGCTTTAAATTGCTTCAAACTTCGATGGGTCAACAGATATTCCGTGATTTGATATCACGTGCCCAAGGAATGTTACTTCGTCAAGCCATAACTCATATTTCTTCAACTTGGCATATAGCTTATTTTCACAAAGCTTTTGGAGTATCAGCCTCAAGTGTTGTTCATGATCTTCACGGCTTTTGGAGTATATGAGGATGTCATCAATAAAGACAACCATAAAATGATCCAAATATTCCTTGAATACTTGGTTCATCATATCCATGAAGGCAGCAGGAGCATTAGTCAATCCAAAAGACATAACTAGGAATTCGTAATGCCCGTACCGAGTTCCAAAAGAAGTCTATGGAATGTCATTTGTTTTAATCTTTAACTGATGATATCCAGAACGAAGATCGATCTTTAAAAAGAATTTAGCGCCTTGCAACCGGTCAAACAGGTCATCAATGCGAGGCAACGAGTACCTATTTTTGATGGTGTCATGATTCAACTCCCAATAATCAATACAAAGTCGCCTACTCCCATCTTTCTTCTTTACGAATAGAACAGGAGCACCCTAAGGAGACGTATTAGGACGAATGAAACCGATGTCTAACAATTCATGCAGTTGGGTTTTTAACTCTTAAAGTTCAATATTAGTCATTCGATATGGGGCTTTGGAAATGGGTTTTGTACCGGGTTCAAGGTCGATACAAAATTTGATTTCACTCTCCGGGAGTAGGCGGTGAAGTTCTTCTTGAGAATACGTCAGAAATTTATTAACAATAGAAATATCACCAATCATATTTTTTTATTTAAATTCGTGACATGGGCTAAGAAAGCTTGACATCCATTTTTCAATAAACGAATAGCTTTATGGCTTGATATAACAGTGATTGACTTTAGTGGTTTGGTTGCTTGAATTCGCATAATAGGTTGGTTAGGAATATGAAAGCTAACAACCTTACGAAAACAATCAATTTTAGCATGATGAGTAGTTAACCAATCAATCCCTAAAATCACATCAAATGCAAGTATTTTCAAAGAGATAACATTGACAGGTAATGTGAGGGTGCCGATTTTAATCAAACAAGACTTATAAACAGTGGATGTAATGAAGGTTTATAAGCTCGTTCGAGTTCCTCACTTTTTGGGAGGTCACGATAAACGTTCTCCCTTGAACAACTGGTTTTGACTTCTCTGGGACGGTCTTTGGTGCCTCCATCCTAGCTGGACTTGACTTCACTACACGACAAATCGGGTTAGATGACCTTCTCTTCCGCAATTATAACATGCTTTGGACTGCATTGTGCATTTTGGACTGATGTGTCCCTCCCCTCCGCATTTGAAGCATACGATCGGCAGTCATTCTCCTTCCTTGAAAACGGGTGCTGGTGCTGCTATCTTTCCCTCATTTTTGAACCTTCTATTCTTGAAATTTTTTAACTTCTATTGTCTTGGCCATGATTACCACCGAAGTGGTTACCATATCTGGCATGTTGATTCCCTCCACGTTTATTGTCACCGCTTCGATGACTGCTATCACTTCTATTATCGATTTATCGGCTAATCTCTCTTGGTTGGGTTGACTCATTATCACGCTTCAATAACTGAGCCCTATTCACAACATCTAAATACAAGCAAAGTTTGTGAGAAATGAGGTATTGACATATTTCGAGTTTCAAACCTCATAGAAAAATCCGCGTCATACGTTCCTCACTATCTACCAAATGGGATACAAACCGAGATAACTCTACAAATTTAGCCCCGTACTACGATATGGTCATATTTTTTTGCTTCAACTTGATGAAATCCACCTCTTTCATGTGACAAATACTTTCAAAAAAGTACTTGTCGTTGAACAGTTCTTGAAACTTCTCCCAAGACATCTTTAGTGCGGTAGGTTGAGTACGTTTTACAGATTCCCACAAGTAATCTGCTTCTCCTCTCAATATGAAGGTGGCAAAGGGAACCTTTTGCTCCTCAGAGCATCCCAAGACATCAAATATCTTGGTGATCTGCTTTATCCACTTGTCTTCCTTAAGTGATTCTGGCTTTCCCAAAAACTCCGGTGGTCCAAGCTCCTTGAATTGCTTAGCAGTGACCATCAGTGAATTGCTAGTTTTTCCACCTACATTTTGAAATGGAGTCTCTCTCGCCTGATGTTGCATGAATTGCATACAGCCTCTGAACATCCCATCGTTCATCATTTGGTCGATGTTGTTGTTTCCATGAGGATTGTTGCCTTCTTGATGCACATTATCCTGGTTATTGATCTGTGGTGACTCAACGGTCTCCTGTGCCCCATTTTTTATCTCAACATTTTCAGATGTCATTTTCAAACACTTTCACAAAACAAGGGTTAATTGACATGCCACATATTAATCCCTATATTCTAACCGACCAATTAAATAACAATTAAACTTAGGTAGGTCATACTAGCGAAGGATTTACCCGTCTCTCCCCTCCTAGTTCTAGCCTCACATCTCAGCTAGGGATCATATCCTTAAGCTTTGATACCAACTGTGACGCCCCCAAAATAGGTATACATCACCCATTCTGAGTCGCCAAATACATGGTACAAAATTCAAATACAAACTTAATTTATATAATACGACAAAAGCGTAGCTGAGAATTTTTACACAAATATTGTCTCATAGACAATATCCAAACTCAAATGGAGTCCTCATTTCAATTATTATCACACTATTTTATAAAATAGTGAGGACTACTACAACCATTATCTCGGACCATCACTCTATTCCCTGACTAGTCCCGACTACGTTCTCATTTCCTGAAGAGAACAATGAAAGTAAAGGGTGAGCTCAACTAGCCCATTAAGAAATATTATGACTAAAATAATGCAAAATAAGTTATCGTTAGCCTTCAACAATGTTAAACTGATAGACTATAATAGACAACAAGTTTAACTACAATGGAATAAACAATCCATTAGAAGAGTCAAGTAGAGCATGATATCTATATATTATCTTCTATGATTTTAAAGTGTATCCTCAATTTTATCGCTGAGACTTAGCTCAATAAATAATCCACATCACTAAATTATCCATGCACTAAGGGCCAAGGATATTCATTAGTATCACGTCCACGAATTATCCAAGCACTACGGGCCAAGGATATTTGTGTTATCACCAATGGTCATGATCATGCCAACAACTGTCCATCAAAGCACTACGGCCAATGAGGACTTTTACCACATCATTTGTAATATTACAGGTCATGATTATACCAAATAATCCCTTATCATAATCATACCAATTAACAGTCCATCTATGCACTACGGGCCAAAGATGACTTTCATCATAATATAAACATGAGGATGATGACAATGATATAAGAATTCAATTAAATGAGAGCAAGGATAAATTTTAATGATTTATAATTCAATTTATCCAGAATTTAATAATGTCCAAATTGTCAACATGATACTGCTTTGTGGAGTAAAATGAATAATATTGTATCAAAAATGATTTGGACGAAAAAAAAATTAATTTCTGTCATGAATAGTACCCCGGGTGAATAGTACCCTGAAAGGTCAATAATAATCTAGAAGGGGGGGTTGAATAGATTATTATCACTTCAAAAAAATATATTTAAGCCTTTTTAAAGTTTTAGTTATTAATTAGCAGTTTTTAGTAATTAGCATGCAAGATAATAAAAATTCAATCACAGTGCACAGAGATTTATCTGGTTCACAACACACACCCTTTGTTATGTTGCTACGTCCAGTCTCAAGTCCCTACTTAGAACTTGAGATCCTATTACTATCAGTAATAATTACTCCTTCAACAGGCGGAGAAGCCTTTACAAAGTTTTACAAACAAACTTCCAACTATTCAACTATTCTATCTTGGACTGCAAGCTTTTTGCTCCTTCCTCAAGTCTAGTTGTACCACTTTTTGAGATTAGTTCTATTCTATGATCTGGTCTTGAAACAACAGTCTCTTCCTCACCTCACAAGTACACTAGAGACCCAACTTCCTGCTGACCTCTCTAAGACTCTGGTCTTTGTTGAAAATTACTCGTTTTTCTCACAAATAAACTATCTCTAATCCTTTCTCTGGTTACAAATAAGTTTACAACAAAGTGCTTCTTCAATAAGCTGATAAGAGTTAAGTACTGAATAATGCTTCTCAAATAAGCAGATAGAGAATTAAGAACAAATATATCAGTATAAAAGTTCAAGGACTTTTATATTCAATAATAAACTTCTTTAAAGCAGATAGAACTTTTGTTTAGATTCACTTATGCTTCTGATTAAGCAAGTATATGATATTAAAGCACTTTATAAAAAATTAACAATTCTATAAAATAAAGATTATTTTTCTATGGATAATATAGAATTGTTTCTTAGTTAATTTTTACCAAGTATTTTATAATTTATTTTTTATGAATCAATACTTGAATAAGAGAATAAATCGAATTTAAACAATATTTATCAAGTATAATCTCAGTTAAGCACAAACTGATATAACAAATATTACTTATTTAACTCAAATAATATATAAGAATATTTTGTCTATTATGTAAATTTTTATAGATAATGTCACTTAGTACTATAAGGAATCGTACAGTTCAAATTCCTCATGGTAGAGGTGTATCTCTGTAGCCTTGCGACGTCTAAGTATGACAAAATTTATAATTTTTACAATTGATATTTATATAAATATTTTCAATAGATCACAACGATTCTCAAATCCAGTTCGGATGACTACTCTTTTTGGAACAGTATCTCATTGTCGTTTTGAGCTATCAAGTGTCGTATCTATTTTACGATATTTATATAAATAATATCAATAAAAGGTTATTGAAAACTATAAGGAATCGTACGGTTCGAATTCCTCTCTATAAAGGTGTATCTCCGTAGCTTTGTGGTGCCCAAGTATCCTTTTATTTGATAAATAGATGAAATATAGATATATAAAATTGTGTAGAATAATATGTATTTGTATATCTATAAATATAATGCAAGTAAGAAATAATTCAACAGAAATTAAACTTATCTCAATACTTGGACCAATTTTTCTCTTCAAAAATAATCAGAACTTTTGTAAGAAGATATATAAATTTTTAGAGAGAATGTAGGCAAGAAGAGTATGATTTTCTTTTCACTAAATTGGTAAAAACCAAATGAATGAAATACTCCCTATTTATAGAATTTTTAGAAGTTGGGGGCAAAATTGTAATATTTTGAAATCTGATATGAGTATACGGTTTAGATAAAAACGTTTGAATTTTAACGGACCAGATTTTTACGCGTGAGAGATTAGAAATTCACCTGGGCCATTTTCAAGGTGCTGCCATTTATTGTTCAATTTTGACCGAAAATTTTTCAAGCAGCAAACTCACACGGTTTTGATGTCCCATAATTAAGGTATCAAACATGCCAACATATCACATGCATATACTTATATATTATATATTATTAAGTATTGTAACATATGTCTGCTAGCATGCATTTCTTATATATATATACGGGTTTTTAACACTTAACACAAATGGCAGCACATGCATGCATTAAAATTTTATCTTATATATATATATATATAAGTTTATTATATATTATGTTTTAGTATATATAAAAATATTTTGCCAAACTTTAGTTTAGAAAAAGAAATAGGGTTTCCTTGCCTTGAATATTATATGAATTAATTTATTTAACACTTGACATTTAATACATCAAGGTCAATAAAAATTAATTCAAGTAAAACAGAAAATAATAAATAAATAATTACATATTTATTAAAAACATAATTGTTATCATCAAAATATAAAATAAAATTATACCTATCATACCCGAGTGAATAGTACCTCGTGAATAGTACTTCGAGAATAGTACCCCGGCATGAAAAGATCAAAATTTATCAAAAATGTCCAGAAAAATATTTTAGTGGAACGATACTAGATGAAACGCAAATTTCAAGGATATTCCACTAATTTTAAGGAGTATATAAGCAATACTTTAACAAAATGAGTGTAGAATTCAGAATCTGAAACGAAATAATATTACTTACATACTACAGAGTATGGAAGAAAATATTATTGCATACAAATATTGAACAAAAATAATATCCCTTACTTTAAAAGGAGAGTATTTCTGACTGGTATAGCAGAGATATTTTTGAAGAAAACTTTCACTATTTTCTACACTCAAAGCTTCCTTAAACTCAAAAAAAAATACGCTCAATATTATAGAAGAAGAATTCTCTGATTCTGGTGTGATTTTCAATTCTAAACTAAGCATCTTATTTATAGGAGAATGGAAGGATACTATTTAAAAATAATCACGGGCGCACAGTGCAGAAGTTTCACGGACGCCGAATTCGTTCGATTGAAAATTTATGAGTTACTATGCAAACACTAAACAGACACTATGCAAATACTATGCATAATAAAATATAATATATTCTATTTTTATAAAAAAAACAAAACTTATTATTATTATTTATATATATATATATAATACATATAAATATATATAAAACAAAACTGAGATAACTTCTACCGACAGCTTTGAAAAATGGGTATGTGGGGGATCCAAATAATCGTCAAACTTACAACAAATACATCATAAAATTCCCCTAAATATTTTAACAACATTTATTCATCAATAATATAACTTACAATATTAACAACCAGATCATTCCCAGGAAAGAGGGGGCTTTCCGATAAGGATTTCTCCTTATTGGTGTGCAATTAGGTGACCAAACCCCTTTCCTCGACAGAACTTTCTAGACATCGTTAATAATGCAAATAATATTATGAATAATTTTGTCATCTCAATTATTGATTTAATAATATAAAATATTGTGACAATAATTGAATCAATAACGTGAGATACTATGCAGTAATTACTATAGCAATAATTGAGTATAACTGAGTGACTTCTCACGTAAGCATCAAATACCGTATGCTACTATGCAACCACGCGTATTACTGTACTTTTGTCACCGGGTATTTCAATAGTTAACGGTAAAACTTTCACCGTTATTTTTATAAAAAGATATTTATGTCATTTTCTAACTCCGACAATAATTCCGTTGTGGGGTCTACCAATGATTGTGTCATCGTACAAATATTCCCTGTTAAAACGAATATTTCCTGACCAATCGAATATTTTATAACAACTTGCTTACTTTGTAAAATTTATAAATATTACTCACAAATATAATATTATATCAAATCCACACCATAATATTCAAAAATATATTTTGAGAAAAAATTTCATCTTTATTCATAAAAGTTGGGGTCTTACAAAAAACCTATATAATTAAGATCACATATATACATACATTAGTTACTCATTAATGTCACATAACATGTATTCATGTATGTATATTAAATCACCACATAGACCACACGATGCTTTTTATTAACTAATATTTTTATTCTCATCTTGAAATCCTTTCGCGTTCCTTTAAAATATTTTGCTTGTCGTAACTACTTTATGCCAAAAAGACTTTGGCATAACTATAGTATATCAATACTCTATACTTTTGGTTTATAAATTATTTATAACCAATTTCACGGTCAACTCGAGCTTATATAGCGTACTTGTTCTTTCTCTTTTTCTTGCGTATTCATAGCTTATCTTTCGATTTGAAGCTTTTATTTGACATAATAGTTTTAGATTCCAAATATTTCAAAATAGCTTTTGAAATATAAAACTATTATGTCCTTTATTCATAACCTATTTGATAGACAATTTGCAAATTTGAGGTTACATAACATGCATAGCTTTATTTCAAATAACTCTACAAGTCACTTTTACTTTCGCGAGTATACTACATGAACTGTATTCCCATTTTGTGTGTATATTTGCTTTACACGCTTAACGTATACATATTAATGAAATATATATTCTTCACGTATATACTTTAATTACAAAGTAAAGTCATATCTTATTCGTTTAGCTCATAGATATACATATGATATCTATTCATCTTATGTATGTACATGACTTGTGATTATAATCATTTATTCATGTACCTACATATGCCATTTAACCAACTTTTGATTTCTTTTTCATAATCTTTGTTTTGTATATCGAAAACCATTTGTTTTTGATGTATATCTTTTGTCAATTTTCATTTGGTATAGTACTTTTACATTTAAGGTAGCTTTTAACGGTGTCAACGTATTCCTTCTATAATTCATTACATAAACGATTCGTATTCTATACGCAAACTTAAGATTATATAACATGTACGCTTGTATCTATATAATCCCACCCATAGGTTATTTCAACATCCCTTGTTTTTTCGTTTTTGAAAAACTTTTATATTCATTTATAACCTTTTAGACTTTGGTTTTCTTTAGCCATTATTTGCTCAAAAGGTTTTAACATAGCTTTTAGCACATTAATACCTTATATATGTGGTTACAACCCATTTATAACCCATTCCATGAACATTTCATCCCTTAATTTGTAAACTCAATGTTAAATGATATATTTGTGATTTATTTTTGCGTATTTATAGGTCATCTTTTGATTGTAACAAGTTTATACATTACGTAACTATTATAATGTGTTATAATTTCATAGTAATTCATTACCAGAAGTTAAACTTGATAAAATTACCAAAAATGCATAGCGAAAATCAAACAGTTCCATGGCTGGGCATCTTGGCCTTGCGTGGCCCTGCCGACAGCCACCTCCCCATGCCATGCCTTGACACTAGATTTGCTAACTCTTATTTCATAATTCATTAATCCGATTCCAATGAGTTTTGAATAAACCTATACCCACATATTTTGGAAAAATACTATCCAAACATTTTGAGTAATTTAAATGGGTCAACTGAGAGCTCAAAGGAGCCTCCAAGCACTGCCATTGCAGTGCGTTGCCGCTGCACGCCGCTGCTATGGGCAGCAGCCCTCTTCACGAGGAGACCACTTTGCGATTTTGTAGTTTTTAATTCATAAGTTAGTTTGCCCCCACTTTTGGATATATTGTAGATACCATAAGAGAATATATTTAGAAAATATAAGCCACCCATTTTAGACATCATAGGCAGCCCAAAACAGAATTTAAAAATGTCCAATCATAACAGTTTTTAACTTTTTCTCAGCTTTACCCTCTCTAAAACAATCATAACTAATTACCATTTACTTATTTGTGTTATCAACCCATTTATTTGTGTTATCATCCCATTTTAGCTTCATTATTACACCTTATGTCCTGCACAAAACTTCCTTAACAGAACGCAATCTAATCACCACAGATTCACAACCAATAATGCAATTGAATCCATATTCAAATATACACGTACATAATTTTATGCAAATACAATATAAACACATAAAATTACCTCTTTGATTGCTATCTAATTTGCATTCTTTGTTACAATTCCCTTGCTATTAGCCTTTGATGCCAATTATTGCCGATTTAAGCTCCATAAACTTTCTCTTCTTGATATGCTTGATGATTAAACTTGAGCCCAGTAGAATATATTTTGACATAAATTTGGGGTATATGGATTCGGCAATTAAGAGGGAAAGGAAAGAGGTTTGGAGACGGAAGGAAGTTCCTTATACTTAGCAAATTTTGAAAAGAAAAGAAATTGAATGGGACGGAGCAGAGTATCTCATTCATAGCTTCTTTTATCCACATAAGACCATGTCTAATGTACTACTACTACTCTTCTTGTTTTGACAGCTCAAGCTTAGACTTATTACTTACCGAATGTTTTAATCCTTAAGCTGATGCCACCTCCTACTTCCCCCTAATATCATGCTTCCTTCTTACTCCCTCCGTTCCTTAATATAGGTCATTTTAAAATTGTACACAAGTATTAAAGAAATGATTGTAAAGCATTAAATATACTATCAATTGTCTATATTACCCTTGTATTGAAAAAAGAGAATGTAATTTATTGGGCAAAAAATAGTGAGAGAACCAAAGTTATATTTATTACTTGGGGTAATATTGGAAACTAAGCAATTAATATTTATTTGAAATTCTCAAACGACTTATATTTAGGAACAAAAACATTTCTCTAAAATGACTTATATTAAGGAAGGGAGGGAGTATTTCGTAAGTCCAAACTTTAATTCCAACATGCATACTTACTTCACATATTACACACTACATAAATTCTAATTCTAGCACACACATATCAATTAATTTATGCATTGTATTTACCTATAATCCAATTATTAATTAAAATTGGATAAGTATACATTTATAATTAATTTTTTTCTTACTTTCTTTCATAAATTATTTTTAAACAATTTATTTAATACATGTAATATATATATATATATATATATATATATATATATATATATTAATCAAATAATCAATTTGATTTACTTTCACTTGGCATATATTTATATATTGCCATTACTAACATTATATAATATAATTTACTTTCTCATATAATTAAATAATTTCTTATTTAATTATCGCATTAACTATTAAGTTACTTTACAAACTTATTACCTTAACTTCATTTAACATGAAATGATTAACTAATTAATATAAGTTAATCAATTTTCTCATCGCATCTCTATTTCTCATCTTCAAATTATCCCACAACATGAACAATATCACATAGTATATTTATATCCAAATCCATTACATCTCGCAATACCAATTTATTTATTAAATTCTTATTTTAATAATTTCTGAAAATCCATATCATCACATCTATACCATGTGAGTTACTTGTACGAATATTATACATACACTTCTTAACACAATGGCAAACCAAAGCACCCCATTATTCAAGGTAATTAAAAGTTACTAGAATCAAAATTTGAGTGGTAAACTTAAAATTAACTTTCAGCTCTTGGAACAAAACATTGACGTTCCATCAGAAAGGTGCAGGGTGCAACCCTTTGGGGCTATGCAGCAGTTGCACTTTGGCTCCAGCTTTTGTTCACCGGAAGACGGGCAAGTCATGTAATTAACATCCAAGCAATATAAGGGACAAGCTCTGGTGACTACACCATTCGGATTCGCTCCCAACAGTAACATGCCTATAAATTAACACCCAAAACATGAAATAATATTATTAGCCAAATTCTTCAATTGTGATCTTCACCTAGACACCTATTAATATTATTAGCCAAACTTAATACCACGATATTATTTCATGAATAATCTCATAACAAACAAATATGTGACTTAATAGGACTATTTAATCCATGGGATTATTAATAGTCTTGGGATTATAATCCCATAAATTATAATCTTGGGATCTCAGGATTATAATCCTTGCAAACAAACATGACCCAAGTTCCTTATTCCGGCCATATTTTTTACAAACAAACATACTATGATGTAGCCTATGAGCAAATGAATCTGATTGCCAGGAAAAACATAACTAATTAAGGGGAAATAAACCCCCAAAAAAGAAAGTTATTAAAATCTGAGGCTATGTGAATATGAATTTGATATATAGCAGTAAATATTAGCAATTACTACTTGAATTAAAGGAGAAAAAGAATTTACCACACACTAGCAGGACCATAACACCAATGTTTCCGCTTGAACCCATGCTTCCTTATCAGTATTTGTAAAGGTTGTATATAGGTTTTTAGGTGATTTATAGAAAAGCAGTATATTGCAGATAAGGAACTTCACTTCAAAATGCTAGCTAGTATATATGTTTAAATTTTTATTGAGATTTATTAAAAGTCAACTAGTTTTAATTCAGTCAAAGTCTTCCATTAATAATTATTTTTTAACTTCTTCCTAGCTCAGAGAGGAATATATATATATAACATGAGATGAAAGGCCAGAGATGTTGAAAATTGTGTATCTTGGGTTTGACTTTAACTTGTTATTGTGGAGATGGAAGTCAGTAATTGCAGCTAGCTAGTATGAATGATTTCTGAAGCTCATGTCATCACTATTCTAAGCCATGAAAATGGAAAAAGAAAATGAAGAAAATAAATGAATAAAGCCAAAACAATATAGAGAGGCAATGCCATGAAATTGACCAAGTCTGGTGAAGTTGCAGTAATATTTAGACTTGGCTTATTCTTCACAATTTTTGGCACTTTTAGGCATCCACAGAGCATAAACCAATGGGGGACTCAAAAATTTTATGTTGTGGGGAGGAGTTTCTATTTTTAATAGGCCACATTTTAAATTAAAAAAAATGCACCCAAGAAATTCTAAATAAATAACATGTTTAATGCATAACGGTTTGATTTTTAATGTTTATCTTTTGAAAAGAGAACACTATACATAACGAATAAAATTATACCACATTCTTAAATTCATCGTATCAATTCATACCATTAAAATAAAATTAAACACTCAATAATGTAAGTAAGAGTTAATATGAAACAAAAAATATATAGTTAAAATTCATAAAATTTATAAAGATTATTCATTTTGTGAAATAAAGAGTAATATTTGTATTGTCTAAATTAAATTAATTCTCGTAGTTTTAAATTATGAAAATCAACTTTAAAAGTTAAAATAAAACTCATTTTGTGAGATGAATAAAATGTTAATTATTATGAATTTATACTTTTTAAATATACAAATAGGTACCCCATATACAAGATTTTCCAAAAATTTATGGGGACCCCACTGCACCCGATGTAAGTCTGCGCAAATTTATGGGGACCCCACTGCACCCGATATAAGTCTGCGCCTGGCAAAAGGCACTAGAAAGAGAAAGGAAGGGAAGAAAACGGAAGAGAAAATAATTAAAAATTTTCTAAATTTTATTTTTATAAGTTTTTTTTTAGAAGATGAAGGGAAGAAATTTGGAGGTAGAGATGATTTTATTTTGCCAAAAACTACATTTACTCTATTGTATTTGTCGACTTGTAACCAATTGATCACTGAACTTTAAAAATAGGTAATTGGCCCACTGTGTTTTTTAAAAAATAAAAATCAGGTCATTCCATTCAATTTTCGTCACAGACGTTAAAAATTCAATCCAATTTTTCTACGTGGCTTTTTTTTAAATAAAAACAAAACACGTGTATTTTGCTGATGTGTGCATTAAGACAATCATCATTACCCAAACCTAAGGTACACAACCCACTTACTTTTTGTGCGTGTTTTCTGTGTAATCTTTCTCCTTCTTCCTCCCACGACCGCCACAATCACCACCAATCTCTCTCATCGCTCACCACCTCTTGACAACAAGCCCTACTTTCTTCCCTCCAAAAACCCATCGAACCTCTTCTTCTCTCTTTCCTCTAAAACCCTAACCCCAAAACCCTCACTTTTCCGAACCAACAAAACCCTCTTCACATCCTACTCCAAAAATCTCATCTCTGACGTTATCTAATCAAACAAACAAAACCCAGATGACCATGTCTTTGATAATGACAACAAACCTCGGGAAGAGTGCGGCGTTGTCAGAATTTACGGCAACCCAGAAGCCTCCCGCCAATACAAAAAAAAACCTTATTTCCGATGGACATTTCCTTCAGTATTAGTCTTATTCCGTTGGAATTAGGTTATTTACGAGGAAACTTTTGGTCGTAAATTCTATCGTAATTACACGCATCAAAAATAAGTCCGTCGAATTTTCCGTCATAATTCTCTAACTTCGACGGAATTAAGTACGACGTAATTCCATCGTACATAACCTAAGTTCGAGGCATTATTTCTGAGGGAATAATTCCGTCGAGGATAATCCCACATACATTCGAGGAAATATTTACGACGGACTGTTTCAGTCTTACATAATGAGTGATAAATACGACGGAATTTTCGTCGTACATAAGCTATTACCGACAGAATTTTTATTTATCAATTAAATCTGAGAACCTTATTTTTGACTGAATATTCGTCGAAATTACCTTATTCTGTCCAAAATAAGGTTTTTTAAGAAATGTTTTTTAAAAAAATTTTAGGGTCCAGGTGTTTAAACCCAATATTTTTGTACCTGCAACCTGTTTTAGCCCAATAACAGTACTATTTCCTATCATTCAACATATATATTCGCCAAATATATAAACTAAACTAACAATTACAAATAATCTACTAACTCATCAACAATTACAATAATCTACTAACCATCAACAATTTCAAATATTAACGAATGTTCCAAAATGTATATACAATTTACAACACTTTCAGAGACTACACTAATAAGTACAAATGAATGAATGACAAATGAATCTATAAACTAGTATGATTATCGACATCGCCATCACCCTCGCTATCGTCATCGCCATCGCCGGTCTCAGTCCTAGTCCTAGTCCCCTCGTCATCGCCATCGCCACCCTATTCATAAAATTAAAAATAAAAATCATTAGTTCGTATATATGTAAGACCCCAACTTATTATAAATAAAATTGAATTTCCTCTATTATTATTTTGAAATAATAAGGGTTGATTTGATTAATGTGGTTAGTTATGGATAAAATGCGCAAATATCTTAAATAAGCAAGTGGTTATAAAATATTCATTGTTGTCAGGGAATATTCGTTTGGTCGTGGAATATTCGTGATTTACGGCCATGCAAAATTTTAATGGGGGCCCCATAACTTGAAAAGCGATTAAATGAAAAAAACGACAAGTATGTTTTTTTTTTTATAAATAACGGCGTAGTTGTTACGTTAACACTGTTGGAATATCCGGTGGTTAAAACACAAGAATACGCTAGGTCGCACAAGAAGACATTACCAGATTGCACCAATTATTGATTCTTACGTAAGAAGGTACTACTCAATAATTGTTACAGTAATTATTGTTTCATATTTTATTTTATTGATTTAATAATTGCTATGTTAATATTTTATATTATTGTTGTTCAATAATTGTCATTGCATAATATTTCCCATTATCAGATCAATAATTCATATTATTTGAATAATATTATTAAATAGCATTATTGGCAATGTCTAAAAAGTTCTGTCGAGAAAAGGGGTTAGGTCATCTAATTACGCGTCAGTAAAGAGAAATCCTTATCGGAAAGCCCCTTCTTTCCTCGAACTACCGGTCATCGATTGTGTGATCCTGTAATATTATTTGTGAATAATTAATTATTAATTTATATGATAAGGAAAATATTTATTTATGTGGATATAAATGGAGGAATTTTTAGAAAAGTGACAATTGTTGAAAATTGATATTTTATCTTTTCTCGATAAAATAATTATTTAAATATATTATTATATTACAATAATATAATAATGGTGATATTTTTACAATGAATATGTGATATATGAATAAATGAGGAGGAAGAGTATTTTTGTTACAATAAATGCTAAAAACATGTTAAACATGTTGGTGGGCCCCATTTTTGACTGAAATTTGATTATAGCCTGCAAAATCGTCCGTATGTGGATTTCGGTCAATTTCTGCTTGGAATTTGAAAACACTTAAACTTACAAAGTTGTAGAGAATTGAATTTCCTATGGAATAAACATATGATTCAAATTTTTTTGATAAAAGAGCTATTTATTATGAATTATTGAAGTTCCGAAATAATTGATTTTTGGAGTTTAAAATATTTATTTTAAGAAAAAAGTTTTTTTACAATTGGGTGGGCCCCACATGAGTGGTAAACATGTTGAATTCAGATTTTCTAAGGTGGGTGTGAAAATTTGTAAATATATTAATATTTTATTAAATTTTCTGCTTTAGTGTTCTAAGCATTTTCCTATAAATAGGGTGCTTAGGTTAGAATTAAAAATCACAACAAAAACTGAAGTTTTCTCTCTTTACATTATCGAGCGTATTCTTGTGAGTATTTTGATACTTTGAGTATTGCTATACAAGTTCCCTTCAGCACTATATTCGATATTCCAGTCAGAAGTACTGTCCTTTTGAGGTAAGGGATATTATTTTTTTTATAAATGATATTATTTCTTTCAATATCATTATGCCGAAATATTAGTATAATTTTTCTTGTGAAATTTCTACCTTTTTGTGTCAGGGTTACTATTCACGTATACGGCACTATTCACAGAAAAAAATTAAATTTTCATTCTTTGTCCAAGATGTCTATTATGGGTACTATTTTTTATTGTATCCATGTTTTGATCTTCATTCTTGAATTTTACTCCACTATGATTTATTATGGAGTATTTTTGAACTTGGATTGTCTAAAGTACGAATTCCTAATATTTGTTCTTTTGTCTCACTAGATTTGTTTTCTTTAAAATATTTTTCATCATCCTCAGTCCTAAATGATGATATAACTGAATATCTTTGGCCTGTAGTTCAAAGATGAATGATTTCCTGATGAATATCTTTGGCCCGTAGTGCAAAGATGAACAAGTGGTGAGATGAACATGACCAACTGATGAATATCTTTGGCCTGTAGTGCAAAGATGAATATTTGATTCAAAATGTATATTGATTGATATTACAAGGATAAAATATTGATGATGGACTTTTAAACCATAGAAGATAGTAAATTTCATTATCTACTTAACTCTTCTAAATGAATTATTATTTTCGCTGCGAATATTGATTTAAAACTTGTTGTCTATTATATTCTATCAGATTTTTTCCTGTTGAGGACTAACGATAATTTGTTCTATATTATCTTAGTCATAATATTCTTTACTGGGCTAGTTGAGCTCACTATTTTTCTTTTTGTTCCATTTTTCTTCTCATGAGGCGAGAATGTAGCGAGTACTAGTCGGGGTATGGAATAATGGTTCTAGAAAGTTGTTTTAGTGGTCCTCACTATTTTTGTAAAATAATGTATCAATAATTGTAATGAGAACTTATTTGAGTGTGAATATTGTCCAAAAGAAAATATTTGTATTTAAACTCACAGTTTATATGTTGTCGTATTTTGCACGACAATTGTATTAATAAAGTTGTAGTTGTTTCTGTACCATGTATTTGGCGACTCATAATGGGTGATGTATACCTATTTTGGGGGCGTCACAATATATGTGAGAAATAAAAAGATATTATTGTTAAATTAAAATAACATAAACATGCAGACTAATGAAAACAAAATAACATGCAGAATACCTGAGTAGGCGGGGGCTGACGAAAAGCCTGCTCTAGAAGGGTAACCACCATCCGGAGCATCTCGTCGCCCAACGCCTCGATCTGCTCCTGCGGCAAGCCCGTACTCTATGCGGATGCCCCAGCTAGAACCTCCTGAACGAGCTGGTGAAGACGACTCCTGCTAGCCAGCAGCTGACGAAGAAACACCATATCGGTATGGAACCTATCCGACACCGCCGCGATCAGCCTCTGGAATAACTCGTCGTCCAAGGCAACGCCTGAATGAGATGGTACAATAGTTGCTCTCGGACACTTGCGATGGCTAGATCTTGCAAAAATATATATAACATAGCATCAATAATTTATAAGTTATGAGAATTTCGTGAAACATAAAGAATTAATATTATTACCTCCAGGTAGTGTATATGCGGGTATCCTCGATAGACCCACCACTCGATACCTGTTAGTACTACTAGTAGGGGGATACTGAGACTCAACCCATAGTCTCAGCTCCTCATCTCGAGATAACTCAATCTAGGGAGTGGAACCCATGGAATCTAATGGCTTAGAACCCCCCTAGCAGTCTCCAACTCAGCTATACGCTGGTCCCGAAGCTTTTGAAATCGATCTTGTAATTTATATTGTATACGTGAGTTAATTATATCATTTTATTTTATTTTGTGAATATTAAGATTTATAACAAGTACTGTATGTTTTACCCGTATAGCTAAAGCTGCCTGAGACAAAGCACGTTCCTCCTTAGGCGTGTGGGCCCGGTCCCAGAACTCTAACATGGTCGGAGCTCTGCCCAAGGTCTGACCCAAGGCCTATAATAGACACGGTCAATAAACAGTTATTAATAATATTTGTGTTAGAATTTGATAAGTTATTTCTAAATACATTACGATTACCGTCTTCACCTCCGCGAAAGACTACGAGTCAGTCGTGTGTATTATGCGGAGCTTGGCCCGATTCTTCTTTGCCTGCTCAGACTTCTTCCGGAAATCTTCAGCCTGCCAGTGCGCACAGATAGCCTGCCATGCTTGATCGGAGACTATGCGGGGCTGATGAACTATGATGGCGGTCCCGTCGGGTCAAAATCGTCTGGGTTGCGTCGTCGTCATAATCTGACAACCAAATGAGTAATTCGCAGCGACGTGTCCAATAATCACTTCATCACCGGCTGTTTGAGAGACGCCCTCGACAAATCTATAATAAGTCTATAACAAAAAGTCTAAAAGTTAGGAACTTATTTCTTAAACGCTACAACTATTGGAAATTATATAATACTGTCTAATTAATATAAACTTATTAACTTACATGAAACTCCCGCAACACAATATCCATAAAAGATGGGTCGTACCGGTCGTGGTGAGTAAAGCGCATGCAGCAAGTCAGGAGGTGCGTCAAGTAGATCGCGTGCAATGTATGCTTAGCAACCGGGTCTAGTATACTACAGTGAAAATATTACAATATGTGTGATAAGTTAATTGTGTTTTTCAATAATTGAAAGAAATATTAAATTATTTGGTTTATGACAATTGATTAACACTCACTGTCCAGAAGTGACATCCACCGGTACTGTAAGTGGATCGAGATGCCGGTGGACGACCAAAGATATCGAGGTTCATCCCTCGGTATCGTCGACGAGGTGCATCTGTAATAATTAAAAGAACTAAGTCAATAAACATAAACTATCTCAGCTTGAGATATATTTAAATCATAGTTCAGACAACTTACTAGCTCCTGAAAATGAGCCTCCATCGTGGTTAACATCTGCCGAACCGGATCACCCACCACCTCGGCAACCTCCACCACTATATCTAGGCATGGATATGCTACTGCAATAACCAAATTGATAGATTATATTAAATTTATTTTATTTTATTTTATTTTATTATATTTTAAATATTTCTTATTAAATTTAATTTATTTATTAAATTAAATCAAATTTCTTTATTTTATTCAATTTAATTTAATTTATTATATTTATTATTTATTTTATTTTTTTATTGAATATTTATTTTATTTATTATTTATTATTTATTATTTATTTTATTTTAAATTTAATTTGAATTATTTAAATTAAATTAAATTTATTTTTTTTTAAATATTTTTATTAAATTTAATTTGCTTATTAAATTAAATTAAATTTATTTTGTTTTATTTAATTTAATTTATTTATTATTTATTATTTATTATATTTAATTTTATTTATTATTTAATATTTAATATATATTTTATTTATTATTTATTTAATTATTTATTACTTTATTTTATTTTAATTTAATTTTCTTTATTTTAATTTAATTTAATTTTAGTAGTAAGAAACTAAGTAAATGCTACTTCGCTTTATTTTAATATTAGGAAACTAATTAAATAATAAATAAATATACCTGTAGGGCCCACGCATTTGGCAATTGCAGTATTCTAACATAAATTCCGTCAAAAATATCAAATATCACATTTACACAACATTGTCCACATTCTAAAATCCAAATTCAATACACTAACATATATATAAACTGCAATTGCATAAAGAAAAGCAAAGCCATTCATAATTATCATATGTCCACATTCCAAAATCCAAAATCCAAATTCCAATTTCAGCCTCCCAAATTCACAGCAACAATATATCATACAAATATCACAAATATAATTAGGGTAATCTCATATTCAAACTCATACTAAACCTAAACCAAATTAAGCATCAAATTTAAGAAATATCATGTCCAATATCATAAATATCATACCTTTAATTAATTTGCAAACTAAAGGTTTAGAAATATCATACCTTGAATTAATGTGCAAATTTCAGAAATATCGGTAGTGGTGGTGGTGGTGGCATCCCATGGTGGCAGGTGGCACTTTCGGTGGTGGTGTCTACAGTGGTGGTGGTGTTATTATGGTGATGGTGTTCTTTGGTGGTGGCAAATTACTTTGGTGGTGGCGCCGCCTGGTGGTGGTGGTCTCTGGTCAAAGTCTAAGATCTCGTCAAAGTCTTAGTAAAAAGATAAGTCCAGTCGTCACTTGACTTTTTCGTAGATAAATATTATAATACCTTCTGGTATCAATTATCTAACAAAAATTATGTCTATGACCAACATGTCAAGACTTACCATTAAAGGTAATCTCATAGGCTCTATACAAAACAATTTCATTATCACATCATAATGAACTAAGCAATAGAAGTGGCCACAATTTGATGTTTTAACAACAAATTTTGATTCCGTTTGCCAAATTATGAATTTTATTTACCAAATGAAATTATGCTCCAAATAGTTCAAAAGCCAAATTTAGTCTATAAATAAAAATCTTAAAGAATCACCCCCACACTTTTAAATAATTAAAATCTTATTGAATAATTTTACTTCACAATATTATGCTCACTACTTCAAATAAATTTTAGATTAATTAACATTTTATGTAACAATTTTCCTATAAATATTACTTCCACATAAGAATATTAAGGAACAGTACTTCTCAAAACATAAAATAAGTTTTTATAAATTTTATGTATTAGTTATTCATATATAGATTGCTTCAACATAAGAATCTTTTAGAACACCCCTACATAAGAAAACAAGTTCTTATTTTCTTTGAATTACATAAAATCTCAAATCCAAAAATTATTTAACATGAGAATTTAAAATTATACATGTACATTTTTTAAGTATACCAACACGTAACACTTGATTCTACATAAATAGTATAAAATTCATTATATACAAATTATAGCACAACTCATCATATTGCACAAATTTATTTGTATATAAATAATAAAATATAAAAATTTATATTTACTTTCTAAGAAATTAATTTATCACACAAAATTAATTTATGTAGAAAGCAAATAAAATTCACACACATGAATTAGTATATCCTCAAGTATTTTCTTGTCCCAACTTGGATAGAAAATATCATAAACAATATATCTTTTGACATTTATGATGTGGAATTCAAGACAATTCTCATGCTAATATGAAAAACTTGAACTTCACTATATTTATAAAAATTCAAAAAATAAAATGTTTATCTCAATTAGAATATACAAAATTCATATAAACACATTAAAATTTACTACTTCTTGAACAAGAAGTACACACAAAAATAAATCAAAATATACCAATTATGATTATCCCAAAAACACTACGAATATCATTTCTAAGTGTTTTCTCAACATCAAAATCATATTATATACAAGATTTATTCAACCAAACATACTTCTACACTATTTCTTCTAACTATTAGTTGATAATTAATTTATTATCCACAAACAAAGTAATTTATCTCAAAATTCATGCATACAAATACCAAGTAATATTACACACTAAATATTACCTCAAACTTTCTATGCATAATTTTGTTCAAGAAGAACATAAATTCACTTTATTCTCAAAATAAATTAATTTACAACTAATTTGTTATACATAGAGACAAGTAAACTTCTCAAATTTTCTACAAACACTAATAATAAATTAATTTTAATTAGTTTATAAGAATAATAATTTTCTTAAAACTCACGCATATACACATTTAGCAATATTATCTACTTAAAATATTACTAGCCAATATATATGCACAAGTTAAAGTTTGTTCCACCATGAACAATTATCAAATTATCTCCAAATCAAATAAAACTAATCAAATTAATTTATTATATATTATCATTAGCAAAATAATACTTACACATGCAAATATCATCAACACATGATATAATACATCACATATATACCATTCATGTATATATACTTATAAAATGATAAACAAATATCATTTATAAAAATAAAGGCAATCGTTAAAAAACATACCTTTTAGAATTAAATTCGAAGAACATTGATGAGTGAGTTTTATACACATGAATTTGATACATTCGGGCTTAATTTATTGTTGTTCTCAAGTCTTTTAAAATAGTTTTTAAGTGTTTGTATCTATTCAAGCATGTATTATGTTGTTTTATAGGAATTGGGACAAAAGTTTCTTGGATCGACATTTGGGGTGGCTAGATTCGCGTTTTCGGCTTGCCATTTACACAGCAGTCACTTCAGAGCCAATTTGAGTATAGTTCCGGACCATATTTCGAAAACCTTAAAGAATGAAAGTTGTAGATCTACTTCTCCTCTTTCCGGATTATCTTGAATCATCCAAATCGAAGTTCGGACGAAGAAGTTATGGCCATTTTCCCAAAGGATGTCGGAACAGAAAATGTCAGAACAAGTGCCAGCGCCGGGGCGCCCAAAATAGGCCTATGCCCAGCGCCGGGGCGCTGGGGAGCAGTGTTTGAGCGTCAAGCCCAGCGCTGGGGCGCTGGGGAAGGGCTTGGTGATGGCCTGGACGCATTTTTGGGCGAATTTTGACACCTTTTTGACTCCAAATTGGATTGGGTTTGTTCCTAAGCTAAAAATTGGACTTATAACCTATAAATACATGATGTAAGGCATAAAATAAAGGGAGATTACATAGATTAGACTAGATTAAACACTCTATTAAATTAGAATCTAAACCCTAGTTCTTAATTAGCCATTGAAGATTGAAGCAAATTGAAGAACACCAAGATCAAGAGAAGAAAGCGAGCAAGCAGCAAAGAGGGGAGCATCGATTTGGTCGACAACAGATTCTATTCTCTTCTCTTATCATACTTTTATCTTTTAATGTCTATTCAATTATGGATTCTTGGTTTTAATTCATTAATTATGAACTAACTCTTTTATTAAGATTTCAATTGAACTTTTATGGCTATAAATTAGTTATTTAATTTATTCCAATTATTTGTGTCAAAGTGAGTTGTTTATCTTGCCTTATGCTTATTGATTAATTATCTAATCGAATTACCTTGTACTCGTAAGGAATTGGGAAAGGAATTCTAGGGTTAGAACTGGGCATGATATCATGTGACTTAGTTATTTGCACAGTGAATAATTAGGTTTGTGAATAGAATGAGAATATCTATTTGCCGCATGTAACGCATAAGGAATTGAGATTGTAGTGAGTTTAATTCAATTGTTTTGCATAGGGATATAGCAAAATTAACTTGGATTAAATAGAAGGCAAAGGATCACTTGAGAAAGGGCTTTTGACATTTGAGAATTTCATTAACAATTCAAGAACATAATAATTGGAATAGTTGAATAATTGATTTATAATTCATAATTGGGGATATTGGAGTCTTAATTCTTATTTATCTGAATTCCATCAATTCTTAGTTGTTTATTTGCTTTCTTTTAGAATAATCTTTTTGTTTTGTTTAATTTAGTTTTCTTAAATTTAGAAATCACAATTATTGGTTGTTTAAATAAAATTGATTTGGTTAAGAGTTAGTATTTGGTAATTTTTATTAAATAATTCCTCGTGGGAACGATACTCTACTTTCACTTTATTACTAGTTGACCATGTATACTTGCACGTATTCATTGATTGCGAAATCGATCCACAAGTTTTTGGTGTCGTTGCCGGAGAATTAATTTAATAATTTTACCAATATTAATTTCAATCAAATTAGTCTTAATTTAAACATTTTTATTTTTATTTTTATTTTTATTTTTCATTCTCTTCCTATATTTCTCTCTTTTTAGGTACCATGGATGACTTTGCGTATCAATGGCCATACACGAACATGACTCAACCAAGGGGAGCGGAGATTGACAGACGCGAGAAACTTTCTGCATTGTCAACACAGATTGAGACACTTTCGAGGATGTTTGAAGCTTTTGAAGCTCAACGTCACAAAGTGTGGCTAGTGCATTTGTGATTATTGTGTTGAAAATCATATGAGTCATCAATGCTTATCGGCTTTTAGAGTTTACATTATAGTGGTGATTACCCCAACAAGCTTATGTTTATCCCAACAACTATCATCGATTGGGGGTATCACCCGGATTTTTCATGGAGTAACAATCAAGATCAATTTTATGCTCTAAGTCCAACATACCCACCGGATTTCTCGTGTCCACCTCCACAACAACAGGAAGAACATTCAAATTGGGAGGAAGCCTTGGAGAGATGTATTAAAGCTTCGGAAAAGAAACACGAGGAACATGAAAAGAAACATAATCAAACAGAGCTGAATATGCAAAGCCTAAGTGCGTCGATCAAGAATCTGGAAAATCAATTAGGTCAGATAGCACATGTGTTGAACATTAGTCCTCAATAAACCTTGCCTTATGACATGGATTCCGAGACTGATGGAGAGCCCGAACAAAATCTGCAACTAGATGAGCCACAAGATGTTGAAAGAGAGGAAACAATTGGGACCCAAGAAAAGGAGATCAATGAAGAGCTAACTGTAAGATTCAACGAAGATGAACCGATTTCATTAGTATCCCATGTGCCTCCTCCACCAAAGTTCAATAATCCGGCGCATGCAAAACCATGCCCAATTGGCGATCATGTAAATCGACAAAGCTCTTTGTGACATAAGAGCTAGTACAACATTGTGAGTCATGGTGGGATGAAAAGGAGAAGATAGAGGAAGATTCCATTGTGTTTACTAAGCTTCAATGCCCCAATCTGATCATAGACACAATGGGAAAAGCACCTAGTGGTTTGCTCAGACTTAATGGGGATCCTATCTACAAAGAGCATGCTTAGGTGACTTTAATTCAAGGGTTTTTTGCTAATGGGAACGTCCCAAAAGAGACATTGTTATCGATGGATGGAGGGTTCCTCAATTTTCGTAGGGAATTGGATAGAGAATTGAAGAAGTCAGCCGAGACTATAAAACAAGCGCTTATCGGGAGGCAACCCAAGTTTAATTTTTATTTTTAGTTTTTATTAGGTTTTATATTAGTAGTTTTGAATTTGCATTTATTTAAAATTTAATAAATATGTTTCTATCATGGGTTACAGGTTATTCAAGTTAAATTCAAGTGTGGTGCACCAAAACAAACTCTTTTATTTTAATCAAAAACTAAATTAAAATAAACTCTTTTATTTTTAGCAACATGGAATCCAATTCCATTTAAAATAATATTTTTTATTTTAATACCATATCAATTTAAAAATAAACCTTTTATTTTAATTAAAGTGAAATTGACAAAGGAAAAAAAATCAAAACTTGATGTCTGGCTCACCAGCCACTTAGATTGCACTGAACGATGCGAGCGATCTTGTACAAGCACGTCTAAATTCAATTTCAGTTAAGCGGCCGCGCGCCACTACAAAATAGACTTGGAGGCGGGCCTTGCCGCTGTGCAGTACTAGAATCCCAAGCAAGAAAGTCTTTTACCCAGAAAATTAGTTCTAAACTCATATCAACATACATAATTAATCAATAACAATTAATGATTTGCATAAGGAGCTCTGTACCATTGTAGGATTGCTAAAAAAGAATCAAAGCATACAATCTAATTGTAATAACAGCAGAAGCTTGCAAAATAACAATTTAAAATTTTTAACAATTCCATTGTGTAGCCTTATGTAACATCATTAATTGAGGAAGGATAAAGATATACCTTTGAAACGTGTCAACCTTTGATGAAAACTTCAAATTCAATCCTTTGATCCTTCACGGTCTCTCCGATCTCTGGATCACACGTTCGTCACAAAGTGTATGCAACGCGCAAGAGGTATTCACCAAGAGTAATAGATTGAAGATTGCTTTTATACTCTACTAGGTCTTGGATGGCTAGTCCTAATTCTCACTACTCCAACAACTTAGGGTTTAGAAAATACTTGCTAGAGAGAAGCAAGATGCATGTGTATTAGACTTTCCCACAATAAGACTCCTCTTATTTAAAGACTAACCTTAATCCTTAACCCTTATGCTACGTTTGGATTGAAGGAATGGAATAGAGTAGGGAATGGAATAGATGAGGGAATGGAATAAGGAAAGGAATGGAATGATTTTTTAATATTCCATGTACATGTTTGGTTGATGTTAGGAATACATCTAAGAATGAAATAAATAATTAGAAAGTGACCTAAATACCCCCAAATATTCAAATTTAACTTAAATTCAATTTATATTAAAAAATTAACACATATTTCTCTAGATTTTTTTTATAATTATATTATTCTTTTTTTTTACTATACTTTTCATATAATTTTTTTTTATAATTTTTTTTCTTACTTGTAATGGGGTGGGGTGGGGTGGGTGGGGTGGGTAATGGTGTGTGGTGGGTGGGGTGGGTAATGGTGTGAGGTGGGTGGGGTGGGTAGGGTGGGTAGGGTGGGGGTAGGTTGGTAAGGGGTGGGTGGGGGTAGGGTGGTAGGGGTGGGGAATTGGGGTAGGTGGGTTAGGGGAATGGGGTATTTCTTTTAATAAAGATAAGTATTTCTTTTTTAATAAAGATAAGTATTTCTTTTAAGGGCATATTTGTCAATTACTTAAAAATAATAGATGGAATAAGTTATTCTCTAATTCCCCTTCCGTGAATAAAAATTATAATTTTAAGTTAACACCTATTCCACTAGGAATACATTATTCCGTTGGAATAAACAAACCAAACAACATTTTTATCATTCCAATGGAATGATTCATTCCATTCTCCCTCCTATTCCATCGATCCAAACGTAGCATTAAGGAATTGAGTTTTAATTTAATTTCCAATCTAATTAGGAACTAAATGAAATAATATTAATAATAACTTATTAATTTATAATCTAGTATTTATCCAAATACTTTATTTTAAATATTAATATTTCTCCAAATAATATAGTATTATTATTTAGTCAATTTAATATTATTATTATTAATTAGATGACTAATTTTTTTAATTTATAATATTAGTATTTCTCCAAATACTTGATTATAAATCTTAAGCTATTTGATTTATTCCACTAATAAATTAAATACACTTAATTTATTATTTTTAAGCCAATCAATTCTAAAATCATATTACTCCCTTTTGTGGCATGACCTACTAGGTTCAATATTAAGCCAGTAGTAAAATAAATAAATTAGAAAAATTTTAATATTATTTATAATGAATTACACTCCTTTAATTCAAATATAAGTAAATAATATATATTCTACATCATGAGTGACACCTTATAAATAATGTATCCTGACTATCCAGATAATATGAATTCAACGTAAATCACAAAGATTATCACAAAGAATACAAAGAACTTATTTCGTGAATAGTTACCATATAATTCAATCATTCTACCATACAATGTCCCAATCAAATATAAAATATGGAATTACTTTCAAGTTTTATTCATTTGATTATATGTACTTCAATTCTAAAATGCACAACAATAGTTATTGTAAATTAGAAACTCCTTTCTAATTTTCATTAAACCCTGGACATGGATTTCCTTGTTGTCTCTTTATCGAATCACATAAGACATTCTTTCCCTTTACTGGAAACGGTAAATCTTTTGCTGATCATTCACCTATCTCCATTTATACTTTATTATATTCGAGCATACCCTACGACATACTGAAGAGTATCAAGGAATATGTCAAAACATAATTCAGTATATACAAGATACAATGATGATCTCAAGTCTACGGATCACTTTTATTACTATCACATTATGAACTCATATTGATAGACAAGTAAAACTCCATTAGGGTTCCTTTATTAGTCACGTTCAATAAACTTATTCTTTAATAAGCACCTACATACTTGGTTTAGTGTCTCCACACAAATGATCATGAGATCAATCATCCTCTTCAATAGAGCAGGTATAGTATGTATTAATCTATCCAGATTCAGTAACCCCACATTAGTGATCCATCGATTAGGAACATTTTAGTATTGAGCTATTAAGAGTTTATATCTCATTAACATTATCAACATCATGATTCTAAATACATTGCTCAATAACTATGAGTTTATCTCATTTATTAATTCAACTAATTAATATGGATAAAGAAAGTCTTTTATAAAATAAATTCTCATATTAATAAATGAATAAGATTACAAATTAAATACTTATTACATCAAATTTAATTGGCTTGAGGGCATACTACTTACAAATAATTCACATATTTTGGGTTTAGTTTGTTCAATTGTTGTGACGATTCAAATTTTCAAAAATATTAAAATAAGAATTTAATTAAATAAAATTCCTATTATGGGATATTTGATTTTATAAGTGAAATTGTGATGTGAAGTGTGATAATTTGTATAATAATAAATATATTATTCTTTATTATTATATGTAAATAAATTGATAAATTCAATTTGTAGGAAGGAAAAGGAAAGTTATCAAATATAAAATTATATATTTGTTTTAATTAAAGAAATAAATTGTGGAAAATAATTTATTAAATAGTGGAGTAAAGGATATAATTTTCTAAATTTGGTATATATGCAATAAATAAAATATATTGAAATAATTTATGTAAATTAATTATTTTAATATTAAATAAATTATTTGTAGTTTCCATTTTATGGAAAATATTTTTGGCATGATACATTATAATAATTAAGGTATGATGTATTATGTGCATTATGTATATGTAATGTAAAATAGAAGTATAATTTATATTATATATATTGGGTATATGTATTATGAGAAACATGAGCTAGGAATCTATTAGGCCGAGTAATAAAAGGAGCTGGAGCTGGCATTATATAGCAAGTGTAGGCCATAAACTCAGTATTCCTATTTTCGTAAGGAGAGGAAAATTTGGTTATAAAACCCACACCCCAGCCTTTTATATGTTGTTTTCTTCATTTCAATATAAGTGTTCCATAGAAATCTATCAATCCTCATAAATTGAACTAGCAATAAGAGCAATAGCTTGATTATTAGGATGAGCTACAAATCGGAAGGAGCAAGGAATGACTTTTCTATAATACCAACTTCAATTTTTCTAGGTTTAGGAAGCCAGCCCCCTTCTCTCAGTTCTTTCATATTTAATATAAGCATAAAATTCTGCAATTCGAAAGGAGCTGAAGTAATAGGTACTAGATACAAAGCAGAGGAAAACCCAAAGCTGCGAATTTATCTGGAATTCAGCAATAAAAAGGTAAGATTTAATGAATTGAGTAATACTTGTTTTACAGTGAGAGTATCACGTAGTTAATTGATAGAAAGGATATGTTGTTGTATGGTTTGGTAGTAGGAACATGTCACAAGTCATCTGGACTTGTAGTATGGTAGCTAAGGAAGTAAAAGAGGGTTGAATTCTGGGTTCTGCAGTTGATAAACTGGAATAGAGCCTGTTTCGAAGTGGCGCGGCCGCACTGGTCTACAGTTGATCCAAGATGGTTTATTTATGGTCTGAGCCTTTGAACATGAGTATTAGAAACCCTTAGGCTCTGCTATATGTCTTGTATGATGTCTAAGTTGGCTAGGGCATGAACGGAGTTGTATAGCATGATTTAAGATGAGTTTTTTTAAATAAACTTTTTGTTTTGAAAACTAAATATGATACAAGTGAAATCAGAACCAGAGCTAGCTAGTATAAATTTTTTCTATCATAAGTGCATATGGTATAATGAGACCTCAGGTTATTGCCCTAAAGGTTTTGCATTGAAAAGCTCAGTCCTGAGTCTTCTCAAGAGTGGCGCGACCGCGCCACTCTCAAGGCTTAAATGTAGCGCGGTCGCGCCGTGCTGCAGAGCTTTTAAGAAGTTGTTTTTGCTAACTAAATTGTAGAGCATGTATTCTATCCCTATTGCTATATACCTAGCTAGCATTATTTAAGAATGAAAGAACTAAATCAAATAAGATTTGGTTAAATGAAGATTATAAATAAAATAAGCAAGATGAAGAATAAAATTGAGAGTTAATGTAATCTAATTGACTTCATTATGTATATTTGGTTGACGTGCGTATATACGTGAACACACATTATGTAGGATTTGTGAGGACAAATAGCTGTAGTTGGCAATCTACAAATAATGCAAGTCTTTCAGTTCTTATTTGTTATACGAACTTGACATGATTATATGAATTACATATTATACTTGTGGAATGATGAAAGTCAATTGTTAACTAAAATTGGGTTGAGTTTTTAAAACTCAGTCTTGACTTGGTATTTGATATGCATGCGTTACAAATGTTACTTAAAATGTAATAATCTTGAGATATGATTTGAGCATGATATTATGTGTTATATGATGCATGAAAATTATTAAATTTACTAAGTTGTGGAGCTCAATCTTACAAATATAATCTTTTTGCAGGATAAGGATTCAAAGAAAGATTATCTGCTATCTGGATAATAAGGAAAAAAGGGCATACAAAGGAAAAATATTTTCTTTACTTGAAATAGAATCCATATGCTAAATTGTGAATTGTTTAATAAATGGGAATGTTTGTTTTGAAATGAGAATGTACTGTAGTAATTGTTTGTATGTAGATCTATACAGGTGAAACATCAATATAAAAGATGTTAAGCATTGAGGTTGGACCTGAACTCTTATAGTTCACTTACTATGATAATACAGGGGATCATAAAGGTTGCAATTCAGGGAACACAGGACAAAAGAACGAAAATTTTTATTTATCCGCATTTTCAGTCGATATTGCATCTAATTTTGATGTAAGGCTAAACTTAGATAATTTCTAACGCCAAAGGTCGAGATTAATTTAGTCCTAATTCCAGATTAAGTTGGTCTCGATTTTGGGGTTGTGACAATTACAGCTTCTGTTAGTGTATAACATCTGATAATTGTTTCAATTTTCTTTTCATTATCCAATTGCAGCTTATTATAGTGTATTTGTGCAATTACATTGTATATTCATAATTTGATATATTGAGGGTTATATATATGTCAGTGTATTGAATCTTTAATTTGGGTTCCTTATTACAGTGTTGTTTATGACTGTGATATTTGATATTTCCTACAAAATTTCTGTCAGAATTCTTCATTTGCAAAATTTGTGGGCCCTGCAAGTATATTTATGTATTATTTAATTAGTTTTCCAATATTAAAATAAACTAAGTAGCATTTACTTAGTTTCTTTCTACTAAAATAAAATGAAATCAACCAAGTAGTATTCACTTAGTTTTACCACTACTAAATAAAATAAAATAATATAATAACATAAATGAAATTTACATAATATAATATAATATAATATAATATAATATAATATAATATAATATAATTAAATAACATAAGATAATTAAGATAAAATGAAATAAAATAAAATAAAATAATTTAATTAAAAAATTATTGAATAAAAAAAATTAATAAAAGAAATTAATAACATAAGATAATTAATATAAAATGAAATAAAATAAAATAATTTAATTAAAATAAAATATTATTATGCATAAGTATTATGATGCATATATAGAATGTATAACATAAGCAACATGATACATAATTGAAATGCATAGTAGGTATGAATGTGATGCATGAAAACTGTTAGACTTGCTGGGCTATCACGCTCATTCCTGCAAATAAATTTTATTTGTAGTTAAATGAAGACATTTCTGAATAACATGGCAGTAGAATGGAAGTGCGCATAGAAAACTATGAACTATTATTTTTTTTATTAAGAACATGGCAGTCATAATGTTTTCAGATAATAAATATTCGTTTTGAAACTGAGATTTAAGGTTTACATGTGTTATTATAAAGTCAAGTTACATGATGGATGTATTATACAAAGGATAATGTATGTTGAGAGTGTATTATGGTATTTGGAAATTTAGTTTTCATACATCTAGTTGCTGGATTACAACAAAGTGTATGGAATATATAATAATAGATATGAAGGAAACGTATGCGCGACACAAAAAAATAGAATTAAGAAATATAAATTTACAACTCACTATATATACTCTAGAGTAATAGCAATTTGAAATAAGTTAAATCCTAAAGGTTGCGATTTAGGAAATGAAAGAAGGTTATAAAATTTTTAAATTTATCCGCATTTTATTGATTATAATATCGATAAATGATAAAAAGGTATGATGAGATTGTATTGTTAACGCACAAGATCGGTAGTGAGAGTATATAGTCCTGTTTTTAGGGGCATTACAGTTGGTATCAGAGCTGTAAATATAAACCTTAAGTTGAAATACCTTAGGCTATAACTGTAGAATATATATATATATATATATATATATATATATATAGGACAATAATCCATATTATGTATTTGCTATTGATCAAAAATGGGCAAATAACATCTTTAGCATCCGTTACAATGAACAACGACTGAGATTAAAAATGAAACCTGAGTGTCCGTTAGTAATTCTAGCGTACTGTATTAAAAAACGAATTGGGCCATAACACCAGTCAACGAAGGTCTAGGCGGATGACTTAAAGTAGATGAAGCACCACTATGAAGCAACACTCTTCAACACAACATTATGAAGTAACACGTGCAATCCTCATTTCCCCAATTCTCTCTATTGGATCCTTTACAACAAAACTCACTTTTCTATCCCTCAATTTTTTCATCCCTCACCTTTCTTCACTCTTTCATCTCTCCTCCTACGTATACACATCCATATATCTTCACTATTTGTGCTTTCTATGGTTCTAAGATCCAATTATAATCTATTCAAGATCTGAATTGAGAGGTTTTTGAATAGTGTGTGAACGATTGGAAAAATGATTTTAAATCTGCATGAACTTTTGATGATTTCAAGATGTTTATATTTTTGGGGTCAAAGTAAATATAATTCTGTAGATGGGTGATTGTTGTATGCTTGTTGCAGCAATTGTTTCCTTGAAGGAGGAGCTAATTCAGGAAAACAGTTCGCTAGTTATTCTAGCGTACGTTGTGAATTTTTTATCCTCGTTCACTTGCTGTTATGGGGGTATTATGGTCCATAGTTTTTTAATACAGTCCGATAGAATTACTAGCGGACACTAAGGTATCATTTTTAATCCTAACTGTTGATCATTGTAACGGACGCTAAAGATGCTATTTGTCCATTTTTAATCCATAGAAAATACATGTTATGGATCATTGCCCATATATATATATAAATATAAAAAATAATAATGAAGATAGTAAAGAGATACATGTTATGAATCATTGCCCATATATATATATATATAAATATAAAAAATAATAATGAAGATAGTAAAGAGATAAACTCTGTCCGAAGAGCTATAATAAAAGTAAAAGAAGAGGATCAAGGAACACATGGCTCGAATTATAAAAATTCAAAGAAATAATGATAAACATAAGCTGAGAAGCGTAAATGAAATCATAATATAACATGATTAAAAGAAAAATGAGAAGAGCGTAGGAAAAAACGATCGTAAGCTAAGGAAGATCGTAATGTAAAACAGTTATAAAATATGATTACGATGTGATCGAATTGAGTTATATATAGAATGACATATGATTTGTAAATGATTGAACAGTTATAGCCTAGTGATATAAAGAGAATGTACTGGAGATAGTACGAGGTAAACTCAAAAAGAGTTGTAGGTGATGAAATACGGATTAAAGAAAATTCATATTGAGAAAAGAGAAAAATTAAGATTTTTTGGGATTTCAATTGAAGACTCATGTGATAGCTAATTTGTACAAACATTTGTATGGGCAGGAGTTTTGTACTTGGTTTAATGACTACGCAGTTTATCACGTTGATAATCGTTGAAATGTTGGTATCGTTTATTGATATAGTTATAACGAGAAGGTGATTCTTTCCTGATATTTATATTTGATAAGTAGAGAATATTAAGATTAGGTGCAAGTTCTTGAAACTCATGTTTATGGTAAGTTTGTGACTCATAATCATATGGTATGTTTTGAGTCCTAAGCGTATAGATCATCCCTGATTTGTTCTTGGACTACGTATTGCTAGAACAAGTTCTTAAACTCGTATTGATGTGGCAAGTTCTTGAACTCATAACGTATGGTTAGTTTGATGAACTATATAGGGGTATAAGAAGATTATAGATTAAGAACTAAGAATTTTCAGTATAATGAGCATTGATAGTGCTAGAGATAAATAAAATTACTAAATAGTAGGTCAATGGAGGAAATTGAAATTGATAAAGGAGAAATGGATACTCCAAATCTTCCAGCTATGTTAGATTTTGAGGTTTATTGACATCGTGGTGATATTTATATTTTTGAAAAATATTGAATCAGATTATTAAACCAATAAGTTTTAAAAAGTCATATTATTCACATGTCTATGCTAATTCCTTCGACTAGACAAAAATAATTTAAAATTATCAAAATGTATTTTATATAATCATATACATCATTTGAATATGGTTTAAAAATGATAAATGATGGAGTCATCAATGCAATCTAACCTAGTGTGGATGTGATCATAGGATCGCTAACGTATTATGGTATGAGGTAGTATATATGACAAAGTCATAAAATGATTTTCAATATTTTGAATTATCTTAAAGATAACATGGTAGTTGAATTGGCAAAAATATTATGATTGATTTCTGGATTGTTGATTCAAGTTTAAGCAATTTGATTCGATTAGACGAATGATGGAATATTTTTATGAACACTACAAGAAAAAGTGATAAGATCGACATAATTATCCTTGACGGGCTAGATTTCGTTGATATTAATGTATTGCCGACGGAATTATCCGTCGACAATAAGTCCCTTGAAAATACCCTAATTACGAAGGAATTCAATTGGAAGTAGAAAGCCCTCTTTGGCACCAAGTTTTCCGTCAGCGCGAAACCTAACTTCTACGGAAGTTTAGTTATTTTTAGGGAAGTTCCTTCGATGCTAATTTAATTTCGAGAGACTTATTTCCGAATGATATTTCGTCGAAATTAACTTATAAAACCTAATTAGACTTCATCTTCTTCTCAGTCGCCTCATTTTTCATTTCTCTCACTACAAGAAAAAGGGTTAAGATCGACGGAATTATCCCTGACAGATTATAATTCTTCGTAATTAACTTTTTTTCGACGGATTAATCCGTTGAGGATAATTTTGTCAGAAATTAACTAAGTTTGACGAAATTCCGTCGGAATCAGGAGCCCCTTTTTGGCGCCAATTTTCCCGCCAGTGCGAATCCTAATTTCGACGAAAAAATAGTTATTTATGAGGGAATTTGCGTCAAGAATTACATATTTCTAAGGGAATTAATTCCGACGGACATTCCGTCGGAAACACCTGATAAAACCTACTCGCTTCATCTCATTCAGCCACCGCTCATTTCTCATTCTCTCATCTCTCTGCATCTCTCGTCTCTCACTCTCATCTATCCCATTGTGTCAACCCTCACCGTCTCCAGCCGCCGACTTCAAGGGATAATTAGATTCTCTCTCTTCCTCTCATCCCCTTACCAACCTCGCCTCCTTTTCACTCCAACCACCACCACCACCAGCCGAGTGTCAGGAGCACTCCACCACCACTATCGTGTTGTGCCGCTATTTGTTCTTCCTCGATTCTCCTCCTTTAATTTAGAAAAGCACAATAATTCCAGGTTAGTTTTTATTAATTTTTGTTTTAAGGGTTAATTTGTTGCAAAGAGTTGAAAAAATGAAAATAATTTTGGGATTACTCAAATTTATAGCTTGTTACTGAAATGGGCATCATACTGAATTTGTTGCAAAGAGATTTATGAGATTACTAAAATTTGTGGGTTAAATTCTTTTTAGGGTTTTTATGGATTTTAATATGAGATTAACTCAATTTGGATAATTTGTTCTTACTGAATAACAATTACTGAAATTTAGATAATTTTTGAATATAACATTACTACTAAATATATTGTTACAGAAATTTGGATAAGTTGTTGATATTGCTGAAATTGGGACAAATTTTGGGCTTCTTATTGTTGTTACTAATATTTGATTCTCCTAAATTATGCCCTGAATTATAGTTGTGCACATTCTGTTTTGTTGTTGGGATTAAATTTTGCTAAAATTGGGATTCACATCCTTTGATTTAGGACTTCATATTATTTGGAAATTTGAAACTTCAGAACATTGATATTGTATGTGCATGTATTGCTTCAATTTGTATATATGTTTGTTTATAGTGGTTAGATTCAGATAAAAGAATGTGATATTTGATATTTCCGACGGAATTTCTGTCAGAATTCTTCTATTGCAAAATTTGTGGGCCCTACTAATTATTTATATATATTACTTAATTTTTCAATACTAAAATAAACTAAGTAGCATTTACTTAGTTTTCGACTATTAAAATAAAACAAAATGAACCAAGTAGAATTTACTCAATTTTTTTACTACTAAATAAAATAAAATCATATAATATAATTAATAAACTAAATTTAAATAATATAATATAAAATAATAAAATTAAATAACATAAGATAATTAAGATAAAATGAAATGAAATGAAATAAATTTAATTCAATAAATTAAATTTGATTTAATAAAATAAAAAAATAAAAAATTATATAATACAAAATCAAATAAAATCAAAATTCAAAATAAAATCTAATAAAATAATTTAATTAAAATAAAATAAAATAATGAAAAAAAATTATAATAAAATAAATATTATAATATAATATAGATTGATACAAATTAAATTAAAGAAAATTAAATGAAAATAATGAAATAACTTAAATCATATCTACTTAATAAATAAATGAAATAAAAATAATTATTTTGAATTAATATAATATAATATAATAACAAATAAAATAAAATTTAAATTAATAATAAATTAGAATAAATAAATAAATAAAATTTAATGTAATAAATTTAATAAAATAAATTTAAAGATGAGATAATATAATATAATACAAAATAAAATAAAATAAAATAATAATTAATATAATATATTAGAAGAAAATAAATTTAATTTAATAAAATAAATTTAATAAAATAAAATAATTTAATTTAATAAATAAAATTATTATTTTTACAAATTATATAATATAATATAATTGAAAATAGAGACAAATAAAATATATAAAATCAAATTTAATAAAATAAATAAAATCACATAAAATAAAATAAAATATAGCTAACATAAAATAATTAAAATAAATTAAGTGGCATTTGATTAGTTTGCCACAATTAAAATAAACTGAATAAAGTACTATATGTATATATACATATATGTACTATACTTTGGAACTTAGAAATTCGTTTGACAAGTAGAAGTGAATGTCGAATAGTAGTCCCCATATTCATATAACAGTTCTCATAATCTGAGTAACATTTGCTTAGTTTGCCACATTCACTACAAGAAAAAATCTTAATCCCGACAAAATTTCCAGTCGGAATTAAGACTATTCTGTTGGAATAAGCTTATTTTCGAGGGAATATTCCGTCGAAATTTCAGTCGTATATACACGCGTCGAAGATAAGGTCCGTTGAAAATTCTGTCGCAATGTCCATATCTCCAACTGAATTATAACCGACAAAGTTTCGTCGGCAATAAGATATTTTTGAGGGATAATACGACGAAATTAATTCGTCGAATATGGGGTTGGCTTACCTCCGACGGATTTTCTCTCAAAAAAAAGATATTTTCGACGAAAAATTGGATTTTGTAAAAACCATTTAATTTCTAATTCCGACAGATTCTCTCGAGAATAACTTAATTCCGACGGAAAATTAGCATTTTTAAAAAGTATTTAATTACTAATTCCGACGGAATATTCCCTCTGAATTAAGTTATTTCCGACGAAAAATATGATTTTTGAAAATTGTTTGAAAATATAAATCCTACGGAATATCCGTAGGAAATACCTTATTCTGTCGACAATAACCCTTTTTTAATACTATTTCTAAAAGTGCAATTTTCAGGTGTTTAAACCAATTTTTGTACCTGTAACCTATTTTATTCCAATACAGACAGACATTTATATATATATATATATATATATATATATATATATATATATATATATATATAAGACCCCGAATTTTATAAAATAAAAGTATTCAATTTTTCTTATAATTATTATTCAGTAAATGGTTAAATTAATTTCAATATCATTATACCGGAATATTGGTAAGATTTTTCTTGTGATTTTTTTTGTCGGGGTTACTATTCACGAGTTACTATTCATGAGTTACTATTCACGAGTACTATTCACGAAGCATGATAATTTTTTTACGTAAGAAGGCACTACTCAATAATTGTTACAGTAATTACTGTTCAATATTTTATTTTATTGATTCAATAATTGCTACGTTGATATTTTATATTATTGTTGTTTCAATAATTGTCGCTACACAATATTTTTCATTATCAGATCAATAATTCATATTATTTGAATAATATTATTAGATAGCATTATTGGCAATGTCTAGAAAGTTCTGTCTAAGGAGAGGTTTGGTCACCTAATTGCACGTCAGTAAAGAGAAATCCTTATTGGAAAGCCCCCTCTTTCTTGGGAACTGTCTGGTTGTCATTATTGTGATTCTGAAATATTATTTGTGAATAATTATTTATTGATTTATATGATAAGGAAAATATTTATTTTATGTGGATATAAATGGTGGAATTTTTAGAAAAGTGATAATTGTTGAAAATTGATATTTTTATCTTTTCTGATAAAATAATTCATTTAAATATATTATTATATTTTAATAATATAATAATGGTGATATTTTTACAATGAATGTGTGATATATGAGTAATTAAGGAGGAAAAGAATTTTTATTATAATAAATATTTAAAACATGTTAAACATGTGGATTTCGGTCATTTTTCGTTTGGAATTTGGAAAAACTTTCTTCTGCAAAGTTATAGAGAATTAAATTTCCTATGAAATGGACATAAGATTTGAATTTTTCTGAGACAAAAGGGCTATTTATTATGAATTATTGAAGTTCTAGAATATTGGGTCTGAATTAATTTTGTTACAAAAGGTGTTTAAAACATGTTTTTCTAGAAGGTGGGCCCCACAAGTGTACTTTTGCATGTGGGAATTGCTGGAATCTGAATTCAAAGGAGGCGTATGATTTTGGTTATTAATAATAATATTATATTAAATTTTTTGTTTTGGTGTTCTAAGCAATTTCCTATAAATAGGTGTTTAGGTTAGAATTAAAAATCACACCAGAAACTGAAGTTTTCTCTCTATATATTATCGAGCGTATTTTTGTGAGTATTTAGATATCTTGAGTGTTGCTATACGGTGCAAGTTCGTTCAGCGTTATTCCAGTCAGAAGTACTACTCTTTTGAGGTAAGGGATATTGTCGTTATTATGTAAGGGATTGTAAGGGTTATTATGTTTTTCAGTTTAGTAAGTTTTTCGGCCTTCAAAAAATTCTGGAAAAAATTGAAATGATAATTTGATGAGTTTTCTTGATTGTGTCCAAAAATAGAGATTTTTGGATGTATAGATTAGGAGTTATGGATTTTATGAGAAAAGACTATTTTAAAAGTAAACCCTTATAACTCCTTGTGGTTAACTCTAAAATTGATAAAATTTTTATTGGAAGTATATCTATATAATATTAGTATACCCTGTAAATTTCGGAATTTTTGGACAAAAGTACAATTTATGATAAATGTTTAAATATTCGGTAGTTTTGGCCATATAAAAAATAGTAAATGAATTTTAAAAATTCTGAGAAAAATATATGTTCAATATGGGACTATGTTCTGCTAAATTCCAGAAAAGAAAATTTGTTTGTACTGATTTGGTATTTTTCATGAAAATGGACTAGTTATGAGTAAATGAATTAAATATGTTATTTGAAGTAACAAAATTGAAAAATAGAATTTTATGGCTTGGGAATCCTATATAAGGTATATGCAGATTTTTGGTGAGAGTTTTGGTTATTGGTGATGAAATCTTATGAGTTTGGCATTTTAGGATGATTAAATGTATTAATTAGTAAAGTGTAAACAATTAAAATAAATTGTTTATAAGTTTAAGAAATGATTAAAATATTGTGGTAATATTAATAATATTAGATTATGAGATTATTAAGTAATTTATAACATTTGGATTAAGGTGTTATGAAATCGTTGATTTATGAATCTTACTCTTGGAATTAAATCCATGTTTTGATTATATTGTTCATATAACATTTTTATAATCTTGGTGATGAAACTTCTCTTTGACTTAAGTGTAAAGATGGGTAGATTATTGGTGTGATCGGGACTATGGGTTCTCTTTGGCCAATAGTGCAAAGATGAATTGTTGACTGGTATGATCATGACCATTAAATTACAATTGAATATTTTTAGCTTACGTGCAAAGGTGAATTGATCAACATGGTTATAATTATGGTTTATATAAATTCTGAAATGATTATGTATTTCTTTGAGATATTAATATCTTTGGCCTATAGTGCAAAGATGAATTATTGATGAATATCTTTGGCCCGTAGTGCAAATATGACCTGTTGAATATCTTTGGCATGTAGTGCAAAGATGTCCCGTTGTTGAATATCTTTGGCTTGTAGTACAAAGATGTTCTGTTGATGAATATCTTTGGCCCGTAGTGCAAAGATGAATTTATTAGTATGATTATGAACATGAACTGTGATTTGGTATAACCATGATTTTTGAAGTTTCAGGTAAAGATAGGCGATAAAAATTATCTTCGTCCTAGATGAGAAAAGGAATTTGGAACCACAATTATGATTATGAGTTATTCATATGATTGTGGACAAGAACTGTTGATTGATATTACAAGGATAAAACATTGTTGGTGGACTTTTAACATAGAGAAGATAATATACATTATGGTCTATTTGACTCTTCTAATGGATTGCTCGTTCCGCTGCAACTATGGTTGAAAAAGTTTTATCATCTACCATATGTTCTAAATCTCGATTTATTATCGATGAAGGCTATTGATAATTTAATTATCTTTAGTTATGATATTCTTTACTGGGCTAGTTGTGCTCACCCTTTGCTTTTACAATTCCTTTCGTGTAATAAGAGTTTAGTTGGGTGGGCGGGGATCACAGGGAATAGAATCGGTGGTCTATAAATGAGGTTCTCCCTAAATAGCATGGAAATAATTTTATTGAGAACTTTAGATAAGTGTGTCGTATTGTATATGTCATTTGATATTTAATTTTGGTGAACCGAATAAGGTGAGGTGAACCCAACTTTGGAAGGGTGTTTTGCCACTATCATACAAGATGTCTAATGACATACAACCTCATGTTATCATAAGACAGGGTTGTGCACATCCACTTACTGAGTATATCTACGAGCACTACCTATATGATCTTGGAGTTTGGTTGAAACATAATGTTCAATCGCAGACGGTAGAGATAGTTATATGTCAAGAGAAGACTCACCATTGGAAGGAACATGATAGTAATCTTCTCGTTTTTCTTTGGGGTCTATTGGATCAACCAAGGATAATTCTCTGGACATATGATATCTATCATAACTTAGATTCATGACCTCCTATGTACGAAGGTTTTCTTAAGCACTTCCCAAAGATTTTAATTTCTAAAACAGTTATTGACTGTACCTTTATGTAACGTATCAATGTGAGGTGTTGTCCATAGTTGGGACATGAGTCACAGTTGGTATTTAAACTCACAACATAAGTGTTGTCGTATTTTGCACGACAATTGTAATAATGAAGTTGTAGTTATTTCTGTACCATGTATTTGGCGACTCAGAATATGTTGGGTGGATTGGACCTATTTTGGGGGCGTCACACACACACACACACACACACACACACACACACACACACACATATATATATATATATATATATATATATAATCTGTAACCTGTAACTTGTATAATCTCATCATCAACAACTAAGCTAACAATTACATATATAAGCTAACAATTACAAATGATCTACTAATTCATCAACAATTACAAATATAAGCTAATATGCCATAAATTATATACAATATGATCTACAAAACTTGTATAGACGCAACTAGACTACAATATGTACAAATGCTACTTAGTTGAATGAATAACTTGAATACAAATGAACTATAAATTAGTAGTCGGATCATTATCAGGTGGAGGTGGATGACGATGCTGCTCTGGTGTATGAAAATTAGCGTCGTCGTCCCCCCGGTCGCCATCGCCAATCTGCTTGCCATCGCCACCCTGTTGATAGAATTAAAATTAAATATCATTAGTCCGTATATATGTGAGAATTAAAAAGATAATATTAAATGAAAATACGATAAACATGCATAATATATACCCGAGTAGGCGGGGGCTGACGAAAAGCCTGCTCTAAGAGGGTAACTACCATTCGGAGCATATCGCCGCTCAATGCGTCAAACTGCTCCTGCGATAAGCCCTCTGCGGAGGCCCCTGCTAGAACCTCATGAGTGAGCTGATGAAGAAGAGACGTGCTAGGCAACTGTTGTTGAGAAAAAATCAAATCGGTATGGAACCTATCCAACACCGTCGCTTTCAGCCTCTGGAATAACTCTTCGTCCAAGGCAGCGCCCATATGAAATGGTCCAACGGGTGCTCTCGAACGCTGGCTCTGGCTAGAGCCCACAAATATATAAATATAACATTACTAATAATAGTTTATATTGTGTGATAGGTTATGATAATTCTGTGAAAGATGTGTTTAGCGACCGGGTCTAGTATATTACAGTAAAAATATAACAATATGTGTTACGTTAATTGTGTCATGCAATAAATTAAATAGGAACAATTAAATTACAATAACTCTTACTTTCCAGACTAAACATCCACTGGGACTGTAAGTGGAGCAGCTGGCAGCTGACCAAAAATACTGAGGTTAGTCCCACGATGTCATCGACGAGGTGCATTTGAAATTATTAAAAAAATCGAGTCAATAAACATAAACTAATGCAGGTTAAGATATAATTAAATACTATGTAAGACAAATTACTATCTCCTGAAGACAAATTACAAATTACTATGGCTAGTGTGAGACCCCAAATTTTATGAATAAAGATTTAAATTTCTCGAAATATTTTTTTTAATATTATGGTGTGGATTTGATATAATGTTATAGTTGTGGGTAATATTTACAAATTTTGCAAAGTATGCAAGTTGTTATAAAATATTCATTTGGTCGGGGAATATCCATACGACGGCACAATCATTGGTGAACCCCACAACAGAAGTATTGTCGTAGTTAGAAAACGACAGAATTATCTTTTTATAAAAATAACAGCGAGTGTTACCATTAAAACTATTGAACTACCTGGTAGTAAAAATACAGTAATACGTGTGGTTGTATAGTAGCACACAGTATCAATTATTGATGCTTACGTGAGAAGTCACTCAGTTATACTCAATTATTGCTACGATAATTCTTTGCATCATATCTCTCATATTATTGATTCAATTATTGTCACGATATCATCTCGCATAATTTTTTATATTATTAAATCAATAATTGAGATGGCAAAGTTATTCATATTATTATTTGTAATATTGACAATGTCTAGAAGTTACATCGAGGAGAGGTTTGGTCACTAATTGCTGGCAATAAGGAGAAATCCTTATCGGAAAGCCCCCTCTTTCCTGGAAACGACCTGGTTGTTAAATATTGTGAGTTATAATATTAATGATGAATAAGTTCATGTTGATTAAAGATGAAATTGATAATTCCATTGTGTGAGAATTATTAGTGTTAGTGGAAATCGACATTTATTTTGATAATAATTGATGTCTGGAGGTTATATTGACTAATCGGGTAATTAACTGGATAAATGAGCAATTAATTGCTATTGATTCACATGATTATAACTATTTGTTCACATGTGTGTACATTTGATTCACATTCATTTACAATTAGGGGAGTTGGTGCAAGATTGATAATACTTGCATGACTAAGTTAAAAATAGAGGTATAGATGGAGTACTATTATAATTCATAATTTATATTTTCACTATTGATTCATGATTTAACTATTGATTCACATGATTTACTATTAGGGAGATGGTGCAAGTTTGATAATACTTGCGGGACTAAATTAAAAATGAATAAAAAGAGGAAGGTATTATCTTTGTAATATTTTGAGCCCCAAAACGTGCAATTATCGAAACTATATTTTCCTATAAATAGAAGCTCATTCTTCCTTTCATTTCTTACCAATTCACTAAAAGCTATAGAAGCAATTATTATAGAGAGAAATTATAGAGAGAAAGAAGAAGAGAAGTCTCTACCTCACTATCCCAATATCCAGTTTTTTTCTAAGGTAAAGGGTATTATTTCTTTCGTATTCATGAAGAGAGCTATTGTTATTCAATTCTTTATTATTATGTTGGAATAACTTTTATATCGTGGACTCTACGTATACATGGTGAAATTCTTCTTTTTTCCATTCTTTATTATTATATTGAAATAACATGTACTGTCTGATCTACATACGCATACATGGTGAAATTCTTACATTATTCCATTCTTTATTATTTTGTTGGAATAACTCATGTGGATGTATGCAGATCTATCGCATGCACCGTGAATTCTGTGTTATTCCATTCTTTATTATTACATTGGAATGTCTTGTGCATGCGGATTACGCATGACTGGTTTCATTCTTTATTATTACATTTGGAATATCCATTCATGCTTGATTATGCATGACTGCGAATTTCCATTCTTTATTATTACATTGGAATAACATGTCTATGTGGATTACCGCATGCATGGTGAATGATCCTTCGTATTCATTCTTTATTAAATTATGAAAATGATCTATCTATTGGATTCTGCATGGCGGGTGAAAATCCATTTAGATTTCAGTATATTCTATTATACTTGTATGAGATATCATTTCTTTTGTACTAAATGAAATATCATTTTCTTTGGTATTTTTTTTTTTTGGAATTACTATTCACGAGTTCTTATTCACCCGATTACTATTCACTCTGGTATTATTCACTTTCCGGGTATTCGGGGCACTTTTTCGTGCTCACGAGTACTATTCACGAGTTACTATTCACCCAATTACTATTCACTCTAGTATCATTCACTCGGGTTATTACACTTTTTTTTTTATTACTATTCACGAAGTACTATTCACGGTACTATTCACCCAAAAAATATATTTCTTATCTATCCAAATTATTTTTGGTACATGAATATTATTCTTGAATTTTACTCTACAAAACAATATCATGTTGACCATTTGGACGTTATTGATTCCTGGATAAATTAAATTATAAATCTTTAAAATTTATTCTTGAACTTGTTTTATTGAATTATTATGTCATTGTCATCATCCTCATGCTTATATTGTGATGAAAGTCATCTTTGGCTTACGTGCATAAATGGACTTGGTATTATTATGACCAGGGATTATTCAGTATAATCATGGCCCGTAATGTGACAAATGATGTGGTAAAAGTCCTCATTGGCACATAGTTCATTGATGGACGATTGTTGGTATGATTATGACCGAGGATTATTTGGTATAATCATGACCATTGATGATTACATGAATATCCTTGGTAGTGATGTGGGGGATGATTCGATTTTATTTATTAAAATTTGAGTCTCGTGATAAAGTTGATGAAAAACCTTTTAAATTATAGAAGATAGTAGATTTTATGCTCTACTTGACTCTTCTAATGGATTGCTTATTTCCGTTGTAGTTGTTGATCTAAAACTTGTTGTCTATTGTATTCTATCAGTTGTTATACTATTGAAGGCTAAGGATAATTTATTCTGCATTATCTTAGTCATAATATTTCTTACTGGGCTAGTTGAGCTCACCCTTTCTTTCATTGTTCTCTTCAGGAAATGAGAATATAGTTGGGACGAGTCAGGGAATGGAGTGATGGTCCAGGATAAATGGATTTAGTAGTCCTCACTATTCTACTGAATAATGTAATAATAATTGTAATGAGGACACCATTGAGTGTGGATATTGTCTTATTGACAATATTCTTGTTTAAACTCTCAGCTATGTTTTGTCGTATTTTACACGACTGTTGTATAATTAATTTGTATTTGAATTTATGTACCATGTATCTGGCGACTCAAGATGGGTGATGTATACCTGTTTTGGGGGCGTCACAGTTGGTATCAAAGCTTAGGGATATGATCCCTGGCTGAGATGTGAGACAAGAACTAGGAGGGGAGAGACGGGGAATTTCTTCGCTAGTATGACCTACCTAAGTTTATTTGGTATTTAATTAGACGGTCAAAGTATAGGGATAATATGTGATATATTAATTAACCCTTGTTTTGTGGCAGTGTTTAAAAAATGGTAGCTTAAAATGTTAACAATGGAGTGAATGAGACCATTGAGACACCTTTAATCACTAACCAGGTTAATGTGATGTCAGACGAAGAAGAAATCAGAGATATTTACGTGGTGAGTGAAGAACTAATAGTTGCACCTTGAAATTTAGTTGTAGAGGTAGCAGGTGAGAGTGAGGAAGAAGAGGAACTGAGGAGAATTTATTAGAAGAATTTTATGATATAAATTTAGAATTACAAAATCTTATTCATGAGTTAGAAGAAGCGAAATTTGAAGAACATCAAAGGCATTGTGGAGCAAAGAGATGTAACAATTCAAAATTGTGTTACCGATGTGCGATGCTTGAGCAAGCACTCTTTGGCGGTATAAGATATTAGAAATTTGGAATCGAGAAATGCTATGATCAAAGTTTTGATGAAAGAAGAAGCAATTGAGCGAATGAGAATAGATGATGCATGGGTAAAAGCATACGACAACGTAGATATTGTAAAAAGGCGTCCGATCCAATAAAGCCAAAATAGATGAAATGGATTTTTTTTGAACAACAATTGGGAGAATCCAACATCGAATTCAGAATTACCCTGTGCAGAGCGGTCAACCCCAATTCGATATGGATCGGAGAGTAATGATTCGAATCATGGATCAGAAATGTGACGAAGCAATTAAGGGTGGAATGTACTCTATATCAAAGTCAAATCTGGTAGTTTAAGTGAGAGCGTTTGTCAAAAAACCCGAACGAAGTTATCACGGGTAAGTTAATCATAAACTCTTGCAAAGTTTATACCTAATTCGATACCGGTTCTACCCACTCTTGTATTTCACCTAGTTGTGTTCAACATTTGATCTTGGCTCTTGAGAAATTAGACTTTGATTTATCTGTTGAAACTCTGTTAGGAGAAACCTTTGTTACATCCACTGTTTATAAATCTTATTTAAATCAAATTGATACTTTCACGTTACCTGTCGATTTTATCTCTTTGAAAACACTTGCATTTGATGTGATTTTAGGAATCGATTGGTTAACTAGTCATCATGCTTTTCGTAAGGTTGTTAGCTTTCATATTCCTAACCAACCTGTTATGCGAATTCAAGCAACCAAACCATTAAAATTTATCATTATCATATCAAGCCATAAGTAAAGAAGAGCCGAGCCTTTTCATTTGGTGACTTCCTTGTCTTGGAATACAATCAAGCCGGACTTATCCGTAGGAGACGTCATGAATAACGGTGGCAAGTTGATAAGTAACAATGTGACGTGCTATCCAAGTCTTGGATGAGAGTCACAGTTTTGAATGATATTTCTATTGTTAATAAATTTCTTGGCGTATTCTTGAAGACTTCCTAGCCTACCCCTAGCGTGAAATCAAATTTTGTATTGACCCCAGTACAAAACCCATTTCTAAAACCCTCAAATATTTTCTTCACCCAAAACGAACGTAACATGCGCCAAAGATGTTGGCCCGAGCTGTTGAAGATCCCGAGCTGTTGAAGATTACGACTATACCATTCAATATCATCGTGGAAGAGCGAACGTGGTAGCTGACGCGTTGAGTAGAAGATCATATGCGTTTACGAGTGCGACGTTGTTAACACAAAAACCCATTTTGTATAACTTACAAATGATGAAGATAGAGTTAAAGACTCTAGGGACCCATATGGTGATATCAAATATACGAGTAGAATCGACTTTAACCGATAAAGTTAAAGGTCGTTCAAGCTACACACCCGGAGCTGATGAATGTGAAGAAGAAGGTTCAAGAGGGCATTATTCTAGAAGCACGAGTCGATGAAGAGAAGAAATCTCAACCCTCGATTTAATTGGCCTATTTGAAATCCTCGATCGAGTAGGAACTGTGGCCTATAGACTCGTTTTACCGCCAAGTATGTTGCGTGTTCATAACATTTTTCACGTATCGATGTTACGTAAATATGTGGACGACTCGAACCACATTATTGAATTAGAATTAGATGAAATAGCAGAAGATTTAAAGTATAAGAAGATACGTGTTAAAATCTTGGATAAGAAGGATTATATTCGACACTCAAAGGTTATACCTCAAGAGTTAGAATCTGAAATGAAGTCAAGGTATCCTCACCTCTTCGGCATACCAGGTACGTACGTAAATTTTTGAGGGCAAAATTTCCTAAGGAGGGGAGATTGTGAGACCCCAAATTTTATGAATAAAGATTTATATTTCTTGATTTTTTTTTTTAATATTATGGTGTGGATTTGATATAATGTTATAGTTGTGGGTAATATTTATAAATTTTGCAAAGTATCCAAGTTGTTATAAAATATTCGTTTTGGTCGGGAATATTCTTTTTTATCGGGGAATATCAAATGCGGCGAGACAATCATTAGTGGACCTCTGACGGAAGTATTATCGTAGTTAGAAAATGACGAAATTATCTTTTATAAAAATAACGGCGAAAGTATTCTGGTTAAAAGCGTTGAACTACCCGGTAGTAAAAGTACGATGTCTGGCGTGGTTGCATAGTAGCACTGCGGTATTGATTATTGATGCTTACGTGAGAAGTCACTCGGTTATACTCAATTATTGCTTTCTGATAATTCGCATCATATCTCTCATATTATTGATTCAATTATTGTCACAATTATTATCTGCATAATATGTTATATTATTAAATCAATAATTGAGACGACAAAGTTATTCATATTATTATTTGCAATATTGATAATGTCTAGAAGTTACATCGAGGAGAGGTTTGGTCACCTAATTAAGCTGCCAATAAGGAGAAATCCTTATCGGAAAGCCCCTCTTTCACAGGAGCGACACGTTGTTAAATATTGTGAGTTATAATATTAATGATGAATAAGTTCATGTTGATTAAAGATGAAATTGATAATTTCATTGTGTGGGAATTATTAGTGTTAGTGGAAATCGACATTTATTTCAATAATAATTGATGTCTGGAAGTTATATTGACCAATCGGGTAATTATTCGGATTAATGAGCAATTAATTGTTATTGATTCACATGATTATAACTATTTGTTCACATGTGTGTACTATTGATTCAAATTCATTTACTATTAGGGGAGTTGGTGCAAGATTGATAATACTTGCATGACTAAGTTAAAAATGGAGGTATAGATGGAGGTACTATACTGTAATTCATATTTTTACATGTCTAGAACTATTGATTCACATGATTTACTATTGATTCACATGATTTACTATTAGGGGAGATGGTACAAGTTTGATAATACTTGCAGGACTAAATTAAAAATGAAGAAAAAGAGGAAGGTATTATACTGTAATATTTCTAGCCCTAAAACGTGCAATTATCGAAACTATATTTTCCTATAAATAGAATCTCATTCTTCCTTCATTTCTTACCAATTCACTAAAGTTATAGAGCAATTATTATAGAGAGAAATTATAGAGAGAAAGAAGAAGAGAAGTTTGCTACCTCCTTATTCCGGTATCCGACTTTATCTTGAGGTAAGGGGTATTATTTCTTTTCGTATTCATGAAGAGAGCTATTTTCTATTCCATTCCTTATTATTCATTCTTTATTATTAATAACTTTTGTGTCTGTGGACTCACCGTATACATGATGAAATTCTTCTGTTATTCCATTCTTTATTATTATGTTGGAATAACATGTATATGCAAAATACATCGCATACATGGTGAAATTCTTACATTATTCCATTCTTTATTATTATGTTGGAATAACATGTATATGCTTTGATACCACATACATGGTGAAATTCTTGACATTATTCCATTCTTTATTATTACATTTGGAATATCACATGCATGCGGATTACGCATGACTGGTTCCGCTTCTTTATTATTACATTGGAATATCACATGCATGCGGATTATGCATGACTGGTTCCATTCTTTATTATTACATTTGGAATATCATTTATATGCGTGCGGTCTATTATGCATGAATTCTTACATTATTCCATTCTTTATTATTACATTAGGAATAACTTTTATGTGGATTCTGCATGCATGGTAAATGATCCTTCGTATTCATTCTTTATTAAATTGTGAAAATGATCTGTCTACGTGGATTACCACATGGCGGGTGAAAATCCATTTGCAGTTTCGTATATTCTATTATACTTGTATGAGATATCATTTCTTTTGTACTCGTCATGAAATATCATTTTCTTTGGTATTTTTTTTCTTTTACGATTTACTATTCACGGGTTACTATTCACCTGATTACTATTCACTCTAGTATTATTCACTCGGGTATTCGGAGCACTTTTCGTGTCGGAGTACTACTCACGAGTTACTATTTACCCGATTACTATTCACTCTAGTATCATCCACTCGGGTATTCGAGACACTTTTCGTGTTGGGGTACTATTCACGAGGTACTATTCCCGAAGTACTATTCACGAGGTACTATTCACCCGAAAAATATATTTCTTATCTGTCCAAATTATTTTTGGTACATAAATAATATTCTTGAATTTTACTCTACAAAGCAGTATCATGTTGACAATTTGGACGTTATTGATTCCTGGATAAATTAAATTATAAATCTTTAAAATTTATCCTTGAACTTGTTTTATTGAATTATTATGTCATTGTCATCATCCTCATGCTTATATTGTGATGAAAGTCATCTTTAGCTTACGTGCATAGATGGACTTGGTATTATTATGACCAGGGATTATTCGGTATAATCATGACCGTAATATGACGAATGATGTGGTAAAAGTCCTCATTGGCCTATAATTCATTGATGGATGATTGTTGGTATGATTATGACCGAGGATTATTCGGTATAATCATGACCATTGATGATTACATGAATATCCTTGGCCGTAGTGCGAGGATGATTCAATTTTATTTATTAAGTTGAGTCTCAAATGATAAAGTTGATGAAAAACTTTTTAAATCATAGAAAGATAGTAGATTTTATGCTCTACTTGACTCTTCTAATGGATTGCTTATTTCATTGCGGTTTTTGATCTAAAACTTGTTGTCTATTGTATTACATCGGTTGTTATCTTGTTGAAGGATAAGGATAATTTATTACGCATTATCTTAGTCATAATATTTCTTCTTTGGGCTAGTTGAGCTCACTCTTTCTTTCATTGTTCTCTTCAAGAAATGAGAATATAGTTGGGGACTGAGTCGGGAATGGAGTGATGGTCTAGGATAAATGGCTTTAGTAGTCCTCACTATTCTACGGAATAATGTGATAATAATTGTAATGAGGACACCATTGAGTGTGGATATTGTCTAGATGACAATATTCTTGTTTAAACTCTCGACTATGTTTTGTCGTATTTTACACATGTTGTTGTATAATTAAGTTGTATTTGAATTTATGTACCATGTATCCAAGCGACTCAAGATGGGTGATGTATACATGCTTTGGGGGCGTCACATTTAGCGTCTCCCGATCCGGATCGCTAAATGATGATATGGCTGACCTCCACCATTATGTCTAGCCATGAATATGCTCTTTGGAGTAACCAATTTAAATATATGAATTTGAATGTAAATTATTTAAATATATATGGGTTTATATATATATATATATATATATATATATATATATATATATATTACTATTGCAGCTTTTACTAATTTGAAATAAGTTTAGATTACGACGTCATCAAACCCGCTAGATTCAACATCGGTATCATCCCCACCTCAATTTTGAGATCTGCTTTTGTCGCTTTCCCATCCTCAACGACTACATATTCATTCACGACGACGCCTTCCTCGACATCCTCATCGCTCAGTAAGTCAACCACATCATTTGTCATCACATCTTCAACATTTAGAACTACTCTACATGGGATTGCTAACATCTTCTTGCATATTGATGGTGGAAGATTATAAGCTACTAATGACTAGCCAAAAGCAGTAAGGTCAAGCAAATTATTATAAGGGTAAAAATCATCCGTAGCTATGTCGAGCCTCATATTCTAAACTTCCTCCGCAAACTGTGGAAAATTTTCTTCAAATCTCTTCCATTCATCTCCATCTGCTGGGTGAGTCAGCTAATCAAGCACGACATTAATGGAATGATTTATTTACTATAAAATGTATTATAAAATGATCTATGCCAACTTCCGTTAATGGAATGATATATGTACTATAAAATGTATTGTCGTAATTGTTTATTGAGGCCATATAATGTCAAACCAAATGATTTATTGAGCGTATTGAAGATTGAATAGAGAGTATTATTGAGTTTATTGTAGATTGTGGCAAACTAAGCAAATGTTACTTAGTTTATTTTACCAATGAAAAACTAAGTAAATGCTACTTAGTTTATTAGAACTGTTATTTGAATATATATATATATATATATATATATATATATATATATATATATAGATAAATCGATCATGTCCTATCTCCTGATAGGCTAAAAATATTTACCAAATTTTTTTTTTTAAACAACTAAAAAAAAATAAATAAATCATGGAACTTGTATTTTACATAATACAAGATGTTTTGAGTGTGTTTTGATACATATAACAAAACATGTTTTATACAGCATCAGATATGCGATGCATATGATATATATGTTTTGTTATATGTATCCAAAATCACTGCTTTTATGTAAAAATACAAGTCCTATAATTTTATTTTTATTTTAGTTGTTTAAAAAAAAGTCCAGATTTTGGACAAATTCAGGGAGACCTTAACTGATCCTACTGTATATATATATAAGACTTTATTCCGCTTATTTTAATTGTGGCAAAACTAAGTAAATGCTACTTAGTTTAGTAAATGCTATTAATTAAACTAAGTTTATTTTATATATATTTTAATATTAGAAAATTTAATTTAATTTATTTAATTGATTTATTTTAATTATTTTATTTTATTTTTATTTTCTCTTATATTATATTATATGATATTAATTACTTATATTTTTAGTCAAATTTATTTTATTTATATGCTATTATATTTAATTTAAATTAATTTATTTTTTTAATTTATTTTGTATTTATTGTATATTATATTATATTATTTAATTTACTTTAATTTAATATAGTTAAATTAAATTAAATTAAATTAAATTTATTTATTTATTTTATTTTATTTTATTTATACTTATATTAAATTATATTAATTATTTAAGTTCTTTAAAAATTTATTTATTTATATTCTATTATATTTAATTTAATTTATTGTGTATTATATTATTTTATTTTTTATTTTATTTTATTTAGATAAATTAATTTATATTAAATTAATTTTTATTTTTATTTTTTTTTATTTTTTATTTTTATTATATTATATTATATTATTTAAATTAATTAAATTAAATTTAATTTAAATTTAATGATATTAAATCGAAATTTAGTTTTTTAGTTTTTATTAAATTTATTTTATTTAATTAAATTAAATTTATTAAATTTATTGTAATTTAATTTATTCTAATTTATTATTAATTTGATTATATTTATTTATTAGATATGATTTAACTTATTTCATTTTTGTTTTATTTTCTTTATTTTTATTTTATTTTTGTATTACACTATAATATATAATTTATTTTCTTTAAATAATTTTATATCGATTAATTTATTTTAGTACTAACAAACTAAATAAATGATACTTAGTTTATTTTAATATTGGGAAATATAATTGATATATAAACATGAAGGAGGGCCTCTAAATTGTGTCAGAAATTTCATCAGAAATAGCAAAAATACCTACCATCATCAAAATGAACATGCTGAGCTATACCTAAACATAATTCAATTAGAACAAACTCAAATTGCAGTAAATATAAAACCTAAATTGCAACATATATATCAAACCCAAATTACAATATAAATATTAAAGCCAAATTGTAGCAAATCGAACCCCAATCCCAATAAATATCAAACCCAAATTGCGGGGATATCAAACCCAATTTCGGATCAAGAACAATTAATAAACAAAGTTCAAAGAGATTTTAGATTCTAAAAATATCAAATCTTCATAGTGTACAAAATAATATTCACAATTGCAAATCGAGGTTAAATGTTTTTTGGTCACGATTTTTTATCATCAACTTACAAATTGATAACTAATTTTTTTTTTTCTTACACTCAACTAATCAGATTTCGACTTTTCTAACAAATTGTTAGAAAATTCGTTAAGTCATGTTGACTTTAAATGGTTTGCCACATAAACAGCTGACTTGTGAAAAAAAAATTCATGTGTCGAGAATTATTCTTTGTGGCCTTGATTATGTGGATCTGGAGAGAAAAAATTATGGAGAAAATAAAAGATTTATTTTAAAGTATAATATAAATTAGAAAAGTTAGCCAAAAAATAATAAAACAAATAAAAAATATATTTAATTATTTTTTAATTAATATCAAATAAATTTTTATTTAATTCTTTACAAATATAATAATATAAATTAGAAAATTTAGCCAAAATATAAGAAAATAAATGAAATATATATTTAATTAATATTAAATTAATTTTTTTAATTATTTACAAATATAATAATATAAATTAGAAAAGTTTGCCAAAAAATAAGAAAATAAATAAAAAATATATTTAGTTATTTTTGTAATTAATATCAAATTATTTTTTAATTATTTACAAATATAATTATATAAATTAGAAAATTTTTCCAAAAATAAGAAAATAAATGAAAAATATATTTAAATTTTTTTTTTGTAATTAATATCTAATTAATTTTTTAATTATTTACAAATATAATAATAAAAAATTAGAAAAGTTTGTCAAAAAAATAAGAAAATAAATGAAAAATATATTTATGGAGTGTTTAATAAAAACCTAATAAATCAATCAATCAATGAAAAAAGTTGTTTGATAATTAACATGTCTCAAAACATCCGAATGACATAATTTTATTATTTTATCCTCCTAAAAATTCAAAGTTGTTGTACATTTATTTAATATTACTTAATATAATAGTTAATATTTTTTTACTTTATTCAGCTGCTTATTCAACCATTAAGCCAAAAAATCTGACTTAGTCATTCAACTCAATCATCTGACCGATTCAGCCATTCAACGATTTTTTTTTCCCAAAATAAACATACTTAATGGCTGACCGATTCAGCCATTCAGCCATTAAGATGTATTATGTAAAACCCCAACTTATTATAAATGAAATTAAATTTCTTCTATTTATTATGTTGAAATAGTAAGGGTTGATTTGATTAATGTGGTTAGTTATGGGTAAAATGCGCAAATATTTCAAATAAGCAAGTGGTTATAAAATATTCATTTTTATCGGGAGAATATTCGTTTGGTCGTGGAATATTCTTACTGTCGAGAATATTCGTACGATGGCGCAGCCTTGTGTGGGTCCCATAACAGAAAGCGATTGGATGAAGAAAACGACAAATATAAGTTGTTTATAAATAACGGCGTAGTTGTTACAGTTAATACTGTTGAAATACTCGATGGTTAAAACACAGTAGCACGCGGTATTGCACCAATTATTGATTCTTACGTAAGAAGACACTACTCAATAATTATTACAGTAGTTACTGTTCAATATTTTATTTTATTGTTCAATAATTGCTGAGTTGATATTTTATATTATCGTTGTTTCAATAATTGTCACTACACAGTATTTTCCATTATCAGATCAATAATTCATATTATTTGAATAATATTATTAGATAATATTATTGACAATGTCTAGAAAGTTCTGTCTAAGGAGAGGTTTGGTCACCTAATTGCGCGCCAGTAAGGAGAAATCCTTATTGGAAAGCCCCCTCTTTCCTGGGAACTGCCTGGTTGTCAATATTGTGATTCTGTAATATTATTTGTGAACAATTAATTATTGATTTATATGATAAGGAAAATATTCATTATATGTGGATATAGATGGAGAAAATTTTTAATGTGACAATTGTTGAAAATTGATATTTTATCTTTTCTGATAAAATAATTCATTTAAATATATTATTATATTTTAGTAATATAATAATGGTGATATTTTTACAATGAATGTGTAATATATGAATAAATGAGGAGGAAGAGTATTTGTGTTACAAAAAAATGTTTAACACATGTTTTGTGTGTTGATGGACCCCATTTTTGACTGAAATTTGATTATAGCTTGTAAAATCATCCGTATGTGGATTTCGGTCATTTTCTGTTTGGAATTTGGAAAAAATTTTCTTCTCGCAGTTGTAGAGAATTAAATTTCCTATGGAATGGGCATAAGATTTGAATTTTTTCAGATAAAAGGGCTATTTATTATGAATTATTGAAGTTCCTGAATATTGAGTCTGAATTGATTTTGTTACAAAAATTGTTTTAAACATGTTTTTCATTTTTTGTGTGGAAAATGTGTTTTTGATGTGGTGGGCTAAGGAAAATTTGATTATAAATATATTATTTTATTAATATATTTATTATGTCTTAATATATTTACAAAAAATGTGTTTCTGTTGAAGGATAAGGATAATTTATTCTGTATTATCTTAGTCATAATATTTCTTACTGGGCTAGTTGAGCTCACTCTTTCTTTCATTGTTCTCTTCAAGAAATGAGAATATAGTTGGGACGAGTCGGGGAATGGAGTGATGGTCTAGGATAAATGGCTTTAGTAGTCCTCACTATTCTACGGAATAATGTGATAATAATTGTAATGAGGACACCATTGAGTGTGGATATTGTTCTAGATGACAATATTCTTGTTTAAACTCTCACTATGTTTTGTCGTATTTTACACGATTGTTGTATAATTAAGTTGTATTTGAATTTATGTACCATGTATCCATGACTCAAGATGGGTGATGTATACTGCTTTTGGGGCGCCACGCCAATTAAGCGTCTCCGATCCCGGACGCTAATGACCGCATGACCTCCACCATTATGTTACAGCCATGAATATGCTTCTTCGAGTAACCAATTTAATAAGCATATGAATTTGAATGTAAATTATTTAAATATATGGATTTATATATATATATATATATATATATATATATATATATATATATATATATATATATTATTATTGCAGTTTTTACTAATTTGAAATAAGTTTAGATTACGTACGTCATCAAACCCGTTAGATTCAACATCGGTATCATTCTCAGATTCGGTATCATCCCCAGCCTCAATTTTGAGATCTGTTTTGTCGTCTTTCCCATCCTCAACGACTACATATTCATTCACGACGACGTCTTCCTCGACATCCTCATCGTCTAGTAAGTCAACCACATCATTTGTCATCACATCTTCAACATTTAGAACTACCTACATGGGATTGCTAACATCTTCTTGCACATTGATGGTGGAAGATTATAAGCTACCATAATGACTAGCCAAACAGAGTAAGGCTGGCTAAAATTATTATAAGGGTAAAAATCATCCGTAGCTATGTCGAGCCTCATATTCTAAACTTCCTCCGCAAACTGTGGAAAATTTTCTTCAAATCTCTTCCATTCATCTCCATCTCACGGGTGAGTCAATGTCAAGCACAACATTAATGGAATGATTTATTTACTATAAAATGTATTATAAAATGATCTATGCCAACTTCCGTTAATGGAATGATATATGTACTATAAAATGTATTGTCGTAATTGTTTATTGAGGCCATATAATGTCAAACCAAATGATTTATTGAGCGTATTGAAGATTGAATAGAGAGTATTATTGAGTTTATTGTAGATTGTGGCAAACTAAGCAAATGTTACTTAGTTTATTTTACCAATGAAAAACTAAGTAAATGCTACTTAGTTTATTAGAACTGTTATTTGAATATATATATATATATATATATATATATATATATAGAAAACTGATCATGTCCGGTCTCCCGGATAGGCTAAAAATACGGACCAATTTTTTTTTTTTTAAACAACTAAAAAAAATAAATAAATCATGGAACTTGTATTTTTACATAATACAGTGTTTTGGGTGTGTTTTGGATACATATAACAAAACATGTTTGTATGTACATGCATGGTGATGTACAGACTGTGCAGATGAACATGTTTTGTTATATGTATCCAAAACACTGTTTTATGTAAAAATACAAGTCCCATAATTTTTATTTTTATTTTAGTTGTTTAAAAAAAAAGTCCAGATTTTGGACAAGTCTGGGAGACCGGACCTGATCCGGCCTGTATATATATATAGTACTTATTCCGTTTATTTTAATTGTGGCAAACTAAGTAAATGCTACTTAGTTTAGTAAATGCTATTAATTAAACTAAGTTTATTTTATATATATTTTTAATATTAGAAAATTTAATTTAATTTATTTAATTGATTTATTTTAATTATTTTATTTTATTTTTATTTTCTCTTATATTATATTATATGATATTAATTACTTATATTTTTAGTCAAATTTATTTTATTTATATGCTATTATATTTAATTTAAATTAATTTATTTTTTAATTTATTTTGTATTTATTGTATATTATATTATATTATTTAATTTACTTTAATTTAATATAGTTAAATTAAATTAAATTAAATTAAATTTATTTATTTATTTTATTTTATTTTTATTTATACTTATATTAAATTATATTAATTATTTAAGTTCTTTAAAAATTTATTTATTTATATTCTATTATATTTAATTTAATTTATTGTGTATTATATTATTTTATTTTATTTTATTTTATTTAGATAAATTAATTTATATTAAATTAATTTTTTATTTTTATTTTTATTTTTTATTTTTATTATATTATATTATATTATTTAAATTAATTAAATTAAATTTAATTTAAATTTAATGATATTAAACGAAATTTAGTTTTTAGTTTTTATTAAATTTATTTTATTTAATTAAATTAAATTTATTAAATTTATTGTAATTTAATTTATTCTAATTTATTATTAATTTGATTATATTTATTTATTAGATATGATTTAACTTATTTCATTTTTTGTTTTATTTTCTTTATTTTTATTTTATTTTGTATTACACTATAATATATAATTTATTTTCTTTAAATAATTTTATATCGATTAATTTATTTTAGTACTAACAAACTAAATAAATGATACTTAGTTTATTTTAATATTGGGAAATATAATTGATATATAAACATGAAGGAGGGCCTCTAAATTGTGTCAGAAATTTCATCAGAAATAGCAAAAATACCTACCATCATCAAAATGAACATGCTGAGCTATACCTAAACATAATTCAATTAGAACAAACTCAAATTGCAGTAAATATAAAACCTAAATTGCAACATATATATCAAACCCAAATTACAATATAAATAGTAAAGCCAAATTGTAGCAAATCGAACCCCAATCTCAATAAATATCAAACCCAAATTGCAGGATATCAAACCCAATTTCAGATCAAGAACAATTAATAAACAAAGTTCAGCAGATTTTAGATTCTAAAAAATATACAGTCTTCATAGTGTACAAAATAATATTCACAATTGCAAATCAGGGTTAAATGTTTTTTTGGTCACAGTACTTTATGTCAACTTACAAATTGATAACTAATTTTTTTTTTCTTACACTCAACTAACTGTACTCGACTTTTCTAACAAATTGTTAGAAAATTCGTTAAGTCATGTTGACTTTAAATGGTTTGCCACATAAACAGCTGACTTGTGAAAAAAAAATTCATGTGTCGAGAATTATTCTATGTGGCCTTGATTATGTGGATCTGGAGAGAAAAAATTATGGAGAAAATAAAAGATTTATTTTAAAGTATAATATAAATTAGAAAAGTTAGCCAAAAAAATAATAAAACAAATAAAAAATATATTTAATTATTTTTTTAATTAATATCAAATAAATTTTTATTTAATTCTTTACAAATATAATAATATAAATTAGAAAATTTAGCCAAAATATAAGAAAATAAATGAAATATATATTTAATTAATATTAAATTAATTTTTTAATTATTTACAAATATAATAATATAAATTAGAAAAGTTTGCCAAAAAATAAGAAAATAAATAAAAAATATATTTAGTTATTTTGTAATTAATATCAAATTATTTTTTTAATTATTTACAAATATAATTATATAAATTAGAAAATTTTTCCAAAAAATAAGAAAATAAATGAAAAATATATTTAAATTTTTTTTGTAATTAATATCTAATTAATTTTTTTAATTATTTACAAATATAATAATAAAAATTAGAAAAGTTTGTCAAAAAAATAAGAAAATAAATGAAAAATATATTTATGGAGTGTTTAATAAAAACTGAATAAATCTGAATCTGAATCTGAATGAAAAAAGTTGTTTGATAATTAACATGTCTGAAACATCTGAATGACATAATTTTATTATTTTATCCCTCTGAAAAAATTCAAAGTTGTTGTACATTTATTTAATATTACTTAATATAATAGTTAATATTTTTTTACTTTATTCAGCTGCTTATTCAACCATTAAGCCAAAAAATCTGACTTAGTCATTCAACTCAATCATCCTAATCGATTCAATACATTCAACGATTTTTTTTTCCCAAAATAAACATACTTAATGGTCAATTGATTCAAATGATTCGACCATTAAGATGTATTATGTAAAACCCCAACTTATTATAAATGAAATTAAATTTCTTCTATTTATTATGTTGAAATAGTAAGGGTTGATTTGATTAATGTGGTTAGTTATGGGTAAAATGCGCAAATATTTCAAATAAGCAAGTGGTTATAAAATATTCATTTTTTATCGGAGAATATTCGTTTGGTCGTGGAATATTCTTACTGTCGGGGAATATTCGTACGATGGCGCAGTCTTGTGTGGGTCCCATAACAGAAAGCGATTGGATGAAGAAAACGACAAATATAAGTTGTTTATAAATAACGGCGTAGTTGTTACAGTTAATACTGTTGAAATACTCGATGGTTAAAACACATGAAGACGCCATTGCACCAATTATTGATTCTTACGTGAAGAAGACACTACTCAATAATTATTACGGTGAGTTCTTGCTTTCAATATTTTATTTTATTGTTCAATAATTGCTGAGTTGATATTTTATATTATCGTTGTTTCAATAATTGTCACTACACAAGATTTTCCATTATCGGATCAATAATTCATATTATTTGAATAATATTATTAGATAATATTATTGACAATGTCTAGAAAGTTCTGCCTAAGGAGGTTTGGTCACCTAATTGCTGCCACCAAGGGAGAAATCCTTATTGAAAGCCCCTTTCACTGGAACCGCACAGGTTGTCAATATTGTGATTACGTAATATTATTTGTGAACAATTAATTATTGATTTATATGATAAGGAAAATATTCATTATATGTGGATATAGATGGAGAAAATTTTTAATGTGACAATTGTTGAAAATTGATATTTTATCTTTTCTGATAAAATAATTCATTTAAATATATTATTATATTTTAGTAATATAATAATGGTGATATTTTTACAATGAATGTGTAATATATGAATAAATGAGGAGGAAGAGTATTTGTGTTACAAAAAAATGTTTAACACATGTTTTGTGTGTTGATGGACCCCATTTTTGACTGAAATTTGATTATAGCTTGTAAAATCATCCGTATGTGGATTTCGGTCATTTTCTGTTTGGAATTTGGAAAAAATTTCTTCTGCAAAGTTGTAGAGAATTAAATTTCCTATGGAATGGGCATAAGATTTGAATTTTTCAGATAAAAGGGCTATTTATTATGAATTATTGAAGTTCCGGAATATTGAGTCTGAATTGATTTTGTTACAAAAATTGTTTTAAACATGTTTTTCATTTTTTGTGTGGAAAATGTGTTTTTGATGTGGTGGGCTAAGGAAAATTTGATTATAAATATATTATTTTATTAATATATTTATTATGTCTTAATATATTTACAAAAAATGTGTTTCTGTTGAAGGATAAGGATAATTTATTCTGTATTATCTTAGTCATAATATTTCTTACTGGGCTAGTTGAGCTCACTCTTTCTTTCATTGTTCTCTTCAAGAAATGAGAATATAGTTGGGACGAGTCGGGGAATGGAGTGATGGTCTAGGATAAATGGCTTTAGTAGTCCTCACTATTCTACGGAATAATGTGATAATAATTGTAATGAGGACACCATTGAGTGTGGATATTGTCTAGATGACAATATTCTTGTTTAAACTCTCAGCTATGTTTTGTCGTATTTTACACGACTGTTGTATAATTAAGTTGTATTTGAATTTATGTACCATGTATCTGGCGACTCAAGATGGGTGATGTATACCTGTTTTGGGGGCGTCACAGCTAGCGTCTCCCGATCCGGATCGCCAATGACCGCGGCGACCTCCACCATTATGTCTAGCCATGAATATGCTACTGGAGTAACCAATTTAGCGCATATGAATTTGAATGTAAATTATTTAAATATATGGATTTATATATATATATATATATATATATATTACTATTGCAGTTTTTACTAATTTGAAATAAGTTTAGATTACGTACGTCATCAAACCCGTTAGATTCAACATCGGTATCATTCTCAGATTCGGTATCATCCCCAGCCTCAATTTTGAGATCTGTTTTGTCGTCTTTCCCATCCTCAACGACTACATATTCATTCACGACGACGTCTTCCTCGACATCCTCATCGTCTAGTAAGTCAACCACATCATTTGTCATCACATCTTCAACATTTAGAACTACCTACATGGGATTGCTAACATCTTCTTGCACATTGATGGTGGAAGATTATAAGCTACCATAATGACTAGCCAAACAGAGTAAGGCTGGCTAAAATTATTATAAGGGTAAAAATCATCCGTAGCTATGTCGAGCCTCATATTCTAAACTTCCTCCGCAAACTGTGGAAAATTTTCTTCAAATCTCTTCCATTCATCTCCATCTGCTGGGTGAGTCAGCTAATCAAGCACGACATTAATGGAATGATTTATTTACTATAAAATGTATTATAAAATGATCTATGCCAACTTCCGTTAATGGAATGATATATGTACTATAAAATGTATTGTCGTAATTGTTTATTGAGGCCATATAATGTCAAACCAAATGATTTATTAGTATTGAAGATTGAATAGAGAGTATTATTGAGTTTATTGTAGATTGTGGCAAACTAAGCAAATGTTACTTAGTTTATTTTACAATGAAAAACTAAGTAAATGCTACTTAGTTTATTAAATCATTATTTGAATATATATATATATATATATATATATATATATATATATAGAAAAGCGATCAATGTCTAGGTCTCCGGATAGGCTAAAAATACGGACCAATTTTTTTTTTTAAACAACTAAAAAAAATAAATAAATCATGGAACTTGTATTTTTACATAATACAGTGTTTTGGGTGTGTTTTGGATACATATAACAAAACATGTTTATGCATGTTCTATGCACAGATATACGATGCATGTGTGACATGTTTTGTTATATGTATCCAAAACACTGTTTTATGTAAAAATACAAGTCCCATAATTTTTATTTTTATTTTAGTTGTTTAAAAAAAAAATCCAGATTTTGGACAGAATGCAGGAGACCTAGGACTGATCCTACTTTATATATATATATAGTACTTATTCCGCTTTATTTTAATTGTGGCAAACTAAGTAAATGCTACTTAGTTTAGTAAATGCTATTAATTAAACTAAGTTTATTTTATATATATTTTTAATATTAGAAAATTTAATTTAATTTATTTAATTGATTTATTTTAATTATTTTATTTTATTTTATTTTCTCTTATATTATATTATATGATATTAATTACTTATATTTTTTAGTCAAATTTATTTTATTTATATGCTATTATATTTAATTTAAATTAATTTATTTTTTAATTTATTTTGTATTTATTGTATATTATATTATATTATTTAATTTACTTTAATTTAATATAGTTAAATTAAATTAAATTAAATTAAATTTATTTATTTATTTTATTTTATTTTTATTTATACTTATATTAAATTATATTAATTATTTAAGTTCTTTAAAAATTTATTTATTTATATTCTATTATATTTAATTTAATTTATTGTGTATTATATTATTTTATTTTATTTTATTTTATTTAGATAAATTAATTTATATTAAATTAATTTTTATTTTTTATTTTTATTTTTATTTTTTATTTTTTATTATATTATATTATATTATTTAAATTAATTAAATTAAATTTAATTTAAATTTAATGATATTAAAAGCGAAATTTAGTTTTTAGTTTTTATTAAATTTATTTTATTTAATTAAATTAAATTTATTAAATTTATTGTAATTTAATTTATTCTAATTTATTATTAATTTGATTATATTTATTTATTAGATATGATTTAACTTATTTCATTTTTGTTTTATTTTCTTTATTTTTATTTTATTTTGTATTACACTATAATATATAATTTATTTTCTTTAAATAATTTTATATCGATTAATTTATTTTAGTACTAACAAACTAAATAAATGATACTTAGTTTATTTTAATATTGGGAAATATAATTGATATATAAACATGAAGGAGGGCCTCTAAATTGTGTCAGAAATTTCATCAGAAATAGCAAAAATACCTACCATCATCAAAATGAACATGCTGAGCTATACCTAAACATAATTCAATTAGAACAAACTCAAATTGCAGTAAATATAAAACCTAAATTGCAACATATATATCAAACCCAAATTACAATATATATCAATCATCTGACCGATTCAGCCATTCAACGATTTTTTTTTCCCAAAATAAACATACTTAATGGCTGACCGATTCAGCCATTCAGCCATTAAGATGTATTATGTAAAACCCCAACTTATTATAAATGAAATTAAATTTCTTCTATTTATTATGTTGAAATAGTAAGGGTTGATTTGATTAATGTGGTTAGTTATGGGTAAAATGCGCAAATATTTCAAATAAGCAAGTGGTTATAAAATATTCATTTTTTATCGGAGAATATTCGTTTGGTCGTGGAATATTCTTGCTACTGCGTCGGGAATATTAAATGCGATGGCGCGATCTTTGTGTGGGTCCCATAACAGAAAGCGATTGGATGAAGAAAACGACAAATATAAGTTGTTTATAAATAACGGCGTAGTTGTTACAGTTAATACTGTTGAAATACTCGATGGTTAAAACACAGTAGCACGCGGTATTACACCAATTATTGTGGTTTTAATAATTGTCACTATACAATATTTTCTATTATCAGATCAATAATTCATATTATTTGAATAATATTATTAGATAACATTATTGGCAATGTCTAGAAAGTTCTGTCTAAGGAGAGGTTTGGTCACCTAATTGCGCATTGTAAGAAAGAGAAATCATTATTGAAAGCCCTTCTTTCTCGAGAACCGCTGGTTATATCGATATTGTGATTCTGTAATATTATTTGTGAATAGTTAATTATTGATTTATATGATAAGGAAAATATTCATTTTATGTGGATATAGATGGAGAAAATTTTAATGTGACAATTGTTGAAAATTGATATTTTATCTTTTACGATAAAATAATTCATTTAAATATATTATTATATTTTAATAATATAATAATGGTGATATTTTTACAATGAATGTGTAATATATGAATAAATAAGGAGGAAGAGTATTTGTGTTACAAAAAATGTTTAACACATGTTTTGTGTGTTGATGGACCCCATTTTGGTGACCGGAATTTGATTATAAATTGTAAAAATCATCCGTATGTGGATTTCTTGGTCATTTTCATGCTTGGAATTTGGAAAAAATTTCTTACGCAAAGTTGTAGAAATTAAATTTCCTATGGAATGGGCATAAGATTTGAATTTTTCAGATAAAAGGGCTATTTATTATGAATTATTGAAGTTCCGAATATTGAGTCTGAATTGATTTTGTTACAAAAAAAATTTTAAACATGTTTTTCATTTTTTTGTGTGGAAAATGTGTTTTTGATGTGGTGGGCTAAGGAAAATTTGATTATAAATATATTATTTTATTAAATTTTCTGCTTTGGTGTTCTAAGCATTTTCTTATAAATAGGGTGCTTAGGTTAGAATTGAAAATCACACCAGAAACTGAAGTTTTCTCTCTCTATATATTATCGAACGTATTCTTGTGAGTATTTTGATACTTTGAGTGTTGTTATACGGTGCAAGTTCCTTCAAAGACTATATCCAATATTCCAAATTTGTAAGTATCTGATCTTTTCAGGTAAGGGATGTTATTTTTTTTAAAATGATATTATTTCTTTCAATATCATTATGCCGGAATATTGGTAAGATTTTTCTTGTGAAATTCCGATCTTTTTATGTCGGAGTTACTATTCATGAGTTACTATTCACGAGTTACTATTCATGAGTTACTATTCACGAGTTACTATTCATGAGTTACTATTCACGATTTACTATTCACGAGTTTAATATTCACGAGTTACTATTCATGAGTTACTATTCATGAGTACTATTCACGAAGCATAATGATTTTTCTTGTGGAATTTCTACCTTTTAGTGTCGGAGTTACTATTCACATATACGATACTATTCACGCATACGACATTATTCACAAATACGACACTATTCACAGAAAAATTAAATTTTCTTTTCTGTGTCCAAGATTGTCTGTTATGGTTCCTATCTTTGATTGGATCTATGTTTTGATCTTCATTTTTGAATTCTGCTCCACAATAGTTTATTATGGAGCATTTTTGAACTTGGACTGTCTAAAATACGAATCCTTAATATTTGTTCTTTTGTCTCACTGGATTCGTTTTCTTTAAAATATATTTTTCATCATCCTCAGTCCTAAATGATGGTATTACTGAATATCTTTGCCCTGTAGTGCAAAGATTAATAATTTTCTGATGAATATCTTTGGCCGTAGTGCAAAGATAAACAAAAGTTGAGATGAACATGACCAATGATGAATATCTTTGGCTGTGTAGCAAAGATGAATATTTGATTCAAGATGAATATTGATTGATGTTACGGGGATAAAATAATGATGATGGACTTTTAAATTCATAGATTATAGTAGATTTCATTCTCTACGTAACTCATCTATGAATTATTATTTCATTGCAAATATTGATCTCGAACTTGTTGCCTATTGTATTTTATCGATTTTCCTGTTGAAGACTAACGATAATTTATTCTATATTATCTTAGTCATAATATTCTTTTCTTCGGGCTAGTTGAGCTCACCCTTTTCCTTTTTGGGGGAGTCACAGTTGGTATCAGAGCTTAGGGATATGGTTTCTGGCGGAGATCGGGGAATAGAACTAGGAGGGGAGAGACGAGTAAATTCTTCGCTGGTATGTCCTACCTAAGCTTATTGTTGGTTGGTCAGAGTATAGGGATATTATGTGGTATGTTAATTTATTTAATTAACCTTTGTTTTATGACAGTATTTAAGAATGCCAACTGAGAATATTAACAGTGGAGTAAATGAGATCGTGGAGACGCCTGTACTCACCAATGAGGAGAATGTGCAACAGGCCGATAATGTTCCTCTTGTGAACAACACCACTGAGCAGACGATGAACGATGGGATATTTAGAAACTTTTTATAGTTCATGCAAAATCAGATGAGGGAGACTCGTGTACAAAATACGGGTGGAAATGATAGTAACGCGCGGTTTGTCACAGCCAAGCAGTTCAAAGAGTTGGGACCACCAGAATTCTGGGGAAAGCCGGATCCAATTAAGGCAAAAACATGGGTCAAACAAATCACCAAGATATTCGATGTCTTGGGATGCACGGAGGAACAGAAGGTTCCATTCGCCACCTTTATGTTCCGTAATGAGGCAGATTACTGGTTGAAATCTGTGAAGCGTACCCATCCAGCCGCACTCAACATGTCTTGGGAGACGTTTCAGAAACTTTTCAATGACAAGTACTTTCCTGAAAGTATTCGTCATATGAAGGAAGTGGAGTTCATTAGACTGGAACAAAATAACATGATGGTGTCCCAGTACGAGGCAAAGTTTACAGAGTTATCCAGGTTTGCACCTCATTTGGTGGAGAATGAGGAACGTATGACAAGGATGTTTCTAAGACGTATGAAACCCGGCATATGTCAGTATCTCATTTCTCATAAATTTTCTCTCTATTCAGATGTTGTCAACATGGCTCAATTGTTAGAGCGAGATAACGAGTACATTCAACCGAGGGACCATAACTAGGATCATACTGGTGACAGCAGTCATCAGAACAACGATAACCAGCGGAGAAAGAAGAATACGGACAAAGGCGGTACCACTCTGGTGGTAATCATGGCCATGAGAATAGAAGAAGTGAGTCGGGAGGAGATTTTAAAAAGAGGAGATTCAACAATGACCATGTGAAGACGTCAACACCAAAGAAGAATCGTTCTAAGGGAGGAGAACGACCACCTTGTTAGTATCTTTATAAATGTGGAAAAGAGGGACATATCATTGAAACCGACCACAATAGTTCAAGGTATGTTATAATTGTGGAAAGGAAGGACATATCGCTCGAGATTTTACGATAGCTAAACCAAGTCCAGCGGGGATGGTGACTCAAAAGGCTGTCCCAGAAAAGTCAAAGTCAACGGTTCCTGGAAGAGCGTTTGTCGTGACTGGTCAAAATGCGAGGAACCCAAACGAGATGATCACGGGTAAGCTAATCATAAATTCTTGCGAAGTTTATACCTTACTAGATACTGGTGCTACCCATTCATTTATCTCTCCTGCTTGTGCTCAACGTTTAAACTTAACTCCGGAGAAATTAGACTTTGATTTATCTATGGAGACTCCATTAGGAGAAACTTTCACCACATCCACTGTTTATAAATCTTGTTTGATCCAAGTTGGCTCCATCACATTACCTGTTGACCTTATCTCTTTAAAGATACTTGCTTTTGATGTGATTTTAGGGATTGAGTGGTTAACTACTCATTATGCCAAAATTGATTTTTTTCTTAAGGTTGTTAGTTTTCATATTCCTAACCAACCTGTTGTACGAATTCAAGCAACTAAACCATTAAAATCAATCACTGTCATATCTAGTCATAAAGCTCTTCGTTTATTGAAAAACGGATGTCAAGATTTCTTAGCCCATGTTATGTATTTGAATAAAGATACGTCAGATTTGAATAATATTCCTGTTGTTAGTAAATTTCCTGACGTATTTCCTGAAGAACTTCCCGGTCTACCCCCAGAACGTGAAGTTGAATTCTTTATTGATCTTGAACCTGGTACAAAGCCCATTTATAAAACCCCATATCGAATGACTCTATTGAACTTGAGGAGTTAAAGGTCCAACTACAGGAGTTGTTGGATATCGCCTTCATTAAATCTAGTACATCTCCTTGGGGTGCTCTGTTTTATTTATAAAGAAGAAAGACAGAGAGTATGCGACTTTAAGATTGACTATCGAGAATTAAGCCATGTCACCATCAAGAATAGGTATCCACTACCTCACATTAATGACCTGTTTGACCAGTTGCAAGGAGCACAATACTTTTCAAAGATCGATCTTTGTTCTGGATATCATCAGCTGAAGATTAAAACTGAGGATATTCAAAGACGCGCTTTCGAAACTTCGATGACGGCATTATGAATTCTTAAGTCATGTCTTTTGGATTGACTAATGCTCCTACGACTTTCATGGATCGATGAATTTGGATATTCAAGGAATATTTGGATCAGTTCGTTGTTGTCTTTATTGATGACATCCTCATATATTCTAAAAGTAGTGAAGATCATGAGCATCATTTGAAGCTGGTACTCCAAAGGCTTCGTGAAAACAAGCTATACGCTAAGTTGAAGAAATGCGAGTTCTGGCTTGAGGAAGTAGCATTCCTTGGGCACGTGGTGTCAAAACATGGAGTATCTGTTGACCCGACGAAGATTGAAGCAATACAAAGTTGGGAGCAACTGAAGACGGTGACCGAAGTACGTAGCTTTCTGGGCCTAGCTGGTTATTATCGGAGATTCGTGGAAGGATTTTCTCGAATCGCTACCCCGTTAACTCAACTAACTCGAAAAGATACAAAATTCGTATGGAGCGAGGAATGCGAAAAGAGTTTTCAAGAGCTTAAGAGGAGACTCATTTCGGCACTTGTTCTGACAATACCATCTAGTTCGGATGGATTTGTCATCTACAGCGATGCTTCGGACAAAGGGTTAGGATGTGTTCTCATGCAACATGGGAAAGTCATAGCCTATACCTCGCGACAACTTAAAGAATATAAGAGGAATTATCCTACTCATGATCTAGAGTTGGCGTGATCATTTTCGCTTAAAGATCCGGAGGCCTTATCTATATGGAGAGAAAGTGGAGATATATTCAGACCATAAAAGCCTCAAATATTTCTTCACCCAAAAGGAACTCAACATGCGACAACGATGTTGGCTCGAGCTGTTAAAAGATTATGACCACACCATTCAATACCATCTGGAAAAGTAAATGTGGTAGTGACACGTTGAGTAGAAGATCATATCACGAGAACGAAGAGTGCTGATGATGTCAAGTATACGCGTAGAACCAACTTTAATCGATGAAGTTAAAGTTGCTCAAGCCACGTAACCGGGTATGATCATTATAAAGAAGAAAGTATAAGAGGTGCTATTCCGAGCGAGAATCGATGAAGAAGGAATACTTGAGTTCACTCCAGACTTTGTGTTCCTAACGACTCTAATTTGAAGTACAAGATCATGACGGAGGCACATAATACACCGTTTATAATCCATCCTGGAAGTACCAAAATGTATCGTGATCTTCGACATACATTTTGGTGGAACAATATGAAGAGAGAGATTGCAAAGTTTATCTCGAGGTGTTTAACTTGTCAGCGTGTAAGGCGGAGCATCAAGTACCTAAGGGTCTGTTGCAACCACTTGAGATTCCGAAATGGAAGTGGGACCACATTACCATGGATTTTGTTACGGGTCTTCCCACGGTTTCTCAAGGCATAGATGCGATTTGGGTTATTGTTGATATATTAACTAAGTCTGCTCATTTCTTGCCGATACGAGAGACTTATTCCCTTGAACGTCTTGCTTGTATGTATGTAAATGAGATTGTGAGATTGCATGGCATGCTAGTATCCATAGTTTTGGATCGTGACCCAAGATTCACTTCACGAGTTTGGGTTAGTTTGCAAAAATCTATGGGCACAGATTTATGATTCAGTTCGGCATACCATCCTCAAACAGACGGACAATCAGAGAGGACTATTCAAACTCTTGAAGATCTATTAAGACTCTATGTCCTAGAATTCAAAGGGAGTTGGGATAAGTATTTACCATTGGTGGAATTCTCCTACAACAACAGTTATCAGGCAAGTATAGGTGTGGCTCCATTTGAAGCATTATATGGACGAAAGTGTTGCTCTCCAGTATGTTGGGATGAGGTGGGTGAAACAACATTGTTGGGACCAGAGTTGGTACGTATTACTACAGAAAAGATCCAAATGATTCGACAACGTATACAAACGGCACAAGATCGACAAAAGAGTTATGCGGATCTTCATCGAAAGGACGTGGAATTTAGTATTGGGGATCATGTATTGTTGCGTGTTGGCCCATGGAAGGGAGTTACAAGATTCGGGAAGAGAGAAAAGCTCAATCCACGATTTATTGGTCCATTTCAGATTCTTGACCGAGTAGGAAATGTAGCCTATAGACTCGCGTTACCTCCAAGTATGTCTCGTGTTCATAATGTTTTTCATATATCTATGCTTCGAAAATATGTGAAAGACCTGAACCACGTTATTGAGTTAGAACCGGACGAGATAGCCGAAGACTTAACGTACGAAGAGGTACCTGTCAAGATCTTGGATAGGAAAGAGCATGTCCTACGCACAAAGGTCATACCATAAGTCAAAGTTTTGTGGAGGAACCATGCTATTGAGGAAATGACCTGGGAGTTGGAAACGGAAATGAAAGCGAGGTATCCTCACCTTTTCGAAACACCAGGTACGTACGCCAATTTCGAGGACGAAATTTCATAAGGAGAGGAGGTTGTAAGACCCCAACTTATTATAAATGAAATTAAATTTCCTCTATTTATTATGTTGAAATAGTAAGGGTAGATTTGATTAATGTGGTTAGTTATGGGTAAAATGCGCAAATATTTTAAATAAGCAAGTGGTTATAAAATATTCATTTTTATCGGAGAATTCGTTTGGTCGTGGAATATTCTTAAATACTGTCGGGGAATATTCGTACGACGCTGCAGCCTTGTGTGGGCCCCATAACGGAAAGCGATTGGATGAAGAAAACGACAAATATGAGTTATTTATAAATAACGGCGTAGTTATTGCCATTAATACTATTGAAATACTAAATTGGTTAAAACACGGTGAGAAGACACAGATTACACCAATTATTGTGGTTTTAATAATTGTCCTTATACAATATTTTCTATTATCGGATCAATAATTCATATTATTTGAATAATATTATTAGATAACATTATTGGCAATGTCTAGAAAGTTACATCTAAGGAGAGGTTTGGTCACCTAATTGCAAGCGCCAAGATGAGGAGAAATCATTATTGAAAGCCCTTCTTTCTTGAAGCTGCTAGTTATCGATGTTGTGATTCTGTAATATTATTTGTGAATAGTTAATTATTGATTTATATGATAAGGAAAATATTCATTTTATGTGGATATAGATGGAGAAAATTTTTAATGTGACAATTGTTGAAAATTGATATTTTATCTTTTCTGATAAAATAATTCATTTAAATATATTATTATATTTTAATAATATAATAATGGTGATATTTTTACAATGAATGTGTAATATATGAATAAATGAGGAGGAAGAGTATTTGTGTTACAAAAAAATGTTTAACACATGTTTTGTGTGTTGATGGACCCCATTTTTACCTGAAATTTGATTATAGCTTGTAAAATCATCCGTATGTGGATTTCGGTCAGTTTTTGTTTGGAATTTGGAAAATATTTCTTCTGCAAAGTTGTAGAGAATAAAATTTCCTATGGAATGGGCATAAGATTTGAATTTTTCAGATAAAAGGGCTATTTATTATGAATTATTGAAGTTCCGGAATATTGAGTCTGAATTGATTTTGTTACAAAAAATTGTTTTAAACATGTTTTTCATTTTTTTGTGTGGAAAATGTGTTTTTGATGTGGTGGGCTAAGGAAAATTTGATTATAAATATATTATTTTATTAAATTTTCTGCTTTGGTGTTCTAAGCATTTTCCTATAAATAGGGTGCTTAGGTTAGAATTGAAAATCACACCGTAAACCAGAAATTTTCTTTCTATATTATCGAGCGTATTCTTGTGAGTATTTTGATACTTTGAGTGTTCTATATCTGATTTGCAAGTTCCTTCAAAGACTATATCCTCCATTATTTCATTTAAATCACAAATCTTTTCAAGTAAGGGATATTATTTTTTTAAAAATGATATTATTTCTTTCAATATCATTATGCCGGAATATTGATAAGATTTTTTTTGTGAAATTCTGATCTTTTCATGTCGGAGTTACTATTCATGAGTTACTATTCACGAGTTACTATTCATGAGTTACTATTCACGAGTTACTATTCACGAGTTATTATTCAGGAGTTACTATTTACGAGTACTATTCACAAAGCATGATAATTTTTCTTGTGAAATTTCTACCTTTTAGTGTCGGAGTTACTATTCACATATACGATACTATTCACAAATACGACACTATTCACAGAAAAATTAAATTTTCTTTTATGTGTCCAAGATTGTCTGTTATGGTTTCTATCTTTGATTGGATCTATGTTTTGATCTTCATTTTTGAATTCTGCTCCACAATAGTTTATTATGGAGTATTTTTGAACTTGGATTGTCTAAAATAGGAATCCTTAATATTTGTTCTTTTGTCTCACGGGATTCGTTTTCTTTAAAATATATTTTTCATCATCCTCAGTCCTAAATGATGGTATTATTGAATATCTTTGCCTCAGAAGTGCAAAGATTAATGATTTTCCTCGATGAATATCTTTGGCTAAGTAGTAAAAGATGAACATGTGTTGAGATGAACATGACCAATCGATGAATATCTTTGGAGCTATGGATGAATATTTTGATTCAAGATGAATATTGATTGATGTTACAAGGATAAAATAATGATGATGGACTTTTAAATTCATAGATTATAGTAAATTTCATTCTCTATATAACTCATCTATGAATTATTATTTCCTTTGCGAGTAATGATCTGAAACTTGTTGTCTATTGTATTTTATCAGATTTTTCCCTGTTGAAGACTAATGATAATTTATTCTATATTATCTTAGTCATAATATTCTTTACTGGGTTAGTTGAGCTCACCATTTTCCTTTTTGTTCCATTTTTCTTCTCAAGAGGCGAGAATGTAGCGAGTTCTAGTCGAGGTGTGGAATGATGATTCTAGAAAGTTGTTTTAGTAGTCATCACCATTTTTATAAAATAATGTACAAATAATTATAATGAGGACTTATTTGGGTGTGAATATTGTCTAGACGATAATATTTGTATTTAAACTCACAATTTTCATGTTGTATTAATAAAGTTGTAGTTGTTTTGCATCATGTTATCGATTGTGACTCAAAATGGGTGATGATACCTATTTTGGGTGTGTCACATATTCAAATCCTATTCTAAACAAATTACAACCCCTTAGTTATTTTTTGTAATTAATATTAAATTATTTTTGTTTAATTATTTATAATTATAATAATATAAATTAGAAAAGTTTGTCAAAAAAATAAGAAAATATATTTAAAATATATTTAGTTATTTTTTTAATTAATATTAAATTATTTTTTGTTTAATTATTTATAAATATAATAATATAAATTAGAAAGTTTGTCAAAAATAAGAAAATAAATGAAAAATATATTTAGTTATTTTTGTAATTAATATCAATTTTTTAAAATTATTTACAAATATAATAATATAAATTAGAAAAGTTTTTCAAAAAAAAAAATAAATGAAAAATATATTTAGTTATTTTTGTAATTAATATCAAATTATTTTTTGTTTAATTATTTATAAATATAATAATATAAATTAGAAAAGTTAGCCAAAAATAAGAAAATAAATGAAAAATATATTTAGTTATTTTTGTAATTAATATTAAAACAAGGTTCGCCGGTGAACTGCATCCCACCGGAGCACTAGAAGCCTCCCCATCCGACCTCCGACTGAGACAAATAATTCGACGGTGAAGCACAACAGTAACTCCAACAAAACCTCCAATTATGCCCATGTTAACCGACAAAACACTGGATCCCATAGCAATTGAGTTTTTCGCAACTGATTTTGCCAAAGAACAACGATAGATGCACGGGAATCAGTAGGTAAGCCGGAAACTCCATTAATTCTGACCACATACAAATCAGATCTGATATGAGGAAGAATGGGCATATTAAAACCCAACATAACATATCAATTTCCCAACAAAAGGATAAAATAAAACAAAATTTCATCCATTCAAACACCCATGAACATGGGAATAATAGATCAAAGCATCCAAATCTGTACAATAAAATAGATATGCAGTAAAAACCATAAAAAAAGATCGGAGTACACAAATAAACAAGTCATCCAATTTACAGATGAAAATATATTTAAATATAGATTGGCGATTCGATTATATTGGAAGAGATATATAATTTATCCGGAGACCACCAGAGAGAGTCCTTCTGTAATTATTTTTGAATTCAGAAGGAGAAGCTTCAGTTAACTGTAGCTTCCGGCTAGGATTCAAGAAATATGTGGCATTTCCACGTCATTTAACCGTTAAAAAACTTAACCCCGTTGACGGAAATTCAACTTTGTGTTAGAAAAGTCGAGTACAGTTAGTTGACTGTAAGAAAAAAGTTTAATTATCCATTTTTAAGTTGATCTAAAGTACAATGATCAAAAAAAACATTTAACCCTTTCAAATCAAGGGCAATTAATAACTAATTTCATATTCTCAATTTCAGATTCAAATAAAGAATAATTTCATATTCAAATCAAGAACAATTTCAGTTTCAATTCCAATTTTAGTTTCAAATAAAGAAAATTTTCATTGTCTCAATTTCAGATTTGGAAATAAGAAGCACCATTTTCAGTTTCTCCAATAATTTTCCCAATTTCCGAATTCCCAAATTAAAACACTATACATACATTCCTAATATTAGATTCTAGAACATCAATTAATTAATAACGAATTTCTTCTTCATCAAATTTAACCCTAACTATTGAATGACAAATTTTAACTTACCTTATATATCGATAGAGTGAGATAGAGAGATAACGTAGGCAGGGGTAGCGGTCCCCGGTGGACTGGTAGCTAGAGGAGGTGCACTGGCGCTAAGAGGTGGTGGTTGTGGCGGCGTGAGGAGGCAGTGAGAGATGCGAGTGGGAGAGTGCAGAGATTAGAGTGAGTGAGTGGGAGAAGAGGAGCTAGAGAGAGAAATGAATGATATGTGAGGCGGCTGAAGAGAAGACAATGTTGTTAGGTTTTATAAGTTATTTTCAACAGAATTTCTGTCGGACATACATTCCTCAGAATTAGATGAAGTACAATAGACATTCCCTCGGAAATAACTCATATTCCATCGAATTTAGGGTTCGAGACTTGAAAATCATAGAAGAATATTTTCATTCATCTATTTTTATGTAACCTTACATGTACATATTTATAGAGATAGTAGAGATCCTACAATCAAGCTATTCATCCTACAATCAAGCTATTCCTATAATTAAGTTATTTAGTTATTCCTATAATTAAGTTATTCCTATAATTAAGTTACAATAGAGAATCTTTGACTATTAATCCAGTATCGCAACACTCCCCCTCAAGTTGGTGCATAGATGTTACACATGCCCAACTTGCCCAAAAACTTTGAGAACACTCGACTTGAAACAGCTTTGGTGAGAATATCAACCAATTGATCTTCGGATTGAATCTTAGGCAACTCGACAATTTTCTCATCCAATTTTTCCTTAATGAAGAATCAGTCTACTTCCACATGTTTTGTACGATCATGTTGTACAGTTATGAGCAATATCACATCTTCGCTTTATTGTCACAATAAAAGTAAATCGATTACCTAAAGTAGATATCCCAAATCCTCGAGAGAGTCTCACCACAATACTTCACATATTCCAAGTGCCATACCCACAATTTGACCTCTGGCGACGAACATGCAACAACATTACTGCTTCTTCGCTTCTCCATGTAATGAGATTACCACCTACAAAGGTGAAATATCCCGAAGTAGATCGTCATCATCTATTGCTCCTCAACCGACCAAGATCACTATATGCATCCACACTTTGACAATCTATATTTTTAGTGAACAAAATGCCCTTTCCAGGAGCAGGCTTCAGATACCTTAAAATGCGCATAACTGTATTCATATGTTGTTCTCCAGGATTATGCATAAACTGGCTAACAATACTCAATGCATAGGCATGATCTATCCTAGTGTGGGCTAAGTACATCAATCTTCCAACAAGCCTCTGATATCTCCCTTTATCAACAGGGACCTGATTAATCTCAACACATAACTTCAATCCTTCTTCTACTGTTGCATCAGCTGGTTGTCATGCTAAAATACTAATTTTGTAAGACCCCAACTTATTATAAATAGAATTAAATTTCCTATATTCATTATCTTGAAATAATAAGGAATTAATTTGATATAATGCTTTGGTTATGGATGAAATGTGCAAATTTTGCAAAATAAGCAAGTGGTTATAAAATATTCATTGTTGTCGGGGAATATTCATTTGGTCGTGGAATATTCTTGCTGTCGGGGAATATTAAATGCGACAGCCTTGACCATTTAGGGGCCCTATAATCTGGAATAACTATGGGATGAATAAAACGACAAGTTTGGGTTTTATAAATAATGGCGTAGTTGTTACAGAAGTAACACCTTTGTTGGAATACCCGTGGTTAAAATCTGATGTCTGCGTGGTTTCACAAAGAGCGCGCGGTGTTATTGCACAATATTTTGAATTATTGATTCTAACGTGAAGAAGCACTACTCAATAATTGTTATAGTAATTAATTGTTCAATATTTTATTTTATTAATTCAATAATTATGCGTTGATATTTATATTATTGTTGTTTCAATAATTGTCATTTACAAAGATTTTCCCATTATCAGATCAATAATTCATATTATTTGAATAATATTATTAGATAACATTATTGACAATGTCTAGAAAGTTCTGTTAAGGAGAGGTTTGATCACCTAATTGCGCGCCAATAAGGAGAAATCTTTATCGGAAAGCCCCCACTTTCCTGGGAATGGTCTGGTTGTCATTATTGTGATTCTGTAATATTATTTATGAATAATTATTTATTGATTTATATGATAAGGAAATATTTATTTTATGTGGATATAAATGATGAATTTATTTATTTTATGTGGTTATAAATGAAGGAATTAATGTTGAGGTGTTTTATCAATATTTTGTCGGAATGGAGGTATTAAAAATCGTCCGTATATGGATTTCGGGCAATTTTCATTTGGAATTTGGAAAAAACTTAAAGCTACAAAGTTGTAGAGAATTTAATTTCCTATGGAATGGGCATAAAATTTGTATTTTTCTGATAAAAAGGCTATTTATTATTAATTATTGAAGTTTCTGATTATTGTTTAAATGATAAAATATTTTGGAAATTTCTAGAATTGGTGGGCCCCACTTTGGTTGGTGAAAAACGTGCTAAAATTTTATTTCAAAAGTGGTGGTAGGGAATAGTAGAGTAAAGCCATCGTGGCAGTGTCAAGTCTGCTTGGCGTTCTAACATTTTCCTATAAATAGGGTGCTTAGTTAGAATTGAAAATCACACCAAAAACATAAGTTTTCTCTCTCTCTCTCTCTTTCTTTCTCTCTCTCTCTCTCTCTCTATATATATATATATATATATATTATCGAGTGTATTTTGTGAGTATTTAGATACTTTGAGAGTTCTTTATTCAAGACAAGTTTCTTTCAAAGACTATATTCAAAATTTCAATTGAGTCCTGTTTTTTTGAGGTAAGAGATGTTATTTTTTTTCGTAATGATATTATTCGTGTGAGACCCCATATTTTATTAATAAAAATTTAAATTTCTCAAAATATTTTTTTGAATATTATGGTGTAGATTTGATATAATATTATAGTTGTAGGTAATATTTATAAATTTTACAAAGTACGCATTGTTATATAATATTCGATTGGTGGGGAATATTCTTTTACAGGGGAATATCCGTAATGCGACACAATCATTGGTGGACCCCACAACAGAATTATTGTCGGATTGAGAAAACGACAAATATATTTTTATAAAAATAACGATGGAAGTTTTATCGTTAACTGTTGAAACACCTGGTGTTAAAAGTACAGTAATACGCGTGGTTGCATAGTAGAACATGGTATTGGTTATTGATGCTTACGTGATAAGTCACTCAGTTATACTCAATTATTGCTACAGTAATTTTTGCATCATATCTCACATATTATTGATTCGATTATTGTCACAGATATCATCTCGCATAATATGATTATATTATTAAATCAATAATTGAGACGACAAAGTTATTCATATTATTAAATTGCAATATTTACAATGTCTAGAAGTTCACTTGAGGAGAGGTTTGGTCACCTAATTGCGCTATCAATAGGGAGAAATCCTTATTGAAAAGCCCTCTTCCGGGAATGACACGTTTGTTAAATATTGTGAGTTATGATATTAATGATGAATAAGTTCGTGTTGATTAAAGATGAATTTGATAGTTTTATTGTGTTGGGATTATTATTAGTGTTAGTGGAAATCGACATCTATTCCGATGATAATTGATGTCTGGGGTTATATTGATAAATCGGGTAATTTATCGGATAAATGAGCAATTAATTGCTACTAATTCACATGCTTATATAACTATTTGTTCACATGTGTGTACTATTGAGTCACATTCACTTACTATTAGGGGAGTTGGTGCAAGATTGATAATACTTGCATGACTAAGTTAAAAAGGGAGGTATAGATGGAGGTACTATACTATATTTCATATTTTCACATGATTATAACTATTGATTCATGATTGAACTATTGATTCACATTATTTACTATTAGGGGAGGTGGTGCAAGTTTGATAATACTTGCGGACTAAATTAAAAATGAAAGAAAAGTTGGAGGTATTGTCTTCAAATTTTTCGAGCCCCAAAACGTGCAATTATCGAAACTATATTTTTCTATAAATAGAAGCTCATTCTTCCTTCATTTCTCACCAATTCACTAAAGCTTTAGAGCCATTATTATAGAGAAAATTATAGAGAGAAAGAAGAGAGAAAGTCTGCTACCTCACTATTCCAAAGATATCCGGTCTTTTTTTTTTGGTAAGGGGTATTATTTTTTCATATTCATAAAGAGAACTTATTCCATTTTTTCATTATTCATTGGAATAACTTTGATACGTGGGCTACCCTATACTTGGTTCCATTCTTCATTATTCCATTATTTATTATTCTATTTGAATAACTTTTGTCTACATCGCTTTTCATACATGGTGAAAAATTCGTTGTTTTCCATTCTTTATTATTCATTTGGAATATCCTCATCTGTGCGCTTTTGTGGGACTTCAGTTTCGCTCTTTATTATTCTGTTGAATATCCTCTCAGTGCGTTTTTACGCGGGACCGGATTCCGTTATTTATTATTCTATTGAATAACTTTCTCATGTAGTACCACATGTACATGGTGATTTCTATTGTTATTCCATTCTTTATTATTCTGTTGAAATATCCCGCTTCGGTCGATATTACGCTTTGACACGGTTCCGTTATTTATTATTCATGTTGGAATAACTTTCTACATGCGGGCAATCGCATGCATGGTGATTTCTTTTGTTATTCCATTCTTTATTATACTCGGTTGGTTAAAGTTTTGACTTATATACTCCATGAAATTAGTGGAATATCCTTGATATTTGCGCTTCATCCAATATCTTTTCATGGAAATATTCTTCTCGAGCATTCTTGAATTTTACTCTACAAAAGAAGTATCATGTTGACAATTTGGACGTTATTAGTTCTGAATAAATTAATTCTTGAACTTGTTTTATTGAATTCTTATATCATTGTCATCATCCTCATGTTTATATTTTTTTGAAAGTCATCGTGGCTTGTAGTGCATAGATGGACTTGGTATGATTATGACCAGGGATTATTCGATTGTAATCATGACCGTAATGTTACAAATGATGTGATAAAAGTCCTCATTGGCCCGTAGTGCATTGATGGACAGTTGTTGGCATGATCATGACCATTGGTGAATACACGAATATCCTTGGTCGTAGTGCATGGATAATTTGTGGTTGTGATACTAATGAATATCCTTGGCCGTAGTAGTGGGGGATGATGTGGATTATTTATTAAAATCGAGTCCCAAATGATAAAAGTGATGAAAAACCTTTTAAATCATAAAAGATAGTAGATTTTATTCTCTACTTGACTCTTTTAATGGATTGCTTATTCATTCGCAGCTTAAACTTGATGTCTATTGTATTTTATCGGTTTAACATTATTGAAGACTAATGATAATTTATTCTCGCATTATCTTAGTCATAATATTTCTTCTTTGGGCTAGTTGAGCTCACCTTTTACTTTCATTGTTCTCTTCAAGAAATGAGAACGTAGCGAGGACTAGTCGGGGAAACGGAGTGATGGTCCGATAATAGTATTAGTAGTCCTCACTATTCTCATTAAATAGTGTGATAATAAATGTAATGAGGACTCATTGAGTGTGTGGATATTGTCTAGATGACAATATTTGTATTAAAACTCTTACATTATGTTTTGTAGTATATTACACGACTTGTTGTATAATTAAGTTTTTATTTGTATTTTTTACCATGTATTTGGCGACTCAAGATGGGTGATGTATACCTATTTTGGGGCGTCACACAGTTAGTATCAAAGCTTAGGGATATGATCCTTGGTGAGATGTGAGACAAGAACTAGGAGGGAGAGACGGAAATTCTTTCGCTAGTATGACCTACCTAAGTTTATTTGGTATTTAATTGGTCGGTCAAAGTATATTGATAATATGTGACATGTTAATTAACCCTTGTTTTGTGGCAGTGTTTGAAAATGGCAGCTGAAAATGTTCACAATGGAGTGAATGAGATCGTTGAGACACCTTTAATCACTAATCAGGTTAATGTGGTGTCAGACGAAGAAGAAATTAGAGATATCTACGTGGTGAGTGAAGAGCTAATAGTTGCACCCGAGCTAGTTGCAGAGGTAGCAACTGAGAGTGAGGAAGAAGAGGAAGAAGAAGAACCTGAGGATAATTTATTAGAAGAATTTTATGATCAAAATTTAGAATTACAAAATCGTATTCATGAGTTAGAAGAAGCGGTCAAGAACGATGAAGCGGTGTGGAGCAAAGAGATGTAACAATTCAAAATTGTGTTACCCGATGTGTGATGCTTGAATGTAAGCACTCTTTGGCGAGTATAAGATATTAGAGCCGGAATCGAGAATGCTATGATCAAAGTTCGATGAAAGAAGAAACAATTGAACGAAGAGAATAGATGATGCATGGGTAAAAGCCGCATTTACGCGTAGATATTGTAGAAAAAGACGTCCGATCCAATAAGGCCAAAATAGATGAAATGGATTTTGCTTTTTGGACAACAATTGGGAGAATCCAACATCGAATTCGAAATTACCCTGTGCAGAGCGGTCAACCCCAATTCGATATGGATCGGAGAATAATGATTCAAATCATGGACCAGGAATGTGAAGAAGCACTTAAGGGTGGAATGTACCCTATAGCAAAGTCAAATCCGGTAGTTTAAGTGAGAGCGTTTGTCGAGGAACCCGAACGAAGTTATTACGGGTAAGTTAATGATAAACTCTTGTGAAGTTTATACCTTATTAGATACCAGTTCTACCCACTCTTTTATTTCTCCTACTTGCGCTCAATGTTTAAATTTGACTCCGGAGAAACTAGACTTTGATTTATCTGTTGAAACTCTGTTGGGAGAAACCTTCGTTACCTCCACTATTTATAAATCTTGTTTGATTCAAATCAACACTTTCACGTTACTGTCGATCTTATCTCTTTGAAAATACTTGCATTTGATGTGATTTTAGAAATCGATTGGTTAACTACTCATCATGTTTTTCGTAAGGTTGTTAGATTTCATATTCCTAACCAACCTGTTATGCGAATTCAAGCAACCAAACCACTAGAGTCAATCATTGTCATATCAAGCCATAAGTAAAGAGCCCCGATCCTTTCGTTGTTGACTTCCTTGTGTGGAATGCACCGAAGTCAGACTTTCTATAGGCGACGTCGTGAATGATGATGGCAAGTTGATAGATATCAATGTGACGTACTATCCAAGTCATGGATGAGAGTCACAGTTTTGAATGATATTTCTATTGTTAATAAATTTTCTAATGTATTCTTCAAGACTTTTTAGCCTACCCTAGAGCGTGAAATTGAATTTTGTATTGACCCCAGTAAAAAACCCATTTCTAAAACCCTTAAATATTCTTCAACCAAAACAAACGTATCATGCGCCAAGGACATTGGCTCGAGCTGTTGAAGATTACGATCGTACCATTCAATATCATCGTGGAAGAGCGAATGTGGTAGCTGACGCGTTGAGTAGAAGATCGTATGCGTTTACGAGTGTGATGTTGTTAACATAAAAACCCATTTCGTATAACTTACAAATGATGAAGATAGAGTTAAAGACTCTAGGGACCCACATGAAGATAACGAATATACGAGTAGAATAGACTTTAATCGATAAAGTTAAAGTCGTGCAAGCTACACACCCGAATCTGATGAATGTGAAGAAGAAGGTTCAAGAAGGCGTTATCTCAACCCTCGATTTAATTGGCCCATTTGAAATCCTCGATCGAGTAGGATCTGTGGCCTATAGACTCGTTTTACCGCCAAGTATGTCGCGTGTTCATAACGTTTTTCACGTATCGTTGTTAGTAAAAACTTAGTCTTGGGGGACTTTGGAGCCAAATTTTGGAATAATTAATGAATCTAAAAAATTATAAAATCATGGGGGTTTTATAGAGCATGTTACAAGCTTTCCATAACCTCAAAAACGGACTAATTCCGATAACGGACGAAGAAGTTATGAAGATTTAAAATATGTGCGTCAAAAGTTGCAAAATCTGGAAAATTGGAGCTAAGTGTCAAGGGTCGAGCACCTAGGCGCTAGGCTCAGCTCTTAGATTCTATTCTTGGGTGCCTAGGCGCTTGCCCAAGGCCAAATCTGGGCGCCTAGGCGCTGGTCAAGTGTTAAGCCAAAATCAGTCCGGACGTCCTTTAGTAAATTGGGCATAACTTTTTCATACGAACTCCGATTGAGGTGATTCAGGATGATTCGGAAAGACAACGAGTAGACCTACAACTTTCATTCTTTATGTGTTGAGATTTGAGGTCGGTATCAAGTCCTAAAATGGCTATTTTAGGGACTGATGTGCATTCAGAGGCAATCGGAGGACATCGGGCATGCACGTATGCAACGTGTAATGTTTTCGACGATAAAGGTATTCAAGGTTATACCTCAAGAGTTGGATTATGATATGAAGTCAAGGTATCCACACCTCTTTGGCATATCAGGTATGTACATAAATTTCGAGGGCAAAATATCATAAGGAGGGGAGATTGTGAGACCCTAGATTTTATGAATAAAGATTTAAATTTCTCGAAATATTTTTTTGAATATTATGGTGTAGATTTGATATAATATTATAGTTGTAGGTAATATTTATAAATTTTTCAAAGTACGCAAGTTGGTATATAATATTCGATTGGTCGGGAATATTCTTTTTTTTAGGGAATATTCGTATGCGATTACCACACAATCATTAGTGGACCCCACAACGGAATTATTGTCGGATTGAGAAAAACGACAAAAATATTTTATGAAAATAACGGTGAAGTTTTTATCGTTAACTGTTGAAACACCCTATGTTAAAAGTAAAGCGATGTCTGGCGTGGTTGCATAGTAGCACCACGATTGGTTATTGATGCTTACGTGATAAGTCACCGGCTTATACTCAATTATTACTACGATAATTTACTGCATCATATCTCTCATATTATTGATTCGATTATTGTCACGATTATCATCTTCGCAATATTTTATATATTATTAAATCAATAATTGAGACGACAAAGTTATTCATATTATTAAATTACAATATTTACAATGTCTAAGTTCGCAAGAGAGAGGTTTGGTCACCTAATTGCGCCGCCAGGGAGAAATCCTTATTGAAAAGCCCCTCTTTCTCGAAAGCGACACTGTTTGTTAAATATTGTGAGTTATGATATTAATGATGAATAAGTTCGTGTTGATTAAAGATGAATTTGATAGTTCCATTGTGTTGGGATTATTAGTGTTAGTTGAAATCGACATCTATTCCAATGATAATTGATGTCTGAAGGTTATATTGATAAATCGGGTAATTTATCGGATAAATGAGCAATTAATTGCTACTAATTCACATGCTTATATAACTATTTGTTCACATGTGTGTACTATTGAGTCACATTCACTTACTATTAGGGGAGTTGGTGCAAGATTGATAATACTTGCATGACTAAGTTAAAAAGGGAGGTATAGATGGAGGTACTATACTGTATTTTGTATTTTCACATGATTATAACTATTGATTCACATGATTGAACTATTGATTCACATTATTTACTATTAGGGGAGGTGGTGCAAGTTTGATAATACTTGCAGGACTAAATTAAAAATGAAAGAAAAGTTAGAGGTATTGTACTCTGTAATTTTTTGAGCCCCAAAACGTGCAATTATCAAAACTATATTTTTCTATAAATAGAAGCTCATTCTTCCTTCATTTCTCACCAATTCACTAAAGCTTTAGAGCCATTATTATAGAGAGAAATTATAGAGAGAAAGAAAAAGAGAAGTCTACTACCTCACTATTCCAGTATCCAGTCTTCTTTTAGGTAAGGGGTATTATTTTTTTTCGTATTCATGAAGAGAACTTCATTATTCCATTTTTCATTATTATTCCATTTAACTCATATATCGTACCCTATACTTGGTGAATTCTTCATATTCCATTATTTATTATTCTTCATTTGGAATAACTCTTGTGTCGCTGTGCAAGTAACACATACACGGTGAAATTCTTCTGTTATTCCATTCTTTATTATTCTTTGGAATATCCTGCGTCAGCATTTTTACGCCGGACTGATTCCGCTTTTATTATTATTCTGTTGGAATATCCTGTTCACATACGCGCTTTTACTGCCGACTTTCCGCTTTTTATTATTCTCGTTAGAATATCCTCGTCATGCATTTTACGCCGGACTAGGTTCCGTTATTTATTATTCTATTGGAATAACTTGTCTATGCGAAGTACCGCATTCATGGTGATTTCTGTTGTTATTCCATTCTTTATTATTCTTGGAATATCCCGCTTGCGGTAAGTATTACGCTCACGGTTCCGTTATTTATTATTCTGTTGAATAACCTGTCTATGCTGAGTACTGCATGCATACGTGATTTCTTTTGTTATTCCATTCTTTATTATACTCGGTTGGTTAAAGTTTTGACTTCTATACTCCATGAAATTAGTGGAATATCCTTGATATTTGCGCTTCATCCAAAGATCTTTTCATGGAAATATTCTTCTGAGCATTCTTGAATTTTACTCTACAAAGAAGTATCATGTTGACAATTTGGACGTTATTAGTTCCTGAATAAATTAATTCTTGAACTTGTTTTATTGAATTCTTATATCATTGTCATCATCCTCATGTTTATATTTTTTTTGAAAGTCATCTGTGGCCTGTAGTGCATAGATGGACTTGGTATGATTATGACCAGGATTATTCTTGTGTAATCATGACCGTAATGTTACAAATGATGTGATAAAAGTCCTCATTGGCTGTGTAGTGCATTGATGGATGAGTTGTTGGCATGATCATGACCATTGGTGAATACACGAATATCCTTGGTCAGTAGTGTATGGATAATTTGTGGTTGTGATACTAATGAATATCCTCGGTCGTAGTAGTGTGGGGATGATGTGGATTATTTATTAAAATTTGAGTCCCAGCGATAAAAGTGATGAAAAACCTTTTAAATCATAAAAGATAGTAGATTTTATTCTCTACTTGACTCTTTTAATGGATTGCTTATTCACAATAGCTTAAACTTGATGTCTATTGTATTTTATCAGTTTAACATTATTGAAGATTAATGATAATTTATTATACATTATCTTAGTCATAATATTTCTTACTGGGCTAGTTGAGCTCACCCTTTTACTTTTATTTTTCTCTTCATGAAATGAGAACGTAGCAGGGACTAGTCGGGGAACGGAGTGACGGTCCAGATAATAGCATTAATAGTCCTCACTATTCTATTAAATAGTGTGATAATAAATGTAATGAGGACATCATTGAGTTTGTATACTATCTAGATGACAATATATGTATTAAACTCTTAGATTATGTTTTGTCGTATTTTACACGACTGTTGTATAATTAAGTTTTTATTTGTATTTTGTACCATGTATCTGGCGACTCAAGATGGGTGATGTATACCTATTTTGGGCCAACTTGTGATACAAATGAATATCTTTGGCCCCTAGTGCAAAGATGAATATTTGATGCAAGATGTATATTGATTGATGTTACAGGGATAAAATATTGATGATGGACTTTTAAATTCATAGATGATAGTAGATTTCATTCTCTACTTAACTCTTCTAATGAATTGTTGTTTCCGCTGCAGTTGTTGATCTAAAACTTGTTTTCTATTATATTCTATCAGATTTTTCCTTGTTGAAGACTAAGGATAATTTGTTGTATCTTAGTCATAATATTCTTTACTGGGCTAGTTGAGCTCACCCTTTTCCTTTTTGTTTCATTTTTCTTCTCAAGAAGCGAGAACATAGCGGGAAGTAGTCGGGGTGTGAAATGATGGTTCTAGACAGTTGTTTAGCAATCCTCATTATTTTGTAAAATAGTGTGTCAATAATTGTAATGAGGACTTTATCTGGGTGTGGATATTGTCTAGAAGACAATATTTGTATTTAAACTCACAGTTATTGTGTTGTCGTATTTTGCACGACAATTGTATTAAAAAAGTTGTAGTTATTTCTGTACCATGTATTTGGCGACTCAGAATGGGTGATGTATACCTATTTTGGAGGTGTCACAGTTGGTATTAGAGCTTAGGGATATGGTCTCTGACGGAGATCGGGAAATAGAACTAGGAGGGTAGAGACGAGTAAATCCTTCGCTAGTGTGTCCCACCTAAGCTTATCTGTTGGTCGGTCATAATATAGGGATATTATGTGATATGTTAATTTGTGTAATTAACCCTTGTTTTATTGCAGTTTTTAAGAATGACAGCTGAGAACGTTAACAATGGAGTGTATGAGACTGTGGAACAACCTTCAATCACCAACCAAGAGAACGTGCAACAGGAAGGCAATATTCCTCTTGTAAACAACACTATGGAGCAAACGATGAATGATGAAATGTTTAGAATCTTTTTGTAGTTCATGAAAAATCAGACGAGGGAGACTCGTGTACAAAATACGGGTGGAAATGACAGCAACGCACGGTTTGTCACGGCCAAGCAGTTCAAGGAGTTGGGACCACCAGATTTCTGGGGAAAGACGGATCCGATTAAGGCGAAAACATGGGTCAAGCAAATTACCAAGATATTCAATGTCTTGGGATGCACGAAAGAACAAAAGGTTCCATTCGCCACCTTTATGTTCCATGGTGAGGTAGATTACTGGTGGGAATCTGTGAAGCGTACCCAGCCAGTCGCACTCAACATGTCTTGGGAAAGATTTCAGAAAATGTTCAATGACAAGTACTTTCCTAAAAGTATTTATCATATGAATGAGGTAGAGTTTATTAGATTAGAACAGAATAACATGACGGCGTCCCAGTACGAGGCAAAGTTCGTAGAGTTATCCAGGTTTGCACCTTATTTAGTAGAGAATGAGGAACGTATGACGCGGATGTTTCTAAGAGGTCTAAAACCTGAGATTCGTCAACACCTTATCTCTCACAAATTTTCTCTATATTCAGATGTTGTCAACAGGGCTCAATTATTAGAGTGAGATAATGAGTATATTTCAACCAGGACCACACTCCCGAGGGTCATACTGCAAGGTGATGCGAAATATCATGGAGCGATGATAATTAGCGAGGAGGGAAAAATACGGACAAAAGCGGTAACCACTCGGGTGGTCATCGTGGACATGATAATAGGAGAGGTGAGTCAAGTGGAAATTTCAAAAAGAGGAGATTTAACAATGACGAGAAGACATCAACACTAGCACCAACAACAAATTATAGGGGAGGAGAACGACCGCTAGTTAGATGCTACAAATGCGGAGAGGAGGGACACATAAGTCCAAACTGTTCACAGCCTTCCAAGGTGTGTTTCGATTGTGGAAAAGACGGTCATATAGCCCGATTTTGTCCGGTAGCGAAATCAAGTCCAACTAGGACGGCGGAACCAAAGGTGAATACAGACAAAACAAATTCAGTGGTTCAAGGGAGGGCGTTTGTCGTGACTGGCCAAAATACGAGAAACCCGAATGAGGTGATCACGGGTAAGCTAATCTTGAATTCTTGTGAAGTTTATACCTTACTAGATACCGGTTCTACCCATTCTTTTATCTCTCCTGCTTGTGCTCAACGCTTTAAACTTGACTCGAGAGAATTAGACTTTGACTTATCTGTGGAGACTCCATTAGGAGAAACCTTTATCACATCCACTATTTATAAATCTTGCTTGATCCAAGTTGGCACAATCACATTACCTGTTGATCTTATCTCTTTAAAGATACTTGCATTTGATATGATTTTAGGGATTGATTGGTTAACCACTCATCATGCCAAAATTGAATTTTTTTGTAAGGTTGTTAGTTTTCATATTCCTAACCAACCTGTTATACGAATTTAAGCAACTAAACCACTAAAATCAGTCACTGTCATATCAAGCCATAATGTTATTCTTTTATTGAAAAATGGATGTCAAGCTTTCTTAGCCCATATTATGGACTTGAACAAAAACACGTCAGATTTGAATAATATTTTTGTTGTTAGTGAATTTCCTAACGTATTTCTTGAAGAACTTCCTGGTCTACCCCCAGAACGTGAAGTTGAATTCTTTATTGATCTTGAACCGGGTATAAAGCCTATTTCTAAAACCCCATATCGAATGGCTCCTATTGAACTTCAGGAGTTAAAAGTCCAACTACAGGAATTGTTAGACATCAATTTCATTCGTCCTAGTACATCTCCTTGGGGTGTTCCTGTTTTATTTGTAAAGAAGAAAGACGGGAGTATGCGAATTTGTATTGACTACCGAGAATTAAACCATGTCACCATCAAGAATAGGTATCCCTTACCTCGTATTGATGACCTATTTGACCAGTTGCAAGGAGAAAAATTCTTTTCAAAGATCGATCTTAGATTACGGATATCATCAATTTGAAGATTAAAACTGAGGATATTCCAAAGACTGCCTTCAAAACTCGGTACGGGCATTATGAATTCTTAGTCATGTCTTTTAGATTGACTAATGCTCCTGCTGCTTTCATGGATATGATGAACCATGTATTCAAGGAATATTTGGATCAATTCGTTGTTGTCTTTATTGATGAAATCCTCTTCTATTCCAAAAGCCGTGAAGATCATGAGCACCATTTGAAGCTGGTACTTCAAAGACTTCGTGACAACAAGCTATATGCCAAACTGAAGAAATGCGAGTTCTGGCTTAAGGAAGTAGCATTCCTTGGGCACGTGGTGTCAAAACATGGAGTATCTGTTGACCCGACAAAGATTGAAGCAATACAAAGTTGGGAGCAACCGAAGTCGGTGATCGAAGTGCGTAGCTTTTTGGGCATAGCTAGTTATTATCGGAGATTCGTGGAAGGATTTTCTCGAATCGTTACTCCATTAACTCAGTTGACTCGAAAAGATACAAAATTCGTATGGAGCGAGGAATGTGAGAAGAGTTTCCAAGAACTTAAGAGGAGACTCATTTCGGCACCTGTTCTAACAATACCATCTGGTTCAGATGGATTTGCTATCTACAATGATGCTTCAGGCAAAGGGTTAGGATATGTTCTCATGCAACATGGGAAAGTCTTAGCCTATGCCTCGTGATAACTCAAAGAATATGAGAGGAATTATCCTACTAAGTGATCCGAGTTAGCGTGATCGTTTTGCATTGAAAATCTAGAGACACTACCTGTATGGGGAGAAAGTGGAGATTTATACGGATCATAAAAGCCTTAAATATTTCTTCACCCAAAAGGAACTCAACATGTGGCAACGACGTTGGCTCGAGTTGTTGAAAGATTATGACCATAACATTCAATATCATCTTGGAAAAGCAAATGTTATAACTGGCGTATTGAGTAGAAGATCGTATGCGGGTACGAGTGCGATGTTGTTAACACAAAGACCCATTTTGTACGACTTACAAAGGATGAAGATAGAGTTAAAGACTCCAGGGACCCACATGATGATGGCAAATATATGAGTAGAACCGACTTTAATTGATAAAGTTAAAGTTGCTCAAACTACAGACATAGAACTGATGAAGATGAAGAAGAAAGTGCAAGAAGGTGCTATCCCGGAAGAAAGAATCAATGAAGAAGGAATACTTCGAGTTAACTCCAGACTTTGCGTTCCTAACGATTTTGACTTGAAGCATAGAATCATGATGGAGGCACACAACACACCATTTGCAATCCATCCTGGGAGTACCAAAATGTATCATGATCTTCGACAAACATTTTGGTGGAGCAATATGAAGAGAGAGATCGCGGAGTTTATCTCGTGGTGTTTAACTTGTAACGTGTAAAGGCTCAGCATCAAGTGCCAAAGGGTCCATTACAACCACTTGAGATTCCAAGATGGAAGTGGGAACACATTACTATGGATTTCGTTATGGGTCTTCCTAAGGTTTCTCAAGGCATAGATGCAATTTGGGTTATTATTGATAGATTAACCAAGTCTGCTCATTTCTTGCCTATACGTGAGACTTATTCCCTAGAACGTCTTGCTCGTATGTACGTGAATGAAATTGTGAGATTGCATGGCATGCCAGTATCCATAGTTTCAGATCGTGACCCAAGATTCACTTCACGATTTTGGGTTAGCTTGCAGAAAGCTATTAGCACGGATTTACGATTCAGTTTGGCATATCATCCTCAAACGGACAGGCAATCGGAAAGGACTATTCAAATCCTTAAAGATCTATTAAGACTCTGTGTCCTAGATTTCAAAGGAAGTTGGGATAAGTACTTTCCATTGGTGGAATTCTCCTACAACAACAATTATCAAGTAAGTATAGGCATGGCTCCATTCGAGGCGTTGTATGGACGAAAGTGTCGTTCTCCAGTATGCTAGGACGAGGTGGGGAGAAGCAACGTTGTTGGGACTAGAATTAGTATGAATGACTACAGAAAAGATTCAAATGATCCGGCAACGTATAAAGACCTCACAAGATCGACAAAAGAGTTATACTAATCTTCATCGAAAGGACGTAGAGTTTAATATTGCAGATCATGTACTGTTATGTATTGCTCCATGGAAGGGAGTTACAAGATTTGGGAAGAGAGGAAAGCTCAATCCACGATTTGTTGGTCCATTTGAGATTCTTGACCGAATAGGAAATGTGGCCTATAGACTCGCATTACCTCAAAGCGTGTCTCGTGTTCATAATGTTTTTCATATATCTATGCTTCGTAAATATGTGAAAGACCCAAACCACATTATTGCGTTAGAACCAGACGAGATAGCCGAAGATTTAACGTACGAGGAGGTACCTATCAAGATATTGGATATGAAAGAGCATGTCCTACGAACAAGGTTATACCACAAGTCAAGATTTTGTGGAGGAACCATGCTATTGAAGAAATGACCTGGGAGTTGGAATCAGAAATGAAAGCGAGGTACCCTCACCTTTTTGAAACACCAGGTACGTACGCCAATTTTGAGGACGAAATTTCATAAGGAGGAGAGGTTGTAAAGACCCCAACTTATTATAAATAAAATTAAATTTCCTATATTCATTATCTTGAAATAATAAGGAATTAATTTGATATAATGCTTTGGTTATGGGTGAAATATGCAAATTTTGCAAAATAAGCAAGTGGTTATAAAATATTCATTGTTGTCGGGGAATATTCGTTTGGTCGTGGAATATTCTTGTTGTCGGGGAATATTAGTACGACGACACAACCATTTCTGGGCCCCATAACGGAATAATTGTCGGATGAATAAAACAACAAGTTTGAGTTTTTATAAATAACGGCGTAGTTGTTATTGTTTAACAATTGGAATACCCATTAGTTTAAAATACGATGTCTGGCGTGGTTGCATAAAGCACGCGGTATTACAATATTTTTTGAATTATTGATTCTTACGTAAGAAGGCATTACTCAATAATTGTTACAATAATTACAGATTCAATATTTTATTTTATTGATTCAATAATTTGCGTTGATATTTTATATTATTGTTGT